>OY751445.1:9065224-13927724 GCA_963565745.1 Phengaris arion | reverse complement strand
TTGATTTTCAGTGAGATTGTTGGGGTTTAATTTTCGTTGTTTTGTGTGGCTAAGATTTCCTTTAAGGTACTGTGTAAGTTGTCCAATTTCTTTTCGTAGTTTCTTGACTCTATTTTCAATTCGTAGTTGCCATTTTGGCATTTTCGGGTCTCCTGTTTTATTTGATATATCTTTTTCAGGGGGGTTATTTAGATTAGTGTGTAGAGTTGTAGTTGATATTGCAGCGCAATAAATAGCACTGTGGATTTCTGTTAAATCTGGCGTTTCTTTCGCTTCTAGATGTTCTCCTATTAACTTGTTAAGTGAATTTACCGTCTTTATTATGTTGCGTGTAATCTGGAGTTTTGGTATTACCGGTCTAAGTGTTGGATCTGTATCGGCGTATTTGATTAACATTTCTGTAAATACTTGTCTAATTTTGTGATTCTGTGTTTGATCGGCATCAGTTGTGAGTATTTCAGCGTTGTTTGTCTCTGGTGCTATTAGATTTTCTACAGTTTCAGAAGAGTTTGATAGAGTTATGGGTTGATTATTATTTGTGGGTTGAATTGTAGAATGTTGTAGATTCGGGTCGTTCGTTGCATTATGTGGGATGGTAAGAATATCGCAGGGGCTAAGCTGTGTGTCTATGCTACATATTGTATTGTTCTGGTCGTTGGAATAATCGAACGTATGCGCTACTGTATTTTTTATCTTGTCTCTTTCATGACTTGGTATTCTGTTATTGCGATGTATAACACGGATTTGATCTGCTAATCGTTGCTCAGATATGTGGCTTAGTTCAGGGTAGGACTCTGTGAATTTTTTATGGAGTGATGGTCTGAATGCTGTGAGGTTAGATTCGCATGATGTTATAATGTAGTAGCAACGGAGAAGTTCTCTGTTTATTTGATCAGTCCATTTCATCCGTTGTCTACTTTTTCCAGAGAGAGTGGTTGGAGGAAGCATTTCCTGCAAAACACTTCTTACTGGAGTGTTTGTTAGATGAGGCTGCGTATGAGTATTATGATCTACGATATTCGGATTAATGTATTCAGAATTTCTCGTAGACGGACTCGTGTCAGGAATGGGCACCGGATTAGTAGCTATTGCTTCCTGTGTAACATCGTCTGACAATGGTGATAATGTGGTGGATCGTGATGAGAATGAGTTATTGAGGATGAATGACTGCGGTGAAGAGTGAAGCGATGGAAACAAGCTGACGGATGAGGTAGGTGATGAAGGATATGAGTATGTGTTGCTTATTGTTTGGATATTAGTATTCTCTGCAGAAGTACTAGACTGGGCAGTAGGATGCGATACGGTGCCCCCCCCAGAATACGAGGGACAGCCCGGGCCCGAAAGCCCGGGGCGGGATTCTCCATTGCTTTTCGCGCCGGTACCCGCCTGGGGTAGTATATTTCTATTACGTAGTCGCATTATTCTTTTAATATATTAGAACAAAAATAGGAAGAGTTAACGAAAAAGGAAATATAGGAAGAGAAGAAATAAAGGTAGTGAAAATTAGACAAACCAAAACCAAACCAAACCAAACCAAAAAAAGATGCAAAAACAAGGGGTGATTAATAAAAAGGTGAAAGAAAGAAAGAAAGAGCCGATGATCAGCCACGTGAGTACCTCACCCCGAAGAGAGTGGGGTGGCGCACCCAAGTGTTGCCCGGGGACACCAACTAGGAGGGACCGGCTTCACCCCCTTATTATTATTATTATTATTATTATTATTATTATTATTATTATTATTGGTGTCATTTGGTCACATTATAATCCTGCCGTTTTGCGATATACAGTCAATTCACAACGAAACGGAACGATACGTGACATGGCGCTGCATTTTAAGATAGCTACTTAAAATTGAACTTTATTCATTACACAAGAAGATATATTTTTCATTGTAAGAGTTCGAATGTCACGTTGCACCGCGCTGCACAGCGCATGTGCAGTGTATGACTGATGTCATATGAGAAATGTATATTTTTGTATAGTGAATAAAGTTTTATTTTGTATAACATCTTAAATACGCAGCGCTGCGTATCGTCGTGGTGTGACCTGACCTTAAGGGTCAGCTTAGACCGCGACGCAACGATACTTGAAGAAACCAGCGACTGTTCGCTGCGCAATGCATAGCCGCAAAGCGCATTTGACAGCAGTACGCCGCGAGGTGCCGCGCGTGCTGTCGAACGTGCATCTACGAGTATGTGGCGACAGTATAAAACTGTCTTTTACACCTTTGCACATTCGCTAGTTCCATCATCATCAGCATTATATATTGTGTGTCTACTGGTTCATCATTTCCGACGACAACTTCATTTTTAGGTAACCTAAAGTGTATGCTACCAAAAAGTGGCATTATGCCAAGGTATAACCCTGGTTCTAAAATCACTGAATGGAACTTGTCAGTTTTTAAAGATACACATTTGGAAATTTTGGAATTGTTTAAAGAACTGTTGTTAAGATGTATGCAAAAGGTCTGCAATGTCAGACGACTTCTTCTAAAGTCTTCTTGGATAATATTTAAAGTCTAAACATCCAACGGAGAGACCTTTTTCAAAAAGTTACACAGGTGCAGCAGCCCAAACAATACCCTGATAAATCATTATTTTATAGAGCTCACGAAAATGAAATTACTGTCAAAACCGTTAGTAACATGGTCGCACTGTACATTTATTTTAGTATTATTACTCTACAGTATTGTTAAAATAAACAATAGAAAAAAGGTGTACATTGATAATTATATTCTAACAATTTAACCCAGATTTTAACTAAAATATTATATCTCTTTTTAACTGACTTTCAAAAGAAGGAGGCGGTTATATAATTCCGCCGTCTGTGGACCGATTTTCAAAATTACTTTTTTGATGTAAAGGGTACAATCCCAAGTTAGTCCCGTTTTCACCAAAGTGGTGACCTGATGATGGATCCCTCCATGAGACATCGAGGGAACTCCTCGAAATTTATATGGACACATATGGTAATTTCGAATTTTCTACTACACGAAAAGATACATAATTCATTGTGATAATTGAGAATACATTGCATCACGTAGCGCTGCACCGCTCGGCGTAGATCGTAGATCGCAACGCAGCGGTATATGCGCGACGTCATCCACGTGATGAGCGGCGCGACATAGCTCGATGCCGTGAGACGCAGCCTGACGTCGCTATGTCAAAGAAACGTCATAACGAAACCAAAGAGGAGATTTTTTATTGTCGCCACATAGACACGTTCGGCTGTACGCGCGGCACCTCGCGGCGTACTGCTGTCAAATGCGCTTTGCGGGTATGCGCTGCGTAGCGAACAGTCAGTGGTTTCTTCAAGTAGTTGCGATGGGAACTGACCCTAAGTCTAATAATAAGAGCCATACATATTAAACGTGACTTCATCGTCGTTGATATCTATGAGAACTAGAAAAAGTAGCGACTGTAGGTAGCTGTAGCTAGGGAGCTGTGCGGTAATTTTTAAAGTATGTTTTTAAACATTATGTGGTTTATGCTGATCTTATTATTTTAAAAATACTCTACCATCAGGTACGTTTTCATAGTCATTAGACTGGCGTTTTTCTCTGACTAACATGCCCAACGCCTCACTACATATCAAGCCTGGAAAATAAAGAAAAAAATATAGTCTAATTATAATAATCTAAAAAACAATCATACATGTGCGAAAAATAACAATTTTACATAGCCCTTAGGCCCATAGTTCGTAACCATATACGCCCTACGAGCTACGACCGGAGCTGTAGCAAGTCACTCGTAGAAGGGCTATCAAATAATATTATACTTTAAACGAGCAAATCTTGTATATTTATATTTAAATCGTAATCTCGGAAACAACTACAAGTATTTACATGAAATTTATAGTATGCAGGAAATTTTGAGACCGAGAAAAATCTAGCTATGTGCATCGATGGGGAATTGCGCCTTTTTAAGTTTTAGATGTTTTTTTTCTTCCGTCGCGCAATAGGCCACGAGTGATTTCGATTTCTAGATATGAATTTTGATTGCCAGCTCCGTTAATCTTTCGAATCCCGGTCAGACGAATATTTTTGTGATTCTTTTTATTTCTAATTTTTTTATGTTTTTTTTTCTATTTTTAATTATTTTATTATTCCACTAAAACTCCGTGCAAAGCTCGGTCTCCTATTACGTAATACCGGCACTTCATGTGGCTATTTGTATTTGAGTATTTAGGATATTTGGAAAATTATTACCACTGTGTGGACTGTTTACTTCACAGAGTGCCTAGTGGTGGCCAATACCAAACACGCGTTACCGTGTCATTTGCGGTGTCTTGGACACATCCAAGGGTGTAAAGCCGCTGCAAGTTATAAGCTACCCATGTGCCTACCATGGGTATCTACCCATGGTAGGCACATGGGTAGGTTGTGTTTGTCTCTACTTGCATATTAGCCTGAGCATCAAGTGCCAAATTGAATAAATAACCCTATATCGAATACAAATAGAAATCAAGTGCCAGCAAAAAGTATTCCTGTAAAGACGATTATTTTAAAGATACAAAGTAAAATATTGTTTCAAGGACACTTTAACATCTAACTAAGTAAAATATTATTGTTTTTAAATAACACACATGGATTTTATTACCTACATATTATGAATTCGCTTTGAGAAATTTATGTTTATTAAATTAATTATTATTCAAGGTTTTTCATTATTGTGTAACTTAGAACAATTGTTTTAGATATTATGTTTCCTTTTATTTTTCGAGAAGTTACATCTCAATACGGGTCCACCCGTATTCAAATTTGGAATATGAAAACTTTTTTTCGTTAATCCACGAATTTAGTATTATAAACAGTTTACTCTTAAATAACGTCTATCATATTATTATTTGTGCATTATTTCGTTGGCAAGCAAGTAACACAACAATGTTAACAAAGCACGGACGGAAGTTACGGACAGTATTGTAACGAAATGAAATAGTTAAATACTAAATTGTACTCTAGAATTAAACTTCTAAAAAAAATATTTTAGTACCTTGTGTAACCTTTTCTTATGTTTAAATAAATTAAACAACTTTAATATTTTTTAATAATTTCTTATGTTTACGCGAATATTGTTCATTGTTTTAAACACATACGGATTGTGTTGGGGTGCACTTTTCTTTTTCCCGACGTTTCGGCTACTTTCCAGCTTCAAGATACTGTTAGTATGTTTTGCGTGGATCGGAACACAAATAATAATTGAAGAATCTTCGGGTAGTTTGAACAACTTCAACAAATAGGACAATTCACAATTGCCACCTCAGTTGTCCCGTGATCATTCATGACTGCTGGAAAGTAGCCGAAACGTCGGGAAAAAGAAAAGTGCACCGCGACACAATCCGTAAGTGTTTAAAACAATTTATTAATAATATCACGAACATACTTACCAAAAATTAACAGTAGAAATAACTTCTCCATTTTAATGCTTTATAATAAAATTTCAGACAACCAACCGTAACTTAAGAGTTTACTTTAGTAACTGATGAGTTTCAACATAACAAATGTTCTTTTATTTGACCTTTTATGTCAATGTTAATCTTATAATAAACATAATCTTTATATATATATATATATATATATATATATATATATATATATATATATATATATATATATATATATATAGTATGATCTATCCATTTACAGTGGACCTATTGGACGATACCCTAAATAATGGGATGGAATTGAACAAAAAATCATCCCCACTTCACAATACTTAACAATCGTTAACTATACAAAATTTTGTCTACTTATATTCATAATTACCGAAGTTATCAAGGGTGGACAGATGAACGGGCGGACGGAACGGTTTAATACGGAATCCTAAAAAGAAACATAAAATAAACTAAATGATATTCAAAACACAAAAATGTATATCAAATCATATATTTTATAAAAATATATAAATCAGTCTGTTTAGTATGACAATATTATGTGACTAATATTATTTGGCCAATATTGAGTGACTACGAAGTGGGGGTGGCCGCGGTGGTGGCGGGGCAACGGGAGGTCCTGAACTGGGAGATACCTGGAAAAATAAAAGAGAATATATTTAAGTAAAAGCTAGAAAAAATATTGTTTCATTATAATTAGAAAAGGACTGCACGAGACACCAAAATTACATCTCTATTAGAAAAAAGGTTTCTAATTTGTATTGTGGGAATAGTGGAAGCCCCAAAGGGAGATCTCTGACGGAGCGAGATGATATGCTCTGTCAGGCCGATATATACCGCCGATCTTAGAAAACTTCGATAGCGTGATTCAGGATTGTGGCGCTAATTGGTCCGCCACAGTATTAAATAAAATTATATGTGTTTAAATAACTAAATAATATAGTTTCAGACTAAGATCCATAAATATGTACCAACAAAGCACACAACACAGAGTTATCTATATATAAAGGCTGATTAACTGATGTATCAACGCCCAGGCCAAACGCTTAAGGCTAGAAATTTGAAATTTTGCACCCATCCTTACTTAATAATATTATAAATGTGAAAGTGCGTGGATGTTTATTACTCTTTCACGCAAAAACTACTGAACGGATTTCGATGAAATTCGGTATGGTAGTATTTTAGACTCTGGATTAAAACATAGGCTACTTTTTATCCCGAAAAAGTAGTGTTCCCGAGGGATACTGTATTTACGCGGGCGGAGCCGCGGGAAACAGCTAGTATTCTAATATAACGCAGGCATACACTAAATATAATGAATTACGTATTTCAGCGTTTTCTTAAATTCAGCTCCTAGGTGGGTAAAAAAGGGGATAAAAGTTTAAAAACCTAATTTCACGCGGGCGAAGCCGCGGGCAATTAAATACAAATCTTAGAAAACACGGCCCCGCTTTGACCCTCACTACTTAAGCACATGGAGACCGATGAATCGCTGCAGATTGAATATTTCCTTACGTTCCATCCCAAAGTCATACTAGCCAAGGTACATCAGGCGATCCGTCTCGCTTGCCTACTGTACAGTGTATTGTATGCTCGTTCGCCTCCTGTACTACAATGCCTTACCCAGTCTGTAGTTCTGTGCACAGATGAGTACGCCAAGATTGTCGCAGGCAGTGGTGGTGAAATCAAATCCGCACACGGGGTTGTACTCCACGTCACACCTCAGTCCAGCCTCATGCACTTTAACTCACCCAGTCCGCAGTTCTGCGCACAGATGAGTCTGCCAGGGTTGTCGTAGGTGACGAAATCAGATCCGCACACGGGGTTGTACTCCGACGTCACTGGGCAGCGGCGGATGCAGTCTTGGTACTGGCTGGTTTGAGACAAGCTGAAAAGTTTTTAAAGATAATAAAAAATTGTACGTAACTGTAAAAGGAGCTTTTGCTGCTTTATTCTTTTTAATTTGTTTCACTTTTTTAATTTTGGTGTGTATTACATTCAGATAAACTTCTCACATAAAGTTATTCATCTCTTTATTAAAACAATAATCTTCTTCCGTAATATTAATAAAAAACATATTTGCTTACCTTCCACTGGTATTTCCATTGTCACCCTGTTGCTGGTTATTGTTCTGTTGACCTTGGTTAGTTTGTTGGCCCTGGTTAGGCTGTTGGCCTTGGTTAGGGAACTGGCCTTGGTTGGGGAATTGGTTTTGGTTCGGGAACTGGTTGGGGAATTGTCCTTGGTTGGGGAACTGGTTGGGGAACTGTCCTTGGTTGGGGAACTGGTTGGGGAATTGTCCTTGATTTGGGAATTGGTTAGGGAATTGACCCTGGTTGGGGAATTGTCCTTGATTTGGGAATTGGTTAGGGAATTGACCCTGGTTGGGGAATTGTCCTTGATTTGGGAATTGGTTCGGGAATTGCCCTTGATTGGGAAACTGGTTGGGGAACTGTGGGAACCTGTTTTGATTGGGGAAAAATCCTTGATTTGGAAACTGTCCTTGACCTGAAAAAAGGATAAGTCTCGTTTAGTATTGTCTTGTATTTGTATTGATTAGTATTATCTATATATGCAGGCTTGTGTATAGCGGAGAGGTGATACCATACATGAGATGATTTTTTTTGAGAATAACAATTATTTTTCTGCCTAAACGTCTTAACATAAGGAGTAGCTGTGTAGAAGTATTATGGTAATTAATTGGCGAAATTTTATATAAGATACAAGATATGTTTTTGTGAATACGTCATTAGTCTCTTTCGAGTATTTTTTCGAGTTTAAATCCTCATTTTAACTGACCACTAATGTGCTGGGCATCGTCTCTTCTCAATGGCCATAGCCCACCACGATAATCTACTGCTGGTTAAACCGTACCTTGTGGGTTCCAGCCGTAGCGGTCTTCCAAGTCTTCATTACTGTCGTCGGTGGCCTGGCGTTTGTGCCTGAAGCTCATGCCAAGAGCCTCGCTGCTGAGGAGACCTGGAATATTAATAAGCAATTTGTGAAATTACTCTGCCCTTGCTATTAAAGCACTTTAAATCAATTTGTTATCGGACTTTAGTATGTATATTTAATTAAATAAATATACATACTAAAAATATACATAATAAATAAAATTGTGCACTCGTTGCTTCATTAGTGAGGCTTTTAATTATTTTTTATTCACGTAGAACTCCTTTACAATATAATTTATTTATTTTATAAATGGTTTCTAGCAATTTAAATTGCCCAGGCGGTTAATTCTAGTCAGCGCGATTACCGAACCGAGATTTTATCGAAATTAGTTAAGAGAATTGTGCTTCTGTTTTGTAACCTGTAGCCAAGCAGGAATAATTGACAACAAAGTATTCGTAACCTTATCGAATGAAAATTGTACAGGCGCTGTTATTTTTTTCATACACTTTTTATTCGATAACGTTAAAATACTTTCTTGTAAATTGTTTCCGCTTGGGCTACTGCTGTACCATCGCGGGCATCGAACTGACAACCACACGAAACGAGAATAAAACAGTTTGATTCTGACTTACCTATAATTTAAATGATTATATACACAGTAGTATTTTAATGACAATGTATAATCTGCTATGCCAGAATTCTTGCAACATTTTCCTTATTTATCGTTTAACTCAAACAAAACTGACTTATTAGATAAAAAAAAATAATTAAACAATAGCAAAAAAAATACTTTATTCCTAAAAGACAAAAAACCTGGGAACACACGTATACTTCATTTGACATCATAATATATGGATGTAAAATAAAGGCAAATTTCACGAAATTATATGAAAGTGTCAGATCGACCTGATAAATTCAGGGCCTCGATTCAGTACGTATGTGGGACATGCGTGTTTTGTACGAAAACCTGACCTTCGGTCTGCATTTAATATGCTTATAGGTCATAGGATATTACATTAAGTACGTGTGATCCCAGGCTAAGTAGTGTGAATAACATAATGCATAAACTAAAAACATGTTGAGTTATAAGTTGATAACCATTTAAGCCGCATAAAAATAAAAATTAAAGTCATCAAAACATCAATAGATGGAGCAACTAGCGAGCAATAAGTAAACAAAAACCCTATCCAAAAAAAAATTAACATAAGTAACAAAGAATAATAGAGCAGCAAAATACCAAGACTAGCTTACCGAAAACGAAAAATAGGCACAGCTTCTCCATTTTAATTTATTTATTTAAGTCAATAAAAGCAGAAACACGTTATGTTGTGATGTCCTCTGATGCGATACTGCTTGACCCTGGCTGATACGTATTTATAAATACACCATTAAGTTGCTTTTCGACCTGCTCTGCAACCGGTTAAGTGATGTACATAACATTTATGGATATCGATAAAACTAAGAATGAACGAAAGAACTGATGTTTGCGTATCGAATCACCTACCTTACGTACTCCTCTTTTTTACGTTACCGTATAATCCTAGCTTAGGCCATGAACAAAATTAAGTTCAAGCCGAGAATTTTATTCCTGTGCTCAGAGTCCTTAAAGGACTTATTGTTGCAGCGATTCGGGTTCTTGCAATCTTAGTCCATCCACATAATAATCTAACCAAGAGCATCTGATATGTCTGTAGAGGGATTTGTAACTATCATCGCGCAATAGATTTTTTTCAAATTTATTCAAAAGTTACACCTAATCCGATTTCGTTAAAATATTTTTTCATAAGGATATTTAACATGACCTGTGAGCTTGGAAAATTACAAGTTTCTAACTCTCGTAGTTTAATAATGCCAGTTGGACCAACTTGTAAACCATTTTAGTTTAAAATAGTTCACTTTTTAAAAAAATCTGTATGAAACCTCGCCCGTATTTAAAAATTTGATAACGGACAGACAGACAGGCACACAGATAGATACGAGTAGTTGGACGGAAGCGAAAGTATAAGAGTTCATTGGTGTAGATACTACGGGTAACGGGTATAAACGATGGTTTAAATTTTAGCGTAATATCCACTAGAATATTATATATTTAAATATTAGGTCCTTACATATAAAATTGGCGTTTTGTCGTACTGGCCACTTTGATCTCAAATTTATACCGCTCTTTACTCAAACATTTGTGTTTCGAAAACCGTAATTCATTTGTATTTTCCTCTTTTGGTTTTTCCTTTGCGTCACTCTGTTTACAAAATGGAAAACATGAAAATCGTATTATTTTCGAGCACGAGTGCCACCAGTGCTGCAGAAACGGATCGAAGGATTAATGATGTGTATGGCGGCGGTGTCGCAAAAGAAAACACAGTGCGTTTTTGGTTCCAACGTTTTCGTTCTGGAAATTTCGTCCTGCCTGAATAAGCCCCGTGGACGGTCGGAGACCAAAGTTGATAATGAAGAATTGGAGGCTATTGTGGAAGCGGATCTATCGCAAACCACGTCCGAGTTAGCTGCAGGCTGCGGTGTTAGTGATAAGACTGTTTTAATCCACTTGAATCAAATTGGGAAGGTGAAAAAGCTTGAAAGGTGGGTACCTCATGAATTGAGTGCAGCAAACCGTCAAACGCGCGTCGACTGCTGTGTTACATTACTCAACTGGCACAATAATGAAGGGATTTTGTGTTTTTTAAAAGGATTAAATTGAATCATTACCAGTGATGAAAAGTGGATCTTGTACAATAATTGGAAACGCTCATCGCAATGGCTGAACCCTAGCGAACCAGCCAAAGCCTATCCCAAGCGAAAATTGCCTCAAAAAAAAGTTACTTGTGAGCGTTTGGTGGACTAGTACCGGTGTCGTTCACTACAGGTTTCTTAAATCTAGCCAGACGATTACGGCAGATGTCTTTAGCCAGCAACTGCGAATCATGATGGAAAAGTTAGCTGCCGAGGTTGGTCATTCGCTCTAGGCCACTGCTGCTTCAGGACAACGCTAGAACCACACACTGCATAACAGACGGCCAAATTACCAAATTAGAGGAGCTTCAATTGGAATGTCTAAGACGTCCTACGTACTCCCCGGAGCTTGCTCCAACAGATTACCTTTTTTTCGAAATTTGGATAACTTTTTGCAAGGTAAAAAAAATCAAATCCGATGGGGCAGTCCAAAGCGCCTTCAAAGATTTTATTGATTCCTGTCCGAATGTTTTTTTTAGTAAATGAATCAATGAACTACCTATGAGATGGCAAAAGTGCATAGATAGCAATGGTATTTACTGTGATTAAATAAATATATTATATTTAAAAAACCAACTTTATGTTCCTCCTTTATAAAACGCCAATTTCATGTGTAATGACCTAATATTATGTTTTCCTACAAGATAGTCGTCGCAGAGAGTGTTTTAGGAAAAACTGGCACATAAAGTATTAGCGAGTAAAATATATTAGTAAGGTATTATTATAGGTAGTAAAAAAATATCGATAAATATCTTAAACAAGACGCTCAACACTAGTGCTTATACACGGGTTTTGACCTACGTAAATTCCCTCTGTATTCTTTATTTATCATAGGGAAACACAGATATTAAATATTTACAACTACGTATGTATTGGGTGACAAAGTACTGAGATTAAAAAAAAAATTAAGGGAAATAATGAACTTAGAATAATATTATACTGAACTATATGATTAATAAATAGTTAATAGAATCAGGCGTTACTTTGTGGAAATCCACAGCATATTTACAATTAAAATAATATTATATCTAGTATCTAGCAATATCTAAAAAACGTCCCGCGAAAAAAATAATTTCGCGAGACATTGCTAGATATAATATTAATTAAATTGTATTCACGATTATTCCTTTTAGATAAAATAATTATATTTTATATACTTGTGCATACATACCTAAATACGGTTGTGAAGACATCTGATATTATAAAGAATAGTTTAACAGGATAGCCGGATAAAATTACCGAGAGACATTAACAAAGTGGTCGTACTGTAACACCACTTGTATGATAAGAATAAGACATACATACATACATGTTCAGTTTCATTTTAATCCAAACGTAAACAAAAAGCAAACTGAAGTAATCTGACATTGTATTATTGTGTACGGCAAACAAGTGACATTGAAGTTGGTAGCATTAAGGCGCGCTATTGTCCACGGTCCCGTGTATTACGTTTAGGCTGGGACTATACGCTCCGGAATCCGGAACGCCAATGAAAATTCAGAGCACTGAAAATAGAATTCTGCACTAATACAATAGAGTTGAAAATCGAAAACATGAGTGTCGAGTCAAATGTCAATGTCATATTACAGCTCGACACTCGAAACTTCCATTTTCAACTCGATTGTATGAGCACAGACTTCTATTTTCAATGCTTAGAATTTTCTACGGCCTTCCGGACTCCGGATCATAAAGTCCCAGTTATATTTAAATTGGATCTGATCGGAATCTACAACAAATACTGGGTGATTTTTTGTTCCGTTTCGGGAAAACAGGCTATAATAGACAATAGGTATTAAAGAATATAGATACATGAAATAGAGTACATACTAAGTAAAAATCACCCAGTATATCTTGCTGTCTCTTAGTAGTTCACCCAAATCTAAACAAACGAAACCACTGGACCACGGAGTTGTCCACTCCTCCAGGGTCCAGGGGCCAATCCAATTAGATTTCGCCGTCACACCATAACGGTTACTATTTCTAAGAACGCGGTTCATTCTTGTTTACAGTTTAGTATCTCAATAGAATATCCGTGGTCTAGTGGTTAGAGCTTGGCTCTTGACTCCGGGGGTCGTGGGATAATATCTTTGTTGGAACAACAAAAAATGTTATTTTTAAGTTTGATTTAAAGATAATGAAGTCGTCAGAGCACCTCACTCACAAGAAAGATGCTCCATGCAGGGCCGATTTTATACATGCCCATCATGGGCACAAAAGTCAATTACAAAAGGCGCAGGCCTGATCACGCGCCAGTCGTGTCGGTTATCCGTCCTTCTCCTTATCCGGCTACGAGAGGAAAGGAGAAGAGAATGCTCTTGTGTATTGCGCACACACTTGACAATAACATAACTCCTGCGTAGCTGGCCTGGCTAACTGGCTGGCTGGTAACCGTCCACCTTGACCGAAACCTGTGTGGGAAAGCTATTATGTATATATCAGTCGCTTAATAGAACCGGTTGTAGCAAATTGCACCGGAATGACTGTAGTGTGTGTCGACCGGTTACCGGATCAAGTTTTATCATATTTGAGTTATCCTTAAACTGTTGGTTGCCAATGCTTTTGTTCACATAGGTATAATTATCCCAAGCAGGTATTTAGAAAAAATATATATAAGGTTTGCTAAAATCAACTATGGATATTTTGGGTATATGATCTACTACTCATTTTAAAATTAAAAATTACTGTCATACTGAAAGTAACAAAAATCATCTCATCAGCGGCGGCCTTAGGGGGTGGCGAACAGGGCAATCGCCCGGGGCCTCGCACAGCAACCCAAGCAAATTTTAAAAAATCTAGATTTTTTTAACTATATCTTTTTAATTTGATCCTTAATTATTTATTCAGGTTGTAACATAGCGGTAAATAAAAATAAAGTTAGTTAACTAATTCATTCATTGTTAAATATTCATTATGTAGTACTTAAATATCGCGCCTCGAAGCGAAAGAGCATATTTGGTTTCATGTATAATATAAGAAGATTATTTATAGTGGTCAAGTGTGTGCGCAGTACACAAGAGTCTCTTCCTTTACTCTCATAACCCAGTGGGACGATAACCGACACGAGAGATCGGGCGCAGATCCGACTTTTTATGCCCATCCGACGCTTGGATCATCTTTCTTGTGAGACAATCAGGTGATCAGCCTCCATTGTCCTAACAAATCTTGGTAACATCATTTTTTGTTGTTCCAATGCGGGAATCGAACACACGACCTCCGAGTCGAGAGCCAAGCTCTTACCACTAGACCATGGATATTCTATTGAGATACAAAACTGTAAACAAGAAAGAACCGCGTTCTTAGAAATGGTAACCGTTATGGTGTGACGGCGAAATCTGACTGTCTGGGAACCCCTGCTCTAATTACTCGCTAACAAGACAATGAAGTATTAGGGTCACTCACACCGAAACGAAACGATACGCCGCGTCGCATATCATCTGGTTTCAGTGTGAGCAATACGTGTCATGCAGAATAACGTATCAGATGCGGCGCGCACTTCTTAAGATTGTCATTCAAAATTGAACTTTATTCATTAAACGAACATAACGTTTTATTGCAAAAGCGGCGCCGCGCTGCGCAACGCGGTGCAGCTCGCAATTCGAAGTCTTGCAATTAATGTGTGTGTATCTTATTGTGCAGTAAATAAAATTCAATTTTGAATCGCTATTTAAGACAGCGATTCAAAATTCGCGCCGCGTCACGTCTCGGTGTAAACTGACGCTAAATTTAAGCTCCGCTGGGGATTTCCCTTTCACACATGTATTTAGGGCTTAAGGTAAAACATGACACTCGTTTAAAGTATTTTTTACAGATCAAGAAGCATGTGTGCAACTATGCACCGTGCAATACACACGTGACAGAAGTAAAACCTTCAATTGAAGTTTTTAATCTACACTTATAATACTTAGAAATATCGTTATCTGATACGTAAAAATCTCTGAGCTGAATTTGAAAATTCGGGTCCTATTTACGAGTGTACTATTTATCTAATCAACAGCAGAAGCGCCCTAAAGAATATCATCGGTCTCCTCATTGTAATGGTGGATTTAAAATAGAGTTTTGATTGATTTTTATTTTTGTAATCTACCCTGGTTTCCATTCCCAGACCCCAGCAACCTCAGAGATAACTTTGTAAAGTTCAATATCATACTTTGTTATTTCATTTCATTCATTTTTAATCATGTAATTGTTTATATTTTCTCCAAATTTTGCATAATTTTTTGCACATTGATTTGTATTCGCTCCCGTAGTACCTACAGGTGGTTCTGGTTCTAAATAAAAAATAACATTTTCTATCTGCCATTTTACACAATTAGGGGAAAAGCACTTGATCTCTCATTTTGTTTTTTGACCCTAATTTCCATCAAGGAAATTTTCTTCTTTCCACTACTTGAAAAAAATTTCTACTGGAATATGTAAAATTTATCTGCCTACAAGAAAATGTTACAGAATATCAGTTAAAAAAACCTAATTTACCTACTAAAACTAAAAATGGAACGGAAACCAAGTGTCCCCTATATAAAGGAAATTTACTAGGAAACTAAAAAGAGTTTTTAACACGTTGATATAAATCTTCATTCATTCCTCAATAGACGACTAAAATTAAAAAGCTTACTATTACATATTATAATGGCATGCGGTGTTTTGAGCAGCTTATGAGCAGCATTCACCATAACATATGGTTTGGTACACTTTATTGTGTTCCTTCCCTTGTTTTGTATAGCTTAGGATTATCGCAATATTCAATAATTAAAAATATTTTAAGGGGCACTTGATCTAGGGGGATCAAATCTCCCCGAATAATAATAATCTGTAACATGTAGCAGTAGTTTCAAGCTATAAACAAATTAATATGCTTAGTTTGCTGATTAACCATTATACATTGATTAACGCTTTTATAAAGTACATCCGAACTTTGAGTGGTGCAACATATCTTGACAGCTGTAAGTCATTAGTTAAAAAGCACAATAAACTTCCTCTACCAAGTAACATACACATCTCAAAGATATATAGATATCTTTGAGATGTGTATGTTTGTAAATATAAACATTGATATGTATTTTGAAAAGAAAAGTAAGGTTGCGTATGTTACATATGTACCCCCTATGTAATATGGACTTAGCACCGAATTGCCGAATACCATTATATGGGAATCATCATCATCGGTCAGTCGCAGTCGAACATGCTCATGGACTATAATTAACATATAACATATAATAATTGAAGCCGCCTCTTGGACTATAAAGAAAATATATGTCGTGCAGTTTCTTCATAAATTACGAAAGAAATCGTCATATACTGGAAATGCTGTCGCCGCATCATGGTGGTGGTCCCAACTCCGTGGGACCGTGAATTTTGAGTTAAGTTAAGACACTTCAGATCTTACATCGGTCAAAGTCTTAATTTAGTTATAATTTTTGAGTTTAGATCCAACATAGATCTGATTCATTTTAGTTAAGTTTAAATGTAACAATAGTTTGTAATTTTTAACTTTAATAAATCTTTTAAGTAAAATCGTTTTTTTGGAACTCCCGATAGAGAACACTATAAGTGGCGCAGTCTTGGTGGATTTTTCCAAAATTACGGAAAAATAAAAGAACCTTCGAAAGTGTTCCGGGAGTAATAAATTCGGGTGCGTGTGAGATCCAGAAATCGATCCAGCAGAGACCAGAATGTATATGTAAGTGCTTTAGTTTCTATCTAGAGTTGATTCTTTTTTATCCTTTTTCCTAATTTTAACATAATTTTCCAAGATTTTCCATCCAAGGCAATCACGGAATCCTAGAGTTAGTAATATCAGTAGAAATAATTTGTTAGATGCGAATAGAAATTTAGAAATAATTTTAGAATTAGAGGAAAATTTAATTTTGAGTGGAAACTTTTCTGAAAATTATAATACCTATATTAATATGGCAAATTAGGATATCTTTAAGGCTTTACGGCTATTGCCCGAGTATGACGGAAACCCAAATGTTTTAACTAGATTTATTAGATTATGTGACCAGCTAGTGCTAGTGCAACAATTCATTCGAAATGAGGTAGGTTATAAACTGAGTAATTGCGCGGTAATTAATGGAATTTTAAATAAGGTCGTAGGCTCAGCTTCTCGTTTGATTAATTCTAATGGTATACCTGAAAACTGGAATGGCATTCGATCTGCCTTAATTAATAATTTTGCCGATCAGCGAGATGAAACATCGCTCTATAACGATCTAGTATTATTGAACCAGGGGTCCTTAAGCCCTCAAGAATTTTATGAAAAGTGTCAGAATTTATTTAGTACTATTATCACATATGTCAGCCTGCATGAAACGGTGCCGAGCACAATAGAGTCTAAGCGTGCGTTATATAAAAAAATAACGCTTCAATCATATTTACGTGGACTCCGCGATCCACTAGGATCTCGTATCCGTTGCATGCGCCCTGACACTATAGAAAAGGCGTTAGAATATGTTCATGAAGAGATGAACACACTCTACATGCAGCAGCGTAACGAGCATCCGTCGGAGAAGAAAATGCTGGTTAATGAAAATAGGTTTAAGTACGGGCAACAACCTTCTATGTCCTTATTACCCGCGCAACAGTTTGTAGCACCAGCGCGACCATTTAACGCTATGTCAGGCACACCATTCCGCCCACAACTAGGTACAAACCTCCCACGCCCAGATCATGGTTGGAGAGCACAGTCGCAGGTCCACGGAACGCGACCTACAAGGACGCAGCAAATGTTTGCCGCGCCCCCACCAAACTATAGACCTCAAAGTCATGTATTCAGATTACCCAAACGACCTCAAAATGAACCACAGCCTATGAGTGGTGTAAGCCATTTCATAACTAAACCATTTGCACCGACGAACAGACAACCCCATGACTGGAGAAAATTCGGCAAACCTCCAGCAAATAATTATTTTAAAACTAGGGAAATGAACTTTAACGAAATTTACGACCCATACTATAACTCAGACTTTGACAGAATTTACTTTGACTATGATGACGAATATTATAATAATTTTTATTACGAATACCCAGTAGATCAACAACCCCAATTTTCTCAAACTTGTATTGTAGAGGAGGCACAGGATACCACCCTTACATCAAAGAACGAGCAGGATTTTCAGAAAGTAGCCAAGTCAGACAAGTTAAAATAGAAATAAATTTACAAACTCAAAGACAGTTGCCCTATATTCAAATAAGTAAACCACCTATAAAACTTTTAATCGACACCGGGGCAAATCAATCTTTTATTAGCCCTAGCGCCGTAGGAATTTTTTATTCGCATATCGAGTGTAATTATGATCCTTTTGAGGTAACTAATATTCATGCTACAACTAGAAATAATTATTCTATAACTGTACCTTACTTTCAGGCAATAAATGACATTGATAAAATTACATTATTTATATATAAATTTCATTATTTTTTCGATGGATTAATTGGGTTAGATTTATTAGAAAAATGGGAGTCGAATATTGATCTTAAAAATAAATTATTAATAACGAAATTTTCAATGACCTCTTTACTTATGTACGATTCTCGTAATTGTGATTTATATGCGGAAATAATACCAGCAAATACTTTAAAATTAGTTAGTGTACCCATAAATTTTCAGGAAGGTGAAGGTTTCATACCTGAGCAAATAATTTGTAACTGTATAATTTCTAACTGTGTGACCACCGTAAAAAATAATCGTGGCATCATAGAAATAAAAAACCCTTCTCGTTATGACATAGTTTTCTCAATGGATTGTCCGGTAACTGCCGAAATTTTTAATTTAAATCTTTATAAAAAAATCAACTAGACCGTGTTACTGAGGTTTTATCTCGTTTGCGAACAGAGTATTTAAACCCGGAAGAACGTGCTAATTTAGAAGCTCTTTGTTCTCGATATTAAGATATATTTTACATAGACGGCGAACCACTGACATTTACAAATCAAATAAAACATAACATACGTACAACTGACGAAATTCCAGTCTATACCAGAAGTTATAGGTATCCTTTCATACATAAGCAGGAAGTTCAAGAACAAATTTCAAAAATGTTGGAACAGGGTATAATCCGCCCCTCTCAATCTGCTTGGAACTCCCCCATCTGGGTGGTTCCCAAGAAAACAGACACCTCAGGAAAAACCAAATGGCGTTTGGTCGTAGACCTAAAGTCTACGACCTTTTAATTTACGAAAATAACGAATTAAATGATAAACAATAGACGATAAGTATACAATTCCAAATATTTCAGATGCTATTAATAAATTAGGTAATTGCCAATATTTTACCACCCTCGACCTAGCCAGTGGATTCTACCAGGTATAGATGAATCCTAGTGATATTCCGAAAACAGCATTCAATGTAGATCATGGACACTTCGAATTTCTGCGGATGCCCATGGGTCTAAAGAATTCACCAGCCACGTTTCAACGCGTGATGGACAATGTATTAAAAGGCCTCCAAAATGAAATTTGCTTAGTTTATTTAGACGACATAGTAGTATTCAGCACTTCATTACAAGAACATATGGTGAATTTAGAAAAGGTATTCATTCCAAAGACTTAGACAGTCAAATTTCAAAATTCAAATGGACAAGTCTGAACTTCTCAAATTAGAAACCGCGTACTTAGGACATATTATCGGTAAAGATGGAAGTAAACCAAATCCAGATAAGATCGCAGCTATTCAGAAATTCCCTATTCCAAAAAACGCTACAGAAATAAAACGATTTCTTGGTCTTTTAGGTTATTACCGAAAATTTATACCCGATTTCACTCGTATCACAAAACCAATGACAAAATGTTTGAAGAAAGGCTGTAAAATAATAATAAATGATTCCGAGTATATTGCATGTTTTGAAAAATGTAAAACCAATGACCCGATCCTGCAATATCCAGATTTTAGTAAGGAATTTATACTTACTACAGACGCCTCGATTTTTGCAATAGGAGCAGTTCTTTCCCAAGGATCTATTGGTAGCGATAGACTTTTTATATATATATATATATATATATATATATATATAAATAAATATATATATATATATATATATATATATATATATATATATATATATATATATATATATATATATATATATATATATATAAAACGTTATATATATATAACGTATAAATATATAACGTATAAATACGTTATATATATATAACGTATAAATATATAAGACGTTTAAAACTAAGTGAATATAATTTCACACCCATCTTCAAACAAGGCAAATGTAACACAAATGCCGACGCCTTATCACGAATAGAAATTAACAACGAGGACGTTAGTTCTATTATAGTAAATGTTTCTGAAGCAGACAGACCTCAATCCCCATCTGGATTCTCAACACTTACCGCACACACTAGTTCCTCTACAATTACCGCCCATTCCAGCGCAGTAAATCCTATCCTAGAAATTCCTATATCTGATGACCCTTTAAATAAGTTTAGTAGATAAATATCTCTTGTAGTAGTAGGAGATATAAAAAAACGACCGACAGTTACCAAGCCATTTGAAACTCATACAAAAACCACTATTCAAATATCGGAATCGAATTTAGAAAATGACGCAGTAAATGCAATAAAAGAATATGTGAACCCAAAAATTAAAACGGGACTTATCATAGATCCATCTTTAGCCATGTATAAAATTGTCCCCATACTGCAAAATAAATTTAAAAGTTCAGCAATGAAATTAGTTCTTACAAAAACAGAACTGGAAAATGTTAAAGACTATTTAAAACAAAATGAAATTATTAGTAAGTATCATGTAGGAAAAACTAACCACCGTGGTATTAACGAATGCTTTCTTGCCCTTTCTCGTAGATACTATTGGCCAAAAATTAGAGAATCGATAACTAAATTTATAAATGAGTGTGGTATTTGTGGTCAAGCAAAATATGATAGGAATCCAATTAATCAAAGATTTTCAGTAGTGCCACCAACAAAACCATTTGAAATTCTTCATCTTGATCTTTTTACAGTCGAAAGCGAAAAATACCTAACCTTAGTTGATGCTTTTTCAAAATATGCCCAGGCATACCATTTGAGAGATGGAACCGCCTTAAGCGTCGTCCAGGCTCTACTTAAATTTTGTACTCATCACGGTCTACCTATAACAATAGTAACTGACCAAGGAACCGAATTTACAAATGCATTATGTTCAGAGTTCGTAAGACTTCATAAAGTTCAACATCATAAAACTTTAGCACATGCTCCAAACGATAATGGTATAGTGGAAAGGTTTCACTCGACAATACTCGAACATTTGCGTATATTAAAACTTGAAAGAAATTCTGAATCAAGTATCAATCTTATGCCTTACGCCCTTTTGGCCTATAATAGTTCTATTCATAGCTTCACAAAATGTCGACCTATAGACCTTATCTCTGGACATTTCGACCCTACTGACATAGACTTAACACAACACCTATTACAACAATATATAATAGACCATAAGCTTAGGATGACTCAAGTATATGACATGATTACCGAAACATCATTACATAGTAGAACTCAGTTAATTGAAAATAGAAATAGAGATCGAGAGCCGGAACGCGAATATTCCCCAGATCAGCAAGTTTTCGTACGAAACGCTAAGGCATCTCGTCAGAAACTCGCCCCGCAGTATAGGCAGGATGTAGTTTTAACTGACCTTCCCATACATATTTATACTAAAAGAAAATGAGGTCCCGTAGCAAAATCACGACTAAAACGAAATACTAAGGACCCTGCATTGTTACAGGACACTTCTACTATGCCTACTGACACAACTGACTCAAGGACAGGACGTGACAATCAATAGCCTGCAAGACGGTCCAGGAGTACTTCCGTTTAAATTAGGAAATGCTAAAATCATATCCCACTACCACTTTCTTCTTAGTAAAATAGGTCTGTCTGAAATACACTCACAAATTAAATTAGTGAAGATACAACTTTACCAAGCACGTACCGATTTAAGTAATCAGACAATTTCTTTATATGAACCCCATATACAGTATCTTACATCGAAATTGGATAGAGTTTTAAATCAGTTATATACATTTGAGGCCGACCGTAAAAAACAAGGTCTCATTGACGGACTTGGTTCAATAATCAAAAGCAATTCGGGTAATTTGGATTATACAGACGCAATTAAATATAATAATGCCATTGAAGTTTTAAGTAAAAACCAGCATAAATTGGAGTTGGAAATTAATAATTACATAAGCCTAAATAAAAAATGGACTTTGAAAAATTTCGAAATTTTAGAAAATATTACATTTAATCAAAATAGAATAGCTAAGACTTTGGATTTAATAATTAATAGTGATAGTAATAGGGACAACGAGTATATTAAATATTCTCATTTTGCGCAATTAATTATTTTTAGTGATAATATAGATAACCTGTCTGAAGGAATATATAGACTCGAAAATACTTTAGCTTTTATTAGAATAGCCGGTGCACCGCACTTTGCTTTAAATATTGATGATTTAAAATTAATGATAGATAAGTTAAAAATATTATATTCTAAAATTCAAATTATTGACGTAGATACTAGATATTTTTATGATTTTATTAGGTTAGCATATTTCTATGCAGATAATTATATAGTTATAGTATATAAGATTCCGATTGTCTCTTCCTTAACATATGACTTGTATAAACTATCCCTTGTACCTAACAAATACAACCAAATTCTCCTACCTGTCTCACCTTACCTTGCAATCTCTGGTGACGATTCTAAGTACATGGAGGCTGAATGCCCGAAGGTAAAAGAATGGTACCTCTACCCATCAGTATCAAACTACAATGTAACAGAATACCCCGAATGCATCCATCACCTAATCACCAAGCAAGAACTTCACTCATCGTGCAAGATAACTACGGTCACCCTCACAAAAGGAGCAGTTGAACAACTTGACGACAGGCATTTTACTATGAATTTTCCGAACATTACGAAAGTTAGAACATCATGTGGCCAAGAACAATACAGAAGCCTACAAGGAAGCTACTTAACTATTGTTCCAGCAAATTGCTACTTCAAGACGTCTACGTTCACAATCTTCAACTCCGATGATCACATAAAAGGTCACCATCTGAAAATCATAGAACTATCGAAATATAAAGAATTTAATGAAAGCACATATCACACACAGGCAACCTTAAACTCAATCGATCTCCGAAATCTTCACTCTATTAATGAGAAAATTATATTCCAAAACCCCATAAAAATAGACAAGAATTTACAACTAAGTTTGTACCATACAACCATCCCATTTTATATGACATCGATTGCAGTTATACTATGTGCCTTATACATCTTATACAAATATCTACGTAAAAGAAGCCTTCACAAAACTCACGACATAGAAGACAACAGCGATATACCTCTGAAAAAAAGAAGACCGCGGCCTGCTGAAATAGAAATAGATCACAGCGATATTTCGGCAACTTTTTCGAAATAGTCGCCGAACTGTGAGGGGAGGTG
Source organism: Phengaris arion (assembly GCA_963565745.1). Classification (NCBI taxonomy): domain Eukaryota; kingdom Metazoa; phylum Arthropoda; class Insecta; order Lepidoptera; family Lycaenidae; genus Phengaris; species Phengaris arion. The sequence goes on along the minus strand of OY751445.1, from coordinate 13,904,248 downwards.
TTACATATGTACCCCCTATGTAATATGGACTTAGCACTGAATTGCCGAATACCATTATATGGGAATCATCATCATCGGTCAGTCGCAGTCGAACATGCCAATGGACTATAATTAACATATATAATAATTGAAGCCGCCTCTTGGACTATAAAGAAAATATATGTCGTGCAGTTTCTTCATAAATTACGAAAGAAATCGTCATATACTGGAAATGCTGTCGCCGCATCATGGTGGTGGTCCCAACTCCGTGGGACCGTGAATTTTGAGTTAAGTTAAGACACTTCAGATCTTACATCGGTCAAAGTCGGTAGTCTTAATTTAGTTATAATTTTTGAGTTTAGATCCAACATAGATCTGATTCATTTTAGTTAAGTTTAAATGTAACAATAGTTTGTAATTTTTAACTTTAATAAATCTTTTAAGTAAAATCGTTTTTTTGGAACTCCCGATAGAGAACACTATAAGTCATACAAAAGCTGTAGACACCATAATAAATTGTGTATTCCTAAACAACGATTACATCTTTGTAGTAGAAACGCATATTGTATGGCTGTTAAGATTTATAATAAAATACCACAAGCTATAACTTATCTAGCAGGAAAAAGATTTAAAAAGGCTCTATTTGACTGGCTTATTTCAAAAATGTATTAAGATGTGAAGGATTATTTAAATGGTTAATGAAACAGTAAAACTTGTGAACCTATAACATTATATTATTGAATTTAAGAATGCAATAATAATTATTTGCAATGCAATAATAAAAAATAAATTGCAATATTATAAGTAATTTAATGCGATTGTATATTTAATAAATAGTTTATTTCTATGTGACATTTTAATTTAATTGTTATTGACATTCTCTAATATGGTTACTCTTATTATTATCAATAAATTAATATAATTTTTTCTCTTATATGAACCTTAATACTAATTTTTGACAAGGTGACTTCTTGGTAGCTTAAAACTGTTATCATGTTACTACCTATGCCTAACAATATTTGCACGCTTAAAAAGCAGAATGTCATGAACCTTATATTTAAATTGTTAATATCAAATTGTACCATATTCAATGCAAATAAAGTAGTGATTATGATAATGATTAAATAAAACGAAAGGCACATAGACAAGGATTACTTTATATTTTACCAGCACAGATTTACTCGTATACCACAGCGTGGGCGGCACATCGCTGTTGTTGGGATAAAAATAAGACCAAAACGAATAGCAAAGCAGTTTTATTTATCAATACCAGATCTCATTGTAAAGGTACTTATTATAATTTAGACAAAGAGATATTAAAGATAAGTCAGTACGTGGAGAAGTGATAGAGTTCTTGCTCTTGAATTAAGAAAGACGAATTCCCTCAGATCCGGGGCACTCGCCTTTGCTAATCTTCTGCAGGGCTGGAAGTAAAAAATGAATGCATATTAGATTGTGACTTAGGTATGTAGATAGATGTATAGAAAACTCTTTATTTACACGTAGCGTAGGGTACGCAATAAAGACTATACAAAAAGGTGGCCTTACTGCTTACAGCAGTTTCTTCCAGACAACCTAATTTATTTATATTGAAACAAGTAAAATCCTACAAGGCTGGTAAACCTTGTAGGATTTTACTTGAGACGGTAGACTTATCACTAGCCTATAATTTTTCACGTTTTACTACACTAGTTAGCTTTTTTTGTTTAGTAAGGCCGCTGTAATGTCATATGAGTCATATAGTTATGGCGGGTGGCCAACAACAATGGTATTGAACAGGCTGTAGCTGTGATGTCATGATCACGTCACACTCCGCTGACCACGGGGTTGACCATCAGGTTGCAGCGTTCATATTAGAATTGTACTAGCTGGCCCAGCAAACGTTGTCCTGTCATGTTCTTTGGTATAAAAAATAGTTAACTACCAATAATTCTCGGACCTACTGAATATACCCAAAAATTTCATAAAATCGGTCAATCCGTTTGGTCACAAACACTGTGACACGATAATTTTAAATATTATAAAACAGAAGATAAGACCGAAAAACGAAGGTTTTCGTAGAGTAGAACACAAAATGTTTTAGTGGTAGTAGCAGGTACTTTGTAAAATTCATGACGTACCTCCAAAGATTAGAAAACCGGTTTTTGTGTACCTCGAATAAACAATTAAAACTAATTATATAATAAAAAAAAAACAAATTATTATAATAATTGATGACGGAAACAATAATAAATAAAAAAAAAAAATTAAAAATAAAAATTTTGAAATTATTTATTGACACTATTTTCTCTAGTTTACATATTTAGTTGCAGACTATATTACGTCTTAGTATCAACGACGATGAAATCATACACCTAAATTGCCACCAGCTCCCTCCCTCCCATAACTTGCGTTGAGCTGGAAAAGTGTTAGGCATCATCTACCCTCAATTGTTGGACAAAGGATCGACTGGCGGCCGCCCGCGCGGCGGCGCCCCGCAGTCAATTGCAAACCGCGGTCGCATGTACGCATTTAATCGTAGATTCGCAATAGGCGTGCACTCTCTAGTTTATCGTGCAAAAAACCATCCTTCTTAAGTCTTTTTAAAATTTCCTATATATTGAATTAGATTGCCCTATAATGATACACAAAATGTGGTGTTAATAAATAAATCTGATACAACTCGAAAGAAAGATAGGAATTTAAGAAACAACATCAAGCCTCCAATCTCCGAATATTCGTTAACTTGCATAAGTGTGGGCAAGTGGTACAACAACAGGTACAACTTCAAAAAGCGTTTCAGCAAAGTTCTACCTACCACTTTACTGAATCAACTGACTTGACTCATTGACTGCACTGACGATTTACTTAGACTTTGACTAGAATTTTTACTTGATGATTTAAAACAACTATGTATATTATTTTTGTGTAAAAACTGTAACCCGACTACGTAATATATCCTATGTTATTATTGCGAATCTATTGAAACCTCAGTTATTAAAATCGGATCAGTAGTTTAGGTGCTACGGTGAAACAAACATACATACATACATACATAGACTGCCAAAATCATTACCCTTCCTTTGGGATTCGCTGTAGTCGGGTAAAAACGGTGTTGAAAACTTTACTAATACTACGAATATTACGAAATAGGGTATAAATTTTGAGGAAACTTTTTATGCCTTTTCCAAATCAATTTTTTATATGGTTGGATTATTTCTAAGCAAATTTTAAGAAGATTATATCGGCTATCTTTGGGCATTTTAAACAAACAATGTAATCTACACAAAAGCAGAAAAATTATCCTAAGCTCTCTTCTTTTTGTAAATTTTCGATGAAGCTCTGCTGGCTGGCTCTGGAAAATTATTTTTGCTATACTAAAATAATACCCACTCATATATTTGGCTCTGGAAAATTATTTTTGCTGTACTAAAATAATACTTACTCTTATATTTGGCTCCGGAAAATTATTTTTGCTATAGGTACTAAAACAATACTTACACATAATTTTTATAATATTTTTAAACTAATTCTACCTTATGAAGTACTCTCTATATATGGCTATTGTTTGTTTAGTAGGGTTTGGTTTCATATGGTTGCAAAATCGACCAAAAAACATTAAATTTATGTCAAATTTATAAACGCCCCCTAACTTTAAGGACGCGTTTATACGGCGCGCGCCCCGCCGCGCCGCCCGCAAGATTCGAGCCCGAGGCCTTATAGAAGTTTGAAACCCATTGGTGTTTAGGAAAACAGGAATACACGCTGTACCTATTATTGCTCCTTTCGATAGTGTTGCTAATAAGAAACAAATTATGGAAACTAATAAACGGCAAACTTGAGGAAATAGGTTTATTTTAACAAAATACTTATTTTTCTAACAGCATCTTAGTTAGGTCAGGTAAAAAAGTATTTTGTTATTAAAAAATAAGTTGTTTCCGCAACTTTTGCCGATTCCTTTTTATCCTGAACCGTAGTGAAAGTCAATCTGTACAAAATTTCAAGGAGATTTTTGAGCATTTTAAACAAACCAAGTACCTAAGTGTAACTTTTATTCATGGACCATTGATAAACTTTTATCCAATTCTTTCAAGATTTTTTTTCCTTTTAACATTTCTATTGAATGGTGCAATAATGCATGTATTTTGTTAAAAACCAACGGTGTCGATTACGGCTGGAGATGCTGTTTTTTTTTTAAAGTAAACATGCAGTTTTATTTTTTATCTTGTTCTCGAGACACCCTTGAAACACTATTCGCTAAAACTTTTAGTTTTTGACTTCGCCTTACAAGTCCACTCAAAAACGTTCACGTCGTATATTTTTTGAACCAGTGATCCTAGACGTTGCTATACTTTACTGTAAAAAATATTCAGTTAGACTTCCTCTACAAAGCTAATATTACATTTTTATTCGTTTGCCGGCTACTTGACATTGTGGCCCAAAATGGTGCCTCTCCTTTCCCTTTGTTCAAAAGTTACGTGGTGGGTAGACTACCGAAGGATTTGAAGCTTAATTAACGTGATTATGTTTTAAAATTCGTACATGCGTTCCAGTGTCAGCGCATGCGCACTCGCACCGTGGTGTCTTGCACTTACACTACACTTGCAGGCCGTGCGCCCAAGTAATACAGAATGTGTTGACACTGGAACTTAAATGCGAATTGAACATAAATAATAGCGTGAATTGTCTAGTCCTTCTCCCCTGCTTGCCGGCGCAGACCGGCTCGAACGTGGCCGCGGTAGGTCGTGCCGACACGCCTCAACCTATTCTCTCGAACAACTCACTATCTTTGTGCTCGCAGTTGTAGTTGTTCATGACGCACTCGCTGCCGAAGGACTTGGGCTTCTCCCCCTGCTTGCCGGCGCAGACCGGCTCGAACTTGGCCGCGGTACAGTCGTGCAGACACGCCTTCTTGCGCGCCGCCTCCGCCTTCAGCTGCTTCAGGTCGGGCTTGTCCGGCCGGCAGGTTACCGCCACGATCAGCACGGCTGGAAATGATAAAATAAGATTGTATGAATTCTTATTAATAATTATTATGATTTATGTCCACTATCGGTATGGCCGGGGCCGCATGCACCGAAAGTCGGATAAATAGAGTCAGTTCACACCGCAACGATACGAAACGCAGCACAGCATTTAAAAGAAAGCTATTCAAAATTGAACTTTGTTAATTACACAAATAGATACACGTTTCATATGACATTATAGTCATACACTGCACAATGCATATGCGCTGTGCAGCGCGGTGCAACTTGACATTCGAACTCTTACAATGAAACGTCTATATTATTGTGTAACAAGACTCTTACCCCCTTAATAATAAAAATATTTACACAGTGGATAAGCTATACAATGTTTTGTCCTCGTCTTATACGTTGGAAAAGTCGCTTGACAGACAAGGACGAAACATTGTATAGCTTATATACACTGTTGACTGTATAAATATTTTTATTAGTATGGGGGGATTTTATAAAATAGTAGTCTGAAAAATATGCTGACATTCATGAAAGTTGTTGTTGTCCAAAATATAATTTACCTAATGTCTATGTTCACAATAATTCTGTTTGGCACGATTCACTAGTTGAGTTGTTATCTGTTCAGAACAAAAACAGGAAAATACCTGTCGTTACAAGGCTGCTATTAGCCCAAAGTTACATAAAATTGTGCAAATATTTCGATTTAATTAGCAAACGTTTTAGTGCCGTTTCTCAGAAGCCGGCCTAGCAAAAAAGCCTCATCGAGAATTACATTATATAAATAATTATATAGATAGTTAATCGAACATTAAGATACCTAAATTTTTTTTCCAATCGTTGCGTCGTCGTTTAAATCTGGCCCCATCATTAGCCAAGAAGAAAATATCCTACAATTCATAAATCATACCTTACTAACATTTTTGTTAGGTCAATAGTTTAGACGCACGAGCTCCGCAAACACACGCTAAGTATTTTCACATACTTTTAACTTTATGCACGTACATCGGTCGGTGGACCCTGGTTGTTAGTTGCCCGGAAAATCACTTTAATTTTTATTTTTATAATTTATTAAATGGGTTTTGCCTACAAATAGCATATCAATGGAATGGTTATTAACGAGATAATGTTTTAAACTTCAAAGCGTTTTAGTTTTAATGTAAATCGATTTTTAATTTTAGTGGTATTTAAGCATTTTATCTCTTAGAAACAAAAAATATGGAGATTTGAGGCGATAATTCGGGATATTTAAAAACAAATAAAAACGATTCTATTTGAATTACCGTGTGATTTAGTTATAAGGTCATCAAATATCTATTTTGAATGCATTTTTTCAAGATAGCGGTGTAAGTGGTCAAGTTAGGAGGTGGCAAAGTTGATATTCAAGCTTCATCAAAATCTATAAAATTGCCAATTTTCTTAAGTCCTGCAAAACTTTCCAGGTAGAACTACCAAAGTCAATCATTTGCAAGTTGCGACAGCGTAGTGATCATTATATCGCCTAAACTTTGTTACAAGCCTTAAAACCAGCCATTTTGGCCAGTTGTCCTCATGTCAAAAGACCAAATTACGTAGTGATAATATTCTACGTTCAATTTTGATTATCCTCATAATGATAATGATAAGACGTAATGTCCAGCGAATGGTACTGGCCTCAACTCAACAGACAACATGTTCCACTAACGCGCTTAGGGTTGCCAGGCGTCCGGATAAAGCCAGACAGTTAGGCCTTTTGATTGCGTGACCGGCCAAAATAAACGGTGTCCGGCTTATCCGGATTTTATAAGGCTTTTTAGAATTTAATGTAAGTATTCATTTTTAAAATGTTGATAAATGTTTATTTAGAAATTAATTATGATTGATGACTTTATACCAATAATTGGACTGATTAATAATAAAGTACTTAGACTGACTTGGCCTTCGATATTATTTATATTTCATTAGAACTTAAGAATATTTATGGTACAAATCAAAAAGCCTGTTTTTAGAAACTATTTTACTGGCGTACTTATTAATACTGAGATAAAATCTTCAATAATGTAGGGTGTCTGGCCTTTTTACAGAAATGTCCGGCGAAACTGATTGGTATGTCCGGCACGCGCGTTTTTAACCTTCGTCCAGATGTTGAGTAGGTTTAATATTAATCAGATAAACGCAGGAAGCCATTTCGGTCTTCGCGCCGCCTAGGTCATAAAGATACTTGTGCTAATATTAAATATGAGGTCACTTCTATAGAAGTAATGTAGCTAAGGGTCAGTACACGCCGCGACGACTGCATTTTTAAGATAGCTATTGAAAATTGAACTTTATTCACTAAACAAAAAGATACACGTTTCATATGACATCAGTCATACACTGCACATGCGCTGTGCGGTGCAACTTGACACATTCGAACTCTTACAATAAAATGTGTATCAGCTCGTGTAATGAATAAAGATCAATTTTGAATAGCTATCTTTAAAATAGGCAGCGCCATGTCGCGTATCGTTTCGTCTAGGTGTGGATTGACCCCAAGTTGCCACAACTAACAAGTTTCATCCAGATCCAGCATGTTAGGTGTTTTCGCTATCTGCAGAATAAGATTTTAGTACTGGTTGTACTGGTTGTTTTAGTAGAAGGATAAAATAAATAAAAAAATATAAAAGAAAAAGAAATAATAAAAATCACAAAAATATTTATCTTACCGGAATTCGAACCCACCACATTCTGAATATTTTTGCATTGTTTGGAAACAATGCAAAAAATTAACCGTGTGGTGTCGTGGGACACCTGATACGAGGGCGGCACTGAAATTTTCGGGAATCAAGGAAGTAACACAACATTACTATTTAAAAATGTATTTATTGCTTTTCGAAGTATTCTCCGCGAAATTTGACACATTTTTCCATACGACGGAAGTTGGAATATGAAATACGGAAGTTGGGGCCTCCAAAATGGCCGTTTTGGAGGCGTCCACAGATTCTTCAGGTGATGAAAATCTCTGACCACGCAATTTATTCTTTATTTTAGGGAAAGTATAGAAATCATTAGGGCTTAGGTCGGGGCTGTACGGCGGATGGTCTAATAATTCTATGATTTCTTGCTCTAAAAACTCTTTTGTTCTGTGCGCGGTATGAGAACTCGCATTGTCGTGATGGAGGATGATGCGGCGGTTGCAGTTCTCTTTACGGAGTTCAGAAACGACCTGTGGCAAACAAATGTTAGCATACTATTCTGCATTAACCGTTCTTTGTCCCTCAAGAGGAATAGTCGCAACATGACCGGTTTTGGAGACAAACGTGGCCACCATTTTTTTTGCAACACTCCGTGAACGAACACTTTTTTGTTGGCTTTAACTCATTTTAGAACACCCAAACTCGTGACTGGTTTTTTGTTTCGGGTTCGTACGCGTATATCCAAGATTCGTCACCTGATACGATGGTGTATACCTACAGCATTTGAGGATCCTGCGTGGAATCTGTCGAGAGTTCTGACGCACCAAGTAACTTTTTGCTCTTTACGGAGCAAATGCGGTATCCATCGGGAAAACAACTTTTTTACACCTAATTGTTCATGCAAGATAATTTGTATTTGACTCATGCCAATGTCTAAAGTTGCTTGAATTTCGCGGTATGTCACATGTCGATCTTCCTCAATCAGCTTACGCACAGCATCAACCTTTTTTTTGGGTGACTGCAGTTTTTGGACGACCTTGACGGGGATCATCACTGAGCTTGACACGTCCACGTTGAAATTCAGCAAACCAGCGATAAATTGTGGTTTTGGATGGGCCTTCATCACCAAATGCAGAAATCATCCGGTCAACACACTGTTTTTGTGTTAAACCACTTCGAAAGTCATAATAAATCATCGCTCTAGAATTTTCTCGAGTCAATTCCATTTTCTCAACGACAAAACAAGTTTGATAAGACCTTGTGACAAGACCGAGGATCTTTTTTTAAATAAATAAACGGTATTCGATTTTTAAAACCAAGGAGTTTTAAATTAAATAGATTTTAATATGACAGGAACAGTGGAAATATTCCATTCCCGATACTTTTAGTGCAGCCCTCGTAGGAACGAAGTTCCTTATTGTAAAAATATTCATTTTAAGTTCTATTCGAGGTATAAAGAAAATAATAAAGACTATAAGTACATAAAAATCTTACGTTACGGACGTTTTTTCCCGGCTAGGGTACCCCTCCGCATCGCCCCATAAGGAACTTCGATCCAAAATTATACGTAGGTAGGTACGCATATCAAGCTGCCAACTAGACGAAGTAATAAAATCGAAATTATTGATACATTTTGGCACGACGAAATAAAAAAAAACATATATTGCTTAAAAATACGCAGTTTCTAAGGGATAAGACCTAGCTAGATCGAATTGTCTCCCCCAAAACTCCCTGCATACTAAATTTCATAGTAATACTTGTAGCCGTTGTCGAGGTACCGATTTTATATTATGATCGTCTCGTTTAAAATATAAGATTAGATACAACTTAACAGCTTACCCTAGTTGCAACACTGATGTTGGTAGGCGTATCTTTTTTGTAGTCTAAGTCGATGTCACCTAGTTATATTGTATACTTTAAAGTTAATTTTTACTACATAGGTACATGTTACCCGCGACGTAAAGCTAAAATAACGGCAAAGATTCTTGATCTTGTCACAAACAAAGACAACGTACCTAAATGACGACCTTTTGCTGTATTTATATATGAACTTTGTCGTCAAAAAAAACCAGTTACTTACCTAAGTATTTTAGTTACCGATATAATATTATACGATATGAGTTAAATCTTTAGCATTTTTTACCGTTATGTTTAAATTTCGCCATTCAAGTTGTATTTTACATAAAATCTAGGAATACTGTCTTAGTTATTATTTAGTTAGTTACTAGTAGGCGAACTACTTCAAAGAAGCAATTTACGATTAGAACTATGAAAAAGTATTAAAATAATGTAGACCTCTGGCGGTTTTAGAAGGTCTATCGAACTAAACTCTACCTTTTTTGTACTATACAATTAAGAATAACTACTCGTTATTAAGTAAGTGTATTTTTCATATAAAATAGCGCGTAATAATTCCATATCAGCCTAAAACCTGTGAGTCCTCTGAGTAAAAAGTGAATGGCAGAATCTAATCATAGTTTTTCGAATAAAAACAAGCTTTAAACTCGTTTAGTAACACAAATAATAAAGTGGTGTGATAGAAAAAAAATGCTCACCAAAGAGAACCAAGGTTAGAGACTTCATTTTCAAGTTATCAGTGCACTGCGATAGCCTATTGTGTTGACTAACAACAACAGGCGAGTGGCCTGACTTTATAACCTGTTAGTGTGCGCCCTGAACTTCGCGCTGATCAGAGATAGATAGCCAGGCTAGCTATTGAATATTTTCCATTTGTTTAAATTTTTATTTAGTTACTGTAACTAGCTAATTAAAAAGTATTACTGAGTATGTATGAACTTGTTACGTTTTAAGGTAAATTTAGGGAAATTAGGAAAAATTAAACTAACCCCTAAAATTTAAAAGGGACTCAGCCAGAAGTATTTTGAAAAACAAATTTAATTTATATCTTAATCATTAGCGACAGCTGTTATATCAAAATATTTTTTAATCAATTTAGTATGCGGTTGACATACTTATAACCGGTCTTTTTAAAATATTTCAATATATTTTTTTACTTTATTTCGCTTTGAACATAAAAGTGCCATCTGTTAGAGACACAATAAACTACTTAAACATTAAGCTATTACTGACATCTAGCGTACAGTAGCAAAACTAAACAAGTTTGTTTCGTTTTGAAGAACTTAGATGGCACTGACACGTATAATTTACAACATATTTCTCAATAATAATAACTAGCTTTTGCGCGCGACTTACTCCGCGTGGATCTCCATTGCATCCCTGAGATGTATGTATTTTGAAAAACCCTTTTTAACGGATTTCTACGGCGTAATAATTATCTGCGTGACAAAATTCAACGTAATCCGACCAGCATTTGATATTTCCCTATACAAACTTTGGTCCCCCATTTCACCCCTTTAAGGGTTTTCTTCAATATCTCGTCTTAGTGTTCGTCTTCATTGTAAATTAAAACTACTGTCCATATTTCACGTTTCTACCGTTAGTGGTTACGGCTGTGCGTCTATGATAAATGATAATATATGTCAATCAGTCAGTCAATGAGGACATCTCCTATTTAGGGTTCCGTTGTTCACGTCTCGGAACCCTTATGGTTTGTGTCGCGTCCGTCCGTCTTCGGCTTACCGTCCAAACAGTTAGTGCTAGAAATATGAAACTTTGCATGGATATGGTATTTATCACGTCGACAAAGTACTAAAATAAAATCTTGAAAAATATTTAAGGGAAACTTCCCTACGCGTAAAGTGAGGATGATTTTTTTTTCGCGCGTTTGCGTAGCAAAGACGATTTTTTGATTTTTCCGTTTCCGAGATATTCAACATTTAAGCGCATTTTTTGTTAAAAATACTTCAGTAATGATAGTTTTATTACACAACTGTTCACAACAGCTCCTGGGCTTATAAAAATCCTTCCATCATGTTCTTGAAGCGGTTAGGAACACTCATTCAAATTATCAAAATTCTAAAAATCGAATCATTAAAATTATTAAGTTTCCTCAAATAATTTGCAATGTACCTACCAGTACTAAAATGCTATTAAAATGAAACAAACTTTTAATATAAACATCTTTTTTATTCCAACTTATAACCATACATAATATACACAGTACAAAAAAAAACGCATTTTCTTCTAATACAGTTAATAAAGGACAAAATAAAATTGTCGCTTCTCGTTTAACTATTCACTTTCATTACCAATCAAATTGAGAAATCTAATATAGGAGAAACTTATCTACACGTACTCCGTTTCAATGTACAACGCTTCGAGCGAATACGTTCACTTCGATACAATAACTTAAAAAGTAACCTCTCAGTATGCACTCGATGGAATTTTAATTAAAAAATGTACACATTACATACATAACACTATAACTACTTAAGCTGTTACAATAATCAGAAGAGTTTTTTTGTATTTCGATTAAGGAACATAAAACATATCCACATCTCGATATCACCATATTCAGACTAATTTACATTGCACTCGCTCCGGGCCGCGCACGACGCATGGCGCACGCGCACGGCCAACAAACGCTCCAATCTTACGTTAAATGCGGAACTTAGCTAACGTTACGTTCGAAGTTGAGATCAAATGTGGCGCGACGGCGCGTCACTGCGAAGCCGTGAGCGCCTCCTCCAGGCAGCACAGCGAGTCCTTGACCGCGTGGTATACGATGTTCTTTATCTGCAGCTTATCCTCCTTGTTGGCGTGCGCACGCGACAGCCGTCGGAACTGCTGCGCCAGCTCGAAGCAGCGCGACACGTTCTCCGGCGACACGAAGTCCTCGGCCACCTTGATGCAGTCCAGCAGGTTGCGCACCTGGTGCGGCGCGCCCGCCGGCACGAACACGGCGTCACCCGGGCACTGCAGGATGGCGTAGCCCTCCACATCGTACTCGTCGTACAGGCGCCGGCGCAGCGCCGCGTCCAGGTACCAAGTCTGGTCGTGCACGGGGTCGTGCGCCGCCCGCGGCCGCGCTCCACGCTCCAGCTCCGCGCGGACCAGGAAGTCGCGGATCTTATCGGCGTCCTTGGCGGCGTAGATGTGCCACAGCGCGGCCGGCGGCTTGTGGCGCGCGCGCCGCCGTGACAGCACGTCCACGCCGGCCTCGTCGGCCGCGCGCTGTGCCTCGCGGGCGCGCTCGGGCGCGTCGGCGGGCGCGCTGGCGTGCACCATGACGTTGACGGCGTCGCTGACGTCGAGGTGCAGGTTGGTGGTGCCGCCGGCGCCGCCGTACGCTGTGTACATCTTGGGCCCTAGGTCAGGGCGCACGAAGCAGTCGGGCAGGCGCGCAGCGAGGTTCAGGCGGCCGGCGCGCGAGGTGTACTCGGCCAGCGGCAGCGCGCGCATGAGGTCGTCGAAACGCGCGGGCAGCAGCTCGGCGAAGTCGTCGCCGGGCGGCCAGTCCTTGAGCTTGAGCACCATAGGCGCGCCGCGCTCGTCGCGCAGGCGCTCGGCGGCCAGCTCGAAGCCGTCCCAGAACTTCTTGGCGGGTTGGTTGGGCACGACTAGGCCGGACGCGCAGTTGACTAGGTCGACGCGTGTCTCGCCGAAGTCGCGCGAGAAGGACTCTGGCGACCACAGACCGCGGTCCAGCAGAGTCGACAGGTCCGATACCAGCACGGGTTGGCCCAGCTTCCACTGGTCCTACGACAACAAAGCACACGTTACTAATGGCTCAATTAGGCATAACGTATATAAACTTACAAATAGCGTGTTGCTTATACTATGAACAAGTAAATGGTTATTTTATTTACTGTTGAAGTTTATAGACTACCTTAATAATTATATAAAAGAAAGTCATGTTAGTTACACTATTTGTAACTCAAGAACGGCTCAAGCGATTTGGCTGAAAATTGGTGGGGTGGTAGCTTGGAACCAGGAGACGGACTTATGATTCTTAAGTACCCTGCCGAGTCTGTCTGTCTGTATGTTCGCGATAATCTCAATAACTACTGGAAGGATTTTCATGCCGTTTACATTTACCGACCGAGTGGTTTCTTAGGAAGGATTAGATCGATAATAATTTGTCAAGGTTTTGTGGAAATTGATTGATTTATGACGATAATTGTTGAAGGTGTCGGAAAAAATCAAGCTGTCTTGGAACTTTTATCGAAAACTCTGTTTAACCTTATCCGTTGGAGATAAATAGCAAAACAATGTATGGTGGGATTGTTTCACTTTTTTTGGTCTACAACAAAGTCCGGGATGGCATAGATATGTCTATCTTTTAAGGATAGATTACTATACGCATTCTAAGTTTAAAAAAATGATCCGAAATATTGTGGTATTTTCAGAAGCTATTTAGAGAGTAACAATTTAATTATACTTATCTAGAAGATTATATCGAGGGGATAACATAAAATTAAAAAGTACGTGTGCAAATTTACTATAAAGTATATATTTTTACTCTGTGCTACTAACTACAATATTGCAGGTATATTTGCTAAAGAAGTTTTTTGTCACGAACACTCTCCCACGCAGGTGAAGCTGCGGGCAAAAGCTAATTACTATAAAAAATCTTCGAACGCTTAAACTCTGTCAGTGTTAATAAATCAATTCTAAGAAACAAGACGTAATTTAAAATAATTTAAGTAACTAAATATAATGCTTCATTTATGTGTCCATCAAATAAATAAATTCACTGACTGCAACTGAGTCCCAGTGACTGCTGCAGCTGCTCCGGACGGCACCGTTCACCCGTAAAAGCTCTAAAACCTGGTGATATTTATACCTGGAAAGGTTTGTAGTTGCCGGGGTGCGCAGGGTCAGTGAGATGCAGGAGTTTGCCGTCGCACAGCCACGCGTGCGGCACGTCCGGGTACAGCAGCTTGGACTCCGTGAGCGTCATGATGCGCGTGGGCAGCTCGTTGCCCTGGGTGCTGCGGTCGTAGCGCTTCACCGCGTTGGATATCGCGAACGGCTTGTCACTGTCCTCGTCCTTCTTGTCTATGATACTGGAGATGACTTCGTCGAGGAGATCGCTCTTGTTTTTCTTCTGTTTCTTTTTGGGAGTGGCCTCGCTGCCCTCCGGCGCTGGACGAATCAGCAGCTCCCGGAGGGTGGAGTAGTTGCCCTCGTCTGAGTCGGACGAGCTGCTGTCCGACTTCTCGTCCTTGGCCTCCTTCATGGGCACGTCCGTGAGCCAGCTGACTATGGACGAGCCGGTTTTACCGTTCTCTGACTTGACCGGTGAACCATTTGTCGAGTTTTCCTCTTTGACTTCCTCTTTCTTAACATTCTGTAAAACAAAAATGGTGCTCATTAATAAAAAGAAAAGATATAATAATAGAGAGTGAGAAAGTCTTAAATCTTGCAACGCTGGCTTATTTTAAATTATAAGCTGCTCGGAAGCTAAATTTAAATTTCAAACCCTGCACTGAGTGCGCTTTACTTTTTATTGCAGCAACAGTACTAAATGTCTTCCTATCGATCTGTATGTATTGATCAAAATCAAACATGAATGATGTTTCCAATTAGATTCGTGAATTTTCATCAACATGGCCAAGTTACTGGTATACGTAACTGGTCTATTATTATATAACGGTCTGTAGTCTGTACCTTATTGAGCGCGTCGCTGAGCAGCCGTCTCGCCGCAGCCCGCTTGGCGCCGTCTACGTTGGGCTCGTGTCCGCAGGCGCAGGGCGGCAGGCCGAACGCACCGCGCGCCGCGTGCGCCCGCGCCGCCGCCGCCGCCAGCGCGCCGCCCGCCGCGATCTGCGTCAGCAGCAGCCGTCGCGCGGGGTGCGCCGCGCCCGACGTGCACACCAGCCACCTGCACACATACACATTTTTCCTATCAAATACTATTTTTATACATTACAGAGTTAATGTTTCGAGTGGAGCGGATGGACAGAACAAAAAGTATTAAAAAGTAATAAAGAAATAATAAAAAATGTGCCTTATTTTATGACATTTCCTTCTTCCACTCCATTACAAACACAAATAAATATTTAATTCAAATAAGTAAGTACTAAGTACATAAAAAACTAACATTATATAATTATTATGTACTATATTACATACTAACATCATAATATTATGTACAAAGTTTTTCCACACGTTTTGATTATTCATAAGATGACATGGAATAATGTCAAGGGCATTGCCATCGTCGTTCAAATACAACATTATAATAACCAGTTGATTATCTTCCGTTGTTTGTTTAGAGGTTAATTAATAACTATTTAGTATACCTAGTTTAATTGCTTTTGTGAAACATTTTCCTTCCGCATTTTGTAAGTATGATTAACAGTTTTCTTTTAATTTATTCAAGAGACCATAATAAGCATTGTAATATTGCAGTTTTTAATAGAATTTTGTTGTGTGTGAATTTTGTGATATTCTTTATTCTTTAGGAACCGAAAAGTTCAAATCCGAAGAAACACTTAGATTATATTTAATTTATGTCTTCCTGTTATTGTTATATAGGTTTATATAAGGTTTGGTAAAATCAATTACGGATACTTCAGGCATATAATCTACTGCTTATGTAAAGACGTTTAAGCAGAAAAATAATTGTCATACTCGAAAAAAAAAATTTCTTTATATGAGCGAGTTCGCGTTTAGCGGAGTTATTTAGTAGTAGAGTAGTATTAGGTCCTTACATATTATTAAATTGGCGTTTTGTCGTACTGGCCACTTTGATCTCAAATATATCTTCTTTGGTTAGGAATTCCAAATTCCAAATTTATACCGCTATTTACTCATGCATTTGTGTTTCTAAAACCGTAATCCATTTGTTTTTTCCTCTTTTGGTTTTTTCTTTGTGTCACTCTGTTTACAAAATGGAAAACTTGAAATATCGTATTATTTTCGAGTACGAGTTCCACCGTGCCATCAGTGCTTCAGAAACGGCTCTAAGGATTAATGATGTGTATGGCGGCGGTGTCGCAAAAGAAAACACAGCGCGTTTTTGGTTCCGACGTTTTCGTTCTGGAAATTTCGACCTGCAGAACAAGCCCCGTGGACGGCCGGAGACCAAAGTTAATAATAAGAATTGAAAGCTATTGTGGAAGCTATATATATACTTTGATTAAATAAATATATTATGTTTAAAAAAAATCGACTTTATGTTCCTCCTTTGCAAAACGCCAATTTCATACGTAATGACCTAATATTATTCTTCTGCCTAAACGTCTTTACGTATGCAGTGGATCGTGTGCCTGAAGTATCCGTAATGGGCTAGTTTCATCTATCAAAATCAAATGATATAAATTTGTTATTTATATAGTTTCTATCATAAGAAGTACGAATACAGCACTATTTTGTTATATAAATATGCGATTTATTTATAATTTCGAAAATAAAACTGTAGTTTTATTATCTGTATGTCACGTAACCGAAAACGCCAGCCGCCATATTTTTCTTGTTAGTGACGTCATAAGACCATAATCAAATCCAATAAACAACAGCGAAAGTTAAATCAAGTTCATGCACTACACACGCACATATGACATTGATTTGTTTCTGTTCTTATGACGTCACTTACAAGAAAAATATGGTGGCTATCGTTTTGGCGCAAACATTTGTCGTTCATCAATCGTCAATCATTTTTTCTTTGCATAAAGAGATATTATTTCCAGGAAATAAAATTACTACTTGACTACCGAATCGATACGACCATTTAAAAATATCTTTGAAAAAAATGTAGAATGGCCTATTGATTTTTGGAGACTTTTTAAATGTATGATAATGCCTAAAAAGATATTTCAACAATAATTACCCGAAAGAATCCCTCTCGCCGTTGGTCGTGACGTTGTTGGTGTTGTTAGTTTCTGTTGTCGTGGCGCCTGATTCACCCGATGTTCTTTGCTAAGTATAATAAAAACATATTCATTGATTTTTATAATTATTGTACCTCAATATATTAGCCCCCTTACTAATAATAATATTCAAAAAGCATTTAAATAGATACAATGTTTTGCCCTTGTCTGTCAAGCGACTTTTCCAACGTATCAGACAAGGACAAAACATTGTATAGCTTATCCATTGTGTAAATGTGTTTAGTAAGGCGGTAAATGTCTTAATATTTACCAACAAAAATCAATAAACTTTTTTGGTCATCCTAAAAAGTTAATTTGGAGGCATGCGTCTGTCTGTAATCTAGGTGTACCTAATAGCATAAGAATTTGTACACCTAGCGCCATCTGTGTATTAAACAGTTCTTTAGAAAGAACCTATAAGTCATTTCCAACAGATGGCGTTTATATATGCAAAATCGTGACGCTTGTGTCATGATGCTAGTGCTGTAATGCTGTAAGAGACCTTGATATTTTACTCTTAAAGCGCCTAAATAAGTCTCACTTTAAAAAAATTGTATTGCGTGCGGTCTCTGTAGTCTCTTCTGTCATCTGTTGATCTCTCTCTCTCTCTCTCTATCTCTCTCCTCGCTCTGTCTCGCTCACCTTGTAGCAGTCGAGGCAGACGACGAAGCCGCACTTGCCGCACGTCCAGTGGAAGTTGAACAGTGTGGTCTCGCACACGTCACACATCTCCCGCACGCCCTGCACGACGCGCTTCCACGCTATTGTCTTGTCTGTAAATAGACACACAATTCACATCCATTATAATTACTTTGAATGGAAGTCTTTGCCAACGGCTACGTGAACACAACAGGGTCAGTGCAGCTTGGCAAAAAAGACTTAGTGACGTTGACCAATGCAACTAAAAACTTTTTAAGTGTATCAGCTTTTATGCATAATAGATTAGAATTATATTTTAATATAAATATAATAAATACGTAGTATAAATGTCATGCCAATTTTTATTCGATAATCGATGATAATTATACAGTTGAAAAAGTTTTAGTTCTATCTGTCACTGCGTCCAACTCTTTTTTGCCAAGTAGTGTATTTAAGCTTGTTTCCATACATCAGGGACCGCAATCTCATTTAGTACTAAACGTCAAAGAATTAGCATCCAATTAAAAACAAAGTGACGCCACATAAAAATAGATTGGTTACCAATTACAATAGCAAGTAAATAAATGGTAAGTACGATTTTGACAGTAAAAATGAGCTACTTATACTGTATTCTATGCAATTAAAGACCGTGTACCTTCATTTAGATGATGTGACTCCGCTTCTTTCTCTTGTTGTATTAATTGACAGAACTGATCTCCGATCTCTCTCAGTAGGAAACAACTCATTTCTATGTCTAGCTCTGCGGCGCCGGGTGATGCCGACAGCCATAACTTCTTATCATCCTGTAACAAAAGAAATATATGCTATAGATTACCATCTCTTTGATTCTATTGACTCATAAATGCTGTTTGAAACAAAGCTGGAAATAAAACATGAAAATTATTTGTCATGGCCAGAATATGCTTTTTTTTAAATTCTAAAAATAGAACTCGACTTTATTTCAAAGTTTTAGGTTTTAGATATAATTATAAATAAAAAAACAAAAACGTCACAAAATAAATAATAATTACCTCTTCCGCGTCCTTGTAGGGATCTGAAAATCCGGCTATAGCTAATTGCCTATTTTTGGCGTATTTCAGTCTTCGGAAAGCGTAAAAGCGGCAGAAAATGTTCAACATGTCCTTGTCCCGCTGCGCGGGCGACCACCTGCACTCGCGGCACTTGGCCAGGCGGGGGGCCACCTCGAAGCACGGCCCGTTCTGCAGAAAAGACTCGGGCGTGGACTTGGAGCTCACTGCGGAAGGCGTTCGGCGCGGGGGCTCGTCTCTGCGCCGGCCGCCACGCCCGCCGCCGCGCGTCCGTCGTCCGCGCGCGCGTCCGCTAGTGCCACGTTTGCTCGACGTGCTGCCGCTCCCGCTCCCGCTCCCGCCCGAGTCCGAGTCCTTGTCGTCGCTCTCCTTGTCGCTCTCGCTGCCGCTCTCCGAAGCCTTCTTCTTCTTGGAGTCGTCGTTCGCTTTCTTTGCCGTCCCCTTTTTCCGCTTCGCCTTCGGGGGTTTCCTCTTCGGCGGCGAGGTCGCCTCGCGCTCCGAGCTTGAGCTGTCGGGGTCGTTGTCGTCGACTCGACCGTTCACTTCCTTTGGTTTTCTAGGCTTGGAGGTCTTGCGGCCCCCCCGCTGGATCGACTTGGCAGCCACCGGAACTACTATATTGGAGCCGGAGTCGTCTGGCTCGGAGACCCGCGTGATCGTCATCGGCAGCGTAATGCAGGTTCCGCCACCGCCCGAGCAGTCGCCCTCGCCGATGGGCGCGGTCTCGTGCCTCTGGAGCCAAGCTTTTTTACCTAGATGTCGGACCGGCGCCGACCCGTCCTTCGGCGTCGGCGAGGCGATCTTCGCCGGCGTATCGGCGTCGGCGACCGTCGTACCGGGCGGCGTGGCGGGCGGTGCGGGCGGCGTGGCCGTCGTAGGCGGCGGCGGCGCGAGCGTTATGGGCGGCGACGCGGCCATTGGAGGTACAGGGGTGGCGGGCGCGGGGCTCGCAGCGGGAGTTAGATGGGGAGCGGGCGAGGCGCCGGCCGCTTTCTCGGGCGTCTCGACGCTGCCGTCCGCAGAGGGGACACGCACGTCGCAGGGTGGGCCCGGAGCCTGCGGTGCGGGTTCCGAGCCCAGCGGCGTTCGGCCAACGCTCGCCGCGGCCGCTATCAACGGCTCGGGGGCGGGACTCTCTAGTCGCCGCCTCTTCGCGTCGGTGTCGGCGGGATCAAAGGGATGTCTCTTCCTCGGCGACCGGTCGGGGTCCTCCCTGCTGACGCCGAGGTCCAAGGGCTGCGTCTGACACGGCGACGCCGAGTTACCGGCATCGACGTGCACCCTCATCGGCGGGCGAGGCTCCGGCGTGCGCGAGTGCGCGACGGGTGGCGGCCTCGTCCTCGAAGCCGGCGAGTATGCGGACGGCGGGGGATACGGTACGGGCGGCGGTTCAGTCTTCGTTAGTTGGAGCCCAGGCTCCACGGCGACGGCGAAATGCGCCGAGCTCAATGATTTACTACTGGGCTTTCCATATATGTGGGGCGGCGCGGGGCTCGACACCTTGGGTTTGGTCGGAGCCGCCTGGTAGTACTGTGCCGGTGACCGCTGCGGCGGCTGCTGCTGGTACATCCGCCGGGAGTTTTTGTCCTGGGGAGGTAGCGCGGCGTGCGGGGACGTCTGCAGCGCCGGGTGCGGATGCGGCGGCGCGTGCGGGGATAGGCCCGTCCGGTACGGCCGGGAGGGGAGGTAGTGGGGGGACGGCTCGCTTCGGGGCTTGCTGGGGTAGGGATGCTTCTGTTCCAGGTGAATTTGTTTGGCATCGTGCTTGACTATCACAGAACTTTTTTCAGGAACGAGAGGCGGAGGGGCGGGGAGGTGCTGATCTTTTAACTTATCGTATCTATAGGGGGGGTAGTTGTAGGGCGCGAAGTTTGGCTCGCCCTTGGGGAGGACGGGGTGGGTCGGCGGCTTGTCCTTGGCCAGGGCGTGGCGGGGCGGGTGCTGCGCGTGCGTCGCGTGGTGCGAGTAGTCGGGCTGCGGCAGGCGGTCGGCGGGGTGCGCAGGGTGCGCGGGCGGGGAGTAGTAGGCCCGCTCGGCCGCGCGCAGGCGCTCGTGGTCGCCGGCCGCGCTGCCGCGGTTGGGCGCCAGGCTGTTTAGCAGCGACCATGACATCGACCGATCCCGCTGCGACAAACGAAACTACGCTAATTATTTTATTACATATGTCGTAATATAACTGTATAAAATTTTACTTTAATTAAATATTACAAATACTGACAGTGAACAAATTGTTATTTTTGTTTTTACCATATTAATCACCTTTTGAGCAAGCCTAAGGGATTCTTCGAAATGCCTGGACACAAGTTTCGAAGCCGCATTCTCCTGTTCTCTCCTCTCCTTGTCTTCCCGCTCCTGCTTCTCCCTTTCCCTCTCCCTTTCTCTTTCCCGCTCTATTCGTTCTCTTTCTTTCTCTTTTTGTTGTTTATCTAAAATTTCTCTTTGCTCCCTCTCTCTGTGGAGAAAAATAGTTAAGTTAATTATAAGGTCACATTAGATTGTTTACAATTTAGAGACGAGTATAAAGGTGTCAGTAACCAAGTTTTGCTCGGAGACCTGATAAATAAAAAAAATATAAAAATAAACACAAAAATCTGACCGGGACCTGGGGTTCAAAACCCGAAATTTAGAACAAATCAAAAAATATACATAAGCATACCAAACTGCCAATGGGGCTGACATAATATAGTCGAATTTATTGATATATTGTTGCGAGACAAAAGAAAAAACCTATGTAGCTTAAAAATGCGCAGTTTCCAAGGATAAGACCCAGCTAGTCCGAGTTTTCTCCCCCAAAACTCCCTGCATACTAAATTTCATGGTAAAACTTCCAACAGTTTTCCAGATTACGATTTTATATAATATACAAGATTTTCTCGTTTAAAGTATAAAATAAAAATATATTTTTTAATTATCAATATCTTGAATAACCATAACCTACTCATCGGAATTAAAAAGAAATTGCATACACATATCCCTGATAAGAAAAAAAAAACACTAAAAATTTTGAATGATGAGCATTTCTGTATTGTAAGAGGTCTGGTATTTGATTATTATTTATTATTTTATTTATTTATTATTTCAGACCAATAAACAAAAAATATTAAATAAAGACCTACAAAACTGTTCTTCAGTTTGTCTGTAGGATCAATGTTACAAAACTTAATATTATAGACAGAGTATAAAAATAAAATTAACAAGATACAACATTAATAATACTAATAATACAAAATTAGATATTGTAATAACAAAAAAAGCAAAATAAAATTAGAGTAATGATTAAAATAATGTTTTAGGTGGTGAAGGATGTACAATAAGGTAATAAAGTAAAAAGGTGTTTGTACATGTTTTTTTGGAAGGTTTTTCTTTTGGTCTCGTGTCGAATATCGTTGGGCAAGCTATTTAACAGATATGGTATCCTTTTATTTAAAGTTCGGTCTCCAAAGTAGTTAAGAACTCTGGGTACCTTATATTTGCCTTCCGATACCGACCGAGTACCATAGTTGTGCTGCAGTATTTCTAGGTTATGGATATTATTATGGTTGTGATACTTAGGTATAAATGGTATAACTGTACACATGAAATCTTGGAATGACAACTTTTATCTATGTTTTTTATATGTAGTAGGTATATAATTGTATTATCTTATCTGCTAAGTGCTGATACAGTGGGTAAATGTTTTCAATGTTGCGACTTGCGTATAATATTTTGAATACTTGTGAGATGACTATGTAAATATATATATGAATAATTTCTTTTGTTTACAATTCATAGGAAGTAGATATATTATGTAAAATATCGTTTCTGCTCAACCGATTTCCAAACCCTTTTCCTTTGCACTAAAACGCCTTAAAATATTGAAACACAAAGGAAGTGACCGCAACGACTGCGGACGTGGTTGAAGTCCGTATTTAGGTACACGTGAGTATATTGTGTGCGTGCGCACGGTTCATCAACGTTGTTAAGCGATTTTGATCTTAAGCCTAGCGGCAACTTGTCCGGTTGTACAAAATAGTTTAATAGCGAATCATTAACGAATCAAAGATTTATATATTTTTTTTCTATTTATAATGATTAAAGTTATACTTATAATTATATTTAAGTCACGATTATATATTTTTGTAAGGAAAGGCTTAGTAGTAATACAAGATAAAATCTAAACATAAATACTAAAAAAAGAAATCTTATCTACAAATATGACTATCTCTGAAAATATATATAAATAGAAAAACTTTCCCAGGTCGTCCCCACTTGGCAGAGTACGGAAACTGATATTTAAGTTGATAGTTTATATTCCTTAATCTTAATTACCTTCAATAATCAATTTACTTTGAAACTTGTAAACAAGTGATAGCCAAAATTTTGTAGGAAGCTAATGTCCTAAGATAATATTAAGTATAAAACTATGGTTGTTTCTATAATCATCTTCGCGTCTTCGGTAAGTTGGCGTTTTAAAGTGATTAAGTTTTAGAATTTACAGCAGCAGTGCTACTATTATTTGTCAGTATTTTGGTCATAAACATCACACTTAAAATTATGTCGCAATAAAATGTTAGCGAACATAAACTACAAAGTTGTGTCGGTCGTGCGCTACATATCTATGTATGTGTACATCATATGTATATATATTATGTACATTCTACATGCATACTCACACCTCCAACTACCAGATGGATATAAGAATCTACCTCAGTGGGCCAGTTGACTCATAGTTGTTTTTCAAAGGTAATAACTACAACCATAAAGGTATAATAGACCCATCAGTCATCAAATTCATTCGGGCGAGATATCCCCAGCATTTTTTCAGAGGGGTAATCACGCTCTAGGGCGGGATTTCTACCTGGCAAGATGTCGCTCAACCCGAAAAATCGCCTTCTACATTACGGACGGTTAAACTGCTAAACATTAGTTTTCTTTAATTGCACATACATCCTTGTGCAGGTACACACACTGAGTCATGCACCTCAGCTGGTCGCCGCCGGCTAAAATAAACGACCCGGAGAATTAACTGGCGCCTATTAAATACATTGTAATTTGTCACTAGACACTACACATTGTAAAATATTATGTATATGATGTCCCTATACATGAATTACAAAGTGTAGTATGTTATACGAATAATTACGAAATGTTATACGAAAATAAAAAAACCTACATTAAGAGGGACAACATTAGAGAAACTTTCAAATTACCAATTCCCATTTTTTTTTGTCACATATAAATTCCAGGGACACCTGTAGGTAGGTAGGTATACTTCCTATTTGTTTCTGATGAAATTTTTAAGACACAATACTTACAATCATTAATAAACAGAAATGGTTTCTTTCTGCGGAAGAATAGACAACATGACAGATTGACAAAGGAAAGCTAACATTTTCTCCATATTATCTGTCAGTATGTCTATTCCTGTGTAGACAAAACGTATTTCTATGGTGGTCATGCTAAGCGTGCTGATGGATTTGGAATGTGAAAAGTTAGGTACATATAAAGGTATTATGAGTTTCAGAAGAGGATATGTTATTCGACATAAAAATCAAAACATTGAAATATAATAAACAAAATTGAAAATTTTTAGTACATAACACCCGTCATTGTCAAGCAGTAAACGAGCTGAAGGTAATGAATTGAAGCTAAGACCGATCTCGATCGCGTCAGCTTTCAAACAATAGTCAAAAGTTTAAAAACTATAACCCGGCTACGTAAATGTAGCCTATGTTACCCACGCTGTTATTACGAATCTATTGACGCCTCATTAATCAAATCGGATCAGTAGTTAAGGCGCTACGGGGGAACAAACATAGTTACATACGCTCGTCAAACTTATACTACCCCATTGTTTTCGCTGGGTTTAAAAATTAAATAAGATGAAACATTTGATAAATGTGTAGAATCCCTTCGCAGAGACTTGACTTTGTCCTTTGACCTTGAGTTTTGAGTCAAGGTCAATGAATATAGCTTTTTGTAGCTCGATTGTTCGAGCGAACTCATTAACCATATCTTTAGTAATACCTATATTTTAGTGGCAAGTTATAGATTATAGATTAAAATATCTGTTTTTGAGTGTTTGTTTATTTTCAACAATGGTTTTGTAATAGAACACTCAAAGGTACTTTTAGTGACAAATTTTAAGGGAAGGGACAATAGGTACACCTGGTTTCTACCATAATTTACGTTTTGACATTATGCTTCAAAAATTTCCGTCTTTAATACATAGCTGTATATGATGTTTGCAAGTCATTCTGTACTGATATCAAAGAAGAACTTTGTATAGAACTTATATTTATTAACAGACGTCCAAAAGGAGAAGGTTAATCAAGTTATATCAAGGTCATATCACACATGCATCAATTAATTATTATATTCAATTTGGACAAATGCACAATTGAATATTTGAAAATTTTCTACAAATATAATATCGTCACTAAGTACACAACTACCAACAAAATTCAGAAAAGTTTCAAGTACCTACATACAAAACTTGGAACAACTTTGAAAGATACGGACAAACCTATCGCAAAACTTTCTTTTACCGTCAAAGCTAACGCATCTTATTAAGGCCATTCGCTTACAAGTTACACCCATTAGCTAGTAACGAGCTAATGCACCTAAACGATTACTTTCTATTGTATTTGTGGAATCAAATCGACTACATAGGTTTCTTAGATCATTGACTAACTTAATTTATGCTATTTTGAAAGCAACATTTTAGAAACCTAAATCATAGAAGAAAAAAGTGAACCAGACAACAAATAACTAAATATGTCAAATTTCTAATTTCTTATGTAAACATTCATTCACATGAGATGCGCACATGAGAAGGTGGCCGTAGCGTAAGGTATCATAAATAGAAAAATAAACATATTATTACAAACGACACAATTAACGTGAAATAATTGCAAAATGCGGTTTCAACTATAGTTTTGGTTGCTTCTTAGTTCTATAAAAATAATAGTAAGTAGGTAAGGAATCCCTGGCGGCGCTGGGAATTGGAGTCTTGGATAGGTTAAGCTATATTAAAGGCGGTTTTGCACTTCATTTGACCCGAATTTGATCAGTAAACCCAAGCATGCACAATTGACAAGTACGTATTCGCAACGTTACCGAATGTCAATTGTCCGCTTTCATAATTTCCATACAATTCTCTTTCGATAACGTTACGAATAAGTATTTTTCAATTGTTTCTGCTAACACCACTGATTCCGTAAAACACGGCCCGGAATAGTCGCAGAACTATGTGTTTCTATGTTCACGCACTAGATCACTTTCGTCATTCCCTGAGTCTCCATTCCGGAAATGATTTTTGACGAAGAACTGTTCCACAGTACAGCCATAATATTATTTTGTTACTAATAACTTTTATTTACACGTGTTAAAAAAACATTAAAAAACTTGCGCAACTGCATATTGTGACAAGGACGAGATCTAACGGATTAAATTATCGAGTATTATTTACACACTATAAATGAAATCGGATACACAAACATTTACGATAATTTACTCTCTTTGTAATGGAATTATAAATGTTAAAATTCCGCTCTATTTTTATATAAATATAGACCCCATGACAGGAAGTTTTTTCACATAGAGAGTAGATGAAATCCTAAACTATAGAAAATAGCGAAAAATGATCATAGGAGTTACGAGTCTAGCCTAACATAGCCCTGTATAATCACCAGAATATAACAGCAAAGCGGAATTTTATAATTTTCATTTCATTTCAAAGAGAATAAACAATTTTATAAATGTTTGTGTATCCGTTATTGTGTTATTCAACATTTCAAAAATCAATAACCCTAGCGGGGAATTGAACCAGGTAATTTTGAATATAAAACCTCCTTTTAGGTATCACACAATTTAATAATGCTAAGAAACAATTCTGGAAACGTATCTCTTATATCTACAGCAAACTAATATGGAAAGAGCTCATTTTTCATGAAAGGGGAGGGATAGGCTTTAAAAATCATCCTATAAATATTTTATGAAGGTAAATCACTTTTCTAATAACATTACATTTAGGTCAGTGGGATTAAAATGTGTGATTCAACTAAAATAAAAAGATTTTGAATATAATATGGCAGTTGATAGTTAATTGTTTAGTTTTTTAAAATTTGTGGATTAAATTAAAAAATATATACTAAACAAATAAAAATTGTATCAAAAGCCATACAAATTACAATGACAATAATTTTACACTGTGCTTATATTTTGCTTATCATATATAATAACTTCTATATGTAAGTAATGAAATAACATTCAACAGAAACATGAGAATTAATAAAGATATTCATCTTACTTGCTTCCTGGTATGTAAGTGGTAAGTACATAGTACATATAATTCCATAAAAGAAGACAGACACGTGTAAACTCGGTATTTTAATTGATTCACTTGTGTAACTGGAACATGTGTTCACAATTACATACTGACACAGATATGCGTCAGACCAAAGAGTAATTAATAAAAAAAACATTGATGAATATGATATACCTACTAACAGAATTCCACCACGGATGATTTAAATTATCTATGTAAATCCAGAGTAGGTTTTTTAAGTTTTCACCAAAAATGAAAATATGTACCACTTTAGCTATCCTCGGGGCAATGTCTTTGTCGTTTTGTTTTTCATTGTCGAGTCGTTAAGTTATTTTTTTACTAAAAAATCTTACGGAAAAATTCAAGTTACACCAGAAGGTAATTCTGCTAATTGAATCCGGCAATACAGTTTCGATCCAGTCCCGATATTTTAAAACTGCAAAATTGTATTCTCATAAGCGTCAAACCAACGTAAACCCCGTTTTGATTGGTCCAAACACCAAAATGCAGTTTATCGAGATGATTCATTTTTAATCAATAAATGTAAAATCAAAGTGTAGGTTAATTACGAGAATTGGGGTTATGATGTTTAATAATCCATTCTCCGATTACGCAGAAAACACACACCTACTTAGGGCCTGTTGCAGTCTCTGTCGCTCGACATAAAGTAAGCAGCGTCAAAACTTCCGAATATAAGCTATGTATTAGAACACTTATTAGAAGATAGTGAAACAGACCCATAATATACTTAAGATTCTATAATATTAAGTGCTACGAGTAACTACCGTATATTAACAAGCTCAAAACGACATCAGAACACCATTTCAGAAATAATTTTTGTGAATTTTAGATGTAAGGATATGAAATATTCGATATTTACTTCGGCTCATTTTGCGATAAGTAGAAAATAAAATAAATGGGCTGCACCTATGTTATTCAAATCAATATACAATTAAAAAGGAACAAATTATACAATTAAAATGTAGAGAAAGTGCATCAAAATAGTTTTATTGTTTAATAGTGACATAATATTGCTAATAATTCAGTCATTGAAATATAGGTAGGTACTGCCAATACGTACTACTGCTAAAAGGTTTTTTTTAAATAAATGTTCTGGAAGAGAACCTTATTATAATAATAATAATATCTATGGACGCTTCACATCACGTCAATCTGGCCCCGTGCTAAGTATCCGAAGAACTTGTGTTACAGGTACCTACCAGACAACGGAAATATATTTAATACTTTTTATACTATACATATATTTAAGATTTTTATATTATACCCATATTTAATACACATCCATGACCCAGGAACACAGAAAAACTTTTTGTTCCTTCGGCGGGATTCGAACACGCGACCCCCGGCTTCAGCACCAACGCGCTAAACCATTGAGCCACAGAGATCGTCAATCATTATTGGATAAACTCAATTTATTTTAAACCATAATAATTATTAAAATGGGTGAAATATTACATGTTTTGGATGGTAACAAGTGTGCTAGAAAATATGATCCAAGGCTGGTTATTTAATATAGGCATGTATATAACTTCTAACCTTCAGAGCCTGTTTCACAACTGTGAACAGTGAAATAGGCCCTTAAGAGTTAATTTATTGATACCGGGTGGTAATTTACAGATACAGTGATAGGTAATGAAAAAATGTAAAAGAAGGAACGAAAGTAATCGTCTAAACTTATAAACTATTTAAATACCTAATGTATGTTAAAAACATATTCGCTTAAGTTTTAAATTGTCTACAATAGCTATTAGAGTATTTTGAGCTGAAAGAAATATTTTTGATGGTCTTAACACCATTTAACCTCTTTTACGACATCCTCAAGAAAACAGTAATTGATTGTCTTATTTATCACGTAAGTGGCATACAATATAACCCAACATACACAATTTCTTTATAAAAAATCTACTTATGTTTCCTGTAAGAAACACGGTGTTTTGTCGTTAATTATATTATCTATAGTAATGTCAAGGTCATAATATTATTTTCTGGTCTTATATTAAACAAAGTGCATACGAACTTCTTTATAAATTACTATAAAAATAATTTAAAATGTTTTGTATGCTTTTGCACACACATTTAAATAATTTGAGGAGGTAAAAAACTAATTTTCAAATCCGTTGAACGTGTACCGATGGGAAATTGAATGAAAAATTTTTAAAACGGCATAAACATACCTCATCATTTTATTTGGTGCAATAGTTTGGATGAATCAAATATCATCTTACAAATTAAAGGTGTGCCAGGCATTAAGCACAAATAAAACCTAGAAACAGACCAGAAAGTACCTACACTATAAAGTAATTTATATTCGCCACAAAGCAAATTTAAAACAAAAACCAAACAAATTCACATTTGAGTTGAAAAGTTAATATTTCAACAAGAAAGCAGAGAAACTATTTGAGCCAAAACAAAATAAAACAAAACAGGGCAAAGTTTCATTTCATCTATAAAACGGGAAAGATTTTGACACAAACAATTTTCTAAACCAGTAATTCCCAAAGTGGTATAGGTGGACCCCCAGGGGTCTACAGAGACTCGACGGGGGTCTACGTTGGACGTGACAAAAAATGGGGGTCTACAATCGTAAGCAGGGGTGCATGAAAATTAATTTAGTTTCGATAGTGAAGAACTAAAATGTTGGCTTGTTATTTTTAATAATATGATACCTAAACTTAACCTTCGCAATAAGACAATTTATAAATAAATTAAGAAAAGCCGTATGATGAACATACGGTAATACAACAACACAAACAATATGATACCTAAATTAAACCTTCTCAATAAGACAATTATCTCCTATCAATATAGGCAGATAATATTTTAAGAAGCTCAGCGACTGTTGTAAAAACTTGCATATTCCATATTCAGTACAACGCGTCTAGACTTGTTGCCGCGCCGGCCACCGCCGTCCCGTCCGCAATGCCTGTTCTAACGTGTAAATTAATACGACTTGTGGTGTATGTACTTGCAATCTTGTATGAACGTGTTAATTCTTCACCAATATAAATACGAATGTCAAGGATAAACGTTACTCATTTGTTTCCGAAATTTCATAAAAAAAAGTGAATCGATATTAGTGATGACCAGTGTCGGGAAAGTAAGTACCTACCTGCCTATTTGTATACCTACCTACCTGCCTATATCTATAAATATATAATTTTACTGTACGTGTGTATGTCACTGAGCTCCTCCTAAACGGCTGGACCGATTTGAATGAATTTTATTGTATGCGTTTGGGTGGCGCCCTGGATGGGTTAGATTCACAAAACAGCCGGGCAGGACAACGTCTGTCGGGTCCGCTCGTATAATATAATATCGCGTGCTCACCTACTTTATTATCAAATACTTAACCCTATCAAGCAATCAATTCTAACCTTTTTTTTTGAAAACTGTTAATTCGTCGTTGAAACTCAGCCACAACGCAAGTTTCCATAGATGGATAGATCAAATTCACTTTTTTTTTTTGAGATTTAGAAATTGGTAGTAATGTAGAATGTAGATGCAGGGGGTCCACCGGATCCAGCAAAATTTTGAAAGTTGAAGAAAGAGTCTCGGAACCACTGCTCTAAACTATTTTCGATATAATCTCGGTTCGGTCAACGCGCTGATACAATCGCGTACGCGTCAAATGGTGCTCGCGCGAGCGTGACAGCCTAAAAATTCTCCCCCAGCTCAAAACAAAACGCAAAAGGTAATAAAAGTGAAAGTATAAGAGCTGTTTTTACAAGACAGACAGAATTTGCCTACGACTTACGAGGTTCGATTAAATGCCAAGGAAACGAATTTCCGCTACCGGCTGACCGCTTCCTACCGATAGGACAATAGCCCAGAAGACATACAACCCATACATCAACCTTCGGAAATGTTGATCATACTTTAATCAATTGGTTTCACATTTAACAAATTCAGATTTTTATAATGAAATTGCACGAATAAGAAACTTTTCGAACCCTAATTACTTAATTAAACGAGAACACTGTAACTTTTCGGGATAAAAACTAGCCTATGTTTTAATCCAGAGCCTAAATAAACTCCTACCATACCAAATTTCACCGAAATCCGTGCAGTAGTTTTTGCGTGAAAGGGTTACAATCAAACATCCAGCCGTCCATCAATCCTCACAAACTTTTGCATTTATAATGGTAAGTAGGATGTATTTTAAAATTAAAAGATTTAAAAGAGGTTTTTGCATCAATTATATGACTTTTCACCCGACTGCGCCAGAATGAGGTTTGTTTTTCGAGTGTATGTATGTATATTTATTTGGCACGCTCTAAGTCTAGAGCCTATACGGCTTCGCATTTGAGCTTCAGATGTATTTTATTATTAGATTCGTCTAAGTCGTGAGAGTGACAAATATTTAATTTATATACATAGGTCATAATAAATGCACCTATATAATCACAAACATAACATGCCAGAGTTTAAATTTACCGAAAAAGAGAATTAGTTTAAAAATATCAAAAAGCTTGTTGCTTAGTTTGAAGAGCCTTGTTATATTTTTATGCTGAAATGTGCGTCCGCTATATATAGGTCATTGACCTTGTTATCGCCGCCATTGCCGGACCAAATTCCCTGATTAGCGGCTCTAAGACCGAGGTTACAAGATTATTATAAATAGAATTTTATTTGCTAGTTATTACGCGTTAATTCCCGGTATTATTTAATAAAATGCTTCTTTATATATTTAAAAACATATGTAATTAGGTATATTATAAGTGTAGGTAATATACTTGTAATATGCTTCATAGCATGACAACTGTATCATCTAAGAATATATAGTTTTAAGACCAGAATAAGAAAGATTTTTCCAATATATTAAAACTACATAATATTTTACAATACAGTATTTCTTAACACCTTCATACATACGAGATTAGGGATAAACAAATATTTACCGTCAGTCCTCCATCAATATATATATATTTATTTAACTAAATTTTTAATGAAAGAGAGATCTTCATATCAAAAAAATTTCAAAATGCCTTATTTTGCGTCAAATTTGGTTATGAGACAATAACAAGTAAGATTTTCGTAGCGGCCTACAGCGTACCAGTACCTTGTAGTGTTACGTACCCAACAATAACTGTGCCAAAAGCTCTATGGAAATGGATTTTCGTAGCTTTCGTTTACTACGACTTACGTCCATTATGGATTTGTGTATTAAATAGCTGATCGATATCTCTATGCTATCTTTATGCTTTATTACAGACTAAATGTAGATCACGACTCATGACTCATGAACCGCTGTCAAACACTGATGAATGTTATGGCTAACATTTTTTTTTCATTTTGTTTAAAATTGCTTGCTATTATTTATCTTATTTTAGCAAAATGAAGTAGTTTTCGTTGCTCACATGTAAGAATTCTTTGCGAATACTAAATTATGTACCGATTAAAAATTTAAATACCGATACGATTAGTAAATGTATGCGCATTGCGTTTTATTTTCGCTGGATCGCGTGATCACACGCGAGCTGCGAGCGGGCTGGATGGACAATAGAGGAACTATTAGCCCGGTACTCGGCAGGTAACCTACCTACTGCATGCTATATTAACCAGTTTATTGTGAATTGCAACCTTCGTATCAATAAGTGGGTAATAGATCAGCAGGTTTAAAATGGCCATATTTAGTGAATCGTTTTATGAAACATCATCTATTCAATTTCAATAAATGATGTTTCATAATATGATTCACCTAATCTATAATTCACCCACATCCATGCGTCGGATGAGCACGTAAAAAGTCGGACCTGCGACTGATCTCTCGACAGTCGTGTCGGTTATCCGTCCCACTAGGATTCGAGAATAAAGGAAAAGAGAGTGCTCTTGTGTACTGCGCACACACTTGGGCTCCAAAATAACTCCTGTGCAGCTGGCCTGGTTTCAATAAAACCGGCCACCGACATCGATGCGGGGGCTATTATCTACTACTATCGAAAGAAGTTTGTTGGGGATCTGTACCCGAAGAGTAAAACGGGACCCTATTACTGAGACTTCACTACCCGTCTCTCCATACTCTGCCTGTCACCAGGCGGTATCTCGTGAACCGTGACAGCTAGACAGTTGAAATTAACACAGATGTTGTTCTATTGTTGCCGCTATAACAACAAATACTAAAAATAGAATAAAATAGAATAAAATAAATGTGTTATGTTTGTAGGTATTTTATGTTACTTGAAAATAAATTTAATTACGTTTACGCCGCTGCAAAATGTTCCTGCTAGGCCCCCTGATGTTATAACATGAGGAATGGCCAGTGACTTCTATCTACCAACATAGCAATATTCTTGGGATGACCTTCACAACTAATTCATGTGTATACTTTTTTTTATTTAAAACCACATATGGACTGCTTTAGTTTAAACACACGTGTTTCCTAATATTTTTATATGAATTTGTGTCTGGGAGGATGAATTTGGAAGTACAATACCTTGTTCTACAGTCTACTGGCATTATTCTCACGGTAGGTTTCCTAAGCGCAAAAGTGAGTGGAGCGTATTAAGTTATAGTACTTGTGTATACTGTAATGGATTTCAGAAAACCTAGTCGCTAATTAAAAAAAATGGGATATACCGTAACAGTCTTTCTTGTCTCTCTCTATCGTAGGTCGCCGCGGCGAGATAGTCGTCGGCGATCGCGTGGTGCAGCGGCGCGTGCAGCGGCGGCTGGTAGCGCTGCTTCCACAGCAGCTCGCCGTACATCGCCGGCGGCGGCGGCGGCGGCAGGTGCAGCAGCGGCGGCGGCGGGCCGTTGTAGTGCGCCATGCCTCGCCACTCGTCCACCGAGCTGGCGGAGCCCCCCGACCCCCCGCGCACCCCGCTCACGCCCGAGTCGCTGCGCTCGTCCGCATCCCGCGCGCACACTATCACACAGTCGTCCTCCTCGGAGGCCACGGCGCCGGCCACATCCGCGCCCGCACTCACTTCACTCTTCACTTCACCACCGGTGCACTCTTTCGCCTCCTCCTTCGCGCACTTGTTGTTCGTCTCACTTATCTCCACAACATCACCACTCGCACTCACACTTTCAGCGACACCTGTAACAATAGAAAACGATACTTTAGTAATACAAAAGAGAGCTTAAAAAAGGTTTCTGTGTGCCTAGCAGGAACATTTGACAGCGGCGTAAACGTAACGTTATCGAACGAGAATTGTATGACAATCTGTCATAATCATGACAGCGCCCATACAAATTTCATTCGATAACGTTACGTTTACGCCGCTGTCAAATGTTCCTGCTAGGCCCCCTGTGTTCAATACTACGATGAATTTACAATAATGTCGAATTACGAAAATACAAAAAAATTTACTTAAAATATCTACTAATTATCTCATGTCATTTGAATCATTTTGTAATTCGATCGGCGCTAGCGTCTAGCGTCTAGTCGCATCTACATCCCAGGCGCGTTTGGCACACTTGCAACTGAGCTCATTCAGACTAAATCCACGCCCAATTCATTTATATTCATAATTGTTACTAACATAGTTTCAACATCCATATCAATGGATAACCAAAAGAATAATCTTGAAAAACTTTAATAGTGTACATCTGCTTAATTATTTAATAATAAAATATTTCAGCAACATTTTTTTACATTTTACGTTGGATATGTCTGTCGACAAAATTAATTGCGTCTTTAGAGCCCTCGTAAAATGTAGTGTGGCATTTATTTCACCGGAACAGGAAGTGGACGAGATTTAGTCCAGCGCTGGCATATATTTGGCAATGGCACGGTGTTTTATGTAGCGTGCCACACGTGTACCTCTGGCCGGGAGCCAGACGTGGACCAGCCAAACGACCGTTTGGCATCGCACCAGAACCGGAGCAATGTGACACAAAGTTTGGACATCCCCTAAGGTCTAAACGAAAATGTTTACTTTGAAACTATTTACGATCCGACGGTATTAAGGTCACGTAAACTTCGCAACATATAACGCTGTATTTCAAGAGTAACAGTCTTACAGATAAAGGAGCCCGCATTTGTAAGCCTACCTCTATAAATTAATCATATTACCACTAAATAAACACTGACATTGAAGACCACAAACGTTGTAAAACATTATCGCAAAAAGCTATTAGCGTATTACGAAAACACATTAAAAATTCCAATGAAAGTTACAATTATAATATTAATACGTATCATAATGGCATAGAAATTGGGATTATACATACATTAATCTTATAATGCGGCAAAATAGAAACATAAAAAATACAAATGAGGTTAAAAACGTAAAAAGTCACATCATTATCATAATTGAATAAATTATAAAGTCCGTTGGCAATACTTAATTCGATACTACCCACACAAAAGCGACCGTCGACGTCGAGCTCGGTGAAATTCAAATGAGGTGCCGCTAACGACGTGTATTTACATAATCGTATATTTTAAAAATTTATTCATAACAAATATAAACATGACGCGAAATTATTAATTTTTTAAAAGAACGCACACTGCTCGAACGTGTTCGACTGGGGAATGCCAATTTTCGAGTCTCGCCGCTCGCGAAGCAGTAAATAATAATTCGATTAGTCACCGAGATACCTACTTGTAATAAACAGAGCGCGTGTTTTCCTTGAACTATGCTAGTAAATAACAAATTATGTAATAGTGTTGTTACATTACGATAAACAAAGTTGCAATCGATGTATTTAAGATAATTTATATAATTGTTTAATATCTTTCTGACACTTAAAATCGAAGTTACATAAAACTGTTTTGCTGGCAGAAAAAGGGCGACAACATCTTAAAATAATGGAAACTACGATATATCTGGAAAAATAGAATAATGTAGTGAGGGAATAGCATAGCGAGTCAGAAAGCGAGTTATTGACAGTAAGAGTGTTGGGCCATTCGATAAAAATTCTATCGATATTGGATATATTCCAGAACGTTTATCGCTTTATACCGGTAAATCCAGATAGCCGTTGAATAATCCCGAATGCGGATTTCTAAGAACGGTCGAACTATTGCAGTAAATTAAACAGGTTTCTATAAATGGATATGTCATTGAAACAAACTTGTGTATGTTATTTAGGTTGAATATATGAAATTTATTTCTTATAATTAAAATTCACTTTATGGGCAATTAATTGCATATATTCCTTAATACTATGAATAAAGATAAGGCAGTCGTATGTTCAGGTTTTATTACCAAGTATAATGTTATATGCATAAACTTATTTTTTATTCCCTATTTAAATATGCATCATGTACCTACACGAACGAGGAAATTAAGATTAAGAAGATGATGTTATTTGTGACACTTCTCATGCCTGGGCTTAATAAAGATACGTATTAACTAAATATCTTCTGGTAAAACACGTCTGCGTATTTTAACAAGTATTTAACTTTATTTGTAAAATAATATGACTACTTCTCTAAAGTCACGATCTCATGAAAGCTACCACAACATGATGACTTCCACTCGAACACTAAAACGTTTGACCTTATAGTTTTCTTTCACCACAATATGACAATTGCATAATAGGGATTAATTAGGTTATCGACAAAAGACATCACTACACATTTTTATAGATTTTCTTCCAGACAAAATTGCTGGAGACGGGTATTTTGTTTAAGGTATACCTACAGATTATAACAAACCCCAAACGCATACACCTCCGTTCCGTCGTGGTTTAAAATAAAATATTGGCTATTGACAACAATTATTGAAAGCGATGTTGGCAATGATAAATCAAATCTATTTGAGATTTTTTTATTAAAATATAAATAGTGAAACACTTTCAAACGTTTAAGCTATTGATCTGATTTTGAAGTTGCATCATGGTTTACGATCTATGGCAGATAGTGGCGCATTGTGCAACGTATTATGTACCCATCTAGAATACACAATAGCCTAGGAATTTTCCCGATCCAAAAGTCGATATTCGATAACTTCCAATCTTACGATTCAGAATTCAGATTAATCACGATTCACGGCTCATAATACAGGCGGACAAAGCAACTGGAAATCTTGAAGATAACTAGGAGGTACACAATGACAGTTTCAAGTTTATTAAGACGTAATTACTCTCTCCATTTTAAATCTGTAGAGGATGAAACAATCATTTTTGGTTCTGGGAACAAACAGTAGGTAACCGATTACCGTAAAAGCATTCAGAATTAAATATACAATAATATACGAGTGAAATCAGGGGGCGTATCACACAAAACGACACTACAAATCGTGTAATGATGTTGTTGAATAGGCGTGACTGATAAAACACGAGACATGTTATATTACATATTACATACTTAGGCTGATATAAATATTGATAACCCCAAGGTTATTGCAAGAGAAGTGGACAGTAGTAATAATATTATATAATAGAATAATAGATAGTTAAAAAGCAGTCGTTCATTTTGGAGATGATTAGGTACGTTAGAAGTTTACTAGCGCAATTAAATCATACTACTAGTATTTGAATACCTAAAATATATAGATTTTAATTTGTAGTAGGCACGCGTGAGTTTCAGAGTTCTGCTGAAATTGCTAAAGGTCTTATTTGACCAATTTTTGTCCAAAATCAATTATAAGAAATAAAAAAAATATAAGTATCCTTTTCATTATTTTCAATTCAATAATTTTTGAATTTAAATCAAATCTAATTATCACTTCAATTATTATTAATTATTAACACTGATAAAAATCTCACAGATCATTTTTCGGAATAAATCCTAGCATACCGTCACTATAAAAAGAAAACAGTTACAGTAAAAGCTTTTAAAATTATAAAAATACACTAAAATGCACGGATACTCACGTTTGAGATTAAACAAGACTCGATAAAATCCTTTCAAAAAATATAAATTCTTCGCACACTAATTCACTTGCAAAATAATCACAATATTAATTCCTTTTGACCAGAAAACAAATCACTCACAAAAATAATCACAATATCCTCCAGCTAAAAGTAGAATCCAATCCAATTCGATCCTGTCCTTGAGGGGTCAATATGTGTGTGTGCTAACTGCCAAGTATAATATTATGTATGTAGCTATAATCACGAGCGAGCCGATCGTCGCTAGCGGAACAAGTTAACGTGCAAAAGTATCAGAGGCGCACAAAGAACTGAAACGCGCGGCGAAATGGCTCGGAGGGGAGGAAGGGCAGGCATGAGGCAGGCGGCAGGCCGTACTTCTGCGTGGCGTTACGTAGCAACAAGTGAACGGATATGCGGGTGTGAGGAGGTCGGGGGCGGTGAGGTAGGTCCCCCCCCACTGCCGCGCCCCGCGCATACACTCGTACCTGACAGCGATGCATGTAGCTTTACCGTCTGGTCCCGTTGCCTTCCCATCTACAATCCATCTGTGTACAATGTACACACATAACACGTCCCCATTTGATATCAGGCTCCAGGAAGGACTAAATTATGATTACACAAATGTTGTGTAGCTCCATTTATTTCTGTCGATTCGTAGCGAGCTTCGAAAGGAATATTTAATTTAACTATGATAAATGTGTAACAATGGAGGAAGGCAAATAACAAATCTAATGTAACCTTGTTTTTGAAACGATTTTCGAGAAATAATGTCTGAAAATTAGCGTGAATTCATAATCATACAAAGGACGTAATACCTAGCCGCTATAATGAAACTATTTGAACGATGTCACAACAATAATTAATTCCGAGAATACAGCTAAAATAATAAGAAATATTTAGCGGCTTTCCTTAAATATTAACAAAGAAATTAGCAAAACTTAAAAAAAATATATTACTCAATAATGAGGAAACTCCCATTAAAAAGTTGACTACGCAAAGAAATAAACGAAGTAAAACGGAGCATTGCATACATGCATGTTAGGGACTTGGGTTACCAAATTCGAACACGATATAATAATTATACTAACCCGGTGACATTATCAAAAATAAAATGTAATTACCAATTAGTGTATGCATTTAAAGACTATCGTAACACTTCTATTAATAGTCAAGTCGATTACATTTCGGAACAAAATATATTGAGCTGGACTGCATACCGAGCTCGTTAAACTTTTGGCAAGGCTTCAACAATTCACAGGCTATCACTCACGGGCAATAATAAATAAATTCTTCGAATATATTAAGAAGCTTCATATTACCTATGAAATAAATAAAAGTAAATAAATATTACCGAAATAACTTTTCTGAGAACATCACCCACGTTAAATTTTTATAGACATACATAAATAACAAATATACAGATAATTCGCTGATATGCACGAGAATAGTTTTCATAATATGTTCACAAACAAGCCTATTTTGTTTCGTTTCATATTTGTAGATTGAACAAAAAAAAAATGACAACAGTAATAATAACCGTCTACCTGCGTCCTCAACCCTCACAAAGTCGAAACAAACGAAATAAACGACATGAATATAAAATAAAAAACGGGGAATCAATAAGCCTAATCTCCTCTACGAGATTCCGACGACATTTATAGGGGTGACCTTTTGCAAAAATAACCTCGTCCGTTTGAATAACGGACACGTTTTATTTAAATTAGAACCGAGATTTATCTGGTCGTTTCGTTTGACGTTGAATTTCATTTGTTCACTGCAAGTTATTAACAAAATAAAGTAGCATCGTTGAGACGCGTTTATCTGAACGTATTTTGAAGTACCAATAAAGAGGTCGTGTATCTAACATCTAGTACGCCCTTGTGTTAATTGTATTACCATAAACATAATCTATTGGCTGAGATCTGTATGGCGGATAATATTTCTTAGCTACAAATATACCGAAATAGCTTGTCTATACTAATATTAAGAGGAGGTCAGATTTGTTTGTTTGCATTGAATATACTCCGAAGCTACGGGACCGATTTTGATGAAATTTAGCACAGATATAGATTAAACCACGGGGAAGGACATAGGCTACATTTTATAGCGGCATTCCTGCGGATCTTTTGTCGCGCGCATGAAGTCGCGCACATTTTCTAGACGTAGTTTGTAAATTATGATGCTAATTACACAAATATTTAGAAAAATGATCATATATTTGGCATAAGTAATTTATATATAACTCATGAAAGGCCCTTGAACATGCAAGTTAGCTTCGAGGCCTCTTTGCGAGATTTAAAACCAATTTTTAGCAACGAAAAAACCTATATTGACCCATGAAATAATAGCTGACACGCTAAACACGTAACTGAAAATAAACGTTTATCGTGTTTTCTAGATGGGTTAGATAAAGCACACAAGGTGCCCGTTGATATGAAGCTCAAACAGTCGATAACCCGGTTCGAGCGACTGATAACGAACTGTGTACACCGTAGTGTGCAGCCTATCTAAATAGCGCTCATAAAATTGATAAAGTACGGTATTGTACGCACTTGACAATACATATACATATACATGACCAAAACTTTGTTACTCTTGGGCTACAGAATGAGGAAAATCCGTTAACTGTTGCAATTAATTATAGATGATGATTTTGATTGCAATATATTCAATACCAATAATCGCGACAATCTTTGGCAATAATTCTTAGGGTACTTTATTTTGTCCTGTATTTTTTATTATTATTATTATTACATGAAACGTAGTGCTCCGAAAAAAAGACAGTTTACAAAAGGAATAGTATACTAATATACTAAAAATCAATATATACAAAGAATCTGCGGATTGTTTGAAGCATTTGAGAAAAAAAGCCCCGTAAAAAAAACGTACAAGCAGGTGACGTAATTTGCTACGAAATGTATGGCCATTGGCCATAATATGCACAAAATTTCTGATATCTCCGAAGTTTGCGTGTATCTTCTTGAGTAGTGAATAAAGTTCAATTTTGAATGCAGCGCCGCGTCGCGTATCGTCTCAGTCTGA
The DNA here is from genome assembly GCA_963565745.1 of Phengaris arion. Taxonomy (NCBI): domain Eukaryota; kingdom Metazoa; phylum Arthropoda; class Insecta; order Lepidoptera; family Lycaenidae; genus Phengaris; species Phengaris arion. Next base: position 13,863,100 of record OY751445.1, on the reverse strand, counting down.
ATTGACGCTTAGTGTATCCAATAAAAAACCCCGAGTATTAGCGAATACCTTTGTGCTCACCCCATCTATTTTATACTATTCATAATATTTAGATGCGTTTCATCAGACATTTCGTACATGTCACACCAGATAGCTGATAACTGCATATAACTTATCGGAACTCGATTTTTTTCTCAGTTAACTGTGACAAGGTTTCAACTGTATCGTGTAATGAGCGATCAAGGTGAGCATGTATATTTCAATACAATACTAATTAACCGCTAATAATATAATTCTATGCGTTCGTGACTGCAAAGCGTGATCCGGACTCCGGAGATAGACCGGCCTTCGGACTTCACCCATCTCATGATAGAGTATAGACGAACGAACATGCTTATTAATAGCATAAAATTGCTATTGAGCATTTTGATAACTTTAATAGATGAGAATTTAGATAGATTAGAATGTTCTAGAAATATTCTGCACTCAATTTTAATCATAGGTTACAAATTACAAATGACTACGATAAATTTCGAAGCCAATAACGAATGTCTGCCATATTATTCAATAGAAAGAAAATAAACGTTCCGTATATGGAAGTGATTCATTTATTATTCTAATCACGTGGATAGAACAATGAGTTATTTAATATTACTATTATAGATAATAATACAAAGCGGATGCAGGCTGATAGACCACGTTGATTTAAAAACCAAATGTGATGCAATATATGAATCATGTTGATGATAATTTAGATTCTGCACCCGTCTTATATACGACTGAATAATATAGCCATTATCGTTTCATGCCTACTCATTATACGAACGTTATTATAATACTTGGATTGATAAACTCAAGGCAAACATTCTAAAATCTTATCTGAAGATAATACGATATCCTAAATATCATAACGGTTATCGACTTTGATCAAGTAGAAACACTTCTATTATAAAACTAACAAATGCATTTTAATAAATACTGAATATTTAGTAGCATTTTTGGTAATATAATACTCGAGTCTGTCAATGTCAAAATACTAATAGAATGTGTAGTTTATAGTTACAAAGTGCGAAACAATACTAGGATCGAATGTCAAAAACCGCACGACGCAATAAATCGTCATCTCGTGGAAGTAAACATAGGCGTTTGGTCGCATTCATGCATAATTGATGAGGGTTCGTGGCAGGCTATGGCGGGCGGGTGGAATCCAGTCGGTCACGAGTCACGACCGCCGGCCGCCATCTTGTGGAGTCCAGCACATGGTCGGGAATAATTCCGAATACGTATCTCGTATTCGGAATAATTCCGAATTGGACATGCGCTATTCGTTTTCCTTCCGTTCCGCACGACCGGCCGCACGTAACGTTAACGTATCGCTATCGGCCGCGTGGCACGCAAAGTGCAATTAATACGATGATAATTATTAGTTTCTTTTGTTGCCGGCTGAGTAAATAGAGCGGATCCGCAGCGATACATAATAAATTGTAAGACAATACAGCCAGCTCTCACGGGCGCCCATTGTGCGCGGTGATTGTAATCAAAAGTATTTTCACTCGGAACGAACGACGAGTCGGTAACGAAGATGTGAAACAACATTCAATGTAACAGTTTCTTGTGCGCCTTTACATATATACCATTGCATTGTATTCTCCTATTGAATACATTATAGAGATCATCAACGACTTTTATTTACCAAGGTTTTTTTGCGTTCGAAAATTCTACAATAGAGAAAGATGACCTTTTAAATAGGTATTTAAGACAAAAGAATTTTATAAAATTTGCAAACATTAATTTACATTTAAATAAGCAGTAATACTCGGAAATAAGCGTGAATTTTGTTAAAAAGGTTTTGCAACTTGCAAGTGACAACCTTCAACGCGCTCTACTTATAAGCACTATCATTTCAGAATTCCTACAGCTTCAAAATATATTGAAAAGACTATAAAGGGCGTCGTAGACAGCGAAGATACTATGATATTTTATCGTAAGATGCCTGGAATAATGCAGGCAGCATATGAAAATATCACATAAACTGTATAGCAAGCGATATTTTGTCTTAACATAAAATAACTAAAGGCTCAAGAGATAAATAGAAGGAATATGATATAATTTACATAAAACAAAATTTATGTTCACAATGAAAGAGATAAAATAATTTTCGCAGTCTTTCGTACTCGTTATGTAAATGTTGAAGCATAAAAAGCAGACAGCTTTTAGTCTACGGATAAATATTTTGCTAAGAGCACGGACGTAGCGTACGCAAAAAACTAATGAAGCCAAAGCCCCCGCTCTCGCTATAGGCTATTACATTCGTGCATAATGTCTGGCTCGGGTTGCCTTTCATACATCGCGGTTTTTGCTGAGAGTGAACACTTATCGTGGATGAAAACAGGGCCGCCATCTACTGAAGCATGTTTATTATGTTGCTCTGATTTACTGATATCCAATCTTACTGTAGGAACTAGGAAATAAAACTGGCTGTGCTTTTGTACTAGAAAACATTATAATATGTAAAAGGTATTGTGATAGCTTGCAATTTTTTACTTTAAAAATATTTTTCCATTCCAAAATTATCTTCATAACGTCCTTAAAAGGTAAATATTGATGGCATGGAATTACCTCACATTTCACACATTAATGTGACAAGTGACATCCCTGAACGAAAGTCAGCGTACGTTCACCGTAGAATGCGAATCGCACCATCGCGCGTGCAATCGCAATACGTAGCCATGAACTACGAATTAGTATTCCATTCGGACATTGGGAGAATGTTGTATGCATAATTAATTACTAAATGGGCTTTACGAGTAAACCATAATACAGTGGGCCTAGCAGGAACATTTGACAGCGGCGTAAACGTAACGTTATCGAATGACTTTCGTTTATACGCTGTTATGATTTTGACAGATTTTCATACAATTCTAACTCGATACCCGTTTCATTGTCCGATGCAATGGCATCATCAAAGAGTTCTTATTTATAATCGGCTATCACAGATAATATAACTACCCTACTACAATAAAACTAGGAACAAACAAACAAACATTCACAAAATATAATGATTATAATTTTATTTATTTCAAATAGCACGTGATAGTTATAATATTTTTTTACGACATCACACGGTATATTTATTTATTTTCAACTCCGAGAGCTGAACTAACAGGTAACCCAATTTGACTTTTAACTTGTTGTGATACTTTTTTTGATAATAAATTCATATTGATGTATCTAACTCATCTGATAATATCAATTAATGTATTGCGTAATCACAGAATTGTAAACATACAAATTATAAATTGGTTATACAACCGCTATGTGAACTCAATTGTATGCAAATATAGTAATAAAAGACCTGTATGTAACTATGTAGGTATAATATTATTATATTTAATAGTTTTGACCTGATAGTGATACTGGTTATTTTACGTTTATCTAGAATAGCGGTTAAAGATCATCCGATATTAAAGATAGATAGATAGATATATTAGATTTATATTTTTTAATATTATATCTATATTTAGCAAAAACAGAAATGAATGATCGAGAGGGTTCTTAGCTATAATTCATCATCACGGCTTGACAATTCTGGGGTTAATTTTGTTAATATAATGATAATAACTATCAACGATAACAAGACCTTCTTTAATTTAATTACAAAATGTTGCTGTAATATTCTCATAAATATAAGCTTCCGTTTCTGTCGTTGCCATGGCAACCAAAGTGCCCCCTAAATTCCCCTTCATTTCTCACAAGGGGCCGAGCGCCCGAGCAGCTGATTCCCGTAAGAATAATTTCGTTCCTTTTGATACGCTTTTTGGGATTATTGAAATGTCACAAAAACGGAACGGAAATCTTTTTGTGATTTTTGCGAAACGAAATGAAAATAATCAGTTTTCGTTGCGCGCCTCGACAAAAAACGTTTTATCAATGCTTTTGAATGCGTTACTGGTATGGTGGATCTGGAATGGTTTAAATGGTTATATCATAAATAGAACTGTTAAATCATGTTCAATTAATAACATATAAATCGCTTACGGCGTAACATATAAATCATAACATAATATGAAAGTTCACGCTCGCCCGAAGCGCCGAGTCAGCTTAACATATCGATTAATAGTCAAAACACACAGTTATGTAAATATCAACTAAAAACACTTCTCATGTTACAGCGAAAAGGCTTATTTATATTAAAATTTGATTCGGTAAGCTATTCGGTATTTTGGTATTAAACCACAACTCAGTGTTTTGTTTCATCATCACATTTTACTCGTCATCAACAATGATAATATTATAAAAGGTGGGATATACAAAACACGATATTCATCATTAAAAAATACTAACATTACTATTTTAGAATAAGGAAAAATTTTTACTAATTGGAATACTTATGGATGCAATTTTATATCTGAAATAAATGATTATTATTACAATAATTATTATAATCATTTGCACGAGTGCAGATGGTTAACATGTCTACTAGAGAAGGCAAAACTAGTAAATTTAGTTGTAAAACTACTAAGTTGGCAACACTGACTACTAGCGCTATAGTAGAAAAAAAGCTGAACTGAATTTGAATCACTTGGATGAGTCTTGGTCAGTCATTTCCAACAAGTAAAATTTAAATACGTCAAGTCGTTAAACGTAGAGTGATTTAAGTTTGATATACTATTGGCCTACTCATTTAATTGGATGCCGGCGCTTGTCGAATTGACTAGCTATAACTGGATGGCTACAACATATATATTATATCGTTAAAATTCTTTATTTGTATGCTCTAATACATTTTATGAACTCGCTCATTAGTCAATAAAGAAAGAAATCATTTACTTCCGTAAACGTCGTTAATGTAAATGTTGTATTTAAAAATGGAGGAAGATTCATATCTGCAGTCTAGACGATCGAATATCCGACTAATAACCTTTACAAAAACTGCTCTATATTATGTTAATATGGGCCGACGTCTAAATCGTAAAGCCCACCTAAAGTTGAAACGATTTTAACAGAACCGGTTACGGAATTGCGCGGTCAAAATTTCGTGCAATTTAAATGTCAGTTTAAACGGCAAGGCCAGCGCTGGCGCTACCAAGCGAAAATAGACAAGTTCTTACTATGCCAGTAGGTAGCTGCTGGCATTCCTTCGCATTCGCGGCAATTTACGAGCGTGATACTTCCATTTTCACGTTCCAATGAGTTCGGTTCGCGCTTTGTCCGTTTGTGTTCCGTAGCGCTCGTTGCGTGACCAATCGGAGCAGATCTCCGATAGTTCAATAGGTCGTTTATTATTTGCAGCGTAATTGCCGTCCGCGCGAGGGGGTCCGTCGGTTTTGCCACCGGTTTTTTGCTCTCTGCGCGTGACAGCCGTGACGTGCTACTTATCTATAGCACAGTTGCGCAACCGGTCAGCCGCGTCGCTTTGTATGCAGCGGATAATAAACACTTCACTTTCTAAGTCCACTAATAAAAGAGAATTATGAATCACAAAATATACACGACGACCATAAAAATTAGTGGGAACGTTTACGATCGATGTTGTTTTAATGTAACCATAAAATTCGGGAATCGTCAATAAAAACGAGAAGAAAATATTAGGTGCGTGTAACTGTTATAAAAACATTTAACTTGTAAACACAAGAAAGATAAACGAAGTTAATTCCTACCCTTGACACTATGTAAATGAAGACAGAGAAGCCAACCGAGATATAATAGACACACAACAGTAACTTAAGTAGCACAAGAGAAATAATATTAGCTACTGCCATAAACCTTGAGACGAGCTTAGATCATATCTAAAAACAATTAAAACATTATAAAAACATGCATTACTAATTACATACCAGTTCATACTGCTTCGTCCATAATACTGATTAAAATACAAATCATAATTTATTTACAAAATAAATAATAGCACTTATATAAATATTAAAATTAATGACCGTATAAAACTGGTTTCGTGAAACCGGGTCTCGGCTAATTTAAATTGCAAATTAACAAAGTGATTCACTTAATATTTGTTACATTAAGTTTAAAGGCTAATAAACGGTGAGAAAAGAAAGCAAAATGTGACGCAAATATTGCCGAGATAAGATAAAATAGAACCGTTAGTTGGCAAAGATTTATTCGTACTGTTGGATCTAATACTGCCGGGAAACGGCAATAAATCGTCGAGTCACCGCCGCGATATTGGTGTCCACGCGCGTGAGAACTCTACATTACTCTATGCTAATATTAACATTTGTGAAGGGCTTCGTATACAATTATACATATAAAATAATTGTAGGAAATTTATAAATGTCCTGATAAAAAGGGTATGGAGTACCTACGGACATTAAGGCTGTAGTTCATTTTTATTAAATAAATAAAAAAAATATATTTATATAGTTGTCTTAAGTCGAATTCTGTATTACTCTTTACTAATAATATTATTAAAAAATCAGTATTTAGACACTACTGTGTACTAATATTATTATTCACAATATCTTCAGTCACATAATCTAATCTAAAGCAGACATAAAACATTATTTAATCAAAATAGATATATTTTGTATTTTTTACTCCGTTTCGAGATAAACATGGCTGTTTTGTATTAGATTAAGTGGCGATCGATATGATCGAGTGACGATAGAATAAGATCTTGAATTTAGGTCACCCTATTGCGGGGCGACGCGACGGAGCGCCGCAGCCGCCTCGCACGCCGCGCGCCGTTGTACGCTTCAATCACGCGGAACGTCACATAGGTAATAATTATATTTTGTCAATAGGGTGACAATGATTTGTTAAAACAACTAATAGTACTCTTTTTTATGTAGGTAGGTACCCTGTTTCTCTCGAAACGGAATAAATAATCTTTCTCACACTTTGCTATCCTAACCTAACATTAATCTTGTCTCTCGTCTCATACTATAAATAAGACGAGACACCAGTTAGGTACATAATTATAATAATTATAAACGATCAATTCGCTCGGCAACAGTTATTAACGATGGTGACAAAGCAGTATTGCGTAGGTAAAAGATTTTTCCTTGTAAACAAGAAACCAGTTTTCCAAGAACAAAATCATTTACTTTTAATTTCCTCGAAAAACCGTCCCATTATCAAATGTATACGGAATGGCACTTATGACAGATTTAAGGTGAACACAATGCTGATTCTAAGAAAATTCGGAAAAGTCGGAAGAAAACACCATGTCTATTTATGTGAAATGCCAGGTTCAGGAGGCCTAGCCAGGAACATTTGACAACGGCGTAAGCGTAACGCTATCGAATGAAATTTGTATGGGCGCTGTCATGGTCCAGACAGATTATAGTACAATTCTCATTCGATAACGCTACGTTTACGCCGCTGTCAAATGTTCCTGCTAGGCCTACAGGAAATCATTCCTATTCTAATGAAAACATTCTCTCGGTGATACAATGCAACATAATTATATATCAATCTACATATTATTACGAGTACCATAATTAATAACGTTTAATCACAATATTAATTTAATTGACCTGAATGTATAATATCCGATCACTCTGCCTACAGTGGGAATCACAGTATCTTCTCTCGATATCAATGTCTTCTCTACAGCCCCCATAATTCACATTTTATTGAACGTAGAGTTATTTATCTCAATCTCCCACTCTATAGTTTGCAATATTAAATTTAAAATTATCATTTATATGAAATATGGGACTAACTGTACTTAATAATATTTCATCCATTCGAGATTGAGATAATTCCAACTGGAAAATCGTAAATTTTCCTTCACTTCTTTCATGTATCTAGTCTTCTTTTTAACCCCCGACGGGAACAGAGGGGTGTTATAGTTTGACGTGTCTGTATCTGTGTATCTGTCCGTGGCATCGTAGCTCCTAAACGGATGAACCGATTATGATCTAGTTTTTTCTTTTTTTGTTTGAAAACTTTTTGTTTTATGTTCTTCTAATTTAACAATCTTATACGAGACGATCTTGTACATTATATTATATTATATAATATAATATAATATAATATAATATTATATTATATTATATTATATTATATTATATTATATTATATTATATTATATTATATTATATTATATTATATTATATTATATTATATTATATTATATTATATTATATTATATTATATTATATTATATTATATTATATTATATTATACTATACTATATTATATTATATTATATTATATTATGTTATGTTATATTATATTATATTATATTATATTATATTATATTATATTATATTATATTATATTATATTATATTATATTATATTATATATAATCGGTATCTCGATAACAGTTACAGCTATTACCTAATATTTAGTATGCAGGGAGTTTTGGGGGAGAAAAATCGATTTAGCTAGCTAGGTCTTACCCCTTAGAAACTGCGCATTTTTAAGCAATATATATTTTTTATTTCGTCGTGCAACAATATATCAATAATTTCTCTTACGTCAGTCTGATTGGCAGCTTGGTATGCGTATTTACGTACAATTTTTGCATTGTTTGGAAATTCGGAATGTGGTGGGAATACCGGTAATATAAATATTTTTTTGATTTATTTTTTAATATTTCATCGTTCTACTAAAACACTACGAGGCCTCCCAGGTACTAAAATATTATAACTTCAACGTATTATCAAAAATTCGCAGACAATTATTATTCATCCTCATTTATTACTCGAGTTATATTCCTCGACACTATTACGCAGACAATTACCGTACCCGCCATTATTGTAATGTAAATTGTTCCACATAAATCTAGACCTATTGTCCTAGCTTATCGGCACGAGACCTGAGCTGTCAAAAGGTCATCGACGTTACACGGGCGTGGGTCGGACGCAGTAATAACTAAATTGCTATTCATGGCACTCTCAATACGGACGGAGCTTCGTACTAGACTCTAGTTAAAGATAATATAGTATGTATGTGTAACTGATAGAAGCCACATAGATCCTTTGATCTTTCGGTCAGTAGTCAAGCCTATTTCTACGATACGCCCACAATTGCCACCAAAATCATTAATGTATTGGGTAGAGTAAAGATCGATAGAGCTACCTCACCTAATATTAAATATCTCAGACATCCCTAGACAAGATAGCTGCCTTGGGGCAAGTAAGAAAAATTATACGAAGCAAATATTATGAAGATAATACACCGGATTCCCTTTTCTCAGATTTCTTTTGAGAGAACATCGACCGGTAATATCCTAAAACAACAATCATCTTGGTAAGTTAGAAGCTTGAGTTCTAAATCTAACAGCCTCATTTCATTTTCGTTAGAAAAATAAGCATCTTCGCTTATAAAGCTATTTACATCTGGCGGCAGCAGTTTATTTGCCAAAAGCCATTTATTACGACAAACAGAATATCTAGCTAATCCCTTCGAGACACTTGCTGCAGACAACGCTGATTAATGCATGCGGGAACCGTTTAGTCCATTGTCCGCCATCTTGTTACATCATCCTCGCCAGCCCAAAATTAAAATCGCACGAAATAGAAAGGAAGACTCTGCCCCTTTTGTCAAAGACGCACGTAATAGTATGACTCATTCTTACTACATACAATACATACAATTCACATGAACTTTTGAAAACAAAATTGTTGATTGGCATATTATTTTGTATCATAAAAACACTTTAATGCTTAGACGTATATATTATAGACGAGGCATGTTAAGGCGAAAACTGTCTCCACTTAAATAATAATAATAAAATATATGGACGCTTCACACCACGTCAATCTGGTCCCGTGGTAAGTTCTCAAAGAACTTGTGTTACAGGTACCAGACAACGGAAATATATTTAATACTTTTTATACTATACATATATTTAAGATTTTTGTTATATTATACACATATTTAATACACATCCATGACCCAGGAACACAGAAAAACTTTTTGTTCCTTCGGCGGGATTCGAACCCGCGACCCCCAGCTTAAGCACCAACACGCTCAACCACTGAGCCACAGAGGTCGTGAAATGGCCCCACTTTTGCAGTTTTTGGGGCCATTTTGACATTTGAAGTATGGTGAAATCAAGATGGCTGATATTTGAGGTATAGTGAAATCGAGGTGAAAACCAAGATGGCGTAATTTTTTCTTGTATGAAATTTGTTCTGTCAATTATACGTCATAGCCTATCTTTAGTTTTGAAATCTTTGGTCGAATTTACGTCAAATCTTTGCTTTATTGTGAATATTGGTTACATCGCAAATACACATACTAAAAACATGAATACAAAACATATTAATTTGAATATCTTATATCATCGAAAATATTCCACTCGTTACATATTCAAAACAAATAAGACATTATTTTTAATCTGTATAGGATATTTAAATGCAAAAAAAGAAAGTGTCCTACATTATAGGCGCCATTACCGGTCGCCGTCAATGCCAATTAGCGTAATGTTTGAATCACTCGGCTGTGGCAATCGGTTGCCTGGCAACGAGCGTACGTGGTGCACGCATAAGCGAGCATATGCTCGGTCAAGCGTGAGTTCAATTAGTTAAATTCCATATGCTCGTCCAGACGAAGCGATTCACGCGTGATTTGGACACACGCTCCTGTTTTTAGACCGCCAACGATTACAAGACGTCTTTAAAAATCAGCAAACCAAATTGATTTTTAAAACTTGTCATAAATCTCAGAATATTAAACCTTGCTTAAGTACAGAGGAAAAATGTTATTATCCAATCAGTAGTAGCTATTTAATAGCTATTATTGATTGGGTACTGTTAATAATAAATAATCATACTCTAATTAATACGAATTAGATAAACAAAGATTTATTTATTCTAGTTAATCATTGCAAAGTCTACTTACTCTATGGATCAATACATTAGAAAATACGCGGCTCAGAGTTAGCCGATCAAAAACCCTACCTAAATTACCCTGATCAAATGCCAGTCCTTAAAGTGAAACAGTTTAAATACTTAGTGGTCCATTACCTCAAACAACGCAGAGGTGGAAGTAGATGTAGCACATAGAGTCAGTGTTGCGTGGCAGAAATGGAGATCCTTAAGTACACCGGGTACTATGTGACCCAAATACGCCGATCCGCACAAACGGAAAGGTATATAAAATGGCGGTAAGACCTGCAATGCTATATGGTGCGGAATGTTGGACGGTAAAGGAAACACACGCACAGAAACTTCACACTACTAAAATGAAGATGGTACGATGTACGATTACTGGTGGAGTGACAAAACTTGACAAAATTCGAAAGGAGTACTCGGATGTATTCTCTTCTTTGTAATATCGCCACCGAAAAACTGACAGAAAGACGCTGGAAATGGCATGGTCATGTTATGCGCAGAGACGAAAACTATGTTGTCAGAAAAGCGTTGAGTCTCTCAGAAACTAAAAGAAGAAGAGGTAGACCTCCAGTCACATGGTGGACCAGTATGACCAAATCATTAGCTGTAAATAAGTTTCTTGGAGTGAGAAAGAGCTAAGAAGAAGAAGAAGAATCATTGTATATTTTGTGTGCTCAGTAAATACATAAACAAACGTAACTGCGTAGAAGTGTTATCTAGTGAAATTAACATTCGATTGGGGTGTGTATTGTTTACCTACTGTGTATTGATGGTAACCTGGAACAGTTGAATGGTGCCCTTCAAATATCAACGCCACTTTTAGATAGGAAGAACAAACAACATTTGATTTTCATGGTGACTAAAACGCTACAAAATTCCAATAGCTTAGGGTTGATGTACATAATTGGATTGTAATATTGTGTTTTATGTAATTCCATGAATTTAAATTTAAATTTAATTTAATAAATTATAATTTAAGGTAAATTCATTGTTATTGTCAGCAGAAGAGTTAACACAATTTAAACGAATGTGCGTTATTAGCGCATAACGACAATGGTTTCCCGGTACGAAATTCTTGGTACCTATTTAATTTGTTTACCAAAATCTCACCGTCGACTTATCACTGGACGTGACAGTTAAGGAAATTCAGACGCATATGTGATTACGTTTATAAATTCCCAATTAAAAATGTATGTTTACGTAGTCCGAAAAGAGAAGATAACAATTTATGTACAATGAAAAAGTGTCGATGATTCATGGACACTGACACTGCCGAATTGAACATGAATTGAACGCAATAAAATTACCTCAAAATGGCGGCGCCTTATTTCCATACTAGATTTTGCCCGCGACTTCGTACGCGTAAAAGAAAACCCCACGGGAACTATGCACTTTTCTGTGATAAAAAAAAGTAGCTATGTCCTTTCCCGTGGTCTACTCTATTTCATCGAAATCGGCCGAGTAGTTTCGGAGCCTATTCGATGCAAACAAACAAACAGACCTTACCTCTTTATAATATTAGTATAGATAAAAGTATATGAACATTCGATTTCGAGCTTCGAAGCTGACAAAAACGATTGATGTATATTTGTATATTTGTAGTATCTACCTATTTGTGTACATCACAGCGGGATGGAAATAGGTCACCCGGGGACGAGACCGGACGGGAGGGGAGTGGTAAATAAATACGATTCTCGCTAGACAGTCGGCGACAGACGTTTCACATTTGAATTTACCTTCAGCATTTACCACATTTAAAAGCCGAAGTAATTAGTATTAATGCGAAAAAAATGTACTACTTATTACACAGTAGGATTTATACATATGAAAACGTTAAAAATCTGCCTATTAATTTATTTTTTACTTCCATATTATACTTTGGTATTGCACACAAGGAGAATTTCGTATTAATTTATTTAGACGAAGAAGGAATAGGTTGGACCCAAAATAAACAAAAATGTAATTGTTTTAATTAAAATTTGTACTTAATTACATAAATAACCTCAAAAGGTGGGTGTTTTGTCGATAAAATTAAACCTATTTAGTATCTGGTGTTAAAATATCTCAACCTCAAGGCGGCTCACACTGTACATTTACGGCGGTATTCACCAAAAACTACTACTAAAATGAATCTGCGTTGGCGGCTATAATAAAATTAACAATAAAATATTTTGAGCACATTTAACATTAATCGTTGTAACCATATATAAGACATTTGTATGGTAAAACTGGTATTTTATAGAGTACATAAACTACAAAGCCCTTGTAAAGGACGTCTTTGCCTTGTAGCGCTTGTTAAAGAAACAAAGTCCTTTCTTCTAGTTTTGTAAACTTAGCTTTTAGTGATAAAGATTTGAATTTGAATATTATCTTCTTAATAATATTCTTTATAATTATCTCATAAACATATTATTATTGTGTCGCTGAGGTCGTTCTTGATTCACTTAAAGTTTTGAAGCACATTTGAAGGTGAAACGAAAATTATAATGTACTTTAAACCCGACTGGGTTATGTTTTTCGCGCGTATCTTGTATGTATGTATGTTTGAATATTTTTATGTATGTATGTATGTATGTTTGTAAATTTTATAATTATAATTTGCAAATGGGTCCCGCCTGCTACCAAACATACGTCAATTATTTCACTTAGGCTTTCAGCTCATAGTGTAGTCTGTTTTCTCAATCTTGTTTCGGTATTTTTAGTGCGTTGCTTAGGTATCTGTCTTTATTTAGCAGCCGGATTGATTATTTTTTTAAATTATTTATTTTATTAAATGCTTATGTGGCTCATATAATGCACATACTTATAATGTACATAAAAACATACATTATTAAAGGAATTACCATTTTAAAATTGTATGTATATTCTTATTCCTTGTTAGGTAAATTTTCATACTCTGACATTTTAAAGTAGGTATAGGTATTAGGTAGGAATTAACTATATCAGTTTCTCCGATCTGTTACCGATAAAAAATATTTTGATTTAATTTGAGGCCTACACAAAACACATCAATACATATTATAATAAAATCGTAAATGAATAGAAAACCAATCAATACAAGTGTGTTGCGTTACATCTGAACAATTTGGTTAATATTAGGTATATAAAATAAGTTGCTTTATCAAAAATTTTATGCCGTATCACTTCATTATAAATAAAAATCGTGTTACATATTTCGCGATTGACATTAATTTTCCTGCATTTCGGATACTTTACAGCAATGTATATGTAGTTATGGACACGGACCACGGCCACTGATTAAACTACAAAAAGTTTATTTACTGTTGTAACTGCTGTAACAACCCTCGTAGTCAAGTGTTCTTTGTCTACTTACACAATTGTAATTATGCCATTTCCTTTAATAGATAGATCAATTTATTCAAGTGGTTTCGAATATATCAAAACGATCGTTACGTTCCCCTTATTGTATGTCACATTTACCGGCAATTGAGCAAATACAGTTGCGCAATCGATCGCAGACTTTATTGACGTCGACGACAACGGCAAGGTTAATGGAATAAATGGAATACACGTCGCGTATCAACGTCGAATGCAGGCCATAAAATTACACCGATAAAACTCCGGAAACATATAGATAAACCGATATTTGTGTCATGTAAACTATGTCAGCGATAAAGCTAAATCTTGTCTCGATACTCGCCGTGAGACATTTAAATAAGCGATCACGTTCGCCAAAATATAATGCTCGTGTGAAAGTTTAATGTCGGCGGATACTAAAGATTTATACGATTCCGCCTCCGACGCCCGCAGTTATAAATTAGACTAACATAAAAGCCGCTGGAGAATAAAACGAGATGTCGTATAGTGAAAAGTTTACGAGGGCCCGCGAGCCTCGCGCCGTCTACGCACACGGTTGGCGCGGGCTCAACTCCTGTTTGAAGTATTTTAGGAGCCCCGCGCGGCGCTGACTGCATGTTTACAAATACTAGCGCACTCGATGCCTTTCCACAGAATTTTGTAAACATTGTGCCAGTGGAATTGGCTCGCACGCTATAACTTACACCATTCTCATCCTAGCAAAATATTTACATTGAGGAATGCAGAAAATCTAATTAGGAATCGAACCAGTAAGTACATTTCAGACTTTTAAGTGATCGCTAAATTCTAGATTATTTACAAATTGTATCGATACGATAACTATAATAGTAAATACATAACTATCCATACCAAAGACAATATGGAAGAAGAAATGGTTGCGCAACATCGACAAGAATATTATCAGCCAACCGGTTGAAACTAATTGACTATGTATTACCAATTCAATAACTTGAGTAATCCGACACGCCACAATACAAGCTGATACATTATTCATTTGCCGAATAAATATATTGAAGGACAGAGATATTTGATTTGCGAGTGGCGATAAAAATGTGCAACAATCATTTCAGCTAAGTAAAGTTACGTTATTAACAGTACGTTATTGGAAAGACAGTCAATACTTAATACCACTGTATTTAATGAAATAATAACCTAACCTATTTCTCATAGATTTTTGACCTCATCAAAGAGATGAGGTCAAAAATCTATGAGAAATCAAAGATGACGTGTACGAAGTATTTCTCAAAACAAAACTCACACAAATCGATGACGCCTACGTACATTATTGTAACTGAAAATTTGCATTTTTTTTTTAAATTACAGTTTTGGAGTCTATATATCTTTAGTATCACGTTTTCAAAAATATTTAAAACCCATTGCAAGTGCATTTATTTGAGTTGTATTTTATCGTAACATACGAGTCTGTCCGACCAATACCAACATGATTCGACACCTCCTACGTATATTATCGTAACTGCATATGACCAACTTTACAGTACGACCAATTAAAGATTTAGAAACAGATTTTTCATGATGGTGGTTACAAATAACATTCTATAATTATAAAAATTGGCATACAAGCATAAAAATACGAATAAAATATGTTAATATAATACTATGTTAACTTACTCGCGTTAACGTTGCGCACCTGAGTGTGCGAAAAGGCCGTAACTGCCAATAACGTGAGTGTTCGCCGCAATATATGCGCGTAATTTATTTTTTATTTTTATGTGTTAGTTACTTAAATATGTTACCAATTATTAGCATTCATATAACATATTGTTTTTCTTGAATTCAAAATGTTACTGAATAAAGTATTGAATCGGGCAGAACCGATTGCTTAAGATGGATGGATCATATTCTAAAAATAATGTAAGTGGCAGTTTCGGCAGTTTACATGGAGTTTATTTAATTCGAATCTGACAATTACGATACTTTACGTGGTATTTAAAATTCTGATATTTATCGAAAGCGCCACTTACAATTATTTTGGAGGATTTTTTTTACAGATTCTATATAAGTATTTATGTAAAAATGAAGTTTTATGTTTAATTATAGGGAGGAAATTAATTTTCTGTATGAAAACAACAAAATTAAATATTTATTTAATTTATCTGCTTATTGGAATAATTTGAAGGAGTTGTTGGGTGACAAACTAAAAAATATGGTCTGTTTTAACTGATCCAATCGGTAGCACTGCTTGGACGATACACCATAGGCAGTATGGTGTATGGCTTCACATAAAAGCTTCTGTCATGAAGTATGAGGTGTAATTTGTATTAATTCTGAGCTTTCATGGTGTTAGTGAAAGTCCACTAGTCGGATACGGTCATTTAGCTCAGTTCAAAAGTAGTAATAAAATTTAAAAGTTATTTCTTGAAGACTTGAGAAAATAATGGAAAAATACCAATTATTGTCATAGCTGTTGGAGATGTGATCGTGGAGGAGTCTACACAAGGCTTTCCTAATTTAGAAACCATATTATAATTATTGATATTTTCCACCTATTCAAATAGGTTTCTATCATAATTTTGCCTTTTTCGATGTTACTTCAGAATATCAGCTTAGAAATTCTAGCTAACTTAACTTACTACTTAGCTATAAAGTTTAAATTTCAGGATATTTTATTAATATATAATAATAAAAAATACGTTAAGACGATTAAGGTTTGTTTTGTATAATGAAATAAAAGAAATAGAATTAAAACAATATTGATTTGGTCTCAATTAACGATTTGATGATTTCTTCTTCAGCACTTGAAGTCTTAATTGTAGCAAACATTCTGTTGGCTTTTACAGAGATTTTGATACAGAGATCTTGTGTTTTGTGCAGTAAAATGTTATAAAGTTTGTCACACTAGGAATAAATTTGACTCTTTCCTCTTCATTGGTGCCTCTTATGTATTGCCAATTTCTGCTATGAAACAATCATGGGAGCCTAAATATTGTTAAGACGTTATTAGCTCTCTCATCTGACAACGATAGTGAAAATATCGATGATGAAAGAAAACATCAATCTTACATCTATTTTATCAGTTCAAAAAGTTATGATTGAGATATTTGTTCTTTATGCCTAATTAAACCAAAAAATAACATTATTCTTTTTATTGATTTTTAAATTTTTCGCTTAACAAATAGAATCCATACTATTAATATTATCAATGCGAAAGTAAGTTAGTCTGTAATGCAATCATGCACAAACTACTGAACTGATTTGACAAAATTTGGGGTAAGTAACTTAGAGAAGAATATAGGTCACTTTTATGGCAACACACAATTTCTTAAATTTGTTTGTTATCCCAATTTCAGTTTGTTTTTTTTCAAAATTCAAAATTCTTTATTAAACACACATATTAATATACAAAAGAATAAATATGTAATATACATCACATCAATCTAATCCCATGCTAAGTTAAGACTTGTGTTATGGCAATCAGACAGCGGATATACATTTAACAATTCTATACTAAACAAAATACTTAATAGTTTTTTTCTGTTACTGTAATACAGTGGTTTATAAATAAGAACAACAAATAAGTGCGCCAAGACAAGTACTGTGAATAACCACGATAGTAAAGTTATTTTATGTAAATTTTGTTCTTGTTATTCCATTAAAATTAATCGTAAGTAAGAGCAATCTACGAAGTAGATAATCGAATGTGACACAATAAAATATTCCTGATAAATACCAACGTAGATTATCGAAATCGGCAAAATCCGATACATTTTTGTTTATGCAGTTCCTAGAAAATAATTGGAAGTGCCAGTTACGATTAAGAGAGCAAGCTCATTTGCAACGTGGTATACTATCCATTTTCGCAAAAACTATTCAACATTTTGGATTTTTGATGCAATACTAATTTTTTATCCTAAAAATACTGTTTATGCAAATTTTCATAAAGATCTACTAACCATTAAGGCTAAAGTTATACGAAAAATAAACCTAAAATAGCTCTCCTGAAAATTAGCATTTGTCAGATACAATAATGTACGTAAGCGTCGTCGAAAATATCCCACGCCAAGAAGTGTAATGACCTGTCTAATACAAACAAGCAGTAGGTACATAGTGCATTTTAAAGATTATCAGGTTACGACTTTAAAAGGAGAGAAGCAAAAACTGCTGTAAATATTTCGACAGAGCCGCGGGCGAGTTCATTTATATTGCCAGCTTTGATAGTCCCACTAAAGATTCTAGAGCGTTGAACCTCGACGTACGAGGTGTACCATCGACACGAGTACAAAGACATTACCGAAAATTTGTAACATTGCAGAAATTACTACATGGTTAAATGACGTCAAGCTTTCGTGAAAGGTTAGTGATCGCTTTTCCTTGAATACTACTACAAATGTTCAGAATAATATAAAAAAGGTAACGGGTATAAAACTAAATCTAAAGAATCTAAATGCTACGAAAAATACCCTACCAAGTAGGTACCAACCTAACGAAAGAATCAATAACAATAAAAAAGAAAACAGTGAAGCAAAAACTATTTCATTTAAAAAACCAGCTAACGACTACAAAAACTCTAAAAGTAGAATGCCAACAGAAAAGACATACGGTTCATGTCGCGGCACAATAAAACAGCTGCGTAACCTTGAAAGTGGAAACCTGATTTTATCGTCTAATCAGCCCTAGCTGGAACATGTGTCGGCTCACGCGAAGGAGTATTAATAACCCAACTTTAATAGCTCCTTTGCCGAAGTTCATCAGCTCGAATCTCGACAGTTTCGTGTATGAAATTAGTTGGAGTAACGAAACAGGTCGAAGCATTCCTAGTGCCCCCCCAATCGGATAGAGGTCAGTGACTCAACGGGGCGGCTACGGCGGTGGGGGAGGGCGGGGGAGGTAATCACACAGAAAAAGCCCCCGAACATCTGTCGCACATGTGCGCTTCAACGAATAATGCAACTTGCCTAACCATTGACTGGATCAAAGTTTTTACGTTTTTATCTGCATCATGATTTATGTATCGCAGTGTTATGAATTGTCTAGAATTCTAGATAATATGTTATGTGAACTTGTTTGTTACTTATGAACATAATTTTAATTAAAAAAAAATGCAAATGACAAAATTGTTAAAAGCTGATCCGAATGCATGCATGTGATGGAGCTTTAAGTTTATATATTTATTAAATACTTATTTTCATGGAACTCTAGGTTTACGTTTCTTAATTATATATTAGTTTATAAAATTATATTGTATTAAACAACTGTTCGTAACTTAATATACTAAATAAAAGCAGATTCCATCGAATAGACCTAGCCTTTTAAAAATAAATCAGGACAGTAGACAAAAGGTAAACTTAAGCGCGGCGCTTCAACATGGCTACAACAATTAGCTGTCCACAAAAACAAACGAAGCATCTAGAAACAACTAGACGCAGAAAAAAAACGAATTTAAAATACCGCGAATAAAATGCGCGGCATTTCCGCATGTTTGTTATAAATAAAATATTGTAAATGATTTAAACATGTGAATCGGTATGGCGGGCATGACATGTATAATTTAGTGAAGGCGCGTAGTTCCGAGAAGCCGGGCCCGATTTGGACCGGCGCCAATTATCTTTTTATTTGGCTGTGGAGGTCAAGGAGAGAGCACCTAGCTCCCCATATGGTTAGTAGTTTTGACTCACAAACATTAATTGAGTTTTTATTGCCTATACTACCGTAAACGGTGAATCATTTTATGTGTTAGGTATTTTGTTATGTAAAAGCATCACTTTCATTTCTGTATGATAAAATGTTATAGTAATGTTCTAGGAATCAAATAATAAGAGATACATAACAATTATTAACCGCTTGCCTTTAGGTAAAATCTTTTCGGTAAAAACGTTTGTCCCGAGGTAATAATCATTGAAGTTGTTTACAACGATTTATCACGCTTCAAGTTGTTTACAAAAATACACCAAAGTCACACGCACGCAGTCGGCCCAGCTATTTAATCATACATTTAAGGTAAACAAAATCAAATTTATGGCAGCTAAAAATAGAGCAAACACCCCCTACGTAACTGTGTTGCTACTGTAAACACGAAGTTCACCAACAAACTCAGCACTAAATAAATACTCATTTCTGTTCAAAATAATTAACTTACAAAAACGTTGAGAGGAGTGTTTTTAAAAGTTTTAACGCTTTAGAGGTCACATGACACAAATTATGAAGCATATATAAATTAGAAACGCTTGAAATGTTTAAAGGCAATATTATATTATTTTACAGCTTGCGACTGAAGACTAATGACTGCACTGAATAATATTATGTGAAAATATTAAATAAGGACGTCGCCATACACCCTGGCTATAGGTCGTAATGAAAAAATATGATTGTCAAAATATTTTGTCAGGTAAACTTAAAAACATGTTTTGTTAATTTAATTTTAGATACGACAAATCAATAGGAATTCATATCTTTACAAAACACAACTTATTCATTACTACGTGTTTTGAATAACAAAACGCTTAGTAGTGAATGTTAGAACCATGATACTTATATTAGAAGACAAAATAGTACAAGTACATAAGAAAAATGTATCTAGTACTATATTTCTAGTACTTTAAACGAGACGATCTTGTATATATACAATGAAAATGAGGGCGAATTACCATGATACAGGGAGTTTAGGGGGAGAAAAATCGATCTAGCTAGGTCTTATTCCTTAGAAACTGCGCATTTTTAAGAAATATATGTTTTTTTATTTCGTCGTGCAACAATATATCAATAATTTCGACTCTCTTACGTCAGTCTGATTGGCATCTTGGTATGCGTACCTACGTATAATTTTTGCATTGTTTGGAAATTCGGAATATGGTGGGTTCGAATCCCGGTAAGATAAACATTTTTGTGATTCTTATTTTTCTTTATAATTATTTTATCGTTCTAATAAAACTCCGAACAAAGCTCGGTCTCCCAGGTACTAATAACAACAATACAAAACATCTATCACGCATGTTATCTTATTTAAGAGATGAAGATATAAAAATGTAACAAGGTTAAGATATTAATAACGAATATGCAACAAAAAATACACGAATTTATTGTTTGCTCGTAGGCTCGTATAAGCTTCAATCTCTTCAGTTTTTTTGTGTGGAAACTTCGAGAACTTGTGAGTTCAGTTCGTGAGTCCCCTGGGGCGAAGTCGGGTTTGAATTTCACTTGTTTTTATTAGTACGAATATAATTAAATATCGTCTTACTTCATTATATCTTTAATAATAATATTCCTATGAAGCAATTACTACAGCGGAGAGTTCTCTATGACTTTTTTATCACCAGAGTTCATTGTCACACGTTTCATTATAGTTTCCACTACAATATGGATCTAATTCAAGTAGTATAATATTACTTATTATAATTATTCAGTTGGTATATAGCTGTTTAATGTTATCTAGTGGTTAACTAACGCGTTTGCATCATCCAAATAAAAGCTCTATTGAATAGATAAATACTCACAAAAAACCTCAGAAACTGGGCATAAGTCTTTTGTGTTTTATAACATTTACCTGGTTTATCATCCACAGACTACATGTCTTATTGATATGCACTTTATTATTTATCCCCATTATGCACTTAAAACCTGTCCCATTAATTTCATCAAAAATGGAAGCAAGAGAGTAAATTAAGCCCATAAAATTACATTTATTAAGATAAGTATCGGAGCCGGTATATAATTGGCTGTAAATAAAATTGTTGTTATATTACCGCACGACATAATCTCCCGATCACTATGACTCGATGGATGGCCAGCGCGGGTGGAGGCTGGAGGGGAGAGAGGTTCCCGTTAGGAGAAAGTAGTCGCCCATACCCGGCCCGATCGAACATCGCCATATTAAAACTTGATTCGAAATATTGTAATAAAACTGTTAAGGATTTATCGCTGTGCCTCTGAACTTTTTTAAATACCGATTTTTTAATGACACTTAACATTTATGTATTTAATAATACTGTTAACTTTATTATTATTATTATTTTAATAACACACATACAAATATATATCATCACAGGGCAACCTAATACAATTGAACTATGAGTATGATTCTTCTTATTCTTGATCAAATAGGCATTAAAGCATGGGTATCGAGAATCTTAATTTAGGAAAGGAAGTCAACCACAAAGAAACGCAGCGATCAGTAACTTTCTATGCATATAATGGAATAAGTAATAAGTAATAACTATGTAGTAATAATAACTGTTAACTATTCAAAGAAAAAGGAAATGAATTTGCATAAAAACTCCAGTAAATATGATTAGGAGTTAATGATAGGAGGTTCTTGCCAAGACATCATTATGCATATTGCCGTCATCAATTTGCCGATGTATCATTATTGCGTAAAGTCCATTTAATATGACAGAAGCTGAAGATAATTAAATTGTATGCACTTTTTAAGGTAATGACAAAGTGAAATCTAAAAGAAACAGCTGTTATTATAAAGTAAATAAAATATGTAGTAGTAATATTTCATAATTGTATAAGTGCAACCAGTAAAACCGGTCTGTCGAGAACCGCAGGTGGCTACGACGACCATTTCAAGACACATTATACCACTAAGCTTAACTACCTATCATAAATAAATGGCTGAACTTATAATGCTTATTGTTTAATAGCTCCACAACACGGTCGTACAAAAATTGTACAACCTTCGAGAAAGTGCAAGCAATTAGTTATGTTTTACGACAATCGGATTACCTATATGGAAGTTTATTGCAGACGAACAAAGAAATATTCAGTTTTATGGTTATTCCTTGACGTAAAGTTTATATATCCATACATTTAAATTCTGTATTTTGTATTATATTAAGCATTTGAACGAACAAAGAGGACCTTCATTTAGCAATAGATTATGAAGTACAAAGTGACAATTATTTATACAAATTGCAAAATAAATTATCCCAAGGTGCCCCAATCATAAATTCAAACTTAATACAACTTTAGCCGATAGTAGCAGGAGATTATGGTAACTTAACATTTACTTACGAGGACAATTGCTTACTGATTTATTACTCGGAGATAATGAAAGCAACAACCGAATGCTCAGTGCAAAGTTTTAGAGTAAATAATTATTGGAGAACAGATAGTCATTTCAGATAAGAATAAATGAATAACGATAGAGAACTTGACGTAATCCATTAAAGTTTCCTTTTCTTCGAAATTTGATTTCATTAAAATATTTAAACGAATCGACATCGCACATCAAATCGACTTGTTAAGGTCATGCCAAAAAACTTTAATATAATACTGATGCTTTATAATTTATCTTTTATTAACGCAATAGCTACTAAGCCAACAAGGAATACAAAAAAAATTTGAATGTACCAATAGGATCACAGAACAAATAAAATCTTCAAATAAAAGATTTTGTTTGTCTGTATATGATATGATTTATTATTTTATTTGCCTAGGTTAGTATTAATTTGGTATTTTGGTTAACTTAAAAAAGACATGTAAACAACATGCAGACAAATAAATATCATTTGTCTGGCCAACATTCAAAAACCCATTCCTGTGTAAAGAAAATATACTTATTCTAATCACAACACAATTTACAAAACTGCAAGAGATAGATTCAGCACTTTGTAAATACACGATGCTAAATATTTTTATTGGAAAAATACTTTGTGTAAGAGTTTTCTGACTTCTCACACCTACTCGCTAAGTAGTTACACAAAACATAACAACTTGTAAAAATAGCAAATAACTCGTGATTTGCGTCATGGTAGACAGAATGAAATAATACAATGTGTAAATCATATTTCTTGTAATTCCCCAAGTAGTATCTACCAGTGCGTACGTAACCCAATTACCATTTAATTCATGGCAATAATAAAGTGTTTGTATTACCAAAAATTCATCTGATATGCTTATTGTTTTGCAAAAGGTAGCAATCCTATAACTACTTATTAGCCGCTTGCTCATTTACACACACGCCCCGAGGTAGCAACTATAAACCGAATAAACTACGCATACACGGCAACTAAAAAGTCTACGCATTTAATACAATACAAATAAAGACGGTAAAGGGTATTATAATATACTATACAAATTACAGCAAAATATAATTGGCGAGTCATGTAAGTGCGAGGCCAACCGACATGAACGTCGATAGAAAGTCATGCGAAATTGCATGTTCCGAGAACCGGTCGCGGGGGTCGATGCCAGCATGTGAAACCTGAGTATTAGCCACGTAAACCAATTTTGATGGGAAACAAATACTGCGCTTCATCAATGTAAATTTATGACTGGCAAGTGTTACAGTGTTACAGACTGATCAGTCGGTATTAAATCTAATAATCACACATCGCAAGCTATTGAAATCATAACTTCGAAATATGGCACATAGATAATTTACAAAGAAGCTATCGAATAATTACCCAAAATTAAACTCTTAGGAGTCCCAACGACGAACAATATATATAATATAATATACAATACAATAAAATATAAATAATATACAATATAATAAAATATAAATAACCAAATTCTTATAAAATAAATTACTACTTTCATTGGCAAAGATAAAACCGTTACTGAAATCAAACAACAAATATTCTGGCAAAAGATACACGTTAAAACTTTTTTGGCACATTCGTAAACGTTGATGACGCAAACATGTTAGTATCACTCATCAATGACAAAAATTGGGCTGAAAATAATATTTTAATTTCCTTTACTATTTGAATATTATCTCAACATCAACCTCTATTTTATTTCCTCTGCTAAAAGTTAGCAAAATTCAAGTAACATCCCATTATTCCACAACGACTTCCTTTAGAAGCAAATGACGAAAATGTAGAAAAATTCTCGTCACGTTGTTTGTACCGTAGCATTTGCGATTATGCCGCGAGAATTGGGCTAACAGCCTAGACGAGATGATAAAATTTAAATGGAATTTAACATATAATTTTTATATCCGGCAGCGGGTCGATAAACTCCGCGATGCGGGTTCATTAATGCTATAAAGACGGAGCTTCCAGTGCGGGAGCCTGCCAATTATAACGGTATCCTAACTGCCTTCGATTCTTACCTTCCTGCAAACACATTAATAAAGCCTTTTTATATCGCCTTTGTGCTGTGTACGCCATTATTCTATTATCACACGTTGAAGCGACGAAATTAGTTTGACGTTTGGAACAGATGACTCAAGTGCTCCAAACGAGCACTTCCAGTTTCTGCGCAAATTTCAGTTTCAGAGTTACAGATTGGATGCCCCAAAGGGAGATCTCCGACCGAGCGAGGTGGTATGCTCGGTCAGGCCGAAGCCATTTCATTTTTACAATTGCAATGGAATCTATCATTTGTATTTTGACTTGCAAATCCACAACAATGATTGTAAGCCTGCTGTTTTCGAGTTTCACAGATTCGATGAATTCTAACAAACGAGTTTTTGACGAGCCAATCGATTGGGCTGGATTCAGTATTCTCTTTATATTCTGTATCAATGTACATACTTTTATTTTGTTTGGTATTCACTATTACCGAGGCGGTTTGTGTACTGCTGAATATCTGGCGAATAGAGATTAGCGAGTAAAATAAACTTTGGGAACATGTAACGACCGAGCGTTCAGAGACCGTTCACTCTATGACAAATCGTCCAATAATTTACTCGGTGTGTAAAGGGCTATTTATTAGTCAACACATCTAATAACGATCATTGGATTTTCCCAGGTTAGTTGGAACATAATATTAAAATGGTGTTAAGCCATTTAAATTATCAAGTAAGTAAATGTTTTAACCGCAATTATTATTTATGTTCTAGCAATATTATATGGGCTCTATCAACTACATAGCAGAAGATTTTGGAAGGAATATATAAGACTAAGCGAAAGATAATTATTATAAACACTGTCAGCTATTTTGTTGAAATGACCAACGTTTAAAATGTCGTGATACAGCCGGTGTGAACGTCAACGGTTTACGTAAACATAAATACATTTATTTTGAAGTTGACAAAATAACTTTTATCTGCCAATTAAAAGCTCTCTCGTCGCTGTCGCAACACTGTCCGGTTTCCGGAAGCACAAACACTGTTTATCATCATCTTATTTTAATTAAACTATATTTTCATTAAACAGGTTTTAATAATTGGTAATATTTGATCTTGCTTTCAAATATATATCACACAGTATACGTTTAAATGAGAAAATCTTATAATAGTGGCAAACTCAAAGTTGTACTATTTCACACATTCATTATCTATGGAGTAAATATAACGCCCTTCACAGTAATCGCGGTCACTACTATTAAATCATCAGTTACGTAACCTATACAGACCGGTTGTTTATGACATAAAATTATTCATTTGCCGAGGGAATTAGTCGGTCGCACTTTCACCGTCGACTTTCTTAAACCGGCTTCGGCAAAAACTCGTTCAACTGACCCCGAACACGCCATTGTTAACATTCTTTTGTCATTCGACAGTCGACATGGCTTTGAAGAAAATATATTCGATTCATTCCATACATGTTTTTAATCAAAGATCAGGCAAAAATCTTATCTCTAGGGTTATGTTATGTTACGCATGCAATTCTATCCTTTTTGGCTTTTAAATGTTCGTCTCAAGTCTCAACATAATAGGATATTAGCATGTTATTTTAATTCAGATACCTTTTGATGTTGGTCGGTACATGGTAAATATTGCGCTTATAACGGGAATTATATTCAATAAATAATAATAATAATAATTAATGAATACTAAATAACCTTATTCCATCTTTTTACATAAATTTGCAATAACTATTATTAAATTAATTAAAGTAGCCGAAACAGAAATTAAAATAAAATGTTTTAAATAAATTAACGTAATTATTTAGAGGTTGAAATTTTAGCAGGATACAAATCTCTATAAAATTAGGCTAAACAAGTTTTATATCATAATTAATTTCGAAAATACATCGGTATTTTATAATAACGAAATAATGTAGATGCGGAAATAATATATTAATGGTATTTACTATTGATGGGAACATTATAAACAAGATTGGAATATTGTATTTGTGAATGTATAATTTATGAGACTGCGGGCGTCAATTTGTTTAATATCATTTTACTTTACATTTGATATTTTTTTTTTATCTTCGTTAATCAATATGTTTGTTTTTACACATTTCTCAATACTGAAATACGCGAAAAGTTACCGTGTATTTAAGAGCTACTAGATTTAATGCATTATTTATTCTAACGTGAAATTATAGAGCACTCAAAATCATTATTTTCATGCACTGTTTACAACGTAAGTTTCCATTTTCCAATGGGGTTTTTTTTATTTATTATGTACATAAATAAAAAAACTCGTGCATCACCCTATTGGAAAATGGAAACTTACTTTGTAAATAGTGCAACAAAAATAATGATTTTAAGTCTATTTTGTTTAATAAACTGTGTAGTAAAAACGGCCAATGATATCATTGAACGTTTAAAGTTGTCAATTAGACAGAGAGATCATATTATACTACTTCCATAGAAAGCATCATCATATACTATATTTTTAGACTGTATAGTTTTGCTAGAAAGAAATAGATTATATACTTTGACCGCTCATATTTGCAAACTTTACACCAGATATTGGTGAATTTATTGCCATTTCTTTTCTTTTTCAGTCTTGTATCAATCGTATTTTTTTTAAGTTATAACTTTATGTTCTATAGATCGTTTTCCCTTTTGTCAGGTATTAGGTATTGTTGTTGTTAAGACTAAGAAGTTCAAGAATGGAGTACAATTTAATCAACGCCATGTTAGTCGCTACAAGTAATTACAACAATTTTATAATTGTTATACACATAAAATATGGTTAACGTCATTTTTGTTAATAATAATGAAGCGTATATTAAATGCCAACATAACTACTGTTTCCATATTTATTATAACTCGATACCTGAACAACTAAGTTTAAACATTTCTCAATTTAGACATTATATTAAAATAAACGTAAGGTATTTCTCAGTAGGTTCTTTCTTTCTGGTATATCTACGCCATTACATTAATCTAAATTCTGGTCGTCTAAATTGTGATCATATTATATCCATAAGCTTAACATGTTAGCTAAGTTATGTAAAATGGAACTGCCCGCGCCATATTTAACGCTTGCAATAAATTCTCGTTTTATATTAATCATATCCGCCGAGGAAACACTCACGCATGTATAAGCAGCTGGTGCCTGGTCATACTATCGTAGAGTGGCCGTAACTGACATAATTGCTCGACGCACGACGTTCGAACAAAAAACCATAGACATATTCACCTCGCCATAAAATTATTTCGGGGCGTAACGCGATGAATATTCATACGTTATACAAGATTCGTGATGACGCATCCCTGCCGCCATCTGTCCCTTGGAAGTTGGGAACTATTTCCTTTCGTGTTATTTAAGAGTCGTCATACATTTTACATGTAATTCGGTCGATATTTCGCATTCTACTTTACATTAAAATTAGGCCGTACTAGTTTCTGTAATCAATATAATTGCTAATGTTGGCTTGTTATATTTGTGTTTCCTAACAAAATGTCTTTTTAGCAAAAAATATAAATTAATAAAGGCAATATGTCATATAATTTCCATATGTATATGGACTATCATTTCATCTGATTCTGGCGCAAATCATAAGTGTATTAGGTACTATAATGTTTTAGATTCTAGATGGTCATTACGAAATTACATTTGTTGGAAATTCATGGGTAGAAGTTGTAACAGTTTCCACTGTTTATGATGTATTTGTGAACGTAACGAGATTCAATTGTAACGCATACATATGAAACGCACGTTTTACATTAGTAACGCCTCGGAGCGTTTACATACACAAAAAATTATGTAAAAATTATTCATCGAAAACGACGTGACCCCGTTATTTCGAGCTCCAATTGAAATTTAGATCTCAAAATGATAATAACAAATGTATTTTTGTTGGAAGTGACCTCCGGTTTTAAACTGTGGATGAGGAAAATGTAAGCGGTGCATACATACGCAAAACGACTTGGTGAACAAACAAATAGTCATATTTGAATGTTAAAGTGGCGGTAGGACTCGTTTTTTAACCGGTTTCAGATTAAGAAATATATTTTATGGTAGGTACGAAACGTGATAACCTTCTTAATAAAGGTTTCAATTATTTTTGAAAAGTTAACAACAATTTGTTTTTTTTTTCTCTTTCGTTATTTTACAATCTATCACCAAAAGTGTCGTTTTCTTAAACATGTAATAAAACGTTTAATTTTCTACATAATATGTCCGATTACGTATTAAAATGAAAAAAATAACTAACCAAGAGCATGTCAAAACATGTCTAAGGAGGGTGCCGTAACTATCAACGCGCAATAGGTTTTCTTTTAATTATTTAAAAAATTATTGTCCGATTTCGCTCGAAATAATTTTCCTAAAGAGTTTTTAGCATGATCTATCAGGATGGAAACTTACAAGTTTCTATCTCCTATAGTTTAGAAATGCTAGGGGGGGGACCAACTTATAACCACTTTGGAGGCCGATTACTCGTATCGAAAATGGTCGACTTTGAAAAGAGTCATGTATGAACCTTGCTTTTATTTTATAGGACCTATTCAAGGATACCTACCACACATGATGGGTAGAATTAAAAAATATTCTATATATCTATCCATACATGTGTAGTGGAGATGAAAAATTAAATGGATAATGGACTTAAATGGATTTTATGATGCTTAAACTGAGATCTACACACAATATATATATATATATAACTATACCAAATTTCATCCATTTATATTCATAATTACACTAACAGAAGCTAGAAATGCGGACAGACAGACAAACGAACGGACAGTGCGAAACTATAATGGTTCCTTATGTATTACGGAACCCTAAAAAATGAAGGAGAAAATATCGATACCCGAGCTGAGCGTCGTCAAGTTTCCTTCAAATATGTATTATTATAATCATCCATCGTCGACATAACAAGTATCCTGGTGCTGCGGAGTTTATTAAAATTCGTCAGCCGCACAAAACGGTGTCGGTTCGATGAATAATTTATAACAGGAGAAATAAACAAGTTTACCTTTTTTACTAATCTCGACGGCTTCGCGCTCCGGTGGTGAACCTGAAAAAGAGAAACCCAATTAATACAAAACTATTTCAGCTATTCATAGACGAAACTTTCACATACAGCAAACGGCCATAACAATTTACAAAACAAATAAATGTTCGATTACATGGAATAGATTCAATTTCAATTAATGACAAATTTTAAGGCCTGACCTTGAATGTTGAGCTTGTAATTTAGTGAATAATAATGAAATAATAAAAATTTGGTAAAAAATAAATAAATTTACATGTTCGATACGGATCGCTGCGAATTGGTAAAATGGTCCCGAAACTTGAATAACTCTTATTCCCGACGAATGGACATAAAAGCTGAAAGGGAAAAAAGGAATTCGTCACAGCAAAGGCTAAATAATTAGCCGTGGAATATTTATAATATTGGCAGGACTGAGGGCTGGTTGTGACAACCTGCCTGGTAGGCAAAGGCACGAGAATCAACATGTTACGTTTGGTTTTATATTTGAAAATATATTAGAAATGAAACCTTGTTTTAAATTTCCTCCTAATAGGACCAACGACTACGGAAAGACTTTCGTCCGCAAGGTACTTTTAACTGTTATTTTATCTTATACCTACTTTTAGAGCACGTATGCTTTACCCGTCTAAGGCGAAGAGTAAAGGAAGGGTAATGAATTACGCAGTATACGTATGTATGTATATATGTTTGCTTCACCGTATAGCGCCTACACTACTGATCCGATTTTCATTAATGAATTGTCACCACGTTTGTTATAACGTGTATATGTACATGGGCTAATATAATTAACGAAGTCGGATTATATATAGTTTTTAACTTTTCATTATTTCTCTTTTTTTTCGTATCGCTTTTTTTGCTCGCGGTAACATATATGTACTGAGTTTATATCTGTTACGGCAAAGAAAAATTCTGCCAATCCAGAGAAAAATATTTGTGTCGCTTGCGCAACACTTTACGATTCCTAACCTCAAAATATGCAACAACATTCCAGTTTTCCGCTCTTAATAATAATAATCTTTATGCGTACTTTATTACGTAACAGCGATATGTCACGCTGGGAATATTTTCGGTGTTATTTGTTACATTTTTGTTCAGCGGGTTCGTAGAGGAGGTGTTTATGACTGGTTATGTTATTTGTGTCACATTAATTGTCACCTTTTTATATGGTTTTATTTATTTCATAAATAATCCACTAAATCCTACTAATATAATAAATGTGAAAGTTTGTTACTCCTTCACGCAAAAACTTATCAACGGATTTCGATGAAATTTGGTATGGTAGTAGTTTAGGTTCTCTGGAGTTCTCTGGAGTAAAACATAGGCTACTTTTTATCCCGAAAACGTGGTACGGTATTCCCGTGGGATACCTGATACTATATTTACGCGGGCGGAGTCGCGGGAAAAAGCTGGTATTCTATATTTTGTTCTTCAATAGGATTGAGACTGAGTTTGTTTATAGTTTAAATCAATTTCAATTTGTACTCGTAATTAAAGTGACGGTGAAAAGCTCGGACATATGATGTGCATATCCATCCACAAACAAACATTCTACATTTTGCAGGTCTAAAATGGCCACATTAACTGAATTGTACTATGAAACATCAACTTTGAAAGTAGTTGCTCTTACAGTAACGTCTTACAATTCTTTTTTGACAGTTTTCAATAGAAATGCGTAAAATGGTTAATTAGTTTAACTTAACTAATTAACCATTTTACATAGAGGTTAACTCAATTGTTAATTAAGAGAATTATTAGAAGTTACTGAAAGAGCTACATCTTCAAAAGTTAATTTTTCATAGTCAAACAGCATTTCTAATATGCGGCCATTTTAGAAATGCTGTTTGACTTCGAGCACACGAGAATTATTACGATTGTCTTGTATGATTGATAGTGAATGACCTCCAAAGTCCAAACATATGTCTGCTATTATCGAATTGAATTTAGTTCTCTTACATACTATTTTTTTCAAATACTTCAATCTAAGAATAAATTACAAATATACAGAAGGGAATAGGCATTTAAGTAGGCAATTTTGAAATGCTTATATTTTTGACATCAACATAGCAATAAAAATTACCAGCCGGTTCTGTTTGGATAAGTTAATCATAGGACAATCAGTTTTTATGATGATAAGTATAAATAAAGAGCGTAGACAAATGCGTTAATCGCCAGTGAATATATAAACAATTTTTTAAAAAGCTGCAGTATTCCAGATCTCTTATAAGACAGGCGATGCGAAGTCATTGTCCTCGATAGTACCAGCTACAAAAAAGCAGGACTAATGTATCCTCCCGGTATCAAGGGCAATTACAGCAGGTGTTTGGAAAACCACATATTTTCTGTATCTATTTCTGCCGCCCGCATCGACTATCATCCTGTCGCCTGCACCTGGCCGGCCACTAACCCATGCGTCACCCAACACACCCAACACCCAGCACCCTATTGGGCTCGTGGTTGCGCTATAAATAAGGGAGCGAACGCCCTTCATGCGTACGGCAAAAAAAAACGCTCGCGTGTAAAATGGCTAGCATTAAAACGCGAATTCTGAATTTATTTCTGGGATATTATTCGAAAACATGCCATAGCTATCGTGAAACGGAATCACGCCATAATTCCGATTTAATCTTAGGAAAATATCTTCATACTAAAAAATAAACAACGGCCCGAAATGAATGTTATTGCGAAATATTTCCCCGGTCGGGGAACCGGCACGAAAACTTGTATCCATAATATGTGTCCAATGTCCACTTCACAACCTTAATTTCGTATCCACATATGGTAGGACTCGAGGGGGATAATTATAATGAGAGGTAGGCGGGCTACGCGACAGTCATCTGGTTAAAATTTATGGCTCGGACGAATCTCATGACATTTCATCGAAACAGGTTTTAAAGTTATGCAATGCTGTTAATGTTATGCGCCGTCTGGGTGTTTAGCATAATCACCTGTCAAAAGACGACATGAAATATGTACTGGCTACTCTGATACGAACACGACTGGTCTATTACGAGCGGGGAATCGGTGAACGTCTGTCCAATCAATTTTTTTGCCTTCTGCTAAACTGTCTATTCTCTAGGCTTGCCAGTGTTTCTCACGCCGCGCCGCGCTGTGGTGAATTGTTAATTGATGTTAATGATGATAACATCTATAACCAATATCCCACAACGCCAAAGAGTTGGCTTCTCGTTATAAACGCCAAGATGGCCGACAACTTGGGACATGGGTTAAGATTATTCAGGTGATAGTAAGGTTGGTCACACCACATAGCATCAAGTCATATATATACCTACTTTTTAACGACAAATGTTAACAATATTAAACTGGAATATGGAGGAAAAAGATAAAACCTTAATTTTAATAATAGCCATGTCCCCGGCCTCCTATGGCGCGGCACAATAAAATAATGACAGACAATAAAAAATAATCGTGCCCATTAAACAACAAAAATCCTTAATTAAATTAAAATGTGAAACTCGTATGTTGTTATGTACATAAAGTGTTGACACACTGTGTGTATTTTATTTAAGAAAACAAGGCCCATACAGGGTCGACATGTTTTAAGGACAATGCATAATGAGATTGTATGAAATAAATTCAATCTCTACCTGAACAGAAACAACATCTTAGTATCTACTTTATTCTCAAATGCTACTAAAAGTTACCCTGCCTAATCACTGTCTTTGTTTGGCAGATGACAAGTACAGCATGTGACTTGAGAGACTCTTAACTAAGGTAGTGCATATATAAATTTTATGACTCTCGTGATCGCTACTTGCCTTCGATAATAAATTCTCTATTTAATAATAGTATCTATTCGCAGTATCTACACCGGTCGATATAAGATCGATTGCATATCAAAACAAATTATCGATCACAGTCTGATTTGCGATAAGGTTCCAAGTATCGTACTATATTACCACGTTGTGTTCGGGTTTCAATTTAAATATGGTTTCCTATTGTCAATTTTCTTGTTAAATTGTAGAGGCTGCAAAAGAAAGAGTCTAAAAGACATTACGCAGAATTCTTCCCTCCTTTACGGTATTTTTGAGTCGTTAGATGACACACACACTCACAAAGTCCTTTGTCTTCTAATCCACCTTAAAGTCCAATAAGCTAAATCTATTTCAAGATAATAAGTTGATTAGATAAAGTGCGGAAGTATAGAGCATTAAAATTACAATAAAGCAGATGGCACCTTACTTTACAATTTACGTGGCTTTTATAATTCTTGATAAATTTAAATACTTGGGGTAACCACAACATCTGTCTAAGACAGATGCTCCGAGTGCGATTGCAAGTATGTTCGCCCGATTATAGCTCGAATGTGGGTAGTATTAGACAAGTTTTATTGCCAAATCAAGCACACTAGACATACTACAATGCAGGTGGATAGAAACCGGTGGGACAACAATAAATTTAGAATTAGCTTCTAGAGTCGGGCTAAATTGCGAACAAACAACTCGTATTACTAAATTCATGATTCTAAATTGTAATAAAAATTATGTTGCGAAAAAATCTTCCGATTGTTTCATTCAGTCTTTACCTACTTTAAACTGAGACTGTTTTTACTTTCCCAAGTTCAACAAGGACAAAGTTGATAATGTGCAATTATGCACTACTAGTTGTCTCGACACACGTTGTTCTGTCTAACTATGAACTTAAATAAATATATAACTACACCTACATCTCCCATATGTGCATATTGGAATTGCAATCCATTTTTCTATAAGAAGAAGATGTAAGTAACTCAATATTTAGCTCAACGTATGTTTATTTTCCCCAATTTTCCAAACATTGACACTCTATTTTGACTTGTATTAACGATTATTAAAATCTCGATCTTATCCAGTCACGTAAAACAAACGAATTTTCATGAGCTTATGTCCTTACTCGGAATGTATCATATATATATTTTATCAGGTAATTTATATGGAACAACAACGTATCTACCTGAAGGCAAAAAAGGGCTGACATTTTTCCCTTGTGGTGGCGCGGGCGCCTTTCTTGTTCGGTATGCAGACCGACCGCTCCGAACCGGTCCTGCGGGCTGCGAGAAAAGGGCAGCCAGCGGCGAGCATTGCCCGATAAACCCGTAGGTGGACTAATTTCTTCTTCATCTTAATTGGGAAGCTATATATAACCCGTTTAAACCTTCAATCCTGAGCGTAATCGAGACCCGTGGAATGTATTCTAAACCATAATAAATCTATGAGTATGAGTTATGGTCTACTAGCTAATAAAAATAACAGAAATATGAGATGGAAAGTGTTTTACATGATCATGCAATTGAATGTATTATTGTATACAGTTGTAAGATTTGGTTTTCAGTAAGTCATAATTAGTAAATAATAACTAACAACGATTGCATGCCCAAATAACGTTCAGAAGTTCGGAAACTATATAAGGCCACACGGTAAAAGTATTCAGATAGTTCTATAAGTTCTTTTTTATTCGTTTGCTTGGCCCAGTTATACTTTTATTACACTGCATAACCAATATTTTACTGTATTAGAATAGGCTACAACATTTGTCTCAGAACAAGTTATTTTATGGCAATATAAAGCAACTTTTGTTATTAATTCCCTAACTATCCAAAGAACAATGTTGAAACAACAAAAGGCTCGTATCCCATTTGGAATGTGTATAGAAAATATACGTTGAAACAATGAACAAGTTAGAACAACATTACATAATTAAATTGATCGAGGTGAACACAGAACAGAGAACACACCCCGAGGAGTAAGAAATGTTTGTGGGAACTGGGATGCCTCACAAAATAGTTATTACAGCTCTACAAGAACTGTATTACAAGAACATACGTATTACAAAAATGTGATGAGCCTTCACTTTTAAGCAGGTAAATAATAAAATATTGATAAGTGAAAATAGGTACATTGTAGACAATAACAAACTTTGCAATTACACATACAGATAATGAAATACTAAAACCACACACGTTATAAGACACCACAGAATAACAACCAGTCATTATTTAAGTAGACGTAAAGCTGGTAATGAATAAACAGTTCAGCGAGGCACATTAGCTGTTAGTAATGTTACAGTTTGTGGGATTAACAATATTAATGGATCTCGTGACACATGCGCTCTTGTGCCTGGATTATTATTTTAGAAAGATTGTAAAATTCATCCATCTCTCAGTGACAAAAATAGAATAGTAACGACAAGAACAAGAACAAGAATGGGATTTTTATAAAGTACCAGTCTTTATAATATCAGGTACGTCATGACATGTATGCAAGAGTAAGTACATAATTATTTATGATCAAAATACATAACGAATGTTTACTGTCAAGGACAAAAGTTTATAACTGGAGAAGTTCCAAACTTTGTGATCAACATTGATTCAATAAAAAGTTGTCGCAATTAATAAGGAAAGAATTCTTACAAAAGTTAAATCGACTTTCATAAAACAAATAACAAAATTGCTCCGAACAGTCAGAAACTTAAACCTCGTCAGTCTGTTAAAATATTCTGTTTTAGAGCTCTAGCTGTTCTTGCTTCAGAAGCGGTAAGATATGGAATATTTAAAGTGTATTCGAATGGGATGGAATAGGTACAGGGATTAATTCTCACATTGATTCATAATAGAATCACGATTCTCATACGTTTGTGTCAGTCATCACGTTGTGTTTATCGTAAATCCAGCTGGCGATGATAGGTAGGTATCGAAAACCGCCTCACTTGGCACACGCTCCAGTTGTAAAACAGACAAATTATACAGTGGTGGTCTGGTGCAGATACAGACTAAAAATAGTCATGTTTTCATGAACCCAATATGAGTTTAAGCCGAGCTAGCGTTTACGAATGAGGTCAAACGAATTGGCATACGTCCCCGGTCTTAAGTCTCTTGAAATTAAATCAACATGGCGCATTACGTCACCGCAGTCTGACTCATAGATAAAATAATGAAAGAATATTTATTGACTTGCCCCTCCGTTTGGTCATTAATTACTTATTAAGCAGCGACAACTGATGATGCGCGTATTCATTTCGTCTTCATTTGTCTTAATTAAACGGAAAGCTATTGTTAGAACTTACACTGTTGTTCAGTTTTCTTAGTAGTTTTCCATTGGGTTGGTAACGTATGTTAGGACTTAGGTACAATTAAATTATTTACTTATACTAAGTAAGTAAAGTATTAAGTATTATTAATATACATTAAGCATTTGCTTATATAAAATATTTAATTAATAAAATCAGCAAATGTAGTGACATTTACGTCGACATACAAGTAAATATCAGTATGAAATTATCTCAAACGAGGCCAACATACCCGTTTGGAAATAGGCAGTAAATAAGACCACATGTCTCGCTTTATTTCACGTGCAACGATAACACGGTGGCCATGAATTCTAATTAATGCATTCGAAAACTTATCAGCTTGGTAACCTTTCTCATACTACCCACCGGCAACCGAAATGAGAAAAATGTTTGAAATACATAATCTTAGTACATAATATTATGCGCTCCGAAATCTAAAGAGATTGAAATTTGCAGGTGAATGTAAAATATTTAAAAGTGATGTTATAAACACGAATGTTATAAATCAAACTAAAAGGATTTATCGTTTTCGCAACAGAATACCACGTATTAAAGCAGAAAAGGTCGATATTTTTGTGCCGCAGTTACATACGATATCGATAGCATGTAAATAGCTCAAGGTAGAAGAAATTTTCCAGTATCATCATAGCCTTTGTTGACTGAATTTCAATGATTTGCGTCAATCTCACATTAGAATTTCAATGTTATACAACACGGAGTGCTAAGATAGTGTAATTATATTCAAATATCAGAATATCAAATCTGGTTGTTTTAAAAAAAACAATATTTGTTATTCAAATATTTATGTAACGTCTTTGTAACTCGACTAGGCATCTGCGAAACAGGCACGAATATTCTACATACAATTTTGGGTATGTTATTCCAAGCTCTATTAATAGTGGAGGTTGTATAATTTTATACAACGTTTAAACATACCATTCGTCTAAGTAAACTACATTATTATTATTTAAATGAATGATAGTGTAATGCTTCACATTAAACAGGTAAGTTCCAAATGAATGCTGTAAATTCGCAAATAACTTTAAAACATTTAAAGTACTTCAAATTGCAAAGGAATAATGTTTATGTGGGTAGTGGAAGAGGCAATAAAGGTCAACCATACTCCATCGCAGCTTTATTACCGCTCCATCGACAACAATAACAAAATTGGAGTTTGGAGCGCATAAAACAGAACAATCGGTTTGCAGGAAACAGGAGACCGGAGAGCAAAATAAATCAAATCGAGCATTGCGTGTACCGTGGCTGCCATAGATTTTAGCATTTCGTTTTGCACGCCTTCCGTAGCCCGCTCATAATAATTACGAAGTACTTTCGCCAATCAACGGCACGACGCCATGTTGCTATTTATACTTCAAAATGGCGGGGTGCGCCCGACACGTGTTGCTTTTCTTCGGTTATTTACAGACATTTACAAAAACATTGAATGTTATTGTGCATTTGGTCGGTGTGTAAAATTATTTAGCACTCAATAATGTAAATTCTCTCACAATTTGAACAATTGGTGTTCAGCTAAGTGATCGTCAACGAAGGTCACTTTGATACACAGACCGTAATGTTCGACGCGCAATTTATCTGACATATTTTTTTACATTTAATATATTACACCATTAGCGTATTTCCTCACAGATATAGATATGAATCGGAATCGTGTATTATTATTTATGTCAAGTAAAATGCAAGAATATTGCATCAAGTTACTTGTCAGTGTTTTATGCTTACTTAGGTGGGACAATAACCTCACTTCTAAGCTAGTGGCCTGTCCTTAATACCAATTGATATGATGCATATTTTGTAATGCGACAATGTAATGCGAAAGTAATATATCACTATTTTGACCAAACAATTAACTTTCATGTAACAGTACATCCACTTATTTGTAACTTGCAAGTCTATTGTACTGTATGTTTTGCGCGAAGCTTGCGTTCTTCAAGTAAGTTCAATGATAAATTCAAGGTTAGTGCCGAATATCAATTAGTCGACTTTGATATCTATAGTAGTTTTTTTGTTGTATATTCATTAGTCATAGTTCTCTATCAAAACCCAATTTAATTTTCGTTGCTATATTTACTCCGGCAACGTCCTATGTTCATAATAACGTGAATGTTCATAATTCTTATCAACTTGTCGCTAACTGGGTCAAACAAACAATATAATATACGGATAAAACCTTCGCATGTCCCGCTATAGTATTTTATTAAATAACATATTACACTGAACTCGACGGAGGAATTTGTATGCCAATACTTTGAATGTTTACGTGCCCTGTTTCGATACAGCTATTTCTTTGTACACATTATTTACACAAAAATGCCTGAAAGGCTTTTGTAACGGAGTTATTTTGTAACCTTTTTCACGTATATTCTGTTTGAAACTAGATTTGCAATATATTTTACAAGGCGAATTCAGAAAATTTCAGTTATAGGATTTTTATTCACCTTAAATATGCGTGTTGTATCTTTGGGAGATCGTTGGTATGTGCTTGAGATTGTTGGTATGTAACAGACGGTAATTATATTACAAGTCCACAGACTTGTAATATAATTACCGTCTGTTTTGAGTTCTATCATTCCGCAATGTTATTTTTATGGCATTTACGCAAATGTACCTAAAGAGTTATAGTCTGAACAATTTCCTGCTGTGAAGTTCGCAATTACTATACAGGAAACCGAATCCGAAGACCATTTCTATGCAGATCTTGCAGAGACGGTTGTTTAGTATTCTGTGAGTTTTGCGGGCCATCGGCGGGCGAGGACCAGTGCCGTCCAGCGCCGATGAATATGTATGAGGGGGCACTTAAACACTCAGTACACACGCCGTGCAACCATGACACACATCCTTACAATGAATTCAATATAGTGACTTGAAAGAGTGATTTTTATTGCCAGTCGATTCGAATGCTCACTTTTGATCCTTGACGTAAAGTTTGCAATGCGATTAAACTGTGAATCCATATAAATAAATTGTAGCTCAAATTGAATTGGCTATTTAAAGTTTACCGTATGAATCGTACGTTGAGGAATATGGTTTCTGTTATTTCTTGTTGTAAAACTTTATTCCAAGCACGAAACCCAAATACATGGAAACGTAATTACGTAAAACTAATATTTTTAGAACTAAGCATGACTTCATTATTGTACAAATAATAATAGGTAAGTAATATGAGTATGGTGCTAATGAAGAACAAATATAATATACTGATACATAAAAGCTACAAATACTATATACCCAAGGTAGTTTTACAGAAAATGACGCATATTAAAATAATCTAACACAACAAGCTGTAGCGATAAATGCTAACATCACTAACATAGCAGGCTCTTATTTAGGTTAACAAGCTACAGTTGCTAAGGAATTAGCTTCAGAAGTACGTGCACGACGAATTTAATGCAAAAAAGTAAACAACAACGATGCAACACAAAAGGAACGAGAATAAAGCATGCAGCATGGCGTGCGACGTGGGAAAGCGAATGGCGTGCGGCGGCCATCTTGGAGCCGGTTCAGAAAACATCACGTGTCCACACATCCGCCTAGCAACAGAGTAAACGGAGCGGAACAATTCGTGCACACAACCACGTGCTTTATTTGTGCAACATTCCTCTCACTAGAGCACAAATGATTGGCGGCGACGGTTTCATTTATACATTTTATCTCTTGTTATTTATGAGTTACCTGCTCGCCAATATGTGTATGACGACAACGAACAGAAATATAGTTCCGAATGAAATACCTACCGTGTTTTTATGATACAATGTATGTTTTGTCACATGTCATGCTATTTATAATGTGTTTGTTTCTTTCGTAATCTATTTCAAATTACCCATGGAAATTAGATGTTTTGTATAAATGCTTATTTTATTAATGCTGCCGTCAATTCTTGTGATAATTATACTAACGGTATTATATTATCGTCTAATTCAGTCACTTCAAATTATATTTTCCATCTGTACCTACCAATAAATACTATTTTTTATCGTTTAACTAACATTATGAAAACATGGCTGTTCTTTTCTTCACTGTACTTCTTTACACAAGAGGAAGACACAATTTTGTTTGGTGAAATACAATGTTAACTGTGAATGCTAAAAAGACATCATCTACATGATCACAATCGTCTAGCGCTTCAATTACATTTAGAGTTCACGAACTCAAAAGTAATATATCCGACATCAAAAAAGTTGATGACAATGTTGCATGTGGGTCATATTTAACGATCGAATAACTACGTTTGTAGTTATTCCAACTCGTGACAAACATTTTCTCGTTCTATCCGTGGTCGAATCCACGCGCTTTACAATTTTTTCCTCGAATAGGGAGAGTTTAGAAGGGTTAAAAGGGAATTTGTGATATCGTTTCATTTAGCCTCGTTCCAGACAAGAATATTGATCACCCTATCTGATGTGGGTAAATGAAAAGTAACGGACTCGAATTATGCATGTCAAAGTATCCACGACTTTGTTGCAAGTAAGCTATTTTAGCATATATCCAAAGAGGAGAGTAAAAGTTAAAGTATAACATTGCTAACTGTGCCAACAATTGAAACTTTATAAAAAGCAGTGTTTATTTTAAGTATTATTCCTTTTTCCTGTAAGAGGCGTCTGTCTTCAAGCAGTTTCTTTGTCTTAACAAAACTTGAAGCTTAAAGCTCTACTTTAAAGATCTTTTCACAGCTAATGCAGTATATCAATCTCAAGTCTCATCATATTATACGATCGTCATGTAATTTGCTTAGTAAACAAACCCGGGTCCTAGTGGGTTATGCAAAGAGAGTATAGAGAACGTACCCTCTTTGTAACACGCAAAAGCATTAATTACGTGAACTGTGCACTTTTGCTCTAATGTACATTGCTTTTGTAAATATGCATATTTGCACTTATTAAACATTTTCATGCTATTGTGAATATTTACAAAGTATATAATATTTACGAGGTAAAACTGGTATTCAATCATGATTTTGTGGCTTTAATAGGTGTCTAAAAAGCTATGTCATAATATGTTAGGATTATCGTACTACGTAATTAAATAGTCTTAGGAAAATTTAGACAAAAACTCTTCTTAGATTTTCGAAATGGAGTAGGTTTTATTAAGTTTCATTATCTGCGTTCTTCTGCTTCTCTACAAAAGCCAATTGGTTGTCAGTAACATTCTTTATAAGTATTTAAGTGTAACCTTAATAACAATACCTATATATTATAATAATTCATATTATTTTTAAGAAATCATCGAACAAAGTTATCTGGCGCCATTTTACGTGTCGTAACAGTTATCACGCGACACAGCAATTTTTCTCGTTACAATTTAACCTCGATGTTGTACCGTTATCAAATGGCTAATAATAATAAATAAGTTTCCTCTTGTCGTGAACCAGGCAACAACAGATAACCTTCGACATATCACATTTACCAATGTTTTGCCACTGTTGCAATACCTACTCTTTTTAATAAAAAAGATAAAAATTCGGTAGAAGCTACTTATCATTACTTTTGCCTTGAATAGTTTTGTAATAAACAATTGTAGAAACTCTTTCAAGATTAAACTAGCATTTAAATGAATACTTTATCGTGTGTTAATGTACAAAACTACAAGAAAAAAAGTTATATCTTTAATGACTTAAAATTTAGAAATGCTATTTGCAGTGGTAACGTAGTCAGGGATTACCATAAATTCGTAAGACATACAAACGTAATAGTGTAAATTATGTGAAAAGGTACGTCTAACGTACAAATAAAGCTGTTTTTAGAAGGCAGCAGCGGCGGCTCATTGTTTTCACACATTACATAACATTATCGAATGCAACGCATTACGCAACTGTCAACGTAAACTGTATAATGGCTGATGCACACGAGTTACTGTAGTGCGTTGCTCCACTTACGAGTTAACTCCACTGTCCACTTAACCCCATTAACGTCCAAACTGGAAGTCAATTAGCGAGCCAATAGTTTTGAACTTTTGACAGCCGCAAACGAACACAATTACTTTCGTAGCGACAATAATGGCCGGCGAATGGCGATTCCAACTCGGTCATGGATGACGGTGATCTAAGCGAACGGTTGTGATTTTTCCCCTCTTAATTGCAGCCGATTTAAAAGCGAGGCTTATCACACAGACAAACGAAGGTCGCGCATAACACGACTCTATTACGAGCTGAATGTTTGCGTTTACGAATTCGTGACTAAGGTTATTTCTTTGTTTAATGAATACCTTTTGATTGTAAAGGTTAATAGCTTTTGCCTCGTCAGATCGACTTGTGCCTATTTATTTCGAATTACGACAATGGGACAGGTCAGTGGTCAAATATGTGTTTAAGATTATATACTGACCAGTCTTTACATCATAATAGAAGAAAAAGTAGCGTTTGTAACGATCGTAAATCTATTAAACATTCATCTTCTTTCGATTTGATTGTCTTCTAATCTTCCAATAGTTTGTGCGGTTTGAACGTAATCATAAATCGGATTTATACTGAAGCCAAAACACGAAGCAGACTTGGACACTTTTAAAACTAACATAATCCTTATTATTTAACCCTCAAACTCTTAAACCTGCTAAATAAACAACCATAGTCATTGAAATCAAACTGATAGCATAAAAGGACTACAAATTAACTCTGGTAATGTAATACAAAGTTTACTCTCAGCCAGACAGCAATTACTAGGGAAGTTTAAGCGCTGTTCCCAAGCGCAGTGATGACGAAACTCCCCACACGGCTCCTGCCTCACCCCTTTAGAAAGATTCAAAGTGGGAGTTAAAATTGACAAAGTTTCACCCTCGCTTCTATCCAATTATTTTGGAATCTTTAAGGCATAACTTTCTTTGACAGAGTAACGCCGGCGACTATTAAATTTTTATTAAACTTCCCAACTTGTATATTTATGACACTGATTATAATGTACAAAGAGAGGTAATAAAGTTACCTACTGAGATTGAAACGAATAAATTTCCCTTCCGAATTATTAATAAAGTTATAAACTCTGATTTGAACGATTACGATGTTTAATAAAAGATTTTAAAAATTAGTAAAATATTTTTCCTTATTGCATGTTTTGTAACCATCGATCGATATAATA
This sequence comes from Phengaris arion, assembly GCA_963565745.1. Lineage (NCBI taxonomy): Eukaryota > Metazoa > Arthropoda > Insecta > Lepidoptera > Lycaenidae > Phengaris > Phengaris arion. Next base: position 13,818,791 of record OY751445.1, on the reverse strand, counting down.
TAGTAATTAGTGACAAAACTTCCGAATAAGCTATCCGACACTTATTAGAAGATTGTGAAACCTGAGTATATTACAATCGTTTGTTTACTATGTACCTACATATATACATACATACATAACACAATGAAAATATTTTAAATTTATGTAAGCATATTCAACCGAATAGAGGTTCTGTGATCTCTCTATTTCTAATCCTATGATTTATGGATGCAAACGTTTCTCTATTTTCCTCAATAAAATCATTATCTCATTCAATAAATTGACTTGTGCAGTTTGTTGTTTTTATTCGTTAGGCGACGACGTCTGCGTAAGATTCTTATAATAGAATTGGAAAAGCGCCAAGTTCAATTTGTGGTAATCGTGTTCCAAGTGGCTATATCAACTAAATGTTGATTGATGGTTTCCCTTCCCAGTAGCTCCTACTGACCTCTAATTTCGGTCGACCACTTTCCAATATTTTTACGATCGTCTTCCAAATTGGCTATGACATTGGATTAATCTTCTGGGTCCACGACAGCAAATAACTCATGTCATCAATTTTAGAACGATTAAATGGTTTAAGTCTTTAATATTTTATTAGAAGAATTTAATGCTCTGCTGAGGAAAATAGAGAGAGTAATGAAACGTAGAAAATACACATACATTTTTAGGTTTTAATTACGGTATGCACCCAGATTAAATAGCCGAGCTTACAGCTATTGCTTTATAAGTACAAAAACATATAAAAAAACCTAAAAAACGACTTTATAGCGTTTCAAAAAACGACTTTATAGCGTTTCAAAAAACAATAATTTATGTAGCGACAGGAAATTGTTCGATTGAAGTTTGGCGGCTTAAAATACTATCAGTATTTACTGGAACATTCCAGCACACCCCAACTAAGCCAAGACTTTAATGAGCTTCGGGCTTAATTTACTGTTATTATTTTATCCTTTCGACCGTTGATTTCAAATACAAAACATCCGTCGATCAAACCCCAAGTTGCCTCAAATGGTCACGTATAGTTACATGTTTTGGGACTATTCACGTTAAGCAACAACAATAGAATCCTCACCTTTTGAAATCCCTACCTACCTGATAGCGAAACTATATTGAACACTTTTTGTATTCCAGCAATTGCAATAAATATAATAGTAACAATATTTGTGTGGTATATGCAAATTGTCAAGTTTTTGTATTCATTATGTTTACATTCTTTCCCAAAAAGTATTCTTGATCATTTTTGGAATATTAATTGCTATAATATCTTCAACGGAAAAAAATATTATAATTTAACATTATTAAAATCTAAACAAATAAAATTGAACAGAATACATTTTTATTCAATCGGTAGTTTCTTTTTTGTATTACTGATGTGTCAAGATTAAGACTAGCGTCTCTTATTGCATCATATTTTACCAATCAACTGATTTGTAAACAAAATAGCTGTAAAATTATTGACGTGCGTATCCGGGAGGGATTGTGATTTGTGATCAAGATTGTTTAATGTTCTCGAGACTGATTGTAAAACCAATTTATACTTAGCTCAGAAGTTAATAATAAAAATAAAAACAGTAACTTATTTACAAAACAGCCGAGTAGTTTACCGACAAACATCCATTGTATTCCGAGAACAATTATTTAGATTTAACTTAACTCTCTGCATAAATCTTAGAGAAATGCTTTGGTACTTATATCAATCTTGTAGCATTACAATTTAGAAGGAGCAAATTTTGTCGGAAACTTTCAGTTCGCAACTTTGTTCCAGAAGTCGACTTTGGTGAAGTTTAAGCTACTAAAGTTGTTTGTTTAATTTGATAAAGTACTTAATATCCTAGTTCGGTACTGTTATAAAAGCAATTATAAATGATTAAGAGGCTCAAGTTAATGCTTCTTGGCCTAATCCACCTGTTTCCAGACTTGGCTTCGGATTTGCCGCATAACATTGAAGGATTTAGACAAAATACTTGAATGATACGGCTCCACATTAGGTAACAGCGCTTTAAGCTTCAATAACGGAACAATATTCCTTATTGTATCATCACTCAAATAATCAATTAAATCTCCACGTTTTCCTCTTATATTTCGATTAACAAATAACACGACCTTCAGTGTTATCACACAAAAAATATCTCAGTTTATTCATGTCGAATTTCGATAGCTGCGCGACCTCTATTTATCATAATTGTTCATTTTGCGCTCGGCGGCGTGGAAACATATAAACAACTGGCTAAATTTACATTATTATATTTGAGGTTATTAAATATCTCGATACCCGATCGGTTAATATAAACGTTTACATTAACCACTCGTAAATTTTTAGTGCCCTTGAGTCCGTGTAATCGCGTTGGCCTCGCGCCAGCTCGCGCTAGATCCGGCCACGATTTCCTTATTAATAATATTATTTACATTTTTTATCATATCAACATTGATAATAATAATTACTAATCCCACAAAAACCATGAAATGAATAAGGGCCAAGTCTTTTTCACATAAAAAGTCCTTAATTATTAATAGTTATTCATAAAAATTTTGTGACTGTATGTGGATAATTTTATTTTTTAAATAATTACTATAGTGAATTGGCAATGAGCACTATAAATTTATCTGTAATATGGGTTTTGTGGGATATCATTTCTTTTTGTAGATAGGTTAAATCTTTTTTAGTTAATTACTACATATTGTAAAACAAAGTTCTTCGTCGCTTTTGTCTGTTTGCGATAAACTTAAAAATTAGTTCACGATGTTCCATGCGGTTTTCACCAATAGGTAGAGTGATTCGTGATGAAGGCTTAGGTGTATAATTTATTAAGTTTTTCTGGTGTTTCGGATGTCTAAGTGTGCAAACAGATCATCTTATGCTTACCATAAGGCGATCCGTTTGCTCGTTTCCAGATCTATTCCATAATTAAAACGATTACCGTCGCTCATGGACATCTGCAATACCAGAGGAGTTACTAGTGCTTTTCTGATCTTTCAAACCCACTTTAGGCTACCCGGTATAAGTAAGGTACCTATACCGCAGCGAAACACAACGCAAGAGCTATTTCTCTTCGGTTTTCTGTGAGGCCGTCTTATTTATCCGGTCGAGTCAGCCCATTTGTCCAGAAGCATCTACTCGAACTCTACTCGAACCTAAAATAACCAACCACTGCTCAATTTTTGAGGTTTGTTATATAAATAAGGATTAAAAAGTTATTAGTGAACTTGTATTCATACATTTTGTTCCTGTGAATTCGGAAAATTATAAAATCTAAAATCATTCATTTTTTTCAGAACTTTTACTTTTTTACAGTTTATATGTAGCTAATAACCTAGCCTGACAGCAAATTTGAAATTTCGAAGTCTGCTAGATGTATGCTTTTAATTTTGCTAACTAGGGAGAGTTACCTCCCTACCTCCCATCTATATCTTTCAAAATCGCGTTTTTACCGCTTCATATCTACGTACTCGATTTTTATGAAATTTAAAACATTAGCTTGTGCTTCTCAAACAACTTCTCCGCGACAAAAATTCAGACCGCCAGCTTTATTAGAAACTAAAATATGGGGGCACGAAAAAGCCGCGAAATGCTTCGAGAAAAGATAGTTACGGCCGCTTGACTTAGGTTAGAGACTAAGACTTGGCGATAGCGCAGCCGCGCTATCAGATATAAAAACCTGGCCGAGCCGAGAGATTTGTCAAAAAATATTTACTTCGTCTACACTTCACTTGCGTCATATGAAGTATGTTGTTTTCACTACTCTTATTGACAATCTGGTGTTCTTATCTTTGTCAAAATTGAATTATATGTCAAATATGAATATTGATGACAATTAATATGAAGCATAAAATAAACAACATTGACTGCAATTAATTTGACAAATCTCACCATCCCTATACAGACTTTGCAAATAACCCTAACTTTACTTTTCCTCCCACAAAACACTAATTCTTAAATTATAGGTACTCGGAATCAGTTGCCCGTGAAGCTACAGTGAAAACCTGCTCGTTATAAGTCGCATCGAATTATAATCGTGCCACCGACCAAGACTAATCCAGATTAACAATAAACTAGGATGAATAAATTAATGTCCACTTAATTTATGTCCGCGCGGATAACAGTGTAATAAAATGTGGGAGAGTTTTATTTTTATGCGGGTGCGTCACGTTTGCGTCACACGGTGCGACAAATGTGTTTTATCACAGAGCGTCTGGCATGCGGCCACGGTCACCGATTACTTATCCTTGACCAAGTTCGCGATAACTTGACAGGTCGGCAGTAAATTTCATCGCATTGTCTGTACAGGCGTGTAGACAGACAAAAAATGTATTGTGTTGCACGCTTTCAAAAATAATTCCTATCAGTTTATTTTTTTTGCAGTCACATCTCTTCATTTGCTCTGATGCAAAATTAGGCTACTTAACGACGTGTAAAATAATATTTTGATAAAAATTTATAAAAATATAATTATGATTTTTATAACATAAATTCAAACTTGAAAATATATTAAAAACAAAGGACAAGGGGTACTTTGCTATGGAACAAGCATAAGCGTAATACACCTTGATTACAATGGCATAGATCGCATATCTGCAGGAGTGAGGTACTTATATTCATATTATGTATATGTATATTCATATAAAATATGATTGACTGTTTATTGATTATCTTCACATCTCCATGGGTCTGAATTAAATAATTAAGAAAAAATCCCAATGTCTTTTCTACTTACAAAACTCCCCTGTCTCATGTTTAACATTCATATGTTTAACATAATATAGTACTTGCAGCATTCACTACCTAAACCTTTGTAGACCTCATGTATACCACATTCTTGCAATAAATAATTTGAATTTGAACTATCAAGTCACGTAATTGGCAGTATTTGGCTCAAATAACGACAGCAAGGTCAGCGACCAGCTTAACCGCCTCATGGGAAATTAATCGCAGCCTCTACTCTACGTGGACGACCTCGCGGTAAAGATCACGATCGGCGCGACGATAATACGATGATTTAGCACTTTCGTAGCTCTGCAAGATTTACTTGGTGTTCGATCCGATATTTACAATCTTATGGGTCAATAACGTGGCAAGTCGGTTCAAAATTAACTCATTTTTAGGCGAAATTTCTGAAAGTCTACATTTGAAGAGACAGAACATATAGGAGATTTTTTTTCAAGCGGCCATACCTACTGATTTCATGTAAAAGCTACACGTATGTATATAATTTCTTTACTTTCAATGTAATAAGCGTTTTAAACTGTAAATTAGTAATAACAAAATATAAACTAGAATAACATCGTATAATAATATTTTTGCACACAACTAAAACTGCGTAACACGTTTTAAAGATATTAAACACAAACTAGAACAAAACCCGATAAAAAGTAAAATAAAACGTTTTAAACGTTCTCAGGGGTAAAATATGAAAAGTATTTCGTAATACACATTGCACATAGCCGCCACTGCAGTGCAGTAATGCGCTTATCTGTGTTCATAACGCCATACGATGGGTGAAGGACGGGTTTATACCGTACGCGATATACAAAATTTAATTATGTTCCATTATCACTAATGCCTGATTATTATCATTTGCGAATTGCGAGTTGTTATCCTCAGCTCGTAGGTTATATCAAAATTAATGTTCATAGAGTATAGACACTGATAATTTTAAGGATTCTAAGAAAATTTTATTTCCTTTCGTTAAGCAACTACTTCTCCATCTCTATCTATATATTTACTCCATACAATATTAGAGGATTTTTTAACAAAAACCTACTACGACGTAATAAGGTTGAACCCTTCGAATACTGAGCGGGTTTTAACCACCCAATTATAATAAAAATATTAACACCTTATAATTTGTATGATGTAGCCTGTAACGTACCTGCAACAAAAACATAATCATTAGTTACATAACCTTTGTATGTTTTATTATTACCTAAGACAAAATTAAATCTTTTTATTATTAATAACACCACTTTATATGCAGACAAACATGTTCTACCGCAATATTAGCATATTTCAATCTAACAACTTGATGATGGGTACAATGAATGTTCTTTGATATTATTGTAAGGGGTCAAAAGAAGTCATCAGAAAAGGTAAAACGACTATGGGAGGAGACTGTCATAACAACAAAGAAATCGTGTGAATAAGTTCAACAGAAGTTCAAGACGACATTATATTCATCATATTGAAAGAGAGATTCTAAAATAGCAGAAGGTTAGCTAGTATGTCATTAAATGTCAACCATAGGACAATATTTTCATGGGACATAAATAGTCCATGGTACCATACTTGGTATTAGAATAAGAGACAATAAATGCTAAACAAAATACACCCATTAATTAATTTGTTTTCATTTAAGTTTAAAATGATCACAATATAGGGTTAAAGATAAAAACATACAACAAACATGACTATTTCATTAAATTTAGCAATGATTGTGTAAAAAACTATTTTCTAAAACACTTGTAAAGATAACAAAGCCAATTAAGATCTTTGTTGATAGCACAAATGATATTTCACAATAAATAGAGTTTCATATCTTATCTGGAGTGTACAATATCAACAATTATTATCAGGCCGTATCTTGTGATAAGGTTAGATATCTGCTTATTAAAGGATCTCTTGCTAAGTATGCGATAAAATGTTTACTTTTATATATTTTTGCTCATGAATCACGTTTTAAAGGTCAATCGCATTCCACGTCGACCTCTTTTTTAATGTATGAAAATATTTCAGGTAAAATATTACGTTTTTAAAGGGTTTCGTAGTATTACAACCCTTTTAATTTCGCTCTGTCCGTCCGTCTGTCTATCTATAAAAAAATAATTTAAAATGTATGTGAAAAAAACCTGGTTAGGTTATTAATGTTTCACTTCGGAATACTCTTATCAGTAATATCTATGGACGCTTCCACACCACGTCAATTTGGTCCAGTACTAAGTACCCGAGGAACTTGTATCGCAGGTACCAGAGAACGGAAATATATTTAATACTTTTTAACCGACTTCCAAAAAAAGGAGGCGGTTATACGTTCGGCTGTATATGTATACATATATATTGTTATTTTTTTTGTATGTTCAACGATTACTCCGCCGTCTGTAGACATATTTTCAAAATTCTTTTTTTGATGTAAAAGGTATAATCCCAAAATGGTCTTTTTGACATCAAAGTGGTGACCTGATGATGGGATGGGATCCATGAGGAATCGAGGGGACTCCTCGAAATTTATATGGAGACATGGTGATTTCAATTTCTGAAGAAGGTCAAGCATATACTACCAAAAAGTAAGATTTTGCACCAAGGTATACCCTGGATCCAAAAGTACTGAACAGGACTCCTGAGTCCTTATAGATACATGTTTAGGGATTCCGGCGTTGTTTAAAGAACTGGGAGCATATGTCATCATACCACTTACAGTAATCAGCATCATTCACACCACCTGTTTCACACGAAGCACCAACATACTATGTAGGTACTCACTACTCATAAGAGTTTTGTGCACCGAAATATCAATGTCTGTGAAATTTTTCTATTGTCAAAATTATATTCGTGTTCATCATCATCACTACAACATATTTAAAGCTTGCTGCTACATTTTTTTCGGCCGACTACTACAATAGATATTAATAATTATTTAATAATATAGTATCTAATCATTATCATCACTAGTGATTGTTTATTAGGTCCACAGATCGGTAATTCTTATTTGGGAAAAAACCACTGCCTCTCAAGAAAACTGGCATAAAGGGAATTAAAGTTTAAAACCTAATTGCACGAGGGCGACGCCGCTGGCAAATAATGCTAGTAATAAATATAACTAATAAAAAGAGAAAAATAATTATTTATAAATAAAAAATTAAACCGACTACCAAAGTAAAAATGGACAAAAAAAGTGTGAAATAAAACGTATTTTCTAAATCATTTCCCTTTCAAATTCGGCTAAAATTTCAACTATTTCTCTACTCAATCTTCATAATTTTAAAGTCGGTACCAGGCCAAACAAAGTCCTGATAAAAACAATATTTTATAGAACTCTAGTCCAAATTTCCTGGTACCGAATTCAAAAATATGAAGATTGAGTAGAGAAATAGTTAAAATTTTAGCCGAATTTAAAAGGGAAATTTATTTCACACTTTTTTTGTGCGTTTTCACTTTGGAAGTCGGTTTATATACTACACACATTAAAATTTTTTATTACAGCAGACATAATAATATATTTAATATACATCTAAGACCCGTATAAATAATTAATAATTCGAACCTTCGGCGTACCAAGTCGCCATTTTGCTTGAAACCTTAACATATTATCTGGATTCTTGGAATCCGGAAACAACACCTTTACGGCTGAGTATAAGATTAAATTTCCAAGGCAGCTGGAAATCGATACCATTGAGGACGTGTGAATAAACATTAATGGCGATGTGGGAAAATGTGAGGATATTGTTCGCAAGTAAACAACATTTCTTAATTAACAACTCGTTAAAGATATTTCATCTGCATTAGAAATTGATAAGACAAAAGTTCGACTCTACTGAAGGTTAGATAAATAAATATGTCATGTATTTACCTACTCATTTATTGTTCATTCAAAGAACTAATTATATTTTATCATCAGCATATAATAGAACTCTCAAGTATTGAAAACTGTTTTTCACGTCGTTTATAAACACATTAAAAAGGAATGGGACAAGTTGAGATCACTGGGGTGTATCTAATGTAATATTAGATTTTATTTAGCAAGGCAGATATTAGGCATTCCATATGAAATTGGCGTTTTGTAAAGGAGGAACATAAAGTCGATTTTTTTAAATAGGTATATTTACTTCCCAACTTGCTTCAAGTGGATTAAAACAGTTTTATCACTGACACCGCAGCCTGCAGCTAACTCGGACGTGGTTTGCGATGGATCCGCTTCCACATGAGCCTTCAATTATTCATTATCAACTTTGGTCTCCGGCCGTCCACGGGGCTTGTTCTGCAGGTCGAAATTTCCAGAACGAAAACGTTGTAACCAAAAACGCACTGTGTTTTCTTTTGCGACACCGCCGCCATACACATTATTCATCCTTCGAGCCGTTTATGCAGCACTGGTGCCACGGAGGAACTCGTATTCGAAAATGTTACGATATTTCAAGTTTTCCATTTTGTAAACAGAGTGACGCAAAAAAACCCAAAGAGGAACAAACAAATGAATTACGGTTTTCGAAACACAAATGCATGAGTAAATAGCGGTATAAATTTAAAATTGGAATTCCTAACCAAGGAAGATATATTTGAGATCAAAGTGGCCAGTACGACAAAACGCCAATTTCATATGTAAGGATATAATAATAGTAATAAGCAACATAAAAAATATTTTGTGTTCCAGTTATATTGTGATTTGTGATCCACGTTTATGCGATGCCACTCTAAAAGATCATGTTACAAATGAATGAATCAACTAAACAATAGAATTTCTGGTTGACCAACGCTGACTCCAGTTGCCTAATCGATAGTTTAGCAATTTATTGTAAACATTGATCTAATGACACGACACGTGTAACAATAGCTGGATTTTCAGACAATGGAATGAGGTTATCCAACAATGTATATCCTTATTAGAAATACATGTGAATAATGAATAAATTACAACCGCGACCTTCGCCTTTGTTAACATTCTTAGTTATTTTTAAAACGTATAAATCACTCGGTTACAATGACTATGTTACGAGAAAACTTGTATAACCAATTATTATTGCATATTGCCAATGATATAATTTTTAAATGCACCTGGCACACCCCGAAACCTGCGAAAATTTTATATATCTTGTTATATTTTATTGTTGTTGAGTATTTATTTGTTAATATTTCAAAAAAGGAACCAAAAACTCTTGGTATACTTTACGGCTGACTATAAGATACACATACAGTATAGTTATACCGTCATGCAGTGCAGGTTGAATAGGTCAATACAACCAACAACCACTATTGCCACTTATCAATAGTAACATAACACGATAGGAAAGGTTACTAAGTAGTTCTCTATATTTTATTCCCCACCGGTCGTATAACGTATTCTTATGCCAGTCATTCCGCTTTCTCGAGGGTCGAGACCTAAGCCCGAAGCGGGCTCATTTGATAAATTGTATAAGCTTCATTCAAGCCATTAAGGGCTAACAATTTAGATTGTCCCTGCAGACTTAGATGTTCTTTTATACGATCATTTAATATAATATTCTTGCTTCAATAATAAAAACAGTAACTAGTCATTTCGTAAAAATACCCCAACTGCCTGTTTTAATCCGTCAAAATTGGTTTGGTAACTTAGAACCCATCCGAGATTGTAACAAAAATAATTGTGTGAATTATGAGATTCTGATTTATTAATTTGAATCTACCGACACCTCTCAAACTAAACTGTATCAAACCGTTTACGCTGTTAGAGGTTATTAAATATAACCTCTTGAAATTCTTGGACAGTGGGAGTCGGATGAGAACCACAAATATTTATACAAGTATCCCATATTATATATACTTACTAAAAAGTAAACAATATCAAAGTACTGCGAATAAATCTTACACATACGATAAAGTACAAATGAAACAGACGTCATGTTTTGTATTTAGACATGATATATTTTTCTCGTCAGTATCACATCTAGTATCACAATACTCTTTTAGATATCTCAGTCATAAGATATAACATTATTGCAATGAGAGTACATAAGCATTGTGCACATGTTTTATCGTACGAAAGTTTACCCTTCCTTGTCCTCAGGAAAGGGTAAACTATCGTAGAGGCAGATGCAAAAGTAGAGATGTTATAAAGTTGGTCTTTAAAATATTTCTTTTTGTAATACTATGAAAAGTTTCAAGAATAAATTTAAAAGGTGAGGGTCGGAATAAATAATATAATAAAGCGAACACTGCTCCATCTGCTGCAGTAAGTAATTAATACCTACGTCTCTGTCAATTCCTATTTCATGTAATTCACCTGCACCTTAGATAAATAATAGGCATGAATCGAATTTCTATAATCTTTTTAACATTAATCTCATTATAAAACGTTATTATAAATAATTCCGTAATTAATATGATAAAAGCGGTATGACGTGCACGTCACTCATACACGCTGTACTAGTTATTTTGTAACGAGTTTAGAGATAACATTATCTCGAAAGCAAACAATTCTAAAAATTATAGCAGTTTTATCACGGACACATTAATTATTTTATTGCAATTATTGTAATAAAAATGTTTATCATAATATTATATACGGAGCATTGTGCATTCGTTAAAGGCAGAGTAGTGATTGATACCTACAGAGTACAGACTGATTAAATTACATACCAAATGTTTAAAGTAGTTAAAAAATAAAAATACTCGTTGACGTCGTATCGCCAATAAAAATATTGGAAGAAACAGAAGTTTAATAAAAATAAAAGACAGCTCTACTAATACAGTTTTACTTTTAAGTGATAATAATTTTACAAATTTAAAATAACTTTTAAGCAGCTTAGTTATGTTAAAAAATATAACACCCACCCCACGAAGCTACTTTGTTTAATGACAGTTTATACAAAAACTAAAATCCATAAAAACATGGAACATAGAAAAACAAGTTCTCATCCCTTCGGAAATGAATTGTTTACATTTTTTTACACTTCGACAAAAACGCAAGAGTAGATTTACGGGTCATGTTAATACGAAGAATGCCCTTTCCGTAGCGAAGGGCACTTTTTGCCGACGAACAAAAAATTATTCTTTCTTCACACAATGGCTTCGGGCATAATTATAAGAATAATAATAACTTTGGGGATGTCTTTTGTTGGGAGGGGAGTTTTTACAGAGCGGGCGACCGTGGCAGGTGGCACATGAGCGGTTGTGCTCCGACAAAGAAAAAAACTAAACAAAAACCGGTCGAAATGTGTCTGCACAGTGCTCGCTCGCCAATGTCATTTAAAGGTCATCACTACGACATCGTGCCGACTGTTAAACTTGCAAATTAAGCACTTATTGTACTACAATTAAACCGCTTTCAAGGATATTGAATAATTAAATTCGTCAGTAAGCTGAACCGTCGCCTACTTTACAGGCGAGTAAAACATAATTAAATTAATTAACATAAATTAAATATTATGTTGTAATCTTTTAGCAATTATTATCATGATTACCCTGAGCTCTTAAGTTTTGACTTTCTTTGTTTATTAACTTAAACAATACTGAATCCTATAATTCTATTACGATCCTACAATTGCACCGTCTATTACAGATACAATATCATGGAACATTGGTACACGTATCGTGCACGCAATAAAGTTTAAAGTCCTTGTGCATTCATCCTGCGGGGCCCATTAATATAATGAAGCGTCACGTTCGCCGCGGCCCACGTCCGCATGAGCCACAAAAGGAATGCTTACTATTATTATTACCACAAAAAAAACCCTGGCACTATAATATTTTTTCCAGACATCCAGGTAGCGCAACGAAATAGAACCGGTCTCCGGGTGAAAAAACTCTTTGTAAATGTAAAGGCATAAATCATCCGCACTCACGATCTCTCCAACCTAATGAGACTTCAATCAAGGTCAATTCTTTCAAATGTCAGTGTCAGTCTCTCAATATTTTATTAAACCAGTTCACTTTTAATTCAGTTTTTATAATTGAATATTTTTATAGCATCTGGAGGTCTGACAAGGTTAAATTTTACAACACTATTAAGTATTATGCAAACAAAATATGATATGATACATTTTATTATACAAGCCAAGGTTGTAAAAAGATTTGTGTTATGAATTATGATATCGCACTATTGAAATCAGACAAGGACTTTATCAGCATCTAGCAAAATTCTGCAGTTTAAAATGTATGATTTTAAACTGCAATTCCAATTCCAAAAAAAAAAAAAAAACAGCCACAAAAAGACGCTAATTTGTGTCACGACTCACGAACACTAAGCGATTAAACAAGGTATTAAAATTGAAATGAACAAAAATAGCATTCAGTCGAAGAACAAGTAAACAACTTTGTGTATATAAACGTAATTGACACAAAATAGGAAAAATTGTAAGATAAAAGAATGGTATGAAACTGGAATTTTAAATAAAGCATAACATGAAGCTGAGTGCTAAGAGCAAAAACACGATACTTCTAATTAATGCTTTAGGTACTTAGGTTGAAGTGCTAGAGTGGATTAGCTGTTGTTCTCAAAAGACAATATTATTAACGTTTAAAAACGAGAGAGCTCTCCAGGAGGTAATAATGAATACGGCAATAAGAGTAGCCATTGTGCAAAATTGAAAAACAAACATTTCTCATTAGGCGAGTAGCACGAACCCGACCATTGTTCTCGGGGGACATAACGGACTGTGTCGGATTTACGTCGACGCTTCGACCGACGACCTATGAAATCATACAACCTTTTTACATACTTAGATCTCTACATATTCAAATTTTCAGCCTTTTAACATCAATCTGCAAGCTACTATTCTACAAACACTACGCCGTCGATTTAAAATACATACTTCGTTAAGTCTAGTGACGTGGCATTTAATAAAAGAACTATATTAATATCGACAGTAAATAGCTTCTTCATCTATGTTATGTAACTCCGTCTCTTTCTCTACACAAATGGAAGATATCGCAACGGGCATCGCGAACGGTACCTACATTGTTGTAAGTCGTGACTGTACATTTGTTTTATAAATATTCTACCGGAACACGAACAAATGGAATGGTTATGTCGGTTCAACGGCCGACAGACCTCGGACCAATTCGCGACATGAGATTGAATAATAAGTTGATTGCGAACAGAACCAAGGCCGGCGGCCATTACCGAACGCGCCGCCATCTTGCGCACTCACCAGCCTCGTAAATATTATCATCCACTCCAATAATAGGCTTCATTTTAATGTGTTCTATAGATATACTACTAAATTATAATTTAAAAAACTAGTTTTGAAGTGTCAGTCAAGGATAGCTTATTTTAGTTATTGCTACATATATTTGTTTATACATTTTAAAATGTTAACAATGATTTGTACTTTACCGGCTTCAGAATTGATTTTATTACTATATATAACTTTTAGTTTTCTCATACTTAGATTAAAATTTCAAATTTAGATCTTTCTAAACTGTCTTTTTGTTACATACTATATTATTATTGTTTGATGCTAGGAGTCATAACTAGGTAAGATGTTTCGGTCGATATTATTTGTGCAATCTTAGGGTGATGAAATAGAGTAATCTATTATTATCTGCAAGTAATTGCAGGAAGTTTAATTAAGTCTGCTAACGATAACATAAGCCACAAAGTACAACAAATAAGATAAAAATGATTATACTGGCTTGGTACACAACATGTTTGTCCTTTACCTGTTATCATCAAATATATCGTGCGTAAAATGAAGCACGCCCAGCATTATATTCTTTACAAAAAATCAATATTATTTTGGTACAAATATTTGAAATGTAGATAGGGTAGATCAAAATTACAATTAAACCCAACTTGTAAAATACTTTAAGGTCAAAGTAGATAGTAGACGTCTGAAAATTCAACAACACATTAAACGACACGCACTGATATGACGCGTGTTAGTCTTGTAACAGACCTATTAGACTTGGATTCCGGTATTTAAGCGCTATTGTGTAGGATGTATGGCTAATTACCTTAGGTTACATGTGATCTAAACGGATCTTATTAATAAACAATAATTATTATGTACTTGCCTCATTTGTCACATGACTTACGACGTTCGACATTCCTATTAGATCATTAGCATTACAAACGATTTGTCGCATAAAACTAGAGGAAATATCCTAGAATTATGGCCTCGCCTACCGGTCCTAGAATTAGTATTTAAATTATTACATTTGCATGTTTAGGATATTTATTATTTTAACTTGCAAGTCGCTAAGCGACCTACTTTAGAAATACAGGTAGGGAAGGTCAGATATCTATTTTAATATTCGCGTCGCTTTGTCTGTAAAATTAATCAATATCTTACAACAGCACCAACCACCGGAAATGCACCATATGCAAATAATGGTGTGTGTATTGCCTACGATTACAACGAAAATAGCTGCAAATTAAAATGCGTAGAAATGGGTAATTGACTGTGATGATAATGACAAATGATCATTCAAATGATATTTAAAATTTAAATCTAAGCTGTTTTCAAACCAGTCACAAATCCGCGAAGCAGAAAAACTGCAATTTATGCTAATTTTAACGCTGAACGAGGTGCAAATTCTGATGTCAAAACAATAATCTGAAATAAGTAAGTATAAGAACTGACTAACGCCCGAAATTAATAATCAATCTTAATCTCATTTTAGCTATCTGAGATCAAGATTTCAATACATTTCAACGATCCAAGGATTAACTTCACGTCAATTTACGTGAATTTTTGTTCGAGGATCTAAGATTGAAGTCAATCTAAGATTTTAGATACGTTAATGATTTCGGACTTAAATTACGACTGACAATCACAAATTACAAAATCTCCACATACAACATTAGTGACTACAAGAATCCATCTGATTTGATAGAAGGAATATTGGTTGCAACGAAACTATAAAGTTTTATTACAGCAATTAATAAAACAATAAACAATCACTTCAAATCCCTAAAGAGAAAAAGGTCAACAAAAAAAAACCATCTAAAACTAAACAAAGTGGATCGCTTACAAAACGGATCCCGGGTATTATGTTCCCTAATCCCCTGCCAACTTTAGTCGTTACGTCTATTCAAACTTGCCTCTTTTGTGAAAAGTACAATAACTTCTCTGAATGAATGCAGAAAAATACTATAGAAAACAAGAGATACACCTATAACAGTGCGGTTTAAAAAACTTAAGTAATGATTATTTTTTTGTATATTATTGACATTAAATTGCAATAAAATCTTTGCAACCTTCTTCTTCTTGTTCTTAAAAGATTCTTTAAGGATTTTTTTTGCAGGCCAGCGTATTTACTTCGTAAGTAGTGTTTACAATCGAATTTAAAGTTGTCTCTTTTTTATAATTCAAGCTTCAACACATACAGAATTAGTATTCGTCATTCTTACTTGACCTCTTTTATTTAGTTCGTGTGACTAATACAAAGCGAATGGACAACACGCAGGGAGTTAGAATTTTAAGCATTCAGTTCTTTACTACTAGAGGTCGCCCAGGGGTCAAAATTCGCCCATAATTCATATAATTTTTATGTTTGAACTTTATAAGGGTTTCTTTGCCTCTTAGATACGAAATAAAAATGTATCAATGTTGTTAGTTATCAAGTGTGTGTTACGATATTTTTAATAATTTATTGTATATTTCAGCATTATTATAAAAATACTAGCTGTTTCCCGCGGCTCCGCCCGCGTAAATATACTATCGAGAATCCCGCGGGAACACTGTGCTTTTCCGGGATAAAAAGTAGCCTATGTTTTAATCCAGAGTCTAAACTACTACAATACTAAATTTCATCAAAATCCGTTCAGTAGTTTTCGCGTGAAAGCGTAACAAACAAACTTACATTCACATTTATAATATTAGTAGGGATATTAGACAGTTCTCTTCTCCTCCATATAAACTTTAGCTGTGCCCAAATATCATAACGCTTCCGTTCGCATGATTTTCGTAAAAAAATACGTTAAAAATAGGTACAAAGTTAACGCTTCACGTATTAATATTAATATATATGTAAGAGGATTAGATGGATAGAGGAGGTTAAGATGTCGTGGTTAATATTTATTTAATCAATATAAATAGTTTTATTTTAATTTCCACCATCTGTTACCCGCGGCTCCGCCCGCGTAAATGCAGTATCCCACAAGAACACTGTACTTTTTCAGGATAAAAAGTATCCTATGTTTTAATCCAGAGCTTAAACTACTACCATACCAAATTTCATCGAAATCGGTTCAGTAGTTTTTGCGCGAAAGAGTAACAAACATCCATTCACCTCACAAACTTTCACATTTAAAGTATTAGTAGGATTCATTTATATTTTTGTACAGTTAAGACATAAAAATTAGGTTACAAGTTGAATCATAAAGGTCAAACGTGTATTAAAACTATAAAATTCGCACACTCATGACAGGAAACCGACTGGTTTGAAAGGAAATGACAAAAATACATTTGAAATATTTATGTAACATACTTTCTAAAACAAGTTAGGTGGGTACTTTAATGTTATCGATTCTAATCACAGCAATAAATATTGTAATTTCCTGTGCTTTTATTATAATATTAAATAATATTTAAGAACCGCTCCGAATAGAACAAATGTTCTATTCGGAGCCATATAATATCCAATATCCAAACGAGATTTTTAACAGGGAATGGAATTTCTGTGATGTGTTGTGTCTCCTTTTTTTATTCGTTTTGTGTTCGCATTACAATTACTTTCACAAAAGCACCATATTTTTTTCTACATTCGAAATACCAGGAGAACATTATATATCCAGACAAAATAATATGACGAGAAAGAGGTATAATTTCAGGTCGGGTAATATTGAATAATCGATACACTATCGGGTTCTAAATTATGCGGCGGGCGTTCAATCCATCATCGGCGAACGAGTTCCGTATATTTCATGCGCACTTAACTATAACAACATAGCTGGAATAACACACCCGTATATTAGTATCTACAAAGGGGTGTGTGCGAAAAATGGGTTAAAATACCCAAACATAAGATATATTGTGGACTAAAGAGATATGCCACGAGCGTATTGAAAATCAGGCCGAGTGGAAAACCAATGAAGGGGCACTTAAAACCGGTAGAGCCTGATAAATCTATCCCAATTTCGCACACCATTTTCAAACGTATTCACAAAGTAGATTTTATCAAATATATCTTGTGTAGTTAGCCAGCCATTCTCTGAAACTTTGAATTTCCTTTAATTTTTAAGTTTCTTTAAGTTTCTCTTCCTACCTTTGCATTATACAATCATATCTATTAATCTATATGTATGTAAAATACAGTAAGCTATATCACAATAATCAATAATGTATATTACGCACGAGTGTCACAGATACCATATAAGCGTGATAACATTTCATATATGGTGACGATCATTATCGCCGAGCATCAGTTTTTGTTACGTAATGTCCGCCATCTTGGGCACACATTTATCGATTTCGCTAACAATGCGGACGATTAATTTAGTACAATAATGGTATGGCAAATTAATAAAGGCATGAATTTGTAAAATGTGGAATTTTAATAATAGTCTATATATGAAAGAGCATACCATACTCATAACCGACTTGCAAGGTAATAAATTGTGTTATTCATTGTTTGAATTAATATCTTTTGATTAAGTGTTCTTACGATTTACTTATTTTATTTCAAATTAACGATAAACCATTAAAAATACCATTAAAATCTATTTCACAAATTACTCACTTCTTCTTATCACTTAACGATTCTGTTGTTATCTGCTATTTATAAACATTTGGATATGATTGAATTTACACAAAGTTGTAAAATTTTCAAGATTGAGCCAAACTATGTAACTTTAACTACGAATTGTTTTAAAGCCTTTCAAGGTATTAAAATAATCGGAATACAAATAAATCTCATCAAAACTAAATCCCTTAAAATTGTAACAAGAAAACAACAAGCAAAAGCGAATGTCTATGTAAAGGGTTGTGATAAATTCTCCCCAGGAACGATTAGGAGTAGACGGCGAAATTCCTTTTACTGACACCATGAATCTTCGCGTTTGGGGCGATTAGAGAGGGACGGGAACAAAGAGATGATCCCGATAGGGACCGCATACCTCCCGACACCGGTTATAAATCCGGTCGGACATGCGGAGGACAAATAAAAGTCATAACCGCGAGTAACAGCCATAGCTGTATGAATAATGTATTAACACGAGTCTGTTGATTTCCTAGAACGTGTTGTTTGTAGAGCTAGCTCTACATCGTACTTTGAAATTGTTGTAAGAACAACGGAGTAATATTCACCTGATATAAATTACAAAATAATAAATTAAATATTCATTTCATTTCATTCATATCATATATATATATATATATATATATATATATATATATATATATATATATATATATATACACACTTTCGAATCCAAACACTACAACAACAGACTTTGAAAATTGCAGCTCATGCTTAACAACAAACTAGAGAGTTGTGTGAGTATAATTGTATGCAAACTATTCTTATTTATACGCATTGCTGAGTATATACTATTACGGAAGACTTAGGCAATATCCGAGAGGCAACGGTGTGTGACTGAGATGGAAGATATCTAGTTAAAATAACGGTAAAGCGAGGTGAAAGTACCAACCACCAACACAGCACAGTAGCTAACTACAGACCTTAGAATTAACCGATTAATATAAATTAAAGCGACTCAGACGTGTCTACTTCCTTTTCGAGTTTATATAACAGTTTGCATAAATTATTGTCACCTTGAATTTAGTTCCCTGTGTAATAAACTCATCTACATACATACGTAAGTATTTTAATTTGAATAATATATTCTAGAACGCCAAAATTAATTCAGTACGAACAAAACCGTAAATTGTGGTGAAACAAATCAGAATAGTCGATATTGGAATTTGAGTGCAGACATACTAAGTACCGAGCGGTTGTCGAAGACGATCACGCGTTGAAAATATTATGCAAATACCTGTTTATACATCGAACAGTCGACGGAAACGGTATACCCGATCGCAATTCACAAACGATATCGAATAAAACAGTGACCCGTATGAATAAATAAACAGAATAACAAGTAAGAATTCGCGTCGCGTTCACGGTCGCGCTCCCAGCCGGCCATTGTTCTTTACGTAACGTGGACGCGACGTGACGCGGCCGACGCTCGCGTTTATTATGCTTACGCAGGTGCCTCGTCCGCGTTTCACACCGCCGATTACCCTCGCTATTGTCCTCGTAATCCTGAGCTAGTCATGTTTATGTCCTCAGTTTTACATATCCATTGTGATTTTTTGCTTATTGGAACACATTTTCCTAACATAAATGCATTAATAAGAGTTTTATTCGTATTATGTCTAAATACGACGACGCGCGAGAAAAATCTGCTTTAAATTCAAATGTATCTGTTTGTAAATGTAATGTTTCAGTGAATGGAAAAATACTTTATGTTAAAGTTTTGCACCGAATCGGATATCAGGTGTTTTTATTCTTAAAAGATAAAAGAAGTACAGTTACGAGGTGACGTTAGGCCATAAATCATTTAAATCAGTCTCATTTTGTTTGTTCAATACGGAATTGAATTATTTATAAAGTATACCTTTGTCGTAATAAACGAGTTAAATTCATAAATTAAGTATTTGAGAACATTTTGACTAGTGCCTAACAACATCATTTGAATATTTAAATTAAAGTCACGATTATTCAAAACATCCACAATAACTTGTAGTAGAATCAGGTGCCCATTTATATAATTCTCGATGTCGCAACCCACATCCTTATTAGATCTCAATGTTTGTATTCATCGTTTATTCTGGATTTTGAATAGAATGTAGAAAAATATGCATAAAAAATCTATTCAATAGTTCTCAATGAGAATAAACCCTACGTGTTTTATTAATTAGTATTTTCGTGTTACTGAACTGTAATTATATCCGGATTGTCAATCCTACCGGCTGCACCGAATGCCACGTTCCGTTTCACACGACTGAGCTCACAAACAAAATTCATTTGGGTCGTTCCAACTTGCCGCGTTTCAAAATTTTAATCCATATCATTAAAGTCAGGTGGCATTGGGGTACATTCCTGCACGATTCGTGAGGCCACCCCTGAAAACGTGCATTTGACGTGTCACAATTTTCCCCTACCTCCCCAACATCCATTTAAGCCCGAGGGGAGACTACCCCGCCTTGCTTCGTTTCGTCTGAATGCAAATTTAATTTTGTTATCTTTTTTGACTTTACAAGGGCACTGGGGAATATTAAGGCGGTGAAAAGATAGTGTTATGAGCAGGTCTAAATGAAATTAAAGTAAAGATTATCAAGATAAATAATGCTTGTTAAGCAATTCCTATGGATTAACAATGATTGTGTTGAATTGTAGTTCAAAGATAAAAATGTCAGAGCATATAATTTCACGCGAATGACTACAATTCGCAATTACAAACTACGAAGTTGTAGTTTATGAACTGCACGAGATTTCACAAGAATATTCTCAAACGCTATATTGCAGTTCAAGTTGATATGAATTTACATTTAAATTTCCGTCGAAACTCTCGAATATTGTACAAGTTGGATCCTATCTAAATTTTGTATGTAAAATACACTAAAGCCACCGATACGGTGGTGCATTTAACGGTGAATATGTAAAGTTATGCAGAACACGTCGAGGTAGGCATGCACGCAAAATTCGACGTGGGTACACCTCGCCGCCGGAATGCAGATAGCTTCGTTAGCGAATAAAATGATTTTATCAAACATTCTAAATCATTCTGCGCGCTGATAATTGAGCTACGTGTTCCCGATACTATTTTGTATCGCAGAAATCATTTGTATAAGCTGTCACGAAGTACCTATATTCTTTTTTGTCCAAATAGGAACCCTAAACGTTCCTTTTACTTTATTTTTGAAACTTTTTTAATATTTTCTGGATTTCTGTTAACTATAATACTATATCTTTGATCCTTTTTAGGGTTCCGTAATGCACAAGGCACCCTAAACCCTTGTAGTATCGCTCTGTCCGTCCGTCTGTCTGTCTGTCTGTCCGCGATTCTAGCTTCTGTAATTATGAATAGAAATGGTTGAAATTTGGTATAGTATATTGTGAACAGATCGGCATCATAAAATAATAATAATTTTATATTTTAGGGGTGGCTTTCCATAAATGTGAAATATTTTTTTTCATTCTACCCGATCGTGTGGTATCGTGGAATACTTAGGTCTTTTGAAATAAATGCAAGGTTTGATACATGACTTTTTTACAAAGTCAACCATTTTAGAGTAATCGGCCTCCAAAGTGGTTTGTAGGTTGGTCTCCCTCCCCTAGCATTTCTAAACTATAAAAGATAGAACTCTTTAGGAAAATTATTTTGAACGAAATCGGAGAGTAACTTTTGAAGTAATTTGCAAAAAGCCTATTACACGTTGATAGTTACGGAACCCTCCTCAGACATGTCCTGACATGCTCTCGGTTAGGATATAAGGTTCCATTTACAAAGGGTAAAAACAGGACCACATTACTGAGACTTCGCCGTCTGTCTGTCCGTCTGTTGCCAGGCTGTATCTCCTTAACCATGATAACTAGACAGTTGAAATATTAACAGATGATGTATTTCTGTTGCCTCTATAACAACAATACTATAAACAGAATAAAATAAATATTGAAGGAGGGGCGGCAATACGCATACCCCATAACAGCATACATGATGCAACAAACATGATTTGATGATTTTGCCGTTTTGTACGGAACCCTACGTGCGCGAATCCGACTCGCAATTGGTCGGTTTTATATTATCATAAAAAGGTACTTATTCTGTGTAACAGTCATCCCATAATGCTCCAACTACAGCTGACAGGACAAAGGTGGCGGTTGACGTAAAACATCCCCAAAGTTTGAGAGTCATTCAACTTTTATTTAGAACAGCTGTTCTATTATATTGCGTATCAGTTTGTGTTCATTTCATTGGTTATCATAACGTACTAACATTTTTGAAGAAGAATGAGGGTTTTTTGATATTTGGTTATCATAATGTACTAACATTTTTGAAGAAGAATGAGGGTTTTTTGATATTTTTTCTGCCGTTAGGTGGGCAGACCCAACGCACACAAAGCGTCATCTGGTAGCGTAAGTGGTATCGAAAACGGTCAATAAGAATGTTCGATTCTTTTCCTGTCACCAGGCGGCGCTTGGTAGCACAACGGTCCTTGTCGTGTCAAAAAGCTGTCAGATGTCACGAATTAAAAAACCCTCATTAATAAGGAACTAAGTTATGTTTTGAAAAATATCATAATTTAGATAGAAAAATAAGTTTTGCTCATTTGAGCAAGACTTATTTTTAAAACTTACTTCCTTCCATGTCAATATATCTGAGACTTACATTGTAAAACTTTAACTGTCATTGCATAACAAACATTACTAATTAATTAAAACATGCAAAAGGAAGTGTGTCATCGATGTGAAATAAATGTGATGTAGTCAAAGTACACAAAGAAATCCAATTAGTATACACAAATCGATCATACAAATGATTACATTAACACGGCAACGGCTCGGCAGAAACCAATTAAATTGGAATTGTTCAGTAAACAAGCGGAGCGAGCCGCGGTCGGTGATCCAATATCCGAATCCCGGTTACGGACACCGAATTCCGCTTACGGACACAAAGGGCTGTCGCTTCCACGCCGCTTTGTGAAGGCACAAATTACGTAGGTTCTCGTTAGTCTGTTTAATATTAATAAACGTCTAATAGAGAAAATAGTTTCAAGTACTTCTGTACATACGAGGGCGGGTCAATAAGTCCGTGACTTTTGGAATAAAACACAGATTTTTTGATAAATAAATCTTTTTATTTTTCAACGTAGTCCCCCTTGAGCTCTATACACTTTGTCCAACGCTTCTCCAATTTTTTTATCCCTTCCAAAAAATATGATTTGTCGAGGTCCTCAAAATAGGCCTTTGTTTGCGAGATGACTTCATCATTGGAGTCAAATCTTTTTCCACCGAGCCATTTTTTTCAGGTTTGGGAACAAGAAGTAGTCACTCGGAGCCAAATCTTGAGAATAGGGTGGATGTGGGAGCAATTCATAGCCCAATTCATGGATTTTTGCCATGGCAACTGCACATGTGTGCACCCTTGCATTGTCTTAGTGAAAAAGAACTTTTTTCTTGGCCAAATGAGGTCGGTTTTTTTTCAAATCCTCATTGAAGCGGTCCAATAAGTTGACATAATATTCCCCATTAATTGTTCTTCCCTTTTGAAGATAGTCAATGTGGATTATCCCACGTGCATCCCAAAAAACAGTCGCCATAACTTTATTGGCTGACAAACCCACCTTGGCCTTCTTTGGCGCCGATTCACCCTTAGAAACACACTGTTTTGACTGTTGTTTGATCTCTGGTGTATTGTGATGGATCCATGTTTCGTCCACGGTTAAAAAACTCCTCCATTTGTGATTAAACAACGCCAAACCTTCCTGTGAAGTTGTTACACGATTGCGTTTGTGGTCGACTGTGAGCAAACGCGGCACCCATCTTGCGGAAAGCTTTCTCATGCCCAAGTGATCATTCAAAATTGAAACCACTGAGCCATGCGAGATGCCTATGGCTTCCACAATCTCTTGCACTTTCAATCTTCGGTCGGCCAACACCATATCGTGAATTTTTTCGATTGTTTCGGGTGTAGAGACCTCAACTGGGCGTCCAGGACGTTCGGCATCTTCAGTGCTTGTAAGGCCACAACGAAATTCAGTAAACCACTTAGTTACCATTGAAATCGATGGTGCAGAGTCCCCATAGTATTTATCAAGCTTAGCCTTGGTCTTGGTAATGGTTTTTTTTCGCAAAAAATAATGCTTAATAAGCACACGAAATTCACTTTTTTCCATTGTTTCCTTAAGTTACTGGATAGTCTGATAAAGATAGCTGTAAAACACAAACTAACTGACGCAGCAAGTTCAAATTTTGATAGGAGTCAACTGACAGATGCCTGTTGACAGGAGTAGTGTTGCTTTTTCAGTAAGGAGGTTAGAAATTCAAAAAGTCACGGACTTATTGACCCGCCTTAGTAGCATGATTACCATAAGACACTAGCTGTGGCCCGCGATTCCGTACGCTCAAAACAAATCGCGCGGGAACCGGGAAAATATTTTGCTGCGTTAAAAAGTAGCCTGTGTTAATCCAGAGCCGTAACTACTAGCATGCCGAATTTCATAAAAATCCGTTCGGATGTTATTGCGTGAAGATGTAATAAACATCCATACATACAAACTGTGGCATTTATAATATAGGTTAATATTAGTTAACAATGTATTAGGTATTGTGTCATCATTATTACCACTATCATCATCATCACTATCGTTATTATCATCGTCATCAGCATCGGCGTCAAGATCTGCAGCAACATCCATTTCATCATCATTAGCGATTACTAAAGACCCCACTGCTGGGGATCTGGCCTCTGCTCAGCCTAACCTGATCTAATCCTCCTCGATTAGGCAGAAGGCTGGAAGTGTTAGGCCACATGAATCACGACTACTGCGAGTCGGCCTAGGTCCTAGGATATGTAAGTTATAACATAGGACAAAATTATAATTATAATGGTTCTCTAATCCTTTCTGAATTGCTGACGAGTAACGAACACCGCACTAGCTTCTTAATTGAAGAGACTCTAATACCAAAATAGTATAAATAATCAAATTTATATTACACTAGCTTTTTCCCGCGGCTTCATCCGCATAAATATAGTAACCCATGGGAGTACTGTACTTTTTCGAGATAAAAAGTAGCCTATGTTTTAATCCAGAGCCTAAACTACTACCATAGTAAATTCCATTGAAATTCGTTGGGTACTTTTTGCGTGAAAGAGTAACAAACATCCATCCATCCATCCACCCTCACAAACTTTCACATTTTATTAGTAATACGACTTATTTCATCTAAAACTTTTAATTACATTCACAACTGTACCATCTCTGCAATCGAGAATCGTTGGTTTAACTTAGGCTTCGCCAAATAACCAATTTGTAACATACTATTAGTTGGGAGTACGGCGTATTTAGTTCTCAAACTTAAACTATTCGCACGAAGCAAAGAGCTCCGTGGCCTAGTGGGTAGACCGTTTGATTCGCACTCGAGAGAGTGCAGGTTCAATTCCCAAGTTGGGACGTGTGTACCAATGAGACTTTTTCAGATCTCAATAATTACATTATACGAACGATCTAACGGTGAAGGAAAACATCGTGAGGAAACCCGCACATGGTTGGCCCCAGACGTATTGACCGGTCATTCCTCTGGACTAGGCTGACTGTGTTGTGAGAATGCCGTGTGTGCTTGGGCAACCATACGACATTTAAAAACCAACTGTCTCAGGCACTACAGTATTTCAAGAGTGGTTACTTCGCTCGGAGTATCTGTTTAAATCATCCAATAACGGATGAAAAAGACCTAAGTTATTGCTTTTGATCGCAATTTACCATCAACTAAGTACTCTATATGCATCGTTTATCTTTCATGTTTCATCTATTTTTATCATTACTTTATTATTTTATTCCTATAGACTCATTACTTTATTCTTATAGACTCGTCATATTATTTACTAGCTGTTGCCTGCGGCTCCGCCCGCGTAAATACACTATCTCAAGGGAATACTGAAGTTTTTCGGGATCAAAAGTAGGCTGTGTTTTAATCCAGACCTTTAACAAACACACACACAAACAGAGCTTAAACAAACGCACACAAAATTTCATCGAAATCCATTAAGTAGTTTTTGCGTGAAAGAGTAACAAACGAACATCCATCCATCTATCCATTCACCCATCGTCACAAACATTCACATTTATAATACCTATTAGGTAGGATGAAGAAACTAACCTAACCAATAGCATGCCAGGACATGTCGAAGGAGGGTTCCGTAACTATCAAGTATCAACGCATAATAGGTTTTATCCAAATTACTTCAAAAGTTACTGTCTAATTTCGTTCAATTTTCAAATAATATATTGTCATTTAAATCCTACTCCAGTCTCCAGAATATCACCTAAATAACTCGCAAATACCTTACAAATTACAAACACTTTCGGATAGTGAAATCAATTTTTAACCTCCAACGCACAAAAACGGGGTGTTATAAGTTTTACGTGTGTTTGTATGTCTGTCGCTTACTACTCGACAATGTCGGGGAGTTATTTTTTTAATTTTTCACCTGCAGGCTGCGGCGCAGGCTCCGAGGACGTGATCTGCCCGTTGTTCTTCACAGCTGCCTTTTTCCTGCCACCGGTGGTCGCCGGACTCTTCGTCACTTCTCTGTCTACCCGCTGAAACAATACAAACCTACAATAAGTAACATTCGTGTTAGAATGAAACGAAAAAGTATATGCTATAATCGCATAAGATGGGGTATAAGAGAGAGAACTTATCTGAATTGGAAATAATATCAATCCCAATATAATCAAAAGTTAAAAATTAAAACCCGACTACGCAAACTCTAAGCCTATGTGACCCCCGCCATTTTTACAAATCTATTGATACCTCATTCGATTAAATCGGATCAGTAGGTACGGCACTACAGGCATACATATTACATAGACTCAAATCATGTATCCTTCCTTTTGGCTTTGCCGTAGTCGGGTAATAATAAAAACTGCAAACTGATATCCACTCTCTACCTGAGCAATATACCGTATTCTTAATGATACTACATATTCTTATATTAAAGATCCTGCAAATTCGAATAGAAGAAAACTTTTTTGGCTTTTTATTAGAAATTTAAACCTACCATCCTATTTTAGGATTAACGACGTATTATAGTTTTGTGCAGCAGTAAAACAACATTAGTTACGTACAATAAGACTCATAGTATCAAATTCCTTGACAGTCATCAACTCTGTCGTGTTACATAACAAAACAAAGATAATATTACACTTATCGCTGATTGAACGAGTTCACGGTAAAAATAAACATCAACTCTGTCGACCATAACGCGTAGTGTTACGGTCATGACGACCGTTACACGTGACTACGATGTAACAATAACGCTAATGTTGCTGCCTGCAACAACGCTAACGCTTCCGTTACAGAAACGTTAACGTATATGTTACATCAACGCTAACGCATATATGCTGCAGCATCGCTAACGCTTATGGTAACGCAACCAGGTAAAGTAACGGCAATGCTTCAATAGCACTCGTTTTAACGCTACGCTACGCTGCAATGACGGCAACGCTACAATAACATTCACGGTAGCGCTACAACGCTTGAATCCTAATTATTTTCCTAGACATGATTAACAGACCGTTGATTCTGCGCTGTTTCATTAAAATGCAATTGAGGTCAACATCTAATCCAGCATGTGTACTTTGTACTATTATTATTAATGGAATATAAACATCCAGTGTGTACAGTGTACACGGCATAATTTACTGTGAAAGCATTTGAGAGTTCCGCTCGAGTTTATATATGGAATCCTTAATTAAAAGTAATCTCGACTTAACATTTCAGAAACTTAATTAAAACGCTTAAATAAAAATTAAAAACAACAAAATAATTAATTTACAATTAATTAATAATGAATTTTTATCGCCATATTGGCATACTTGTTAATTTATACATATATTTATAACTTTTATATTATATTCCTTTATTCAAATACTAGATGTTGCCCGCTACTTCGTGCGCGCAACAGTTAATTTATTTTTTCGCGATAAAACGTAGCCTATATCCTTTCCCGTACTCTACTCTATATCTGTCCCAAAATTATCAAAATCGGTCCAGTAGTTCGAAGCCTATTCAATGCAAACAAACAAACAAACTTTTCCTCTTTATAATATTAGTATAGAAGTATAGACAATACAATATCTAGTTTTATGCTCATTTAGTTTTAGAGCCACACACAACGCATTGCCAAAATCTTTTATAATATTTTTTTAACATTTACTACACGAAGTCTTACGCTAATGTTGCCCAAAACGTTCCCTCCGTTTCACTTTATGCCAGACATAGATTCCAGAACATTCCGTCGATTTTTCTGTAAAGCTATATTCTAGTTAGATCGAACAAGCCAAAGCCACAACAAAATAAATTAAACAGTTGCATGAGAGACTCGCGTTTGACGTTTCGTATTTTCTCCCGACCCGTTTCCCGAACGAACAATAGAACAATGGGAGAGCTCGTAATGTATGAAGCATCGAACGGGAAATGTCAATAACATTTCAAGGGTACCAACTACCAAATAATAAAAAAGCAATTCTAACTGCGTAGCAAATATTGCAAACGAATAAAGAGAATATGCTGCATAGTGTTTTCATCAATATTTATGAAGTAGATAAAATATAAATTGAGAACAGTTTATTTTATACTGTAGCCGGAATTCAGCGCGTTGCTAGAGAAGGAAAATCATTACTTCAAAGACGCGCAAGCACAAACAAGTTAACGACTACCTAGTCTTCTTCTTCTTTATAATGGCCTCCCTTGAGGAAAACTACCTAGTCTAGTCTACTGCCTTAGAAAATACCTACTTGTAAATATTATAAATGTGAAAGTTTGTGAGGATGGATGGATGGATGTATTTTTGTTACTCTTTCACGCAAAAACTACTGGACGGATTTCGATGAAATTTGGTATAATAGTACTACTATTATTAGAGTTTAGGCTCTGGATTAAAACATAGGCTACTTTTTATCACGAAAAAACCTGTTCCTTTGGGATACTGTATTTACGCGGGCGGACAACAGCTAGTTTATAAATACAGAACTAATGAAAGGCTGCATTCGAAATAGCAATGGCAAAATAACAAAAATATTCCATCCGTGACAACTTTGTCGCTGCTTACACAATAATTGTGAGCATCAATTTATGGCTCATTAAGTAACCATTATGAGAGACGTAATACCGTCTAGCTGAAACAACACAAAGAATTATTACCAAAGAGTTTTTAAACAGAATCGTTGGATCGTGAAGGCGTAATCCACTTATTTCGTCCGACGATCTAGGGACGAATCGCGCTGAGTCATGACTCGTGCTTTCTAGCTGAGTCACGAGCGATCTCCACGGTGTAGCTGGCTCAGCATACCTCGCCACGATTATTATGCTGACTGGACTAAAACTTCACTACATTGCTAAGGCCGGCTCATATGGGTAATGGGAATGATGAATCGCATTAAGTATCATTGAAGAATTGAAAATTAAAATCAAAACAAAAACAGTGACATTGTTAATGACGCGCATCGCTATAAAGTTATCATTGGACACTCCAATATTTTAAACTTTGTAGCTACTTTATTTATTAAGGAAATCGTGATAAAGTTTTCGAATTTATGGCTCGCGATAAAATCTTAATCGAAAACGATAGGGTTGTTTACATTGTTCTAAACAGTAAATTAAGATAAATGCTATCAATTCAACTATTAATAGTGAATGATTCACCGAAAACGTTAGAATATATCACGATGACTCACCAATTAAATATATTGTCTTTTACATTAATGAACTTGTTAAATGCATAACACTCTATCAAGGAACAATTAAGAAAGACTTAATACAATACGCCGTCAATATACGATTGGATACAGGCCAAGTATTCGTGTGACATCAAGGTGAGGCATAAATTGTGGTTACCTATGTTTAAATTTGGTTATTGGTTTCTTAGACGGAATCTTTAAAATAAACGATAAACCTGACAAGAACAACTCTACACCTAGCACAATGATTAAAACCATATTAATCAATGTCAGGAGGCCTATTATGAGGTCTTGTAGCAGTGTTACTTTAACATTACTTTTGAATTTCATATAAGCAAACATGATCTCTATTTATATAAACAAAAAGATAATTTGCGCGAAATCTAAAAGTAATGTTAAAGTAATACTGCTACAAGACCTCATAATACGCCTACTGCTCTATATACGAAGATTGAAGACTATCTACAGCTGTGCTAATAGGCTTGTATAAAAACAAAATGAACAATGAAGTGTCACCTGTCATTAAACGTTTGAAGTTTCCAATTAACTATACAGAAAAACCTTGTAATTTGTTACTCGATGACGTGCGATTGTGCATTCAAAGTTAACATTGTGAAAAAGGTAAACATTGTGAAAAAAAGAGATACAGGTGGTGTTAAAGCTTTGTGTTGACAAACGATATTTTCATCGGACTTAAAAAATAAGTTGGTCAAGTTAGGTCATTGTTATGTTTCGAAAACAAAAAAAGAATTAAAAATCTAAAAAAACTGCACGCTCTCGCAAAAATTTAGAGTTTAACTACTTTACTTCAGTTTGTCGTGCACAGAATGTTAATTAAACTGACCAGTAACTGCAGCGATTCGCGAACCACAATGATACAATATTTAAGAGAAAAGGTCTTGTTCGTAAGATAAGGTTTCGTAATTACAAGTGAATTTACTTATCGGGGCAACTTTATCAGATTGACCTCTTTTAAATTATCAGATAACATAGTTACCTTGGATACTGCATATATATGAAAATCAATTTGATTGAACATATTTCTTGTCATATTGAATAAATCCATCTGATATCGAAGTGAAAGTGAAATGCAGAGAAAGTGTGCCCATTCGCTATATGACTGACCTACGCAATGTGACTCGCGAACTAGGGCAGCTACTTAAGAACCGACCATTGCACGATTAATTAACATTAATATATGCACCTACTTTATAATATGTACATTTAACTAGGATCTTTAACTTATTTTGTCGTGTTGCAATGATGTTTTACTTCAGTATTTATGCATTGCTCATATTCAAGGAACTTGTTTAACCTGTAAGAATAGACATAATAATTTTATATATTAATACGTGAAGCAAACTTTCAGTACAGTTTTAAGATAATTGTGCGAACGGAGGAGAATGAAATTTGGCACAATTAAAGTTAATGTGGAAAAAGTATGCAGGAAGCAATTGTTGAAATAATGCATAAAAATACATGATATTTATAAAAACGACGTTTGATAAATACATTTTTTTTCTTTTTTTGGCACTGACACGTGGGACTTGTGTACTTTGCCACAGACAAGGTAGGGAACTTTTGACGGTTATAATTGTTTTTCATATTTTTTTAATATATGGCGGAAGGCATTAAACCATTGCCAGTAAGTGTCAAGTTAAAAAGGCGATAAAGAAAATTTCTTAAAAACTTTCAACACCGTTTTTCTAAATCGTCAAGTCCAAAGTCTAGTCTAAGTCCATATAAATCGTCAATGCAGTCGACAATAAGTCAAGTCAGTCGATTCAGTAAAGTGTTAGACGCTTTACTGAAACGTCCTAGGGATTATTGGAGGGAACACAAAATAGCACGTTTTTTTGTAGTTGTACTACTTGCCCACACTTGTGCACGTCAACGAATATCTAATGGATAATATTCTACCAATATTAGGCACACATTAAGTACTGAAACTATTATTACAAATTTTGGAAGAAATACAAACAACAACGTCGCTCATTGACATTCCCGACAAAAACTCTACAATTTTGTTACACGTTGACGTTTGTCAATATGTCACAACATTGACTTTTTTTCTATCTAAGAGGCAAAAGAACAGTGGTATAAAGTTCAAAACTTAAAAATTAAATTAATTATTATGGGCGAATTTCGCGTCCACAGGACGACCACTAGTTCCTATAATTCAATTATTTTGATAAGAAGACGCTAGGAGTTATACCACTATAATTAGATCAGCGACCGTTCTTTTCCTATTAAATCAAGGGCCTGTTTCACAATGCACTGATTCGTGTCAGATAGCTTATACTTTGCACGTCTTGTCTCTGTCACTCGATATAAAGTAAGCAGAATAAAAATTGCCGAGTAAGCTATCCGACACTTATTAGAAGATTGTGACAGGCCCCTAAGTATAATATATTTTATTTTAACTAACAAATTTATAGTCAATTAACACAGTCCATTTGTAAATACTTAATGTCTGTCAAAACTATTAAATAAAAAGCTATTTGTAACAATACAAAACTTAATTGCTCTAAAATATAACATAGTGAATCAAAGAGTAGCGATCCCACACATGTATCACAAGTAATTTCGGCTGACAATGGCGTGGCGTACACAGACGGGTGTGGAGGTAACGATGCTATACGTCGTAGGAGTCTGCTTTGTGAGGCCTTTGATATGCACAATAAACAAGCCGGGCACTGTGGGTGTGGGTGTAGTGAACCGTACAGGTAATATGGAGCCTCGCTCACAACAAAACAGAATCCATTAGTGATGCTCAATTCAACAGTGATGAGAATGCTGCCATCATTTGTAATTAGCTAGGGTTTTAGGCTGTAATTCTGTTATAAAGATTGACTTCAAAAGATTTCATTGTTATATAGAGATTTCTGCTTAAGATTTTAGTCCTTGCCTGTAACTTTTAGTTCGTGTCTTAACTCTTAGTGAGTTCTCTGAGTAACACTCTGAATGTTAACAGTAATGTTCATTAGTTTAATTCTTAGCTGTATTGAGTTTTTGACCCAGACACCAAGTTTTTTTCACAGTACCTAAATTATGCATAGTTAAGGACTTGGCACAGTTTGCAAACGCTGAAACATTTATCTACAGTGAGAATGAAATAAAATAAAATCTCAGGATAATATTCGTCACATAAAATTTCATAGTATGTTTACCTATACATTTTAACGTTCCTGCATATAAATCGTAAACGGTGGCAAGTTTAATATTAGATCAATAAACAACGTCTAATAGCAAGTGAATGGGCCTGTAAATTCTCCGGGTGATTTATTCATTTTGCCCCTCGCTCCGCCGAGTCGATAGCCCCTTCACACTAAATGTGTGACTTTAATTAAAATAAGTATCATTCTATTGACTCACTATTTCAACCTGCGGATCGATTTCAATTTCCATGGAAAACATTAAAATAAGTATTTTAATTATTAAAATCCGAACGTACTAAAATCATCAAATAAATTTTAGAAGAAAACAATAATGACTGCAGTCAGTCTGCAATGATAATGTGGAATCATTAGAAACATTACTTTAAAATCCGATTAAAAACAACCTGATTTACCCAATAAAACACGTCCTTATGAGTTATGACAAAAAAAAACTAGAAGCAAAAACGGACATACCCATTTAAAAGCATTCAATTGCAAATAGATCAGTATGAGAAGTCGTTAGAAAGGCCAGGGCGGGGGACCAACTCATAAACCACTTTGGAGGCCGATTACTCGAAAATGGTCGGCTTTGCAAAAAAAGGCATGTATGAAACCTTACAAAAAGCAAGGTCTTTAATTTTAAAAAACCTATTCAACGATACCCCTCACGATGGGGTGGAATGAAAAAACATTTTTCATCACCAGTTCACATGTATGGAGAATCACCCCTAAAATATAAAATTATTATTATTTTATGATGCTAAAACCGAGATATTCACACAAACTATAAATATGGCAAATTTCGCCCATTTATATTCATAATTACAGAAGCTAGAAGCGCGGTTAGACAGACGGACAGAGCGAAACAATAAGGGTTCCTTATGTATTACGGAACCTTAAAAATGGAATTGGAAGTAGTCAATACAAACAGGAAGGAGGAAACAGGTTTATAAGTAATCGAATAGAGATTAAACGAATAAAAAACATTTGTTCCACTCCATCATCGCGGATAGATGCTGTAAAAATTACATAATAACAACTATTAAGTTAAAATGATTACATAATAACAGCGCTGCCGGCTGCACGGGTCGTTTGACCTTTCTATACTAGTCATAACGGTCCATGTACAATGCGATGACTCTTTATCATCCAACTTTAGTCTTTATGCTATCGTAATAAAGTTTAGAATAGATCACCTAACAAATTCCCAGGCTAATGCTGTATCATCTAAATGCACTTAATATATAGCCCCGGTATGGTTCTATTATAAATGTTAACGTTGTTAGAACGAGCATAATATTATCGCCCATTATCAACAATTAGTGACTTTTACTTTAGGAAATACTTTGTTGGATATGAAGATATCATTATACAGCATTATGATTGTGTAAACAACATATTTTGTAGTTTTGAAAATACATTTATTGTTTTTACTTTATATTTTTGTTTAAATATTAAAACTAAAATTGGAAGTGCTATAAGCCGTTGAGGTTGACATCATATTTTTACATGTTATGTTAACCATAGCATTCCTGCTGATAATTATGAGCATATGACATAACACCAAAATGTTTTGTCATATCATACAATATATTATTTAAACATGCAATAAGGTCAGAGAGATTATTCTGTAAACACTTATAATTTACGTAACAATAATACTAAATATAGAGAAAGAAGTTAGAGAAAGGACGTACATATATAAATTAGATATTTATTCAAGGAACGTTGTAACAAATACTTACAGTACACGATAGATCACTTAAAGCAAAAACTCCGTACATCTCCGAGCAATCGTAAGCACAATTTCACAAAAACTTTCCCAAGCACATAAAAAGAAAAACCATCCAGCCTCGGGCCGTACCATATTATGTTCATACGAGCGTCGTATTCCCGGTACATTTATCTCAATCTCAGAGGAGTGCCCGAGGGCAGGAGTGCAACACGACTCACCCGACCGGTACCTCCCTCCCGAGCCTCAAAACCGGTCCTAGAGCACTCCCAAGCTAGTTAAGAGAAACTGGTATCTCGTTATAGAGCTTTAGCTACCGCCATTCCTGTTTCGACACTTAACGTAAAGTTCATAGCATGCACGTATAAATTAGACGATTTACAACGGTCTCGCGTGAGATACGAATAGTAAAAGTATAGCTAATGACGCCACAAATCACGCAGAACAGTCG
This sequence comes from Phengaris arion, assembly GCA_963565745.1. Lineage (NCBI taxonomy): Eukaryota > Metazoa > Arthropoda > Insecta > Lepidoptera > Lycaenidae > Phengaris > Phengaris arion. Next base: position 13,783,372 of record OY751445.1, on the reverse strand, counting down.
AAATTTGGAATAGTACCAAATATCTTTTATAGACGATTTATGCAGATGTCCGATTTAAAAATGGCTAATTAGTTTACAGAAACGGTTGTACAAAGTGGGTCGAGCGAGTACAGTTAAATCGTACAAACAATGTACATAAATACTTACACGTGGTATGTAGCGCAGTCATGAGTCAACGTCAGACCACGGTTCAAGATTTCTTCAATTACGACTTACGACTTGTGTTGTAGATTATTTCCGTAATACTCACAACTGTGAAATTGTTGATGCACGTGATTTATTACTTTACTACGGACCTACAAGAAGAGAAGGAAATGGGAATAATGATGATGATGACGAAGTGGATGGTAATTATAAAAGTCACCAAAATGAGGGAACAATCGATGTAAACACAAAATACATTAACAACAATGCTAAGTCATTCCACATGAATATATTACGACGTAGTCATATACCATTAATTTGTTTCCATATTATTAAATATTCAAGGAAGTGTATATATTTGGTAAATACATGTTACAAATAAAAGAAATCACAAAAACAGAAAAACACTTTCTAATGTTGAGATAAAAAATAAATTCACCCACGTAATTCAAATCAATAACCTTCAAACGTCCCAAGTTATTGGAAATAAGAAGAAAGCAATATAACAATCGTGTGTAATAATATAATTCATATAGCGTGGTATGTTGTCAGGTGAGATTTATTCACGTAAGTGATCCGGTGGGCGGACGTGGGAAGCCGACGGTGTAGTGTAGACAGCAAAAGTAAGAAACGCCTCGGCGTTGTCGTGTCTGGACTATTAAAATGCATTTATAGTTCTATTGCCTTTAACGGAAACATTTTTATAGTTAGAACCGAACGCGTCGACGGATGTTTGATTTATGTTAATATAAACATCGGGAATGCAAAACAAAGAGAAACTTTTATAGTTTTCATTTGAATTACATTAAGAAAATTACGGTGATACAAAGGATTCCAATTAACGGGCGAATGTTTATAAATAGCGCCTTCCCAATGGCGGTAGCTTTATAGCACCGAACAAAAGAACAATAATGACTGACAAAGAAGTTAGAATAGGACAAAAGCAAACATCGAAGCGAGTTAAGCAGCCCGTTTCCAATGCAACGTAATAAGAATAACAATATGGCCGACTGTAATGAGTGTCTGCGATGCGCTTATTATGTAACCGGCTCTTTAATAGCATTCATATTAAAGTCTCAATCAGTCATAGGTATCATCGGTAATTAAAAAGAGATAGTATCACGTTCTGCAGAAGTGGGAGGGAGATAGGTCTTTATCAGGGTGTGGCTATCGGTAGGTACTTTGTATGCGCTGCAATAATTTTACGGGTACACTAGTACATAATACAGCGATTTACACATGTAAAAAATATTATAATAATAAGAAGGAGTAAAAGCTGAAATTATAAAACAGAGAACTGGCTCTTAAAAAATTGAAAAACTATCTAATACTAAAACTATCTAAAACTAATACACTGAAACGATATCAGAAATGGCAGACAGGATCTTATTTCCGAGCAAGCAAAATATACATCGTCAATGACCAACTAACCGGTGTCAGTTGTTGTTAGAAAGGCTTCGCTCCTGTCGTCGCCAAGGCCACAAATCACCAAAATCACTTCACAATGTCATGAGGAACATTCGCTAAGAACATATGATGATATTGTGGTGAGAGGTAAGGTGCGTTCCGTAAACCGTTCCGTGTAACGAGTCACCGAGTGTAGTGCCGGCGCGGGAGAATGGCGCAAACTGGGGCTCGCGGGGGACGGGGGCAGGGGGCCACCCCGCGCCCGCTCGCGTCCAGACCTGACCGGGCTACCAGACAGGCCTGCATAATTAATTACTACACTTCCAGTATTGTATCTTTCTCACACAAGGTCACCGTTATCGTCATTAAAGAATCAACGCCGCATTATCGTGAAATACGTGACATAATATTAATGTGGAGAAACGTAATTCTAAAGATAAATAAATTAGAGCTGTAACTCGTCATTTTATAACCGCAATAAAACAAAGTAAATAATAAAAACTATAGGTGAAAACCGCAAATCAAATAAATAATCTAGGATTCCCAACATTCCCCGAAGCAACTACAAAGTACAATAGAAATCTTATGATTCCCTTTGCAGCCTAGAGCAAAACTAACCTTCATATGTAACGAATACATATTAACCTTCAAACAAAACAAGAACAAAGTAGTGGCACGTTTAAGCGCTGCGGTCCTGTGGGATGGGTGCGCGGCGGGGGGGGGGGCAGACGAATCCCGACGTCCCGCCCGACGCGATCGATATCCATATTCACTGCACGAGAACTCGCATTAACTAACTGATAGAGCCGGAAAGTCGGAAAGGTGTTGCAAACTTTGCCGATTACATTTACGCAACGGGGAGACCCATGTTGTCGGACGAAATAAGCAAAACCCTTCCGATGTGGTAATAACAGATGTGCCTTCTATAAATTGTTGGACTGGTGAAATGACTATGGAAAATATTTTAATACTTAATAATATTAATGGTTGTATATAAAGTAATGATTAATTTATGACCTATCATGGTTTCAGTAATTTGAAAATCTCGCAATCTATGTAAATATAAAAAGAATGCTGGAAAATGCAAGAAAAGAAGCTTTACAAGAACTACAAAGGAAATATAAGTAATTGCAGGAAAATATTTTATAAAGGAATGAAAGATAAGTATGTTATAATAGAGAGGAAAGAATAATTACCAATACATTTATGGATTCTTCTTTGTCTTAGAAAAAAATATTGTTAAGTACACACAAATAAATTTTAAGAAAAATGAACTGAAAATTATAGAACGCGATACAATAAAAATTTAAGTTATAACGAGCTTTGTTTTCTGTAAAATAACACAGCGTGGAGAATTAATGTCTCAACTTCCACGAAATATTAATTATGTTTTTCACCTGTAGAATAAACTTTCATGTAACAAGAGATGAACCAGAGCTACACTACAAAAGTTGTTAATGCTTAATTATTAAGTTTTGTAGGTCACAAAAGACGTTTAAATTTGGCAATTGCTAGACTTTAGCTTATCCCATGAAAATAAATTGTTTTGATTAGCTAACCCAAAATACAGACAATTCCCATCCAAATACTCTAAAAACTTTTAGCCAATAATTAAACATTTTGCGTAATGTATAGACGCTTCACACAACGTCAATCTGGTCCCGCGGTAAGTTCTCGAAGAACCTGTGTTACGGGTACCAGACAACGGAAATATATTTAATAATTTTTATACTATACATATATTTAAGATTTTATTATATTATACACATATTTAATACACATCCATGACCCAGGAACACAGAAAACCTTTTTGTGCCTACGGCGGGATTCGAACCCGCAACCCCCAGCTTGAGCACCAACACGTCCAACCACTCAGCCAAAGAGGTCGTCAAGCATAGAATTAAATACTAAAATATCAGCATATATTTTCGCATAATGAAGAACACAAGTAGACAAGAGTTGAACAAAAACAAAGGCTGAAGCCAATTTCGCAGTAATAGGAAAAGTTAGGATCGATCCAGCGACTCTCACGGAGCGCTGTTATGAGAAACTTGCTTGCATTAACTTGCACACTTCTCGATTCCAATTAGACCGTTTATTGATTTTATACGGCTGACATTGAACTTTAGTTAACACTTTATTTTACTTTATTCTTTTTTTTTGGAGTTTACTCCTTAAGAATCGATTTTCATATAAGGCCCACGGTATGAAAAAATATGAATTGGAAAAAGCTACTGAACGAATGACCTCGTTACGTTTTCGTGCGCAACCTATTCTGCGCACCTGTCACTTTTTTCCCATGGCGCGAATTTTCGAACTCAAATAGATCGCTAAAGTTTTTGTTCCTTCTGAGGGACGTGTTTTACTTTTTAGAGTAAACTCCAGTCGTGCGTCGGAGCTAACACACACTTTATTTGTTTTTGAGGTTGTTTTTCGCAAATTAAAAACTTTGTACCTAATGAAATTTACTCTCAGGTTGTGAAATACTAAAATGAATACGTCTTATTGATGAATGACAATGATAATAATTGATCAAATCAAGAAACATAAAAGAGATTAACATAACAAAGAACCCACACTTAATTTTAAAATAAGACAACTAAAAATATTACAAAGCAAATAGAATAAAAGTTTAAAGCACAAAGAGATGAGTGTTTATCAAAAACAAACATGTATATATCATAAATAATTTATTTGAACTGGCCACGAGGTGGAAAGTGCTGTTGGCAGCCCGCCAATAGTTCTCTGAAAATGTTTCTGTTAATGCAAGCTAAGATGACTTCCTCGGCCCGAGCGTTGCACGAGATGTATATTTAGATTATTTAATGTATTGCACAATTAGGATGATTCATTCCGTTTTACGATACTATTAATCCTAATGTAAAAATGTTTTATTTATGTTCTAGCAATTTATTTTGAATTTGAGATTGTGAATTCGTTTTGTATTGCTGATTGAATTAACCGTGGCTTTATAAGCCTCAATTTCAAAAGTGTTAAATCTATTTGAATGGTCAGCATTTCTCGGATGGAAATAAAAAGCACTGGAGTATTATAATATCCTTAAATTCGTGATTAATGGTTTCATACAACTAAATAGAATTTACTATTTAAACAATTCTTATATTGCAGGACATAAAAACGTATTATTGAAACATTACCAACAAAAAACAAAAATCTGTACCAACTTCGGTCGTGCACTAACCATGAATAGGTAGGATGTAAATGTAATTTACAAGTAAGATGAACATTTATTATGCTCCTTCGTGACGAGTAGGTTTGGGAAGATGTATTGTTTATGGATTTGTTCCAAAAGGGTACATTGAACCGGACAAATTGCTCCCCACTCGCCTCCCGTCACGCAACTTAATCGCATCATTGCGGGATTTGTGTCGAGATCCAATTGCAAATGCTATGCGAATTGCAAATATGACCCAACATATTTTTAATCCATTAATCTCTTTTAAATTTAAATCGACTATAATTTTTTAAAATAAATAGAAGCTATTCATAATAGTTTACCCATTTTACAGACATATTTCAAAGATACAGTTGGTTTACAGGGTTTCTTTAACCCTTTGCTCCCTTGTTCGATCAATTGAACTAGTATCAATGGTTTAAAGTAACTAAGAAGTTTCCTCTAGCTAATCTCATTGTAGAACTACTAATATTTTTCTCAGACGAATGGATCTACGCAAACAATTAATGTACAAATCAATCTGGATCTGGATGATCTTGTACGCTTAACATCAAGACTCAAGAGCGATTATTCTAATAGATGATGGGTGTTCTCTACTGAGATTGGTCGATAACAATGGAGGGCAGTGAACGCCGAAGCACTATCACTTATCAGTGACATACGTGACACACATACAGACTGTATAATATGCTCTCAACAATGTAATGGCGACACGTGCCTCGCTCGTCCCTGTTTCTGTGATAATCTCTGTTTATGCTCCTTTCATGTCCGCAATGGTTATGTACGGAGATAAGACATGTATTATAATATACTACAATCTAGATAGTACTTGGCATATACGCCCGAAATTAATAACGTATCTAAAATCTTCGATTGACTTTAATCTTAGATTCTCAAACAAAAATTGACGTAAGTCAATCCTAGGATCGTTGAAATGTATTGAAATCTTGTCTCAGATAGCTAAAATAAGATTAAGATTGATTATTAATTTCGGGCGAAATTTAGTGAGGAACATGAATATTAAATAGGTGTCTAATAGGTGTCATCTAGGTCCGGTGTCTTTTCAACTTGAAGTTTACCCTTATCATGGTAATGATAAAGAGTACATGCAAGAGTACCTTAGGTCCTAATGATTAATACGTACGTGGTCGCTTTCGTATACCTAATGCCATACGCGCGAGGCTCGAGTTTCTTACGCCGCCCGCTCCGGTTCTTCTCGCCGGGTTAGGTTCAAATCTCACCGAAATGGCAGCGGAGCGGCCAGCAGCATTTTGGTGTGATTTAAGCCTTAGGGTTGCGAACCGGTGGTAATTGTAATGCTTGTATAACGCTGAGAATAAACGCCTTAGTTTTACTCTGAATAAAAAAATATATTTATTTTACAAAATTAAAATTAAATAATTCGATATTATTAAAAATACAACATAAAACTCAGATCTGCTCCAATTCCTTTATATTTTATCATATTCCTTCATTACTTAATGACAAAATGTCTTAAAACGAATTACTTCGAAATCTCAAAAGAGAAAATTCTAAAGAAAATGATAAAATTTGATATTTCTTTCATTAAATATTTACAACAACGTACTTGTTACAAAAAGTCTCCTTGAAAGTTCCGAACCAAGATGAATACGATTTCAAGGATTTATAAGATTAAATCCGGTCTAACCTACGAGGAGACTGGAAAATTTATCCTTGGAACATGTTTGAGAAATACATTTAATTAAAAATGTGAACGTGTTTGAGAAATACATTTAAATAAGCTGGGATTATTAGATATTTGAATACGGCAAACTGATATTTGTAAGTAAATGATATAATATAACTGTCCTTGGGATTCTATTTTTGTAAAATAGAATCCCAAGGACAGTTATAATATTTAGCAAGGAAAGTAAATTTTTAGAAACTTTATGGAGCATCACAGATGGCGACGATACTTTAAATTGTATGTGAAAATAAAATATCGTTTGCTATACAGTTTGTATGAACATCACAGACGGCTAAGATATTATTATATATTTTCATATTACGTACTGTAATATGAAATATATCTAGGCATCTTAAGATATTATAGTATCTTCATCGTCTGTGCACTAGCAAAAGACTGTGCAAAAGCACTGATCCACACCATGCGCTTGTTATTATGGCCAATCACAAAACATTGATCTAAATTCTAATAGGAGGTGGCTTTTGTTTATTGTTAAAACAAGTAGCAACAAAAACTTATGGGCAAATATTTTACACGTATTAATAAATATTAAACAAAAACAAAATATGATGATTCAATTAATCATAATATATTGGTGCAATACATCATGTCATTAAAGCGGACTTATTGCTATATATTTTAAATAATATTTTCGCACATAAATTATAATCGACTGTATTTTTGTAACAATGGAGCCAAGCCATATAATTAGCAGTCAGCGACCGGCGTGAATGGGCGCTTTATGACTAATAAATTTGCGCAGTTCAGCGAACCACGGACGAATCGATATCGAAAAAGCCGTAATTTCATTCCTCTATTCATTTCTATAAAGGTACTACCCTCAGAGTTTGCAATGTAACTTTACGTCGAGAACGTATTATTGAGAGAGAAAAGGTGCGATGCCTTTAATGTTACAGATTGCAGTATAGATTGGTGAGGACTGAGAATCATTATTTACAGTGCTTAACCTGTATTGTTACAAATTGGAATATATTGGATTAAGAATTGAGGCGAATGCACGTTGAACCAAAGAGAAATTATATTTGTAACGTAATGCTCGAAGTCGAATCTAAAATGGTGAGGAAATAAATAAATAAACCTTTACCGAAATGAAATCAACTTATACGTCAGAATACAAAACGTGTGTGGCGTTAACTAAAATATTGCGCCTGTGATGTTGTATGGAGCTAATTATCCACTTGTGCTCCGCATGCGATCTAAATTAGATTTTCGCAAGTTTTCCAAGTAAGTGCGGGGGTTTATTCCGCTTGCGTTCAACTCCAACACTCGCCGATTAACATAAGTTTGGAACAATGCCGAACCCTAAACTAAGTTCCCGGCTGCTTCTATATTCAAATGAGTTCAGTAGCGCAGAAACTCAATCGTTTAGTGTGTGTACTAGCCCCATATGTGATCCTACTTGTACAAGTATTACTATGATGAGAATATTATCTACTTTTAAACTCAACTCAAATATTTAGGTATTTATCTTTGGTTCTAGTCTAGGTTTATAAAATGCATAAAGTAGATACAGAGTTGTATCTTTAAATGGAATACGGAATAGATAAAAGTTTAATGTTCATACAAATTACAATATATCTGTAATTTACAATATTTACAATACAACAGACATATAACAATTTGCTTATTAAGTATACTACCTAAATATATATTTAATGCAAGTAATATTTCCTATATAAATTCAAGCGCTTGGTGGATTCAAGCTGATTAGACAGATATTAGTCACGAACGCCATATTTAGCTAACCCGGCGTTCGGACTAAAACCGCCGTGTGATTCACCGCAGCCCGCCAATCGCTCACAGTGGACACATTCAATCTCCTCCAATATTGAAATCCGCAATTTGAATAAAACCAATTAACTTTTATACAATTGGAACCGGAAAAAATAAGTTACGGAGTGTCTATCATCAACAGTAGGAACTCTTAGTTTGTTTATGGAACGAAAATAGTCGTAGGTAAAATAGTTGGGTAATCTGTAGATTAACATTCCTCTCAATGAGAAGAAACCTCTTATCCAGCATAAGTGAACTTTAGCAGTCGGATGAGAGACAACTAATGAGACGAAAACCAAAGAGATGCTATGCAAGCAGAATAGCAGTGCAGGGCACCCAAAAAGTTCGGACCGCGCATCAGATGAAATGAAATGAAAATATACTTTATTGTGCACAATCAACAGTTACACACACACATATATAATATAAACTATACACAGAACAAGACGAAAGTACAGATCGCGTTCCAAACCGCAAACTGGCTAATTACGACTAAAGATTCGTCAAAGGATTGGACTGCCAGCGTCATACAAAAGAAAGGCGACAGCACGGATCAAAACTGTGGAAAATGCGCTCGCATCCACATGTCAGATCGGACTGTCAGCCCCGCGCATCTACACCTTCGTTTCGGAGCGAGGGTTGGAACGGCGCGTGTTGTTCCCGCGATCCGAACGTGTGACAGGCGCTATTGCATAACTTAAGGAGTGCTCTAAAAATAAAAAATCTTTCCTACTTATTTGAATATTCAATACTCTTTAAGTAAACAAGTTGGTAAAGACGAGTCGAGCAACATTAATTAACATGCATAGTCATCAGACACGAGGTTCCGTCTCAAACCTGTTTCGGATTTGAACTGTGTTGACATTTATGTAACCATTAACTTTGATATTTTGAGTACGACGTACAAGTAATGATCTCAAACGTGTTTTTTGTTTGCCCACCTTGTTTGTACAACTCTAACAGTCCTCTTATTTTTTTGTTTCTTCGACGATGAATAAACTTTTTATGTCACTTAAATACCAGTTTCTGAGAAATTGTCTGTATATTCAACAAAGGCATTTTAAGCCTCAAGTAAGCCTATTTGATTTGCAAAATGTTTCTGAATAATTCTATTGTCTGTTGTCATAATGCCAGCATTATTATTCAAAAGTGAAAATGTTATGAACGCTTAACGACGACATTTGAATATTTTACATTTAACCTTGTCCTAAGTTGTCGGCTTCAGAAGGTTGCAGATTCTGGAAATTTCCCATATCACGTACGCTTAACCATCACAACGCTATGTGATTGATGGTATCGACCCTGGCAACTCAGTCCATGCAGCTAGCCAACTACAAGGAATATTTGAATGTGGTATAAATAAAATATACTCACTTGTAAATTCGAGCGAGATCGCCTTGGCATTACACCAACAACCTCCCCTCGCATTATTGATTCGATAACTGCAAATAAAAACATTAATGTTAGTATAGAGTTACTGTTTATTATTAACTCGCAAGCCAGTGGCCAATGGTCTGTAACACAAATAATACATCATCTCAATAAAATAGCCTCATATAACTGTATTTCCCCATGCTGCAAATAGGTAAACATTGGTATAGTATTTTGCAGAAAGTTATCATAGAAATTAATAAAACAAATTGGCCGGCAAACATTGTTAAAAATGTATGATGGCAAAGGAAAGCACTCAGCGAAATTAACGTATGTGCACGATAAAAATGTTTGATAATTCTCTACATCAGAATTATTATTGCAGCCACTACGAAACCCTATCAGAGGCTTAACATGATAACGTAGATATCTGCTATCGTAGTAATATTCCCAAGCTGAGCGCTGACACGTACCGCACAATAGTTTGTATTGGGGATTTGCTAACTCAGTGCATATTGTCGGTGTACGGCTTCCTACATCCAATTATGCGCACGAGAATCAAGCTCTTGTTACCCTAACAGGATGTTTGTTACTACACTCTGAACATCGAGGACATATCCCAATAGAGTCGTAATGGCGTTCATTTTGTATAGGAAACAATTCCACCGAGCATTTTGATTTCCAGTGTTAAATGATTATCAGTTCTACTACATTTTATTTTTCAGACTTAATTGCTTCTATGTGGGATATTTGAATGGTTGTTATTCTCTGATTTATATTTTAAATCGGTAACGTAACATCTTTATTCATTTTCTCTCTTTACTTGTAAAATTTAGAAAATAAAACGATGTATTTTAATGTAAAGAATAAGGCGCTGCTATACAAAGAGAGATTTTATAGAGTAACAATATCATTTTTATAACGCTATTCTTTGTATTTTCTACTCGAGTAGTGTTTGGTATACGATGATTCATATCTATTCTTATTGACTATTCTATGGCTATTAAGCGATTAACATTTGTTGGACATAGGAGGGACATTTGACACAAGTGACAGTTTTATCTAATAGTTATTATCATTCTCTATATGCATGTGATGTTCTAGTTTAGACTGAATACATAATTCAGTTTTTGCATGTTATGATTTTGCAAATTTGTTTAAATGAGGGTTTTTACCAGCTTTACCAACCAGAATACTATGAGATTATCCAGTAATTTTATAAGTAACGTTTCATTTTCCGTAAATATTTTAATTCAGATCCATTGCGAAGTGGAGATAATCAATAAACTGTTAATTTTATTTTATATGCATATTCGTTGAAACGAGTTCAATTATATTTATCCCACCTCCTCCTGAAATGGAATCTATATCGTTGTATTCTACGTCTTTGAGAGTCATTCTACTGGCCGAGATTAGAAATCAATCTTGACTACGTTTAACAATAATATTTAAGTCTAAGGAAAATCTGCAAATAACTAAACGGCGTTAAAGGAAAACTAATAGCATTTAAACATTTGCATCAATACATTATGAATCGTCCTCATAGATATATGAGGTGGTATATAGGTGACGCAACTTGTATCACACTGCAGACACACGTCAATCCATTCGAATTGCAAACAATATACTTAAAAGGCTTGTATATTTATTGCCCGCTTCACCTTATCTCGACTATTTATTGAAACTGCGAAGCGCTATCGCAATAACCCTACAAACGACCTTAAGTTGTTTATTTGCAGACTTTTCAATTGGGATGGTGCCTAGTGTGGAATATCACATATTTATAAATTGAATTTTAAAATTGTTGATTAAAGATACACAAATCTAAAAGAAATAGGTATTTAGATTGACGCGATTAAAAATTATAAGCAAAAAAAATATTGCCCATCTCTTTCTCGCAAAACAATTTGTTACGTCACAAGTTGCTACCGCCATACATTTTGTAATGACAAATGTATGGCAATGTTTGGCGGGTTCAACTCGTGACGTCACAGGCCGATATATCGCTCTCTTTCATATTGTAAATTTAAATTGTTTTTATCTTCGTAATTTTTTAAGATATACGAAAATAGATTCTAGACTGTTTAATAACATGTTGTCTAACATCTAATAGACGAAAAAAAATTTTTTAGGCAACATGCCTATTGCGAATTTAAGGACTGGCTTCGTCAATTTTTCATTCACCTCTTTTTAATCTTGTTTGTCGTTCTCACTTAGATCAGGTTTAGTTATAAATGGTCTTCAAAGGTCACCACTACTATTTCGCCACGGTACATTTTGATTGATTTTATGTATTTGTAAAAGATTACTAGATTTACTTAGGTATCGTCCGCGTATGTGTTGAGAGAATATTCCTATGACCTGAACTATACTAATAAATTGCATTCAACTCTGTTCTGTTCAACTTCAACTGTATTAGGAATCTGCTACTAAAATGTAATATTACCTCCATCACCAAGGAGTTTCATTTGCACCAGAGCCGGGTCTTCGCTGTGCTCCTCCAAAACCGTGTCGTCAGTCACAGTGAGCTCCTGTGAACAACAAAATGTCATATTCTAGTTCGTTTAGTTATATTTTAGTCATGAAACTAGTTACCATAATATACGTTATCGTCCAATCGATTTGATCAACTCGATTGGATCATTTCCATATTGACATAAACAGTATAGAGTATAGACCGTCAAGTCAATCCACGGTCAGTTTTACTTGATCCAATCGAACTGATCAAGCCGATTGGACGATAGATTGGATGGTGTATGGCCTACATGACTACTTGTTTATTGTGGTCAATCGACATGAATAATTTAGGACATGTTTCACAATCTTCTAATAAGTGTCAGATAGCTTATTCGGAAGTTTTGTTTCTGCTCACTTTATATCGAGCGACAGGGACAAAACATGCAAATAAGCTATCAGACACGTATCAGTAGATCGTGAAACAGCCTTATGAATAGTAGTCTCCTATACTCAGATTGTTACTAATCTTCGACAAACTTCTGCAAATAATATTCCAATCGATTTTAGCCTAACTTTAAACAAAGGCGCGCGGAGTACTTTTACGACTGCCTCGAGCCGAGATCAAAGGGATTAAAACTGTTGAACGTCGAAATGGCAATTAAAGATAGCTAAAGATGGATGGAAGACACGTGGAATTAATTATCTTGTTATGTTCGGATAATAGGAAGATCGATAGATGAATGAAGGCCATGATGAAAATGACATAATGATTTATATTTTACGAGTGTAGAATAATGTAATTTAGTAAAATAATATAATATATAAAAAACCGGCTAAGTGCGACTCGCGCACGAAGGGTTCCGTACAAAACGGAGCAAAAAAATCATGTTTGTTGTTTTGCAGCCTCTCCCCCTAAATATTTATTTTATTCTGTTTTTAGTATTTGTTGTTATAGCGGCAACAGAAATACATAATCTATGAAATTTTCACTATGTACCTATCACGGTTAAGGTACATAGTGTAAGTAGTAAGTGTAGTGTAAGGTACATACAACCTGCTCGACGACAGACAGACGGACAGACAGACATACAGCGAAGTCTCAGTAATAGGGTTCCGTTTTTACCCTTTGGGTACGGAACCCTAAAAAGTAACTAATAGGACATTCATTAATAATTGCATACGTAGATTGTAGAAATAGGTACAATAGAGATGTATTTAACTTTAAAAATTGTATTAATGAGCTTTAAATAGTTAAGACTGACTCAGTTCCAATTTCACCAACGCCCGTTAGTGTTAATCGCTTGTCTAAATATCATGCATTCTCCTTCATTAATACTAATAATGAGATCAAAGAATCAACGATTAACTTTACCAGGCGTTGGTGAAATGGGCACTTAAGATGACGCTTTTCGTCTTCGTCAATTCTGTCTACTGAGCATAGTAACTTGAACAATTCACTCTGTATTTAGAACGAGAAAATCTTGTCTAGGTTTGTTTGCCGTGCCTACCCAGTAAAATAATTTGTATTGTACAAAAACTCAAAGTTTAATTTCACTCGCACATTAAATAAACTATTTAGTTTACTGATCCAAACTCCACATTCTCGTTGAATGTAAATATTGTTGTATATTTTGAAACTTTCTCACGCGGGGATTTAACGTTAATAAGAGGAGTCTGTTTCGTGTTCGTTATATCCAATCAATAACAAATTACCCACGTTCTATTTCGCAACTAAGATGGATGAGAGTTGCCCACTGAAAATATTGATAGCCAAGTTTTGTCTGTAATAAAATAAATAGGTTTAAGGTAATTCCATGTTATATATTATATATTAAATAAGGAAAAATGCATTATTGGTATAAAAGTGTACTACTATTTACCACCGTCAGGTTAGGTTAGGTAAGTGAAATTGTCTAGTTATTGTTAATGAAATGAAAAGAGCACCACTTTATGGTCTTTAAATAAACTGGAATATCTAGGACTAAGATATAGATCCTAGTAAATGGAAATAGGTCCATTTTGGACAATCATAGAGTAAAATTTACGACTATATCAAAGTACAAATGATGTATATTACATACGCCTACAAACGTAATAATTAATAACCTTGGTACAACAAAAATATTAGTTCAATAGAGTTGAGCCCTCGATAAACAGATTGGCGAGCCAGAGACAAAGTTGCGGAAACTTTAGGGAAACAAAGAGCGAACTTTTGGAAAGTTACTTGGGTTACTGTGCCCCCATCCTCCTCGGGGAAGGTGGGCGAAATGCTCTGAAACTTTGACATCTCAGATGGACAAACTTCGCAACTCGCTAATTCGGAATATACCTAAATTTGCTTAATGTCTCAACTTTTCAACTATAATTACAAAGCAAAGTTCTTACCCAAGCTTTTGCTTTCGACGAGATCGGGATAAAAATAGTACTCAATGTTATAATTGAGAAAGTTTGTTCAAAAGCTGTTTGTAATAAGAAGTTTTTATTCTTAATCTTTAAACGTTTGTTATTTCCTCAATAGGGAATATGCATTTGTTTTAAAATAGCAAAGTCGTACCTACTTTTCCGAAAGGAAACATAAATATGAACCGAAAAACTTACAGCAATCAGTTGCTAAATTGTATAGTTACAGGATTAATAAAAAGACGACGATTTTTTTGCGATAATTGAAACCGAAAATTACCGTTCAAATCCTTATGTTATTTGTGTCATTTTTCTTATAACAATCGGATAAATAAACCTAATGGATATGTTACATTTCAACTGCGCGCTGCGGTTGTGACCAGTGACGTCATTTGTCAATTGTCATGCATTTTTATTTTTTTGTATGGGCATGCGTCTTTAAAACGATCACCTTTGTGATAACTGTATTTCGTCAACGGTTGATCGTAGTTATGCCTTTGCAAGGATAATTATATTTCTCAGCTTATTATGTATTTTTCGAAGAGCCAATAAAAAAATGGCATATTCCTATTATTTTGTTGCACAATGCACAGTGACTAGTCAACATTGGACGATAACATCATTTGTCCTTTAAAAGTAAAGAAGGTTATTTACGAGTAGGTACTTAAGCTGCACCATTATAATATGTTTACATACTTTTTGTATAGTAACAGTGAATAACTATAACTGCAGTCATATATAACGACATAAGGCGTGTGATATATTTTTTTATTTACTTAACCAAAAACATTTTTAACTATTGGACAACGGTTGGATAACCTCAAAAAGAAACTTATATTACCTCAGGTATATCAAGGTAACAGGGTTAAATTTTGATTTGTAAACATCACATAACCCAAAAAATACCATCGGCGTAAGATATTTTAGTTCAAAGGATGTAAGAAAGATGAAAGAAAAATAATGTCTTTCAATAACGCAAAACAACAAAGTTTCTCTTTGAGAAGTTGTCTCACCCCTTGAGCGAGAGGAGATGGGGCGAATTGGGCGAGTTAACAATATTCATATTATAACGACATTTTACTGGCATAATTTAATAATATAACCCATCTTTGCAAAACATTTGACATGTAACATACTTAGTATAATAATTAAGTTGAAACATAATTCAGTAAGGGTGAGGCAAATGAGCGTCATTTTGTGAGTTTTAAGTTGCGTATTTTCGGTCGGGTAACTATTATTACATACTAAAGTAGGTCCTTACAACTAAGTTGCCATGTGAAATCAAATATTATGGGCTGGGTGGGATACGTGGGCCAATTTTAGGTACAGGGCGCTAAAGGTACAAAAAAAATTCATTTTACACAATAATACTACAATATGATATACATTTTATCAGTAAGGATATAGGGTAGTCTGGCGAGCCTGGAATCGCAGTCCATGACTTTTCTATGAAACCGACTGCAGCCGTGTGTCGACCGAACGTCTCATTTGGCCTCATCCTAAGTAAATGATTGACTGTAGGCAAATGTGAAGTAGACAAGCTTATGTATAGACATACCGTATGTATTGACTAGATAGAACCTTTAAATCGCACAAAATCAAGCTCTATATGCTGAAACATTATTATTGGATTCATGTCACTGGCGGTATATCAGCGACATGAAACTGCATTATATTTCCATTTAGCTTTGAATACTTCGTCAGTGCAGAATTTAATATTCTGAAGTATAATCTTAGTTCATAAATTAAGAGCCCTATTACAAATCTGCATGCACTCTGCGAGATTAGGTATTTGAAGCGTTCCCGACATTTTGCATTTTGTAGTAATTTTGCAGTTGTATTTGTCGTTTTTATTGAAATAGGTTAATAAATTCATGCTTTAAAATTATAAAATCTTTATTCCTCATGAAGTAACAATTGTTCGGGTATAAATTTTGCTTAATAATATTACTGTAGATAGGAGTAATCCACAGTAAACTTAAAGCGATTTTCGAAGTTTCTTTGGCTTAGAATAAGATTTTTTTCTATATTAAATCAAAGATATTTAAAAATTCTAAGGCCGCTACGAACTATACGGCTATATTATAGGAGGTAACATTCTCATTTTATTATTTCATTTGCTTAGAACAGTAGTTCAATCCAGGAGCTCAAAAAAGTGCCTTCGCACATTTTATGAAAATCTTTCTCTGCAATTTTGGGTTTAATTAAAAAGTTAAGCAAAATGTACAAAAAGATAGGCCGCTACGAACTAGGCCAATAGCTATTCTGCACTATTCAATATGTCAAAATTGTTAATCTATCTTTATTTCTGAGATCAAGAACGCCATAATTGGCCATTTTACGCAAAAATCACAGTCGAGATGTAATATGCCTCTTAATGTGAATTCGTGAGATATTCGACGTGGCTCATTTACAGTCCGTTCAGAGTTATTTTACCCTTATGCCAACGACATAAGGATCACTAATATTGAAAGGTGAAATAACTCAGAACAACTATAGCATTCGACATTTAGAGGCGCAATGACAATTACATGAACATTGACAATGACATTATCTTGACGCACGAAAAGCTGTCAAGCACGAATTTAATACGACAATATTATACTTTAAACGAGCGATTCATTGTATATATAATCAGAATCTCGGCAACGGCTGCAGGTATTTTCATGAAATTTAGTATACAGGAGGTTTTGGGGGGAGAAATATGGATATTATGCCTGGCAAACCGCGAATTTTAAAGTAACAAAAATTTTTCATTCATCGTGAAACAATAATTCAATATTTTTGACTCCAGTATTGTCAATCCAATTGCATAGGTATAATTTTTGTGTTGTTGGCAACTTGGGGTCTTGGGTTCGAATCCCGGTCAGAACAATATTTTTGTGATTCATTTTTTTTTTTTTTTTATCTTCTAGAACTCCTAGCAAAGCTCGGTTACCCTGGTACTGATCTAGTTAGTCTAGTATAACAATAAATAATAGAGCCTTCTAAGAGACGCGCATGTTTGTTCGGTATTCGAGTTATTTTTAAACCGCCATATTATTACTCACGAACGAAAACCAGTTCGATGACTGATTTAATTCAACGGTCCAAACTAATAAGTCCATGCGCGTCTATAAAAACTTGGGCAAATGGAAAGCGGCATTTCTGTTAGCGACTTTCTTAAAAGTGTATTGTAATGCCTCAATCACATACATACGATTTCCTCGATCTTGTCACGTTTGTCCTTTGCGTTTACAAAATCATGCAGGAGTAAAGATTCTTGACGGGACCACTCACTGCCCAGAGCTGTTTCATTTAATTCCGTGGGATAAGATCTCCCCGGGCAATATCGTAACGAATATTATGCAAATCGTTTGAATGTAATGGAGGCATAAGGCGTGCCCGTTCGGTCCTTATAAGATACCATCATTACTAAGCTGGATAGTGGATAGCGTCGCGTTCAATAAACCAAACAGGTTTCGAGCGCAA
Organism: Phengaris arion; assembly: GCA_963565745.1. Lineage (NCBI taxonomy): Eukaryota > Metazoa > Arthropoda > Insecta > Lepidoptera > Lycaenidae > Phengaris > Phengaris arion. The sequence goes on along the minus strand of OY751445.1, from coordinate 13,765,424 downwards.
CTTCCCGCTTTGGAGTTGTTGTAGAACGGTTTTACAGTTACCCATACAGCATACACGCTTACGCCTTTATGGCCATTCCAGAAACAGGTCATGATTATTGATAAACGCCGTATGTGGTGCTATCGCATACATTATCTAAATCGTTGCCATTTCGGAATTCATTTATTCAAATATCCGAGCATTGATTTAGGAGTTGACTTAAGTAGCCTGATAGTAGACGAGACCACATTAAAGTCCTAATACAAGTTATCTGTATATCTATCGTAATAAACTGAAGTGTCTGTTTGTAATTTTCAATTAACAGCTTTTCACTAATTGCACGATAAAGTACAAACGGTAAATACGATAAAAAATCTTTTTTTTTTAATTTTCGTCTGTCCGGCTGGACCGATTTTCACGGGACTTTCACTGGTTAATATTATAAGGAGTAATTACCGTACCGAACCGAAGTACTAAGTACCGAATTTTCTCTTTGTTGACTTCCATTTTTAACATTCTGTAACTCACAACAGAATGGACGAAACAAAAAACAACAACATTTTTTTTTGTGTGAAATGTCAAAGGTGACATTTCACACAAAAAAAATAATTGTTGTTTTTTGTTTTCAAATTCAATTTCAAATCAAAAATTTCAAATTTATGCTCGTTGTCAAGGGACAACGAGCAAATTTTTGATCGATACTTTACAGTTTACGAGATATCGTTCGCTACGGCCATCTACCAATAATGGATTTCTTTTTCCCCAACCTATTATTATAAATGAGAAAATTTATGAGGATGAATGGATTGGATGGATGTTGGTTACTGTTTCACGCAAAAACTACTGTACGGATTTTGATGAAATTTGGTATGGTATATGGTTTTAGCTCTGGATTAACACATACAGGCTACTGTTTATTCCGAATAAGTACAGTGTTCCCGTCGGACATTGTATTTACGCGGGCGGAGCCGCGGGACAAAACTAGTAATATGATATTTTAGGCAAAAAATAAGCTCCGATGAAACAAAATCAATACCGACAAGTTATTTTAGGAGCCAATATCAAGTGTATGTATAATGCCATCCATGTCGGGACGTTAACGTGTTATTTAGTCTCATTCTCCCCTGGGGAGCGACCGGACGGTTATCTATAAATAATTAGTACTTCACACGCATTGACGACTATATTAGATGCCCTCTTTTCTTGTGGAATAACAAAAAGAAACAATAAGTAAATAAGTGTTATATTAATCTAATCTCAACAAAATATAGCCTAACTACGGCCGCTTTCGACGGGCGATAATAAATTTGCTCTGGCGATACATTTTGAATTTGATTTTTAAGGTAATCCGCGGTTGCTGGCAGTCTACTGCACAGTGTGGTGACTTACCCCGGTGTGCTCATTGACGCCGACGATGACCGCGGTGTACCACTGCGTGGCGCCGGCGACTCTGTACACTTGCGCCCGGCATCCCCCCAGCACGGACGGCGTGGTGGTCAGTATGCGCTGGCCGTCCTGGCTCGTCCGCCAGTCCGCGGCCTCTGCAGCGAGGGCGGTGATGGTAGCGGGTTCGACATCCGCCTCCGCCCCAGCGAGTTTGGGCTCCCAATCCTGAAACAAAAACCATACGTTAGTATGTTACGTACCTAGCAACAGTCATTGATTGATCCATTAACTCACAAGAAACGCTGATATTTAGTACGCATCAGCATAATATAGGTAGTATTTATGATACATAGCCATCGGCTAAAAAGAATTATCCAAAAGTCGTCCCCTGAATTACTTATTTAACAATAAAAAAAAATTGAGAAACTACTTGTAAAATCATGTTATTTATAAGTTATCAGACAAGCGAAAATGCATTACAAATGATGCATCCAACATTTTATGAAGTCTGAACCGTGTAATACGTTGCACAAACACTTGACCTTTCTCGTTTAAGTGACTCGCGGGTCACGACCTCTTTACGACCAGTGTGACCTTTGTCAAACCCTCAGTTCATTCTTATCAAACAGTTTAGGTTCTAAACGAACGCTTATCTTTATTTATGAAACTCTTGGACGAATTTTGAAACGCTATTCACTCTGGCTGTTGCTGTCTCTGCTAGCCGATATGACAAGGACGACATGTGACTTGAGCATCACTTAATTTTATACTGAGCGAGAGCGCAGAGACAATACTTCCGGATAAACGATTTGTTGCTTATTAGGCGATTGTGAAACAGGCTCTTAGGTATTTGTTAATAAAGATAAGCGTTCGTTTAGATTTAGCGTCACATAGCTTATTTGCATATTTTGCCTCTGTTGCTCAGTATAAAGTAAGCAGCTACATACAGTATAAAGTAAACGATCTGACACGTATGACGTATCAGTAGCTTGTGAAACAGGCCCTTAATAACATACTTGGGGCTAGTTTCACTGATAAAAGTTTAAACTGTTGGGTAGCTTACGGCCAAATACTGAAACGATAATCAAAATTAAGAGCCCTCATATTCACAGGCTGTCGCTGTCTCTGCTAGCAGAAATGACAAGGACAGCGTGTGACTTGACCGTCACATAATTTAACTATCGTTCCAGTATTTGGCCGTTAGCTTATTTAACAAGTTTTGTCACTTTCTACTTTATATTAAGAGACAGAGACAAAACTCGTAACAACACATAGATGTTGTCAATATTAGGGCCTGTTTCATAATATCCTGAATCCTGATGGCAGAAAATTGTGAAATAGGCCCCTTAATATTTATAACTGTAAGTATCTAACCCAATTAAATAGATTGCCTGACTCTCTGCACATTTGACCGCGTTGACCTTATTTCAAGATAATTACTCCACGAGTTCTAAATGTGGAACGTTAGCGAGTGGAGCTCTATGTGAAGAGTCTCGATAGCCATAATCTACTAGGAACTGTCTGGGAATTCTACGAACAAAGCAAAAAAACCTGTAAATTAGTGTTGTCTCTATCTCGACCCCTAAAATTCGTCTCGTTCTCATCGAAAATTAATTCTTCAATCCTTAATAACCGAGTCGGGTAATTTAGTTCTTCCTACGTAGCTCCAGCTACAGCATATTGCAGATTCAATTGAAAGCTATTGTAAGACTCCAAGAAGGTCTGTTCCATACGTGTACACTGTGCAGACATAATGGGCAGATTCACAATTATATTGTGCACGGACCACAGACATAATAATATGCCTGTACTCTGTAAACATACGGGCAATCGTAAACAGTGTCCATAAATAGTGCAATTACCTCATGCGATTGTCAGTTATGCGACCTCGTATTCTGTGACCCACATTATCTATCGCCCACATATATTATCGGGTAATGTGTTATTATCTGTTTACCGAACCGCTCGTGAAGGTACTTCAGTGGAAAACTAGTGACTAGATCTGCATTCTGCTGTCAGTGCTGTGTCATGACTCATGTGTGATTCTTTCGTAACAATCGTTGGACACTCTAATTAATTTCTATTGCTATTTGCTGTCTAGCTTAATAAACACACCGGCATATTTAGCGGAACACAAAAAAAAGGTCCATAATTAAAAAAATATGGTTTTATTTTAAAATCTACTTACTACACTTCTTTTGTTATTTAAAGTTTCATTTGTTTTACTTAAAATGAGATCACATTAAGAACAGATTTTGCGAGTAAAGGCTATTTGTGAAAAATTGTACATTTTTGAACATTTCATGTAACCGGGAAAAGCGAAAATTAATATTAAAATAACAATTAATTAAATTAGAAAAATGGTGATTAATATCACGTATTTCCTCCACGTGCTCTTATTAAAGTTTCTACCCGTCTAGGCATACTGAGAATGATGTTATCGATGGTCTCCTGGGATAGTCTCCGCCATTCCTCAACTACGGCGATTCGCAGTTCACCCACGTTGGCAGGAGCTGGAATTCTGGACTTAACTTTTCTTTTCAGCAAGTCCCAAACGTGCTCTATTGGGTTCATATCCGGAGATCTCGCCGGCCACTCCATAACAGTGATATTCATATCATTAAGCATTATCCTGCATAAAAACAAAATCGTCACCGATATATGGGGCAAACGGTACGACATTTTCTTCTTAAACTTCTCTGATATAACGGTCTGCAGTCAGACTCCCTCTGTCAATCACTACCAAGTCTGTGCGAGCTCGCCGCCGCACAAATGCCCGCCCAAACCATTATTGATCCACCACCGTATGCAACTGTAGTTTCAAAATTTGTCTGAATGTATCGTTCTCCTTTGCGTCTGTATATTCTTTGCCTGCCGTCAATTTGATTTCAGAGAATTCTGCACTCATCACTAAACAATACCTTACTCCATTGGTCCGCGTTCCAAAGTCGATGTTCCTGAGCAAAAGTTAACCTGTTTCTACGATGATTTACCTCGAGCCTTGGACCCTTGGCGGGCACAAATGAACCCAAACCAGCTTCTTCGAACCTTCTTCGTACCGTACGCTCACTTACGGTTACACCCCGCACTGCTTCTAACTCATGTCGGGCTTGGACGGCCGTCAAACGGGGGTTCCTACGTACACGAAGCCGAAAGAAACGATCATCCCTACTCAAAGTGCGTCTTTTTCTGCCTTGTCTTGCTCTTCTCACATAAGTACCGGTCTCCCTGAACCGTTGGATACTGCGATGGATCGTTGAAACTGGTCGACGAAGATCTCTGGATATCACTCTGTAGGTTTGACCATTTCTTCGCATTTCGAGTGCCCTGGCAATCACCGTTGGGGCTAAGTCAGGCATAATTCAGTCCTCAACTCCAAAAAGGTACGCTTTTAAAAAAAAACTAACAAAGAACAGTATTTCAATGAAATTTTAAATCAAACTCTCGAAGAAATACTCGATGTTCGCTCCAGATAAGGTGTATTTGAATAAAATTAAAACAATTGCATAAAATGTGATGTTCAGTTGTTTTCTTAATTTGAAAATATTTCTTTTTAAATTAAATGACGTATAAACCAGCCTTATATGATACTTATATCAAACCTTTATTTTATGTTCCGCTAAATATGCCGGTGTGTGTAGAATTAATGCATCATTGAGCACCGGCAAATGTCATCAATGTCGTTATCCTAAGATTGACACCAAATATACACACACATAATAAGAAATTATACTGTCAATTATATCAAAGAACGAAACGACCAACGGCCAGACCCGTGAACGAAAATCCTGGCTGGAAAAAACTCACGCCCGGCCGCATCCGCATTCGCCCAGCCACGCGCGCACAGCCGCGAGCTGTCATTCGTGTAAATCGGTGGAATGACGATTATTTACGTTAGTAATATATGTTATTTTTACCATACCATATACCATAAAATAAGACGCTATGTAACATAAAACTAATTGTTAAATTAATTACGGTTCAAATTTGCGACACTAGCGACATCTCCTCGCTATCTACAGTACCTAGTAATATCCAAATTACAATTAAATTTAACCTACGAATAAGTTTCACTGTATTAAATAATAGGCGACGGTTAACGCTTTCCATCAGGCACTACGTTTGCTCATTGGCTCCTTTATCACAGACACATGTTGCTATATACCTAACAAATGAAATATAATGCTTACATATTTATGTCAATGTTACACCAGGCACCTGAGTGTGACGTGTCCGGTACATTGAACCCGGCGGCCTTCTATTATAGTAAACTATAGCATCGCTCTACGTCCGCGTCAGACATTTTGTAGGATCGATATAATCGAACCGACTTTACTCGTGGATAAGCAACGGGGCAAAGTGTGCACTGGGCGTATTTGTTTCGAGGGCCATAACGAAAAAAAGTATAATATTATAGAACTATAACTGGGAGTAGCAACTACATAATTACGAATAAGGCGAAAATGTTTTGTAAATGTAATGGACTTATTGTTTCATTAATATGCAACAAGCCAACTTACTTTTATACTACCAACTTTTCATTCATTCATCAATGCTTCACATGTAAATGCTTTGGTAATTTTATTCTTAGAATGAGAAGTGAGAACCTTCCTTTGAGATGTCGATTAAAATACACTCGCATCTTTTCACAAAGACATTGCACTCTCGTCTTATGCGACATTTTCAGCTACTATGACCAGGGGTTAGCCTAAATTGCCGACTGGGCATGACAAGAGGATAAAAGTCCTGACCAAGCACTTTTAATCCGCTAACAGACCGGTAATTATTGTTGCTAGGGCGATGATTATAGGGCGAAATTCATTGAAAGTATTTAACTGCCTTTTTTTAAATAATGGTATTTTTAATCATTCTCAAAACAGCTGATTCTGTAATTGCTGTTCGAAAACTATTGAAGGTCTGGTTGGTTTGCTTATATATTATAACAACAAAATGGTGGTTTCATAAACGTCAAACCAACGTCTAAGGCGTTTTTATTGGTCTAAAGTACCAAAATCAGTGTAGCTGTCGGGCGCTACTTCTACAGTCGCCCGTTGACGCCGAGCATTATTTCATAAATTAAAACTAAAACCCACAACAAAACTTTCTCAAGATTAATAGCAATTAACAAGAAACGAAAGTCGAAAGCCCTTCGAAGTATAAAGTTATAGCCTACTATAATACAGATTAATGATTGAGAATCAATAACACTCATCCACGAGATAACCAGAGATAGACAATTACCAATAATTTCTGAACAGCATCTTACACTTTAATATCTGGATTATCGTGCACGAGTACAAAATACCAATACAACTTTCTCCGAAACAATAAGCTCTAAAATAGTTAGCTAGTTTCACGGTCAAAACAATTTCGCTTCTACCCGTCACATAATGCTCGGTGTCGCGCTCCGTAGAACCATGTGATTGAGCATTACGCAACGCTGGCTCCGATGTTTTATTTCTCGTAAGCACAATCGGTCACAACTCACAAACCATGGAGTATGGAGATAAGGAGTACAATCTCTCTAAGGCAGCAAAGCTAAAAAGTGTCCGATAAAAGTAATTAAATAATAGTTTCAAAACTGGCCATAATGGCGCTAGAGTGCATAGAGGGTGTGTGATATGAATAAGAGATGGGAGTGAAGTGAGTTCAGTTTAGTTATTTAGTTATCTCCATTATAAAACTTGCTTTTATTAAACAAGTTTGCGTAGTAACATAAATATGTTACTACGCAAATTTGTTTTTAGGCCAAATTTCACAATTAATAAGATAGTTTATAAAGATCAACTAACTTATTAATTGTGAAAAGCGCGCCATTGCAAAGCTAATTTTGCCGCTTTCTTTAAAATTTACACTCTAGGTACAGTGGCGCCACCCTTATTTGATGCTTTTTAGCGGACACTTTTCTATCCTAGAGATTGTACACAACTCTATACTCCATGTCACAAACATAGACGTAGCGTAGGTACCACATTTCGACCTTATAAAAATGACAATAAGGTTCAAAAGTACATCGCGGGTGTGTGCGACTGTACTTTATTTGTGGCAGACATTTTGTATAGATACAATTTAAGTAAGTAATGAAAAACGTGCAACCAAGAACTTACTTGCTGGACACCCATTTTGAAGCCGATTTCTTTGCCCTTTTGTGTGGATAAATAAAAGCTTATTTCTCAATAAACTTGATCGAGGTTGTTCCGAATAGGATCAGTAAATAATAAAAAAATACTTTCTATAAAAGGAAACATTGAATTGAATTTAAGCTTGTTGATAGTAAAAGCTTTTTTTTATAGAGTTAAGAATATGTATTAGCTTTAAAAATTTACAACTGCTCTACTTTCTAAATCAATAAATAGCACGCATTGTAAATTCCTTATTTCTCCCACCTAAAACTGGTGAAAAAAAATCGGATACCTTCTCTTTGACAATTAGTGACGACTTCTTGTTTTGACCTTTAACCCGGAATTTAGGCTGGCAGTAACTCTATTATCGATTATTCTCGTAAATATGCTACAGCAGTATCCTACATTACATAATCTTTCACTTTCCTTAATCACTATTTCTTTAATTTTACAGACTTATCTCAGAACGTTTATTATCCGCATTAGGGTCACGCTTGCGACTCGTCATGTCACCGTACGTCCGCACACTCCGCAGTGGAGGTGGCATGATTTAAACGTATTACGTCAGAGGTCTCTACGCCAGAAGCACTGTTTATTGCTTAAATGGGTTCTGCTATGTAGCCGACTAGCTGCGACTAGGTAAGTTTCATGTGTACGAGACACGAGTAGATAAGTCTGAGAAGTTTGTAATTATATAAGGCCCGATAAAATCAATTACGGATATTTTGGGCATACGATCTCCTGCTTATTTGGAGACGTTTAGGCAGAAAAATAATTGTCATACTCGAAGAAACAAACTTCCTTTATATGGGCGAGTTTGTGATGAGCGGAGAGTCAACATGAGATGACATTTTTTTTACTTTGAGTATGACAATATTATATAATTAGCAGTGGATCATATACCCAAAATATTCGTAATTAATTTTACCAAACCCTATATTATATTGCTTGATATTCCAACAAACACACTCGCTAACATTTTTAGTTTTTACGTGTTATGCACACTGAAAATGCAAATCTCAAAGTGTTTTTATTTAGGGGAACTGGTCAAAAGACATACAACATACATAATATACACATCACCAAACACGTAACTATATACTACTAAACTGTATCGTGATGGTGACAATAAATAATGGTATAAATAGTTCAGAATCCCGAAAAAGTACAGTATTCCCGTGGGATACTACGTATTTACGCGGGCGAAGCCGCGGGCAACAGCTAGTTAAAGATAATATCAGCCGAATGTACTTTCCTTGTATTGCGCAACAAATACAACAATAACAACAATTTTTGCCGTTCCCAAGTACCGACCTACTCGATTTATGGCAGGTTATCGATCGAGAACCGCAGTCTGTTATGATAACAACACGTCTACGCCCACGCAGTTGCTACGTGAGCTACGAGTACGTAAAGGGTGTCTCGTTACTAATGGGATGTAGTGTACCTTTCCCACTCATTATATATTGTAATCGTGTGTGTCGAATGTAGCTGAACAATGGTTGAGTGGGTTACGGTGGAGATAATCTATACATACTTACAAATAAATAAAATTGAAGAAGAAGAAGAAGAAGAAAAAATAAATAAAGTTGAAAGAAGGAAGAAACCTGGCAACTTGTCCAATAGTTCTCCTGTTATTGCCTATCTGCGTAAACGTCATAAACTTAAGCAGTAAATCATATGCCCAAAACATCCGTAATTGATTTTTCCAAACTTTATATACAGTAGGTTAAGCTGTGCTTCATAAATTATGTAGAAGAAGTATCAGTTAGTGAGTTACATATTATATTATACATCTACAATTTACGAAAAATTTGCATATTATTGTCCTTTCTACTTTCTAGTGTTACCTAAATACAAAATAAACGACACAACACGGAAACCACTTGAATGATTATTGAATAAATAGCCATTACTTGTCCCCTAATAAATTGTTTGAAACCGAGACGACACGCTCCCCATTAATCATATCAAAGGTCTGAGAGCTTCGGCGAAAAGGGACAGCTTAGGTAAAGAATGTTCTCGAATATAGAAAATACAAATTGTGAGACAAAACAACGAGAAGGATACTTTTTATCCGAGAAAAGTACAGTATCTCCGCGGGATACTGTACTTACGCGGGCGGAGACGCGTGCAATAGTTAGTTCTGTAATACCCGGATCCTTAGTCCTTGGAGACTAGACAAGATTTCAAATTCAGAATTCTCAGAGTTGGTTCCCAATATCCTCTGCTAAATAGCTTTCGGCCGCTTGTGCATTCAAGGTACGTTCAGACTGCCATTCCTCAGCCCAGCAGATATAAGCGGGTCTCTATTGGAGGTGTAGGACGTGCACTACATTTCAACAAGGCCCTTGGTAATAAAACTGTCAAAATCGCCCCATTTTATTTTTGTGCAGTTTTGTATGAGTTCTACGTCTCTCCAATATTTTATAGTATACGAGGGCGGCACTGAAAATTTCGGGAATCAAGGAAGTGACACAACATTACTATTTAAAAATGCATTTATTGCTTTTCGGAGAATACTAAGCGAAATTTGACACATTTTTCCATACGATGGAACCAATCATTGAAGCATCCATTCCATTCGGAAGTTGTCTCCAAAATGGCGTCCACAGCTTCTTAGTTCTTCAGGTGATGAAAATCTCTGACCACGCAATTTATTCTTTATTTTAGGGAAAGTATTGAAATCATTAGGGCTTAGGTCGGGACTGTACGGCGGATGGTCTAATAATTCTATGATTTCTTGCTCTAAAAACTCTTTTGTTCTGTGCGCGGTGTGAGAACTCGCATTGTCGTGATGGAGGATGATGCGGCGGTTGCAGTTCTCTTTACTGAGTTCAGAAACGACCTGTGGCAAACAAATGTTAGCATACCCTTCTGCATTAACCGTTCTTTGTCCCTCAAGAGGAATAGTCGCAACATGGCCGGCCGGTTTTGGACACAAACGTAGCCATCATTTTTTTTGCAACACTCCGTGAACGAACAATTTTTGTTGGCTTTAACTCATTTTCGAACACCCAAACTCGTGACTGGTTTTTTGTTTCGGGTTCGTACGCGTATATCCAGGATTCGTCACCTGATACGATGTTGTATACAGCATTTGAGGATCCTGCGTGGAATCTTACGAGAGTTCTGACGCACCAAGTAACGCGAGCCGCTTTTTGCTCTTCACAGAGCAAATGCGGTATCCATCGGGAAAACAACTTTTTTACACCTAATTGTTCATGCAAGATTATTTGTATTTGACTCATGCATTGGCATGAGTCAAATACAAACTCATAGACATTGGTCTAAAGTTGCCTGAATTTCGCGGTATGTCACATGTCGATCTTCCTCAATCAGCTTACGCACAGCATCAACGTTTTCTTGGGTGACTGCAGTTTTTGGACGACCTTGACGGGGATCATCACTGAGCTTGACACGTCCACGTTGAAATTCAGCAAACCAGCGATAAATTGTGGTTTTGGATGGGGCTTCATCACCAAATGCAGAAATCATCCGGTCAACACACTGTTTTTGTGTTAAACCACTTCGAAAGTCATAATAAATCATCGCTCTAGAATTTTCTCGAGTCAAATCCATTTTCTCAACGACTAAACAAGTTTGACAAGACCTTGTGACAAGACCGAGAATCTTATTTTAAATAAATAAACGGTATTCGATTTTTAAAACCAAGGAGTTTTAAATGAAAAAGATTTTAATATGACAGGAACAGTGGAAATATTCCATTCCCGATACTTTTAGTGCAGCCCTCGTATATATTAGATATTGCCCGCGGCTTCGTGCGCGCAAAAGGATATCTCGGAGGAACCGTACATTTTGTCGCGATAAAAAGTATCCTATGTCCTTCCTCGTGGTCCGCTCTATGTCTGTACAAAATTTCATCGAAATCGGTCGGGAGTTTTCTTGAGCTGAAACTTTCGGAGCCTATTCAATGAAAACAAACAAACTTCTCCTCTTTATAATATTATATTTTAGTATAGAAATATAGACGTAAGTACTAAGTACAGTAAGTTCGTGCGCGAGTGAAAGAGAAAAGTAGCGATAAGTGAATGTAAGAAATTCTACGTGCTCCGCGACCACACTTTAGCTTTCTTAAACAGCCGAATTCTCAAACGATTCTTAAAGTTACGAGCTCCTTAACCACAGACTGTCACTTTCGCTGCATGGCAATACGACAAAGACAGTGACTTGAGAGCATCTTAAATTAAGATTCGTTTGAGTATTCGGCGGTTAATATACCTATGTATTTACAGTTTACACGGACGACATATCCGTGGGAAAAGATAAGGACATTCCAAAACAAACATAGAAGCTTTTACTTAGCTAACAGGAAATTCTCAAGCTCGAAGAAAACGTTAAACGTGTCTTAACGCTGACCCTCGCTAAATTCCTTGCAAACTTGCTAAGATAAATTATCTATATTATGTACAAGCTACGGCCTATGGTCCACCAGTCCAGGTTCTATGGACCTTCGAAAATTGTAATTTCTCAGACACACAGGATTCCTTACGAATTGCGATGTTTTTCTTCACCGCTTTGTCCTGTCCACGTCATAACGTTTGCATCGCTCGTCAACTTAAAATGGACGGTAGGCGTCGTGCCAGCTCACAGTACGGCGACGTCGCCCCAGCACGGCGCAGAATGTACCGGAATTTCACAAGGTACACCCAATCCGTGAGTCGTGCGTGACGTGCATTTTTAAGACGGCGTGAATTTGCACGTTATGTTAACGCACCGTGCCGTGACCCCTCACCGTTTGATGTTGACGACGACGCGCGACGTCGTGAACTCGTGACGTACCGTAAGAGCGTCCATATAGTGCACTTATGAAATTGGAAGTCTCAACTTGCGGGTTCTCGAATGCAGTTCAAATCTAGCTTACAATCATTTAAATGTTAAATGATTTAAAGCTATATTTGTGGTGCATTCAAGAGTGTGCAGGTTGAGTTTGTTGACACGTTAAATTTTCTACATTCCAGCAATATTTATTTACAATTAACATTTAACACAACTGAAATTTAGACCTGTAAGGCTCAAACTACATGCATCTTGAATTTCTCCGGCCAGCGGAAAAAAAACCGCGCTGAAAAAAAGAACCGCTGCGCTAATAATACCATAGAGCTGAAAATCGAACGCACTCGAGACTCAAACACACGGCCAGAGAGATTACGGATGCATGTAGTCCGAACCTGCCGACTTTCGTCAGTTCCAGTGATCGGGCACGCCACGCTCGAGTCGGCACAGACGTCGGACCTTGTACCCAACAAACGGAAACACTTTTTGTGCCCTGAGGCAATTTTATTAAGTGCCCTATCTCGCTTTTTGCTGAACGAAATTACGTATTCGAGTCAGTGGAATCCAAGTAAATTTATCTTATTTTAAGAGATTAGGTAAAAGGCATAAAACGCACCAAAATAAATAAAATGCGCCTTCAATTAATTTTTTACATAATTTGATAATTTAAACATAATATAATAGGCAAATAATACGGTAGAAATGCAAAAAAGTTATGAAGATTATATGCAAATTGCTGCATAATAATTTCCCACCAGAATTTTGCGAAGGTTTAGTCCAAAAATAAAAATAAATGTTATGAATAAAAAATATGAATATTACTTTACATTTACAACGAACATAACAACCGTAATTAATTCACAATTCCTACCTTTAACATTCATTAAAATTTAAAACCACTAAAATATTCAAATCCCACTTTAAACATTGTATAGTTCATACAAAATTGAACGCGCTCGTCGTAAAGGCATCAACAAATGACCTGTATCTGTACCCGCTCTCTCACACCCACGTCAATGTCACGTTACCCCCTACACGCGCCTGAGGGGGGGCAACGGGCATTGGAGTAAGTGCGTACACATAATGCGATGCGACATATTTGTCGATAAGTGTCGCGGTGCATTGCTCCTGCAGGAACGTGTGTGCATTCGGCCAATATTAAATTAGGCTCATTCTCTCATATGAAGATTAGAGAATCATCTTCATAGCCTCATATGAAGATTAGAGAATCATCATATAAGTATATAAATCTTCATATAAAATATAGACGCTCGCATAGACGTAACCGCTAACGGGAGAAACGTGAAATTTGGACAGTAGTTTTAATTTACAATGTAGAGTGTAGACGCACACTAAGAAGGGATTTTGAAAAATTCCACCCTTAAAGGGGTAAAATAGGGGTGGAAAGCTTATCTAGGACACAATAATCATCTATGTGCCAAATTGCATTCAAGTCCGTTATGCGCATCAGGCTCGAAAATAAGCAAACATTTACCTGTTCCATATAATATAATATATATGCTTACTAGCTTTTGCCCACAGCTCCGCCCGCGTAAATACAATATCCCACGGGAACACTTTACCACCATACCAAATTGCATCAATATCCGTTCAGTAGTTTTTGCGTGAAAGAGTAACATACAATATACATCCACACATCCTTACAAAATTTCACATTTATAATAGTAGTAGGATTTATTACTCTAGTCCTTACAAATTAGGTACAATTTTACGACTAATGTGTCTACGAAATACCAGATGCACTGTCAGTTGTCGCTGAGTGCAAACTCGCTTTAACCGGGTCGAAGTTTACACGTTCAAATGTTGCGGGCAACAGTTTCTGTCTGCGTGGGGCCGTCGGTCGTGGGCCGACTGAGTTCGCGGGCCGCGATAACGTTTATTGGCGGTTCATTCTGTTTTTAACGACTGTTTGTCTGTAACTTTTACCGAACTATCGCTTAATTATACCTAGAATTTTGATAGTTTGATGGTTGTACGAAGAATTCCAATGCTTGTATGAAATTAAGCATATTGATAGTTAATTCGTCTGGTTTGAAAACTAAATAAAAAACTTTGAAGGCACAGGAATACCTGTTAAAAAAACGCAATTAAAATTATAATACATAGGTAAATTTACAGTCTGTGTTATTTATTTATTGTTGTTTATCTCAAAGTAATTTACTAAATCATAAAATATATTACCGTAACGCATATATACTAGTAGTAACTACATAGCATACATGCCGCAAATAAAAGCCCGTTGATTAAAGGTTTCTCCAATACATAAAATATGTTTATGCGTACAGAGTGCTTGCTAAGTGTTGAGTTTTTCTTTTCGCATTCGATCGTGAGCGCGTTTGGCGTTTACTAGGAATTTGTATGTGATTTGTACAGCGCCACCTAGTTGTAAACGCGACAACTAGGTCAAATCACATACAAATTCCTAGTAAACGCCAAACGCGCTCAAGATCGTATGCGAAAATAATAAAAGGATTGTGTGGTTTTATGAAACCACGGTAAAAGTGAAACTTAATAACAATAAAATGCGCTTCTTGTGTCTTCGCGTGAACTACATAACGAGTTAAATGCGGTCTTTATCAATATACAGACTGTTTATGCGTTAGATTTTAAGTTAATTTTCTTAAGGAACTTTGGTTCTCATATGGCATACTAGATGGCACTGATTTGCCGCTAGATCACGCTATAGGTAAAGCGTACCTATTTGCATATGATTTTTATGAGGGCCTTACTAATGTGAAGTATTTTTGGGTTGAAAACCAATCAAGAAAAGGATTGTGTGGTTATATGAAACCACGGTAAAAGTGAAACTTAATAACAAAATAGCGTGGAGCACTGGCATAAATGAGTACCTAGTCTATACATTACACGGTCACCTGATGCGAACTATAGGCGCCGCCATATTGGCCTCGGCTGCTCTGACGAGCGCCTTTCACTTTATCCCTACTCCGCGGCCGACCGTCACGCGACATGCAACACACGGACGAAAAAAGACGAAAAAACTCACACTCAGCACTCAGTATATTCTACAGACCAATTATATTACACACGTTTAAAATTATAAACACATTACCAATGCTTTGCGTCGCGCAGTCGGGTAAAAAAAGAATAAGCCCCTTAACTACTCGTTTAATTAACAAACTAATTAGATCAACGACTCCGTCAGACTTTATCTTAAACGACAAACGAAACGATTACAACTAGGTATTATAAAAGGCGATAACTGTAGCGATAAGCGGGCACCGGATAGATACAGGGTTGTTGACAAGAGCACCGTCAAAAGCTAATCAATCATAGCTTTACCCGGGAGCTCCCGAAAATAGGGACACGAGCGTAACCACCACCTGGTATGTATAATAATGGGGAGGCGTGGGTAGGTTCAACGCGGAAAATCAATATAGCGGGCGACGAGCATCAAAACATGCCCACCCTCCTCCGGGACCCCCGGGCGAGCTCCCCCCGTCGCCAGGGGAACCCCCCTTGTTTGGCAGACGCCGGCCTTGATGTCCTCCCGCACCCCCGCGCACACCACACGTTTGGATAAACACTCGTATCGTCTCACCAAAATTGGGTTATGCGAGAGTTTTTATCTACGAATTATTCCAGTTGTGTCGACTGCGCTTAGTGATTGTTTAAACATAATATGTTAGGATTTATGAGTTATGACGCTTTTGTATAATTTATTACTCACTTTTTTGTATTGTGTAATTAGCTAGCATTTTTTATTGATTAACATACTAATCATTGTTAAACATTATAAATTTTTACTAATATCATAGACAAGGAAATTGTGAACTATGTTTAAATCACAAAGTGAGTAGGTAATGACTATTGAGTCATACACTAAAAGGGCAAAAGTACTTTTAGTGTAATACAATAAAAAGCAGGAACAATCGACAGCAGCAACGCAATCGTATCTTTTTCGAATAAAACTTGTTACATACCTATAGGCGCTGTCATAATTTTCGTACAATTCTGATAACGATGAAAACGATTACGTTGCTGTCAATTGTTAGGTTTAGTTCTCAAAAAATATTAAATGCTTCTGTAGAAATTTACTATCATTATTTACAGTGGTGAATTAAACGTATTTCAGTTTAGATATTTATCAGTTGCCATGAAAAATCTCCAATCATTACCTCCATAAAAAATACTTTCATCGATCATAATAAATTATTATGGGGCCTGTTTCGCAGTGTATGAATCTACTGATAAGTTTCAGACAGCTAATATTTGCATGTTTTGTCTCAGTCGCTCGATATAAAGTAAGATAAAACAAAACTTCCGTATAAGCTACTTACTTTTAATATTCGAGTATTTAAATGTTGACACTTGATTCAGACTTTGGACTATTAAGTAGTTTCATTGTATTCATAATTCATATAAGCAAAAAAAATTGGTGATGAAAACATGATTATTATTTATTGGAAACATTTTCAAGATAAGATCACTTTATCTGGATAATACAGGCAATATTACTCTTTATTAGCATTAAAATGGACCTGATTTATTTATGGATTCCTTTGTAATCATAATTTACTTTTTCCAATCAAAAGCATTTTCATGGTTGCCTTTCCAAAATTAGACGTGCATGTGAATCAAATTCAAAGTTCATTATTATCAGTATTTTTGAAAGTACTCCCAAAATAACTCCTACATAATATTTATGGTTTGATTATATTTATATTACTTTATAAAATATTATCATACTATGTTGATTTTAACATGTTTTTATCAAACGGTAATACTTTTAAACATTTAATATAATTATGTAATAAATAGTAAATTAATAGAGGCCATTCCGTGGTCGGCATTCGTCCATAATAATTTATATAATTTTTAAGTTTGAACTTTATAAGGGTTCTTTTGCCTCGTATATAGAAAAAAGAATGTAAAGGTTGTGACAGATTGACAAACGTCAACGCGTTACAAAATTGTATTTATCAAATGCAACGGTAGTGTTCATAATAACCTGAGGTTAGTGTGTATTGTTATTTTTATTATTTTATGTATTCCTAAGCATTACTTATAATAAAAAAAATATTAGCTTTCTGCACACCTTCCTCCACATAAACTGTAACTGTGCCAAATATCATACTCCTCCGTTTGCACTATTCTCGTAAAACTGTACTGAAAGGTTGTGCTTCACGTATTATTATTATGGCCTAGGAAAACTAAACTATTTTGAACACCTAAGAGAGAAGGTTAACGTTGTGTCGTATCAAGAGGTCAAAAGTAAAGCACAGAACCGAGAAACATGGCGACTACACCACCACCGACAAGAATCTAGCTCTAAAATATTTAATGAATGAATTAATAATTTATAAAATTGATACGCCTAACGCCATCTAACGTCAACACGGAGAATTAATCAGACAACTAAATTGAAAATGCATACATTCTAAATGCACACTGTCCACTATGTACATATTGAATCAAGCTGCATTATAAATATTCTTATGTAGTTATATGATTTTATTTGAAAACGGAATATAGAGTATTATCTACTGTAGCCTGTAGCCACTAGCCAAGAGAGTAAAATAAAAAGAATGCCACTGCACCGTCGCATTGCAGCTGTTTTAAACATTGCATCCTTTTGATTTGATCCACCCGGCTTTTGCAACGGTCTTCTTTCTTTTTTACATTTTCATTTTCACATAGTATAAGAAGCTCAAGTTTTATCAAAGAGATAAAAAAGTCATGAGCAACAGATGTCATCGGCTCACGGCGATATTGATCAAGTTTTCATACATGGATTATATTATGTATGTAGCTACTTACAAAGTTATGTGAAAATATTTTTAAATCCTAGTATTCATAAATCTATACTAATATTATAAAGAGGAAACATTTGTTTGTATGTTTTGTTTGTTCGTTAATAGGCTCCGAAACAACTGGACCTATTTTGATGAAATTTAGCACAGTTATAGATTAAGGGGAAGGACATAGGCTACTTCTTATCGCGGCAAAATTACGGTTCCTTCCGGGATTTTCTATCAAGGAATAAATATGAATAACAAACCTAATATTTTAACGTACACGTATTTATACTGTACGTTACTTAGGGCAAATCAATTTCATTGGCTATTTTTATAGTAAATTAATAGCCAACAAAACGTATGAGTACATGATATTCACATCAATGTAAATTGTAAGGAATAATCCTTATAATTATATTAAAAGACTGTAATAGACTGGGAAATACTCCAAATCTAAGTTTTTCAACTATTATTAGTGTATTTATGTTTACTTCATTCATTTTGAACTGATAACTTCTTAGTGGAGGGTAAACCGTCATTACGTGACGTCATGGCGCCAAATAAGATATGAGTAATTTCGAATAATAATGTCAGATACGCGTAGCGCAGTTACGTATGCACTTGGATTTTTAGGGTTAGGTATTGACCAATTGGTCTCGGGTTGGAATGTCGGTCAGACGAAATATTTTTATACTTTTTATTTATTTTTCTTATATTTTCCATCCATACATCCTCACAAACGTTCACATCCTACTAATATTATAAATGTGAAAGTTTGTGATGATGAATGGATGGATGTATGGATGGTTGATACTCTTTCACGCAAAAACTACTGAATGGATTTCGATGAAATTTGGTATGGTAGTAGTTTAGGTTCTGGATTATCCGCGGGATACCCGATAGTATATTTACGCGGGCGGAGCCGCGGGAAACAGCTAGTTATATAATATTAGTAGGACACAATAATTTTATCAAATGTAAATAAACTTTTAGTTTACTTTCTGACTTTAAATTAAATTGGTTCTGAACTGAGTACATTATGACTAATTACTTATGAGTAATACAAAAGCCTCACCTGATACGCCTGAAGTTTGGCATAGTCGAGGAACCGCAGCGTTTTGTCGTGCAGAAACTCCACGGGCTGCGCGTCCGACTGCAGCGTCACGTCGGGTGTTAGCTGCGTGAACGTCTGGAAACAAATTGTGATTGTGAAATAATGGTGGAAATACATTATGAATTATTATCATAGAAAATGTCCACGATGGCTTGTTGTTTGTAGTGTGTGTGTACTTTGTGCTGGCATTACGATACAATGTCCTTTCGGAATAAAATATTCTAATAAAATATTGTAAAAGAAATTATATATTCACCGTAATTCTATAAGGGTCAGTTCACACTGAAACTAGACGATACGAGACGCGGCGCTGCATTTTAAAATTTACCGTCCTGCATTGCGCGGCGCCGCTCTTCCAATTAAACGTATATCTTCTTGTGTACTGAAAAGTTCAATTTTGAATCACTATTTTAAAAATGCAGCAACTTAGCATATCGTCTCGTTTCGGTGTGAGCTGACCCTAAGAACTATGGATTTTATAATAGTGGCTGTAATGTTTGTTTATCACAAGTATGAAGATTTTAGCAAGAGCGGAGTAGTCTAGGTAGAAAGTTTTATATATTTTTTAAAGCAGTAAAATGTATCATTTTATTTTAAAGTTGTGTTATGTGCTGCCATCTAGTTTTTGTGTACGCAATTAACGTTTGGGGATTCAAACCTCCCAGCGACACCTAGTTACGGATATGGAAAATAGTTAATTTTCTAGTTAAAAAATTAGAAAATAAGAATCATACATACAGACAAAAAAATAACTTACCAAGGCCGGCCATTTTATGTCTTCATTTTCTAATTTACGAGGTGCCCACACTAAAGTTCGCTCCACTAAAAACACACGAAACGTTTTACGCGAATACACTGGCACCCATTCCCGGCGCTGCCAATCTACACCGTCGTATTCCACTAACACCTGAAACAAAACAAATAAGCAAATATTACTAAATTGGTTAAAAACACAACAAACTATATTCAAGTTAGTAATTTTGGGTTTGAATCCAAGTACGCTTTCTAAACCTGCTGCAACGCTATCTAGTAGTGAATAGCGAAAGTAAAACAAAACTCCGTGTGACATGATACCTTTTCGTTTAACGTTCTGTTACGATAGATGGCGTTGCGCGAAGTATTTCTTGTCGTAAATACTGGAATACCCCGCCCATTTGAAATGTTTTACTTTTAAAAACAAAACTCAATAGAGTTATAATTGAATGAGGGTTTTAAATTCGTGACATCTGACAGCTTTTTGACACAAGGACCGTCGGGCTACCAAGCGCCGCCTGGTGACAGAAAAAGAATCGAAAATTCTTATTGACCGTTTTTGATACCACTTACGCCACCAGATGACGCTTTGTGCGAGTTGGGACTGCCCCCTAGCGGCAAAAAAATATCAAACACCTCATTAAACAATTAATATTTGAGGTTTTATAAAACGTAATTCTAATTTAAAACAAGGTAAATGCATGTCCCCAGATACAAAAACGATTAACAGGAGGTGTTGATTAATGACACAATTATTGAAACTAATGACAAAAGGCACGTGCGTACACTTGTACTTTTATTCACACCAGTAAGAAGGTACTTATTTTATTTTAAAATAACAAACTTGGCAATCGCTGCAAGTAAGAACATCAGGCAAAAACTCTAAAATACTAATTATTATTTTTTCGTCTGTGTGTTGCATGTCGCGTGACGGTCGGCCGCGGAGTAATGAACTAGGGATAAAGTGAAAGGCGCTCGTCAGAGCAGCCGAGGCCAATATGGCGGCGCCTATAGTTCGCATCAGCTAACCGTGTAGTGTATAGACTAGTACTCATTTGTACCAGTGCTCCACGCTATTTTGTTATTATTAAGTTTCACTTTTACCGTGGTTTCATAAAACCACACAATCCTTTTCTTGATTGGTTTACAACCCAAAAATACTTCACATTAGTTAGGCCCTCATAAACATCTTATGCAAATAGGTTCGCTTTACCTATAGCGTGATCTAGCGGCAAATCAGCGCCATCTAGTATGCCATACGAGAACCAAAGTTCCTTAAGAAAATTAACTTAAAATCTAACGCATAAACAGTCTGTATATTGATAAAGACCGCATTTAACTCGTTATGTAGTTCACGCGAAGACACAAGAAGCGCACTTTATTGTGATTAAGTTTCACTTTTACCGTGGTTTCATAAAACCACACAATCCTTTTATATTTATTCCTCATTTAGGTTAGGTTATGTTAACCTACTAATTTCTAGTTCATGGAAAAACTTTTAAGCAAAACAGAATACCTATCCCTAATAATAGCACAGTTTAGACTCGTACCCCGCAGACCCTGCAGTCAGCACAGCTACCTATTTGATACAAAACAAAGAAACCATTTCCTCCGTAAACGTGATAAAACTATTCATGGTTTTATATCTCAAATTTACCATAATATCTACCTACCATACACAACAACGAATGTGTGGGCGCGGTTGGAATCTACCCCTTTCCCATAGGTAAAACCCTCGATTACAGGTTACGAAACCAGATATTTTATTTGGAGTGATTGAAATGTAAAAAAAGTGTTGGTATAATGTGTGGTGGTCTTTTCAGATAAAGTAACTTGGATTGAAGTTCAGAGATTGAATGATGACATGTATGAATGAAAACACCAATGCTTTTTTTATTGTAAACATTGTTATGTTATCGATTTAAAAATAATTCAATAGTCATGTCTCACAATCTAACAACTACACCTATCAAATATAGCAGGCGCATTCCTCAAACAAAATATATTAATTTAGTTTAATATAACATTGCTAATAATGAAGGCTCTCAAGGCTAGGCTAGGCCTATTATGATTAGACGTCACGTTAGAGGCCCAGGCTAATAGGTAATTAAATAGTCAGTATGGGGCTATATAATATGACTTTATAGCTGGGATAGTTTGAAATGCTCGAGAATTCCATGAAATAGTCGCATTTCATGAAATGTTTCAGCGTCTATTGGCCACATCATGAAGTGGTTTGGGCAGAACAATGATAAGAAATCGTTTGCCGATATAGCCAACTAAACGCGCGGCTACCTTATGAAATGCTCAAGATCATATTTGTCATAATATATCCTAAAACTATCGAGCATTAAATGAAGTGAGCAAATCTACGATATGGCCACGACATATAGACTACCAGCTTTTGCCCGCGGCTACGCCCGCGTAAATACAGTATCCCACGGGAACGCTACTATGTCGGCATAAAAAGTAGCTCTTCCAGTTACAATATTTCATCGAAATCCGTTCAAAGTTTTTGCGTGAAAATGCCCAGTGCCCGTTGGTACAGAGATAAAGTAGCCCAAAATGTACGGTTCTCGCGCGATTTCTGCGCCAAAAAAAGTTCGGGCATCTCGACATCTAGTCTAGGGTTGCCAACTCCAATATTAAAAAACTAGGATTTGAAGTTGGAAAAAACAGGACGCAGTAATAGAGTTGCAAGTTGACAAATGAAATAGGTATATGTAATGTTAATATTGATAAAAGTATTTCAATAAAATTAAGTTTGAAAGAAAAATTGTAAAAGTGGCGCGCGAATTCTAAAATACACGACCTTAACAGGGTGTATTAAAAACCCTGGACGCTACTTTAAAACTATCCAGGACACTGCAAAAACTAGGACATATCCTGGGAAAACAGGACGGTAGGGAACCCTAATCTCGTCTGTACTAATATTATAAAGAGGAAATATTTGTTTGTTTGTTAACATTGAATAGGCTGAAGACTCCGAAACTACTAAAACCGATTTTGATGAAATTTGACACATATATAGATTAGACCACGGGGCAGGGCATAGGCTACTCCTTATAGCGGCAAAATGTGCGGTTCCCGCAGTATACTTATTTTGCGCGCACGAAGTCGAGGGCACCTTCTAGTAAGCTACAAGATACGAGTAGTAATCGATTTCATCGTGTTGTGATCAGGGGCGTGCGCTCCTTGTAGGCAGAAATGCAGTGCTTTACTTGTTATTCACAGATATTTTAATAAAACGTTCGTACGTTTTAGATGACTTTAATTAATAATAAATAAATTAATTTAAAAAATATAATAACTTAAAACGCCAAATATTTTATAAATAGCAACTCATCTCATGCCGTTGCGTTCTGCAGGACATATCATCGCATGTATGTGTAATTTTCATACTTCGCAAACGCACACACCCATGAATATCGACATGATTATATAGCGGTAACTCCCGCGGCAGGCGATGGCTCTCGGCTTCGGTTCGGCTATCCGATCGCTTCTGAAAACCGCCGAACTGGCTTGTCGGAAATTATTCGTTGCCTATAATCCGAGTAAAAATAATAAGACGCGAATCTGATGAATCACGTATGCACATTATGCATTTTTGTTTAGTAAGGTTTTATTTGTTTAAATAGAAGAAACGTTTTGTGTTTCGCGGGGGCCATATTGCATATTTCATGTGATAAGCATTGTTTACAATTTAATCGCTCCTGTTTATTTATAGTTTTCTTAAAAGATTTTTCATTTTAACATTTGAAAGTGTGTACATTTAACAGTTTCTTACTGAGTTTCTATAATAATTGTAGTGATTTGCTTTTAATAGTGCGTTTGTTGATTTTTTTAAATGTTATTTGATTGTGAGGTTTGCGTTGATAATGTGTGTTTATTAAAAATTAAAAATAACAAGTTCTCGCAATTGATATTCAGTGAAAAGATTCAAATTCTGTCTAAAGGTAGGTGTGTACCCGAGTTACAACAATTAAACCAGCAAAAAAATAATGTAACTCGAAAATTTCATGTTAAAAGTTATGAAACGTATAACTGGATGTGTGGTTGTGTACACACGATTAAATTATATTGTTTTCCTTGCATATTATTTAGTAATTCTAGTACAGTGTGAACTGATTCGGGATATTCAGATTTAAATAATTTCTATTCCGCGGCCTCACTCACTTGGATAAGATATTTGTGGTGGCCGAAATCTTGCGTTTATTTACATCGGGATATAGTAATCTCAAGTAACCGGAACCTTGAATATATGAAAATTAAAGCTGACTGACTGATGAGTAGTTATAATATTTTAAAATATGCTTATTATTTTACTTATTAGAATTTCTTCCGCCGCGACGATCGATCGCTGCTTTGTCTGCGTTGCCGTAGAAGATGTACATGAATAGTAGTACATCTAAGACTTGCTCTGTTGGCATGGTTTCGACTTAGGGATCCGTCGCTTGGCTGTAGCTATGCTAAAAATCTATAAACGAAAAAGTTTTTGTGACCGAGTACTTCGCCGCATACCCAGTGTCATAATCCTGTGCACGCCACTGGTTGTGATGGCCTGTTAGCCGAACACTCTACACACTTGTCTATGACGTACTCGTAATCGTCTGTTTTTGCATTGTTACTTGTTTATCAGCCATTGTTTATCTGAGTGTGATATTTTATTATGTATCAGATATATTGTTGTACAAGTCAGTAACACAGTTGACAGAATTTACATTAAATAATATATGTAAGTACTTTTATTTACCGTGCCATGTCTCCATAGTCCATTATTAATGTACAGTAACAGTTGTATCTATTAAGATACAACTGTTATTTTAAAAAAAATTTAAACGACGCGCGTCGAAACGATACGCGTACTTTACGTGCAGTATAGAATGTATAGGCTGCGAAACTGCTGGACCGATTTTGATGAAATTTGGCACATATGTAGAGTAGACCACGAGAAAGGACATAGGCTACTTTATCGCGGAAAAAAAGTAGCGAAGTCGCGGGCAACATCTAGTAACTTATACTACCTGTGCAGTTAGCGGGAACAATTGACAACGGTGTATTCGTAACGTTATCAAAAGAGAATTGTATGAAAATTATGACAGCGCCCATACTATTAACATTCGTTAACGTTACGAATACGTAGTTGTCAATGAGGATCAATCACTTAGTAACAAATCTGATTTTTACTATGTACATCGTATGTCTATTAACTTACTGACCATTTTATTTTAAAACTATTAAAATCCGTCGAGAAATGTTGGATTTATTAAAGGTTTTCTTTAGAAAGCGCGCGTTTCAAATTAGCCGTTTACGGCTAATTTAAAACGCGCGCTACCGCTGAATTGGTTACGATGACGTCGTATGTCGGGATCCGTGCGACAACGGCTTGATTGTACTCATACTTCATAGGTATTGCATAAGTATTCATTCTCCGATTCTTGACGCTTGTGTCTCGCGTGCATTGTTTTTGTTTACGTTAAATATTTTAGTTTTATTTAGAAAAGAAGTGACAACGACAGATGACGTCACAGCGACTCGCTTCATTATCGGCCGCGTTTTTTGGACTAATGCACTAAAATTGCTGTATCTTCGTCATTTTTGGTCCGATTTAAATAATTTCTTTACAGTATTTACTGGTTTTTTTGTCGCCATAAGTCTGCATGCATACCCCACAAAAAACATGACTGATCCTCATTGTTCCCACTTGTGCTACTGTAGCTACCCTTTGACTCGTGAGTCGTGTGTCTATTGAGACATACGAGACATACAGGTAGTGTAACAAATGCAACATTGATAGTTGATTACAATACAGTTTTGGCTACAATCCTAAAGTCCAACGGTCTACGAGTGACATGCTCAGAGGTCGCGTCGTCTGTTGTCGGCAAGGCGACATGCGTCACCGCTATACTTCGTAAAAATATACGACTTTCATGTTTACAGCCGACTGTTCTACTACTATTATGGATGTATGGATGGATGGATGTTTGTTACTCTCTCAAGTAAAAACTACTAAACGGTTTTTGATGAAATTTGGTATGGTAGTAGTTTAGGATCTGGATTAAAACATAGGCTACGTTTTATTGCGAAAAATTACAGTGATCCAGTAGGAATTAGCCATCATTTGACTCTTAATGCTGTCTTTTTACATTAATTAGCGTTTTGAGCGGTCAGTGGTGACTGGTGACACCTAGACCTTTAAAATTAAAATAACGACATAAGTAATATATTCTAAGTTCGCCATCTAGCCCAGGGCCTTTAGTCAAATTGCTTTCCCTAATTACAATGACGTAGTTAGAAATCAAAAATGTATGGTATTGACGTTATTGTCAATCCCATACATTTTTGTTTTCAAACTACGTCATCGTAATCAGCGAAGGCATCTTGGGTTATAACATTCAGCGTCTAAAATCGCGAAAATCCTTAGTATGGCCCGTACTTAAGGAAGGCACTGAAAGTATACAATGTAGATAACATTACAATAATAACTTTTGTCAATGTCATGACGAATGCACGTTGCGTGTTCACGACATTGGAGCATGCATTATTTATATTCGTCCAGCAGTTTATAGCTACTCTACTCTAAGCAATCCTACTGGATCCTGTACGGACAGACAATAGTCCCTAAACATTAAATCAATTAAACAGAAACTTCCTCAGCCGGTTAAAGATGTGGTACAGTGGTAGCCAATCTTCATAAATCACAATTCATGGTATTTTGGTGTTTAAGTAAAAATTATATTTATTGGTAGCAAAACCATTTTATTAAGGACCTTATAGATTCGAGAGCTAGAGGTCACACCCACGAGACAAAGTTCCTTATAGGAGTCATTAAAAACAAACTACGCAACAAACGGTGGGCAAAAAAATATAAACATTCAAGTTCACCTTGCTCATTGTAGTTATCTCGAATAGTACGATTATGTTAGGTTTAAATACCTTATATCTACATAGTTTGTACTATTCAGAGTACGTGCTGATAATTATAATATGTATCTGTTAGGGTTGTCGATAAGGGCTTAACACTTTCAAAAATCCCGATAAATACTTTACCAAAAATAGGGACATAGACTCATAGCAATTTTCCTTCCACATTCTTGGGAGGTTCTAGAAACTTTTCCTTCTCCTTTCCTTCGCCTAATAGTGCTTAATATGAGGTAAAAACCCTTTTAGGTTCAACCCTGGCGCCGCCGTCCTACTTCTCGAAGCCCTACCATTAGCAGCGACCTTGTCACCGTATCAGTTACACGTTACTGCATACACTATAAAACGTTCCACTCACGATATTATGTACTTTTTACCTTACGTTCATTACTATTATCGCACCTGCCGACTTATTTGCTAGATTTAAAAGATTAAACCCTTAAGGCTCCCACAGACGAGAGGCCGATCGTTTAAGTTAGGACTGACATCAGTCTTCTGAACTGAATTTAGTTGTTAGTAGTGTTTTAGTAGGAACGAGCCAGACAGTAAACACATGCTTAAAGGCCTAGGTTAGGTTAGTTCAGGCCGAACTGAAGGAAAACCGGACCGTATGGTCTACCTCTTATATTATAACGACATCTCATTACACATAAAATGGTTGCGATATTCAATGTTTTACGTTTATCATGTTTTTTATTTCAAATACATTAATAAAATTGGCAAACTCTCTTTCTCATAGTGAGCGATTAAATGATCGCCACCCATGGACGACCATTGATGGCCGTGGGCCTCACGTGCCCTCTTTCGCGAAACATATGTTTTCAAAAACTCTGAAGAAGAGCGCTAAATCATTCACTGCAAAATACACAAGAAAAAAAACGTAAACGTAATAGAAAAAACGAAAACGTCTGATTGAAATCCTCATTGTAAGGAGGAACTAAGAGCCCGTATTAGTGTTTAAAGCTGATAGACGTCTGCCATCGCCGTGGACGTTATGTAACGATGGAAGCGTCGACAGAAGGAAATGACTCTAATCGTGGATTAAGAAATTGAATCACTGCTGCAGATCGCTGCTAACCGACATGTTTTCTATTTAGATTGGTATTGTCTGATGAGGTAGAATGGTCCATTGGTTTTGGGTACCTAAAGATACAAAAAGTATTGTTCTACTCGACCCAGAAAGAAAAGCTTGGTTCTCTTGCTTCAATTAACCTTAAGTATATAATTTTTATGCTAAACCCCAAAGTGTTATTACCAAAATAATTTTATGTTGCATGAAAAGAAGATTAAGAAAACAAAAGCATATTATGAAACCTCTATCTTCAAAATATAGTTCGGGTAACATGTACAAGATAATTAAAGCGCATACGTAAAATATGGAACTATTTCAGCATAAAGGAGGGTTTTTATGAAAGAAAACGTTGATTAAGAAAACCAAAGCTTTGCATGTGTTTGCTGTAAATAGTTGTGTTGATACAGGCCACGTACTTCACTGATTAAAATCCAGGTTTATTACAAAATCTAAAAAACATAACGACCTCAATTTACAGTTATTATCCGGCGGCCGAAGAAGGGAAGAATGTTTTTCTTTGACACGTCATACATGATACATCCTGAACGAAAAGGATTTTAGCTTGATAGCTATATTGGTCTCTGAAAGATACACTAAATCAACATATGAAATGGGATTTTTTGATTTAATTATTAGTTTTACTTAAATAACATTGTTGTCTTTTTACGCCCCCTGCCTCTGCGCGTTAGAAATAGAATACCGTTCACTTCGGCTTATCAATAGGCCTCAGAGGGCAGATCGCGGGAGGCAAAAAACATCAAAAGCGGGGGAGGGTAGAATTTAGGTCAATGCGAGTTTCCCCTACCTCAGTCCTTAAATATATTACTCGAAATCGACAGTCAGTATCACACAGACTGAGACAAACTATCCTCGTCAATGTAGCGCCTAAAATTGTTTCCATAAGCTTATATAATTGTATGGTAGTAGAAGTAGCAATAGGTATTTTATAATTCAAATATATTTAACATAAAAATGAAATAGAAATATAACAAAAAGAAGCAAAAAGGCGTTGGCAATGTTTTAAAAGTATTGCAGTAGGCTTTTAGAAGGCGCCCATTTGATAAGGATTATGTTTGATGTTGGTATTCAAAATGTATACCAACATCAAACATACGGCAACAAAGCCTGAAGTTTGAATTATGAATTATAAACAAGTCCAATAGGCCACATCTTTCGGGCATGATAGACGTCTTTCGGACATGACATAAACTTGCAGGAAACAATGGTAACTATTACAAAACTTCAAAATACCAGCGCGATTAAAACCCATTTCCAACAATGTATAGCAAGATATCGGTTTGGTTCCAAAATAGCGAATTCAGATGCGCACGTAAGCCAGCGTAAACAGGCGGCCACGGCACTACATCGCGTCGAGTGCAATGCAAGCCCACGCTCCGCCGTTGCCAAGCCCTTGAGTGGATATATACCGGTACGTCTATAAATTGTAAGGCAACACGCAGAGCTAGAGCACCTTTATCGGCTCGAAAAGGCGGAGGAATTATCAGGCCTATCAGCTTAGCTAGGCTGTATTCAAACAATTTTAATAAAAAATACTGAGAAACTCAACATTTGTTATTTCCATGTAATATAGGTTATTAAATAACACTCATGGAATTGTCCTACATGGTGCCTCCCACCGGTTCGGAAACTAGCCCGGGGAGAACCTACAATTCGAGTGTATCTTATTTATATGACGCGGCGAATGAGAACTCCGTGAGGTCAATTATTTTTTATTTACACTTTTATTTACTAATAAATAAATCAATGTTCGTATAAAAATTCCAACGGCAGTGAGTTGTGGCTCGATAATAATTATTTTCTCATCAAGAGAATTTCCATTTGTGGTTGCATGGAGAGAGGAGCATTTTTGTATCTGACAATCAGTTGGAGATGACAATGAAAAGCCCTTGTGCCTGCCTGCTCAGCTCGTGAACATCATTATACAATCTATTTGTGTTCCAGATCTATGTTACGTACTGCCAGGTAATAGTAGAATGACCCATTTGACGCAAATCGTAACATTGAAAATATTTCAATCTCCACTTTTAATCACGAATGTAGCTAGTTTACATTCGCGAAGTATACAGTACACAATAAAGGCGGCTTTGTTTAAAGGACTATTTCCTTCATTAGGTTTTCAGCAAACTCTCAAAATATATATAATTTAGGTCTAAGTAAAGTTTATGGTTTTACTTTAGACCTATATGAAATCAATATATATGTAATAAAAATGAACTTGCTTAGGTATGTGATACCTACTATGGTACGTTTATATGCTCTACATCAGATAAGAATGCGAACGTACGAGCACCTGCGTTTAAAATACATAACACGAAATCTGCTTCGTGTTATTTATTCCATCGGTACTTCTTTGCGGGCGTGCGGAGAAACTGGTTCTAATAATAGAAACAGTAAGTACTTAGTCAAGGTTGTGAAACTAGGCCAAAGCAAATGCAAAAGATTTTAAAAGCAGCTGCGCCGGGCGTAGTGCAACTCATCATGACGTCGCGTTCAGACGACGTACATAATTATCATAGCAGTAATGCATTTGTCGAGTAATTAACTAATTCGAAGAAAATAAGCTCGAACTCTGAAGTAACTGACTGATTTCGAAGCTTAGCAGAGAATCAATATGAAGATTTTGTACAACCTGACATAGCCTAATTTGATAGTGCTAAGGTGGATAAGTGATAACTAATCATTTCAACGTTTAACATTTCCAATTGCTGGAAATGGTCTTTAGAAGAAATAATTAAAATTATCTCAGTGGAAACTCGTAAACGGAATATTCCAAGGTTCAAATAAACAGCCAGCCTGTTACAAAGGACGTCTCCTGGTCCCTGGATGGAGCCATCACGGGATCAATAATTGTCGCCTCGTGTTTGTAATCGCAAATGTAAGCAAGTAATTAGTGTTTATGAGCAGTGTTAAAGTAGTCCTAATCAAAGATCACATAAGGTCACATTTTTCTGCCTGCTTGGAAACCAACAAAGATTAAGTAGGTAATGATTGGCATTTACTTTTCGATAACAAATGCCAATCATTATAATCTGTTATTATGATATGATAATAACAGATTATAATATGTAAAGGGCACATATAAATCATTTATCATACACATCATCAACACTTCTCGATTCATATGAACCATTAATTTACTTATAAGCATATATTTGTCCGAGTACGAGAGTTATTTCATTCTTCGATAATCAGTCCATTATTAACAAAGGTATCTCTAAACTCATCATGACATGTACTACAAAGGCGGCTACTGCATTCTGATGACATAAAGAACGATCACGTCCGATCTGATACTATCTACATTCTTCATAGCTATTACTAGGACTATCGCAATATAAATGGTGCAATCACATGCAGCAACGATTTGTATTAACAACGGGGTGTTGATAATAAAAACGAGGAAAATTGGTTACAAGACAAGCTAATGCTATAATAGCATTAGCTTGTCTAAATAATAATTTACTGAAACAAACTAAGAACTGCTTGAGTGGTTCACATTTGGTTCAAAATGTTTAAAAGAAAAGATAATATTTTCCATAACGCTTTCATTAGGATTTAATTAAATGAGGTTAAATAGTGTAAAACAACCGTAGACGTTTTATGAGTACAACACCATCGTGAATGTAATATCGATCCAAGACGTGATGCTGCATTACCTGAAAGAGAGTAAATTCATGTTAACATACAGTTGTAATAACAATTACCTATGTGATCCAAAATTAGATAAGTTCAGGATTTTCAATTGAAATGACGTTCTCTCTTTTGTTCGTGAATAATACTCCAGCATTCGCCTGCGAAGTGAGAACAGCTAATTATGAATGTAGGTCGAGGAGTAGTACTAGTATGGCATTATCATTGACGAGATATTTGTCATTGACAAAACAATTGAAAATCAATATATTATCATGTAGGAAACCAATTGTATCAAATGGATTTTTAGCAAACTGTTTTCGTTTCTAAATAGTTTGAAATTTTTAAGTGAAATGCAGATGATAATTCCTGTAAATTTACTTTTCAAAATAATATATAATTGCAAAAAAATCAATAAAATATTATATAAGATGCAAGTGTATACTACTAATATTATTAATGTGAAAGTTTGTGATGATGGATGGATGGATGTATGTGGATGTATGGATGTATGAATGGTTGGATGGATGTTTGTTACTCTTTCATGCAAAAACTACCTACTGAACGGATTTCGATGAAATTTGGCATGGTAGTAGTTTAGGCTCTGGATTAAAACATAGGCTACTTTTAATCGCGAAAAAGTACAGTATTCCTGTGGGATACTGTATTTACGCAGGCGGAGCCGCCGGCAATAGCTAGTACTATATAGACAAAGCCTACCAATATAACATATTCTGCATAAAACTTACTAACTTAATGAAACATTTTAATGTGTAACAGACCTCGAAAACATTTCCATTACAATAGTAGTAAATAATTAAGTAAACTTATTTGCTGTTACACAATACAACAAGAGAAAGTAGAAAGTTTAACATTGAAACTATGTCTCGAATGTGCGTCAGGTGAACAACTTGTAAACAATCATAATAATCACTTTATTTGTAATGTTATTGTCTGATGAGGCACCTAAATGATAGCAGGTTTTTAAAACAAACTTGCGGAATATGAAGAAACAGCAAACCTAAATGCCGAAAACGGTCAAAGAAGTACCTAACTATACCCAATGACGTCAATCTCTGTCACTATTAACTGTGAATTATAAACATTTTATATTTTTTCTTATGCAAGTGCATATTTCGTTTCGCTACTTGTAATAACGCCACTCGTTACTTTTCCCTTACATATTACTTACTGAAACTAAAAATGACATACTGTTACTACTTACCTCTGAAGAGATAACAACAAGCCAATAAATAGGTGGCCATTAATCTTAGTAGTTAACAGTTGGCACGTTCATTTCCTTATCTCTAAATCAGAGTACTAATCCATCATTTTCAATTATTTCTGATTCGTAGCACGTAGCGTTTAGTTTAAAACTGTTAAAACTAAATAAAATGCTGCTCTTAGCATCAAATAGGAGAAAAATGAATTACAATATCTTCCTTTCATTAAGTAACATAATTATGTATGATGTAACATAGTACACGATTTTATACTACTAAGCTTCCCTCCGCATTGCATTACAGTTACGCATCCCTTGCTTTCAACTGCAAATTAAAAAAAAAGAGGTGAAGATTTTTTCCTGCGCAATCATTTCCGAGTGACAGCTCTAGACGCGACCGTTTCCCGCTCGCGAGTTCACTGGGTCAACGAACGCGAGAAGCGGACCTGTCGTGCGATCGGTTGCGAAACACAACCTTGTGTTTTGGTACCACCTCATCTCGACCGCCTCTATGTAAAACTCTTTTTGTTATCTAAATTTATACTTTTTCTTTATTAATTCTATATTTCGTTCGTGGGCTTGGGTTAATCGCCAAAATTGTATACCGTTTTGATTAAATACTGTCCGATATTAATTAATAAAACGACTTTGTGGTATAAATCTAATGTAGAAAACTAGAAGTCTAGAACGCTTGAAGGTTGAGATGAAAAAGTCTTACAATTATTATTTAACAAAAATATAGTAAACGTAACCTAAAATACATTAAAGCCATATATCAAATTATGCCTAATATTGTTAACAACTTATGTAAGTGTGAAAATTTAATCTATATTTTCACACTTATATAAGTAAAATCTAAAAGGTGAAATCCGTGAAAATATTCAAGTGAATATTTTTAAAAACATAGTATTTTATAAATATCGAAATAAGACGTCATTTATAAAAATAATTACAACGATATTAAAATTTATAAGTCACGACTGTACATACTTGCTTGTTCAGTTTGTTGTTGTTTGTTGTTTTGAGCAACATTTAGTTGTAAGTTGTTTATGAAAAACGTAGCGATTAGCGAACCACGATATAGGATAAGTTATAGATAGCGCTATGACTTCATAAACAAACAATCACAAATCAAATTTACAATCAAACTTAATTTCACCGGAAAACTTAAATATCCGTAACACGTAACGTAACATAAACATACAAGACATAAATAACAGATGGAAAACTAGAATTATGTACGAAAAAGTGAAAGTAGCAGTGGAATTTGCTTTTACATCAGACACGAGTCGCACAATAGCGGGATTTACAAAAATAAACAAGAAAATATCGCAGAAGAAGGAAATAAACTGTTTAATAACAAGCTAGAGACTAGAGTCGGTAGTTGTAGCTTTCCCGCACAAACAAGTTTACATACGAGTACTACCTCACAATTTCTAGTTAAACCTAGTAAAACGATTTTGCCGTCGGCACAAAGTAATTAAAAAACATACAAGCATCACAAATAAAAGACAAAAAACTACTATCAGTTGACTGTTTTAAACATAATATTAAAATTTAACACCAACCATAAAAATTCGTAAGGTGCCTACGTTATTTTTTTACAGAAAAGAACCATGAAAGAAAATTGTAGGATTTAGGGAATAATGAAACAATAATCTTTTGGACAATTATTTGTTAAAATACTTTATAAAAAGTAAACAGAATTTTTCAATTTCCTCACCCACTCGTGTTATGGCTTTATATTATTGAAATTTGGGCGCCACAAAACCGTGTAATAAATAATTTAGTGGCGTTTAGGGATAAAAGGGAAGGCGCCTCGTGATGGCTGACTGCAAATAGAAATGAGAACAAGTATAAAGGCGAGCTGTACAATGTACATTAATTTGGGTAACAGACTCTCTAAATAGAGGAAGCGTTGAATTGAGAACACGACATAGCAGTATTAAATTCTCTGCTAAGGTATCTTAATAAGTATCTACTATGACTACCCAGTTGTGAGTATCCAAATACAGTTTACGGCTAACCTTATTCACTTATGAGACTGACTACGGATTAGACAATTCAATAAACTATTTTAATTAAGTAGGATTAGCTATTAGACAAATTATGTGTTGATATAAATATAAAATAAATCCTCGTTACATATTAAGCACCGAACTTTAAGCAACAAACACATTGAACTGTGAACGTATAACTAAATCCGTTAATGAAACATGTTTATATTTATTAGGTTTTTATTTCCTTGAAGAAGTAAGATCAAGACTCAGAAGTGGGTACTTAGAATCCAATGTCCATATAGCCTTTTATTTAAATTTAGAAACGAAGCCTCTTAAGAAGGGACTTACTATGTGCAGCACGTCTAAAGGCGAAGGGAATCGTATGCGGTGTAATCATGATTCATGCTTCTCAGGATTTTTTTTGTCTTTATGTGACACTTCGCAAATTGGGACGATTGGATTCAAAACCGTTGAGAGACGAAGTACTTACTGTACAAAAAAAATTCAATTGTGATAGTTGGATTTGAACTTCCTTTCTTTCCTTTGTAATGTGTCTGTGGTTTGTTTCTTTAGATGTTCTTGTTATTGAAGAATTAGGATGGTTTGAGATACGAAAGAACTTTCTGAAAGAGTCTGAAAAAAAATTGAGAGAAGGCGATGGATATTGATATTATGGTCTCGTTGCTTATGACTCAGACGAGAGATTGATGCAATACCACCTTGACCTCGTAAGCAGCGAGCTGTACGGTACGCAAACTTATGAAGCTAAATAATATTATTGCAATACAATTAACTGATGTACGTAGATCCATTCTGTGTACTTGGTAGCAAAACAAAGGCGGTTGAAATATGATTGAACAACACAAGTTAAGTTGCACCCAAAGATATTAAACATGTGGCTTTTGGGAGTTTTGCAACACCTATGATTAGGTGTAATAAAATATTATGCAAAAACGTTGCTTTTAATCTATCATCTACTACTACTACTCCTGAGAAATCCTACAACTTCTGAGTATACACAACATGTTCTGATATCGTGCAAGTTGTTTTCCTTGATTCACTTGATTCACACAAACTAAATGTACGTAGCATGAATATTTTACATTACAATTTTCATAGTAAACTTGGGAGGATAACTTTATACCTACAATGAAATGGAATCTGTCCTTTCAAAGATCCCCAATGGAATGGAAGCGGTCCAAAAAAAATCTGGTTTTTATAAGATTATGAAGCCGAGGGCTTTAGAATCTTTATAAAAAGGACAGGCTCATGGACACGCTGGATGGCTCCGATTATCCCGCTTCACTGATTAACATAATTGTTCAGAGGCAGAGAAAAATGAGCTCTTTGATGGTTTAATGAGGAGGCGCTAAATATTTCAAACATCTCTCTTTTTCCGACAGATTATTTAAGTGAAATATTAATAATTTATTACTATTTAAATTAACATAAATATTTGTCCATGTCATATTGTTTTGTATTTTATGGTTCGCAATTAAGATAATTTATTTAATTAATATTATTGATCACGGCCGATGTTGTAAAATATTATGATCATTTAAAGGTGATTGACTTGTATTTTTTCGTTACAAAGGTGTCTATAATAGTTGACAGTTTATTTACAGTTATGAGCGAGTACGTAAACTACTAAATAATAAATATATACCTCAAGCAGCACAAATATATCTCAGCATAAAGCAAACCGATCTCTTTTATGATTTGTAATTGCAAATTGATGTTTGAAAAGTTGCAGGCATATGGAAAAATCATAAACATGCAATCTACACGAAGATATGAACTGTTAATTATTGTATTAGTGTTGTACTGAGCATCGTCAAAGATATTATTTACACAATTAATTCATTAATTAATTAACGTTATAAGAAAGAACATCAGCAATCAGTAGTCCAACTATCAAGACACTATAATAGCAGCTTCCGAATTTATCAACATGCAGGCTGCAGATATTTCATAATATGTAATATAGGGACAGTCATTACTACTAGCAATAATTAACGTGAGATTTCCTTCGACTAAGCCAAGATTAATTAAGACCAAATACTTGTCAAGATCATTAACACTAATGTAATTAGTAACCCTATCCTTGGTCCCTACCCTATCTCTATTCCCTACATAGCCATTAACTCGAGGAATACCTAAGATACCAATATGTATTTAAAACGAGACAGCGAGATGTATAATATCAACTATTTCGTTACAGGTCTTACTTCTTAGTCTCGCGGAGAGTTTTCTCGTTATTCTATCGTCTAGAC
Organism: Phengaris arion; assembly: GCA_963565745.1. Taxonomy (NCBI): domain Eukaryota; kingdom Metazoa; phylum Arthropoda; class Insecta; order Lepidoptera; family Lycaenidae; genus Phengaris; species Phengaris arion. The sequence goes on along the minus strand of OY751445.1, from coordinate 13,728,357 downwards.
TCTAGACTTTGTAGTGAGTAATGGTATATAGTATTTTATAATATGTATTCAGCGCAAAAGCAAATTATTGCAGATTGCGCAGACAGGCATTAATGTTATCTACACAATATTATTACTGTCGTAACTACATTAAAGCATTATTGCAATTGGATGGAATTTTGAAAGACTTAGTTTACACTGACAGATAGGATAGAAATGCGCATCGTCTATCAAACGCATAAAGCGTGAAAGCCACGTTGAAAGAAAACGTATGACTAAACGATTTTTCGTAAATGATTAAAGACTAATTGAAGCACATAAAGGCAATGGAAAATCAAACTTACGAAAATTAAAAAATAATAATTTCATAGTAGCTGGATCCATGGAACCACAGCGCAGCTAAAAAGCATTGAGTCAGCGATTTCCATTTCAAAGTAATCATTCACGTCGCCACTTTAGAATTAGATATGTATCCGTATGAGCATTCAATTTATCTATTTAAATATCAAGATCGAGATTTGTGAGGGCGTCATTGGAGCGGCGAGAAACAGCTGTGGATGCGCGTGCGCTGCATACATTCTTTGCGGTCAACGCACGCAACGCTTGGCGCGCGCCCGTTCCGATTGCGTACACATACGTATTTATACTATATATTTCTAAATATCAATCTTGTTTTAAGCGTTTTGTCCATGTATTCCTGGGTTTATAATATTGAGATGTTAAATGTTTACAACATATGAGGGTTTTGACTTCTCGTCTATTTCAACAAAGTATCTCAATAAAATATAGCAATTTGTGCCCACAAATATAATATTGCAATGATCTCTATCCAATAGGAATCCTAATTAAAGGTTTATTTAAAATATAATTCGCTAAGAAAAGATTTGTAGATTTGTTTTGTGGACTTATATTATCTCATCTTCTATGACTGATGAATTCAAACTAAGAACTTTATAGTTATATAAGAACTTTATAAGATTAAAGTCAGGTTTGAAACCACTAGTCGTCCTTAATGATCTTATTTTTGAAGTGATATTTACTACAGAATTTTTCTGACTTTGCGACAAACAAACAAATAAAATGTTTTAAATAAAATACTATATAATCTTATCAAGGTTGGATATCTGCAGGGTTTCGTAAATTATTAGTCTGTTTACGTGACTCCAGACGACTTAAATTCCGGATGTGCATGCACGAGACCGTCTCGTGTCTCGTGCATGCAAAAACCTAGAAAGGATTTGAATTGACACGGCTCCTCATAAATAAATGGGATATTAATTGATGATTTCTAATGTGTTTTAGAGTTTGTGATGACCTGGTAGGTAGACAAGCATGTTAACAATTTTACATGATCTTGTACATTATAGGTTCTACGACACAAAAATTAAAGTCCTACAAAGGCAGTATCAAAGTAGACATCAAAGATTCAACTAAAATACACTTCGAAACCAGTAGCTGGAGTTGCGGAAGGTCACTCTGTGGTTGCAAGTACATAAAGGTTTGCGCGAGCAAATAATTATACTTACAAGATACCAGCTCTATCCTTTCAATGACTTCTAAATTGGAACCGTATTCGCTAGCGAAAAATGTTCAAGGAATCATTTGGATGGGTATCGCTTTATACCGCAGAGTAGATTTTTGAATTATATTTTTGGTGTTTTGAATTAGGTATCAAAATATAAAAAAATATATATAGAGAATATAATAGAGAATAGAATATATAGAGATAGAGATGCAACAATATCAAACATCGAACTAACTAAAAATATGAATAGTCTAAGTACCTGCTGAGTACCTAGCTAGTAGTATAGTTATCACAATGAGGATCTTCGTCATTTATGGTCCGATTTAAATAATTTCTGTACAGTATTAACTGGTTTTTTTATCGCCATAAGTCTGCTTACCCCACAAAAAACATAACTGATACTCATTGTAGCGAACAAGAAAAAAAAAACAGAATCCATAAAAGTGACCTTCAAGGTTAACGTTTACAACTCATATTAAAGAGGTAAACGTAAAGCAAGTGTTCATTGAGTTCTATTTGATGTATCAAATAGAACTCAATGAATTATTCAACTCCATGTTTTGAATGAAAATGGATGGAATACTTCTCAGACTTTAAAATAGAGATCACTCCGATATATTACACTCTTTAGCAAAAAATCCGGCCGGGTTACCAACCGGGTTACCGGGTTACCACTAAAATTACCAATTTTAGTGGCCCTGACCACTAACCCTAATTTTCAAACCTCTTTATTCTATAGTTTTAGATTGTCATATTTTGAATTTAGTTAATTAATTAGTAAGGAGTCAAAGCTCAAGTTCAAAGAGCATAAAACATGATTTTTACCTGCACTGGAAGTGAAAATGAAAAGCGTGGTATTTGTTTACAACGATAACCAATGAACGTATCGTGTAGGGCCTTAATTAAGGCATGTACAGGCGAGTGTATTTATCGACTGTCCTGTACAAAACGGTCATTCCGTGGTACATACTACATGGTTGTCTTTGAGAACCAGGGCTTGTTTAACGGTACCGGTCTTTTGGCATCGCTATCTGGTTCTTTGGAATATTTGATGGCACATTTTTGATTTAAACATCAAAAATGTGCCTTCAAAATGACAAAACATAGGCTGAAACTTTCTGTGAGAACATGTACCCCAATAAGTATACGTACACTTTAGTTAATATGTCTAAATTAAGGGAGGCTACAATCTTAGCAAAACTGGGTCTCGTGGTTTCCGTACAATTACTAGTTTTAAAATTACTAACCAGTGTATTTACTTTTTACGTTTCTTTGGAAAACAACGAAGATATTTAGCGGCTTATTTAAATTGATGATATTATGTAAGACATTATGAAACTTTACGCGACTACTATTTACTACGAGCCGTCTACTTCCTATGTTACGTGTATAAATGGCTGCTCATTTATCAACGTTAAAGCAATTTACTCTAGAGTCTAGATAAAATTCAACATTATCTTGCTAGAATTCTACAACTTACTGTCAATATCTCAAACTATGTCCCAGGTCCCAGTCATTTATGATTAATAGCTAAACAAAGGGGAGGCTAATGCCCTGAACTCACCGACAATTTGAAGACCCAAAAGGGGACTGAGCACTGGGCCCATTATTGGATTATGATCAACAACATCCGGCAGACGAGTGCCAAGTCTGGCCAGGGTAACTTGAATGATCTAAGGTGAACTGCAGGATCTGCAGGTACTTATAACTTAGAAGAAGTACTTTGTATATAAATAATAAAACACACTTTTTATGATTTGGAAGTAAAAACATCAAAATTCAAACAAAAACTAAACTATAAAATCTTACCGTCTCACATGACTTTTCGACCTACATAATATAAGAAAGGTTGTAATATTCTGTGACTCATTCCAAAATGTATAAAGAAACTTCCAAAGTCACAACTGCCTTAACTTCTATTTATTCTAAGTCGTCATGAATACAATTGCTGTTCAAGGTAAATTTTTGAATTTTCGTGTTGAATCGATTAAAATTCTTTAACTATACCTTCAGTCTTCGGACCAAGAGACACGCAACTTTCAAAGCGTTTTTTTGTTACATACTACATAATTTAATTAATAATCTGTCTAATCTGGTAAAGGTATAAAAAACAGGTATTCACTGAAAACATCGAAAGTACACAAAAAGAAAATGATATCATACCACATTATTCCACGATGTAAGGCTATATTTAATTTAAACTTGACGTTGAGTGAACCCTCTAGCCCGATGTCCACAGACTCCCCTTAGAGCCGACCCAAATTCAGCCCTCCGCGTTTTGACCTACTTTAAAAGAGCCGCTCAATGAGAACAGGCGGCATAAATTGGAGTTTTGCTACCTTGTTCACGCTATACATTTATGATAAGATTTGCTAGTAAATATTTGATTCTGATAATTCTTTGAACTCTCATGCAAGGAAAGTTCCCATATACAAAGATTGAGACTACAGAGTAACTTCTAAGTTCTGTGGGCAACTTGTCCAAATAAATTATTGTAAGTAGTAGGGTACATTATAATGTTTAAATTGTATTAATTGTGTAATTGTATTTTATAAGTGTACATTATAAAATTTTCATTTTGGACATATATTAAAGATAATAAAAAAGCTCGTAATGTTTTTCCCTCCACTATGACATATAATGAGATACTGGCAACTAATGGTGAGGAGGTGTGCAACTTATTTAACACCTACTTTGAGGCTAACTTTCAACAGTCGAACTCCAGCCACGGCACCTCCTATTTTCAGACCGTTGATATGAGTAATCATGACATAAGAAATATTGATATTGATTCGTCTGAGATTTTTAATGCACTTAAATCGGTTAATATTAGTAAAGGAGCTGGCCCGGATAATTTGCATCCCATACTAATTGTTAAATGTGCTAAGAGTCTAGTCGATCCTCTTTGTATGATCTTCACGCGATCACTAAACGAGGGGTATGTACCTAATATCTGGAAGGCCGCTTTCATAACACCGGTACACAAGGGCGGAAATAAAATTGAAATAAAGAACTACAGACCCGTCTCCAAGCTCTGTATATTTGCTAAAATTTTCGAGGGCATCGTACATCGACAGTTATATTCTACATTGCGTAGCTGGTTTATACCCGAGCAGCATGGCTTTATGAAAGGGCGCTCGACGGTCTCCAACCTTATTATAGCGAATGATTATATCTCCTCCTGCATGGACTCGGGTGAGCAGGTCGATGTGATCTTTACTGACTTTAGTAAGGCATTTGATCGTATCGACCACTCTATCCTGCTTCAGAAGCTGTACTTCGCTGGTATACGCGGAAACCTATTCAGGTGGTTCTCTTCATATAAAACCTACCGCTCTCAAGCTGTAGCTATAAATGGATATATCTCTAAATGGATTTATATACCATCGGGAGTGCCCCAGGGTTCAATCCTAGGACCCCTTTTATTTGCAATTTTTCTTAATGATATTGCATCATGTTTTAAATATTGTAAATTTTTATTATATGCGGACGACACCAAAATTTTCAAAAAGATTTCCTCTGTTAATGATTGTCGTCTGCTACAGGGAGACTTGATTAGATTTAATCATTACTGCAATGTTAATAAACTAGACCTAAATGTCTCCAAGTGTTTTACAATGACTTTCTCTCGTAATATCAATTTACTAAAATTCCCATACAGCATTAGTAATAAAGTGTTGGAGACTACTAATTATATGAAAGACCTGGGCGTTATTATGGACTCAAAATTAATTTTCGACAAACATATTGATCACATTGTTAATAAAGCTTCTAAAGCGCTCGGATTCGTCATTAGGATGAGTAAAAATTTCACCACAATTAAAGTGATTAAAGTCTTATACTGTGCTCATGTGCGTAGCATACTCGAATACTGCTCAGAGGTATGGAACCCTAAATATGATTTATATAGAAATAGGATTGAATCTATCCAAAAACGTTTTTTACGATACCTACAATTCAGAAGTACTTATTATTTGCCAAGCTACGAAGATAGATGTAAGCAATTTCACTTTTTACCATTGACAGTACGGAGAAATATAACTGATATATCTTATTTAATTAAAATAATCAATAATAACATTGACAGCTCATACTTGCTCGAAAAAATAAACTTTTGTATCCCCACTAAGTATTTTAGAAGTTTTGTTCCAATCAATATCCCCACTTTTAAAACATATTACCGCCGTAATTCATTTATATTTAGAGCGAGTTCTCAACTAAATGAATTTTCTAAAGTAAACCCATCTTTTGATATTTTCACTGCCGAGCCTCATGCGATTAGACAGTTGGTTACTAAGTCCTTTTTTAATGTTGATTAGCTAGCTGTAGTTTAGTTTTGATTAGCGATAATAATTAATAAGTTATTATATTATAGTAGAGTTTGTTATTGTTGCATTACTTATAATTTACTACAACCATGTATAGCTATAATGTTGCAATTCTCAAAAGACCTTTACACTAATTAACACGCCTAATGCCTAGATTAAGTATCTGTTTCCTGTACATTTGCATCTTGAGCTTGTTTTACTTTCATATTTTTACTTATGCTTTAATGTACACTCTTTATTTACTATATATTACTTATGTTTCACTGATTACTTATGCCTTTATGTGCACTCTCTTTTTTGCTATTTGTGAAAACTTATAAATGGCTTTTAGTTAGTAACTAGTTAATTTGAATTGTAAAAGTAGCTGTAAGTTTTCCGAACAAATAAAATAAAATAAAATAAAATAAAATTTACAACTTTACGATGGCTATAAAGCAAGTGGTGGAAGGTGGACCGGTTCTCAGTGGAGGCCGCTTTGGGATGGCAAATAAGTGATAGTAGCTTATCAACTCATTTATTGCAAATTTAAAAGAAGCTCATTTTTGGTCTTCTAACAGTTAAAAATATAAAACGACTCGCACCTATAAAGAAAAAGAAATAGAAATATTAGTAACCAAAAAAGAAATATGTGTTCAAGGAAAATTAGTTTGAAACAACGTTGAATACCAAACACGTAAAAACATGGTCAATAACCCCCAGCTAATGTCTCAAAAGCATTTATTACAGTGTCGTAACAATTCCACAAGGCCGCCACTATTTTCGATGGGCGTTGCAACACAGACGTAATGAACGCAGAACGGTTGTGAACTGTTATCTTTAATTCGTTTTCATTCATGACACTTGGGTCTTCATTACGTAATAATTACTTAGCGTATTGCTTGGGAAATATGGAACTCGGAGCGGAGAAAGTATTGTTTGAGCCAAAACGATTCCAGCACTATACATAGGTATATTTGGACGAATAGCTATTGAATCAGCCTTCAATAGTTGGAATAACTAACCACTAATTCGCATTGATGAGTCTAGTAGCACACTTATTTTAATTAAACGTACAGTCATCGGAAGATCTGATGTACAACAGTTGTTCGATCTTATCGCTCGAAATACGGTTCAAAAGTGGTACACCGGGTTTGTCGGCGACCATACCTACTAGCTAAACAAGTAATGTGTATGAACTCTGATTACTGATATCAAGCATATTTAAGCAAGGTATATTTAAACAGCTTTCTTTCACCCTGACGATGGTATGCCTTTCTTTAGGAATAAAGGTTAATAAAGGATTTTGTTAACATACAGCCTTTATCTTCGTAGTCGGCACCGTTATTCTGGTAACGACATCCGCTGCAAGAGAGGGTTTCATCACGTCACAAAAGATTTGCAACTTACTTTATGTAAAAAATGCTGCACTAACAACCCCGGCCTTTTCTATTTACTCAGTAAAATGTATAATAGAGTTCTATGCTAAAAGCTGTTGCCATAAATATTTTATATTAACGAGGTCTCTATTCATTTAATTCCTCTTCTCTACTTGTTTCAGCAGTGTTAATTAAGAGGATAGGTACTTCCATATACAACATGGTTTTTTTACGGTCATCGTGAACATACATTTTAGTCAGATACTTTATAGCCATATTTTAACTTTATCTGTGAAACTTCAAAAAATTGCATATTATCACTGCAAGATTGCAATTTTACGGACGACAATTTAACAGCCAATGCATTGTCTGGGTATCCTACCTGAGATTAAAACAATGGAATGATATAACAATTGCAATAAGATTTATGTTACAGACTTCAAGAGACTAACAAGATAATAGACCCAAGGCCTTGTAACCGAGTAGATATGGGCGGATGGTGAGGTATCATAGCACGATGCATACAATTCTTCGTCTATACTTATTTTATAAAGAGGAAAAGTTTGTTTGTTTGTTTGCATTGAATAGGCTTCGAAACTACTGAAACGATTTTAATTAAATTTGGCACAAATATAGAGTAGACTACGGGGAAGCCGTACATAGAGTAGGCTACTTTTTATCGCGTAAAAATGTACGGTTTCCGCGAGATTAACTTTTGCGCGCACAAGTCGCGGGCAGCATCTATTTTACATGCCTTATTAATCAGTTCAGATGCAGTTCTCATAAGACATCCGACGTCCGCATTTGCTTAATCTCGATACGATCTTAGAAATATTTAGCTATTCGCTTTTACACTTTCTAAAATCTAGGTATAAAGAATGCGTTAGTTCTTAGCTAGGTTAGTAGTACTTAGCTAGGTACTCAATGCATAGTTGACTTCATTTAAACATGAATGTGAACAAGAATATTTAAATTTAAGAACCAACTTTTGTAGAATAACCTATTTGACATTGGAAATGTCTTTTCGTTCGCTCCAGTATAGGCTTCGAATTCACGAAAAAGTGCGATCCCCTTATATATCGGAGGGTTGTAAAGATATGATATTCAAAAGACGCATATTCACGGTAAGGTACAAAAAGAATTATTCAAGAAAGTCAAACTAGTGTTTAAAAACTTTTCTAAAAACTTATAGCCGAAATAGTGAAAATAAATATACGTACATTTTTGACGTGATAACGTCTTATAATTCGATGGCGCCGGCTGCACGCACGAAAAAACATGACTCATGCGTTACCAAGTACTGTTACCTAGTACCGCATTAACGATTACATTACCGTTACCAAGTAACGGTTGTTGTTGTTGTTGTTGTTGTTGTTGTTGTTGACGTTGTCACGTTCAACTATCGTCAGTAAACCGACTTTACAGACAACCGATATTTTTTTCCTTTTTGATTTTGGCGCTCGATATTTTGGAAACGAAGAATGAAATAAGAAATTTACTAAAAACTCCTCTAGACAACTACAAAATCAGATACAATTTGAGCCTAAAACAAAGACGATCGGGTAAATGTTTTGCCCTGTAGTCTAACCTTTTTAGGACAATATTTTTTCAAATTCCGTAGATTCATTTCCAATTTGCTCGATAGTCAGGTGTGGTACGAAATCTGTGTTTTTTATTTTTTTAAATAATATTTAAGTTAATAATGAAATGAAAATATTTTGAACATCAAAGTTATAATTTTCAAACGTATATGGATTAAATTTCATTCTAATAATTTTAACAATCCTTTCTTATATTAAAATCAAATATAAAAAAAGGCCTTGTAAATTATGATATATTAGAAGATTAAAAGTTTTTAGTTTTAATAAACTAAGAACTAATGGCAAGCAACAAAAATAATTTTCATATTAGCCCTCCAAGCATCAAAGCAATATTTTATCGTCCAGTGTCTGGACAAGAAATGAGAATGAATAGCTCAAAATTATTGTCATTCAAGAAATAAACGACTAGACATGAGACGTGAATGCACAAATAACCTCTGTTCTCGTGATAACTATAAATAGTGACTGTGTAGATAAGGACGTTATCACACAAAACAATGAACGCACAAACACGCATCAATTACATCTTAAGTCTACATCCAGAAAGCGCGTAATCATACGCACGTAAGGCCGACGCGCGTGTCGAGATCCCAATATATTACATCTAGAAGCTACGCGCGTATTTTTTACTAACGCGCGTATCGTCCATTACATGTAGGCCAACATTACATGTAGGCCAAACAAAATGTCGGCCTACATGTAATGACAGACATTTTGTCTTGAAGCTCTACGCACGTAGGTTTACGCGCGTAATTCGGCTTTCTGGACAAGGTCTTACGTCTCTCAAAATAAAAACATCACGAATACAAGAACGAGCAATGTCAAATACTATTTAAACATTCTTAATCACAAAATTCTGTTTAAAAATAGCTCGAGTAAAGTAAGAAAAGACGTCGTTTTGGGTTGGGTTGAAATGATATTGAGTTTTTACATGTAGATTAAGATATAAATATCTGGAATGAGGAATCGCTTTATTTTGAACGGTAAGGACTAAGAGGTGAGGAGACTCCGCATTCCTTACTGTTCAAAGTTCAAACTCTTGCGTGAGAACGTCCATAATTTAAGTTTCTCGGACAAGAATTCCCTACGTCGCGTTGGCAAAATTAAGATATCTAAGAGCAAGAAGTGAATTGTATGTATTATTTTTTTAGGTCAACTGATTTTAGTGTCTTTCTCTTACTTTACCTTGGATTCACCATGTTATATAAGGTTATGAATTGTTTAGTTTTCAAGATGTCTGATAGGCTCCATTCCCCAATTGATATCAAAAATCGCCAATCTTGAGTCAAACTTCACGTGTTCAATTACATCGCAAAATTCTCCCAACAAAAAACTCTACATTGTATTCTATGCCTTATCGGACAGGTATTTGCAACGTCAACTCAACACAGCAATTAAAATTCCATATAATGATCGCTGCATTAGTGCTACCTTAACGACATGTATGTCATTGTTTTTATTTGTCGTAGAATGCCATCACGATTGTGCGGTTAGCGTTTACGTTCTAAAGATCCTTAGAAATAATAAAATATCAGCATTTTATACTGCCATCTAGCCTACGAATAACAATACTATGTTGTTCGTAATAGTTAGCTTACGAAGAAGTTTAACGGACAAGCGTTAAGGTCAATATAATATTTTAGTCTTTATTAAATCATGTTATTTATTGCAGTCGTCAAAAAATAACTTCTTAGGGGCGTATCAAACCCGTTTATTGTACCTAGAGGTCGCCCCGTGTTCGAAACTAGACCACAACACATATTAAAATTTTTAAGTTTCAACTTTTTAGGGTTCTTCAAATTTTGTCTACGGAATGTGAAAGAAAGATTGACAATTCTGTCAAACCGATACCTGCAGTTATTATACAAAAGCATGGTAATTGGTAGTGTGATGAGGTAGTGTGTAACTTTATTTTTATTGATTTTATGAATTTCTAAACATTGTTTTAAAAAATATTATCTTTCTGCACACCTTTCACCACATAAACTTTAACTGTGCCACATTTCATACTCCTTCGTTCGCAAAATTGTCGTTAAACTATACTCAATGTTTTTGCTTCACGAATTAATATATTATGTTAACATATATGATGTGACCGGTCTGTAATCTGTTCATATCCTTCCGTTTGATTGGTCGTCTTAGTGGGATTAGAAGGTGAGCCTCAATTTGTCATTACATACTAAGTACATACTCTTAGGTCACTAAGGCCTTTTCAAAATTGTCTTTTTAATCCTAGCATAATCATTAATCAATAGCTCAATAAGAAGTCTTGCGACTTTTCACATGCTTGGCCTTATTTAAGAGAAATTATTCGCAATTTCCAGGCTCCTAAGCGTTGCATAATAGAACGCTTTCTATTTCCACGAACCACATAATTTTCTATGGGTTTCGAAAGGAAAACTTTTGAATGATCTTTTTGATATTATTAGGTATTTTATGCATCAAAATGAAATGGGTGTGCAAGATCTATTTGGCAACGTCCAAGCAACAAAACCTCACTAGTCAACGGATTCGGGCAATCAAATCTCACAAAAATTTAGTTGAGTCACACTGTATGGTAACAAAACATAAGTAAATAAATCATTTTGTAGATGTCTGATTAAATAATATGTATATTCGGTAGTCAAAGGAACAGCTGGTGTAAGCTTTGCAGTGGCGAAGCGTGAGATCTGCGGAATGGTACCCGCGTAAGATAATACTATTGTAATTTGTAATACAGAATAACGATATTTTATCTTGATTACCATCAATTAAGTAATATTCATAAAGGAAACGGATATAATGTCGAGTTGTATATATTATAGGTACTTACGCCTCGCTACTGATACTGTGTTGGTAGTAAATAATTCAACAATAATAAAATTGATTTGGAAAAAGCATAGAGTCGTCTAAATTTTTACGTGTTTTGCTATTATGTATGAATCATATCACAATAAGGCTTCTCTATTTGGTCACTTTCTGGATTTATTGCTCAAAAAAATTCTAAAGAAATGTCAGTCCGGACTAGGCCGCTCTCAAATAACACATTTTGTTAAAGTGCACATACTTAATCCAGTTTCAAATATTTTAATACTGTTTATTTTCACTAATAATAATTCGCAATATAACCTTGGCCTTTCACACATAATAGAACCTATAGCTAATGAGTTTGGCGTCCCTAGTGCCTACTTCACAACATGAAATCCTTCTTCTTCTTCACATTATTCCTTAGTACATTGCCATTTGCCACGTAGCTTAGGTACGTTTAAGTAACAGTTAATTTCTACTGTCACGCTCCGTTAGCCGCAGTCGCGTGGCCAATACGCTTCCCACATTAGTTTAATAATATTCTTTACTAGCTTTTGCCCGCGGCTACGCCCTCGTGGAATAGTGTTCGTAGCAAAAAACTTCTTTAGCAAATAACTCTACCTACTTCAATATACTTATAATGGAGTAAAAGTTGTTCCGTTGCATCGTTTTCTAGTGCGTACTTTTTATTAAATTTAAGTATAATATCCTTAAATATTAATTTAAACTGTATGGTGTCAAGGGCAATTATAATGTATATGAAATGATTAAAGTGACTTAGATATTATTTGATAAGAATTAATATTGTATATGTCAAAATAGCTTCTAAAAATGCCCCATTCGGTATTCTAGATATATTTTTAAACTAAGAATGGGTCTATTCAAAATAATCCTTAAAAGATCTAAGATATATGGCATCGCGAACATTTTTGTATAATATTTTATATAAGATAGATTTCTATATAAGATAAACAATCCCACCATACTTTGTTGTTTATTAAATATATCTCCAACGGATTAGGCAGCGTTTTCAATTAATGTTCCCAGACGGCTTTCCGACACCTTTAACAATGATCGTCATAAATCAACCAATTTCCCCAAAACATTGACAAATTATACATCTAAACCTTTCTAAGGAACCACTCTGTCGATAGATGAAAACTGTATGAAAATCCTTTCAATAGTTTTAGATTCTTGCAAACTTATAGACAGACAGACGCGGCGAGGCCCAGGGGCCGTATTACAAGCTCTTAATTCTAGCCAGGAGACTTTAATTTAAAATAGGAAGAGATGGCATGTTATTTTAAAACAGTCTTCAGCCAGCAAAAACAATACACGTGAACATTACTCATTATCTCTTCACTGTTGTCTGTTACCCACTGCTACCAAGGTTACTTTGTTAAGCCCTTTAAGGGTGTAGGTGTAAAAAATATCACGCTACTTTGAATTATTTACAAGTTGATATTTGTCAATGATTTACATATCTAGTCAAATTCATCCCTATTTTAGTAGTAGTACGCTCTACATGTGGATATGTTTTAGATTCATTTAAAAATGTAGTATCGTATGAAATGAAATCATCTAATTTACAAACAATACACTCAACCAATTCCATAGTTCAGTAAGGCGTTAATTTAACTAAATAAATGACTGATTTGAGTAAACCAATATTAAGCCGGTTCGTTATTCGTAGGTAATAGGTATGTCTTAGTACGTTCGTATTTCGTACCTGGATATTTGTTTTTACATTTTAAAACAACAATGACATTATAGTTTAAAACCCACCCAACCAATTATGTGTCTTAAATCTGGCCTGCCTAAACTACGCCGCGCCGTGTTATATTACACATTATCACATTCTGTAACGAAACTACGCCTTACCTTGTAAGGCGAGCTGCAGTAGTAAACCCCACTAATATGGTATTTCGGCTCCAATCTTCAAACCCATTATGTAACATTTTCTAATTGATGTGGAATTGACGACGTGTAAAGAGAGCCAGTTATTACGGAGTGTTCTATAATTCTGGCAGCGTTACCTTTACATTTGGCACGCGATCAGTATTTGGGACTTTGATAAAAGACCCAAATAATACCGACGTCAAAGCGATTCTCATACCTTGACAACACTACACAAGGTTACAATTACTTAATACCTCTTTTTACGGATTTTAAGTTTAAATTTTAAACATTTTGAGTATTTTAAAGATAGTATTCACAAAGGCGAATTTGCTGGTAAACTGAAAAACATAATATTGCAATTCAGCAATCTAGCGAAATAATGGATGGCCTTTTTTATGTCACGTTCAACCATTCCAAGACAAAGAACATCCCACAAATTACGCGTTTGAAATGGAAACTCCCACATAAGAAAAATTGTGCAATCTGCCCTGAATACTCCGAAAGGTACATCGACAACCGGTTAGACTACACTGTACAAGAATAAGTTATAGATAGCACTCTCAGCGCCTCAAACGTATAAATATTCCATGTACTTGTTTTCATGACTAAGAAATCGTTGACTAAAGAATTCGAATTTTCAATGGAACTCGTTGTATGATTGGAGCAATTATTTAAAAAATCTTATCCAAGCATACCATACAATTGTATCATAGCATACAATGACTAGGTAAAAATAATTATTATTATCGAGGTATCTTAGATCCCTGATGTCTTACCAATTGACAAGTCTGTTTGGGTATCTAAATGGGGTTTCAATCTTCATTCTTAGTATTTGCTTTTCTTTTAACCTTTGTTCCGCAATTACAATTTAAATTGCGTTCAATTATGTTGACTGAAAAAACCGAAGGGCAAAAGCGTAATTGCACAAAACTACTTAGTAAATATTCAAGACAAAGTAAGAAAAATGTTGTATTCATGGTAGGTATAATACGAAGTAACCTTGACACAGACCCACTAAATTTAAGAAATATAATTGACCGACATACGGGACGTGTTTTTATATAAAGTACCACTGTAAGTTCATAAAACACGCTTATTAACTATAATTAATGCGAAACATACACGCAATTCCTTTATTTAAAACAGATTATGACAAAAAAAACAAATGCTTTGTATGCGAGGAACACCTGTGATCCGCAATCAGTGTTTGTAAATTGCTACAAATAACGAAGCTCCTTGGCATCGAGTATAATGTCTGCTAGATCTTATGTAAAAGAGGACTCTATAGAAATTATAAGAAAACCTTTACCTAAACTTTAGAGTTTTTAGGGATCACAAAGGCATCTCTTCCAAAGAAAATAGTTGAGACGACAATCACAGATAAAATTAATACGATTCAATTTTACAATCTGCTAATGGTAATAAGACTAAATTATTCACTAAAAAGATGTCCAATAATTTATAAAAAGTTGTGTAACAAGCCCTGAGACTCCCAAAATTAAAAGACAGGAATTTCAAAATCAGTCAACAAATCCTTAGCCTAGGTATTACGTTGGTCACGAACGTAGAAAGTTATTGCCTATGGCAAAGCTAACCAGGATCAGCATTACTCTTATTTGTAATAACCATTAAGTTATAAAAAGGCAATAAAGCCCAAGGCCAATTCCATAGTACGAAGAAGCACGATACTCAGAAAACAGTCCTTATCTTAGATTGGTACCATTTCATTTACCATTTGAAACAAAGAAATGGTGGTCGAGAAATAATCGTAGAATTTAATGCCTACTTAAAAATTCACGAAATTAAAATTCACAACGAATAAATTGACCAGTCACAGCCAAGAAATTTTATAATTTTTAAATTATAATAAAATCGCATTGTCTTTAGTAGATGTCAGTACTAGGTAGAATATAAGGCCAGAAGCGTGACCTCGTCCAAGCCCTTCGGCTTCTGTGGACTGTGACCTTAACGTTTATGTCCAAACAAGTTTTTATTGATCTGTTTTTGCTTGTCAATAACAAGAATTTTAAACAGTTTTGTATTTTACAGTTAAAATTTATATCTAAAAACCCCTGATTTT
Source organism: Phengaris arion (assembly GCA_963565745.1). Classification (NCBI taxonomy): domain Eukaryota; kingdom Metazoa; phylum Arthropoda; class Insecta; order Lepidoptera; family Lycaenidae; genus Phengaris; species Phengaris arion. The sequence continues at coordinate 13,712,803 of OY751445.1, read as the reverse complement.
TTCACTGACTCACTGATGATCAAAATTATATGGTACTTCCGGATGTTCTAGAAAGCTGAAATTTGGTATGTCAACTAATATTACTTACTAGCACATAAACAACATAAAATTTGTCAAACTTGGGGAAACTAATGGATGAAAATTTGTAAGAGACTTACTACGCAAATTTTTACTCTAGAGGTTGTGAAAATTGTCTATGTTACCCGCGGCATCATTACGAGTCTATTGACACCTCATTTATTAAAATCGGACCAGTAGTTTAGACGCTACGAGGAAACAAACATACATGATACATACTTACAATATATATACATAGACTGTTTGGCAGTCTATGTATATATATATTGTAAGTATAATCATTAATTACCCTTCCTTTTGACTTCGCCGTAGTCGGGTAAAAAGCTATCAGATCTCATATAAAACCAAGCTTCTGACTATACCAACCTCCTGACTCTACACGCCTAACTTCACAAACTCTACACCTTAGTCATGTTATGTGGCTTGGTCGTTTCGTTCCTACAAGAACAGTATAACAGGAAACAGTCCGTAAATTTTTCACCTTACGCCCAAGCAAATGTAGCGAAATGGCCAGGGCACATATTTTGACTTAGGCATAGAGTTTGTGAAGTAAAGCTTGTAGAGTTAAGGCGTGTAGAGTCAAGAGCTTGGTTTTACATGAGATCTGCTACTTTTTTGACAGTGTGAGTCATATGGTATTGTCTTGGCATCACTATACATGAAAATGTTTTTGGTTGGATAATACAGGGTGTTCGGTAGAACCTAGTTAATCCGGAAAAGGGAGGTCCGGGGGGTTAAGAACCCCCTCTTTGTACATAAAAGGAAATACTGAATGCACGCGCAGCCGTAACCGTTAACGGTATAAATGAGAAATTTGGACAGTACTTTTAATTTATAATGTAGACGCACACTAAGAAAACACTTAAAAAAATTCCACCCTTAAAGGGTTATAATAGTGATTGAAAGTTTGTAAGGAAAATCTTTAAATCTGCACCGATTTTGATGAAAATTGAGATTCATGTTCTTTAATACGTTTCATAAGATACCTACGACCTACGTGTTCCAGGGTTACCCCCTGAGAGTACTAAGGTTAGGGTTGAAAACAAGGGTTGAAAGTTTGTATGTTAAAAACTAAATATCTTCACCAATTTTCATGAAATTAAATATTCGGGCTAATAAATACAAATGATCAAACATGTATTTTACACTTTTTGAAATTCATACATATGGGGGTCCAAAGTTTTTATGCTGAAATATCAACCATTGGACGGAGTGTCCTGAAATTTGGTAAACGGATAGTTATTATGACGTAGACATCCGTTAAAAAAGGATTTTTTCGAAATTTATCGCCCATGGGGATGGTTGGTCATGCGAACGAAGTGCCCGACTTCAGCAAAAGCTAGTAACGTATAACAGAAGTTACCAACGAGTCCACCAAGTTGAATCTTGTTCCATTTGTGCTTCATTTTCATACAATAAAAAATAGTTCTCCTTAAGTCTTGACATTTATCAGTCATAAGAATGTGAGCCGCATTAAATTAAACCAACAATCAATATTAATCTACTATGCTAATAAATTAAGATGAAATTGCTACAGGCACTTAATTCTAGACTTTACTAGCGGTAAACAAGCCAGTCGTAAAACAATAAGAAATCTTTTACGACATAGATGAATCGTGGAGGTAGTACAATTCGTTTTACACCTTGTCCATCAAAGAAAAGAGAGTGATACTATTCTCTTCAATTATTTATAGACGTGACTCGAGAGTTATATAATATATATTCAGTAAAATACGTAATGTATCACTGAAGATCTCTCACATTCGACATGTAGGTTATCTTTGGTATTGCGAAATCGTCTGCGGTTTATAAGACAAAATTCATAAGGTGTGCCTGAAATAGATGTCAATCGCGAATGAAGATAAAAATCTTACATAATATTTAGTCTCATTTTCTGTATAGTGAAGAAGAGGTTAACTACACAGATGTGTTTTTGTTTTAGTGACCATAATTATAATTTATGCAAGTTCGTAAAGTTATTTATTTTCATTAATTATTACTTTTGGTGAAGTTAAATTTTACTACCATTTAAATTTTAATTTAATGAATACATATTAGGTAACGTTGAGATTACGGAAATCAGAAAAGATACCGACGCAACCATTGGGCATTATGCTATATAACTATTGCGCGCCTTTAAAATCTTATCATATAGGTATTCTTACAAGTTAGAAGATCGTTGATTTGAATACTTTTAAAGCTATTTCCATATTTCAGCCATACACCGAAGTATTAAATATTACTTAGACGTTAGAGATTTAAATAACTTCAAAAGATATAATTTACATACGATTAGACTAACATGGAATTCCACGTATTAGGAATAGGTACATGTAGTGACTATCGATACGATTCAGGAATAAGGTAACAGGTTCTACAGGGCAACGACACAACTGGAGCATTGCAATTTGCAACTTGCAAAGTGGTACAAGACTGCGAGATGGTTTTATATTTATTCATATTTTAACGGAATATTAATTATTGTAGCGGCGGTTTGTAGTGAGAATTTTGAAATATCTTTGATTTAATACAGAAAAAATCTTATTCTAATGGCCGATTTTTTCAGTTGTAGTTATCCTACGATTAGAGTTATCCGTTAGTTAACGTGAGTTAACTGAAGATTTCGTTTTCTTTACACCAGTTTAAGAAATAACCCCGAATATTTTTGTCCTAAGGATAAATATTGGGCTGACTTTATACCTGGCAGTTAACTTACTGGTGTCAGTGTGTGCGTAAAAACTCTACAGTGTAGAGTTTAGATGGCACTGTACATGCTTGTACAACGATTCTTCGAATGTCAAATATAAAATGAATAATATTTCCTTCCCACTTGTGAAAATTTTTATTGTTTTAAACAAATAGAGGTGAATATATAGGTGAAGTGTCAAGGGACACCCGGATGGAACTAAGTTATAATATATATATATATATATATATATATATATATATATATATATATATATATATATATATATATATATATATATATATATATATATATATATATATTATAATATAAATATATAGTTGATAAGGAAGAATTGAAGCCTATTTCGGAAGATATATTACTTTTAAATGCATTAAGTGTTAATTTGAAATTACAAACAGACACTTCGATTTTGTTTATCTGTATAGATATAATATATTATATTATACAAAACAAATAGTTGAACTAAGCATATATAGGGCGCGCGGAACTTGTTGGCCGCGCCGCGCACAGGGGTGATGGGGCGGGTTGCTTGCTGCTCGCAGTGTTGCCGTCGCGAAGTCCGGCTCCGTACTGAGTAATAACATCAAGCGCTCTTCCGCTTAGTCACAATATTTAACAGTCATAACAGTCACAATGTGTAATTGCAAAATTCTACATTTTTGTCAAGGTGGGTCGTTTTTTGTATCATTCTTAATAGTCGTTATTACATTGTGATTTCGAGTGGCAAAAAGTGTCGTGCCTATATTAATCCGTCTAGCCCCAATACAATTCGCAACGCGCCATAAGGAACTTCGTTCCAAAAACTAGATAATTTAGCGTAAACAAATAATAAGTAACAAACTTTTATTAGAACGGAGAAGTAGGTAGTAAATATTTTTTAAGTACATACATTAAATTTGGGTCTAGAGGACCCCTAGAGAAGATATATAGCGCACATTCATGACCATAGGATAGCTAACCCATCGGTCTGTTGAAGACAACCATCGAAATTTTAACCCTGGAATAAGTACTTATATCTGCCGAATAACAAACTCTAGTTTATCTCTCAAGTCTCGTAAGATTGTCATATTATGACGTATGTAACCTTGCAATATTGTATTTTTAAAAATTCTCTCATACCTTTATTCCCGCCTACTTTACAATTCACCAAAAATATTGTGCATATAAAAATAATGATCCCTCAGAAATCCATTTTTAACAACTGTTTATATAACATCTATTTAAAAGAAAGTACGTTTTAAACAGCATCACTGATCAGTGATCACAGTGAAATTAACAAGCAGGCAAACCTTCAAAGACACGCTTTCCCCGCTAGCCGCGGCCCCGTTCGTTTGATAAGTGGCCTAAAGGGCTCCCTGGTCCCCCACCCCGCCGCCCGCGCCCCACTGACCTACTTCCCTCCCTCGCCCTAGCGATCTTTGTGCACGCCTTCGCTACTTGCACAACACCGCTCATATCAGCTGAATGATTACGGCGAATCAACTGTCACAAAAACACTTCGAAATACCCGTTCCATTGATACAAAAAATATATTACGCTTGTTACAAATATGGAAATGTTGTTGAGACACGATAGTAACTGGTATTTTTGCCCAAAAATGCCGAAAGTATAAGAATGAGAATACGCGAAATGCAGAGATATTGTTGGATTTAGATGGCAGAGACAAACCACTAAAATACTTGTTAATCGTGTACTTTTGATGCCACCTAAAGTTCTGAACATAAAAGCGAAGCTAAAGTGGTTCGGCGGGATGTGGAATACCAGGACATAAATATACCTGGTGAGCCATTAACAATTATTACTAACGAAATTATTGTTTAGGAAAGTTGTTTACAAACTTGCAGCGCTGCAACAGTGCGACCTACGAGAGTGTGAGAGCAAGGTTCAAGTTGCGTAACCACTGAACACACGTGTCACACGGCTACCTGCGTTTGTTTTAATGTGTAAATAATGTAACAGTGCAACAGCATCATCACATCTTATTGTTTGAAGAAACTATAATAACTTTCTTTAGGAACCTAATGAGAAAAAATATATTCTTATAATTTATGACTTGAAGCATCATTCATGCAAAAATATTATTTCTGTTCAATTTGTTACTAAATATGTAGTATTCAATTATTTTTTTAAATAGAATAATTGAATACTACATATCCACATAGTATAGAATATAGCCTGTAAGTGTGATGATCCACAAATAATTCCTACTTCCATAACATTATTTTTTTAAGAATGAAATCCCCTACGAATTTACCTTCCTCGTTTAATAAAACAGTTTGTTTCAGTTCTCGTTTACTAAAAAAGTGGCTCCGGAGTTAATTCAGCTACAATAGCGGAATTTTATTTACAAAGAAACATATATATAAAAATAAACATATATATATATACATATCTTTACAAAATTATACCCAGTAAATTATATATCACCGACACGCTCCAATCACATTTCAAGGTCTAATCCGAATGCAAAATTTAAGAGTTAACTCTAAAATGGTCAGACATAAATGGGGACACGATATTCACGGTAACCATTCCTAATTAAGACAAAAATATTTTTATAGACACGGTCATAATATGATTCAGGGAACTTAACATCCTAGTACTAGGTCAACATTACAATGGTAAAACGTAAATTGTAATGCGTATCTGTTACGTATCTAAAATAAAGACGTGTAAATGGACAAAGATAATAAAAAAAAATCAAAGATTTTGCTGCTTCAGAGTTATTTGGACATCAATAAACACTTAGAGCCTAAATGACGATGACTCGAAAAGATAAATACGCGATTGATATTTCAAACACCTAGAAGAATTTTGCAGCAAAACATTCCAGATACGGCCATTTTGGAGGTAGATATGAGGTAGCCAGGGGCCGGTGGCCTCATTCCGAATGCGCATTGCAATAACTCAGCTGAGTTACATTACCATTTCTAACTCATTTCAAATGAAAGTCTTATTGCCAACTTTCCCATTTCATATTCATGATATGCCGTGTTAAGAGTCATATAAATTGTCAAGGCCAATCATGCATATTATATTTTTGGAGATACATCATATTTTTTGGATAATATCGGCTGCATAACTTGAATGAAAAAATGACTTTACAAAGCCTTTTTTTACGATATTGTAATAATAATAATATAACAATAATATTTTATTGCCTCAGTTTTCAGACATTCAAGAGACTTTGAAAGGAACAGGTTGGCATGTACCTTAATAAAATCTGCTACTAAGCAGAAAAGTGTTATTTTGAAATTCTATATTCAGGTAAGCTTTATGTAATCGTTATATTTTATTATTTGCTACATGTCATTGTGTGGTTCCCTGGATGGAATATTCTTGTCGAAGATAGAGTAAAAAGGTGTGAAAAATACTTGTGTGACAACATTATATTCCTGCTTTCCATCTCATGTAAATTGACCGTAGGCACTAGGCCCACATTCGTTAATCTATGTAATGATGTCATTGATGTCAACAAGTTCGAGTCTATCAAGATCCAATTGCTTGTAAATGTTACGTCCGTACAAGGTTATCAATTAATTGCTACCACTTGTTACTCCTAGATATGAGATACTATTCACCTCATATCAGCATTTTTAAATTTGGAAACATAGATTTAGTGCTTTTGGACATTCCATTTATTTTCTGTAAGAAAGGAGGTGAGCTTGTGGATGCAGCCTTCTCCAATAAAATGGATCTTCTAAGATATCCAAAGCATTTGCTTCTACTGATCAGATCCAACATTAGGTCCTCATTAGCGGTCAGTGTATTTCCTAGTTGCGAGCTGAGAGGCTTTAAAAGAATCCAATATACAGGCGTATTCATTATTAGTTTTACGCAATAACAACACAATGATTATGGCATAAAAGACACTATTCTACCTATTTGCCGAGGAGGGAAGTGAATTGCGAAGACATTTTTATTAAATTACACTTGAGATACTGAGACTTTTCTACTCATATTTGTAGGAATATTTAATAAAATAGAAGCAAAATAATATTCTCTACTGACTGCCGGATCGCTGCTCAGAATTTGAAATAAGAAATCTGATAGCTGAATTGAGAATAACCATCTGTAAAGTGTTCGAAACTTGTTAATTTAGACGTTTTGGACATATTATTTACTGTATATATATACGTAATAAAAGATGATATATTATGGAAAAAATAAAAATGCGTAGAATGCGTAGGAACAACTCAAAGAAAATAATTAAGGATATTGTTAGCTTAATTTATGACTTCAATCGTTTAAGATTGTATAACTCCACGTTATGGGCAACTAGCTGTGTAGGGCGGTTTCACTCTGAATTATGATACCTACAAGAAAACAGTTTAAGCATACGTCTTTTATTCTTGTCTAACGGAAATGACAAATAACCGAAGTTAACAGCAGTAGGCACTAGAACTATAACTGCAATAACTTCTATTCTTTTGAATAAGAACTCGAGTTCGCCTTTCGAGTCCTCGTAAAAACTGAATCAAAAACAAATTGCATAATATCATAGAAGTCAGATTAAAGGTTGATTTGTATGGTACCTATGTTTGGGAGCAAGCCCAGTTGACAATGCAAGCAATGATTCAAACAAACTGGTATACGAATCGGTACTTTCACAATGCCGTATTGGATATAGGTATAGTTACATACTATGTTCTGTATCTGTTATATTACAGCATTGTTTAGCTGACCAACGCAACTTTTCGATATTATACTGACATTTCCGTGTGCCGACTGGATAAAATATAGCCTAAGGCCACCGGGAATGTTGGTTTTAATATTCTTAGTGCCAATTTCACAAACGCCTGTTAAAATTAATCGTTGATTAAGTATTAAATCTCTCTCGTTATTCGTATTACTGAAAGAGAAGGCATGATATTTAGACAATTAACAATAACAAGCGTTGGTGAAATTGGGTCTCAAGATATTTTTTAATACAAACAATCAAGAATTGTTAAGGTCCAACCAGACTCAGAAGCCCATAGACACGACTCATATATAACCATTGAGACGAAAGAATTCCAGCGAGACTTTTGTATTAATGAGACAGTTCTTTAAAACCTACTTCCATCGCATGTTGATGATTTTTGTGTAGAATAATTTCGTTGTTACACATCAGCCAAGCGTCCCGCTACCCATTATCTTTCTTACTCCATCAGCCATTTCACGGTGTCAATAATTACAACTTAATAGCTCGATTTCTATTCGTTAGTGATTAGTATAATATTAAAAAACCAGTTACCGTCTCTGGTAGTTACGAAACTTACTCGTACTGTATCTAGTTCGAGTCTGTCTTGGCGGGAGGCGTTCGCCGTTAGAAGGATATCGTCTATTTATACCGGCCTAGCGGGCGATCGCTACACCTTATGACCTATAACTAGAATATACTCATTAATCATCATCATCGTTTTTGATAATCTGTCAGATGTTAACACTCTTTCCCGAGTTATTTTGCGAAATGTTCCAATATTACTTTTAGAAATAAACTGCTTTCTATTTTAAACATTGTGTAGACCATACCACCGTAACATAGAATAAGTTAGCGTAATAACTGCAATAATACTTCTTTTGTAATTTGTGATATTTAATTAAGAGTGTAGTCTGGACACTGGAGTCCATTTCTACTATGAATTCCTTTGAAAAAAAAATTCGTTTGCGTAGAACTAATGGAATCTAAAAACCTATTTATTTTTAATCGGAACCCTAAGATAAAAGTAGCCTAAGTTACGCCTTACAACTTCTGCTATCTGTCAGTAAAAGTCCGGTCAAAGTCTCAATCAATAGGTACAGCAGTTTAAGACATTAGCCGGAACAAACAGACAAACGGACAGACAGACAAAAATTTGGAAATTGGATTTCTTTGGTTTAGATTAGGCAGGTACTACATACTATCTACTATCATATAATATGCATTTAGTGCAAAAATGTTAATTTGAATTTACAAACAGACATTTCAATTTTATTTATTTGTATATTATATTATGACATTTTATCTATTATTTTCTAATTTCTACTATCCACTTGAAAACAGTTTAAAATTTTAAGGTTATATTGTGTATAAAAAAACCGTTACTTAAAGCTCAATTAGATTTAAGATTACCTGCCCTAAGAATCAATTTCGGTTTCAAAATAATTTATTATAGCAATTTAAATCTTCAAATAACAAGATATCAATGCCTTTATCGCAGCCGATATGAATCTAAAGAACCGGGTATCATTGGCCATGTTTTTTTTCACAGGACTTTGGGCAAGTCCGGTGCAGCGAGTCTCGCTCGGTGCATCGTACGAAGAGCTGGCCGGCAGGGCCAGGTCAACGAACCTCCACTCATGTGCATTCGGTTTTGTTGTTGGTTGTTACGCTTATAAATAATCCTAATTCAATATTATGCGGGGCAGGTGCCAATTAATGATGTTACTAGATTCCTTCTTTATAAAAAGCTGAGAAACTACCTGGAACAATTACTCCGTTAGACTTGGATTGAAGTTAAATTAAATTTTCTGGTTAATTACGCTGTTTTAAAGAAAGTTTTACTTAAAAACCATAATTGTTAAATGTGTTGAGAATGCCAATAAAATGCCGTTGACTGGTCGATACCTACGAGGGCGGGTCAATAAGTCCGTGACTTTTGGAATAAAACACAGATTTTTTGATAAATAAATCATTTTATTTTTCAACGTAGTCCCCCTTGAGCTCTATACACTTTGTCCAACGCTTCTCAAAATTTTTTATCCCTTCCAAAAAATATGATTTGTCGAGGTCCTCAAAATAGGCCTTTGTTTGCGAGATGACTTCATCATTGGAGTCAAATCTTTTTCCACCGAGCCATTTTTTCAGGTTTGGGAACAAGAAGTAGTCACTCGGAGCCAAATCTTGAGAATAGGGTGGATGTGGGAGCAATTCATAGCCCAATTCATGGATTTTTGCCATGGCAACTGCACATGTGTGCACCCTTGCATTGTCTTAGTGAAAAATAACTTTTTTCTTGGCCAAATGAGGTCGGTTTTTTTTCAAATCCTCATTGAAGCGGTCCAATAAGTTGGCATAATATTCCCCATTAATTGTTCTTCCCTTTTGAAGATAGTCAATGTGGATTATCCCACGTGCATCCCAAAAAACAGTCGCCATAACTTTATTGGCTGACAAACCCACCTTGGCCTTCTTTGGCGCCGATTCACCCTTAGAAACACATTGTTTTGACTGTTGTTTGGTCTCTGGTGTATTGTGATGGATCCATGTTTCGTCCACGGTTGAAAAACTCCTCCATATTGTGATTAAACAACGCCAAACCTTCCTGTGAAGTTGTTACACGATTGCGTTTGTGGTCGACTGTGAGCAAACGCGGCACCCATCTTGCGGAAAGCTTTCTCATGCCCAAGTGATCATTCAAAATTTAAACCACTGAGCCATGCGAGATGCCTATGGCTTCCACAATCTCTTGCACTTTCAATCTTCGGTCGGCCAACACCATATCGTGAATTTTTTCGATTGTTTCGGGTGTAGAGACCTCAACTGGGCGTCCAGGACGTTCGGCATCTTCAGTGCTTGTAAGGCCACAACGAAATTCAGTAAACCACTTTTTTACCATTGAAATCGATGGTGCAGAGTCCCCATAGTATTTATCAAGCTTAGCCTTGGTCTCGGTAATGGTTTTTTTTCGCAAAAAATAATGCTTAATAAGCACACGAAATTCACTTTTTTCCATTGTTTCCTTAAGTTACTGGATAGTCTGATAAAGATAGCTGTAAAACACAAACTAACTGACGCAGCAAGTTCAAATTTTGATAGGAGTCAACTGACAGATGCCTGTTGACAGGAGTAGTGTTGCTTTTTCAGTAAGGTTAGAAATTCAAAAAGTCACGGACTTATTGACCCGCCTTAGTATAAAATATATTCGAAAAATTTTCAAGTCGTTTAACAAAATAAAACTCGTTAGTTATATTTATCGCTTGCTATTTCACACTTTAATTCTTTGCGTTTCTTTGCCTCCTTTTTTATTTTTTTTGTTTTAGTATCATAAAATTCGTAATTCAGGAAACATTATTCCAGCCAATAATATTATGATAGGTAGGCGTGGTAGATAGGCTAACGTGGCCAACTTGAATATAATGGTACCTACCTACCTACCTAGCCATTTTAGAGATTTCCAGAATCTTCTGCTCCTAGATTCTTTTCCATATTTAAGCATGTTCGAATGCCATAACTTGATAAATAAACCTTAAATATCCAAATCCTCTTCTCTTAGTACTCAATTATAAATGTGAAAGTTTGTAAGGATGGATGAATGAATAAATGGATGGATGTTTGATACTGTTTCACTATTTTGATGAAATTTGACATGGTATTAGTTAACCTTTACTACTTTTTAAGCCGAAAACAGTACAGTCTATTTAGTAATCTGTGACAGTGTTCCCGTGAGTTATTGTATTAAATAATATTATATGTATACATTATCCTAAATATTACGTGAATATTGCATTATTGAATATAGATGATACCAATTACCATTTGCGCATGCAAATGAATAATGATAATCCGCCATTTTTTTGAAAATTCCCTTTTTGACCCCTTCATGTAATTAGGTATCCCAAAAGGTATGAAAATTCGAAATGATTAACACTTCACGTCTAATATGTTAGTATTCGAAGACATATAAAATATATAATAATACAACCGTACTATGTAACAGCTAGGTATATTATATTATTGTATTAATACCTACCTAGGTACCTTGCAGCGCCCACCTATAGGTAAGTTTGTTGAAAGCAATACGGAATGCGCGCGCTCTTTCGAATTTAAATTCGTAATCACGAAAACGATTCTATAATTACTAAACGTGACTTGTTAAATATTGCAGTGGCTTAAAAGTATTTCGATGGAAACAAAATTAAAGTACCTACCTAAAACATTTTAGTAACGGTTACCGTTTGTTTTACATAAGAATTGTAGGAAATTGATCGAAGCTCTCCTTTAACGAAGTATTATGACTTAAAAGTATAGTTAAGTTAAATGGGTTTACTTTGTAAAATATTATTTTTACCTGGAGTTCCTTATTCTTATTATCTTTCAGCGATGCTGCTCTGATAACACCAGCTTTCCATCCCCATTCCGAAACTTTATTCACGTTTATTTTTGCAACACCACTCACTGAGAGAAATCTTTTCCCAACTAAATCTTCGCGATATCTAAATGCCATAACGAACACAATCACATTATTCACGGTAAAAACTACACAAACGTTATGAAAACACAAAACTCAAACGCATAACACACTGCTCTATACGTCGAGCAGAGGAAAACTAGGTGGAAATCGAAATACAAACGACAGCTATCAATTACAAAAATACGAATAAATAGAAAAGGTACCTTCGTTTATGGAGTGCTTTACAAAACTCCGTATTTTTCAAACAGTCGGATATTCGGCAAAGGCCTTGTAAAATGCGACAAAATAAAAATGTTTATTTAACTACTGTTCTGTTTCTATAATGAGTTACATTTTGATTTTGTGGTATTATGTGTTCATTGTAGTTTTGCTACTCAGCAACAGATGACACTTTCTCGAACACATTTAAATTATCTTATTTTATTCTACATTCTACATTTACTATTATTATTTAGAAACATGTCAACTATATTATTTTTAAAAGTTCTGTAGCAAAATAACTTTTGTTTCAGTTTTTTTGTTATATTATCACAGTCAGGCCATGTGTAATTCAGTCAAATAATTATATTAGGAAATATTGCCAAGAATTTCATAAAGATTCTCTTAGAGTAATATATTAAAATCAGTCATTTGTTGTATATTTTGTTGAGAAATATATTTCGTTGATTTATAAACGCAATAAAATTTTTGAACGTAAACCAATATTGATTATTGACGTCACGTGATCAAAACATAGGCTAAATTCAATATGGCGGACTTGACTTACTGCTGAGCGGTTGTGTATTTGTCATGTTTACCATTATTTTAATTTCAAAGTAGATTTTTCATTTATGTGATTATTAATATGATATCGTCGATAATTTCCCGATTGGTCATGTAAGTTTTTTCATATATATCTAGATAAACAATATTTATCGCGTATATTTGGAATAAATAATTATTGTGACATTTTCTATACTGATATAATGGAAATTGGAATCCTTTGTTTTAAAATTTGCGATTATTCGATGAAACTAGGTAACTTAGTCCAAACTAGATATTTGAAAAATTTTATACGATATAAGTACACATTTTGTGAATTATGTTAAAATAACCAAAAATATAATACTTGCAGATCCAGTACATAGGTACTTACTTCTTTATTATGTTTTTAATATTTAGAACTTCCAAGTAGAAGATAAATGTTTTTAATGTATTTTCTTATCAATACTTCCCATCCCCATAGCTTTTTAGCTAGGACTTAAATTATTACACTTGATTTTTGATTAATAACACCACAGACAGGTTAATAAGCATCTGGTAAAATTGTAATTATTAGGCTGTTAAGATTAAGACAATGTTAATCCTATATTTTACTATTTCTTTCTTACTTAATTAGGACAAAATGGCAAGCATTTGTCTTTAAACTGTTTGTTTACCGATGCCCTTAGTCATCGGTAGGAACGCTAACGGAAAGTAGTGCTAAACTTTCATTGAAAACTTATTAGTTTGTAGCTTAAAAAGTTATGTGGCTCTTTATGATAGAAATAAAACAGGTGTTCCATATTATATTAACAAAATGCTACTTGAACTAGGTAACTAGGTACCTACAAGATCAACTTTTGCGCAGTCAAAGTCGTGGGCAACATCTAGTATAACATAAAACACTGTTTGCTATATTGTTAAAATGCTGCACATAAGTAGCTATTTTAATACTTTAATACTAAACCTTTATATTGGCAGTTGGTCAAATTTCATGACATTCAATTCAGTCAAGGTAAATGTTTAACATGCTGTTAAGTAAAATGAATAATCATTTAGAAAGCTACATGAGGTCGGTGGCATAGCGAGCCTTAGGTTAAAAAATCCGGGTTTCCCATATAATTAATACTGCTGATACAGTCGTAGCTACGCCCCTGTGTGAGGTTAACATCTTGAATTGTGTAAATACTTTTTATTGTATATTTTTTTCTGGACATTAAATGCCTGGTTAAGCGCGTGTGCGTCATCCAGTCAAAAGTGCTATTGAATTGATAAACTACCAACACAAAACATCATACAGGGCATTATTGAATTTATAAACAACTACATATTATTATTGGTTATCAAATAGCTATGAATAGTGTAAATTCTATACTGCCTGAATTTAACTAAAATTATTGGCACTTAGGACCTGATTGTAAAAGTAAATGTAACAACAATATGTTGATAAAATTAAATTTTTCATTTTATCAATTACTCGAGATTGCATGAGAACAACAGGCTACTCTTGAGCACTAAGCGCTGCTGTAATACTTATTTAGCTAAAAACCTTCAAGCTCTAAATAAATAATAATTAAGTATTATTTATCTAATAAATACTATCTATGATAGTATTTAAATACTATCATAGAGTATAGAGCATATTCAATGTTGCCAATAATAATTCTGGAATCTAAAGAAATATAAAAATTCATTATACGTATACTACTTATTAAGAATGTAATAATAAACAATATTAAGTATATATTTTAATTAAAATTAACTATTACCAATAGACAAAACTAAATTATGCATTTTTTTTGTGTGTCATTTTAACATGTTAGCGAATAGCTTTGTGTTCAAACCACCGTTGGCGATGATCCAAATATGTTTGAAATGGAACAACTATCCATCGTAAAGTTTGGCAGGCTCCCTGTGCAAATATATTTTGCTCTTATTTTCACTTTTACACATCATTTTGTGGACCAAGTCTTTGTTCTATCTAAATATTTTACATAATTCAAGAGAAGTAGATAGTGATTATAGTTATTTTCAAGTCGATTATAAATCACTGTAATTTGATAGTTGAAAGAAGAAGTGTTTTATCGAATTCGTGCATGAAACTCAACAAGTATTGAAGTTAGCAGTGGGGTGCCATAATGCACTGCCGGGTGCTATTTTCGTTTTGGCTTGACGCTGGGCGTCTCTTGGTGCAGTGAGAGCTTTTAGTTCGTGACGATAGCTGCACATACGCAGAGTGCATTGACTCCTAACTGTATTGTATTGTGAATTTCTGAATCATTGATTGTCATACCGTCGTTACAAGTGTAGTGTATAATCTGTTTCGTGCGGCTCTGTTTACCTTGACTTGACAATGTTCATATCGAGTCCACTTGTCTTTCCTTTTTAGGTGTAACCTCGTTGTTGTCGACTGTACCTTTACCTAGTTTTGCGGTGACGTAGCTTTAATGTCTTCTCGAACGAAACTCGAAATACGTAGTAACTATTTATTATGAAGACCATGTGGTCGTTATTTATATTTGATAAAATATTATATGTATTGTTTATTTGTGGCACATACTAACATAATATGTGTAAAATATACATTTAAATTTATTGAAAACGACTAACATCGCTACTCGTAGCCCGTAGGTATGTGTTACTGGAACAAAACAATAAAATGTAAATTTAAAATTGTAATGTATTTTATATAAAGTTATGTAAAATGATACTAACTGCACATACTTTTCATCATTTTAATGATTTAAATTCCTAATGCTTCGGGTTTAAATATTTTATATTCAATGTGCGTCAGTAATAAAAATGTTTGAAAAGAAGAAATAATCCTATTGCACCCTCAAATATTAATAAAAAAGTGAATACCTACACTGTCGTGAAAATCCAAAACACGGTACTATCAAAATAGTCATTTTGTGATAATAGTACTTAAAGTTTTTTACCTATTTTCTTATTTTTTGGCTTTCTTAATATGGTTTAATTATTCGTACCTATACCAAGCATTAGGTATTTCAAGTACCTTTCTAGCCATATATTTTTTAATACAAATATGTAGGTAGTTAATTAAAAAGATAATAAAGATTGTTATACTTTATTAGCACCGGTTGGATTTGGGTTCTAGTGTAAAGTCAAGACACTGTATTGCAAGATACATTGTCTTGTCTTTATGGAACTACTACTACAAACTTTAAAATATACAATTTGTTAAACTGTATTATTATAGAGTAATTACATATCAGAATAATTTTGGTTGCATAGAATAAAACTCATCTTAAAATATAATTCTTTATTAGGAACATCAAATTTCGGACTAACCATTATAATATTTAAAAGTATGTCATATTAACAGACAGTGAGAAAACAAAATATTTAATAAAAATAACTCATTTTTTTAAACATCCGAATCAATGTTTAAAGTTAGGTCTTGCACATCGGATACAACAAGATTCTGATAATACATTCGACGTGATTGCGGCATACTCTTGCAAAGTTCAAGCAACTCTAATTTTTTTATTTCATTAACTCCTCTCGGCTGACATTCCTTCTGGATATCATTTAATAAATCACTAGCATCTCCTTTTAACCTTGACCTGAAATAAGTTTCTATTTTCTTCTTTAAAAATTTGATCTCTTTAAATTCCCCATTATAGTAATTTTTAGCAAAAAATGATAATTGACCCCTTCTAAATTCGATAACTTTCAAATTTTGCAGATTCCAGTCTTTAGGAAATTGAACTTTTGCATCATTGTCAAACAAAAACATATTGTTGTGATCGATCACGTCAACTTCCAAATTCTTTCGACTTATTTTTATTTTACTTATAAAATCATTAAAATCGTATACTTCTCCGGAAGAAGCTAGCTTTTTTGCTATAGCAGCGTGTACAGCATCTGCAGCCATATAAGTGTGTCCAGGCTCAAAGTATTCTAAGACGATCTTATCAATGGTCGTGCTTTGATCATTAATAATTCTTACTAGCATTGAAAGCAATATTTTATTTTTGTTTTGAGCATTACAATTGTCTAAAAAGAAATAGATACATTTTTTATCCCGGCAATATTTTCTCAAAACATGAACGAATGTGGACGCTATGTTGTAAGCTTTTCTGCCACTTTCGCCTTCATGCCAAACTACACATAT
Organism: Phengaris arion; assembly: GCA_963565745.1. Classification (NCBI taxonomy): domain Eukaryota; kingdom Metazoa; phylum Arthropoda; class Insecta; order Lepidoptera; family Lycaenidae; genus Phengaris; species Phengaris arion. The sequence goes on along the minus strand of OY751445.1, from coordinate 13,695,981 downwards.
AGCTTTTTTATTTTTACCCGGAGGTACGAAAGATTCATTAAACAAAACAAGTTTTCTTGAAAAATAGCTGTCTTTGATGTCAAGTATCGGCATACATATAGCCTTGTGCATATCTACCGTGATCAAAACCTGTTTTTCTTCAGATGAGTCACAAATCTCTTCAGCAGCCTTAAGATCTCTTCTCGAATCTCTCTTATTTTTCAGGTGTTGGCCTAAATCTTTACAACTATTACAGTTGCATGGTCTGGGAATATTTTTGTGTTCTTCGTCATGCTTTCTACATTTTGTGCAAATGTCTTGAGGCTGTACTGCTGTCGACAAATTAAGTGATTTAATACTTTGATGAAAATGTGGCCAGCTGCAAATTTTTATACTGTTTTGTACACAGTGCTGTTTAAATTGTTTGTAAATTTCTGAACAGGTTAAGCCTATCGGAAAATACTTTCTGTTTGGTGCATGACTTATATTATAATGAGAAGAAACAGGTTTGTATCTTAGTATGAAACTTTCTATATTCTTTTGGTATTCTTCGAAAAACGCAGTGGCAGGTTTGTGACGACCTCTTGAATCAGGGGCTGCGCTGATGCCCGCACTGTGAGGGTGCTTATTACCAGTGAGATAGTTGCTCTTTAAAACAGATTGTACGGCTTCATCATTATTATAGCCCAAAGTATGCAAAAAAAAATTTTTACAAACAGTTATTTTGTTTAGTGACCACTTTAAAGTATTATTTCTTCTCGACTTCCGCATTGCACGTAGCGTGGGTACCCTTTCTACCTGTCGTGATATGAAATCACGTCGTCGTTGTCTATCCATATTCCAAAACTGGCTCCATATTTCTTCTCTTTCAGGCTGCGATATTTTTACATAGCACTCTTTCACACATTGACATGGCCCTAAGATAGGATGTTTATCTCGTTGCATTTTGGTCATGCTGGTCGGGTCTCTCACTCTCTTCTGTTTCTTTGGCGGCTCCTCTATTGATGTGTCAGATACAGATGTTTGTGATGTATTCGGGATGGCAGATATAGCAGATTCACTAGTCTTATTTTTTAAATTGAGTGCTGAACAAAGTATCTCAGGCGACGGTGAACTTGTAGAAACGATGTTAGAATTAATAAGTTGTAGAGGAGCAGCAGTAGACGCTATAACTGAATCCATTTTATTTACAGGTTTAGGTGCGTGCACAATCACTTCAGAGCTAATAATATGTATCCTGTTTTCTTTCGACTTTAATGGATTGACGCTTAAGTTAATAGGCAGATCCTGGTAACCTGTATCCAGTATAATTATTGGTGAATGTGAGTTTGGTGGTTGAGTGAGATAGGCAACTGTTTTAATCGCCTTAGCGGTTGCACTGTCAACTTCCGAATTTAAGGTTTCGCTTTCAAACAGATACTGCTGATTTTCTTGATAACTAGATGGTAGCTGCTGCAACTCTGTGTATTCCTTTTTTTGTTCACCTGCTGCTTCTAAGATACACCCTTGAAGTAAAGATTCACTAAAAGGCACCATCGGTATGGGACTAATGTTACTTAATTCAAAATCACTAATATCTTCCATATATCTTTCGGAATTTAACTGATTTAATTCAGAAGCATTCGTCATACTGATAGAATCATTGTAGTACCGTTTATTAGTTTGGGATAACATAAATTAATAATTTATTTCGTTGATTACTCATTTTTGTGAACAAAACCAAGCTACCGCAATAAACGCAAGCAATGCACTGAGCGGGATCATTTAAATACAAAATAGATACAAATATTTTCATCGTTTGAACTATGACCTTCGCACCTTTCACGCGATGAGCGAATGCATTACAAATATCCTAAGTGCGAGCGAGACAACTATACGCTGTGCTTTCCTAATTCTAATAAGTCTGTACACCGGCACCATGGCAAAACACTGTATGATTTGCGCGCGAAAATTCTCGTAAAGTCGAAACACTGTATTATTTGCGCGTGAATAATCTTGAAAAGTCAAAACACCGTAAGATGTTATGCAGTGTTATGGAATAACAATTCGTACTGTTTAGAAGTTACAAGTGCTAATCAAAGTTCAGAAAATATGCTAAAAACACACCTATGTCCTTATTCTTATGACACATTAGTATGCATTAGGCTTTTAGAAAACGAATAAGCACTGTAACGACAAAACAATGTATGTGACTTTACAGTGTCTTGGTTTGACACGATAGTACAGAGCTTTGTCAAATTGAGGCCAGTTTATTATGTACCTATGTAGTGCGCGTGTAGCTACGCTACGTTAAATGTGTGTGCACACTGTGTGTGTGGGACACTGTGTATCACTGTGTGGTTCAAACTCTGTGTTCACTTTTTTATTTGGTCAGAGATTGCACCTGACGCTATAGCAATTAAATATGTATTACACATATTCGATAGGTACTGTGTTTAAAATAAAATAAGAATTTTATTGTTAAGTAATTGTAAATATCTTTCTTATTGTACTTCTCTCGTTTTGCTTATTTAAAAAAAAAAGAAAAAATATATGAAAATTCTTGCGTTATTCGAAGAATAATTTTCCTAGTATTAAAAGCCATTATCTCCATACAATATCTCATTATGAATTTGTACAAAAAAGCCAAAGGCAGTGGATTAGCTAAAGGCCTAGGGACTGAAAAAATTTTACCACATATTGTATACAAGATCCTTTATAAATTAGAAATAAATCAAAATAGTTAAAATACGAGGGGAGGTCCAAAAGTTCGCGGAATGAAAGGGTTGTTAATAAAATATAACAACAAATTTATTTTTCCTTTTCAATATAATCACCCTTAAGTGTAATACATTTATTTGATCTATGGATTAATTTTTCTAAATCATCGAAAAAATATTTTTTGTCTTTGGCCTCAAAATGCGCCGAAATTGCCTCCTTCACTTCGTTATCGTCGGAAAATTTCCTTCCCCTTAGCTCTTTTTTTAAATTTGGAAACAAATAAAAATCGCTAGGGGCCAGGTCTGGACTGTAGGGTGGGTGAACAAGTGGTTCGAATCCATGCGTGTGAAGAGCAGCCATGGCAACTCGGCTCTTGTGAACCGGCGCGTTGTCTTGCAAAAGCAACACACCCTTGGCCAATTTTCCACGACGTTTTTCTTTAATTGCCTCCTTTAACTTTTCCAATATTGTGGCGTAGTATTCTCCGGTTATAGTGGTACCTTTTTCTTTATAATCAATCAGTAATATTCCCTCACAATCCCAAAAAACAGTGGCCATCAACTTTCCAGCCGATTCTGACACTTTGAATTTCTTGGGAGGTGGTGTACCCTTTTTGTGCCATTGCATGGTCTCCTGTTTTGATTCAGGTTCAAAGTGATGAACCCATGTTTCATCTCCAGTAACAATCCGCTCCAAAATCTGCACAGGGTTGTCTCCACACACCTCCAAAAAGTGCTTAGACGCGTCGATGCGCTGCTGTTTTTGAAGCGGCGTGAGCATTCTCGGCACCCATCTTGCACTGACTTTTGTCATGCCCAAGTGGTCGTGCAGGATCCGCAAAATGGTTGTATCTGATACTCCAACAAATTCAGATAATTGTTTTTTCTTTAAACGTGTGTCTTCCAGTACGAGTTTTTCGACTTTTTCGACGATGTCTGATGTGGTGGCCTCAACTGGCCGCCCAGAGCGAGGGTCGTCTTCAATTGAATCTCGACCATGTTTGAAAAGTCCATGCCACTTATAAACCATTGTTTTACCAGGGCACTGATCTCCATAAACAGCTTCCATTTCATTTAAAATGGTTTGAACGTTTTTTCCTTGCTTGGTAAGGAATTTTATCACAGCGCGATGTTCAATTTTCTCCATAGTTGCAGTTTGCTTCCGGATTGACTTGTTTAGCAGGCGAGTACTCGTAAACGAATGGCGCTATAAGGTTGAGATTTTATATATATACTAATTATGAGTGCTCAATTAGTATGACACTAAGCGAGCTACCCTATCACCACTCCATCCCCTCCATTCCGCGAACTCTTGGACCTCCCCTCGTAGGTAAGATTGCCGATTCACGATTGGAACTTGGGACTAAAAATAGTAACAATAAGTGTCAATAATTATTATTGATAGGTCGTAAGTGTATAAGGTCAGTAATCATTATGACCTACGTCCTTATATATATAGAAAACAAAATTGTGTTATATCTTAAAAATGTTACGTTTTCATGTTACGTAATTTTGACGTGACAACGTCTTATAATTCGATGGAGCCGGCTGCACGCACGAAAAAACATGACTCATGCGGCGTTACCTTGCGCTGAGGCGTTCCATTTAAGGCTTGAAGTTCAAGCGAGAGCGCGGAACGAGCGAAAAAGAGGCACAATCGGCCTCCGCGTTCGGCAGCGTTCGACATCTGTCTCTCTCCTACTTGAGTGAGCGATCCATCAGTATTTTCTTATGACGTTGTCACGTTCAACTATCGTCAGTAAACCGACTTTACAGACAACCGATTATTTTTTAGTACAATAGCAGTTACTACCTTAACTTATTAACGTTTATAGTTATAGAAAGTGGGATCCATGCTTCACTTGATGTTACCGCATATGAATTCAGAATGCACTGTGCACTCCATATTAGGAGGCAAACGCATTTAATACGCTCTATACACGGTCGATTGATCATTGACTCGAATGCTTTATTCAATCCCAGCACTAAAATAACCTTAGTAACCCCCGGGCCCCGATATTTTATGACTAAGCAGTAAGTAGCAGAACAGTGAAGATGCAAACAAAGCTAAAGGCTAAAATACAGTTGGAATAATTAATATGCACGGAGCATCGCTCTGCCTTCTAATGACGATGGCCGTTTCTTTTTATAGATAACCTATATTATCGTTTGCAGCACGTTATTTTAGTCGTAAATCGTGTACTAGTGTAACCGAACAGCCAAAGTTGAAGGATATGGTGTTTGCTTTCAGATGATGCAAAGTTTCGGATTTATGTACTGTACCAGATGAAATTTGAGGCTGAAAGTATCGATATAACTATGTCCCATCCTGGATATTAGTCATTTTGTTGAGGCATTCTTGCCCTCTTATTCATCACTTTAATTTTTTGTTCTTTTTTGATCTAACATTTGCTGCTATTTTACGTCACGCTCAAAGATGTTATTGTGTGTATATGTAATATATAAATGTTATATATAATATGTTATTTGCCCGTATTAATTTAAGTTTACCGACACCTCGTGAACAATGGAACATCCTTAGCAATACAAGTATTATCAATGAATATTAACTAGAACTTTGTTTAAAATATTGCGTCTAAATATCTATTGCCTTGTTCAGCATTATTTTTAGAAGAATAGGAAGTAGTTAAACCGGGCATGCGTGATATACACGCTCATGATTTTTCGAACCAGCTGACTGAGTTTCGTGTTCAGTGATCCTTTGTTTAAACCAATTAATAAAGAAAATTGACTCAAATGTAACACTGGCCTAGAATTTCGTTCCTTACTTTCTAACAAATTATTCGTTCAATTTAATTTTTCTTTGATTGTTACGCCTTTTTCTGTTTGATCATTAGTAAGTTTGCATTTTTCTTTATGGCGGTAAATTCTTTTAATAGTTCTAACGTTGCTTCAGGCTTGAGCAATTGTGCGAAATTGTTCTTTACTGATGATAAATACATTTGCATTATTTAGCTTACTAGGAATTTTGATTCAATGCTTTATGTTGCAATTAATTTCTTCTTCTTACTGCAGAGCTACTTTGTGCATCGTATTATAGAATGTTGAATACACGGTCACAAGTGGGTGTGTGCTACCTTTTCAGACTCAATACACTTGTCTGTGCATCTGTGCAGTCTTGTTATTTATTTTTAAAACTGGCTGCCTTAGCCAGGCCAACAGTCTCGTTCTCTCGTTTATATCTTATATCTATAAATTGCACGAGTTATGACCGAAATAAAATGGGTTACGTTACACGTCCTGTGTTTTATTGGCCATCTTGCAAATACGTTCATCCCTTTCCGGATAAATTATTCCCAGTCTCAAGTTATCAAGTTTGGTTGAATGCCCACTTAGGGCGAGCGTTCACTCGGGACACGACTGTCATAAGTCAGTTTTGTGATTTTTCTCACATAGACAAGTCTAAAACTCTTTCGACTAAAACACCTACAATTTTAAGACACACACTCGCTTAAGTCTCTCCTACACACAGTTTCGTGTATGAGACGCTTTGTTTGAAGTGTGCGCACTCTTTTTTTGTAATGTAATAGACTCGAGTATCGACTAAAGTGAGCGCTAGTTTTTAATGCTATATCTATCAATCGATTCGCTATTATCAATCTTTAATTACATGATATCGTGCTCGATTCTAGTAACTGCGCATATCAGATGACGAATTTGGTAGCCAACTGACTGTGGAGGAATAGTCACGCCAACTGTCGTTTATGTTCTAATTACTCTACTTGAAATATGATACATCGCTTGTTTGCCGTGAACATATTAGAATAATAGAGACAGCAGCTTGCTTATAACAGGTGCGATTGTTCTAGGTCGATGTGCCTTAACTTTAGCTCTAGTGTTGTCTTTGAAGTTTAAATACATCAAATTAAACGAGCTAATCTTGTATACATTATATAATCGGAATCTTGGAAACTGCTGCAAGCATTTTCATGTAATTAAGTATGCAGGGAGTTTTCGGAGACAAAAATTGATCTAGCTAGGTATCCCTGGGAACCTATATTTTTAATTTATTGGTATGTTTTTTTCTTTCGTCGCGTAATACGATACGAGTGATTTCGATTCATAATTCTATTTCGATGTCTAGATTGGGCTTTTTGCGTTGTTGGCAAGTTGGTGTCTCGGGTTCTAATCTCGGTTAGACGAATGTTATATGTGATTCTTTATATTTTTTTAAATTTTTTTGTCGTTCTACTAAAACTCCAAGCAAAGCTCGGTCTCCCAGGTACATTGATGTTATTATGGGCTGTATAAAACTAATGCTACAGGATTCTAAATTATCTTTGTATATTTAGTCTCGTTCTATGATTTATAGATTAGGTTTTAAACCTGAAGACCTTTCATGGATGTGTCATGCGATTATTATGTTGCAATAGCTAGCTCTGTGCGGGGATAATCCAATTGTTTATTGTTCTAATTACATTAAAATGCATTATAATATGTAGCTAATGAGTACGATTTTACCGAGGGATGAAATCTATTATTTGGGCTCATTTTGGTAAAATTGATAAAATGTAACTTGTAACGCTGTCTTTCGGGTTTGTATGTAGGATTATAAATGGAATGCTATGAAAGGGGAAGGAAAAACGGCTACAATATAGCACTTAAGAGTTAAGACGTAGCGAATCTTCCGTGCTAAAACACAACACTCATAAAACAAGGAGTTCGTTCATTGAGTTCAAGTGAGCGGGGCCGGGGCGAGGGTTGGCTATTAGTTCAGACTTCAGACATCTATTCTCTCGCTATAAAACTACGTCGTTTTCTATGGCTTTATTATTGTTATTACTATCAGCAAGCAAAATGCTCGTTCTATTTGCAAATCTAGTTTTAAGAAAAGATAAAGGATACAGTGGTGAAGCCTGGTTCGCTTTCATAGAGAAGCCCTAATCTGTATAATAGGTAGGGATTTGGATTAGGGTCTTCAAAAGGTAAGTGGTATGTGAAGCCGATAGGAATGGAGTTATAGGAACCCCACGCCACTGAAAGGATAATAGAATATGATAAATTTATCATAAATATTGTAGAATCTTTTTACAGATTCTAGAATATTAATAGCAGAGATTTTTACAGCAACAATCACACTCACATTACACTACATTATCACAAAAATCGACATTCAACTAAACATAAACAATCACGATAAGATTACAAATAACAGAAATAAAACGGACATTTGCCTAACCACATACAAAAGAGAACATAGATTATTATTTGACCACGGGGAAGGGTATAGGCAACAGTACGGCACCCGCGGGATTTCCTGTTGCGCGCACGAGGTTGCGAGCAACATCTAGTATGTAATATGTACAGGCAAACGGCAAAGGTGAAACTATTGAATATAAGTCTTTGACGATTTTATGTGTCACAGTACAGAAGCGCTTTATAGCAATTTAAATTGGAGACGACATAAACGTACAGTCCGGTCGTTTATTGTTCATCATTCGTTGAATTGGTTGATTCCTCCTTTTTTATATGTATCATGAGCTGAACTGTTCTATTTCTGGACCTATCCCTCTACAAAGGACTGCTCGACTTATACTTTCATCGACTATACATGCTTTCATCTTTTTAAATTATAAGATGAAGCAGTCCCAACCCTTCTTCCAGATACCCATATTATATCTTGTTATCTGTAGGACCAATGAAGTTTTATCATAAAATAATTGCAGTTTGCTCGAGTCGACTGATTAGTGATTTTATACGTAGTAGTCCTGTCTGCATTTGTGTCGGTTAGACAGGTATCATATAAAAATATATTTTGCGTGTTCACATAATTATTACGAATACCTACATCTCTATAGGTATATGTTCATACTTCCTACTCAATGCATAACATACCTACGATCTTCAAGTTTAGAATTACTATGAAATGTTATTGTGCATTTTTGCGGAAGCAAAACACTATGCTTATATTAATATCTATATCTAATAGATATATCTAATATCATAATTTCTATATCAAGTACCTTTATATCGCCTTAAGTATCTAATTTTGCTCGTAATTTAAACCGTTTTGCTTAAAGCCTTTCTAGTTTCTTCAACATAGATTCATCTTCAAAGGCTGGCTTTAGTTAGCCCAAACTCATAAATTTGCCTACTCGAATGCCCATAAAAGTTACTCCGAATGAAGTGTCACCTAAATATTTATATTTACCATAAATTCACACTCCTTGGATATACGCTTTGTGTGGGATTTAAAATTTGAATTAGACTAGCACCGGATGGTATGATTGAGCGGAGAGGTAATTAATTATTTTAACATCGAAGTCATAAGTAACCAAGTTGAAATATGGAAGTCGATGTCGTATGCTCAGATTATTACAAATGTCAAACTATTTATATTTGTGGAACTCTTGTTACTGTGTCCTGCCGCGTTCCTGCATCTATTTCTATATGAGAGGGATTTGTTTCAAATAGGTCAGTTTTAATGATTAGAGATGCTAAACAAAAGGAACCACAATGTTCATCAACTTCTATTACTATTGTAGAGTTATCTGTAAATGTTGATTAAATCCTATAGTTCTATAAGTGCTATCGATAATCATCATCGTCATATTATATATTAATACGTAAAGCAATTTTTTCAAGTACAGTTTTACGAGAATTGTGCGTACAGATGAGTGTGAAATTTGGCACAGTTAGAGTTTATGTGGTGGAAGGTGTGGCGAAAGCTAATATTTTTTAAAATAATGCTTAGAAATACATTAAACTAATGGAAAAAAAAACTAATATTCATTCCTGAAAGTTTGGACACTGACTGAAAAAAACACTCTGTATAGTAATTAAGAATAAGAAACACAATGCTTCTTTTAAATCTACTAATCGTTCCTAATAACAATGCTTAATACTGCTAATGGTACAGATACTACCTGATTTGTTTACAAATGCGCATATGCACATGGACTGATTAAACGAATTTAATGGAAAATGGTCGGAGCACGCAATTATAGCAGTAGAGGAGCAATCTTATGCTCAGTCTCAATAGAACTTTAAGAGTGGTAGCATCTATTCGTGCGCTCTGAAATGTGACGGGCGGTGTATGGCATCAATATTGAATGTTCTGTGCCTATGGAGACAAGTGTCCGTAACCGTGACAACGGGCGTGCTTTACCGACCCTTAGCCTCGGATTGTCCAGTGTACGGCAAATCGTCGACACGCTAGAAGCTCGATGCGCTAGCGTAAAAACCGATGAATTCGAGACAGAAATTGTCAGATACGATCCAAGCATATCGGACGGGGAATATGACATCCCTTTTTCGAAAAGGAACGCTCTGAATAGAATACTCTGTGGCCTCAGCAAATGTATACCCAGTGTTACGTTCGGTAACTTTGGAGCTGTATCAGTTGCCACCGGACTGTTTGCGCCGAGAATGATCTCTTATTTGGTGTTATATCCATTTTGCAGATTGGTTTTTGGGACATTGTATCCGGCGTACGCTTCCTACAAGGCTGTGAGGACGAAGAATCTAAAAGAATACGTAAGTTTTATTTCTGTTTTATTACTTTTTAAGCTACATTATTGATTGACATAATGAATAGGTACTTGTTATTAATGCATAACTTCACATCTTGATAAATATCAGCATAATGTCATAATACTCTTGGTAATTAATATATTATATAAGTTGGTGGTATTCATTGGTGAGCTGATATTCAGTAATAAGAATATTTCATAACTTTTTAAACCAAAACTACTTAATTACTATTGTAATTACCTATTTCCACTTTCTAGTTTTAAGACAGCCTTTGCAGATTTAGTTTGTCAACAAAAACAATGCAGAGTAACAAAATCATTCCGCATTCCGCAGTACCAATCGCAAAACAAAAGAAAATGGAATGAAATTTTTAATTCGGCTTTCATAAGTAATCTGTGGTAACTTTTATAATACTGGACCGATTTTGATCAAATTTGGCACAGGTATAGATTAGACCATGGGGAAGGACATAGGCTACTTTTTATCCCGGCAAAATTTACGGTTCCCATGGGTTTTCCTTTAGCGCGCACGAAGTCGCGGGCAACATCTAGTGTCGTTATACGTGAAGCAAAAATTTCAAGTACGGTGTTACAAAACCTGTGCATACGGATCAGTGTGAAATTTGGCACATTTAAAGTTTAAGTGGGGGAAAGCCTGCCAAAAGCTAATATTTTTTAAAATAACGCTTAAAAATACATTAAATTTATAAAAATTACAACAACACACACCTCTACCTCACTCATACTAGCATTTTTGTTTATATTACAGTAGGTTTGACACAATTGTCAATGAGTGTCAATCTTTCTTTCACAATCCATAAACAACATTTACATTTTTTTTTGCGTATCTAAGAGGCAAAAGAAACCTAAAAAAGTTGAAACTTTATAATTAAAACAAAAGCAGAGTTGGAGACAAAACAGCAGTGCTAGAAAAAGTAGGTGGAGTTGCGGGCAAAAGTTAATAAGCTGCAAGTGTTAATTAGAACAAGACCAGAACTTAATCAGTAAGAACTCAGTGAAGCATCAAAGTTACAAAATGCCGGCCTTGGAACGGGCGCTCGAAACGAAACGCTTCAGTTACTGCTGTGTCCTTTGTATACTTTTATTAGATTTCCTTTTACTGATATTTGATCTGCAAGTGTCTGTTACTCATACAAAAAGCGCATGAAACTATGAAACATACAAAAGTATCAGAATCGGCTACTGAGGGAAAAAAATCCTCTAGCGGAGTATCATACGGAATAGCTGATGAAAAAGTTTTGTTTAATTAAAATAATACAGTGTGTAATTACTGTATAAGATGCTGTATAATGAAACAAATTTACATTTAAATCGGGACAGGTATATTTATGGGTATGGTATGGTATATATGGGTATTACTTTAGCTCTTGTAGGCTGTAGCTGGTATACAAGTATTATAGATTGAGCTTATGAATCCTAATGTTGTTTCAAAACACAAAGCTAATATGAACAATAATGCCATTGAAATGAACATTTTCATTTCTATGGCATTATTGTTAATATTAGGCTGACGTCGCTTTGCACAATGTAAAAATTATTTCAACCACGATTATTGCGCTATACCACGGCCATACCATTTTTTTTTTGACGGGCAATTGGCCCACCACACTTACCCACCACTGCAACTCCTGTGTAGCCAGGATCGACAGTGGTAACCAACCGCAAAAACCCTTTGATATGATCTCAGGGGTGCCCGGGGTACATGCTAAATCTGTCTTGGAACCCGCAACGAAATACATTCCACATATCCCGCACGGCCATACCATTCACAATTTTGTGGTGGTGAAGGCCACTACATAATAATATATTGTTTTGGACTTGTAACGCCGTCAAGCTGTGATGGTTACATCCACCCATGGAGTTAGTAAAAAGTTAGCTCCATGCATCCACCATAGCAAACATACATAAAAATGTACTAGTTTTCATATCATTCTTGTTTTCTATAGTCATACTGACTGACTATCGTAAAATGTTCTATATTGATAATTTCAATTGAAATTACATTATGTATTTTCTATTTTGGAATTTCCTGCCTATCATAAAAAAAAAACACATTAATATTTATTTTGTAGCCTTTGAATTTCCTAATATTCCTATTGTCATAAAAACTAGACCATATTTCATCTCAAAGCAATTTTTTACTCATCAAAAACTCTGCATGATAACATTATGAACAGCAAAGCTCCAATTAATCACTCCTTCACCGATTTCCAGGTAAAATGGATGATGTACTGGATCGTGTTCGCGCTGTTCACGTGCACAGAGACGATCACGGATGTGTTCCTGTCGTGGTTCCCGTTCTACTACGAGGTGAAGATCGTGCTAGTGCTGTGGCTACTGTCGCCGGCTACCAAGGGCTCCTCCATACTGTACAGGAAGTTCGTGCATCCAGCACTTTGCAGGCGGGAACAGGTAAATGAATCGTTATTATTTTAGGGCCTGGCTCATTTAGTGCGTGCTCGTACTGGCAATATAATTGTCTCTGTCGCCCACTATTTGCATTCCGATTTTGAACTTAATTGAATTAACTTTTCCGCAAAACATGGTTGTTCTCCTATATGGTCATGTTTTGCGGAAAACTTAAGTCAAGTTTTCATTTCGCGTGCGCTAAAGACGATAATAAGAAATCAAATGGTGGAGGAAGGAGACAATTTTGTTTCCAGTGCGCGCACTGATTTATTCATATCCTTTCTGATAAGTGTTGGATAGGTTATTCCCATGTTTGATGTTTGGCCTCAAAAAACAACCCCACACCGATTTTGGTGACGGTGGCCGGTTTCATTGAAATCAGGCCAGTTACGCAGGAGTAATTTTATAGTGTCCAAGTGTGTGCGCAGTACACAAGAGCACTCTCTCTTCCTTTACTATCATAACCCAGTGGTACGGATCACCGACACGACTGGCGAGAGATCAGGCGCAGGTCCGGCTTTTTGCATGCCCATCCGACGCATGGATCATCTTTCTTGTCAGACAATCAGATGATCAGCCTGCATTGTCCTAACCAAACTTGGAACCAAAATTTTTGTTGTTCCAATGCGGGAATCGAACCCATGACCTCCGAGTAGAGAGCCAAGCTCTAACCACTAGACCACGGAAGCTGTTTATCCTGAATCGCTTACGTAAAGTGAGAAAGTGACAAAACTTGTGAATATTTGACACTCTATATAAAGTAAGCAGCGACAAAACTTCCGGATAAGCTATCCGACACTTATTAGAAGATTGTAAAACAGGCCCTTAGACTTTTACTTAGGTATTAATACTTGTTTCGATTACTACAGTTTTTGAGATTAGATCAACGTATATCTCTAAGTTCAGCCACTTTTAAATAATTTAAATTCCGACAAACATTTCCTATAATCCATGTTGCTGTCTCTGTATGTCAAGTGGCTTTTCCAACGTATCAGAAAAGGACAGCAACATGGATTACCGTATCCATGGTGTAACTATTTTTACTAATAAGATGTCAATGTTATTACGTTGATTCACCCAAATTAAGTATAAAGACATTGGAAATATATTTTCCTACTGCAAATTGGCGATGTAACACTTTAGTTTTAATTGACATAACAGTATTAAATTAAGATTTTAAAGTCAATTAGCCGTCGCCAGAAATATCTCCGTTAAAAGCTTTTAACTATGTTCAACTATGTACAGTGAAGTTACATATTGTAAATTGACTTTATGGGCGGTTTCCTTGCCAGGTAATTTTGTATTAAATAAATATAAAATAACAATAAATCTCATACGATAAGAATAAAGGAAATTGTTTATTACAATTACGATTAACAAAGTTCCTGGTTAAAACATTGCTGTAACGACTAAGTTACAATTATGATTAAAAAAATATGTACTTTAATTTCACGTTAATGATTTAGAATTCAATAATATGTATGACTTGGTATACCAATTACCAACCACTGGCGAATTACAAACCCCCAATAGACTCTATTTAAGTAGAGTAGTCGTGTGTAAGAACACAATGGATCATTATCATGTTTTGTGAAAATGAGATTAATTATAGTTCCATTTTGTATTAAAACTGTGGCGGACCAAATAGCGCCACGATCCTGAATCGCGCTATCGAAGTTATCACAGTTCGGCGCATATAATATGGTATATATAGTGTTTTTGACTTTTTCTTATGTAACCCAAGCATATGCTACCAAAAAGTAAGATTTTGCTCCAAGGTATACCCTGGATCCAAAAGCACTGAACAGTACTGCTCAGTCTTTAATGATACCCGTTTGGAAATTTCGACATTGTTTACGTAACTGCAAGCATATGCTATTATTTAACTTACAGTACTGACAGACGGACAGAAAAATGTTAACGATTTATATTTAATTGTAAGTACCGATCATACTTTTAAATGCATTAAGTGAAAATACAAGCTGTTAATTTGAAATTACAAACAGACACTTCGATTTTGTTTATCTGTATAGATATAATATATTATATTATACAAAACAAATAGTTGAACTAAGTATATTATATAGTGCGCGTTGGCCGCGCCTTAGGTAGGGACAGGGGTGAGGGGTTGCTTGCCCCTTCCGTCCTACCGCTCGCATACCTAAGGCCCGGCTAGCTAGTCACAATATGTAACAGTTATAACAGTCACAATGTGTAATTGCAAAATTCTACATTATTGTCAAGGTGATAAGGTCGTTTTTTGTATCATTCTTAATAGTTATTATTACATTGTGATTTCGAGTGGCAAAAAGTGTCGTGCCTATAATTCGTCTAGCCCCAATACAATTCGCAACGCGCCATAAGGAACTTCGTTCCAATTATTATTTTTATACAAACTATTTCTCTACACAATCTACATTACTTTGAAGTCGGCCAGCCCAAACTATATCCCGATAAATCATTATTTTATAGAACTCAGTTGGCTGGTACCGACTTCAAAATTATGAAGATTGTGTAGAGAGATGTTAAAATTTTAGCCAAATTTAAAAGGTGAATTATTTAGAAAATAAGATTTATTTCATACTTTTTTGTGTATTTTTACATTGGTAGGATTCTAAGTCGTTTAATTTTTAGTTTAAAAATAATTACCCTTAAGAAGTTTCATCGATATTGCTGTCGCATCGAGAAAGTTTTTTTAAAATTAAATATAGTGCGTCGGCTTAAACCATTTGCCAGTGTCAAGTAAAAAGGCGGGAAATAGAATTTTCGTTTCAATTTTCAACACCGTATTCCTAAATCGTCAAGTCTAAAGTCTAGTCAAAGCTTTATTGAAAGTTCGTAGGGAGTTTTGGAGGGAACACAAAATACTCGTTTTTTTATGTTGTACCACTTGCCCACACTTGTGGTTATATTTAATGGTTAATATTATACCAATATTATACATTAAGAACCGAAATAACACAAATTTATGAAATAAATACAATTTAACCTAACCAAGAGCATCTAAGGAGGGTTCCGTAACTATCGCGTAAAAGTTACTGTTCGATTGCGCTCAAAATAATTTTCCTAAATAGTTTTTAGCATAGTCTATCAGCTCGGAAACTTACGGTTTCTATCTCCTATAGTTTAGAAATGCTTGGAGGGGGGGGGGGGGGGGCAACTTACAAACCACTTTGGAGGCCGATTACTCGAAAATGGTCGACTGTAAAAAAGTCATATATGAAACCTTGCCTTTATTTTACAAGACCTATTCCACGATACCCCACACGATGGGTTACAATGAAAAATATTTTTCATCCCCACTTCACATGAATGAAGAGCCATCCCTAAAAAATAAAATAATTATTATTTTACTATGCCAAAGTCGATATCTATAGACAATCTATAACTACACTAAATTTCATTCATTTATATTCATAATTACTGAAGCTAGGAAAACGGACAGAAAGACAGACAGACGGACGGACAGAGCGAAACTATAAGGGTTCCTTGTGTATTACGGAACCCTAAAAACCACAACGTCACCAATTTAATTCCTCTACAAAACTCTAGTTCTCGTTCTCTACTCTCAATTTTCGGATCGCCGTCAGAGTTTTTAAATTGTCATAGTAAGATATACTATGACAATTTAAAAACTCTTTGACGTGTCCTTCCTTCCGCCTTCTTCTTCCCATCATTCACACCATTCAATCCTTATGAATTATGACGTACCGTTTCGCCGTGAAAAATATGAATGAAAAAATATTTTTCGTATTTTAATGGAACTAAAAATTACTGGACTGATGTTGTTGGAAACTAACAATAGGCATGTTGTCTTAAAAATATTTTTTTCGTCTATTCGATGTTAGACAACATGTTCATAAACAATGTAGAACCCATTTTCGTATATCTTAAAAAACAACGAAGATTCATAAATTCAATTTAAATTTACAATATGAAAGAGAGCGATATATCGGCCTGTGACGTCACGAGTTGCACCCGCCATACATTTGTTATTACAAAATGTATAGCGAGTGCAACTTGTGACGTAACAAATCGTTTTGCGAGAAAGAGATGGGCAATATTTTTTTATGGCTTACAATTTTTATCCGCGTGTGATATTCTTCCACACTAGGCAACATCCCTATTGTCACAAATAGAGTACTTCTATAACTAAAAATCTGTTAAAAATATTATAAAAAAATATATATTATTTTTAGTATAGCAATAACAATTTTCCAGAACCTCTTCGTCGTGAGGTCGTGCTAAGGATAATTTTTTAGCTCTTATGTAGCTTATTTCGTTTCTTTTAAAATACCCAAAGATAGCGTATATAATCACCTTAAATTCGGTTAAAAAATAATCCAACAATATTAAAAATTTACTTGGAAAATGCATTAGAAGTCTAATTAAAAATTTTCTCGTGTTTTTTTATTATGCGTGGTAAAAAGGTGTATTATATTTGGTCTGTCTGTCTGTATCGGAATCCGTTCAGTAGTTTTTGCGTGAAAGAGTAGCAAACATCCATCCATCCTCACAAACTCACATTTATAATAGTAGTAGGATGACGCACTACGCGGCTGTGAAACTACGCGACGCGGCACCCTATTGCGATATTACTAGTAGGGACGCGACTCGTGACGCGTCGCTCCGCTGCCGCCTAGTGCGTCTTACCTTAACTCCTTCATACCGATATCTAATTTATTTTCATCACGTTTCAGGAGATCGATGAATATATAGCTAAGGCGAAAGACCAAGGTTACCACACCGTCCTGAACTTGGGCACCAAAGGCGTCAACTATGCCACGACTGTTATTATGCAGACCGCTATCAAGGTAAGATTACTATTATGTTTTGTATATGAATAATCGCATGCTTTATTGTCTAATAAAGTCAGATGTAGATTGCTGTTGATGTGGCTGTGAAAGTAAGTCCCACTCGCGCTGATCTGGGTTAAAGTTAACCCCGGGTTAAAATGTCATGCCTTCTCTTTCATAAATACAAAGAACGAGAAAGATAACATGATATTTTTAACCCAGGGTTAATTTTATCGCAAATCTGCGCAAGTGGGCCTTCCTGTGTTAATTTTGTTTGCAATTAATAAACTCCATAGACGGATATCAAAACGATTTGATAATCACAAACAATAAGTTGTATCGATTTTCAAATATACACCTTATTGGTAAACTATGAAAAATAAACTTATATCAAACAAAACTTACATAAAAAACCCGTCATCATGAATAACCTAGTATGTTTTAAGATTACATTTTGATTGAAACATTGCAGTTCAAGTTTATTACAAATACAAACGTAACTTTCATTTATTTAATTAACAAGCAAGGATTGCGGTTATAACCCGTTAAATAACAAACAGTAATTTATAATTGTCGTTGCTACATAGCGAACGATGAACTAGATAAAAAAAATGGTCTTTAGTATAAACTTTGTTATAGTGGTTTATTTAGTCAGCTAGAAACTTTGTTACTTTTCTTGAAACTTAGATTTTTTTAAATCTAGTTTACCGTTATTTTTTACACTTGCGTGTAGCATGCTTGATCACGAAATACGTATAACACCGCTAGTCACAAAATGCTTGTAGATATCGTTCATATGCTAGCCACTATTTCGTCATCATGCATACGCACTGTTCACTTAGTAATCCGTAACTCTTTTTTTTATTTTATTAACACGCTTTTTTTAATTTCCTCCTACCCTACCCTTTCCGTTGTCCTTTTGAATTTAGAATCTCAACTTGCCAATTCAAGAAGACGGCGCTAGGAGAGCGATAGGTGACGTCACAGATTCGCCGCAGAGGTTCGAAAATCTCGAATATCAGAGATATGGGGATAATTTGGGCATTGTCGAAATTGTGGAATTGGACCACGAGAATGATGATATCCCTGAAGCCAACGACCCAGATTATATCCCGGAAACGTCTGCCCGAAGCCGCGGTGTGCCTCGTAAAAGGAAGGTAGCTAAGGAGAAAGAAAAGAGGCCAAGAAGTAAATCGAGGGGTCGCAGAACTAGAAGCCAAGCGGCCAGTGCGGTGGAAGTGACGGTCGATTGAACTGTGATTTAGCCTTATACCATGATTTAGTGCCTTTGGACCAAGTTTATAGTTTTAAGGCCTGCTTTACAATCGCCTAATAAGTGACGAATAGCTTATCCGGAAGTTTGGACGCTGCTTGCTTTATACTGAGCGACAGACAAAACTTCCGGATAAGCTATTTGTCCCTTATACGGCGATTGTGAAACAGGCCCTTAATCTTATGTTGCACACATCGATGCTACTTTTTGTTGCATAGTGATGCTCACGAGGTCACATAGGCGTTTTACTTGTTTTTACTACCACCCACTTTTTTTTCTTTACTTTTTAGAATTATATTGTTTGCTTAAACACTTATTTTTATGTTTTATCTCTATAACCTATAAAGAACTGATTTGACTCTTGTAATGATTTCATCAGATTTGATTTCTTTAAGTTTTGATGAATGTGTTAGGTGTTGCATGTAATGTAGACAAACATTATTACTTTGAACTTTTAAAGTTATTTTGCCTTCATCCTTTTCAATTCCTATTTATATTTTCAAGCTTGAATTTTACCTTATCTCACTTTAAAGACAACTATTCTATTGTCTAAAATTGACTTTTATTGTTTTTTACTACATGCACTCAAATCACAAAATCATAGTTTTGATAATTCTAAATTGGTTGGGAGAGAGAAATAAAATCGTGCGGTAATCGATAGCTTATCCTTCGTGTACTGGCCATAGAGTGAAATAGGTTAAGATTGCATAATAATTAGTGTGTTATTTGTTAAAAACTATTAATAAAGCAACATCGACCTTTGAAAAGAGACATTCAGTTAATAGAGCATCGTCTCCTGTCAAACACTACCAATGTGACATTTTTAAGAGAAAACGCCCTACAACATGTTTACAATGACGACACCTCAATAAATAACAATAAGCATAGATACCCGGCTATTAGCAAACATATATCGTTCCTTATCTATATGCTAACACTTATATTATCAGTGCAATGGCGTCGTAATTACAATATCGTAAAAAATTAAACCAAAAAATCTCCCAACGTCGGGAACACCTTAGAAGAAAACGAAAATCAATGGATTTTTTTCTCTTTCACTCCTATGGGTTTTTGCCATTGATGTTTTGTAAGATATACAGCTGCTTACGGCTTCTATTTTAGTGCATCTTATGATGTTTATTCTTTCTTCCTAGGACGAGACTAGCCGATTATCTCTTTTTTAAACGTCAATATGCATTGTATGTCACCTCCTAATATTATTGTTTCTTATCTTTAGACAAATTTTTAGGTAATAATTTTCAACCTTCTGTATTTTCGTATATGGTCGATTGAATGTTGTGTTCATAGCTTTATGCAACGTATGACTGATGTAGTTTTATATGTTTTGTAACTTAAATAAATATATTTGTATTACGAAGTTGTATCCATTGCTTAATCGGCGCTTCACTTCACTGGCAAATAAGCCAATTGAAAATATTTTCATGTAAGTAGCATATTTTATTTTTCTTTTTTGCTAGCTAACACTATTTGTAAGCAAGTTAACTTTCAGCAGCAAGTAACACATGAATCGCACAGATATAAATACCACATTAATTATTTGAATACATTCCGGTGTTCAAAAACTAACTGTTACTGCACCAAATTTAGTGTTTCATAGTCAAATAATGTTTATTTAACATAATAATTTATATAAGTACACTTTTATACGTTTGGAATGTAAATAACGTTGCCTAAGGAGGCTTACGACTCGTACATTTAGTTTATTATGCTCATATTTCAATAAATTTTACAAGTACCAAAATATTTTTAAAAAATAATAATTCAAATACCCATTTACAATTTACAATAGCCTTCAATATTGTTACGTCACGTTACAGGGCGGAGGCGGGTTGGTGCAACAACTGCGCAAAAGCTACAGCCTGTCCGACCTGACTGAGTGTGATCCGCGAGACGAGCGCGCCGACGAGGTCGACGACGTGTTGTCCGAGCCGAGACTGATACGGCATGCCATTAAAAGGTTAGTTAGGCTGGGACTATAACGGACTTAGTAATTTTTTAAAAGCTCATAACTCAGCAATAAAGCATGATACGAAAAAAACATAGTGTGTACACATCCACGTCTACTAGAAGTATATCTGACCAGAGTATGAACAAAATTCACGACCATTTTTTTTTGTTGTCCGCTTGACGTTAAATGCCCCGTGTATTAGATTTTCATTTGAAGATTCATCAGCTGTCTATTTCTCTCCGATAATAGACGGCCTCTATATTATTATGGCTTTGGTCTTGCTTTAAAAATTATTGTATCCGCTATTCTAATAATTATTTGCTTAGTCATATTTTGTTTGTTATTTATCATGGCCGATGGGATACTAGTAACAACATACCACGCAAGACAATAAAGTGCAAAAAATTATCACAAAATATGTGATGGAAGAATGGCAAAAGACAACTCTTCTCCCTTGGGGAGTTTAAAAGTTATCCCTATCTTTATTTATAAATAGCCTACTTTTGTATTTAAATCTCAGTCAAATATAAAAATAGTTTAATTTTCAATATGTCGTAAGATAATTGGAGAATTAGGATCTTTGCGAAAATTCTAGGATTATTGCAAGGAGCCGGATTATTTGATTCTGAGATAAAATTCCGCCATCTATCCTAACAATTTATAGGATTTTCGAAAAAATCCCGACTGTACTAGGAATATGGGGAACTTGTAGAACAGTGATTGGCTGTTGCAAAGAGTGCGTTTAGAGCATTTGTATTCTGATTGGTAAAAAATCAGCAAGATACAGTTCTATACACTTTAGAATGTTTAGAAGTGACAAATGTGTTCTATATTAAATATTAATTGTTCTTTGTTAGGTACCAATGTAAAACTGGTTATGGTCATGTTGCCTTTTCTTGCTGGAACCAATAAAACAAACTGTGCTTTGTTTTATTGGTTCCAGTAAGAAAAGGTAACGATAGTAGTAGGTATTCTTCTTATCTTCTTTTTTTGTTTTATCCATTTATCTTAATAACCGATAAGTATTATATTTCATAATTTTTTTGCTCAGTTTTAGACTGTTTTTGCAAAGTTGACGAATTAAATTTCTCAATCGTGATTTTAATGTAATTAATTCGCTCCGAAGTCCATTCTGGTTTTGAACAATCGTCTTTGTGATCACTGTATTCTTAAGTCTCTGTTAAATTGTTATTTCCCTAACATACCTAACCTATAAACTTCCATTAACTGGCGCTTGAATTAAAGAAACTTCTGTTACTTCACTAATTACATTGGTAAAATTTTATATCTCTTAACATTGAGAAATCATTAACAGACTATTAAAACAACTTCTCACATAAAAGAATGTGTACATTGACCAATCAACGCACCCGTCAAAAATGTATGTTTATATCAGCCAATTAGCGTGCACGACATAGATAGCTTTAGAGATTTTTCGCTATTATACTAGTATAGTCCAGTTTTAGGGTTCCGTAAGGAACTCAAGGAACCCTTATAGTTTCGCTCTGTCCGTCCGTCTGTCTGTCCGCGCCTCTAGCTTCTGTAATTATGAATATTAATAGATGGAATTTGGTATAGCTAAAGACTGTGTACAGATCTCGGTTTTGGCGTCATAAAATAATTATAATTTTATATTTTAGGGATGGCTCTCCATACATGTGAAGTGGGGATGAAAAATATTTTTTCATTCTACCTTTACGTGTGGTGTATCATTGAATAGGTCTTATAAAATAAAGGCAAGGTTTCATAGATGACTTTTTTACAAAGTCTACCATTTACGAGTAATCGGTCTCCAAAATGGTTTGTAATTTGGTCCCGCCCTAGCATTTCTAAACTATTGGAGATAGAAACTTGTAAGTTTCCATGCAGATGGACCATGCTAAAAACTCTTTAGGAAAATTATTTTGAACGAAATCGGACAGTAATTTGTGAAGTAATTTTAAAAAACTTTAAAGTTATTAATTATTTGTTATTACGTTGATAGTTACGGAACCCTCTTTAGACATGTCCTGATATGCTCTTGGTTAGGTTATTTGTTAATATCATGAAAATGTTAGGAAGATGGCGAAATTTATCTCAGAATCCGTCTCTTTGCAATGATACTAGGATTTTCGCAAATATCGTAATTTTTCAATTATCCTACGATATATAGGTACATCACTTGTATTATAGTGGGTACGCGGCTCGACGGAGCGCCTCTGAGTCGAACAGCAGGCAACCCATGTACTTCCCCGAGGGTGATGTTGACTTAAGAACGACGAGGAATAGAATGGACGAACCCTATTTTAGGTAATTGTAGAGCTTGAAATATGGTAGATAGTACACATTGGAGGCCACGTCATAACTTTCAATTTATTCATAATGACACTATTGAGTGGCGTTTTAATAAATAACTCCCTAGATAAGTGAATACACTAATTGTTACCAAAAACAATTATTCAGAAACTCTTCACTCAAAATTTACCAAGAGTCTGTGCTAAGGATCCTTTTTCTGCTCTTATGTAGCTTGCTTTGTTTGTTTAAAAATACCCAAAGATAGTGGTTATAATCACCTTAAAATTTGCTTAAAAAATTATTTGGAGTAAGCATAAAAAGTCTCCTCAAAATTTTCACTTCTTAGTATGCATGAATCTTAATGCGTGGCAATGGGGCTTATTTTATTTGGTCATTGTCTGGATTTGTTGCACATGTCCCTACTAGGCCGCTGTCAAACAACACATTTTGATAACGTGCCCTTAAGTCAGATGGGGTAAGTGATAGTATATGCTTGATGCGGATTAAGAAGGCTATTTATATTTTATATTGTTTCTGTACTGTCCAGCCACATAAAATCGACAGAAGACATAAGCTCGGGCTACTCGAGCGCGGAGAACTCTGCGTCGCTGACGCGCGCGGGCTCTGTCGGCGGCGGCGCGCGGCGCGTGCGCACGTCTCGAACTACGGTTACTACCATCAAGCGCCCGCAAGCCGCTGAGGTCTGGTAACATTGTATTGTAAAAAAAAATTCTCTTACTCTCTGCTTTTAAACACAAATATTGAAAAGAAGAAAGTTTTTTTACTGTATCATTTTATAGCAATTTGAACTGACATAATAGGTAGCAGAATATTATCGATTATATCATACGAAAGTTTTATCTTAACATGTAGCGAGTTAGAAGTAAACTGTAACTGATTTGTTAGAAAACGGTAAAGTATTACACTGCAACTTTGCACAATAACTTATTGAAACTTAAATACTTTTAATTTAATATTTTAACTTAATATTTTTAATCTACAAATTTTCTCAGTGTGATGCCTTGCCGCCAGCCCCAGCTTAATTTGACCTATATCAACGTGGCTGAGAACTTTTAATAAATAGGTACGTACATGAATGTAGAACTTAAGGGTATTATATTATTATCATTATAATCTCCTTTACTGTAGATAAGTTGCTTTTGATTACCCTGACATCCATTATTTAGTTCTACACTTTCAAGTACGTTTTTACACACACAGAATACTTCTAAATTTTTGGGATTAGGTAATGATGTGTATTTATTTCCTCTACTGTACATTACTATGTATTAATACATATTCTGGTTCTATAGTCTGATTTTCTGCATTTATTAAATGTAAGTATGTATGTATTTATACTCATTTATGATTAGGACTTAAATGCTTTTATTTAAAGGGCGACGAAGTGATCATCGAGGAGTTTCAAGACACCGAGCCCTTTGATTATTCTACCATGCCCTCTCTTATTGGTTTGCAGTCGCAGATATTCGTATCAAACACAATCCCGCGATTTCTATATCAGTATATCGGAGATCAAGTCAAAATTTTGCAAGTGCTGAGTAATTCAGTACCTACAGACAGTCCTATTAGTATTTCTGACCTTAAAGACAATATAGAAATTACTCTGGATGCTGCGAATAAATCTAAAACGATTGAGGTAGTTCCAACCACAGATAATCCTAACATTCCTGATGAATCGGTAATTACCATACCAACTGAAAAAGTAACAGATGATTTAGTTGATAATACTACTGTTAAAACTGATCCTGCTAATGAAAATTTAGAAATTGATAAAGATAAAAATAAAGTAGAGGACGAAAAAATAGATAGTTCGATAGTTCGTAAATCGATAGATTCTTCTAGTCTATATACATCCGACCACGATAACGATTTCGAAGATGGCGATGACGAAGCTTCATTTGGGACGCCCGATCGATCGCCAAAAAGTGAAAGAAAACACAAAGGTAAATATGGCAAAAACAAAGCTCCACCGCCACCTAAAATAACAGATGATAAAAAATCCACTGAAGTGCAAACAGAAACAAAACCTGCAACTGAGGACGCAAATAAAGTAGAATCAAAATCAGATATAGAATCCCCGTCTAAAGATGCTGAGAGAGAGAGAAAACATTCATTAAATGTGGAACGCGAGAGACAAAAATCTAAATCGCCAGTCAGACATAAAGATAACGCAACTGCGTTAGGTAAGCTTTTACAATTACCTGGAAAATTAGCGTTTTGGAACAAAGATTTAAAATCTGATGTGTCGAGTGAAGATGATAATACTCTACATTCTGTTGAACGACAAATAGATGAGTTGCAAAGTTGCGTGGATATTAGTAAATTGGTCACTGCTAATGACAAATTGGAGGATGTAAACGAAAATAAAAATGAAATAATCGAAACCAGCCAAGAGCTACAGAATCTGATCGATGCAAAATTACAAACGCATCCAGAATACAAATATATACCGTTACATGAAGAAATACCGTCAACATCCAAAAGTACTGATGTGTAGCCAACATTTTAGTCGAGAAAGCCTAACAGTATGTTGACTTTGTGTGACATTGCATGTATTTTCTATATCAGTGAAATAATGAAGATGTGTGTATAATATGAAATATTAATACATGTTTGAATTATGTATGCAAACGCGTGAAATGTGTTTTTATATTTGTAACATTAACCACTAACTTGTTTCCTCTTGATGTCATTTGATAAAATTATATTATAAATAAGAACAAAAAAAAAGATTTAATGATTTTGTTTTAGCAAGCTGCTGTAACAGTTGTGGTTTAAAAATTGTTGAAATCAAGATAACAAAGTTGTGCTTTCATGGTATCTATGATCAGGCAGTAAAAATATTTTGAAGCTAATATGTTGAACTTTGTGTATTTATTTTCTGTGAAATTTAATTATTTAGAACTAACAACGTTTAGCATTCTAACGATGCTTGCTTTTGTTTGATCAAGTTGGTTTTTACTTGCCTACAGAAATCTAGTATACCTACCTGATACCTTCAATAACTATAAATTAACGTCAATTACTTTTTTTTTCAGGCCATGATGTCGGCGTCGGCTACTATACCTCGCGTAAAGAAATCCTCCAATAAAAGAAAAACTCAGTAAGAGAGCATGCATTACATTAGGTGATATGATGATGATCGGTTAAAGATGGCGGTTTGTATGTATTCAATTTGAATCTCAAAGCCAAGAGGCTAAAACTGGTAAGCCAGTTGAGAAGTCAATAAAGAAAGCCCTGAGGTAGCATTTTTGTATGCTAATTTTTTTTTTCAAAGTATGTCGTATTAAATATATTCTTACCATCCAATCATATATTAATTTCTATTTTTCTATACAGCCGGGCTTTTTGTTTTAATTAAATTATGAATAAACAAGAACTAGTGACCCGCCCCTGCTTTGCACGGATGCAATGTGCTATATATATAAACCTTCCCCTTGAATCACTATCTATTGCTGAAAACTGCATTAAAATCCATTGAGTAGCTTACAAGATCTAAGCAAACAGGAAAGGAAGCGACATCATTTCATAGTATCTAAAGATTATTATGTACATATTATGTTATTGAAATATTATTAAACAAAAATTTTACCCACTCAGATGCTTATAATAACTCAAAAATATCTATGAAATAATTATTAGATTTAATATAGGTATTTATGTATTTGCAGTTATTTTAACAATAAAACCTATGATAAATAGCATAGCTTGTGTGCTCAAGTCACAACTAAAGTTACCAACTGGTACCAAAGCATGAAATGCACAAATTATACATTGCTATGTATATATAATATATTATGAGAACTTAATTCTCTATAATGTTGTTTTTAATAGTTAATTATTATTATTATCTGACACATAAACATATCTTATGAAATCAATAGGTAATAAAAGTATTTATCGATTCGCATTCCTGCATGAGTTAGTATGTCATATGTCAAATAAGGTCATGTATATAATTATGATATATGAACTTTGAATATAAAAATGCTAATATACAGGGTGTTCAGATATGATATCACAATATGAATAATATATGGAAGACTGTTTGAAATAAATTGCTGAAGAGCATGTTTGCTAGAGGGTTATACTGTATACATTACTTATCAGTTCCTTTGTATTGCTTTTATTAATTAAACTAATTCGAGATTTTGATTTCGCCAAAAATTGCCAAATCTTCGAAGTCGTAGTGAAAATATTATAGGATAGAAAATAGGTAAAACGAAGGCTAGTCGTATTTATTTCAGTAAATAACCTTATTTTACATAGCAGTTTATGGACTAGGTAGGTATATCAAAAATACAAAAATGCTGTTCTTTTTTTAAATCATTTTGTCTTCTATTTTATAATAAATGTTAAATTGTTGTTCTCGTTTTAAACTTATAGAGAAGGTCATAAGGTATTAGTAAAGAGGTCACAATAAATATCACAAACCCATAATGTGGGGTATTGTTCTACTCGTACTTTTACAATTGGTATGTTAAAAGAGAATCATTTGAAAATGATCTATTATTAACATGCATTTTGATTGTTATAAAAGTTAATGTTATAACATAATGTTGATAGGGACTCAGGGATTGATGTTTGCATAAAATACTTCCACATTTCATTGTGTGAATGATTTGAGAAGTCTTTTAAAAGACTCAATTCGCAAATCCCAATATACCTTCACTTAACTAGAACTAAGTAGTATCCGTTAGGATATTAGAAAAAAATTAAATTGTTAAAAACCAATAGGGACAAATAAATGTAAAATGCGAAATCTACTAAAAATGTGAAATAATAAATTTTTGTATAATATCTAGATTCCTACAAATTGGCTTTTAATTTAAAGTAGTTCCTAAAATATGGTTTTAGAGTTATTTTTGTCCTTGCCAATTTAAAAAATCTTAAAGTATCTTGCTTTGTTAAATTAATTCGACTCTTGATTTTATAATACTCATATTTTTTTTTATTATAATATAATAATTTCACAAGTGAAATAAAAATGTCTCAATGGGTACAATTGCTTTGTTCTGAATGTCAAATAAATAATAAGTTGTTTAATATGTTGTGAAAAAATATCATGTACCTATGCATTGCCGCATATAGTTTTTTCTTGCTGATAATTTTTTTAGTAAAAGATTCTATGTTTTGTTATATTATGTGCAAATTATTTTTGAGCTTGATTTGTCCAAGATGCAATTTATATAATAAAACAATACAAATATAAAACATGATGTTTTTTTTTTTTTTACACCTGTATACCACTCCGCAGTCTTAAAGTATCGAAAATGTATCTTCCCCTATCACCTTTGTAGACATTATTCAATAGTTGATTTTCCAAAAGATTAAGAGAGTCTTTATCCCATGTTTTGATCCAGTAGAATGTAGACAAAAGTTTGTGATAAGCGATATCATCTTCAGCATCAGATATTGAAATCTTTGGAAGATTTTCGATAATGCTTGTTAGCTTAGGTTTGACAACTGTGTTGAAAACATTAATGTTAGTTGCTGCAAATCGATGGATAATGTTTATAGTATCATTATTCACGCTATCACTTAGCAAAATATCAGGTAAGTGTTTTAGCCACATCTCAAAAGCATCACTGTTATGAAAATGTGAAAGTTTATCATTCAAAGCTATTTTACAAAGTAAACCAAATATCTTTTGCTTGTATGAATTTGTGATGGGTTTGTTGAAATACACCCAAATTATTTTTCTAAATAATGCGTCCAAAACCAGTAATGTTTTGCTCCAACCAACAGAGTCAATTGAGAACAGTGATACTAAAATATTTATTACAACGTCATCAATATAATCATTAATATTATGACCAAAGATTTTTTCAATGTAACCAAGTACAGCAGTAATTTCTTTTCTTTGATGCTTATTATCAACATTTGGATTAAACTGAATGAATAATTGGCATATTTTTAGATTTTCTTCTACCATCTTCGAGTCTGAAATAGTTTCATCATTTTCATTACTTTTACTACGTCTTGAACGTAATGTAGTTGCATATGGAAATGAATTGACAAAATGTTGGCTGAAGAAATTACTATACTTTTGTGAGAATATACTCCCTATATTTGATCCAGAACTCTTCTTATTAAAATGCTTGACAAAGTTCCAAGTTAGAGAAATAATTTCGAGTATATGTTTTAAAAGCAATGCTGAATCTTCACTAACAACCATTTCAAAATTTGTTTCAAATTGCTTGTTTGGGCACATTTCAACCCAAGTTTCAAAAAGTAACGGAAACAGTATATCAATATATTCTTTGAATCTTTCAATGTCATCTGTGACTAAGGAGATTTCAGAATTTTTGGAAGAGAAACATGAAATGTAACAATTCAATATATAAGTTTTATCAAAAAGGGGATAGTAATTCATT
The DNA here is from genome assembly GCA_963565745.1 of Phengaris arion. Taxonomy (NCBI): domain Eukaryota; kingdom Metazoa; phylum Arthropoda; class Insecta; order Lepidoptera; family Lycaenidae; genus Phengaris; species Phengaris arion. The sequence goes on along the minus strand of OY751445.1, from coordinate 13,666,670 downwards.
GTCTTGTTTTCCTTGAAGTAGTGGGTATTAGCTGACGAACTGATTTCTCCATTGATGTTATATTCAGAATATTTTTGCATAAGATCCCTTAATCGTTGAAAAACTTTACCTCTCCATTTCACACTTGTGATTTGGCTGTTCATATTAACAGTTAGAGTTCGGCCAGATTGATCATTGCGTAATTTTGAAATCATATCTATGAAGTTTGGTATTATTTTGTTGAAATCTTCAGCTAACTTTGTAGGAGTACATAGTAAGAGAATATCTAAGAATAATAAAGAATCCTCTTGTATCCTGCCATCAATGTGGGTCATAGCATTCCTCAAATATGTGGACATGATGTCGAAAAATGGCTCAATATTCTCTTGAGATATGTTTGAAAGTACCAAGTGTAGAACTTTAAGAGCTGATTGTCGTACCTGAAAAAGCATATGGGTGAATCATAATTAAACATATATTATAATTATTTAGTGCTGTAGTAGTAGTGAAGTGATGTGCTCCAAATTAATATACTGCAAAAAAGTTATGATGGTTTTATTTTTAATAAAATAGAGGAATTAAATAGTACATACATTTTTCTCCACATTAAGTATCAAAGCTGTTACTCCATTGATCATTTGACCCAGATTCTGTAGTAATACTTCAGGGTGAGCCGATATTAACTCTTTTATTCCGTTCAGTGCGTCTACTCGAACATTAGTATTAAAATGGTTAAGGCGAGACAGAAGCTCCTTTACGTTCAGTTTTCTAGTGGTCAAAACATCCGTTGTCTCATGTTTCTTAAGCTGTTCTCTTATTATAATCTTTTTTACTTTAAAATTGGTCTTAGTCACATTTGTTCCTTTCGGTAATTCCTTATCTTTTTTGCTCTTTAGTTTCGTCTTACTCTTCTCTGCTTTCAAAAATTTCTGATATCGAGTTGCACCAGTTTTATGCATTTTGTAGAAGATAGGCTAGAGAAAAATCAGTTGTACTGATACTCATGCGAAAAATGCTTGTAGATAAGAATATTTATATTAATATATGTAATTAATCAGAAAATTGATTTCAATAAAATACAAAATAATTAAATTGACTGAAAGTTCGAACCTACATTCTACACTTTCAGTAGGTACCTACATTTGAAACGTGTGTGTTCTACACTCTACGATACCACATTAAATTGACATTGACAGTATTACTTTTTTTATATATGGCATCGGCTTGTAACCATTTGCCAGTGTCAAGTTCAAAAGGCGGGAAATAGAACTTTCGTTTCAATTTTCAACACCGTATTATATCATCAAGTCTAAAGTCTTGTCAAAGTCCAAATAAATAGTCAGTACAGTCTATGAGTCATGTCAGTCAATTCATTAAAGTGGTAGAAGCTTTACTGAAAGTTCCTTGGGAGTTTTGGCGGAACACAAAATAGGACGTTTTTAGAAGTTGTACCACTTGCCCACACTTGTTCACGTTAACAAATATTTAATAGTTAATATTCTACCAATATTACACATTATGAACCGAAATAACACAAATTTATGAGGCAACACAAAATCCACAACATCACCCATTGAAGTCCCGGCAAAACTCTAATACTTTTTTACTGTGGCCTCACATGCCAAAACTGAACTTTCACGAGGTGCAGACTTCACGCGAAAATAATAAACCCGCGAGTGCGAGTGATTAGCAGCACTGGACATAAAAAAGTCAAAACAGCTTTCCTCTTAAGACTTCGCTTTGGACTTGATGATTTAGATAAACAGTGTTGAAAACTATAAAACGAAAATTCTAATTTCAAGCCTATTTAACTAATCAAGCTATAGCGCTGTAGTTAAAAAAAAAAAGGTCAAATACCACTACACGTGCTCAAATGTCAAAATAAAATAAATAAACCAAATAAACCTATTCAAGTTTTGCAGATCTTTTGAAAAGTTATTAGCGTTTTTGGTTTATTATTTGAGATTTTACACAGTATAAACAAATTCGAAACATGAAGGTTAAGAAACAGCATCGCAAGAAGAAATATCTTCATAAATTGAACAGGAAGCGAATGCACAATAAACTAAAAAGTACAGGCACAGTAAAAAGGTATGTAAATATTTTACAGTTTCACAGCCATACATAATTTTTACATACCAAAAAATTTATGACATTCTATATTTTATTTCCAGCAAAGTACTAAAAGAAGCTTGGAACAATAAAAAATCTTCGTATCGCAATTTACGAGAAATGGGTCTTGCTAACGACCCTAACAAGGCCATAATGATACCAAGTTTTAAACAGGAGAAGTTACTAATAGCTAAAAAGATAGTCAAAGGAGAGGAAACAGATTCAGAGCCCGAAGAGCCAGTAGTAAGAAGAAAACCCCCAAAAATTGCAGTTGCTGAGGAACTAGACAAGGAAGCAAAAGCACCACGAGAAAGGCGGTTCATGTAAGTGTAACTCATAACTCTATCAATTAACCCAGATTTAATCTTAAATCATGAATTGCTCAATTGTGGTGCATTTTTTTATTATTAAGGAATAATAAAAAAAATGCACCACAATTGAGCAATTCATGTTGCTGTCTTTGTCAAGTGGCTTTTCCAATGTATCAGACAAGAATTATGCTAATTCTGTGCATCTGTGGTGTAAATATTTTTATTAATAAGTACCCTTACTAAGTTAACATTTGGTGTATTAAAAAATTAACAGAGTCCATATTTGCTGCGGTTATCAATCTATTCATTCATATCTATACTTCTATTATAAGTGTCAAGTAAAACAAAGACTGTATGATATTGACATTCCATAGACCATAGACATTTTCTTATTTTTTGTACATTGCGTGATGGCAAAATATTAACGTTGGATGGCCGGTTAAAAAAGAAAAAATTAAATAAAATTAAAAAAGAAAAAATAAAATAAAATAAAACTATTGGATAAATTATTAATACTTAGATTTTATCACTAAAATAAAATGGACACAAGCAACACCGACGACTTTATCACTTATCGAAGAAGAAGGTCTTTATCAGTTTCTAACTTTCCCTCACATCACTCCCCTATTTTTGATACCACGATGAACAGTATGCCCAGCACGTCATTTAACGAGTCCTGTACAGAATGCATTGACTACATGAAAAAAATTCAAACATTATCAAATGAACTATTATCGGCAAATAATGAAATCGAAAACCTTACATTAGATATACAAACACTTAAAAATGAAATCGAGAAGAAAAACATGTTGATTAATGCTTATAAGAAACTAGATTCACCCTCATCTATCACCCCAAATCGACGTAAAGGAAAAAGAAATAAAATTTATGATGCAAATCGACATAACATAGACAGCACACCCACTTCCATTATATTAAATGAAACACACGCAGAAAACAAGGAGAATATAAATCATACAGATATAAGATACAACTTAGAACAAGATAGCCATCCCATAGTTAAAAATAACCAGAGCAATACAAATCAATACAATCTAGATTATATGGACAGTGTGAAATGTGCGAATAACCCGACTACAGAAAATAATTACATTGAAAAGAATGACAAAAAGGATATAGAAAATAATGAACATGAACAGGACAAAATAAAGGTTATAATTCTAGGAGATCATCAAGCGAATGGAGTACGCAAAGCCCTGCAGACTATTTTAGGACAAAAATTTGAGGTCTTCTCGCTGTGGAAATATGGATCAAAGCTAGACAATATTCTTAACACCCTGGATAACAACATTAAAAACTTAAGTAACAAGGATTTTATAATAGTATTAGGTGGATGCAACGATGATAACCCCACGAACATCCAAATTAACCTAGGGATGTTCTTTGAGAAAAATAAAACTCCTCATATCATAATATTGGAAATACCCAGAAATAAGAGTTTAAATGAAAAAAAGCTAAATAAACTCGTAGAACATATATGCAAACTCTACAACAACACAACATACCTGAATATGGACTACAGTAGATACATACCACGTGGACCTAGCTTTAAGTTGAGTTTAAGTAAATCTTTAGCTAGAGCAGTGCTGGGGTTAAATTATAAATATAACTACGAATTGTACACAAATAAGAAAATAGATGATCAAAAATGTGCTAAGGTTAAACTATTGGATAAGTTTACTCAAACAGAATCAATTATTATTAATAAAGTCTCAACAAGTAAAATTATCAGCTACCCCATCAATGTTAACCCAGTGACTGCAATAGCTGTAGATGGGTCTAGAGATAGTCCTTCTCGTACTGTAGGTGAATCTGGTGATTATCCTTTTCGTGAATAACCACTTATCAATTATGCATCAAAATATCTGCGGGCTTTTGGCAAAAGCCGATGCATTATGTGTCCACTTAAATGAATTATTGAGAGAAGGAATATCAATAGATGTGATATGCGTAACTGAGCACTTCATAATGTCTGGTCAGGAAAAATTACTTCATTTACCGAACTATAAACTAGCAGCTATTTATTCAAGAAATATAAAAAGAGGTGGTTCTTGTATTTTAATAAAAAAGGGTTATCAATATACAGAATTACAGGATATTATGAAGTGTTCTATATCGGGGATAATTGAATTAAGCGCTATTGAACTTTCTGAGCAAAATTTAGTTCTTCTATGTGTATATAGACCACCACAGTTAACAAACCTTAATGATTTTTATAACAATCTGGATACTGTTTTAAGAAAAATATGTGTCAAAACCAAAAAAATAGTAATTTGTGGAGATTTTAATATTGATATTTTAAAAGATAATAGGCAAACTAAAGAATTCAAAAATATCCTTACAGGGTATGATCTTAATTTACAATTTAATGAAGTGACTAGACATGCTGGTAATACTTGTCTCGACAATTTCGCTCATAACTTCACACAAGGCTGTCATAGTAAAATAAAGGATTTCGGACTGTCAGATCATAATGCACAAATTATGATTATAAAAACGAATAAAACTTCCATAGTACAAACATGGCACACAATTCACAGAGATATCTGTAAAGAAAATCTAAAAATGTTTAAAAAACACATACAGAATATATCATTTAATGACGTCTACGATACAGAAGATCCTGACAAATCATATACTAACTTCATAGACACTTTCCAATTATTACACAATTTATGTTTTCCCTTAAAAAAAATTACTAAAAAATCAACAAATAAAATAAACTGGATCTCTAAAGGTATACGTATCTGTTGTAAGAAAAAACGTCATTTACTGTGGCAACAGAGATTAAAACCAACAAAAGAAAATAAGGAATTATTTATTAATTATTCACGTAAATTGAAGAAAATTATTAAATTAACACAAAAAGCACAAAACATTTACAAAATTAACCAATCAAAAAATAAACCTAGAACAATTTGGCAAATAATAAATAATAATAAGAAAAATTATGAACATGTCTCTAGTTTAAAATATAAAAACTCAATTATAACCGAACCTCAAGAGCTAGCGGAAACCTTTAATAATTTCTTCATAGATCAAGTAGGGACTGTATCAAAAGATGACGCTGCTGCTGATGCTATGAAGAAAAATCCACAATCCATCTTTGTTCGACCGCTGATTCCTCAAGAGGTCATAAATGTTATTAAAAAATTAAAGAATAAAAAAAGTTATGGACATGACGACATAACCACAAAGGTAATAAAATATGTGAGTAGTTATGTGGCTTCTCCCATGGCACATATAATCAATGCATGTATATCTACTGGGAAATTTCCGGATAAACTTAAAGTAGTAAGAGTAATACCTATACATAAGAAAAACGCTAAAGATGAGATCACCAACTATAGACCCATTTCGTTAATCTCGATTTTCTCAAAAATAATTGAAAAGGTTATCTATAACTCTATATACGACTTTTTAAGTAAATTTAACATTCTTTGTACTGAGCAAAAGGGATTTAGAAAAAACACTAACATTAATATGGCTATATATGACTTTGTGCATCTAATACTGCCGTCAGTTGACAATAAAATTCCAATCTGTGCATTATTTACTGACCTATCCAAAGCTTTTGATTATGTTGATCATGACATACTTCTTAGAAAACTAGAAGCCTATGGCATACGAGGTAATGCTCTTAGTTTAATAAAAACTTACCTACAAGGACGCCAACAATTTACAGAAACTTCAAGAGTATGTTTTAAAACAAAAAAGGAAAAAAAAATTGCATCTTCGTTTAGAACTGTTAAATTTGGTGTACCACAAGGCAGTGTACTCGGTCCATTATTATTCTTATTGTATATAAACGATTTACCGACTCATATGCTTTATCCAATTGTTCTTTTTGCAGATGACAGCACTCTAATAATAAAATGTAGCAATAAAAATAGATATGAGATTGACATTAATAATGCACTCAAAGATTTCATTAATTGGCTAAAGAAAAACAATTTAATTATCAATCTAGATAAAACTAAGGTCATGCACTTTTACCAAAGAATACCAGACAAAGACATGAATGTAACCTATAAAGGACAATCTGTTGACAAAGTAACTACTGCAAAATTTTTGGGAATAATATTTGATAGTCTGCTGAAATGGAAAACTCATTCTGACGAAGTCTGTAAAAAACTCAGCTCCGCTGCCTACGCATTATATAGTTTAGCTAAGAAGGTTAATATTGATACGGTACTGACAGCATACCACAGTTTAGTTGTTTCAATATTAAGGTATGGAGTAATATTCTGGGGCAACTGTAGTGAGAGCGAAAATATATTTAAAGCACAAAAACGTTGCATAAGATGTATTGCTAATATAAAAGCTACCGACAGCTGCATGCCTCTATTTAAAAAATATAAATTCTTAACTTTCCCTTGTCTATATATTCTGGAAGTAGCTATTTTTGTGAAAACAAACATTCACTTATTCCCGACCTTAAAAGAAACCAGAATTAGGAGCACAAAACTACGATCCAATTACGAAGATAAATTGTGCACAACTGGATACAAAACTGCTTTGTTAAAAAAAAGCATTATCTGTATGGCTCCTCACATTTATAATCATATACCAAAAGTTATTAAGGAACAAGCTGTAAACAAATTTAAAAGGAACCTCAAAGAAATGCTTATTGAAAAGTGCTATTATTCTGTATCCGAATTTCTAAATGACAAGACGTTAAATAATTAGTTACGTAAATAAGTAGTACATTGACATTTAATTTATACTTACACTATATTTTATTTTAGTAACTTAATTTTATGTTTTTGTTGTTCTGTAGACATTGATATTAATTTTTTTTTTTTTTTTTTGCAATGTTTTTGCAATGTTATTAATTCTATTTTAATGGTTATTAATCTTGTACATGAATTTTGTGTTATATTTTAATTTTTTATACTAATGAATTATGACATTTAACCTGATTATTATTATTATTATTGTTGACTAGGTATTAATTAAACTTAATTCGCATGTTTTATGATGAATTGATTTTAAAATGTTTTAATAGCTATAAATTTGATGTGACTTTTACTTCAATTTTAGACATGGATATTGATTATGAATTATTTAGGTACTAGATATGTTAATTTAAATCGCATGTTTTTCTTCTACACATATACTATCTAATGTTAACATAATATGATTTATAGTCTGAAGTTTTAAATAATATGTAATAGCTTAAACAATTTGACAACGATAAAATTTTGCATGCCGTAAAGGCAGAATGCATAAGGCTCTGAAAAATACTGTAACATCTTACTATTGTACCTGCATTCTAAGCAAATAAACGATCTATCTATCTATCTATCTATCTATAAAGAGGAAAGATTTGTTTGTTTGTTTGCATTGAAAAGGCTCCGAAACTATTGGACCGATCTTGATGAATTTGGCACCGATATTGAGTAGACCACGGGGAAACAGTTAAAATGTATGGTTTGCGAGATTTTTTTTGTGTGCACGGAGTTGCTGACGACATCTAGTGATCTATTTTTTTTTGTTGCAGGTTACCCAAAGGGCAGGTAGAATTTATAACATATTTGTTAGATAAGTATGGACATGACTATAAGGCCATGGCGAGAGACAAGAAAAACTATTACCAAGAAACATGGAAGCAACTGAGAGCAAAAGTAAAGACGTTCATGGGTATACCTAAACAATATGGAGAGTATTTGGAATCAAGAGGTTTATTAGACAATGAAGATGAAGAGAAATTAAAACAGGATGCAAAAAATCTTATAATGGATGATAGTGATTAAGTGTTAATATAAAATAAAAATTACAATAGTATTTTAATTATCATGTTACTTTTGTATGGGGACAAATTAAGTTTTAATTACAAGCTCTCAAGTCTAAAGAGTTTGTAGCTTACATATAATATTGGTTTTAGTTCTTTCTACAATCAACAAGAAAGCAAAACTAGGGAATGGTGTTTCCCTTTTAAATAAAGATACCAAGAGTATAATAACTGTTAATAAAAAACGTTGTTATAATATAATTGTTTATAACCTCTATTCTTTTAAAAAACATTTTTTCTAACAGTATTTTAAAATATTGCAATAAAGTAGCGACTGTTGTTGAATTGAACATAAGTTCATTATCAGATATGACTGTGTAACACATAGTCAAGTTGAGGAGACAAAATTAAAAAGTAAACAAACATGTAGGGGTTTGCGACCTTTGGATCAAAATGAAAAAACAGTTTCCTCACTCTCTCATAGGTTTAAATGGTTTACAGTTCATGTGCTAACTGCTTGATGGTAATTAGGCTCATAAAAGTTCATTTGTACATAAAAATAAAATCTTATTGTGTTTTGCAATCATTAGGAATATCTTTCATAGGTTTCACAGTGTTCAGTTCTTCATACAAATCTTTTTCCATATGTAAAAGTTGTAGAGGTTTTTTATACTGAAAACAAGTTAAGACACATTTAATAATGCTCTGAATCATTAAGTATCCATTAAGCATCTATAACATATAGAATATTATTCACATTTCCCATTTCTCTTTCACGTACAATAATAATGGATAATTGGACTAGTCTTATTATTTCAATTTTCAAGAAAGTATACAATTATAGTTATACTTACAGCTATAATCAGAGTATTGAATTGATGCGAAACTTGAATGTTTCCTTGTTCAAATGGCAGTGCCAGTCTTGTTAACTCTGGAACATCTAGTTTTTTGTAATACTTTTTATTGCTTGTACTTATAATTATGTGTTTGTTTTCATTATCTGCTTTCACTGAATATGTATCAATAGTGTAAGGCAGGTTTCTAATTCTCCATTCAATATTTATTCTTGTGTTTCTTTTGGTAATAACTGGCTGTAAAAAGGTACAGTAAACTGTACATAAATATTAGGCTTCTTAAATGAAACTCAAGAAAGACATAATTTATTTCTTAATCACAAGCAAAATTTTAGGTTTTAAAAAAAATAATGGTATACATTTTTTTCTATTTGTACTGAAACAAAGTAAAAAAATAAATAAGAAACTAACAGTTGACAATACTTTTATTAGATATGCCATAATTTGGGCTCCAGAGCTGGTTTACCCCATACAAAACCTGAAAGTACTTAGAAATACCTGGTCTTTAGATTCAGTGATTTCTGGAAGTTCAGTAGTGGGTGTAGTTTCAGGTATCGGGTCTCCAACTTCAACCAACCATTTGCCATCACCACCTAACTTGTCTTTTACTTTCCACGCTCTTCTTAGAAGAACTTTAGTATCGCTGTTGTATTCCTCAACCATCTCTTTATCGTCTTCAAATTTATAATGAATTTTTCTTACTTTATCTTGCTTTAAACACGTTTTTTCCGCGTTTTGCAATGATTTGTACCAAATTGTGTTTCTATGCATTTTTGCGGTTTGATTACTGAGAATATTTTTCTCAATATTATTACTAAGCTTTCTATGAACAGAATCGAAATCTTCGATTAAACAAAATTTTCTTTTCATTATTTCTGAGATTTCTATAGCAACCGTGGTTGGGTAATTTTTGTTTTGATTTAATTTTTTTTTATTTATATATGGCATCGACTTATAACCATTTGCCAGTGTCAAGATAAAAAGGCAGGAAATAGAACTTTTGTTTCAATTTTCAACACCGTATTCCTAAATCGTCAAGTCTAAAGTCTAGTCAAAGTCCAAATAAATAGTCAGTGCAGTCCATGCAGGGTTCCCAACTTAGGGGTTTTCCCCCCAAATTTAGGGGGAAAAAAGTGGGATGGGATATATATATATATATATTTTAGGGGTATTTTTGGGGATTTTTATAACTCGGATTTATAAATATATATTATAGATATTATAAATCGCAAAATTCGGATTAGCATTTGTCACGGTTCCAATTTCAAACGCTAGTGTCGAACGTTCATTCTTCATCTATAATATCGTCGAAAATAAGCTACGGAATAGACTATCGATTGAAATATTGCAAAACATTATGATGATGATTCGATTCACATTAATTCGTTATGGGGGATCTTGCAAAACATTCAATCCTTCTTCTAAAACGTCAAGTTTATTCAATGTCAACATGTATGATTTTCAAAACTCTAAATCTTCAGAGGAAAGTAAAATAATATTTGATGTATTAGATAATTTATAAATAAAAAGTATTAAGAAATTATATTATTGCATATTATTTCTTAATTATTCTTTATTATTTTTACTAAATATTTTTTAGGGGGATTTTCAAGTAATTGAGGCGATTTAGGTGGTTTTGACTAAGGTTTAGGGATAAATATTTTTTAGAGTTGGGAACACTGAGTCCATGAGTCATGTCAGTCGATTCAGTAAGGTGGTAGAAGCTATAATGAAAGTTACTTGGGAGTTTTGGAGGGACACAAAATAGAACGTTTTTAGAAGTTGTACCACTTGCCCATACTTGTGCACGTTGACGAATATTTAATGGTTAATATTCTACCAATATTACTTATTAAGAACCGAAATAACACAAATTTATGAGGACATACAAAAACCACAAAGTCACCCATTGGATTCCCCGGCAAAACTCTTTTGACTAATGTTAATAATTATCTTCCATATTAATAGTCACATAAGTAAGGATTATTTTGACATTATATTTATGAACTAGTTGATGCCCGCAACTTCGTTTGCATAGAACTATCATTAGCTATCCGCCAGTGAAAGTCCCGTGAAAATAGATAGAGATATATATATGTCTGTTTGTTCCGGCTAATCTCTGGAACACCTGGATCTATATTTAATTAACATTTATTTTAAAAAAAGAAGAAGTAGTACAAAAAGTTGACGTTACATTTGACTACTGTGCGTTTTTCATAAGTATGGTCAAAAGTGTAAAATTAATTCTTTTATGTTTGATATTTTTTATGAATCATACATATATTATAGTAAAATGTTGGTCAAATTGGCTTTAAATAATGTTTAGTGATAAAATAAACAATTTGATCTATATTTTCATTATATACCCTATATTTGCCTTTGATTACTATGCTATGATTGCTATGATTGCCTTTTGCAATCTATTTTTATTATATTATGTATACTTTCACTAATAAAAGTCAGGAAGCATCTCTATTCATTTACAATGTTACTCTGTTCCGAAGAGCCGGTTATCATGGAGATACCATGTTATCTCGTACTGACTTGCACCCACTATAAACTTCACGCGAGGAACACAGATAGTAATTATTGCATCCTTGTTGACACGCATTTGAGGTATACGATGTATTTGATCATGGAGAATAGAGGTAAGGAGTACCATCTCCAAAGTGTCCGTAAAATAGCGTTAAATAGGGGGCGCTACAGACGCAGACCTCCCGTAAAGCGGCAAAATTTAAACGAATAATTAAATCTTAGCATCTTCTTCGGTTTTATATATAAAAATATTTTAGACTATCCGAGTAATTAGTATTTTCATGATTTACTGAATTAACTACTTCTAATCTACTAAAGTCGTCAAAAATTTAAAATAACTAAACTCAACTCACTTTATTTCATTTCTTATTGCTAACTTCATATCACACATCCTAGCCACTCTAGCGCCATTATGGCCAGTTATCGAACTATTATTTAATTACTTTTGAGGGACACTTTTTAGCTTTTCTGCCTTAGAGAGATTGTCCTCTTTACCTCTATTCTCCGTGGTATTTGATTTAAAAAAAAATACGTTGAAAAATATTCTAATCAAGTTTTAAGTAGCTACAAACGCATTAAAATATCAAAGATTGAATAATGACTCACCGAAAATAAGATATCCTATATTATTTTAGGACGGTTCATGTATTATTTTTGCACTTTTTAATCGAGCACTTCGGCATGCACATTCGGATAGTTTGTCACTGCGAGACACGATATTCGCGTTTTAAGCCCTTGACAAAAGGGATACACTTCGAGCGTTCGTGAGCTGTCTTTGTGTATACTTAGTCTGGCCATAAATACTGTTACAATGAAAAATAAACAAAATATTACATTTGAATTTCGAAAACGTCATTTTTATATGATTGTTCATTGTGTTTTCTCATTTTGGCGCCAATACATTGTACAATATTATGCGATATTAAAATGGAGTGGGATGATAAAGAGATCCGAATCGCGTGATTGCATTACACAAAGTAGGTATGGAGCCAAGTGCAATTTTTAAAACTCTCCATACGCTTGGTATTAGTAAAATGTTTGTGTACCGGGCTAACAATAGGTACATTGAGACTTCCTCTGCATAGCTGGGCATTAACTCGTTAATCCGTTAATCGTTAATTAACGAAGTTAACATTTTGATAAACGGATTAACTTTTAAGTTAACTTTTAAAAATGTTAACGGACACAACTTCCGTTAATATGCAGAAGTCCGTTAATCGTTAATCCATTGCCTAATAGTTACCGCACGGCACCGACAAGTGCCGGGCGGCGCGTGGCAGCGAGTGAAACAAAAACAAAACTAGATATATTTGGCCGGCGCATGCGAGTGAGAAAGAAAACTGCGAAGAGATTTGTTTCGTTTGATCATTTCATTACTTAGCGCCGGTGCTTAGAGTGACGAGTGTTTTGTTTGTTTGTTTGTTGTTATTATAAATTACTGTCAGTGATCATTTGCGTGTTGATAATTGATGAATGAATTAGAACCTAAACCAACAGGTTTTATAAGTTCACTAACGCAGCGATATAACATATACACATATTAACGGATTAACGATTAACGTTAACTTGCGTTAATTCTTCCGAAATGTAACGCTTTAACGTTTAACGAAGCTAACTTTTTTTGTAGCGGATTAACGATTAACGAAGTTAACTATTTGATTAACGGTATCCGGCTATGCTCCTCCGTTTGTGACAGAAAAAGATCTGGCCGTCCACGTAGTGTTCGAACGAAAAAGGTGATCAAAGCAGTAAGGGAAAGATTTCGAAGAAATCCTGTCCGAAAGCAAAAGATTTTATCTCGGGAGATGAAGATAGCACCTAGAACGATGTCACGTATTTTAAAAGATGACTTAGGACTTGCAGCCTATAAGAGACGTACTGGTAATTTCTTATCTGATAATTTAAACAAGAATAGGCTGCTAAAATCGAAACAACTACTGAAGCGGTACGCAAAAGGAGGTCACAGAAAAAGACTGTGGGAACGTGGTATAACTGTATACTTGTTGTTTCAGTAGTCCTACAAAAAGAGCAAAGTCTAATTAAAGCCACTCTGACATTGGCAACTCAGCGAGGCCACAATAATTAAAAGAAGAAGATATAAATAATTAAAAATTTCAATTGTTCAGTGACAATCTTCGAATTGACAGTTCAATTCAAAGAAAATTTATTTTGATTTTATTTAATGTAATTATTTTATGTAAAGCCTTCTGGAAAATCAAGACATTTATAACTTTCCATTTTTACTATCAGTAACAAATTATTTGTTCATTAACATAATAGAACTCATAAAAGTCTTAAATTAATATGCCTAAAGCTTTGCCTGACAGGTGAGAATTTATTTAGAACACTAAGAACAAAAACTAAGTTAATTAAAAAAAAAGTTTATGTGTACATACTGTAATTACATTATTTTTTTCAAATAGAAAATAGCGTGTTACTATTTCAATTTCATGGTTACAGATGGAAACAATACAAAGCATGTGGGAAGGTTATCCAAGGGACAAGGATCATCTGTTTTAAAGTTCCACTAAAAACGGTAAGTGTCTTAGTAAAATAGAAGATTTGAAATATTCAATTAGGCATAGAATAATTTGTTACTAATTATGTTCTATTATGCACTAAATTTAATATTGTGGTCCATATAGTTAAATAAATGACAGTATTCAACTAATTAACTATCTGTTCTAAAGTATCCCAAATCTAGCACCCCTTTTTTGTGAAACTCTTAGCGAGATTATAGTTTTGTAGTTTCTAAGCATTTTCAAGCACAATGTAAGGAATATGATAAACTTCATTTTTCCGAGCTTGAAATTCAAAAATTTAACATCATAATTGAAATACCAGTATAAAATATTAAAAATGTATGTAATTAGTAATAAGTGCTTTAGATATTGTGGACAAGACTAAAAGCTATTAATTTGGAAACAATTCTAATGATATCTTAATAGTAAAAATCCATCCAGCCGTTTGGAAGATATGTGGGAATAAAGGAATTTACAATAAATACAATGAAGCGTTATTTCACGCCTGTTTTCTGAGAGGACGTTGTTATTAATTTGGATGAGTCGGCCCATTCGTGCTAAAGCATGGTTCTCCCACCGACCACACCAGAAATAGCTCATTGTTGCCTGAAATATTAGTAGTGACATCTAGTAGAAGGTACATTATTTACAAAGTGTTAAGTTTGATGAAGTAGTCCTGAGCGTGGGGCATAGATGGCGTTCTAAACACTATTTTCATTAGATGGGGCGTTAGAAGTTTTAAAGCACTTCTGTAGAGTGTAGATAATAAATAATTTAATATTAATTTATAAAATGTAATTTTCTAAGATAACTATGTAATCAAATCTTTAAAAAAAATTACATGTTTATTGCTACTAAAATTTAATTAATCAAAGCATGCTTTTGTAGGTTGAATTAGGTAGACAATTATAGTTATGTTATTTTTTTTAACTATAAACTAATAATTAAAAGAGTAAAAGTTGAAAATAACTAATGAAAATCTAAGGGCCATATACGGTTCGGTTTACCTTCATCGTATCGTCTGTGTGTAATTTCGAGATCGCATCAGTCGGCCGCATAGACTGAGCGATTCGTTCCAGTGTTGCCAACTCTGTTTTTGCGAAACTACTAAACTCGCGTCGATTTCTCCTAAAAACTACGAAAAGAATATCGAAAAATATCGAAAAAAACTACTAAACTTCGGAATACCTAAAGCCTCCAAAAACACTGCATTTTAGGTTTTATTATATTAAAATTTTATTGAATGAATTTTATTTATAAATTTTACCGTTAAATTCAAATATACTAGGACATTTATATATACCTATGAATAAAGTATATAGTAATTAAACGGGTAGTTTGAAAATTTCAGACGAATGCTACGATGTATTATTATGATAACGTGTCTTTTATTTTTTCTTTTTTAGTGCGTAACCTAGGCTATTTTGCATATGATTACTGTCTGGCTATTTCCTACTAAAACACAACTAACAACTAAGTTCCTACTAAGGAGGAAATAAAATAATTAATTTAGTAGTAAAACTTTGTAAAATAACTAAGTTGGCAACATTAATTCTGGACTGAACGGACCATGTGTGTAAAATAGCTTCAGTTCTCGCCAGAGCCGCGGCCGTGCGGGCGTGTAAACTTTTACACTGTACGAGCGTAATGAGTTTACAATCAATAAACACGACCGTCTAACTGAGATCCTTAAGTATCATGTTTCTTATTAAAACTTTCCTTTAAGCATTCTGTTGCGCTGCAGTTGCTGAATTCTGATCTTATTATTCTACTAAATATATTGGCGTAGGAGACGAAATGAATAAAACATATACAATAAATTAGAAAGGACAGTTAAAAGCACATGTATATGACATGTGCTTTTAACTGTCCTTTCTTTAGAAGATTCCTATCAGGCCACTATAAAATCCATTTGGAATTCCATTAAGATAGAAATTGATGATGCCTCAAAGGAAAACATGGAAAATCTCTCCAGCGGTTAATAGAGCGAACGTGAATTAGAGGCATTTGCACCCACATTAGCGGCAGCGGTCGTACAATACGATGCATTATTGATGGCCGTCACAATACGTGTTTGTCTAACTGTACGCCCGCTTGACCGGCCCACAGTTATGACAAACATTCGTGCATTTGTTCTGTATAACATTTGCATTACTATTCTATCATTAGATTGTGACAGGAAGTTGTTTTTGAGGTGTTCTCTTGAACGTACGAGGCATGCCTTTTAAGTTTTGTCATTTGAAGAAAAAAACACAACTAGAACTTTATAGTACTTTTTATTGTTTTTAAAGTATTCACCACGTAGCTTAATACACTTTTCCATTCGCTCAAACCAGTTATTATAACATTTATTCCACTCTAAAGTGGGGGTGTTCAAAATGGCTGACTTGAAAGCGTCGACTGCTTCTTCACCAGACTGGAACCTTTGACCACGAAGACTTTTCTTAATTTTAGGAAATGTAAAGAAATCGTTAGGGCTTAGGTCAGGACTGTATGGAGGATGGTCAAGAATTTCTACTTTTTCCTGCTTCAAATACTCAATCGTTTGACAAGCGCTGTGTGAGCTTGCGTTGTCGCGGTGCAGGATGATACGTCGCTTTGAGTTAGATTTTCGAAGTTCGGTGATGACTTGTGGTAAACAAACTGTGGTATACCACTCTGCGTTAACCGTTCTACGATCTTCAAGTGCAATAGTCGCAGCATGACCGGTTTTTCCCTCGAACGTGGCCACCAACTTCTTTGAAGTGCTTCGAGAATGAACAACTTTTCGTCGGCTTTGGCTCGTCTTGAAAGACCCAGATTGTAGATTATTGTTTGGAATCAGGATCGTAGGCATAGATCCAAGATTCGTCACCATCGATGATGTCGTAGACGTTATTTGACTCTCCTCGGTTGAACCTTTGCAGAGTTTTATTACACCATCTGATGCGGGCCGTCTTGTGATCGTCCGAAAGCAGATGCGGTATCCAACGGCAAACTAGCTTTCTCAGACCAAGCGCTTCATGCAAGATCTTCTGAATGGTTGTCCCTGAGATGCCTAATAGAGCCTCTATCTCTCGATATGTCACATGACGATCTTCGAGAGTTAGTTGTCTCACAGCAATGATGTTATCTTCAGTGAAGGCGGATTTTGGGCGTCCTTCGCGAGATTTGTCACTAACACTAATATGTCCACGCTGGAATTCTTAACACCAGCGTTCGACAGTCCGCAGACATGGGGCTTCATCACTGAACACAGATGTTAGCTCTTTCAAACACTGAAGCCGTGTCAGACCTCTTCTAATGTTGTAGAAAATTATGACAGATTCCAATCGACGCTGTGACTAAACTATAGCATTAATCCTAATACTTTCAACTGTTTTGAGATTCAAAATATAAACACATTCGAATAAAGAACAGTTCCAAATTCAAAATTGCCGGGAAATATGGAAACGACATAAATTAAAATACATGCCTCGTATGTAAACACACCGGCATATTTAGCGGAACACAAAAAAAGGTCCATAATTTAAAAAATATGGGTTTATTTTAAAATCTACTTACTACATTTATTTTGTTATTTAAAGTTTCATTTGTTTTACTTAAAATGAGATCACATAAAGAACAGATTTTGCGAGTAAAGGCTATTTGTGAAAAATGGTACATTTTTGAACTTTTCATGTAACCGGGAAAAGTGAAAATTGATATTAAAATAACAATTAATTGAATTAGAAAAATGGTGATTAATATTGCGTATTTCCTCCACGTGCTCTTATTAAAGTTTCTACCCGTCTAGGCATACTGAGAATGATGTTATCTATGGTCTCCTGGGATAGTCTCCGCCATTCCTCAACTACGGCGATTCGCAGTTCACCCACGTTGGTAGGAGCTGGAATTCTGGACTTAACTTTTCTTTTCAGCAAGTCCCAAACGTGCTCTATTGGGTTCATATCCGGTGATATCGCCGGCCACTCCATAACAGTGATATTCATATCATTAAGATAAGCTTGAGTTACCCGAGCGGTATGCGGCCGAGCATTATCCTGCATAAAATCAAAATCGTCACCGATATATGGGGCAAACGGTACGACATTTTCTTCTTAAACTTCTCTGATATAGCGGTCTGCAGTCAGACTCCCTCTGTCAATCACTACCAAGTCTGTGCGAGCTCCCAAACAAATACCCGCCCAAACCATTATTGATCCACCACCGTATGCAACTGTAGTTTAAAAATTTGTCTGAATGTATCGTTCTCCTTTGCGTCTGTATATTCTTTGCCTGCCGTCAATTTAATTTAAGAGAATTCTGCACTCATCACTAAACAATACCTTACTCCATTGGTCTGCGTTCCAAAGTCGATGTTCCTGAGCAAAAGTTAACCTGTTTCTACGATGATTTACCTCGAGCCTTGGAGCCTTGGCGGGCACAAATGAACCCAAACCAGCTTCTTCGAACCTTCTTCGTACCGTACGCTCACTTACGGTTACAACCCGCACTGCTTCTAACTCATGTCGGGCTTGGACGGCCGTCAAACGGGGGTTCCTACGTACACGAAGCCGAATGAAACCTACTCGAAGTGCGTCTTTTTCTGCCTTGTCCTGCTCTTCTCACATAAGTACCGGTCTCCCTGAACCGTGGGATACTGCGATGGATCGTTGAAACTGGTCGACGAAGATCTCTGGATATCACTCTGTAGGTTTGACCATTTCTTCGCATTTAGAGTGCCCTGGCAATCTCTGTTGGGGCTAAGTCAGGCATAATTCAGTCCTCAACTCCAAAAAGATACGCGATTAAAAAAAAAATACCAAAAAACAGAAGGAAGAAATACTCGAAGTTCGCTCCAGAAAAGGTGTATTTGAATAAAATTAAAACAATTGCATAAAATGACGTGATGTTCAGTTGTTTTCTTAATTTGAAAATATTTCTTTTTAAATTAAATGACGTATAAACCAGCCAGCAACCTTATATGATACTGATATCAAACCTTTATTTTATGTTCCGCTAAATATGCCGGTGTGTGTATATAGTTTCAAAAGCTTCTAGCAAAACTTACGTTCAATCTTTGCGAGTTAAGTTTGATACAAAACGTAATATTATATTATGTTTAATAATGCTATCCGAATTGAATCTACAGTATCCAAATTTGAAATGGAACCAATTAATAAGGGCTAAATTGCTACCCACTTATTGGCTTCTTTTGATCAAGAATTTTTAAATGGACTAGTTTTTTTTTCCAGTGATTGCTATCTTTAAATGAATAATAATACAAAATATCCGCAGTTAACTCATTAGATCTAATGTTCTTGCTTCAAATGAGACTTGAATAGATTCTCATAAAGGCCATACAAAAGCATCGGATCTTCACAATTCAGGCCGCATTGCGACCACAGCCCCGTAAGTAATGCCGACCAGCTCAAATCGAAGATAACATACGTGCCATCTCCCTAAATTGCTGGACTGGAATGTATTATAAACCAAAATTGTTTGATCAGGTTAATATCAATTCACCCTCGATAAATCGTTTGGAAATTGGAACATGCGTGACATACATTATTTTCATGGTTTTTGGTAGTTAACTTAGGTTTCTCTGCGTATTCTGTTAACGATTCATGAAGTTTGGTTCCTTTTACATATTTTAGAATGCAGTATTTGGTAAAATTAACTTGCAAGAACTCGTCTTAGAAGACGGGTTTTTGCAATTTACTTTAAAACAAAAAGTTAAATTCTAAGTGCCATAACATACTAAAACACTTTTAAAATTCTATTAAACATTATGACATCATCTTGTGTGTATCTACTAATGACGAAATTACTGCATACAGTTTTTATATTATTATGATAAGTTTACTTTTAGTAAATATACGTAAATATTTAACCCTTTAAACCCTTCTAACTGCGGATGACCTTAATCCCGTTACTCATCTATTTTCTATTTGCTCAGGGACGTGTCAAAATATTTGTTCATTTAAAGAAACGGTCCCGGCACGAAGGACTAATCCCGCATGTGATAAAGCGGTGCCTCATACTGTGCCGAATGAATAGTTGAGCCTTTATCTCTAAATCTTTTGAAATTTTTTACCCCAAGGAATAGCCCTTTATTCGGCATCCATGGCGCTTTGATTTCGTTCTTTATTCAACGGGATTCGATCATAAATTATAATGTTTTGTTTAGGTTGAATTATAAAGGAATATTACCGTAATGGCAATCGGTAGACGTAATTTGATAGCGCTTAGCTATGCAAGTGTTTTTATTGTTATTTAGTGTTCAGATTAGGTTTCTCAAATTTGAATGTTTGAGCATCATTTTTGAAACGCTATTATATATTTTATTTTGATTTGACTTTGGTCGTTTTGGTTGACCTGTTTTGTAGTGAATAAAAAATAAATTGTAAGTAAACTTAAACGATTAGAGTTACGTAAAAGTAAAGTTACCGTAAACGACTGGTTGGGCAAATTAACCAAGAAGTCTTATGATGACGACGTCTTTGGAAGGCGTCGTTTATGCAGTCGCCAATCGCCCTAGACTGTAGATAAACGAAATTGCATTTCACTTCTTAAGAGCAGCCTGGACTAAAGAGAATTTGATACGAGTAATAAATTCGAATGATAAGAAAGAAAGATTTATAGTACTATTTTCTATTAGAACCAAATATATTGAATCCTATTTATCTAAATTCTAAAGACTTAACCGTTCAAAACAACATGTCACTAGAAATCATTCCCTCACTCGGGAGTCCATAAAATTCATGCAGTAGAATTATTGGAATAAGTACATTAATTTTTACGATTATTACTTTATTCGCTTAATCGATTGAACAGAAAGCAGACATTTCACTGAGTGATATGTCAAACACTTGTATTACACGATGTACAATAATCGTAAGTTTGTGTTGGGATCAACTTTTACGATATCATCTCTGGCGAAGGCGACAATTGGAACGACGATTTTGATCGCACGCCATTATGCGCGCACACGAAGCCGTATAGAGTTATAAACCTCATTGTCCGAGGGATTTTTTTATTTGTTTTTGGTCCGTTTAAAGTCTTGAGTTAGTGACGCGTTGCTGCTCTCTTTATCTTTTGTTTATAACCACAGTCAATTGAGCATTTCTTGTATCGGACATTTTACGAGTTTTTAAGCATGAGTGTATTATATATTATGTATTATATATATATATACATTTTTTTTAGAGGAAAGTCTAACTCATAGGTGGTCTACTCTATGAAATTAGCGATATCGACGATGTTTGGTTTGGATTTTTTTGGCGTTTTATCACATAGTATTTTTATCACATTTTATCACACATTTTTTTTTGAAGTTTGTAGCCAATAAATCAATTATATGGTCAATGTAGTACAGGTGCAAGTAATATTAGACAAAAACTTTGAAGCCTGTATCCGTATGATCAATATTTGTTGTTTTTATGTTAATCACATGCTTGGTCCACCCTTAATCTAATTATGTATCAGATTCGGCTTGTGAAAGCCAGAGAAATTAGAATTATGATTGATCACCCACGTAATGAATTGCAGGCAACTGCTGGACAAAAAATCATAATCAATCATTGATTTAGTAAATAAAAAAATCTTATTTGCATAAACAACGCCCAAAAATGTGTAGCAGAAGTGGACGTAAATTAATTCGGTTGATTTAAGATACTTTAAATATCAAGTGTTAACCAAAAATTTGAATTAACTACTATTCTCTCTACTAATTAGTTCAGAAGCATTTTTGTAGTTTTTTGGCTTATTATTATATTACATTTACTTTAATTTAACTATAGCATCATTATTAGATTCAGTAGAACGTTGATCCTTTGGGCGTAATTTAAACTTTTTGTTTACAGCTTAAACTATCCCAAAATTTATGAAATTTGTCACTAAGAATACCTTTCCCTTACAATCAGAAATACTAATTCTTTTATTTATGATACTTCCATATTTTAATACCGGGTTTTGATTTATTTAGTAATCATTGAGGCGGGATGATTAATACAGAATAGTGCCATGATTTCGATTGCTCCATGAATTAAGCTAGTCTATGTTTGCAGTGTGTCATCCGTGTAAATGTCAAAATGGCTGACTTTTATTGGTTAATGTAAACACAGCCTAAGCGTCATTGGTCAATTTTGACATTTTTACGCAATTTTTTTTACGCAAATAGGCCATCGTGATAAATTATTATTATATGCGATTCGCTGACTAAATTTTAATGTGACTAAACCCTACGATGGTATAAAATTTACAGTAGAGCATCGATTACCGA
The DNA here is from genome assembly GCA_963565745.1 of Phengaris arion. NCBI lineage: Eukaryota > Metazoa > Arthropoda > Insecta > Lepidoptera > Lycaenidae > Phengaris > Phengaris arion. Next base: position 13,644,357 of record OY751445.1, on the reverse strand, counting down.
ACGACCGCTTTACCGAACTCATGGCGGCCTGAATCGGACGTGCTTATATCTCCTCTTCGGAGTCTTTTTGGGTTAACAATAACCATTTAGTTTAATTTACTGCAAGACGCGCTTACGTTTTTAAATTTAACAGAAGTTCTGCTTAATGAAATATACACGTTTTCATTGAATATATAAAGATAGTGAGAATGTATTTTATTTGCCTGCACATAAAACATGTTAAAGTTTAATGAAGTCGATTATCCGAACAAATCCGTTATCCGAACACCTATGTCCCCCAATTAGTTCGGATAATCGTTTTTCTGTATTGCTAACATTCTAGAATTTAACACCCTTAAAATAAACGCAATGCAAAATGCCGTTCCAATGTTTGATAAAAATAAATGTACGAGTGAAATCTGAATAGGTCAGCGGTGTTTCATTTCTCCTGCTATCGGACTAAATAAAAATGTCATAAACATGGTTCGAGGCTGGGAACGCTGGACGCATGACCAATATCGCATGAGCAGTGGAACCACTAATATATCGCACTTATCGTTTATCAACCAGTAATGGGTATGATGTTACATGATCGTAAAAAGTTCAAATACTTTTAACAAGTCTTGTTCATAAATTAGTTTATCAGCTGTTTCTTTCTCCCACATCTGTTCCTATAATCATCTGTCAATAACAATGAGGCAGACCAAGATGTTATTAGCTCCAGCCTAATAGGAATACTACTATTATAAATGTGAAAGTTTGTGAGGATTGGATGGATGTATGGTTGGATGGATGGATGTTTGTAACTTTTTCACGCAAAAACTACGGAACTAATTTCAATGAAATTCGGTATGGTAGTATTTTAGGCTCCGGATTAAAACATAGACTACTTTTTATCCCGAAAAATAGGTACAGTATTCCCGTGGGAAACTATTTATACGGGCGGAGCCGCGAGAAAAAGCTAGTAATTTATAAGGACAACTAGTACAAGTTGGTTTAAATACTGATTAATTTAAAAATTAATCATTTATTCAAGTCAAATGAAAATTTGAAATTAACATTTTCAATAGTAGGTAACGTACCTTACGTTATTATTTTTGTTATCATAGGTCTAATATAGAACTTAGTCATAACATAAATATTAATAAATTCATACGATATTTAAGTAACTGCATCCAGTAATCAAATATTCGTAAGTGCACGTGTCAATTAATAAACGAGACGAATTTTGACGCTCCTGTAGCCGTCTGCTGGAATTTTCTCGCACCATAATGAAATGACTCCAACCGTGAAGCGCTGGATCGAGTTTTGCTAATCGATGCAAGCTGATTGCCAATTTGCACCGTGATATACCGCCGATTGGGGCACTAAATTGTCTGCTGTATGAATCGATTATATTCGGTCATTGCCGGTATAAATTTCTGAAAAGAGAAATTGAATCAATTTAGGGCTTTGTTATTTAGTGTGTATGTATAACCAGTATCAACTTTCATGTATTATATAATTTTCTCTTGCCTCTTAGATATAAGGTAAGTATGGAATCTGCGTATTTAAATACAAAGCCAATCTTTTACGAAGCATGTATCTCATGTATCCAAGATTGCAAATGGATGTTTCTCTAACATTCATTTCTTAGATTATTCATATCCCTATTCATATTCATGAAGGTATTTAACATTTTGACTTTCTCCACTTCCTTTGACGCGTCTTAAATGACTATTAAAATTTTAAACCTTACATTGTGCATCAAAGTTACATAATTGCTGCCAGGCGAGATAGCGTCCTTAAATGATTCAGTATAAATGACAGGCTTGAGCGTGGGTGGTTTATTCCCTCAATCAGCGATGGTCGTTGGTTGCACGCGCCAACGAATCACTCCACTATTATTATTGGCACTGTTTGTGGCAATGGTACCGGTGGCACGCTTACTATTGTGTCACGACAGATGCGTATTCGTGGGACCACCAAGGGCTAGGAAAGTGGAACTAATTGTAACATTTTATACCTTTCATTTATTGCTCATTTTCAGATATTGTTATAGCCTTTTTTGGTTGGTATTATAAATTGAGATGTTAATATGACCCACCTCGCTATGCTTGTCTAAGCCCGAAGTTAAATTTAGGCAATATGTATGTTTGAAATATTGATTAAAAAAGTTATTGGATAAAAAATCTGTTAACCTTAAAAAACTTCCTATAAAGATATGTGTGGCACACGGAAATACATGATTTCCGACTCTCCGCTAACAGATTTTATGATCGATCGAGACATTAAATAAAAAAATATCACGGCATAACTCTTGCTAAGCAAGATACGAATGTGAGACCCTAATTGTTATTATGGTCAGATAATATCATAATACATAAGCACAAATCGAAATCAACCAATATCAATCAATAGATCAAGCTAACCAATTAGCCTGTCTACTGGACGGGAGCTAATTAATATTTTCAATACAAATTAATACCGATTAGGTCATCCCCAGACGTCGCGCACAAACACATTTATCATAATCGTCAGGAAGCACGATACATTATACTTAGCGGTAAAAAGGATACATTAAACCAGTATCTCGGCACGTGGACTCAATTCGAGGGTCCAGTATTTGTTTATGGAGGCGCAAGACCACACAGTAAGCAGGCAATCATCTGCCCATCTCGCCCGCCCCTGGTAATCACGCCATCATTACCTCTAATGACGTGTTAACGTTTCTTTATGGGAATGCCAAACATGACGTTCACATTTCGGTCATTTACATTTGTTTGTCCACTATCTTCATACTGTTTGCTTTCGTCTTCTAAAACAGAGGGCGGCGTTTGGGCCGTCACAGGTGCTGGTTTGAAGTGCAACTTGGATTTCTTTTTTTATCTACCCACTTGTTTGCGTTTTACTTTTCTTGTAAGTTCATATTTTTTGTAGTAATTCTAGTAGGTTTAAACTCTTTTTGTCTTATATAACTTAGTTATAGCTAAAGTTACTAAAAGTACAAAATAAAAGTAAAGAACGACTAAGGATAAATCTTAAAAAAATAATTTTAATACTTATTAATAAATAATTTGTTAACTTTCACCTAATGTTGAACTTTATTCAAATAAAATGTTGACTCTCATAATATAAACCATATTCAATACGTTATTGTATAAAATAAGGTAATTTAATTTTGAAATTGGGTCACGTTCGTGCATTTGAACGCATGGAATTAAATTTTATTATAGAAACAAAAAATATTGCAGCTATAATAACAATGTTTGCTGTTGTGTTCATTTTCAAACCTAATAACAAAAAAATAGTACTTCACAAAACTAGAAATTTGAGAAAAGCTGGCTGGGAACACCCACAGTTGCTTGCCTCGAAGCATATGTTAACTCACTTGTGGATTCTGTGCTATCCGACAAATCCGTTTTACACCCGACGAAGTCAAGTATGGTCTTTATTATCAAAAGAATACTTGTTTCGTGTAAACCGTTGGGCCATACGTGTTCACAGGCAGTGTCTAATTTACACTATGTGTTTAGCTGAACTTCGTGAAACGCAACAAAGGCGTAATGATGTACACGGTAATGCATTTTTTCGTGTACTTAAAGACGTCTCCGACGATGTTAATTGAATTATCAATGCAGACTTCCTCATCATTATTAAAACTTGTTTGTAAGAAGCTAATAGTGAAACGCGTTTACAAGATCCTTCTCATCGTAAGTTTCAAAATTAATCGATTTTATATTCAGACGTCCATATTGAGTTATCTGCTCCCTTAAACAGGAAAGTCACGTTTATAATAACGTGCGGGTTAAAAAGGTTCGGTCAGACCTGCATTGGAGTTTTAGGGTTTGAGGGTTCCGTACTATAGCGTGACTGCTTTATTTCGAGTACCTAATGAGTATACTGTGTAACGTCAGCTTTTGTCTTATCTTTGCCGTGTTTTTGCCTAAACTTCTATCTACCAACAAATTCTATCTACTAACCATTTGTGGTACCAAAAGGATATTTATAGAGCTCTATAACGCTAGTCGTAGGAAGCATACAGGTATGAAAATTTGACGTGAAATACTTTTCAAGTCGATCTTCAGGTAATTTAACGTGGCATTCCATATATCTGCGTTACCCTAAAAGGTTAAGGTTAGTGATAATAGAGTTCACGCACGCAGGCTCCCTGTAGTCATCCTCAGGCGCCTATTGTGATATTACCTGCTGTGTTATAAACCTATCACGTCTTTATTCTTGCGGCTGGGTTAAACTTATGAATACCTTTCCAATCATATTGATAATTTAATTTTGACGGTTTAAATATTTGGACTAAAGCCACACTCAAGAAAGATTGATTGCCGCATTGATGTATTTAGTATATTGCTTTGTATAGAATTGTCACTAATTAATTGATTTGTTTCACAAACGTGAAACGTTATATATCGACTTAAAATCGCGATATTGGCGTCCTGTTGGTATGGACATGGACATTGTAGCAGATTTGTTACTTGTAATTTTGATATTTTGTATCAATAAATATTTAAAAAAGACTTTTAAATGCATAATTATAATTGTCTTAGTCAACAACACGAGAAGAGTCAATATAACTTTTGAATGTATGTGTCTTGTGTAGCAACATATTTTTGTAGGGTTGTATGAACTGAGACAAACATATTTACGCGGAAACGTTCTGTATAATAAACGCCATGCGATAAATACTAAGTATTTGCTGAATGTACCTCCCGTACTGACCCCTCCTCGTTATAAATCAAAAGCAGGTATTCCCGCGTCTCGCGCATTCTCTTGTAAATGTTATGAACACTTGCAGGGGCGGTTCTGTGGATTACGACTCGGATTTCGGTTCACTTACGTGGATGTTAGAAATGCTTATAAATTATAAATTTAAAGCCTTAAAATATGACGTAGGTATAAATTTAAGGAAAATACCTGGACCAGACTCGCATATGGATTAAACGTATTTAAAGTAATGACTGAGTAAATGACTGTACTATTATTACTCTAGAATTCTCTTCTATCAAAGTTCAGAGACCACCATCGCATAATTAGACCGCTCTAATAATAATTGAATTATTATCACTGTCATCATAGCGAGCAATCCCTGTTACATCAAATCTTTGATTAATATTTAGGTTCATACTGAATGCTTTAATTTAGATGAACTAATTTTTCCATTCACGCTCCTCTATTTCAATCTTCCCCGATGTTACATTAACCTCTATACATTTGAGATTGTAAAGGTATGTACAATGAAGTTGCTAGTCAGCGGCTTTAGACCAGACCCTCCTCACGTGTGACGGCTATGCATGTGTTGCAGCTGCGGTGCCGACAACATATTTATTATCCTCATTAACCTTCAAGAACGTTATTTAATTGTCGCTCGTTTTTTATTCACTTCACCTCTGACCCGTCCGCGACTTATTGCTTCTCGGCCGCTCTTTGAAAGGGAACCTGGATGTTATTTATTATAGACCGAGACAAGGATGCGTGTCGTTTCTAGCTTTGTGGCGCTTGTGAGCTCGTCTTCTATGATTTATGTAGTTATAAGGACGTGATTACTGTCACGGTGCTACGTGTGAACCGGCTTTGTTGCATTTTAAACATAATATGGATTCTTCGGATAGTGGGAATAACTATATATCATGCTTTTATAAATAAATGGTGATCTTTAAAAAGTTATTTAAAAACGTAATGAATGGAGACAAGAGTAATTTCCAAGATAATCTATGATGTAATGAATTGATTTAATGATCTTAAACGGGGCTCGTAGCGGTTTGGTCAATGTTGTTGTTTTAAGGCAGTTGTAATCATTAGCGATGCTTCAGATTTTTTTTATTGAACTATCAAATATTTGACGATCTTATATTTGACTAGTCCTTTGCGCAATAAATCGAGTTCTCTCGACTAAAACATTAAATCTAAAACCGTTGCATATCTCATACTACTACCATTGTTCTTTAGTGTTATCCACCTCTGACGTCTTCATATGCTGCAGTAAATTGTGATATCATGTGGAACGTCACCGGTACGGAACCGTTTATTGATTGGTATCGTCGTTTGTCCGCTGTTCGCTTTGAATAAAATTCGAATTATAATTAATCACAGGGCCGCGTGGGAGAGCACTACGTACCGGTCGGCGATCTATCATATTTTGTGATAACGCCACAATATGATCGTATTGACTATACGGCTCCAGCTTATGAGTTTTTAATACAGCAAAACATTTTGTAAAGAGAGCATTACCATTAGTGCGTGGGCGCGATATTTGTATGCAGGGTATTGTGCACGCTGCATTTATTAATCCATGTAAGTTGTCTTGTAAAGAAGTGATTACATTAAATTAAATTGCATGGAATATTTATTAACTTCGTTGCAAACACTTATTCAGAAGCAATCTCAATGTTTTAATTTATATAATTGGTTTGTTGTTCATACTTTTTTTATTATTTCACTATGGGTTTATTTTTTTTAATCACAAATAAAATAAAATATTAATTAAATTATTGAATGTGAAATAAGCATTTAAGTTTAAATTTACATGCTTAGCATACAGCATAAAAATTATCTGACTTTTCAATTTTACTCTATGATTCGTTATTTGCATTTCATAACATTTCAAAGCCACCAATCCACACCAACCAACTTTATCATCCGGGAAATCGTTACCGTGGAATGCGACTATCATTATCTGATCGCACAGTTTCAAAATTTGCAAAAGCGATATAATAAGATGGCGCTACGAAGGCACCCCGGGGCATGGACGCCTGTCAATTGGATTTGTCTGCAAGCGTCGAGCTTTAATGGCGCACTAAACTACTTTAAGCACTATCATTGCTATTACCATAGCGTAACTATTGTGAGACACTAAAACTCATTCCACGTCTACTTTTGTACGCTATAACGCAAGTTATAATATTCCTAGTTTGAAGGTTTACCGTTGAATTTGTGCTTGTGGTTTGGTATTGTCGTTTTAATTTTTCATGTCGTAGCTTTCGTATGATATCAGTAGTCGTCTATATGTCAAAGAGATAAGTATACGTTATAATGTGATGAATTACATAAATACAATAAAAGCTCCTTAAATATTTGATTGCTAGAAAACTTCGTCATTTATTCATTGCTTTCATCTTCATAGTATAGGACTATTAGGTTATATCCATAAATATAAAACTGTATCTCTTTGTCCATGCAAAACTTACGTGTTAATAAATAAATCCAAAAAGAAAAATAGATGCGGGCTAAGTCTGATATTACAATATTTATCGTGTACAAAAAGACGAATTCAATAGGCCGCACCAGTGAATTGATGACACACAATTATGTACGGATATATACAAGATATTTGCTGTGGTATCACAATCGGCTTTTTTCTTTCTCTCTCTCTGTTCCCACGTTTTAGCCGCTTAATCACGTCAGCTCTGCGCGCGTCTATCGTGCCGTAATGTGTTTATTAAGCGTCGTTCTATTTAATTGCACACCATTTAACATACATTGTGCAGTGATCCCTTTTACGTCCATGTTAATATGGATATGATCTCCACCAATAATGACCTCTATGCGTGATAATGTAGCGTTAATTGTGCTTAAAATGGTTAGTTAGTTTAACTGTACAACAGAAGCCGTTGTTTTAGGTGTTGTTACGAGATTGCTGTACATTTTCATTCATAGGCATGTCTATTTGTTTATATCGTATCGTCTTCTGTTCCAGTTTCGCTCGTTGCATTTCGTCATTGCTTGGTATGTCATTCTCGGTATGAGAAAGATAGTCATGGGAGCGGTGATCAGCACTGTCATAATTAGTATCAATAACAGATATGATATGGAACTCATTAACTTTTTAACTTGTGCTCATCAAGAAATTATAGTTTTGCTATGGCATAACATTTGAAATATATTTATTTATTAACTGCGCCTTTATGTAAAGACATAATGTCTTTACATAAAGGCGTAGTTAATAAATAAATATATTAAGTAAGCATAATATGCTTCTGAATATTATTCAGATGTTGTTCAATAGTTCCTATACAAGGTATATAGACAAACAAAATAACTCTCGAAAGAATTTAGGCCAAAGATAATTATTACACTGTTTGAAAATTAAATTATCAAATTACTCTCTAGGCAAAATATTGCCTCACTTTCAATGATTTCTAAACAGACAATAAATATTGCGCTAATAGAAAAATGTCAGTGTAATTTATTGTGTGCATGCTGTGGCAGCATCACTAAACATGACACACCTTATTAGTATCTAAAATATAGGTAATAAATTAATAACCTTCTGTTCCCACGAATGCTATTCTAACGCGCGGGTTACAGACGTTGAAATGATTTAAGTGGATAGATATTATTGATGACCAGTTGAGTCATGATTCTGAAACACTAATATCTTTCTAATCTAGAAATAAGTTCCGTAATAAATTATTTGAAATATTTTTTATATCGCAGTCAACAAAACTTTGTATAATTATTATATTTTAAATAAATAAAAAATAATATGATTTGCATAACAAACTCAATTAAACCCTCTTAAATTCAAAAGAATCGTCGCTATCGCTCATATTAAGCATGTGGAAAATGAAAAGTTGTAGCGTTTAACTGCGTTTATACAGTGATTATGTCAACATGAATAACTTAATAGCTGAACATAAGTTCTGGCTTGTTTGATAAATACCCTCATGTCACAATTACCCTGTGATCTACGTCTTTCATTACCTCCTTAAATAAGAAATCATGCAGTGATTAAGTGCCCGGATCAGGTGATTATTTTATTGCATTCCCTATTAAAAAAGTTTTAATCATTTCATTAACAGCGATAGCCTTGTCATCCATTTTTCAAGTTAATGTCCTTCATGTCATATTTATAGTCGAATATTGTTTGGATTTGTAACCCGTGTAGATTGTGTGTTACATTACGTAATGTAAAAGTATACGTGTATACTTTGTAAGTATAAATAATAATTAATTTGTCGTAAAAGTACATAATTTAAGCTCTTCTTCTTAAGGTGTTCAATTCTATATGATATTCTTTTTTCGGAATGAGATTGAAAATGGCAGTTAGCACTTTAATTTCTTCAATTGAATCTAAAGACTTGTGGATTCACGACGCCTTCAGTCAAGGCTACACGAAGTTTTGATTCGCTGTTCGCTGATTTTTATTTATCTTCAAAATCTATTTCGGCGGTTAATATTCATAGGATATCTTTAATAACGTCTTCAAATAATTTTTAAATGGTACGTTACGTTTTTAAATTGATAGTTTAATTTTGTTGTTTTCATTTGGACATCGTTAATGTCATCGAATAGCTTAAGGCAATGCAAATGAATACGTTAATGTTAAATTTACTTTGATTTATGAGGTTTTGAAGTGGCAAAGATTTTAATAAAATGCACATTTGGTCAGGAATTGTGCTTGTTGGTGCTAACAAGTCTTATTAATTGACTTTTCTCTCGCAAGATAGTCTTTTATTTTAATTAAACTCTGATTGTATTTAATTTTTTCAATTTAGTTTTTGTTTTAAAAACATGTGTTTTTCGTAGCTTAAACAATGATATGAAATTAAAATGAAATTTTAACTTCATATTATCTATCTTTATCTATATTATATATCTTTAGCTTTCACACTCATATTGTTTGACATTGTTCAAGGATCCTCTTCATAATTATTACAGCAATACTTAATATAATTTTATTACTATTATATAGTAATCGTTACAAGAAATTGCCACGAGAAGACATTCCTTATATTAACAGCATTAATATTATTATGTGGATTGGATGATTAAGTCATGCGTGGATAATTGAGTGCTTCGCCGATTTATTACAGGACATGCATATTCATTATGCTAGGAACTAATCAAATCGTTTAGCGACCATTTGCGGCATACATAATAACCCTCTAGTAAAATATTACTACAACGGCCCACGTTAGAGGCATTATGATTTAAATAAAAGACGGAAGTCTGAAAAATTTGCATATGCATTACAGCTGTGCCAGTGCCACTATTGGAAAACGATATTTGTATGACAATTACTAGTTCTAAGTATTGCTTCGCTTCGGTCTGGCTGAAGGTTTTAGGTTCCTTATTTACCTTGAAAAAATCAGTACATTCAGTCTGCAGTATCAATCTTCGTTGTTAAACCATGATAAAAATAAGACTCTCGTTAATGAATTAATCGTGATTTTTCTTAAATATAATCGAGATTACTGCTTTCTCTTAATGTGATATTAGAATTCTGTTTTCTAAATAAAATGTTATGGTAGTTCTAATCGCATTATGCATTAGTTTAAACTTATCTTAATTGCCTTTTATATGATACAGCTATATCTTCGAGTCAAACCGACATAATATTATTCGTTCTTGCAAACGTTTTTGCTTCAATACTTATCTTTTAATTTAATTTACGGTTACACTTCTCTTTGATATTTTAATTGAGTATCAATAAATCAATATCTATCAATTAAAATATTAACCTCTTAATTTTCTTATAGTGGGAACAAAATTTATGTTGTTAATTAATCTTGGCATGTTTATTTTGTACTAGTTTTTTCCTGCAGCTAATATAGTATATATTTACGCGGGCGGAGCTGGAACCACGGGAACACTACGTTTTCAGGATAAAAAACCTATGTTTCAATCCAGAGCCTAAACTACTACCATTCCAAATTTCATCGATATCCGTACAGTAGTTTTTGTGGGAAAGAGTAACAAACATCCATACATACATCCATCCATCCATACATTGATCCTCACAAACTTTCACATTTATAATAATAGTAGAATTATACTGTGCTCAGATCCAATTTAATCTTTTTGTAATCAAAAAGACAAATATTCTGTAATGATACCAATTTTAATGAAACCTTATTTATCGTGCAAAAGCGTACCTAATACAATTTAATTTGGTCTAATTTTATATTTTTGTAAACAAATCATTAAATTGTATCTGAACAGATTAAACTAATTTTATATATTGTATTATTTATTATATTTTTACTTACATCCTATTCAAATTTATTAGATTTGCACAAATAGCACATATATCATACATATTTTTTATACATATTTTTTACATACATATTTTTTAATATAATCTTATCTTTTTAGTTTCGTCAGCTTGTATTCTAGCTTCAGCTAGTATTTTCCTAATAAGTTTTGTTCGGGCACGTAGCGCACCTGCAAGGGGCTGTGCAGTAATTGAGAGGTGTGTCGCCACGCCCAGTAGTGTCGACTACACGTTTCACAACTTGCCATATGTTGATTTTATGTTATGCGGACGTGTTGCCAAGAAATTGCTTTTTAATATCAAATTATCCTATGGCGGCTAAATCAATTCGCTAACTTTCCATTATTGAGCTTCCAAAATTTTATTTGAGAAAAGCATTTATCGATGAAAGAATTGATTATCGAGCTTTGATTATTCTAAAGGAATTCACATCATATTCGGATGGTATTTAGTTTGTAATATTTAACATTTTATTCAATGTTACCAAATTAAGTGATTTATTTTATAGCTTCTAATTTCAATTGTGATATTTTTATTAAGAATTTTATTAAACTTATTAATCGATACTAGCCCATAGTATCGATAGAATGTACTTTAAAAGATTGTTTTTGTTTTAGATTCATTAGCGCCTAATTTTATAATACCTTTATGGGTTTTGCTTCTTCATTTTATATTTAAAACGTAGGTAATATTTTTTAGTAATTATTTATCTCTGTCTTGGGCTAATATTTACATTCTATCTTTTCCGACTTTGTATTTCGGCTCTTTCTTTTCTTAGAAGTATGGTTTTTTTCTATGACACTGAGCATTCGTTATGTAATATACGCAAACGGTATCTAGTATTGTATAATTTAGTATTTCGCATTATAATTGTTTGGCGGCGCCAGAGTCTTCTCACGAATTTCGCTTCGTGGCGCCTACGCGTGGGCGGCCTATCATTCGCCGCCATCGCACGTCTTCTAACACTTGACTCCGTCTACATATGACCTATATAGAACGGTATAAGATACAAAGTTGAATGCACGAGATGATAAAACTTTTCTCCAGACCTAACAACCTCCTTTGTTGGCTAGAGCGGCTAATTAGTCAGGCTGTTTAGTACTATACACGCCGCGGGCTAACATTACGCGGTGCGATGTGGAACGATTTGATTTGTTGAGTTATGTTCAGTATTTGTGGTATTAAATTAACTCAATGGGTTATTTTCAAAGCCTCTAATAAATTTTGCTGCATCTTAAATGTTCATAATAAAGCGCTAAAGGTACTTTAATATTTAATTGTGCGCTTTAAAACATAGCTTATAGGATTTAAACATGTCCAGTGACACACATTGCCCGGAGTTATCGTAGAAGACATTCCTTTTTTATGTGCATTACATGAATTTATATCTCGCTTACAGAGCGCCATCGATACGCCTACAAGGACATTATATTTTTTAATATTAAATTGAATGTTTTGTGGAGGCATTGTATTTCAAAAGTCGTGGTCAGATTCATCTTACCGAGCATATTCATATGAATATTTTCATATTTACCGCAGCTGTTAAATCTTGTCTGATGGTTTTGAGTACAGACTTATTGACAACGATATAAATAACAAATATTACAATGAAATATATCGCACACGCTAGAGTCATACTGCTTATCGTTTAAACTTATTGTGTGTATACTGGAAATATATTAATGCAATCTCTAAAGTTAGGCATATCTCTCGTTTCTTTAATATTTTTTTTAGTACTTATCAGTGGCGAAGGCTGGTTCTCCTTCATAGAGAAGCCCTAGCCTGTATAATAGGTATGGGGTTTGGATGAGGGTTTTCAAAAGGTAAGTGGTATGTGAAGCCGATAGGAATGGAGTTATAGGAACCCCACGCCACTGGTTCTTATATCGGTATTCTTTTAATTAAAAGTATATTTATCGCAATCAGCCTCCGTGGTCTAGTGGTTAGAGCTTGGCTCTCGACTCGGAGGTCGTGGGTTCGATTCCCGCATTGGAACAACAAAAAATGTTGTTTGCAAGTTTTTTTAGGATAATGTTTTAGGATTGTCTGACAAGAAAGATCATGCATGCATGCATCAGGCATGTAAAAAGTCGGACCTGCGCCTGATCTCGCGCCAGTCGTGTCGGATATCCGACCCACTGGGTTATGCGAGTAAAGGAAGAGAGAGTGCTCTTGTGTACTGCGCACACACTTGGGCACTATGAAATAACTCCTGTGTAGCTGGCCTGGTTTGAATGAAACTGGCCACCATCACCGAAATCGGTGTGGGGAGCTATTATTATTATTTCATGGAGGTTTAATTTAAAAGTAAATACAGAAAATTTGGGAATAGTAGGCGGTTAATTCTTATCAAACGTGTCATTTTCATTTATCATTCATATCATTATTATAATATAGTCAGGGAAATAGATATAATTCTGGTATACCAAGATATACATATAGTCTTAAATCAAGGATATGCCTATTATGTTCGCTATTTGCGGTCTCTAGTCTCCACCGACCATCCTCGATAGAGTTAGGGTCAGTTCTTGTGTAGTGCGCACACACTTGGGCAATATAAAATTACTCCTGCGTAACTGGCCTGGTTTCAATGAAACCGGCCACCGTCACCGAAATCGGTGTAGGCAGTTATTTTTTATTTTATTTTATTTATCGCAATGCATAAAGAACCTACACATCATCCGTCTCCCTCATCTTCATTGATACTGTTGAGTATGATTCAATTATTTGTAAATCGTAAGTGTCATTTTATTATTACAAGGTAATAATTTTAGGTATCATTTATAATGTTACTCTTAAGGCAGCCACAGACGACAGGCCGATCGTTTCAGTTAGAACTGACGCCTGAACGGATTCGAGCCCATACACGGAAAAAATCGCATCCGACCCAACTGACGTCAGTTCGGCCTGACGGATTCGAGCACACACACGACACGATTTTGCATCCGTTCAGGCCGAACTGAAGGCAGACCGGACCATGTACGGGCCCCTTTACATAACGGCCGTATGAACGGTGTATTCATTTGTACGTAAATGTAATGAACACGTTCGAGTATCGATCTGGCATTACTGAGAAGTGTATTATCAGCTCCTGATTTGTCGCGATAAGGTGATTTATCTTCAATAAATTTATCGCTCAATCAACGTCGACGCTTACAGCCTTTCTGGTTCGCGCCGCTTGATTGGATTTCTTCATAATTACATCTTTTGACACGTACGCGCTAAGTTTCGTACGCGAAGCCCGGCATGGGATCGTGGGAGCACCGTATAATCAGTTTCGTGATTGTCTTGTTTTAATTCCTCGAGTTAGTCCTGCTCAAAAAGTCAGTTCTGTGATTAAAATAAGGCTGTAATCGCACTTGTTGCAATGTTAATTGTTGTTCCAAATTTTATATATAACTCGCAAAAAAGATTTTTCTGAAATTGTGTATTGCAAAATGTGATAATATTCTGGCGTCTTTATATTTATTATTAAGAGAAAACTTTCCGGACGGCCTAACTTTAATGTCTTCTGTGTCTTCCCGACCGGACGTCTACATATGAAAGCATATTTTATAATTTACAAAGTTATTAATTTTATATTGAATTTTCTACATAGGAATCTGTTAAAAGAATTATGCGCTATCTCGTGTAGGAAATGATGGAGGATACATGGTAACAAATAAAAGCTTTTAAATGTATACATCTTGTGTGTTCTACTTTACATTTACAATAAATGAATGCGTCGAGAAATTCTCATACAATTACATGTATGATGTGATGAAAGGCTCGTACTCACGTATCAGGTCGTGTATGACTATAATTTGTGTCCGAAACTGTTGTATTTACATGATTAAACTTTTAAATTTCGAACCGTTTTTTTTCTTTTTTTTTTCGAAAACACTTAAGTGCTTTTAAACGGTTGTTATCAAGATTGGAGAAGTGCGTTATATTATGTATAATGTAGAATGTATATAATCTGCTAAATATTCAACTACCTATTTCTTTGGTAAGCGATGTAAATTAAAGATTTTATTAAAGGAATGGAGTAAGAATTTTTATCAACACAGCGATGCTATTACAAACATTACCAAGACGGGCGTAGAGATTTGACCAGATTATCTATAACGTGTCAAAGCTATTTATTTAAAAGGGTCCAAGTGTGACCTTTAAACTAATAGTCCTATGGAATATCACACCCGGAATATCCAAGTCCGAACATTCGACGGTGGTCGCAATTAGAAACTATAAATGACTTCGTCATCCGATCTCGATTTCTATTAATCGCTCGAAATGAAAACATATTTTCGATGTTTATGTGATGTTTCATTACAGCATATAGATATCGATATTCTTATTTTGTCTCTATTTAAATGCTTTTTATTGAGATCATTATGCTCTTTACCCACATCGGAGTGTTCAAGAATTTGGCTGAGAGAGCTAAAGTGTTCTAG
The DNA here is from genome assembly GCA_963565745.1 of Phengaris arion. Classification (NCBI taxonomy): domain Eukaryota; kingdom Metazoa; phylum Arthropoda; class Insecta; order Lepidoptera; family Lycaenidae; genus Phengaris; species Phengaris arion. Next base: position 13,628,955 of record OY751445.1, on the reverse strand, counting down.
CCAATGATAACAGCATTCGTATGCTGTAGAAGAAGTTAGTATAGAGTAGCATTTAAAATTATCTAAAACTTGTAAGTAAGCACTAAAATATTCTATAATTTGATTTGGATTATCAAAATTTTAATAGTTTAACAAAATTTGGATTATCTCGAATTTGGGAGATGCACCGTAATTTTCTAGTACTTGTGTGACTATAATTGCCCGTATAATAACAATTGATTCTGTATTAGTAAAATATGATTTAAGGGCTTAGATCGTTGTGAAAGCCCGCATGGCGCATACGTGTGCTCGCCACATATCAATTACTCTGACACCGAGGATTACGAAGTCATCGCCCAATACATTGTGTTAACTTTTATGTCTTAGTTATAATGAGCTCGTGAATGGGCGGTTGAAAGCGGATAATTTAAACGCACTTTCTTTATTTGCTACAATGATATTCTATTGTGCGTTTATTGAATTAATTGGTGTAATAAATTTCTTATCCAATTATAGGGCTGCCGTTGTTGGTATGTCGATCGGTCACGTGTAAACATTGTTAAACATTTATGAAATACGAGGACCAGAAAACTAGTTTTTCTTAATGAATTTATGAAGTATGAACAGTAGGTCGTAATGCGTCCCTTTGAGTCATAGTAGGTCCATCAAAATTAGGGATTTGATGGTAAACTTTTGACAGTGATGAAGGTATATTTAAATAAACTCCACCTTTTCACCGTTCGGTTGATAGGTGTCAACGCTGAAAAGGAATGTTAGAACAATAAAGTTGATCCATTACAAGGCGAGTGGCGACGAAACCGTATCACAAACAATGGGAGTGTGACCTCTGTCAGTTGCCATCGTTACCATTCGGATAAATTACCGAATAAAATGCTGCAGGGATGCACAACCTTTGGTTCAGAACAATAATAATATCTATTAAAAAAAATAATGTAGCAAGATTATGATAAAAGTAAAATAAGATTAATAGCTAAAATAAATCAACATAGTACCAAAAATTTGTCTGAAGCATACAATATTGTCGTTAAAATTTAGTAAGTTGTTAAAAATTTTGTGATTACTTTGCAGGCTTCAAGTTCATTTCATATATTTATGAAAAACTAAAGCTATAAAGAAGTCAAATTGATCTATAAAATGTTGGTCGCGCCTGATGTACGGCGACAACACAAAGCAGTGATAGCATGAAATAGTTTGAACTACTTTTATTTATTTACAATGAAGACTAATGAATAATAGTGCAGGTGTCTAAGGTAGATAAGCAAAATGTTCTTTAAACGAATGACTTGATAAGTATAATACAAATTTTAGATAGGTAGAATTTAAGAAACAGAAAAAACTAAAAGTTGGTATATAAATTAGTATTAATAACGTAAATGAAACCAGACGAAGTGCACATAGAATGGCACATAGATTATTATTATTACATTATTATATGATAGACTTTCATCTGCGATCAGTAATATCATATTACGCCATAAATTCAATTTGGCACTGACAAGACTTGTCTGATACAATTGAAACTTTATACGTCGAACACAGTTGACTCACCATTTCTATTTTCATACATCGCTCCAAGAAAATATTATTAAAGTAAACATTTAACTGATTTAGTTTCTATCTTTATAAAAATCGATTGAAATTGTTAATTCAAATTTAGCATGTAAAGCTTTCAAGGTTGCCAATATGCTAAAAGGGTTCAAAGCATGCATATTTATAGATTCAGGCTTATGAAAAACTAATATAACAGACTGAACCTTTAAATATAAATACATAAATACTCTAGTGAAACGATTAGTGTCCGACCGAAGCTGGCTTTTACGACCGAAACCGAAACTCCCTTGCAAGGATTACATTTTGAAAAAAAAATAAAGAAAACGTAATTATAATCAGTCAGTCTTTATTTTTCTTTTATCTTTCACCCGTCGGAAGTATGGTGAAGAAATGTAAAAAGAAGTACCTATGTGGTGGGCTGTGGATCCATCCATCCCAATAAAAAAAATATAACTATATTATAATATGATGTATCTAAAATCCTCTACGCTTGGCATACCTAATTCACAAAATGTCTGACTCGCGTTATGTCTAAATCAAATTGCAAAGTAGGTGAAACGAGCTTTAGCCTTATTAACCATGTAGCATGGCTCTCCCACTGCAGATAAGAGAATATCGTAAAAGTATAATTGTCGTGTAACAGTTAAATGTGGTCAAACATCATTCTTATCTGTGTAGGTACAAAATTTTAGGCTTAACGCGAGTTACGCCATATAAGATTTAGATGTACGGCGAAGTAGTTTTTAATCGAATTAGACACAACGGAGATAGGCAAACAGCTCGTAGGCCTAATAGCACCGCGTTCAGAACTGAACGTGTAAATGCGCGGGGCCGATAGCCGTATGGCCGTATTACGTAAGATATCAGCAGTCCAAACCGTGACGCATTTTTAGTCGTAATTGGCACGACAGTTCGATCAACAGTCGAAACCACATAGATCCCTCCGCGGTTTGGAACGCAGTCCGATCCGAACTTACTATAGCGCTATCAGCTATTTGAAAATGACGTTTAGGTTAAACGCGAGTTTGTGGTTCTGTAAATTAGGTATAGGTACCAACCTTAAAGGTCTAAAACTCCAATACTTTCACTATTAAGTTTTAATATTTATCTAACTGAAAACAAACTACATGCAATGAGTTTTTTAAGAAAATTAAATTACCCAATCTGAAGTAAATGCAATAGAGCTATAGTAAACATGTCATGTGTAACAAAATGTCATGGTCGCTTAAATGGAATTCAAAGCGCGAACATGACCGATCATAGCGCGATAACTCCCGAATGCAGTTTCGGTTTCAGTAGTAGTTTCGGCAGGTTTGCCGAAACTTAACCGAAACCGAACTTCGGTCTGACACTAGAAACGATTAAGTACGTCAATATATTCGGATACTAGGGAGGCTTAATGTAACTGACTTCAACTAAGATGCACTTCTTCGAAGGGTCAATTACATTCGAAGATATTAATAAAGATCTTCAGAGGCAATTTGGCAAACAATATTTTTTCAACGGTCATATTATGCAAAACATAAATTAATTGAATTTCGAATTGCTTCTCGGTGATCATCAAAAGAAGACTACACCGATTAATGTTTCAAGCTTTCTCGTGTCAATATTTTGTTAAAAGTGAACATAAAAAGTTAATCAAACTTTAAATTAATCACCAATAAGTATTATTTATGGACGATTCGCGGTATTTTAGGTTTTTATTTATAACGGCCACCAACAGGTTCCAATTGAAAATTAACCCCTTGCTGACGTTCCAAATTGTCCGCCACAATCTTTTTCAATCTTGTCAACACGTGATAAAATATGGCCGCTCTAACCGGGTATTACGTCGGGACGCCTGTCATTTTATTGATATTTTTGAGCAAAATTGAAATTTTTTAAACGGATCCCGTTCGCCCGGGGTGCTATCGCGATGGGTTTTGGGGATTTATGAGCACCGTGTTTCGAAGATTACAGTGATTTTAAATTATAACCGTCACCTTTTTAATATTTGGACTGGAATCTGTTCTGAGAATATTGGGTGTATTTGTTTCGGAGTCGTGATAGGGAATAGTTGATGCTTGAATTTCGGATGTCCCATGTTAAAGTTGTCAGGTGGGCCAAGCGGTCGTTGACTCCGGTGAGGTAGGGCTGAGCGATGATTGATCAGGTCCCTTATCAGTGCACTGTCGCCTACGTGCGGCGTTTTCAAAGTACAATTATTATTGTCTACGACCACAGGCTTGTGTTAATAGTGTCCAAATTGTCATAAGTACCATTTTATTATATCCAATGTTTGTTTTGTTACAGAGCATACAAACGAATAATCCTGAAATAAAAGAGATGTAAGTATTGTAGTTATTTTTTTTATTATTTTATTAACGTCAAAGAGCTTTGATATATTATGTATAGTAACATTTTTAATACGTTCATTAGTTCCTATTTAAATTTTTTAAATTTATGTGTTTATTATTTATTTATCTAATTATGGTATAATTACTATTATATATATATACTTAATCTAAATATGTTTTTTTTTCAGATGGGATGTGAAAACGCTTCTACAGACAATACCCAACCTAGGGTTAGTCATAGACCTAACAAATACGAAAAAATATTATGATCCATATGTAAGAAAATTCTTATATTACTATTTACACATCTATTCTGCACACAAGTTTTATTTATGTCGGAAAAAATATTATTTAAAACACGTCGGTGTTTTTGTATGTAATAACGCAAAGTTGTAAAACGTGCAGTTTGGTGCAGGTTGAAGTGACGATGTTTAGTTATTGAGATAGCACCCGTGAGACTCACGCCTCCTACGGGGAAGCAATAACATTATGTTCACTTTTACGATTGAAAGTCACATTTTCCACTACGATGCTTTGTTCGTGCTTACGCCTGATTGCCTTGTATTCATCTTGCGCATAATCCGATCGTAAAAATATTTTCAAAGACGGCAAAGTTTGTGTGCGTGTGGCCTAATTAATACACTAACCCCCTTACTAATAAAAATATTTACACAACGGATAACTTAGGCCCGTATTAATAAACCGTTCTCAAACTTGTTCTCAAGACCTTTCTTGGTTGAGACAGTCTCGAGTAATGATTAGCTTTTCAAGATGGTCTTTAATTCGTAGTAGGATCTCAAGACCGTATCAGTTGATAACGTTATTGAGATCACTTACTCAACTTTAAAGCGTCATCCACACGACAAAGAACGAATAAAATAACGTTTCGTTTACACTTCTATAAAGAACGAATTTATTGATTATATACTCCTTCAATATTTCTTTTTAAAAATGTAATATTTAATAATATAAATACCAAAAAAAGTTAGGCTGTATTTTTTATATTGAAAAAAAAACAGATTTTCATTAATTTTCTACGTAGATATTAATATTTATTATTGTCTAGCATATTAATATCCATATTTTTTTAACAACTACGTAAAACGAAATGCAGATCATTGCCATTCGAAAAAAAGTTCTTCTTCTTTAAAGTGGCTCCTTAGTGATTCGCCAATGTGTTGTGTTGACGAAAACTTACTGCCTTATGAGTGGGTTTTATGAATAAACAAGGGTATGGTGTACAGGAGGAAGTCTGTTGAATAATCTAAAACCTAGAACAAACACAAACATTTAGGGTCAGTACCAGTTTTCTTTTGTTAATACTTAGAAACACAGAACAGATTTAAGGTTGATATGGCGAGGAATTGTAGGAGGGTCGGGGATCATATAATGAGGATTGTTTTTTGGGCAGCAAAAAAAGTTCTGCTGTCAGCTGTCAAATCAAATCACTTTTGTTTTCACTTTTATCTTTGCTATTGCTAGTGCTATTAATATAAATCAAATAGGTAATTCATTTAATGTAAATAAATAAATAAAATATCTTTGCTATTGCTAGTGCTATTAATATAAATCAAATAGGTAATTCATTTAATGTAAATAAATAAATAAAATCGAAAATATTTCTATAAATATTCGACATTGGCAGAATGGTGCAAAACCTTTGCAACCGCGATTGCCAAAAAAGAGAAGAAGAATAAGTATCAATAAGCGTCATTTTACAAATAATATTGTACTGTATCCCAAGCCGTACTCAAGTCAAGGTTTGACTGTACCCACGAAACCGCGTCTCAAGTAACAGTTTGACAGCAATGACAGCGTACTTGAGTAACGAGTCTCGTTTATTAATACGTTCGCACTCACTTGATACGCCGTACCTACAGCTGTACTTAAGTACGGTCTATTAATTAAAACAACATCTTGAGTACTTTCTTGAGAATTGTCTTAGAGATAAGAACACTTTATTAATACGGACCTTAAACGTTGCTACCTTTTTCATCATTGACAGTTATCATGTGACATTTCAACGTATCAGACAAAGACAGCAACGTTGTTTAAGTTATCCGTTGTGTAATTAGTTTTATTAGTAAGGGGGTTAAAATCGTATAACATAAGCAGAAAGAAAGAAAAATACCTGGAAATTCTCAATAATAGAGTAGTAACTAGCAATCGTACTTACTTACAAAAATACTTACAATAATCGATTTAGAAGAATTCATTGCTTTCCATGGCGTACTAAGTCCATGCATTTAGATGTTTAATGTTTAAAATTTAAAATTAGCTCTATAAAATAAACTTTAAAGTGGCGGATACCCACGAAGAACAAAGTATAGTAAAACAGCTTCGGTGAAACAAAAGCTCTAAAATATTCTGTAAAATTTCCGAAACAAATTGTACCATACCACAAGTTTTGTCGTGTTAAACAAAATTCAGTTTTGTCAAAGAATATTTATTGGTTAGTCAAAGAATATAAGTAATGCTTAGTCTCGTGAGTTTTAATTTCAATTAGCGTGTGCACATTTTGTTTTACGGCGATCGTTCCGCTTCGTGTATTAATTTGGTTATTTACTATTGTTCTACAGATATTGAATACTGTCTACCAAACACTAGTAATATTTTGGTCTGTTAAACACAAACTGCTGTTGGCTGATTTGTATGAAATGTTATCTTACACTTATCTTTTCAAGCAGTAAAAACAGACTACTGTTGCTTGGAGTGGTGCGAAATGTGTTGAAATTTATGCCCAGTTTTCATTTGCAGTTAGTAAAGTCTGCGGGAGTCTATCATTCGAAACTCTTAATGCCTGGCCGGATATTGCCACCTGAAAATACAGTAAAGGAGTGAGTACCTACTTCCACTTACTTACCATTTGCATACATCTGCGAAATACTCGGCCTATTTTGTGGCTTTATATTACAAATACCTTTGACGTATAGGTACATATTTATTTTCAACCTCAGTTCTTAGCATAATGAGGTACAATTAATTATACACATAACCAATAAATGCATAAACCTTAAGAAAAATAGCACCAATTTGTGTAGAACACTAAAAGGTCTGTGTTCACATTGCGAGAATCCTCATGATTGATATCGAAGTCAGGACGACAAGTGCTTTAGAAGTGTACGCGACGTCGTGCACACTTCAACGTAAATCAGACACTTCGCTAACATCTATCAAACAAACGATATCTTTTCGCATTCGCAGAGGATTTTAATTCGAAGCGTCGAATTGGCGCCACGCTAGACCGAATATGGGTAATGTTATAAATCTCTGCGCCCGCGTGGGCCGACTCTCGCCCGAGGCCTGCAGTATAGTGGCATCGCTGGTACCTTTTCAGATTCAATTGAGCCCGGTCACATCTAGCGCTAACGCTCATTGGCGGTGTTTGACGCCCACGCGTGATGGCGTTTGGAATTTGAAAGGTATTTGTCGCAGCTGCGACGCTCGACTCGTTAGAAACGTATGACAAAAATGATACTTCATAACCTTATATCAACAACGTGTCTATAAGGTTATCCTCTTCGTAAGGTTGCCTAAGGTTTTGTTTTTTCTTACTTGAGCATTAACTACGGGATTATCTCGGCCATTTGTCTAGTATTTTGTTGGACGCCTTTCGACGATGTCGACTGACTTCATCATAAATAACAATCGACATTTCTCAGATTGTTCGTCCCTGTTATCGCGCTTAGCGTCTCGCATCTGTACGTCAGTTAAGGATAGATAAATGTACCACCCGTAAGGCTACTAGAAAAGGTTTTATATCGGAATTATAAATGCTGACTAAACATTTATTTCTACAAATATAAAGATGCAATAATTTTATATTATTTGTTATGAACAATATTTACTATTTAAGATTTCATATAAGTCCATAATGTATTTTGCGATACTTTATGGCGTTTATTTCGGAAAATATCGGTAGTAAAGCACGAGGCGACATTCCGGTATTGTGTACTGTTTCATGATGACCTCTGGCAGGGAGACGATCACGGTAACGATGCTCGCGTGCCTCGCCCGTCCGTTCATTTATCACGCCTATATTTTTACTTGTTTTCCATGTCGGCTGTCCACAATCATGTCGTCATTACCGTCCAGCCGTGTATCAACAATCACGCCGCATATAAATTGTGACCACCGTTGAAGTACGCATTGTCAGATTAATAGATTTTTACGCCTGAGTCCTTAACGAAAGGACATTTATTTATTTCCCGCTAACGACCTCTCATCGTCGATATAAACTTCGCATGTGTATACGATAAAGGATGTGCGGAATATTCTCGAAGATTTATTGATTGGCTCAATGTTGGGAGTTTGGATTCCGTATCATGTACAGATGCTAAATCCGCTTTTGACCTTTTTTATATTCTATTTGTCGTTCTATTAGCGCATGATTGAGACGAGTCGATACAATTTGCCAGTGTTAAGTCACAAATTATTTTTAGTTTATTCGCTCAGATTTCGTGTGGAAAATCCAGAGGTCTTTGCTTTATGAGCTACGCTTGCTAATATCTGCCAATGACGTTGTGTAAACAAAAAACATGCGTATTGTTTACTCCTAAATAATTAAGCGTGGATGTTGAACTTTACCTTTTTATAATTTGTGACAAATTCTTGGAGGATATGCTAATTAATAAACTATTTGCTATTTTAATTGCTTCTTTAAAATCGTCGTCGTCTTCGTCGTTGGTATAAAAACCAAAAGATCTTATTACAAGTCCTACTATAATTATAAGTGTGGATGTTTTTTTGTGTGGATGACGCGCAAAAACTACTGAATGGATTTTGATGAAATTTGGTATGGTAGTAGTTTAAGTTAGTAGGATTAACACAAAGTATCCCATAAACACAGTAGTAGTTTTATCCCGAAAAGTAGTGTTCCCGTGGGACACTGTATATTTACGCGGGCGGCACCGCGGACAAAAGCTATATAATCTTGACTTATATAAACATTAGGCCATTTTATTATATCCATATTACTGATATGTTTGGTAATATTAATTGCGTATATAAGTTTAAAATTGGAGACATTAAATGTTTAGAAATGTCTCCATATAATCATATGATTGATACGGCAACTTTTAAAGGGAAGGCCGTTTATTTTTTATGTGAAAAGGAGCCTGACAGGCCCCCTGCCAGCCTTGGTAGCTACGGATATTCTCAGTTATAAATTAGAAATAAAAATGACACTTCCGGAGAATATCGTGTTTCTGCAGTGTTTGTTATCCAATATACACTATATTGGAGTCTATCGATATTTAAAATGTTTACTAGATGATAATACATACATATTAATATAATATTGTTAAGTTTAAGAATGTGAATGAAGCGAAAGATGTAAGGCTCGCACTTATCGGATGTCTGCATATTCTACTTAAGTTGAAGCCTCTGTGGTAGATAAATTAAAGTAAAGAAATACAATTCCCAAAAATTGCAGTGTCTGCAATTTTCACTAAATTAGTGAAGATTAATTCAATGAAAATAGGTTCGAGAGAAATAGGCTTGTGATTGGTACAGAAATGAAGTATTCGTATAATATCGGGGTGAATCTGGGAAGTTAGGAATGCTATTTTTGGACAAAAACTCCTATGATATCCGCAGCAAAGACAAAACACAAAATATATTTCGTACCAGGATTATGAAGATGACGGAATAGTTTGTACTGTGTCAAAACATTGATATTTACAGCATGTGACATCACTTGAAACTAAATAAGCTCATTACGTGTGCTCGTCCTGGGAGTTCGTAGTGGAACCTTATTGACTATTGATTGATTTAATATAATCATAAGTATTTTAGTTCAATGTAAGACGTTTTTTTCTCGGCCTTGGTGGGATTTTTGCGGGAGTAAAGTAACAAATACTTGTTATAATGGTATAGAAGATCTGTAAGGAATAGAATGGAATACTTGTCGGGTATACAAGAAAGATTCAAAGCTAGTTAAGTTTAATGATATTAACCTAAAAGCTATAACTAGTATAAGTATCTAATTATCTCGCACACTTTACGAGCATAATATTATTAGTATATTAGAACATGATTCCATAGTCAAATCACATACCTACTACAGGTGTTTCGTAACTACAATTTAATTAATTCCCACAGCCTGTAATTTCGTAAGTATGTAATGTAGTAACTATAGCAGGACATAATAATATCTATTCAATGTCTCAATTATGTTTGTGTGGTCTAAATGATTATAGTTGGAAAGCTATTGTCGATGGCGGTTATTACGAGAAATGAAACGTCGATAATGGTCACGTTAGCAGTCGTACTAATTGTATACATTTTGTTTTTGTAACTACTACGTATACAGTGTCCGTTGATCCAAATAAGAGATTAATTGCTAGTCATAAGCAAATAGATAAAGATTTTTATTAGGTCGTCAATTTTAATTTTTTTATCCTTATGAAGAATAATAAAAAGTACTCAGTACTTATCAGATACACGTAAGTTTATGTTATCGTCTACGACAGAACAATGAAAGGAAGATGGTTCCTAAAATCAGTAAAGCAAAACGTAATAGTACCTTGTAGTTTAAACCACGAGTACCTGTCCGGTATGTTATTTCTTAAATACCGGACAAGTAGGTACTCGGTCGAAGCCTCAATACTTAACACTTGTACATTTAACATAATGGTTATAAAAAATAACTGTCCGCACTTGAATCATGTCATGAGTCAGTGAGATCTTAAGTCTCATCTCAACACCATGGTTTGTTATTGGCGCCTGCAAATTAATTAGCACGTCCTACGTGTTTATTAGGCGATGAATACTCTGCGGTTTCATTGTTTAGTGTTTGTTCGCTGTGCCCTTCTGGAGTTCAGTTCTTGGATTACACATCGGCTGTACTGATTTCACCGATGAAAGTTTTGGTATTTTCTGCAGCTGTATCAATATCAGAATCACCAGATTCTGACACAATTCAGGCAGATTTTTTTATGTGTGCGAACAACAATTTTCATTGTAGAGTTCTTATTGCAAAGTAACTATAATATGAATTCTTCAATGTATGAATATACTGCAAAATCGTCGATGATTTAGGCTCTACAATAATAAGGTCAAGTAGTAAAAGCTGAAATTGAGGTCCAGTGATGAGAACAATATTTGATCGGCGGCGGTCCATTTAGAAATGCTGACTCGATATCAAACACTTATGTCGTGCTAAGTAAGCCTGTTCCATTTAACTGTTAAAATGTTCATTTGATTGGCTCAACATTTTTATGGGAACTACAGGCATAATTTTTGCAACAAATATTGTTTAAACCCAGAACAAATGTGGTTCTCTCGAAAAGTGCGAAACGAAGTGACATTTTCAAAATCAATCAAAAACCATTTTCATTGGATGTATAACTTAAGTTACAAATGAATTGTGGATTATTTTAAATCAAATAAACACTACTACAATTTTGTGTCCCCAATTTTAATATTCCTCGTTAAAATTTTACTGCGAAGCTTATTGCAATGATTAAGTTCTACTCTTGTGCTATTAAAACTGTTTTGCTATTAAAATAACTGAATTACTCCAATTGCGGTTTAGATGACATAATAACAGAACGCTATATTTTTAGCGGCTTGTTTACAAAACCATCAAAACGAAACCACAAGGAAGACTTATTCTGAGAATTGCATATAGCAATACGGCAATAGGGTGATTCACGTGTAATCGAGATGGCTGAAGGGCTGGTGCGGTTGTGACTCAACTTGTGGGAATCTAAGTGACATTTGGACCTGTCGATACAAATGAATTTAAATTCTAATGCCATAATATCATGTCAGGTTATTCGTAATGTAAACGTTAAACCTGAGTAGGTTTTACAATCTTAACTGAAGGTTACAAATGGCAATAGTTTTGAACTCAAGAATACCCTTTACAAGGGTGACCTTGTCTCGTTTATTGAACTTCAATAAGGACACTATAAAAATCTAAACAGCTATAAATAAAAGTGAAACTGTCATGTAGAAAATTTTTAACTTTCTAGACATTGAAAAATATTATGGGTAAATGGGTAAAAACTGATAGTTTTGTGTTACTCATAGTATTTATTGGGTATATTATGTGTAAAACTTACTCATACAATAATTCCTAAAGTTACGCTTCTAACTTCCGGCGAAACGCATACAAATTTTCCCACGCAAAACAACTTTAAATAGTAACTGTGTTTTCCCCAATGCCTCGTATTTCGAAACCTTAAGGTGAAATTAATTCTGCAAAACCAGATCTGCACAATGCACATAAATTCATATTCGTCGTTGGCGATATCATTTCAATGGCAAAAATTATGAGTGACAGATCACGCATGCCTGTAACCTTTAGCCCGGGCGCCCCGGATCTTGGGTTTCTGGGTTCCGTGGGAACCAGCTGGTTTCTTATGGTTTCTTATCTGTTGTTGTATCAGAGTGTCGCCTATTATCTCTTTCGACTTTCGGCGCTTGTAGGGTGCTTACATGTACACGTATGTTCCTACCATGATGGATGCGCATTGCCCGAGCGCAACGTATGTGAGGTCTAATGAAAGTGTTGTTAGAATTTAAATTTATTCAAATATTTTCGTCGAAAGTATTGTCTTTGTTTACAGAAAGTAGCGTAATGTAGAGTATATGTTAAGATATGTGATCAAAAAAAAAACATATTGTTGTTTTTAAATGTGTTCTTATTTTTAAAAGTTTCGATTTGTGTCTCTATTTTAGCCACAATCTTTACTAGTTAACGTAACGTAACGTAAGTTAACGCTAGTAGCGTTATATTAAAAGTAGCTCCTAAGACATATTCATACGCGCATTCATACGTTATGGCAGGTTACTTGTTAGGGCATAATAATTGTGGCCCTTGCTTCTGTTATATAAATTTTCAAGTACCGGCCGCTAGCCGCCACGGAGGTAGGGTGCGCATGAAAAATACTCGGATTATGAGTCCGGAGCGATCTTCCGATAAGGAGCACATATAAATAACCTACAAAGTAAGTCCCGACTGATATTAAATAAGAAAGCATGTAATTCACATGCGATGCCCAGCTATAAAATACTATTCTGACAGTTTTTAAATAATCGACCAAGGGGAAGCGCTTGGAAAGTTGTTACAAATGATCTTCATGTTATTGAAAGTTATTTTATAACTATTAACTACCATTTAACAAAGTTTAGATTAGAAGTTTAAACTCGAGAAAGTCGATAATTTTTGCCCTATGTATTTCAATTAGAATGATGTAGCCGGTAGCGGATTAAAGACGCACCTCACCGAAAAATACTTAGGTATTTAGAAAGAGTATTTTTGAGTAAATTCATATTTCCCGGATTCTTCATAATGAGCTGCAGGTTTCTTCTCTATGTACTCTGCGAAGGCCATTTATGGTTTGTCTAGGTAGAGACGTGAAATCCTCGAAAACTTTTATGATACATACGACATGGATTCAAGTGTTTATGGGAAAATATTAGTTTTGATTCGTTTATTGTTTTTCGCGGAATCGTGTCTGGTTGTATTTATGTTTAATCGTTGCCGCCAGATACATTTTGTATATCTTACTAGTGTACATTCTTGTAATATTTTGTTTGTTGATTGGTTGTTTGAGTTGGCTAGTTTAACTGACAAATTTCCACAAAACGTGTTTTCCACAAGGAAAACATACAATTTTTAATAATCAAAATCTACAAATATTTTTATTTTTTTTTCTTAAAACATGCTATATTTTTTTTGAATGGAAGTGAATTGCAATTGAAGTTGTTTGTTCGTTTCCACTTAAAAATATTTACATAATATACGCATTCTGCAGTTAAAGACCCTAAAGGTAGGGAGACGGGTCCTATTCATATTATAAATATATTTATCGTATGTTGTTGTGTGTTGATTTCTTTGACATAATTCATGTTTTCGTAGCGTGCTGTGTGAAACGAAAAAATATTTAATATTGTTTAATTTTAAACTATACTATATATACTATACTATATATATATATATGTTTTGCTGATGTGAATAAGGTCCCGTATAAATTGGCGCCATATTAAACAACACGAGACATTGATATAAAAACAAACAGATATCATAAATCGGCAAAAATGTGTCGGCACAGAGCCGCCCAGTCGCCCACAGATGCGGTTTCGGTTTAGGTGTAAAAAAATCGATTAAAGTATGGCGACACGCTGAGATCGATACATCGACATAACTCATAGCGGACGGGCGCGCCGCGGTTTCAACATTTTTGTGAAAATCAATTAAATCGAATATAATGTATAGTAAAATACAACATTATGCCTCGTCGAATGATTATATTTCAATTAAATACGCATTTAAATGGATTCTAAATTTATTTGATAGTTTATGTATAGTGGTCTTACATAGTTAATACTTATATTATTTGCTACTCACAGTATAGCGTTTAATATTATTTATCTGTTTCCAGATTTATGGGTGCCATAGACGACTTTCTTCAAAATGACAAAGGTGGGATTAACACGAATTTTTTTATTAAATTATTTTTAAAGTAGTAATGAATGCAATAAGAAAACAACAATTTAATTATTGTATTTTGACTGAAAATGTATAAGTTTAATAGATTTTAGTCTATTAAACTTTTACATTTATTTAGTCTATTAAATTTTTACAACATATCCAAAACATGTCGCGTCTCCTAATACACAAATGCGAACCGTCCACTGCGTAGGCGATTTCTTTATACAGTGTACCTGTAGGGTGTTAAAAATTGCAAAACTCGAAGGTTCGATTATGGTGTAGGCACTAATTTGGCTTGACATTTCACCGGCCGCAGCTTTTACATTATTGTTGAAACCGACCACTATGTGATAATAGTTGCCACATCCATAGATAATGTTTATGTCCACGAACAATGCTGGACATTAACAGGTGGTGTCGTTCTATTTGGTGTCATTGTATTGACCAGTAAAATGTTTAGATCATTACTACACAGCGGTATCCCTTGATATTTATATTACCTATGAAACTATTCACAGTCAATCTCTTCTCACCGAGACGACAACTTCACGAATGTCCAAGTGGGCTTTGTCGACGATGTAGGTTCAGAACTGCGTAGGAGACGGAAGTGTTAATGCAGCTATTGCCTAATTATGTGCTTTTACAAGGAGACCATAAACGGATCGTTAAGCTCAATATCTACTAATCTGTCTGTTGCATCTTATTTTATACTTTAAACGAGACAATCTTGTATATATATAATAGAAAAATTTGGCGCAACGGGTGCAAGTATTACCATGAAATTTAGTATGCAGGCAGTTTTTTTTCCTCTCGTCGTGCAACAATATATCAATAATTTTGACTCTATTACGTCAGTTTGATTGACAGCTTAGTGCGTACCTATGTATAGTTTTTGCGTTGTTCATAAATTTGGAACGTGCTGGGTTCGAATCCCGGTCAGATAAATATTTTTGTTGTTCTTTTATTTATTTTTAATAGAAATCCGAGCAAAGCTATCGAGCTTCGCGTACTGCGTTATTAAATAATAAGTATCTCTGTAACCGAAAGAGATACTTATTATTTAATAACGCAGTACGTTTAGCTTCTTTAATATGACTATAATAATTATTATATATCTAGTCATTTATCAATAATTAAATATCCGAATCAAGTAATTATTTTAGTTAATTTCGCAGTTCGATTCCAGTCTCCGCACACGCACCAAATCGAGCATACCAGCATGTTGACACTAGAACCCAACTGCGAATTTAACAAAAATAATTTGGAATGTGAATTTCACCTCCAAGTAAAATCTCGAAAAGCTGTACGGTTTTGGAAATTGACATTCATTAAAAAAATCTTAAATGGAACAGGATTCCTTCGACGAAATCGATAGTCCCATAGTCCCAATTTATCTAATATCGATGTTATAATTTTAATATTATAGTAGGTATATTAAACGTCACGTATCATTAAATCAGATTTTACTTCTCGGCTGTATCTTGAGAATCTTGCGTAAAAGAACTATAAAAATAGATGGGACATTTATCAATAATACGGGACACTACATACGATTTCAATTAGAGATAAGTTCGGTTTCTATTTCAAATTGGTAACATGTTTTCGACGGAGAATTTGGTCGCTCGTCACACCTCTGTTAAGGCTTCAATAAACTTGCCAGTTACTTGCTTGAAACTGAGCTAGTATATTATATGTATTGAATTTGTGTTTTTATTATTTTTGCTTCGCGAAAATGCTAATTTTCTTTATCGCGCGAGTACCCACATAAAACGACAATTTTTACGAGTGAAACAGATAAAATATTATTCGTATGGTAATCGGCATTTATCTTGCCTGCCCAAAGATTAAGCTAGTAAATATATTCCGGATCAACATCTAGAAGCCTGAATTGACAATGAATTTCAAAAACAATTGAAATTCAATGACAGGTGACAGGTAATATATTTTAAAATATAAAGTTAATTTTGTTTGACTTACTTTGCATACCTAAAGGTGTGCAAGCAACTGGAATCAACTACTGGCATAGGTTTTAAGAGCATATAATAAATATCTCTACACAATGAAATCGACGACAGGGCATTCGGCAATCAAAACTGGCTCGATATCATCAGCCGAACTTTTAATTACGCTGACACAATTGGTTATCGGCGGATTTCTCACGGCGTGTGTTCATTAGTTCTAATTACTGACCGCGCTTGTTTGTCGCGTCGCGGTCAACTCGCCGCGAGATAAAGGTTTAAGTTACTTCAATTAATTGTGAGTAATATCTGTTTGTAATGCCGCTAAGATGATTGTAGAGGTAAATACGCGGTAGACATGACGTGGTTGAGATGGACCATACGTAGGCTTTTCTAATTTTTTTTAAGTACAAAAGCTATTTTTAATTGAACGTTATAGGAAAGTAACAGTAAACCTTACGGCTTTAACAACGAACTAGTAATTTTTGACGCTGTCTGCTTACCGATTTATTACGTTCACAGAATCGCCAATATCTACGCTAATATTGCGAAATATGAACCTACGATAAATTTTATTTAAATCCATTTAAGAGGTTGATTTCAAATTTAAAACGTATGCTTGGAAACTTAGCCAAGTTCCCATCGCTAATTACGCCGACGAAGTTCATAAACAAAAATGTATAGGATTTGACACATAGGCATCGCTAAGGACATAGCGATGACAACTTGGCTAAAGGCTCTGGACTCTTTGCTGTGTCTACGAGATTGTTTGCTCTACATTCGTGAGATGTACTACAGTCTACAACAGGTTCTGCGTTAGCGCCAGATATCCAGGCCGCTATTTATTTCTCTGATTAGGCCGATTGTTTTATAATTATTATTGAGTTGTCGCTACGTCGTTACATTTCGTAATCCGGCCCACGGGTACGCATGCAGTGGATTTACATTATTAATGAAAACTTTTAAATATTACTAAGATTTTGACGACCTACGTGGCTCAATAGTTGAGCGCGTTGGTGCTCAAGCCGGGGGTTTCGAATCTCTTCGAAGAAAAAAAAAAGGATTTTCTGTGTCATGGATCTGCATTAAATATGTGTATAATATAATAAAAAACTTAAATGTGTGTATAATATAAAAGTATTAAATATACTTACTTCCCCTTGTCCCCGTAACACAAATTCTTCGAGTAGGTACTTAGCACGGGGCCAGATTGACGAGTTGTGAAACGTCCATGGTAGTAGTTAGGGGTCTGGATTAACACATAGGCTATTTTTTGTGCTGAAAAAAATGCATTGTTCCTGAGGGATACTGTATTTACGCGAGCGGAGCTGCGGGCAAAAGCTACTTACTAATAATGTTGATAATTACTTAATGTAGGTATTACTCACATGAAACTGAACATATATACATATTTTCTACTATTCAGTTCGAGAAATGCAACCAAAACGTTTCCAAAACGTTAGGTACCTTTAGAATGTTTCGTGATATCAATTGCAGAAAATTTGGGCACATGATTACTGCTTACGTTTAGGTAGAAAATTAAAAGTGAAGTCGAAAAAAATATATTTACATAAGCTACAGCTTATTTATAGCGATTTACAAATCGTGTGCTCAAATTTTCCTTAAGTGATTTTACAAAACGTCGAGACTCATAGATAGATAGAGTTTAATTTGTAAAATAAGATTAAAAATTAATATAATAATAAATAAAAATAAGAGTTTAATTATTGAACTTCTGTTCGTCCTAATCCTATCCTAAATCAAATTGTCTAGTGGATTTTTTGCAAAATATATTATCATGTAACGTTGTCATAAAATACTTTGATAAATGGCTGTTGGGAGGGATTTTACTTACAGCAGAATACTATGTTAGCAAGAAAAATACGCGAAAAAGGATCATATCGTTGTTATTTTATTACAGTACGCGTAATATTTATATTACAAATAGTGTGAGAAGAGCAATATTATAAGCGCGAATATGAGCGTAGTAATCATTAAAGTACCATATCCAAAAGGTAGAGACGTTGCACCCCATACAAATTCGACAGTAAAATCTGGCAAACTTAGGTTCAAAAGTTATCTTAGTCTTACTTAGTTCGAAGTTTGTTTACATTTAATTTCCGTGCAGTAGACACATCAGTAAATATAATAGGCAACATTTAGCGACTTATCTATCAACAGCTTAAACTTAAAAATCACGTAATCGTATCTAAGAAATGATTTTTCAAAGAAATAATTATGTTTATACTAAACCCCGATTCCACCATAATTATTTAAATACGCTTATTGCCAAACTCGGGTTTGATTTCTTTCTCTCATTCAATGTTAGAACGGGACAGATAGATCTTAAGCCAAAGCTCAGCGTTAAACGTCGTTACAATACGTTGGTGAAATTGGGGCAAAGAGGATAAAACATTAGCGGAAATACACATTAGTTGTATTAAATGGAGTACAGAAAAATAAAATATAAAAAATATCAGTTGTTTGTATGCATGCGACATCCCTACATTGTATGTCGATGCCAGTAATGCGTATGTTCGTAAGTCACCCGCTATCGCGCGGATCGCGGCAGATTTACAAGATACCGCGCACCGTTCGCTACCGTGCATGTCGCCAGGGGTGGGCCTGGCTGCTGGGGTTAGTTTATCAGCTAAATACATATTCTAGGTAGAGGAGGGTGCTGGGAGGATATTTGATAAGCAAAATAGTGACATATATTTTCTAGATGTTTCTTGTGTATTTTTGTAATACAAAAATTAAACAAATAAATAATATAAAACATTCTTTATTTGAACACAAAAATAAAATTGATACCTTTTACAAAAACAAAAAAAATGGAAAAATGTTCAATTTGGCGCCCTTACTGCTGGAAGCAGTTACTTCCACGCAACCAAGTACAAAATATTAATTAAAAAGTAATGAGTAATATTTTTTATTTTTACCTAATACCTCAAAATATTGGCTCTTTAAGATCTTGTCATCTGCAATTTGGTCAGCGTTATTAGGGTTACCATCCTAGTCTTAATATTGAATTAAACAGTTTCCAAACACAACAAAGCGTAATTTAGATTCCAAGAAAAATGTTCGATCTGCTAAATATCTGATTCTTATCGCATCCTTGTAATATTATGATTCACTATAATTATTTTTTACATTAATAATATGTCACACCTAACATTGCGGCGTTGATCAATGATTCATAGATCCGTTATGGACAGATGACTTGCTACTTACAGGCCATTTCAACATAAATCAATGTTTTTACCCGACTACGGCAAAGCCAATAGGAATAATAATTTTGACAGTCTATGTATAAGTATGTAATATGTATGTTTGTTTGTTCCACCCTAGCGCCTGAACTACTGATCCGATTTTTAACCGGGACGAAAACAGGGGTGCTATAAGCTTGACGTGTATATGTGTGTGTCTGTCCGTGGCATCGTAGCGCTCTAACGGATGGACCAATTTTGATCTAGGATTTATGTTTGAAAGCTGACATGATCGAGAGTGATGTTATATATAATTCATCATCATCAGCTCGTTGTGCTGACAATTCGGGGGTTACTTACATTTTTTAATTTTGTTGTAATAAAAGAGGTGTCGATAGATTCCCGGCCCGGATAACATAGGCTATATAATTTGCACAGTCGAGTTATAGATTTAACTTTTTAATTATAAACGTCAAAAATTCTTGTTCCCCTGTTTGTTTTTGGGAAAAGTTGCACCGCTATCTACGCAGTCGCATCTTATTCTGCTGACTTGTTATAAATGGGTTTCGGGACTCCGAACTTTCTAGATAAAACGTATTTTTCGATCTAGGTTTTTAAAGTATACGAGACATTGTTGTTTTGTGCTGACAGTGAGTTATTTCAATAGTGTTATAAAATACTGATTGGCATAATGTAGTACTGTTATTTTTAGTCTGAAACTTTTGGGTAAATTCTACATTGTTTGTTTTCTGTGAAATACGACCGGCAAACAGACAAATCCTGGTGATAAACGATCAACGAAGCCAATAAATACCGCGACACCAGAGGAGTCACAAGTGCTGCTACGCCGTTTTTAGAGTACCTAAAGGATAAAAACGGGACCATATTAGAATCCGCTTTCCGTCCCGTCTGTTGTAGCTAGACAGTTGAAATTTTCACAGATGATATATTTCTGTTGGCGATATAACAAAAAATACTAAAAGCAATAAAATCAATATATTATATTATAAGTGGGCTCACATACAACAAACGTGAATTGTTGCCGTTTTGTACGGAACGACGAAGGGAAAAACGGCCAAGTGTAAGACGGACTGTCTTACACTTGGCCGTTTTTCAACAGCAATAACATTTGGGCCTCCGCGTCCGGTACACTAACTCGGCGAAACACGACGTAAGCGTTTCATCAGTTTTATGCGACACCGTCTATCTCTCGGCCTATTTTTAACCCCCGACGCAAAAAGAGGGGAGTTATAGGTTTGATGTATCTGTCTGTCGTTCTGTATGTCCGTGGCATCGTAGCGCCCAAACGGATGAACCGATTTGGAACTAGTTTTCTTTTTTTGAAAGCTGACATGATCAAGAGTGTTCTTAGCTATAATTCATCATTATCAGCTCGCACACTGCTCGACAATTCGGGGGTTACTTATATTTTTTAATTTGTTTATGTTTAATACATTCATACGACAATGAATGTATTAATTACAGTAATAGTACAGTATAAATCGTGCAGGTCAACAGTTATGTTGGGCAGCCTATCACAATCATCGTCCCACGCGAGGCGGCTGTGTCGCCAGCGCTTAATCTATTAAATACTTTTGTAATTATCTTATTAATAACTAGATGCTGGCTGCAATTTCGTGCGCGCAAAGGGAAATTCCGCGGGACCCATTTTGCCGCGACAAATAGTAACCTATGTCCTTTCCCGTGTGGTCTAGGTACTCTATATCTGCGCCAAATTTCATAAAAATCATTTAATGCAAACAAACAAATCTTTCCTCTTTTCCATCCATAAATTACGTCACACGTGGCAAGGGGGTGGGAGGGGGTCCTAAATTTCGTGACGTCACATTTCAAAATCTATTTTAATTTAAGTATTAAAAAACATGAAACGTTAGCCAATTGACACAACGAATTTTCCTGATATTAACAACCCGTAACCCGAGAACGAAGTGGTTGCTATGCCATGCTCCTATAAATAATTTAAAGGAGTGGGTTCAAATTCCATGGACTCAAGGTGATTGAGTTTGATCTTTAATTAATATAATTAATCGTTTTTTTTGTTTTTTTTTTTAATTTCTTGCGATGTTAGATTTGACGTTAATTTTATTAAAAAATCATTTAAATGAAATAAAACAAATTTGAGAACTGCTGTTTTAATTCAATAATTTTTTCTATATGTAAAATTATAAATTATATGACGTCACACTAGGGAGGGGGGTCTAACAAATGCGAACAGCTGTGACAAGGCCGGGGGAGGGGTCAAAAATAATGAAATTCGTGTGACGTAATTTATGGATGGCCCCTTATAATATTAGTATAGACGTAAAATGCGAGGCCGGTTATGTTGGAATTCGTGTCATTATGAGATGAGAGATTTTGTGTGCGACAAGTGCCTTTGCAGTATATAACACAGTTGTACCAAATAGACGTTTTAGAAAGAGGCTGTTAATAATTTAAATAATTTTCTTACAAGAGAAACAATAAAAAGTTGTTGAAGGTCTTTTAATACTATCATATAAGCCTCTGGGTTACGAGAGTAAAGGAAGAGAGAGTCCTCTTGTGCGACTCAAGGGAAATCGGTGTGGGGAGCTATTATAATTATTATAAGACCCTGGAAGGTTACCTGCCCACTAGCCTATAGTTAACACTACTCACTTAAGAGCAAAGATTTTTTTGTTTGTTTGCTTGCATGGCTCAGACTCCAAAACTACTGGACCGATTTTGATGAAATTTGGCACAGATAAAGAGTAGAGTGTAAGGGTGGGTATGTACCCACACTGTACATTTTCCCGCGATAAAAAGTAGCTTACCCATGTGGGTAAGCTACTTTTTATCGCGGGAAAATGTACATTACCTGCGAGATTTTCTTTTGTGGATACGAAGTCGCGAGAAACGTCTTGTACCAAATAAGTTGACATTTGTTACAAATACAAAGTACCTAAATAAGTAAATTGTAAGTAACTTTAAATTACTTTCGATAAGGTCAAATACCAAAGCTTAATGTAAATATTGGTAAACTTACACGAAGTTTACTTACACGAAATGGAGCCATTATCGAATATATTTAAGTAAGCCGATTAAGACATTAGTGCGTGCGTAGGCGCAGAGTAAGTTGTCTCAGTTACTGCTTATTATCTGTGTCCTACTGCATGTGTGGCATTTTCAGATTTTTAAATGTACTTTATAATGCTTATATACCTATCTGGATGCGAATTTGTCTCGGAAAATACTGTGTATCACGCGGAAAATTCACCAACATAGTATTAAAGAACATTAACATTAGGTAACAGATATACCAGTTTACTTTTCATTCAACTCAATTCAGATGTCTAAGCGTGAAGGAGTAACAAACATCTATCCATCCATCCATGAAGAATGAATCACCATACTGGCATACACCTAATAGGATTTATACGGTTCGAAAATTTGCGATAAAGATGAAGGTAAGTGCAAGGACTATAACAGGAGCACACGCGTGTTTTGGGCAGGATATTTTTTTTTTTTTATCTCGTGCGATCTGTGAATATTCAAATGATATCACCGAGTGGTGATAAATATATTTAACACCGATATGTGGCGTACCGTTTAATATTACTTTGTCATTTCTCGGTTTTCGGGTTTCGTGATTAATTCCTTCCGACCTTAATATTGATATTGACAAATACGAGTGTTTATTCGCCAATAATGTTGATAAATTCTTAGCCTATTTCACTAATAGATATTTATTGTTTTGTAAAATGTGAACATCAAGGCACTATTTAACATGACACTCAGCTTTAAATAATAAAATAAATCAATTGTATTTTGAATTTTCTTTTGTAATTATCATACATATATTAAGTGCATAATTTTCACATAAACTTCGTTTGTCAGTAAAGAGAATAAAACTACACAAATTCTTGTTTTCTCTACGTTGTTGCTCGCTACGCAAATGCTACAAAAGATAGGAGAATCGTAGAAAATGAACTACGAATCATAAACATATAGTATAGATTTTGCTAACAGCTAAAATTGTTTTAGTATTACAATAATATATTCCTACTACAAATAAATTTGTTAACATAACGTAAATTAAAATATTATCATGAGCAAACACACACGGTACATTTGCTATGCCAATGTACCTAAACAATATTAAATAGTAAAAATCGTCAGTTAAATATGTTTTCATTCAAACAAATTCCAAATTAAAATTCAAAAAGTTACATTACCATATATGTAGGTTAATAATAACACGTACGGAATTGTCCCAACGTGATGTCTACCACCGCTGCACCAGTTCGAAATGAATAACTGTTTGCTCTTTAATAATCTAACGCTATATAAAAATCTAAATAAGTATATATAGCTGCCCCCGAAAACTTGTTAAGCCATATCATATCACTTAGGGGTTTATAAATAGCCTACGACCTGTGCAGCCTCAACTTGACAAATATGTACTATCAGGGTATCTAATCCATAAGCAGGTTGACCGTTGTCATAATTTGTTCGTATTATGTTATTATCTTACTACTATTGTAAATGTGAAAGTTTGTGAGGATGGATGTATGGATGCATGTATGGAGGAGTGTATGTTTGTTACTCTTTCACGCAAAAGCTACTGAACAGATTTTGATGAAATTCGGTATGGTAGTAGTTTAGGCTCTGGATTAAAACATAGGCTACTTTTTATTCAGCAAAAGTACAGTGTTCCTTTGTGACATTTTATTTATGCGAGCGAAGCCGCGGGCAAAAGCTAGTTATGATATCGAACTGACATGTCATTATGAGTTGTGACTGTATCTCATCATTATAATACAATTATGAACACTCTACCTGTTTATGAATTAGATTCCCTGATAGTACCTACACAAAAAATTGCACGTAATTTTTTGTAACTGCAAAATGAACAGCAAAATTTATAGCCTCCTGTATTTTTTCCTTTACCTGGTTTTATTTCGTACATTTATCGTGTTTCTTGGGGGCTCGTCTTTCGTACTTCAAAGGTCTTCCTGAGGAAGTGTCAAACCACGGCCGCGACGTCCTGTCCCCCCCCTTCAACCCCTCGTGGGGCTGGGGTCGGCGAACTTGGATGCTTGCGACGAAAACATGTTGTTCCGAATTTTTGAATTTACTGCTCAGAGTTTGGTCTTATCGCGTTTAATGGTTGAGTTACTAGTTACGACTAGAATATAATATTTCTAGCGTGTATTACTGAGGCTAGATATACATAGGAGCAGATTTACTTTCAATAGGGTTTAAAATGAATTAATTATCCTCTCTATGCCGACAGACCAGAGCCCTTAGACAAAAAAATCCGTCGCTAATTGCGACGACGAAGTTCGAAAATAAAAATGTATGAGATTTGACAAGCATCGCTATGTTACGTAGCGATTATAGTTTTCCTTTAAAGTTCATCAGATACCCCACACTATGGAGTACACGCGAGAAAAAAAAAACATCCCCACTTTACGTGTAGGTTACCTATGCACTGTTACATATCAATGCAATAATTACACCGGCACACAAAAAAATAAATTGTCTGTACACCGGGCGCCACCTATCTACGGGCATGTTTTTCGACCCGCTGAATACGAATTTCAAGTCAGTTTAGGCCGTCCAGCCTTCAATTTCGAGTAAATTGCAAAAAATCCCAAAAAATAGCGAAAATTCGATTTGCAAGAAAAAAAAATTGAGATCTAAGGCAAGCATAATTTTTATGTATTTTGACCTGTTAAAAGTAATATTATCTGTTATACTCGTTCAGGTCAACCCACCTCTCTTGCCTGTTGCTGGTTACTTATCGTCAATATTGTTACAGATCGTTTGGTCGGCGTGCACTGCACCCACGGCCTGAACAGAACGGGCTACATGGTGTGTCGGTACATGCGGGACCGTATGAGTATACCGGCTTCAGAGGCGATTAAACGTAAGTATGGTGTAGTATAAGTAGTATGGCAAACGAGCAGGATCACCTGCAGGGCAATATTGTTTTTTACTTTAGTTTTGATTCAGTTTCGGTTCAGTTCCGATATTTCAGTATCGCACTGCTTTTGAATTAAACTGACTTTTAAATTAGAGCTTCGGAATATGACTACTTATAAATAATATTTATATCTGCACCGCGTACACATATTTATTAAACTAGCTGTTGTTTCCCGCGACTCCGCCCGCGTATGTATACTATCGGATATCCTGCGGGAATACTGTACTTTTCCGGGATAAAAAGTAGCCTATGTTTTAATCCAGAGCCTATGCCTGGCCCATACCATACCCAATTTCATCAAAATTTGTTCAGTAGTTGTTGCGTGAAAGAGTAACAAACATCCATCCATCCATCCATCGATCCATCCATACATTAATCTATCCATCCTCACAAACTAGTTAACATTTATTGGAACGAAGTTCCTATCGCGCGTTGCGAAAGGGGGCTAGACGGAAAAAATTAAGACTAAAAGTTGTAACGACACTTTTTGCTATAGTTGTAAGCCCGTGCGCGTGTTTCACTCTCTCTCTCTCTCTCAATTATTACTAAAATTGATCCTACTGATTAAGTTTATATTACATTATATTTGTTAATAATAAAAAAATATGATTAGAACTTTAAAAAAAAAATTCAATTCCTTCATTAAATAATCGAAAGGAACTTCCATCCTTCATCCACCCGGATGAAGGATGGAAATTCCTTTCGATTATTTAATGTTTATTAATATTATTATTATTATTATTATTTTATTATTTTTATTATTTATTGTCCCTTGACACCTCTCAAGTTTCTTAATAAATGTCTTACTCATACATATCTGCTTGCTAAATTGCGTCCAGTGATTGATATGTCACCATACAAACTTTGAACCGGATATTTGCCGGATTTTAATTACATGAAAATCGGTAAAGATTTTCAATTTTTACCGTACTGACTTCCAGCTCTTATCTTTCACCCTCAGAGCGTAAGATTTAAATATTTTCCATGCAAATTTTTAACCCCTTTTTTACTCCTAAGTGTCGTGTTGAATTGTCGTGTTCAATACTACAAAAATGCGTTTTTTCAAAATCCCTTCTTAGTGTGCGTCTACATTTTAAATTAAAAGTCCGGTCCAAATTTCACGTATCTACCATTAGCGGTTACGGCTGTGCGAGCGTCTATATGTGAGTTATCTCATTTTTAGGCTTCCGTAATACTCAAGGAACTCTTATAGTTTCGATCTGTCCTTTCCTATGTCTGTATGTCTGTCTGTCTGTCTGTCCGTCCGTCCGCCCTTCTAGCTTTTGTAATTATGAATATAAATGGATGAAATTTGGTATCGTTATATAATGTGTATAGATCTCGGTTTTGGCACCATAAAATAATTTTAATTTTAAATTTTAGGGGTGGCTCTCCATACATGTGAAGTGGGAATGAAAAATATTTTTTTCATTCTAACCCATTGTGAGGGGTATCGTTGAATAGGTATTTTAAAATAAAGGCAAGGTTTCATAAATGACTTTTTAAAAAAGTCAACCATTTTCGAGTAATCGGCCTCCAAAGTGGTTTGTAATTTGGTCCCGCCCTAGCATTTCTAAACTATTGGAGATAGAAACTTGTAAGTTTCCATGCTAATATATCATACTAAAAAGTCTTGACGAAAATTATTTTGAGCGAAATCGGACATTAACTTTTGAAATAATTCAAAGAAAACCTATTGCGCGTTGATAGTTACGGAAACCCCCTTATACATGTTCTGAGTCCTGACATGCTCTTGGTTAGGTTAGGTTATTTATGATACATAATATAGATTAAATATTATGCATGAATGCCAATAAATCATTCGTGAAAAAGATTCTGTGATTTAAATACATATTTGTGGCAGAGATAGGCTATTTTTAGCTTTATTGAATTACTAAAATATTTACAGGGTTCGAGTTAGCGCGCGGGTACAAATTGGAGAGGAAAGTTTACATCGATGACATCCTACGAACTAGATCCAGCGTGGAGAATTGGAGAACAGAGAGAAGAGATAGCACGACTGAGAGAGACAAACAGCCGCCGTACAATCTGCAAAAACAGAGAAGAGATAGCGATGCATTAGATTATAGCTTTGATTATTGACGTTTGAGCACTTAGTCCTAAAGAAATGGTTTTACAAAAAAAAAAATTAAAAGCATAATAATATTTTAAGATAATTTTTTAAATCTTGTAAGTTATGTTTAGGTATGATTTTAACAAAGTATAAATTATATGTACTCGTTTTAATCATTGTGATGGGAAACTTTATTTAATGATTATTATACATAATATACATAATAATTTTATGCATAACGTATTAGTTATAAATTGTCCACCAATACCTAGCTTAAATGTTTTTAAATACTTTTTCGTTTATGAATTCCATATTCGGTTTCTTAACTTTTTAATAATTTTAATATTGTTACTGAAAATTTTCAGATTTTACGCATGACTAATTTACTCAAGTGAAAAATCTGTATTTAATGTTTTAAGGTTTAAATATAGAAAGTATAATTTTAATGTTTTTGTTTACTTGTACCTACTTCTTATTCTGTGATCGGAGAAAAAGAATTGAAGTGGCCTCCTCCAGCAGTGGATAATAATTAGATGAGAAGGTGGTGATGATGACTGGTCACAAAATGGAACATCTAGGAATGCATTTCCTGTTGAGTCACCACTCACCCAATGAGACGTTAAAGATGTTGTAAGAAGCTAGTGATCTTTGCCTTATGATAATCTTGCTATAGTAAAACAGGTGATCTGCTTTAGATAAAAATTTTGACAATAGCGCCCTGCACACTTAAAGATTGGACCGCGGATCGGACTGTCTGAAACCGCAAAGGCATATGTGCGGTATGGACTGCGCATCGAATTGTCGTGTTCAATACTACAAAAATGCGTCACGGTTTGTACTACCAGCGTCATACATAATAACGTCCTGCGCACCTACAGTTCGGACCGCGGGAAATAACATGCGCCGTACCAACCCGCGCGCCGAAACGAACGTGTAAATGCGCGGGACCGACAGTCCAATTTGACATGTCGATAACAGCGCGTTTTACTCAGTTTTAACCGCACGGTATGAAGTACCTATATGATATATTATGTGGGACGCAGGCAGTCTTACATACAGATCGAACCGCAGTCCAAACCGCACAGATCCCGCCGCGGTTAGGAATGCAGTCCGATGCGCGATCAGAACCGTACAGGACGCTAAGATGTCAAAATACGTCATAGCGTGCGGTTCAAATTGGGAAAAATGCGCTGTCATCATCATGGACCCGAGCAATAAAAGTTTCGGAGCACGGTACGTGTGACGGGCGCCATTATTAATGCCGGTATCAAAATCTAGATATGATTTCCATGACCTGCATAGGACACGTTCCTATCGAAAGATTCTAGGCTATTAAACTAGAAGATATATAGACAAAATACCAAAATAGGTACTATAATAATAATATAATTATATTGTGTCGTAATTTAATTTAGCAGCAGATTGTTTTAGACTTTTAACTTTTATGTTTATAAAACTCTTCCTATCCACATTTAAATTTTTTAATAATCTTATTTATTTAAAGTATGTATTTGTTTTTCTAAAAATGCAGACGAAGTTTTAGAAAAACAAATCAGAAAAATTATATGCATTGGTAACTTAGCCAAAAATACACAAAAGTGTAGGTAAGTACTAAGTGATAATACTAAATTTCATTCGAGATACCTTGACTGCGTCGTAACTTGTAGAGTACCTACTACCTACCTGCAACTTTAGTTTAACTATAGTATCTACAATAATTATAAGGTAGCAATAAAAACCGGCCATTGCGAGTAGGACTCGCGCAGTCCACAGTCAACAGCACTAGGGTTCCATACAAAAAAACACGTTTATTAAATATTCATTTCATTCTGTTTTTATTATTTGTTGTTATAGCGGCACCAGAAATACATAATGTGTAAAAGTTTCAACTGTCTATCACGGTTCATTAGATATGTCCGGTGACAGCCTCTGACCCCTAAAAATGCACAAAAATGTAAGTCATTATTCTAAATAAATTCATTCTGATTCTACCTTGGTTACGCTAGAGTACCACTTTTTACCGGTGTACCACTTTTAGACCTTATTTCTTGGCAATAAGGTTCAAAAGTGGTACACCGGATGTGTCGGCGACTGTACATAAGGTTCTCCACTTTCTCGTATCCATTTGAGAGTAAGCTACCATGAGAACGAGTCTAATTATGTGGGGACGGCAATATCACGTCTTCACCGCACGTGGTTGATACCATCGAGATGGCATTGAGATAGATGCTGGATACTGGGAGACAAGTTGCATGACAATTTGTGACTCATTCTGTGTCTAGGTTTTTATATCAATGGAAAATTTTGATTGTAATATTATGTGGAAAAACACAGGTTTTTTTCGATGTAAAATTGTATTATGGCGTCGTAGGTATTTTTCTAAGGATATAGAAGGTGCTATGCATAGCTTAAATGATTACCTAGTTAAGTTCTTATCATTTGATTCCGATGCCCTTTAGATTTAAACTGCAGTTGTTGTTCGTGAAAGAATTTTTATGTTTCTACCTTCATTGCGTTTCAACTCGGTAACTTCCGTAAGTACCCAGCTACTATGTATTAACGAAGAGTAACGCTCTATACGTCTTACGTAAATAATACCCATATTTCATCTACTTATTTACATAATTAACGTAGGTTAATATTTTGCGAGTACTCACTTAGCTATCGTCTGACTACCTACTCTATATAAACCAGTGGTTTGTAACAGTGGTTTCAAGCATTTTAATTTATTATAAAACCTCAGCTATTATGGCGTAGGCAGCTAAGGATGGTTCGTCCAAAATTCAAAGTTTGTTATGGAGATCCGCGATTCGACAAAGGCTAATTAAGTATTAGCCTTTGTCGAGGCTAGCTATGCGATGCTAGCGAGGTATGAGCTAGGTTTAACTTTTTACTGAGTTAACAGTTAGTTTTACTATCTGTAGTAAGTCTGTGGTTGTCTGATGGATGTCTCCGATACTATTGCGTTCGGCTCGTCTCTCGTTATTGCTCTATTGTTTGCCAACACAACGTATGATACAGTAAAGCCTGTGATACATACACGAGTAACAAGCGCTTGTCTCACGAGCCTCAAACTACCTGAAAGCGTAATATCAAATTCCTGCATGCGCATACGCAAGCGCTTTTTTACCTGACTGCGGCGTAGCCAAAAGGAAGGGTAATTAATGATTTTGGCATATATTATATATGTATGTTTGTCCCATCGTAGCGCCTAAACTACTGATCCAATTTTAATGAATGAGGTGTCAATAAATTTATAATAATGGGCCAGGGTAACGTAGGCTACACCTATACTTCGTCTGGCCATAAATACTGTTACAATTAAAAATAAACAAAATATTACATTTGAATTTGGAATCTGTCATTTTTATATGATTGTTCATTGTGTTTTCTCATTTTGGCGCCAATACATTGTACATAAAAATGCGATTTGCATTTATTTGCGATTGTTTGCGATATTAAAATGGAGTGGGGTGATAAAGAGAACCGAATCGCTGTAATTGCATTACACAAAGTAGGTATGGAGCCAAATGCAATTTTTAAAACTCTCCGTACGCTGGGTATTAGTAAAATGTTTGTGTACCGGGCTATTAATAGGTACAATGAGACCTCCTCTGTTTGTGACAGAAAAAGATCTGGCCGTCCACGTAGTGTTCGTACGAAAAAGGTGGTCAAAGCAGTAAGGGAAAGAATTCGAAGAAATCCTGTCCGAAAGCAAAAGATTTTATCTCGGGAGATGAAGATAGCACCTAGAACCATGTCGCGTATTTTAAAAGATGACTTAGGACTTGCAGCCTATAAGAGATGTATTGGTCATTTCTCAACTGATAATTTAAAAAAGAATAGGGTGGTAAAATCGAAACAACTACTGTAGCGGTACGCAAAGGGAGGTCACAGAAAAATTTTGTTTACGAATGAGAAATTTTTTACAATTGAGCAACATTTTAACAAACAAAATAACCGTATTTATGCTCAAAGCTCTAAGGAAGCTTCCCAACTAGTCGACAGAGTGCAACGTGGGCACTATCCGACTTCAGTAATGGTTTGGTGGGGTATTAGCTATGAAGGAGTGACTGAGCCATACTTTTGTGAAAAAGGAATCAAAACATGGTAACAAACACAAACAACACAACAACACAACAACAACAACAACAAACAAACACAAACACGGCACAAGTGTATCAAGATACCATTCTTGAGAAGGTAGTGAACCCCTTTAACAACACCATGTTCAATAATCAAGAATGGTCCTTCCAGCAAGGCTTAGCGCCGGGTCATAAAGCTCGGTCTACGTAGTCTTGGTAGGAAACGAACGTTTCGGACTTCATCAGAGTTGAAGACTAGCCGTCGTCTAGTCCCGATCTTAGTCCGCTGGTTTATGATTTATGGTCAGTTTTAGAGAGTATGGCTTGCTCTAAACACCATGATAATTTGGAGTCCCTAAAACAATCCGAACGATTGGCAGTGAAGAATTTTCCCATGGAAAGAGTGCGTGCTTCTATTGATAACTGGCCTCAACGTTTAAAGGACAGTATTGCAGCCAATGGAGACCACTTCGAATAAGCTTTTTATATTTTAAATTGTTTTATATTTATGTATTTAACTAACACACTTTAAAAGTAATAAATGCTATTTGCAATATAATTTTTTTTCCTTGTTACAGTATTTATGACAAGACTAGGTAGTATGCGTAGACGACTTATAGTTTTTAACTTTTGATTTTTTCCCGTAACACATTGCGCCAGCCTGAAAGCCTAATATATTCAACCCTGATTACTCAAGTGTTTTTTCCAATAACACATTGCGCATGCTTTATTAGGTATTGTTTAGCTTAAAATACCTACTGTTTCTAAAGGGTGAGGAAGAGTATACCGAGTAGTAGGCAGAGTATTCCGAGTAGTAGTCAGAGTATACCGAGTAGTATGCAGAATATAGCGAGTAGTAGGCAGAGTATACCGAGTAGTAGGCAGAGTATACCGAGTAGTAGGCAGAGTATACCGAGTAGTAGGCAGAGTATACCGAGTAGTAGGCAGAGTATACCGATTAGTAGGCAGAGTATACCGAGTATTAAGCAGAATAAACCGAGTAGTAGGCAGAGTATTCTGAGTAGTAGGCAAAGTATTCCGAGTAGTAGGCAGAGTATACCGAGTAGTATGCAGAATAAACCGAGTAGTAGGCAGAGTATTCCGAGTAGTAGGCAGTGTATTCCGAGTAGTAGGTAGAGTATACCGAGTAGTATGTAGAATAAACCGAGTAGTAGGCAGAGTATTCCGAGTAGTAGGCAGAGTATAGCGAGTAGTATGCAGAATAAACCGAGTAGTAGTCAGAGTATTCCGAGTAGTAGGCAGAGTATTCCGAGTAGTAGGTAAAGTATACCGAGTAGTAGGTACTTACTCTACATTCTGTTTAAAATTTGTAATGTTTTGTTTAAATCAAAAGAAGAGAATAATGCATAGATTTGGAGCATAATCTTGTATTTTATTGTGGTCTAAGCTAAGGAAATTGAGAGCTACGTAATTATTTTAAACTAGATGTTGCCAGCGACTTCGTACTCTCAAAAAGAAATCCCGCAGGAATCGTACATTTTGATGCGATAAAAAGTAGCCTTTGCGTTAATCAGGAGTCTATACTACTACCATACCAAATTTCGTAAAAATCGGTTGAGTAGTTATTGCGTGAAAGAGTAACAAACATCCACACATACAAACTTTCACGTTTATAATATTAGTAAGGATATTGCCTTGTGCCAATCTACCAGATTGAAGATGATACGCGTGTGTGTCCCAGGCTTAAGTTGGCAGTGACCAGCGGCACCGTGTATTGTGCCGGCGTGCAACATTAGTATCATAATGAGTCTGCTCAGTGAGGAATTAGGTATCTCTCAGACTTTATGTCTCGTAAACCGAGAAATGCAAATGTACAGACGTGAATACAGATACGCGTTTTTGTACAAATGTATAAGATACAATGCATCATTAAAATGTACCTAAATAACCAGAGAAATATTTGTTTTTAAAAGTATCTATTCTTATTACTGACACAGTATGTTTAGTAGTTCTTCTAGAAATAAGCCCATAGGTAGGTACTAGGTAGGTACCAGGTAGTAGGCTTCGTAGCAAGTTGCTGGAGTTAGTGACTAAAGCCATGCACTATACTGCCTATCGTCCAATCGGCATGACGCTGAAGGCTTAATCGATCTTTAGTTCGTCCATATGCACCACAAACGTATAACTGTCATGTCAATCCACGCCCATATCCGCTACAAATTGTATAATATTGCGAGTTACGAGACTCACGAGGTTGCAGTCTTTTGTATGTATCGCAAAATAAACGATTTCTTGAAATCAGCTAAAACTGATGACAGACAGACTCAAAGAAATTAATCTGAGTCGGAATTTTTATGTTCTTTTGCTGCAGATGCAAGCGATAGATCTTTTGTATTTTGGCGAAATAAGATAAAAAAGTCAATAAATTAGGTCCGTTCGTTAGTAACTCATAAAACTTAACGTCTCAACTACTTATCTAATCCAGATCTTGACTACCTGTACTCTGTAGTCTACCTGGCTTCCGCCAAAGTGAGTGACACGTACGTTTAATTTATGCGCTTTGTTTTACTGCGCATGCGCTCGTTTAGTTCGGTGACAGTTCGTAACGCTTTCGGCGCCATATCGATCGTTATCGAACTATCGAGAAGGTCTATGACAGGCGGTTTATATTGACACCACTATTAATTGCTGCATGAGTTTACAATATTGCATTGTGCAATGTTTTACAATGCAGAGCCTTCAGACAAGTTGCCATCGCTAATAGGCTAGATGAAAAAAAAATATTATTCCATAAATGAATAGTACCTACTTTTAAATATATATATATATATATATATATATATATATATATATATATATATATATATATATATATATATATATATATATATATATATATATATATATATATATATGGATATATGGGTAACTTCTCAAAAGAAACAGTAAGTAATATTTTCAAAGGTATTTTGTATAAAAAATTTCGCAAGTCAAGCTGTGACATCACGCCTAGGTTAAAGTGTATGAAGTATACGGCCGCAGGAACATATTTGTAAATATTTCCGATATTTGTGCGTTTAAGTTCATACTTACCATAATGAATATTTTTGTATAGGATGTAAGTAAACTAATGATATTGGTTTTGTTTACTAATTTAGCAAAAAGAAAATTAATCTTTTTTGTACTTTTTACATGTATCTAATTACTAAAGTACACATAAAATATTACATTTATTTACATTTACCAAGCAGTATTGCCTCAATATTTCTGAGTATATATTAATATAATATTTACTTTCATTAGAAACTAAATATTTTAGACGTAGTCATCATCCTTATTACGACGACGAGGGTCGAAAATAAAAATGTATGGGATTTGACATAAGCATCGCAAGTGACAGGTCTACAGTCTACACATAACGATGCTTATGTCAAATCCCATACATTTTTGTTTTCGAACTTCGTCGTCGTAATTAGCGATGGCAACTTGTCTAATGGCTCAGGTGTAGATCTGCAGCTACGATGCAGATGTTGATTTTTAGATTGTATTCAATGAGCAATGTTCAATGATGATTGATTGATGACATTGTTGCTACCAGCAACAATGTATCAATTAGGTAGTATGTGTTAGGTAGGTCTCTAGTCTCTACGTAATTTAAAATTAATAAAACCGCCCAAGCGCGAGTTGGACTCGCTCGAAGGGTTCCGCACATAACGGCAATAAAATCACGTTTGTTGTATGGGAACCCCCTTAAATATTTATTTTATTCTGGTTTTAGTATTTGTTGTTATAGCGGCAACAGAAATACATCATCTGTGAAAAATTCAACTGTCTAACGATCACGATTCACGAGATACAGCCTGGTGTCAGACGGACAGACAGACGGAGAGCGGAGTCTTAGTAATAGGATCTTGTTTTACAATTTGGGTACGGTACCCTAAAAAGATGTACCTAATATTAACTACTATAGCATTATACAGCAGCCATTGGTAACTATTATAATACAGTCAGAACAAATAAAAAAGTGCTGTCTTCACTTTTTTTATTTGGTCTGAGTTACCTATGTACATAAAACTATATAACAACTTACAAGTAAAGCGCAAATTTATCATATTCATAAACATCTGGTATACTCAATGCTCATAGACATCGGCACATAGCGGGAAACTATTAACGCGAATATAATTCAACATGGCCTATACGGCCGATACTAACAGATCGCCGGGAGCGCCGCTCCCTGTACGGCAAAGATTGTAACAGAGTGAAAAATATTAAATAAAATTACTTACTTACAGCTACTAGCTGTCTCCCACAGCTTTTGCGTGGATGAGTAAATTTATATTCGTCCACAATATTCTAGGAAATAAAAACCAACTAATCATTTTTATGGTCAGGGCCTTTAGTTAAGATGCATTCGATAATTTCGACAACGAAGGTCGAAAACAAAAATGTATGGCATTTGACTTATGCATCGCAAGTGACAGGTCTACAGTCTACACATAACGATGGCTTACGTCAAATCCCATACATTTTTCATTTCGAAGTTCGCCATCGAAATTATCGAATGCATCTTGACTTGACTTCACTGTAGAGATAATACGTACACGTTGATCAGTTTAGCAGTGTCGGAGCTTATCCTGGAAAACGTGATACGAGATTGTCGAAAAAAGAAAATAATTAAGACTCACGTACATGTAATTATAAAACAAAATTCCTTAGACATGAAAATTTTTAGTTTTCTCTATATACTTCTCTTCTTTATATACTCTATTAATATACACCTCACTATAATACGTTTAATTAAGTGTCTATTCTACCCTGAAACACTTATTCTTTGCCACTAAAACGATTAACAAACGACATCGACATCGGATAACATACGGCGAAGGCTCGTATTACTGCGGCACTGGGTCATATATAAATCAATGAATACCGGTAATTATTGATACATTTGTTCAGCGGCAAGTAAGGCTTCCTTTATTTTGTTACAATGTTGTTTAGATAAATAGAACCGGTGCATGGTAGGCATCACGTAGGGACAATTCCATAAGCGTTGCTTTGTATCCTATGGTAATAGCATGGCCACCTGCACGGCTGATTGCTGCATTGCACTTTACGTATCTGACTTTTGTTAATATTATCTAGACTAAATTTAAATATTGTAATTTTTTTAAAAATAACAATTTTCCATCTTTTTGCTAAAAGATGGTCCCGTGCGAGTTTCCTATCCGGTTCTTCTCACCGGGTTTGTTCCCGAACCGGTGGTAGGCATCACGTAGGGACAATTCCATAAGCGTTGCTTTGTAACCTATATGAAAATAAAACTTTTTTGATTTATATACAATTTATATATTTTTGGAGCTAAGGACCAGTTTACACTGAGACGCTTTGCGACGTTGAACTATTAATATAGGGTTTCAAAATTTAACTTTATAAACACAAGAAGATACATGTGTCATGGCAAGAGCGGCAACTCTCGCTGAAAAGTCCTGAGAAGCGTGAGCACAGCTGACAGTGTCTCTTCTCCCTCTCTCTCGCGTAGAGAATTCTCACTCGAAAGACTATTTGCGAGACTTCTCGTAAACAGACCGTATATTGGCAAGATATAAATCAATTATCCTACGACGTAGTCGGTATAATTTCTGTAGCTCATGACGTTTTAGTTACTTTCGATCAGTGGATTCTTTACATAGTCATTGATATGGTGATCATAGTATGTTTCGTCTCGATCGGGGTCAGCTGACATAATTAAACAAGTAATTTGTTTAACATAAATAAATAAAAAGCAAACATGGCGCCGGCGCCAGTAAGAATGCGGATTCACATTATTGTTGTGTTTATAAATTTGTTCTGCCTAGTTAATATGGCAAAAGCATATTGATTGTCAGCTTATTGTTGATTAAATGTTTTTTTTCTAAATTAGTCACGGTTGTTTTTGTGTGCGTTCCATGTCGTGCTGAGGAAATAATGAAAACATTATCTTATCTTAGCTTTTGCAGAAAATATTCTGTACCAGTGGCTAAGTGAATTCAGTGGCAGCTCGAAGTAGGTAAAGGGATGATTTGATAGAGTCTGTTAGCATATCAATAGAAATATAAATGAAGAAAAAATATCTTAGAACTAGACAGAAATTAGCAATGTCTAGAATTAGATAATTACTATCTGGTGGGTTATCTTTTTCTTTCCATTGCGCTTTCTGGTCACCCATCTATTAACGCTATCAGAGACGTGACGCTTAACTCGTCAATCTTTTATCAATATCTACCCATTGTCTCTTCCAATAGAGGATTCCCGATAATCATTTTAATAAAGCACCATTGATTGTTACAGTTACAATAAAATCGATGGGCGCGCAGGAAGCGATATATTAAAATTTGATCACTTGATCATAGAGCAGGATAAAAAATGTCTATTGATGTTATCTTAATTCTAAACCAACATTTACTGTTCGTGTAGTTGTAAAGTTTGGGTTGTAAACTTTACAATTTGAATATTTTTGTTTTATATTTTTAAAGCATCCTTAGAAATCTATGGACTATAGACTGTATATAAAATAGTATCTTTGTACTTAACCAGTAGAAAATTCGAAAAATTTCTCGGCTCTATCGGTTTTACGATTTTTTATTTATTTAATCGCCTTCGCTGGTTTATAATGTAATAATATGATTTTAGATTTAATATCTACAAGTAAACCACTGTAGGTACGTTTATTACCTTATAAAATAGTACCTTATAAAAGAAAAAAGTAGCTTTCGCTTTAAAGTATAAAAAAAGTTATCAAAAAAGTCTCACCAGTTAAGGGCTCGTCCGGGATTTGAACCCGGGACCTCTCACACCCGAAGCGAGAATCATACCACTAGACCAACGAGCCATGTGTCTAGTTCCTGAAATAGGGCAGCGGAAAATCTGGGAAATCTAGCCAGCTTTTCCGCTCCTAACAAGAGGTCGGAAAATTTTAAAGAAATTTAATTACTGTTGCCTGCTGTTGCTGTCCTACACGCTAAGGTCAACGAGTTATCTAGCTATTTAGATGCATACATTTTTTTTTAATTTCAAATAAAATTAAAAATCATTTTGAAAAAAAAAGTTGGTAGACATTGTCTTCAAAGTTTATTAACATTGGCGTCCCGTTAACTATAACCATGATATTTTAGCTAATTTCAACGAATGTTCATATAAAATATGATTAAAAATTTATAGATTATCTCCACTTCTCCGTGGATCTGAATTAAAAAATTACGGGAAATGAATTGGGAATGAAAATTGTACAATCTAAAAAGTCCCCACTATTTTAAACAGCGGGTCAAAAACGCCTTATGTCTTATAAATACAGTTAATATTATAAAAGACGTCACAGTAAGCGGTAAGTTAGCAAACTGTTAAATAACACATTCATTAATGCCCGCAAAACTTTAATTTTTTTGCTCGTGAGCTTTTAGTACGAATTTACTACTTACGGTGACTTATTATTCCCCTTATTATTGCGTAAACATACTAAGGCGGGTCAATAAGTCCGTGACTTTTTGAATTTCTAACCTCCTTACTGAAAAAGCAACACTACTCCTGTCAACAGGCATCTGTCAGTTGACTCCTATCAAAATTTGAACTTGCTGCGTCAGTTAGTTTGTGTTTTACAGCTATCTTTATCAGACTATCCAGTAACTTAAGGAAACAATGGAAAAAAGTGAATTTCGTGTGCTTATTAAGCATTATTTTTTGCGAAAAAAAACCATTACCGAGACCAAGGCTAAGCTTGATAAATACTATGGGGACTCTGCACCATCGATTTCAATGGTAAAAAAGTGGTTTACTGAATTTCGTTGTGGCCGTACAAGCACTGAAGATGCCGAACGTCCTGGACGCCCAGTTGAGGTCTCTACACCCGAAACAATCGAAAAAATTCACGATATGGTGTTGGCCGACCGAAGATTGAAAGTGCAAGAGATTGTGGAAGCCATAGGCATCTCGCATGGCTCAGTGGTTTCAATTTTGAATGATCACTTGGGCATGAGAAAGCTTTCCGCAAGATGGGTGCCGCGTTTGCTCACAGTCGACCACAAACGCAATCGTGTAACAACTTCACAGGAAGGTTTGGCGTTGTTTAATCACAATATGGAGGAGTTTTTTAACCGTGCACGAAACATGGATCCATCACAATACACCAGAGACCAAACAACAGTCAAAACAGTATGTTTCTAAGGGTGAATCGGCGCCAAAGAAGGCCAAGGTGGGTTTGTCAGCCAATAAAGTTATGGCGACTGTTTTTTGGGATGCACGTGGGATAATCCACATTGACTATCTTCAAAAGGGAAGAACAATTAAGGGGGAATATTATGCCAACTTATTGGACCGCTTCAATGAGGATTTGAAAAAAAACCGACCTCATTTGGCCAAGAAAAAAGTTCTTTTTCACTAAGACAATGCAAGGGTGCACACATGTGCAGTTACCATGGCAAAAATCCATGAATTGGGCTATGAATTGCTCCCACATCCACCCTATTCTCAAGATTTGGCTCCGAGTGACTACTTCTTGTTCCCAAACCTGAAAAAATGGCTCGGTGGAAAAAGATTTGACTCCAATGATGAAGTCATCTCGCAAACAAAGGCCTATTTTGAGGACCTCGACAAATCATATTTTTTGGAAGGGATAAAAAAATTGGAGAAGCGTTGGACAAAGTGTATAGAGCTCAAGGGGGACTACGTTGAAAAATAAAATGATTTATTTATCAAAAAATCTGTGTTTTATTCCAAAAGTCACGGACTTATTGACCCGCCCTCGTAGTTTTATTACTGTAAAACCATAAAAAAGACTTAAGAGACGATGATAATTATTCAAATTCTAATGCAAAATTTTAGAGATCCGTAGTTTCCAATAGAAACCCCTATAGTTTAGCTCAATCCGTCCGTCTGTCACACAGACGTCTGTCTGTCCGCCCTTGTATCTTCTGTAATTTTGAATATCATTGAATAAAATTTGGCACCGTTAAAGATTGCGTGTAGATTTTGTTTTTAGCATTAAATAAGTAAAATTATAATAATTTTATATTTTATCCCATACGTGTGAAGTGGAAATGAATTCTTCTCTTTTTCTTTTCGTGCTTTCAAGTAGAAGCGAGGTTTCATACACATATTGTTTATAAAATGAACTATTTTAGAGTAATCGGCCTCCAGAGTGTTGTACAAGATGGTTCATCCATTTCCAAATTATAAGACACAGAAACTCGTTACTTTCTATGGTAATGGCAAATGTTAAATACTCTAGAGGAAAATTATTTTCAGCAAAATCGAACAACAACTTTTGACGCAATTTGAAAAAACCTATTGCGCGTTGATATGCACAGAACTTTTCTATGAGCCGTGTCCGTACACGCTCTCGGTTTGGTTAGGTTATTAAAAACATATTGCGATATCTCGCAACAGCTCCTGTCGCGTGAGAATCTTTATACCGATGAGGGTTTTTGATATTTTTTCTGCCGTTAGGGGGCGGACCCAACTTACACAAAGCGTCATCACGTAAGTGGTATCAAAAACGGTCAATAAGAATTTTCGATTCTTTTTCTGTCACCAGGCGGCGCTTGGTAGCACGACGGTCCTTGTAGTGTACAAAAGCTGTCAGATGTCACGAATTTAAAAACTCTCATTGTACCTAAATATCAGTGTTGACGAAACTAACACAAAAATGTATGTACATTAAAAGCTACGTGTCTTGGACTGTTCTTTGAAAATTATGTACTCTACTAAAGCGGTCCTCGCTGTACTGTATATTTTCTAACTCAAATTAAATTATTATTATTGCCGCTATCGAAACGGTAAAAGACAAAATCCGTAATCTCCAAATGAACTTGTAATTGCTATAAGATCCTATCGGCACTAATAAAATAACGTCGATAAGTATAATCTATGAGTAATTAGGTAGTAATATATTGAGCATACATGTTTGTATCTCATCAGCGATCATTTTTCTTACTTTACGGATTCTGGGCCGGCTTATTTATCGTATATTATATTTTATGCTCGTATTTTATCTTGACGTAGATATGAAATTATTGAATGTCTTACACAAGTGTTTGATAACACTTTCTTTAAATGTTTACGTTTGTAACCATAACTTTGAGGCTTCGAATATGATTTATATGGTAATTAGGTACTATTTAAATTTGGACATAGGCGTTAAAAGTAAGAGGTGCATACAAATTCGTGTACAAAAACAATCTTTGTGAGCATCCAAAATTCTATTCCTAAGCATAATAGTATCTACTCAAATTCAAATTCATTATTCACACACATGAGACACACGCACACACACACAAACTTATATTCAGAACAGCATTAATATATAATGATTTATTATACTGTAGTGTACTAACGTATTATGTTATGTGTTCTACCTTTTACCTCACAGATGAATTTTTCTACGCGAATTGGACAGCATCTTAGCATTAATAACAGCTAATCCTTGCAGTCGAGTAAAACTGAGTTTTGAAATATTTTCCTGGAAAATGCACGTTAAGGCTTAAATATAGTAACCGCCGCCCGCGTTTTCGCGTAGAAAACCGCCCGCGTAAATATAGTATCGGGTATCCCACGGGAATACTATACTTTTTCGGGATAAAAGTAGCCAATCTATCCTGTGCCTAAACGAATCGAAATCCGTTCAGTAGTTCTTGCCTGAAGGTATGACAAACATCCACACATCCATCCATCCTCACAAACTTTCACATTTCTAATATTAAGTGGGAAGTAGGATTGCAGTTATTGAATTTCGTC
This sequence comes from Phengaris arion, assembly GCA_963565745.1. Classification (NCBI taxonomy): domain Eukaryota; kingdom Metazoa; phylum Arthropoda; class Insecta; order Lepidoptera; family Lycaenidae; genus Phengaris; species Phengaris arion. The sequence continues at coordinate 13,586,605 of OY751445.1, read as the reverse complement.
TCCCGCTTTCAACACTTCGTTTAATTCGCCACCGATTCTGAAACCGCACTCGCCTCTTCCTCACTCTCATAAAATGTGAAACCGCATGTCGTTGTACATGTTTTAGTCATATAATGGGAAAACTCGGAAAGTCCGTAACGGTGAATTAGACATACATTTACTAGAACAATTGCGGGGAGACTCGGCGCGAGATATGTCGCGCTACGTTGAGAAATCATGATGTCATTTCGACCAAATATTGTCGCGAGAAAGAGTTCTCTACGAAGCGCGACGTATTATATCGCATGGCGCTTACCCGAAATTATTCTATTTATGTGACTGTAATAACCTTGTGGTAAAATTGACGACTAAACACATATTTAAACAAATTTTAACTTTAATAAAAGAAAAAAATGCGCTGACGTCAATCACTGGTAACGGAAGTAGGTATATTTTCATGAATGCTTGTTATATTACATATTTCTAATAGTTGTACCTGTAGTTTCTTATGATTGTCACCTCTATGGTTTTTAAAGACAACAAATCAAAACTTGATATCAGTCAAATTCCCAAATGTGTAATATGGTAATCGTATGCGACAGTACCAAAATTACCATGATGTCATTGGGAATATAAAAAGTTATTTTTATATTGACATGTACAATACATTATTGATGACGTAGTTCGAATAGTTTTACCGTGTAATAACGGTTGTTTACGTCAATTTTTTATCTTCGTTATCGCCGGAGATACCGGAAGCAATAAAGTATTAATGTGCACGACTGTACGCAATACTTCGGTAGGCTTATTGGTCGTCTTCGATTTCGGGAGATAACCTATCACCCGTATTGTCTTAATAGATAATAAACGGTATTTAATATGCTGATCGGGTTCAGGGGTCATCGTTGTCCAGTTTGTGCAGTTGTGCGTTATGGCCAAATAAGGCTAAATATGTTTATTTGGCCATAACGCACAACCTCATAAAGAAAAGAACTCTGAAAACGTGTCGGCAATTGGTTGAAATTTACCAACGACTTTCACCAGCTACACTTTTTGGAATTTAAGCGTAATATATTATACTATATACTAACAAGACTATTTTTGAAGTGAAAACTTCTTTAGCGGCGCTGTGTACTTCTTTTGGAATGGGTAAAAATTTCTAAACTCGCGTCAGGACACGTGACCTGATCGAAAATTCGTAAGACGGATGGAGAGAGGACAGGCGGCGCAGGGCGCTTGCGCGAATGTTCGTGTGTGTTAATGTTACAGCGTGCCACGCGCATCCATGGATGAGATTAATATTATTAATTTATTTTGTTTATTTTATTATTTATTATTATTATGTAAAATAATTGTAATAGTTCTGAAGTGTTAAATTTTTAATGTAATATAAATTGTCATGTTTGTGTACGATAGCGCAATAAATGAATATTGTATTCCACCACATAAATAATAGTACTTTTATACTGATAATGAAAGCAATTCGTACAAAATTATTCTCTAACCATTCCAAAATATCAAAAATGCACAACGTTAATATTCAAGTTTTCACTTCTGCTGGCACTCCCGGAGTGCAACCCGTCGAATTTTTTTTTCACCTAATTAAATCTAAACCTGCAAGTATTTTCATAAGATTGATTTAATTTCTATGTTTGTAATGAATGGATTCCGAAACTACTGGACTGATTTTCATGACATTTGGCACAGACATAGAGTAGACCACGGGGAAGGACATAGGCTACTTTCTCTCGCGGAAAAATGTACGGTTCTCACGGGATATTTTTTTTGCGAGTCGAGGGAAACATTTAGTATCATAATAAAAGTTTATCTGTACCTTTTAGAGGATAGAATGAAAATAAAGCTATCCAGAGTAAATAAACGTGACCTGCACAAGGCACACAGTTCAAATATGCAATCAGTACTCGTATAGGTAGGCACATATTACTAGTTTTCGTAACAGCGTGGGAATTTTTTTGTACTGATGTAATATCCTACTTACTATTATATATGTGAGAGTTTGTGAGGATGGATGCATGGATGGATATTTGTGACTCTGTCATGCAAAAACTACTGAAGGGATTTTAATCTAATGTGGTATGGTAGGTAGAGAAAGTTCTGGATTAACACATAGTCTCCTTTTTATTCCGTAAAAGTATAGTGTTCCCGTGGTATACTGCATTTACCCAGGTGGAGCTGCGGACAAAAGCTAGCAACAGCATAGAGGTAATATCGCATTGATAATGCTTTGAACAATCGGGGAAAATGCGTGCTCGCGGATGCCGCTTGCGGTGTTTTCAAATCAAAGTATCGGTAACGCGGTGAGGTAACGCTGGGGTAACGTAACGCTGCGGTACCGTAGCTTTACGAGCCGATACTATAGTCTAAACGGTTTCCCTTTATAGGCTACTAGATGTACCCCGCGACTTCGAGCGCGCACAGAAAACCCACCGAAACCGTACATCTTGCCGCGATAAAAAGTAGCCTATGTCCTTCCCGGTGGTCTACTCTATATCTGTGCCAAAGGGGAATGCCAAGATTTCCTATTGAGCTTGGCCAGAACCAACAAAGGTGAATCATACACGATAAAAATTGTAGAATTAAATAGGCAAATTACTTTTTTCTAAGAAGTTCACCAAAAAAAATTAGAGCTTAATGAAATATCAAGGAAATATCACTTACGTGACGTCACTGGTATGAAGTCTGAGTTAATACAGTACGACCGTCGACCACGATCTCAAAAGCTTTCGGGAATCTTCGTTTTTCATACATCGTCTGTCATTTTCGTAGAAAAATGAGCCGAGCGCTATTAGCAAAATGGTGTCTGCAAAATCTTTGGGATAGGTGCGTTTTTTTTATCAATATCCAATATGACGTCCGATATCGCGCCGATAGTGACAAAGACGGGTATATGTTTCATATTAAAACATATACTTGTCTCTCTCAGGTCTATGTACGCGCTCGTATGGCATGCGTCAGTAATGTCGGAAATAAATAAAGTACTTTTTAAATTGAGTTTTTATCGGTGAAGTTCTACAAGTTTCTTTTAAATCTCAAAAATCATATGGTTTTCTAATATGAATTAACAATATGATAGAAAGTTTGTTGGTTGTTTTTTTTATTCGAACCGGATCTTGACATTCCCCTTTCATCAAAATCGATCCAATAGTTTCGAAGCCTATTCAATGCAAACAAACAAACAAACTTTTCCACGTTATAATATTAGTACCTATAGGTAATACTAGGAACAAAATATTAATATATTTTCTCTCTTTTGCTATTCTTTGTGTCAGCAATCGTTATTAAATCTCAACCGACAATAGAAACAAAGTAATCTAACGTGGAAGGATTACATTCTTTCTGTCACCCTTCGCAAAATCTACAATACATTCTTTGTACGTTTTTACATTAAGGTTTTGACAAACTTTCTAGACCAAGTTTAAATGTTATCTTCGAATGTAGTCAGAACTAAACACGACAAACGAAAACAGAACAATTACACGATTACAGCTCGCTTATGGAAATTTTAGAATTTCTTTAAAATTAGCCATACTTACCAAGAAAATATCAATTTAGGATGAAGTTCTTATTAATTTATACTCACACTTCCCAGATTTCTTCTCCCCGAGTTCCAATATGGGAATTAATCCGAGATTAGCTTTGGCTTATGTCATGTAGTAGCGCGGGCGGGAAGACGGCAATTTTGGCCTCATACCAAACCCCACATGCAGCAGACTGAACCTCAAATTGCTAACGGAGACGCGAGACTGTCGTATTTTATGTCCTCGTATTATTCACCAAGTATCCTTTTGTTGCGGTCATTGTATTAATTTGGACATTATAGGACTTTCCTTGTTGCATAAGTTTTTAAGTTTCTTAGCTTCGTTTTAGGGTGAAGTTTCTCTAGGCTGTTACACCTAGTTCTACTGTCATTATTTATTTAGGATACACCAGTAGTTATCTACCTAATCCTATATCTTACTACTATTATAAATGTGAAAGTTTGTGAGGATGGATGGATGTTTGTTACACTTTCACGCAAAAACTACTTAACAGATTTCCATGAAGTATAGTAGTAGTTTAGGCTCTGGATTAAAACATAGGATACTTTTTATCCCGAAAATATACAGTATTCCGGTGGGATATTGTATTTACGCGGGCGAAACCCCGGGCAAAAGCTAGTGTAACATAAAATGCAGAATGCACTTGCTTTCAAAGCTTATTTTATATTCCTTGTAGATCTGCATCATTTGAATTGCCATTCCTTTATGTGGTTCCTGCTGGCGAAGACCCAGTGGTCAGTACCTCCTGTTCACCATGCCTCACCATGATGGCCGTTGAAATTTCCAGCTTTGAAGGTTGTAGGCATCACATAGAGTCAATTCCGTAAGTGTCATAATGAACTTTTTGAATTTGAATTAAAAAGAAAACCTATTCGTTCGATATTTAAAACGTCCTATTTTGATTTAAACCGTAACTATTTAACGCTCATCGTACGCGTGTAATGCGCGCTTTATAGCCCATATCAACTTTGGTTTACGGAATTATTATTCGTTTCGCCAGCGAATTAAGTGGCAACTGTATTTTTACGATGTCTCTACTTCGTATGGTGGAAATTTGTAAATGAATAGACAATTTTGTGTTTCAATTAAATCTGCTGTTGTATTAATAATTTAATAAGCCCAATCAAAGTTTCTACGTATTCTGAAATGTGAGTTCATAATGTTCTACTGTTCTGTTCCTATTCATATTACATATTATGTTATGCGGGTAGTTTTATTATGTTTTTAGCAAAATAGTTATTTGCTACCTATTCTTTGGTAAATGATTCGTAAAATCAATTTTAAAAAGCTCCAAACTCCAGAAAACATTTAAGCGGACCCACTAGGCGCTCAGTGTAGATTTCGCCTGACATAGCGACTTACACTATCATAAATAAATCACTAAATACTCTCTATTTTATATGTCATCAATAAATACAATATACATATAATATAATCGTAATTGGTCGCTGTCTGTACAAGGAAGATATCTAAGAAAAACTATTACAACGGTGGGTTTATGAAGAAACAGAAGCCAAAACAATAATTTTTAGAATTTTTATGTGTCTCATGATAGAGCGACTTATACTTTCATAAATACTAAATAAAATACTTTCTATTTTATATATTAATATAAAATTGTATTATTAGCCGTTACCTTAGGTCACAACTATGTATGTAGTAGTTAGCTCCAGCTCATATTATGATTCTTTTTTTTTTCAACTCATATTATGAGCGCCATTTTACGCATTTCTATTGAAAACTGTCTAAATTGATGTTTTCTAATATGGTGAAATCAGAAGAATCATGTAGTCATTTTATAATTTAACGAGTTTTGTATGGAAAAAAAAATATAAGAAACATAATATGAAACACCTAAAGTGGCGTTTTTAGACTCCCAGAACCACATTCTTTGGAGTTTATAAATTGTAGTGATTTCGATGAATATTTAATAATATGTGTAATAATCATAAACATCCTTGCTACATTCGTGAATTTATTGATTTAAAAATAATTATTCAATATATGCAGACGAAAATTTTGAAAAATATTTTTTATTATTTCTAAATGAAATTTAAAAAGTTTGTTTCAGAATGTCAACAGAAAAAGCTACCACTTATGTTTTCTTTCATCACAAAAGTTGCATAACTTGACTGGTATAGCGCCATACTCATGGTCCCGTCTGCATATTCCACAGATCTAGCAAGGTTCGCGCTCTACGCTTGCATATCCACTACCGCGGCCTTGAAGCGGACTTGTATGCAAAAATTATAAATGATGGACACTATTAATATTAATGACTAGCTGGGGTGCCAGCTTCGTTTACGAAGAACTATCGGAGACGTAACCCTCTTTTTATACACGGAACCCTAAGATAAAATAGCCTATATATACCTTATAACATCAGTTATCCGTCAGTGAGAGTTCCGTGAAAATCGGTCCAGCCGTTTCAATGATTAGCCGGAATAAACAGACAGACAGACGGACGGACAGACAAAAATAAAAAAAAAAAAGATTTTTTATTTTAAGTACCGTATATACTGTCATATGCATTAAGAGAAATGCTGTTAATTTTAAATTACAAGCAGACACTTCAATTTTATTTATTTGTTGTGATAATAGGCAATAGTATCGGTGTTGGATTTGCAGGCTAGGCGGTCAGTGTGCCCTTTAAGATTTTCAAAGGTTGCATTTACAGTAAATCATACCTCAAGAAAAGAAAAAAGGCTGAAAAGTTCTGACAGGTAATGTCTAAATAGACTTTAATACCCTCTTTCAAGTGAGCCGTTCCCAGTAACACAATTACGTTCACGGCCCCATTGATGATATAGATTACTAGTTTTATGTTAACATTCCGCGGCGTGATTTAAACGTTTATGTCCAATGAAAAATGTTTATGCTTCGAATAAACCGCCATATTGACGAGATTGACACGTCGGCCATATTGTCCGCTGTCAGGTGTCAGTCAATAAGTGTCAGCTTAAATCAATCACTAGTGTTGGGTCCACTCGAGCTCGATGGACCGTAGTCTATGGGCTTAAGGGACATTTTGGATCCCTCAATTGGATTTGTATTAATGATGCACCTTCTGTATTTACCGACGCTATTATCGATAATAATAAAATCGATTACGGAATAGTAAAAGTGTTGAATTGAATCGTGTTACAAATAGGGATGTTTTTATGGTCATATAAATTTTCTTCGCTTACGAGGAAAAGAGGAGCATCGTTATAATTTACAGTAATTAGTTTCAATTTAATTTATTGTCACTGATTATTGTTGTTTTTTTGTGTCGCTCTTGATAGGAATATAGTATCGACGGAATACCTGTACGTGTGAATTTGGGATGGGACTTACAAAGAAAAAAGATTGCGTTATTTTTGTACAGACTTTTATAGTTAGGGAGGTGGCAATTTAGGTACATGGTTTCACCGTCATTGATACTAAGACGTGATGTAGTCGGCAACTACCTATGTGAACTAGATAAAAATAGTGTCGCCACTTTATTTCCGCTCAGGAAGCTCTGATTTTTTTATCATGAATAATTATAATAATTATAATAATTATAATAAATTTTAGGTAAATAACTATCGAAAATTGTCCTACCGTTTCTGCTATCAACTACATCTTATTAAATACTATTTATAGATAGTGAAATGAAAGCTAGCAGAAGTCAGGATGATTATTAAAAAGACGATGTAGGGATATACTACTAATTATTTTTTTACAATTTAATAAATATTTCTATAAAAACTCCCACTAACCTAACATTTGCCAGGTTTAATTTTACTATCTATAAAATGTATTTAATAACTAATAATTGATGGCAGACTCGATAGTATAATTTTTAACAGTTTTTTTACCCAAAAATATCATACGTATTTATAAAAAAAATCAGAGCTTCCCGAGCTCGCCACTATTTTTGTTTAGTTCACATGGTTGTAGACTACATTTATACGTCTTAGTATCAACCTAGATTGCCACCAGCTTCCTAGCTATTTTTCTTTAAAATAATAATCTTTAAAAAAAATATATTGAACTGATTCCAAAATGTACGCATCAGTTCAAAAAATGTAGGCTGATGTACAATATCAGATGTACAATGCACAGTGCTGTGTTATATTTTAGACTTCAACGCTCAATATTATAAAGGGAATAAGTTTGTTTGATGGAACGCGCTCTGAAAATCTGAAAAACTATTGGTTTTTCAGATTTTTAGAGCGCGATTTGATAGATCTTTCTATTTTGGACAGTTCATTAATTATAATTATTTCATAATCATCATTTATTCACGACATGTGGTTTTCCTTCGATTTCCTTTTTACGCGTAGTCCAGGGCAACAGCTAGATGAATGCCAACATTTACGTTAAGTTAGTTCACATATAGGTTTCTGTAACTTTAATTTAACCTGTAAACGGTCGTTGTACAAATACGTCCATTCTGTATTTATAGCTAGTTCTCACCTCGCGCCGCGGCGTTCCGAGGAGGTGCGCATGCGCACAAAAACTTCTACCTGCCGTAATGCGTTCCTAGAATGTGAAATTGTAAAGACAAACACACGCCTCCTGTACTGACCGGTGTACAACTACAAAGACACTAATTCGATTTAATACGTCTTTTTAAAATTCTTGTGTGTTGGAAGTTGGAATCTACTAGGTAGATCCAGTTGGTCGGTTGGTCAAACTCTATAGTTTGAAGGTGGTGGAAACAAAATTAATATCATATAGTTTTTATTTTTATAAATTAATATATATGGTTTCTAATATTCTCATGTGAAACTCAATTTGGCTCTCAATGTATTTTAGTTTATATTAACACTAATTTTTCCCGCGGCTCCGCCCGCGTAAATATAGTATCGAGCATTCCAAAGGAACACTGTACTTTTTCGGGATAAAAGAAGTTTATGTTGTAATGCAGAGGATCAATTCTGCTGCATAAAACCTGCATTAATACAATTACAATCAAGTCCCGATACGCTAAAACTGTCAAGCCTTTATTCTCGTAAACGTAAAACCAGCGTGAAACGCGTTCTGATTGGTCCAAACTGCACAAAATCAGTTAATGATTAAGCTTCACTTATAATACAATCAAAGTAAAATGAAAGTCTACTTCATTTTTTTGAAGTTTAATTGAGGTTCAGAGCCTTTAGGCGGCTTTAACGTATTTCTTATGAAATTTGGTATGATAGTACTAAACTACTACCATACCAAATTTTGTGACAACCCGTTCAGTAGTTTTTGCGTGAAAGAGTAACAAACATACATCCATCCATCCATCCATCTATCCTCACAAACTTTCACATTTATAAAAGTGGTAGGATTTGTCCTGTGTCGAGTGAGTGAGAGTGCGAAAGTCAAAAGTCTGAAGAAAAAGTGAAGATTTTTTTGTTATCGGCATCGAAGTGTAAATAATAAAAATATTAATTGCACCGATGGGTTAAGAATTTAGTTACTGATTTTATTTCAATAATGATGCAACTATGTCTGCATAATGAGTCAAAAGTTTTTGCACGTTCGTCGACCACCCCAGATGAAATTTGCATTCAGAATGAATCGAGTTGTCAACTTTTTGCCCGCCGCTGTAATCCCATTTGTAGTTCCGTTTTGTTGAGTTTTTGTGCCAATTCGAGCTTCAATCGTAACCCACTTACAATTTGTCGTAACGATATCGGAATGTTAATTTTCGCAAAGTAAAATAATTTCAGTTTTACTTCCATCCAATTTAGTAATGTACTATAGAAAAGTAGGCAAACGTAGTGTAGGACTTCCTGCGGCACGATGGACCAATGATTTGAAGAAGGTGGCTGGCAGCGGATGGATGAGGGCTTCCCAAGATCGGGATGGTTGGCGCTCATTGGGGGAGAGGCTGATGATGATGATGATTAATAGGTACCAGTAATGGATTGAATGAGGGTGTTTGATATTTTTTCTGCTGCTAGGGCAGACCCAACGCACACAAAGCGACATCTGGTGGCGTAAGTGGTATCAAAAACAGTCAATAAGAATTTTCAATGTCACGAATTTAAAAACCCTCATTGAAACAGAATCAAAGCAATTGCCGCCAAATACATAACAAATCATAGAAAAAGTTCATTTACCTTCGTCGTAAAAGTTATTTTACCTTAAATCCTTTACAAATTACAATATTGTTATTCTTACGTGATTCAATTTAAGTGCGCAGATTTGTCGTACGACGCATCGTCGTGACGTCACCGACGCTAATCCTGACGAGGATACAGAGCGAGGTGTAAATCCTCTAAATATCCCCAAGCGTTTTGTCGAGTAACGGTTGCCATTCATAGTTTCCGTTACGTGTGCGAGCAAAAGGGAAAAAAAGTACCTGAATGTTTCTTTTGATATTTAACGGAGGCTATATTATTGTGGTCTGCTGTTACATGGCCAGGAGGTTAACGATTTGAACTTTGAGGCTTAGACGAAAATACAATGGGTATAGACCAGTGGTTCTTAAACTTTTTTGGTGACGGAACCCTTTTGGAAAGCAAAATACTTGACGGAACCCTACAATAAAACAATAGTTTTTAAAAGTGTATTCTTTATTAATAAACATAATAAAAGTACAATGTAACAGTTACTGATTATTACTTACTTTAACATGCCACATGGCAAGTACATTATTACAAGATATTAAAAAATAAAAAATCTAACTAATGGGAGGTATGAAACTGTTTTTTATTTTTCATTAATTGGTTGATGTCAGGTTGGATAGAAGACAGTTGCAGTCTCATGTCAGGTTCGGCGTCCAGTCTATTGCGATATTTTGTTTTCGTGGCTGCATACGTTGAGAATCCTGTTTCGCACAAATATGTTGTTGGGAACGGGAGAAGAATATTCAGAGCCATTTTGCCAAGCATTGGATATTGATTACGAATTCTGCACCAAAAATCGTTGAGAGGCATCGTTTTGAACAGTGACTCCATACTTGTGTCTGATGACATTTCTAAAAGAGATTCATATATCTCGTTTGACATACTTTCGGGCTTTTGCAAGCTGGGTAATAAAGGATTATGAATCCATTCAGTTTTATGTTTGTATTCTGTTCTTCGGGAAAATACTTTTCAAAAGATGCGCGCATCGAAGTGAGATATTGGACCAATTCTTCAAACATATCATCTTGAAACATTTCTGAGTCGTTATCGCTAACAAACTCACTGAGTGACGTAAAGCTTTCTATTTCTCTCTTATCACCGCAAACAATTCAAAAATCTAATTTTCTTTTGAACGCAGTTATTTTGTTATAGGCCTGGAACACTGTTGTCTGTTTACCTTGCAATGATAAATTCAATTCGTTTAGTTTTTGAAAGATATCCGCCATAAAAGACAATCGGAACAACCAAGTTTTATCATACAAACGGTCTTTCAAATTAAAAGGAGTATCAGCTGAAAGAAATATTTGTAACTCCGCTCTAAGTTCAAATAGCCTTGTTAAAGTTTTACCCCGAGACATCCATCGCACTTCTGTATGGAGCAGCAGTGTTTTATGTTTGCTGCCATAATCTTCACACAATAATGAGAACAATCGGAATTGTAGTGGTCGTGATTTGAAAAAATTAATTATTATTACCGCTTCATCCATAACTAATTTTAGATTTGACGGCATTTGATTCATTGCAAGTGCTTGTCTATGCAGAATACAATGGCTGGAACTACTATTAGTCGCTTTATTTTTATGCGTGACACTGCTCCTGCTGTTTTACCTGTCATCGCCTTGGCCCCACCTGTACAAATGTCAATGCAATCGTTCCAACTGAGATTGTTTTCTTAAAAAAATATGTTTATTTTATTAAAAATTTCTTCCCCGGTAGTGTTTGTAGGCAGCGGTGAACACATAAGCATGTCTTCTTCAAAATAAATTTTCATATGAATATCTCACGATAACCAGCAAGATAGCCAGACCAGCGACATCAGTTGACTCATCCATTTGCAAGGCGAATCGTGTTTTTTGTAGACGTGTAACTAGTTCTTGTTTGACGTAGCTTGCCAGATCATGGATTCGCTGTTAAACAGTATCGTTTGATAGCGGCACAGTAGAAAGATGCTTTGCAGATTTTTCATCGTGCATACATTTTGTTATGTCTAACAACTGTGCAATGCGATAGCTAACTAAATATGATGCCTCCGTGGCCTTTTCATTAATAGTTTGTGTTACATGCATCATATTTTTTTGACTTTCCAATAACTGTACTTTTCTGCGAACAAAAAATTCTTTATTCTTGTCTTTAGACTCGGGGTGTACAGTTTCCAAATGTCGGCGCAATTTGGCAGGTGCCATGGAACTATTAGGAAGCAGTTTACTACATAGCATGCAGAGAGGTGAGCCGTTGGAATCAACAAATCCGAAACTGATATATGATTCATCATACTTCCTTTTTTTCGTCTTTGAAACCGTGGAGCTTGACGTCGTGGCATTATCGTCTGGATCGGTAATTGCTGCATTCTCCGCGCGTACTGCTTTTGAACATTCAGCGTCATTAGAAGATGTTGTTGCAACACGTTTAACGCCTTTAAGCCAACGTTCCATTCTTCTTTATTAATAATGTTACACGTCAGGATGGTGGGGTCAAAATAATGCACAATCGTTACTGCTTATAAGAGACTATGTTTAGTCCAAAGAAGAAATGTACAAATCTGATACAATCAGAATACAGCAGGCAGTAGAACAATAAACACTAGTTACATATCACGTTTAAACTCCGCAATTCGCTAGCCAGCTTGTAAGTAGGTAGGTAGGAACTTATCGCTCCGAACGCTAATCGTCAACTGACTGACGAGACTCGATCTCGAACATTCTCAAAAATACTCAAGTCGGCGCCTTTGATAAACAAAAATCGGAAATAAAAATAGAAATACAAAAAATGCATTGTAAATAAGTTTATTAGCAATCATGGCAAGGCAAACAATGAACCAACTGCAAAATTCAAGGCGGCTAATATAATAATCCCTCTGTTTATAAACAATGTTGATAAGAACACGACCGAACAAGATATAATTGAATATATTAGCGATAAAACACAAGTGAAAGTGAATTCAAGAAAACTGCACCAAAAAGAGTCTAAGCTCTTCAATGCTTTTATTGTTTATGTACCTAAAAATAAGTTATCTTTGTTCTTAAATGATAACCTGTGGCTTGAAGGTATAACCTTTCGCCGTTTTGTTAATTTTAAGAAAAATTCTAAACACACTAGTGATGAAATTTCAGTTATTAGGTAAGTACACCAAAATGATGGATATTAATAGTGCTACAAAATTTATTACATTTAATTGTAGGTCACACAAGATCAACTGATTGTATTCGGTCCCTGTGTAAGACGGCAGACATTATTGCACTGCAAGAGACATGTCTGCTCCCGCATGATATCCCTTTGCTGGGTACAGTGGACTTGAATTTTGATTTTGTTGGAAAATCGGCTATAGATACGTCGAAGGATGTGATGCGTGGGCGTCCATATGGAGGTGTAGCAATTTTGTGGCGAAAAAATTCATTTGTTTCCGTGACACCTGTGAAATGTGTTAGTGATCGAATTATTGATATTAAGGTAACTCTGGTGGACTGCTCCTTCTTAGTATTTTCGGTGTATATGCCTACAGATCAACCAATGCACTTAGTGGAATTTACTCATTGCTTGGGTGAGTTGCATGCCATTATTGACAGTTATAATGTGGAATACGCATATATATTGGGTGATTTTAATGCCCACCCGGGTAGACGGTTCGGGGATGAACTGTCTGACTTTTGTGAAATACAGGACTGGATTTGTGCTGATGTAAAAATACTAGACTTAAACTTGAGTTCGTACACCTATATTAGTGACAGTCATGGAACAAATAGTTGGCTTGACCATTGTATTGTAACACAGGGTACTATACATACTATTGTTAATGTAAATATAAATTATAATGTATTCTGGTAGGACCATTTTCCACTGGAAATACAGTGTAATGTGTTAAGAGCACAAATTATGCATCCCACTAAAAATATAAATTCAATCGTAAGGGGTGAAAGCGATGAATCTCAAATATTTTTATACAAAGAATTTTGTAATGAAAAATTAAAAGGAATTGATTTCCCCGAGGCTCTTACAAACTGTGCCGATACTTTGTGTGATATTTCTTGTCATAAAAATGTGTTGCTAGATATTTATAATAGACTCATAACCATCCTAAGTGAAGCTTCTATATATAGTGCTCAACAAAAACCTAGTAAATATAAAAATAAGTATGTATGTGGCAGGAATAAATATGTAAAGGCTGCGCATAGTGAGGCTCGTTTTTGGTTTAAATATTGGATACTGTATAATAAACCTAGAACTGGATATGTATATAACAAGATGTGTGAGACTAGAAAAGTTTTCAAAACAAATTGAAGTGGTGTCAAACAATTAAACATCAGATTAAAATAGACATTTTGGCTAAGCATCACTCGAATAAAAAAAATTCTAGCTTCTAGAAAGAAACAAAGCACTTAAATCCTAACTAACTTTAATCCTGATAGCTGAAATGTTCAAAGAGCATTTTAAAAATATGTCGTCACCTACAAACACAGCCTCAAATATTAGTTATAATAGTAATAATAAACATTGTAATGTGCAGTATGCTAACATGCAGTCAGTGATGATTAAAGCAGAGAACATAAGATATGTTTTAAAGAAAATAACTCGGGGTAGATCACCGGGGCACGATCATTTAAGTATTGAACACCTACAATATGCCGGGGCCCACTTATTGAATCATGGATATTTAACTGACAGCATGCTACAAACTGTAGTAGTCCCAGTAGTCAAAAATAAGACAGGAGATTCTGGCAATAAAACTAATTATAGACCTATATCCCTGGCAACTATTGAAGCGAAGGTACTGGACAGACTGCTTGACGAGCACTTGAGAGACCATATCAAGTTTCACGATGCTCAATTTGGTTTCAGGCCTGGTCTATCTACTGAGGCTGCTGTCCTGTGCCTCAAGCAGACTGTTCAGTATTATACGGCTACTCCAGTTTATGCTCTATTTCTCGACTTGTCTAAAGCCTTTGATTTGGTCCAATATGACATGCTCTGGAAAAAACTCCGTGAAGATACTAATATACCATATGCATTTATCTCTATCGTGGAGTATTGGTATTCAAATCAAAGGAACTACGTGAAATGGGCTGGGGCACACTCTGACATGTTCAGGCTGGAATGCGGGGTGAGGCAGGGGGGGGAGGGGTTAGCTCGCCAACGCTTTTCAATATGTACGTGAACGGGTTGATTGATGAGCTCAGCAGCGCTGGTATTGGATGCTCCATTGACGGTACCTTTGTCAACAATATTAGCTACGCGGATGACATGGTGCTGCTTTGCCCATCAATAAGTGCTCTCAAGAAGCTTGTTGATATCTGTGAGTGACTCGCTGCGGCCCATGGCCTTAGGTATAACACTACCAAAAGTAAGTTGCTGGTCTTTAAAGCTGGTAACAAGAGCTATAAGGTCCCTCCTGTGATGCTAAATGGTGCTGCGGTTTCGCAAGTAAAATATTTTAAATACCTGGGTCGGTGAAACGCTCAAAGATGACGAGGACATGGAACGGGAGCGAAGGGCTCTGTGTGTTATAGCTAATATGCTATTTCGTAGGTTTGCACGTTGTTCCAGAGCAGTGAAGATAACTCTTTTCAAAGCGTATTGTCACTATCTGTACACAACTTACAGGGCCCTGCGAACCCAATATAATAATGCCCTCAGGGCATTTCTGGAGCTGCCTCGTCACTGTAGTGCTTCAGGGATGCTAGCTTCAGCTGAAGTTGATAGCTTCTCAGCTATAATTAGGAAATGTGTAGCATCTCTGATAAGGCGGGTGCGTGGCAGCGCCAACAGTCTCCTGAAGACAGTAGCAGGAAGGCTGGACGTGGACAGTGCTATCATGCAGCACTGGACTCGCATCCACCTCACCAAGGACACCGATATCACGTATAATACTTATATTGTACGTGACATTGGTGTCACTCATACAACTAGATTTTAAAAACCAAGTTTTAATATACTAACATAGCTTCTAAGTTAAAATGTTTACTAACACTATGGCCTGTTGACCGAAATAAAAACATTTTATTTTTTAATTATTTTATTTTTTTATTGTAAACAATCTCGACTTTTTATTTTGAAGTTAGAGCCGAAAGTCGCTTGTTCACAACTATAGTGTCTAATTCAGAGGCGGCTTTTATCAAAGGGACTGCGCGCTCACAAGTATACGCGCGGCGGCGGCGCGGCGGGCAGAGTCAAAACGTTCGACCAGAGAGAGGTGTTTTGATTTTTTTTTCTAAATTCTTGCGGAACCCCTACAGGGGTATCGCGGAACCCCAGGGTTCCGCGGAACACACTTAGAGTATAGCTGGTATAGACATCAGTCCAAATAGATAGAAAAATTTGATTTTTAAACAAAACCAAAAAACAGTCGTAGGATGTCCGGATCATAATTTCTACATTGACGTGGCGGTTCGTTAGCATCAGTTCACACTGAGACACGACGCGATGCAGCGCTGATTCATAATTGAACTTTATTCACTAAACAAGAATATTTGAAATACCGATTTTGAATACCGATTTGTAATTAAACTTTATTCACTACATAGGAAGAAACGTTTAATTATATCGTTACATTGAGACTCTCACAAATAGAGTACGTCAGCTAATTTTTGCTTTTAAAGTTTTGCGCAATGTTTTAGATCAAAAAATATTAAGACACGTATACCTCGCTCTTTGTCAATCAATATTATCGTACTGAATTACGTCATGTGGTGGAGCGGGTAAATGGCAGAAATAGCACAAAGAGCTTTACTTAAGGTGGCCACATTCCGCCCATTCCTGTATCCCACTAACCAGCTTTTCACATCGTCTAAAGTGCTATCAGTCCGACAGCTATTTGTTTTAAACATAGTATTAAAACAACACTCGGCTCTTTTTTATTCTCCCGATGATGAAAATAAAAGACGAAAAGATATCGATACAATGAGGTAACTAAATTTGCATTTTTATCGAAACTTTACGTATTATTAGGTCCACTTCTGTTTAATAGAATGAATGCATTAGAAAAATTATTTCACAAAACTTTAGCAATTGAAAAAATACTGTAATTGAAATTTTACAACGTATGTCTTATGATAACACTGAAAAGTTATTATTAGTTTGTAAATAAACAAGAACTTAGTGTTATGTATTTTAACTGTGTTTAAATGTTTTTCTTATTGTTGTTATTTCTGCTAGTTTTAATGAATTACCCTGTTTTCCTAAGTTTATATTATTTCTTAAGTTTAACATATCAATTTAATAACATTGTAAAATATGTTCACTTAATCTTATCAGTGATTATATAATATTAATATTATTGTATTTATTAGCCCCTATCGCCTGAAACACAGGGCAACCTAGTTCAGGCAATTCAACATGTTAAGTTAGATCATAAGATAGTTTTTAGGTATTTTATATAACACATTGTAATGCACAATTTTATTATATGAATAAATATTTTTGATCTTTTCAATTGCTGTTCTAATTTCGAGCTGCACGGAGCTGCGTAGCGCAGCGCCGCTCTTGCAATGAAACGTATATCTTCTTCAGTAGTGAATAAAATTAGAAATGCAGCGCCGCGTCGCATCTCAGTGTGAGCTGACCCTTATGTCACCAAGTCACAACGCCAAGCCGTTTGATGCGGCGAGCATTAGATGGTTTATTTAAAAAATGAGTAAGGTGTAAAAATTGACAGACATTTCGCTATCATCACACCAACGGCATTACGGCACATAGGACAGTAAAATATTCCATTCTCTTCTCCATATATTTAAGGACTAGTATATTTTCACAATTTATGCGAAAAACATGATATAAACTAAAGAAAATAACATCACTGGACAGTATCGAGGACAATAAGCGCGAACAGGAGCGGCAACTGGCAAATAACTATCCCATTTCTCTGATTTATTCGCCCAAAGTCTGGTTATTTGTTAATGTATGCAAAATAAACACAACCATTACTCACGACCGCGACCGGTGACTTCCATCAGTATCATTATCACTGACCACCCCACTTGGCTTTCTCCTTGGTTAGGCTGGACTACACCATACAACCTACGCGGCATGGAGGCTGGAGTAAGTATAGATTATGGGCTGAGATCCCAAGCCGTATGAACGTATGTGCACCTACAAATTGGCCCACAATATAGGGTAGTCTGACGGGCCTGGCATCTCAGTCCATTAGAAATATCTCTAAACTCCATGCTATCAGGGTTGGCGAACTTGGACTGTCGAATATTGCACAGAATATACCTGTCAAGCTGATACAGTACGGAAACCGGCACAGTTGTGCAACATATACGCTCCGGTTGCTCCGGCTCAGGCTAACCTGTCAGGTAACCGTTACGTGTATGGCTCGCATTACACACGTACTGCAACGGAATTTACACGGGCGACTCTTTAGTCACTTGGAAGGAATACTTTAAAAGTAGAACAATTAATTGATATTATCTAAGATAATAGATATTATGTAGCTTTTTCTTATTTAGTAAAATAGAGGTCAGCATCGGCTGACCTCTTTACATAAAATATGACAGATAAAAATAAACAAATGAAACAACAAAAGTTTAATTGAACGTCATTTACTCATTACGTACTGATCTCCTGACAAAGGCTCCATCAAGTTGATGCTTACGGATAACTGGCGCTCTCCCAAATAAATAATACTGCATAAATATAATGATTATCTTATTTTGTAAGTCACAAGTACTTGTAAGAAGATAAATTGAGTAATTCCCACGTTCAGAGTACGTTGAGTCTGTCTTTATAGCGACCATTGTTTACTACTGACGCGGACGAGTGAACTAATTTTGTGATGATCTTTCAAGTATACTATCGACAAAGTTCCTGCTTGACAAGTTATGTGTCAGTAGTAAATGTTTAGAAACATTTTCCTTTGCTAGGCGCTGTTAAGCGATTTTCATCTTATGCCTTGTACATAAAATACTAACCAATTGGCTAGATTACTGATTTTTAGGGTTCTCAGGAACCTTTATAGTTTCACTTTGTTCGTCCGTCCGTCCATCTGTCTGTCTGTCCACGCGTCTAGCTACTAGTAATTATGGATATATATGGATGAAATTTGATATAGTTAAAGACTGTGTATAGATATCAATTTTGGCATCATAAAATAATAATAGTTTTACATTTTAGGGGTGGCTTTCTATACATGTGAAGTGGGGATGAAAAATATTCTTTAATTCTACCCCATCGTGTGGGATATCTTTCGATTAGGTCTTTTTAAATAAAGGTAAGGTTTCATACATGACTTTTTTAAAAAGTCAACCATTTTCGAGTAATCGGCCTCCGAACTGGTTTATAAGTTGGTCATTTTTAACTATAGGAGATAGAAACTTGTAAGTTTTCATGCCGATAGATCATCCTAAAATCTCTTTAGGAAAATTATATTGAGTGAAATCGGAGAACAATTTTTGAAGAAATTCAAAGATACGCGCGCGTTGATAGTTATGGAACCCTACATACACATGTCCTGACATGTTCTTGGCTATGTTTTTTTATAACAATAATACGAGTACGTTCTCAGAGGAAACAGTATATTAAAAATTAATATTTTTGATAGATTTAATAAAACACAACCTCATGCTAATAAACATACAGTATATTTTGAAGGTTGCATGTAACATAATATATGATAAGAGATATAATTATATGTAGACGATTGCGCTACATAACATTTGCGCAACGGTGAAGAGTTTATCAGATGACTCCTGTTCGTGAGTTTTTATATCTACTCTAAAATATAAATATTAAAAAATACATCCGCATTCAAAAAATCAATATGCTACTCAGGGGCGCCGAGAGAGGGGGGCAGGAGGTGCACTTGCACCTACCTGGGATACAAAAATACATAGTAAAATTCTACATATTTATTTTTATTAGAAATGTATAAATAACATCTTTTAGATTTTTTTGTTTTTTGAATTGCTATTTTTTACCCACTAACATTATTTTACCCACTCACGTGCGATCGATCGCTAAGATCGGCGATCACTTATAGACTGCGACCTCAGGTCCGCCCGATTACATTTACATTGTTAATAACAAAATATGTATCAATTTGTAGTAACGTCTATGGTATTAGTGTGTAAAATAAATGTATGCATACCCGCTAATTGTGCGGTGGGCTAATTCCTTTACACAGGGCGCCAAAAGTACGCCTAGGGGACTAGGCTTAGACTAGACTCCCCCTTCCACGTTTTGTGAGCCTTTTTTCCTGCTACACACTTTTAATATGAAAGATTTAGAGTATAGCTTATTTAATATTCGTACTCTCTAATATCCAGCTTTTCGAAAATAATCTCTCGCAAAACGTTGCTAGCTCCTATAACTACTGGTTTCTGAAATGATCAATCGTAACGATCGCCTGTCAGTGGGACCCTTAATGTGTCAGGGTTACTGTCATCACTATTAAAAAATCAGTATCCTCCTTTATTCATATCAGTTGATAGTATAGCTGATAGAACTTATGCACCCCCATACGAATACAGCTATGAACTCCCCTGAAAGTAATCCTGTCGGCGCCCATGATGCTAATAGCAAAACGCTTTCCGTATAGTCTATTTTTAGCTGACCGGCGCGGCGCGGCGGTCGCGGCGCGGGCGGTTCGGACTGAATTAGGACAGGGGCTGCTACCCCGTCAATGGAAACTGTGTCAGTGACCCGCAATCGTGGCACATTATACAGCGTGTTGCGGAATTTGCATAGAGATTTTTCGATTTCTTATGTCAGATATATTATAACGTCACCGCACCGTGTACATAATATACTTGTCGCCACGCCTACATACATGGTGACGTATTTGCACAATAATGTTGAAGCTTCATATCTACCAGACATATTACAGCGAATTGCGAGGCGTCATTGGTTTTAAAAAATAATATGTAAAATATGTAGAAATATGAAAATGAGATAAATACTTCCCATGTTATTATATAAATTCGGTATTCTTAGATGAATTCTTGTACACCTATATACCAACAATTGGAAAAAGTTATTTCGAATATTTTGTCATTTATTATGATTAAAATTAAAAATGGTGTATTTTCAAACAAATTTACAAAATAAATACTTATTTTTACCTAAAACACTTTAATTGCAACAAGAGAATAAATACTTAGGTATCACCCTGTAAGCAAGTATAAGAGATCAGGCTTCACCGATTTGTCAGTGAGCGAGCGCTGTCTACGTGAGGTCTTGTCTATTGTCTGTCTGTCGGAGGACTAATCCGGGGTTTACTGCATCTATGTCTATCAACGTCTATCTACATAATATGCTATGTTACTGATTTATTAGCGTTTGCACTATGATAATAACTACTATATTATAATATAAACTAATAAGGCGGGTCAATAAGTCCGTGACTTTTTGAATTTCTAACCTCCTTACTGAAAAAGCAACACTACTCCTGTCAACAGGCATCTGTCAGTTGACTCCTATCAAAATTTGAACTTGCTGCGTCAGTTAGTTTGTGTTTTACAGCTATCTTTATCAGACTATCCAGTAACTTAAGGAAACAATGGAAAAAAGTGAATTTCGTGTGCTTATTAAGCATTATTTTTTGCGAAAAAAAACCATTACCGAGACCAAGGCTAAGCTTGATAAATACTATGGGGACTCTGCACCATCGATTTCAATGGTAAAAAAGTGGTTTACTGAATTTCGTTGTGGCCGTACAAGCACTGAAGATGCCGAACGTCCTGGACGCCCAGTTGAGGTCTCTACACCCGAAACAATCGAAAAAAATCACGATATGGTGTTGGCCGACCGAAGATTGAAAGTGCAAGAGATTGTGGAAGCCATAGGCATCTCGCATGGCTCAGTGGTTTCAATTTTGAATGATCACTTGGGCATGAGAAAGCTTTCCGCAAGATGGGTGCCGCGTTTGCTCACAGTCGACCACAAACGCAATCGTGTAACAACTTCACAGGAAGGTTTGGCGTTGTTTAATCACAATATGGAGGAGTTTTTGCGCCGTTTTGTAACCGTGGACGAAACATGGATCCATCACAACACATCAGAGACCAAACAACAGTCAAAACAGTGGGTTTCTAAGGGTGAATCGGCGCCAAAGAAGGCCAAGGTGGGTTTGTCAGCCAATAAAGTTATGGCGACTGTTTTTTGGGATGCACGTGGGATAATCCACATTGACTATCTTCAAAAGGGAAGAACAATTAATGGGGAATATTATGCCAACTTATTGGACCGCTTCAATGAATATTTGAAAAAAAACCGACCTCATTTGGCCAAGAAAAAAGTTCTTTTTCACCAAGACAATGCAAGGGTGCACACATGTGCAGTTGCCATGACAAAAATCCATGAATTGGGCTATGAATTGCTCCCACATCCTCCCTATTCTCCAGATTAGGCTCCGAGTGACTACTTCTTGTTCCCAAACCTGAAAAAATGGCTCGGTGAAAAAAGATTTGACTCCAATGATGAAGTCATCTCGCAAACAAAGGCCTATTTTGAGGAACTCGACAAATCATATTTTTTGGAAGGGATAAAAAAATTGGATAAGCGTTGGACAAAGTGTATAGAGCTCAAGGGGGACTACGTTGAAAAATAAAATGATTCATTTATCAAAAAATCTGTGTTTTATTCCAAAATTCACGGACTTATTGACCCGCCCTCGTATAATTAAAAATAATTTAGCTTGGAGGCACGCTTCGTAGATATTATGCAACATTTAAATTTGAACTTTGTATAAATCACCTTTTCTGCAAATTGGTGTGACGATGCGTTATATCGCCACGTCACACCCATAGACGGTCTGATCTTTAGGTGTTGTACCTACTTCAAAACGTAACAGTTTTGCTACGAGTATATCTGAGGCTGGGCTATATGATCCAGATTCCGGTGGGCCCGGGAAAATTCAGAGAACTGAAAATAGAACTCTGTGTTAATACAATAGAGTTTAAAACCGTAGTGTCGAGTGTCGAGCTGACATTGACATTTTACTTGACACTTGTGTGTTCGATTTTCAGCTCTGTTGTATAAGCGCAGAGTTATATTTTCAGTGCTCTGAACTTTCCGGCCTTTACGGTTTCCGGGCAATATAATCCCAGCTTGAGAGTCGTTTTGTAGGTGTTGTGATCGAATGAAGAACCTTCTGAAAAGTATTCCACTGTGATAGATTCGCGGGCAAAAGAAGACACTAATAAAACCCCGAGCCTAATAAGTTTTAATATGAATCTGATAGCGATTAGTTAGTGCATTATGGGCTATGGACTATGGAGTATGGATTCCCACGCGTGACGTGGGCGTCGTAGCAGGACGCATGGCGCCGCCGCAGCCTTGTTGAAAATGACCATTCTTGTAATGCGTTGGTGTCTTAATACTACAGCGGAACAATGATTTCGAAGCTATCGATGAGCCCCTAGGAAAGTTTTGCTTAAACCTATTTCATAAAAATTACATAAAAAATCCAAAGCCTGTCCTATCAGCCCATGGGTGAAGTTTAGAGATAACAAAATATATTTGCAGCGTAAAACAAACTTAAACCGTATTATTATTGTTATTAAATAGTATGTATGACATACTTTGTCTTGTCAATTTTGCACGCACTATTTCTTGATGAAAAGGTTTGAGTGTTCTAACAGAGCGGTGTCCAAGTAGTGTTGAAGACATTTTACACGTAAACAAGGCCTGTACTTACGATAGTAATATATGCCAATGTGCGTTGGTGTTTACTGCGAAACTACTGAATTTTTATGACAATCTGGTTTAGTTAACGACAGTATGTTAGAATAGTTGAATTGGCATGATTTATTCGATTCGACGATAAAAAATAACTTTGTATTTTTAAGCAAATACATTTATATGGACTCAACCAAATTAACAAACAAAAGTAATTGTTTATTTTTCTAATAACTGCGTTTTGCTCAGTAAGCCGACTACGTAAATTCCTATAGCCTATGTTACCCGGGCTATTATTACGAATCTATTGACACCTCATTCATTAAAATCGGATTAATACTTTAGGCGCTACGGTGAAACAAACATACACATTTTTTTTGTTGAATCGTAGGCAGGTCAAAATCGATGAAGGCGAATCCATATAGGCGAAGACAGCAAGAGCTACGGGTCCCGCGCTGCAACGTCTGTCAGCCGCATCGACCGCGGAAGCGTAAAAAATAATTTTCAGACAAAGTAATAACAGCGCTGAAAATAGAACTCTGCGCTAATGTCTAATACAATAATGCTGAAAATCGAACACACGACAGCTATTAAGAAACTTGACGCTCGTAAGTTCTATTTTCAGTTCTATTGTAATAAATCAGCACCCAATAGAACTGAAATAGTTCTAAATACAAAAAAAATTCGCCAACGGTCTGGCAGTCCAAGCCTCAGACAAGCCTCCAAGCAGGCCTTGCGCCTAACAGCCAAAAAAAATTTAAAAAAAGTATGGTAAATCTAAAACTACACGCCACAAGGTTTTTCTTATAATGAAAATATAAGAAATAATTCTCAACTTAAACATATTTCTCAAAGTCATATATCGTGAACTATAGAAAAATAAAACTTTCCATAATCCTGTGTACAAATAGGTTTAGGAAAAACAGTTACGTACATTTTGGTCATTTGATTTACTGCATAAGTAAAGACGTTTAGGCAGAAAAATAATTTAAAATGTCGAAAAAAAATACAAAAGAATAAAAATAGAAATTACATTTCATTCTTTACAGCGTTCTTTAAACCAGTAAAATAAGAAAAAAAATTTGCTAGCTCGCTCCCCTCGCGCACTTTTTACATAATCAATATGTTATATTATTTTATGCTGTGGTTCTGTTTTAACCTATTGATTTGATTGTATTTTCCCAAGTGCAGACTTTCAGGGTTTAAAGTTTATATAGATTTTAATTGGTCAAATAGAAAAAAAAAAATTTTTTTTCTCGCTCGCTCCGCTCGTTTGTTTTTACATAATCAACATATTATTATATTATTTTAAAGTGCACTATGGAGTTTTTGACAACTATGACAAATGACGTTTATTTGTTTACTATTACTATGATGTCACATCATGGCCGATCGCACGATGCACAGATAGTACAGATAGTATAGTATAATAGTGTTTTCGTCAGTTCAATTTAAAAAATATGTTTTTCAAATTAAGTTAATTTATATACATTTGTTCTTTTATTTAATGATTTCTCTATGTTTCGTTTTCCTAAGCCAAGTACTAAAGGAAATACTCATTCAATGTATAAAATTAAGTATGAGTCAAGTAGCCTATTGGTCAAGTAGAAAATCATTTTGCAACTTATACTTTTAAAATAAGCAACATATTATATTATTTGGTACCGACGGTCGGTTTTAGGCTATTGGTTTAATTGTATATTCTAAAGTACAGAGTCTTTCAGGGTGTAAGGTTAAGTTCAGGTAGTGAAATAGAAAAAAAAAATCTTATCGCTCGCTTTTCGCTCGGGGGCCTCGCGGCTTAATTTGCTACAGGCCCCGCGCTAGCTTAATCCGGCACTGACAACTTGTCCTAAAAATAATTTTCGGCAGGATTTGATTTTGGCGCCCTGCGCACGTAAAGTGCGGACCGCGGATGGAACCGCGATCCAAACTACGAAGTTATCTGTTTGGTTTGGACTGCAGATTACGACTTAAAATTTTTCCACGGTTTGGACTGCCGGCCTTTTACATGATGCGTCAACATACGTCATAGCGCGCAGTTAAAACTGGGGAAAATCCGCTGTCGTCGACATGCTAGATCGGACTGCTAGCTCGCGCATTTACACGTTCGTTTCGGAGCGCGAGTTGGAACGGAGCGTGATATTTCCCGCGGTCCGAACTAAACGCGTAACGGGCGCAATTACGCGCTATGTCATCATTGCTTTTGTACTTGATTGGTTGATAAAATTGTTAAGGAGTCAGAGACTGGCGGTCTGCGGCACGGCGCTACCGTAATAAATGTCATACAAATCCTAGCGCAGCAGCACAAAATAGAAAATATAATATATACTTATGTACAGAGAAACAGCTTTCATCGTACGATCCAAATTTGGAAATATTGACGTCCCCTTCAACGGCCCGCAATTTTTCCACACAATCGTGGACATACCGTATGCTTGTTGCAGTGCAATCAAGTCGTAAGCTAACTACATAGTTAGCAGATACATAGATACTACATAGATAACACACATACACTACATAGATAACAGATAAACAGCTACATAGCTGTTTATCTGTTTGTCTTCATCTGTGGCAGCGGCGCCGCGGGAGCTGCGGCGCGTGTGCGTACTAACTTGTTGGAACACCGATTTTATGCGTCTAATATCATAATAATAATATTATTATTGAGATAAAAACATACACGTTTAAATTTGAAAACTGGAAACAAATAAATATTACTCATATTTGACATATTGTAACAAAAATTGCTTAAAAAAATAAATATGTATAAAGCCTTATCTATCATATTTGGGAGTATTGTAAACAAAATAGGTATATAACGATTTATTAGTTGTTTTGATATTTCCAATATATTTGATGGTATTATATCTCCTACATCTATAGCACAAAACAAACAAAAACTGTGACAAATTGTTATTGAAGATGTTCTGTAATAAATTCCATTGTTTGTTTAATATTCGTTCTACAGCTACGTGGAGCAATACAAAACAACTGTTAAAAATGTTGACTGTGAAGTGTCCATTTGTGCCCTGAAGAATATACTGTAATTCAATGCAAATTTAAAAAAAAATCAACACCACATTACTAATAAACTTAGGTATGTATTAAAATAGCATTTGCCCGCAGCTCGACCCGCGTTAAATTCGGTTTATTGGAAATGATTCCAATATATAAGTATAGTCTTATAAACCTCCTGAAACCTGTAAAACTGCATGAGAAAGCGTTGCTGACTATTAGTACCTAGGTCATAGACGTATATATTATAGACGTGGCATGTCGAGGCAAAAACTGTCCCCATTTAAATGACCCTTTTGGGATTGCTTAGGGCCATTTTGACATTTGAGGTATGGTGAAATCAGGTGGCGTAACTTTTTCTTGTAAGAACATTTGTCCTGTCAAATGTACGTCATGGGCTATGAAGCCCAACCTTTGTTTTGAAATCATTGACCTAGGTAATAAATAACCACTGAGCAGATAAGTATTTTAGATACTAAAATAGCTGTTTGACTATACCTACATATAAAAGTCAATGTAATAAAGTGTGTATATTACGCAGATTAAATGTTATTTCATTATTGACATCAATTTAGAGGCGAATCGTGTTATTAAGTTGTTAAACTTGGATTTGCGTGTGTAATTATTACAGCCAGGTAAATTGTAATATTTACTAAATAAATAAAACATCACTTTGATAATGGAAAATGGTCATGGTCAATAATATTAAAAAATATTGTGGTAGATATGTGTATTGATTGCGAAGTGAGTTGACTGGTTAGATTTTAATTTGGCTAGCAAAATCACGAATAGCGAAACGGTAGTTAAATAAAGTGACGCTCAAGTCGCATGCTGTCCTTGTCATTTCGGCTAGAAGAGACGGCGATTCAAATCATGCAAGATTCAGAATGCAAATTGAGGAGAAATTCAGCTTAGAATTGTCTTTTGAAAGTAACGTAGTAAGTAACACTTCTTTACGGACTGAGATCCCAGACCCGCCAGACTACCCTTACATTCCTACTGGTAAAATGATTATGTTGTAGTATTACTAGTAACTATTTAGTAATCTGTGGTAGTAGTGTGCACGAGGAACGTATAATAAATAAATAAATATCTATGGACACTTCACACCACGTCAATCTGGCCCCGTGCTAAGTATGCTATGAACTTGTGTTACGGGGACCAGAAAACGGGAAGTATATTTAATACTTTTATACTATACATATATTTAAGATTTTTATTATATTATACACATATTTAATACACATCCATGACCCAGGAACACATAAAAACTTTTTTGTTGCTTCGGCGGGATTCGAACCCGCGACCCCCGGCTTGAGCACCAACGCGCTCAACCACTGAGCCACAGAGGTCGTCAAATGTATGCATACCTAGTTTGTGCCGTGGACCAATTTTTAGGTTAAAGGCGCTAAAATTGTGGAAAATTGTACTCACTTTACTTACTGTCTGATAAGTATCTATCTTATTTTTGGGTTTTAGAATAACGTGACAAAACTTATTAAAGTAATTTTTCTCTAAACTTAGTAGGAACAGAGATATAAAGGTTATTTATTTTTATAAAAACTACAACATAAAAATCAGATATCGGTGTAAATTTAATAATAATAAAAAATAATAAAAATAATATGTATTTAATTGTCATTATTCTACTATAACATATATACGTTAGAATCATTTCAAAGACTAAGAAAAGTTAATAAAGTTTCATAGTAAATTTTTTTGTACCTAAAAATTGGCCCACGGCACACACTAGCAGGTGTATACATGTAATACGTGCATTGTACACACTAATACTTTAATATGATATACATTAAATCAGAAAGAATATAGTCAGGCGTGCCTGGGATTTCAGTACATTAGGAATTGATGTATTGTTGGTAAAGCGAATTCGATATGACATGTTCGCTCCAGTTAAAGGACTATGATCCCTTCTCTTAAAAAACAGGGGTAAGTAGGAAATAAGTGAGATTAATGATGATCATGATTAAGTAACAATTGGGACATGACTTCTGGCATTATTTTCGCCACTGACCTTTTCAGACCGGCCCACGCGAACTGTCTCCCGTTGGAAGACCGCCAGGATTTTACTCTTCATTCATACTTTCTACTATTACTTATGTCAAAATGATCACGTCATCCCTATATCGTGTGGGAGTATTTTTGTTCGTCCTATTGTGCTATATTGTGGTCTAGCAGATCTATGGCGCTCTATTGAGTCTTGACTCATCAGTCAAGATTCAAGTGTAAATTGAACGGCATAGATCTGCTATGTTTTGCCATTGCAATACCAGTCTTATATTAAGAAGAGTCTCAAGCCTAATTTAGGTATCTATCTGCCTTAAAGGTTAGTAAAATCATTTACTTCTGCCACTACAATAATTCACCGCCACCGCCATAGAGTCGAGAAGATGGTAGAGCTTTAAACATTTCTTGGAATTGAAACGAGCAGACGGATCGCCTGATGGTAAGCGATTACCACCGCCCACGGACATTCAGATATATAGTTATACACTTGTAACTCATCTGATGTTGAGGACTTGCATTCCTGATCATTAAAATCTCCAGACTCTCCTTGGGCCTCCAGTAACCTCACTCACTCAGCGAGACACAACGCAAGCGTTATTTCAGGCCAGTTTTCAGTGAGGCCGGGGTATTTATCCGGTCGATCCGATGCACCCGCGCCGAAGCACGGCTCTCCCACTTTAATGTGAGTGAGTCACGTATCAATATTGAATACCTTCTTGATTCCCTCGCGCTTATTGAGGTGAATTGTGCTAGGCCGGCTGAAGGTTACCTGTAGTAGTTATTTTGCCTTTGACAACTGATCATTCCGAAAAATAATTTCGTCGACAGCTACAGGCTATACTCAAGTACTAAGTAGGTACTCCGATCGATGGGGAACAATGTACGTCACACTTTCCGTGAACTATGACCTTTTAATCTGATCTGCCCATGGAACTGGCACTTGGCCAGAGTGGCCAGGGTATCGAAAATATTCATTCATAAATTCCTCTGATCTAAATGTTTAATCTCCACGTTATTGATGGTGAAACATTTTCATTGTGTTGTGGTGAGTACAAAAAAGTATCTATAATAATTATACAGGGTGTACACAATTAAAAATTATGTTTTTGTTCATCGCTTAAGGACTCTTTAAGACTTTGGAACCAAAACGGACAGGTAGAGAGCTATATTAGATAGACGGACAACAGAGTGATCTTATTTGTGTTCCCGATAAACGGAGCAACGCATCAAAAGAAAAAAAAATTAACAAAATAATATGTATAATAATCTGCATTTTTTCGATAAACTTAATAAACGTGTAATATTTTTATAATTTATCATAATCTCATCAGATATTCATTATTATTTTCACGCAGCCGTTAAGAGTCCGTCCATGATACTTTTAACATGGTCATCATAATTAATTAAAGCGTTTAAATAAAATCACATGTGTCAAAATATATATTCTCGGTAATATATTTATAGTATTCAAATATTTTTATGTTGGCAATATTGTAATGGCGCCAATCGAGTTCCGCGCTTGAATAAATAACCACTTAATTACAATTTTGGAGAATATCTCGAATTCTTGAAACTTTTTTATTGTTTAGAGATAAAACTACAAGGTCGGGGCCGTCGGGCGAAAGTCAAGAAGTTCAGAAAGGTTGTTGTTAGTGGGTTTATGTTCCTGTTAGAGGTTGGTCTTTTTGTGATAAGATATTTGAGGTTAATTATGTAACTATTGCTGATATTTGAATTCGGTGTGTCTCTGTCCAAACGTCCCAATGGAAAATCGTCATAAATTCAAACGGGACAAAATAAGAGCAGGACAACCGTATCCTTAAAATTTAAAGCTTCTAGTAAAAGATAGACATTAGACAACATATGTATGTTTAAATGTTTCTAACCGAAGTATTAGTGTCAGTAAGAAAATATTAACCGTTTAAAATAAAAATTGTTTATAAGGTAAAAGAGTTCGCGGAGGTTATGCGTCAGTTCCGTAGAGCCGATGAGTTATTGCCTAGTATAAAGAAGATATCAAATGAAATAGGCAGTAAAATTTTAATACATGTTTTAGATTAACCCGAATAGTTTATATCAATAAAAGTCAATTAAAACTTACTAATTAGGTGGTAATGCTCGCGGAGAAGAACGGTTCACTAATTTTATTTAATTAATTCAAAATAATTGTGGTTCAAAATTACGCATTTGTTTATTAATTTATTGGCTATTATATTTTATTATTTACCAGTTTTATGTATTTATAATTAGACCATTGGAATATTTTAGTTGGGAACTCGTTTATATAGGCCGACCAAAACCTCATGTTTTGTTTGTTTTGGGAAAAGTCGCTTGCGCAACTAGTTGTGCCACTGGTTGCTATAGAAAACTATTATTGAAAATGCTACTTTTACGTTTTACGTACGACGTTTTTGCGCAGCAGGGAAATCTGTCTACAATCTACGCCACGACCTCAGATACGTTTGGTTGGAATACGGTATTTTCCTGTCATTTTTTTCATTCAATAAATGAATACGAGTACTACTCTGAAATACGTGACAGTTTACAAGCGGAATAGTTCACATAAAATCAATACTTTCAACGAAACTGCGGTTTTTTTGCGGTTAGTAGTTAGGTAAAGCTGTCTGCGTCAACTCTGTAGCAAATTATTTTATTCAAATTCATCTTGCATATTAGGTATTGTTCTAATTGTAACCCACCTTCTATGCTGATAAGTTTTCTCATTACATTTGTAGGAATTATATTTACACAGACCTACAGCATTGAAGTAAACTCTTTAACATTCATACTAAAACATCTTGATTACACCACACACGTATCATATAACTGCTATCACACTGTGCCTATCGTTAATTCCTAGGTGGCATCGGACTTGTCGAAATATATGAATAATACAATTAATAAACATAATAGCATCGATACTATCTACTATCTAGCAACTTTGTCTACAAATGTAAGCAACTTTCCTTCGCTGTCGTACCGTAAGTCATAAGGCAACACGGTAGCGTGTTTTTCTACAAATTACCAATTTTTATTACACCTATGAATGTACTACGCACATTTACAGTAATAAACTCATGTTATTTATGTCGAATTGTTATATAATATTGACGATATATTTGTACAAAACTTGACAAATAATATTTTTAGTGCGTGACTTGTGTTTATTTGAATATCATGAATTATACATGAAGGAATGATTTTAGTTCCTTTTCTTTTCTTTATCTACCAAACAAAAAGAGATATAAGACTAAAATTTTCTTAAAGCCAACAAACACGCTATAGTCTATATAGGTTATAAGAAAAGCAAATTAATGATATCTAAATTAATGATGTCTAAACAATATCTCAAATCTAAAAACAAAATCTTTTTCACATAACTTTGTTATTGTTTTAACTGTGGCTATAATTTCGCAGTTCCTATGCGTAGTCCACTGCGAACATACCTTTAGCATAGTAAATACGCGTGAAGAGGCCATTAAATGTCAATAAATCCAGCGTTTGAGAATTGATTTTATAATTGATTTTATAAAAAGACAATGGTATAACAAAACTATTAACCAAACTTGACATTTCATTTGACAGTTTGACAGATAAACATGACGTGATTATCATTAAACTTAGAACATTAATTGTAAATTTAATTTAATAATATGTTTTAAATTAATAACCTGTATAAAATATAAAAATTAACAATACTAATTAACACATTTCTAACATACAAGACGTGTAATCAGTTTAACAAAAAATACACGTGAAGACAATAAATCAGACATTAGTCTGTCATTCCAGATTTTGTTTGTTTTCAATGGGTAATAAAAATAGCCTTTTTTTTGTATAAGTAACCATTAACTAACTATTAAATCTATTTATAACTTGATCACGAAATCTATCCGATTATTTGAACCAATTTTTATTGTCGTAGATAACACGTTGCTATTTTTTGTTACTAGTCTTATATAAGCCATGTTGGTTTTTTACTTCCTGTCTGATCTAGATCTTAATTTATAGAATCAATCATGAACTGTTATTAACTCATTGTTAAAACTACTATTGTCAATGAGCACTTTAATTAACGGGTTTAATGCTTTGAAAACTTCATATTATTAATAATTTCTAGAATTAGCTACCATAAATCATATTTGAATTATAATACATAAAGTTTTTGCCTTAACGCTAATGAGTTATTTATTTACTAGTTGTTTGCTTCGTCTATTTTATTTGGTAACATTTTTACTTACCAAGTAAGTAACATGTAGAGTTGCAAAATGGCCTGAATTGTCCAAAAGCTTTAAATTTTTTTTTAAAAGATCTGTACTAATATTACTTATAATGAGAAAAGATTTGTCTATTTGTATGTTTGTTTGTTTGCTTTGAATAGTCTCTGAGACTACTGGACCGATTTTGATGAAATATGGCACAGATATAAATTAGACCACAAGGAATGGCATTTCTTTGTATAGCAGCAAAATAAAATAGCAAAATGTACGGTTTCTGAGGTATTCTTTTTTGCGCGCACAATGTCGCGGGCAACAATTAGTTCACAAAAAAACCGGTTGTCTGTAAAGTCGGTTTAATGACGATAGTTGAACGTGACAACGTCATAAGAAATGAGTCATGTTTAGCGAGGTAACGCCGGTAACGCATGAATCATGTTTTTTTGTGCGTGCAGCCGGCTCCATCGAATTATAAGACATTATCACGTCAAAATCAAAGTTTCTGGAAAATTCTGACAAATTTTTTCCATGACCATAAATGACTGTAACACAGATTACTGAATAGTTCTAATGCATGTGCCATAAGCTATCACACAAACAGACAAGTAATCTGTCGTTGTATGTATGTATTTTTTGTTTCTAGACTAAGGACTTGGCCATGAACAGCGTCGTGCTGTCTGCGGTGAATATAGCGACGCTAGTACTTTTTGTTACAATTGCTGTACGAACAAGGTCCTCGTATAGTTTCTGTTTGTACGTGTATCATTGTGTGTGATATTATAATATTGCTGTCACACAACTAGAGAACACAAACTGTTCTGTAGGTAATAAAGACGAAGATGTAATAAGAACGAAGATAATCTAAAGAAAAACCCTCGAAATTGCTTATATAATAATAATATATGGTAATAGGTTCGAAATCCGATAACGCGCCAATATGTCATGTAATATATATAACAAAGACTGGTATACGTTTCAATTATATATAAAACATATCGATGCCTCTCACATATATTTGTCGCGTAATGTGAAAACGCTTTTACTATCTAAATGCCAAAAATGGCATGTATTAAAAGACAATTATGTAATATAGAATTCTAGCACGGTCTAGCAAAGCGATATGGCCATATTAAAGCCTACGTCTATTTAATAATCCATTTCAAAATGTAATTTTATCTATTTAATACTGATATTATATCACTTGAAGATTATCGTTTGGATATCGAATTCTTTGAGATATTTTCCCATAAAACCTGATATTTAGATGACGAAAAAATGAGAAAGACGCGTAGGCAGTGATAAGTGTATCGCCCTAGATAAAACTGTGACGATAAAAATTAAAAGATAGGCAACATCGACTACAGCACTGTCATCTGATGGATTATTACTCGAATTTCACACGAGGATCGAGGCTTCTAATTTCGTGAGTAGTAATTTTGATGGTTAGTTAGCTAATAGCTATAAAGTGGAATAGTTTGTTGGCAGAGTAATCTCCGCCACAGTCATGTCACGAACACAATTTTGATAAGGTATTTTTACTCCACGCAAAAACTGCGAAACATATTTGGATGAAATTTGCCAAACATATAGAAGCTTTTCAAAACTTCGTTTTATTCCGCAAAAAAAGGTGTCAGTAGATAAATTTCATTTTAAGGAGGTGTTGAAGTGAACTTTAGCGGCGTTGAGAGTGAAATATCAAGATTGCGACACGTCACGACATGATTTTGGATATAGGTAACACCTTCTGTCGGAAGCTACTTACTCTTTCATAACAATTTAACTTTACAAGGTACGGCTCGAAACTTTTTTGAAGTGTTGTCTACTTTTTTTTATTATTTTGGAATTATAATAATTATTATAAAGCGTATGCTGTTTTTATAACCTACCTGATACCTCCGGCAGTCAGCTCGGCAAACGAAATTCTCTTATCCCACATAGGTCTCATGTTTAGTAATGTTAATGGACGACGAGGAAGGTCAGAAGTTTTGGGCAGTGCTAAAAGGGGTTTGGTAATTTTATAATTGTGTTTTACTAGCGTGGGCGCTGAGCGATTTCTTCATACATTATAGCTCAAGCGCCAGATACATAATGTGATCTGTTATATTTATCTCTATTTAAATCGATCATCATTATTTGTCATGAGAATAATAAGTTATTTTCAATTTTAGCGTGTGTAATATATTTGATATTATCTCTTTTCTGTGTCATATTAAAATTATAGTAGACGTACCTAATTCAAAATCTAAAATTTTTTAGGAAAATTCGTAAATATACTTATTTGATTTCTTGCGTTAGTATTAAAATGCCTTCATTAACGTTACAACTTTTATGGATTACTTTACAGATAAGGCTGTGTGTCCAGCTCTTAGACTATAAAACTGGCGTGTTTGTTTTAGCCTTAAAATGTTTGTATCATGATAATTATCACATTTTGGCAACAATAAAAAAACAGTTGCTGCAGATTTGAAATATACGATCGATTTGATTTAAAAGAATTAAAATCAATTATTTGTAGGTAATTTTTTTATAAATTTTTTTATTGGTAGTCCGTTATATATTTTAATGCATACCTAATTTAGCACTTATGGCTTAGTACTTAGGTAAACGTGACCTAAAATGGTAAAACAAAAATATCGTCGAAATCTTAGGCTCTATTACAGACCTTTTGAATAAGTCATTAATTTTCAGGCTATAAAGTTACTAAATGTCAAATAGCTTTAGATAATAAATTCAAAATATTTACATTCGACTTTAATATTAAAGTTATATCAAACTTATTAGCTCCAATGAAAAAGTACAATACCGCCATAAAGTATATGAGTTACCGATCATTTGTCAACC
The DNA here is from genome assembly GCA_963565745.1 of Phengaris arion. Classification (NCBI taxonomy): domain Eukaryota; kingdom Metazoa; phylum Arthropoda; class Insecta; order Lepidoptera; family Lycaenidae; genus Phengaris; species Phengaris arion. The sequence goes on along the minus strand of OY751445.1, from coordinate 13,551,271 downwards.
ATTGACACCTCGAAACTAATGCGATTTAGCCATTGTGTCCTGAACCACGTGTCAAAGGTATTCTTTCATAACCGGCAGATGGCGCTCACAAATTATTTGCTATTCAGTAGATTATCACGACCCTTTATGGTATTTAGTACAATAATAGACCAGCGATAGATTTTTTTTTTCACAAAAGTATTTTGGACTTTATGCAATGGAAATACAAGAACTTTTGCAATGGAAAGTTACCTCGTTAATTGGCCAACGATTTGTCCACTCCGTGACGAATTGGATCGCCTTTTGTCCGGAAATGGAACGATTTTGCAGTGAATTTATTCGTTTCCTATTTGAGGTTGTAATGGATGGTCATTTGACGTCTGTCTGCAGTCTGGTAGGTAAATCGGGGTTTGATGAGGGTAGTTTTGTTTAGACAAATAAAATGTCCAGTTCGCCACATATTATGTGGTTGCTTATAACGCGATGGAAAATATCGCAAGACTTTTAAAGTTTTTTTTTCTATGAGTAAAATTCGTTTAACATAACAATAAAATTAAGTGATTGACAGATCATAACATAAAATACTAATACGTTTTATAACTTTTACATAAAACAATGTGTGTATTGTTTTTGGCGAGTTTTTATTATTTTCGCGTGGGTGGTCGTCTAAACGTATCAAATTCACCAATAAACGCGAATATATTAGGTGAATACGACAAAGTTTATATGCGCCTTTACTGCCTTCCAGATATAACATAAATTTCTGAGCGCCCATACGTTTATATACGCCTATTGATTTTATGTATCATTTCAGTCTATCTAATATTTAATATGTTGATAGGTTGCTAAAGTAGCTGTAAAATTATTAAAGTAACATTTTATGGTTGTGCTAAATTTATATTATAATAATTTTTCAGAATAAGCGTTAGTTCACACCGGGACGCGACGAGATGCTGCATCTTTAAGGTAGCGATTCAAGATTAAAATTTATTCACGACACAAGAAGACGTACTTTAATTGCAAGAGTTTCAATTTCGATCTGCACTGAGCTGCGTAGCGCGTAGCCGCTCCTGCAATGATGAATCAACAATCCTATTTTATGTCATGTTATATTTGTGTCTTTTGTGAACTGAAAATAAAAACTTTCTTTCTTTCTTTCTTTCAATGAAACGTGCATCTTCTTGTGTAGTGAATAAAGTTAAATTTTAAATCGCTATCTTAAATATGCAACGCCGCGTCTCATTGCGTCGTGTATCAGTGTGAACTGTCCCTCATAATTTTTACTATAGAGTGTATGTAAAGAAAGACTCATGTTTGAATATTTCAGAAGACATGTTCATAATAATGCTGGCGCCAGTAATCAGACGTCATGTTAAAAATAATGAACGGTGGCGAAATGTGACCGAATATGGCATTGTAAAGGCATATCTACAATTATTACCTCTAACCTCATTATTTTTATGAAAACTTAACTAATAAATATAATTTTTATTACTATCAATCGTGGCGTGTCAATGTACCTGATGTATTATGGGCAATAGTTGTAATCTAACTTATATAATAACTAGCTGACCCGTGCCCACTTCTTTGGGCGTTAAACATTTTTTGATGATGATGATGACGATAAAAAGTATTCAAAGTTACGCCTTATAACATCAGCTATCTGCCAGTGAAAGTCTCGTGAAAATCGGGTTAGCCTTTCCAGAGATTAGCCGGAACAAACAGACAGACAGACGGACAGGCAAAAATTAAAAAAAAAGATTCTTTTCGTATGAATTTATATGAAAAGCTGTTAATTTGAAATTACAAACAAGCACTTCAATTTTATTTGTTTGTATGTATGTATGTTTATATGTATAGATATAGATAATCAACTGATTCTTGAAAAAACCCTGATGGTTTATTTGAGTAAAAAAACGTGTCTGAAAATAACGTTGGAGGTAATACAGTTCTATATTCACCCGTGTTTATTATTTATAAGTATGTATGTTTGTACCTTTGTGGCACTATTTAGACCAAACGCGTTGGCCGATTTTGATAAATGATACATTGATACGTTTGATTCATCATCACGGCGCAAATGTCATAGAAAGCATATAAAATTTAAAAAAATCAAAATGGCCAATTTTAGACGCCATGATGCGAAAAAGAAAAAAATAAAAATCGACGACCTATGTCAAGTGGGGTATCGTTGAATAGGTATTTAAAAATAATTTGTATGTTTCTCAAATAGTTTTTCTATCAGATTTACCGTTTAATTTGTACGATTTACAATTAAGTTAGTTAGTCACGATTCTCACTTATAGGCTTGCCAGAACTGATATTGCTACGTGTTTGATGACTGCAAATGGTCTTGAGGTAAAACAAAGACAAGCAAAAACTAAAAAGAGTAAAATAAAATTAATAAAAAAATATAAAAAAAACCCGATTGCATAAAAACTGAAAAGAAAAATAAAAACAAGTGCGTTTTTAACAGTCAGGCGGGGGGACCCATAAAAATCAGTCGAGATAAAAAGCATAACTGGCTAGAGTCCCGATGGGTTTTATCGATTTTTTTATTAATTAATTATTTTTGCTACTTGACGTCACGGGAAAAAACAATTCCATTAAGAGTGTGGACGCATCCGTGGGTTTTCGATATTCGTGACCATTTAATTTTAAACGTCGTCGTCGCAAACAAACATGTGGTGTAGGGCCAACGACAAGCACTTTCCGCGGGAAAGCCACTGACGTGTCACAGGACATGTCTATTGTCCAAGGACTAGAAAGATTCCCTAACTATCAACGAGCAATAAGTTTTTTTAAAATGACTTCAAAGTTTTTGTCAGATTTCGCTCAAAATAATTTTCTAAGACTAATTTACCATGCATCTATCAGCATGTTACAAATTTCTATTCTACCACTTATAGTTTAGAAATGCCAGAGGGAAGGGGGGGGGGGGCAACTTGTAAACCTATTTGAAGGCTGATTCCTATAAAATGGTTCACTTAAAACCTCGCCTTTTTTTAAAAAGATCTATTCGTAAATATCCCATATAATGGGTTAGAATGAAAAAAAAATCTTCCCCACTTTACATAGGTACAGACAATTTTGATCTAGACGGTTGTTATGATTAATGAACTATTTGCTTTGTATCTTACAATCAAGTTAAATTGCTCTTGTGATGAGAATTATGATAATTTAGCAATTAAATAAATAAATTCCCTAATTTAACTAGTAATAAATAAGTGCGCTTGTAAGTTGGTTTGTATGTTATTTTCTGTAATTTTTAATTTTGACTGCAAATGTTATGTTAGTTAGTATTATTCTTATTTTTTTTAAAGAAAACGAGAAAAGTCGGGTAAACGATAGTCCGATCTAGTGCAGTAGGGGAGTAACCGATACCAAATGAATGTAGGCCAAGATCCCGTGAGCTAGGAGTTTGATAAAATCCGGCCTTGTCAAATATAACAAGGACGAGGTTTTTCATAAGCCGCAGGAAATGTTTTACACTACTGTTTATATTATAATTTACTCTTTTTACGGATTTTATATACATAAACTATTGTAACATTATTATGTGCTACAGTTTTGGGACAATGTTTTGTGCAAAATTTTTTTAGTGGACGCCGAGCCATCAAAAACTATGTCACGGTGTGCGTTAGAGAACACCTCTGGCTTGCCCGATTTTTATGAAATTTTGCAGGCGTATCATGTAGGTTACAGGTAGGACAACAGGTTTTAAGCTATTTTTTATACCCTAAGTGATAGGGGCGGCCCACCCCATATTTTATTTTATTTCGTTCAATTTTATTTTATTGACATTTTTTTATTTTTGATTATTTGGCATTCTCAATTTTCATCCATATAACATTAACCCCCATTGTTTATTAGCGATACTTAGGCCTTTTTTATCCGTTATTGGATGATTTATACAGTATTCTCCGAGCGAAGTAAATCTTGAAATACTGTAGTGCCTGGGACAGTCGGTTTTCAAAGGTCGTATGGTTGCCCAAGCACACATGCCGTGTGTCACAACAAAGTCCGCTTAGTCCAGAGGAATGACTGGTCAATACGTCTGGGGTTAACCATGTGCGGGTTTCCTCACCGTTAGAGAGAGAGTTACATATGTTCCTTCACCGTTAGAGCGTCCGTATAATGTACTTGAGATCTGAAAAAGTCTCATTGGTACACGCCACAACCTGGGAATCGAACCTCACTCTCTCAAGTGAGAATCAAACGGTCTATCCACTAGACCACTTAATAGTGATATTAGTACTGTAATAATCTTCAACCCTGGTTGTAGGGGTGGGTTAGTAGTTACTAGTTAATTAGTGCTAGTAGTGTGTGTAGGTTGTAGGTGTGGGTAAGTAGGTGGGGATAAGTAGGTGTAGGTAGTACATGTAGGTTGTAAGTTTCGGCAGTAGGTGTAGTTGTTGCTGTAGTAGGTGTATTTAGGTAGTTATTTATTTATTACAGTTCATTGTTAAGACAATAACTTCTGTTGGGTCAGCCAGTATTATACAGGTCTATATTCCTATTTAAACTTATGGAGTAGAGTAGAGTAAAAAAAAAAAATTGATAAAAACTAAACTGCATTATTAATTTTTTAATAAATACCTACGCAAGCACTATGGCTACCGGTTCATTCCGGTCAAGAGGAGACTTACGCAATTTGTCAACAAAACAAAATCGTCACTATATAGATCGCATTAGCAGTTAGCACATCCTGGCCGGAGTGCGTGACTGGCGATATGGCGGTTCAGAAGCACTCTCCAACAGACGTGACATGTATTTAAATACAATACTATTGGCGTCAATATAAGTACTCGTATAGTGCGACCACTATATTTTGTATTAGGTATATTTGACGGGTCCAAGTCTAGAAGAGTAACATTAAAATATAGGTTTGCCTACTCGTAATAGCTTAAAGTAGTTGTGTTCTCATTTTCCTCGCATTGAGAAAGAGTAGAGGGCAATTTTGCCACAGTCGTGGAGAGGAAATACCTCTTTGTACAACGTTTTCCGATTACATTTTCAAAATCCAGTAAATAACAACCTCTTTTAGCACAGGTCCTATTTACCTGTGCGAAGTCCCGGTCTGCACAGCGGTTTTTCACCGCGCGGTATTTTTTTTTTCGCATTTTGTTACTCATAGCCGCACTAGCGGTAAAAAATCGCGATGATAAAAAAAATCTGTGATCTGATATTATATAAACTGTATGCGATGCGTATTTAGCGATCGCGGAATATAATCCACGAAATTAAAAACCGCGCAGTGAAAAATCACTATAGGTACGGACAGGCTCTTAATAAACGTTCTTTTATGAATTTTTAAATGAAACTATTTTAGCGGCATTGAGAGTGAAATTTCAAGAACGCGTCACGTCATGTGTCACGGCTCACGGCACGATTTTGGATATAACGCCATCTGTCAGAAGCTACTCATACTTCTTGCCTAACAACTTAACTTTCTTAACGTACGGCACAATACATTTTTGTCACTAGGTGTACCTATAAATTGTAATTTTTCTATTGTATTGTGCTTTAGGCACGATGAGAGTATTTTTGGTGAATGAAATTTCAATTTTGCCACGTGTACCTACTTTGTACACTTTTTTATTTTTTATTTTACTCTAACATTATTGAGTTATTGCCACAACTGCACTAAGGTAACTGGACAGCAATACGTCTTTAAATAACAATAAAACATTTATTTAGCTAATGTCCACAGTTGCGTGGTCCCCACATCTAAATCTGCCGATACTCGACATACCTCGAGATAAGGGTTTTCCAGCGAAACAACTTCAGTGCTCATTTCCGATAACAATTTGTAAGGAAATTTGCGCTGCTAGAGTAAACATGTTATTCGCTAAAATGTACATTGTATGTTTGTAATGTTTGTATGCGGTTGACTAAAACTGGGATCGATTTTTGACTATGTCAATACGAAATGACGATATAGTATTGGTAGTGAGATGACACCGCTATATAATTAATATGCTTAATTTAAAGTTGATTTTATATTAAACTTTTACTACTAAGATTATAATTCATAGATCTAGATTCTAGAAATATTTGATTGGAATAACTTAAACATCACTTTATGTATTTTCTAGGTTTTTTCCGTGGCTCCGCCCGCGTAAATATGATATCTCACTGATATCTGATATCTCACTGAAATACTGTACTTATTCAGGACAAAAAGTAGCCTTTATTTTAATCCAGAGACTAATCTAACTACCATACCAAATTTCATCAAAATCCGTTCGGTAGTTTTTGCGTGAAAGAGTAACAAACATCCATCCATACATCCATCTTTCACATTTATAATAGTACTACTATTAATAATTTGGTATATTATTTAGCAACGGTAACTTACCTTATTATCTATCTGAAGTTTGTTTTCATGCTGACTCGTGTTAATGCGGCAACGTTACTCACGGATTACCGCTAATTACAGTTAATTATAACGCCATGGATTCTCACATGACACTACAGATTAACACATGATCAATTCACAGAAACATCCTGGACAAACAATATTATAAAGTAGATATGTCATTTATGTAGGAATTCTGTTGAAAATAAACCCGACAAACTATAAAGTAACCAGCAAAAAAAAACTATAATAGGGGAGATGACTAAATTTTAAATATTAAGTTTCATTAATATACTCAGGAATATTGAAGCATTACTACTCGGTGAATGTAAAAAAATATAATATTTTATGTGTAGTTTATTAATTAGATAACTACATCTAAAAAGTACTTTTTTTTGTAAATTTGTAAACAAAACCTACATAATTAGTTTACTTACATCATATACAAAAACATTCATTATGGAAAGTATGAACTTAAACGCACAAATATCAGAGATATTTACAAATATGTTCCTGCGGCCGTATACTTAATACACTTTTTACCTTGGCGTGACGTCACGCTAGGTACGACTTTAGTATGCAGAGTTTGTACAAGATTTGCAAAATTTTGTATACAAATCGCTGTACCTTTGAAAATATTGACTTTTGTAATACTGTTTCTTCTGAGAAGTTACTCATATTTAAGAGTACTATTCATTTATGCAATAAAAAAAATTCAGTCATCTAGCCTAATCCGGCCACTTTTCAGTAGCCGTAGTTACGGGAGGACTAAATGACAGGTGTCCAATGTCCATTAATATAATGAACTCAAACAATCGAAATAAGAGAAACAGTAAAAGGTTAGACAAGAGTTATGACCCAGCGACAAGACCCTTTTTAAGCCTTGTCAAATCATATCACCAAACACTGTACAACGTGACCAGAACTGCAGACTATATATTTGTGTGTAATTAGTCTGCAACTGTAATGTAGGTTTGCCGAGGACCGAGGAGAATAAACAATGGTGTGTCAACACTCGACCGAGCGATGACTTGCGCCGGCGCAGACCGCGGAGACCGACCGAGCACTCAATGAAACTCGCTTTATTTCGACGAAACGGAGGACTCTCATTTGACAGTGTGTGTCGTCGCGAGGCAAAGAGATTTTAACAGTAGATAATATTATGTTTCATTTTATCGACAAACAAACCCTCACCGGTCGTGACCCCTAAATGCTCGCCCCCCCTTTTTCGTAATTTTTGCTTGCCATTTTAGTATTCTTATACTTTTAATAGCTGATTGTCTCTGGAACTAGTAACTACAAAATAAAATTATGGGGCTAAATAAAAAAATATTTTTAAAATAGGCATGAAATCTAAGAAAATAAATCTAATTTTGAAATTGAAATGTATTTTATTAGATTTAGATATTAACAATGTCCCCTTTTGAACCCGCAAAAGAGGGAAATGTTAATAAAATTAAACCTATAATCTGCTATTACATCTCTTTGCCTTGAGACGACACACACTGTATAATTCGACGAAATAAAACTATCTTTTGGAAAAATTTATTTCGTAATGAAGTTCATACAAATTCATTACGAAATAAATTTTCCCATATATATGTAGATAAGAAACAACCCATATAGATGTACAATAACAAATATGTAGGTATCTAACAACAAAAAAAAAAATTATGTATGAACGCATTCACAGATTAATATTTAACTAAACATGGTTTAAATATTTTTACGTACGAGTAATAAATCAAAGCACGAGCACTCCGGCCACGAGTATAATTAACAGAATGTTTAATCTAATAATATATTCCTTTTTAAATTTACATAACATTTTTACAACTTTCTCACATTGTAGCAATAAATATTGTACCATTTATAACACAGTATTGAATATACAATTGAAAACTACGAAAATCCGTATTTACGAGACTATAAATATTTGACCCGATAAACAAACCAATGAACAAATTGTGTTCAGTACAAAGGCGCCGACGATTTGGCCGGTAATCTCCAGTTTAACGCCCACTTTACTTCCCGTTGAGATCTTTAATAACTAATGCTGGTAATACACTAGCAGTGCCCTACGGGTTTCCATAAAAAATATCATATGAAGAATGCTGTCTGATTTTATCTAGATTTTAGCAGTTCTTCCAGCCAGTCTTGAGTAAAAGGAAAGGCGTACTTAACTGGAAAAAAAAACATACCGGTTGTCTGTAAAGTCGGTTTACTGACGATAGTTGAACGTGACAACGTCAACAACAACAACAACAACAACAACAATAATAATGAGGTAAAGGCAATGCGAGCTAACGCTGGTACTTGGTAACGGTACTTAGTTACGATAACGGGTAACAGGTAACGCATGAGTCATGTTTTTTCGTTCGTGCAGCCGGTTCCATCTATTTATAAGACGTTATCACGTCAAAAATATGTTACATAAAATACAATTAAAATAAAAAAAATACTAACCAAATAAATATTATAAAATTATTAGGCACTATTAGCAATATGTTTCAATCAGATTGCATTTTCGATTAATTTTCAAATAGATCCTTCCTAAATAAAACAATAAATCCTTAGTTATAAGCCAGCAGATTTTAGATCTGAATATAGACAGGTATGATTTATAAACAAACTGACAAACAAACGATATAACATACATATCACAATTTTAATTGGAAAGCTCATATTATATTTGAAAGTTGAATATCTTGATTATTTTTGTTAATCATATTATACATGTAATTAAAGAGAGGTGCGAGATTATTAATTGTACCCTAAAAACGGAATAAATTAATTTAGTCGGGTTATGCCTTATCAATATTATCCTCTTACTGCACTTGCAGTTAGGGTGACCATAGCTTTGCTATTCGTAGTAGGTACTATCGAACAAGTTGCCGCTCGACCACGCATAATTCGAAAATCGCTTAACAGCGCCGTTGAATCGTGCGCATGCACATTCACATGTAAATATGTAGTTCAACCACGTCTGCAGTCGTTGCGGTCACTTCCTTTGTGTTTTTTAAATATTTTGAGGCATCCTAGTGCAAAGAAAAATGTTTAGAAACTGGTGGAGCAGGAACTTTGTCTATATTGAACATCTAGGTAGAGCAAAGTCTTGAACAGTTTTTCTAAATCACACAAAAAAGTTACTCTGACGTTGGCAAGTCACTGAGGCTGCCATACATAAAAGAAGAAGAAGAAGATCTTAGTGACCTGGCTCGGGGCTGATGTTAGTAAAGCTTGATTTTTTTTTGTTTTTCTCTTTTTCTTCTCCGCAGATCGAAGTGGTCCGCGTCCTTGTCATATTTTCCGAAATAGTTTATTTTAGTAAATATTAATTTGCGCCAATTATAGTTAATTTGTTGTCATCTCTTAGTCATTACTCAATAAAGAATATAAGATTATGTTGCTGAAGAATTATCAGAGGTGAAAAAAAAGTAGAATCGTTACATTAGTTTAATGGATTAATAGATGCATTAAAGCTTACTTAATATCTTCATTGTATGATGCTAATAATTATGGTATTTATCTATCTAATCAAACGTACTTCAACTATTTATTAATACTCCTATAATTTGTTACAGACTAATATTAAACAGTAGTACGAGGAAAGTGTCTTTATAAATCCTTAAGCCTGGTAACCCTAAGCTCACCGTGCGCCTGTGTTGAATGAATTAATGTATTCAATGCATTTTTATATTGTTTTATTAGTATGAAAGTTGGGTTTTGAATATTATGATGCAACATAGTGTTTTATGTTCCCGATAGTTGTATGAAATATGGAATGTATGATAACGTGTCGATTGTAATACTTCAAGCTTTTCATGGATAGATCATATAGTAATATTTCTTAGATTATTATCCATGTGAAATGCGAAGAAAGTGTTATAATCTGAGGTGATAAATAAAAGTGTGAAATATTTCTGTTTATTAGATAAGTTCTAACATTTTGTAATACAAAGACGCAGGTGGTTACTTGTAAGTAGTGATATAATAACAAAAATAATCCTCAAACCATTTTTCCGACACAAAAAAGCTCTGAACAAGAAAAAATCATATTCTCTCTTAGTTTTTTAGCATTATCGAGAATGTTTTTCACTTTCGCTAAATTTTATTCAGAAAAATAAACAGAAAAGAAAATACTTTTTATTAATTTCATTTAAAATGTCGGCGGCACTATAATATTATGCACAGCAAAACTGTACCAAAATACTCATCGACAAATCCCGCCTAAGGAACAAAAAGTTATTCTGTGTTCCTGGGGCATGGATGTGTATTAAATATGTGTATAATATTATAAAAAATCTTAAATATATGTATAGTATAAAAGTATTAAATATACTTCCCGTTTTCTGGTACGTGTAACACAAGTTCTTCGAATACTTAGCACGGGGCCAGATTGACGTGGTGTGAAACGTCCATAGATATTTATTATTATTATTATTTATTTGAAAGTTCTGCCCTTTCTTTTTCAGTGCTTAAAAATGACAGACTGAATGCTAAAAACTACAGTCTAAGGTACAGCTCACACCGAAACGAGTCGCGACGAGACGTCACGGCGCTGTATTTTTAAGATAGCTATTCAAAATTGAACTTTATTTAGCAAACAAGAAGATACAATTTCATTGCAAGAGTGGCGTCGTCCCACTCAGCCCGCTGCAGCTAGAAATTCGAACTCCTTCAATGAAAAGTGTATTTTCTTGTGTAGTGATTAAAGTTGAATTTTGAATCGCTGTATTAAAAATGCAGCGTAGCGTTGTGTCTATGTTTGAACTGATGCTTAGGGAAACCTGAGGACTGGGTTTGGAGTAGAATAATAGAGCTTTTTTCATGACAAAGATTGAAAGAGTCCGGCAGTTGCCTATGCAACAATTGCGTGCAACATTACAAATATTACATTTCTTGTAGTTGGCGAATGTAGGGGCTCAGCCCATAAACAACATTAGGACAAAGTAAAATGGAGATTAAGATTAAAACAAAAAACAAAAGTTAAATACTATAATCCAACTACGCAAAATATATAGCCTACATTACCCAGTGCATTATTACGAATCTATTGACACTTCATTAATTAAAATCGGATCAGTAGTTTTGGCGCTACGATGGAATAAACATATATACATATACTGAAAAAATTATTACCCCTCCTTTTGGCTTCGCCGTAGTCGGGTAATTAGTAAGAAAAATAGAGAAAGTGCTAGAAATAAAACAGAACAGCCCGCGTTCAGCGGATTAACTGATGATGATGAATTGAGTAACTAGTCAAAAGTGTTCCTCTATTTGTGTGAACAGTTTCAATTTCCGTTTCAGTTCCGTTACACACTCAATGTATTTGTTTTTCGACTTCTTATAACGCTATATTCAAATATGGTTATAGCAATGTTTGGTTTCGATAAGACGAAAGTTTAAACAATTTTGTACCTTACAATTAATACATGAGGGTCTAATTTTGTATGTACTTTCAATATCCCAGGGATAATAGGGTAACCACACTCAATTACACAATGCAGGAATTTTATTATAACTCTCCTGTTTATTGTGGTTTTACTCTTCTTTAAATATAACTATAAATGTTTTTATTTATTGCTCATCACTGATGTACTATATTTTATGAGTCAACGATTTATAGCTTACTATAATAATAGAATGATTAACTATTTGGCATAATCAGAATATAAACTTTTTAGGCTGGGCCGGAATCTCTCAGGCTGGAGAAATTTCAGAGCGCTGTAAATAAAAAAATCGAACACACGACCGTCGAGTTTATAAATTGCTGCCGTGTGTTGACAAGTGTTAGATTTTCAACTCTATTGTATTAGTCCATAGTTCTATTTTCAGCGTTCTAAATTTTCTCCGGCCGGAGAGATTCCGGACAATAGTTCCAGCCTTAATGATTAGCTGTGAAAAAGTTGATGAAGTAATTTTCTCTATATAATAGATAACATTATGTATTTCAGCGACCATCATTGGTTAAGTTGACAGAAATAGAGTTAAAAGAAACACTTTATACTTTTTAAGTAGGTGTTTATTGTCCAATAGGTCCTCCAAAGAAGTAAAATAAAGGAACTATATATTATAATATAGATTCACTGTTTATTGAAAACTTCTACATCGCTCTCTTGTACATTTCAGTATTAAAACTAAAAAGTCAAGTTAGCACTTAGCTTGACATTCAATAATATCGTCTAAAAATATGAACTCCTTGTACTAATTCGACTGAACAGGTGTTAACACACCTACTGTTCAGTACCCACGTATAATTAAAATTATATAGAATAACTTGCAAACATATTATCTATTACGTTTATATCCTACCTCCATTGTTTATCAATCTCAAAAAATTTCCACCCTTGCCAATATCTCTTAATTAAACGACTTCCAAAAACGAGGCGGTTATTTAATGCAGTGATGGACATTAATAAAAATGAACTGGAGTAATTATTTGCAATGATAAAATTTCACATTTGAACTTACAGGCTTGTTCTATTTTGGTTGTGGAAATAATTGTATTTTTGGATTTGTATCAAATAGTAACATATAATTTCTAAGGCAAATGACGTTGATCCGGGTGGGTCCAATTAAAATGTTGACAATAGCGGACTCAACCGGTTTGGCACAAGCGCCGCTTACATCTCAATCGCATTGCATGGGGGACCGCGGATTAATAAAACACACGATGTATTAAAATACATAGTACTAAATTGAATAGAAAATTAATAATAATACTAATAACTATTATATAACTTAATATTTATTAACTTTGTCGTGATGGCATTACCTATTGACGGGAAATATTGTGTAGACGTAATGCTTTTTAGGTAATGTATCACTATAGGATTTTTTGCTTGCGAATTATTAAATTATTTAATATAATATTATAATTATTAGTATCCGCGTGATTCGACTCTATTAACGACTAGTGAAATCTGCAGGAAAAACTGCACTGTAAATAAAACTCTGCGCTGGTACAAGAGAGCTGAAATCAAAGTGTTTAGTGTCAAATGTCAGATTTGACAGCTCTACACGATTTTCAGCTCTATTGTATTATCACACAACTTTTTTTCATGTAAGTACTTTTGTAATCAGTAACAAGAATTACTTTCTTAGTTTGCGTGCAACTTATTTATATCCAAGCTTCTGGACACGGAAGATATACATATAGGTATTTTGTATCGTTGTAGTTAAGATTTAAATATTTCTTCAAAACAACCCTTACTGCGCTGCGTTACAAGTTATAAATAAATATAAAATAACGTTGTGCTTTCAGTGCACAATACAATAATGACTTTTTAAAATGACTTTATTAAGATGAGCTTGCTCCTAAATCAGTTTGCTCCTAAATTGCAGGAGTACTGTAATTTCCGGGATAAAAAGTAGCCTATGCTTTAATCCAGAGCCTAAACTACTACCATACCAAATTTCATCAAAACCCGTTCAATAGTTTTTGCGTGAAATAGTAACAAACATCCTTCCATCCAATCATACATCCATCCTCACAAACTTTCCCATTTATAATATTAGTAGGATTACCAACCTAATTTATCAAAAAAAAGCAAATTAGAAGTTTGAGCACGCGGATGCTCATAAAATTAGTGTCGACAATTTCGTCCACTAGCCTCATAATACTAGGTCAACACTAACCGATTCTGGCAATGATAGCGATCTGTCATCGGTACAGAATTATTGATGTCGTTTTCCCACCAAAGTTCAACGCCCAAAATCGCTCCCGTTAGTGCTTGGAAAGCATTTTTCCTACAAATTCGTCTACGAGCCTTATACTGGGTCAACATTACCGGGTTACAGTTCTAGCTATGATAGCGATCTGTCATTGTATAGAATCGATAAGTCATGGTTTCGCTAAAGTTCAACGGCCAAAATCGCAATATATTTTCCCGTTAGTATGGTCCCCGTGTCACCTTGTCAAAATAAATTCACAAATATACAAAGCGTGAACACAGGGGTGCATCAATCAATGTGTATTGTGACGTCATTGCGGTGAGATCGATATGGGGGAAGTGAAACCAGTGTCACTTCCGACCTCAGCCACATTAGGGGCCTTTGACACTGTTCGAGACTTAGAACTTAATAAGGTTTTATTTCTATCGTGATCAGTTCTATCGTCGTTTCCTGAAGGAAATGTAGAGCTAACTCTACAAAACGTTAGACAAGTACCTTAGGGGTTTGTTTGTCTCTGTATAAAATTAAAAATACCTCCCCACACCGGTTTCGTTGACAGTGGCCAGTTTCATTGAAACCAGGCCAGCTACGCGGGAGTAATTTTATAAAAAAAATACTTATGTTTTACGCCCCCCTTGACATATCTCTACGCTCGCCTAGGGAGGCGTGCCCCACTGGTTGGGAACTCCTGCTTTAGTGTGAGTTCATTGCAGTTCACCTTAAAAAAGAGCAGATGCGGCGACACTATAACAAACTCAGATAAAGATGGATGTAAGCATACAAATAGATATAAATATTGATTAAATACAAGTTCATAGAATAGATGTTGCTGCGACCTAATAAGTGCAAAAGAAAATCCCACTGGAACCGTACATTTTGCCGCGATATGCATTTTGTGCTGCACCTTTGCCAATTGCATCAAAATCATACCATCAAACAATTCTTTCATCTTTATAGCAGGTACCTATTAGTGTAGATCAGTTAGCACTATAACAAGGCCGGATAAAGATGGACTAAAGCATCCAAACAGGTATAAAATGTTGTGTTACAACTTTATATAACTAGGTAATACCTAAGTAACTGACAAAGTATGCGTTTGTGTCATGTACAAACAGCTGAGCTAATTTGAATTTGACCTACACTCATAAATCTACCTAACTTATATCTAATAGTGTTAAATAAAACAGTTTTTTTCGGCAACATGTACTGTTCCACATATCGATCCAGGCGAATTTTACGGTATACGATGATGTATAAATCACAAACACACGTGGTATAATCGATTAGTCCTGCTTCGCCAGTGACTGATCACCCCCCGTGCCCCGGACATGTGGGGCGTGAAGGGTAAATGAATAAATTAATTGCAGCATCAGCAGCTGCGGGCCATAGAGCTAGGAATTCACATTTCACATTCAAATTTCACAGGAACAAGCTGCCGCTCGACCAGCCATAAGATCAAAATCGCTTAGCAGCGCCGATGAATCGCGCGCACACACGCATACTCAGACGTAAATACGGACTTCACCTACGTCTGCAGTCGATACTATCGCTTCCTTTGTGTTTAGATATTTTGAGGCGACCTAGTGCAATGGAAAATGCTTAGAAACTGGTTAAGCAGGAACTTTGCCGCTATATGTTGTTTAGTCTGACAGGACTTTACTCTTTTTACCAATTATAGTTATTGAACCAAGGTCGTGTTGATGGTGATGAGCCGGTTCTTTTCTTGTGACGTACAATGTTACGAAACAAGAAACGAATCATTACATACTGCGGCGCGGCACAGCGACTGAACCTGAGTGGCCTCACACATTGCGTTAATTTAAATTAAGTTAAAAAAAACTTCGTTCAAAAAAATTTTCACTAACCATCTCACGAATGAAGCTTTGTGTTTTACATTTCTTCAAAAACGGGCCTCGTCGCAGTGTAAATCTTTGAAAATAGCTGTGCTATATGCATTGATTTATTTAATCGTAGAACTGTGAATTTTTGGTGTTAAATTTACTACTTCATTTAAATTACAATAAAATTATGGTGATAAAGTTTTCCACATCAGGAAGTTTTTTCGATCTATGACATATACATGAGTTTGTGATAAGTACTTATGTCTAAAACTATCGAGTTAGGGATAACCCTAGCAAAATTAAACGAAATCAACTCTCTAATTTGATGGATGGATGGATGGGTGGATGGATGTTTGTTACTCTTTCACGCACAAACTACTAAACGGATATTGATGAAATTTAGTATGGTAATAGTTTGAGCTCGGGATTAACACATAGGCTACTTTTTATCCCGAATAAGTACATTAAAACGTAAACTAATTGTTAGCTACAGCTAAACTATTACGAACGGTAGCAAAACATAAATATTTTTTTCTCCTTGAATCATAAAAAAATCATTGCAAGCTCGCAATAAATAATAAAGCATTAATAACTTTTAGATCGGACAGATTGTAAGCGATACGTTTATCTCCGATCGGCAGTTAGCCGGCTGTCGGCTCCGATGTCGGTTTATTGGCGAGCAGGAGCGAGTGAGATGTCGCAGATTGTGTACGCTTACTGTAAACAACAGAGATACGAGGATGATGAGAAATGAACGATTAAAAGTTTTAATACTGACTCTTTAAGTCTCTGAAGGCACGCGACTTGAAATTAAATACATAGATCTATATTATAAAGACGAGGCATGTCGAGGCAAAAAGTGTCCACACTTAAACTGTCCTACTTTAGAGGTCGTTTGGGGCAGTCGAGGAGAATCCGCATTTTTTTGACAAAATTTTCTGAAATCAAGATGGCGTAACTTTTTTTTGATTTTGTCTGACAAATGTACGTCATAACTCATAGCCCATCCTTAGTTTTGAAATCTTTGATAAAATACGAGAAATTTACATTGCTGAACACCGAAGGTTTGTAACAAGGACTACTACTAGCTTTTGCTCGCGGCTCCGTCCACGTAAATTTAGTATCCCACGGAAACAGTACTTTTTGGGATAAAAAGTAGCCTGTGTTAATCCAAAGCTTAAACTGCTTTAAACTCATGAAATTCGGTATGGCAGTCACGCCAAATTTCATAAAAACCTTTCAGTAGTTTTAGCGTGAAATAATGACAAACATCTATCCATCCATCCATCCATCCTCACAGACTTTCAAATTTATAATAGTAGTAGGATTGGACTTTTAGAACTATGTAATATTGTTATGAAAGAGGCGGTAATTTGCTTTACCAGAAGGCAAAATTACCATTTTATACCCTGGACCGGATTATCCGTGTTTAACCCCTTGATTTTCGACCCCCGTCTTATGTAATGTCGTTATAAAGCGGGGGTCGAACAAGGAATAAATGAAATTTATTCTTTCAGCTCATTATTTGCTGATAATTATATATGAGCATAATATGTATGACATATTATGCTCATTTAATATTTGAATTTATGAACTGTGGCATTATCGTTCAGCTTGCAGGCAAATATTTTGTTATGGCATATCTATAATTACTTTAAACTATATTTTTTCAATATTGCATTTTAGATATAATTGTTTTGATTCTAAATTCATCTACCATTAATAATGGCTTTATCTTAAACGGTATCTTTATGAAGGTGTTTGTGAATTCTATATTAAATTGTAATTAATTAGACACTGGCTAAGCGTGAAACGTCTGTATGTTCCTTGGTTCTCGTAAAAAATAATATAAAATGTAGGATTGTCAATTTTCAATTAGGTGTCAAAAATAAAAGTGTGGGCGTGGGTGAGAGACTCAATTTTAGGGACCTAAGATATACCTAAAGCTATATATGACTATAATGTATTTTCAGTCAGTTTAGATTTATTTTCAGTTGAGAAATTGTTTTGCAGCGAACGATACTAGACAATAGGGGAGGCCTACAGTTTGCAGTGGTCGTCTTTTATGAGAGACAAGATAGGTTACCTAATACCTATCTTGTTTATACATATAAATAAATAAAAATGAAGTGTCTGTTTGTAATTTTAAATTAACAGCTTTGCACTAAATTATGATGGTATACCAAAAAAATATTTTTAAAATGTTCGTCTGTCTGTATGTCTGTCTGTTTGTTCCGGGTAAGCTCTTAAACGGTCCGAACCGATTTTGACCGGACTTTCACTGGCCGATAGCTAATGTTATAAGAAGTAACTTAGGCTACTTTTAGCTAAGGGCTCCGTCTCCATTAACAGTTGCACGCAAACGAAGTTGCAAGCACCAGCTTGTCTCTCATTTAAGACGAACTACCACTACTACTAACATCATAATATTACGTAAAATACTAACGAAGGTTCTATTATTTTACTTATATATATATACTGAACTCTAAATAATAATAATGAAATAAAATATAATATGGCTAAATAATTATGCAAGAATGCTAGTAGATATATATCGGCAGTAATAATCTAAAGCCTTTTTAACTTAGATGCTGGTTTTAAACATCATTGTGCGATTTCTTGGTTAGTTGGTATTGGTAATTATATTCAATGATTTTTCCTACTAATTAAAAAAATATTATTTTGCATTAATGGAAATATTAGTGTTTAGCGTAGAGAAATCATCACCTTTGTCACTGATATCAATAGTATCTTAATATCTACAATGTAACTCATAATTGTAAATATTATTCACGTATATTTTAGAGAAATCATCAGATTGTCCTAAAAGTATTATTTAGTGATATACTATGATGAGCTATCCTATCATGTTTCAGACACCTGATGTCAAGTCAACATCACACAATCGTTATCTTGGTGAAATATCAATTTATCAACTGTGTATCACTTTCTTAAAAATATTTACAGTAAAAAACTACTTTAGTTCACCATAAACTACTTTGGCTCACTATAAATTACTTTGGTAAAATAAAGAGTCCTGTCAAATTAAATAATAATAATTGGCAAATTATAAGTACGGTATCGACAAAGTTCCTGCTTTACCAGTTTCTTAACATTTTCCCTAGCACTAGGACGCCTTAAAATATTTAAACACAAAAAGTGTCCGCAATGACTGCAGACGTAATTGAAGTCCGTATTTCGAAACGGGCCGTAAGTAATACTAGGTACTTATCTACATAAACATTAGATGATATTATTATGACTATGTTACAATCTGCGTTAAGGCTTAAAATTTAAATTCGTTTAGAAGATACTAGCTTCCAAACATCGGATTTTTAGCGCAATTTGACCGTAAAACAAACTAAGAATGAAAATAAAAAAGCACATACCGACACAGTTTAATTATTCAGCAATTGAGATAACTCCACTTCAGACAAAAATATTACAAACACCAAAAGCTGAGTGTCGATTTGCTTAATTTGAGGACGCCTTTTCTAAAATACTTTACAAAGCAGTATACATGTGTGCACTATTGCTTCTCTTCTAAGTATAGATTACAATTTTATGGGTATATATCCTTTTCCCCCGATGTTAGGTGAAATAATAAGCATTATCCCTGCGCGCCACACAGGGTTCGAGTCATTGACTAGCGCACTCTTAATCTACGTATTTGTGGTTAGTCCCGGTCAATTGGTAAAGGTAACATGCAATCTGATCTCCAAGCCATGCTATCCCAGTCACCTACTATCAGGTATAAGCAAGCTCATTGTGCTAGCTATCAGTGACCCAGTTAGCAACTATGAAGGATCCACAGGAAGCGACAGGAGCAGGATGCGACAACTTCCAACAACAGGTCTGTTGTTTAGTTGCTGTGTTGTTGTGTTGTTGTCGCAATGTTGCGCGGACTGTGTTCAGATACAGTTGGGTGCAAGTTATTGACTCTTGCACTCGACTGTACTTTTTTTTGCGTTCTGGCACTCTCACGTAGAAAATATTATTAGTAGACAAATAAATATGTTGTTCAAAATTTAATTTCCTTAATACTAATATAATATATATACGCTTCACACCACGTCAATCTGGCCCCGTGCTAAGTATCCGAAGATCTTGTGTTACAGTACCAGAAAACGGGAAGTATTTATAATAATTTTATACTATACATATATTTAAGATTTTTAATTTATTATTACACATCCATGACCCACACACAGAAAAGCTTTTTGTTCCTTCGGCGGGATTCGAACCCGCGACTGGAGCACCAACGCGCTGAACCACTGAGCCACAGAGGTCGTCATCTTTCTACTTCCTTAGGTTAGGACTTCTAAGGTACAGTCACATAACAAAAAGTAAAAAAGAAGTCTTTGCGAACTTTTTTATGTTGTGTAATAGAACAGTCTAATATTGGAGTGGGGAGGGAAAATTAACATTTGTAGCTTATCTCAAATTAATTATCAATTAAAATGATCGTCGATAAAACATAACAATATAATTTTTCAGCTTCTTTTCAGGAATGATTCATACAAATTGATTTTCCCGTATATCATGGACACACTTCTACTTACGAATGATTAATAATTATTTCTATAAATGTTATTTCCTTGTAAATACTTACATAACATGCACCTAATTCAGAATAATATGCGGTTTTGTTACATTCAGTGCCAATTTCACCAACGCCTGTTAAAGGTAATCGTCGTTTAAAGTTCATGTTATCTCTCTCGTTCTTCGTATGGATGAAAGAAAAGGTATGATATATTGACAAACGATACTAACAGGCGTTGGTGAAATTGGAACTTAAGGTATGATTTATTAGTGACTCAGTATTCACAATATCATGGTGTTACGACTGGTTTTTGCCTGTAACTTCGTTCGCTTAAAATTAAAACCTTTTCCTACGTCTCATGAAATCCTGTAGTCTGAATGTGAATATAGGATATTAATTATTACTAGAGGTCGACCCGTAGTCGAAATTCGCCCATAATAATTCATATAATTTTTAAGTTTGAACTTTATCGTTTTGAGAGTTCTTTTGTCTTTAAGATAAAAAAAAAAAAAAAAATGTCCTAGGAATAAAAAGTTTCATACAAACTTAAGTTACTTACTTACCCCTTTTAACACCTTAACCCCTTAACCCCCTTGGGGTTGTATTTTAAAAAATCCTTCTTTAGTGGATGCCTACGTCATATGAGAAGTACGTGTGCAAAATTTTAAATTTCTAGCTTCAAGGGTAAGGCCAGTGCGTTACTATATCATTCAATCAGCTTTGCCTTTTATACATATACTAAGGCGGGTCAATAAGTCCGTGACTTTTTGAATTTCTAACCTCCTTACTGAAAAAGCAACACTACTCCTGTCAACAGGCATCTGTCAGTTGACTCTTATCAAAATTTGAACTTGCTGCGTCAGTTAGTTTGTGTTTTACAGCTATCTTTATCAGACTATCCAGTAACTTAAGGAAACAATGGAAAAAAGTGAATTTCGTGTGCTTTAAGCATTATTTTTTGCGAAAAAAAGCCATTACCGAGACCAAGGCTAAGCTTGATAAATACTATGGGGACTGTGCACCATCGATTTCAATGGTAAAAAAGTGGTTTACTGAATTTCGTTGTGGCCGTACAAGCACTGAAGATGCCGAACGTCCTGGACGCCCAGTTGAGGTCTCTACACCCGAAACAATCGAAAAAATTCACGATATGGTGTTGGCCGAACGAAGATTGAAAGTGCAAGAGATTGTGGAAGCCATAGGCATCTCGCATGGCTCAGTGGTTTCAATTTTGAATGATCACATGGGCATGAGAAAGCTTTCCGCAAGATGGGTGCCGCGTTTGCTCACAGTCGACCACAAACGCAATCGTGTAACAACTTCAAAGGAAGGTTTGGCGTTGTTTAATCACAATATGGAGGAGTTTTTGCGCCGTTTTGTAACCGTGGACGAAACATGGATCCATCACAACACACCAGAGACCAAACAACAGTCAAAACAGTGGGTTTCTAAGGGTGAATCGGCGCCAAAGAAGGCCAAGGTGGGTTTGTCAGCCAATAAAGTTATGGCGACTGTTTTTTGGGATGCACGTGGGATAATCCACATTAACTATCTTCAAAAGGGAAGAACAATTAATGGGGAATATTATGCCAACTTATTGGACCGCTTCAATGAGTATTTGAAAAAAAACCGACCTCATTTGGCCAAGAAAAAAGTTCTTTTTCACCAAGACAATGCAAGGGTGCACACATGTGCAGTTGCCATGGCAAAAATCCATGAATTGGGCTATGAATTGCTCCCACATCCACCCTATTCTCCAGATTTGGCTCCGAGTGACTACTTCTTGTTCCCAAACCTGAAAAAATGGCTCGGTGGAAAAAGATTTGACTCCAATGATGAAGTCATCTCGCAAACAAAGGCCTATTTTGAGGACCTCGACAAATCATATTTTTTGGAAGGGATACAAAAATTGGAGAAGCGTTGGACAAAGTGTATAGAGCTCAAGGGGGACTACGTTGAAAAATAAAATAATTTATTTATCAAAAAATCTGTGTTTTATTCCAAAAGTCACGGACTTATTGACCCGCCCTCGTAGATGTACATATTCAAGCGTTATTACAAGCGTGATTTCAAGCCTTCCATATAAACTATGACTGTGCCAAATATCTACCTTTTACGTTTGCATAATTTTTGTAAAAAGGTGTAAAAAGTTTTTGCTTCACGCATTAATAATAATATAATGGTTATTATCAATGGTACGTAGGTACTCCATTTTAGCTATCTCTATTCAGTAGTTAAGTTATAATTAGTACATAATAAATATAATAATATCTATTATTACATATACATTATACATTATACATCCATAGCACAAAAGTCAAAACATTAATCTTAAAATGCGGTAAAGAAAATGTATATTTTTTGTATAGCAACAAAAAAATACGTTCATAAAACAACCTTCTTCAAATTAGCCAACGCTCCCCTTAAATTTTTATTTCTAGTGGTGATAAAAATGACAATGCGTTTCCTACTTTTTGCGATATACATAACAATATGGCTTTTTCACACCTCAACAGTGATTGCAAAAAATTAAGCATCGGATGCCGTGTAAGTTACCCCTTTTGGTTGCTGCCCCTGTAGCACCCTTTCGAACTTAAAAGGGAGCGCAAGTACTGTACAAATAAAAAAACCCCTTAAATTATGCGCATGCCACGAAATTATAATTTGTGTAATTCTAATATCGTATTTTATTGTAATTACAATGTACATCGTCTATAACAAAATATTTTTAGTTAAAAATAAAAAAAGTGCTATATTCCTTAACGTTCCAATTGAAAAAAGTACAGTCAAGTAACACAAGTGTTTAATGAATTGAAATAGTGAAAAATTCCTAGTCTGGACGTGTCGTGTGAGCTGTAGGGCGACCGGTCGGGGCGAAAGTCGGTTTCGGCCACACGGCCGCTTCAATACATACGCCACAGTCTCATCTAAGCCACTGCTATGCGCACATCCTCCCCATAGCCGAAAATCCCCATTCGAATCCGGACGCGTCGCGGCGCGAAAACCATCGCGATTTTTTAGAACTTTGACTGTCGACTTGGCGTAGGTAAAGTTTTGTGTTAGTGAGTGCGTTTTGCATTTTAGATTTTTTTTTTGTTGTGTGGTGTAACAAACCATGTGAAAGTGTTTTTATTTTGTGCCTTTTCCTATTTTGGATTTTTTTGCTCCGGAAACTTTTGGTTGGGTTTTTTATGCTTTTTTATTTTGAATATTGTTATCGTTAATTTATATTAAGCTTCGATTTAGTAGAATTATGACGGTTAATATAGGTTACTAAGTTTGGGCAAAGTTACGACTTGCGGCTACTTTCTTGTGCGTTAGATGTCAATTTCTTATTTCGATTTTGATTTAAAACTAAAATTATCAATGAGGAAAAACCTAATAATCCCGGACATAATTTTTTTGGTTTCCATTAGGTTTTTAGAAGGTAACCATTTTAGGACGACGCGACGTGAAAAGTAATTAACTCTTACCCATAAAGTCAGAAAAGAAGTTTAAACATACTGTTTATTGTACCTAATTTTAAATAATAATTAGCAGTCACTCTCAAATATTTTTAGAAATAAGTAATATATTTAATAAACTTTAATATATAACAATTTACATACCGCTTAAAGTTATATAAGTGAATATTAGAAGCGGTTTTTCTGACGCGACTGCCTACTCATTATACTGTTAGATTTCTAGATCCTATGACCAGTAGGCTATAATCAACATTATAGGCTAGAAGAAATCTTTAATTAGCAATAAACATACCAACACTTTTCTTGGAAATAACAATTTATTTTATAAATTACGCCACTAAAATTAAAGAAGTATTTAAGGTTTTTTTTGTATCACGATTAATATATTTTATTACGCAGAAGTTAAAAAATAAAATTTAATTACCCGTCAGTTTTATGTGCGACGATTTTTATATTGCTTTTAAATAAATTTAAATTAAGTGGATTTAATATAAATATTTTTTTCCATTCAGAGTTATCACAGAAAAAAGCACTGTAAAGTTTTAAGAGTTAATGTAGGAATTAATTGTTTAACAACTCTTTAATAGTTATTTTGATCTCCACCTATGCATTTTATGCGCATTTTGGTTTTACTAAAAAGTTACTGAACATGCGTTTTGAATTTATTAATAACCGAAATTGCTAGCAGTAAGTTGGCAATTTGACGCGGCCTTTTCGCTTCAAATTTATGCTTTTTGGTTGCTAATTTTTTTTACAATATTATTGTAAAAGATACATTACGTTATAGCTTTGTCGAATACAATATTAGGTAATTGTGTGAATCTGAATGAAATGAAAAATGTAAATCAAGGCGATTTACTTAAGATCATACATTTTATATGCACAACGAGTTTATTTTACGTATTATTATTATTATTTGTATTGTTTAACGTTATTGCATAAAAGTAGTTTTCATTAAAAGTCCTGTAAAAAGTACAATAAACAATACGCATTCTTACGTATGATTTTGTCGACCATACAGTCGCGAGCGCTTGGATAGACATGACATGTATTAAAAAAAAGTAACTTACTGAGGACACAAAATAACGTTTACATTTCTTGAAAATTCTCATGCGTATATATACGGGAGGTGACGGACACTTGATCCTTGAGAGAGACTGGGTACACTCAATTTACAGACTCTGTAAATTGAGTGTACCTAGTGCAATACTTACTTTTACAGTGGCTATGTCAGTAATATACGATACCAGCTACGTTTTCGAAATGAGTAAATACGTCAGATATGTAATTTTTTTTATATTAGACGAAATTATTATATTTTGCAAATGCAAGTTATTACGAAGGTTTTATTTCGATTTAACAGTTATTTTGAAACTGTATTTAAGATGTGTTTAAATTAAAATGAATCCTTTTCTATGCGTCTTTCGTTTTATTCAAATAAGTTTTAATGAAAAACGACATTAACGATTAATTTGTTTAAAGTAAAAAACTACTCCCGGGTACACATGGTACACTTCACTTGGGGAGACTTGATCCTCCCTGGACCAAGTGCCCCTTAAAATATTGTTAATTATTGATTGAAAATTTTACCATAGTAATAAGATAGAAGAAGCGAGAAAAAATACACAAGAAAGAGCTTACCACACCAAAAAAGGTGGTGAAAAATGTTATGATAAAATTAATGCAAAAACACCGCATGCGAGTACAGTACGAGTGGTCTAACGACCAATCATTAATGAAGGTTAAATCAACATTTTTAATGACGTTTAAAAGTTGCTTAGTAATTGTATGGCGGATTAAGTGTCCCTTAAATAGGTATAATTCCCTGTCTTTTGGTTTTAGTAAGTAAATTAGTATTTTTTTCGCTGATATTCTGTTGCTTGTCGGTGATTGTTGTAGCTAGATAAATTACATGTATTACAGTACCATTTTTTTTTTCAAATACGACATACCTATATATATGTAGGAAATAAGGGTTAAATACAAAAAGGGGGATCAAGTGTCCCCAGTTTCCCCGTGTGAGCTCGTGACTGCAGCGGTTAAATCCAGCAATTGATTTGTTTTGGGGTTAAACAGTCACATAGTAAAATTGTTGTTTTATTATGTCCTTCCGTCTGTGAGTCACTCCCTGTTTCCTGGGATCCGTATATTTGACGGATCACATGGGGAAGGATATTATAATATTATGGTAGTTATGATCACTGGCATAGATACCAAACAAATTTTAAAATAATTGTAAACGAAACAACTTCACTATTTGTCACGTCTTTACCGTAGGAGCGACCGGAGAAATGCCATGACCTCACAGAAAACAGGCGTGAAATAACGTTTATTATTACACCGGTTCTGTATGTTTTATATAGAAAACTGCGTCTCGCGCATTTTGGTATGATCCATTTCATCCAATACGTTGTCAGTGTGAGAATCACTTATAGATTGCATTTAAATATGATTGAATTTATTTAAACAAGTGTACTGTAGTTGAGTTCAGGAGATAAAATAAAAAATGCAAACAAACATTTAGGTGTTCGCAACCTTTGAAAAACAGTTCCATCACTTATTGTCATAGATTTGAATAACAAATCTGACAAATTTATGTACCTACTCAAAAATGGAGCCGTACCGATGCTTGAAAATTAACATTGTATCAGACGGTAGATTATAATCCGGCCAAGTAAAATTGCTAGTTTCGAATGACACATAATTTGTTACTTTGGGTTAGAATTATTTTCATGGTGATCATTGTTTACAAAAACTATTATCTTTCCTGGTTTTAAGTATAGGATCTCGCGTTTATATAGTTATTCCCATCCATGAAGTTTAATGTCTAAAATCGCAATCCATTACAAAGAATTTATGGCAACTACCAAAATACCTACATAACGATAGAGCACTAAGAGACGTAGACTGAACAAAAACTGAATTCAAGCACTTTTGGCAGTCTGTGTGTCGAGTGTGAATCGTCCATAACCTAAAATCTAAATGTATGTCGAGCATACGAAGCTCCGTTTGTTTGTGCGGGACAATCTGGAAAGGGAATAAAAAAAATTGCTTGTCAGTGATGAATTGATGATTATGTAAAGTGCATCTTATGCTATTACTTATTATAGATTTAAAATATATTACTTTTGAATAAAGAACAGAGCCTTTAGGCAAGTTACCATCGCTAATAACGACGACGCAGTTCAAAAACAAAAATGTATGGGATTGACGTATCGCGCGCTATCACTTAGCGGACGTCATGTCAATTCCATATATTATCAATTTCAAAGATCGTCATTGTAACGATAGCATGTTGGCTATAAGCCCTCTGATTTTATATTAATATTTAAAGTGAAATAAAAACACGAGAAGGTATGTGCAGTTGTCTGAAAAGAGAAAATGTTCAACAACATCAACGACTCTTTTAAATTTACCTCACTAAGGCTGTTCTAGTTAAGGTAACTACTATCATTTAGAAGACATAAGTTTATATAAAGATTAGCCAGTTAACGAAAAATTATAAAAGCCACTGGTTACTACAGACGTTCAAGTAATTTGATTAAAAATAGCGCGATTATATAGTTTCGATGCAAAAAGTATGAAGTTGACTTGACCGGAAAAATCTGTTGTAAGACGGGAGAAGATACGAAACTTTTGAATATCTATTTCATCCAATATTCTTATGTAGATTGTTGTATCAAGTATTTGAATGGCAATAACCACGACTCCTTGCAGATAGATTTAGACAAAGGCGAATTAAGGTTGACAAATGATTAAGATAACATTTCCAATCAATCACAAAGTATTTCGTGCTATTTTTACGTTCTAAATTTGGGAATATTGGTTTTTGTATCGGCTGGCAACTCGCCAGACTCAAATCAGAACTTTTAAAGTCTGGACGCACCGTCTTAACTATTGTGCTTCGTAATTTGATTTCTCTAATCGAAATATATTGCGGACTTGTCTGATCTTGCGGTTCCCAATCGATCTTAATGGAAAACACAAAAGATTTACAATGTAAACTCTTTATATTTTCTATTTTATTTTCTTTTATATTTTATCGTGTTGTGTACTAAGTTTTTACTTTGTCTTTCGATTCTCTTCCAAGTTTGTCGTTTAGATTTTGAATTCAGGATAAAATGCTTAGATTTTCACACGCAAGGTCGTTACAATTATATTTTGATCAATTTTAAAAACGTGTCAAGAGTTTTAGCAACTTGGGGTCAATTCACACCGAATCGGAACGATACGAGACGCCGCTGCATTTAAAAGATAGCTACTCAAAATTGAACTTTATTAATTACGTAAGAAGATACACGTTTCATTGTAATAGTTCAGTGCAGTGTATGCACTGATGTCGTATGAAACGTGTATATTTTTGTGAAGTGAATAAAGTTCAATGATGAATAGCTATATTAAAAATTTAGCGCTGCATTCGTCATTAATCATTAGTGATTAAGGGTTACTTGACATCGCGACGCAAATTTTCGTAATTAAATCAAGCTGTTTTTTAAATCGGCCATACATTTTGGCGTAGACCCCACCGCTGCTATCTTTATTCATCGGTTGAGTTGAGATTTTCATTAATTACCATAACATAAATTACATCTTCTAACATCTCAATTAAACGTTGTAGCATCACAAGTTTTATTTCTTTTCTCCCAAAATATGTGGCGGAACTAGATTTATTGGACCATAAATTGTATGTTCGTATATTAAATGTATGTTAACATTCTTAATATTATAGCACAATATAATTTGTTTGTTAGACTGTAATATCAACATAACTATATGCAACTTAGTACTAACTTTAATTAATATACGTATAGCTCTGATTTTTTGTCCTAAATATGATAAATGTAACTTAATATTATCCATGACTCTTAGAAACGCCCTAAGGAACCTACGGAAGACACTGAAAAATTCTTACATCTCTTATATACTTAACCTGCTCTTGTGACGTAATAGTTAAGTTCTTAACCGGACTATTTCTAATGACAGGGTCCTGTATACGCAAAGTAAATAAGTTATTAAAAAACTATGGGCCTTCTCGATCTACTAATAAGTATTAGATAGCCTATTTGCATTGTCTTTGGCGCTCGATCCTAGTTGTAGACCGTTTGATTCGCACTCTAGAGAGTGTAGGTTCGATTCCCATGTTGTGGCATGTACCAATGAGACTTTTTCAGATCTCAAGTACATTATATGGACGCTCCAACGGTGAAGGAAAACATCGTGAGGAAATCCGCACATGGTTGGCCCCAGACGTATTGACCAGTCATACATCTGGACTAGGCTGACTGTGTTGTGAGAATGCCGTGTGTGCTTGGGCAACCATACGACATTTAAAAACCGACTGTCCCAGGCATTACAGCATTTCAAGAGTGGTTACTTCGCTCGGAGAATACTGTATAAATCATCCAATAACGGATGAACAGGCCTAAGTTTTGTCGCTCGATGTAAAGCAAGCACTAGCAGCGACAAAACTTCCGAAGAAGCTCTCCGACACTTCCCTACGATTCACTTCGGAAAACTGCTCTATAAATCCCCAAACCAATTCGATATAGTAAATTACAATAAATTAAGGTTCGCTTCTTCAAAATGGAATTTAAAATTTCAGTGCCATATATTCAGCGGAATGGTGTTATTGACTCGTAGTCTCCTCGTCGCAGATACTTCTCTGTCGCCGTACGAACGGATATTCTTTCGTTTGTTTGGGAAACTTTAAAACTTTCTGTACCTGACCGTAAAATAAATATTTGTCACCGTTTGCACGAATTTAAACGTTATTTTTGTCGTCGGGTTTTATCGCTTTAAGATCAGTTTAATTTCATTTTATTCGTGGTAATAATAATTTCGTTGTTGGATTTTATTTTCGCAAAAGTTTGAGCTGAGCAAACAGTAATGCTTATTGACTAAATGCAGTAGCTTTTATTAACTCTTACCATTTTACTGCTTAACATTTTATCGCTTATTTTGTGACTAAATCATAAATACGAGGGCGGGTCAATAAGTCCGTGACTTTTGGAATAAAACACAGATTTTTTGATAAATAAATCATTTTATTTTTCAACGTAGTCCCCCTTGAGCTCTATACACTTTGTCCAACGCTTCTCCAATTTTTTTAACCCTTCCAAAAAATATGATTTGTCGAGGTCCTCAAAATAGGCCTTTGTTTGCGAGATGACTTCATCATTGGAGTCAAATCTTTTTCCACCGAGCCATTTTTTCAGGTTTGGGAACAAGAAGTAGTCACTCGGAGCCAAATCTGGAGAATAGGGTGGATGTGGGAGCAATTCATAGCCCAATTCATGGATTTTTGCCATGGCAACTGCACATGTGTGCACCCTTGCATTGTCTTGGTGAAAAAGAACTTTTTTCTTGGCCAAATGAGGTCGGTTTTTTTTCAAATCCTCATTGAAGCGGTCCAATAAGTTGGCATAATATTCCCCATTAATTGTTCTTCCCTTTTGAAGATAGTTAATGTGGATTATCCCACGTGCATCCCAAAAAACAGTCGCCATAACTTTATTGGCTGACAAACCCACCTTGGCCTTCTTTGGCGCCGATTCACCCTTAGAAACCCACTGTTTTGACTGTTGTTTGGTCTCTGGTGTGTTGTGATGGATTCATGTTTCCTCCACGGTTAAACGGCGCAAAAACTCCTCCATATTGTGATTAAACAACGCCAAACCTTCCTGTGAAGTTGTTACACGATTGCGTTTGTGGTCGACTGTGAGCAAACGCGGCACCCATCTTGCGGAAAGCTTTCTCATGCCCAAGTGATCATTCAAAATTGAAACCACTGAGCCATGCGAGATGCCTATGGCTTCCACAATCTCTTGCACTTTCAATCTTCGGTCGGCCAACACCATATCGTGAATTTTTTCGATTTTTTCGGGTGTAGAGACCTCAACTGGGCGTCCAGGACGTTCGGCATCTTCAGTGCTTGTACGGCCACAACGAAATTCAGTAAACCACTTTTTTACCACTGAAATCGATGGTGCAGAGTCCCCATAGTATTTATCAAGCTTAGCCTTGGTCTCGGTAATGGTTTTTTTTCGCAAAAAAAAATGCTTAATAAGCACACGAAATTCACTTTTTTCCATTGTTTCCTTAAGTTACTGGATAGTCTGATAAAGATAGCTGTAAAACACAAACTGACGCAGCAAGTTCAAATTTTGATAGGAGTCAACTGACAGATGCCTGTTGACAGGAGTAGTGTTGCTTTTTCAGTAAGGAGGTTAGAAATTCAAAAAGTCACGGACTTATTGACCCGCCTTAGTATCATGATTATTATCGATATTTTCCCTAATGAAGTTTATCAAATTCTGCGATAGAGATGGGTATTAGATATTTTTTACTTGTGAGATAAAGAAACTGCAATTCATTTTTGTATACAAGAGAAGACGAAGACTAGATGTGGCATGCGCAAACCGTGCATTTACCGCGATAAGAAGTAGCCTATGTCCTTGCCCGTGGTCAACTCTATATAAGTGCCAAATTTCGTCAAAATGTTGGCCCAGCAGTTGCGGAACCTATTCAATGCAAACAAACAAACAAACAAACAAAATATATTTTCTCTTTATAATATTTTGTAAAATATGTGTATAATTTATTTAACAAATATAGTATATACTCTTATAGTATATACTCTTAACCAGTATTTCAGCGTTTAAGTTAGTTCTAGACCCAGGCTTTATACTTGAGGTCTTAATAAAACGCTTTCGGTCATTTCGTTCACTCACACATGTCGTTCACAACGATCTGTGAGATACTTGTGCTAATGCCAGAGATACACGACCTAGCTTTAATAAAATCTGCTATTAGCTAGGCTAGACTACAATCTATACTAATATTATAAAGAGAAAATATATTTTGTTTGTTTGCATTGAATAGACTCCGCAACTGCTGGGCCAAAATTTTGACGAAATTTGGCACTTATATAGAGTTGACCACGGGCAAGGACATAGGCTACTTCTTATCGCGGTAAATACACGGTTTGCGCGTGCCACATCTAGTCTTCTTCTTCTCTTGTATACAAAAATGAATTGCAGTTTCTTTATCTCACAAAAATTCAACAATGGCTGGACCGATTTGGCTAATTTTGATCTTGAAACATTGGAGGAAGTTCAGGGAAGGTTCAAACGGTTGGAAAGTTTAGAATAATTGCGAAGAAAATACTAAAAACGAGGATTAAATTTTCCCAAAGTAACTGTTCCTACCTGTCAAAAAATTTGATGTTCAAACATCCAGTATCGCTTGACTGTCAAATATATTTTATTGGTGGGCTCAGAAAATTGTAAAACAGTTCTATTTCAGAAAAACCAATGGGTTGTACGTATTGTGTTTCATTGGCGGTTATTAGAGCAACGAAAGTGTTAGCTATAGCAAAGTCATAATGTAACTTAAAGTTAATGGCCTATTTATGAAAAAAAATAGCAAATAGGGTTTCATGACATTAGACAAATAAAGTTCAATCACATGCATCCCAGGCTTTACAACTTAATACGTCTCTAGGCTCTCTATTAAGGGTCACCTCATACCGAAACGATACCCGACGCGTGCTGTATTTTTAAGGTAGCGATTTAAAATTAAACTTCATTGACTACACTGGAATTTGACTTTCTTAAGAAAGCGATTGAAGATTGACTTTTGACAAGAAGATACGAGTTTTATACGAGAGTTCGAAAATCGAGCGGCAGCGGGCCATGCAGCGCGGCGCCGCGCCACCCTTGCAATGAAACTCGTATCTTCTTGTGTAGTGAATAAAGTCAATATTCAATCGCTTTCTTAAAAATGCGGCACCGCGTCGCGTCGCTTCTCGGTGTGAACTGACCTTAAGGCTCTACTATGTTGGTCCTGTCCTTTAATTGCTGCCCTTACACTGTTGCCCTACCTTTGTACCGACTGTTAGCTTGTGTTTATTCTGCACTGAAGTGGTTTTTATTTCTTTTTAGCACAGCACTTGATTTTTACCCGACTACGGCGAAGCCAAAAGGAAGGGTGATAATTTTGGCAGTCTATGTATGTATTAATGTATGTTTGTTCCACCGTAGCACCTAAACTACTGGTCCGATTTTAATGAATGACATGTCAATAGATTCGTAATAATAGCCCGGTTAACATAGGCTATATAATTTACGTAGACGGGTTGTAGTTTTTTTAAAAAAATTGATTTTATTAAATTTTTTATGCAGATGGTAGAATTCGCTAACCACTGAGCCACAGACTGCCAGCCAACTTTTCTAGACAATTCTAAAACAATAAGAATATAAAAGGATTTCACGCATACATAATGGTCTATAAAACTGGTCGGTTAAACGCTGCATATATCGAGCGTTGCACCCGAAATTCAGATACGATTCTTGTAAACACGCAGTAACTTTCGGTAGTTTCCGAACAAAATGTCAGGCGAAGTTGCCTGTGATATATGATTAGTTGGGATATTGTGCCGAGTTACGGTGTTTTCGATATGTGCAGTGCGACGAACTTGCAACATTCTAGAAAATTCTTATAGATACTTTTACGTTCACGAGCTTAAGGGACAAGATGCGCATATTGATTCTTTGTGTATACGCGAATATTATTCATTGTATTAAACTTATAGATTGTGTCGCGGTGCACTTTTGTTTTTCCCGACGTTTCGGCTACTCTCCAGCAGCCGTGGTCACGTGCCACGGGAAACGTCGGGAAAAAGGAAACTGCACCGCGACACAATCCGGTAAGTGTTTAATACAAAGACATGATACTCTTTGAGATTTGCCATAGATTTTACGCTTTGTTATTTACCTGGGTACACTTCCTCCTTTTAGGGTTCTGTAATACTCAAGGAACCCTTATAGTTTCGCTCCGTCCGTTCGTCTGTCTGTTTGTCTGTCTTTCTGTCTGTCTGTCTGTCTGTCCGCGTTTCTAGCTTTTGTAATCATGAATATAAATTGATGAAATTTAGTACTGTTAAAGACTGTGTATAGATCTCGATTTTGGAATCATAAAATAATAATAATATTACATTTTAGGGGTGGCTCTCCATATATGTGAAGTGGGGATGAAAAATATTTTTTCATTCTACCCCATCGTGTGGGGTATCGTTGAATAGGTATTTTAAAATAAAGGCAAGGTTTAATACATAATTTTTTTTAAAGTTGACCATTTTCGAGTAATCTGACCCTAAAGTGGTTAATAAGTTGACATTTTTAAGCTATACGAGATAGAAAATTGTAACTTTTCATGCTGATATATCATGCATAAAACTCTTTAGGAAAATTATTTTGAGTGAAATCGGACAATAACTTTTGAAATAATACAAAGAAAACCAAGGTTTTAGACATGTCTTGACATGCTCTTGTTTAAGTTATTTCTTACTTACCTCCTTTATTACTTATTTATGCTATTGTTAGGTTGGGTTAATTTATTAAATATATTTCACAACATCTATTTATTACCCACACTAATTTAAATATGATTTTTCGAATTATAAGTTTATCCTTAAAATCATATTAATTCCGGTGACCTTGCGATAAGCCTCTTGTGATTGCATCAGTAAGTACATAGTAGATACCAAACTATACAGATAAATAAAATTTGAAGTGTCTGTTTGTAATTTAAAATAAACAGCTTTTTACTTAATGCATGTGAAATATTCGTACTTACAATAAAATACTAATATAATAAAATATAGTAAAATATAGTATTCGGTACTTACAATAAAATATCAATTTTTAAAATTTTTGTCTGTCCATCTGTCTGTCTGTCAGTTTGTTCCGGCTAATCTCTGAAGCGGCTGGACCGATTTTCACGGGACTTTCACTGGCAGATAGCTGATATTATAAGGTCTAACATAGGCTTGTTTTGTTTTAGGGTTCCGTTTAAAAAAAGATGGTCCCGTTCAGTTAGTTCTATGCAAACGAAATAGCGGGCACCAGCTAGTCCTAAATAAAATTAGACAAAGCCGCCAGATAAAACCTAGTCTTGATCACAGGAGCCCGATCAGAGAGAATTCCTTATTGTGCTTATTTAATATCTGACTTTGTACTGAATAAAAAGTGCAAGCAAGTCAAAGAGCTAGGTCAAGTTTTTAACGATTTACTGAAACTGAATAGGCGTTGAACGATTATACGCTCTATTGTTGTAAAAATAAGGTGTACATTAAAACACATTTGCAGGAGTATGTTAAATATTTCCTCGCCTGCAAAACGACACTTGTGTATGGGTGAAGGTTAACAAGTAGGTCTGATTTCATTTGCAGGTTCTTTATGATTTAGTATACTGCATAATATTTTCCTTCCAAATCATTACGTGCAAATTATAAATTGATGGAATTCTATTTAACAGTGCGGGTAAATAAGAAAATTGCATGAAAGTTACTAATTAAAGTTCAAGAATAGTTATTGGTAATAGACTAATGAATGTTAGAAAAACTAGAGTCTGATATACATATTATGTAAATAATATCGCTGTTTTTTGCTGCAAAATAAAATAATCTAAATATTTAATGTAAGTATCTAAAATAATACGGTAATTGCCATTTTTAATTCCAAAATTATGCTTTTTAAAATAAAATCTAAACTTCACTCACCCAGGCCAGGCACTTACTCGCAGGCTGTGCAATGCTCGTAAAAGCCTGCATACATTATACAACCACTACTTTCAATACTTCAATTATTGTCCCCGGTTCAGAAAAGGTCAGCTTTATGTAGGCTAGTAACTCGCTCTATTACTAGCAAAATGTATGGCTTAGATGCCAGTTAATAGTTACTAAGTAAGTCTTCATAATAATATTATAATTACCAGCGCGTATCTAAATGATAGGCAAATCCTACTACTATTATAAATGTGAAAGTTTGTGAGGATGGGTAGATGGATGGATGGATGTTTGTTACTCTTTTACAAAAAAAAACTACTGAACGGATTTCGTTCGATGAAATTTTATATAGTTTAGGCTCTGGATTAAAACTTAGGCTCCTTTTCATCGCAAAAAGTACAGTGTTCTCGTGGGATACTATATTTATGCGGGCGGAGCCGCGGGAAAATGCTAGTATAAAATAAAATATACTAGAGGTCGACCTGTTGTCTAAAATCACCTATAATTATTATATAATTTTTAAGTTTGTACTATTCTTTTCCTTTGCCTCTCAGATAAAAAGAATAATAGAATAATGTAAATTTTGTGACAGATTGACAAACGTCAACGTGTAGGTAACAAAATTGTATCTATCAAACGCACAGTAGTGTGTGTTATCTGAGGTAGTGTGTGTACCATCTCCATTATTCTTATTTTTTCTCGTTACTCTCCTAAGCAAATACCTACAAAATGTTTGAGTAACAACAATTCACAAACTCCATCTACATAACGACAATTCACAAACAACTCTAGTAAACAACTCGCATACTTCCCTCGTATTTGCACGAGTAAACTCGCCCGTGTACAGTTCACGATACTACAGCACTGCAGGCTGTAGACCGCTACGCACTCTAATCGTTGCACAAACACTACGACATCTACAGTGTGGTCCCACGTGAACCTTAGGCACTGGAACTGACACTAGTGGATTACACTTTAAATTCCCTTACATGAAACTATGTATCGTCACCTATGACGTAGTTTGTGAGGATGCATGTTTGTTACTCTTTCACGCAAATACTACTGAACGGATTTTGATGAAATTTCGTATGATGGTGGTTTAAGCTGTGGAAAAATACATAGACTACTTTTCATCATGAAATAGTACAGTGTTGCTGTGGGGTACTGTATTTACGCGGGCCGAGCCGCGGGCAAAGGGGGTCTAGTATATTTAACTAGAAGTGACAGTGTATAGTTTCAAATGTTTCCAATTAATTTTTACTTGCGGCCTACAAAAATACGATACACCTAGTGAAAAAACAAAGTAATTTAATTATTTGATCGTTAAATTCGCAATGATAAAGAACTGCAAAGCATTCGAAATGCGAATTATATGTCGTTAAATATCATGTTACAAGATATAAAATAATAATTGTGTATGCAATAAAGGGAAATAAAATAAGTAGTCATAGGAAAATAAGCTCTATTTTAATATTAATAATGAGTTTTGTTATAGTGATAACAAGACGTAGTCCCTAGTCACTGTATTTCCTATTCCAAACTTATACACTAATAAGAAACGAATATCTGTTTGCCTGTTTTGAAACTCATATGTATAGGTCTATATGTAACCAAGATTTATTACAAATCATTGTCAATCCATAAGGCATTGTAAGCATGGTTGTCTTTTAATAAATCTTCTGCTTCTTCTTCTCTTTTATATAACAAAAAAAATACAGCTGAACGTATAATCGCCTCCTTTTTTTGGAATTCAGTTAAAAATGGATTGCAATTCCAATGTCTCACTAAAGCTCGAGAACCGCTGGACCGATTTTGTCAATTTTGCTCTTGAGATGATTGTGGTAGTTCAGTGAAGATTCAAATTGGATATGGGTATTGTGGCGAAAATACTAAAAGCGACGATTGAATTTTCCCATACTAACTGTTAATTGTGCTCAATTTGTCACTTGACTGTCAAATATTTATAAGTGCGTTCAGTTTACCTCTTTGATTTTTAGTTATTTATTTATTCCAGTTATTCCAGTTACAACTAATAAAACTATCCGCTATATCAAAATTAAATACAAAGTTCTGAAAAGTGTTTGACCAACGAAATGCCATAAATATTAACGAAATAAAAGTCTTTAATAGTAAAACCAAATTCGATGCATGTCACTTCCAGGCTGACAATTGAAACGTTTAGTTCATACCTGAGATCGCAACCTTTATTTATGCACACGCAGAATCACCCTTTGCGTCGCCCGCTCGTGTGAACGAAGAAAGCATTCGAAATGATTTATTGTAAATGGTTTTCTACTTTGTTGGCTAAAATAATAAGAACCGTCCGGATTGCTGGTCTAAATTCGTTATTTTATTGTTGCTTTTTTGCCTTTGCCGCGCGCCGATACGCTACGAAATTTAATTTGCAAAACCTTTGTTGAGGGCGAATGATTCAGCGGATGATCGAAGCTCAAAACCGCAGGTGAAAGGATTTAATTCCCCAAATAACGACATTTAAGGTGTTAGATACAATATGGGTTATTAGCGTGATGGATTCTTTTTTTTTTTTGGGTGGGATAGGTAGTTTTTGCAGCTTGACATAGCATGTCAATATTGTTAGTAATTTATTACAAAGGCTAGTGGGATGCATAAGTATAAATAGTAGATTTGATAAATTGATTGATAATGAATTGATCTGAGCAACAGGAAACGTGGTAATAATTTTAAAGATATAAAGATATGTCATACATAATAAAAAATATGTAAAAGTATCGAGTTAAAAAGCAACACAAACAAACATATCTTAAGAGTAGAAACCTAGCTTCTTTAAAAAAAAAAAAATTTGACGTCATTGTGCACTACTTGAATACGCGGTTTCCTGGGACCGCCCGCAACGACGAAGATGGAAGTAATGGGCTCGGGATCTTCTAAATGGGATGCGACCAGAGCCAAATTGTCCGAAATCCTCTTCCTTATAACCTATTGTTGTTATGTTACTAAATTTTAGTGATTTATCAGAGGTAGAGCTATTTATGTTTGAGGAGTTTTAATACTGTTAGCCATGCAGAGAATGGTAATAATGATAGTGATATTTTATTAGAAGAAACAACAGAAAATAGTAACTAAAGATTGATAAATTAACACAAAGTAAGAGATATACCCATAATCACCAAAAAACGGAAGTTGTTAATCACAAAGCAGAATTTAAAACAATTTAAAATGTCTTGGGGCCGAAGCTTCTAGTTAACGACGATGGACTAATCAGTCGATTACAGATAACTGTTAACTGAATGAGATATCCAGAGGCATAATGACGTATGACGGTAGCGGTCGCCTTTGTTACCAACAATGGCATTGTAAAGATTCTGACTTGGAAGGTGTCAGTGGAATTAGTGGACCATTATGCAGGCACCGGTCACTCATACTAGATAACAATAATTAGCCTGGACACAACGGAGAATGACACCCAGAATAATAAGATATTCGGGCAAAAAAGAAATTTACCTGGACGGATGTTTTTGCGTGCATAACGTGGCAATAATAAACACCTCAGTTCCAGGAGAGGCATTGTTTAATGACTCTCCGTAGTGATCTTGCACAATTCTCATGGTTTTTTTAATGCGGGGAGTTTTTTGTAATCGTTGGTAGCGTTTAAACAATGGGAATGTGCTTGTGTAAAGGTGTGATTTATTTACGACTAGGGGTCTCGCTTGACCGGTGCAGATTTGTGGGGTATTAGACTTTGACTTTCAAATTATGGTACGCGAGTTAAAAATATTGCCACTTTCTTCTATTATTTCTGTACTATAAAAAGGTATTATGTCGAGTAACTATACGCATAAAACGAGCAACTTATCATTGTTACTTTTTACTAAGAACTATTTCTGCACTAGTCGAACATTTTATGTAGTTATTATTTCATTCTCAATAATATTAGAATTTGCTTTAATCTATTATACCAATGTCCATTGTAGAGAATATCGTGCAAATGTTTCGATCATAATTTTGATGTTTAGGATTGATGTTTTTTTTCTTTGTTCCAGATGCAACATGGCAACACGGAATAAGGGCAGAACAGAATTAGGCGTCGAATAAAAAAAAATATTATTCAATTTTTTTTACAATCCGCGATAGAACAAAGATGCTGGGGTTCGCTCTTAGGAGAGTAGCCTCAATCGAATCCGCACTAAAACAGATCAACTGCTCGGCTAACGATAGCCGGTGTTTAGATAAGTAGAGTATAACTGCAACTAGTCACACGCAATAGTAAGTTACCTACGAAGCATAGTCCCGGAGCCGCCGCCGCGGTGGCATGCTTTATTTCCCCTATTGTATCGACTGCGCGCTGACTGGTCGCTACGTCACGTGGCTTCCCGGCGCGCGACTTCAGTGCTGGATGCTACTAACTGTATACACGTGAGTACTAGCTTTTTACTAACTATATTAAAATATGTCTTGTTAGTATAGTCTCTTATTTACTGTTCACCCGCATGTTAGTAGGGAATCAAACTTGAGCCTGTACTAAAAAAATAAAGCTCTACACAAAGCGGAATTAGCAGAGGCCAGTCGCTAGACTTAAAGATCAACACCCGTGTCATTCGTTGTTTCCTCGAGATTTCCTCCACTCGACTCAATCTCAACGCACGAAATATGTATCATTAGTACAACTAAATGTCCTCGACTTGAGGAATTTCCTTACGCGAGTCGAGGAATCAACTGTCAAACTTAAGGTCCCTCCCTCTCGAACGTCTATTTTATAAACAGAGTGGGATTATTTGAAGCAATTACAGAAGGATACTTATTTAAAGAGTAGCGTTTTAGAAGTTTCAGGATTACCTTTACGAAACTCAACGTGGAAATATCAACGAAAATTTCAACATGACAATACAAGTTAGGGGTTCACAGATTCACATACAAATGAGGGTTTTTAAATTCGTGACATCTGACAGCTTTTTGACACGACAAGGACGGTTGTGCTACCAAGCTCCGCCTGGTGACAGAAAAAGAATTTGATGACACTTACGCCACCAGGTGACGCTTTGTGTGAGTTGGGTCTGCCCCCTATTGGCAGAAAAAAAACCTTCATTGACAATGAAACCTCAAAGAAAATTCAAATTCAACCTTGATGTTAAATTTGAAATTTCTTTTTTTTAAACGAAGGGTCATGGGTTTTGGCATCGTTCTGTCAAATTCGGATCAGGTTTTAATGGTAACTATCAGTGCTGATATTTTATTATGATTATCTATGACGTCATACCTCCACTTACTCCATGATTCACTGCAGGAGCAAACAGCTGAGGTAGAAATTACGTTTAAGAATACCAAATTCGAGGAACTTCTTAAGGATACCTCAGATGAGGTTGAGTCGAGACTCGAGGCGGATCTGAGGAAACAACTAATGATACGGGAGTAGACTATGCATATGGTAGCGTGTAGCTACGCACTACATACATAAAACACCAGACACCGAGACAGCTCGCCTTACATGGTAAGGCGTAGTTTCGTTACAACATGTTGCGTGAAACTGTACGCGTAGTTTAGACCGGCCGGTCTAACGGCTACGCCTCGCCGTGGCCTCACTGTGTGGTTCGCAGAACTCTGTCATACACTTTTCATTTGGTCTGAGAGTAGGACTTTAATCGCTTCAGTCGTAATCAGATGATTATGTATATATATCTAAACAGCTCATCTTGTAGCTGCAGGATATAAACTGAATTTGCAATGTTCAGTAAAGCTTTTTTTTATATTTCGCTAACGTATATTTCGTTCAAATACGTTCAAGAACATACGTCATTCGTTTAACGCTCAACCTCTTGACATATCTGTATTCTCTTTAGACTATGTTATTTTTGGCGCAATGTTTTTAAACGTCACAAAAACATAACTTCTATTCTATAGAGTGTTTTATTTCACAAGTATATAAGTAAATACTCAAGCAATTGGTTACTTTAATAAAACGCATACAATTTGTCGTTATTCTGTACCATAATTATTTGTTAAACAGTGACTTGCGAATTATTTGACTCCCAATCTAATTTAATATCTGTCATAGTGATTTTTAAATATTGAAGTATCTTTACAAGAGTCTTTG
Source organism: Phengaris arion (assembly GCA_963565745.1). Taxonomy (NCBI): domain Eukaryota; kingdom Metazoa; phylum Arthropoda; class Insecta; order Lepidoptera; family Lycaenidae; genus Phengaris; species Phengaris arion. The sequence continues at coordinate 13,509,770 of OY751445.1, read as the reverse complement.
CCAAGTTTTTTTCATAATGTATTAAAAAACTTTTTTAAAATATTTACTTGACGAAAAATATCACCGTTCTATTTTGTTCTTGTAATTTATAAATCGTGACACATCACTTTTTTATAAGTAGTTGAGATAACTTTGAGCATTTTGCATTACAAGTAGGTACCTAACAGCCCTACGACCTTTTTCGCTGAACTCATCAATAGGTAGGACATAAAGCTGTCTAGGTTCCGGCAGAGGCTGTGTTTATTTACAACATTTTCATTACCCACCTCAATACCACCACATTGTTGGCATTACAAATCCCTTCGCCGTGTTATTAGCTGACCATTTTCTGTGATACAAAAACTTTAAAGCGCCTTTTGTTATGCAAAATATGTTAAAATATTTCTGAATGATGTGAATAATATGCCGCCAATATTGCATCCAAAGTAGAAGGCAAAGAATTTTTTATTAAGTTCGACGGAAACATTCTTTATGGTACTATGGTTTTATACCCGTACTTCATTATATATACTATATAATGAAGTATACTATATTTTTATAATATACAACATTCGTTATGGTAGTAGGTAGCAAAATAACTGTTATTACAATTGATTTAAATTTTTTCATAAAACTATAAAAATAAAGCTTTTGGAATTATCTGAAATTTTTAAAACTACCCACCTACTGTTGGTAAAATGTTGATTAATTTTGGCGTGATAACGTCTTATAATTCGATGGAGCCGGCTGCACGCACGAAAAAACATGACTCATGCGTTACCAAGTACTGTTACCAAGTACCGTTACCTGTTAACGTTACCAAGTACCAGCGTTACCTCGCATTTAATTATTATTATTATTATTACTGTTGTTGTTGTTGTTGTTGTTGTTGTTGTTGTTGTCGTTGTTGACGTTGTCACGTTCAACTATCGTCAGTAAACCGACTTTACAGACAACGGATATTTTTTATATTATATTTCTTAGTTCAATGTTGATACTTAATTCATTTCGAGCTTCGTTATTTTTGATTTTGAAACTTTGTCCGAATTTGATAAGAAATTTTGCACATACTTTATTTTTATTAGTTACTCTCCTTTAAGGGCGAGCGGTCACGTACACGACAGCCAAAAGACAGTTGCTGTCGCTCTTAGACGGTTTTGTCTATGAGACGTTTTGTTTCAAGTGTGCGTACTGCGTATATACGCGACAGTCTCAAGACAAAATATATACATACGTATATATTTTGTCTTGAGACTGTCGCGTCTCAAGTGAGCGCTCGCTCTAAATTATAATTGTGAGTGAGCATAAACAATAATTTTTATTATATACATGCACAATAAATTAAACGTATTACCGATATTTTAAAGGTCATAATCTCGTTTATGGCAACAAGTAAAATGATATATTAGTGGCTAAACAATGAGAACCGCCTACATGCCGATCCAAAAGTAGCTAGAACGACAGAATTAATAACATTATGTCTAAACATGATAAATAGTATACAGTAGTATCTACGGAACTTATCGTTGCTACACTATATGCCTACTATACCAGTATCTATGTAAGTTAGGGCCTGTTTTACAATCGCCTAAGGGTCAGTTCACACCCGACGATACGCGACGCGAAAAATGCGTGCAAAATGAAAAATAGAAATGCGTTCGCAGGGAGTTTTGGGGGAGAAAAATCGGTCTAGTTAGGTTTTCTGGGAAACTGCGATTTTTAAGTTAAATATTTTTTCTTTCATCGTGCAACAATATATCAATATTTTCGACTCTATAATGTCAGTCCGATTGGCGGTTTGGTTAATTATTGCGTTGTTGGGAAATTCGGAATGTGGTGGGGTCGAACCCCGGTTAAATATTTTTGTGAATCCTTTTCTTTTTAATTTACTAGAGCTTCGAGCAAAGCTCGGTTACCCAGGTACTAATAATATATATGTAATTTGATATATTTAATTGTAACACTAAAAGTATACAAGTAAAAATATATTAATCACCTCTTGCCATTTGTTTTGCACATCGAGAATCGTTAACTCTGACAATATGTGGGCTTCAGGGCCTTTAGTCAAGATGCATTCGATAATTTCGAAAGCAAAGTTCGAAAACAAAAATGTATGGGATTTGACATAAGTCATCGATAAGTGATATGTCGCTTGCGATGCCTTATGTCAAATCCCATACATTTTGTTACCCGGAACTGCTTAGGGTCTCTCGACTTACTGAGGTCACGACACGTAAACGTACGCTACTGTTCGTGTGGGTAGTATAAAAAATATTGGTGAGCGCTATTTTAATTTTAAGCCAATGTAACTGGCTGTTTTTGATTTTGCAAGAGGTAGGAGGATTTAAATTCTAATATATTTTTTAATGTAGGTACGTACCTTCCAAATAATAAAAATTAAACGTTAATATCACTTTCTATAAAATGACAGTTAAAATTTTAGGGATTTCTTCGGTACTTATGTAAATAAAATAAAAGAAATAAATATATAAATAATATAAAAATTAAAATAAATAATATAAAATAAAAGAAATAAATCTTATGATTTGGAGATCGATCAGAAGATATTTCTAGTAGACCACTAATTTTCTATCCGAGTCTGAGAAGCCACATTCTGCTCTTTAATAAAACGGGACCGTTAAAAGACATCATCGTTATGCCAGGCCTATTTCAATGTTGAAATTACTCAATTGTGATTATGACAGCCTCTGTGGCTCAGTGGTTAGCGGCTTCAAATCCAGCCGATGAAATAAAAAATTTCTGTGTTCCTGGGTCATGGATGTGTATTAAGTATGTATACAATTTAATAAAAATCTTAAATAAACGTATAGTATAAAAGTAATACTTCCAACTGTCTGGTACCTGTAACACAAGTTCTTCGGATACTTAGCACGGGGCCAGATTGACGTGGTGTGAAGCGTTAGAGATATGAGAAATATAATTAAAAGTGGCTTCCTAATAGAGCTATAGGAATTTGAAGAGCAATTGATATAGCGGTCAAACATTTATGTATGAAAATATAATATCACGCTGGCGCCTGGTATCATCGCGGCATCGGATTATTTAGACACCGATAGTAAACGCATTAGTCAATACATTATAGTCACGAAAATTTGTCTGCAATCGTTAAACGTGTTGCAATTTTATTCATTTTCATTCATTCAGTTACAGGATATTAAATGTTCCAAGAAAATCTTCTACAGTATTGTACTTTATTTTTCTATTTTGTGCACCATAAAATAATGTTGGACTTTATTCACATATACCTATTACCTATGTACGTATAGATAAGTACTTTTTATAATTATTATCCATTGAACAAAGAATCGATGCATATTGTACCTAATTAATAACATTGTACTCATTAAAATCGGTGAAAACCAAATGTGTGAGTGAATATTACCAACTAGCTTTTGCCCGCAGCTTCGCCGGCGTGGGAGAGTGTTCGCGGCAAAATACTGCTTTAGCAAATATACATGCAATATAGTAATAGCAGAGAGTAAAGTATAATATATCCCCTAGATAATATCTCCTAGATAAGGATTAATATAATATAATAATAATATCTATGGAGGCTTTCACACCACGTCAATCTGGTCCCGTGGTAAGTTCTCGAAGAACTTGTGTTACGGGTACCAGACAACGAAAATATATTTATTACTTTTATACTAAAATATATAAGATTATACTATAAATATTTAAGATTTTTATTATATAATACACATCCATGACCCAGGGACATTCAACCCCCAAAGGTGGTGAAATAGGGGATAAAAGTTTGTATAAATTTTTTATTCCTTGGACATATGAAATTTCGTATGAATTCAGTACGGAAAAATAATGAGTAAGTAATAAGCACATATTTTAGCGTGTTTCAATGTTCAACCTCTAAGAAAGTAAAAATTAATACTCCAAGAAAATGAAAGTTTAAAATTATTATAAAGATATCATTCAAAACCCAATTTCACGCGGACGAAGCCAGGGGCAAATGCTATTTTTAATTTTTTGCAGGCACTATCAAACTATAAAACTATTCTCTAGAACTCTATTGAGTTCATCTGTCATCTCTCATCGTTTCTCAAAAACGATTTCGTTCGCTCGTTTTTTTTTCGATTCATTTTGCAAATCGTTATACTTATTCTTTAGACTGACATAACTTTTATATTTATGATCCGATTGAAATGAAACAAACAGTAAATTTTTAGTAGAGCAATCTAAATCACATTCAAATTGGTTAAGCCGTTGACTTCGTACGCGCAAAAACAAATATCGCGGAAACCGTACATTTTCCACCGTAAAAAGAAGCCTGTGTTAATCCAGAGTCTAAACTACTACCATACCAAGTTTCATTAATATCCGTTCAGTAGATTCTGAGATTAGCGCGTACAAACGTACAGACAAACAGATAAACAGACAAACAGACAAGAATTCTAAAAATCATTGTTTTGGGTTCTATACCGTTCATAAGGCCCCCCTGTAATAGTTTATCTTATTTATCTTCCATGTACAGACAGCGATCAGTTACAAATTTATTATATGTATAGATTTATTAATGAAGTAGTTTGTTATGTTAAAACTTACTTTCGCCTACCTGTAGTTTTTCATCCAGCGTATACAAAAACACTCATTTATATCGAACTTGTAGTCTCGATTTTAATGAACTAAGGTCGCCTAACGAAGGTCTCATTAAATATTCTCACATTGGCAGCCTTGATTCTACATTTAAAATACAATTCCCGGCAGATTTCTTCTCGAGCATTCTCGAAAAATCTGTAAGTGTAATCGACTTGGTAATTGACATACGTTTTTCTAACTGATTGTACATTCACTTTTTCACCTTGACCCTACTGGGTTTTGTAATATTTTCTTGATATATTGTAATATTATGTTTTTCTTCAAATATGACATTAATGTTTCAAGAGCCTAAATATTCAGACAGGTTCTTATGATTTTTTTAAAGAATTTTAATCAAAATACTCCAAATTGAAACAAGAATGTAACGAGAAATGAGAAAAAGTACAACTTCACTTTGCAATTTGTATCGTCTGAATATTTCAAACAAGCAAATCTCATGAAGTATTGCCGTTGTTTTAATACATATTTGCTACATAGTATACTACGCGCCACGCCAAATTGAAATTACTTATACTACTGCATAATTTAAAATTGTAAGCATGTATAAGCGGGTAGGTACCAGTGGCGTGGGGTTCCTATAACTCTTTTCCTATCGGCTTCACTTACCACATACCTTTTGAAGACCCTCATCCAAATCCCTACCTATTATACAGGCTAGGGCTTCGCTATGATGGAGAACCAAGCTTTGGCCATTGGTAGATATTAGGTAGGTTTTATTAGAATAGAAGTTGTGTTGTTAAATTTGACGTACTTAATATTTGTATGCTGTGAAAAAACTATGATGCAACAAATGAGTATTTTTCTTCGTCGTTTACCGCCTACTTTGTTTGGCAAATTTGGCGGGCAAACACAAACTTTGCGACATGTAATAAAGCCCTTTATTTGCCTAATTAACGGTGCGATAGTCACACCTGCGTGCATCGGTCACATAATATGTTAACTACCATCTATTTATAATACACTTATGTAAAAAAGAGAGTCCATTGTTGACACGTCAAGGCATACAATTGCGTTTCGAAAGCGACTTTTACTGCGGTCGTGCGTGGGCGGCTTTATACCGGAGTTTTCTGGCGATAGAAAACTTTATAACTTTGTACTTATGTTAATTTGCTTTTTATGATTTTTGAAGAAAAGTCCAATTGTAAAGGTTATAGCCGTGAGAATGTATACGGGTGTAATGGACACCTAATTTGAAACACATTAGACGGTAATTAGTAGTGTTATTTATGGGTTTCATCTCACCAACTTTAATTTTACGCAATAAATAAACGTATAGCTACCGATGACTCCAGTTACGATAAGAAACTTAAGAGCTATTACACAGCCAGCATAAGATATCAAACGAGCCGCGCACAGTTTGCTGCTTGTAAGTATTCGCAAAGTTTTGTTCGCTATATACCCATACAACAAACACATTGCATGAAATTATTAACACAATCGGTCCCGATGGCCAGAACCAACCCAATCTTAGACTTTCTATTTACTTTCAATGAATTCTAAACGACTCGTCTTGATATCATAAACTGATCATTGGAGTTTGGACCAATCAAAACGCGTTCAACGTTGGTTTGACGTTTATGAGAATACCATTTTGCTGTTTTAACATATTGAGACTGCATCGAAACTGTATTATTGTAATTGTAAAATTTAATAAGAATAGTCGACCTACTGATTCCCTGCTAATTATATCCCAAAGAGCGTCCTGTCCTCAGGTGGTCCTGGTTAAGAGGGAAGTAGGGTTAAGGGTCCTTTTTTATCCCGCCGTAATTAAAAAAGTTGAATACGTAAAACCAGTCGAACAAAACATTTTTTTTTCGGTTGTTATAGTTCTTTTATTCATTTTGATTTTTTGAAGTGGCAAATTAATGTTTCCTTTTCTTTATCTGGTTCCACCAGCAGGTCTAAAATGGCCCCATTAAGAGAATCGTACTATGGAACATCAACTATCGAATTTCAATAACCTGCAGTTAAGTGTATAGGTAAGTTTTTCACATCAAAATTTCGTTCTCTACCTTTCGTTCTACAAATAGATACTTGACACTATCAGTTTATAATAGTGCAAAGGATTTGAAATACTTTTTTTCAAGAAGAAGACTTTTGTTCTTTAATTAACTGTCAAAACTCTTTTTAACCCTTCGAAGCGTAAGGCGAGTTATAAACTTAAATCAGCTACTAAATTGAAAAATATCTCATAGAGATGATTATAAGGATATATGACACAGTAATTAAGCTGAAATTGAACGTTTACAGATTTCGTGTGCAGGTAATTGCTCGTCGGCGTTTTTGATCCTCCGGTAATTGTGGGTTAAGCGCGAGTACTGTTTGCAGAACTGTCCGCCTACCGACCTTAATACTTAACTAGGTGTGGCTGTGTACATTTGGTTTAAGTTTTTCCGGTGAGAAAATGCGTGTGTCAATCATCATCAACCTATCGCCGTCCACTGCTGAACGTAGGCCTCCCCCAATGAGCGCCAACCATCCCGATCTTGGGCGGCCCTCATCCATCCGCTGCCAGCCTTCTTCAAATCGTCGGTCCGTCAAGGGTTTTTGCCTAAGCGTGGTCTCCACTCTAACACTTGTGAGCCATCGACTGCTGTCCGTCTGCAGACATGGCTGGCGTGTATCATAGTAGTTTAAAATTTGTGTACATTAGCATATAGAGCCCCGTTTATTTTTTTATTTTTTTTTTATTTATATATGGCATCGGCTTATAACCATTTGCCAGTGTCAAGTTAAAAAGGCGAGAAATAGAACTTTCGTTTCAATTTTCAACACAGTATTCATATATCGTCAAGTCTCAAATCTAGTCAAATTCCAAATTTATAGTTAGTACAATCTATGAGTCATATCAGTCGATTCAGTAAAGTGGTAGAAGCTTTACTGAAAGTTTCTAGGGAAACACAAAATAGCACGTTTTTAGAAGTTGTACCACTTGCCCACACTTGTGCACGTTAACGAATATTTAATTGTTAATATTCTACCAATATTACACATTAAGAACCGAGATAAGACAAATTTTTGAAAAAATACAAATTCCACAACGTCACCAAATGAACCCACCCCGTCAAAACTCCTCCCCGTTTATTTTGATATAACGACAGGACCTCAGTTCATACTTTGACATAAAATGCCACTAAATTTGTGGATTGGCTGGTAATCTATTGGTGCGGAAAATAACAAACATTTTCATGATTACATATAAAGTAAAGAAAATCGGGGTGCAAAAAAAACTTACATCAGATTAAACAAAACATCCAACGTTTTTATAATAATAATAATTATCAAACTGGTAAAAAACAGTAAGTGTTATTAGATAGATCCGAAAATTTGTGACTTTTCTACAATCCATTCGCTTATAAATTGCTCCCTCGTTTTTCCTCGTGCTCCTATTTTCACAGCGGTATTACAAACTAATTGCTATATTTTTAACATGTCTTATTACTGTCCCTTATCGATATTAAATCTCGCTTGAAATATTATGCTCCTATTAATACTGGTCTTTGCGTAACTCTGTGGAGGTCCGCGAGGATTCTTATAAAAATATTATATTGTTTTAAATATTATATTCAAAAGTAAACAGGCTGTTTTTTCAGTCAGTGGCCAAACTTTAAAGAGTGAAAAATATACTCTTAAATAAAAGCAACTTTTACTACGGAATCAACTTTCCTACTTGAAAAAAAAAAGTTGCGTATATTCAAAAGTATATTCACTCTTTAAAGTTAATCCGCTGACTGAAAAAACAGCCTGTATTTGGTACCCGTGGAAGTGGTATAATATTTATATTAAAATAAAATTTATATTAGATTCTTAAAAATTAATAACACCATTACTATTAACATTTTTACGTATCGGATAAGCTATTCAATCTATCAAGTGACATTTCCAACGTGTGAGACAAAGGCAGCAACATTTAATAGCTAATTAGTTTTGTCAATATTTTTAATAGTAAGGGGGTTTGTATTAAGTTATTAAAGGTGAATGTTTAAGATCTTTGTGTTTTTTTTTGCAAAGGGCGGCGATAATGTTATGTTATTTTTCCACCACTTTCATCTCTAAGATTAGTTAGCATTAGGTATATGCTTTGAGATTCTTACATACAAGGTGTATATAATTTTTTAAAATTCAACACTTGTTTTAAAATTGATCCAAAAATCATGGCGTTTTAGACGGCAGACGCTACAAAGGAAAGCCCAATAAAAACGATGATTGATTAAGCGCCAAACATCCATTTTTCAAAACCGAATCCAGCTCACATTATGAATGTTAATTTATATATTTTAGGGTTCCGCGGTCTACTCTTAACCCCCGACGAAAACAAAAAAGAACATTCCTACTTCTTCTTATACCAATAAGACTTATAAGTTTGACATGTCAGCATCCTGGTAGGTGATATAGCTACGATGGTAGCTCCCAAACGGATGAACCGATTTTGATCTAGTTTCTTTTGTTTGAAATCGAGAGTTTTATTAACTAATATCAATCATTATCAGCTCGCTCACTGCTTGACTGTTCAGAGGTTGCTTTAATTTGTTTTTTTAAGTATGAGACAAAAGCTATACCGAAACTTACAGTACCTAAATTCGCTGGGTCAGATCGTTAGCTGGCTACGTGCTTGCCTCGTAGGTAGTATCAGATGTAGTTTGTAAAGTAATTTCGATTTTTCCAAATCTGACGATACAATTTAATAAGACGATACACTCGCACATTTGCTTGCGGTTTGTGGATATTTTTTCGCGGGATATTACTAGATATTGTTACATAATGACAAAAGCAAGTGTCAATGTCATTATTGACATTGACAGATGTCATGAAGTAAAGCCTATCTAGTTAGTTTATTTTAGTTGGCCAAAGGGCTATACATAGTGTAGACGTATATTTGTGTTAGACATATCACATATGTAATACGTATCTGTGTTAAGCACCAATAAAGGAGAATATAATAATTGTTGCTGTATTATTATCATCACCACTCAAGCGTAAGAAGGGCTTACATATCAAGAGGTCGCAGCCCGTTACAGATATAATATTAATTAAATTGTATGCTATGGATTTCCGAAAAGTAACGCCTGATTCTATTAACTTTTTAAAATCTGACGATGTCCTACGACGGCTTCTAGATTTTTACCCGCCTGCACCAGAAGGAGGGTTATGTTTTTCGAGTGTGGGTATGTTTGGCACGCTCTAAAGCGTAAACGGCTTCGAATTTGAGCTTGATAGATATGATTAGAATCGTGAGAGTGACAATGAAAAAGAAGAGAAAAGATGGAAATCATTTGATGCAGTCGGGTTTTTTGTTTCTTTAATTAATGGTTTAATGTTAAATATTCTTGGTTATTGGTGACAATTTTACGAACATATAATACTCAGCATTAAAATAACAATTGACTGATGATTATTTTATCCACCAAAAAAGTCACATTTCAAAAGCATTTTGCAAGCTGCAACTAACGTATTCTTAAAGTAGTTATAGCTACGGAACCTCCTTTTCTGTTGCGTCTCGCACTTGCCTATAATAGTAAAGGGCGTTAAATTTTACTGGGCATATAAATTATGCACCAATTAACTTAACACGTTGGAATATATTTTATTAAAGGCACCTCGGGTGTCTAAGGGAAACCAATCATGATATTGATTTCAAAATCCAGGACTGTACTAAAATATGTATAATTAATGGTATTTTATTAGTGAGAGCTGTCTAATTGAATATTTTAGATGTTCAATAATAATCGTTAGAGGCTTTTGAGGAATTTTGGTACTTAAATCCAAAGTTATGGGATTTTGATTAATCGTAAAAAGTATGCACGTATTTCATACTAAAGCCGTAAGCGATATTTGATGTTGTGATACATTTTAAATATTTTTTTCTCCTATTCAGTAAATGATTTGACACCTCTAGCTGCAAAATCGTGTAAAGTGAGGTCTCGGAGCACGTAGAATTTCGTTCATTGACTCATCGCTACTTGTCTCTTTCACTCGCGCACGACTATACTGATATCGCGTTTACACAGACAGGTACGCGATAGGAGCGCGAAAGATAACAAATACTAGATGATTAAATTTACGAAATTCTACGTGCTCCGCGACCGCACTTCAGTAGCATAATCCTCTCTGCACACCCAAGTAGTTAGCAGACATTCCTATTGAAAAACTTGAATTAGTCAATTCACACCAAAATTATATGAAACGCGTCGCGGTGCTGAATTTTTTAGATAGCTATTCAAAATTAAACTTTATTAATTACACAAGAGCATACATACATGTTTCATAATTCATTGCGCGAATGTCAAGTTGCACCGCGTTGCCCCGAGCATGTGCAGTGTATGACTGATGTCATATGAAACGTGTATTAATTATTGAACTATATTTGAGTAAAGTTCAATTTTGAATAGCTATCTTAAAAATGCAGAGCTGCGTCGTGTATTATCTCGTTTCGGTGAGAACTGACCCTAATAGTAAAAAAGTTTTCAATAAACGGACACTTATGTTCCACGGTAGGCATCACTATGATGCTAATAATTATTAAACTAAATACTATTAAACAACAGGTGGTCATACGCCGTTCTTTGAGTAGATCAAACTGTATTATGATTATGAGACCAGGGTTTGACAAGCGGGAAGGTTTAGAGTTTTTTTTCTTTTTTATTGTTTATTGATAAAGAATAAGCTGTATTATAGCGTGTAAACCCGCCGCCTGTCGTCTAAAGCATTTATTAAACAACCAATGATATTTTTAGACAGATAAGTCTAAATATTAAGAGTTCTTCTCTGAAAGTGGTACCGAATGTCATCTCAAATTGTTTAATGTAATTAGCGCATTTTAAAATTTAATACAAATAGGTATAATGGTTCGTATTATTGAATATTTTTTGTATGAACATAACATGACAACACACAACAAAACAACCAACTGAGCGATATTCAAGTCTTCATGAATCGCGCTTTTAACATACATAATATATATTTTCATATCGTCCTTCAGTTTCTTAAATTTTTGACCAAAAACTAAAAGCTAGTGGAAATTCAGGTATATGATTTTCTGTCGCCACTATTTTCCTCTAGTTCACATAGCTTTGATACCGTACGTATTAGTATCAACGTCGATAAAATCATATACCTAATTGCCACCAGCTCCCTAGCTATAAAGGTAGAGATAATAGGGGAGACGACTACATGTAAAATATTTAGTTTTACTTATATACTAGAAATATTGAGGTATTACTACTTGATCAACGTAAATATGTAATATTTTATTCGTAGTTTAGTAATTACATACATCTAAAAATACAAAAAATATATTTTTTGCTATTTTAGTAACAAAAAAAACTACATCATCAGTTTAGGTACCTACTTACTTAATTTAAAAAACATTCTATAGTAGTAAGTATGAACTTAAGCGCATAAAATTTCCTGCGGTCTTACAGTTCATACAGTTTTACCTAGTCATGACGTCACAGTTTTGTGCGTGTGACAGTGACGCGAATTTTTCTACAATATCGCTGTACCTATGAAAAATATTGATTTTTTATATACCTGCTGTCGCTTCTGAGAAATTTCTCATACTTGAGAGTACTACTATTCACTTATGCAATAAAAAAACAGTCGTCTAGCCTATAATAAAGGTAGCATTTAACGCGACTTTTATAACATATCTAGCATATTACATCGCCTTTTATGTTCTCAAATCTTTGACCAGAGATAATTCCGTCTCATTTCAATCGGTAGGCTCGATGGCGCAGAAGTGGCGCCCTACCGGGTTCCACTGCGTGTTTTTTATTTGACATCGTCTCCTGCTAATTTGATTATAGTGAGCAGGTGTTTAACCGTTTCGGATGTTACTGGGACGTCCTCGAAGGAATTTACAACATGGACGTCTGTTCTCTCTGTGGTTGTTTGATGATTTGTTTTGTTGAAAGTTCTTAACTATCATTTAAATAAGCAGTCTTAAAAGGTATTTAATTCTATATCAGGTGCGTAATATATATCAATAATGTAAATAATATAGTAATATCTATGGACGCTACACGCCGCCATATTCTAAGAACTTGTATTACGGGGACCAGACAACGGGAAGTATATAAATACTTTTATATTACACATAATATATTTAAGATCTTTAATATAATATTATACACATATTTAATAAACGAATGATCAATGACAAGATCCATGATCCAGGAACACAGAAAATTTTTTGTTCCCTCGGCGCGATTGGAACCCGCGACCTCCGGCTTAAGTGACAACTGCAAACGCGGTAACCGCTGAGCCACAGATGTCGTCGAGTTTCGGAATAATTTATATATATTATGACAAACTTCATTAAATAAATAAATAAGCTCCAACAGCTTAGTGTTGTCTCAATTTGTAAAGACCATAGAGAATAACTAGATTCTCATGACCACAAAGTAGAGTATTATTAACTCTTCATTAGAACGGGCATTCTTTAGATACTTCTAATGTATTACGTTTTGTACGTGCAGGCTTATCGTGAGGCTCGACGGCTCCAGAGATTAATATTAAAAAGCCAGGCAAGGACTTTGATGTAATGCGACATTTTCTTCACTGTGTGACATGGAGACATAGAGCTACTAAGAAATAGAAGTGGCTTTAAACATTTTCCCCCTTACAAAAATATTTATACAGTGTATAAGCAATACGATGTTCTGTACTTGTCTGTCAAGCGACTTTTCTGACGTATCAGACAATAATAAAACATTGTATAGCTTATGTCACACTGTATGAATATTTTTTATAGTAAAGGTTAAAAGTTAGTGTTTAAGTTAAATAAATTTATTATTTTAAATTAATTAATAAACTTAAAATAATCTTTAAGACAAAATCGGTAAAACTTGATGAAATACATAAAAAAATACAAAAAGTTGGATAAAATAATTAAAACGGTTTTTACGACCTTAACCTATAGCATTGGAAAAGTGCACTGCTGATATGATAATAATACATAATATATTTTAATTTATTATTATAAAATAGTGGTACAAATCTGTAAAGTACAGAAAACCGGGGAACCTTCACTTCGAATCTACTTAAAGTTTTAATATCTTAAATATCAATAAAATTTAAATTAATGGCATTGGCAATCCATGACGGATTAAATAATAATAATATTTATTTTAATAATGAAACTATTTTAAAATTAAAGTTGTTTACAACCTTCAAAAAACCTTCTACTAAGCAAAGTAGTTTTTTTTTTAAATTATTTAAATCTTGATTGTGTATATTTCTATTATAAAAATAAAAAGTAATATTATGTTTTATGTTTATTTACATTAAAATTAACTAAGAAGGTCACAACGTTTGATAAGTAAATCAAAATTATTTTACATTTGCATCACTCGTAAGCATTTAAATCTTAAAATAACCCGACTACGTAAATTATATTAAAGCCTGGTTATTACAACGAATCCATTGACACCTCATTAATTAAAATCGGACCAGTTGTTAGGCGCTACGGTGGAGCAAACGTACACGCATAGACTGCCAAATCATTACCCTTCCTTTTGGCTTCGCCGTAGTCGGGTGAAAAGGATTTATCGTTTTAATTACACCGCGCCACTTCTAATAACGACAAGCTCTATAACCATAGAGTATCTTGAAAAGCTGTGTCAGGATAAGAATTATTTTAACCGTAGTGTTAGTGACAGAGGACTGTACATAAATTAATTGTTTTTATTACTTTTTACGTTAGTAGACGACGCCTTAAGTAAAGTAAAAGGTTTGTTACTGATATCTTACAAGTAACTTGAATGTACTTAAACGTCGTTGTTAAGTTCTTTATTTTTATACTTTTTTGTTGAATTTTGTTTGTTTAACTATATTTTTATAGTTTATGGTAATAGGCAAGAATCATTGTCTATTTTAAATAAAGGCAAGATTTCATACCTGACTTTTTTATAATTTAAACCATTTTCGAGTAATCGACCTCCAAAGTGGTTTAAAAGTTGCCCCCCTGGCATATCTAAACTATGAGACTTAGAAACTTGCAATTTTCCATGCTGACAGATCATGCTAAATACTCTTTAGGATAATTAGTTTGAACGAAATCTAACAGTAATTTTAGAAGTAATTTAAAAAAACCTGTCATGCTCATGGTAACGTAGTTTGTTATATATGTCTGTCATTATAGTGATTTCAAAACTAAGGATGAAAAGAAGGAAGAGAAGGAACGTACATTTGACAGAACAAATCTTCATATAAGAAAAAGTTACGCCATCTTGATTTCACCATACCTGAAATGTCAAAAACTGTAAAGTGGAGCCATTTAAGTGGTGACAGTTTTTGCCTCGACATGCCTCGTCTATAATATATACCTACGTCTATGGTCATTATACTTGTGACGTACCCCAAAGCCTCTAATTCTGAAGCATCAGATTCGCGGTCACCATGAGATTCATCAGCTACTGCATTCCATTGTACCTGTTAAAACAATCCAAACCTGTTTAAATAGATCACGTATCTGACCAATATATCACAGTATTAAATGCATTGAGAAGTATGTAAGATAGATGGCTCCACCGAGTTTATAACGAGGTGGCCACAGCAATTGATCAACGTGTCAATTATTACGCCGATGTAACTAGCTCGCCCTAATTAAAATTTATTTTGTGACAAAGGATTTGATTTATGTAGGTATAATGGTAGTAGAAAGGCATTGCGTGAATTTGAAAACGGAATATCTTGTGCTGGATATTATGTTGAAAGCTAACTTGCAAAGCGTGAAATACAATTTTAGTGATATAGTGTGAATTTATCATAATTAAGCATTCTGTTTCTGTATAAAAGTTATTTTCAGATTACAGCACTAACATGAAAAAGAGCACCATAAAATTATTTTACTGAAAAACCAAGACACGCCCAGGCACGGTTTCAGCGCGTTAGCACTGCAAATTGTAGTTCTTGCGTTCGTTTTTAAAATCTCTGCTCACAGATTGGCAGATTAAGCGCGTCCACGCGATGGTGCTATCGAACAAGATGATACTATCGAACAAGTCCCACTCGACCAGGTTTACTTAAGTTAAATCGTTTAGCAGCGCCGTTGCATCGTGCGCATGCACACATTCCCATCTGCATCTAAATACGTAGTTCAACCACGTCTGCAGTCGTTGCGGTCCCTTTATTTGTGTTTTGAGGCGTCCTAGTTCAAAGAAAATGTTTAGAAAGTGGTCGAGCAGGATCTTTGTCGATATTCTACATATCAGAGTAGCCTAAATAGCTTCGATATTGTGTGAATCTTTTCTAGTGAAAAATGTTATTTTTGGAAGTTTATCAATATAAAATCTTGCACTCGATGACCTCTTGATACTGTTGACTTTAGGCCGCTGCCTCGGATTTCGCGGTGAGCGGCGCGGCGGCGGGCAGTGACAGCGGCGGCGACGCGTGCGGGCGGGCGCCGTAGTCACCGCTTGTCAGAAATGCACTACTGTCACAGGGGCGACACTCTCTACAAATGACAGCTCGAGCACCGGCGAATGTCAGCCATGTTGACGTAAGCCTAAGGTTGACACCGAAATAATTTTAAACGTCGCGCCAGACAAATCTATCTTAAATATTATGAAATTATATTCACAATTATGTCAAAGCACGAAACGACACTAGTCGTTTTCGTTCGTTCGGCCCAATGGCCAGCGCCGTGAACGAAAGTCCTGGCTGGGAAAAACTCACGACCCGCTCGCCACGCGAACCCCCGGCCTACATCTAGCCACGCACACATTTGCAAGCTGACAAGCGTGTAAGTCTATCGAATGACGGTTCTTTACGTTAGTAATATATATTCTTTGCTACTGTCAAGCGGTGACTATGGCGCCTGCCAGCGCGTCTTCGCTGCTGCCGCCGCCGCCGCGCCGCTCACTGCGAAATTCGAGGCCTTAAAGCAGGCGATGGAGGTGTCGTTAAGTGCAATGTAACCTATTTAGATGTTGTGATAGCAACTTCACACGCCACCCTCTAGCGCCAAACTGGAGGTCGATTAGATAAAATACACACAACAATTTGTTCCTCTGCTGAACTAAAACTTGTGTTATAGGAACTGGAAAACATAAATGAATATTATATTATACAAATTCGAGTTTTGCTTAAGAGTCAAGAGTACACCCAGGACAATGTAGAAGTTCTTAGCAAATTTCGAACCCGCGACTAAAGGACGCGTTTTACAAATCCGCGTCATGGTGGCTTATCCACGGTCCACGACTTATTCACAGCAACACTTAACATAGGCTATATTAGGGTGAGTTCACACCGTGACGAGACGCGACTAGCTATTCAAAATTGAATTATATTCAGTACATAAGAAGATACAGGTTTCATTGCAAGAGTTCGAATGTCAAGTCAATAAAAGTTGATGTCGAAGGCGCCACTCTTGCAATGAAACGTGTATCTTTTTGTGCAGCGAATAAAGTTCAATTTTGAATAGCTATCTTAAAAATGTAGTTACGCGTCGAGTATCGTCGCGGTGTGAATTGACCCTAAAATGCTTTTTATAAAATTAATGATAATAAATTAAAAACAATCGGAAGATCCGTTCCCCCTCGCTATCGGTGGCGAGAGAAATCGTTATCGTAATATATAATCATATTCATTAATCATATCGGTTACTAACACTTCGGATTAAAATACTTTCAAATTAATTACCTTATGGGGCTTCGATTACCCTTAATTACTGATTATAACGTTGCCGACCTATTTCCGAGATCTATTACTAAATAAGCCATTTTGTTATCTGCTAAGATCTAAGATATCGAACGGTACAGTTACTCTAATTAAAATGTTCGAAAGAAAAAATACTGGAGTGAATTATGACATTTTTAAATTAAAAAATGTTGGCACACTCTCAAATGAGATGTTACGAAATGGAAAGTTCCAAGTATCTAACATACAACGCTTTATACAAACCAATTAAACGTAATTCTCTTCTGACTTCGTAAAGTCATCATAACCGCCTCTTTCTCGTGATGCTAGTTTTTTACGTAAAAAGTAACTAAAATGCATATGTCTAGCAAAAAATCAAACTCTTGCAAGAATTGAAAAGCCTTATAGAGCAAGTCTTTAAATAACAACATACCACTATATGTGTAACATGCGGTCGTATCGCAATTATAGGTACTTATTTAAATAAAAAATCAATAATTCTGGCGATCGTCCTAAAACTTGTTCCACGCTTGTATTTTCATTACGCATATAAACTTAGTATTTATATTTTGCCTCATACTGTTATGTGCGTGTTACAACTAGATACCTATTGAATTTCTATACTACAGTTGGAATCTTACTTACGTTTAAAAACTTACGTTTAAAAAAGGTTAAGAGTATAATACACTAGCTTTTAACCGCGGCTTCGCCCGTGTAATTACAGTTTCACAACAGTAACACTGTACTTTTTCGGAATAAAAAGTAGCCTATGTGTTAATCCAGACCTCAAACTACTACCTATACTACCAAATGTCATCATAATCCGTTTAGTAGCTGTTGCGTGAAAGAGGTAACAAACTTCCATCCAATTTAATTAATATTATATCTAGCAATATCCCGCCAAAAAAATACCCACAACCTGCAAGCAAATGTGTGAGTGCACGCATAAGCATGGGTAAAGCACCTCCCTCCTCCCACACTGCTTATGCGTACATACATCCAACCATCCATCCATCCTCACATACTGTAACATTTATAATATTAGTAGGATTTATGCTAGTCTTTTTGGTAACTAAATTACTGAAACACGTTACGTAAATGGAACTATTTTTCAAATTTTGTACTTTTTGACATGGAGCTTTTTTCTCCTTTGGAACTTGAATTGTGCAAAATTCTTAAAACAGTTGCCGCCATTTTTCTTTCAGTATTAATACTTTACCTGACGATTCTTATGACTCAAAACCTATAAAGGCCATGACCCAGTTGGAGTATTCAAACATCTTTATCAAGACCTGAGCTAGATTTTTTATCACTTAGGCTTGCCTATATATTTAGTTCCCACCTTTATGCCTTTATCTCCGATATGTTCTTAGAATATTATTCAGAACGATAATAATGCTATCGGTGTTACGAAATCTTTGGTACACCGTACAAAGGAAGGACCTTTATTTTTCCTATGTCGAAGAACCAAAAGGAACACGAACCTAAATTGCATTGGGCCAAAACTTTTTATATTATAAAGCGTGTGTCGTCTCGAGGGTTATAGATTTTACCAGCATTTAATAGGTTTAATTTGATGGAAAAACCCCCACGAGCTAAAAGCAATTGAATGTTTTGGTTTAATAACCAAAAAAGTCCTTACGTTGAATAAAACGAAATAAATAATTTTGTTTATAACCTACATACAATATCAAAAGGGTTTCATTTTATAGCTAATAATATTTTTTATCCTTTTAATTTATTTTACAACTTACTTAGAAAATAATCTAAAAATTGTCATATTTTTTTCTTATTTTATACATACATATTTTATTATTACTCAAGAATGTATGGGTAGTATGCGAACTCAGATTGCATACAGAAATTACAAAGCCTTCTTTGGCCCCACAAAAGAAAGCTTTGTAATAGTCAAAACACTGTATACGAATGTAAATAAAGTGGTAAGTAAATGGTAACTTTAGTCATTTCAAGAAAGATTAGAATGTTAGCTTCATGATATGCACGGGTTGCATAACTCCAAGAAAAACTTTTTTAAATGATCAAGATAATTAAAATAGTCAATACCACTCGATAGTTTGTAATCTTGTTGAACATGAAGATAAGCAAGATACACCGTTCCACGGAAAACGAATAATATAACAGTTTGTAAGCTCAGCCAATTAGTAATCAGAATTTAATTTGGATGAAGTTGTCCGATGGTCTTGTTCGAGATAACACTGACTTTAAATTGGCATTATGCGCGAGATAGGGGTATTTTTAAACCGTATTTACATATGGATATCTACAATAGCGAATTAGCAACTTATTTTGTATTGGAAAGGCAGCTGGGATACTGGGATAGTTTATTAGTGGTAGTTTCGAAGAAGATTTTATATATGATGTCGAAGAGATGTGTTTTATTGAGGAAGTCACATCAAACATCAAATCAAAATACTCTTTTTATAGTCCTTAGGGGGTGCCGGGGTGAGATATCCACCGCATCTCACCACATTTTTGCCAGAATTACCTGATATTTGCTGAGACCCTTCATTCTCTCCCAAGTAAGATTTTGTGAGATTCGACTGTACCCTCTCCCGACCCCCCCACCCCCCCTAAATACCTCACGTAATTTATGGACACCCCTTTAGTTAAGTGGCAGTTTGTTTTCGTTGTCGTCTAATGGCCCGTTTTAATAACCTATCTACCAATAAATATTTGTTAGAAACGTCAAACATATATCGCAAAAAACCGTCAAATGATTGAATGGCGACGATTTTAACAAATAGTTATAGATAGATAGGTTATTGAAACGGGCCGTAAAGGGATTAAGTTTGATCCTAGGTAGTAGCGTGTATCAAGGATAGCTCAAATTATTACATGACTATCAGTATTCGGAGGCCCGCGAAATTTGTCAACACTGTGGATTAGCATGGTGGACTTCAGCCTAAGCCATCTCACCCACCTTTTACCATAGCATTGGTAACGATAGTGGTCGGTGATTACATATAAATATAGTACATACAGAAACACTGTACTTTTTCAGGATAAAAAGTAGCATATATGTTAATCCAGAGCCAACACTACTCCTATACTACATGATACTAAATTTCATAAAAATCTGTTCAGTAATTTTTGCGTGAAAGAGTAACAAACATCCATCCATCCATCTGCACAAACTTTCACATTTATAATAGTAAGTATGATGATCATTGAGAACAAACTTAGCTTTCATGTAACTAATAGCGAGCCTCAAAGTGCACTTATCAAATAATTATGATCGGTAATTACTATTTGCATCAATACAATTAGATATCTACTTGCTACTCGAACGAGGAAGTGAGCAATCAATATCAAAATCAATAATGATCATGCCTCAAACAAATGATTATGAAACTAAAATATCCAAACATCTGCGGTGTTTCCACCCACCGGCCCGGCACCGGCGACGGCCCGGCTGCCGGAGGAGCAAAAATGCATGCAGTGCATATTATGGGCCTTTATACACGTGGCAGTTATCGCGTAGCGGGTGCCGTCCACCCGGCGCCCAACGTATAGCAAATTATGCCGATACGTGTGAAAGCTAACGAACTACCTGACACCGGCTACCCGCTACCCGCTACCCGGTAACCGGTGCATGTGAAAAGACACCTAAGGCATGTTTTTCACTTACCAGCCCATCACCGTCTTACACATGTCACCGGCCGCCCCGGCACAGAGTAGAAAATATATACGTACAAAAAACAGCTTTCATAGAACGATCCCAATCGATACAAATTTGAAAATTTTGACGTCCGCTTAAGCGATTAATGCTATAAAATCGAAATCAAAGACTATTTAGCTGTTTATCTGTTCCTTTTCTTTAATCTGTGGCCCCGGTGCCCCGGTGCCGGGCCGGTAAGTGGAAAAACAGCCGATCAGTCACGACTTCATAGACATCATTAGTATTGTTTATTTCTCGAATGGTATTCAACTTCTGACATAATTAGTAATTGTATCATGATTGTATTACACTAGTAATGGTATTCAAATTTTTGGGATGTCAGTTATCTACACTTCAACATTAATATAATAAAGACGGAAGATTTGTTAGCATTGAATAGACTCTGAAATTGGACCGATTTTGATGAAATTTGGCACATACATAGAATACTGAGCACGGGGATGGGCATAGACTACTATTTATCGCGCTAAAATGTACGGTTCCTGCGTGATTTATTTTTGCGCGCACTAAGTTGCGGCCAAGAATAGTAGGTTTATTATTCTTATTATTCATTATTATCACTCAGTAATGTTCTATTCCTAGTTATTGTAACTACCTGCACGTCTTTCGTTTCTACTGTTTTAAGGGCTTATTCGATTTGTTTATAAAAATATGTATGGTGTGAGAAATGATCCGTTTTCTATTCTGTTCTTTAAGTACCTAATATTTGGAGCAAGTTACTTATACAGGAAGAGTATTGGACCCTTATTTAGGACTTAAATTCCACAGTTACTCAATTGTCAAATCAAACATTATTAATTTTCAAAACAATTGTTCATTTAAAAGACAATAAAACAACAGTTACTTCAACATAAACATTTTAGCATTAATTGCGATTAAGCATGAAGTTGCGGATGAAATACAACAAATAACTTAGCAAATATACAAAAATATACATTAGTACATGTTTGCAAGCAACGGTAGACTGGACATCGTTGGAAACCTAAACCGTCGCTTATACGTGACTACAGCAGACTCCCCTGGCACAAATACAATGCTCGGTCTGTACGGTCGACGACAAGCCGGTGTACCACTTGTCGACCTTATTATTACGATGATAAGGTTCACAACTAGTACACCGGCTCGTCGGCGATCGTACATACCTTAAGTTCTCAGTATTCCATGTTAATGGGCAAAGAAAATTAGCACTCCCTGTGTAAACCTCGAGTTATCCTTTTTAATACCGTATTAACGTTTGGAAGAGTTACAACTTAATTTCGGATTGTCTTAATGTTTTACTTATCTATAATTGTGTTCGAAGAATGTTTTGGTAATTCTACTTGATTTATACGTGAACGTTAGTACTTTTGTAAGGTTGAATCGCAGACCTAACATTCGTAGATATGCCATATCCGCTGTCACTTCTATTGAGATTGGGATGAGATTTTACTTCAAATTAGTACATAATATATTTTAATCATGAGAGTAAAACCGGTAGGTGATCTTGACAATCAATACTTATAAATCTTTTATAAAAGAATTATAATATAAACATTGTGTAAAATTAAAAATTAAAAAAAAATAATAAAATTTAAAAAATGGGCCGGCTCGACCGGAAAAATATCACAGCCTCTAATTAAACCGTCGTGAAATAACGCTTGCACTGTGTTTCGCAAAAACTGTAAGCTTAGGCAAACGTTGTGTAGGACGTCCTGCAGCACGATGGACCGACGATTTGAAGAAGGTGGCTGGCAGCGGATGGATGAGGGCTGCCCAAGATTGGGATGGTTGACACTCATTGAGGGAGGCCTATCTGGGGATTTTAAGGATTTGTAACTCCTCTGGTGTTGCGTTGCGCTTTGTCTGCTCGTTTCCTGGTCGATTTCATAAAAAATGATTTCGAAGTAGCAATAATCTAGTTTAATAAACTTTCTGTTAAAAATTGCTCGTTTATTTAACCTCGCTTATTTAATATCTATCGAACTATGGTTAAAGTTCCACCCTGCCGCCTCATACCATTCCTTCGATCTACGTCACAAATAGCACTTAGGAGTAGGCGTACATTATATTATTTAAGTCGTAAACACAAGGATGCTCAAGTTGGTGGCTTGGCGCCGCGCACAGATAAATTACATATAATATAATTCTTCTTGATTTTTATTGTCCGCAAAAACTTTATGGCCGCTATGGACTCGATTTAAATACATGAATAAAATAACCATAATAAATTAAGACAATACACATTACACATATATAGACGTTAACCAAACCATCTAAATACGTTGCTTATCCAAATGAAATCTTAATTTATGGATTAAATCAACGATCTTTGATACAAAATAATTGTAGATGTGCCGTAGCTTGTGGCTAAGACTAAAACTTGGATTAAAGCCTATAGCTTGTTAGCGTAATTACCATTTATTTAAACGTATAATTAACATCAAACTTTTCTCGCGAAAAGCAATCGAGGAAACTTTTGCTGCTATAAATATTTTTTTATAATAAATGATAGTAGTAATAGTAGAAAAGTATATTATATCTGCAACATGAAGTTATTATGCAATTCATTCAAATAAATAACCAGAAGGTCTAAAATGACCCACATATTTTAACCTCTCGAGCGTCGAACTGTCAAAATACTGTGTCAAAATACTGTGAATCTTTCAGTCTCTTACAGTGGACTTCTAAGTTCTAACAATTCTCTTGTTTGACAATTAAGAAATTCCTATTATGTGTGCCATTTTCTGAATTTTTAAACTGTCAAAATTTATGAATTGATACTATTCATGATGATTCATCTGACATGTTGCTATTTTGTGATATCTGAATGATATCACGAAATGATATTATATTGATGCAAATTGTGAACGTAATACAAAACACCCGAAGGCCTTTTTAACCTGCTGATGTCTTAAATATAAAGCTTTATTGCGAGCGCATGTTTCAAACATCGAAAATAAAACATGCTCGTAATCAAAAATGTCCAAGGCATTATCTACGCATAGTATCTTTGGCTGAAATAATTTAATTATGTTATGCATACATAGTGTGATGCGCTTTGATAATAATGGGTGTCGTGATGATGTGGGAGGTAATGCCACTTGGCAACTTCAACAATATTTATTTAATAGCCACTAGGCGACATGACATTCACTTGTTGGGCACAAATATGAAAATACCGATGGTTAAACTATTGCATTGGGATAACGGTACAGTATTGCAATGAATATTTAAGGTATAATTTTTGTTGGGACATAAGGATAGGATATATACAACCGAAATAATTTTTGAAATTAAACTACTTTAGCGGCGTCGAGAGTGAAATCTCAAGGTAGCGTCACGTCACGATCACACGTGATTTTGGATGTAACGCCATCTGTCGGAATCTACTTATACTTAATGCATAACAACTTAACTTTCTAATTTTTTTAGGCACGATGAGAGTATTTCTGGATTTTAAATGATGAATACAGTCTCACTTCTGCCACGTATACTCTGTAAACGTCGAGTTTTTTTTACAACTGAATCACCTATTTCGGCAGTAAAAAAATGAAAGAGAAAGTTGGAGAAAGTCAAATAAAAACTACCTAATGATCTTAATGTTATAAAAAGTATGGGTGGGATATTGGGAAAACTGTTGCCCATCGAAGCGACAGCTCTAGTATGTTAATATTTCAATACGTCAGTTCGAATCGCTAGTAGTGATCAATTAACGGAAAAAACTTTGACAAATTACACCGGGCGGCTTCATAAAAAGATGGCGCAAGAGAAAAACATGATACAGTTAAATTGTGATTGATGGACGCGAGCGACAATTCCTAATTGAATTACAATTTCCATAGTTTGTTTTTTGCGTTTTGTAGCGAAAATCTTGAGAGTAAGCCACGGCCATAGATCGAGAAACGTAGATGTGTCTAGCAAAAAGTTATATCAAAATTTAAGGGATAAGGAAAATCTTAAACTCTATAGCTATTGGTTACTGTTTCTAACTGTTAAAATATTTTTGTGATTTAAACATCGCTATTGAATTTGAAACGTCTATAGATCAAGAGGTATAGATTAAAGGACTTTCTATATTTATATACAATCTCATACTCAGAACTAGTAAATAATCTCAACAAAAACAAACCCCCTCAACATAAACATTCGATCAGGATAGCGCAGCAGGTGTATGTGACGTCACAACTCACAGGGAAAGGCGGCGCGCGCGCTTTGATCATTAATTTGCCCATCGGTAGCGGACCGATATGCAAAACAATCTAGATACACTAAAGAGCACAGATATCGTAATACACACGGCTTTGATGTTGTTTTTTATAAAGTTTTCCAAGCTGTTAATATTGTTTTATTTTACAAAAGCAGGTAAAGAGTGATTTTAGATTTCCTTATTAGATAACATAGACGGAGAATGTAAAAAATAGACTTTTAAGTTCTCTATTGAGTGTAGTTTCAATCTTACCACAGATTAACAAATTGTTACTACGTAATCTTACCATAATTTTATTGCTTACACGGTACACCTAGGTAAAAATGTGAAATTATTTCCTTATTTTGTTATTTCACGGTCATTCGAGGAGGACTTTTTATATCTTACAACTTAGCTCGTGAAAATTTCCTACATTTCGGTCTACAATATCTTCACTGTACATCTAGGTATATTAATTTTAACAAATATGTAAGAAAACCTGTCTGGTTTGGTATTTGCCGGGCAGGCGCCGGCGCGGGCGCACATAAACTGCGCAACCTGATACGCGTGTTTGCTGACGAGTAGTCGGGCCGATACTCGTATCACATTAACTGATGAATATTATATTTCTGTCTACCGAGTACCGCATGATTGTCTTTTTTCTTTTGAAGTGTGGCTGGTTTTCATGGAAATCCTACTACTTTTATAAATGTGAAAGTTTTTGAGGATGGATGAATTTGATGTACGGATGGATGGATGGATGGATGTTTGTTAATCTGTCACGCAAAAACTACTGAACGGATCTTGATGAAATTTGGTATGGTAGTAGTGTGAGCTCTGGTTTAAATGGGGCTACTTTTTATCCGGAAAAAGTACAGTGCTCCCGCGGGATACTGTATTAACACGGGCGTAGCCGCGGAAAAAAGCTTGTATTTTACTACGAGAATACGGGGACTCTGTTGCGTCTGTACTCTGTACGTGTTACGAATATATACAAATGAATTGTTCAAAATCATGCGCATTGCGCAAAAATATCAGCTGGCCATTTCTTGGCATAATTTTTTCGACAAGCTCATTTTTTTTTTATACATTCACGTTATTGTATGCATTTTCCATTTTGTTGTAATTAAAAATTGGGACATTGTTCTCTATTCAGCATGGTGGTATCTGGTGTAGGAGTGATCGTTGCCTTAACGGTAAACCCATTAAATTTGAGACCCAGGAAAATTCACTAAAACACCAAGGACAGTCGTACTAACGTAGTCTCATTGAAATGCTAGAGCCATAGTATGAACTTGTGTTTTCGAATTTGTATGCCATTACCACGACCGATTTATTGCCGATATCAAATTGTACTTAAACACGTTATGAGAATCTATAATCCTTGCTCTATATACGTCGTAGCGGACTCTTTGTCTAAGTTTTATTTAGCCATAACTATTTACTACCTTTAGTATTGTATTTTATACGTTTACTAGGTAGAGGAGTATCTTGTACCTCGGCCAGAACCTCAATTCTCTAATTTAATGTAGACTTTCATTTTAATTTGATTGTATTATAATTTACAAGTGAAGCAACTTGTTATCATAAACTCATTTTGTGAAGTTTGGACCGATAAGAACGCGTTTGACGCTGGTTTAACCTTAACGAGAATACCGGTTTAGCAGTTTTAGCGTATTGGGACTTGATTGTAATTGTATTATTGCAGGTTTTATTTAGCAGAATTAACTCTCAGTTCACAGTTGGTTTTTTCTAAGATTCGTAAGTTGTTAAATTCTAATTCTAGTTCACTACTTCTCTACCGACCGATCTTATATAGAGTTCTAGCTCTATATAAGACGGTCGGTAGAGATGTAACCTCTACGTTTATCACCATTAAACCAGTCTTTAGTTTATGGATTTTTAAATTCATGGAAGTCAATTTATGGAAGTTTTAAAATATTTAGATGATAAAAGTTTTATTTTTACTATTATTAGAAGTCTGATCAGAGTACCAACGTGCCATAATCCTACAAATATTATAAATATGAAATTTTGTGAGGATCGATGGATGTTTTTACTCCTTCAGACAAAAGCTACTAAACGGATTTCAGCTCTGGATTAGTACATATTCTACTTTTAATCCCGAAAAAGTACAGTTCCGTGGGAAACTGTATTTACACGGGCGGAACCGCGGGCAAAAGCTAGTTATTTATAAAACTATCATTTTCGTATTTTTCGTGATATTAACCGTGTGATTTTACGATTTGGTCGCAAATAATGTAGGCATTTAAAAATCCACTCAATACTTGATTTGTAAAAAATTGGAATCTAATAAAGTCGACATTGACTAAAAATGTTTATATGTTATAAATCTGCCAATTTGCGTATATTGTGTGACGTCTTTAATTTTTATTTGACGCCATAATCTTTTGTGAAACACTGTCGCCAACCCATTTTGTCAGTTTGTCATGTTTATATGTTTCTAATTAATTTACGATGCTCTTTTATTAGACATTTAAGTTCTCGAACGTTAGGTAACCGCATATCCACTTAGTTTATGGCCAATATTATACTAGCCAATATTATATTAGACAGTATTTTTATAACTTATTAAACAATTAATTCTCATACTTTACGTCTAACATTTATAATGATATGTCATTTAATTTTAGGTACGTATGACGTCCTTGCCATCATAATAGGCATATCTTTATCCTCCATATAATTATCCTCTGATCAAAATATACACCAAACTATTGATTTTTCACTAAACATTATTTAAAACTAATTTAACCGACACTTCACTATAAAATATGTATGATTTTTTATGAAATATAAAAACAAAAATATCTAATTTTTGCACAGTCATCAAACGTGACGGTCACCTTCTTGTACTTTTTCTTCCTTTTTTTATCAATATCAACATTAAAAAAATTGTATGTCACTTGTCAGTCCAAGTTTAGTGCAAGTTTCGTGCGGAATATCAGCGTTTCTTTTCCTATAATAATAGTATAACACCATAAAAAAGGCATTTTAAAACAGTAAAATTACCAAAGTTAACACCAAGCATTCTAGGATTTTACATGTTTAGTGTGATTTGATAGTTGACAGGTGGACAAGAATGTGACGTCATGATAACATATTTTAGCGTTTTTTGGCGGCTTTTTAAATTATTTAAACTTTTATGCTGATTTGCAAGTAAAAGAAAGAAATTTACAAGGAGTAGTTCAGATTGGAAATGTATTATATAATATGTTATTAAGAACAATTTGACATATTTTTCAAAAACTTGGAAAATACCTACCCTATATAATTTCGCGTTTGTTATACATACAATTATGATCCATCAAGAAATAAGTTGTTAAACTTGAAACTGGCTTCGCGTCGGTGGATAATTAACGGCGTTTTGTAACTAGCCACAAGTATTTAGCACTAATCATATATTAATAAAATAATAAATGTAGTGACAATGTAACTAAAACATAAAGTGTCGTTATTTAAATATGCAAATCGTAGGTTACGGTTCGAGAGTTTTTTTTTAATGATTAAATCTGCGTTCAGTCTCTTGACTATAATCAAATGTGTTGTATTGTACTAAGGCGGGTCAATAAGTCCGTGACTTTTTGAATTTCTAACCTCCTTACTGAAAAAGCAACACTACTCCTGTCAACAGGCATCTGTCAGTTGACTCCTATCAAAATTTGAACTTGCTGCGTCAGTTAGTTTGTGTTTTACAGCTATCTTTATCAGACTATCCAGTAACTTAAGGAAACAATGGATTTCACCATCCACCATCCATCCACCATCGATTTCAATGGTAAAAAAGTGGTTTACTAAATTTCGTTGTGGCCGTACAAGCACTGAAGATGCCGAACGTCCTGGACGCCCAGTTGAGGTCTCTACACCCGAAACAATCGAAAAAATTCACGATATGGTGTTGGCCGACCGAAGATTGAAAGTGCAAGAGATTGTGGAAGCCATAGGCATCTCGCATGGCTCAGTGGTTTCAATTTTGAATGATCACTTGGGCATGAGAAAGTTTTCTGCAAGATGGGTGCCGCGTTTGCTCACAGTCGACCACAAACGCAATCGTGTAACAACTTCACAGGAAGGTTTGGCGTTGTTTAATCACAATATGGAGGAGTTTTTGCGCCGTTTTGTAACCGTGGACGAAACATGGATCCATCACAATACACCAGAGACCAAACAACCGTCAAAACAGTGGGTTTCTAAGGGTGAATCGGCGCCAAAGAAGGCCAAGGTGGGTTTGTCAGCCAATAAAGTTATGGCGACAGTTTTTTGGGATGCACGTGGGATAATCCACATTGACTATCTTCAAAAGGGAAGAACAATTAATGGGGAATATTATGCCAACTTATTGGACCGCTTCAATGAGGATTTTAAAAAAAACTGACCTCATTTGGCCAAGAAAAAAGTTCTTTTTCACCAAGACAATGCAAGGGTGCACACATGTGCAGTTGTCATGGCAAAAATCCATGAATTGGGCTATGAATTGCTCCCACATCCACCCTATTCTCAAGATTTGGCTCCGAGTGACTACTTCTTGTTCCCAAACCTGAAAAAGTGGCTCGGTGGAAAAAGATTTGACTCCAATGATGAAGTCATCTCGCAAACAAAGGCCTATTTTGAGGACCTCGACAAATCATATTTTTTGGAAGGGATAAAAAAATTGGAGAAGCGTTGGACAAAGTGTATAGAGCTCAAGGGGGACTACGTTGAAAAATAGAATGATTTATTTATCAAAAAATCTGTGTTTTATTCCAAAAGTCACGGACTTATTGATCCGCCCTCGTAGTCCGCGAGTAAAACAATAAAAATTATAAATATCCGGCAAGCATTCCACAGAACTAGTCCCTGTCGGCACAAGTAGCATTTACATAAATGACCTATAAACATTTCGACACGCGAAATTTACGACTTCTTATGTAAAACATAGATTTTATGAATTCGTACTAGCAACGCGGAAAAACATGTAATAAATATTCCTAACTTAACATCAAGTTGTGAGATGTGACAGTACGCCCGCAACTTTCGGTTTTTCGCGAAAAACGAACTTGCCTACATCGCGGTAGCTGGACAATTTTCCAGTTTCACATAAGAATATGTCCTAACTACAGGACGTAAACTTTTAGGACCTGTTTTACAATCTTCTGATAAGTGTCGGATAGCTTATTGGAAAATTTTGTCGCTGCTTACTTTATATAGAACGACTGAGACAAAACATGCAAATCTGACACTTACAGTAGATTTTCCAACTCCAATAAAATTCCGAATAAGCTAT
This sequence comes from Phengaris arion, assembly GCA_963565745.1. NCBI lineage: Eukaryota > Metazoa > Arthropoda > Insecta > Lepidoptera > Lycaenidae > Phengaris > Phengaris arion. The sequence continues at coordinate 13,479,368 of OY751445.1, read as the reverse complement.
TCCAGACTTATCAGACAGATTGTGAAACAGGTACTTAGTGTAGGAAGTATTGTAAGGCGTTCAGTGGCTTAAAAAGTGCATTGCTATTCTTATAAATCGCTTCTGTTTTCCTAATTAGTAATTGTATGATTAAATCTTAAGCGTTTTAAAAATGAAGCGAACTGTAAAGTATATATTATCATACAAAAACTAAAACTGCAACTTCGACAAGCGCCGCGAAGACAAAGTTGTTTTGTCACACCTACTAAATTATTTATTATACTATATAATATGCATAATGGTTTTTATATTAAAATTTAATTTGGCAGTTTCTTATCTTGGCGCCAGTGCTTATAAAAATTCGACAAATTAGTCAGTGAGTTCTTCATAAAAAAATGAAAAAGCTTTTAGAGCAAGACGTTTTTCAACGTCATCTTAGGATGCGTCTTTAGTCGTACAAATTTTCTAGTTTAGAACCAGCAGACCGAAGGTTTTATATAAAACTTATGGGTCTAGTGATCTACAATAGTCCAATGCTTGTTCTGGATCACCTCATTTTTAGACAGTGAACGGTTATTAAGATACAGTACCGTTTGATTATCACGATAACTTGAGATATAGACTCCTTAAGAAGTGCGATACTCATTGCATTTTTTTTAATGCAAAAGTTTCATAAACATAGCAGCAAATGAGCTCTACAAAACTCTAAATTTTAAACATTTAACTGACACTTAAATCAAGTAAATCGAATCCGCTTTATAATACGTAAGTATTATTAACTGTATTTATAATGTAGGCGTTTTTTGCGAATTTTAAAGTGACACGTTGATAATTTTCGAAACAGCTATGATTATGTACTAATTACTTACCTGCTTCGTATGCTAATGTTTTGTAATATCTTACGTATATTATGTTTTATTTATAAAATAATATGAGGATGTTATGTGAGAGCCCGGCTCCGTGGGGAGTATACGTTTAATAAGTGTGGCCATAGGTACACTTAAAATAATCACATACTTTCTCATCTATGAATGTAATTTGGACTTTTGAAAACGTATTTAATACTCTAATTAAAAGGAGATTTATATTTAAAAATATATTTGATATTGTATGTTTTATATTGTTAATTGTTAAACATCAATTTTATTGGCTGTACCCACTCTTGTGGTCTACTGTTATTTTCTTATAGTCAGTTCACATCGCGACAACGCGGCGCTGCATTTGTAAGATGACTATTCAACATTGAACTTTATTCATAACACAAAAGATACACGTTTCATATGACATCAGTCATACACTGCACATGCGCATGCAGCGCCGTGCAACTTGACATTCGAACTTTTACAATGAAACGTGTGTCTTCTTGTGTAATGAACAAAGTTAAATTTAAAAACCGTCTTAATAAATGCAGCGCCGCGTTTCGTTTCGGTATGAATTGAAACTTACGTGTTAGATTTTGAATTTGACGCACACTAAGGCCAATTTCGACAATGAAAAATTGAAGCTCTCTCTTCTTATTGAAGAAAACTATTATTATATTTAATATTTTATTATAAGAAAAAGATAAGTATTATGTTATAAAATGATGTTTAAATAGTTACATACTAAGTTAGTTTAGGTTTATAAGTGTTTGGATATAAAATGTAAACAAGAATCTTCACGGAGGAGGATACATAAATGCATATTGCATAAAATGAAGACATTCAATTATAAATAGATGTAGAATCTCAAGAATGAAATTTGTTAAAAATAAACAATGTATAAATGCATTATTAATAGATAAGGAAAAATTGTGCTTTTTGTTTATTTGCATTGAATAGGCCCCGAAATTACCCGATTGGACCGATTTTGATTAAATTTGGCACAGATATATAGTAGTCCACGGGAAAGGACATAGGCTACTTTTTACCGCAGCAAAATGGCGGTTCCCTCGAAATTTCCTTTTGCGTGCACGGACATCTAGTTTTTAATATTGTGAGATCTTTAGATTTATATTAATATTAATCAAACTCCAAAATATATTATGAATCTTACCAAGTACTTCTTCATAGAACGAACAGGTAGATTATCTATATAAGTAAATAAAGCTTGTTGTCAAATAAACGTGTGTTTTAGTTGATCGAAAAATAATAATATTTTACCGAGCTTAAATATTTATTAACTAAATTTATTAACTAAACATTTTAAGCTTAGTAAAATATTATTATTAGAACAATTAAAACGCGCATCTTTATGAGTTATTTGTTTCTATAGATGCTCTATCTATCCGTTCTATGTAGAAGCACAGAATACATTATAGTACAAGTGTAGAAGTGAGAATCGTGTCGTATCGAATTATCGAGATGCCATTCTCGTGGCAAAGTAGATACAATTAAATGATTACACCAAAATATATGACGTCAGCAATCATAACAATATACCGAATTTAATTTTACTGCATGCGAAAACTCCGCGAGATTAACCAAGATATATAGTTATATCTAACATAAACTCGATATCATTTTTATCTTAGGAATTTTTATTAATCATCGTATTAGTAATTAGTTTGAGGATTCTCGGTAGTGAATGTTTTATTCTACTAATTGTGACCAGAAGTTATATCACTAGCTAATTCCAAAGTGCGTAGAATTTATTCAATGTTATTAGTGTATGTGGCATTAGGTATGGTTAAGCCTCGCTATGTTATTCTTTGTGATTCGATTAAAATCATTTGTACATTGTTGTGTTTTGAAGTTTCTTACGGTGAATATATCACCAAAACTTGCCCAGAAATTAATATTGTATTCTTGCCGTATTAGTTAGTTACGTGCAGATTCTACGACGCCTTTAGATAAAAATTTTGACAAAAGACGTCACCTCTCTTTAAACTGTATTTTATAGGTAGGTATTTCACCTATTAATGTTAATCGTTTGTCTAAATATCCTGCATTCTACTTCGTTAATACGAAGAACGAGAGAGATAACGTGATACCTAATCAACTATTAACTTTAACAGGCTTTGGTGGAATTGACACTAACCACCGAATTCTGAAACGATAGTAAAATTAAGTGACGCTCAAGTCACATGCTGTCCTTGTCATTTCGGCTAGCAGAGACAGCGACAGCCTATGAATACGAGTGCTCTTAATTTTAATTCGCGTTTCAGTATTCGGACGTATGTCCTACTATAATCCCTACTAATATTATAAATGTGAATGTAAGTTTGTTACGCTTTTACGCGAAAACTACTGAACGGATTTTAAAGAAATGGTATGGTTTATCTCTGGATTAAAACATAGGCTACTTTTTATCCCGGAAAAGTACAGTGTTCCCGCGGGATACTCGATAGTATATTTACGCGGGCGGAGCCACGGGAAACAGCTAGTTTGCAGTAGTAAATGTGAAAATTTGTGAGGATGGATGGATGGATGTTTGTTACTCTTTCGCGCAAATTTGATATGGTAGTAGCTTCAGCTCTGGATTAAAACATAGGCTACTATTTATCCCGAAAAAGTCCATTGTTCCCGTGGGATACTATATTTACGCTAGCGGATCCGCGGGCAACAGCAAGTCTCTTTTATAATTATTCAAAAGCTAGTTATTCAGTTACTGCATTTTTTCATATTATACATAATACTGCATACGGTCATTACCTAACATTGCTACTTTCATGTTATTAGAAGCGTGTTTAACGTTGTTGCTTTCATATTAACCCGCGATGTATCGGGCTTTACGAAGAACTTAGCAGGCCACGTGATAAGTATCTGGAACATGGAACGAGGTTGGGGTCACCGAATTAATCCAATTGATCCGAAGCCACTGAAAATCTGTTGACATTATTGTTTAGATGTTATAAAGCCATCATCATCATTATCGTCGGCATTAGTTATAGTTATTAGCCTATCTCCCTTACTACTAAAAATATTTACACAGCGGATAACTTATTTAATGTTGCTGTTATTGTCTGATACGTTAGAAAATACACCTGATAGACTAAGACAGCGCCATTAAATTTGTGTAAATATTTTTATTAGTAAGGTGATATAAGTTCAACGTTATCTATCGAAAGCTTTTACGAAGCTTTAAGTTTCAATATCGATTATTATTATTTATTGCAATCCTGTTTATAATTCGGGCACGGGTCTCTTATTCAATTGGGAAGGACTAGTTGTACTTACATAACCAGGCGCCCCAGGTAACCGCAGTCGCTTCTGCTACTAATCAGTCCATTGCTTGATAGGGAGAATTAGGTAAAAAACTATTGTTTTTAATAGCTTTGCCAAAACCAAAGTCACGATCTCTCAGTTTTCATCTACACTAATATGATTTGAGCGATTTTTATGAAAATCGACTCAGATATAGAGTTGACCACGGGGAAGGACATAGACATTCCTTTTGCTCGAACTGTTACGCGGCACTTCACGATTGTCTTTTAGTGAAACACAAAAGTCAAGAACACAGTTTATTACTACTTTTGAAATTCCAATAGTAAAATTATTTACGGCACGAGTCACGTCACTTTTCCGGTACGAGGAGAGGTCCTCACTCAAACTTAAAAACTCATCTACTTAACAACGTGATTAGAAAAGGTTTTATACTTTTGCTTAAGTCTAGCTCAGCAATTTTATCTAAGTTACATGTGGATATAAGCTAGTTAATTTTTCTAAGTAGACCGTGGTATAAACATCTTTTGACTTAAACATAATTAACATTTTGGAGCAAGGACATAACATCTAGATCTAAAGGGGGCCTTTAGATTGAGCTTTATCCTGTACGATGAAGGGAAATCGAGAAAACTAAACTAAAATTAAAGTACTAACTAGTAAGTAAGTAAAATTAGAGAAGAAAGTGAAGTGTTCCATCGAGATACTAAGTCTTATTTCATTTTATTGGGACGAATTTCCTTATGGCGCGTTGCGAATTGTATTGAGGCTAGGCGGATTGAATTGGCACGACACTTTTTACCACTCGAAATCACAATGTAATAACAACTATTAACAATGATACAAAAAACGACCTTATCACCTTAACAATAATGTAGAATTTTGCAATTACACATTGTGACTGTTATGAATGTTACATATTGTGTACGGAGCCGGAATTCGCGGCGGCAACACTGCGAGCAGCAAGCAACCCGCCCCCTCACCCCTGTCCCTACCTAAGGCGCGGCCAACTAGTTCCGCGCGCACTATATATATACTTAGTTCAACTATTTGTTATTGAAGTGTATATATATATATATATATATGTATATTTCTTCCAAAATAGGCTTCAATTCTTCATTATCAACTATATATTCATATTATAATATATATATTATAATTTCGTTCCATCCGGGTGTCCCTTGACACCTCTGAAGTTTTATTTTCGTTCTACAATCTTCGTTTTATCAATATAAAGTAGATCACGATCGTAGTTCATAAAATGACCGATAGATATTAGAAAACCATGACTTGATAGCCAACTTATCTCCAATTTACTTTAACACTGGGTTAAAGCCGTGACTAAATGGCATGGCATTTTTTCCCAACTCCTTAAACATTGTAAAAAAGTAACAGTATTTCAAAATTTCAAATTGCCTCAAGCATATTTTTTGGGATAAAAAACAAAACTTTGTATATTGACTAATTAGCCCTTCTTCTTCTTCTTTAGCCCGCTTCTGATCAGCCAGTCGTACAGTCTCGTATTGGGCTACAATAGGAGAAGTATTGGACAAGGTTTCAGCTTGCCTCAAACATCTGCTGTAAATTTCCTAGTAGCTATTGAGTGTAAGAGAGGAAATGTGAAGAGAAATGGCTATTTCAATAATTTCGCACTAGACTAAGTGTCTGCTCACACCGAAACGCGACACGGCGTTTTTAAGATAACGATTCAAAATTTATTTAATTTACTACACAAGAAGTATACATATTCCATTGAAAGAGTTCTTAGAGTATAAAACCAACGAAGAGCTGCACCGCGCTACGCAACGCGGCGCCGTTCTTACAACGAAACGTATATATATATATATATATATATATATATATATATATATGTCTGTTTGAGTATTAAATATGTTCAATTTCGAATCACAATCTTAAAAATGTGTCGGTCTCGGTGTGAGCTGACACTTAGTCAAGTGTGAAATTATTGAAATAGTCATTTCTCTTCACATTGCCTAGGCTACCATTACAAGCGATAAAATCTACTCCTCGGCCTGTAAAATTTAGTGGTGTAAATTGTAAAGTTTACAGAGACAAAGTTACGACAATATATCAATTACCTGTGAAATATCTAACGTTTTGTTTGACGTGTCTGAGTATTTGATTCATTCATTTAACAAGTGTTTACAAATATTTTAAGTGCGTTTGTGTTTGTTTCCGAAATTAAACATTTTGTTGACTGGCTGAATTAAGCCTTTAAATTTTCGTTATTTGAGCTATAATACGAATTTAATTCGATTAGGTAGAGGAAACTCTAAGAATGAACAGAATATGACAATGTGCAAGATTTCATTATTTTAGAAAACTATATAATATGTAGTAGGTACGAGGGCGGGTCAATAAGTCCGTGACTTTTGGAATAAAACACAGATTTTTTGATAAATAAATAATTTTATTTTTCAACGTAGTCCCCCTTGAGCTCTATACACTTTGTCCAACGCTTCTCCAATTTTTTTATCCCTTCCAAAAAATATGATTTGTCGAAGTCCTCAAAATAGGCCTTTGTTTGCGAGATGACTTCATCATTGGAGTCAAATCTTTTTCCACCGAGCCATTTTTTCAGGTTTGGAAACAAGAAGTAGTCACTCGGAGCCAAATCTTGAGAATAGGGTAGATGTGGGAGCAATTCCTAGCCCAATTCATGGATTTTTGCCATGGCAACTGCACATGTGTGCACCCTTGCATTGTCTTAGTGAAAAAGAACTTTTTTCTTGGCCAAATGAGGTCAGTTTTTTTTCAAATCCTCATTGAAGCGGTCCAATAAGTTGGCATAATATTCCCCATTAATTGTTCCTCCCTTTTGAAGATAGTCAATGTGGATTATCCCATGTGCATCCCAAAAAACAGTCGCCATAACTTTATTGCCTGACAAACCCACCTTGGCCTTCTTTGGCGCCGATTTACCCTTAGAAACCCACTGTTTTGACTGTTGTTTGGTCTCTGGTGTATTGTGATGGATCCATGTTTCGTCAACGGTTACAAAACGGCGCAAAAACTCCTCCATATTGTGATTAAACAACGCCAAACCTTCCTGTGAAGTTGTTACACGATTGCGTTTGTGGTCGACTGTGAGCAAACGCGGCACCCATCTTGCGGAAAGCTTTCTCATGCCCAAGTGATCATTCAAAATTGAAACCACTGAACCATGCGAGATGCCTATGGCTTCCACAATTTCTTGCACTTTCAATCTTCGGTCGGCCAACACCATATCGTGAATTTTTTCGATTGTTTCGGGTGTAGAGACCTCAACTGGGCGTCCAGGACGTTCGGCATCTTCAGTGCTTGTAAGGCCACAACGAAATTCAGTAAACCACTTTTTTACCATTGAAATCGATGGTGCAGAGTCCCCATAGTATTTATCAAGCTTAGCCTTGGTCTCGGTAATGGTTTTTTTTCGCAAAAAATAATGCTTAACAAGCACACGAAATTCACTTTTTTCCATTGTTTCCTTAAGTTACTGGATAGTCTGATAAAGATAGCTGTAAAACACAAACTAACTGACGCAGCAAGTTCAAATTTTGATAGGAGTCAACTGACAGATGCCTGTTGACAGGAGTAGTGTTGCTTTTTCAGTAAGGAGGTTAGAAATTCAAAAAGTCACGGACTTATTGACCCGCCTTAGTAATTAGGATTTTCACTTAGTGATCGTTACATTTTTTCAATTTGATTGATTTAATTTCAGTGTAATTCAAAGGATGTTTGTAACAATTTAATTCAGAAATTTTATGAATTACTAGTTTTTGTCCGCGGCTACGTTCGTGTAAATACAGTATCCCACGGGAACACTGTACTTTTCCGGGATCAGAAGTAGCATATGTATTAATCTAAAGTCTAAGCTACAACCATACCAAATTTCACTGAAATCCGTTGAGTAGCTTTTGCGTGAAAGAAAAACAAACATTCACAGATTGACATTAACAACAACAGATGAATAGTAGATGCTAAAATCCTATAGGAATTTTTGCTAATATAGACGTCATGTATAACGTGCTCATTCCATTTTTTGTCACTCATCGCGCAGAGCACATTCTACTTGTTCAAATAGAATATAATGATTAACAAATATTGTAGAATGGATTATAAAGCCTGAGTAAGCATCGATGTTTTTTATACAAATTAAATTAGAAACATCTATGTCATGTGTATAACATAGTTTTACGACAGCGCAAACATTTATGTCGGCGACCATTAAGTGTTTCCTTCTGTTTAGTGCCTTAATGAGGTTTCCGTCATCGTCTTTATAGATTTTAATTTTATTGTACGAGGAAGGCACCGCCACGAAGGTTAAGTATTTCAAGTGTACGTGTGGGACGTCCCCGCTGCATCTGAAGGATCATTGTTGAAATAAGGACGTTCGGATTCATTGAAATCGTCTAGTTCATTCACTCGACTTCGTTCATTTAAATATTTATCCATGTCGATCTTTCCTGCTAATTTTAGGTCAGTTATAGCAATTTAAATGCTGGTAATAGAATTGTCAAAACTGATGTTATCAAGATTACGTGACGTGTTCTGCAATCACTCGCGGGCATACCAGATAGGTGATATCATCCAAATTAAGAAGGTGGAATACACAACTCTAATCCAAATTAACAAGTTAGATAGAGTGGAATAAACTGTAATATTGTAGATACTATGTAAATGTGAAGAAAGTACGAAGAAAGAGAAAGAGTGGAATAATTGTATTAGTGTAGATACTAGATATAAGGAATATACGAAGAAAAAGTCAAGTCTGATCAGATATAATTTTATAAGTCAATTGGAGCATTTGCAAAAGCTGGAAAGTTAAGGCCGAAATTTCAATTAATTTTGACAACGATTCATTGGTTGCAATGTTTTTTTTGTTTGCACCGGTTCTGCAACGATTTATTAATTTAAGATCAATTGGTTCGTTTACAAAGTTATCTTCTTTATCATAGATAATCCATAGTTTAATACTTCACTTAAGGTTTATATAGAATTAATGAAGTATTATTTACTCACCCTTTAACCTTCTGATGTGAAGCCTGTACCAACTGATACGTAAATAATTACGTGTACATAATACTCCGAACTAATCGCGGTTGCATTATTATTAGGCCAATGTCATACTGTACCAGGTAGGTATTTATTATTATGATTAATAAACAACATTTTCAAATTGTTGTTTTACAATAATCCCCCTAAGAACTAACAAACTCCCTAGTTGGCCGAGGGTGTTTTGTTCTGCCACTAGGAGGCAGACTCTACGCACACAAAGCGTCATCTGGTGGCGTAAGTGGCATCAAAAACGGTCAATAAGAATTTTCGATTCTTTTTCTGAGACCAGGCGGCGCTCGGTAGCCAGACGACGGTCCTTATCGTGTCAAATAGCTATCAGACCTCGCGAATTTATAAACTCTCGTTGGTCAGCTTCAAATGGATTTTGAAACACAAAAATTCAAATAAAATTGAATATTCTGACAATTAAATTATGTTGCCAGAGTTTCCCGCGACTTCGTACGCGCAAAAAAAACCGTAAATTTTTGACGTGATAACGTTTTATAATTCGATGGAGCCGGCTGCACGCACGATAAAACATTACTCATGCGTTACCAAGTACTGTTACCAAGTACCGTTACCTGTTACCGTTACCAAGTACCAGCGTTACCTCGCTTTTTATTATTATTATTGTTGTTGTTGTTGTTGTTGTTGACGTTGTCACGTTCAACTATCGTCAGTAAACCGACTTTACAGACAACCGGTATTTTTTAGCGATAAGAAGTAGTTTATTTGTTAAACATCTTCGTGTACCTACACCTATAATTGCGAATATACATCACACAGCGATTGTACGATTCGTCCAGTTACGATTTTACAATATGCATTGATAATGATTAACAGACAATTCGGTAGAAAAACGCCAGAACTTTAATCGCGGTGATTTTAGAACTTTCTAGAATTTTAAATACAAAGGCCCAGGTCCTAGTACACATCCTTATTCCGCCCACGCATGTCGATCACAACGCAAGTGGCATGTTGTGGTCGTGGTCAAAGCCTCAAACTAATCGTTCTGACGTGTGGTCGCGCGTGCCATCTTATGTCAGTTCCTAGGAACCTTGATACCGCTTTTTGTTACACAATATCTCACCTAGTATATATCTAGTAAGAAGATAGGAATCGTTAAAAGTTTCTTTTTATTGTTAGATGCGAAAATACGGGTAAAGTTGACCAGTATCTCATTCCAGAATGGAAGAAAGTGAGCTCTGATCCATCTAACTTTAGATTTTAATATAAATATAATATTTTAGGTATTAAGTGAGCAGGAAAGGTAACATGAAAATCACAATACAAATACACTAAATCAATCGTTTTAATTAGCAATCTTAGGAGCCGGCAGGAGACGCAGGAGTAGAAGGGAATTTATAAGACGATAATGATAACGGTAATGATGATGATGACGCTGATGATGATAAGAATGTCTATGAGGGTCCTGGTATAGTAGATATAGGAGTTCTAAACTAAAAAATCTGAAATGATTATTTTTATCTGAAGGTAGAACAAGAAAGTTTATCTTCTTACGGCCCGTTTTGTTAAAAACGTCGCCATTCAATAATTTGACGGTTTTTTGCGATACAAGTTTGACGTTTCTAACAAGTAGTTATTGGTAGATAGGTTATTGAAACGGGGCCGTTACACGAGTCGAACTTTAAGTAGAGGTTAATATTTCTACAAGAATTTTATGCATTTAGTGCGTGTCATTTGTATACGCCTACGTCCTAAAAAGTTTGTGTACAAAAACCAAGAGGAGTAACGGTACAGACACTACTATCTCAATGTCTACGTATAAACAAAATGAACGAATTTGGAAAGGTACAGTCGACGAGAAAAGTGTAGATGTAATAATGGTACACGCATTAATTTGAGCTTAATTACTTCAAACCTTTGGATTCATTTTCTTTAACCTCAAAATCATGTTTGAGTGTTAAAACTAAATAAAATAGTACCGCTATGAAGGGTACAGGTCGCCTGTCGGGTTTATTTATTAGCCGTATTATTTTATCTAGTAGGACGTGTCAAGTGTGAGATTGCTCATCTTAATCGCATTCCTGCTTCATTCTGCACCTACCGGGACATTGAAAGTGAATATTTAGTAGCAAAGTAAACCAGCAAGGCAACTTTTATAACTAATAAAGAATTTAATCTCCGATAACAAAGTTGTTATTATCAATAAATCAATAAAATAACGTAGCTATAAAATCATAGATGACATAAAATGCCCGTGCTAACGTATAAAATGTTGCCTTGTGTCATTTGCTCCTTTAGTTTTTGCCGCTTTTGTTGTTTTGGTGACTTGGTTTAATATTCCATACCATTATTTATTTTAAGAAACCCCAAATACACAATCTTGTAAGACATTATTGCTAACCAAGTAACATTATTTAGATATTTAAACCTAATATTGTTAGTAGTTCCTGGGTTTGCCTCCTGACGTACGGTATACCTTCCATTAGACCATATGTGTATAACAAGTTACGTATCTTATGAGTAACCTCCAAATAAACTTACATCCCATCCCTGTGGTAACTTTTCTGGCACTTCCTTTAGTATTAAGAGTTTTTAGCATACTAATTGATCGATAGGCCGTAGACTTTCACAGTCCCTATGCGTACTGAACATCTGCATCAAGCTACTGAAGCTGTATAGGTCGATTGTGCTTATTAAATCTTACAAAAATACAGTTACGATGCAGATATATTAAAACAGAACCACGTTAAACCAACGTTTAACGCGTATTGATTGGTCCAAACTCTAAAAATCTGTTAAATACGAGAATTGGTGTTCTGATCAAAAAATTGTGATATTTTTTTAATAGAACCCCATTTCCTATAGCTTAAGACCGAATACTGGAACGATAGTTAAATTAAGTGACGCTCAAGTTACATGCCGTATTTGTCATTTCGGCTAGCGGTGACAGCGACAGCTTGTTAATAGGAGGGCTCTTAATTTTTATTAGCGTTTCAGTATTCGGCCGTTAGTGACTGTACTTTACGATTACATTATGTTATTTACACAACAATTATAAAAACAAATGTACGTATGCTTATGGCCAAACGTCGCTCCGTGCCCCTGCATTAATTAACTTAAGTTTGAGTTGAGCGCGAAATTCCAACTCATAAACCGTATGTAAATTGTATATACATTTTAGTGCGAAACGTCGTTACTTTTTCACTATGTTCTGGAATGTTCTTGGTGGGCTCTGAACAAAAAGGCTGTTGAACGTTGCGTATTTATTGCGTGTATTTATGTTGTGGAACCAAACGCTGTGATGCATAGTATTAGCATCTCAAATTGTACCCTACTAGTTAAACTACATAATAATATAATTTAGATTTTTTTTTTATTTTCTTAGGTAGGCAAACTAATACTATTTTATTTATAATTCACCTGAAGCACTACAGAGTGCTTTGTACAGACAAATGACAACTCAAACACCGGCGACTATCAACCATGTTGACAATACAAGCAAAACTCAAGCCTAAGGTTGACGCTGAAATAATTTAACACGACCAGCCCCGTGAACAAAAGTCCTGGCTTGCGCGCACTTCCCGCATACGTCTAGCCGCGCGTACACCCCGCATACGCCTAGCTACGCAGACATAGCTGCGAGCTGTCATTTGTGAAGTCTGTTGAATGACGGTTCTTTACGTTAGTAACTTAATATATTCCCGCCTGAAGCACATTTGTCATTGACAAAGTTAAGATTAATTTTATTATCGATATTTCCAATCTTAGGAAATTATCCGACCTTTTCCTCGACTTACTCATATAAGGTTGCCTAACAGTAACTAGAACTGTGAGCAATAGGCGTGAGTAATTTTAACTTTAGATAACGCGTTTCAATACTTTCTTTGTTACTAAATTATCGTTTATTTCTTATTAAAAATGCGATTTTTGGTTAAACGAATAATCCTACAGGCGATAATAATATACTATGTAATTATGTGACTTTTTTATTTTTGGAGTTTACTCCTTAAGAATCGATTTTCATATAAGGCCCCCGGTATGAAAAAAATATGACTAGTAAAATCTACTGAACGAATGACCTCGTTACGTTTTCGTGCGCAACCTATTCCCTATTCCTATTCTGCGCGCCTGTCACTTTTTTTCACATGGCGCGAATTTTTGAACTCAAATCGATCGCTAGTCACTTTGCATTGCACACAAAATTTTACTTTTTAGAGTAAACTCCAGTCGTGCGTCGGAGCTGACACACACTTTTTATGAGCTGCTCACATAATTTTTATCTATTTCCGGTATAATAATTAGAATAAGAATTGAGAAGAATAAGAATATTTTTATTAAAACTTTTGCATTTATGTATACAATACAATACCTATATCATGAGTAGTATATATAAATTTAAAGTCAAACAGTTGTACACAGAAGCAATTTAATCAATTACAATTACTATATCCACCATTATCCTTGTCTGATTTCTGATTAATATTATTAATAATTTATTATGTGCAAAAGCGTAATAGTATCTGGAAAACTTAGGTATTGGTCGCGTTTCTGCAGGTGTAGGTACATAGTACATACTGAGATATTTAAACTTATATCAACGAGTAGTCATATAAAATATGATTAACAATTTATCGATTATCACCACTTTTCCATGGATCTGATTAAAATAATTAAGAGAAATTAAATGTGAATGAAAATTGTACAATCTAATAGCGTTATGTTTTGTGGTCGCCACTTTTTACAGCAGGTAAAATATTATAACCATCATTATAATATGGTACAACCCATAGACGTATGTATTATAGACGAGGAATGCTTAGGCAAAAAGTGTCTCCAGTTAAATGGCCCCACTTTTGAGATTTTTGGGCCCTTTGACATTTGAAGTATGGTGAAAATAAGATGGCGTAACTTTTTCTTATATGATTAGATTTATTCTGTCAAATGTATGTCATAGCCTATATTGAGTTTTGAAACCTTTGGGTACAACCACGTTCTTAATATCTTTCGGTATCGTCATTTTTCGATAAATCATTTATCATTACCATAGAAAACGATGATTGTCGAAGGACATTAGTACCGTGATTTAATGTTTAATAATAATTATGATGATTATTATAAATCTACTTAGGTTTGATATATGACATATTTTAACTGCTCATTCGTTATATAGAATATAAGCCAAATACATAATCCAAATCTAAATACTAGCTGCCTATATGGTGATAAATGGGTAGCAATTTAGGGGTCGAAACCACGGTTATTTAGATAACCACGGTGATGGGACCACCACGGTGGTCGAAACTAGGTTCCGAAACTAGGGGTACGAACGGGCAGCAACCCGTCTTTAGGAGGCTCTGACGTCACATACAATTCTTGTAATTCTGATTGATATTTGACTGTTTAAAGAGCACGTCGTAATTACAAATTAGTCAAAGTACCTAAATAGGAAAGCTTTTTAATTTGAAGTAAATTATTTAAAAGCCTCTTAGCAATATTTTCCAAACAGTGACAACCCTAGGATGCTATCAGGGTTATCGGAGTGAAGCGTAATTTGGTACCAAGTGGGAAAAGTTTAATCTAGTTATCTAAAGCTATTTATCATTTCCGCTATTCAACCGTCTTATTCGAAGAGTTTTTCGCACCACATATCTTTGCAAAATTAATCATTAAAGATTCGACAACTTACCACGAAACCAGATTTGACGTGGTGTGAAAGTGTTGACAGACGTTAAAATAATATGTAACAATAATAATAGATATGTACACCATAATGCGTCCTTTTTATGGTCCGCCGAAAACAGAGGGTGTTATTAGTTTGACGTGGCTGTCTGTGTGTCTGTCCGAGGTATCGTAACTCCAAATTAAATTAACCGATTTTGATCTAGTTTTTTTTTTTATATAAGAAGTTCACAAGATCGAAAGTGCTCTTAGCTATAGTTAATCATCAACAGCACGCTCACTGCTTGACGATTAGGAGGTTACATAATCTTTTAAAGTTTGTTTTAATAATACAATACCGTTTGGCATAATTTTTGTACCTGATTAATTTCTAAAAAAATCGATTTTCGTCAAAAGTTCGTTGGTGTCAAAGTAATCAGTTTCGTCACTACACAATTGCATAGCTCAATCAAAAATATTAATAGAATAGAAGCAGTGATAGACGCAATCAAATCCTTAAACGAATTAGAGCACCAAGTTCGTCGAACCCATTGATTAACCATATGACACGAGTGACGAAATTATAATATTTTATTTTTATAGACCGTGCCACTGTAGATAAGAACATGAGAAAGTATGACCAGAAGTTTCTTACGATTAGTTCAATTAAACTACATTCTAGGCACTACCCTTGTAACGTAACTCTGCTTCCAATTTGCCTTTAATTCGGTAAGAAATGAGAGTATTCTCTAAATAGCTTCTATATAAAGACAATCGTTACTAATGTATGAACACACTACTTAAACTATTAAACTTATTGCACTAAAATTTGGCATGTAAATAGATTTAAAGATGTAGACATCCGCTGACTATGGATGACTCTTTCCCGCAAGTTAATGAAACTAAGATCAAAAAGGAAAACTAGGATCAAAAGTACAAATGCAATGTTTCGAATGCGCAGAAGTGCAAGAGTTCCTAGAAAAAATGTATACATAAAGAGATAATAGTTCATTCATTGTCCATTTTGCATGCAGTTTTGAACTTATCTATAGATTGGCACCTTGTATTTTTGTTAAATTGTCGATAAGGGATAAGCCTTACCAAAGATAAGCATGTCTTGATTACCATATCATGATTTACTATATGATATTAATTATAATAAGCACTTCTTACGGGCTATTGAGAAGTTGGACCTCTTTTAGGGATATCACCATTTGTGTACTAAATAAGTCTTTACTGTATCATATAATTGTAAATTAAATATTTTAGTGTAAGACATCCGAATAATACACGTCGCTATTGTTTTCATAATTGATTACAAAAATATAATATAAACTACGTTAAAAGATAACCAAGATAGAGTAGGAAAGACTTTATGCCTGTAGTAAACTCTAAACGTGTAGTTTCAGAATTTTCCACAGCCATTCATAGCA
This sequence comes from Phengaris arion, assembly GCA_963565745.1. NCBI lineage: Eukaryota > Metazoa > Arthropoda > Insecta > Lepidoptera > Lycaenidae > Phengaris > Phengaris arion. The sequence goes on along the minus strand of OY751445.1, from coordinate 13,463,131 downwards.
TACACAAATATAAGTCGCTGTTGGTTATGAAAACTTCTGAACTTCCCACATTCTCATAACAGTAAATCGGAATACAGTGTTATTGTCACGGCGCTGTTTGTCGCAGGCGTCTAGACGCCAGCGCGGCTAAATGTAGAATGGACGCATTTGCGAGAATTAGGACTTTTTTAATAAATTATGCGGGTGGGTTGAAAATGTTTGACTCACGCGTGAATCCGAGAATTTATTTTGTATTTATAAATAATTATACTATCAAAAAAGAATTATTTAGTTTATTAATTATGTAAGTATGTATGTGAATGTAAAAGTGATTGTGTGTGAAGTGACAAATCAAAAATATTCCAGATCATAATTCCGATAGTTAAAATGACTCCTTCCCATTTGGCATATATTCGCATCTCGCAGCCCTTATTAAATTTTGATAAAAATCGGCGTGTCGTTGCCTTTATAATATTTTATATAATATCTGCTGTTTGGAATTTCTAGTTTTATTGTAAGGTACAGTTATTTACATTGATCTTCAGATGTCGAAGCTATTCTGCATCATAATAGGTACGGTATGTAGGAAAGTATTTAAACATCTATTATTATTTAACGTAAAAGAATTTTTTTAAGTTGCTTACCATATTCATGGTAAGCAACTTACAAAAATTCTTTCAGATACTTACTTAGTCTAAACTAATAATAAAGAGGAAAGATTTGTTTGTTAGTTTGTTTGAATTGGCTCGGAAACTACTGGACCGATAAGGATAAAAGTCGACACAGACAAAAAGTATACTACGGCGAAGTACATAGGCTACTTTTATTGCGGCGAAATGTACAGTTTCCGTGCAATTTATTTTTGTGCGCACAAAGTCGCGGGCTATATCTATTATTAAATAAAAACCTGCAAAGTAAGTCTCAGGCCACCCATAGTATAGGGTTCAATAGTCAACTTATTATTTCGTTATTTTTGTACAAATTTTTCCAAGGAAACTCATTTTTAACCGACTTTCAAAAAAAGGAGGTGGTTATACGTTCGGCTGTATATATACAGGTGGGCCATAAAGTTGAGCGAATTTAAAAATATCATAAAAAAATTCCATATTTTGAAAGCTGTCCAAAACTTTAAAACTATAAAGATAATGACACGCCGATTTTTATCAAAATTTAGTAAGGGTTGCGAGATGGGAATTAGGCCAAATGGGAAGGAGCCAGTTAAAATCATAGGTACTTCATTTAAGTATCGCATTCGTTCGAGCTTATTTTAATTTGTTTTAACGACTAACTTTAACTAAGCATGCTGTATAACTTATTAGACATGGAAACAGTTACAAAATAAAGTATCTTACAACTCGTATTGAAATAATCGCTGTGGATTGTGGGCTGGTAGCGGGCTAGCGGCGTCTCATCGAAAATTGTGCCAGCTACCACAGTAAAATACCTTGCTTGTCCAGATTCTAATAGAATGTAGATGCTTTACTTAATAGTAAGTACACATAAAACACATTTTTGTTTGCTTCATGCCAAGCATTTGTAGGTAACGTTTTTACAACATCAGTTTTTTTTAATAACCTTCAAACTAAGGGTCTCAAGTCCAGTTGATATTGAAACAACACAACATTACTACGTAACTATATAACACTATACACTGTATTTAAGTTCGTGTTTGTCGACTGGCGCCTCGCGTAATTGTTCGTACAAACAGACACACGCCTGGTTTACTAATGTATCTAGTTTTAGCACTTAGATAATCCAAAAACATTGTCACATCCATTATTTATTGCTGTTTTCATCGTACATCAATATAATATGTAATAAATTGGAGCATCGGACATTGGACGAAAATAACATTTTTGTCAAACAGAAAGCTTGCAAGTTCCAGAGTATGAGTTATTGGAAATGAATGTTCTTGTTTGTAAAAAAACTCAATATTTTGGGTTACATTTTTTTGGTGCAAGTCTGGCAAATGAGCAGAGGGATAGCCTAATAAGCGAAGCCTTCAACATTCATTAGACCTTAACATACATACATATGCTAGAAAAATATAAATCTTATATTATCATTATACTTCGGCGATTGGGTAAAAACCAGATACATCCTACTCAGTACTTAGTACATACATTTGTAAAAGTTAAAGTTTGTGAGGATGGATGGATGGATGTTTGTTACTCTTTCACGCAAAAACTACTGAACGGATTTTGATGAAATTGATATGGTAGTAGTTTAAGCTCTGGAATAACACATAGGCTACCAGGAACGTGTGTTGGGCCAATGTCCGTTGAACCTTACAATCAGTAGAAGACCTTCAAACGGAGACAGACAGGCTAACAAATACACATTAATGTAAATTTATGCACAAAATCCATTCTGTAACAATATTTATCTCACAAACTATGTACATGTAAGATGTACAGAGGTCATAGTATTTTTTCATTGTACGAGTACATTTTTTCTCACCATCGAAAAATTTAATAGAAACTTAAGCCGATGTGCACCAACTTTTGAACGACCTTTAATCCTTTATGATTAAAGGCCATTTAAAAATTGAAGTGTTCTGGAATCAATGAAGTTGGCAATGCATAAAAGTATAATATTTAAATGCGTTATAAATTGCACCTGAAAATATATTGAATATCCGTTCGTAACTGTTTGAACGGCCTTGAATTTATGTAAGCCACGAAAATGTCTATGTGATGTGATGTGATGTATGAAAATGTATAAAACTTTAAAAACTAAATTTTGAGGATAAAAAAACGTAATACAAATCTATTAGATTATACGTTAGTAGTTTTTATGAAAATGCACGCTTTCAGAAGTTGTTTTCTTATCAATAGCGTTTTAATGGCTGATTATACGATATTTTGCAAAATGTGATTATGCGTCAGTTCACTTTAAGACGCGGCGCGGCATTTTTAAAATAGCGATTCTAACCGTGGTTTAATTAGTGTTTAAATGTACAGAGATATATGACAAGGTATTTCGTCAACCTCAGTGACATCACTTTTATAAAAACCATAATGACTTCAAACACATAATAGTATTGTGCTTATTGATAATGGGCACAAATTATATCAATTAATTATACAATAAGATCATTTTACTCTATGACTCAAACGGGGATTAGCGTGAACTAGCTTAAGCCTGTGGTTTCGTCTGTGCATTCATGTTTTCTCTAATATTAGGATAATATTAGGTAGGGTAGGCACGAACAATTGACAATGGCGTATTCGCTATCGAAAGAGAAATGTATGTAAATTATGACAGCGCCCATATAAATGACGTTCGATGACGTTTGCGTCGAGAGTTAAAAAGGGTTATTTAGTAAATTTGACTTTAAATATTAGTAAAATGTAGGTACAATAACCTCGACAACCGTATTAATTTAATAATGTACAAAAGAAATAAGGTCAAGAAACAACATAATTGTTCAATAGCGTGAAACAATTTACAAGGGCACTGAAAATCTTGTATAGATTTCCTTCTAAATATTTTACCCCTTTGGAAAGAATGTTGAATTTAACTGTCGATTATAGTTATAGTGTAACGTTATGGGTAATATGCTTACGACTGTACCATTCTAAAGCAATAAGCAAATAATTTCAGCAAAATAATTTCCAGCTTTTAATAACCAAGTTTTGTGCGAACATCAAAACAACAAGAGCTCAAGTGACACTGGTTATTTCCTGTTAGGGCCCCGTCACATTGATTGTGTCACTTGTCAGTAAAAGTAAATAAAGGAAAGGCCACATGCGGTCAAGGCAGAGCCCCATCATCGTCGCTAAACACGGAAGTAAATCCGGAAGGAGGAACTTGCTCTCTTAAACCTCTCATTATTTAGTTTCGTGACTTGAATAAAAATAAATTATTGTGTCAATACAGATTATTATTGTAATTCAAAAGGTTTATGCAAATCAGTACTAATAGGACTGTGTCGGGTACTTTGAGGTTTTTTGTATGTTTATAGGTGTATGTTTAAATTATATGTTACTATAATTTACTGGTGACACTTCGTTTTTGATGAAAAACGAACAAAAAAGTTTATATTTCCACTGACCACTATATTCAAGTAGGTGTTCGTTAAACGATTAAGACAGACAGAATGACGCTCATAATAGAACTCTACCTGTATTTAAAAGCCCACAACGAACGCACTTAATATTGTAGCTCCTTTTGTGTTAAAACACCATATTTATGAGTAAATTGCTAATAATTATTATCTGGCGGTATATCTGCTCGTTTGCCAGGGTTGTAGGTCATATTGTATCATGTGTGAGTCATCGGAAGACCGCAGCCGGGCCGGAAGGCAGGGACTATATGATCCGGAATCCGTAAGTCCGGGGAAAATTCAGATCACTGAAAATAGAACTCTGCGCTTCTACAGTAGAGCCGTAAAATGAACACTCGTCAAATATCAATATATTTTTACTAATAATACTATCTATTGTAGTAGCGCAGAGTTCTATTTTCAGTGCTCTGAATTTTTTCCGGGCCCGCCGGATTCCGGTTCATATAGTCCCAGTCCAAGTGAAAAAACATAATATATCATACATTTTTGCTACGCCGTTAGCCGGGGAGTTGCTGATGCCGGCGCCAGTAAGTGGAAAAACAGCCATTCTTGGCGAGATGCCCCAAGAGAGTATCTCGCCTTTTTTCAAGAAAGAGGACTTCTCGCAAGGCTTCAGCCGTGAGTCTGATCAGTGTATGGGTTAGAGCTGATGATGATTATTATTTTCAGATGCTATGCTATCCTTATCATTTGGCGTCGGCGCTTGATAGTGTATCGCAGTGAGACATACCTCCTTTATGCAGCTAAAGAGGGCGCCCAGTCGAGAGCACTTGACTCCTTACGCCTTAATTAATTTCAATTAGAATTTACACTGAGAACAAATATTATTTATTGCTCTTAATTGTTTAAATATCATATTAATGTACATAATGAATAGTCTGGCAGAAGAGTAATGAGACTGATTAAGTTTTTTAAAGATTTTCATATTTTTTAAATATTAATATCATCCCCTTCAAAGTTGCACCCACTGTTGGTCAACAGCGCCAGAAGTCCTTAACCGGTATAGTACCATACTCAACCAAATGTCAAATGACACCAAACAACTAAGAACTCCATTTAAGTGGGGACAGTTTTTGCCTCATTATGCCTCGTCTATAACATACACGTCTAACTACTATTCATTCCAATGTGGATTCTTAAATTCGTGACATATGACATATGACTTTTTGACACGACAAGATCCGTCGGGCTACCAAACGCCGCCTGGTGACAGAAAAATAATCGAAAATTCTTATTGCCGTTTTTGATACCACTTACGCCACCAGATGACGCTTTGTCTAAGTTGGGTCTGCCCCCTAACGACAGAAAAAAATTTAAAAACCCTTATTCCCAGCATTAACGTACATACATAACTACATACGTCATATAATATTATGTAAGCCAAAGGCGAAACAGCAATCCAAAATTAAGTAAATAGCTTGTGTCGTGTTTTCTCTATTCCAATATTTGGTTAACAAACAACAATTGTAACAATAAATTAACCTCTGGCCGGTAAAGTTCACTTACCTTGGCTTAACAGAAAAAAGCAATTTAAAAACAAAACGTCGTTATCGCAGTGAAGGATTTCTCGGGCGAAATAAAAAGTGTAGAGTACGCATTGGCCCATTTTGATAAAGCGCATGACCACTCGACGCTCAGGTGCATTTAATGTGTTGGCTGCTTAAAAAACGTGAAATATAATCACGTAAAAATTAAACCGACTTCCAAAGTAAAAATGCACAAAAAAGTATGAATAAAACTTATTTTCTTAATAATTCCCCTTTTAAATTTGGCTGAAATTTCAACTATTTCTCTACTCAATCTTCATAATTTTAAAGTCGGTACCAACCCGAACAACATCCTGATAAAACAATATATAAATAATATAGAATACGTTCAAGTGCATTTTTACTTTGGAATATGATGATTACTGTAAGTTACATAATGGCATATGCTTTTAGTTCTTTAAACAATGTCGAAATTTCCAAACGCGTATATTTAAAGACTGAGGAGTTCGGTTCAGTGGTTAGGATCCAGGTATACCTTGCTGCATAATCTTACTTGAAAATCGGTCAATAAACGGCAGAGTAATGTTCAAAGATATCCGTGTCGGTGTAAAATATTATGAGGAGTACCTATTATATCATCTTTATGTCTTGATTTATGGTGTGATGATAATGGCGACGATGATGATAACTTTAATTGACATAGTAGGTTATGCTTGCAGTTCTTTAAGCAATGCCGAAATCCCCAAACATGTATCTCTAAGGAGTCGGGAGTTCTGTTCAGTATTTTTGGTATACCTTGGTCCAAAATCTTACTTTTTGGTAGCATATGCTTAGGTTACTTCAGAAAAAGTCAAAATCACATATTTGTCTATATAAATTTTGAAGAGTTCCCTCGATCCCTCATGGATTCCATTATCAGATCACGTTTTTTGTGAACACGGGAATAATAAACATACCCTTAAGGGTATACCCTTTATATCAAAAAAATAATTTTGAAAATCGGTCAACAGACGGCGGAGTTATCGTTGCACATATAAAAAAAAACATGCAGCCTCCGCCGTCCTCAGCCGTATAACGGTCTCCTTTTTTGGAAGTTGGTTAAAAAAGGTTTTCATACGAGCGATAAATTTGCACGAAAGATGGTTTTTCAAAATGATAAAAATGTAAAAAGCGAAATATATCAACAATCAAAGCAAAAGCATATTATTATGATATTTTACTTATTAAACAGTGTCATTTGGAACTATATGAATATAACCTCCTATTTTGGAAGTTGGTTAAAAATATTAACAAATTGACTGCTTTTTATTAAGCTATAAGAAACATTTTTTCATAAAAATTAAAGTCTTAAAAAGGCAAATTCCAACTATTTTTTTTAATACAAGAAAAATACTCAAACGTAGTTTTTTGCGGGAAAATATTTACGTTAGTGAAAATTCTGTAAGGTCGAAACGAAACGCATACTACGCACGCACACACAAAAAGTTTAGCTTATAAGTTTATAATCAAGTAAGGTTTTTATCTTGTAGTCGCTGGCCGCCCGCCGCGCCGTATGCATGTCAATCCGGCAAACTCCACTCGTGAAAATGCACTAGCGCGTGCACGAAATAAAAAAAAAACAAAACGTTTGAAATACAAAAAAACCAAGCGTCAAAATCGCTCGCTTATTATGAAAGTGATGTGAAAACGTGTTTTTTCAGCGCTCAGCTTTTCCGAGATTTTCCACAAAGCCTATTGTAAGACGTATTTAAGACGTGCAAATATGGTGTTTTAAGTGTTTTTCTAACGTTGAATGTGTGTGTATATTACATAAAGTGTATTGTTCAGTTGTACCTAAAGCTAAGGTGAAGCAAAATTCAGTTAGATGTATGTGCGATATAATATACAACGGGACAAAACATGACGGCAAAGTTCGGCTATGTAAGTTTTTATTATTTTTTTTTGTAATGTACTTTTTCTCAAATAGACATTTTTTCGGCACACAATTACCACAAAGTTTGATAGATAAAACGCCAGTTCGCAATAAAATAAACACTTAAATTGCTATCCTTTATATAAATAACATTTATTATCATAAGTACCTGTACCTACTAGATAATATATCTTTTGTTATGTTTCAATTGAATTTATTATCAAATTATAGTACCAATGTAGGTTACGTATTTATAAAATTAAAATAGGTTACCTAAATGCCTATTCTAGAGTTACGTATATTAATTTGAAACTTTACCGTAGTTACTCAAAAAACACTAAACTTTACCGGTTGGTAACCTAGCGTACCTAGCGTAGATTTCGCAACGCCTGTATTCTTCTACTTGCTTGCTTAAATTAGTTTCAATTATATAATAATAAATTATTAAAATCGCGTACTTTACACTCATAACTATCAAATAAAGATAAATAATATTATTATTTTTTTAAAGATAATTAAGTATTAGTAAAACGATAACTTTTTTTTATCAATAAACGCATCATTTATGCTCGCTCATCTTGGCTGAACTCTACTATAAACAAGGAAAAAATATATATTAAATAATAATACATAATCTTAATTAATAACCTTTGCCAAGTATTTAATATATTTTTTAAATTAATTCCTAAAAGTTAAATATAGCCGGTCAAGTGCGAGTCGGACTCGCGTACGAAGGGTTCTGTACAAAACGGCAAAAAAGCACGTTTGTTATATAGAAGCGGCCACTTAATATTTATTTTATTCTGTTTTTAGTATTTGTTATTATAGCAGCAACAGAGATACATCATCTGTGAAACTTTCAACTGTCTAGCTATCACGGTATATGAGATACACAGCCTGGTGACAGACAGACAGGCAGACGGACGGACAACGGTGTTTTAGTAATAGGGTCCCGTTTTTACACATTGGGTACGGAACCCCGAAAACTATAGGTTTCTAAAGTCGTTTCTGTCTTCTGCGAGAAAGGAGAAGACGGGACACCGACGTGTCTCGGGATTTCTCGGCAAGAGTCTGGATAGATTTTTACACTGTAATTTTTCGAATTATATAATTTTGAATGAACTAACGCAGTATTGATTATATCTGACCAACATTATTTTAAACGTGGAGAGCCATGCTTCCGCACGAATGTGCAAGCTCGACCGGACTAAAGAATTACAAGTGTAAAAATTACTACTACTGGTTGCGTGTGTCAACCCAAAAATAAACCATCAGGCGATCCGTCTACTCGTTTCCTGGTCTGTTTCATTAAAAAAACTTATATTCTTTGGGTAACTTTTACCGTCTGACGTCGCCCCCAAGACTTTCATACCGGAAAAGTAAAAGAAACCTATCACTTTACAATACGGCATTGTGGTTATTTATTGGGAAATGTGAAAATGTCTGCAATTGATACTGTGTAGAGAAGCCGTAGAAATCTACCGCTGCCGTATCGACTTTTGTGTTGTAGGCTTGTTTTACGACGTTGTACAATATTTGAAAATGTCGTGAACCTTTGGTTCCAAAGTTACATTAAAGCTCATTTACGTATGATATGAATGATACAATTTATCTTATTTACCTTTTAAATTTTATTGCATGTGTACATGTGTGCGTGTGGTCCGTAAAACACCACTATACCTATAACTACTATGTATTTTAATACCGTAAATTAACACCGTAGCGCGGTACCTAGCTAAATAGGTTTTGTCTATAATTGGAAGAAACTTGATAAATTTCAGATTAATAAAGACTGTCAATTTGACACATTTCTATTCTTTCGTAGACAAAACCAAAAATTTTTTCGGTGCCCTATCTATGTGTGCAGAAGCTACTCCAAGAGGTTTCTTTTACAATCATCATTAGTAATAATTAGTTACTTATATAATTACTGCTAATTATGACTATTTAATTAATTAATTACTCACCTGCATTCAGAATCGATTGTCTGAGCTTAAGCGTAAGTTCACACCGAGACGCGAAATTCAATTTAGAATCGCTTAAATCTTAAATATGCAGCCACGTCACGGTTTGAATTTACGCTTAAACTCAGACAGTCGATCCTAAATACAGGTGACTGAATTCAGCACCATGTCTACCGGCCTTAACTCTTACACGTGGTTGTAGTAACGTGGTCATAGTAATTGTGTACAAATGTATATCAAATCAAACTTATCTCTACGCTTATTTTCTTCTTGTAAACACGAGGTTATTGACCTTACTAATACAATGGTTTTAAATATTTATAATATACAAAAATAATACTATAATAAAAGATTATTTGACGTTTTGATGAGGTTAGGTTAGGTTAGGCTTTTTAAAAAGTAGTTAAAAGCCGAAAGGATTTTCATGCCGTTCACATTTACCGACAAAGTGATTCCTTAGGAAGGTTTAGGAACACACACACGCCCGAAGAACGCGCACGCCTAATGTGGGGTCAGCCTTAGGTCGATAATAATTTATAACGATAATTGTTGTAGGTGTCTGAAAAAATCAAGCCGTCTGGTAACTTTTATCAAAAACGGTGTCTAACCTAACCCGTTGGAGATAAATAACAAAACAATGTATGGTGGGATTGTTTCTCTTTTATAGGTCTACAAAAAAGTCCGCGATGGCATAGATATGTCTATTTTTTAAGGATGGGTTACTATATCCATTCTACGTTTAAAAAATTATCAGATAGAAAGTGGTATTTTACAGAAGCTATTTAAACGAATACAATATAATTAGCCTGATCTAGGAGATATCTTAACATTAAAAGGTACGTGTGAAAATTTATTATAAAGTATATATTTTTACTCTGTTATTGATATTGATACTGATTATATTGATACATTGCAAGCATATTTGCTAAATAAGTTTTTTGCCACGAACACTCCCACGCGGGCGAAGCTGCGGGCAAAAGCTAGTATCGAAGAAAAGTGTTTAAAAATTGACCGTATGTATTTAATCCTAATACTATTATGAATATGAAAATTTGGGAGGTTGGATGGATGGATGGATGTTTGTGACTCTTTTACACAAAAACTACTGAACGGATTTTTATGAAATTAGGTATGGTTGTAGTTTAAGCTCTGAATTAACACATAGTGTTCCCGTGGGATTATGTATCTACGCGGGTGGTGCCGCGGGTAAAAGCTAGTAGGTTGTATACACATCTAGCTGTACCCAACAGACGGTGTTGTCTTAATTATGAGTTGAAATATATAAATAGCTACCAACAACTACACCTGTAACATACACCTACTATCTACTAGGAGTAGATAGTAGGTCACCTACACTTACCTTACGTGCGAAATTTCATGAAAAACGGTCTATCCATTTCGGAGATCTGTTACAAATACCACACACGAGAATGTCATATATAATATTTGTATTTTAATGCGGATTGTAACATCTACTTATTTAGAGCTATGGGTTAACTTAAAGGTTTTTTTTTGATGGGTTTTTTAGGTTCGATGAAGAGAGGTTTACCATACCGCACCGAATGACTGTCGTAATAAAAACTAACTTTTTAATTTTGTATATGCAGGTAAATCAACCTTGACATGGCACGTGTTTATTACAAGGTTATGAAAAAGTAGCTCCTCCTCGCAATACAATTTCAATTTCTTCGTCTTGTAGTTATGCACGTGCTGAGTTTTCGCACTTTTCATAATTCTTCGTAATCGTCTTATTCAATAGTAATGTAATTTATTTTACGTTTTATTCTAATGTAAATGACATAATTGTAATAGATGGTTGGTAAATTGCAGTTTGTGCGAATTATTGGAGATGACATATTTTCTTGCATTTAGGTACTATTGAACAAGTTGCCGCTCGACCAGGCATAATATGAAAATCGCTTAACAGCTCCGATGAATCGTGCGTACGCATACTGACGCGATAATACGGACTTCAACCTTTTTTCTTTGTGTTTAAATATTTTTAGGCGACCTAGTGCAAGGAAAATGTTTAGAAACTGGTCGAGCAGGAACGTCGCCGATATAAGCAACAAGTTGCCACTAATTAATTATTTAGGTTTTAACATTAATTAAGTATGGTTTAGTATAAATTACATTATGTTTGAGGTTCTGGTAAAAATAAAGTTTAAATTTCAGCAAAATCATTACATTCTGTTTATTCTTCGGAAAACTTGGAATTGAAACAATATTTTGGCATATTTAGCCCGCGCTACAGTGTTTGAGTAAACAAGTCAGGGTTTTTTGTTGTATGTAGGTACATATTAAGCTACATTAAGTAAACAGCAAATAGTATGATACTACTTATGTGCTGAGTGTTTGACTAAAATTTATGTTTGTGCAAGACACAGAGGTTGTGCACAGTAAAAATAGCAAATAGGAAACATCTAAGCGACCGAGCTACGCTCGAGTGAAAAATTTGAGTAACAATGAAAACATTTTACAAGAAGTTACAAGAAGTGTGAATGAGTCTTATAGTAGTCGCATATGATGTGTAAAATCTGATCTCACCTACAAAGACGCCGGAAAGCCAGAGAAACTATGCTATACATTTAAAATGATACTAATCTAGGTACAATGAAATCAGAATGTTATTTTTAAGAGCTCAAAAATAACTAGGTATCCTTAATCTAATTAAGCCTCCCACAGACGAGAGGCCGATCGTTTCAGTTAGAACTGACGTTAGTTTGGCCTAAACGGATTCGACCACATATATGGAAAAAAATCGCATCCGACCCAACTGACGTCATTTCGGCCTAAACGGATTCGACCACACACACGGAAAAATCGCACACATGGTCCGTTCAGTCTATCCATTCAGTCCAGAATGAATGTTGCCAACTTAGGTAGTTATTTTACAAAGTTTTACTACTAAATTAAGTTTCATATTCCCTCATTAGTAAGAATTTAGTTGTTAGTAGTGATTTAGTAGGAAAGAGCCAGACAGTAATCATATGCAAAATGGCCAAGGTTAGGCACAAAAAAAAACAAAAAAAAATTGTCACCTTATCTTAATAATACCTACATCGCAGCATTCGTCCGTAATTTGTTTAGGACTACCCGTTTGATTACTATATACGTAATATTTCCTAGTATATTTTAATTTAACGCTAAAATATATATTACATTTCAATGAATAATAAAAGTTTAATTTTTAACAACATAAAATGCAGTGGATTTTGAGGGGCTTTAGGGATTCCTAAGTTGAGTAGAGCTTTTTTGATAGGTTTCAGTTTGGTTTTGGTTTCAGATCTTTTAGTAGCTTTTTGTAGAAATCGACGCGAGTTTAGTAGTTTCGCAAAAATAGAGCTAACAACACTGGAACGAATCGCTTCAGTCCATCCGGCCGACTGATGCGATCTCGAAAATGCACACAGATGATACGATTTTTTATCCGTTCAGGCCGAACTGAAGGAAAACCGGACCGTATATGGGGCCCCTTAGTTGCATTATGAAATTCTGAGACATTTTTGCTTTACGAAATCTTCACGAGATAAACACACGACCTACATTTTAATAAACTCTAGCCTCCAGTGTTCTGTAACAATAAGTATTTAATTTCCATAATTCTCATATTTTATGGTGAAATATAAAATTAATTTTATAGATCGCAGTCCTTGATAACTTCAACGCGCTCATTTGAATACAGCGGCTCTTGAATACAAGGCCTAATATTAGTAAGATTATTTTTTACATCGACATGATATTATTATGCAAATTGATTATTATCCAGTTTTTATCAATTAAATATTAAATATACATGCAAGAATATAATAATATTTTATGCGTTATTAATGTAATAAAACGATATTAGTAGTCATTTACTTTAATATAGTTATTCAATACAATGACTTTATATATATGGACATTCCCTATGGAATCGATAAAAATTCTTCGCAGATTGAAAAAAAAAAATATCCCTATATTGATGTTTTGCAATTTGAATATTATGATTATATTTTAACAAAAATCAAGTTACTTGCTTTGCGAGCAATTTTTAGATATGGATAGATGAAAAGAATTGATGACAATTTGCTAAAATGTAGCACTTATAATAGGCATGTTGCCTAAAAAACTTTTTTCATTTATTCGATGTTAGACAACATGTTAATAAACAATGTAGAACCCATTTTTGTATATCTTAAAAATAACGACAATACAAACAATTTAAATTTACAATATGAAAGAGAGATATATCGGCCTGTGACGTCACGAGTTGCACGCGCCATACATTTGTCATTACAAAATGTATGGCGGGAGCAACTTGTGACGTAACAATTCGTTGTGCAAGAAAGACATGGACAATATTTTTGATTTGCTTATACTTTTTAATCGCATCAATCTAAATACCTATTCCTTTTAGATTTATGTATCTTTAATCAACAATTTTAAAATTTAATTTATAAAAAAAGTGATATTCCACCACACACCCTATTATAAGCTACTAATATATATATATAAGGTATTTATATATTAGTAGCTGATACTATATTATATATACTATATTACTTTACTTAGGTACCTAATTACGAGGGCGGGTCAATAAGTCCGTGACTTTTGGAATAAAACACAGATTTTTTGATAAATAAATCATTTTATTTTTCAACGTAGTCCCGCTTGAGCTCTATACACTTTGTCCAACGCTTCTCCAATTTTTTTATCCCTTCCAAAAAATATGATTTGTCGAGGTCCTCAAAATAGGCCTTTGTTTGCGAGATGACTTCATCATTGGAGTCAAATCTTTTTCCACCGAGCCATTTTTTCAGGTTTGGGAACAAGAAGTAGTCACTCGGAGCCAAATCTGGAGAATAGGGTGGATGTGGGAGCAATTCATAGCCCAATTCATGGATTTTTGCCATGGCAACTGCACATGTGTGCACCCTTGCATTGTCTTGGTGAAAAAGAACTTTTTTCTTGGACAAATGAGGTCGGTTTTTTTTCAAATCCTCATTGAAGCGGTCCAATAAGTTGTCATAATATTCCCCATTAATTGTTCTTCCCTTTTGAAGATAGTCAATGTGGATTATCCCACGTGCATCCCAAAAAACAGTCGCCATAACTTTATTGGCTGACAAACCCACCTTGGCCTTCTTTGGCGCCGATTCACCCTTTGAAACCCACTGTTTTGACTGTTGTTTGGTCTCTGGTGTGTTGTGATGAATCTATGTTTCGTCCACGGTTACAAAACGGCGCAAAAACTCCTCCATATTGTGATTAAACAACGCCAAACCTTCCTGTGAAGTTGTTACACGATTGCGTTTGTGGTCGACTTGCGGAAAGCTTTCTCATGCCCAAGTGATCATTCAAAATTGAAACCACTGAGCCATGCGAGATGCCTATGGCTTCCACAATCTCTTGCACTTTCAATCTTCGGTCGGCCAACACCATATCGTGAATTTTTTCGATTGTTTCGGGTGTAGAGACCTCAACTGGGCGTCCAGGACGTTCGGCATCTTCAGTGCTTGTAAGACCACAACGAAATTCAGTAAACCACTTTTTTACCATTGAAATCGATGGTGCAGAGTCCCCATAGTATTTATCAAGCTTAGCCTTGGTCTCGGTAATGGTTTTTTTTCGCAAAAAATAATGCTTAATAAGCACACGAAATTCACTTTTTTCCATTGTTTCCTTAAGTTACTGGATAGTCTGATAAAGATAGCTGTAAAACACAAACTAACTGACGCAGCAAGTTCAAATTTTGATAGGAGTCAACTGACAGATGCCTGTTGACAGGAATAGTGTTGCTTTTTCAGTAAGGAGGTTAGAAATTCAAAAAGTCACGGACTTATTGACCCGCCTTAGTAATACGTGCTTTTGCCAAATATGTAAGATCAAAGATGAGCTTGTTATTGTTTTTATTATTAAGTAATAGCTTTTTCACGCGGCGTAAACACAGTATCCCTCGGGGACATGTACTTTTTTGCGATAAAAAGTATCTTAAGTGTTTATCTAGAGCTTAAACTGCTACCATGTCAAATTTCATCAAAATCCGTTCAATAGTTTTTGCGTAAAAGAGTAACATCCATCCATTTCACATTAGAATTTCATAATAGAATTAAGTAGTTACATCTAGACTTAGTCCAAATGTAGACTTTCGTACGACTAACATGACAGCTCCCTTTATTAACAAGTAACAACCATTGGAAATTACGGTTAATGATATACATTTGTAAGCAAAACATTGCCTATTTTTCATAAACAGTCAAGCTTTGTTTATATTTACAAAAATCTAGCACAATAACGTCATATATTGTTTAAATATCATTGTTGTTCACAAAAACGAACAGACATGACACCTCCAATTTATTATTTCATGTTTTGACACGTCCACTTATTAAATGCTAATAAAATTCCATAATTCATTTGTCATAAGTCGTGACTATTATTCTGATTAACCGCTGTACATAATATAGAATCAAAATGGCTTCCAACTTGTTGCGGAACATATATCAGAGTTTGCTACTTAATACCTCGTAAATTATCCTAAATCACGTAAATGTTGTAAACGTTAATGAGCTAAGGTCTAACGTTATAGAATAAATTGCGATAAAAACTAAGCAAATTTAGTTTTTACGCAATTTATTTTATACCTTTTTATTTGCTAGTTATCAGCATCATAGTTGCTACCATCGTTACGGAATACGGCCCACAGCCTACGAGGGACTGAAACGAACGCTTGTGTAAACTGAACAAGCTATTTACAGACTTGTATAATGTGTGATCGTGACTCTACGGGTCTGAGCTTTGCTACGAATGTAATATCCTACTTCCTACTACTATTATGGATGGATGGATGTCTTTTACTCTTTCACACAAATCTACTGAACGGATTTTGGTGAAATTTGGTATGACAGTAGCTTAAGCTCTGGATATGGGCTACATATGCTATTTTTTGTCCCGAAAAAGTAGTGTTCCTTTGGGATACTGTACTTACGCGGGCGGAGCCGCGGGCTAAAGCCCGCGTATAAAGGTATAGAATATAGATATTGCCCGCAAAAATCTTGCGGGAACTGTATATTTGGCAGCGATAAAAAGTAGCCTATGTCATTCCACTTGGTCTACTCTATGTCTGTGCCAAATTTCATCAAAATTGGTCCTGTAGATTAGGCGCTAACAAACAAACAAATATTGCTTCTTTATTATATTAGAGTAGATTATAATACGGAATATATTTATGTAATACTTTCTATATATATGCGTTTTTACTTTATTAACCTGAAAACGATTTGCCTGGTTACACGTATACATTTCATTAATTCTTGCCCGTTATCGCATTTATCGTCATAAATGTATAGACTAGTAGCTAATAGGTGTCCACATTTGACGATAAGAGTGTTTAAAATGATTTTAAAGATATGTTGTTAATTATAGCATCATAATTATCTTTTTAGTATAGCTTAAATTAATTATAAAAAGCGGGTAAAATGTAACAGGGAGATCTTCGGCAACCCCCAATTCTCGTATTTAATTTACACTTTCATTTTACTTTTATTGAATTCCAAATGAATCGTCTTTTTGATTTTTGGAGTTTGGACCAATCAAAATGGGTTTGATGTTGCTTTGACGTTTATACTTTATATGAGAACACCATTTTGCAGTTTTAACATATCGAGACTGTTATGTATCGTAACTGTGTTATTGCAGCATTTTATTAGCGGAATCTACTTTCTTATTAAACACTCGCAAGCTGCTACGCGAACAAGTCGTAGACACCTAAATCTACATTTTAGGTTAGTCTTTGGTTTGAAAGTTACGACTGTAAGGGCCCGTTGACAATCTACAGTACAGCGTCAGATAGCTTATTTGGATGCTTTGTCTCTGTCGCTCATTATAAAGTAAGCAGCGACAAAACTTCCGAATAAGCTATTCTACACTGAATAGGCGATTGTGTCCTTAAACTTGTAGGAATTAATATTTTTTAAATATGTATTTTGTAATGATAATTACTTAGTCCAGCGTTTCCCATTTGCTGGGTCACGACCCGGTACCGGGCCATTAAAATAAAATACCGGGTCGCAATATTCCCGCCTTGTTTTAAAAACATTACCTACTATCGATCGACACACATATTCAGTACGTCGTAAATATTCCGTTACCAAATAGTCGACACCAAAATATTATTAATAAAACATTTTTATCCCACTACTGTTATAAATGTGAAAGTTTGTGAGGATGGATGGATGGATGGATGGATGTTTGTTACTATTTCAAGCAAAAACTGCTAAACGGATCTTGATGAAATTTAGTATGATAGTAGTTCAGGCTCTGGATAAAAACATAGGCTACTTTTTATCCCGAAGAAGCACAGTATTCCCGTGGGATACCATATATACGCGGGTGGAGCCGCGGGCAAAAGCTAGTTATTAATACTTGTGTATTATTTTACCTAAAAGCTTGAATTTAAAAGTAGTAATTAAGTAGGTCACGAAGGTGCAGCGTGAAAATTACCGGGCCGTGGCAGAACAATGTTTGGGAATCACTGACTTAGTCCATTTTCACCCAAATCACTTCAATCTATTATAGTTGGATAGACGAACTTCCTCTTTCGAGTTCGAGTTCTCGACATACTAACAGCGAGAGGTTAGCACTTGTCAGCCATATTAATCAGCAGATAGCACTGATCATTGATCTGTCATTTCTTTTGTCGTCCGCCTTATACATTTTTAGGGTTTCGTAGTTCACGTCTCTGAACCCTTATACTTTCGTCATGTCCGTCCGTCCCTCCGTCCGTACTAGGCTTACCTTCCATACTGCTAGTACTAGAAACATAAAACTTTGGAGATGTATATTTACCACGTCGACAAAGTGTTAAAATAAAATCACGAAATCACACGTAAAGTGTTTTTTTTCCTCGCGTCTACCCAATAGTGTGAGGTTATCATTAGATAGGGCTTTTGAAAACATTGAGATATTGCTAAGACGAATTTTTGATTTAGGTACTTAGTTAAATACCCGATTTTATCCGATTCTGTACACATTTGGGAGTGAATTTTGAAACGTAGTTTTTATCTGAGTGGCAAATTTTAACACAATTTGTTGGGTGATTTGAGACGTACATTACACAACAACTGCAGCTAGCATCATCATCAGCTCATCGTAACCACTGTTTTAAAAACTACTTATACTCTGACAGAGTCACTTTAAAAACGACAGTGTACAAAAATGAAATCCATTTTTAAATTTGAAAAGTACGCCCTTTTCATATCTCCCCTCCCTTAACAAGATATGATTTACAAAGAATGCCAACCCCGCAAAATGCCTGTTATCAAAATTTCAACGTGTAATCAAAGGAGGGGAAAATCTAAAGGCTAAAATCTACTTACGATGCTCTTCTCTTACAATTTTAAACCCAAACACATGCACATAAGATACATATTTGAAAGTTTAAGGAGTGCTCGGTTTTCGCCCTTTGGATTTTTTAGTGATTTTCATTTATTTATAAGGACGCAGGTGGTTTTCACTTAAATGCTGGTAATATAGAGTTAACTAGCTTTTTCCCGTGGCTTCGCCTGAATTATAGGTAAATTAAGTTTTATTCAATTTATAGCCTATGACACAAATAATGTGGCTTTCTATTGATAAATTACTTTGGCGTTGGTCCAAGACCGCTCCAATTTATATTCTCGTGCGAACTTTTTAATTTTGCGATAACTTCTTAAATATTAATTTAAACTGTACGGTGTAAAGGGCTATTAAATGTGGATGAAATGCTTAATATGACTGACGTATTTCATTTGATAAGGATTAATAATACAGTAAATCTAAAATACCTCCAAATAATACCACATCATACGTGATAATTTTTTTAAACTTAGAACGGGTATATTACACTATCCTTAAAAGATAGATATATGTCATTGCGGACGTTTTTTTTAGGATTAATTAAGATAAACCTATACATTAATAAATACGTGTACGTGTATAACGGTTTCTGCAGCGCACGCCTGAATAACTTGCAGATGGCGGATTTTTTTCCTTCTTTACACTTATATTATTGCCACCTATGTTAATGTAAAGTTTCATTAAAATACCTTCTGCCGTTTTTGCGCGAAAGAGCAAAAAACATCCATACTTTTGGATTTACAAAAAAGAATTATAACTAACTAAGAAACATAAAAGAAAAAATATTAACATATTACATTACAAGAGAAAGTTTGTATTTCGCGTTTATAATATTATAGTAAGGGTAAGTAACCATTTACCGCGGCTAGTTTAAAAAATAAAGTGCAATGAAAACACTGCTAACTAAACTCTTCTGGCCTCTTTATTTATGTAGGAACTCTTTTATTTTCAAGTAAACGTCAAAAGGTTCTAACCAAAGATATATTTTTTTAACAAAAACAGTATCAAAAAAGTGGATTAAAAAAAAAACATATTTTTCGACTAAAGGTCAACTGAAAAAATACTTTTATAGCTTAATGTAAAACGATAACTGGGTTATCTTCTTTTAGGTTATAAATTTTGGTACTTATAAAATACTACTTGATACTACGATACAAATTTTATTATAAATTGTTTCAGGTTACCACAGCTTGCCGTCTCTGCGAAGATATTGTGCCTCCTGATGGTAAGTCTTTTATTTTCACATAAAATTTTAGTTGTGTGGGGTTTTAGTCATAGATTTATAAAATAGGGACGGGACATGTTGAGACTATAAGACGTGTGTCCATAATCAGTGCCTTGGGGCACTCGAGTATTGACATTTTATACAGGTATGTATTTTTATAGGTTCTCTTTAAATTACTTCGAAAGTCACTGTTCGTTTTCGTTCAAAATATTTTGTCTAAAAGGTTTTTGGCATGAGCTATCAGCATGGAAAATTACAAGTTTCTATCTTGTAAAGTTTCGAAATGCTATGCTAATACTGATAGTTTAACTCAAATGTGCGCGCGGCGCTATGTGTGCGTGCGCTTGAAATTATACAGGTAGAATGTGTGTGTCATTGACTTGGCTCACTACCCGTACGCGTAGTGTTATGTGTAGCTAACGTGTTATACGTTACCCACACACAGCGCCGCGCGCACAAATGAGTTGAACTCTCTATACCAACTTACAAACCACTTTGGAGGCCGATTACTCGAAAAAGGTCGACTTTGTAATAAAATCATGTATGAAACCTTCCCTTTATTTTAAAAGACCTATTCTACGATACTTCACACGATGGAGTAGAACGAAAAAAAAATTCATCCCCACATGTGTGGAGAGCTACCCCTAAAATATAAAATTATTATTATTTTATGATGCCAAAACCGAGATCTGTACACAATCTATGACCATATCAAATTGCATCCATTTATATTCATAATTACAGAGGCTATAAGCGCGGACAGACAACATACGGACGGATAGAGCGAAACTATAAGGGTTCCTTGTGTATTACAATCAATAATCCAATAACCCTAAAATGGCCTGGGTAACATAGGCTGTATCATTTTCATAGTCAGAAAAAGTCTTCATACAAAATAATCAAAAGTTAAAAACTATAACCCGATTTGTAACTTTTGATTAACCTGTATGAAGATCTGTCAAATATTCGTAACAGCCGGTCCTTAGGATATAAGTCTATGGTTTAAATTATACAAAGTAAGTAAACATTAGGAGCTAGATTGCATCTTAATAAAACAATTTATGTAACATGTAAAAAAGGTCAGCTGGTCGTAGTGAGGTATCAGTGGCTGGTATAATTTTATTCACATTAGCGTACATTACGGCATGTACTGTGTGTTTTAACGCTCAATAATTTAATATTGATACAAAGTAATAATGCTAGTTTGTACTATGTAGATATTTCTTAATTACTAATAGGACATTGACCTCTTATTTTTTCTTTTTCACACGGATGCCGATTCTAATCTAGAGAACTAATATAGAGTTCTATGCTAACTCAGTTGAAGATTAATGATCAGAGATGAAGAGAATTACAAATTTGTACCCTTATAATGGAGAAATAGAGACGAATTTTATGCTACAGGTGAAAAACATGACGCGTCGCGTCGCTTCGCCTCTGCGCCAGTGTGAGTTGAGCCTAAATATCCCTTTTTCTAGTGTCGAAGACGACATTATTGGGTAGCTTGTACTAAATTTACTTTGCAAAGTTTTTATTTAAAAATGTTTTTGTTTTTTTTCCATCTGTTGCAAATCAAACATCACATTATGTATATAAAAACTAAAAGACTAATCACCACATTTATTTCAAGCGCTGGCGCCAGGATAATAATTCCATATCCTCAAACGAATAATAATATATTAATTTGATACATTACCATAAAGACTTCGATTATGTATCTTACAAAAAGAAACAATTACGAGTATAATATTAAAACAGAATATCCTTTCTTTTTTAATAGTAAACAGCGCTATGATAAACTGTAGTACATACTACATTCACGCGCTAGGCAAGCTTGGCAAACGTTAAGCTAGATAATTATTTTCTTTCCAGTTTCCCAAGCCTCTCATCTCCCGTAGATCGCTGCTTATCGTGCAGAGTGGTGCTCGCCTAGCATGTGCGAACATCGTTAGAATAAAAAAAAATCGTAAATTTTAGGCAAATTCAAGTGAAATGTTTTTTTTTTGCCATACTATAAAAATAATGATATTAATTATGTATACATAATTTTATTGAATAGCACAAAAGCGTGCACTATCTCGTGTTTACAAATGTGAACAGCATGGCCGGCCTTATCACATCTAAGGTTATGTACAATTATGGACTTCGTTGCGTACAAACTATGCGAAAACTATCGCTTAATTCGCTTTTTTACATTCGCTTTCAGTGACAGATAAAGCAAATAGTTATTGTTTTTTTTTTTCGAGTAGGACGCATTTGTATGACTTTATCATCAACGGTTTGGACACACTCGTTTAATTCTGCTATTGCTCAACGTAAAATTGGCAAGCCCTCGATTTGCAGCACGATCACTATAATTAATGGAATAGAGGAAAACATATATATTTGAGGTATAGAGCTGAATAGAGTCTTACTTATTAATTTTGATATAACAACGGCACCCCCATACAAAAAAGGACAACTTCACGTGATAGGTAGCATAGTTGAAGTGACCAACAGTTTTGATATTAAGTAGTTACAAAAGCTAGGCATTAATTCAAAGTGTAAAAAGGCCCTTAGAAGAAAATAGTTGTTAAAGTGGAAAAAAAACCGGAATTATAGTCACTTTTTACAACTTGTCAGAAAGTTAAGTAGTGAAAATGGGACAAGCCGTTGAATGTATTCTGGCAGATATTTTTTTGAACAAAAAGTTTATTACAAAACTTGAATCACATTTTGATCTATTGCCTGGCTTGAACAATTTTCTCAGAATCAAAATTCAATCAAATTAAGATCTTAAAGTAGATAGGCTTATAGGATATCTACTTTAAGATATTAATTTATTTGATTTTTGATAGTTACAAAATTGCAAATTGTAAGATCCTTACTAATATTATAAATTTGAAAGTGAGTTTGTTTGTTTGGTTGTTTCTCTTTCACATAATTACTACTTGACTGACCATCATGAAATTTGGCACATATATAAAGTACCACGGAGTTGGACATAGGCTACTGTATATGGGCAAAAGGTACGGTTCCTTGGGATCTCTTTTTGCGCGCACGAAATCGCGGGCATCATCTAGTACTTTAATATTACGTACTGTAATATGAAATATACCCAGGCAGCTTAAGATAAAATGTTAGGTATAGTATCTTCGCCGTCTGTGACGCCCTTAATAGTGAATTTTAAATTAAAAATCCATGTAAAGGTGTTGTTCAGTAAATGATTTTCGTGTTGATACAGAGTAATGAGGGTCTTGCGGGTATAATTTACCCGCATTACCGCCGGAGATGAAGAAATTAATTTTCAGATCATAATTTATTTTAATGTAAGTGAGAGGCATTAAGTTGTCGGTGGTCCGAAAACTGTTTATAGATATGTATGAGATGATAATATGTTATTATGTAAGTATTGAAAATAATTAATATTTTTTTTATATCATCCAAAATGTTATTCACTCTAGGTATATCTAAATAAGAGAAAAGGTTAAAAACTTAGTATCACTGCCCTCTAGGTTATAAGTACCTATATATCAAAGATTTTTTCTACTACAGATTAAAAGTACCCACCTAAATACTATCTCTAACTCTCTGTCTCCTGTCACGTGGTCCCGTGGCTTTATGTGCGAATCAATGAACCAATCTAAGTGCGCAAATAATTTTAGTTACTTATATTTTTAGTGTCAAGGCAAGACTCTATTTAATGTCCAATCTCAAAATATTGATATGTAGGCCATGGATTATAAACAACTTGTGGCTAATGTGTTTGCAAAAACATTTTTCTAGAACCGATCAAATGGATTTTGTTTCATTATGCATGATGTTTTCATCCAGTTTCAAAGCGTGCTTTTTTCGGATTTTCACTATCATCTAAGCCTTCTCTGCGTTTTCTGCTTAATATACTTAGCCTTTAAACGGTAATTAAGAAACCTCTTTGAATCAAATCTGTACATTAAAACATCCATCCAAACTCTAGATTTTCCCTCAAAAGATATATTTGCGAAATAGAAGAATGTCACGGTTTTTTGCCACTTACCAAACATTCCTACATTTTCCTGTAGCGAAGTAAACATAAAATCAAGACGTTAGGCCTTTTCATGGGCTTCTGATCAGAAGTTAATTTGATACCGTATCTCGTTTGAGGCGTCCGGTATATTACAAAGACGTCGCATTGCATCCAGTCGTAAAAGTCGATTGGCAGAGGAAAACCATTTATAAGTCTAACAATCGGATTGAAATGGCGCATTTAACCGTTACTACGTGTTACGTGATCGATAGTTTAGCACCTCAAGCTGTTAAGATTACCGCTGGTCGTTACTGTGGTGAACTCGGAAAATAACATGCAAGTATTTGATGATCTAATATATACTTATTACAAGGACGATCGACGTTGAAGAGGATATAAAATCGCAGTGAACGCAGGTTCGATGAGATTTTTGCTATCAAGAATTGCAAGAACATTTAAACGGTGAGAGAAAACATCATATTGTGTGTCTAAGAAGATCTATCTTTGAAGACACGTGATATGGTAAGATCTGCTAACCATGAAGAACTAAATGACTTAACTAACATGACATTGTTAATTACAATGACGATCTTCAAGATTAAAAGTATATTCTCTCTCTATTAACTCAAACTATTTTTTTTTTATTTCCATATTGTTAATCAAATAACACTTATAGAATTGTCCTACATGATAATTAGCCCGGCGAGAAGAACCGGCGTAAGAAACTCTCGCGGGGCCACCCTTTATGGGATTGAACGTTCGGTAAGTGGCATGGCGCGCGATACGTCAATACCATACAATTTTGATTTATTTCTATCTCCGTCATCGTAATTAGCGATGACAACTTGGCCAAAGGGCTTCTCGCTCACTAGGTTAGCAGGCCTCGGTGGCACAGCTTCGGTGACGCCACCAGTAAAATGTATAGTCGTTAACTAGGAGTCACTCATATGATATCAGATACAATTGCAATAAAATTTACAACAGCCATACAAAAAGTAAACAAGGGCTCTGAAAGTAACCGTGATTCATTATAGAAGTACCCTCTCCAAAATGAATAGAAATGTTAACATCAACGAAAGCTACATTCTATCGTGTTACGATATGCTGATCAGTATTATCGTCGGATAATGCAAACTGAATGTAGGCTGCGCGCAAATAATGATATTAATTGTCACCAACGCGAGGGAGGTCGTAGTTAACAAGCTGATAAGAAGCACATTTTACGAGACGTTGGCTAGACGATGTCTCTAAAATGTCATCTCATTGGAAACATTATGTAGGTACTGAATGTCTATCAAGTGTGGACTACGGAATCAAGTTTTCTTAGGGAAATGTACGCAATAGCTGGGCGCCCGCGCCGCACTGCGCTATTTCGATCATTATTAACGTAGAGTTGTATATTGCCACTGACACTTCATGAAAAGTAAACGTTTTAGCAAATATAGCATAGCATAATTTTATAACGCGTGTATGTAATACGTTCACAAAAAAATCGGCCGAGTGCGAGTCGGACTCGCGGAGTCGGAGTACAAAACGGAAAAAATTACGTTTGCTGTCTGTGAGCCGCCTTAAATATTTATTTTACTATGTTTTTAGTATATGTCGTTGAAGCGGCAACAGAGATACATCACCTGTGAAAATTTCAACTGTCTAGCTTTCGCGGTTAAGGAGATGCAGCCTGGTAAACTGCAACACCAATTTTAAGGGAAACTGTTAACGTTTATTGTTATAATAAATAAATAATAATAATAAAAACAGACAGATGTCCATCTGTGACAGATAGACAGACAACGACAGTCTCAGTAATCCCGTCCGGTTTTTAATTTTTGGGTACGGAACCCTAAAAATGTTTGCTACAGGTTGTTCAAGATTGTTCGTTTGCTTTAAAGATAAATTAATAAACTAATCCAGGTTTATTTATTTACTATAAACGTAATTCTACTAATCCACACACCTAGTTATAATCCATTATTTACATACAATCTTATTGAAATTTGCCCCTGGGTTTATCTGTGTTATCAAACGTGTGTGGCCGGCCTAAGCCGCACGATAGACGCAGATAAGTCGTATGTTAAAGTGGATTTTACGACCATTTAGCTCGCATTAAGACTATAGTCAGTAATAAGCCTATTGAGGAAAAATTATGGTATCAATATACGGTTTTTCGTTTTGGCAATTAATTTATTACTATAATTTGTATTGAGAAATTTCACTAAATAAAATCTGAAATCTTATCGATCTTCGTAAAGAACGTTGTGGTAATCTTTGAATAAATAATACTTGAAATTCTTGTGTCGGTCTAGTGAATTTTTCTATGTAAAAACAACAACCATGCCAACGTATGTTAGTTTTTGCGAAATAACTAAACATTCGTATATATACAAATATTATAAAGTGAAAAGATTTGTTTCATTGTTTGCTCCGGATCTACCAGGCCGATTTTGATGCAATTTGGCACAGATATAGAGTAGATCAGGGTAAGGACCTAGGCTACTTTTTATTACGAAATCGCGGGTGTAGTTTATACTAGTTTATACTAGTTTTAAAGAATCCTTGTTATTCTAAATGTCCAAAACGGCATGGGGCCACCTACTTAGAGACCTAAGGACTAAGACCTACCTAAGTAGTGATTTTGTATAGTCAATAAAATAAAATGTGAGTATGTATCACAGAGTAGAAAATATATACATACCTTCAGAGAAAACTTCATAGAGAGATCCAAATCGATTAAAATTTTAAAAATTTGACGTCCTCTTCAACGGGCCACAATTTTTCCACACAATAGTGAACACACCACGTGTTTGTAGTAGTACAATCAAATATCTTTTTTTAATCTATGCCTGTATGCCGGTCGTAGCAACCAATTTGGTACTGGTCAGCAGTCGATGGCGACTTGCTTAAGTTAGCGGGGGAACTTACGCAAATCGCGGAATCCCGCGATAAATCCCGTGTAGGATAAAATACGAATAAACTGTTTTATAATTTTATTTAATTTTATTTAACATAACCTACTTTCATTATCAATCCAATTTGGGGTTTAATGATCAATTTATGGCGGTATTCAGTGCTCAGTGGCCAAGCTAATCTCACGCGATCGTTAACGGGTGAATAAACTGTAACTTATCATGACATATGCGGAAATTGAGCGATCAAAGCCGAAAATGGACCATTGGAGTGAAAACACCCTTTGTAGAGAGTGTAGCATTCATTCAGAAATACATATATAATAATTAATGATTATGAATAATAATAATAATAATTTTTGGCCAGGCGTGCTCGGAGCAGTCTAAAACTTTAACTTGATTTGTGTATGTCCGTACTGGTTACTAATATTGTTATTACCTACTGATTGACGAGTCTTATTTACATTTGATACTAATTGTTTTCATGTAATTATTGATACGTGTAAGAAATGTGTGTGAATGTTTATAGCGTTTAACAATTTTTAAAAAAATGTTGCATCTGTGGCTCGGCCACTATGGCTCTGCTCAGTGGTTAGCGCGTCGTTGCTCAAGCCGGAGGTCGCGGGTTCGAATCCCGCCGAGGGAACAAAAATATTTCAATATTACTGGGTCATGGATGTTTGTTAAATTTATATGTTAATAATATAATAAAGATCTTAAATATATATTGTATCGTTTAAAAGTATATTCGTGTTGTCTGGTCCCCGTAACAAAAGTTCTTTCGATACTTTAACCATGAATTTTTATTGATGAAGCTTCCGTAGATATTATTATAATATTATTATAAACTTTTGCTTTTTACGTAGTCAGGCTTCAATGTTATGTGACTTAAGGCCATTAATTTAAGAGAAAAGCGTTGGGCAATAAATACCTTTCCTAACTTCACAAGTAGCGATTTGCCGGCGATTTCTATCGGGAATCTCAAGTAAAAAGCATTAATGGTTTCGCGACAACAAGCGAAAAATAACACTTATCGCTATCACTCGCGATAGTGGAAATAATTGTTAACATCATACAACAGCTGCAACTTAGGTATATACAAGACTTAAGCTTGAAGAGAATAGTACGAAACCTGGAGCATTTGTTGTAGTCGCTAATACAGCTAGACGTACCAAAAACTCTATATTTAATAATTATACCGTTAATTATAAACAAATACCATAAACAAATAATAATAATTAAATAACATATAAGTAAATGGGACTGCTGCTTATTCAATAGTCATGTTCAATGAAAAATTTGTGTCCTAAGTCACAATAAAAATTATGTGATTCACAATGTGAAAGTAGGCATGATGGTAGATACGTTTTATGTTATTCAAGTGTAATATATAATAATTGCTACAATCATAACAAGACTACTAAGATACGGTGTTGGTTACACAATCACATATATTTTTTATCTTATTGTAATCTTTTATTGTGTTTACTGTTGGTTGACTCAAATAAATAAATTTAAAATAAAATAAAATACAAACTAGCTATAGGTACTAATACTATGTTACCGCAATATCCCACGAAGCCGTTTTAATACAAACCTATCTCGAGTTTTTTAACACTGTTATATGTAAAACATAAGAGTATTTTGTATTAATAAATTAAAAAATCCTGACTTCGTCAAATAATTTTGATGTAGGTACCCAGTGTTACTCTCGCGACTAACGCCCGAAATTAATAATCAATCTTAATTGTTTTAAACACTTACGGATTGTGTCGCGGTGCACTTTTCTTTTTCCCGACGTTTCGGCTACTTTCCAGCAGCCGTGGTCACGGGAGGACTGAGGTGTCAATTGTCCTATTTGTTGAAGTTATTCAAACTACCCGAAGATTCTTCAATTATTATTTGTGTTCCGATCCACGCAAAACATACTAACAGTATCTTGAAGCCGCGGTGATTTTAAATTACATTTTATTTTGTTAATTATTGGATCCCAACTAGATGGCAGTACCCAGCCATCTTCTCGGTTAAAATTAGGGTACTTTTTAATTTCTATAGCCTCGCGTATCATTCTTGGGCGATAACGGTGTTCCTTTGCCAGTACTTGTGGCTTATCAAATCTTATGTTCAATCAAACAATCCGTAAGTGTTTAAAACAATGAACAATATTCGCGTAAACCTAAGAAATCAATCAATCTTAATCTCATTTTAGCTATCTGAGATCAAGATTTTAATACATTTCAACGATCCTAGGATTGACTTCACGTCAATTTACGTCAATTTCTGTTTGAGAATCTAACATTTTAGATACGTTAGTCTATCTAAGATTTTAGATACGTTATTAATTTTGGCCGTATGGCAAATCTAATGCTACCTCTCGAGCTCAAATGCGACGAGCCGGCTCTAGAGCGTGCCTCGGAAATATACATACATACATATTACATATACTCGAAAAACATAACCCTCCTTCTGGCGCAGTCGGGTAGAAACGCGAATGATACAGTATAGATTTCTTAAAAACTGTTTTGCCGTTTGTATTAATTATTAAAAACTTTAACGTAAATGTAAGATATTATAACAATTTCTTAATTATTGTTTATCGTATTATGTGAAATAACATTATTGTAATGAAATATTCGATATCAAAATAGTTTCAACTTAAAAATTGATTAGATCAAAAGCAACTAGCAAGCTAGGTATTTCAATAAATAATTAGAAACAACATGCTATAATTATTATAACATGCACTTCGATGGGGGACCAATAAAATGCAGGAACGTAAAATTAATGATGTCGTTAAAGTTAAAATTAATTATGTAAATACATTAATTTTTTCATAATCGTAATTATTTAATAGTTATTAAAAGTTAATAAATCACGATCTTTATACGCCGGTCGCTAGTTAATAATTACAATAATAATTAATATTAGTAAATGTGTACACATAATTGAGGACATGTTTACATCAATAATATCGCATTACTAATATGTTATCGTTTTCGGATTATGCAATTTCATTTATTCAAGGAATTCGTAATCTTGCGATGACCCAAATTAACATTATAAAATAGCTTCAATATTTTTTCCTAACAGCATATAGATTAAGTTACTTGAAAAAAAACCGATTAGTTAGTTGATTTTAGATAAACCATTTATAGATGCGGGTTATTTATTAATATAATAATAATATCTATGGACGCTTCACACCACGTCAATCTGGTCCTGTGCTAAGTACCCGAAGAACTTGTGTTACAGGTACCAGATAACGGGAAGTATATTAAATACTTTTTACATATATTTAAGATTTTTACTATATTATTCACATATTTATATACACACATCCATGAGCCAGGAACACAGAAAAAATTGTTCTTTCGGTGGAATTCAAACTTGCGACTCGCGCCGGTGTTCAAGCACCAACGCGCTCAACCACTGAGCCACAGAGGTAAAATAATATATAGACAAGGCAATTTCTCCTGGCGCCAAATACTCTCATAGATAAAACAAGCAATATTGAACTGTAGAAAGTAAAACTAATATTATTTACGTAAGTCCGTGAAACTCAATACTCCTGAACGGCGAATGTGACCGCGGTAGCCTTACTGGCCCATGCTTTCCCACCTGAATATGACACCGGCGCCTCACTTGCCAATAGCCTTAAATACTGCACACACGAAACCGTGAAAACAGCTCTTACTACGTGCAAATAAAAGTGAATTTCCCGAATCGGACAGGCCACGAACCCTCATTCGGATTACCTGAGTGCGGCTGACCCATTAAAGCGATCGATTGTTTCCTTATTGTGGCTCGTAACTGTTGACTTCAATAATTATAAAATACATGCGAATACGGAATTAACTCAAAACCACGAAACGCTAATGAGGGTTTTTGATATTTTTTCTGCCGTTAGGGGGCAGACATCAAGTACATTATACGGACGCTCTAACGGTGAAGGAAAACATCGTGAGGAAACCCGCACATGGTTGGCCCCAGACGTATTGACCAGTCCTTCCTCTGGACTAGGCTGACTGTGTTGTGAGAATGCCGTATGTGCTTGGGCAACCATACGATATTTAAAAACCGACTGTCCCAGGCACTACAGTATTTCAAGAGTAGTTACTTCGCTCGGAGAATACTGTATAAATCATCCAATAACGGATGCAAAGGCCTAAGTTTTTAGGGGGCAGACCCAACTCACACAAAGCGTCATCTGGTGGCGATTCAAAAAGCTGTCAGATGTCACAAATTTTAAAACCCTCATTGCTTAGTAATAAGCTAAATTTCACAGGATGGTTCGGAGACGAAAAACATTTTTTGGACCTAATTTTGGCTAATGGACTTTGAGCCAAACGTCCCGTACCAACATTAAAGTACAGACACAAACAATAAACATGCTTAAGACAACACTGTGAATAAATACTCATAGTAATATACTCTCATTGTACAGTCGAAGATAGATTCGGTGTACCACTTTCCGACCTTATTACTTGGCAATAAGAATCGGATCTGTCTTCGACTGTACATGAAACTAAGTTACTTGCTAGATATTTCTAGCCACATAAGTTACACAGTAATCAGTACCTGAGTGCTATAAATATAGTACAGCGCCGCCTAGTTGTAAACGAGACAACTAGGTCAAATCACATACAAATTCCTAGTAAACGCCAAACGCGCTCACGATCAAATGCGAAAAGAAAAACTCACACATAGCACTCTGTTCCTTAAATATTTTTGTGGCTGTAGGACTTGAAAAAATATAATTTAGAAGATATTGTCTCAATATCTTCTAAATTATTCTTAATAATTCAACTCAATAGGTTTCAAAACTAAGGATGGGCTATGACCGAAAAAATCTTCATACAAGAAAAAGTCACGCCATCTTGATTTCAGAAGATATTGTCATTTAAATGCGAACTGAATAAACTGCGGAAAGCAAATATCAAAATGACAAATGTTACCCCCCAAACCCCAAAAGTATGGCAGTTTAAGTGTGGACACTTTTTGCCTCGACATGCCTTGTCTTTAATATATAGGTACTCCAAGTTAAAAAAACGTTAGTACATTTTAATTTTTCTGTAAATCGGTGCAATATTCTTGATAAACACGAAACGATTCTCGATAATCCTATGCTGTTAATCGGCTGTATAACTGGTGTATGCGGATTAACGATTCATTAATTTACATTACCTAATAAATCATTATCTTCCAGTCACATCAAATGCAACCAAAGTCCAAAATTCAGTTATTATCAACAATATACTAGGGCGGGTCAATAAGTCCGTGACTTTTTGAATTTCTAACCTCCTTGCTGAAAAAGCAACACTACTCCTGTCAACAGGCATCTGTCAGTTGACTCCTATCAAAATTTGAACTTGCTGCGTCAGTTAGTTTGTGTTTTACAGCTATCTGTATCAGACTATCCAGTAACTTAAGGAAACAATGGAAAAAAGTGAATTTCGTGTGCTTATTAAGCATTATTTTTTGCGAAAAAAAACCATTACCGAGACCAAGGCTAAGCTTGATAAATACTATGGGGATTCTGCACCATCGATTTCAATGGTAAAAAAGTGGTTTACTGAATTTCGTTGTGGCCGTACAAGCACTGAAGATGCCGAACGTCCTGGACGCCCAGTTGAGGTCTCTACACCCGAAACAATCGAAAAAATTCACGATATGGTGTTGGCCGACCGAAGATTGAAAGTGCAAGAGATTGTGGAAGCCATAGGCATCTCGCATGGCTCAGTGGTTTCAATTTTGAATGATCACTTGGGCATGAGAAAGCTTTCCGCAAGATGGGTGCCGCGTTTGCTCACAGTCGACCACAAACGCAATCGTGTAACAACTTCACAGGAAGGTTTGGCGTTGTTTAATCACAATATGGAGGAGTTTTTGCGCCGTTTTGTAACCGTGGACGAAACATGGATCCATCACAACACACCAGAGACCAAACAACAGTCAAAACAGTGGATTTCTAAGGTTGAATCGGCGCCAAAGAAGGCCAAGGTGGGTTTGTCAGCCAATAAAGTTATGGCGACTGTTTTTTGGGATGCACGTGGGATAATCCACATTGACTATCTTCAAAAGGGAAGAACAATTAATAGGGAATATTATGCCAACTTATTGGACCGCTTCATTTGGTGCGGTCATTCAAAAACCGACCTCATTTGGCCAAGAAAAAAGTTCTTTTTCACCAAGACAATGCAAGGGTGCACACATGTGCAGTTGCCATGGCAAAAATCCATGAATTGGGCTATGAATTGCTCCCACATCCACCCTATTCTCCAGATTTGGCTCCGAGTGACTACTTCTTGTTCCCAAACCTGAAAAAATGGCTCGGTGGAAAAAGATTTGACTCCAATGATGAAGTCATCTCGCAAACAAAGGCCTATTTTGAGGACCTCGACAAATCATATTTTTTGGAAGGGATAAAAAAATTGGAGAAGCGTTGGACAAAGTGTATAGAGCTCAAGGGGGACTACGTTGAAAAATAAAATGATTTATTTATCAAAAAATCTGTGTTTTATTCCAAAAGTCACGGACTTATTGACCCGCCCTCGTATATATCAAATTAAAATCACGAAATTATAATAATTTTAATTCTTAAGCCTACAATTATATTATAGGCTTAAGAATTAATATTATTATATTGTCGCATAAGCGTGCCTATCTATATACCTATTCCTTAATTAAGTATATTTGGCGAACGGGACCTATGGTCGCTTATGTTGGACTCTCAAAGGTTAACATTCAATCGCGATGCATCCTACACACCAGTCTTATCGACTAAGGGCCTGTTTCATAATATTCTAGTAAATGTCGGATAGCCTATTCGGAAGTTTTGTCGCTGCTAACTTTATATCGAGTGACAGAGAAAAAACTTGCTAACAAACTATCTGACACTTACCAGTATATTGTCCAACAGGCTCTTATAATTCTGAACTAATTGTACGGTGTACGGACGCCTAACATGTGTAGGAAAACATTTTTATATTTGTGGGTTACAAGATTGCCTTTAACGTAATACGTGGTTCAACACTCTATTTCATCATCACCATCTAGTGATCATAAACGCTTAGTCTTCTCAGACACGCAGATTTCCTTTGAAATCAAAAAATGTTTCAATGAAAATTATTCCAATGACCGATTTTAACAAGTGCAATATTATACTTGTAATGACTTCTATGTAATGACTTCTATCAAAGTGCAGAGAAAGCGTTAGTTATTTAAAATGATTCAACATGTAACGTAATTTCAAGTCTGATTTCACAAGTGTTATGCCCATCTAACATTCATAATTTGAGCTACAATTTGATTAGAACCAGGCAAATTCAACGAATTACGACGACGAAGTTAGAAATTAGCGTTGGCAACTTTGCTAAAGTCTCCGATTTTTTATGTGCAAGAAAAAATAGAGAAATTAGGCAAAATGAGAGAGCTACTTTATGAAAGAAATCTTGTTATTTAATTCTTGCTTAGTTTCCTTATTTAAAAATAATTATTTTCATACTAATAGGTGGTCTCAAAAGAGACGTTTAACTCTTAGACCACACGCAATTTAAATTGTTTTAAATGAAATCTAATCGAATTTAGTTTGGTAGTATGATGATATTAATACTTTTGTTTTATGTTACGGTATTCCATACAGTTTTCATATTGCTTAATCATGAATATAGATAAGGTGTGTACCTATTATGTTTCAATAACGTTCGATTGAACATATATGATCTGGCATTACATAGTATCTACTAATTGCGTACGTGATATACTTCCTAATATTTTAAAGGCCAGTTCCAGCATATTACTATTCAATTCAATGATTTATTCGAAAGGGAAATAAAATTTACCTAGTACGTGACTTCGGACATGGAGGAATTATCTTTGGCGATTTTTAGACTTCCAACATAAATCGGGGTTGTTAAAATTCTAAAATCGAAATTATAGCCCCGCGATGCGGTCGCGCGATTTGTTCCGTGCTATAAAAAAAATCATTCGAAGCAGTGAGTCGCGCCAACCCGGTCGTGGTCGCGGGCTGTGGTCACGCGTCCTGATCGCTAAGATCGGAATCCTAACTCGAATCTTAATTTCGACTGCAAAAAAATTGACAAGGTGTCTTATAATGATGATGAATTACATGCGGTCTGATATAGAATAGATATCCAGCAAAGACCACTAAACTCGGCTCAAAACTAGGAGGCACGTTTTTACCCGACTACGGCGAAGCCAAAAGGAAGGGTAATGATTTTTTGTGTGTATGTATTTTACCCGACTACGGCGAAGCCAAAAGGAAGGGTAATGATTTTTCGTGTGTATGTATGTTTGTTCCCTCGTAGTTGTCAATAGATTCGAAATGATTCCGCTATATAATTTTATTAAAATTTTGTGTTTCAAAAATGGTACCTCTATTTATATTGGATTCTGATATATTGGATTCTGACATCTAATTAAGTTGAAAAAAACTATAAAGCGGCTACGAAAAAAAGGAGTATAAAAAAGCTAAAACAAGAAAATAATTCAGATAGAAATCCAGAAATGCATAGGTATAAAAATGGTCAAGCTAGAGCCGTAGTTGCACCTAATAATGGCATCTCCGCGTCAGTTCACACCGAGATGTATCGTGTCTAAGCTGACCCTAAGGCCTAGAGAAGTTTCTAGAAAATGCGTATATTCGTCATACACATGCCTACCCCAAGATAGATACAGACGGCTGCGATTTGACATCGACTGTTCCGAACCTTATAAAGTAGCTGCAGATACTGACGGCTGCGATTTGACATCGACTGTTCCGAACCTTATAAAGTAGGTGCAGATACTGACGGCTGCGATTTGACATCGACTGTTCCGAACCTTATAAAGTAGCTGCAGATACTGACGGCTGCGATTTGACGTCGACTGTTCCGAACCTTATAAAGTAGGTGCAGATACTGACGGCTGCGATTTGACATCGACTGTTCCGAACCTTATAAAGTAGGTGCAGATACTGACGGCTGCGATTTGACATCGACTGTTCCGAACATTATAAAGTAGGTGCGACTACGGCTCTACTTTGACATTTTTTTTTCTATTTATTGAAGGTCGCTTGGAACTACATAGGTTATCAGCGACCACTATTACATTATTTAAATTAAACCATATAAATTACAATATTTGAGAAATTTTAGAACATTTTCACACATATCAGGATCAGTTAATAATACATATCTGTCATTGGTAAAGCTAAATAATTATGTTTCGGAATCATAACTATTACAATCTATTAAAACATGACTAACAGTGAATGGTGAGCTACATCTACGACAAGTCCGAGGAGTGCTTTTCGCGAACAAATGCGAGTGAGATGCGTTGGTATGGCCTATTCTCAGCCGTGTTATTATACATTGGTCTTTTCTTCTTTCTTTTTTGACCATTTTTGTACCTATGCATTATTAGATTTCTATCTGAATTATTTTCGTATTTCGGCCTTCTTAGACCCCTTTTTTATGTAGTCTGGTTATAGTTTTCTTAACTTATTTTTTGTCAAATACGGGGAGAGGCTACACATCATAGTATTTATTACTAGACATTATTACCCTATTATTACTAGACATTTTGTCCCGATAAAAAGTAGCCTATGTCCTTCCTCATGGACTACTCTATATCTGTGCCAAATTTCATCAAAATCGGTCCCATGGTTTCAGAGGCTATTCAATGCAAACAAACAAATCTTTTCCCTTTAAAAGTATACATATAAGTAAGATTGCCATCATTAGAATATTGTATACTGCTGTAACGTGAATCTTAAGAACCTTTTCGCCGGGGGCAATTTCATAAGCTCCGAACTTAAACAGTGGCCTCGTAACACACATGGCATTGGTTTTTCTTTGAACAGTGCTAATGAGAAATTTTAGCGTTTTCTCGCTAATTCTACCTTAATTATTCTTTAATTTCGTCTTCATGTTTACTCTATTCTTGTGAGCCAAAAACTTGTTTGTCGTCTATCCAATTAACTCCTAAATCCATAGACATTTTTTCTTCAAAATTTTTGAGTTTTCTTACAATTTATATTGCCATTCTCATAAATGATTTTTATCACAGATAATAAAGATTCCTTTATGTATACATGAGTATCTAGTGTCTACATTATAATATTTTCTATACCTAACAACTAACAATATATATATAGTGAAGCACGAACTTTCGTAAATGCTTTTTAAATATGACGTATTAGATGATATTGAAATTAATCATAAGCAAGGGTATGGTCGCGACAAAAAAAAACAGCACTGTAAACAGAATTGTACGCTAGTACATTAAAGCTGAAAATCGAAGCGTCAATTGTCAGATTTGACAACTATCCTGTAGAGTTGTCAAAACTGACATTTGACACTTGATACTTCGATTTTCAGCTTTAATGTACTAGCGCACAGTTCTACTACTTGCAGTGCTGTTTTTTCCACCGCGACCACTAAAAACTCTCGTGGGATCGTAGCCTACCCGTCAGTTCCCACCGAGACGCGACGCAGCGTGGCATTTTTAAGATAGCAATTCAAAATTAAACTTAATTCACGACACAAGAAGATACACGTTTCATTGTAAGAGTGACGCGTGTCGATTCGTACTCTTAAACATGCCGCGCCGTGTCGCGTCTCGTTGCCAGCTGACCCTAACGCAGTAATCGGTAATGATGATGATGATGATCAATTTTCAGGTGGTGATCTCCGGCGCGGTCCCGTCGATGGTGCGGCAGGTGCGCCTGTACAACCAGTGCTCGCACATGTACGTCAACGTGTTCCCAAACGGCACTGTCATGGCGAGATCCAATGCGAACGACCAGCGTAAGTGTCTTCATCTTCTCTATCTATTAAGTAACCGATAAACCTGGTGTACCACACTCTACGTATCGAATGCGAACGACCAGCGTGTCTTCATCTTCTCTATCTATTAAGTAACTGATAAACCAAGGGGCCAAGCAGGAACATTTGACAGCGGCGTTAACGTAACTTTAATTAATGAAACTTGTATAGACGCTGTAATGATTTTGATAGATTTTCATACAATTTTCCTACTAGCCCCACTGGTATACCCTTAACGTATCAAATTTAACTGTCATGACGAGATCCAATTCGACGGTCCAACATAAGTGTCTTCATCTTCTCTATCTATTAAGTAACCGATAAACCTGGGGGCTTAGCACGAATAATTGACAGCAACGTATTCGTAACAATAACAAATGAGAATTGTTTGAACATCATGACAGCGTCTATACAAACATTCGAAAATTTCACGAATACGTTGTCAATTATTATTCGTGTTTTCCCCTGGTGTAAAACTTTTCTTCTTTGTTGTTTGTTCGTCGTAAAAATATCGAAAAGTGGTACACCAGGTTTGTCGGTGACCGTTCATGTACAAGAAACATATACATTTCTACATCTATTCTTTAAAATACATAAAATCCTTTCACTACTTAGTTGGAAATATACGTGAGTGAAAAAATAAATTCGTAGGGTGACTAGCAAGTTTGCATACTGTGCAGAAAAAATTAGAACAGTCCTCTTCAAATTACTGATTAACCCTGCTGTTTCCGAATTAAATACATTTACCAGAAGCCCTATTTTCGATATATTCTCGGTTCAGTCAACGCGCTGACTCATTCGCATACGCGACATATCGTGCGCTCGCGAGCGGTACAGACTGAAAATCCAAACGAGATCCAACCGATGATATTTACGAGAATTGCCCCCCAAATTATGATCTACTACTTCAAAGTTCAAACCCATATTTTCTTTAAGTCAAACAAATAAAAACGAAAACGTTGTGCAATCAAAAATGGCGCCTAATCAAACACGCAGAAAATCAATGTTTTGCAGCGGAATGTCAGGAACGCTGTAAACGGCTTACTCCAGTATTGTCGCGGCGCGAGAGTAGGAATATGTCAATACTTGAGAGGTCAACGGCCAACCACCTACTATTAGGATAAGGTTTCTACTAAACAATACTTACTTAGTACTCACTACCTATAGGAGGTAGTACGACGGGAGAACTTGTAAGGTCTTTGTTTTATTGTAGACTCAAATTGCTATGGATTACGTGCTCATTAGTTGTAATATAATTTCCTCTTAAAAATGTTTGTCAATTCGGTATATTTAATATGGATAACTATAATAGTTTAATAAACAAAAAACCCAGACGCGTCGAATAATTTTTATGTATTCAGTGACACTCTCACGACTAAGACGAATCCAGTGATACCTCTCAAGTTCAAATGCGGCAAACCGTTTAGGCTCTAGAGCGTGCCAAAGAAATATACATACATACACTCGAAAAACATAACCCTCCTTCTGGCGCATTCGGGTAAAAATTGGGCTTGTTTCAATGCTTGTCAAATAATTATTTTCAATAACATTTTTAGTTTTAAAATGAGTACTAGCGAAACTAATCAAACATTTAAGAATAACACTTGTTTTATAATCAACACTCAACATTTTATGCTATTTAACAAAACGGGACTAAAAAAAAAATATACAGCCGAATGTATTATAACTGTCTCCTTTTTTGGAAGTCGATTAAAAAGTATACAAAAATTCTATGACATAATCTTAGCTTCATTTATTTTTCGACGCATCTTACAAACTTGCATGCTTTTTAATGACATAATGTTTGTAAAAAGTTTATTCCGCGCAGTGGAAAAAGCGAAAGTAATCATAGTACATAAGGATATGTTACGACTCAATATATTTGTTTTTAGCGACGCACTCGCCGTCATACCGCGTCATATGCGTCATGATTGTAAAAAACTAATTGCTTTTAACCAAGAAATGTGACTAACTTATGAGTGAACAAAAATTATAAATGTGTGGTGCTCAAAATAAAAAATTGTGATAATTTTTCATAGTGTTACGGTAGATTACTAAAATTCGTTAATGATGATTAAAAATTCGCGTAGAATTCGTTTACATTAGCCAAAAATAATAAAATTAAAATATTTTTGGCTTACGTTGACACAAGATGCTGCCTGCGACTTCGTGCGCGCTAAAGTTAATCTCACAGAAACCGTACATTTTTCCGCGATAAAAAGTACCATATGTCCTTACCCGTGGTCTACTCAGTATCTGTGCCAAATTTCATAAAAATCGGTCCAGTACTTTCGGAGCCTATTCAATGCAAACAAACAAACTTGTCCTCTTTATAATAGTAGTATATACACATAAACCTTAGTATATACTAAATATTATAACTGACAAAAAGCAATTATCACCCAAACTCGCTGTGTTCTCTAATTCTTTTTGCATCCTGAAAAAGAATTAGAGAGCACAGAACACAAAGAGAACACAACGAGTAGCGACAAATGTAATATTTGTATGAAAGTGAAATTCTTGGTATGATTGCCCAATGATTGTAAAAACCCGCAACTTTTAGCTCTGTTTATACTATACTTTCTATCCTTTTTCCCTGGTTGTTACGAAGAACATAACTTTAAATATGCCTTTGTTCTATTCTTAAAGGATACAACGAGTAAATTTTTATAGTTATGTAAAAAGTAAAGCTCTACGAGTAACATGCTATTTTAACTGCGCCAGCCTTTTTCTAAAGTGTTTGTAAATTAGATATTAAATGCTCTTACGCAAGTTAATAGCAATATGAATAATATTAGATCTACCAGTGATTAAATATTATTTACCAAAACACTTAAATTTAAGATTAATAATAATTTAAAAAAAATAAAAATATTATCTATATTATAGTCTTTCTTTACTATTAAACAATTATACAAAATATCATCAATTAACTTGTCACATAAATCAAATCCAGCTGATCAAAATGCGCCGCGTTCCTTGCATACATCACCCCGATAAGGACAATATAGAGTCAATTGTCATCTACGAATTACTAAGTTCATATTACATGACCTAGATTAATAGTGGCTATACAATTTGTCTTGCATGCATGCACAGATTAAAGAAAGACAAACAGATAAACATCTACATAGTTAGCTTTCGATTTGATTTCACTACTACTAAGCATAAGGTGTCCACGATTGTGTGGAAAAATTGTGGGCCATTAAAAAGGGGGCGTCAAGATTTTAAAATTTGGTTCCATTTGGATCGTTTAATGAAAGCTGTTTCTCTGTACGTAAGTGTATATATTTTCTACTCTATCATTTCAGTCTATTGAAGCTGCATGTGCAGGAGCATGCGTGTGGTCAGCATAAATCCTGAGTAGTCTGCAAACGGAAAACGCAAACTTTTTAGACTCGTTGGTTGCCGGTTGTTAAATAACTTTTAACAACCTGAATGGATGACGTTGAAAAGAAATGAGGGATGGACTGTATTTTCTCGGGGTGAAAATTACCATACAACTTAGTTCATTCACTTGATTGTTTTCTCTCTCCCTTAGCATGGGACAATTACAAAAGTCCATCCTCTAGTCGGAGCGTATAGACAGGCTTTAATGTACTACAAAAGCTGACACACACATTCCGGCAATTAGATTCCTAATTATTCATGATTTATATGTAACGGCACATTGCATCACTCGCTTTGAAGTTTGAACTATTTGATAAATTAATGATAAATTGAAACTCGTTAGATCATTGTTATATCTTAATTGCGTACTGTAAATAAGGAATTGTTTTCGCGTCTAGTTTTTTTATCAGACTACGCTGAAGCCAAAAGGAAGGGTAATTAATGATTTTGGCTATGTTTGTGTATGTTTGTGTATATACGAATGGAATTATAATAATAATATCTATAGACGCTTCACACCACGTCAATCTGATCCTGTGGTAAGTTCTTGAAGATCTTGTGTTACGGGTACCAGACAACGGAAATATATTTAATACTTTTTATACTATACATATATTTAATATTTTTATTATATTATACACATATTTAATACACGTCCATGACCCAGGATCACAAAAACTTTTTGTTCCTTCGGCGGGACACAAACCCTTGACCCCGGCTTGATCACCAATACGCTCAACCCCCGAGCCACAGAGGTCGTCAAAATATATATGTATGTTTTTCCATCGTAACTTATACGATTTAAATAAATGAGGTGTCAATTGATTCGTAATAATGGCCCAGGTAACATTGGTAACTTTTTTATTAGAGCTACGTTAAAAAATATACTTTATTTAAGATACTGATTTAAAAAAATGGTTTGCACAATACGAATAGCAAAAACATGTAAAGTGGACAGTTTTTTTTTTTATATTTAAAGGTCAAAAAGTTATAAGTTAATTCATTCCAAATATTAATGAAATATAATATGTTTGAAATGTGTGAGAAGCAACATTATTAATATAATAAATAGACAGACATTGAGCAATACAAGAAATCGAATCTAATATTAAATTTAACGATTTAATATAATATTACCAGTAAAAATGATCTTCGCATGAGGAACATTGTTTATAGTTATACTAGTAAAAGATGGGTCTTTATAATTTTGCTATTAAATAATACTGGACGTTCACGATGCACCGCCCCCAACCGAATAAAGCGAGAAATATACGGCAGGTTTTTTAATTGAAACTAGATTCGTATGCGCTGATAAAAGTATTAATCACTTAGATTTAACTGCCTGTGAAAAACATGTTGACGCCTATAGGTGTGATTGTGTTATATGTTCATCAAAATATTTGTGTGTTTGGGAGTGGTCTGTGGGTTCAACTTAACGCCATTGATAAAAAAGACGACTGTTGCTGCGCAGGAGTTGATTTTAATGAGGAGCGATTAGCCCAGTTGCCATCGCTAATTACGACGGCGAAGTTTGGAAACAAAAATGTATGGGATATGACACGTAAATCGCTAACGGCCCGTTTCAATAACCTATCTATCTATAACTATTTGTTACAAACGTTGCCATTCAATCATTTGACGGTTTTTCGCGATACAAGTTTGACGTTTCTAACAAATAGTTTTATTGAAACGGGCCATTAGTGACTTAGCGATGGGTATGTTAAATGCCATACATTTTTGTTTTCGATCAGCAACGTCGTAAGAAGCGATGGTAACTTGGCTAAAGGCTCTGCTCTCATTCATTATGAGTGACCTCCATGGCCGACATGATTACAGGTCGACTCATCATCTTTTCCTTAATCATCATTATCTTTGTCCCTATCGTCATCACGACTAACTTCCCTGTAAGATTGTAACGTTGGTAGACTGTTGTTTTTTATTAAATATACCCGTAACAAGATAAACTGATGTTAACCTCAGCTGTAGCTCTAACTTGACAAGTTTAAAACTATATATTTTGGGGGTATAATTATTACCGAGACTTCGCTGTCTGTCTGTCTGTCTGTCACCAGGCTTTATCTCCTTAACCGTGACAGCTAGACAATTGAAATTTTCACAGATATGATATATTTCTGTTGGCGTCATAACTAAAATCAGAATAAAAATTTATATCTAAGGGGGGCTCCAACACAAAAAAACGTGATTATTTTGGCGTTTTGTACGGAACCCTTCGGGCGCGAGTCCGACTCACACTTGGCCGGTTTTGTTTTACTATGGGGTTAAAACGTAAGCTACGCTACGTACGGTACCTTAAATGCAGCGCTCTTAAAACTAGACTTTCCGAATATGACCAACCAAGAAAGAGGAAATAATCATCATAACGATGTTGAACGTTTAAATGAAAGAGCTGATTCTCACAGCACTTTTAACAACAATTTCACGAAAAGGTATTGGCGGTGGGCAAATTATACGAAATCAATCGAGGGGCGGCGCCGAGCCATCCCAAATTAAGTTGTTATATCTTAAAAGTACCATAATGAACGGACCATAATGCCCTCCGTTTCGCAAAAAAACATGCCACACACGCATCCCAATTATTCCTTTAATCTAATAAATAAAATCGCAATTTTACACGGTAAATAATAGGGCTGCGGTCGATTCGATTTAAATTCCAAGAAATCGAATCGTTTTTATTCGATTCCAATTTCGAGTGCTTTTTTAAGGTTTCACAATTATCGTTAGTGTTTATAGTGGACAAAAAATGTTTGTAGAATGTTATGAGTTTGTTTGTTTGTTTTGTGGTTTCTAACAAGTTCTTTGTTGCGTGTTGTGTAAGCTAATTGCGTATGTAGAGCCGTGTGTTATTGTTAGAGTTAAAAAGTTTTTCTTTATTTTCAAGTAGCGGAATTTCGAAATATACTTTTGATTGTGTTTAGGGCGGCACAGACGGCTAAGATACTATTTTATTTTTTCTTAAGATGCCTGGAATAAATGCCAGCATAAGAAAATTTAAAATAGTATCTTAGCCGTTTGTGATTCTTCATACAAACTGTTTAGGCAGTGACATTTTATCTATACAAATAAATAAAATTGATGTGTCTGTTTATAATTTTTTTACTAAATGCATGTCCGTCTGTCTGCCTCTTTCTTCCGGTTAATCTCTGAATCGGATGCACCGATTTTTACGGGACTTCCCTGACTGACAGATAGCTGATATTATTTAAAGAGTAACTTGGCTACTTTTATCTTAGGGTTCTGATTTAAAAAATATGTTTTCGTTTCCGTTAGCTGTGAACAAGCAAAATTGCGGACACCAGGTGGCCTTAACATAAAAATATGTTATAGTATCTTCGACGTCTGTGCTTCTTAAAAAGATAGCAAAAGACGTGCTTTAGTATTGTTATGAAGAACATCA
This sequence comes from Phengaris arion, assembly GCA_963565745.1. Taxonomy (NCBI): domain Eukaryota; kingdom Metazoa; phylum Arthropoda; class Insecta; order Lepidoptera; family Lycaenidae; genus Phengaris; species Phengaris arion. The sequence goes on along the minus strand of OY751445.1, from coordinate 13,418,598 downwards.
CGAATGTATTATAGAATAAAAGAAGTAGAATTGCTACCTATGTCCTATGTAGATTGTAGGTGCTTTAAAGCATATTATGGAATGATATTAATGGACCATTATTGACGATGATGATGATTTAGGCAAACAAATTGTCAGGTCACGAAGTACGCAATATAATGTGACCATTATTATTATCACTGTAATATTATACACCTTGATATAAACTATTTTATCAGTGTTTTTAAATATTTGCTTTTAAAAATTATGTGTACCTACTACAACTAAGTATATAAAAACTATTAAATACATAATTCCTCTTTTGAGTGATACGAGAAAAATTTACAACCAGTTACAAAATGTTTCATTTAGACAAAAATTCCACCAGTCAGGTTTTTACTTGGACTTTAAAAAATTTCGTTTATGAAAGACTAGCTTTTGCCCTCGGCTCCCGCCGCGTAAATAAAGTATCCCACGGGAACTATATCAGAAGGATTTGTCCTACTGTATGTACAATTACTGTACAATTGTATAGCCAAAAACTTTTGTATCATCAACAGAGGCGTAAGAAAATGACGCTACAAGGTGATTCCATAGCTATTTTTAATTATACTCAAAACTTATTTTGGCTATTAAAAGCACATAGAAGGATGTATGGAATATTTTTTGTCAATTCTATTGTATGCGAAATGCCAATATGTGCAAAAACTAGCTGTAAGATAAATAATATACTAATGACGTTGCGATATAGCCGTTATCATTATATTATATCGTTCCAACTAGCTGGGTGGTCGGGTCTCGCCAATGGTGACGAATAAAAGTTATATATTTACCAAACATGTGCAATGAAAAGGTATTGTTAGTTTTTAAAACATGACTTACCTTTATTATTTGATACAGTACACTTTCACCGCCCAACTCAGTCGGCGATCCACGTTTTTGAGTACCTGTAATCATTACATTGTAAAAATACCTATATCTATATTAGGTATATACTATGTTTATTTAAAAGAACAATTTTCCATCTTTTTGCTTAAACATAGCCCCGTGCGTAGTTTCTTACGCCGGTCCTTCTCGCCGGCTTAGTTCCCGAACCGCTGGTAGGCATCACGTAGGGACAATTCCGTGAGTATTAGGTATTGATTTTGATAAATTAAACAAAAAAAAAATGTACGTTTAGCCATTTTAGTAACGTTCCTAAGCTTTTTTAAATAAGTACAAATTTACAAAGCTTACAAAAAACATTTCAAGAAAATTCAATGAATTTTGTGATCCTTAAACGTTCGTGATTTGATTTTTTCTACTTCATAATATATCAGGATACCGAGACAATTTTCACATCCGGGTGAAATTTGTGACAAAGTAGGGAACTATAAAACTGTCACAGTATCTGAATCCTGCAGACCACGCTCTATCAGCTATCTTGTCGCGATGTCCGCGCGTTTATCGCAACATATATTTGATCCGAATTTTATGACAAATCCTAATTCAATCGTATGATAACTATAGGCGTGACTCTTATTGTTATGGCAGTAAGATATGTTTCCGTGTGATACGTTAGTAATCCATTGACACAGTTACTTTGACAAGTGAATTTCTACTCTCTTTTTATCTACAGACAAAGTGCTGTCTTCGACTACAACTCTATCCTACTGATATTATAAATGTGAAAGTTTGTGAGAATGGATGGATGTTTGTTACTCTTTCACGCAAAAACTACTGAATAAATTTCGATCAAATTTGGTATGGTAGTAGTTTAGGCTCTGGATTAAAACATAGGCTACTTTTTAACCCGAAAAAGTACAGTGCTCCGGTGGGATATTGTATTTACACGGGAATCTATCCTCACAAACTTTAACATTTATAATATTAGTAGGATTCTTTTAAAGATATATTTATATTTATATGTCTTTTGTGATTTTTTGAAATAAACTATTTAAGTAGAAAATTTAAGTTTGCAGCAATATTTTTAACTTCATAAAAAAAGAAAATTAATAAAAATATAATTCTTAGCAAAAGATCCTAAACAACAACATGGAAGTATTTAGAGGAAAACTAGCCCTCTGTGATTATAAATTATAAGAACGACTTTCTCTTGTTGCCAAAAACCTTCACAATCTATTTCCTGCATAGATAATGTAATAAGGCGAGCGAAGTAGCGTCAGCAACGTTCTACGTTATTACATCAAGCATTCATTGCAATGATTAATTAAGTAAAAAATAGAATGGCTATAAATTTCGATATTAATTTTGCAGTTAAGTGTTTGACGATACGACAGACGGCAATGCGTCAGACTTTTTTAGTTTCGATTTCAATTAGATACGAGGGCGGGTCAATAAGTCCGTGACTTTTGGAATAAAACACAGATTTTTTGATAAATAAATCATTTTATTTTTCAACGTAGTCCCCCTTGAGCTCTATACACTTTGTCCAACGCTTCTCCAATTTTTTTATCCCTTCCAAAAAATATGATTTGTCGAGGTCCTCAAAATAGGCCTTTGTTTGCGAGATGACTTCATCATTGGAGTCAAATCTTTTTCCACCGAGCCATTTTTTCAGGTTTGGGAACAAGAAGTAGTCACTCAGAGCCAAATCTGGAGAATAGGGTGGATGTGGGAGCAATTCATAGCCCAATTCATGGATTTTTGCCATGTAAACTGCACATGTGTGCACCCTTGCATTGTCTTGGTGAAAAAGAACTTTTTTCTTGGCCAAATGAGGTCGGTTTTTTTTCAAATCCTCATTGAAGCGGTCCAATAAGTTGGCATAATATTCCCCATTAATTGTTCTTCCCTTTTGAAGATAGTCAATGTGGATAATCCCACGTGCATCCCAAAAAACAGTCGCCATAACTTTATTGGCTGACAAACCAACCTTGGCCTTCTTTGGCGCCGATTCACCCTTAGAAACCCACTGTTTTGACTGTTGTTTGGTCTCTGGTGTATTGTGATGGATCCATGTTTCGTCCACGGTTACAAAACGTCGCAAAAACTCCTCCATATTGTAATTAAACAACGCCAAACCTTCCTGTGAAGTTGTTACACGATTGCGTTTGTGGTCGACTTGCGGAAAGCTTTCTCATGCCCAAGTGATCATTCAAAATTGCTGACCATCCAGTCCAATTGCTGATCATTCAAAAACTGAGCCATGCGAGATGCCTATGGCTTCCACAAACTCTTGCACTTTCAATCTTCGGTCGGCCAACACCATATCGTGAATTTTTTCGATTGTTTCGGGTGTAGAGACCTCAACTGGGCGTCCAGGACGTTTGGCATCTTCAGTGCTTGTACGGCCACAACGAAATTCAGTAAACCACTTTTTTACTATTGAAATCGATGGTGCAGAGTCCCCATAGTATTTATCAAGCTTAGCCTTGGTCTCGGTAATGGTTTTTTTTCGCAAAAAATAATGCTTAAAGCACACGAAATTCACTTTTTTCCATTGTTTCCTTAAGTTACTGGATAGTCTGATAAAGATAGCTGTAAAACACAAACTAACTGACGCAGCAAGTTCAAATTTTGATAGGAGTCAACTGACAGATGCCTGTTGACAGGAGTAGTGTTGCTTTTTCAGTAAGGAGGTTAGAAATTCAAAAAGTCACGGACTTATTGACCCGCCTTAGTATTTTACAAAGTTTTGTCGTCATTTTCGTTGTATTTTCCTTACAATTGAAGTGAAACATTATTTCTTGCACAACTTCTTAAAACCCAACGCCTGCTGTAAACTACTTTATAACACTACTGGCTGTTGCTCGCGGCTCCGCCCGCGTGAATACAGTATCCCACGGGAACACTGTACTTAAAAAAATAATTATATGTGTTAATCCAGAGCTTAAGCTACTACCATACCAAATTTTAACAAAATGCGTTCAGTAGCTTTTGTTCAAAAGAGTCGCACATATCCGTCCATCCATTCATCCTCACAAACTTTCACATTTATAATAGTAGTAGGATGTAGTAAGGGTAAGTAAGGTAGGAATTAGAAAATATTATGGAGTATTACGTTTAAACAAACATTGGGGTAAGCACGAATAGTTGACAGCGGCGTATTCGTAACGAATGAAAATTGTATATTTTCATACAATTCTTATTCGAAAACTTTACGAATATACCGTTGTCAATAGTACGGTTTTTTTTTCAATTTTCACTTGTGTCCGCAGCGGCAATTAGTCTGGACACTAACTCCATGTCGTTGATGGCTGCGATTAGATAGGACAGGTTGCATTAGTATGGCTTTTAGAGCTTCGCACGATTGCAATTTGTTTATTATACTATGTATTAACACATCTATTTTTATAACCAACTCTGCCTCTGTGGCTCAGCGGTTAGCGCGTCGTCGCTGAAGCCGGAGGTCGCGGGTTCCAATCCCGCCGAGGGAACAAAAAAGTTTTCAATGTTCCTGGGTCATTGATGTGTATTAAATATGTGTATTATGTAATAAAAATCTTAAATATATGTATAGTATACGAGTATTAAATATATAGTAAAATCTCGGTTGGATTTTCAGGCTGTGCCGCTCGCGATTGCAGGATTTAACGCGTATGCGAATGAGTCGGCGCGTTGACCGAATCGAGATTATATCGAAAATAGTTAAGAGAATTGGGCTTCTCGTTTTGTAGTAGGTACTTTCTTTATCTATTGAGCGTTTACAGCAATAACCTACTAAAGTAACTAGTACTACTACTATGAATGTATCAATTTCTTTAGTAGCTCCTACAAAAGTTGCAAGAAAGAAAAAAGTAGCCCAGCTAAGCAGAAGCTTAATCTGATTGAGGAAACAAACGTGGGATGGGATAACAAATACAAAACAGTGTTTTTCAAATTCAAACCTTTTTCGTGTGATAAAATATATCATTTATTGGAACAAGCCTACGTATTATCAACCTTTCACCATTATTTGTTATAAATCAACGGCAGTTGTTTAAAAACCGGCCAAATGCGAATCGGGCTCCTGCATGAAGGGTTCCGTACAAAAATAAACAACCCCATATGTTGTATGGGAGCCCCAAATTATTTTATTCTGTTTTTAGTATTTGTTGTTAAAGCTACAACAGTAATACCTACATAGTTTGGGAAAATTTCAACTAACTATACCTTTCAGGGTTCTTGAGATACAGCCTGTTGAGTGGTGACAGATAGAAGGGCAGACGGACAAACAGACGGATAGCGGAGTCTTAGTAATAGGTTTGCCGTTTTTACCCTTTGGGTACGGAACCTTAAGAACTGTTACGTTCAGAACATGTAGCCTATTAATAATGTGTAACGAACACTTTAACTTAGATTAATAGTTACACATCCGTGGAATAGCCACGGGTAATATGGAGATTATTTTTATGTGTATAAAAAATTAATAATTGTTTTACCATACGTGGTATCATCTTTCATCTATTGATAAAACTTTGTGACAGTTTAATACTAGTTCTATACGAGTGTACGTCTACCTGAGTTTGCGCCAAGGCCGAGGTTGAAAAGATCTGATTTTCAAATATGCCTACTCTTTAACTATTTACTTAAAATATAAAGACTTTCATTACAGCTAGCTATCCTAAATTGCACTTGAAAATGACACTTTTTGGCTAAAAGCCTCCCGATGCACGAAAGAGCGACGCGAGACCGCGACCCGAGGCCGAAATCGACTTTCGAGGGTCGCGGAGCCACTGCTCAGTGTGAATTTATATGGAGCAGTAAACAATTCCCGCGACCCGCGACGCGCGACCGGTGAGCGTGGCCAGAGAAACTGATGCACCGATTTGCTGGTCGCGGTCGCGGGTCGCAGTCTCGTTGCGCGGTCGCGTAGATCGCAAGGCTACCTTTATACACAACAAGACGGGTTTCTAGCCCGCAAGAACCAAAAGAAAATCTCACACCCTCGATAGACTATTTTACGGTAAGATAAAACAACTGTAAGGGCTAGTGGCCTTTATAATCTCGAAAAATAATTAGTTATTATCAGTGCACGCTAAGAAGTTTATCCTGCTATCAGAAGGCACTTGAAGGGACGCGTGTCCATTGTATTGTATGACGGCACGTAAACGTTTTTCCTTTCAACGCCTTAAAAGATATTTGTAAATGCACGGAGTGTGCACTTTTTATTATGTATACTATTTAAGAGTTAAATTAATATTTTTTTAAGTAATAAAATTACGTGTAACTCAATTATGTTACAAGTAATTTTATCCTCTATGAGGTCGTTTGAATTGAATAGTAAATTGTAAAGTTTGTTTTCTTTTGTATAAAAACACTGCATCGTATACGTAATCATTTTTGCATGCAATAATTTGATACATAACATACAACGCAACGCGCAGTCAGCATGCACAAGTTATTTACATTTCAGCAGTATTTGTTTATGTATCGATTACATTACTTGTGTGGCCTTGTTTCGTATTAATATGTACCTACAATCTACATGTAAATATATGAATATACTTAATTATTCTCTTTAGTTTTAACACCTTAGTAAAACAACTATTGTGTTATTAATTAACAAATTGTTGTTCTTCAAAGAATTTGGTACTTTTCCGTCACAAATTTTAGACGTTATACAACGAAAACACGCTCCGACCACTAAGGAGCATACCAATTCAAGATTCCTCTCAAATACCAACCTACCGCAGTCAGGATTAGCTGACACATCTAATCTGTGGTAGTCTAAATGTGTTTGTACACTCTATCCCTTTATCCCGGCATATGAGGGATAATTACTGTACCACTGCATGACTTATCTGCCGCTACAAATTGTTTCATCCGCTTAGTAAATATTTAGTAACAGATGTAACGTTATATCGTTATGTTGCTACTTTTCAATTAACGATGTAGTCTATGCAATTATAGCGTTTTGACGTGACAACGTCTTATAATTCGATGGCGCCGGCTGCACGCACGAAAAAACATGACTCATGCGGCGTTACCGGCGTTACCGGCGTTACCGGCGTTACCTCGCTAAACATGACTCATTTCTTATGACGTTGTCACGTTCAACTATCGTCAGTAAACCGGTTTTTTTCATTTAAATGTACATTGCAATTTGCAGTTATTATTAATCCTAATTAACAACTTTGTAAACTAATTGCTTAAACCTTTAATAGGTAAATTAGAAAACTTTTAACTGCCGCGCTCAATCTAGTCACGCCACACAATATTATATAATATATGTCGGTATTCCCAAATTAATTAATTTATTAAACACACTTTCCACGGCTTCAATTTCTTTTCATCTTAAGGTGTAAAACTCACAAAATTAACGGCGATAGCAACTAGCAACGTGACCTAAATATATAGTCACTTATGCAATTAAAACGTGATAAGAATTATGATCAGTAGGAAGGTCGCGGGTTCGAATTCCATCAAGTGCAACTATCCTAGTAACAATTAATTTTTACCAATTAAGCATATTAATGATTGTTTGTTTTATTATTACGTATATATTTTTCAGTTAACAAATTAATTAATTATCATAAAAATGTAATACAAAATAAAAAACGCATGCTACATGCTTCTCTACATGTTATTCATGTGGGAAAATTTTGAATCTTCAAAATGTATATTATGTTTGATGAATACAATTTTTAGGTAGGTATTTACTTGTGGTGTGGGGTTCCTATGACTCCATTTATATCGGCTTCACTAACCTTTAGAAATCCCTTATCCAAATCCCTACCTATTAATAGGCTAGTATAAAAAGTAATACGCTAGGGCTTCCCTATGAAGGAGAACCAGCCTTCGCCACTGGTAGGTACCTACAGAAAAATAATTAATATTCCTACATTTACTTTTAGTTCAGTAATCGGCATCATCTTATTCCCTTTCAAATATATTGTCTAGGCCAAGAATTTATCAAACAAGACAAGTATAGACTTAAGACTTACGTAGTAAAACGTTTACTAATCCAAATTGAGCCAAATCGCGAAATATTTATTTATTATTTGTTTCGATGGAGTATTTTTTTTCAAGTAAAACATTAACCTTCTTATCTAGTGTTATCAAGTGACAGAAATTACGTAAAAATGCGTAAACTATTATTTGACTTTTAACACACAAAGTGATAACAGCATTAAAGTCTAGTTATCTATTCGAACAATAATTACGCGACAATATCCTCTGTTTATTACTAATTAATTTTAATACTTAATATGTATTAATGATAATTAATAATTAATTTATATAAAAAACATAACCTGTCTACACCTGTCTAATTAATTAAAAATAAATATTTATAGATAAGCCAAAATAGAATAACTAGTGCATATTTATCTGAACTGGAAAGAATTCTGGTGTGAAACGAAAGTATTATCAATCGATTTATCATTATCAGTAGATATCCGTACATTGGCCTACCTTAATTCTTCGACGAGACTTTACACCTACTTGTGACTACGAAGAACAGTTATCACAAAGTTGCGCAATATTGTCCAGCAATGTTGCTCTAATACGAAACCCCGCAACTTTGTTGCTCTTGAAGTAACTCTAGAGATCGTATTATTCACCAGGATCCTCCTTGTCCAATAAACAGTAATATAATAGTTACTACTGACTGCGTAGACTATCGCAAAGTTGCGAAACATTGTCTAGCATTGTTGCTCTAATACAACATCCAGCAACTTAGTAACATTGTCTAGCATTGTTGCTTTAATTATTAGATGTTGTATTACAGTTTAATACAACACTCATCAACTTATTTAGCCATAGAGGTGAAGGTAGGGATCGTGTAAAGGTAAAAGGCCTATGTCCTGCAGTGGACGTCACCAGGCTGAAACGACCTCGTCGTTCAAGTTGTCTACCATATCTTCCTTGTCAAAACAATAAGTTATAACATAGCGACTACGAGGAACTGTTATTTCTTAGTGGGTATTACAGAACCTTAAGAACGACAGGGAAATACAAACATGTTTCAGCATCTTATGTTATAAATTTATCAGAATTCTTAAGACCTGTACAAATTGCGTAGAGTCTGTTATGGTGGGATTTGAAATTTTGCTAGTTGTCTTAGGGCCTGTTTCACAAAACACTAATAAGTGTCAGATAGCTTATTTGAATGTTTTGTCTCTGTTGCTTGACATACAGTAGCGACAATACTTCCAAATAAGCTATCCGATTAGTAGATTTTGAAACTGACTTTTAATAAGGGAAATCTAACAAATATACATTTGCGTGTATATAATATAAGTAATCGATATAAGACTTAAGATATAATTAGCACTAATCGCAGATTTGTATTGAAAATCTCAGCTTACGCATGCAGTCTTAATTCGGGCTAAACTTTCAATTTAGATTAATAAGACCTGAATAGACAATATCTTTGGTAGGATTATCTAATATTTATTAAGCTATTGCATAGCTTTTATATAGCGATATATATAGCGATAGCGACCGAATCAAGAAATTCCGTAGCGAAAATAAACCTAACACCCCCCCACTCCGACCGGCACAGCGGTGCGGCGTTGAAAGCCGTGCATCGTCTAACGTCGTCGTCTTCAGTTCGGCAGACTTCGGCCATTTTATGCAATAGCTTTACCGCGGCAGTCCCCGAGTGCCACACGTATTTTTTATATATAATAAAAAATTATGTCTAACTAGCTGTTTCCCGCGGCTTCGCCTACGTACATTTACTATCGAGTATCCCGCTGGAATACTGTACTTTTCCGTCATAAAAAGTTGCCTATGTTTTAATCCAGAGCCTAAACTACTGCAATACCAAATTTAATCAAAATCAGTTTAGTATTTTTTGCGTGAAAGAGTAACAAACATCCACCCATCCATCCATACATACATACATACATACATCCATCCATCCATACATCCATCCATCCATCCTCACAATCTTTCACGTTTATAATATTAGTAGGATATTTAAGGGAAAAATTACTGTATACTTGTTTAATTATTATTTCGTTTTTTTTTACTCAAAGATTTTTTTAGACTTCAGCAATTCTTTTTTGAATTTTAGTTCTGGGGGTCAATTATCATAGTTATTATCTGGTTTGGATTTCCAGGCTGTCCTCTTCGCACGCAAATAATATGATATAACGCGCAATGGGTTTTCTTTGTGTATGCGAATGAGTCAGCGCATTGACCGAACCGAGATTATATCGAAAATAGTTAAGAGAATTTGGCTTCAGAGCACAATAAAAAAGTTCTTCTCATAAACTCAAGATTGTATAAAGCTAGCCATGCACGTATGGGTTTACAGGTTTTCCTGCACACACCTTCTCGCTTACGTCAGGTAAGCTTGAGCTGATACTGTAATATGGCAACCTGCAGTCTGCACAGTTATTGTACCTCAAGCACACTCCGGTTTACCTGTACAGGCAAACCTGTCAGGTATACTGTTACGTGAATGGCTAGCATTAAACAACCTAACCAAGAGCATGTTGAGTCTTAGGAGGGTTCCGTACCTATTAGCCCACAATAGGTTACTTTTTTCGAAAAACTTCAAAAGTTATTGTCCGATTTCTTTATTTATACAAAATTTTGTCTATTTATGTTCATAATTACCGATGTTATCAAGGGTGGTCAGACGGACGGACAGAGCGAAACTATAAGGGTACCTTGTAGTTACTAGGGAATCCTAAAAAAGCTTGTCGGCATATCAAAGCTATACTTACATGGTGCAAGATATCGTTGTTTAAAAATTAGCCTATGTCAATTATCCATTTCTTGTTACTTAAGAGTTCTATAGAGTTCTCCATATTTGAGTAAATCTTTATTTTATTTAAATAAAATGTTATCTAGTAATAATTATATTATTATGTTACTCAATTGCAGTTAAACATTGAATGTGTGGTTAGCGGTAAAAGAATATACAATAACTTATAGGTAATGTTATTACATCATGTATAACTTATAAGACACAACAACGATATAAGACATTATATCTAAGATCTGGGTACCTATATACCTAGGTGATAGTTTTATGCGAGTCGCATAACATTAAGAATACCGTTTTTATATTTATAACATATATTTTGAATCTCCGAACGATGTGCATGGCACAAACATACTTTAGGATATTTTAACTCAAGTACGATAAATACGCATTTTGCTGTATGATTTTCAATAACGTAAAAGTGTTGTACCGAGTTCGTTTTAATATCGATAAATTTTTTAATGTCTCGTTATCGATTGTGGAGCTGATTGAATCGACATGCGTGGTGTCACGGGGCACGTCCCATTGCGTTCGATCAAATTCCTTATTCCAACTTTCCTATTTAATATCTAATCGACAACCGGTGTAGGCTTACATCGCATTAAAATAATTGTTATCAACGTTTATTACTTTATACGAAGAACATACCGATATTAATTTATGAGAAGAATTTAAATGTTAATCCTCCGATCTTCTTATCTTGAACTGTTAACGCTTTGGTTCAATTTTTCAAACCTGAACCTTTTTAATGGACACTGTTACGCTAGTGGCTCACCAAATCTAAATTTGTAAATAGCAACATATCGCTATTCTTCTAGAAATGTACTCTATAATCCTATTGGACTTCGCCGCAGACCGCAGGCTTTGAAAGGCTGATGATGAGTTAAAAGGTTTTCTGAAATTAACGCCCATATTAATATGAACATATGAATAAGATTACCATCGGCCATCGCGTGGTGCCATGTAATCCAACTCTTAATCTCGGATATATTGAATGTCGATGTGTAGATTAATATTTATTGACATTTAAGGTTTTTTCTTATGTCCAGGAATCATTAACGGCTGTAGGGCGATCCTGCTTTCTCTATACATTAGTAATTCAATTTATGATGTGATCGAGCGGAAACTGCCGCAGTAATTTGTTAGTTATACGCCAGGAGTGTCGACCTATTATGACTACACATTCTACAGATAATATTACGTCCATAATAAATACCACGTACATTCCATTCATTATTCATTAATTAATGGAATTTTCATATATTGTTAAAAACTTTTTTATACACCTATTGCAGCGATGTTTTACAATTTATAAAACGAACTGTATAACAGTCGATTATTATTTTATCGAGTATAGATGTTGCTCGCAACTTTGTGCGCACTAAAAGAAATCTCGCGGGAACCGTACATTTCGCCGCAATAAAAAGCCTACGGCCTTCCCCGTGGTCCTACTGTATATCTGTGCCAAATTTCATCAAAACCGGTCCAGTAGTTTCGGAGCCTTTTCGATGCAAACAAACAAACAAACCTTTTCTCTTTATTATATTAGTATATAAGTATAGATGATATACAACAACACTAGCCTAAAGCCTTGCTTAAGTACGATAAAGCCATGTAACTAAAAAAGTTTATTTTGTACTAATTGATCGTGATTTACAAAATATTATATATTTTTACCACTATATTTAACGATTTAAAACTCTTTTTAACAGGCAAATCTAACTTGTTTTACAACATTGTTTCAGCGAATCTCACCATCAGTACGCGCGGCTTGAGCTTAGAGCTGCTCATCCACTCGCCCGTGCACAACATGTTCCTGTGCTTCAACCGCTCCCGGCTGGTCGGCAGGCGACTGGTAAGTTGAGATAGCATTATATTTGTGCACATGAGAAAGAGAGAAAGAAAGAGTGTTGCAAGTGTGGTGTGCTACGTAGCCACTAATCAATGTAAAAAACAATTTACGAGCGTAAAAAGTAAGCGATAGCAACTCATTACACGTCGTTTAGCACTTAGTACTCATTACTCAATTTACTATCAGACAATAAAAACTTATCTACGCATTCCTCAAACTATAGCTGTTCTTTTGTCGCCAGACCCGATTCCAAGCGGAGAGACAACCGAGCTGCCTCTTCAAGGAGGAATTTGTGGACGGCTACAACAGATACCATCTCGTGAAGAACGCAGACCGATACATAGGCTTCAACCGGCGAGGCGGGCTGATGCGAAAGGGGAAAAGCTACTACGCCGAGCGGCAGCACAAGTGCTTCTCCTTCATGCTGGAGGCCCACGACTTCAACATCGAACTGCACAACGAGCTCGTTGCCGGAGAGCGAATGCCCAAGATTCGTCCCCAGCGGGTGCTCCGGCCTCCACCGCAGAACTCCATTAAGCCGCCCTGTCACGGCATCCGGCACCACCACGGCCGGCGGCAGCGGCGAAGAAACTGCGAAGGCACGTAGACGACTCGTATTTTCTGTTAGCAGTTCATTTACGCTTCAACGCTTTGCGCGTTTCGTTGCTAGCGATGGACTTTCGTGGACAGAGTTAGTCAACTACCACAGTATTATTACAGTGACGACGACTGGATATAGTTAGGTTAGATCGGACGCGGTGGCCGCGTTCGACCCATGAATGGTAGCCGAAGCGAGAAAACAAACATTCGAATGAGGTGAAAAAGTCGGGCCGCGGCGACGGCCGGAGCTGTGAAATTCCATACGGCCGTGTAACAATATGGCGCTCGTTTGCCTGCGCTCGAATTCGTGTTCTAAAAGGAAAAAAGGTTTTTCTGTGGAAAGAGCAAATAGTAGTCTCGCTAGTCACGAGTCTTCCGACAGACCACCGCTGAACAAAGTCACGTCAACACCGACGCCCGAAACTGTTCCCTGCGTGTCCCGCGCCGCGCCGTTTGGTCGTCCATGCTACGGCTCTCGCTACGTATTAGTGACGGCGCCTTTTGTCGATTCTCAGTGTATTATTATTTCACGCTTTACATAATTAAGTGTCGAGTTATTTGCTTGTAAATATAATAAATTTGTGTTTAATTATTTATCGAAAAAGCGTTAATCGGAAATTTGTAAGCCTAGATGTTAGTGTAAAGATGTATTTAAATGTTTTCTATTTAATTATTATGGGTATTTAATCCGACCGCTCTCTTGTCATTTTACAGTCCATTGTTAAAATTAATTTCGTCTGAAACTTGTAGTTTCATCTGAATTGAGTTACAATTGTATGAATTTGTGAGTTTTGTATATATTATTTTAAGTGTTCGTATGAGAGTGATAGGTTTCGAATCTCTTTTCGTCATTATGATTTTTGACGTCAGAACACTGACTGTTTTTCAAAAATTCATTTTGATTCGTAGCTGTTTATGATTATACCAAAATAACATTCCTTGAAAGATTAAGATTTGTATTAATCTTATGTTTAAAAGTATAAGATTCACAATAGTATCTTTACTATAAAGGACATTGTATAATTTATATTTTTAAAGGGATCTGTGCCATAGCTCGGTGGCAGTGTACGGCTTTGAGTTCGCATTGTATCTAGTATGGTTAAGTTTATGTCTGTAAACTACGAGTAGATAAATTGTATCACATAAGACAAATAACTGAAATTATATCGTACTGCGCCCAGTGTCTATATTATAAAATATACAGTATTTGCTGAAATCAATGTTGCTACAAATAGTTAGAATGAATGTCGCTTACATTCCAAAGTTAAAGACACGAAAAACAATAACGAAAAGACGTAATACATTCCAAATAAATAAATAGATAAATACATAATAATCGGTCAAATTAAAAAACTATCGTTGACATTTTAGCTGAAAATACACAACACTATTGCTTATCAGTAGCCGTTCCAAATTTTTACAGTTTTTGGTATAAAATTACTAAATTAAATTTTAAAAAAATATTTTTAATACGACTGATTGTTATGCCACCGCAAAGTTATATGATTGTGCTGATTGTAATCAAATGCTGAAAACGAAATCGTATAATTGCTAAGAAAAATTACGAAATTAAATCATATTTAACTTGCAACTTGTTTTTTCATTGGTCATCTTTCCAGCGTATGATACCTTGTGAATCCAAAAACTTCTGCATATAAAATACACCTGATTAAAGATTACACCCAGATTTTATGTTATTCCATAACTTTTGGCACGCATTATCTTATTTTGTGTCATTTATTGCCACTATACATTGTACTTCGTGAAATTAAATTAAATTTTATTTGCGCAATTTGGAAGATATTATCGATTTATTAAACACTTAAAATAAAATTTATTTAGGTCTGGTAAGTCAAGTGGATGGTCAAAATTTACGTTTACGATGCTTTTGAGATTATGATACTTGTGTTTTGACAGATTTTGGTCAGCCAGTTTTTTTCTGTTTTACCTGTTTTCATTGAGTCATATTTTATTGATTCAGTAAGCAATATTTATTGATTCTAATCCTTATCAATATACGTGATATTATTACACTTGTGGGATATTTTTGCAAAAAATAAAAAATCAGCTTTAACTTTTATTTATGTGTTTAACAAACTAGCGATCCACCCCAAATTCGCACGGGTGCAATACATGTAAACCTTCCTCTCGAATAACTCGATCTATTGCTGAAAGCTGCTTTAAAATCCGTTGAATAGTTAAGAGGATCTAGGCGTACAGCAACCGGAAGCGGCTTCATTTTATACTATGTAAATAAATCTAAATCTAAAAAAACCGGTAAAGTACGAATCGGACTCGCACACAGAGGGTTCCGTACAAAACGGCAATAAAATCGAGCAGCAACTTGTTCGATAGTACCTGTGACATAACAATATTTTGTCTGCGTCAATTTCTAGACGTAGCCTATACCAATATCATCAGGTTGGGCAAAGCATTGCTATCCTTTCGATGGACTAACGAGCGAATATAGGGGTCGAATATTTTGTGCCGGTGGACGAATTTTAAGGGTCGAATGAGCGGCAACCGGCGGCGGTGGAGAAGATTCTCCCCGTGGACTTGTTAAGCGATATCACTCACGCTGACGCCGGAAGAGGCAGTTTACAGGAGAAATGTAACGCGAACTACAAATAGGATGGATGGCGTGCGTCCAGTGATTAGCGCCTCGGACACAGAGTAGGGTAGACATAGAGAATTATTATATTTTACTTTGATTTGATGAAAATTAAGAGTGCTCAATTTTCATTTATGAACTTTTTTTTGTTTTTCATATATAAAAGCAAAGTAGAGCAAGCAAAGAGCTATTGATTTTTGTAATTAAAATACAGGTGGTCTTGAGATAGGACAGCTTGGGAGACAAAACAGAGCCAATCAGAGTATTCAGAGGAAATTTCTCTGATAATTTTAGCCTATATTTATTTTGATTGATTTAAGATTATTTTGTTAACATCGGTAGGACTTAAGAAGTAGAGTAAGCTCTTGATTGGTGATGAATTAAAATCACACATCTATATTAATTACAGTAAATTGTTATAATGTATGATAAAAATCATATTATGAATCTTCAAAGAACGTGGATTGACGCAGGAGCTGTTTGGATCTAAAGTCTGAATTCACACTGAGCAGGTAATCGGGCACACAATAATAGCTGTGATAAAGATGATTGCAATCAATAATCATGAATCATGATAATATTGTTCACTATATTTTTATAGTAAACTGGCTCTCGTGACGATCACACGTTCTTCTGCCTTAACGACGAACTGAAGTAAAAAAAAGAACATACAACCTACACCTACATATACTATTCCAATATATTATAACATGCCATTAAAACATACCCTGAACTTTTATTTCACATTTCATACAATTATTTCAGGACCAAAAATAACCAAATTGGTCCAGCCGTTCTCGAGTTATCAAGTTATTTCTCGAGTTAGCGAGACATTGGAATTGGAATCCATTTTTATACATTAAATATAACATTGTAGCGTTTTTATAGAGACATGATGATGATAGGTATATGAAATCACGTTTTACTATCAAGGAAGCAAACTTACCACAACACAATATACCCCTCGTAAATCGTCGGCGGAGCTATAAAATGTCATTGTATCGATACATCGAGAAGGATGACGAACAACCTTATTAAGTTGTATTTAATTTATTTTATTATAATATGTCAAATTATAATTTGATTTAGTCAGAATAGAGACGTATATATTGTATTTATTGCAGATTTAGGCAGTTACGAAAACGTCATCACTTATTCTCCTTTGGCATAACAGATTGCACTAGTAAATTGAACTACGATAATCGTGTTAAAATATAGGTATATAAATAATTAGAATAGGATTTGTTACTATCAGGTATTTCTGTAACTTACCTCTATAACTCTACGAAGCCCACCACGAACATGTTAATTCAATCATTTTTAATTTTCAACTTTTTAGGGTTATTTTGATCTTAGATACGCAATAAGAAATATGTAAATCTTGTCTATGGAATTTGAAAAAAAGATTGACAATTGTGTCAAACCAACACTACTACTGTTATTAAACAAATGCATGGTAAATGAAAAAGTGGCATGTTAGTGTGAGTGAAGTAGTGTATGTATCTTTTTTTAAATTAATTTTAGGCATTTCTAAGCTGCACACTCTCCTCCGCATAAACATTAACTGTGCGAAATTTTAAACTCCACCATTCGCACAATTCTCGTAAAACTGAACTCAAAGTTTTTGCTTCACGCACTAATATATATTATGATACAAAATAAGTGCTCGGTGATGAATTTTGACACGGTCGGGTAAAATTCAATTCCCGTAAAGTACCTACTTACATAAAATGATTTGCCGTGGCGGCGAACAATGGGAACGAATTCAAGGTCCTATTCCACTACAAGCTATAAATATTGGATAATTACATTTTATTGCGGCGATCAAGTCGACTGCTATCAAGTATCAATACTGAACGTGGAAAATATTGTTTATTGATTGTTTTTTTAAATATAAAATAAGGGTGCAAACGAGCAAACGGATCACCTGATGGAAAGCAATTACCGTCATCCATGGACACCCGCAATATCAGAGGAGTTGCAAGTGCGTTGCCGGCCTTTTAGAAGGGAATACGCTAAGAAGGTATATAGATAGGAATATATAATAAGAAGGGATTCTTGAAGGTTTGCAGGTCGTAAAGGTCCGGAAATACCGCTGGCGACAGTTCATTGTAGAGTTTTACTGTGCGCGGCAGAAAGCTTCGGGTAAAGGGCACGGTTGAGGACTGCTACTCATCAAAGTGATTTTATGATTATATTCATCTTACATACATCTAGATAGATAACACAAGTTTTGTGAGAGAGGGAGACTGGTGCCTAAACTAGGCGTATCTGCATAAATATAATAAGAATTTGACCCATACTATCATAAATTACTCCTTTAATTAAAAAAAATATATGCCAAGGTCTGAAGAAAGACAATACTAAGATATAGAAAAAAAATGCTGTATTTAGTGCAATTATTGTATTTTTTTGCATTGCGTTACTTCGAACATACTTGTGCAGCGCACGCCCGTTAAGGCAAGTTTAATATTAATCTATGTCTAATCATGAAATCCCATTTAATAAGGCATATAGGGTCAGCATAACTAATAGAAATAAGCTGCCATGTAACCTGTAGTTGTCACATACGATAATTAACTATTAAAAATAACCAATTTCACTAACAAATCTTAAATGTTTCTGCATTTAAAGTATTAAATTAACTACAAAAACCTTTTAAATATACAAATTGATATATACCCTCTGACTTTCCGCCGTAACTCATTATGTAATATGAAAATAGGTACATTAATAAATCTATTTCACATTCCATTATATGAAATATCTCTGCATGTTAATTAGTCTGCGGCCGATAGTCGATTATGTGCGTCTGTCGACGCGGTGCTAACCAGTAGTTCATAGCGGCGCGCGCGCAGGTGCTTGGTGTGATAACTCGAAACACAAACACCATAAGCCTTCAATGAAGGATCATTAATGGAATTTGGAAGGGCTTGTAAGCTCATAGAATTTGAGGGTTCAATTGTATTGAGTTAGGTTAGGTTAGGTTAGAGGATTCACCAATCTTTTTTAAATCGAAAACCGGTGTTGTTCTAATAATACTTAGATGAAATTTTGACAACAAAAGATTGTACAATTTTCATTCATATTTCATTTCTAATCATTTTAATTCAGATCCATGGATAAGTGGAGATAGTCGATAATTTTTTTATCAAATTTTTATATGAATAATCGTTGAAATAAGGTAAAATATCAAAGTACTTATCCCACCTCCTGCAGATATGCGACCTATGAAGTTGTAATCCAGATGCAATCACGCTTACATCCATTCTAATTTTATCTTTGGTCACTTGGCTGCCCCATGTCCTTTTGTTGCTATAAACTTATAAAGGACTAGATGTTGCCCGCGACTTCGTGCGCGCAAAAGTTAACCGTACATTTTTCCGCGATGAAAAGTAAACTATGTCCTTCCCCGTGATCTTCTCTATAATTGTGGAAAATTTCATCAAAATTGGTCCTGAGGTTTCGGTGCCTATTCAATGCAAACAAACAAGCAAACTTTTGCTCTTTATAACTTATTGAGTTTAAATTATGGAGTTTGGAACCTACACATGGATGCATCTATACTAATTATAGATGCATCCATATGTAGGTACAAAACTCCAATACACCTAGTTCTTAGAAGCGAAATTAAAGGTAAATTACCCAACTATGAAAGTTTTTGTCAATTAATAAGTACATGATTGATGTCTGTCATGACTTCAGTAAAAACCTTTCTGTTGTCCACTTATGCCTAAATAACCGTCAATGAATTTAAAAGCCGTGTAAATTCTCATTCACTGTAACATTGGTGTGGTCAATCAACCTGGTACCTCGTTGATCGAGTCGGGTCTAGTTGCCCCATAGTCCATACTAATTGTGAGCACAAACAGTCAGATGGAGCCGGTCTTATGAATCGGAAAGAATTTATGAATAACTTAGTGTTGTTGACTATACAAGAGAAAACGAATCGTTTGTAAGGTGTTTATCTGGCCACGTGACGTTAATCATCACACAGTAATAACACACAGGACTTCTTGCACTATTTCCACTTTAATAAGTTTTTTACATTAATTTTAATATATTACACGACCGGTTTCGAAGTCAAAGTCATCAGGTATTAATCATCACATTTGATGACGTGACCCGAAAAAGTTTCTCATACTATTTTGCTGAATTAGATAAGTATAACTCATGAAAAAACCAAAATCGAAATAGCTACTTTATTAGCATTGAGAAACAGCGAAGAAATTTAGGTATATCTATAGCGCTCTTCTAAGCCAAGCTATGAGTATCTCCCTTTTGTTAACCGACTTCCGGAGAAAAAAGGAGATGGTTATATGTTTGTATTATACATAATATTAAGGTGCTAACCGTATTCATAACGGTAATTATATAATATCATAACCCTTGTCTCTTTTATACCTACCGAATACCAATGCCGATACAGAAAATGTATAAGCCCACACTGTTTTCCAATAAGATATATTTACCTACTGGGAAGTGAGTATGAAAACAAAATATAGTTCTACCCTCCATTTTCATTACACGACATTTAGAGGGCTCATCAAACAACCATTGAATGTGATTACATTTGCAGAATCTCATACAATACCCCGGCTTTGTCTGGGTTACGGGAACTTTCGATTGTATAATATTTATTATCTATACTATTATAATGAAGAGGAAAATTTTGTTTGTTTGCATTGAATATACTCCGAAACTACTGGACCGATTCTGATGAAATTTGTCAGAGCTATAGAATAGACCACGAGAAAGGATATAGGCTACTTTTGATCGCGGAAAAATGTACAGTTTCACGCAAATGTACAAAAGAAGTTGCGGGCAACAACTAGTGATACATATTTGTTAAAACAGTTTATATGCAATAATTAGGACTTTTTTGGATTAATTGATGCTTATAATCAAAGTCTATTTATTGGAGGTGCTCAAAATCTGAGTACAATTTTAAATATGGGTGAAAATATCGTCCAATATCATATTTAAATCTAAGCCCACGCAGACAAAGCCGTTGGAAAGAATATGTATTTTATCTTTACTACCATTATAAAGATGAAAGATTTGTTTTTTTGTCTGCATCGAATAGGCTCCGAAACTACTGGACCTATTTTGATTAAATTTGGCACAGATATAAAGTTGACCACGAGGATGGACATAGGCTACTTTTTATCGCGACAAAATGTACGGTTCACTGGGAAGTCGCGAGCAACATCAGAAACATCTAGTAAATTAATGCATTAAACATAAAATAGTATTGTGTATAAGTACCCGAAATATAGTAAACTGCCCTAAATAACAGTGAAATATTCAGTACTGCGGCATTCTGAATTCCATCGTGAAGGTTGCCGTCTGTCAACACCCTCAGCCATTCAACCCTTCCACTCCAGCCACAAAACTTCGGTCAATATTGGCAGTCCACCGTGGGGCTGCGTGGCGCAAGTCACAGGAGATGCAGGTTTGTATACTCCGCTCAGAATTCAGTGTGCCGAGGCCTGATTGCTAGTTTTAGTCACTACTCGCCATGGGGAAGTTAACTACAATTTGAATGGCATCGAATAAGTTAGCATCGTTTGCCACTAGGAGCGCTGTTTCACTCAGATCCAATGTCATCTAACTGTAAATAAAGAGAACAATAGTATAGGAATTAGGAGCATGCGGAAAGCTAAAGAATATGTTACAATTTTTCTCTGCAGCATGATCTAGACCAGAATTTCCCAACTGCCGGGTCGCGACCCGGTACCGGTCCATCAAAATAAAATACCGGGTCATTTACAAATAACATTTCCGTCTTGTTTTGAAAACAATATCTACTATCAATCGACGCATTTTAAATATCGGTATCTGATACCAAAATATATACAATTTATAAGACATATTTTTCACTATAATTAATATTTTAGCTAAACTTTTAAACCCACGCTGGTTAAGCTCGGGTTTAAAGTATTAAGTGGGCCACGAAAGAACAGTGTGAAAATTACCGGGCCATGGCTTGCAAAAAAATGTTTGGGAAACACTCTAGAGTCTAGACCAGGCATGACCAACCTGCGGCCTGCGGGCCTTTGCCATGCGGCGACTGAGTTAATTTAAACCTCGAATCATCAATCAGGATTGTTTACAAACACGATCTATCGAAAAATCCCGATATTCGATATCCCGACCCTGTGTCTATAACGGTACGCCCGATATTCGCCTGGCTTCCGAGTGTTATGACAATATTTGGTAATGTTTGAGAAACACAGATTTTTGGTGTCTTCTGGACGAATTGTGGATTTTCATAGATGTGCGGCTCGTTAGGGTTTTGCTAAAATAAAAAATCGGTTGTCTGTAAAGTCGGTTTACTGACGATAGTTGAACGTGACAACGTCATAATAATAAATAGAACGCCTCAGAGCGAGGTAACGCCGCATGAGTCATGTTTTTTCGTGCGTGCAGCCGGCTCCATCGAATTATAAGACTTTGTCACGTCAAAAAATGGCACGCAAAATATGTGTACAAATAATTAATTTTTTCTCTATTTCGTAGTAATGTATGGCACGTTGAGTGTATTTATGAACTTTGAATGATTTTCACTTCTGCCACGTGTACTCTATACACGTCATGTTTTTTTTAAGCGTAAAATATTTTTGAGAACCTCCGCGAAACTAAAACGCATCGCTTGTATCTCGTACCAAACGGCGAGAAGTATTATATTGACCCTTTGTCCTTTTAACGCCACTAGTGTGTTTGAAGTCGTCGGGTATTACAAGTCCATTAGTTCGCTCGCGGATACGTTATAAGCCCGAGTGAGCCTTCAGAATATGTGGAGATAACTAACTTGTATTTTTTATAAACATTACTAGCTTTTGAACGCGGCTCCGCGCACATACAGTATCCTACGGGAATACTTTACTTTTTCGGGATAAAAAGTAGCCTATGTTTTGATCCAGAGCCTACTACCATACCAAATTCCATCGAAATCCGTTAAGTAGTTTTTGCGTGAAAGAGTAATAAACATCCATCCATCCATCAATCCTCACAAACTTTTACATTTATATTAATAGGAGAATATTGTTATGTGATCATACAATTCACAAAGAAACCATGACCGTTGGTCGACCAGAAATGTACCTATCGGGGCCGAAACTTGACGAGACTATTTAAACAAATCTAGCTTTTAGCTCTGGCCTTGATCTAAGGAAAGCTTTTCTGTTTTTAAAAATGATAGATAGTAATTAATTAATTGTTAATTTTTAATATGATGTTTCATCACATTTGTTGTTGTTACGCGCGCTGTTATTTTACTGTTTATTAGTGATAAATAAAATAAAATTTGTAGACGACTCCAATCATTTATATTTGTCTAGTCCCATTATATTTTTGGACAAAAGTCCTGGAGTGTTTGGTTGTTGGTTGTGGTTGGAGACCAACAAATATGGAGGACAAATAGGTTTGGTTCTCACAGAACTAGTCGAGTTAACACGATCGTTATTGAGGTTCAATAGGGTGTTTCATATTTAGGATTCTCTCGAACAGGACAGTCAATATTATACCTTCTTTAAGGAGCATTAATGGAATATTTGGTAGATTGACCTACCGAATAATCGATTAAATACTTTGTGTAAATAATAAATCTTTATGATCTTAGTATTAGGGTTAGTTCACACCACGGCACACGATGATACGTAGCTATGCATTTTTAGGATAGCTATTCAAAATGGAACTTTATTAATCACACAAGAAGATACACGTTTCTTATGACATCAGAATGCGGTGCAACATGTCATTCGAATTCATACAACGAATATCTTCTTGTGTATTTAGTAAAGTTAAAATTTTAATAGCCATCCTGAAAATGAAGCGTCTCGGTGTGAATTGACCCTTAGTTAAAAAAGAACGCAATTTTTCTACGACATTTTTATTGCTTTATCCGGTGGCACGGTAGTGCCCCGCCAAGACGATCCAAGCGAAGCGCAAGGCTACTTACCTAACCACTTTTTCTCAAAGTTTTGTTCCTTATATTGATTACAATTAACACAAGTAACGATGGTCAGTATTAAAAATCGAGTATCTACCTAGCTTATGCTCATATTTAATAAGCACCAGCGGAGAGTTAGCTTAGATTAAGGCATTTGCTTTCACAAATATATATTAAGGAAAAAATCATACTTTACGACAACTTTTGACGTGATAACGTCTTATAAATCGATGGAGCCGGCTGCACGCACGAAAAAACATGACTCATGCGTTACCTGTTACCCGTTATCGTTACCAAGTACCGTTACCAAGTACCAGCGTTAGCTCGCATTGCCTATACCTCATTATTATTATTATTGTTGTTGTTGTTGTTGTTGTTGTTGACGTTGTCACGTTCAACTATCGTCAGTAAACCGACTTTACAGACAACCGGTATGTTTTTTATCGTTATAAATGCTCGATATAGGAGTAAAGCTTTAAAATATTCCAAATTAATATCTAAATATTATATGGGTGTTTTCGTTCGGCTTCGTATCCTTAAGACATAAAACTTGTGACAAAATTCATTTTATATATTCGTTCCTTCTATCGAGTCTAATTAGGGGTTTTTTATCGGGAGTGCCGTAAGGAGCCGTACTAGTACCACTAATGTTTACAAATTCGAACATGGAACATCCGGAATGAAGTTATTTATCATTTAACAGAGCGATAAAATTAATTAAAAAGTAAATTGATAAGAGTATTTCAAATAACTCCTTATAAATCAGAGGTAGTCTGGATAAAAGCAAATTGGATAATAAACATTTAAGAAATGTGTAACATTTTTATCTTTAAGAGGTTATAACTTTAAAAATCAGTGAACCTATAGAGGCAAAGACATTTATTATTTTTGAAGTAGGTAATCTGCAAACTGAATATTGATAAAAGTCGAATTTACCTGCATACATGGGTAAGCTAAATCCAGATACCAACTACTTATTATTTTACAATAATATTATTGTCAGTAAAAAATCAAGATAACACAGTATGAACGATAAATGAAATTAAAAGATAGACAGAAAGGACTATCTAAATTGAAAAAGAATGTTGAATCTGATATTATCGCAATAAATTTTGCTCTTCGCAATCAGAACCGTCTTGAAGATGTCGTAACAGTTAGATAAAGAAATGGACACGGGGTCATACCCTAAGGAATCTGTAAATCTTGAGACGATCGAGATAAAAAAAGTAATACACAACAGTATGTTAATGAAAGAAGTAGTCGAAACGGTTGCTGCACCAACCATTAATAATAAGAAACATGATCTAAAACCAGACCACCCGGATTCATCACCCAAATACTTAAGAGAATACATAGATGGAATCGAAAAAGTTGTAATAAAAGAAACTGTTAGCAATTTTTAGGTAATTTGCATACGATATTAGGTACTAATGCTTTCAAAACATTTCTCTATTCGAATCAAAGCTTAAAGCGTCATTATCATAGATAGCTGCTAATTTAAAAATAGGATTGGCATAGATTCCAAGAATTTTATAAGATTTTTTAAAGATTTTTTTACGTCAGACCAGATTACGACTGCCTATTATAAAAATTAAGTATCAAGCACATAATTTTTTTTGATTGGAATCTGGTTTGTTACTAATAAAAAATAGATAATTTCCTAATTATTATATCACAATGCCCAAAATTGGTAATATTAATTTTTAAGCCTACGAGATATAGTCATAAAAAATTCCGAACACTGTAAACGCATATGTTTTTGATTTGTTTTGGGTTAATATGTCAATATAAATCAATACATAATAACGCTCTTATGCTAAATACGATCATCGATCATTATACCTTATGCCGAAAATTGCGATATTTACTGCGTTCAAGTACAGTTAAGATTTATTATTTAACTACGGTAATATTTAAATAGTCCGGCGACACATATAAGAGTAGAGGTTCTGTGACGAAGTAATTGCACTCTTTATGAATTTGCTTTCGACCAAAGTCCACCTAGATTCTAGACAATTAGTACTGCATTACGTGGAAATGTCCTGCCGAAATGAAAATGAAATAATTTTAATTCTATATAGGTAAGCTTGTTTAAAGTTGGTCATTATAAGGATTTTCGCCATAAAAATATATTTTATCAGTAGCAAAAATATTTATTTTAATCGAAAATAATGATAACTGATAGCAATAATCTATAAGAACCATCTTAGATGTCGATTATAGATAAAATACTTTCTCGGATTTAAATAATATCAGTAGAAGATATATCTTTAATTGGTTGACTTACTAGAAAGCGTAAAAGGCATGTTGCCGAACAAAATATTTTTCATTTGTTCTATAGTAGACAACATGATAATAAACAATCTAGAAACGTTTTTTTAAATCTTAAAAAAATAACGATAATACAAACAATTTAAGTTTTCAATAAGAAAGAGAGTGATATATCGGGTCTGTGACGTCAACAAAAAGTACCGTCTTACATTTTTCATAATAAATGTATGGCGATAACAATTTGAGACGTCACAAAATATCGTTTTGCTAGAAAGGGATGGGCAATATTTTTATTTGCTTATAATTTTTTATTGCGTCAACCTAAACAACGATTTCTTTTGGATTTATGTTTTTAAATTCAACAATGTCGTAAACATTTTATATTCAACACTAAGCAACATCCCTATTATACGAATACAGGCATATAACTTCGATAAAAGCTGCCTTTGCTTGTCTTAACGGTCAGCGGTAGTCGGCACACAGTAAAAAATATTGATACGTACAGAGGAACAGCTTTCATAAACGGTCCAAATTTGTTCAGGGCTGTCACAGAAGATGGGGGTAAATTAAACTAAGTCTAGCGTCAGTTCAGTCAGCGCCACAATCCGGCATCGAACCTGCAACATCACGTGTGTGACTCAAGGGGTATATTCATAACCAATTATTTTGTTTAATATTAATTGGTAAATTTAATATTCAAATATTATAAAGATTTAACATTCATTAAACTGCAGTGCCTGAGTCGGAAACTCGTGTCTTCCTCAAAATGAATTTCGTAATATGTAATCGAAATATGAATGAAGAATTATCACAGGTAATTACCAAAGTTTTGACGTCATAGATATAATGATTATATTCCAGCAGTGCATTTTTATATCTTAATCGTTTTATTTCACTTATTAAGGCCAATATAACAAAATTTAATAATATGTAAATAAAACACATTGTATAGAAAAAATACTCATTACTCGTACATTATATTGATTGTCACGTTAAATATGCTTACGTCGCGTCGGTTTTACATAGAGGCAGAAACTAGGTACTATAGGCCGTTCAGATTTATTTTACCCCGCAATTTCTATGACAGTGATCCTTATTTCGTTGGCATAAAGGTCCCGTCAGAGGTAAAATAAATCTGAACGAACTGCAGTAGATAGAGACTAGAGAGACAGACTTGAAAGAAGTTGAAGCCCGCCGGATCCGAAAGCCTCATCTAACCGTAAGAATTAGCCTAGACGACTGATTTTTTTATTGCATAAATGAATAGTACTCTTAAATATAAGTAGGTTTCTGAAGAAACAGTATAGTGAAAATCAAATACTTTCAAAGGTACAGCGATTTGTTTACAAAATTTCGCAAGTCTCGTGAAAACTTGTAAAAAAGCGTGGGGTGCATAGTGTCAATAGTTATAAACATTTTATTGGCAGATATGAGAAGGATCTTCACTTTGATAATATCTTAAAAATCACTATAAACGAAATCTGATCGTTTGAAGTGGATCAAAATCAAATCCACTGGAGTCGGTTACATACAAACAAACGTACAGGTGAAGACACTGCACCCCACGCTTTTTTACAATAATAAACATTTATTTTTCATTTACACTATTCTTAATCCAAATTTATTAAGTTTTATTTTTTTATTTTTAGATTTTCTTGATTAGTTAGATTTTCTAGTGTTTTTTTAGTTTTTTTTAACTATATTTTTTTTTATTATATTGACTCTGTTTTGTTAAACATGTAAACGCTGTTCTGTTAAAACCATGTAATTAATCTATCACACGATGTAACTTAACGCACATACTACATGCACATACACTACATACGCACCTTAGTAGTTTCTTAATCGTAGGGCTAGGGTGCATACACACACACACACACATACTGTGTGATGTAATGTATATTTTTGAAATTGCTCTTCACGTCTCATATAGACGCAAGATTTTTTTTGTAAGCATTCTTTCCAGATTTATTATGATTATTGTTAAAAGCAATTACTTAACTAATTTGTATCTGATAATGTCTTATATATTTTTTCTCTTGCGAGTAAACAACGATGTGTAATAAATAATAATATGTGAGTAACGATGTCACATTTATTAATATGTAACTGAATACTAGTTTTTAAGATTTTGTATTTGTGTAATCACTGTTGGTTGTCATCAAATCCCAATAAATAAACAAAACGCTCCGTGCAAGTCGTAGCTAACTATGAATTTTTTTTTGCATATTCGGTAGGCCGATTCTCAATCGGTCGTAATCTATTTTTTTCGACCCCTAAATGATAATGATAAGGGTACTACTCCTAAATATATTTAGGAGTAGCCCCCTCCCGCCCCCCGCTGCACGCCACTCATCGTGGAAAAGCTGGAGGACTGGGTGAGTCATTTTAGCCGCCTCGCGGAGCTCCCCCCCCCCCCCCCAACGCGTAGGTCAAATTTACACCAAAAGGAGAGAAGGAGTATCGCGTCGTCCAAAAATACCTGGACGAGCTGAGTAAGACCGAGCGCGTTAGTTGGTTCTCCTACGCACTCCCGCAGGAACGTGGGCTCAAGGTAGGTATCCACGGCCTACTGTGCTGCTGCACTCGCCAGGAAGGGATACGAAGTGGAGCACGTGTCCCGGATCCTAGCCAGGAAGGATCGCCCCGGATGTTCTTACTTCGTGCTGCTGAAGCGCATCCCGGACCTGGTCCCCGGGATTTACCAGATGACGGAACTGCTCAATATGCCATTACAGTGGAAGCTTGGCGGGGTAAGAACGGCCCCGCCCAATGTCATCGCTGCCAGCAGTTCCGGCACTCCAGTTGGAACTGCCACCGTAGGCTGGCGTGCGTCAGGTGTGGCGAAGAGCACTTCGCAACTGACTGCCCCCGCCCGAACACCGAACAGCCCACCTGCATTAATTGCAAGGGGGTCCACCCAGCCAATAGCAAGCACTGCCCGGTCTTCAAACGGGAGGCCCGGAACCGCCGTGCGGGCCCCATTGCCCGCACCAATCGCGCATCCCACCGGGTAAGTCATGACCCACCTATCACAGAGAAAGAGGCCCCCCACCACCGCCTACGGCCACATCTCTTATGGCCGAGGCTAACGACCCCACTCCCCGTCCCTCGTCCTCCACTGTCCCCGCCCCCTCAGTGCGGAAACAGAGAACGAGAAAGAGGACGAAGAAGAAGGGCCCCAAGTCCGGAGCCACTTCTACGGCAGCAACGGACTCCGAATTTGAGCCCCTTGCTCTCCCGCTCCCAAATATTGAAGCCGTTCTGTCGGCCCCCCCTTACCCCAGCGCACCCCGCGCCTCCCGCGCACTTCTCGTGCATCGCGCATAGTTCCGTCGGCCACTACAACTACCGAAGTGGCTGAGGTTGCCACCGAGCCTGCTAATCCAGCAGCAGCTGCCGCCACCCTGCCAGCTATCGCTCCACCGCCATCTCAGCGTCGCACCACGAGGGAGGCCCCCGAGGCCCCCGAATCCACCGCTGAGCTGATTTATGCTCTCTTCTCCCTGGCCATGGATATCTTCTCCAAAATCCAGGCCGGGGAAGATATTTTCAAAACCCTTTTGTCGGCTCTCCCTGAAAAGGCCTCCCTCGCTACAAAATTGATATCTAAATGGCTTCCCACGCCCCAACCTCACTAAAAATCATCCATTGGAACGACCGAGGGGTCCGCAGAAAAGTGGCCCCGATTCGTCATCTCCTTAGGGAGTACGAGATTGACATCGCTCTCGTAAGTGAAACCCATCTCTCTCCCTCGGACCGTTTTCATGTTCCTGGGTATATCACATACCGCCAGGACTACCTAGGAGGAGAACAAGCGTGCAGAGGCCTCGCTGTCTTGGTCGGCAGGAGGCTCCTCCACCAACTTCTCCCAACCCCCTCGGTGTCTTCCCTTTATGCGCTGGGCATCGAAGTGGCACTCGGCACCCGCCGCACTCGCATATTCGCGTGCTACAAGCGCCCGGGATCACATTTAGATATCTCCGACATCCACAGGCTCATATCAGATGAGCCAACTGTGATTGCCGGAGATCTAAATTGTAAGCACCCCGAGTGGGGCTCCCGCACGCCCAATGCGGACGGCAGACGTCTGCTCGCCGACTCCGAGCGAGTTGGGTATACGGTGGTGGGTACATACACCCCCACCCATTACCCGAAGAATCCCTTGTATTCGCCAGACGTCTTAGACGTCGCCATCACCCATCGCATCGCAGGCGACCTTCACCAGGAGGTACTCGACGTGGCCCATGGCTCAGACCATCTCCCGGCTATCATCCGAGCCTCCCCGGTCAGCGTACTTCCTCTCCCCTCCTACCCAGTCCGCGACTGGGACGCCTTTTCTTTGCAGCTGCACGAGAATACGCCAAATTTCCCGGTGAACTCTGCAGAAACCGTCGAATCCATGACGGTGCAGCTCACCGGGGCGATTGCAGCTGAAATGGACACGGCAACCCAGCCAACCCAACCAACCCGCCTCCAACACAAGCGGCCCCCTCTGCCACGCCACATAGCCGACCTGATCGCCAAAAAGAAGCGCCTGCGACGACGATAGCAGCTCACTCAATGCCCAGCAATAAAGACGCAGTTCAACCGCCTCACCGCAGAGTTAAGATCTCATTTAAAACTCCACAATGCGGAAAACTGGACCCGACGCATCCAGGAGGCGGGAGAAGACTGCCCCTCTTTACACCATTTTTGCCGCAGCCTTACCAGAGCCACTGCCCCCGTTTACCCCCTACTCCACCCCGACGGGAACCTAAGGTACCGTGCAGAGGACAGAGCAGAAATTCATGCCGAGCACCTCGAGCGCCAGTTTTCGCCACTGCCAACGACCGCAACGGACCACGCCTGAACGATCTCCGAGGAGGTAAAGGTGTTCCTACTTACTCCATCCTCCCCCCCTTCCTTCTCCTTCTCTCCGAGGGAAGTCAAAAAAACCATCTCTCGCCTTTAACCGAAGAAGGCTCCCGGAGCAGATGGCATTCCCAACTCTGCCCTTCGACACCTCCCTTTCAGGACGGTGGCCGCCCTTACCCGCCTGTACAATGGAATCGTCAGGACCGACCACTTTCCCACTCCCTGGAAGTTGGGGATAGTTACAACTATCCCCAAACCCAACAAAAATTTGAGAAGGGCAGAGGGCTACCGCCCCATAACCCTCCTCTCATCAAGCACCTCGCCCCCCACCTCCCTCCTCGTAAGGACCAATTCGGGTTTAAGTCGGAACTAAGTACCACTCTCCAGCTGGTAAAAGTCATTCACCATCTCTCCGTTGCGGCGAACAAGAAGGAAACTTCGGTCGCAGTCTTCCTCGACATGGAAAAGGCGTTCGACTGCGTTTGGCATGAAGGTCTGCTCTTCAAGCTCATCCGAGCCAACGTCCCACTCCCTCTGGTAAGGCTTGTTACATCCTTTCTCTCCAGCCGCACCTTTAAGGTACGAGTCGACGGAGTCATCTCCGGAGAGCGCCCCATCACCGCCGGTGTTCCTCAAGGCAGCGTGCGTCTCGTCTCGAAAGACCCTGGCACCACCGCAGCGTTATACGCCGACGACACGGCGTTTATAGCCAGCTCACTGACCCCTGGGCCCTGATCACGCCGCCTTGAAGCTTCAGAGGACGCTGGACCTTCTCCCTGACTGGCTGAGCAACTGGCGACTGTCTGTGAACTCAGGTAAGTCCCAAGCGCTCGTCGTCACAACGAGAAGGGGGTTTCCAGCTCCTCTGAAGATCGGAGGCGCCGAAATTCCATGGGGGAGAACGGCGAAGTATCTGGGAGTCATCATAGACCGCCCTCTCTCCATGGTCTCCCAGCGTAAGTCAGCCGTGGCAAAGGCCAAATCGGCTACTGCACAATTGCGCCCCGCCTTCTCATCTCCTCAGATCCCCCTCAACATGCGGACGGCCTTGTACAAGACGTACATTAGGTCCCGCCTCACCTATGCAGCACCTGCGTGGCACCATCTGCTCTCTGCACCCCAGAAAAGGTCGCTGCAGAGAGCCCAGAACCCTGGTACGTCAGCAACTCCACCATTGAGAGGGATCTCAGGATGGAGAGCGTGGAGGCCTTTGTAGTCCGGCTCGCCACAAACATGTTCGCGCGAGCGGATGCCTCGACCGACCTGGCGCCTTGGCACGCCCGCCCGCTCGACCGCCACATTCGCAGGCGCAATGATATGCCACCCCGCCCTCGAAGAGGAGGAGTCCAGGCGCAATGACGCGCCACCCCGCCCTCGAAGAGGAGGAGTCCTGGCGCAATGATGTGCGCCCCGCCGAGGCGCATGTTATAGCGCTACATCCACCGCTAGATCGCAGCCCCCCCTCCTTCCCCTGAACCGGTGGAAAATTAAAACCTACCGGTGTAACTTTCTAATTTTCGCCTGGGGCCTGTCGGAGTGGCAGCCCTCTTGCTACCCCGTCGCCTCCTTGGTGCACCTTCCCCCCCGACACAAAAAGTCGGGGCCCGGAAGTTTATTCCCAACCTTTCCCCAGGTCGCTTGTCTCCACGGTCCGGTAAACGCGGCGCGTGAGGGAGTGAACCCAAACACGTTTCTCGGCCCCCGGGTCACTTGGAGCCGACCGCCGGTCCTGGTCGTGCCTGGTTTTGGCAATCTACATTCCCATTTGTTTTGATTTGATAATCAGAAAAATAGCTCGTCGATTAAAAGATGTGACACTAATATATTTCTCAATGGCTTATAATTTATATTTAGTTCCTCCAGGGTTAAAATGTTAAAATATTGTGCCCATGCCACGTTTAAGCCATTAGCTATAACCTCTTTTTCTTCTTTTAGCATAACCTCCCCTATAATAGGAGTTGCCAACGTCAGAGTGATGTGCTATAACCTCTTCTAGTTTTTATTTTATTTTGACACTGACAGCAGCTACGCACTATGAATCTTTTTTTTAAATATTTTTTTTAATGATAAAGAAATTATAGCTATAAGTATAAGTAGTTTATAAGGGGACTTTGTATGTGTGTATAATCTTATAATGTTGGCAAAATATGTTTAAATTTTAGCATACATTGTTATTACTAATTGATTGTTATGCTACTGAGATTTTGATGACAATTGAAATGTTTTGTTCACTAATATGATTCTATTTATTTTTTTATAAAACTATGTACTAATATTATTCCATGCCCATAAGGGCCGAATTGTGATCAATTATAAAAATGTAACATCTATGTAACCAATTTCTTGGAATAAACGATTCTGATTCTGATTCTAATAGCACCAATAGTCGGGGGAAAAAACCTGTTATTAAATATAAGTCATTATATACAAAAGAGAAAAGAAATTATAAATTATAATATTGTATACAGAATTGATTTATACAAGTAGTAAGGCCC
The DNA here is from genome assembly GCA_963565745.1 of Phengaris arion. NCBI lineage: Eukaryota > Metazoa > Arthropoda > Insecta > Lepidoptera > Lycaenidae > Phengaris > Phengaris arion. Next base: position 13,385,334 of record OY751445.1, on the reverse strand, counting down.
GAAAATAATATGGAATGTTGAAGAGCTAGAAAATCTTGTTTTGCGATGAATCAATAATAATATCACTATTGTCCCATTGACTTTTAAAAACAAAAAACTTGCATATCACTGCAAAAGTCATCTCCATACATTTATGTTACGGTACAACCGGTCTAAATAAAAAGTGGCCGGACTCATAGAAGCCGAAAATTATCAGCTGTATTAATTACTATAGATTAGCATACAATAGTAGAACAGTGGTGGCGCCGACTCCTACGCTACCCCCACAAGGAATATCAATTCATATTGATACATTTAAAGCTTATTGTGTACTCCAGTTAAATAATCTTATACTTTAAACGAGAAAATCTTGTATATATATAATAAGATTATTTAACAATATGGAAATAAAAGATAATGTGTTGCTTTACAACTAAAGAAACAACATTTAAAGCTAATATTTCACAATTTAAATAATAGTTTATACAACTAATTCATAAGAAATTAAATATAAGTCTCATTCCCTTGACAATTGACATTCATTGTCAAGTCTAAAAAACAATGAGGTTACATCTCCCCCTCCAGATCAGACTCCGACCGCTGCAGCTGTAGGAGCTGGAACCATCTTCGTAATGTGATAGAAATTTGATTCACACTTCTTGTGACCAGTGTCTACTCTGTATATAGAGTCAGATATCTTTTCCAAAACCTCAAAAGGCCCAATCTTTAATTCATCTATTGAGATGCATTAGATGTCCTCCTGTTAAACTTTTCCAATATAAAGTGTAACTATATTTCTCGAAATTTGTGGTTTATTTGATTCCATGCATTTATGTAATAATTCTGTCAAATACTCTTCCGAAATTCCTATATGCTGTGGTACTCTTTCAATTTTTGAAGTTATTTCCTCTAAAAAATATCCGTTGAATTGAATGTTTCCATCGTCATCTATATAGGTATCATGTATTTCTTGTGTCATTGTAATCCATACTTGTCTTTTCTCATGCCTTTTCATCAATGTTTTTTTTATATTATCATATACTTGCGTCTTAAGAAGAAATTTAGTCGGCTGAAGTTCTTGCGGAATCAAGTATATTCTTTTATCAGTATCAGTAATCGAAGTTAAGCAGATATTATTAGATTTTGGATCATCACTTGCCTTTACTACAAATTCAAATCTCAGTTTTTCCATTGTTCATAAGTTATAGCGAAAATGTTGTTTTATAATAAGACTAGCTGTTTCTCGCCCGCATAAATACAGTAGCCCTCGGGAACACTACTTTTTTGGGATAAAAAGTAGCCTATGTTTTAATCCAGAGTCTAAACTACTACCATACCGAATTTCATCGAAATCCGTTCAGTAGTTATTGCGTGAAAGAGTAAAAAACATCCACGCTTTCACATTTATAATATTATATTATAATATAAGTAAGGATTATATAACAATATGGAAATAAAAGATAATGTGTTGCTTTACAACTAAAGGAACAACATTTAATGCTAATATTTCACAATTTAAATAATATTTTATACAAATAATTCATAAGAAATTAAATATAAGTCTCATTCCCTTGACAGTTGACATTCATTGTCAAGTCTAAAAAACAAAGAGGTTACATATATATAATCAGTTTCTTGAAAACGGCTGGAGGTATTATTACCATGAAGTTTTGTATGCTGAGTTTTGGGGGAGAAGAATCGATCTAGCTAGGTCTAATCCCTGGCAAACTGTGCATTACGTCAGACAGTGTGGTGTGTGTATGTATAATTTTTGCTTTACTCGAAAATTCGGAATGTGGTGGGTTCAAATCTCGGTCAGATGATTAATTTTGTGATTCTTTATTTTTCATTAATTAGAACTCCGAGCTGGGGGTCTAAAAAGGCGACTTTAGGTGTTTCATACATTTTTTTCCATACAAAAATCGTGAAATTGTAAAATGGCTACATAATTCATCTGATTTCATCACATTAGAAAACATCAATTTTGTCAGTTTTCAATAGAAATGCGTAAAATGGCGCACATAATATGAGTTGCAAAAATATATTAATCATAATAATATGAAACACCTAAAGTGGCCTTTTTAGACCCCCAGAGCTCCGTTACCCAGGTACCAGTGGCGAAGGCTGGTTCTTCTTTATAGGGAAGCCCTAGCCTGTATAGTAGGTAGGGATTTGGATGAGGACCTTCAAAAGGTAAGTGGTAAGTGAAGTCGATAGGAATGGAGTTGTAGGAACCCCACGCCAGTGCCAGGTACTTATTATACACATCATATTATTACTTTTCCTCATTACTTATTCTCTTAGGTACTTATTATCTCAATATTTTAACGTAATTAATAAAATCCTACAAGTTTTTGTTCAGACTATTTTGAACTGCACAGTTTTCTGTAATAGTAATTACTTTAAAAAACTGAATTCTTAGCCAACTGAGATTACTATAGTTTGATTTAAAACGACATTCCCAATAACTACATCTCCTCCTCTTTATTTGTCAGTAAAGACCATCCTAGTATTATAAATGTGAAAGTTTGTGAGGATTGATGTTTGGATGTTTGTAACACATTCACACAAAAAGTACTGAACATATTTTGATAAAATTTAAGTGGGATACTTTATATACGCGAGCGGAGCCGCGGGCAAAAGTTAGTGTAGATAATGTTATGTTTCGTTCACTTCACTGACTAAGAAATTCACACAACTCTCGCACACAACAGCAAATCAAAATTTCAATTTACTCAGCTCATCCTTTCATATATGATTAGCGGGTAAGCTTCCAATCCAAATTACCAGTTTGTAAGTTGTTATTACCTTTAATCTATCCCCCATCTTCGCCCATTTACGCGGTGTCGAAATAAATAAACGCATGATGGTACCTTCGCGAAGTGTTTAATTGATATCTGATATAAAGCGTTAGTGCAATCGCCGACAAACCCGGTGTACCTAGCTACAACAATTCTACCTTATTACCATCGCGATAGGGTTCCAAGAGGTACACCGTATGTGTTCGCGATTGTACATTAAACTTCAATGGATACAAATTGCCATATTCTCTCCATTACGAACTTGATTCATGGTCTGAAATAATCGAGATTTAATTTTTAGTTAATTTAATAGTTGGATTGTTGGGATGAATACGGTAAGGTTCGCATTATATTGCTATCGGAGGTGCAGTGCTTATTAATTTATATTTTCCTAGTAAGGGTTCCGTGCCCGAAGAAGTAAAAACGGGACCCTATTACTGAGATATCGCTGTCTGTCCGTCTGTGTCTGTCTGTCACCAAGCTGCATTTCTTGTAAACATGCACTGACACTGGAAACCAAGTGATTTACCAAAAATAATCGCATGAATTAATAATATTAAAAGTAGCACATAGCACGCGAACGCGGTCGCGTTCGCTAAGTGACATAGCGCGCGATATTTCAATACCATACATTTTTATTTCTAACTTCGTCATCGTAATTAGCGAAGACATCCTAGCTAAGGGCCCTGGACCTCTAGTCAAGATGCATTCGATAATATCGACGGTGAACTTCGCAAATAAAAAATGTATGATATTGACATAAGCGTGCATTAAATGACATGTTCAATCGTATCGGTAAAAAATTGTTGCAAAACAGCCATTTTGAACGAATACGCTAACGAATCACTCACACAGCGAATTGCTCAAAGGCTTTTCTCCATTCAATGCCTAGACAAGAGGCCATAAGTGACACTTAGCAGATCGTCAATTTGATCGTTAATGACCTAATGATCATGACACCTAGGAAGGTGGATTTATCTCTAATTACGAACAATATAGCGGATTTAATTTATCAGCTGTCATAGCTGGGCATTAACTCGTTAATCCGTTAATCGTTAATTAACGTAGTTAACATTTTGATTAACGGATTAACTTTTAAAAATGTTAACGGATACGTTAACTTCCATTAATATGCAGAAGTCCGTTAATCGTTAATCCAATGCCTAATAGTTACCGCACGGCACCGACAAGTGCCGGGCGGCGTGTGGCAGCGAGTGAAACAAAAACAAAACTAGATATATTTTGCCGGTGCGTACGAGTTAGAAAGAAAACTGCGAAGAAATTTGTTTCGTTTGATCATTTCATTACTTAGCGCCGGTGCTTAGAGTGACGAGTGTTTTGTTTGTTTTTTTGTTGTTATTATAAATTACTGTCAGTGATCATTTGCGTGTTGATAATTGATGAATGAATTAGAACCTAATGCAACAGGTTTTATAAGTTCACTAACGCAACGATATAAAGATGCAATTTTACACATATTAACGGATTAACGATTAACGTTAACTTGCGTTAATTCTTCCGAAATGTAACGCTTTAACGTTAAACGAAGCTAACTTTTTTTGTAGCGGATTAACGATTAACGAAGTTAACTATTTGATTAACGGTGCCCGGCTATGTCAGCTGTTACCTATTTGCAACTAAGAATGATTGTAAATTCTAGTCATTGTCTGCACTTATTGCGTTGAATATTTATTAAAAAGTCAATATAATTCAATATAAAGTATTCTTAATATAATAATTATTGCCAATATCTAGTATTTAATCCATTGTATTCAACACTTTGTTTTTTTTTGTAGAAATTTCTTATTTTGTATTTTACTTGCAGTTTGTAATCTTTACACGCTACTATACCCACTGAAAGGAATCTTTAGGTGTATAATATGTACCTACATTATAGTAACAATGTCGTTCTTAAGCAAGTCTCTCTGAAACATCCTTGGAAATAAAGGTTAGTATTTAGTAATTAAAATGTATAAGTTTTTATAAAATGTAATGATATTTTAACATATTATGTACACAACGTAACTTACTATCATAATATTACTACTATTTTTAAGCACATACAATATGCTCTCAGCTATTTACATGTAGTAGGCTCACCGGTAAGTGAGTTAGTACAGTAGAGTACTTGTGAGTTAGTACAGAGTTATTGCCATCTATGTTCAACACCCTCAGGTATTAATCAAGAATGGACGCAAACAATTCATAAGGAATCCCTAATCAAAGAAAAGTAAACTAATAATAAGTAGTTAAGTAGTTAGGTATTGACCAATTACTGATCCTCTATAGTATATTTGTTACTAAATAATTGAAATATTATTTATACTTTTAAAGGACTATAACTTTAAAGAAAGTGTTTTAGCTGGGAGTAATAAATTATAAGTAGCCCGACTGTACAGGGTACCTACTATTGAAATAAATAAACCTAACAGTTTCATAAACCATTTATGTACATATATACAAAATATTACAAGCGGCCATAATACTATGGATTAGTTATAGGCATTGTCTTGCTAGACTTATTAGGATGGATTTATTTTAGTTAAGAAAATAAACTTAAAATGTAATTTTTATTTTTAAACAAAAAATTAAACCGACTTCTAATGTAAAAATGCACAAAAAATTATAAAAATAAAACTTATTTTCTAAATAATTCCCCTTTTAAATTTGGCTAAAATTTTTACTATTACTCTGCTCAATCTTCAAAATTTTGAAGTCGGTAGTTTAATATTATAACTTAAATAATAAAACTAGCTACTTCATACTTGTTTATTTAAGTAAATTATGAACAAAAAAAATTTTTATTTACAAAAACTAAAATTTCCTTGATTCTTCTTCTTCCTTTAAGTTCTGCGCAGTGTTGGCAGGATCATTGCACTATTTATCTGTAATCAGTTAAAATCTGCATAAATGTGTGTCCTATGACCATTTCGCAAGAAATCTGTATTAAAACTGGATGATAAATAAAAATAGAAAATATAATGATTATATTTCTATTATGTATTATATTATTGCTAGTATTCGTATAACTGTGCTCAATAATAATTTATAATGTCTATTAAAATTCCGTATTATGGGATAATCGAAATGTATGGGATTTGACTTAAGGCATCGCAAGACACTTAGCGATGGTATATTATGTCAAATCCCATACATTTTTGATTTCGAACTTCGCCGTCGAAATTATCGAATCTTGACTAAACGCCTAAATCTGTTAGCTGAGCGATGTGGCAAGTGGCACTTCGACACGCCACGCATAAAATCTTCGAAGCTTATTTGGTACCGCACTTGTATTTCCGCTGTGTAGAAAATGTAGCCTAAGTTTATGAACTACACAGTCAGTCAATTGCGGTGACATAAAAAACTAATTTACAAAGTGTATTGTTTCGTTTTATATGTGCCTCAATTTCGTGTTCAATTTTTATATGGCGGCGCATAAAAACGGAGGGCAGAGCCCTGAGCCACACAAGACGCCCATAAACACTCACCACCCAGTACAGCTCCTTCCTAAACCGGAGCACTCTCGGAGATGTCGCCGCATTAGCCCCAACTACACCAACGCGATAAACCGAGGTTTAAGGCTGAGCTACGGTTTAAGATCTGTCTGTTCCGTTCTAGCATTGAATAAGAGAGGGTAAAAGAATCCAGGTATGACGTTAAGCACGTTTTAAGATGTTTGGTGAAATCGGGGCTTAGATCACAGATTACCATACAGTTACTAGCTGTTGTTGTTGTTGATGTTCACCTTATGAATGCAATTACGAGCTACGAGTTTAGTAAAATGGTAAAACGTATTTGATGCAATATTTTTAAAGTACGTGAATTGTTAAAAATTCATCTCGTATACTTACTAGCCAAGAGATGGTACAGGTTAAAGTATTTTATTTACCTATTTATTCATAATTAACATTTAACATATTTTATAGCTTTATATAATTTTTAATTACTCACATAAACTGTGTAATTAATGTTTTTATATTGCGCAATTATGTGCAATGACATCTAAAGAGAATCAAGGATATAATGGAAAATAGAAATTAGAAACCAGACTATTCGAGTACAATTTCCAGATTTTATGTGAGCAAGATATCGGACCTGACAGGAACATAATATTATGACGACGTCCCAACTGAGGTACGGCTAAGGCCGGTCCAATTGTTGATTTTCGAGTATTTAATCATAATAATATCTATAAACGCTTCTCATCACGTTAGTCTGGCCCGTGCTAAGTATCCAAAGAATTTGTGTTAAGACTCCCACAGACGAGGGGCTGATCGTTTCAGTTAGAACTGATGTCAGTTCGGCCTGAACGGATTCGAGCACATACACGGAAAAAAATGCATCCGACCCAACTGACGTCATTTCGGCCTGAACGGATTCGAGCACACACACGGAAAAATCGCATCAGTTCGTTTTGGTTTGCCGCGAGCTACGATCGTGTTTATTAATTGTAAACTCACTACGCTTGTATTCGATACACGCCCGCACGGCCGCGGCTCTGGTGAGAACTGAAGCGATTTGTCACACATGATCCATTTAGTCCATCCGCTCAGTCCAGAATTAATGTTACCAACTTAGTTATTTAAGAATGTTTTACTACTAAATTAAGTATTTTATTTGTAGGAATTTAGAATCCCTCCTTAGTAGGAATTTAGTTGTTAGTAGTGATTTAGTAGGAAAGAGCCAGACAGTAATCATATGCAAAATGGCCTAGGTTAGGGACAAAAAATAATTGATACGTTATCATAATAATACATCGTAGCATTTGTCCATAATTTGCTTAAAACTACCCGTTTAATTACTAATACGTAATATTTCCTAGTATATTTTAATTTAACGATAAAATTTATAATATAACAAAATATAAAATGCAGTGGCTTTTTGGGGCTTATTTTTGGGGATTCCTAAGTTGAGTAGCTTTTTTGATAGTTTTTCGTATTCTTTTAGGATCTTAAGTAGAAATCGACGCGAGTTTAGTAGTTTCGCAAAAACAGAGCTGGCAATACTAGAACGAATCGCTTCAGTCCATCCGGCAGACTGATGCGATCTCGAAATTGCACACAGGCGATACGATTTTGCATCCGTTCAGACCGAACTGAAGGAAAACCGGACCGTATATGGGGACCAGACTACGGATAATATATTATTTAATACTAGCTTTTGCCCGCGACAATATATTTTCTATAGACATTTCCCACAACGTCAATCTGGCCCCATTGTAAGTATCCGAAGAACTTGTGTTATGGGTACCAGACAACGGAAATATATTTAATACTGTTATGCTATACATATTATAATATTTAAGAACTTTTGTCAAAACATACATAATATATTTAATACACATCCAAGACCCAGGAACACAGAAAAACTTTTTATCCCTTCAAACCCGCGACCTAACTTAACCCAAGCCTAACCACTGAGCCACAGAGGTCGTCGAACATCCATCCATCCAAACTTCCACTTACGTTTGTGATAATGAGAACTATAGTCTTCATTTATTCCCTTCCCTTTTTATCTGACCGCATCATAGTATCCAACGCGTTAACCTCAAACCGAGTAAACACAATAAAAATGTCGAATCTTAAAAAACTCGGCGTTTCGGTGGGATCCTTATAACCACGTGGCTTGACCGTTCACATTAACGGCACCTTTTATCGTGGCGCCTTACAATTAGGCATTCCGGAATAGACGGTACGGTTTGTAGCTGAATACAGACTCTTTATAGAATTTCTGTTTCATATAACTAGATGTTTCCCTCGACTTCGTACGCGCAGAAGAAAATTCGACGGGAACCGTGCATTTTGCCGCAATAAAAATAGCCTATGTCCTTCCCCGTGGTGTTATCTATAATATCTGTGCCAAATTTTAACAAAATCAGTCCTGTAATTTCGAAACCTACTCGATGCAAACAAACAAACATACAAACTAACCTTGTTTATTAGTATAGATTATTAACTTAAAATACGAATGAGTACAATCGGAAGCACTATATAAATAGGAACGTATTAAATTATGCAAGCTATAATATATACTAATCTATTAGGCACTTCAGATTGTATTTCTTTGATATCGAGCTAAATTTGTTCAGTACAAAAACGTATTAAAAATGACATATTATGACATACTAATGACGTAAAATATGTTCAGTAGTTTTTGCGTGAAAGAGTAACATATAATAATATACGAGTATAGTATCTATGGATATTTCCCACAACGCCCCCATGTATAATGGCCCCATGGTAAGTATCCGAAGAACTTGTGTTACGGGTACCAGATAACGGAAATATATTTAATATTGTTATGCTATACATATTATAATATTTAAACAAAAAAGTATTAAAAATGACATGATGACATACTAATGACGTAGGTAATTTGCTAATAATATCTTGGCTGCAATGAGTGCATGCGGCAGCTACTGACAGTTAGAACTATTCGTAGTCCAAAGCGAAGCGAATGCGTATCTATAACGAAAATACGTTATCAGTTTTAACGATCGATTACTAGGGAAGTACTTACAGATACCTAATAATTTATTTCCTGCCCACGCCACGTGGGAAACCGGCGAATACCTAATATTTCGCTTAGTTTAACTAGGCAAAATTAGTTGCTCATATGTGTATAATATTTCACTTGGTTAGACTGTACCCCATTAGCGACAATACACTTTACAAATGACAGCTCGAGTAAATGTCAGCCATGTTGACGTAAGCCTAAGGTTGACACCGAAATAATTTTAAACGTCGCGTCAGACAAATCGAACATAAATATTATGAAATTATATTGTCAATTATGTCAAAGCATGAAACGAGTAGCGGCCAGCCCCGTGAACGAAAGTCCTGGCTGGAAAAAACTCACGCCCCGCTCGCCGCGCGCACGACCCGCATACGTCTAGCCACGCACACATAGCTGCGAGCGGTCATTCGTGTAACTCCATTGAATGAAGGTTCTTCACGTTAGTAATATATAATTCTTTGACTATACTATGTTCAGCAGGGCAATCGCGGTATTGTTTAGGTATCGTTCGAATTCAGGTTCAACTCTGCTTCGGTTATGATTCAATTTCGGTTCGATTCTGGTGCGGCTGAACAAATTTCGGTATCGCGCTATCCTTCCTATCGTAACTCAATTTTACTTTTATTTTTATTTAATTTTACAATTCATTTTTACACACCAAAACAAGAAACGTTTCAGAAACGTGCGAGAAAAAGTTCAAGAGCATCGTTTCAGCATCGTCTCAGCTTTTTGTTTTGACAGCGTTTGCGCTTGGGCTGAGCTGCGGTGCGGCTGCGTTCCAACTATCTGTCAAAACGTTAGCGCGATATCTAATCATTCAAAAAGTCGTGTAACGTTCACGAATCACGGTTCGTTTACGATTCAACTGAAACAACTTAGCGCGATTGTCCTGCGGATCTAAGCGTAAATAAGCAATAGCGCGCTGCAATGCCACTAATTTAAATGTCACATATTTGCCTTGCTAACAGAAATACAATGACACATTTATGTGGTCAAATTTTATCTTTTTGCTTATGTTCAGATTAAATTGGATTGGAACAGACTTACAGTGGCCATACACCATACAATCAATCGTCTAATCGATTTGATCAAATTTCAAAGTTCCATATTGACTGTATAGAGATATAGACCGTCAAGCCAATCCGCGCCCATCTAACGCAGTCAGTTCTACTTGATACAATAGAACTGATCGAGCCGATTGGACGATAGATTGGATGGTGTAGGCCTATATTAGACTCTAGAAAAACGTAGCATTGCCGGAGGTTTCCAGTTTTACTGTTACAAAGCAGGATGGAATACAATTTTTATTGCAAGGATCAATTAACAATAAATGGACAATGGCTAATTGGTAACGTGTTATGAAATAAAAAAATAATCCCTTAATTCTCAATAAAAATATGAGTTTTTTTTTTTCAAACATCGAATAATTTTTATGAACTCCTTTTTAGGCACTGACCCACAATATGCTGTAAAGGAATGCGTAATACACCACGCTAAGCGGGTGGTTTTTTGGACAGCAAATTGATACGTTATCAAAAATCACCGGAGGCGATCTTAGCCCTCGGCGTTCAATTTAACTTAACCCCCAGGTAGCTTTATTAATTGACCGTAAAACCTCGCAAAAAAACATGAGTGAGTTTGAGAGACAATGAAATTCAACAAAATTGATAACTCAATTTAGTGTTTTTGAACAGAGGAAGGCAAGAAGTAGATTTAACTTTTTTTTTAGACGTAAATTTTCATTTTGGTGTATCAGTAAAGTGGTCAAAACGACCCTAAGTACATATTATATCGTGGAAGAAAATGCTTTTAACACAACGGGTCAACTTGACCGGAGTGATATAATAATAGTCTTACAAAATAATTTCAAAACTATGGATGGGTTATAATAATATGACATAAATTCGAAAGAAAAAAATCTTCATACAAGAAAAGTTGTATCAAATTGATTTCAGATGATTTTGTTAATTAAATGCGGACTGAATAAACTGCGGAAAATAAATGTCAAATGTCAAACCTCAGCTGCCACAAACAACCCCAAAAGTAGGGCAGTACCTATAAGTGTGGGCACTTTTTGTTTCGACATGCCTCGTCTATATATTGACACCTAATTTATTAAAACCGGATCAGTAGTTTAGGCGCTACTGTGGAACAAACATACATACATACATACGTACACTGCCAAAATCACTACCCTTCCTTTTGGCTTCGCCGTAGTCGGGTAAAAAAGCTGAGCATCTCTACGGTTTTCCGTGTCGCGACACTGGTCGGCGGCATCGTTTGTGTACAGTTAATATGCTCGTAAATTAATGAACACCGATCGTACCGCGTGTTTGAGAACGCTAATTCATGTAAACTCTTGTCCGTCTTTACTGGGCTTTTATGAAATAACACTCAAATTATCCAAAGAAAATTAAAATGAAATAAAACACACGACAAACGTGAAGTATTTCCCTTTGGAATAAATACCTCTATGGCTTTCCATAGAACAACGAATTAGAGTCCTTACTTATTATGAGTGTTATAAAGAGCGATTGACGTTGCGTAACGTTCGTTTCCTTGTAACATGCCTGTATTATTGATTAACCATACTATTATTACTAACTATTTATTAATTAACCTCTGTTCAGACTTGATTCAATTTAATCAGTGTGCTGTGTGCGAGTTTTTGTCACTACTCGCTGTGAAAAAGTTAACTAAAATTTTTATGGCATCTAATTAGTTCCCATTGCTTGTCACTAGGGGCGTTGTTTCGATGCCATAAAAATTGTAGTTATCTTCTTCACGGCGAGTACTGACAAAAACTCGCACTCGGCATTGTGAACGTAATCAAAAAAATATTTAAAATCGACCAAATTAATGTGTCATTGTTTTTACGGTTATAACAAGCAACCGTTATAGTTTCGCTCTGTCCGTCCGTCAGTCTGTCTGTCGTCCGCCCTTCTAACTTCTGTAATTATAAACACAAATGTATGAAATATTGCATAGTTAGGTATAGATTGCATATAGATTTCGGTTTTGGCATCATAAAATAATAATAATTTGATAGTTTAGGGGTAGCTCTCCATACATATGAAGTGGGGGAGTAATTTTTATTTTGATTGTACCCCATCGTTGTTTCATACATGATAATTGACTTTTTTGTTTATTGAATTGTTTTCGAGGATCGACCTCCAAAGTGGCTTACAAGTTGACCCCTGATATTTCCAAACCATAACTTGTAAATTTTTACGCTATGAGCTCTTGAGGAAAAATACCCTTAATTATAAGGACCCGCCCCGGGCGGCACTTTTTAGGGGGCGGCAGAATCTCACTCATTCATATTACCAGTGGTGATGCTTGAGTTTCGCGGTAGCCTAAACCTGTATTAGCTAATAATAATACACATAATATCTGTAATAATACAAAACAACGCTAGTTTGCATTTTTCGCGCTACATACCATAAATTGGGGGTAGAATGTTTTAGTTCGCCTAATCAACCGCGCGTGCACATCGTAGCGCTCGAGTCGAGAGTAAATAAGGTTAATTTTTACCATACAAGCCTCTGTCAAAAACGTGATGTGACATTTTAATTATTAAACTACTAACTACGTCTCGTGCGTCGGACAGAATTGTTTTGTCAGTGGGAATTTCCTGTATTTTGCATGAAAGTACGTGTTTAAGGAAGCACGTGATTCTTACAAAGATTACAAGAAAAGTTACCTATATTGATGGATGGTCAGTTATTGTCCGTTTCACATTGTCCCGTATAGTAATTTATGCTCTGAAACTGTGATTCAACTGCTTAGATAAACTTTATTATTTAAAATCTATCCTGTATAATGCAAAATAACGATGACTGTTCTTGCCGAAAAGTTCTCTAGAATTAATGTAATGTAGGTAATGTGTTGTATACATTAAATTGAAAAACCTAAATAAGGGGGCGGCAAAATTGTCATCCGCCCCGGGGGGCAAGACATCCACGCTACGCCACTGATGTGTTCTAATGTTCTCTTTGTTTATGTTTATAATAAATTGGATCTGAACGGAGTACTTATACCACTATTATAGTTGCTCTTTCACGCAAAAACTAGTGAGCTGTTTTTGAAGAAATTTGGTATAGTAGTAGTTTAAACTCTGGGTTAACTGTTAACACGTCATATGCTACTTTTTATTTCGAAAAAGTAGTGTTCGCGTGGGATACTGAATTTACGCGAGCGGAGCCGCGGGCAGAAGCTAGTATACTAATATTAGAAAGAGGAAAGTTTTGTTTGTTTGCATTGAATAGGCTTCGAAACTACTGGACCGATTTTGATGAAATTTAGATATAGATTAGACCACGGGTAAGGATATAGGCTACTTATTATCGCGGCAAAATGTACTGTTCCCGCGAGTTTTCTTTTCGCACGCAAGAAGTCGCGGGAATCATCTAAATAGTATTGTATAATTTGATTAACGTCAAAACTAATCTAAATTATTTACCCTCAATTGTAAAGCGGGTAATTAACGTGTCATAAAGCACAACTAAAATATATTTTTCATGCTTATTAAAGTTACAACTAACCACCACTTTCTTCGAATTGGCAACCGACAACCGTAAAAGTAACCTGTAGTTTATTAACTGGTTAATTTTAACCACGAGGCAGTTTAACTTCAGAAGCGGCTACTCTAATGTCTTTAATTACCAGATATAAATCTACTGAGAGTGGGGCGGGGACTTAAAAGGGTATAATTGGCCAGTTAAGGGTGCAGCGTCACTACAGCGTTAAGGGTAAGCTTGTTTAAGTTAATTAATTTTGAGGCTTTCGTACCCAAAAGCCGCCGTACCAAAAACGTAAAAACCTCATAAGCCGTGATGGCTAGACAGTTGAAATTTTCACAGACTAGGTATGTATTTCAGTTGCCGCTCTAAAAACAAATACCTACTAAAAACAAATTTAAAATATTTAAGTGGTACTCCCAAACAATTTTTTTTTTTTTTGCTGTTTCGCGTCGAGTCCGACTCGCACTTGGCGGGTTTTTAGTACTTTAAGTTAATTTTCTTTGCATTTTAGGGTTCCGTAGTACCTACTACAAAACTTTGGTATTGAATTTATTAGTATACGATGAATTATTTTCTAAATAGATAGGTACATAATACAATATCGTTTACCGTTTACCACGCCGCAGGAAACTACCTAATATTTCTAGTGAAATGTCTGTCCTTGTCCTGAAAAAGCCTCTTTAGCAAAAGTAATCATATAGATATTATACAAAACTAATATAATAAAGAGAGAAAGTTTGTTTGTTCGAAACTGCTGGTCTGATTTCAATCAAAATTGGCACGGACAGAGTAGACCGCGGGGAAAGACATAGGCTACTTTTTATTGCAGGAAATGATGGATTTCTTTTGGCATGCACGAAGTCGCGGCCAACATCTAGTACAAAATAAAAGGGGAAATTGAATTGGGACAGCAAAATCATCGGACCTACACTTACAGGACACCTTATGTGCGTCCTCTGTAACCACGTAAAATTGTCACGAAAAGAACAACGCCGCGGGCTAACATTAATTATCTAAACAGAACGCGAACGCAGCTACCGAAAAAGGTATCAACCATGGCTGCTTCTTAGAGCGCAGTCCTGAGGCTCCGGGCCACAGCTTATAACAGGCACAGAAACGTTATAATATTCCCCGGCCGCGAATCGATCATGATTTGCCGGCAGAGAACCGAAATCGCCTGCAAAACCCGAACGAACACGCGTGACGCGACCACGCCACATTGAACTTGCGAAAATTTTTAAACTACCTGCATGAAAAATTATGAAAAAAAATATCGGTTGTCTGTAAAGTCGGTTTACTGACGATAGTTGAACGTGACAACGTCAACAACAACAATAATAATAATAATAATAAAATGCGAGGTAACGCTGGTACTTGGTAACGGTACTTGGTAACGCATGAGTCATGTTTTTTCGTGCGTGCAGCCGGCTCCATCGAATTATAATTATTATTCGTATATTCGTATGATAAAAACGTATGATAAAAAAATCGACCATAACAATTCATATAATTTTTTAGTGTGTACTTTACTTTTTTTACTTTACTGAATAACTACATAATATTTTCATTAGGTGAATGTTACATGTACTAAGAAAAAAGAGGCTATAATCTACTTAGTCGCCAACTCAATGTTCTACAAGGTACTGTTCATTTATTTTCGTACTACACCTACTTTCAAATCATGAAGTTTTTTACTTGAGTACATATTGATAAATAAATAATTATTGAAATAATATTTAGCAATCCTATGGATTTCAAAATATATGGAAAGGAAAAATGTAAAAACCTCACTATGTTTCGGAAAATTCACGTAACTTTTTTTCGTAGTGTTTCCGAGTGAAGTGGTCAGGTGCTGTGGTTTTTAGGGTTTTGTACTTCAAAAGGAAAAACGGAAACCTTATAGGATCACTTTGTTGTCCGCTTGGGCGACCAACCGTCTGTCAGTTTATTTCCTGGTCGTGCTATAATCGTCGCGTAATTTATTTATTAAAGATAGTATTTATAATATTATATATGACTTAAATAGCTTATAACTATGCTTCACCTTAAACTAAACACTGTTTAGTTCGAGAGCCGCATGACATCACAAACTATTAAGTTTTTGATTTATCTATGAAACATCCCTTTGTCCTGTAAGGGTGGCCGGTGGCGTGATTAAATGGGCGGTTAAATATAAAAACTTCAAACAACAGGCGTAACATTCGTATCGTATCTTGTTATTTAAATCTGAATGGGAGAATAAAGAATACAAATAAAATAATATTAGTTAATAAAATAACAAAATAATATAAGTAGTTAGACGATATCAATGAAGACAGAATAATTTAATTTTGTATTAACAGTGATAATCACTGCGAAACCCATAGGAGCTAAAATATATGACAGTGTAATGACAGTTCCGAATTTCCGAATAACGCGAAAATTAAGCAAAATGCCAATCGGACTGACATAATTAGTGTCGAATTCTTATACCTTTAAACGAGCAATTATTGTATATTTATTTATTTCTTTGATCTCGGAAACGGCTCTAACGATTTCGCTGAAATTTAGTATATGAGGGTTTTCGGGGATAAACAATCGATCTAGATTAGTCTTATGTTTGGGAAAACGCGTGTTTTCGAGTTTTCATGCGTTTTTCTGTCCACGCAGAATATGGTCGCTAATTTCGTCTTGCCGGCCACTGTCCGTCTGGTCCAGCGGGTTAAGACGCGGACGGCAAGAAACGATTATTACGGGAGAATCCCGCTCGGTGACTTTTGTTTTTTTTTTATATGTTCAAGTTTATATTTTTTTTTTTAATTTCTATTGGTTTTAGACAAGTTTAAAAAAATGTAGTCAATGTTTGAGATAACAATATATATTTCTCATAAATATGTGTAACATTACTAATTATGTGAATAAGATTTATGCTTTCGAGTTTTTATTTTATCGAGACTTATGGAGCAATAGTGCAAAACGAAAAATTTACCGATACAAATTTTAAACACAGTTTCCAGGGATAAAACCTGGCCAGATCGATTTTTCTCCCCCAAACAGCCTACATAGTAAATTTCATGTAAATACTTGCAGCTGAATCGGAGATTACGATTATATTATTATATTATAATATTATTATATTATATTATACAAGATTGTCTCGTTTAAAGTTTAAGATTATGTATACCTATACCAGTAGCGAAAGCTGGTTCTTCTTTATAGGGAAGCCCTAGCCTGTATAATAGGTAGGGATTTAGATGACTGAGCCTATGAGGTAGTATATAGCCTGAGGTAAGTATATAAACCGGACAAGTGCTAGTCGGACTCGCGCACGTAGGGTTCCGTGCCATTATACCAATATTTTATATTTTGTTTACTTAATATTTCGTTATTTTTGTACGAAGTTTCCTAGTAATGTATTTTACAAATTGAGTATCTATAACTCCTAAATTGACAAAGGTTATAAAAGCCGTTTTAATTTTTTTAGATTTTAGAGGGCCTATTTCCCCAAAAAAATGCGCTTTAAAGTCGAATATCTCGCAAATGTTTTTAAAAGATCTATCTTATGATACCACACACTATGGGGTAGACGAGAAAAAAAAATCATCCCCACTTTAATGCAAAAAACAATTAAACCATGTAGGGGAAAAATGATTTTTCATAATTTTATTTTAGCATTTGTCGACGTAGTAAATACACATATCCATGCAAAGTTTTACCTTTCTAGCACTAACCGTTTGGACGGTAGGTAAGCCAAAGGACGGAAGGACGGACATGACTAACGGTTCCGAGACGTGAACTACGGAACCCTAAAATGGATTGCAAATACAATGTCTACGGAACCCTTAAATTGATTGCAAAAAAAACTCGAGGACTGCTGGACATATTTGGCTAATTTTGGTCTTGAGATAATTGTGAAAGTTCAGGAAAGGTGTAAACGGTGAGAAATGTTGGAAAAATTATAAGAAAAATACTCAAAACGTCGATGAAGTTTTCTCTATAGTTGTATTAAATTATTAAGAGGTTTTTCCCATACTAACTGTTCACTGTGTTCTATATTTTTTCACTTGACTGTAAAATGTTTATGGGTGCGCTCATTTTACTTATTTGGTTTATTTCAAGCCGGCCCCGGTAGGTTGGTATGTGTAGATGTACGTATACTTAGTTTTATAGAAACATGGCCTCGATCTGAATTTGATATCCTAATAAGTACGTATTTTCCCTTAACTGGGTAAAAATTTTTCAAATGGCGTGATCATTCTTAACGTTTTAACAGTTTTTGACATTTTTCGTTGCGGTTGGAACTTAGGGCATTTAATCCAACGTATGGATTAAGTGTGAAAATAAGTAGTCAAAGTGTCAAAGTGGCTAAAAGTAGTGAAACAAGTGATGATCAAATATAAAGGAATGCGAATGAAAATAACCAAAATTTCGTTTTTAGCGTCGAATGGAGTTTTGCTGGAGAGTTCAATGGGTGATGTTGTGGATTTTTTTTTTAATGAAATTTATGAAAATATATAAATATTTTCATAAATTTGTGTTATTTCGGTTCTTAGTGTGTAAAATTGGTAGAATATTAACAATTAAATATTCGTTAACGTGCACAAGTGTGGGCAAGTGGTACAACTTCTAAAAACGTGCTATTTTGTTTTCCCGCCAAAACTCCATAGGAACTTTCAGTAATGCTTCTACCACTTCACTGAATGTCTGACATGACTTATGGACTGTACTGACTATTTATTTGGACTTTGACTAGACTTTAGACTTGACGATATAGGAATACGGTGTTGAAAATTGAAACAAAAGTTCTATTACCTGCCTTTTTAACTTGACACTGGCAAATGGTTACAAGCCGACGCCATATATAAAAAAAAGCTGTCTTTGTCAAAATTATGTCAATATCACGCAACACTCAACTGTCAATTTGTAAACAGCAAGTTTTACTAAAAAAATATATTTTTGTGGATTTCGTTGGTAATAATTGATAAATGTTTTCTGGCTTCTGCTTATTTCCATTAGTTATTGTGTACCGTACCGTATAAAATAAGGTTTCTTTAAAACCTCATTCAATCTGAAATAGACGTTCATTCAACATTCACACGGTGTCTCCACTGTCCAGTCACATATTATCTACATCTCTTTTTGGGTGCCTAGTGCTTGCTACAGGATCTTAAATCGAAATTTACAATGTTAGATGGGGAAAGATTATTTACGATCAGTAAATAGCTATATAACTCGTAAACAAAGGGATATATAGCAGATTAAATTCTTATAGAAAGTGCGTTATCGCAATCATATATTGCATACATTGTTTTCAATTATACCTTTTTTTTTATTTAATTAATTAGAAAACCAGCTGCTCCAAAGTTTAGTTGAAAAATGGCTATGAGAAAAAGAAGTGGATCTGGTTCCAAGAGGCATTTGAAAGAGAAAGTTGTGCAAATATATGAATCATTTTTCAAAGGGGAAGACCTTACTAGTAGTAATCCAACATTTTGGGATGAATTCTTTCTTTTAAAACCTAAGATTCCACAATTGGAAGCCGAAATGCAAAAATTATCAGCAGAACAGATGACAAATATGAAGGATAACATTAATTTACTTGTCAGTCAGTGTATTGAAATGCTTGGGCAAGAACATCATATCAGGTAAACATTAATAATGTTTGTTTTAATAAAATATTCGACTGGGAGTTAAACCCGAGACACCAATTTTTATAATCATGCAAAGATTATATATGTACGCAAACCAAACTGCCATTTGGACTGACAATGATAGAGTAAAAAAATATATAAACTTGTTTCATGAAGGATGAAAAACTTATATAACTTAAAAATGAGCGGTTTCCCAGGGATAAGAACTAGATAGATTCTTCTCACCCAAATCTACTTGCAGCGGTTTCCGAGGTATAAGATCATAAATTCATATAGAAAACTTTAATGTTATATTTTTTCTAATATTAATATTCTAATATTATATTATCACCAATATGGACATATCACTGGATATGGTTCCATTCACGCCCACAACATATTTACTTAAAAATCCAGCTCAATGTCGAAAAGACATTGCAGGAGAATATGAGTTAAAAAAATATTTTTTTTTAGTGTGACATTATTTGTAAAATTTGTTTCAGATTAGTGTATGCTCTTCAAACATTTAGTGCGATATTAACTACCTTATACGATAGAGTGCGACAAGATGCCAATATCAATATGAAACATGTATTACTTGGTATTGACAATCCAAATGTAAGAATGCAAAAACTTTTAGAAGACTGCAGTACTATACTTTCAGGTATATATTATACTAGCTTTGTCCTGCGGCTCCGCCCGCGTAAATGCAGTATTCCACGGGAACGCTGTAATTTTTTCATGGGATAATAAGTAGCCTGTGTTAAACTAGCTCAAACTACTACCATACCAAATTTCGTCAAAATCCGTACAGTAGTTTTTGCGTAAAGGAGTAACAAACATCCATCCATCCTTACAAACTTTTACATTTATAATATATAAAAGAGTAAAAAATAGTGTTAGTTACACTATTTATAACTCAAGAATAACTGATTTGGCTGAAAATTGGTGAGGAGGTAGCTTAGAACCTGGGGGACGTGTCACGTTACATAAAACGTGGTATAACAAAACGCAACTGACATGGAATAACAAAACGCAACTGACAGCTTAACGTAATGTTGTCTATGGATAAGTATGGTTGAAAAATTGACAATTAGAAATTTTGAAGTTTGACCGGTCATACCCATACCCATCAGGTATGTTTCGTGTTTCTATTAACTTATTGTGCCGATATTATCATTAAAAATGCCGCGACCAAGACAATCGAATAGACAGACAGACGGACGGACAGAGTGTTCCTTAAGTATTACAGAACCCTAAAAATAAATTGCAATTCCAATGTCTCACTACAACTCGAGAACGGCTGGACCAATTTGGCTAATTTTGGTCTTCAAATAATTGTGGAAGTTCAGGAGAGGTTTAAACGGTGAGAAATATTGGAAAAATTACGTAGAAAATATTGTAGATGTATGTGTACATGTAGGAGTAGGTTATAGGTGTAGATGTTGGATTAGGTTATAGGTATACACCTATATATAGAAACAATGTGTGTCGGGACAGCTAGTTTATAATATAAGTAGGATTGTAGAGTTTAAATACAACCAAGGTTTCTTGATAAGACAACCAGAAATGGCAAATTAACAACCACATATTTACAGTGTTAAAAATCACACTAAAATCAACATTTGTTTGACTTTAATGAAATAAAATATCATCACTAGCTTGTAGCTACTACTCTCTACAGCAGGGATCCCCAAAGTGGGTTCTGTGGAACCTAGGGGTCCTGTAGAATAGTTCCTTGAAATCTAGGGGCTGCACTAAAAAGATTTATTATTAGCTGTTAAATAACACTATGGTTATAAATATTATTTTTAAATAGTGCAAAAAAGGTAATGAGAAGAATTTATTACTATGTATATATTATGTAACTTAAAAATATTTTGTGCCTACTTAATAAATTTCAGTTTTGTTGATATTTATTAATCATTTCATATAGAGTTCCATAAAATGATAGAGTTATTTGGTTGGTGTTCTGTTGTCTTTATAGTTTAGGAACCCCTGCTCTACAAATTTATGGATATTTAATTCCTCTATTCTAGGTGATGTTCCTGAGAGTCTGAAGTCTATGGTTTTGAAGCTGCTACTGATTATAGCCACAGGTGTTGACAATATAGATGATAATCCGTTAGTGGAGTACCTCATGCAGAATTCATTGTTTGAACCATTGGTACAGCTACTATGTACCTCCACAGAAAGGCAACAACATGGTGAGTTTGTCTCCAAGTCACAACAATAATGTGTACATCCGGGGTTTCCAAATTATTTAACTCAGATGCTCTTGAAACCCCCCAAGGCGTCGCGACTCACAGTTTGGGAAGAGTTTGTGTATATAAATATGTAAAAGGTCAGCGATCTACTTTAAGTCGAAGCGAAGTCTACACTAAGTTAAACCTATTATAGTTCTATTACTTTATTAATCAAATACAATATTAATAAAAAATGTAGGGCAGCAAAAGAAAAGTTTTAATCAGTACAATATAGTATTACCAATGTAAATATCCTTGCTATCGTTACTTTCAATGAAGATAAGCAATTTTACATTAATTTTCCGAATGTTAAATTTTTCTTTACAAAAAATGTTTAATCGGATCAGAATTGTGAATGGTGTATATAATACACTTCTAGGTTGTGATGTTGTGCTGCTCCTCATGTTCCTGGTGAACTACAAGAAACAAGAATCTGCTAATCCATACACTGTGAAACTGTCAATACTTGATGATGAATTAGCACTCAATGGGTATCTATTTTACATGTTAATAATTAAGAAAAATATTTTTTTATTACATTTATTATAAATAAGATGACTCCCGAGACCTCGTGCGCGCTAAAATAATACTTGCGGGAACCGTACATTTTGCCGCGATAAAAAGTAGCCAATGTCCTTGTCCTCCCATGGTATAATCTATATCTGTGTCAAATTTCATCAAAACCGGTCCAGTAGTTTCGGAGCCAATTCAATGCTAACAAACAGACATACCTTTCCTCTTTATAATATTAGCATAGAAGTATAGATTTTAGATCAACACACTAATGTTATAAATCTAATGTTATATAAAATGTTATAAGTTTGTGTGTATATTTGAATGACTTATACACTGCAACGTCTAAATGGATCTGACTGAAATTTGGCAAACAATAGTTTGTAGCCTAGATATAAAATATAGAATTTTAATCTCGGAAAAATGTAGGGCTCCCGTGGAATAGATAGATTTTGTTTGCAAGATCCTTAAAATTCCTATTTTTAAAATTAGTTATTTGGATGATTTGTTTTAAGATACGGTCAAGTAATAACGGCTGCGCTGAATGACTTCGTGATGTCCGCATTTGGAGGCGTGCAGGGTAGCGGCGGAGGCTGGCTGTCGTCTATCACAAGTATGGTCGGAGGGATTTTCTTGAGCAGCGACGAACCACAAGTCGTGAGAGGCCAAAGAAACGGGTGGGTAACTTGCTTTAGACCGAGTGTGTAATAATGTGGAAAAACAGTATCTCATGTGTACAGTACGACCACCTTGACCCCGACGGTTAATATTAGGTCCTTACATATGATATGCCAATTTCACTCATCTCAAATATATCTTCTTTGGTTTGGAATTCCAATTTCAAATTTATACGCTATTTACTCATGCATTTGTGTTTCGAAAACCGTAAATCATTTGAAAAAATCAAATCCTCCTTTGGGTTTTTTCTTTGCATCACTCTGTTTACAAAATGGAAAACTTGAAATATCGTATTATTTTCGATATTTCAAGTTTGTACGAGTTCCACCTTGGAACCAGTGATGCAGAAACGGCTCGAAGGATTAATGATGTGTATAGCGGCGGTGTCGCAAAAGAAAA
The DNA here is from genome assembly GCA_963565745.1 of Phengaris arion. NCBI lineage: Eukaryota > Metazoa > Arthropoda > Insecta > Lepidoptera > Lycaenidae > Phengaris > Phengaris arion. The sequence goes on along the minus strand of OY751445.1, from coordinate 13,362,070 downwards.
CACAGTGCGTTTTTGATTCCAACGTTTTCGTTCTGGAAATTTCGACCTGCCGAACAAGTCCCGTGGACGGCCGGAGACCAAAGTTGATAATGAAGAATTGAAGGCTATTGTGGAAGCGGATCCATCGCAAACCACGTCCGAGTTAGCTGCAGGCTGCAGTTTTAGTGATAAAACTGTTTGAATCCACTTGAAGCAAATAGGGAAGGTGAAAAAGATTGAAAGGTGGGTACCTCATGAATTGAGTGCAGCAAACCGACAAACGCGCGGCGACTGCTGCGTTACATTACTCAACCGGCACAATAATGAAGGGATTTTAAATCGAATCATTACCTGTGATAAAAAATTGATCCTGTACGATAATCGGAAACGCTCATCGCAATGGCTGAACCCTGGCGAACCAGCCAAAGCCGGCCCCAAGCGGCTACAGCTTTCTTAAATCTGGCCAGACGATTACGGCAGATGTCTATTGCCAGCAACTGCAAATCATGATAGAAAAGCTAGCTGCTAAACAACCGAGGTTAGTCATTCGCTCTAGGCCATTGTTGCTTCAGGACAACGCTAGACCACATACTGCACAAAAAACGGCTACCAAATTAGAGGAGCTTCAATTGGAATCTCTAAGACATCCACCGTACTCCCCGGACCTTGCTCCAACAAATTAGGTACCATTTTTTTCGAAATTTGGATAACTTCTTGCAAGGGAAAATATTCAACTCCGATGGGGCAGTCCAAAGCGCCTTCAAAGATTTTATTTATTCATGTCCGAATGGTTTTTTAGTAAAGGAATCAATGAACTACCTATGAGATGGCAAAAGTGCATGGATAGCAATGGAATGCATAGATACTTTGATTAAATAAATATATTATGTAAAAAAAATATATCGGTTGTCTGTAAAGTCGGTTTACTGACGATAGTTGAACGTGACAACGTCAACAACAACAATAATAATAATAAAATAATAATGAGGTACCGGCAATGCGAGGTAACGCTGGTACTTGGTAACAGTAACAGGTAACGGTACTTGGTAACGCATGAGTCATATTTTTTCGTGCGTGCAGCCGGCTCCGTCGATTTATAAGACGTTATCACGTCAAAAATCGACCATATGTTCCTCCTTTACAACACGCCAATTTCATATGTAATGACCTAATATATCTTGGCAATATTCGTTTTTCTATGGAATCCACAGGCAATGTAATGAAAATGGATGATTCCCGAAATATATTAGCGAAGTGGTTTTACTGTACGTATTGATGTGTCTTTCCTATCGCTTTCTCTCATCCTAAGTGTTTGCAAATGTTGCATGGTAATAGTGAAGTTGGTTGGGTCAGTAATGTGTTTTAATGTGAAACTATTGTACGACTCTTTTTGGCATTATTCAATCAATTTGTAGCAATTTGTCTTCCGACTGTACGGTTGCCAAGCCCGTGTACCACTCGTCGACATTTTTACTATAGCGATAATGTTCAAAAGTGGTACATCAGTTCTGTCGGCGACTGTGCCTGTTCACTAAAGCACAATATGCGCTTTAGTGAACAGGTACAGTCGCCGACAGAATGTACAACTGTTACCTGCTCATTGAAGCCAGAAGTCAAATTCACGTAATTATTTCTGTTCAATTCGCAGTGTGGTCCCAGTGTCAGCGCATGCCGTCGCACTCGAGACACGCATCAAATCGAGTTTGCACGAGAGCGATATCAATGCTCTGACGCTGGAACCCAACTGCAAATTGAATAGAAATTGTGTATACGTGAATGGCCTCCCTATTCGCTCGGCTATTCAGCGGCGGCGAGGAGGGGATGCTGCTCGCGCTGTACGAGGCGGCGCACCTCAACCGCAATTTCATGACGACGCTGGCGCACTCCTCCGCCGCCGCCTCCTCCGCGCCGCCCTCGCCGCCCGCCACGCTGCCGCCGCATCAGGTCAGGTCAGGTCAGCAGTATGACAAAACTTTGGCCTTTATCCGTTACTAGCTTTTTCCCGCGGCTCCGCCCGCGTAAATATAGCAACCCATGGGATAACTGTACTTTTTCGGGATAAAAAGTAGCCTATCTTTTAATCCAGAGCCTAAACCACTACCATACCAAATTTCATCGAAATCCGTTCAGTAGTTTTGCGTGTGAAAGTCTAACAAACATCCATGAGGATGAACCTCACAAACTTTCACATTTATAATAGTAGCAGGATTGATTTATACAGCTTTTGCCCGCGGCTCCGTCCGCGGAATAATGTTCGTGGCATTAAAGAACTTCTTAAGCAAATAACTTTCCCTATACTTACTTACTCTATATACATGTATACTTCTGTAAAGTATATTAAATGAGCCTAAACGACTAACTATCATACTAATTTTCAATTAAATCGATTCAGCCCTTTGGGTGTGAAAGGCAATCAAAAATACATCAAAATCTGTTCAGTAATTTTTGCACGAAAGTGTCACAACCATCCATCCTCACAAACATTCACATCTATAATAGTAGTAGGATTCTCCGTGACCACTCTTATAATACTGCAAGGACTGGGACAGGCGGTTTTAACCACAGACCTGTGTGGTCAAATAGAAATAAAGACTAAGAATTTCATAGAAATTTGTATGCATAATTTACAGAGTCCACCCAATCTGGCCCAGATACAGGCACTGGATAATGAACAACCAACGAATTTGTTGGTTACTTTCTTTCAATATTGGTGAGTTGGTTTATTTTTAGTTAGTTTTTTTTTTAATAATTAAGTATTATAAATAAAGGTATGTATGTCGGGTGCCGCGCAGAGACATCTGTAAAGTGTTACCATACGAACAAATTACTTATACCTAGACAGTTCTGATCAAATGTGAACATAAAGAAAACGATAGAACACATAATGCTTCAAATATTTAAATGTCACTCATTTACCGTAAAATAAAAAGAAATACAATGCACATTAATTTAATCGAATTTAATCTTTTTCTTTATGAAAAGAACCAGGAAACGAGAAGCTAGCACGATCGCCTCATGGTAAGCGATTACCGCCGCCCATGGACACTCGCAACACCGGAGGAATAACACTTGTAACTCCTCTAGTGTTACGACTTGCGTTCGCGGTCCTTAAAATCCCCAACCCCATTGGGCCTCCGGTAAACTCACTCACTCGGCGAAACACAACGCAAGCGTTCTTTCACGCCCGTTTTCTGTGAGGCCGTGGTATTTACCCGGTCAAGCCGGCCCATTCGTGCAGAATCTCCCACGTAACTACTCTTTTTGTTTACGTTAAGATCTGAACAGAATATAACTAGCGAGACGTGTGATAATTAAAAAGGCTGAAAATCTTATAATCTCTAATATGTATTCATATTAAATTGATTTCTTTAGTTCGATAGTAATGGCCGACACGAGAACAGAAGCTAGCATCAACAAATGCAGCCTTTGCTTCATAACACTCACGTGTTTGGTGGAAGAGCAATTCGCCAACTCTATCATGCACGACCAGAACCTAACTTTCAAGGTAATGAAAATCGCAATTAAAATGTGTACCTACTTAATCAATCCATCCGTCTATCTTATTTTGGTATCGAAGCGAAATAAGTATAAAATGTAAAAATAGTGACGTAGTATTTTGACAGCCTATTTTTTTTTTATATTTTTTTTTTGTAACAGGTACAATTGTACAGACTACCTATGCGGCACAGAAAAATATTGCCTGAAGAACCACCATCGCAACCTCTTGCTTCTACATTAATAGGTAATTATTTTATTTAGCTGCTAAAGACTGAAGAATGTTTGAGAGAGCCATGTTTCTGCAAAAATGGCAGACCGGATTGTTGTCGAGGTCATACGAAAGACCGGCATAAAATAACGCTATGTTGGTGTGAAAACATTAGACCGAAAAGACAACACAGTTGCATATTTGGTATTTTGGGTGTCCGTAGGCATGTTATCACTTTCCTTCAGCTAATCCCCGTTTTTATATAATTTAAAATATTATAAATGCAAAAGCAACTCTGTCTGCCTGTTACGCAATCATACTCAAACCACTGAACGGCTTTCGATGAAATTTGTTATGGGAGTAGATTAAGATTTAAGACTAGGGGAAGGACACAGGCTATTTTTATCGCGGCAAAACGTAGGTTCATCGGTGTACGGATATTGAAAGAGAAACATTTTACAGATTTACTCGTGGAGTTCATAATGTGTCACCTGCTGAAGCGGTTCCCCGGAGAACTATATTCTTTATGCAACGGTGTGCTACTCCGTCTACTGGGCTACCAGAAACGATGCAGGGTGCGACTCGCGCGGGACTGGCGCCCACTATGGGCGGCTTTGATAGCGCTACTAAAGTTCTTGGTGGCGAATGAAACGACGCTACTGAAGAGACATAATATATTCGTTATGGCTCAACAGGTATGTTTATTGGAAGTAGTAAGTTGGGAAAAACATCTTCTAAAAGAAATAACCTATTTATACTATACTAATATTTATTTGTATGAGAACGAAGAAAGATTTGTTTATTTATTTGCATTGAATAGGCTCCGAAACTACTGGACCGATTTTGATGAAACTTTGCACTAATATAGAGTAGACCACGGGGAACGATATACGCCCGAAATTAATAATCAATCTTAATCTCATTTTAGCTATCTGACATCAAGATTTCAATACATTTCAACGATCCAAGGATTGACTTCACGTCAATTTACGTCAATTATTGTTTGAGAATCTAAGATTGAAGTCAATCTAAGATTTTAGATTTAGATTTGATAATTGAATATGATAGATTTTAGATACGTTATTAATTTTGGCCGATAGACTACTTTACTATACAGGATGATAAAGTTATTAGTCAGTAATCAGCACGCTTACCATCACTCCCATAGAAATGCGTTTTGTCTATACAAGAATATACATACGCACAGATAATATGAACAAAATGACGGCGTTCCTTTGTCAATCTGTCATTTTGTCTATTCTTCCGTAGGAACAACCCATTTCCACGGTGGTTATGCTACGCGTGCAGAGGCTGACTGAAAAGTGTTATCCGAAGCTATGAATAGCCAAAAATTTTTCATTACTTGAAAGAATTTTGAAAATTAGTTTGATATAAAATCGATATCGTTTTTTTTTGTACTTTATTGGGTATTTCATTATGTTGTTAAAGTTGTATTAAGTAATAATTTTGTTTTATTATAAAATATTTCATTGCCGTTTATGTTTCCAGATTGTAAATATATTTAATTTATTCATTACGTTCGGTGATACGTTTCTGCCGACGCCCGCCTCGTACGACCAGTTGTATTATGAACTCATTAGAATGTTCCAAGTTTTTGAAAACTTATTCTTCATGGGTATGTACTTTTTTGGTAACATTAATTTAATTAATATAATTTATTTAATTCAAGAGAAAAAAATAAACATTTTCCCCTTCACAGCGCTTCGTTACTCGACCGGCGACAGCGAATACAAAGCGGACGCGCTGCGTCTAGCGAATAGTTTAGTAAACGTGCGCGCCATCATACAGCACTTCTCGCCCAAAATCGAGGCCTGGCTCGCGTCCAATAACCTATCCACGCCTTCTGAAGATCAGGTATTTTACACTCTGATTTTTATTCTTAGTAACGACAGCCGAAACAACTCTATCCCTATTAACTACTAAGTAAAGTGAATAATATCGTTATTTTAGTGTCTGAGATTATACATCGTAATTTATACTATAACAATACAATCCTATAGTATACTATAGTACGATCCTTTAGTTCAATAAAAATTCGGCACTCAGCACCTGTGACATGCTACTGTTATGTTAATATATAAAAAAATAATAGGTGAACTGACATTAGTTGTTAAAAAGAAGTATATTTTTATAGATTCTGGAAGTAGTGCGTAAGAACTACGACAGTTTAATCCTCAAGCTGCAAGAAGGGTTAGAGGCGTACGAACGCTACTCGGAGCGACCGCACGCGGCCCTGCTGGCGCGGCTCGTGCGCGGCGCCGGGCTCAACGCGCGCGCCGCCAGCGACGCCGCAGCGCTGCATCGACACTCGGCCGCGCTTTTGTCCCACTATACCACGTTGGCATAAAAGCGTATGCCTGTCATGTGAGATAAATAAAAAAGTACCTTTAAACGTCAATATGAAATGTCAACCTCTAATTCCTAATTCTCTAATTTCGAACTCATTTGACCCGAAATCCAAAATTCCGAAATATTCTTCCACCGCCTATTCCCTACCTTGTCTATGGCAAACTACACAAATCTGATGTGTCAGTGCCAAAAAAAGAAGAAAAAAATCGAACTGGGTCGCGCATGCGCGGCGCCGCCAAAGCCCTGTATCGACCTTTCGTCGCGAGAATGCGCCACTTCCTGCTGAATATAGAGTAAAATCTTCATTATATCATTCCAATTTCAGCGCTTCACCACTGTCCACCACATTACGATGACGTAATAGCAGATGCTGACGTTATTTGCTAATACGTCGGTGTAGTGTAACTGTCCATCGGGTCGTCTGTCGTCAAAGAAACGAAGCAGAGGCCAGAGTTTAGTGTTTTAAGCATCAAGACTAGAAGTGTGATGTATGTCCAGCAGGTCTAAAATGTCCAAATTAGGTGAATCGTATTAGGTTGAATAATATATTGAATACATTGCTCTTACAGTAACTCCAAACAATTATATTATATTATTTGACAATTAAGTATCCTACTTATAGTATAAATGTTAAAGTTTGTGAGGACGGATGGGATGGATGGATATTTGTTACTCTTTCACGCAAAAACTACTGATCGCATTTTCATGAAATTTGGCTTGGATGTAGTTTTAGCTCCGGATTAACACATAGTCTACTTTTCATCTATAAAAAGTACAGTATTCCCGTGTGATACTGTAATAAGTAATTAGGCGGGCGGAGCCGCGGGTAAATGCTAATTTCTTCATATTAACGCATTTCTATTGAATACGTCAAAATTGATGAATTTCTAATTTTATTCTATATTATGATAAATCTGACATGTAGCCATTTTATGACATCTGAAATGAAACAAATTATTAACGAAACACTCGAAGTGGCCTTCTTAGACCTGCTGATATTAAAAGGCGGCAAAAAGTGGTGCCTCTTGTAGCCATTTACTATGTGTTATAGGAATGTAACCAACATAATAATGTAGTTCCTACACAAACGCATTTTACTCTTTAAAAATACATATTGTCCCTTACGAGGGCTGATTGATAAGTTTCCGAAACGACAAAGAAAAACTTCAAAAATCTATTTAAAATAAATTTATTTCTCAACGTAGTTTCCTTCTACCTCGATGCATTTAGTCCAGCGCTTCTCCAATGCCGTTACACCAGTTTGATAAAATGTTTTCTCCAACCCCTCAAAATACTTGTCCACGACAACAATGACCTCTTCATATTTTGATGAAAATCTCTGGCCACCTAACCATTTCTTCAGGTTTGGGAATAAGTGGAAGTTGCACGGGGCCAGATCCGGGGAATAGGGTAGATGCGGTAGCAATTCGAACCGCAATTCATGGAGTTTGGCGACTGCGACCATTGACGTGTTGCACACACGCGGTGCGTTGTCATAGTGGAACAAAAAATTTTTCTTGGCCAAATGTGGTCGTTTCTTCTGGATTTCTTCACTTAATTTTTGCAGCAAGCTTGCGTAGTACTCTCCATTTATTGTTTTTCCTTTTTGCAGATAATTCACTAAAATAATTCCTCGAGCATCCCAAACAGTCGCCATCACTTTGCCGGCCGACAAAACCGTTTTTGCTTTCTTCGGCGCAGGTTTTCCGCTCTCAGTCCACTGCTTAGATTGTTATTTTATCTCGGGAGTATAATGATGTATCCAGGTTTCATCGACTGTTACATAACGCCGCAAAAACTCATTAGGATCTCGTTTAAACAGCGCCAAACACTCCGATGAATCGTCCACTCGACGTTGCTTTTGGTCTACAGTGAGCAAACGCGGCACCCATCGCGCGCAAAGCTTTTCATTCCCAAATGTTGGTGCAAAATATTAAAAACGCGTTCAGATGAAATGCTCACCATCTCTGCTATCTCTCGCAACTTTAAGCGCCGATCATTCAATACAATTTTGTGATTTTTTTTGATAATGTCCGGATTCGTTACTTCATTTGGACGGCCAGACCTGTGGGCGTCTTCGCAGCTCTGTCTTCCACGTTTAAAATCAGTTACCCAGGTGTGAATTGTACTCAATGCAGGAGCAAAATTACCTAAAACACTGTTTAGCTTGGTTTTAATCTGGGTTGCTGTTTTCTCTTTTAAAACGTAAAACTTTATCACCGCACGAATTTCGTTTCTTTCCATTGTTAAGAAAATTTACGACAGAGTAAGTTCTACGTCCTCTCAAACAAATTCCATCAGTTCGATTAAATTCAAATTTGGCGTTCTATTTTCAAAAAGATGCCAGAATATAATGTAATAGTTATTCCTTTTTTGCATATCATTTTTTTAAGTTCGTCGTTTCGGCCAGTTATCAATCAGCCCAGGTACTAATAAAATATTTACACAATGGATAACTTAAACAACATTGCTGTCTGTGTCTGTCAAGTGACTTTTCCTACGCATCAGACAAAGACAGCAACATTGTTTTTGTTATCAGTTGTGTAAATCTTTTTACTAGTAAGGAGGTAAATGTATTAATTACCAATAAAAACCCCAATGAATAACTGTATCTTATCTGTTTTAACAAGCAATTTTAAAAATAATTTAAAAGAAATGTGTGTATATCAACTTATGTGTACTAGTCAGTAAAGAACCTAATTTTCAAAGTAATATAAATAATAAGATCCAGGATTTATCGGAATATGCAAGTTCGTCGTATAGATTTAGCAACGCATATCTATTTTTAAAAAATGCGATACCTATAACGTGTTATGTACGCACAAAACTTGCGTACTATGGGCCTAGCGGGAACATTTTAAAGCGGCGTAAACGTAACGTGATCGAATGAGATGAAAATCTGTCACAATCATGATAGCGCCTATATAAATTTAATTCGTTATCGTTACGTTTACGCCGTTGTCAAATGTTCCTGCTAGGACCCCTGTACGCAATACTGTACGTAAACGCATTACGCGTGCTATGTATTTGTAAAGTATAATCTGTATTACAAGTTGGCGAATGCTTAGCATGATGATATAAAGAAACTAATGATAGGTATTGATTTTTCAAATGCATATTATATGTAACACTGTGAGTTACCCTTAATGTAATTTTTATGTATAACATTTAAATGCATTAGGTTATAAATCAGATGTATTATATTTTTATTACAATAAATCAAGACTGAATGTTATATTGTTTTTTATTATATTTAAATATATACATGTTGGAATGTTTTTAAAATAGGAGACACATTCATATTTAAAAATAAATTTTAGTATAACAGTAAATATTATAATACCAAGTCATAAATATTGACTAGACTAGGCAAAGTAAATTAAGGGTTTTTCTTTTGTTTATTTCTTGACTAGATAGAAGATATATTTGTGGAATGTTCAAATAATAACTATTCAACCCATTCATAGAATAGCGATGCTGTTTTCTATATGGTATGATTTGATTTCAACTGACTGATACTAAGCTTGGTTGAAACAGACTGCCTCAATGTTCAGCCTTTAATTCTGCAAGTGCTTTTTGAACCAACTCTTCTAATTCAATAGGCAATATAGTTTTCGAAGACAAATACGGTCTGATATTACCATTATCAGTCGCATATTTGTTTTCATCAAAACAATATTCCGTGTCTTTAGTGACTTCGTTTTTATGACCTGAATTAACAACTTTGTCCTTAACTGGCGATTCTTTCTCATTTATTTCTTGTTCATCGGATTTTGTGGAACTAGAGTCATTAAGAACATCTTCTATTAGCATTTGAGAGGGAAATATGGGTATGCACTTTTGCCCATTACTCCAACTTTCAAGAGTTTTCTCCAGTTCTGTTATTCGGCTTGCCAATATCCTGGAAAAAACCATTTATTTAAGTATTTATACCTTGCTGTAGCCCTTAAAGTTAAAACCTTAGCTGCATGAAATTCATCAATTAAAGTTGTGTGATGTGACTTTTAAAAAAGCTTGTTTTATATAGTTCAAAGATGATGAAAGAGTTTATAAATTCTATAAAATAGTGTTAAATAAAAATAATTTGAGATAAAGTATTAATAATAACTTACTGATTTGTTTTTCGTTGATGTTGAAGAGCTATAGATTTGTCATTTAATGCTTCAAACAAACCAAGACATAGTGATTTTAATTCAGCTGCAGAACTCCTTTTTAAACCTGTTTTGGAATTAATATCCAAGTATTCTCGAACTGTGATCATAATAAAAAGTAGTTATTAATAAAAATTTTTAAATCTATAATGTCCCAAAAAATTATAGACGATGGATCACCTATAATAATTTCTAAGGATTAACACTAAATTTAAAATACAAAAAAAAAATTATACCTTCTTTTTGAGTCATTACATCTGCTAATCCTCTTTTTATGTTCATTGGATGGTTCTTACCACGATTTTCCAGTAAGGTCTAGAGAAAAATGTACCTCTTTAGTAATTGCTTTAAGTTTCAAAATATTATTGATTTTTAAACGTAACAAACGTATAACCGCCTCCTTTTTTGGAAGTCGGTTAAAAACTATACTAATCAGATTCATTAAACAGTAAAGAAAAAAGTAGTAAGTAAACATAGAAAAAAATATAAGTAAAACTTACTTTATACTTAGTTAAATTTCTTTTAAAAATTTCCTTTTCAACCTGGAGTTGTGCTAGCCTTTCATTGAGGTATTTATTTTCAGCTACCAATGCATCAACATCAACAATTGGTTTTGGTGATTCAAGACTGCCATTTGAATCTGAATGACTGCTGTCTTGCTTTTTAATTCTGTTTGTAAGTATGTAATTAATTTGTTGATTCAACCTTTGCACTTTATTTTTATAATAGTCACGGTCAGATACCAATTCCTCCTTTTCATCTAAGGTAGCTCTATAATCCAACTGGATCTGTCGATACTACAAAAAAAGTAGTGTGTCCTTAAGACCGCACACCAAAAGTGAAGACTTCATTGGCAAATCGTATATATATATATATATACACTCGGCGGTCCCGAGTTCACCTGATCGAGCCTTTCACCTCAAGAGAGTGTCTTTAAAAGTATTAAAGTAACAAACATTTTCATAATTTCTTTGTAAATGATACTTTTAATAAATGGAAATCACTTTAAAAACATTGACAAACTCACCTTCTTTTGGATTCCCTCCAAATCTTGAACTAATTTCTCAAATTCTTTGCTATTGCATAGAGATTCTGCACAAAATATTTTCCCTGTACTATATCCATCAACTAGATTATAATTTTGTAGCTGCTTTCTTAAAGCTGAAATATCTCCATAAGCATCTTCTAGTTTACTTCTTATTGACTCTACCTAAAATAGATTGTAAAAGATGTTTGTATGTAGCCATATTTTATCAGGGGTGGGCATATTTTTCCAATTCCTAGTAACTAAAATCATTTTTAAAAATTAAGTGAGAAATTAAATAATTAATTACTGTAATTATAAAATAATAATTAATTAATTAAATATTAAGTTACCTCTATTTTAAGTGCGTTATTGTGGTCTTTAGTTTTAGCCAATATTTCACTGCCACTTATCGTATTTGTAGGTGTAAATCTGTTAAAATTGTTTGGTTGTGCAAAAAGAACTTTTTTGCTTTGTATCTGTTCAACAAGTAATCTATACCTATCTCGCTCCATGCTGCATTTGTCCAGTTCTTTGCTCATTATTGATAAAGCATCAATTTTACTTTGAAGTTTGCTTTTTAGTACAGAATTCTGAAATAATATTGAAATAGTCTAAGGCATATTATCAAAGGCGCATGCCAATCGTGAAAATGTAAATAGATCATTACTATTCAGTGTCAGTTTTATTTAAATAGGTAGTGAAGAGTAAAAAAGTGTTCAGAAGATAACATTATCACATCCTGTTGGGTTTTACAGTCCCAACTCCCAAGTTCCCAACACAGACTTGTGTGTTTTGTGAATAAATATATAAAATTTACCTCAAGAACGTAATCATCGAGTTGCTGGTCTTGAAATTGAACTTTATTAGATTTTGCAAACATTTTTAAATCAACAAACTTTCATGAAGAAATAAAGTTTAAGGTTTCATACAGAAAAATTTAAATAATAATATTAAACGTAATTATTCATTAACCACATCAGTTCAGAACCGTGTTTTTATGTTAAACATTTTGAATTATTTTTTATAACGGTTAATTAATTTTAAATTAATTTTGTTTTGTAAATTGTTAATTTGCGAATGAAACTGGATTTACCTCTACGGACATGAAATGTATAAAAATTATTAGTTGTCAGTGACGTTGACATTTGAATTTTTTTTTATTTATATATGGCATCGGCTTATAACCATTTGACAGTGTCAAGTTAAAAAGGCGGGAAATAGAACTTTCGTTTCAATTTTCAATACCGTATTCGTAAATCGTCAAGTCTAAAGTCTAGTCAAAGTCCAAATAAATAGTCAGTGCAGTCCGTGAGTCATGTCAGTCGATTCAGTAAAGTGGTAGAAGCTTTACTGAAAGTTCCTAGGGAGTTTTGGAGGGAAACTCAAAATAGCACGTTTTAAGAAGTTGTACCACTTGCCCACACTTGTGCACGTTAACGAATATTAAATGGTTAATATTCTACCAATATTACACATTAAGAACCGAAATAACATAAATTTATGAAATTTTACAAATTCCACAATATCACTCATTGAACATCCCGGCAAAACTCTAGCATAAAATTATTTCTAGTGTTAAAATAAAAAGGTAAAGTTAAAATCGCGGGAAAATAGAATTTTCGTTTATATTTTTAACATCGTTTTTCCAACTACATAATGAAAGTCCAAATAGATCGTCAGTGCAGTCCATGACTCAAGTCAGTCGTAAAATGTCATACTCACGGTCCAGCCTGCAAATCCAGCAGCCTGACAAAAAAGCGGACTAGGAAAATTTTAATGATTGTCAATTGATATTATTGACAGGCTGTTGGGTTCGCAGGCTGGACCGTCAGAGTATAGCGTTTAAATTAGTGAATTACATTCTCTTTGGTCAGAATCAGTGAAGTGATAGACGCTTTACTGAAACTACCTAGGGAGTTTTGGAGAGAACACAAATAGCATGCTCTTTTAAGGAGGACCACTTACCCACAATAAATTAAATAGCACAAATACTGTTGTTTTTTTTTTTACTATCTGATTCAATAGCAAAATTCTTAGTGTCTTTTTTCTACCCTGTTACTGAATATAAATACATATTATAACAACATCGTCACACTTTCCAAGCGGGAAAAACTCGAAATTTTAATTTTACTATCAACGTATTTTTTGTACGCAAAAAATAAATTACAATCCGTTAGTTACGTCTAACAGGACCTTTTTGCCAAGTGCCAACGAGCTATAGGGACGGGAAATTCCGAGGTAAAAAGTTCCGGTCCAATGCCGGCCACATTAATAATAGGCTGCTACAAGCATCCAACCAAACGAAGAATAAATGAATGCGAAAAAGTCTACCACTTTCTGCTTGGGGACGAGGAACGCTTTCTTTTATAAAAAATCAATACATAATGGAATACTGTAGTAGTGATGATAGTGATATTAAATTAATTCAAATGATCATAGATTACGATGAAGACAGTGATACCATTATTATCATACAAAAGGAATATAAACCTCGTGTGAATTATATGTCGAAATTAAATCATTATAAAGTGAATCAGTTACTTGTATTAATTTAACCACATTTGGTTGTAATTTCTAAAAGGTAAATAGATAAAATCCTTTTCATGAAAAAAGTAGGTACCCTAGACGCTGTGATCGCGCGACAAAATATTGCCAGCATTTTTTAAGGGTATTAGAATACCTTGATTCATAAAAATCATTTTACTTGAGTATCATTTCTCCGGCAGCACATTTTACAACCTCAGGCATTGTAAATAAAAATTTACTAAATATAGTTCCACTAATTGCCGCGGGACATCTGTCGTATTTATCAATTTGAACGTAAAGTAATAATAACAATTTCACAACTGACATTAAGGCTATGTTCCCACGAGCGGTTTTTTGTGATCTTGATAGGTAAAACTGCACAGTAAATAGAACTATGCGTTAGTACATTATAGCTGAAAATCGAAGTGTCAAAAGTTAGATTTGACAGCTGTACACGATTTTCAGCTGTATTGTATTCACGCAGACTTCTATTTAAAGTGCAGTTTTTTCCGACGTGACCACAAACTGGGTGACTCGTGGGAACGAAGCCTTACTTGTTTATTTTATTTTCTATAAAATGCAATAAAAATGATTGAATCATAGTTGTTAAAACTAATGCTCAAATTTTAGAATTAATGTTCTACGTACTTTTTTTATATTATATGGCAGAAGGTAATATACCATTGCCAGGGTCAAGTTAAAAAGGCAGTAAATATTTTTGTGTTAAGCTGAAAGCTTAACACAAAAATATTTACCAAAAATTTTTTAAAACACCGTTTTTCAAAATCAAAAAGTCCAAAGTATAGTCAAAGACCAAATAAATCATCAATGCAGTCAATGAGTCAAGTCAGTCGAATCAGTAAAGTTGTAGACGCCTTATTAAAACTTCCTAGGGAGTTTTGAAGGGATCACAAAAAAATCGCACGCTTTTTGAAGTTGTCCGTACCACTTGCCCACACTTGTGCACATTTACGAATATTTAATAGTTAATATTCTACCAATATTACACATTAAGAAAGGAAATAATACAAAAATAAGGAGGATTTACAAAAAAACAACGTCACACATTGATATCTTCAGCAAAACTCGGTTCTGCATTTTGTTATCGGCCGACATTGACAGATAAGCTAATGACGTTATTAGAAACTGCCTATCAGAGAGTAAGTTGAAAATTAAATTGAAATGCAGTTAGCTAAGATTTATATGAGCGTCACTATCTCTAGTAGGCTATCCGTTTTCCCACCGATAGATGAGCCACTTTGGTAGGAAATGCTATGTGTCAGTAGGTTATTGAAACGCGAGTAAAGACAAAAGCAAATATTTTACTAGGTATCTTTAGAGCAAGGATTACTAGGGATTTATAC
Source organism: Phengaris arion (assembly GCA_963565745.1). Classification (NCBI taxonomy): domain Eukaryota; kingdom Metazoa; phylum Arthropoda; class Insecta; order Lepidoptera; family Lycaenidae; genus Phengaris; species Phengaris arion. Next base: position 13,346,947 of record OY751445.1, on the reverse strand, counting down.
CTTATATTCTCTACAATTTAACCCACCAAAACAAGAAACGTTTCAGAAACGTGTGATTAAAATTAGCATCGTATCAATTATTTTGACAGCTGCTTAGGGCTGCGGTACGGCTGCGTGCCAACTAGCTGTCAAAACGTTAGTGCGATACCGAGTCATTCAAAAAGTCGAGTAATGTTCACGATTCGTTTGCGGTTCAACAGAAAAAACTTAGCGCGATTGTCCTGCTGACAATGGCTACTCCGGTTGGATTATTGCTCTAAGTCTAAAACGTACCTGTTTTACCATTAATCTAGCAGTAAGCTTCATGACGACAAAACGATTGTCAATTTGTAACTTTTGAATAATAAATACTAACCATATTTTATTCAGTTACGGCCCGTTTCAATAACCTATCTATTTGTAACTATTTATTTTGTATAAGTTTGACGTTTCTAACAAATAGTTATTGGTAGATAGGTTTTGAAACGGGCCATTAGTAAATATAACTATTGATTTATTTCTAATTACTGCGGAAATGTGGAACAAAAATCTAAGGATTGCCATGCCATGAGGATATGGCCAATAGCAAAGGTCATGTTATTAAAGAAAAAAACATAAATGCCAAGTGTCAAACAATTTCATGTCGTGTTACGGTGTTTGCACTTACTACGAATGTCTTTGTATTTAGTTGCAGATGTTTACTAAATTATTTTTATGTAATAATGTAAAAGCTCTAATAATTGCCATGCTATGTTACGAGAGTAAAAGAAAAAGTTTCTTAATAACTTTGCCTTAGTTGAGAATGGCTGCATCAGCTGCCGAAATCGAAGAATTCTTAAGCGGACCTTTGGTTTCGTGGGTGAGTGATCAGCGAACTATACGAGACAACAACGAAGCGTGAGATAAATTTAACCAGACGTTACGTTTCATTGAACTTGAGATATTAATTAGTACCAAATGCGTGTATTTTTTCTTGTGCGTTGTGGAAAGAACAATGAAGTCTGATTTAAGAATGTATTTAACTTGTATGTACTCAATGTCTTTCAGATTTTTTGATAGCATAGGTTAAAAGTAACTATATCTAAATAATAGGTGCATTAGATCATCATAATAATTATATAAATACAATATATTTTGTAAATATTAAGTGTCCTAACATGAGACAAGTAAAAATAATTGATTAAAAATCTGACAACATTTTTTCTTTTAGCTAAAATCATGTCTACCAGACGGAGAAAGTATCAAAGAATACTCTTCTTTATTCAATGGAGATATTCTACATCATGTTTACCTCCAGATTGACCCAGAACCTTCCTTTCACACAACAAAACTCTCAGGCCTCGATGATCAAGCTTTAATTTTAGGGAGAATAAAAAATTTTGATGCAATAGTTAAAAATGTAAAAAATCTCTTTGAAGAGGAGTTGGGAATGACATTACTTGTGGTCCCTGAATGCATATGTATGGGAAAAGCGCCAACAGACAGAGAGGGTTTAGAGAATATGAAGCTTTTGACTTTATTACTGCTAGGAGCCGCAGTGCAATGTCCGAATAAGGAATTCTTCATCACCAGAATTAAAGAACTTGATGTGGACCTGCAGCATAATATTGTAGAGTGTATTAAACAGGTAAGCAATTTTAACAAAACTCTTAGCACTCACATATTTAATTATAAGTACCTGGGTAACCAAGCTTTGCTAGGAGTTCTGATATATTAAAAAAAATAAGAATTATAAAAATATCTATCAGACTGGGATTCAAACCCACTATATTCACTACATACATTTCGAACAAAGCTAAAATTATTTATATGCATACCAAATTGGACTCGAAATACGAAATTTCGAAAATTCGATTGAATCCGACTGACAAAATAATGTCAAAATAATTATTAATATAAATTTATTAATTTATAAGTTTAACACTTATATTATATATAAAAAGATTATTGCATACTAGAATAATTGTTTTCCATATACAGTAACACTCAATGCCAATATGACATGGTATTGTGAATGATGAATACAAATTTGAATAGGTAGGCATTGCATAATTAAGCCTTATTTCAATATGATTCGTTTCAAGTTACAAGAAAAGTTTAAAATTATAATAAGCAAATTATATTCACACCAAAAAATTCTCAGGGTAATACAAAGTATGAAAAAGATACAATGAAATGTCTAAATAACAATATATTTAGAACAATAAAACAATCAACTAGTATTTTTATGTAACTTTATATAAAGAAACTTGCTGCTTTCCCACAATGTTCCATCCTTCACATAGTTAAAATGGAGCCATTTATTGTTTTCTTTTAACATTTTTGCAATGCATCATGCACAACTACACAATAATTTAAATTATTAATAATATAATTACACACAATAATTTAATTTAAATAATTATTTTAAAGTTTAAAACTACACAATAATTTAAATTGTTATAGGTTTTATAATGTGCAAGAGTTTTTAAATCAATTAGATACAAAATCAATTTTTGTCAGTGGGTCTGTCTGTCTGTTTATTCCGTCTAATCACTGAAACGGCTGGACCGATTTTCACTGGCTGATAGCTGATGTTTTAACGAGTAACTAAGGCTACTCTTGTCTTAGGGTTTCGTTAAAAAAAATATGGTTCTGTTTCCGTTAGTTCTATGCAAATGAAGTTGCGGGCACCAGCTAGTGAATAATAATATTATTAAACATGATTCTTAGGTAACAGATATGCAAACAGTAGTGTTGACACCAGATGCAATTGATCTCTTCCAATCTCCAACATTATTCAATCACATGAGAAGACTTGCCAAGGAGAGGGACCACTATCTACAGAACTGGGCATCTCTGGTGCTTAACGAGGGGTTATGTGAGAATGAAAATGACACCAAAAGTACTAATAATAGGTCTTCCCAGAGTGTTAACCAAAATAATGGTGAAAGTCAACACCTAGCTGTGGAGCTTGCTGATTGGAAAGCTCGCTTACGAAAACAGAGACAAGAGTTGTAAGTTTCTAATATACTATTATTATTAAATATCAAATGTAGGCTAGAATAATCACAATTTCAAAGTAAACTATATTAAAATGTATTATATTCCAGAAAACAAACTAATTTCACATCTATTTACAGAGAAGAGAAGTCGGAACAACTAGCAGAATGCCGCGAAGACTTGGAGCATACTAAATCAGTGCTGACGAAACTACGCGCGGATAGTCAGGAATGGTTTAATGAGGCTAGAAAAGCAGCCAGCTATAGGGATGAAGTAGACGCTCTTAGGGAGAAGGCTGAAAGATGTGACAGGTATGTATCACTAATAACACTGATCGGCATCAAAATTGGAGCAAAACAATGTATATGTGAAATTGATACATATTGACAAGTTAAATCAAAATATGCAAACAGAATTTATTTAGCATGTCTAGTTTTGCTGCTATAAGCAACATTTGACGCATTTTTAGTACATTTCTTGCTTTAGCACTTAGAGTTTTTCCCACTAAACCCAAAATTCCCATGGTGAGAGGTTTTACCTAGGCACTGTAAACATGGTAAAAAGATATAACACCTGAGCTGATTTCTGCTAGAAAGTCCATCACGAAACAACATAATATAAAACGGAATATAATTAATCTTGCGAACAAAAAATAAGTTGGCGACTGCACATGGGTATATTGTATTACTGAATTTGGCAGCGAATTAATATGTTGGCGACTAAATTACTAAACTGGATAAAGAAAAAAAAACAAACTCGGCAGATGAAAAGTGGCGAAATTTAATCCAAAATGGCACCGAAATTTATAAGATGGCGATTTAATTTCCGAATTGGTGACTATTATACGATGTAAGCAGCTATAAAACCAGATTGGGTTGATAAATTAATGGCTGCTAAAAATTCAATTTGCAGACTACGGAAATTGTAATTTTGGATACTGTTGGAGTTTGTTTTCCTTTGGTATGGGTGTTGTTTTCAAGGTTTTTGGAGGTGCAGAATAATATGAAAATTAAATCCATTTCGAAATTCCAAAATGGTGTACATTTTTTTCATCAAAATTAATATGGGTGTCCTTTTCCAGGATTCTGAGGGTGCTTATTATAAAATTGTCTTCCAATTTCAATTTCCAAAATGGAGAATTATCATTCTTCGTAAAAATGACACGAGAACTAATTAAAAAGTTGTTGCGGATGCTGATTAGGATTGATTTAATTTTAATTTTTTTAATTTTAATTTTCTAATAAAAATTCAGGATTTTTTTAAAATTTCTTCTCCTACCATCATAAAGAAAATATATGGTTCCGTGGTTACCAAGGGGAGGAAATTTTCATTACTTTTTCAGTAGAATGCACCGTTTCCGAGATAGAATCGATTATAGAATTTTTTATATAACAATGCCCACTTTGAGATACTAACGATGTATTGGAAAATTCCGGATTTTCAAATTTCTTTCTCTCCCATCATGAAGAAAATATGTAATTGCGGGCTGGGGTAAAAAATATGAAAATTTGCTTCCCCCATAGTAATGGGGGAAGCAAATTTTCATATTTTTTTAGTAGGGCGCAAAGTTTCCGAGATGGAAGAATTTTACAGAAATTATTATATATCCGCCTTTTTTGTAATTAGTATCCCCTAAACCTAGAAAAGGACACCTAGATTCATTTTATTAAAAATAAATGTCCGCTATTAATTCAAAATGGATATTATTTTTGTATTCAGCACCCCTAAAAATCTTGAAGACGACACCCGTATCAATTTTACAGAAAAATAAATATTCGCCATTTTTAAATTTCAAAATGAACAAATTTTTGTAATCAGTAACTCCAAAAACCTAAACAAGGACACCTATATCAGTTTTTTTAATGTCTGCTATCTTGGAAATTCAAAATAGATGACTTTTTCGTAATCAGCACCCCCATTAACCTACAAAAGGACACCCATATAATTTTTTTATAAAATGAAGTATGTCCGCCATCTTGGAATTTCAATATGAATGTGATTTTCATATCCAGCACCCCCAAAAACCTGGTAAACGACACCCATACTAATTTCACGAAAAATAAATATTCATTTTTAAATTTCAAAATTAATCTTTACAATATCTACACCACGGGCACGGAGAAAAATTAAAAATGGGAATTTACTACGCTCCTTTACGTTTTTTTATGTGCGCTCGTTTTGCTGCTTATTTTGTTTTTTGAATTACCTACATCAGGTAAAATATATGTGCCTATTCTTAAATTAAATATGTACTCTCAAATTGTCGCCAAGATGGTTATTTGTTCGCTAACATAATATCTGTCTGCCAGTTTGGAATATTCAGTGATAAAAACTGGTATTAATTAGTCACCAGATTTGAAATTTTTTGTTCCTTATATTCTTTCGCCAAGTTGGTAATTTAGTATTCATTATTCGGTTTTTTTCACACCCAAAATTTGATTGTTTTGTCGCAAGTTTAAATACATGCCATACAAAACTACACTATACAGAAAGTGATTTATCAAATATAATTTGATCAATCACTCTGTCTTTTTTTATATCTTGTTAGTATTTTAATTCATCTAAGATTATAAGTAAATAACAAATAGGTCAAATATTTTTTAACTTTTTTATAGCAATACGTATATTTTAATAATATGTGAAATTACGTAAAATTTAAATAAAAAAGAAACGACGTGATAGAATCATTCTGTAAACAGTTTTGGATTCAGCACACTAACTTCCCGGACTTCTATCAACTGCTACTTTTTCAGTTTAATGGTCTATTTTACTGTAATTTTAGACCTTTCCCAGGAAGGGTTATGTTCCACATAACATGACATAAAGATAAGAAAGAAGAGGAGAACCGTAATAATTTTATTTGAAGGTAATATTTGAAACATTGAGATTATGAAAAGTAATGCTTCATTTAATTTATAGATTGGAACAGGAAATACAGCGTTACCGTGATCGTTTGACTGATGCTGAGTATTACAAGACTAGGGTGTCAGAATTACGCGAAGACAATAAAGCTCTTATGGATACAAGGGATGCGTTAGAGGAACAATTACAAAGGGTGCGAAAAAGGGCTGAACAATGTCTTACCCTAGAGGCTGCTATGATTAAATTAAAAAGAGAGGCTAATGATAATGCTTTGGTAAATACTTTTTTATTTTAGAATTTGTACTAAAAAGCAGAGCAACACCTACAATTTTCATGTATTTTTTTTATTTTTTTAAACGTTTCGACTGGTACAACCTATAAGGTCTAGAAAAATCAATTACGGATATTTCGGGCACGTGATTTACTGCTTATGTAAAGATGTTTTGGCAGAAAAATAATTGTCGTACATGAAAATAATATTATTTCTTCATATGTGATTTTGCGTTTAGCAGGGAGTCAGCCATTCATGAGATGGTTTTTTACATTGAGTATGACAAATATTTTTTTTTGCCCGAAGTATTCGTAATTAATTTTCGGATACGTTATATATATAACACATCAAAAATATTATCCATGAGGCTGGAAAAAATGTTTTAAAATCACAATATTTTTTGGGCGATTAAAACACGCTATTTCACAACTCTATTGTATTAGCGCAGAGTTCAATTTTCAGAGCTCTGAATTTTCCAGGGCCAGGCGGATTCCTGATGATATAGTCCCAGCGTAATAAATCTAACAGAAGAGAAAACTCGATCCTCGAAATTAATCTTTTTTTTACAATTCGTATAATGTAAACAAATAAAATCGAGAAAATTCTATAAATTTTCGACACTGGCAGCACTGGTGCGAAACCGTTGCAACCGCGATTGCCATAAATAAAAGTAGTTGATTCATGTTGGATTATATGGTTTGTTGTTTTCGGAATATGGTTTACTAATAAAAATGTTTACACAACGGATAACCTAAACAAGGTCCCTGTCTATGTCTGTCATGTGACTTTCCCAACGTATCAGACAAAGATAACAACGTTGTATAGTGCTATTTCAATGTGCAGAATTTTCTTCAGCCTCCCGGTTTCCGTATCATAAATCATAATATAGTCACAGCCTTATACGAAAATTCTGTTTCACTTGACACAATGAAAATTGACACTGACAATGATTTACCTTCCTTCCGCCTTAAATATAAAAAAAATTGTTTTTGAAAGTTGATAAACGTTAAAATTGTTTTTGAAAGTTGATAAACGTTTGACTGTGCGATGACGTCACGTTTTGTTCCGCCAGTAAATATTCGTTTTTGAAACTTGCGTGGGATTTTCAAAAAAGCCATATTTTGATGATTAAATTTAACTATTAACTCACGATAAATTTTAAAAATAATTGTATAGGTATGTTATTTTGGCGATAAAAATAAAAATATTTTATCCATTTTGGTGTCACATGCATATTCCCTATTACTAACATTAATATTTTTACAGGAAAGAGATGCTGATCAGCAAAAAATTCAAGAATTGATTGAAGAAAATAATCATCTTCAGTATATTACTAGATCAGTTTTAAGCGAAAGTAATAATAGTAATTTGGATACCGATAACGAAGGAGAAAGCACACTAGAATCGGGTGAAAATAGCTTATCAGAGCAACTTACAAGTAATGCACAAGCTAGAGCTTTAAAACTAGAATTAGAAAACAAAAGACTTCTTTCAACTATAGATAGTCTACGAGAGCAATCTATTTTAGAAAGCAGTGACAAAGTTTTAGAATTAGAGAAAGAAAAGAAAAGACTTGCACTTAAATGTGAACAGCTACAGGAAAATTGCAACAGGTTTAAGCAACAGAATTCCGAATTAGAAGAAGTATTTAAAAATGCTTTAGAAGAAAATAGAAAGTTGCAGGATTCTTTAGACAGCCAGAAAGCTCTTTTGGATAGACAATCTATAGACAGGGATTCTGAGAAAAATAAGCTTCAAGAGTTTGAAAAGCACTTGCAATCATTGACCAAAGACAAGCAAAGGATTCAAATGCTATGTGATTCTATACAACGACGGGCAGATGATCTTGAAAAATCATTGGATTCTAAAACAAAAGAATTGAATAGAATCAAACCAGAAGCTGAAAAAGTCACTCGGCTTATCATAGAAACAGAAGAACTTAAAACGAAACTGACATACAGTGAAAAAGAAACACACAATCTACAACGTGAGGTTTATAAGCTAAAAGAAGCTGTAGAAGAAAAGGATGTACAGATAGATACAATTACTACTGACATTGAACTCAAGAATAAAGAAATCGAAAGATTATCTCGACAGATAGAAATTAATAAAATATTAAGTTCCCGGCTACAAGACTTAGAACAGAAAACACAAGAGTTAAAATCCCATCGGAAAGTTGATACTGAAACTATACAAACACTTCAAAAAGACTTGATTTCGGAAAAGGTTAATTTCGATAAATTACGTAATTGTATTGAGAAGTTAGGTGTGAATACATCCGACTTGTTGTGTAAGGAACCAAGTGTTGATGAATTATTAGAAAAGATATTAACAAGTTCTGAACATGAAGCGCTCATATTAGATATTGCTTCAAAAGCAAATATATTTAAATCGGTGCCATGTAGTTGTGAGCACAAAGACAAGCCAGATATCGATCCAAATGCAGTTAATCCTCAAGTGGAACAGCTTACAGCTGATTTGGCTGCTCTTCAAGCATCATTAGAAAACTCACAAGCAGAAAATGCTAAATTGCAAGTAAATGTTGCTACCCTCAATTCTCAAAATGGATCATTAATATCGCAACAAATGACCTTGCAACTGGCAAATAGCCAATTGGCTGCCGAAAAAGAAGAAATTATTAAGCAACTTGAAGTTTTAAAAGATAAGCAAGACAATCTTTTACGTGATCAAGTCGCTTTGCAAACTCTACATGAGCAACTAAACTCGGAATATGAAATGTTGCTTAGTGAAAAAGAACCAGTGAAATTAGCCATAAGGGATTTAAAAATCGAAAATAGAGAATTGAAAGAAGAACTTTCGATTTACAAGAAAAAAGCAGCAGACTTTGAATTAGAGCGGGAAAATTTGAAATTAGAATCAAGAAATCTTACAAATCTTAGAGCTGAACACTCAAAATTAAAAGAAGATTTTAGAAATCTTTTTACTGCCAGTGATCGCCTTAAAAATGAGTACAGGAATATTCAAGAAGAGTATAGAAATCTTCGCTCTGAAGTTGCTCAATTAAAATTAAAAAATACTGAAATATCAGGAGATGTTAATACAAAATCCGAAGTAATAACAAGTATGGAATTAGAAATAAGTAAAACTAATCAACACTGTGAAATGTTGATACAAATGAACAAAAGCTTGGACGCCGACCGACGGTCTTTGATGGATCATGTATCCCAACTTCTTACACAGTACCACGAATTATTAGCGCACTCATTGAAAGATAAACAACATTATCACGAGGAGGAAAAAATGTTCGCCGATAGAGTTAACGCTCTATGCCGCCAAAAGGAAAAATTAGAAGAAAAAATTATGGAACATTATAAAAAACTTGACAACTGTACCCCAAAACGTAGAGGCTTTGGTGCATCATTCGTTAAACGTGTGAGAAAAGCGGGAACAGATTTAATAAACAAAGTTCCATCTAGAACACACAAAAGGATCGAAGATGCCAATCGTTCTAAATCGCAATTAACGCTAGCTGGCTCAGAATCGGGCGAGTCGGACCCGGGCTCCCACGACATTGAAAAACTGTCCAAAACTTCTGATCACGAACAGGGGTCTTCCATTCCTAGCGTAGAATCACCGCACAATAGTTTAGACTCTAGTTTTAAAAAGTTCGATGAATCAATGCTGAAGAAATGTGATAATATTGAAATGACGACATCACTAGTTGAACCGAGGGTTACTTCAGAAGGGAATTTCGTTAGACGATTGTCCGCAGCTTCGATTCATAGTGGTGGAGGAGACGACGCCTTGATCAGAGCTTCGCTAAGGAGACGACCACACAAAGCCGTTCCGCCGTCACATAGAAACAGCTTTCAAGGTTTAGACGATGCTAACAGACCAGCAGGTATGATATATCTTGTAAAATACTTTCTTATTTACGCGTTTGTTAATCTATGGTAATATAATATAATAATAAAGAGGAAATATTGATTTGTTTGTTTGCATTGAATAGGCTCCGAAACTACGGAACCAATTTCGATGAAATTTGGCAGAGTCATAAAGTAGACCACGGAGAAGGACATAGGCTACTTTTTTATTGCGGCAAAATGTACTATTTTTTTATTTACTTGCTTTTTTCTTGGGCTTGGTTTGTGTTAAATCTTGTTTCTTTATTAAAACTTTACTTAACCTAAGGCGATGACTCGTCAGAATAGTTATATCTGCGTACTTATCGAATTTTAGCACTAGTTGTTTAATTTGTCTGCTTTGGAGTGATATGTCAACCCTTACCAGTTGTCTATTAAATAAATAGTAAGAACATTTGATACAGATATTAAAAATGAACACATATCTATTTCAGCATCATCGACACCGTCCCCAGTATTCGGTACTGCTGGCACACGTCGAACTGTTTATTTAGCAGACGACAACGCAGATGTAAACCTTAACAGCAAGCCACAGAGTACACCCATCAAAGAGAACCCCACGTATTTGGTGTACAACAGAATATCTACTGTCATCGGAGATGGCGCCTGTCAGAGCAACGACCGATCAAATGAGAGACCAATGTCCGAGACAAGAGCGGTTGAAGACAGCGGCACAAGTCGTGATGACTCCAGAAGAGCAAGTAGAACTGAAAAGCCCGATAATTCCAAGGAAACTGCCATCTGGTATGAATATGGTTGCGTTTAACCTTATGTGGTATGTTATACTCACATTTTGGTTGTAACATAATAATTAGTTGTAATATTAACGCTACTCATAATTTTAGTTTCTTTATAGGTTAGGTATGCAGACTGATGAGATGCCTTGACTTTCGAATGATATTCGAATTTGGAACAGTGTGATTGTATTTGATAGTACACTTATCTTATGATATGATTATTTTGTTTTTAACAGTATTAATTTCGCATTTACTTAAAGCATTTCTTATGAACTCTCTATTATTTAAATACTACCTTTTTGGTCTGAATGTCTTAAACCTTGTGTGTTTTAGTACAATCCCTTGTCGTTCTATAGAACATAATCTATTAATCATTCAGATATATGATCGAACCATAGTACGTACAATACTTTATATAACCATTTAAGCTACATTGTAACTGTCAATTTGTTTTTCGATATTTTGAACTTGTTCGCTTAAAGAACCATGCACACTCTAGCCCTCCAGCGCCTGCACAGATAAAGAGCTATCCAGCAGCCTGTCAATAGTGTCAAATGCCTGATTCTCTTCGCTTCAATTTGACATTATTGACAGGATTTGCACTTTGCAGGTTGGACCGTAAGAATAGATCCTACGTAGGCAAAATCGAAAATTATTGACTAATGACGGCCATAAGTATCGGCGCTGGATTGGCAAGCTAGACCGTGAGTATGGCCCTTAAGTAAAATTTTACGAATATTATGTAGTCACATCTCTATGGCTTAGACAACTTATATTTTATTCAAAATATTTTCCTTAGCCTCAATCATGAGTAACCTATGATTTGGAGATTTGTGTGGATATTATAATGTTAGGGTATTATAAACATGTTGGCGTCCCCTTAAAGGGTATTATAATGCGAGTAGATATTTTTATGGCCTAGCTTTTAGCTCTAAGCATAAAATAACTTTACTAATCGGAAATAACTATTTCTAGTTAATTTATAAACAATATACGTTTTGCAAAATCAATTAAAGACAGTTTGGGGACATGATTTACTGCTTATGCTAAGAAAATGTGAATTTTTAAAAAATACTATACAAAATAAAATAAAATTGCTCTCTACAAGTCATAAAGTCATTGCCCTCACATACCTGATTTCAATTATTGTTTGAATTGATATTTAAAATTATTTTGAAATCAGCTGTGTCATGTATGCCCAAAATGTATGTAATTAAGTTTGCAAAACCTTATATAATATCTTCCTCATAGTAGTAAAATAGATGCACCTAAAATAACAATAAAAAAAAATTCTTCCAGTAATAGCAAGCAGTCTTCTAATATCTTTGAAATACTGGATTTTTTTAATCAAAAATTTAAAAACATTTTGCATTCGCCCAATGAAATTAAAAGGGTGAAATATTACGCCTTTTTTAAATAAAAAAAAATATCTCTAAACTACTGAATTAATAAAAACAGAGATAAAAAGTTATTCAATGATTCCTATTTTAATGGTTGTAAATTGTGGCAGTGCTACAAAATTTATATGTAGAATAATTATTATGAAAATTAAATAATAGTAAAGGTATTTAACAGTAAAAGGTACAGTAATTGTAATTTCTGACAAGCGGTGATTATGGCGCCCGTCTGCGCGCATCGCTGCTGCCCTCGAGCCCTCGAACGCCATTGGTGTTGCCATAGGCATCTTATTGCAATAAAAGCAATAACTTTAAAAAGGGTGCTCTTAATGTATGTTTTAGGTGAATGGTCATTTCCTCTGTATTTATACCTACATTAATTATATCATTAAAAGATGTTATGCTTAAATCAAATTTATTGCTTCCTCGGGAAATTAGTTAACGGTGAATATCGAAAAAAGTTCACTTCCGTTGAGGATAATGAAGACAGCACTACGCGAAATTTTATCGTCTGGCTGGCAATTTTTTAACAAGGCACAGATTACTAAATAGTTTGAAAAGGGCAATAAAAGAAAAAAAAATGGTTGCCAAACGATAAAATCCGCGTAGGGCTAAAAAATCTGCCGTCAATATCCTCAACGGAAGTATTGTTTTTTGGAGATTCACCCATAAAATGCTTTATAGACGTGCAAGTAGGATTTTATTAGTATACTTAAGCTGCCCAGTGATACTTTAAGTGCTAACAAAGTTATAAACAGTTTTCAATTCATTAATATATGGATATTGTTTAATACAAACAATTATATATTTAAAATATTTTGTTTTAGGTAAATATACAAAATATTTTGTTTATTAACAACGAACATATCTATTCGTAGTAAATTACAATCACAATATAATAAAATAGGCATAAGTTTATTTTTTTTTAATTCTTTCGTGCGTTGAGTTAGGTTAGATAATTGATATACATAATTAATGCGTGACCTTTATTTTAAGAGTACAAAAATAATTAATTAGGTAACTTTTTTAATTATGTAAAGTGACAACAAAAATATTTTGTATTTTTGTTACGTACAATTTTTATTTATTTTTAATAATATTATTTTCATACACATTATCGACTGACTATTAAAAATATGTACATCTTATTTTTCATGACATGAATATAGATATAGTTTTTTATGTCTAAAAGAGTTTTCCCACTATCCGATCCGATATCGGTATCGGACACCGATAGCCGATATCCGATAGCCAAGGCCAAGTAAAATGTCCGGAACATATACGATTGTTTAAAGTCAACTACGGATATTTCGGGAATGTAATCAACAGCTTATTTTAAAACGCTTAGACACCAAAATAGTTTAAAAATTGAAAATATATATATATATATATATATATATATATATATATATATATATATATATATATATATATATATATATATATATATATATATATATATATATATATATATATATATATTGAGCTCTATTGACAGCAGCACAGCTGATTTAAAGGAGAAGCAAAGACTGCCTAAATAACAATCAGATGTGCGAGGTCAATTACCTTAAAAGCGCCGCCGTAAAGGGCCTACTGTAAATCGGATCGGATAGTGTGAAAACGGTCAACACAAAACAGTCCAATCTAAAATGGCTGGTAGCTGCTTTGTGATAGGCAAAAAAATAAATAATCCTCTAATATAAAGCAACAATGTAAAATATTTTACTTTTTAATTTTAACCCTAAATCGTAATCAGTTTAGGTTCTAAGATTTGGTGCTGTGCTTAATTCATTTTTCGGATTTTGTTGTGTAAGAGTACTTTGCTCTCCTTTATAATTTTCTATTGTTATTAACCTATTGTACTTAATAAACGCCTCTCACCGAATTACATTATTTTAGCACATTTTCAATTAAACAATAATTATTGAAATAAGTTATTTGTTTTATTCTTAAACTATTTGATTTTAAATAAAGTTTTGTATCAATAGAATCTATAAACAAAAGCATATTTTGTATCAAAGCTCAACTATTTGAAAGTTAGAAAATATTAAAATATCATGAGTTTAGGTCACCCTACCTGCGCGGGCGACGCGACGTGGGGCCGCAATAGCCGTTGTACGATCCAATCACTCACTACGCCGTAGAGGTCGATAGGGTGATTATTATTATTTGTAACTAGTTTTTGCCCGCGTAAATACAGTGTTCCACGGGAACAATGTACTTTTTCGGAATAAAAAGCCTGTGTTAGTCTAGAGCTTAAACTAGTAGTTTAAGCTCTAGACTAACATACCAAATTTCACCAAAACTTTGTGTTCCCTTGGCGGGATTCGAACACGCGACCTCCGGCTTGAGCGCCAATGCGCTAACCACTGAGCCACAAAGGTGGTCAATATCGTTTGTAGTATGCCAAGGTAGAATAGAAAAGCATTTTATTTGCACACTTATGATAAAAACACAACAATAATTACTATAGGAATTAGGAACTGTATAAATCTTACTGCTTTAGCAGTTTCTTCCTGACAACCTAACAAATAAAATAAAATTAACGATATATTATGTCTAAATACTACATGGTACATACACGTTACACATATTATATTAAAAAATAAAAGTGTGTGTCAGCTCCGACGCACGACTGGAGTTTACTCTAAAAAGTAAAATTTTGTGTGCAATGCAAAGCGACTAGCGATCGATTTGAGTTCAAAAATTCGCGCCATGTGAAAAAAAGTGAAAGGTTGCGCACGAAAACGTAACGAGGTCATTCGTTCAGTAGCTTTTACTCCTCATATTTTTTTCATACCGGGGGCTTTATATGAAAATCGATTCTTAAGGAGTAAACTCCAATAAATAATAATAATAAATTTATATACCTACCTATTTCATGTAACTTTACACTATTTCATCATTTATGTACCTACCTATTTTCAGTGGCGGCGCTAGACCACATGTGGACGTCGGCGACATCAAGTTCGCAAGACCTCTTTTACTTCGCAGTAAAAAAAACCGTTAAATTAAGTGAGCCAAATTATAAAAGAATGTATGAGTAAACGAGTTTTATTGTTGATAATCAAACGATGACAAAAAATAATTACACACTTTAGAAATTAAAATAGTCGAACTTTTCGGCTTTCAGCCTCACTGAATTTTTTCAGGATTGTGTCGTAGCTAAGATTAGCCGCTATTTCAGCTTCGATTGACAGAACTAATAACGCGAATAGTCAAACTTTTCAACTTTGAGAAGCTTCTCTGAGCGGAAGCTGTGAACGGAACCAGAACTGTGAGCATGATTCTAATTATTGTAAACATTTGGATATACTTCTTCTAAATTATTTTCTAAAATGATGATGAGGATGAGTTGTTTCGCGTCGTGGATAGAGTCTAGTGAATTAGGTTTTAAAAGCTGAAGTTCTTCATATAGTTCGAAAGGCTGTATGTCACTGTTTTCGCCTTCCTGAAGTATTGTACCTAAATCATTACAATGTTTGAGAAGAGCCTCTTTTGGTACAGATTTCAAATCTTTTATGTCATAAAGAATTTACTCTCACAGAAAAATGAAATATAGATCTAAACAAAAATAGAACTAAACAACACGGGAATTCCCCGTCCAGTCTCGTGCGCGAAATTGAGCGTTTTCACACTACCCGACACGATTTCGGTATCGGACGCTCATAATGAAGAGCACACAGACATTATGTTTATATGTGTGCTATACGTGTAATTCAAGATCTGTGTAAACTCATGAATGCAATATGTAAATAAATGATTTTCACCCAGTAGGTACAGATATATCGTGTCGGACAGTGTGTGTGTAAACGCTCATACGGGCGAAACTTTCATTTCATAATGATGCAAGACGGACGATTGTGAATACCCGTAAAGTACTACTCACTTCCATCACGCACGTGATCGAAAATAATAAGTCATTATCATCTGCTTAGCCTTTTTCCCGAATTGTTCGGGGTCGGCTACCTACGCCAGGGTGATTGGCGAAACGAAAATAAATAGGTAACTTGTAAACTGTTTTGCGAGGCACCCTCAGGCGCGAGGCCGTCGGCGGTGGCCTACGTCTCCGACGCCTAGCGCCGCTACTGCCTATATTACCCTGTTTTTAACCCCCGATGAAAAAGTAGGGTGTTAAAGGTTTGACGTATCTGTTTGTATGTATATAGGTTTTTATTGAAATATCTTAAATATGTATCATATCATTTTATTAAAGTATTCAATCTTAAACATGTCATCATAAACATTATTTTGCAATATTTACTAGCTGCTACATGCACTTCAAAATGTTATTTACACAATTTTCTCTTTGTCAAACAGCTTTTGTGTAAAGTGTACAATTCATTTTCCTTCTATTGTTTATATTTCTAATAAATAAGAGACTTAAAAACTAATGAGATCCATTTGCAAAGTCAGTTTTTATGTCCCATTGTAACACTGGACAAGGTGCCATTGTTATTTTAAATGGTAACCCCGAAACTACAGCTTTCTGGCCAGAATTGACTCTTGATGGTAAATAAGATATAACACACTGAAACAAAAAAAAATATATATTTCAAATATATTTCTTACTACCCTAGAGGAAGTTACACATATATGGCAGAATTAGAGACAGGATTCCTACCTTTGGTTTTGCTTTTTCGGTTGACATGTAGCCAATACACATTGTTTTTGTTGTGTGACCCCATAATAGTTCTCCCTCTCCTACATCAGAATTAAATACCAGTCCCAATGTACCTCCAAGTCTTTCAGATACATCCCAAAGAAATGGTGATTTCAAAAATTTATCTTGCAAGCATTTATCAAGTCCTAGTACGGGGGAGGATTCTAACAAGCTTTCTGCAGTATTCCTGGCTAATTGTGTTCTGATGAGATGCTCCCCACAGCCCGATGTGCAAGCAGCAACCGATGGTTTACCACCATCTCTACTCATAACAGCCCAAACTCCACTGCCAAATGAGGCTGCTTGACCTACTCTACCTTCGTGCTTTAATGACACTCCTCCTGAGCTGGCTCCTGACGCCACTATTCCATTAGAATCAACACAAATAGCTCCAACGGTGTCTAGAGGACTGAACTTTAGGTCATTTTGTAGTGAATATCTTTTCAACTTTCTCTTGGAGTGCTTGTAATTACGAAATGCTTTGGCTGATATCATTTTGTTGTTGTCGACTATTTGCAAGCCCATCCTTTTGGCCCAGCTCTTAGCGCCCTGTCCAGTAAGTATACATGGTGGTATGCGTCCTAAGGAAAGGCTTTCACATTGCTTCAAACATAACTGTTTTGCCAATGATATTGGGTTCCAAACATTTGATACCGCACCACAAGCACCAAAATGTAGTGTTTGTCCATTCATAATAGACGCATCACACTCCACTAATCCATTCCAGCTTAAATTAGAACCATATCCAGCATTAGTGAGTGGACTATTTTCCAATTCTGCAAATGAACAATTTTGATTACTTGAAAGATTTTAGAGATAAGCTAAAACATCTATTTGGGATAAATATTTTATAAAATTCATATATTTGGGATAAAAAATTGATAAAGTACATAATTGTAAAATTAATATCAACCTATTATGGCTTTTTCTACAGCATCCACAGCATTTCCCCCTTGTGAGAGTATTTCTGCAGCTTTCCTACAAGCTGCAAAACATGTCTTTTGGTAGTCCTTTTTCAGAGATTCACTGTGGTAGCCTGCACCTATAATAATGATGAAAAGACATTAGAATTATATTATATGCAGTTTATCTATTATCATCTGTAATGAAAACAACTTGCATATTGTATAGTTTAAAATGCATATACTCACCACAGTGAACAGCAATAAACCCATTCATAGATATTATTTTTAAAGTTCTGATTTCATTAATAATAATTTAAGAGTACTGTTTTTGTGCTCACGATAATTAACCGGAAAAAAAATCACCATACAGAATGAATAATTGAAATCTGCAATGAAGACTCGTTTATCCTTTAAATAACAGTTTTCGGTAAATTCCTATGATCGTTTTTTTATTGATGCTATCTTCTGGGACCTTCAAAATTATTTTAGAGATATTCCTTTCCCCATTTTGAGGCAAATTATGGAAAGTACTAATTACGTTCGTAGTTTGCTCATTACTATGATTTTGACCATATAAATTCCACACAAGTCGGCTCACACATTAACCGATCTGTTCATATTCTTGTACAAAAACACAATACTATTTCGAATTTAATCTAAAAAACAAAAGAGCATGCAATTTTATTTGTTTATTTTTTTTTTTAATTTAAGGCGTTGGATTATCTTAAAACCATTTGCCAGTGTCAAGTAAAAAAGGCGGGAAATAGAACTCGTTTCAATTCTAACACCGTATTCCTATATCGTCAAGTCCAAAGTCTAGTCTAAGTCGAAATAAACAGTCAGTACAGTCAATGAGTCATGTCAGTCGATTCAGTAAAGTGGTAGACGCTTTACTGAATACTTCCTACTTCTTAGGGTGTTTTGGAGAA
The DNA here is from genome assembly GCA_963565745.1 of Phengaris arion. Lineage (NCBI taxonomy): Eukaryota > Metazoa > Arthropoda > Insecta > Lepidoptera > Lycaenidae > Phengaris > Phengaris arion. The sequence continues at coordinate 13,328,338 of OY751445.1, read as the reverse complement.
AACACAAAATAGCACGATTTAGAAGTTGTATCAAAAATCTTGCCCACACTTGTACAACGGCCAACAAAAAATAATGGTACATGTATTTAATACTAGTCATTTTGAACAATAGTTAATATGGCATCAAAGTTGTATGGTTACTATAAGTCAAGTTATACAAGTTCTTTTAAAACGGGCAATTGGCCCACCACACTTACCCACCACTGCAACTCCTGTGTAGCCAGGATCGACAGTGGTAACCAACCGCAAAAACCCTTTGATATGATCTCAGGGGTGCCCGGGGGACATGCTATATCTGTCTTGGAACCCGCAACGAAATTAATCAGAAGATTGTAGGAGGAGTAGGAAGTATTCCAGTTCCCCAAGCAAAGCGGGAGACAGCAAAAATTCAGAATTAAAGGGGAAGCACCACAGGAATAACAAGTTTTTTTTTTTTTTTTTTTATGACTACAAGACAGAATGTAATTAAATGTTTTAATTTATAATATGACAATTGATTACAATGCATTTTATAATGACAAAAAAGTGTTGCATTGTTTCCAATAGTACTTATGACAAAAACGTTTGAAAGCTCGAAAGTTCTTCGCGCAGCCCACGAGATCTTCATAGTACACAACCCTAGAAACACAATGGACGCTGTTCAACATTTCGATTCTTTCGTCATACCAGAGATCACACTCCCAGAGTATGTGATGAGCAGTTTGTTCATAAGGGCTACCTTCGTCGAACACTCGCATAGCGGAGACGAGACTAATGTAAATCCAAATAGTTTCGCTTTAAAGTTTCCGTGTCCTGTCAAAAATTGTGCGACGTAGTGGTATTTCTATCCATTGCTTCGAGAGTCGATCGCGTACCGAAGGGAAGAAATTATATAGGTGACGCCCTTTGATAGTGTTGTCCCACCGTTCCTGCCACTCAGAAATTAGGTTCTGTATAGAAATATCTAATGGCTCGAATAATCTAGTTATCTTATTACTCTCTTTCGCGCTTAAAAACTCAGGGTTAGCCATTTTTTTTTTTTTATAATATAGCGCTGCACGTCGCTGTATCTCTAAATCTACTGGTAGGACTCCGGCTAAGACTGGGAGTGCTTCAGTACTTACGGTACGGTATGCCTTACATAAAAATATTAAGGCGAGACGTTGGCTTTGCAAAAGTTTACGACGGGCCGCTCCTATTGTAGTCCTATCTACCCAAGCCGGTGCGCCAAAGCAAATGCTGCCGAGGTACGTCGCATTATAAATTATTTTTAATGTTCTAAATGAAAGGCCCCATATCGACGTTGATATTTTTGTGAAACAATAGAAATTCCTTTTAGCTTTGTCACCGGTCTGTATTATATGTTCGAGGAATGTAAATTTATTTTCTAAAATAAGTCCTTATACAAGTTCTATGATTTGTCATTTTCATACATTGTCTGATTTCTGAAAGTGAGGAAAAATAAAAAATAATGATAAATATTGCTAATACTAATCATCCGAAGTCGTTGTGAAATGAAATGAGTAACAACTAGCCCCTCATCTTATAAATGAGAAGGAGACTCTTCTCACGACGCCGGGCCCCTGAAAAGGGCCTTACGGCTGTAACCAACACCAGGGGCATAGCCCCTCTAATTGGGATGACGCGCCTAGTACGAGTACTGGGCGCAAAGAGTCAGTTTTAGGGAAGACCCCCGCGGCAGAACGCGGGGTACCCGTGGGGGGGGCAACACGAAAACAAGGGAATGACGATGTGCCAATCCAGGCCCAACCGAGACCGGGGTCGGCTCCAAACGGCGCGTGGGGGTCCGGACCCGGAGGCCGAGATACGTGTTTGGGTCCACTCCCTCACGCGCCGTGTTTACCGGACCGTGGAACGAACGAACCTGGGGAAAGGGGGAGGAAAAATAAAACTTCCGGGCCCCGACTTATGGTGTCGGGGGGGAAGGTGCACCTAGGGGGCGACGGGGTGGCAAGAGGGCTGCCACTTCGACAGGCCCCGGGTGTGATTAAAATGGTTGTACCGGTAGGTTTTGTTTCCTACCGGTGTAGGGGGAGGCGGGGGGGCAGCGATCCAGCGGTGAATGGAGCGCTGTCACATGCGCCTCGGTGGGGCGCACATCAGTGCACCAGGACTCCTCCTCTTCGGGGGCATGGTGGCGCGTCGTTGCGCCTGGGCTCCTCCTCTTCGAGGGCGGGGTGGCGCATCATTGCGCCTGGGCTCCTCCTCATCGGGGGTGGCGGGGCTCCGCAGGGTCTGCCGGAGGGACAGCGTCCCTCGGCAGAATGTGGCGGTCGGGCGGGCGGGCATGCCAGGGCGCCAGGTTGGTCAGCTCGACCAGGCGCGAGGCATCCGCTCGCGCGAACAGGTTAGTGGCGAGCCGGGCCACAAAGGCCTCCACGCTCTCCATCCTGAGTTCCCTCTCGATGGTGGAGTTGCAGACGTACCAGGGGGCGCCCACAATGTAGCGCAGCACCCGGTTCTGGGCTCTCTGCAGCAACCTTTTCTGGGGTGCAGAGAGCAGGTGGTGCCACGCAGGTGCTGCGTAGGTGAGGCGGGACCTAATGTATGTTTGGTACAAGGCCGTCCGCATGTTGAGGGGATCTGAGGAGATGAGAAGGCGGGGCGCAGTTGCGCGGTAGCCGCTTTGGCCTTTGCCACGGCTGTCTGGCGCTGGGCGACCATGGAGAGACGGCGGTCTATGACGACTCCTAGATACTTCGCCGTTCTCCCCCATGGTATTTCAGCGTCTCCGATTTTCAGAGGAGCTGGGAACCCCCTTCTCGTGGTGACGGCGAGCGCCTGGGACTTACCTGCGTTTACAGACAGTCGCCAGTTGCTCAGCCACTCAGGGAGAAGGTCCAGCGTCCTCTGAAGCTTCAGGGCAGCGTGATCTGGAGTCAGCTAGCAGGCTATGAATGCCGTGTCGTCGGCGTATAACGCTGCGGTGGTGCCAGGGTCTTTGGGAACGTCACTGGCATAAAAGTTATATAGCCCCGGGGAGAGCATGCTGCCCTGAGGGACACCGGCGGTGATGGGGCGCTCTCTAGAGAGGACGCCGTCGACTCGTACCTTAAAGGAGCGGCCGGAGAGAAAGGATGCCACAAGCCTTACCAGAGGGGGTGGGACGTTGGCTCGGATGAGCTTGAAGAGCAGACCTTCATGCCAAACACAGTCGAACGCCTTTTCCATGTCGAGGAATACTGCGACCGAAGATTCCTTCTTGTTCGCCGCAACGGACAGATGGTGGATGACTCTTACCAGCTGGAGGGTGGTGCTGAGTTCCGATCTAAAACCGAATTGGTCCTCAGGAGGAGGAAGGTGGGGAGCAAGGTGCTTAAGGAGAAGGATTTCAAAGGTTTTGGAAAGGGTTGAGAGGACGGTTATGGGGCGGTAGCCCTCTGCCCTTCTCAAATTTTTGTGGGGCTTGGAGATAGCGGTGATTATCCCCAACTTCCAGGTGGTGGGAAAGTGGCCGGTCCTGACGATTCCGTTGAACAGGCGGGTCAGGGGCGGCTACCGTCCTGAAAGGTAGGTGTCGAAGGGCAGAATTGGGAATGCCGTCTGCTCCGGGGGCCTTCTTTGGTTTGAGGCGTGCGATGGTCTTCTGTACTTCCCTCGGAGAGAAGGAGAAGGAAGGGGGGGGGGGAAAGTAGGAACACCTTTACCTCCTCGGAGACCGTGCGGATGTGGTCCGTTGCGGTCGTTGGCAGTGGTGAAAACTGGCGCTCGAGGTGTAGCTAGCTAACTAGCCCCTCATTTTACGCAGTACGCAACGTTTAAAAAAGGCTGCGAATCGGACTAAAGTCCGCAAAACGGCAACACTGCATATTATTAATTTTCTTGTCATTATCTGTAATTTCTAGATTAATCGTAGAGTACGAGCCATGAGGAGTAACGTGACACTACATCTGGTGGACACAAGCGGAAATAGGTAGTACCTTCTATCGCTAACAGATGGCGCTAATAGCACGTACATAATAATCTCGTTGGTTCGAGAAAGTTCTGGTGTCTTCCACTCACTTGTAGATGGTAGTAATTGGAATATATAAGAAGGCTAGTGGCTCAACCACAAGTCAGTTCCTATGACACTGTTGTGAAATAAAATAGTGCGTACCTCCTTAAAACGTGTTTGTGCGAGTTTAAGTTTAAGACATCTTTGTAACACTATTTTGATTTGAATTTTTGCTTTTGTGTGTGATTTAGTAGTATGGAAAAGAAGCGAAAAATTGATAGTGAATGCAGAAAATTCAAAGATCAGTGGAACATTTAATATTTCGTAATGGGGTCCAGTAACAAGGCGCTATGTTTGATTTGCAATGAAAGCATAACCGTTCTCAAGAAATATAACATTAAACGTCATTATGAAACAAAACATTTTCAAAATTACTCAAAATATACAGGAAGTTTGCGGACAGAAAAATTCGAAGCTTTGAAGCGCGGATTGAAATCGCAGCAATCTTCATTTACAAAACTCAAAACTGAACAAGAGGCTGCAACTCGTGCCAGCTTTCGTGTGGCTCTTGAAATTGCAAAACGTGGAAAACCATTCACCGATGGAAAATGATCAAAGAATACATAATTGCAGTAGCCGAAGAAATGTGCCCTGAAAAGGTAAATTTATTAAAAACTGTCAGTATGTCAGCAAATACTGTGGCTCGAAGGGTAGAAAACATCGCTGAAAATATATCCTCTCAACTGTTCGACAAAAATGGACATGTTGAGTGGTTTTCTTTGGCCTTGGATGAGTCAACGGATGTGTCAGATACTGCTCAGGTGTTGATTTATATTCGAGGAGTAGATAAAAGCTATGAAGTGCATGAAGAACTTCTTGATATATTGTATAGTATTCATGGCACAACTACTGGTACAGATATTTTAAAGGAGTTGAAATGGCCATTAATCAAAAGAACCTTTGATGGAAAAACTTGAAATGTATTACAACTGATGGAGGCAAATACATGAGTGGGAAAGATAAAGGAGTGGTCGCTCTTGTGTCAAAGGCTGTAGAAAATGACGGTGGTTCAAAACCATTAGTCTTACATTGTATCATTCATCAACAGTCTTTGTGCGGAAAATGTTTGGATATGTCTGAAGTTCTGAAACCAGTCATATCTACTGTTAATTTTATCAGATCTTTTGGGCTGAATCACCGACAATTCCGACAATTTATTGAAGAGATTGGAGAAAATGACTTACCTTATCATACTGCCGTACGTTGGCTTAGTTGTGGGAAAGTCCTTCAGCACTTTTTTGAACTTCGAGCAGTGATCGAAATTTATTTTGGATGAAAAGCTTCGCCCTCTTACTGAATTACAAAACAACGCAGGGCTGTGGAAGTTAGCATTCTATGTTGATTTGACAAAACACAACAAACTGAATTTGAGATTGCAAGGAGAAAACCAGCATCTTCCTGATTTATACACTAATATCAAATCAATCCGGAAGAAATTGATACTGTTTCAATCACAACTACGAAGTAAATGTTTTTCACATTTTAAAACATGTGAAAATATATTCAGCCACACCACTGAGAATGATTTTGCAATCGAAACTTTGAGTGCTTTGAAAATGAAATTTGATACTCGTTTCTCGGACTTTGATGCCATTACGAATCAAATTAAGATTTCAGATTTTCAGAATCCTTTTGATACTGACATTGAAACCCTAGCCCCGGAACTTCAAATGGAAATGATTGATCTACAGTGCAGTGATATAATCAAGAACAAATATCAAAACTCATCTTTGTTGGAATTTTATAAGGGTCTTCCTTCCACTGACACAATTTGGTAATTTTCATAAATTTGCTCGTGGGCTGTTTTCTGTTTTCTGTTTTTGGTACTACTTATTTGTGTGAGAAGACCTTCTCCAAAATGAAGTACACAAAAATGTTTACAGATCTAAATTAACTGATGAGCATCTTAAATCTCTTTTAATAATTGGTACAAGTAAAATTAGTCCACAACTACAAACTATTGTCAGTGGAAAATCTCAATTACATAAATCTCATTAGTATTTTATATGTCATTATGCTTGTTATAAGTTATGTTTTTATTTAAAATGTATAAAATTTTAGTTGGATTCATTTCAATAATTTGTTAGTTATTATATTATACTGAAGTTAAATTTTCTGCATATTATACATGTCTTTACTCATTACAATTCTGTGTTTCTTTATTCAACTTATCACAAAAAAAATAACAATAAGCCTACAACAATGTTATGAGTAGTTAGCCCATGACCATATCAATGTAAATGTCATATTAATAATTATTCAACATAAAATTAAAATACATCAGTAAACTAAATTTAATTCGCTATAAAAATATGTTCCCTAAAAGGAGTTTTCAAGTATGCTAGCTCTCCGCGGGCCGGACAAAATCTGTCCGCGGGCCGGATGTAGCCCTCGGGCCGTAGTTTGGAGACCCCTGATCTAAGTGATCGTATATTTAATCCAATATAATTGACTATTTGAGTCATATCTGTGTATTACACTATCAAAGTTCTTTGTTCCTATTTTACGTCATATATGGTTACAATGGAGAACGCGTCGGTGGTGTGCGCTACTATTGCTTCGGCAGTGTCCATTATTTTACTATTAAAAAAGAGTCTCAACACTCCAGTCAAAGGGCGGCGCCATTACAAAGCGATTGCAGTACAAAATAAGATCAGTGAAAGAAATAAATATAAGATTTCAGTTCAAAATAGTGTCGGGCTCAGGCATGGAATGCAGATTGATGACAGGTATTGATGTCAGGGTTACCAGATCTCAGAGAAATCGATTTGCCAAAAGACATCGCCGTTTTGAGTATAGCTTGTTTTTTGTTATTTCAGCAAGATTACGCAAGTATATAATTAGAAAAAGAACTACCTACATTACATTATTTGAAACATATTAACGAACAAGAATTTAAAAACTCTTTTTTTATATTAAATAACTGGCAACACCTGCTTCTATGACCGTATTGGATCCAATCTCTCAGCAAATGTCAAAAATCTATGATTAAGGAGAAAATGAATCATATGTCTATATTACATTAGCCAATATCATTGACTCATAGATCTATGATCCAAGATAAATGATAGTGTAATTTGCCCCTAAGGTGTCGTGAACCAATTGGTACACGGCGTAGATACACCTGGTCTTCCCGTGAGCAAGAATTTATTGATATTGCTCAGATTGTAATCGACGAATTGGTGGATAATGAAGTATGTAGTTTCCTATCCCTTTTTATTTTAATTCCCTTTATGGAATATGACATTATAAGTGCTGTACCTAGAATGTGTCGTGTGGGTTGTCGTATTATTATTTATACCCCCAAGCTATACGGCTGCCTTTTTCTAAAAGGCCAACAAGGTACCAAAATACTTAGTATAGAGTACTGATCATACTTTTAAATGCATTAAGTGAAAATAAAAGCTGTTAATTTGAAATTACAAACAGACACTTCAATTTTGTTTATATTTGTGTATTACGTATGATATAATATATGATATTATACAAAACAAATACCTAAGGCGCGGCTAGCTATGGCCGACCGTTTAACTCGCGTATCGCCTGCGCGGTAAGAAGGGGAGTGGGAGAGCTCCGTGTGTAGCGGGTAACGCTACACACAGAGTCAGTAATCCAAAGATTTATCTCGAGATAGATATTTTGGCAAAGAATAAAATAACGGGTTTTTAAGTATTTATTTTTTAAGTTTTACAAATATTTTGCTAATTGCTTCTTAGGTATAAAATCATAAAATAATAATTAACTCTGTTATGGAAATATACTCTGTAGAACTATGATCTTGTTTTCTGGCTTTAAAAAAGGAATATACATTGTATGCTATTTGTTTAGCTTGCTTGTTAATTTTGTTCGCAAAACTGGAAGAGCGATTCATCTTGAGATTTATCCTGGCAAGTCATATACCATGTGCGTTTATGTCCAAGCGTCCGTAGCAAAAACACCAACCACGCGCTGCGAGCCCAGCCAGCGCACTGCCGCGCTTGACATAAGCTCTCTGCTCCGCGTACCCACCCGCTAACATCTCTCCCCGCTGCCTTCACACCGCGCAGGCGATACGGTCGGCCTATAGTCACAATATGTAACAGTCATAACAGTCACAATGTGTAATTGCAAAATTCTACATTATTGTCAAGGTCATAAGGTCCTTTTTTGTATCATTCTTAATAGTCGTTATTACATTGTGATTTCGAGTGGCAAAAAGTGTCGTGCCTATAATACGTCCAGCCTCCATACAATTAGCAACGCGCCATAAGGAATATAATGTACCATGTTGCAAACATTGACCATAACTAAAAATGGGTAGGATATAACAGTTCACCACTATCAAATTATTTTGGTAGCTTCTCCATAACATTTAGACTTACCAAGATCTTTTATTTTTATAGGTAGGTACTGCCCACCGATTTCATTTGTCGACCTTGTTGGCAACGAGCGGAAAGGTGTATCGTTTACGGTGTATAAAATTTTCGTTTACTAAGACATGTCCACAGTAACCGGGCATTAGGTAATATGATAGATTATTTCAGAATCGCGGCAGCATTGCTGAACAGCTACCATGTCCTAATTGACAACAACGTGCACGCAAGCGATATACTTGAGATAATTCATGAACGAATCAATACGCCAAACAGTTTATCAGAACTTGTTATAACAAACAATTATAATAGACGGAGAGCACAGTTTCTGGCCATGGGAGCCGATACGCCTGAATTCAATAAATTCCCTAGACTGACAGAAGAAGAATTGACGCTGTTTGCTTTGGGCAGCTATCAACTGAAGCAAGCCCGTAGTTACTACGGTGAACACGTACAACCAGATGGATATAGAACTCGCCGGGGATATTCCTGTGGAAGAAGTTCGGGAGATGGCTGGACGGGATCTTCTCGTATTACGAGGCCGTATACAATCTCGCCACGTTTCGTCGAAAACGTATCATGTATACATTACAGCTGATCCAGCACTTCATGGAAGACAGGCCATTCCATATTATTACTGCTCATGCCCAATAGGGAAACGGACAATAGGGTGTTGTTCACACACCATGACTATTGTGTGGTACATGAGTTTCGCACGGTATGCTGAATTTATACGCCCACCGGCACTAGGTTTGGAGGGTGTTATAGTTTCATTGCATGAGAATTAGAAGACTTTTGTAATTGAACTCTAAAATATCAGTTATTTTCAGTCTGATATAAAATGTAAAAATCAATAAAAAATAGGTCTTTACCTATGAAATTGCCGTTCTGCAGTACTGGCCATTTTAAATCAAAATAATTTTTGTTTGGCTAAGAATTCTAATTTCAAAATAATTTTATTTAAAAAACATGGAATTCTTTTTCCAAAAGTATTCATTTGTTTATTGTTTAGTGTTACATTTTCATCGCATTTCAATCTTTTCGTCATCATGGATACGTTAAAAATTCGAGTAATTATGGAATATGAGTACCGTCGTGGCAGCAACGCGGCACAAGTGGCACGCAACATCAACGACGTTATTGATTTGCTCGCTTCCGTTCTGGAAATTTCGACCTGAAAAATAAGCCTCGCGGTCGTCCGAAGACTGGTCGACAATGACGAATTAAAGGCGATTGTGGAAGCTGATGATACACAATCTACGGCTGAATTAGCAGCAGCTTTCGACGTTAGCGTCAAAATAATATTGGTCCATTTGCGTCAAATTGGCAAAGTAAAAAAGCTTGACAAATAGGTGCCCCACGAACTCAATGATCGCCAGCGCGAAGTATGCGTCGAGACGTGCCTTGCACTGCTCAACAGACACAAATGAAGGAATTTTTAACCGCATTGTTACCTGCGATAAAAAATGGATTGTTTTATAACCGCAAGCGCTCAGCAAGTTGATTGGATCCTGGTTCAGCACCTAAACAATGCCCTAAAGGAAAACTTACCCCTAGAAAAGTGATGGTCACTGTTTGTTACTCACCAGACCTTGCGCCTACAGACTACTACTTTTTCCAGAATTTGGATAACTTCTTGGCGGGAAAAAATTCAATACCCGAGAGGCAGTACAAAATGCCTTTGAAGAATTTGTTGCCTCCCGTCCAGCTGATTTCTTTAAGGAGGGCATCAATAAACTGCCACTGCGTTGGCAAAGATGCATTGATTGCATGCGTGATTACTTCGATTAATACAAATAAAAAATACATGAAAAAAAATCGTTCAAATTTTTGCATACAAAACGGAAATTTCATAGGTAAAGACCTAGCTAATATATGAAAATTGCGAATGATCCAACTTGTTTTATTTGACTTAGAGTAATCCTACAAGTTTGCTGCCATATTAACTATTGCTCCTAATGACTAGTACTAAACACACGAACCATTTTTTTTGTTGGCCAGCACTTTCAGAAAAGGCCCAAAAATGTATGGGCCTGAATGTTCTCCTTTATGGAGGAAAAACAACAACGTCACTCTTTCATTTTCCGTGGTTGGCGCGGCGGCGCGGAAGCCGGAGTCACGTTTTCGAATCCCGCCGAGGGAACAAAAAGTTTTAATATTCCTGGGTCATGGATGTGTATTAAATATGTTTATAATATACCTATTATGTAGTTTCAGTTTTAAATAATACCTACACTTCCCGTTGTCTGGTCCCTATAACACAAGTTCTTCAGATATATCTGATACTTATCTTGATTTTGGCATTAGCACAGAATAAACAGGGTTGTCACAGAAGATGGGGGTAAATTAAACCAGTAGTACTTAACATCTATGAATTAAACCAAGTCTAGCGGCAGTAGACGGTTATTGAGAAAGTCTGATTGGTACACACCACAACCCTGAATAAACATAACTTTTAAAAGGATAACTTTTTGCTCTTAGAAAATTTTCTTCAGTAAATTTAATTTTTTACGAAATTGTATTCTATTTATTTTTTTATAGAACTAAATATCTACTGCAGTATAGATACAAAAGAATATTAAAGTAATTTCATGTTTAGGTCCACTGACGCGCGCCTGATTAGTGTGGTGCAGGATCTGCGCCAGCGAATACACTCATTGTCACATAATCACGTGCCATAGGGTATAGAATATTAGATTTGCCAATAAATAACTTTATTCTGAACAGACTAGCAGTAGGCCAAGAACACTAAACTTTGCTAAGTGTAGCCTAGTGTAGTTCTATAAATAACTTACTGAATCTTAAATTAGTATTCTATTATTTTTTAATATCTAAATAACTGCTACAAGATATATTTATTCAACAAGATATTAATTATATTCTTATATGTGTAACTATTGCTTGCTAGTAAGCATTAGACATAAAAATAACATAGCAAAGTGTAAAAACTCTGTTATAGTAGTGAGCTTTGTCTGTATTAAACTTTCAACTTGCCAAATTACGATTTTTTTAATTGTTTATATACAGAAGTTACAATTTTGAAAAAAAATTGCTTTGTTTTTTGTTCGATTGGTTGCAAACCAAATGTAACAAATTTATGTTATCAATTAAAATAATATATATTTTCATTTATTCTAGTATTGTTCATACACATAGCACAATACATAATAACTTTTTTGTTTGATATTATTTGTATTTAATATTCTAATATTATAAAGTTTCAACATCCATTGGACAGAGTTTATATTAAAATTGTTATTTATCGCCATGACAACCAACAACACACTATCACAATTTTCAATCTCACATGACAAAAACACGAAATATGAAAATTTAGATGTCCCTTAGACAGAGCACAATCGTGACGGATTTTTGACACTATTGCAGTGTACGCGATAGGAGAATTGTGCACATGTCGTATGCTTGTAGTAGTGCGATTGCACTACTACAAGCACGTAGTACAAGACGTGTACAAGCAATTGACAGTTTTCTATGTACATGTTTATTCCTCCTAGGTCCTAGCTTTCTTTAATTTGTGGCATTAAGTGGGAATTGGTCCCTGTTTGCATAAGTAAATCCAATTATATTCTATGTTCTATTGGTAATAATTATTAAAAAAAAATCTACAGTAAATTTCATATAAGTACAGTTATTATTATTACACATTAATTTATTAAATATTGATTTAAGGAAAATATACAAAGTGAAGCCATAGCTGATGTAAGCTACAATCTACGCACTAATTACTGTCACTTAATATTAGGATAATTCATTGAGAAGTGCTTTTATTAAGATTTTTTCCAGCTGTGAGAGCAACACCTGAAACTAAGGCTGCTACTGTAAATCCTTGTGCAACAATACGGAGACGCATCATTGTTTGTGACATCCTTGATTTACCACTTCTGAAGCACCATAGCCCATACGAAAGTGCTCCTACAGTTGCAAGACAACCTGGAATTATTATATAAGATTTTTATTAAAGAAGGCAATAATTATGGTGCAATGTATGATAATAACTGTTGTTGCATTCCATAATAACAATTATATAGCATTGTATATTAACAAATTTGTGTAAAATTTATTATTACCTATTGGCACAAAAGGATTTTCTTTAAATTTTCTTGCAAATTTATCTGATTGCGTTTCAACTTTATGAGACTTTCCCATTTCTTCTCGCAGTTGAATCCAATCTAAATCTTTCGGTTCGGGTTCCATTGTAGAGGGTTATTAGAAGTGACAAAACTATTCAGAATAACAGTGTTTCAAATTACAAATTAATAATTGTTCTAGGATTGTTATGGGTTTACAATTTTTAATTTTAGTTTAATTTTTTAAAATATGATTAGACATTATTTTTATTTATATATGGCATCGGCTTATAACCATTTGCCAGTGTCAAGTTAAAAAGGCGGGAAATAAAAGTTTCGTTTTAATTTTCAACACCGTATTCCTATATCGTCAAGTCTAAAGTCTAGTCTAGTCCAAATAAATAGTCAGTACAGTCCATGAATCATGTCAGTCGATTCAGTAAAGTATTTCAAGCCTAGCAAACAATCAATTAATCACTTATTCTAGTAGTAGAAGCTTTACTGAAAGTTCATTGGGAGTTTTGGTGGAACACAAAATAGCACGCTTTTAGAAGTTGTACCACTTGCCCAACTTGTGTACGTTAATTAATTTTTAATGGTTAATATTCTACCAATATTACACATTAAGAACCGAAATAACACAAATTTAAGAAAATATACAAAATCCACAACGTCACAAATTGAACTCCCGGCAAAACTCCCATTTTTACTTTGGCACTTATCTGACATATTGTATTTTTTATTCTACTTCTTTGTGTGATAAATAACATGAATATTTAACCATTGTAGTCGAGTATAGTGTTGATTCAATGGCGAAATTATGGCACGCGTGCCATAATTGGCACGCAACACAATATTTTGGGCACGTCACTTATCACAAAATTTTGTAATTATTTACTGCAAAAAAACCGTAAAGTAAGTATTACAGTCATGGGATCCGTTTATACATCGCAGGGAAATAACAAATGGATGTTTCGAGTGTTGAGCTGTCATAATAGACATATTGACTCGACACTCAAAGTAAAAGAAAAATATTTAAAGTTGGTATGTATATTAATACTTTCTGAATGGTGATATACGTGATGCCTACCACTGGTTCGGGAACTAGCTCAGCGAGAAGAACCGGCGTAAGAAACTCGCGCTGGGCCATCTTTTACCAATACTCACGTGTTCGATTTGCAACTCTATTGTATTAGCGCAGTATTCTATTTTCAGTGCTCTGAATTTTCACAGGCGTTCCGGATTCCGGAGCATATACTTCCAGCCTAATTTTATAAAGCACATACATCATAAGATTAAGCCGGCCTACACCTTATGATAATAACACAATATGTCTAGATCTAGTAGCTTTTTTGGTAGTATTCGGATCGGAGTCCGATAGTAGTTTTTTATACTTACTCACCGTCCAGTCTGCAAATCAAATATCGCGGTCTTGAAGCGGACTTGTAGACAAATATTTTATATTATTAACCAGTAGATTAGCGAGCCTTAGGGGGGCTCCATCTCAAAAATAGTTTTGGGGCCCCCCCGGCCCGAGTGGTGAGTAAAAATTTGTCGGGGGCTACAGTTAAATTGATACGGCTGATACAGCGGCAGCTACAGCCCTGTGATTGACAATACCTACTTATTGACACTTAGGCTACGATCCCACGAGCGTTTTTTTATGGTCGCAACAGAGTTCAGTTACAGAGAAGTCTGCGCTAATACAATACAGCTGAAAATCGTGTACATCTGTCAAATCTGATATTTGACACTTGACACTTCGATTTTCAGCTATAATGTACTAGTGCTGACTTCTATTTAAAGTGCAGTTTTTTCTGTGCAGTTTTAGTGGGAATGGCCCACCCAGCAAATCCAGTACCGATACTACTAGCCGTCATTAGTGTCAATAGTGTCAATCATTTAAAAATTTTACCTATAAATCCGCGGCCTTGGGCTTGCAGGCTGGATGGGAAGTACAGCCCATAAGGCACTTTAGTAGGAAACGACGCAAAACAGAGTCGGGAACAGTGCTGTTAAGTTTTGCCGGGGATATCAATGGGTGATGTTGTGGATTTTGTATTTGCTTTATAAATTTGTGTTATTTCGGTTCTTGATGAGTAACATAGGTAGAATATTAACCATTAAATATTCGTTAGCGTGCACAGGTGTGGGCAAGTGGTACATCTTCAAAAAACGTGCTATTTTGTGTTGCCTCCAAAACTCCCTAGAAACTTTCAATAAAGCTTCTACCATTTTACTGAATCGACTGACTTGACTCATTGACTGTACTGACTATCTATTTGGAGTTTGTCTAGACTTTAGACTTGAAGATTTAGAAATACGGTGTTGAAAATTGAAAGAAAAATTCTATTTCCCGCTTTTTTAACTTGACACTTGCAAACAGTTAAGCTAAAGCCATATATTTAAATAAAAAGAACACTGTCTGCTGTCTGGCGACAAGGTCAAAATGGAGTTTTGCCGGGGAGTGCAATGGGTGATGTTGTGAAATTTGTAAAACTTCATAAATTTGTGTTATTTCGGTTCTTAATGTGTAATATTGGTAGAATATTAACCATTAAATATTCGTTATCGTGCACAAGTGTGGGCAAGTGGTACAACTTCTAAAAACGTGCTATTTTGTGTTTACCGACAAAACTCCCTAGAAACTTTCAGTAAAGCTTCTACCACTTTACTGAATCGACTGACATAACTCATAGACTGTACTGACTATATTTTTGGACTTTGACTAGACTTTAGACTTGACGATATAGGAATACGGTGTTGAAAATTGAAACGAAACTTCTATTTCCCCCGCCTTTTGAACTTGACACTGGCAAATGGTTATAAGCCGATGCCATATATATATATAAAATAAAAAAAAATAAAGGTCAAAATAACAAGTTTGCTCTGACACAGCGTAGTTTTGTAATTTGCTGCGTTTTCTTTCTCAATTTGCTTGGGCAGTTTGTGATAATTTCGTCGACAATGGTTTATATAATTTTGCCCCTTTTAATTGAAACTGTAAGTAAAGGAAATTCAATTTATATCGTATCTATAAAGTGCTATTCTATCAAAAAATTATATATATTTTTTAATCCTATTCGCTTCGAGAGTGTCTTGCCTCAGACGAGTTTTGCGTTATGTAGACCATGCTTGTTACTATTTAATCTTTTATGTTTGCAAATATACTGGACATGAAACTTCACAGTTCACACTTAATATTATATGTTTATTTTAACTGAAATGCTATAATATTGAAAATGAAATGAAAATATACTTTATTGTGCACAATCAACAGTTACACGCACATACACATTATTGGTATTATGTTCTAAGTTATAGGACTTGAAATTGTTTGTTTCCTTGTCTTTTTTTCCTTTTCCTTCCCTCTACATTTTTAGTAGTTGTACAATATGTGTTTATAGTTCCTATGTGGCTCATCTACATTCTGCAATAATACAATATAAATAGAAAAAATTCGTTTTGTTTCAGATGTTTTCTTTTTGCAACATTAAATCATCAGCTTCTCAACGAGCTTCTTAAATTTAAAATATTTGAAGACTAGAATATAATTTATATAAGAGCATATTTTTATATATTTTGAAGTTGGCAATGAAAATAATCTTATCAGTACTACTAAAGATAATCAAACAAAATACACCAAGTTTTATTTCATAATATTATTAACATTCATACTGAAGAGTTGTTTATCAGTTTTTTTTTAATCATCAATATTTAATATTCTTATTAAAATACTATTTCCTGTGATTTTTCTCGTAACTAAATAAAAAAAGATTATTGTTGACAAGATGGCCTCCCCCGATCCAGAACTTAAGGATGGTCTTGCTATCCCTGGTTGGATGAAGACAAAACCAGTCAAGTGAGTGATTTTTTAAATATTATCTAGCTGACCCATGCAACCATTTTGTTGGGCATTAAAAATTTTTACTTGTAATGAAATTATGAGTTTGGTTCAGTTAGTACTGAGTGCTATACCGCCGTGTTTATGATAAACACAGTACATGAGCCTGAGACACTAAGAAAAGGTTCTTTTAGTACTGAGTGCTATACCGCCGTGTTTGTGATAAACACAGTACATGAGCCTGAGACACTAAGAAAAGGTTCAGTTAGTACTGAGTGCTATACTGCCGTGCTTGTGATAAACACAGTACATGAGCCGGAGACACTAAGAAAAGGTTCAGTTAGTACTGAGTGCTATACTGTCGTGTTTGTGATAAACACAGTACATGAGCCGGAGACACTAAGGTTCAGTTAGTTCTGAGTGCTATACTGCCATGTTTGTGATAAACACAGTACATGAGCCGGAGACACTAAGAAAAGGTTCAGTTAGTACCGACTGCTATACTGCCGTGTTTGTGATAAACACAGTACATGAGCCGGAGACAGTAAGAAAAACAGCCCATAGTCTTTTCATTTTTAACATTTCTCGCAAAATATAGATACGATTACATCTAGTTTTTTACAAATGTATACATAAACATATATTGATTTTTATTTACAAATGATATATGAGTTATAAATCAAGAAAAATTAATTAAGTTATTGAATGAAAATTTTAAAAATAACTTTTTCTTATTAAACCCACAGTGTGTGACTTATTGTGACTATTCATATGAAAAAGTTATTAGGTATCCTGTCAAAAATTACAGTAAGTTCATAAGTTTCTATGAAACTCACTGTAATTATAGTCAATGTGTAAAATAAGAGCATCTATCAAAATACCATATCTAAATCCACGATATGTGCCCATACTGTATTTAATATTTATAATGAGTGTGCCTTGTCGAAAAATGTGACTTACTGTAATTATGGATAAGCTTGTCATCTTGTAAGCCATATTTTTAAATTCCGAATCAGAATATCAGTTGATCAACTTGTGCATGGTCGGTCGGCTTCCGTAAATAAAAGGATTCAGGATCCACTGGTCTCCTAACTGACTGCTCAACTAGTCGACCTGCTGAATCCAGGTTAGACATCACCTATTACTTAAGGGCCTGTCTAATCTTTCAAAAAGTGTCGGATAGTTTATTTGGAAGTTTTGGCGCTGTTTATTTTATATCGATCAACAGAGACAGAACATGCAAATAAGCCTTTTTTGGCAAAAGAAGAAGGGGCATTTTTGTAGGGAGCCCGTCCCCACTAATGTAACACTACAAGACATATTATATCAAATGAAAGGGCTTGAAAGGTGTGTAATTTTATTGTACAAATTTTATTGACAAAATAACTCTAAACCATGGGAGAAAAAAGTTAATGAGGGTTTAAGGGATAAAAAAAAATATTCTGTATTATTGCACTATACAAGCAATAATAATAAATGTATTTTTAGGTACTAGTGGTTAAATTGCTGTACTCTTCTTCATTCTATTTATTACATAAAGATAATGAACACATTACAAGAAAATCTGAATCTTTACATATTATATCATAATTCATATCTTATTATGGGCCATGGAAATTAATACAAGTGCTCTGTATACAATGAGATTTTGTTTGTGGTTACTGGTTATACACAATAGTATTTAAACAATATTAAATATAATATTTAAAATTATTATTAGCGACAATTATACACCTTATATGCATCACCTTAAGAAAGTAGAATTTAAAATCAGTGGCGTCAAGTCGATGCTTGCTCTTTATCGAGCTAGATTGTAGCTATCACTTATCAGTCATGTGATAGGTGTATCATGTAACACTTAAATTACCTACAGAGTACAGACAAAGGGTCAACATAGGTGCTATTTCTTGGACCAAGTATCTTATCATTGAAAGCGACAGAGTAGATTATAGTAACCAAAAAATAGTTAGTATAACTTTGCCCTAGAGAAAATAAAAAGCTTTAAAGTAAGGGTTAATTCACAACGAAACGAAACGATAGGCGACAACGCTGCATTTTTAAGATAGCTATTCAAAATTGAACTTTATTCATAATACACAAGAAGATACAGAAGTCATATGAAACGTTTATCTTTTTGTGTAGTGAATAAAGTTAAATTTTGAATAGCTATCTTAAACATGCAGTCACGTATCGTCGCAGTGTGAACTGTAAGGTAGAGAATGAAATCATTAAAATCTATATTTCTTTACGATCTTTTCCGAAAACATAGACCCAGACCTTTTCATTATATTGTTCATGTTATAAAAATCTCTATTCAATCATCTTTTACCTAGAAACATAGTGACAATCAAAGTAGAAACTCACTGCTACACTTCCTCTAGAAGTTCTTGCTTCTTACCTTTGACCTATAAAAAAGGTTAATATTATAAACCGAAGCCAATCGTATTACGATAAAGGCATCCTATTTTGCATCATTATTTTCCATAATATACGGTTAGTTTTCGATAAGAGCATTTAATGTCGTAGGTAAAGTTTTCGCTATCGTATTGTTTGTAATAATATTATGAGTGAGATAAAAGATTAATTATTTGACCCTACCTCATGCAGTCGGTTATCGTTTATACACAGAATACATAATAGTACAAGGTTTAGATAACTCGCTTTGTTTTCGATTAATTAGGAGGAAATTTAAAGAATTTTCTGTTGATAATTTCTGTCGCATAAAAATTCAACGGAAAAATACACTCTGTCATTCTTCCGTGACCGTGAAAATGTAATGTGTACAGGATTCCTTGTATTCTGTAGCATATTTTATAAAGTACTGTGTCGGCGCTATCTAATATTTCTAACCGTCAAAAGCATTAGACCTTCGGCGAACCTTACACTTAAGAACTTAACGATGTTAAGGTCAACAGCTGCAGTCACAAACTCAGTTTAGTGGCTGTGTTGCAACACTATAACTTGCGATATCGATACGGTTTACCTACGCAAAGTTAATAAATGACCATAATTATTAAAAAAACAAAAAACCAGAAAGCGTCAAATAATTAAGATGGTAGTGTCAACTCTCACGACTAAGGCTTTCTTCTTCTAAGAGTCTTGATAATTATCATGAACTGATGTTGGAGTTTGGAGCATCAAAACTGGTTTCACGTTTATGAGAATACTATTTTGCAGTATTAACATATCGGGACTGGATCGTAATTGTATTATTTCAGGATTTAATTAGCAGAATCGACCTTCTGTTCTACTACAGTAGAGGAAGAGTGCGCTCTATTGTTAATAGCTATAGTCGATGAGTATGATGATTATTAGATTTTACGACCTCTGTGGCTCAGAGGTTGAGCGTGTTAGTGCTCAAGCCGGGGGTCGCGGATTCGAATCCCGCCGAAGGTATAAAAAAAATTCACGGAATTTTTTTTACCGGCTTTCCTGGGTCATGGATGTGTATTAAATGTGTGTATATGTGTATAATTGTATACCTAATATAAAGTATTAAATAATATATTATGTATTTCCGTTGTCTGGTACCTGTAACCAAGTTCTTCGGGAACTACCACGGGACCAGATTGACGTGGTGTGAAGCGTCCATAGATATTACTATTATGAGACAAACCTATAAAATTTATAATCTATTGGAAGTCGGTTAAAAACCTCTGCGATCGTCACTGTTCGCAGGTCTCTGCTGACGTCAATGTTCTATTTATATTTATCAGTGGATAAAATATAGTTTATCTATTGTTCTGCGAAATTAAGTGTGAAAGGAAATAAAGTGCTCATCAAATATATCTGGATTGTGGACATCTATATTATCGGCTCAGGCGCAAAACGCCATAGTAGCAAAACGACATACTCTCAAAAAGACGTATTCTCAAAACGACGTATTCTCAAAAGGACAGAAAAAATATTAGTACAGTCGTCAAAATATTAAGTGTACTAGCTTTTGCACGCGACTTTTTCGTTCACCTTCCCCACCTTCAATTGAGTTTCTTTGGACCCATTACCAGTCTTATAAACTTGGTAGAGCACTGTTGACCCCTGTCACTTCGATTTTATACTAGGTATAGACTTAGCCTACGTTCACATGTCAGTTTTTTGGTGGTTGCTATTGAAAAACTATAATATCCTACTAATATTATAAATGTGAAAGTTTGTAAGTATGGATGGATGGATGAATGTTTGTTACTCTTTCACACAAAAACTACTGAACGGATTTCGATGAAATTTGGTATAGTAGTAGTTTAGGCTCTGGATTAAAACATAGGCTACTTTTTATCCCGAAAAAGTACAGAATTCCCGTGGGATATAGTTTTTATGCGGGCGGAGCCGCGGGCAACAGCTAGTAAATAAAAATATATTTTAAAATCTAATAAAAATAAGTAAATACAGTATTCCTCGACAACATAGTATTTTTAGTGCTAAAAGTAGTCTATGTGTTTGTTAATTCAAAGCTTAAACTTCTACCATACCAAATTTTATCAAAAACCTTTCATAGTTTTTGCGTGATAGAGTAACATCCATCCATCCATCCATCCATCCATCCATCCATCCATTCGTTAGCTGATACTATTAACATGGCAAGTATAAAACTATAATATAATATTGCCTATACACTATACAGTCTTTGTGAATCCCATGCACGAAGTCTCCCGTAAAGATCAAGTATCTCTTCTCCCGTACATAAACATCTGAACATTTAAAACCATGTTCGAAATTCATACACTTTATATCATGGACTGTACAATTTCTGTTCTTTTGAATTTACGTCGTTTTGAGAATACGTCCTTTAGAGAGTATGTCGTTTTGCTACTATGGCGTTTTGCGCCAGAGCCCTATTATCGTCCACTAAAGTCTAGTCTTTTCTGAGCAGGCTATACCACGCTGGCTACTACACTAGACTAGAGGGTAGTAGTACCTAATCATACCAAAGAATGTAAAATTTTGCTAAGCCTAATTACGATCCGGACTATATGATCCGGAATCTGGCGGGCCCGGGAAAATTCAGAGTACTGAAAATAGAACTATGCGCTAACACAATAGAGTTGAAAATCGTGTCGAGCTGTCATATAATATGACATTGACATTTGACTCGACACTCATGTGTTCGATTTTCAACTGTATTGTATTAGTCCAGAGATCTAATTTTACTGCTCTTCATTTTCACCGCGGCGTTCCTAATTCCGGAGCATAACATAGTCCCAGCCTAAGACGAGCACTTGCACGCGACAAACACTTAAAATTTTCCTGTACACTTGTACCGAAGCCAAGATATAGGAATATTTATAGAATACAGTATTGGCAATTAACCATTCGCGTAGCTTATGCGTTTTGACAGTGCGGTACGTTTGTTTTATGATTATATTGAATTAGTTAAAAAACGTGTCAATATTTTCTTTGTTGTCTCTGAACCTATGTTTTTTTCACCGTGCCTACGTAGGATATCACATGTTTTTTTGCTCAGGGGAGTGTGCATAACGACAAGCTCTGATTGGCTGGAGCTCTGTGACGTCACATATATTTTTGTTTATGTTGGAATTATCGCGATAAGGCAAAATGCCGCTAACGCCATACATCCAGCTAGTATATAATGGTGTTTTGAACATAGTAGGATTTTAGTTGATAACTGTGAATCTTGTGAATACGAGGACCGTTTATTTGATAGCAATACTAATAATACTGTAGTGCAATAGAATAGATCATATGCAATGGTGAACTACAGTTTGCGAATATATTTTGACAAGAGTAGCAGCTTGATTGCGTAAGTCTTTAGTGCATGGATACTAATTTTATGACCAACACTGACGAGCTACCTGTGTAAATTATAATATTATTGTTAGTTATGTGTAACGAAAACATGGATTCATGGTAATCACAATATTATGAATTTAATTCCCATTGAAATTACTACAGACATTATCAATCCTGATTTCTGGCTGATCTACGGCCGGTTTCAATAACCTATCTACCAATAACTATTTGTTTAAAAAGTCGCCATTCATTTTTTCATTTGCGGTTTTATGCGATAAAAATGTGACGTTTTTAAAAAATAGTTATTGTTAGATAGGTTATTGAAACGGGCCTTTAGTCGGTAGTGCTTACTTGCGTAGAGGATCTTTAGGTGTTGTGGAATCTTCTCAGCAGTGTCAATTTCTTTTTGGCATGTTTCGTTGGGCAGTTAAAAAGTTTAGCGAAAATAACACAAACAACAGGCTAGGCGGCTATTGAACTTTAAACATTTTACGTTTTATTGTAAGACCTTGAATCTAGAGCTTTGTGAACCTGTCTCTAGTATCTCGAAATTAAATATCAACGCAGTATTAAAACGGAAATTTTGTTTACAGAGAATTCGAGCCTTTTGCCGCTTCGCCTCCCGAAGACTCGTTCTTTTACATACGTTACCCCACGACCGACGTGATATTTGGCAAGACGAAATTCGCCAGTGATCTGCCGTCAGCCAATAAACAACAGGCGGAGTTTTCCACTACAGAGTTTAAAGAAGTCAAAGAGAAGGACTGGTCCAAACACACCAAACCCTGTCAAGATGTTATGCATTCCTTTGGACCGATTAACACAGCTAGTGAGTTTCCTAAATTATTTTATAGCGTTATTAGGAAGAGCCAAGGCTTATGACGAGTTTATTTCGTCAGTTCTCCCGGTCGCAGTGGTAGCTTTTTCTGTTGACTTAAAAAAAAAACTCCCCCCTTATTAATAAAAATATTTACACCACAGATACGCTCACAGATCCATGTTGCTGTCTTTGACTGTCAAATCGCTTTCCCAAAGTATCAGACAAAGACAGCAGCAACAGCTTTACCGCGGCAGTCCCCGAGTGCCACACGTCTTTTTTTTTATGTTCAACGATAACTCCGCCGTCTGTAATCATCATATAGTCTGTAGTAATCATTATCATTATCTTCCTAATGGAAGCTTGGCGCGTATTCAATTATACATTCGACCGTTTATTTTAAACTTTCATAAAATGTGTTAATAATAATTTAACAAATATCACTAAAAAGGGAAAAAATATTATTATTTTATATTTTGTACAAAAAAGTATTAAATAGAAGAAAGAATAAAATATTTTCAGTTCACAACAGACACAAATATACCATGACATAAAATAGGAAGATACAACTTAGAAGAACTTTAGAACTTATTTTCTTAATAATTCCCCTTTTAAATTTGGCTGAAATCTTAACTATTTCTCTACTGAATCTTCAAAATTTTGTAGTCGGTACCAGCCAACTTGAACGTGTGTTCTATTTTAAATATTGTTTTATCAGAATAAATTTTGTTCGGACTGGTACCGACTTGATTGAATTATGAAGATTCATAATTTTGAAATTCAAATTTCAGCCAAATTTAAAAGGGGAACTATTTAGAAAATAAGTTTTATTTCATACTTTTTTGTGCATTTTTACTTTGGAAGTCGGTTTAATTTTTTGTTTAAAAATAATAATAATTGTATAAAACCCACTGGTTGGGAATTCCTGCTCTGCAATAAGAATATAGTATGTATTTTGAATTTTGATAAACCACTATCAGCATCGCGTATCGCGTCACGCTTAGAGAAAAAATATAGTCGCACATCAAAACGTTAATACATAATATCAAAAGTAAGCCATAGGTAATGGATATTGAGTATAGAGTAAGTAAATATTTTGTGTGGGCGTTAAATAATGAAAAGAAACACTAGAAACATAATGGTAATGCGTAATACTTGCAGTTTGCACTGACGAGTAATATGGAAAATCCACTTAACATAATGCATGATACATAACATGTATATAAAGATATTGTTTGTTAACACAAATAACCCAGTATCATACGTCATAATTATTTTGTTTTGATCACTGTTTATATAATATAATAAAGTTCTTTATAATATTATATTATCTTTATAATATTCTTCAACACGAATCTTCTAGTCGAGCCTTTTTACGCAACAATCATTTGTTTATTTTAATTTTGTTATGCTATTTGGCGTTACTTTTGCTTATACTTTTTCATACTGAATTAAAGCCAATATTTCTTGATATCTGTGAGTTTTGTTCCAATTTAGTTACCATTGTTTTAAAAACATATACACTATATAAATATTCTAGTCAGTATAATATGTAGGTACTTATAAACTTAAAAGGTTTTTAATATTTTTTCTTGGAATTTAATTAAATCATGAGAATACACTTGGAGCGTGTGACGTCGGTGTTTTGCAAATAAAATATTATTATCTCTACCAAGATTGTCAAATGTGACTTTACTGGTTACGTATTTTGCCTCACAAATTTGCATGGAATTATTTAAAAAATATTCAAAAGATATTTTTGTTCATTAAATTAAAAGGCTTTCCAAGTTGATGACGCAAGACATGCTGATAATAATTAACCCTGATTAGACAGACAGTCTTCTTTATTTATTCTGATTTAAATTGGTTACATATATTTTCATTAGAATATCCTTATAAACGTAGATATTAATTAGTTATTATGCCTCAAAACTATGTACTAGATAGTGTTAAATGATTTCGGCCTTGGCTATGTACACTATGTGTGTGACTACTGGCTAATTAAATCTGCCTTGCACTGCACTGCACGGAAGTGCACATTACACGGAAGCCTTTAGATAAATAGCGATCGCCATAATAAGTATATATATATTTAATAATATTATTTACTAATTTAATAGATAAAATATCATAAACAAGATGCTATGGCCTTCGAACTGGTATGAGTTATAAACCGATCTCATTTCAGTAGGCATTTGCATGGTGTAAAAATGTTAAATTTGATTGTGAATGGACACTTTGTAAATTGTCCATTGATATAGAACAATGAATTGTTGATAGTTTCTGTTATGGTTCTGTAGCTGGTAACATACGTAAGGCTGACTTCCTGATACTGAGCTGTCCGATTTTTAAACCTCCAGGTCTATCATGTTAACATAAGCCAATAGTTGTCATGATTCAATGATTTGATGAAATACCAAAAAAGTGCTTAATTTTTTTACATCATCTAACTAGAAAAGAGCTGATGATGATCTTTAAACTGCTGATCAGGTCATGGTTACCTTACCATGTTCTTTAAATATCGTTGAAGTAACACGGTACCAAATTTCGAATCGATCGGACATAAGGAAGTTAGTCAGAAAAGAGCTGATGATCTTCAAACGGCTGAAAAGATTTTCATAAAACATGGCTAAGAACACTCGGGATAAAATTATCTATCAAACAAAAAAAAAAACTAAACGAAAATCGGTTCATCCGTTTGGGAGCTACGATACCACAAAAAAATACACCGACAGACACGTTAAACTTATAACACCCTCGTTTTTGCGTCGGGGGTTAAAAAAGAGTTAAATTGCTAGATATATTAAAATATAATTAAATTGTATGCATGGATTTCCGCAAAGTACTATCATCTAACATTTCAAAATTAATAGGTCTAGGTGAGGGCTCTCTAATCGCTATTGAAGAAAATTATATCTATACAGTGCAACCATGTTCTTAATGTCTTTTGGGAATCGCCGTTTTTTCATACATCGTCTGTCATTCCCATAAATAAATGATAATAACTGCCGAGGCACATTAAAAATGTGGTTGTTATTTATGTGTACACTAAAACCATGTTGCTTTTTTTTATTTTTTGATATTCGTTTTTCTATGGAAATTACAGACGATGTATGAATAATTTTATTTTACAGACGATGTATAACAAATTTATTTTTTAAGTAATCTCGGCGAATTGTCAAGCAGTGATCGAGCTGATGATGATGAATTATAGCTAATAACTCTCAAATCTCAATCACTAATACTACATATTTCGAACAAAAAAATAATATCAAAATCGGTTCAACCGTTTGGGAGCTACGATGCTACGTCAGACTGCCAGAGAGACACGTCAAATTTATAACACCCCTCTGTTTTTGTCGAGGGTTAAAAACGACCATTGCCAAAATCCACTGAGGTGGTACTGTAAGACCTTGTCCAGAAAGGAAAAATACGTGCGTAGACCTACGCACGTAGAGATTATTATCAAAAGAAAATGTCGGGCGGTCTATCTGTGATCCCAACTTGGGACTTTTCGCCTAAATTTAGGGAGATAAAGTTTCTGAAGGGGTTATAGGGATTTATTTTTCTACAGACTAAGGAAGGTTTCTAACATTATTGCTTTTGGGTGGTACACTCAAAAAATAATAGCATCGAATCGATGACTAATTATTTGTCATCAGTTGTCATTTGCGTTAATTGATGTGTAGGTTAATTTTATTTACAGATCTCGAAACTTTTTATATAAATCGGTATTTAAACGTATATTTAACTAATTAAATAAAAGCTTTGGTATGTGTGCTATAATATTAGGTCATTACATATGACTAATGAGGAACATAAAGTAGATTTTTTAAAACATAATATTCTATTTAATCAAAGTATATACCATTGCAATCTATACACTATTTTCATCTCATAGGTAGTTCATTAATTCCTTTACTAAAAAAAACCATTCGGACAGGAATCAATAAAATCTTTGAAGGCGCTTTGGACTGCCCCATCGGTGTTGAATTTTTTCCCTTGCAAGAAGTTCATTATTGTGCCGGTTGAGTAATGTAACGCAGCAGTCGACGCGTGTTTGTCGGTTTGCTGCACCTATGTTTAAGATTTTTATTATGTAATACACATCCATGACCTAGGAACACAGAAAACTTTTTGTCCCCTGGCGGGATTCAAACCCGCCACCTCCGGCTTGAGCGCCAACGCGCTAACCACTGAGCCAAAGAGGTCGTCAAAACCGACTGGCTTTAGCTCATACCTGCGTATAACCCTGATGTATTCTCTTTTCAGTAAAGTCCCCGAACGTGAAGCCGAAGCCCGCGGGAGTAGACGATGGCTTCAAGGGCGAGGGCGCGGCCTGCGGCAGCTCCGTCCTCAAGGTCAGTATATTTCCGTTATGGCGGCCGTGACTAGTGACATTGAGATGAGAAGAAAGAATAGTCGCTGTTACGTGCTATACTGACCGTCCAGCCTGCAAATTCAGCGTCAGTACTTATTACAGTCATTGGTGTCAATCGTGTCAACAATTTGTAATTTTACCTACTAGTCCGCTTAAATTTGACACTTTTGACAGGCTGCTGGATTTTGATGGTAAGGATGCCCTTTTAATTATTGTTGCTATTTCCATCATGGCCGCCGTGATATGTGGCACGTCAAATTAAAATAGTAAAGTTTATGGTCTTGCATTTGGTCATGTCAGTTTCACACAGTCAAACTACCTTTTTTTTTTATTCAGGCCATAGCGTTTTACAGACCCTAGAAAAGCTGCTAATGTATGATCACCTTGAACCTATCGGCCCATCGTTATGTAACTTTTAACTTTAATTAATCTTCGGTGATATTAGACCAATAACTATTGAGTATTCACTTGTGCACAATAAATACGTTACAGTACCGGGCCAAAAATAATGTTTTCGTTTTTGACGGCTTTGTAGAGCATCTCTATTCTCTATCAAACACTGCCAGCATACATATTATAGACAAGGCATGTTAAGAAAAAATTTGTCCCCACTTAAATGACCCCACTTTTGGCGTTGTTTGGGGCTATTTTGACATTTGATGTATGTCGAAATAAAGTTGGCATAACTTTTTCTTGTCTGAAGATGTGTTCTGTCAAATGTACGTCATAGTCCATCCTTCGTTTTGAAATTAATGACTGCCAGTAGAAATATGGCGAAATGTCATTGCGAACGCTCTACCGGCCTCTGAGTTAAATATCTCTTCAAAGATTAATGTGCATTCTGTTTGGACGTGTATTATTAAAAATTGGTTAATATTGTATCTAATAGTCTACAGTCTACACATTGCATTCACTTTGCAATGTCAAATAACTTTTAAGACTCATCAATAGTAGCTATTGAGTATCATCGTTGAGGTTTATTGAGATTTATTGCTTTGAAATTGCTCAATTATAGTTCATAAAGACTATAATTATTGATCAAAATTTCTCAGTAAGGGCACCTTTTGGTTTTGTTACTCTTCTAAAATACTACTTTAATTAATATATTAATGGTTACGCAACATTAGTCGAAAATATTTAGGCCCTTGTTCTCACGAGGCACTATTTTTTCATTGCATTAAAAAGTGTTCGAATATAACAAATGCATTTCCATGTTTCTGTTGACACGGCAGCGCTTTTTTTCCTCTGCTCTTTTAGGTGGCGCAGTTTTCTATTCTAAACGTTGGGCGCTAACCACATACTAAATAAAGAATATTGCTATTAATATATTATAGAATTTAAACTAGTTATATAAATATAAACTTATGTAAATTTTTAGCAAGCGCCGTTTAACAAGGCACTAAATTGTTCTTGTCAATTTATTTTTATCATAATGTACTTAATTATATTGTTAAAGTTTCGAATTTAAACTTTATTATAGTCTTCATACAGTGTTTAATTTTCATACAGTGTAACAAAACCCTTAGAATTATTTCTGTTCATTCAGAGCATGTATTCAGAATGCATGTTGTTGTCTTTTTCTAGCAACACAAATCGCTGTACCTGTGCTGTGTATAGTTACCGGTATTTTGCAGAAACCATTTTCACTTTTACTAAGCCATAGGCCGTTAATATATATTAATATGTATACATACATAAGCCATTAGGAGAAAAAGTGACTAAAAGGGTCTCTGTCAGAACAGTGACATAAAAATGTGTCCGGCGTTTGTTTGAATTAATGCGAAGGAAAAAAGCGCTCGTGAGAACTAGGGCTTAGTTCAGTCTGTAGTAGTAATAAGAGTACTTAAATAAGTGCGGGGCTAATTCCTTGCAAAATTCTATTCAGTTCTTTCCGGAAGTACAGTATGCACTTTGTAATAAATATAAGTGACACCTTTGACTTCCAATTGTATAAATCTTAGATGCAAGAAAATCGGAATAATTTTAACTTTTCCGAATATCATTATGGAACACATATTTTATTTGAATTATTACATAGTTAACTTTATTTACGACTGAAACAACTTCTTGTGGTTATTCTATATTCTATGTCACAAAATTAGTAGCATTAAAATACAGGAAAATCAACGAAATTGGATATCCCGTATCCGCAAATGTTAAATGTTACGAGGGCGGGTCAATAAGTCCGTGACTTTTGGAATAAAACACAGATTTTTTGATAAATAAATCATTTTATTTTTCAACGTAGTCCCCCTTGAGCTTTATACACTTTGTCCAACGCTTCTCCAATTTTTTTATCCCTTCCAAAAAATATGATTTGTCGAGGTCCTCAAAATAGGCCTTTGTTTGCGAGATGACTTCATCATTGGAGTCAAATCTTTTTCCACCGAGCCATTTTTTCAGGTTTGGGAACAAGAAGTAGTCACTCGGAGCCAAATCTTGAGAATAGGGTGGATGTGGGAGCAATTCATAGCCCAATTCATGGATTTTTGCCATGGCAACTGCACATGTGTGCACCCTTGCATTGTCTTAGTGAAAAAGAACGATTTTCTTGGCCAAATGAGGTCGGTTTTTTTTCAAATCCTCATTGAAGCGGTCCAATAAGTTGGCATAATATTCCCCATTAATTGTTCTTCCCTTTTGAAGATAGTCAATGTGGATTATCCCACGTGCATCCCAAAAAACAGTCGCCATAACTTTATTGGTTGACAAACCCACCTTGGCCTTCTTTGGCGCCGATTCACCCTTAGAAACACACTGTTTTGACTGTTGTTTGGTCTCTGGTGTATTGTGATGGATCCATGTTTCGTCCACAGTTAAAAAACTCGTCCATATTGTGATTAAACAACTCTAAACCTTCCTGTGAAGTTGTTACACGATTGCGTTTGTGGTCGACTGTGAGCAAACACTCATGCCCAAGTGATCATTCAAAATTGAAACCACTGAGCCATGCGAGATGCCTATGGCTTCCACAATCTCTTGCACTTTCAATCTTCGGTCGGCCAACATCATATCGTGAATTTTTTCGATTGTTTCGGGTGTAGAGACCTCAACTGGGCGTCCAGGACGCTCGGCATCTTCAGTGCTTGTAAGGCCACAACGAAATTCAGTAAACCACTTTTTTACCATTGAAATCGATGGTGCAGAGTCCCCATATTATTTATCAAGCTTAGCCTTGGTCTCGGTAATGGTTTTTTTTCGCAAAAAATAATGCTTAATAAGCACACGAAATTCACTTTTTTCCATTGTTTCCTTAAGTTACTGGATAGTCTGATAAAGATAGCTGTAAAACACAAACTAACTGACGCAGCAAGTTCAAATTTTGATAGGAGTCAACTGACAGATGCCTGTTGACAGGAGTAGTGTTGCTTTTTCAGTAAGGAGGTTAGAAATTCAAAAAGTCACGGACTTATTGACCCGCCTTAGTACTTGCCAGTTTATAATTAATCAGTGTAAGGTCTCTCTTCAATTATAAAAATCTCGATACCCAAACTTTACTCGATACTTTCTCGCATCATCAAGCAAAAGGTTTTCTATAGCATGATCCTAAATAACATAATATGTTATTAATTCTATGTATTTATAATTAAGTCATTTGTAAATGCGCGGAGGTACATATTTGTACACTTTAAACCTAGACCTGCCCTAAACCTATCATACGAAGGCCAAATACTTTTTGCGTTACCCTAATATATCAAAAATAGTATTTCACAGTCACTTCAGGTCTGATATAACGAGACATGCTAGGCTATACGATTCGGAATTCGGTAGGCCGGTGAAAATTCAGAGCATTGAAAATAGAACTCTGCGTCATTACAATAGAGTTAAAATAGAAGGGTCAAGTGTCGAGCTGTCATATATAACATTGACATTTGACTCGGCACTTGTGTGATCGATTTTCAGCTCTATTGTATTAGTCCAGAGTTCTTATTTTACTGCTATGAATTTTTACCGGCGTTCCGGATTCCGGAGCATAATAGATATATGCATATATACCTATCTTACTAAAACTCTGCCACTTGAAGCTTATATGAACTATCCATATAAATCTTCCAGGTCGCCCACCAGATGATCCAGTCGAAGTCTCCTCGCGGCTTCACGGTCGCGTCGCCCGTCACGGACGACTCCGCCCCCGAACTGTCTGACAAGCTGCGGCACAAGCTGATGACGCGGCGCAACAGCAGGAGCCTGCCCGCTACGCCGGCGCACTCCCCGCCCGGCAGCCCCAACAGCAGGCGGAAAAACACCAGCAACCGGTAAATATTCTAGCTATTGGTCGCAGCTTCGCAGAAAATAATACCGACTGATGTACCAATACACATCTCAACCACAATATAAATAATGTACAGTAGATCATCTACATACTAGACAATTTCAAGTACACGGCTAAATTCCGCTACTGTACATTATTTCTATTGTGTCTCAACTAATTATCTATGTATCGCGGCGCCGGCATGGTGTTGGCGGCAAATCTACCGGCCTCGGCGGTGCGTAGGTACATAAATATCTCGGAAGATCAGGTACTCACATGTCTTCGTTCAATCTCCTCTGAAGCCATTGGTAGTGATGGCCTGAGTAAGGATATGTTATTCCCAATTGCTGATTTGTTGTCTCCAGCTATAGCCTATATCCTTAACTTTTCCATTAGTTCAAGCACTTTTCCTTCCATGTGTAAACATGCCCATATAATACCTCTTCCTAAAACCTCTTAATCCTACTTTACCTTCTGATTATCGACCCATTTCCATTTTACCAATCCTTTCTAAAATTCTTGAGCAAGCAGTTACCAAACAATTCAGTGATTTTCTAAACACCAATCATATTTAAAGTCCATACCAGTCTGGGTTTCGTCCTGGGCATAGCACTATCACTGCGTTGCTGAAAGTAACGGACGATATACGGTATGCAATGGACAACAGACTGCTAACAATTTTAGTTTTATTAGACTAGTTGCGTTCAATTCGGTAGACTACGATATTTTGCTGGCCATACTTAGGTCCTTAGGTGTATCTTCTTCTACGACAGCATGGTTTGACTCCTACCTGAGAGGACGAAAGCAACGTATATTTACTCCTGACGTTAGTTCTGACTGGTCCAGCATTACTGCTGGTGTCCCACAGGGAGGAGTATTGCTTTTTTGCCCTATTACTTTTCGCGGTCTTCATAAACGAAATTACAAGGTTCATCCCTTCTGCCTACCATTTATATGAAGTTAACCTGCATATTTACAGGCACACTAGTATTGAGGAAATTGATCTTGCTATTATTGCTGTTAACCAAGATCTTTTAAATATATTTAAGTGGGCGAACACTTTTGGACTTCTGGTTAATCCAAAAAAGTCGCAAGCTCTTCTCATTGGCAGCAGGCAGTTGCGCTCCAGGGTTGATTTTGAATCTATTAGCAAAATAATTTACTGTAGTGATGTATTGGACTTTAGCGACAATGCCAAAAATTTAGGTCTAATTATTGATTGCAACCTGTCGTGGTCTGCTTATATTATTGGTATAAGCAAAAAGTTACATCATTCTTTGCATACATTAAAAAGACTACAGAATTTCCTTCCTCTACCCACTAAAATTCTTCTAGCACAATCCTTATTATTGCCACTGATAAATTACGCTGACTCCTGTTTTTTGGATGTAACTGAGGAGCTCTTGTGTAAACTTGAACGTCTCCAGAATATGTGCATACGCTTTATTTTTGGACTACGCAAATTCGACCATGTTACCGAGTTTAGCAACAAATTAGAATGGCTTACCATCAGTCTTCGTCGGAATTTTCATATTTTAACCCAGTTGCTTAAAATTCTAAAATTGTCAAACTCAATTTTCATATACTGCCCCGAGCGATAGGCCTCTGCGTAATTGTAACCCAAAAAAGATACTCGACACCCCTTGGTGTAACTCAAATTTCTACTCCAACTCGTACACGGTCCGAGCTGCCCAGCTGTGGAATGCTTTGCCTGAACATGTGCGGCAGAGTCCAACAGAGGACACGTTCAAGACTAGGCTGAAGAATAATTTCTTATTGTCATCAGCAACAAAAGAGTCTATGTTGGTTTATTTAATCATATTATTATTATTTATTAGATTCATTAATTTTTGTTTATTATTCTTTTATGTAGGTATCATTATATTTATAATATGTATTAGTATTTATTCGTTTATTATCATTATAAATCAGTTATAAGTAATTGTCTCTTTTCCAATCTGATATTATTCTTTTCTGTACTACCTGTGTCCTACTTATTTTATTTTTCCTAAACTCTGTCTGTCTGCTGGCAGAGATCTCTTTTTAGAGATAAGCACGCCTTTGTACCATCTCTTTTGTGTATTTTGTAATATTTTGTGTCACTTTAGTTGTGTACATGAAGAATAAATAAATAAATGACAAGAGTAGAGTGCCTTCACCTGAATGGCGTTTAACTGAATTAGTTTTTAACGGGCTTAATAAAAATACGCCATATATACTGCATATATATAAAGAGAAGAAAAGTAAACTAAGTATGCTTATTATACCGTATTTTTCCTCAGATGCAATAAAAAATCACCCGGTATTCCTATTACAATTTCCAGTTTCTTCACATCCCCGTACGAACCAGTGGAGGAGTTTGGCAGCCGCTCCTGGCTGACGATGGCTCTGCTCGGGTTCAAGAAGGACCTCGCCACGTCCACCTCGACGCTTGCTGAGGAGGAATTCGTGGAAAACCGGTTGCAATGTATGTATTGGTTCACTTCATCAATATATTTCTTGTCTGTCGTCTCCTGAGCTATGTCCCCTAGCACAAATGGAGCCAGATATCCGCGGGCAATAAAAAAATAAATCACATGATCCGCTGCTAGTAATTGCTCTGTCAACAACAATATACTTTTAAACACATCATGTAGTTGTTCTGACGTAGGCATTGGGCAAACGCAAAAATATTTTTTCCATAATGGGGGTTATGGGAAAAATATTTTATGCTTGTAGAGCAAATCCTAGAGTACGAAACGGAGGCCCAAAATTGCCACGACATTAAAACCTACCTTCAATTTTATCATTTTCAGCTTGCTCCCTCGCGGAATCGGTTGAGAATCTCGGACCGGCGCCCAAACTGGAGCCCATCCACACGCCCGAGTCCCAGCCCAAACACAAACCCCCGGCCTACCGCCCCAAACCCTCCGAGCTGCGGGAAATGAACTTCTGGTCGCCCACTTCTATGTGAATATGTCTATGTCTTACGTGTCACTGATCTGCATTGAAGTAGTAGAGACTGTCGAGACATTGTTACAGACCTTATCTTGCAATCTTAGTCTGGAAAATGGGTGGTCACATAAAATGTGCTCACTGGAGCACTTTTGTATTCGATTCCGGCCTTTATAGTGAAGGCCGACGTAAATGTCTGACGGGGGAATTTTCAATCGTTACCTAAATTTAGAGGTCTCATGAATCATACTGTTATTGTCTCTCCTCCTCAGAATGATGAAGCCACTATGTAACACAAGAGCTAAATATTGAAGGCTGGGACTATATTGTCCGGAATCCGGAAGGCCGGATAAAATTCTGAGCATTGAATATAGGACTCTGGACTAATGCGGGTCATGAGTGTCGAGTCAGATTTGACATTGACATCGACACCTGTGTATTCGATTTTCAGCTCTACTGTATTAGCGCAGAGCTCTATTTTCAATGCTCGGAATTTTCCCCTTACGGATTCCGGACAATATAGTACCGATCTAAAACTAATCACCGCATTCAACGTCGGTTTCGTCAACGTCAGTACTGATATCATGTGATGTTACTAATTTATGTCCGTGTCCTGTATGTATCAGTAGTATGTGAAGTTCTATTTCTGAACATAGCTGTAATTCCATCAACATCGAAACTACTTTCATCGCATGTGTTTTAAAATAATATTTCCACTACATGTATGTTTATGTGTTATTTATTTACATTTTTAAAAGTATCCACATATAAATAGAAGTAAGAAATCCATTATTGTACAAGTTTAAATGCACTAAAATACCAAAATTTTGATTTTCCCAATTTAAAACCATATTCTTCTTTCATTCGTTAGGTTTGTTGATACAATGTAGAGTAAATAACTGTAATATTAATCTTTGAATTATTAAAACTCATAAATCATTTAATTAAAATTACCCTATATTTACTTAATTAAGTTGAATTCCATTTATATCAGTAGCAACTAAATAATGACAAATTATTTAGTTGTTACTCATATAAATGGAATTATTAAGCTTGTTACAATAGAAATTAAACATAGCTGATATTAAGCTTCAAACTTTCACAGTAGGTAGTCATGCAACTAATTTTTATTAGCATTTTTTTTAAAGTAAGAAAAATATGGTTACAATTTGCAGGAGAGTTTGTTGTAGATTTATTTAATTAAGCGTTACCGTCACATTTTTTATTACTTCAGCCAGATTCAACGAGTAAAAAGTACTTTTGTAATGTTATGATGCTAGAAAAATACTTAAGAATGTTTGGAGATTGACTTGTTTCTCTGGGATGTATGATCTGTGTTCTTTGATGATATCTTTATTATTTCAAGTTACAAAATGAAATAAAATCATTGTGGAATCGAAAATGTTGTTACATCACTTTTTATCTTTCTGTTACTTTAGAAGAGATGTGTATTAATTATTTTGACAATATGAAGTGCATGTAGCAATAAAAAATGTATCTTAAGAAATTAATATGGCAATACAGAAACGTAAGTTTTTCAACAGAATTATGTAGTAAGACCAAAAAAATGTAAGTTTGTCATTGGTAAAAAAAAAATATGGTATTGCCGTATGTGAAAATGATATTAAGTTTGTTATACTAGAGTCGCCGAGTAGAGAAAATATTGTGACGTATTATACTTTTTCCATGTTATAATGTTTCAAACCACGGTAAATATACATTTTTTCTGTTCATAATTGATTACTGTAAATTTTCAATTTTCTCGTGCATAAACTTCGCATAATTTTACTCTGCTCGACGTCTGAAGCAAATTGGTGAAAGGAAATACGCGTATTTTCATATTATTTGGGTAACACGGTATATATTGGTACGGTCGTTTTGAAATACGAGATGGACTCGGGTGTATTTTGTATACCGTCTTACGTTCTATGCCGCCTTTTATTACTTAGGTTTGGAGCTGACGCTCTGTACAGTCCGTTCAGAGTTATTTTACCTCTGATAGGACTTTTATGCCAACGACATAAGGTTCACTGTCATAGAAACTGCGAGGGTAAAATACCTTTAAACAGACTATTAGGTTAGGGTAAGTCTTGTCTACATCGGTTCAGCACAGACGCTGTCAATTTTTGGCAAAGTTTAGCAAAACGTTTGATTATCTTTAGCAGATGCTTTTTAAAATAACAATATATTAAAGTATTTAATAAACGATACTGTATCGAATTGGTTTTTATTTTCAATACAGCTGTACACTTGCAAATAAAACTATTTTTACGGATTTTATCGCGCTTAGTTTTCATTCCGATTTCCGACGGTATCGAAATCTATAATTTCACCGCGGATTCAAGATGCTGTAAGCAAATTCTGCGTAAATATTTTATTTATGAAATGGACCAGGAAATGAGCTGACGAGTCCGGTAATCTCACTCACTCGGCGAAACACAAAGCAAGCGTTATTTAATGCCGGTTATCTGCGAGACAATGGTATTTATCCGAGCTGGCCCATTCGTGCCGAAGTATGGCTCTTCCACGTCAATTGATCGGAACACAAATAATAATTCTCCATGTTCCGGGTAGTTTGAAAAACTGAAACATAACACACCTGTCACCTCAGTTCTTCCGTGACCGCGGCCGCTCTAAAGTAGCCGAAACGTCGGGATATACTAAAATGAAAATAAATCGGATTGAACTCGTATAGGTAGTAATATTCGCGTTAAAAAAGTTGTGATATTATTTGCAGTAACATTCCCGTAAACAAGAAGTTAACAGATACATAGTGGCCCCATACACGGTCCGGTTTTCCTTCAGTTCGGCCTGAACGGATGCAAAATCGTATCGTCTGTGTGCAATTTTGAGATCGCATCAGTCGGCCGTATGGACTGAAGCGATTCTTTCCAGTGTTGCCAAGTCTGTTTTTGCGAAACTACTAAACTCTCGTCGTTTTCTACTAAATACTACTAAAAGAGTACCGATAACTTTAAAAAAGCTACTAAGCTTAGGAATCCCTAAAAATCTTTTTAGGGATTTTGTGTTTACAAACACACATACATTTTCAGTTTTAATATTTAACCGTTAATTAAAAAATATAGTAGGAAATATTTCGTATATAGAAATTAAATCGGTAGTTTAAGCGATTTACGGATGCGTGCTACTATCATACACCTTATCACAATAGCACGTGCTATTGTGATAAGGTGTCATAATAGCACATAGAAGCAGGCCACTTTGCATATTATGATTACTGTCTAGCTATTTTCTACAAAACCACTACTATAACATTAAATTCCTACTAAGGAGGGAATAAAATTTAGTAGTAAAACTTTGTAAAAAAAACTTAGCTGGCAACATTAATTCTGACCTGTACGGATGGACTGAACGGCAATAAAATTGGACTGAACGGTAATAAAATTCGAGTGTAAAATAAAACCGGTCAAGTGCGAGTCGGCAAGATGAGTTCCGTAAAAAATGGAAAAAATTACGTTTGTTGTATGTGAGCCTCAAATTTTTATTTTATTCTGCTTTTAGTATTTGTTGTTATAACGGCAATAGAAAAACCTATATCATACATTTGTGAAAATTTTAACTGTCGCGCTATCACGGTATAAGGTTAAGATATAGCCTGGCGACAGACTGACGAACAAAGTCTCTGTAATAGGGTCCCGCTTTTACCCTTTGGGTACGGAACCCTAAAAATGGCACGTGGTCATAAGAAATTTATTTAAGTTCATTGAAGTAATTAAAACTTTAAAGCCACTATGGTTTATAAAATCTAAAGACTATAAAACAAAGAGAAATGATTTCTATAACATATTAATTACTGGAAAAATATATGACACAATAATTTGGTTTCGTCGATAGCGTGATTACAATTGCAGCAAAATACAATAAATAAATAAAATAATAGCCTAAACTGACCAAGAGCACGTCACGACGTGTCTAAGGAGGGTTCCATAACTATAAACGCGCAATAAGTTTTCTTTGAATCACTACAAAAGTTATTGTCATAAAGTTATTACAGAAGCTAGGAGAGCGGCGGACAGACAGACAGACGGACGGTGAAATTATAAGGGTTCCTTGAGTATTACGGAACCCTAAAAACACGACCGAAGCTCACGGCAATCTTCCGTGTATGTGCTTGAATCCGTTCAGGCCGAACCTTAGATTAAAACACCTAGAAACCGGGTACGCGCATGAAAAGTGAAGTAAATCATACTGAGCCATATCGGCTCAGTTTGTTCGAACGACCCGTCGGTTGTCAGAGTCAAGCGCTAGTTCATACATCTCCGACTATTAAAAACATTATGATGGCTTGTGTCGTTATTGGGTGTCACAATGCATCGGAAAAGAATTAAAAAAGCTTCGATCATAACATTTCATATATGAAATGTTATGATCGAAGTTTAAAATAAAATCATATTATATCGCTATCTTGCTGCCCTATTGTGAATTGTTAGTGTTACTAGTAAAAATAAATTTATTTAAAAAATTTCATGGCTAACTAATAGTTGCAACTAAGACAAAGTTTTATAATTTTTTCTGATTTTTTAAATTATGATATTTAAAGTATTGCCCGTATTAAGATAATCCTTAATATATTCCTTAATACCAGTTTAATATAAATAAAGTTCACAAATTGTGTTTAGATGGTTTAAAATAAAATATATGTTATATTTTTACATCTCACGATATTAAGAAAAGCAAATACAATAATCCCAATTTTAAGAGATGTACACACTCCACAACTTTAAAGTTTTGTTTGTGTGCATGTCGATATGTAATGCTTATGCCTACATCTGTTGATTGCTTTATTTTGTACGATGAGTTTTTTTAAAGAATATCTAGGCGTTATTAATCTAAGGGCCGAACTGACGTCAGTTCGGTCGGATGCGATTGTCTCCGTGTATGTGCTCGAATCAGTTCAGGCCGAACTGACGTCAGTTCTAATTGAAACGATCAGCCTCTCGTCTGTGGAGGCCTTATCGATAGCTATTTATTACCTTTACCTCGTTGATAACTTTAGAGTGTTGCCGTAAAGCTAGCCATATACTTAATGTGTAGGTTTGCCTGTACAGGTATACTTGTTAGGTAGGCTTGAGCCAACTAGCATGGAAAACTACACAGGTTTGCAGCATACTCACTGGTTTACCTGTACTGCACAGCGGGCTTAGCATGACGATCTAAAGAAATAAATTTAAAGAAGTAATATTCTATCCAATTAGTTCATTGCAAAATAGTTCTTAATCCACGTTAACAATGTCGTCAATAGAAGTCAACATTTCTTAACAGCCATATTTTTAAAATGGCTGCCGGGAAATCTGCTGTCAAAAACGAACAAATATTCAAGTAAATGACTGAACGTAAAAAAACTATTTCTCTAGGAGCGCCGTGATGTGGAGTAGTTGACATTATTGTAAGACTATTTGACATTGAATTATGAAAACGTTATTACTTTAGCTGTCAAAAGAGGCCATTTTGTGAGCTCATGCTCGGGAAGAAAAGAAATGTTGTTTCTCATAACGACGATGCGTCGACATTGTTGCCTTACAATAAGACCTATTTTGCTCCGAATGGTATTAATGTTTCTTCCATCTGTCATTTTGTCGATTCTTCGGTGTTTCTAGGGTGGCGCATGCTAAGCCTGCTGGGTATCCGTGAGGTATACCTACCGTTACGAGTATGGCTAGCATTAGAAATGATGAGTGACTGTGATCATTGGTTTAAGGTGCTGAATAATCTCATTTTAGGTGTTTCATATTATGATTCATATATTTTTCAACACATTATGTGCACCATTTTACGCATTTCTATTGAAAACTGTCAAAATTGATGTTTTCTAATATGATGAAATCAGATGTATCATGTAGCCATTTTACAATTTCACGATTTTGTATGGAAAAAAATGTATGAAACATAATATGAAACGCCTAAAGTGGCCTTTTTGACTCCTCCCATTGAGGACCTGTGCCAGCGTCCAGCAGTGGGGACGTTGATGCGAGGCCAACTAAATACCCTTCCAAGCCTTCCTCAGGTGAGTAAGCAACCTGAATTTATAATAAAGTATGACGCAAACAAAACTAGCGCGAACCATAACTGGATCACGCAAATTTCTTTTTGTTTTACGTTTGTTCGTGTTGACCTGTTTATGTTGATATGTTATCCGTGTCGCAATTATAAATAATGCGGCTTATCAGCGCCCAGTCAGCAGTGGCACGTACATTTCCACTCGAACACTTTATAATTATTCTAAAATAAATTGTTTAAGACCTCGGACGGAGCGTATTCATAATTTCTAGGTTTAGGTAAATTGGACTCACGACTCGCGAGATCTTACGTGGACACCCGCAGTGTCGACCGTAGGTACCATTTTTGGACTCCTTTTTTTGGCGACGGCTGTACTCACTATTGATAAATACAAATGGCGAATTTTAGAACTATTCACTTAAATGTTCTTAATTCAGATTTTCTCTTATTTTTGACACCAATTAAAAAAAAAGTGCAAGTTTTGAGTTTCAGTGGCTAGGTCAGTACCTACCACGGAATAGGCATGCAAAAATATTTACGATTGCCTAAGGAAGCCTTCTGTTAACTTAACATGGGTGCCTAATATTTCTACGCAGCGAAACTTGCTACAATTTGTTGGGTGAATTGATTTGCGTGATAGAATCGTATGTATGTCAGCGATTAATAAGGCATTTGCCTAGTTACCTTATCGCTTTACGGGAAACCACTTTAATGAAGCGGCCTTTTTCTGTGATTGCTAATAAACTATGTGGCCTTTTATAACCTGGCTACAGCAGCTATAAACTAACCTGGACATTTCATAAATAACTTTAACACGTAAATTGTAATTTTTATTTATTAAGCTTTAAAGTAGTTTTATTTTTTACAATTAACAGAACCTTGTAATTAACTGTTTCAATGTCCTTTTAATATTTTTACGCGAAAATAGTTGAAATGCTACTAAGGTATTGTTCTACCTTGTTCCTAGGTACCCTAGGAACAAGGTAGGCAACTAGGGCATAATGTTATTTACTCTGTGCCTAAGCATTTTTAAGATAACAATTAATTTTTTTTCGTAATTCACTACACAAGAAGATACGAATTTCATTCTTCGCACCTCTAATCACAATCGCTATATAAAAAATGCTCTGTCCGTCCGTCCGTCTGTCTGACTGTCTGTCTGTTGTTTTAACTTTTGTAATGATAAATATAAGTTGAAGAAATTTAAATATACATATTTATGAACTGTGTGCCTTTCGGAAAATATATGAATTTTGCTGATTTAAAACAATTGCTTGGTCCATATTATAAGGGGTGGCTCGGCTCTATTGTGATTTGTGAATTGAAGGTTTTTTACTACTTTGAAAAAAAGAAACCCATTGCGCGTTGATAGTTACGGAACCCTCCGTAGACATATCCTGACATGCTCTTGGTTAGGTTGTTTTGCTCTATGAAGATTTGCCGATCCCGATTATGTTGCTTGATAGACTTATAGTTTAGGAACTAATTAACGTAACTACACACACCGGCATATTTAGCGGAACATAAAATAAAGGTTTGATATCAGTATCATATAAGGTTGCTGGCTGGTTTATACGTCATTTAATTTAAATAGAAATATTTTCAAATTAAGAAAACAACTGAACATCACATTTTATGCAATTGTTTTACTTTTAATTGTATTCAAATACACCTTATCTGGAGCGAACTTCGAGTATTTCTTCCTTCTGAGTTTGATTTAAAATTTCATTGAAATACTGTTTTTTGTTAGTTTTTTTTTATCGCGGATCTTTTTGGAGTTCAGGACTGAATTATGCCTGACTAGCCCCAACGGAGATTGCCAGGGCACTCGAAATGCGAAGAAATGGTCAAACCAGTGATATCCAGAGATCTTCGTCGACCAGTTTCAACGATCCATCGCAGTATCCAACGGTTCAGGGAGACCGGTACTTATGTGAGAAGAGCAGGACAAGGCAGAAAAAGACGCACTTCGAGTAGGGATGATCATTTCATTCGGCTTCGTGTACGTAGGAACACCCGTTTAACGGCCGTTCAAGCCCGACATGAGTTAGAAGCAGTGCGGGGTGTAACCGTAAGTGAGCGTACGGTACGAAGAAGGTTCGAAGAAGCTGGTTTGGGTTCATTTGTGCCCGCCAAGGCTCCAAGGCTCGAGGTAAATCATCGTAGAAACAGGTTAACTTTTGCTCAGGAACATCGACTTTGAAACGCGGACCAATGGAGAAACGTATTGTTCAGTGATGAGTGCAGAATTCTCTGAAATCAAATTGACGGCAGGCAAAGAATATACAGACGCAAAGGAGAACGATACATTTAGACAAATTTTGAAACTACAGTTGCATACGTGGTGGGTCAATAATGGTTTGGGCGGGCATTTGTTTGGGAGCTCGCACAGACTTGGTAGTGATTGACAGAGGGAGTCTGACTGCAGACCGCTATATCAGAGCAGTTTTAGAAGAAAATGTCGTACCGTTTGCCCCATATATCGGTGACGATTTTGTTTTTATGCAGGATAATGCTCGGCCGCATACCGCTCGGGGTACTCAAGCTTATCTTAATGATATGAATATCACTGTTATGGAGTGACTCTGGGAGTGTGATCTCTGGTATGACGAAAGAATCGAAATGTTGAACAGCGTCCATTGTGTTTCTAGGGTTGTGTACTATGAAGATCTCGTGGGCTGCGCGAAGAACTTCCGAGCTTTCAAACGTTTTTGTCATAAGTACTATTGGAGACAATGCAACACTTTTTTGTCATTGTAAATGCATTGTAATTGATTGTCATATTATAAATTAAAACATTTAATTACATTCTGTCTTGTAGTCATAAAAAAATAATAATAAAAAAAGTTATTCCCGTGGTGCTTCCCCTTTAATTCTGACTTTTTGTCATCACAATTTTTGCTGTCTTCCGCTTTGCTTGGGGAGGGAAACTGGAATACTTCCTACTCCTCCTACAATCTTCTGATTAATTTCGTTGCGGGTTCCAAGACAGATTTAGCATGTCACCCGGGCACCCCTGAGATCATATCAAAGGGTTTTTGCGGTTGGTTACCACTGTCGATCCTGGCTACATAGGAGTTGCAGTCGTGGGTAAGTGTGGTGGGCCAATTGTTATGGAGTGGCCGGCGAGATCACCGGATATGAACCCAATAGAGCATGTTTGGGACTTGCTGAAAAGAAAAGTTAAGTCCAGAATTCCAGCTCCTGCCAACGTGGGTGAACTGCGAATCGCCGTCGTTGAGGAAGGGCGGAGACTATCCCAGGAGACCATCGATAACATCATTCTCAGTATGCCTAGACGGGTAGAAACTTTAATAAGAGCACGTGGAGGAAATACGCGATATTAATCGCCATTTTTCTAATTTAATGAATTGTTATTTTAATATTAATTTTCACTTTTCCCGGTTACATGAAAAGTTCAAAAATGTACCATTTTTCACAAATAGCCTTTACTCGCAAAATCTGTTCTTAATGTGATCTCATTTTAAGTAAAACAAATGAAACTTTATATAACAAAAGAAGTGTAGTAAGTAGATTTTAAAATAAAACCATATTTTTTAAATTATGGACCTTTTTTTTGTGCTCCGCTAAATATGCCGGTGTGTTTATAAAACTTGGTATTTACTATAATTATGAGTCAGATAACAAATTAAATTCCTAATGGGCCAATTCTCTCCTCTAACCCCCTGTCTCCGCAAATATAAGGTGTTTTCATAGAAAAATTAAAATGAAAAGAAATATCAATTTCCCTTTAATCTTTTTCTTTGAATGTTGATTGTGTTGAGTTAGGGAAATCCTTATTAATCAGAGATTCGCTTCGGAATTTTTAATTAGTGTCATTCCATTAATCAAATCAGTTTTCATTCTCGCCACGTTTTCAAAAGACTAATTTTTGTAAGAACAAATTAAGATTTATTGAATCAATTTGTTGTTTATTGTTTGGAGGATTACTGAATTTTATGAATTTATGAAACCGGTTTTATGAATAAGTCTTTATAATTTTGTCACCATTACTTCTAACGCAAAAGTGTAATATTATTATCATAGGTAGTTCATTAATTCCTTTACTAAAAACCAATTTGGACAGGAACCAATAAAATCTTTGAAGGCTCTTTGGACTGCCCCGTCGGAGTTGAATTTTTTCCCTTGCAAGAAGTTATCTAAATTTCGAAAAAAATGTTAAACTGTTAGAG
Source organism: Phengaris arion (assembly GCA_963565745.1). Taxonomy (NCBI): domain Eukaryota; kingdom Metazoa; phylum Arthropoda; class Insecta; order Lepidoptera; family Lycaenidae; genus Phengaris; species Phengaris arion. The sequence continues at coordinate 13,283,717 of OY751445.1, read as the reverse complement.
CAAGGTCCGGGGAGTACGGTGGATGGCTTAGACATTCCAATTGAAGCTCCACTAAGCTCCACGGCTACCAAGCCGTCTGTTGTGCAGTGTGTGGTCTAGCGTTGTCCTGAAGCAGTAGTGGCCTATAGCGAATGATCAACCTCGGCTGTTTAGCAGATAACTTTTCCATCATCATTTGCAGTTGCTGGCAAAAGACATCTGCCGTAATCGTCTGGCCAGATTTAAGAAAGCTGTAATGAACGACACCGGCACTAGTCCACCAAACGCTCACAAGTAACTTTTTTTGAGTCAATTTTCGGTTGGGGCATGCTTTGGCTGGTTCGCCAGGGTTCAGCCATTGCGATGAGCGTTTCCTATTATCGTACAAGGTCCACTTTCCATCACAGGTAATGATACAATTTAAAATCCCTTCATTATTGTGCCGGTTGAGTAATGTAACGAAGCAGTCGCCTCGTATTTGTCGGTTTGCTGCACTCAATTCATGAGGTCATCACCTTTCTAGCTTTTTCACCTTCCCAATTTGCTTCAAGTGGGTTAGAACAGTTTTAGCACTAACACCGCAGCCTGCAGCTAACTCGGACGTGGTTTGCGATGGATCCGCTTCCACAATAGCAATCAAATCGTCATTATCAACTTTAGTCTCCGGCTGTTCACGGGGCTTGTTCTGCAGGTCGAAATTTCCAGAACGAAAACAACCAAAAACGTACTGTGTTTTCTTTTGCGATACACACAGCCGTCATACACATCATTAATCCTTCGAGCCGTTTCTGCAGCACTGGTGCCACGGTTGAACACGTACTCGAAAATAATACGATATTTCAAGTTTTCCATTTTGTAAACAGTGTGACGCAAAGAAAAAACCAAAAGAGGAAAAAACAAATGAATTACGGTTTTCGAAACACAAATGCATGAAAATAGCCTTAGAAGTTCAGGTGTATGTTGTAGGTGTAAGTGTAGTTGTAGATGTAATTATTTATTTATTCCAGTAAATAATTATAATTGTTTTGGCCTAAAATAAAAATATATCTATGTTAATTTAATGGTGATAACAAATTAATAAAGTAATTATTTATAATATATTGCAACGTTACTTAGCATAACAACTTCAATCGTTTACATAAATATTGTAATTTACACTAATACACTTTTATAGAACCACATACATACCAACAATAAAGCTCATGCTCCCTCAGTGTACTTTTTCTTTCTAGGTTTGTGCCGTCTGTCCCATTCAACGGCTTGCACTATCGAAAGTTTGCATACGTATCTAACTTATGTTTCTATTGTTGTTTCTGTTTTCGATTGTCATTAGCGTCTGTGAGCTCTGCTCTGCGCGGGGTCCAGGCCCGCTGTGCGGCACGCGCGCCTGCCTCCTCATCTCGGCAACTGGTCGCCGCTGTGAGCGGTGTCGTCACCTCTCGCGTGTTTTGTGACTCTCACAATAATATATAATTATTGATATTCCTATATATTGATATCTATTATTTTTTTTACTATTTTCAGATAATATTATACATTTTATCGCCATTATGTTACTTTGTATTAATTATTTCTGTATTAAATCTTTTATATATATGTAGGTATATCGCATATTGTTATTGTGTGTGACTTATATGATGCTGCTAGTGTGTATCTGTCGGTCACCTGACAACAACGAGGATCCACAGAATACATGGGATTGCGGTATAGTTGAGTACTATACCGCAACGTACACCTGAGTGGAGTCCTTTTCGACAGCTGTTCGCATTGCACAGCCTTATACCTGTTATTTTTTATTATGATCTGTTATTTTGCTATTAATTGTTGTTTGTTAATATTATGTATATTCTATGTTTCTCTTTTTTTGTGGTTAGGCAAATGTCCGTTTTATTTCTGTTATTTGTAATTTTATCGTGATTGTTTATGCTTAATGTCGGTTCTTTGTTGATAATATAGTGTAGTGTGAGCGTGTTTGTTGAATAAATGTTATTATTATTATTATTATTCATAGTTAATCGCACCCGAGACCCGACAGAACAAAGCGCAACATCTGTCGGGTCAGCCAGTAAAAATAAAATGTTTAATTTTGTAATAAGAATGCAATTTTCTTCCTCAACTAAGAATGATACATAATGCGATCACATTATATAAAACTAGTTTTAACTCGCGGCTTAGCCCGCATAAATACTACTGTATTTATGGGGGCTAAGCCGCGGGTTAAAACTTGTTTTATGTGGGATACTCCCACGGGAACCCTGCTTTTTCGGGATGAAATTAAGCCTGTTTTAATCCAGAGCTAGTACTATACCAAATTTCATTAAAATCAGTTCAATTATTTTTGCTCAAAAGAGTCACAAACATCCATCCATCCATCCATCTTTCCTCACAAACTTTCATATTTATAAAATTATAACAGTAGTAAGATATATTGGTGCGGAGGCAATTCCGGTAAGTAGCAGGGACAATTAACATGCAGCACGCTACGTAACACATCACGAACCTCATCAATATCGATATCACACTAATGAGAGTGCCAACCCCCCGTCTGCACGCCCCTCCACGCAGCTACCGTGCCCAACTACAACCCCCACACACCAATATAGCCTCTAAGTTAATATTCATAAACACTATACTCGCGTCACGTAAATAACGCTCCATCGATTGCATTATTAGCACCAAGGTTTGTGCTTCCTTTTAACCCCTGCCGTAATTAATTCTCACCTCAAATAATTTCACATAGAACGCTGAGATCTTAACATAAATAACATTTACATAATTTAAACAATTTTAAATTAAATCTTTTAATGCAGCCTTTTATAATATTTTGCCTCAACTTTATATAAATATTGTTTATACTTTAATTTAAAATATTGTAGTGAGAGTGAGTTTTAATTTTTACTGAAGACTGTAGACATCTTAAATTATTTTTATGCTGTAACTTGTAGCCCGTAGCACTTACAGCTACTAACTTATTTCGTAGCACTACTACGGCTACTGCTACGAGCTGTAGTTTTATGTAGTAAGTAGTTTATACTTTAACGCATATTTAGTAATGTAAGTAATCTAGAAAATTTAGCAGTTGCAGTAGTTGTAGTGTAGTATAATTTAACACATTACCTGACGGTGTATGTTTGTATGTTTGTAATCATCATCATGTTTGTAGTCATCGCTCGATGTAAAGTAAGCAAGTATCCAAAACTTATCAGTAGATTGTAAAACAGGCCCAGGACTAAAGGCTAAAGGTTGGACCGCAAAAAAAATAACGCGGCAGCGGATCTACGCGACGCGACACGGCCATAATATATTCTTTGTATGAAATTGTATAAGAAATGACGTACTGCGCAGTAGCGGAACTACGCGACGCGGCACTCCATTGCGGTGTTATTATTAGAGGCGTGTCGCGTCTCGTCGCTCCGCTGCCGCCTTGTGCGGTCTTGCCTTAACTCATAATTTCCCTCTAAATATGAGTTTAATATTACTACACATAACAGTTAGACCTTCATTAAACTAATAGTTAATAAGCATTTCATGAATAAAGTAATTAACCTTTTTCATTAATATAAAATAACAAATCTGATGGCGTGTGCGTATTCGTACTCTTAAGCCAAAACTCAGTACTAATTAATAATATTATAAACGAATGTAATATTTTCATTGCGTGGCTTATAACAATAAGGCAAATGTTGTAAATTATATTGGGGTAAGGGATTGTTATGATAAAATCTACTAAACTCTCATGAATGCCTTGGGGTCAGCTCACATCGAAACGAGACGATGCGTGATGTGGCGGTGCATTTTTAAAACCGTAATTTAAAATTGAACTTGATTCAGTAGACAAGAAGATACACGTTTCATTACAAGAACAGTGCAAAAACCTTTAATTTTTTTTACTAAAGCCCACTGGCGCAGATCTTGGTTAACTTAACCCAGGGTTAAATATCCTGTTATCTCTCTCGTTCTTCGAAGTTATGAATGAGAAGGCATGATATTTTAACCCAGGGTTAACTTTAACCCAGATCTGAAACTCAATTCTCGTATTTAAAGTAGACTTTCATTTTAATTTGATTGTATTATAACTGAAGCGACTAGTTATCATAAATTGATTTTGTGACGTTTGGACCAATCAGGAGGCGTTAAACGCTGCTTTAACGTTTACGAGTATACCGGTGCGACAGTTTCAGCGTGTCGGGACTTAATTGTAATTTTATTAATGCAGGTTTTATTTAGCAGAATTTGACCCTCTGCGCAAGTGGGCCTAATAGAACTAAACTGTTATTTATTTCTACATAACTAGTGTCAACTGTCAGGTATTCAGGTATAGGTTTGTCTATTTTAATTTCTATATTGCCTGCGGCTAATGTCCCGTTTATATTTAGTTGGGAATATCCCGTTAGAAGCCATATGACATAAAATATTATGTAAATACATCAACCCTATTTGAATACATAATCGGAAAGGACACTAAAATTGGTAATATTATTTAGATAAATATTTTAGTGGGTTTTAATATCACCGTTTTTATAGCATTAAGGGTCTTCCCACACGTAACGCAGCCACACCCCGTGGTGGTTGGGCGTATATTTGTAATGAAAATTAATAGTACTGTGGGAATAGGTGGAAGTCCCAAAGGGAGATCTCCGACAGAGCGAGATGGTATGCTCGGCTAGGCTGAAGCCCACTAGGAAGCGTTTCAGCTGTTGTATATATAGCGCCGAGCTGGAAACACTTCGATAGCGCGACTCAGGTGTATGTGGCGCTTATTGGTCCGCCATATCACTATTCACACGTACACAAAGATTTCAAAACTAAAGATTGGCTGTGACGTACATTTGACCGAAAAAGTCTTCGTACAAGAAAAAGTTAGGTACGCCATCCTGGTCTCCTCATACGTCAAACTTAAAAATGGCCCCAAACAACCCCAAAATTGGGGCCATTTAACTGGGGATAGTTTTTGCCTCAACATACCTCGTCTATAATATCTATGCACGTGCCATATAATTTTGCCTGTACCATAAATTATGCAGTCGTTATCGACCACTGTGTGATACCGACCACATCGCAACCACACCGACAGTCGCTGCTGTCCATGGTCTTCCGTGATCCCTATTAGTTAAGTTAAATAACATTTTTTTTATAAAAAACTATAACCCCACTATGTCACCCGGGCTATTATTCCGAATCTATTGACACCTCACTCATTAAAATCGGATAAGTAGTTTAGTAGGTAGTAGTAGTAGTAGGTAGATAGTAGGTATCACTATCGTTACAAAAACGAAGCTTATAAAATTAAGAGTTCATGTTTTGTTAATATGGTGGTTAAGTAGTAAAACAATTACCAGTATCAAGTTAAAAAGACTTGAAAATACAATTTTCGTTTGAATTTTTAACAACGCTCTTCTAAATCGTCAAGTCCAAAGTCTTGTCAAAGTCTAAATAAATCGTCAGTGTAATCAATGAGAGAAGTCAGTCGATTCAGTAAAGTGGTAGACGCTTTACTGAAACTTCCTAGGGAGTTTTAGAGAGAACACAAAATAGCACGCTTTTTGAGGTTGTACCATTTGCCCACACTTGTGCACGTTAACGAATATATAATGGTTATACTAATATTTCACATTAAGAACCGAAATTAATTATAGAAGAAATACAAAAATAACAACGTCACATTATACATTCCCCCAAAATTCTAATTCATGGTTACTTCTGAAGTTAGAAAATTAAATAAAAAACATACACCTAACTTAACTAAATAAATTAAATCTCCCTGATACTAAAATCGATTTTGTGTATGTTAGAGTTTTCCAATCAAACTTTAATACGTGATGTATGAAAACTGAAAAGTTGTGGTCAAGCCTCCATTATCAGCAAATAAGTTAGATTGAATACTGAAATTGATTGAATAGTCTTGTGGTTAATCCGAACAAACTTTATTTGTCACCATATTTTGAACTATTTTTTAGTTTTTTTCCTTATTCAACACCTATATTTACTACCCTAGACCAGGGCCGGATCTACCATATGGCATTTTGGGCTACAGCCCAGGGCCATGTGGATTCATGGGGCCCCCAGCTAAGTCATGTAAAAGTAAAAAAATAGACGATAGTGCGAAAAAATCTATAATTTTATTAAATAAAAATAATTGTAAGTATTTTATTGTCTTATTTTTTTCATATACTTTGAGTAATTAGATTAGCCCCTAAGGAGTATTAGCCCAGGGCCCCCGAAACTTACGGTCTGGCCCTGTCCTTGCCCTTATTACGACGTTACGTAGGATACGGGTGGAAAATTTAGTACTGGTGTCTGGAACACGGAATGAACCCTATAGCCCAGTAATTTTTGGCATTTTAAACCCCAATCGGCGGAAAAATTCCTAGTGAGCTAAATTTTTGTATACACCTTTATTACGGGACTGTAATGAAGATGTGAAAAATCGACATTGGTATCGTGCCGGCTAAAAAGTTATAAAGGTCAAAAGATCACGAAAATTAAGTTTTTTCTCAAATATCTCGCGACCTGTTGCTCGGAGGTCAATAGTAGTCATTACAAAAATTGTTTGTCGTAAAATTATCTACAAAAAATGTCCTTTGCATTTTTCTGTAAAATTAACCGTTTTCGGAGTAGAGCGCTGAGAAAGCGACTAGTATGCACTCACATACGGAATTGTATTATGTATATCGTACGGTGCGGTGTCGGGGCACGGTGCGTTGATATAATATGACGTGCAAATTCGCCTCACCGTAAATAAACACATCAGGCCATAACGGTCAATTCACACCGAAACGAAACGATACGCGACATGGCGCTGCATCTTTAAGTTAGTTATTCAAAATTGATACATCGTCTCAAACTTTTTCGTCTGTGTGTTGCATGTCGCGTGACGGTCGGCCGCGGAGTAGGGATAAAGTGAAAGGCGCTCGTCAGAGCAGCCGAGGCCAATATGGAGGCGCCTATAGTTCGCATCAGCTGCCCGTGTAGTGTATAGACTAGTACTCATTTGTGCCAGTGCTCCACGCTATTTTGTTATTAAGTTTCACTTTTACCGTGGTTTCATAAAACCACACAATCCTTTTTTTCATTTCACAATAAAATACACGTTTCATTGTAAGAGTTCGAATATCAAGTTGCCTGATGTCATATGAAACGTGTATCATTTTGTGTAGTGTATAAAGTTTAATTTTGAAGAGCTATCTTAAAAATGCAGCGTCGCGTATTGATGTGAACTGACAATCAAATCTTAAATTTCCCTAAATGTCGCCAGATGTTACTATGTGTAATGTGAATGGTAAAATTCGTTATTTAATCAAAATGGAACAGGTAAAGAGTTCATGTTAAATGTAGATGTAATCTCGAATAGATACGGATGATCAGATGGGGTTCGCGTCTTCCTCCGGAGTCTAGTCACGTACCTACCTAATATGCGCAATACCTTACCTATATTTTTGGACCCAATCATTGGTAGTGTTTTAAAAATGAAGTTACCTAAAGCAAACCTGAACTTTATTTTCTAGTTATAACCATGAACGGATATAATTAAAAGTAACCCCATCATCACATATATGGAGGGCCACCCCTAAAATCTAAAATAATTATTATTCTATGATTCCGAAACCGCGACCTATACACATTATATAACTATACCTTTCATCCACTCATATTCATAATTATTACAGAAGCTAGAAGAGCGGACAGACAGACAGACAGACAGACGGACGGACAGAGCGAAACTATAAGAGCCATGCCACACGATGCGGTACGACGCCGCACCACAGGTCATCTCGCCGGACTACCTGTCACACGGTGATTGCGGCACCGCAACGGTGAGGCAACGTTTTGCGGCACCGTAGCGGCAACACTTCTCACTTCCTCTGTCGCGCATATACAACTGAGCGGTGCCGCTCCGGCGCCGCAATATTTACACCCCTCCCCGCCTCATCTCCATCCCGGTGCGCCTGCGGTGCAGCGCCGGAGCGCACCGGACGGCGCCGTGTGCCATACCATACATTTTTATATGTAGGCGCCGCGCCGCCGCCGCATCGTGTGGCATGGCTCTAAGGGTTCCATGAGTACGACGGAACTCCAAAAAGCGACTAATGTCATAAAATAGATACAAGTGCCAGCAGGCGCCAATCAATTGTATAAGGTTGTTCTAAATAAATTTCGGATATTTTGGGCATTTGTTACTGGCTATTTAAAAACGTATAGGCAGAAAAATTATTAAAAAATGGAAAAAATAAAATTTTACTAAATAAATATCATTGCGCCGACTGCGCTGAGGTCATTAACTTCACAAAAACAGTCCTAAATAACATCAATACATATCAATTGTGTGAGGTCAGTGACTTTTTTTAGTATAAATCTTTTTTTTTATTTTTATTTTTCAGCTTTCACGTCTCGGCATAAGCAGTATGTTGATTTTGATCAGACTTATAAACAAAGAAAGCTATGTTCTGTCAGCAAGTATGCATACCAAAAATAAAATAAAATAAAATTATTAAACCATACACCAACACCAACAAAACCATATTTAAGTGCCATTCAACAATGGGTTGTTACGGAATTATGGTCCGATATTCGGAGTAAAACGCCAGTTTCCTCTTAGGGAGTTTATTCGCTACGAATTTATACACCAACACAGGTCTGGTCTTCCAACACGCCGAAATGTCTAAATCGTAAGCAGTCGTAATTCGTAGCCGGAGTCGCAAAGAGTAATCGCACTATTCACTTGAGTTATCGCTCAAAATTAACTCGAAGAACACTCGTAGTTACCTAACTGAACTGAAGCCCGCGGACGGCGGCGGCCCCTTTGTATACCGACGACACAGTTACTAGAATGTTCGCGGTGTAGAACTTTCTAGATCTTTCTACATAGAACAATCTAGAACTTTCGAGTCGGGGTGAGAATGATACAGTGCACGTTCGAGAACGTTCTAGTTTATACTTTCCATACTAGAAGCTTCTAGAACACTACACATTTCAGCGCCGCGGCCTTAACATACTGGAACACTACAGATTGAAGCGCCGTAACAATATCGACGAGGCATGTCGAGGCAAAAGTGTCTACACCATTTAGATTTGACAATTGTTATCTTAACATTTTGACATTTGCTTTCCGCAGTTTATTCAGTCTTCTGAAATCAAGATGGCGTAACTATTTTTCTGTGAAATGTACGTCATAGCTCACAGCCCATCCTTAGTTTCGAAATCTTTGCCCTCAACTGAAAATGTACAACTAAATTAAAGTATGGTGTTATCCACAACACTATGTATTTGTTAAAGTGCATACTCGTATATTGTACGTAAGTAAGTATATTGTATAGGTCGTCGTCTCGTGGTGCAACTCGGAAGTCGGAGTCCATTTTTAAGTTGGACGTTTAATAAATGTACCGCCGGTCCCTCTACGAGCATCACTTTATCTGTCACTTGAGCAGTTCAGACTCGAAACAATTCTCGAGATGATATATTTTTAGGGCCATTAGCTAAAAAGCCTTCGGTACTGCAGACTGAATGTGATCTTTTATTTACAAACTTCCATAGTCGGAAAGCAAAAATACTGCATAATATCAATTGCCTACTCTTGTGCACTTGGTATATAAGCAATAACAATCGAAGATGATAATATGAATAGTGTATTAGTTATCTTATACTTTAAACGAGCTAATCTTGTATATTATATAAAATCGTAAACGGCTGCAAGTGCTTGCAAGTACGTGCATACTAAATTTCATGAATTTAGTATGCAGGGAGTTTTTGGGGAGAAAAATCGATTTAGCTAGTTCTCATCACTGAGAAACTGCGCATTTTTTAAGTTAATGTTTTTTTTACTTCGTGCAGCGATATATCAATAATTTCGACTCTAATATTGTGTCAGTCCGATTAGTAGTTTGGTATGTGTATGTGTGATTTTTGCGTTGTTCGGGAATTCGGAATGTAGTGGGTTCAAACCACGGTAAAATATTTTTGTGATTCTTTTTTTATCTACTAGAGCTCCGAGAAAAGCTCGGTTACCCCTGGAAACTCGAGTTTAATTGGGTGTAATATCATGCTGTCTAGTGATCAACTATCTTAATTTGTATGGAGAACTCTATATTACGACACCATTAAATTCTTTAGGATATATCTCATCCAAATCAATAAATACACAGACGAAATTCCAAATACCATTTATCAACTGTATCTATAAGGCATTCATCATATTGTCAAACTTTTTGTCAGAAAATAAAAGCGTTTTTTACCTATTAATCAAATTGTCAGGTTAGACACATTAGGGGGGAAATTTGAGTTGAGCGCACCTCGCTCCATTATGATTATTGAATAACAAATAAGGGTATGTACACACTGGACCCGCCGCCCGGTCAATACGGCCGGATTACCGGCTTTATACAGCTGATGAATAATTGTGTCCAACTCCGACCCGGATTAAACCGCTTTCTATTGATTTAATTGACAATCCTCATAATCGGCGGGCATTAATAGTAAAACTGGACATTTGTAATCTTATGAAAGGGATTTTGTTTAATTAATGCTTTGTGTACGTAACAAAAGGTTTATTCAAATGGTGGGTGGTAATGTGTATAACAATGTGATGTGTAGTTTATTTTTTGGTCTATTTGTAAAAATTGTTTCATTCATGCGATTTTTGTCGACTTCGTGACTTCAGTTGACTTCATTACTATTTAAAAACAAAAACGTGTATAAAACTATTTTTACTACAGGCTTTGTATCTCAAGTAATATTATACTTTAAATGAGACAATCTTGTATATATATAATCGGTTTCTCGAAAAGGGCTACCAGTATTACCCTCATCTGTTATTTATTAGTGATAATGATAGATAATATTCATATTGACACATTGCAAATAGGTTGCCTAGTTAAATTGCGCCCTAAGGGCCGATTCACACCGAAATGTCAGCGGAGCGGCGAGCAGAATAACTGTTATATACTCAATTTTAAGCTTTATCTTCATTACTATAAAACATGGTTTCGCTTGAGACTACCGCCGCCGCTCACGGCCGCTGATGGCCGCTAGTGACCATTACGGCTATCATTAGGGCGCAATTTAACTAGGCAACCTATTTTCAATGTGTCAATGTGAATAATATTATCTATCATTTATTTCTCATCACTAATAAATTAAAGATGAGGGTATATATTTCTTATACCGGATCTTAGACCATATTATGTCACTCCGATTGGCAGTTTGGTATGCGTACATATGTAAATTTTCATTTGTTCGATAATTAAAAATGTGGTAGGTTCGAATCCCGATCAGTTAAATATTTTTCTAATGATTTTTTTAATTTATCAAAACTCCAGGTTACCCAGGTACTATATCATATACTGAGAAGTAAAAGATCAACATCGAGTTAGCCTATAACCCTGGTAAATCTTATACACACTAGCATTATATAGTGTAGTCTGCTCGCGTTAAGAAGTCAGTGAATCATGCGCACAAATGTCAAAATTCGACCAATGATACATTCGCATTAATCAATTAAAGTAAGTTTTTTTTACATAATATATACGCATGATTCACTGTCTTCTTAACTGTCACTAAGAAGAACTGTTTGGTGGAGTCAATCCCTGGAGATGATCGCGGTTCGGACGTGGAGTTAATTACCTCACTAAACTTCAAGGCCTTTGATAAATTCTAGATTATTCTATAAATTATAAAGTCACTACGGCGTTTGTCTTGTAAGTTACATTGTATGTTCTTTTATACTGATTTAAATTGTGCTTATAATTATTGTTGCTAATCTTTATATTAAGAGGCAAGTCCTTGTAAAGCAACTGTCCAGTGTCCACCACCAGTCAACTGTATGTGATTTTAAAAATATTTCAACTTTTTGACTGTGACTTTGAAATGCATATTATAATTACAAAACTACACATATAATCTTAATTCAATTTAATTTTATCAAGTATTACCTAATTATTACTAAATTAAAAAAAAAAAAACATTTTTACATGTAGGAAAATACCCAATTGGGCTTGTTTACCCAAATTGGATTACGTACAAGCTAAGGTTAAGGTACATGCAAAGTTAAGAAAAACTGGAGAGGTGTCAAGGGACACCCGGATGGAACGAAGTTATAATATATATATTATAATATAAATATATAATAGTTGATAATGAAGAATTGAAGCCTATTTTGGATATATATATATATATATATATATATATATATATATACATATACAGAGATTAGCCGGAACAAACACACAGATTGACAGACGGACAGAAAAATGTTAACAATTTATATTTTATTGTAAGTACCGATCATACTTTTTAAATGCATTAAGTGAAAATAAAAGCTGTTAATTTGAAATTACAAACAGACACTTCAATTTTGTTTATCTGTATAGATATAATATATTATACAAAACAAATAGTTGAACTAAGTATATATAATGCGCGCGGAACTAGTTGGCCGCGCCTTAGGTAGGGACAGGGGTGGGGGGGCAGGTTGCTTACTGCTCGCAGTGTTGCCGCCACGAAGTCCGGCTCCGTACTGAGTAATAACATCAAGCGCTCTTCCGCTTATTCACAATATGTAACAGTCATAACAGTCACAATGTGTAATTGCAAAAGTCTACATTATTGTCAAGGTGATAAGGTCGTTTTAGTATCATTCTTAATAGTCGTTATTACATTGTGATTTCGAGTGGCAAAAAGTGTCGTGCCAATTTAATCCGCCTAGCCTCCAATTCGCAACGCACCATAAGGAACTTCGTTCCAAAAATATTTTCTACTCACATAGATGTTTTATAATTTAGCTTCCATTGGATCCTTGGGTCATCACTGCACGTACGGGCAGTGATGACCCAAGACCCAATCCCAAAATTAGACTTTAGATGCAAAAATCTGTTAGGTACGAAAAAAGTGCTAACGTTTCAGTCGGTTTCTTTAAATATGTAAACAATTTCGTCGGTAAAAACAAAGCAAAATATCACTGACATGACGATAATGTTCAAGAAGACCTAATTGTACATATTTAGGAAGGTTCTCGCGTGGAACCGCTGCAACAATGCGGCCACATTTGGGCCTGGAAGGATGTAAAAGTCATACTCACCTAAATTAAGAGTGCCGATGACATTAAGTCCTTACATATGAAATTGGCGTTTTGTCGTACTGGCCACTTTGATCTCAAATATATGTTCTTTGGTTAGGAATTCCAATTTCAAATTTATACCGCTATTTACTCATGCATTTGTGTTTCGAAAAGCGTAATTCATTTGTTTTTTCCAATTTTGGTTTTTTCTTTGCGTCACTCTGTTTACAAAATGGAAAACTTGAAATATCGTATTATTTTCGAATTTACTATTTATGTACGAGTTCCACCATGGAACCAGTGCTGCAGAAGCGGCTCGAAGGATTAATGATTTGTATGGCGGCGGTGTTGCAAAAGAAAAAACAGTGCGTTTTTGGTTCCAACCTTTTCTCTCTGGAAATTTCGACCTGCAGAACAAGCCGCGTGGATGGCCGGAGACCAAAGTTGATAATGAAGAATCAAAGGCTATTGTGGAAGCGGATCCATCGAAAACCACATTCCGAGTTAGCTGCAGGCTGACGTGTAGGTGATAAAACTGTTTTAATCCACTTGAAGCAAATTGGGAAGGTGAAAAAGCTTGAAGGGTGGGTACCTCATGAATTGAGTGCAGCAAACCGACAAACGCGCGTCTACTGCTACATTACTCAACCAAAACGTACTTCAACAATAATAAAGGGAATTTAAATCGAATCATTACCTGTGATAAAAAGTGGATCCTGTACGATAATCGGAAACTTTCATCGCAATGGCTGAACCCTGACGAACCAGCCAAAGCCTGCTCCAAGCGAAAATTGACTAAAAAAAAGTAAACAAAAATCGACTTTATCTTCCTTCTTTACAAAACGCCAATTTCATATATAATGACCTAATATTATGAACCAACTAATTCCAAATAAACCAAGAGTCCAAACCGTATTTGGATTTTGCTTAATGTGCGATCGGCTAAGCCCTCAACAATGTACAGTATAGATTTGTCAGTTATAGTATGTCAGGACAGTAGACACTAGACTGTAAACTGGAATGAAATTTAAATGTAAGATGAATGAAGACATAGAAGAAAAGTAGCAAAACTGAATTCAAACGATGTTTTTCTTAAAACCTGTGATTTTTTAAGAAATGTCTCACGATTCGATTAGTGATTTATTTTACCAAACAAATGATCTAATTTTTTATTTAATATTAATATCAACGAACTCTATTCATTCCGCCTTCACTATAACTTTCTAATCATTAAGCGTAATATCTACCTTAATTTACCAAAAAATACAAACTATTTCCAATCTCTTAGTATCTATCGATTTCAAATTAAATCAATCAATCCAAAAATTTCAAAATAGTGTGATTGGTAAAATCTCATGAACTCGGTAAAATCTCATGAATCGACTCTAGGTCGATTGTAGAATTCGGATACCATTTTCGTATTCACCATACAGGACTTGCTCAAAAATGACTTCAAGGTACTCTGCCGCAAAATGACTGTTCCCGAGGGTAATTAATAAGTTGGTAGTTCAAAAATGTTAACGAGAAAGTCTACAAAATATATTCAAAGGAATTTTGAGACCAGGATAGAATTTAAAGGACAAAGACGCATTAAAGTCTGCTAAGAAACTTTGTACTTGTAGCGAACTATTTGGTACTTTTAATGACATTTGGGACTTAACGAACAGAAGTTGCGCAATATTTTATCTGACAATATAATAATAGTTTGACTCATTGTTTTCGAGTGACTAATAGATAAAACTTTGGACACTTCGCTATTCGGCTATACAAGAGTGGTGATTTAACTTTAAAGGTTTTAAACATTCTTCCAGCTAAAATCTTTATTAATATGTTTTCAAGTAATGTTACTAGTTCCCTTTATTTTGCATTTTAAACACTGGAATGAATTAGTTTAGACGGCGAGTAGACTACAAGTATACTCATTTCATTTTACTTTTGTTGAATCAAAAATTAATCATCTTGATATCATAAACAGATTTTTGGAGTTCAGAAAAATCAAAACGGATTTGACGTTGGTCTGACGTTAATGATAATACCATTTTGCAGTTTTAATATATCGTAACTGGATCATAACTATATTATTGCAGAATTTAATTAGCAGTATCGACATTCTGGACTAAACTAGTGTTGCAGTGACCGTGGGCGGCGGTAATCACCTACCATCAACCAATATGTCAGCTTATTTACCCCCTTATATCGACATAATATAATCTACCGATAACAATGATACGAATGAAGACAATCGTCTCATGCACCGACTCAGTGTAAACTCTCGAACAGCCCGCAGCTTTGGAGTATAGATTTATTACTTCGAAACTATTCAATTTATAGCCGGTAAGATAACGTTATATGCCATCGTATCTTTTTATACACGATACCCGTAAGTACCTTCTATGAATGGACACTCACAAATATCTAAAATATTCTAAGAAATACAATAATCTTTCAATGGCTAAATATTTAAAGATACTAGTTTTAGTCTTATACGGAAAGATGTCCTTTGCTTTTAAGCCTTATTGACCTTATTAACCTTTATTGACCCCCGACGCAATTTACTGCTTGACAATGACGGGGCCTGGGGGTTACGTAATTTTTAAAATTTTCTTTATCATCTTAAAAGTAATACATAAATATGCTAAAGTAATTTTATGAGGCTGGTATTAAAATAATAAAATGCATAACGCGTGTAGCCGTGCTAACACAGTATCGCTTTACAAGGCACTAAAAAGCTTTAGGTGAAGAATATTAAGTCACAAGCAAAAAGTTTATTATGTTTCTCAATTGCTACGGTACTTTCTTACGAGACAGGTTTTATTGCCCTTGTAAGTTTTTTTAACAGTAAAAGAAAAACGAAAAGTTATGAACAACCTTATAACATGTATTGCCACAATCAAAATCACTTGCGAATTACAGTTATATTACAGTATACTCCGTTCCTAATCAAATGTAAACAAAGCTCACTATAATATAAGCTAGGCATAAGCTCAAAGGGCGGTTATAATGCACCCAATTTAAATCAATCAATCAACCAATCCTTTATTGCAAGAATGTGGTATACATAAGGTCTTAAAAATACTATAATAGCTAGGATCCAACATTCTGCCATCACAATCTGCAAACAAAATCATATTTTGCGCGTCATTGCCATTATGATGGCAGTATATTAAATGATTATTGATGTTAATACAAATAGTATGTATTAAATATATATTATTTTAGTGTTATATTAAATGATATATTAAATGATGGCAGTATATTAAATGAAGTGATGAATACACTTATTCACAATAACACATTAATTTGGTCGATTTTTTTTGTTTGCATTTAGATGACATTAAATCGAAACGGTGTATACCAATGAAATTCTACCACAGTTTCAGTCTGGTTTCCGACATAAGCACATAACTGTAACAGCTTTACTGGATATTATGGACAACATTATTTCTGCTAAGACTACCCTGGTCTTGTACCTCTAACCTGGGTACTATGCTAGTCCTGCTAGATTATTCTAGAGCATTTGTTACAGTTAATATTCCTCTTCTTCTTTTGAAATTATCATATTATGGTTTTGAGCCCTCTGTTGTCCAATGGTTCCATAGCTATTTAACAAATAGGTCACAAAAGGTGGAAATCACGGTTTGCAATGGTGGTAAGGCATACTCTAACTCTGCTCGTATTACTCGAGGTGTACCTCAGGGATTTTTCATCGGCCCATTATTATTCATCCTATTTAGTGCCGACATATCTCTTAAGATATTTAACTGCAAGTACCATATGTATGCATATGATGATGAAAAATACATTAGTTTTTACTCACAAGATATGCTATTAAAAAACAAAATGAAGACCTAAAATATATTGCTAAGTGGTCTAACTCCTGTGGATTGGTTTCAAGTCCAGCTAAGACGAAGATTCTCATTATGGGCTCGAGGAAACAGGTTGTTGACATACTGGATAAACAACCAGCTATTGTGATCTCAGGACAACAGATCGAACAATGCAGCGCGAAATTTAGGGGTATTAATGGACTCATGTCTCCATGACTCATGGCTGTCGGCAACTGTTTCTTCCGGCTCAAAACTTTATACATGTATCGGACATATCTTCGTGAGGATCTTAGGATCAGGCTTTGTGAGACACTAGTACTATCCAAGTTGAACATTGCCTGTGTGCGTTTATGTTTCACAGTTCCATCACGTGCTCATGTTACACCATTTATCAAAAATGCTAACATTAAGATGAAGGAACGCAGGAAGCTTAATTTTGCCGTACTTCTTTTTAACATAATTCTCACTCACACGTCTTCTTGTGTGAATGAGAAAATATATAGGGCAAGTGATGTTAACACGCGAACCAGAGCCTCCCAATATCAGATTTTAACGCCACATCACAGGACGGCAGCATTCCGTGGATCTTTTAAGTACTCGGCCTCAAGCTGTTGGAATAACCTTCCACCTTCTCTACGTGTGCTGAAATCAAAAAAATCGTTTAGCCGCCATTACAAGATTCACCTACTTAAAATTCAAAAACAAGTAATAAATACCTGAGATATATGTACCACCGGAGTGTAATGAAGGTGTGGGAATATGGTGGAAGTCCCAAAGAGAGATCTCCGACCGTGCGATGTGGTATGCTCGGTCAGGCCGAAGATACAAGTGGGTTTTTGCTTTTTTTTTTTTCGAACGGGTCTATGCTAAGGTTCGGGTTAAGACCGCTGTAGCTAAATCGGACTATAACTAGCCTGGCGGCTAGTTTATTTGTTAAGAGTCGATGGGAGGGTTTGACCCTCCCTAACATCACCCGGGTGATGTTCAGACCGGATATTGGGGACAGCTACGGATTGTAAGCTATTATTATGACAGGGGAGACGCGGGTCTCTCCTGATCCTTATCAGGAGGAGGATCCTTATCATCAGCGAGTGAGGAAGGGGTCGGACCCCTTGGTCCAACCCCTTCCTCACTCGCTGATGAGTGAAGTTGCTCGCGCGCGGTAGCAGAAAGTAGCGGCGTGCGAGTTATCGTGATAGAGGAGTCGTTTTGGTTGGTATCGGTACTGAGAGGGCCGTCCCTCTCCCCTTCCGCGTACGGTCGGGATGACTCGCGCGCGTAGGTCCTTATGTCGATGAGGTTCGCGGTATTGGTAGAGCTCTCTATATCAATATCGCGGTCGCAGGCACTATTTAGAAGTGTACCTAGTCTATTAGGATGCGAACTCGAACTCGGGTTCCGGTCCGGTCCCGTGTTAGGGTCGGTCTGTACGTCTGTACGTGTTGTCGTGTCGGATGTGGGACCTCGGGGTAGGCGCCGGCGTCGACCCCGGTGCGATACTAATCTCGCGGGTGCGTGTGTTTTGTGTTTACGTAACTGTACACAGTACGTTACGTATTTTGTGATCGGGTCAACGGAATCGGCTAAGATATGCTTAGGCCGTTTGTACGGGTGTCGGAAAGTCTGTGCGTCGTGGTCATAGTCCAGGGCCTTTTGGATAAGGCGGTTTGGGTTATTTTTGCCTTTATCAAAGAATCTCTCTACGAGTTCCTTGATATAGGCTTTGATAGTGACAATTTCGCAGTCCCTATGCAAGTCGATGTTACGCATGTACCAGGGGGCGCCTGCGTAGAAACCGGTTCTGGACTTTTTGCAATCGGTCCAATTGTGACTCGCTTATCTGTGCGAAAGAGACGCACGCATAAGTGAGTATCTTTCTGATGCAAGTTTTATACAATGTAAGCGAATTAATTAGCGGATATAATTTGAAAAGTACAAATTTCGCTTTACGTAAATTATTACTGATGTGACTCGAAAACGTCATCGACTTTTTAGTACTACGCCTAAATATTTGACCTGAGAGACCTCAGGGATTATGTTGCCGTGCAGGCTAATAGGGCTCATTAGTCTACGGGGGCAGTTACGCCTCACTGCCCTTTTACTGTTAAATTGGATAGCGTGACTTTTGTCGGGATTAACTTCTATTCTCCATTTGGAGAACCAATTACCGAGAGCGGTAACTAACTCCTGGAGGGATTTAGACGCGGTACAGGCTCGTGTGTGGGAATGTGGCGTGTTTAGGGATGTCACTAGTATACAGGTTATATAGGGAGGGCGAGAGGACCGAGCCCTGCGGTACTCCCGCCTCCATATATCTTGGCGACGACAGTGCGCCTTCTACGCAGAAAAGAAATTTACGATTTTTTAAAAAGTTACTAATTAGTAAAACAAGATAATCGGGTATTTCCATTTGATAAAGTTTGTATAACAGTCCGTTATGCCAAATTTTATCAAAAGCTTTTGCAATGTCAAAGAATACGGCGCATGTCGTCTTCCTGTCGTTTTTGCTAGATATTATGTACTCCGTTAAGCGGTGTACTTGAGCGGGACAGCTGTGCATTTCGTGGAAGGCAAACTGCTCGTCTGGAAGGAGTTTTTTGTCGGTTATGACGTCATTGAGGCGCCTTTTAATAACTCTTTCGTAGACTTTACCGAGGGAGCTAATGAGACTTATTGGCATTTTATTGGCTACCAATTTTAATGGTATATTGGCTACCAGGGGTTTCCCCGGTTTGTAGATACCTATGATAATAGCTACCTTCCAAATGTCTAGAAATGAACATCCTACTAAGAGGGCGTTAAAGATGTTCACTAGGAGTTGAATTAGCTCGGACGGTAACGGCTCGAGAATCGGCTGTCGACCTCGCTATTTACTAAGCTAAGGTGCACGGGATCAATCGGGAGAGTACTCGGCCGGCACTGTTGTTCGAAATTATCAGCTAGGCACTCGGCCTTGTCTATGTTTTCGAATGTAGGAGGACGGTTAGGTCTGTCTAACGGAGGCATATCGCTCTCCGTGTCGTTTTTGAGGGCCTTCGCGAGTGGCCAGTACGCCACGTGAGACGGTTCTAAATCACCGAGAAGTCGATCCCAACTCTCGGCTTTGTGCTGTTTAATTTTAAACTTAACTTCCCTCTCGTAGCGACAGAGGGCTTTCCTCCACTCTTCCGACGGGTAGCGATCATATGTGCGCTTAGCCGCATTTCGGAGTCTGATGGACTCCCTTATGTCCTCAGGGAGGGGCCAACGGCCCTTGGGGGTCGTTGGCACCTCCCTAGATGAGTTCTCTATGGTCGCTACCAGGTGATCGGTCAAGTGGGAGGCGGCCTCTATGGCTGTCTCTTTACTATCTATAATATCGGGGATTTATTTAGGTGGCTAGATTGGAGGACTTTGATGTTCTCCGCTAATGATTTATAATCTACTATCTTCCTAGTACTAGAATTATTGGGGTAAAGACTACCAAGTGTAATCGTAACCGGTCTGTGGTCCGAGTTAAGCTCGTGGAGAGTCTCAATATAGATATTGAGAGAAACATTTTTAACTAAGGCTATGTCTATCGTACTAGGATCGCGTATGACACCGTTGATGTTTTCATTGGTGTCATAGCGAGTGGGGTCAGTGGGAGCTAATAGTGCAAAATTTAAAGTGTCAGTTAAACTACAAAGGATTGTTCCGTTTCTATTGTTATATACATTTCCCCACTCGGTGTGTTTACAATTTAAGTCGCCGGCAATGATGACAGCGTTGCCTAAATTGAATAGCGCCTGTAGGTCGCTGGAATGTAGTTCTTTGTTGCACGCTAAGTACGCGCTTACTATAACAATGGGTCCGTGACCGGACATACTAATATGGCAAACAGATGTCTCTAAAGTTAACAATGGCCGTGGCTAGAGCCATTGTATTCCCCTAGAGGGGAATACAATGTAATGATTTTTTATAGTAGATAAGAGTACCTCCGAGTCGGGATCGAGTTCTATCGTTTCTGACTATTTTGTAGTTAGTTATTTTAGGGCTCCTCATACTAGGTTTTAAAAACGTCTCCTGCACTAGAAGAATATCGACATTTTGGCTGCTTACAAAATCGCGAATTTCGCTTATGTTATTCCTAATGCCGTTCGTATTGAACGACACTACGCGTAACGAGTGCGACTTTGTCCTTCCCGAAGGCTTCTCGCTAAAATAGAAAGCTCCATCGGGTCAATAGGCCCGATGTTGCTTAAGAACGATAAGCTGGACGATAGAGAGGTCTGCAGTGAAGCTGGGAGTCGGGGGGGGGGGGGGTGTAGCCTTAGGCGCTTTGGGTGCGGAGGGCATGGCCTTACTGGGGAGATTGGGGAATGCCGCTAACTCCGAACTACGGTTCGGTAGGGTAGGGGGCCAGGGACGAATCTCTGTTTGGTGGGGCACTTTTCGTCTGTGTTGCAGTGCGCTTTTTTACTTTGGGTGCTTTTTTGCACCCTCTGTAGTTGGCGGGGTGTCTTTGGGACTTACAGAGAACACAGCTGGGGGTTCGGACTCCTCAGCTGGGCTCTTTCGCGGACAGTCAGAGGTGCCGTGGTCACCGAGGCACTTTACACATCGCGGCCTAGCTTGGCAATTCCGTGCCGAGTGCCCGTAAAGTTGGCATCGGTGGCACTGGCCAGGGATACCCCTTTTACGGGGGGGCTCGACGCGGATGCCCGTAATGTGGCAGATGGCTCGGATATTGAAGATATCCTTGCCCTCTGGCGTAAGAGGGAGGGTTACGAGTACCATATTGTACTCGTGTTTTTTAATAGGATGGTACATACGATGTACCTCTAAGGCGGGATAACCCTGGGACTGGATTTCCATGAGTACCTCTTGTGTGGAGAGGCACTTATCGACTCCGGTAATGATGACGCGCAGAAGGCGCTCGTCTTCGAGGGCGTATGTGTGGTATCCTATGCTTTTATTGCGTAGGAACGCGGTGAGGAGGCGGTGTTCCTCCGGAGTCTTAACTTGCACTTTGATATTGATGCCTATGGGGGTCGTGTGTGCAGAAGAGTAACGGAGCTTATGCTCGTTAATCGCTGCGGAGATTAGGTTCCATTTAGCCTTCTCCTGTATGATTACCGGAGGAGGCATTTTAGGGGAACGGACGGCCTGAGGGGCCTGGGAGGCCTGAGGGGCCTGGGATGCCGGAAGGGCCTGGAAGGCCGGAGGGGCCTGAGAGGTTCGGGGGACCTGGGAGGCCAGGGGGGTCTGGGTGGCCAGAGGGGCCGATGAGGTAACGGGGGCCGCGGAGCCATGAGCCTGCACGGTTTTCCTATTCTTCGGGACCGATTTGGTCGGGGAAGATAAGACTGGAGAGGAGGTGCCCTCTGGGCGCTTCCTCTTTTTTGTCTCCTTAGATTTGACTGTAGTGAACTCGCCTTCACTACGGTCGGATTCTTGCTCCGAGCAAGACATCTCTGAGGGAGATGATTGGTCCTCTATCGGTATGTTGACTACGTCGCTATCGGGCGACGCCGGTGAGTCAGCTTCGTGCATGCGCACGAAGCGTTCCCACTTGGACGCTACATTGGGGACTTCGAGTTTCAGGAACTCCAGGAACTTTCTAATCATGGCGTCAGACATGATTAGAAGGTTAATCCCGGGAGTGGAATTCTACTCTTTAAATTAAATATTGGGGATACAGCCCCTCCCGGCGACCGGGAGGGAAGGTGTGTTGGGAGGAAAAACCCCTCGTGTAGTGTGCCTAAACGTGTCACGGTACTTACAATTGTTCCTTGGGCGGCTGGAACTCACTCACTAACGTTACGCTAAACACTAGGGCGCTAGTGTTCGCGAACGAGACGCGGCGGAGCGCGAGCAGAAGGCTCGCGCTAAAAACGAGACAGACGATGCGACCGGTCGCACGAATCGTCCGGTAGGCGGCGGTCGCGGCGCGGCGCGAGACATGGTACGGCACGGGTCGGGCGGCAAAGGCGGTTGGGTGGCGCCTTTGTTTCTTCACACTTGCTGTTTCTGCACACTTGCTGTCTTGACTCTTGAGTCTTCTTTCTTCTGTCTTCCTTCTTCAGGTGGTACACTATCACACGCGAGAGCGCAATACTGCGGGAACGACGGCAACGATCAGAACGAGCGGAGCTGTTCATCAGACGGTGTCCGAGAGCAGAATCATGTTAGAGAAGGAGACTCTTCTCTCGACGCCGGGCCCCTGAAAAGGGCCTTACGGCGGTAACCCACATCAGGGGTATGCCCCTCTAATTGGGATGACGCGCCCAGTACGAGTACTGGGCGCAAAGAGTCAAGTTTTAGGAAAGACCCCCGCGGCAGAACGCGGGGTAACCGTGGGGGGCCAACACGAAAACAAGGGAATGTCGATGTGCCAATCCAGGCCCAACCGAGACCGGCGGTCGGCTCCAAACGGCGCGTGGGGGTCCCGACCCGGAGGCCGAGAAACGTGTTTGGGTCCACTCCCTCACGCGCCGTGTTTACCGGACCGTGGAACGAACGAACCTGGGGAAAGGGGAGGAAATATAAAACTTCCGGGCCCCGACTTTTGGTGTCGGGGGGGGGGGGGGGGGAAGGTACGCCCCGGGGACGACGGGGTGGCAATAGGGCTGCCACTCGTCAGGCCCCGGACGCGGTTTAGATGAGTTTCGCCGGCATCTGGTTTGCCGGCGAAAGGGAAAAGGTAGGGAGGGGATACAATCCCGCGGTGGTGGGGGCGCTGTTGCGCCAGGGCGCATCGTTGCGCTGGGTGTGGCACATCAATGCGTCAGGGCTCCTCCTCTTCGGGGAGGACAAACCACATGGAAAATAATTGCAGATGAGACTGGAAGAGTCGCCAGTCGCAACTCTAAATTTGAACTTTATATTAATGATAAAAAAGTTAGTTCTGACATTGAAGTTGCGACAGTATTTGAGAAGTTTTTTGCAGACATTCCGATCTCAACTACAAAAAACTTAAATTCATCACCTACAGTTGCCGAAAAATTACTTAGAGATAATGTGAGGGAATGTGATGTAAATTTTATTTTCAAAGAAATAGACTCTAGAGACATTATCAAGGCATTTAAATTTCTTAATATTAAAAGTACAACTGATCTCTGGGGTATGTCCACAAAAGTTATAAGCCCAGTAATTGACATCATTGCCCCTCACCTAGCATTAGTTTTTAATAATTGTATTAAAAGTGGCGTGTTCCCTGACTTGATGAAGCACAGCAAGGTGATGCCTCTCTTTAAAGCTGGGAATAAAGCAGACCCAGCTAACTATAGACCAATATCCATATTACCGACTTTAAGTAAAATTTTTGAGAAAATTATTCTAAATCAATTAATTTTTCACTTCAACTCGAATAATTTGTTACATAGTAATCAGTTTGGTTTTACTAAAGGTCGGTCCACAACAGATGCAGGCATTAGTCTTCTGTGCAGTATATTTGGAGCTTGGGAGAGGTCACAGGATGCACTTGGTATATTCTGTGATTTATCCAAAGCATTTGACTGTGTGGAGCATGATACGCTGTTCAGGAAATTATACCATTATGGTGTAAGGGGCACGGCTCTAAAGTTTCTAAGCTCTTATCTAATAAATAGAACACAGACTGTAGAAGTTAATTCCAAAAGGTCTAATGGTACTAAAATTAAATTCTCCTAATTTATTACTACTAGAGATAGTACTTTTTGCTGATGATACTTCACTAATTTTTAATGTGAAGCGACGACAATCTAACAATGACGAGGTAAATAGTGCTCTCTCAAAAATAGTACATTGGTTTAATGCTAATAATTTACTGTTGAATTCTAATAAAACAAAATGTTTAAAGTTCAGCTTGCCAAATGTTACGCAGGCACAAACCAAAATACTATTAAATAATGAGAAAATGAAATTAGTAGACACCACTGTTTTTCTAGGTATAACATTACATAGTAAGTTACAGTGGGGACCACATATTGCTAAATTGGCAGATAAGCTGAGTTCTGCAGCATACGCTGTTAAAAAGAAAAAAGAAATTACCGACATAGAGACCGCGCGATTAGTTTACTTTAGCTATTTTCATAGCATAATGTCGTACGGCATCCTCTTGTGGGGAAACGCTGCGGACATTAATACAATATTTGTGCTGCAGAAACGTGCTATACGTTCTATTTATAAGATGTCGCCTTTTGAATCTCTAAGGGAAAAGTTTAAAGAAATAAAAGTTCTGACCGTCGCATCTCAATACATTTTGGAAAATGTGTTATACGTAAGAAAGAATCTAAACAACTTCAAAAAGAAATGTGATAATCATTGTGTAAACACTAGAAATAAGAACAAGTTAGATATGCCAGTGTTCAGACTAAGCAAAGTTAGTAAATCCTTTAAAGGCCAATGTATACGCTTATACAATATAATCCCAGAAAAGGTTCAAAACCTTCCCATTAATAAGTTTAAAAAAGTAGTTAAAGAACGTTTGTGTGCCAAAGCGTATTATAAAATTAATGACTTCATTCAAGACGGCACACCTTGGGAATAAGGTGGCTCCTTATCTTATGTTATTATTTGTTACATAGACATAAGCAAACATTGTAATAATTTTGATTTTAAAAGAATAATTTTCCATCTTTTTGGTAAAAGATGGTCCCAGACGAGTTTCTTGCCGGCTCTTCTCGCTGGGTTAGTTCCCGAACCGGTGGTAGGCATCACGTAGTAACGACGTTCAAAAAGAGTATTTCAAAATACCAATTTTGAATAAAAAAATTTTGATTTGATTTGATTTGATTTGGGCCACAAAGGCCTCCACACTCTCCACCCTGAGGTCCCTTGAAATGGTGGCGTTGCGGACGTACCACGATGCGCCCGCGATTCTGCGCAGCACCCGGTTTTGGGCTCTCTGCAGCAACCCTTTCTGGGGTGCAGAGAGCAAGTGGTGCCACGCGGGTGCCGCGTACGTAAGGCGGGACCGTACGTACGTCCGGTAGAGGGCGACGCACGCCGTGTCATCGGCGTATAACGCCACGGTGGTGCCCCGGTCCGCGGGCACATCGCTGGCGTATAAGTTGTAGAGTCCTGGTGAGAGGACGCTACCTTGGGGGACGCCTGCGGCGATGGGGCACTCATTGGAGAGGACTCCGTCAACGCGAACCCTGAAGGTCCTGCCGGAGAGGAAGGAAGTCACTAGCCTTACCAGGGGGGGAGGTATGTTGGCCCGGATGAGCTTGCAGAGCAGACCCTCATGCCAGACACTGTCGAACGCCTTCTCCATGTCTAGGAATAC
Organism: Phengaris arion; assembly: GCA_963565745.1. Classification (NCBI taxonomy): domain Eukaryota; kingdom Metazoa; phylum Arthropoda; class Insecta; order Lepidoptera; family Lycaenidae; genus Phengaris; species Phengaris arion. The sequence goes on along the minus strand of OY751445.1, from coordinate 13,257,631 downwards.
GGCTACCGACGATTCCTTTTTGTTAAAGGTGGTGAATAACACGTACCAGCTGGAGGGTGGTACTCAGGTTGGACCTGAATCCGAACTGTTCCTCACGAGGAGGGAGGTAAGGGGAGAGGTGTTTTAGAAGGAGGAGTTCAAAGACTTTGGAAAGGGTGGAAAGGAGGGTAATGGGCCGGTAGCCCTCAGCCCTTCTTAGGTTCTTGTGGGGCTTGGGTATGGTTACGACCAGACCCATTTTCCAGGGGGAGGGAAAGTGGCCGGTCCTGACAATACCATTGTAGAGGCGAGTCAGGGCGGCCACCGTCCTGAAGGGAAGGTGGCGGAGAGCGGAGTTTGGGATGCCATCTGCACCGGGGGCCTTTTTTGGTTTTAGGCGACGGAGGGTCTTATGGACCTCCCTCGGTGAGAAGGAGAAATTTGGGGGGGAGGAGGGGGAAAGTAGGAAAACCTTTACCTCCTCGGAGACCAGTCAGGCGTGTTCCGTTGCGGTCGTCGGCAGCGGTGAGAATTGGCGCTCTAGGTGTTCGGCAAGAATGTCTGCTCTGTCTTCTGCACGGTACCTGAGGTTGCCATCTGGGTGGAACAGGGGGCAAACGGGGGCTGTGACTCCAGTAAGGCTGCGGCAAAAGCGGTGGAGGGAGGGCCAGTCCTCTCCCGCCTCCAGGATGCGTTGAGTCCAGTCTGCGGCGTTTAGGTCCTGAAGGGCAGTTTTTACCTGTGATGTAAGGCGGTTTAGCTGGGTCTTCAGGGTGGGGCAGCGGCTGAGCTGCCATCTTCGGCGCAGGCGCTTCTTCTCGCCTATGAGGTCGGCGATGTGCCGGGGAAGAGTGGGCCGCTTGATCTGGCGGTAGGCGGCTGGGTTGCCGCGTCCATCGCGCCTGCGATCGCCTCGGTGATCTGCAGAGTCATCGATTCGACGTTCTCTGCAGAGTCCACCGGGAAATTGGGCGTGCTCTCGTGTAGCCGCGCTGCGAAAGCGTCCCAGTCACGGACTGGGCGGGGAGGAAGAGGGGGGATGCTTGCGGGTGCGGCGCGTATGGTGGCTAAGACTGGAAGGTGGTCGGAGCCAAGGGCCACATCGAGGACCTCTTGATGGAGGTCACCCGGGAGTTGGTGGGTGATTGCCACGGCGAGGACGTCCGGAGTGTATCGGGGGTTCTCGGGGTAGTGGGTGGGGTAGTACGTTCCCACCACCGAGTACCCGACTCGTCCTGAGTCGGCGAGCAGTCGGTTACCATCCGAGTTGGGGGCACGGGATCCCCATCCGGGGTGCTTGCAGTTTAGATCTCCGGCAATCACAGTCGGCTCTTCTGATAGGAGCCTGTGGATGTCGGAGATATCTAAACGCGACCCCGGAGGTTTGTAGCACGCATAAATGTGTGTGCGGTGCGAGCCGAGGAGTACCTCCACTCCAAGGAAGGGCGTGAAGCAATGAAACTGAGGGGGGGGGGAGGAGTTGGTGCAGAATTTTCCTGCCGACCAGAACGGCGAGGCCTCTGCTCGCCCGCTCACTCAGCCTCTTCAGCCGGCGGGGCTGTTTCAACAACGGGAGGGGGAGGGCGAGGGGCTCGTACTCCGAGTCCGTGCCGGCATTCGAGGTCGTACCGGATTTGGCCCTCTTTTTGGTCCTGGTCCTGGTCCGTTTCCGCTGCTTCCGGGCCGAAGAGGGGGGAGGCGGATGCGGCAGGACGAGGAGTGGGGTCATTGACCTCCGCCATTAGAGAAGTGGCGGAGGGCGGCGGCGGAGGAACCTCTCTTTCGGAGATGGTAGGGGCGTCACTTACCCGGTTCGTGCGCACCCGGTTTGTGGTCCGGGTTGTGCGGGCAATAGGGCCCGCGTGGCGGTTCCTGGCCTCCCGGCGGAAGACCGGGCAGTTCCTGCTGTTGGCGGGGTGGGGCCCCTTGCAGTGGGCTGGTCAGTCTTAGGCCGGGGGCAATCCGAGGCGGCGTGCTCCTCTCCGCATCTGACGCACGCCGGCTTGCGATGGCAGTTTGACCTGGAGTGCCTAAACTGCTGGCAACGGTGGCACTGGGCGGGGCCGCTCTTTCCGCGCCAGGCTTCTACTTTAATGTTAGGCATATTTAATATTTCCGTTACCTTGCAAACGCCCGGTACCAGGTTCGGGGTTCGTGCGTTTTAGGAGAACGAAGTAGGAGCAGCCGGGGCGGTCCTTCCTGGCGAGGATTCTGGACACATGCTCTACCTCAAATCCCTTGGTGGTCAGGTCCGCTGCAATCCTTTCCGTAGGCGTGTCGACTGGTAGGCCGTGGATGCCTACCTTTAAACCGCGGTCTTGGGGCAGCGCGTACGAGTACCAGCTGACCTGGGCGGAATCGCTTAGGTCAGCCAGGTACCGCTGCACGCACCGATACTCCTTTTCCCCCTGTGGGGTGAATTTTACCCCCAGGCCGTACGTCTTCGCGTTCGAAGGGTGCCCGAGGAGGTCCCTGAGGCGGCTGAAGTGGTCAATCTAATTTTCCAGCTTCTCCACTATGATGGGGGGGCATCGGGGGGCTGGTTTCGGCGGCGGTGAGGTCGTTCGCTGCGGGGGTGACGGAGGTTACCACGTTTACGTCCATCGGTGAAGGGGCCCTCGAACTAGAGGCCACGGAAGAACCGGACGGCGCGGGGGCGGTGGTCGCTGTGTCATAGGTAGCCGGGCGATCAGCACGCTTGGCAGGCGGCGAGATGTCGGACGATATATCTGGTCGCTGCCGTTTGGTGACCTGCACGGGAGGGGCAGGGGGCGGAGGCGTGCTGCTCGACGGGGGGGCCGGCACGGGGGCCCTCTGAACAGGAGCACTTACCGCACGGCGGTCCTCTTGAGGCGGCGATGCCGGCGAGGCGGTAAAAGTGAGCAGAATCAACTGTGGGTGTATGCATTTAAGATGTCGTATATATAGTGCCGATCTTAGAAAACAGGATCGTGGCGCTAATTGGTCCGCCACAAAGGTTATAATCAAGCGGCGGGGCGAACGCGTTCGTCCATCGTGCTCATTTTTTCTTCTGATTGTGTTTGTCCTGTATGCTGTGTCTCACATATCCGTCGAATTTGAAATATTTTGCACATTAAAAATTTTCCACTTTTTTGTTCTTAATATTATATAATAATGTCGCTATTGACAAATTATGTTTTAGATTATTGCCCACAACATGCCACGTCACAGACCACGTTTTTTTATTTATTTATATATGGCATCGGCTTATAACCATTTGCCAGTGTCAAGTTAAAAAGGCGGGAAACAGAACTTTCGTTTCAATTTTCAACACCGTATTCCTATATCGTCAAGTTTAAAGTCTAGTCAAAGTCCAAATATATAGTCAGTACAGTCCATGAGTCATGTCAGTCGATTCAGTAAAGTGGTAGAAGCTTTACTGAAAGTTCCTAGGGAGTTTTGTCGGGAAACACAAAATAGCACGTTTTTAGAAGTTGTACCACTTGCCCACACTTGTGGTGCGTTAACGAATATTTAATGGTTAATATTCTACCAATATTACACATTAAGAACCGAGATAACACAAATTTATGAAATTATACAAATTCCACAACGTCCCCATTGAACTCCCCGGCAAAACTCCACACAGACCCCGTTAATTGTAGAATGTGGATAGTAATCTGTCAAATGTCACTTTGTCAAAATACCCATAGACTATAGGCCATTTTGTTTTTTGTCTTCTTTTGTCTTTTTTTTCCTATTCTTATTCCATAGGTAAGGCGCAAAGCCATTACTCGATTGTGCCAACATTTCTTATCCTTGTCTTGTATATGTAATTGTTATTTGTTTTTATGTGGTGAAATCACTCATTGGCCCTTGCAGAATACCAGTGCAGCATGCTCGCTTGCTTTTATGTATAAAAATATACCTAATTTTAGCTTATTCTTTTGTATTTCATTTTCATGTGTATTGTGTGATGATAAAATAAACGTATTCTATTGTATTCTATTTTATTCTACATAAAAATTAATTAATTAAAAAAAAAAATCACATTCATTAAAATCCACATGCTGTATTGTTACTGTATTATCCACATACTGTATTGTATTTTAAGTAATCGGTGAAAACGTAGAGAAGTGTACAACAACTTACCTTAATAATATATATAATTCTATTTGTAAGTTACCTGTATACGCGTTTGTTTTCCAAATAAAATAAAATAAATAATTGACATTTTATATAAAAATTAGTAAAAGTTACCTGATATTCTAATTGTAAAACATAGCTGAAAGCGACAAAAATGTATAAGTACACGTTACATACGCATCGCAAATGATTAAAACAATGTGGAATGTGAAATGATTAAAAATGTATATTTCATTATGCGAGTGCATAGTGATGTTTTAACTCAACACTAGTCTGCGGGGAAATCAGAGCGAGGGTAGGCCGGGCCTAATTCAACACTAAGTGACTCTTCCCTTTTTACATTGATAATGTGTCTACGTAAAACGCACGTACTCCCCTGTTGAGGAAATGACATGTGAACTTTACAATGTTTTAAACAAACAAAACATGGGTTTTATATGTACACTCAACAATATTTGGATCAACGTACGGGAAAAAAATCCTAACCAAGATCATGTTAGGACATGTCTAAGGAGGGTTCCGTAGCTATAAACGCGCAATAGGTTTTCTTTGAATTACCTCAAAAGTTATTGTCCGATTTTGCTCAAAATAATTTTCTATTTTAGCATGATCTATCAGCGTGGAAACTTACAAGTTTCTATCTCCTGTAGTTTAGAAATGCTAGGCGGGCTAGCGACAAAGTCATAACTCACTTTGGGTGCCGATTACTCGAAAATAGTTGATTGTAAAAAAGTCATATATTAAACCTTGCCTTTATTTTAAAAAGATCTATTCAATGATACCCCGCACGATGGGGTAGAATGAAAAAATATTTTTTATTGTACCCCATCGTGTTTATTTTAGGGGTCGGGAGGGCCAACCCCAAAATATAAAATTATATTTTTTTATGGTGCCAAAATCTATACACAATCTGTAACTGTACTCAATTTCATCTATACCTAATTATTACAGAAGCTATTAGGTCAGCAGACAGACAGATAGACGGACGGACGGTTCCTTGAGTATTACGGAACCCTAAAAAAGGAAAAATATGTAGCACACGTCATAAACTTATAACCAAAGTATGTTTTTGATGTTTTTTTAGATAAAATTGTATATTGAGAACAGTTAATAATCAGTCTCCGTAACATGAGAAGGCGAAACGATAATTGCAACGTTACATAAAATCCAATCTATATGAGAGTACACGTAGGCGATATTTAAAAACGTAATGAATTGTAAATTGACTGGCACTAAGTGGGTAATAAGTTTGTTAGTTAATTTCGCTGAGATGTAGATACGACACGGTGCAATTTGCCCCCGGCACTTTTTTACCTTTATGAATTCTGGAGCGCGCGTTTTTGTTCTCCCAACAATGTTTCAGCCAGTTTTATATCAAACTTTAGTAAAAGTTTCCCTCGATTTATGACTTAATAAATTTCAAAATTTTCTAGAAAATATTAATTTATAATCTCTATTGACGTTTGTTGATGAATTGCCTTAATAAGGACAGTCACGTACAAAAAAACTTTTCTTTACAAATAATTGTTACGAATCTTAGGAGAATTAACGACATATACTATGTGATTCATTTTACGAAGGTATAAAAAATATTATTTGTATGTTATAAAAATATCGGTTATAGCAATCTATAATAATTGATAATATTTTTATACCTACGTAAAACTTTTACTAAAGCTTAATATAAAACTGTCTGAAACGACATTGTTCGGGGAATGGAAATCCACAATACAGTATATTTCTTAGGATAGATATTAACCTATCCTTGGAATTCGTTAAGCTTAATTGTAAATTGAGTCTTAGCGCGACACTGTTTTTAATTTATGGACTTTTTCCAAAATCAAATATAAGAGAGAGTTGTTTATTATTTTAAGTGTATTTTTTCCTAATTTTTTTTTGAATAATCTTAAGATGAATGAATTAGAATTCATGGAATATTCAAATTGTTTACCTTAGCTTTTTATGTAAACTAGCTCGGTTCCATGTACCTTCTACGCGAACGAAGTCGCGGGGAAAAGGTACTACAAAATAATTTTATAGGAATGACTAGCTTTTTCCGCACGGTCGGACCGCGTAAATATGGTATCCCACGGGAATACTGTTCTTTTTCGGGATAAAAAGTAGCCTGTGTTTTAATCCAGAGCCTAAACTGGCACCATACCAAATTTCATCGAAATCCGTTAAGTAGTTTTTGCATGAGTAACAAATATCCATCCATCTACACATCCGTCCTCACAATTTTCACATTTATCATAGAAATAGGATGTTATCGCACGTGTGACAGCAGAAGTGCAGGCAATTGAGTGTGAAGCTACTGATGTGGATAAACACAAGCATCGATATACACTAACAAGTTGGAAAATAACTAGGAGTAAATCATGTGAGACATATTATGTAGCTCGTATATTCTGTTTAATTTGAATGTAGATTGCATTATCCTACAGAATATTGTATATGGATAATGTAGGTATAAAACAATACTTCTAATTTAATCTATATCCAACGAAGAAATCACTTTATATTACACTATATTTATGGATACAGGAGTTATAATAAAAAAAATATTTTTTCCTTGAAAAATGTAACAATATATTATTATGTTAAATGTTTTCTGCCTCACTGTACACAAGTAGGACGCGTCGTGGATTTTTTCGCCAAGCTATTGAGCAGTACTCAATCATGGCCCGCCAGATTTCGCGCTGATTGATTGGACTTTAATTTTTACTGTCGCTCGATATCCTTCTCATATTTTATTGCTATTTCCATCCCTTACCATTTTGTGTTAAGTAATGATTTTTGAGATACATTGCAACATCATCATTATCTATATCTATACTAATATTATAAAGAGGAAAGGTTTGTTTGTATGTTTGTTTGTTCGCACTGAAAATGCTCTGAAACTATAACTAACTATTTTGATGAAATTTGGCACAGAAACAGAGTGGACCACGGGGATGGACATAGGGTTTTATCGCGTCAAAATGTAACGGTTCTAGCGATATTTTGTTTTGTGCGCAAGAAGTCGCGGGTAACGTCTAGTATATTAATAGTACGTGCAGCAGAAACTTTCAGTACAGTTTAACGAGAATTGTGAGAACGTAGGAGTACGATATTTAACACAGTTAAAGTTCATGTGGAGGAAGGTTTGCAGAAAGCTAATTAAAATAATGCTAAGAAATAAAAAATAAAATTAATAAAAATCACAACTACACACTACCTCAGATTATTAGCAAACACTACCGTGCGATTGATAGATACAATTTTGTTACATGTTGACATTTTTCACTCTGTCATAACATTTACACTTTTTTATTTTTTCTATCTAAGAGGCAAAATAACCTCTATAAAGCTCAAACTTGAAAATTACATGAATTATTATTGCCACATTTCGACCACATTTGCAGTTGCAGATTTCCATGTGGATATCTGGTACTTCCAAATTGATGCCTTAATAGATAAAGTTTAAAGCCAAGTACAAAACTCTTCGGCTACGGAGAGTCAATAGACCATTATAATATGTGGCCCGGCGGTGTCGTAACTGTCCGACGTGAAAGTGTTATTAATTACACAACTTAGATATTGATCGATGTACGGTTTTCTATGGGATTATAGGTTTAGTTGCCTGCAAAAGTTTGGGACACCAGCATTAATCCCGCTACACACGGTACGATAGAACTGCACAGTTCGTTTCAATTTAACGGCAACCTTTTTTCCCCTTTTGGCAGATATGACCTGTCTGCCAAAAGTGAAAAAAAATATATAAAGGCGGGCAATACTTGTAAGATTTGTACCTGATTAATAGTATTTAAATATTTATCTTATCGTAGGGAGATACTGTAAGTGATATGTTTACTTTTATTTAATTAAAACAGATGACAATGTAGCAATAACTGAAAAACGAGGTGAAATCATAAACGAATAGGTATAAAACAATGATTTCAAAGTACTAGTTACTTACAAATTAATTTATATGAAGAAATTAAGATACTAAGGCGGGTCAATAAGTCCGTGACTTTTTGAATTTCTAACCTCCTTACTGAAAAAGCAACACTACTCCTGTCAACAGGCATCTGTCAGTTGACTCCTATCAAAATTTGAACTTGCTGCGTCAGTTAGTTTGTGTTTTACAGCTATCTTTATCAGACTATCCAGTAACTTAAGGAAACAATGGAAAAAAGTGAATTTCGTGTGCTTATTAAGCATTATTTTTTGCGAAAAAAAAACCATTACCGAGACCAAGGCTAAGCTTGATAAATACTATGGGGACTCTGCACCATCGATTTCAATGGTAAAAAAGTGGTTTACTGAATTTCGTTGTGGCCGTACAAGCACTGAAGATGCCGAACGTCCTGGACGCCCAGTTGAGGTCTCTACACCCGAAACAATCGAAAAAATTCATGATATGGTGTTGGCCGACCGAAGATTGAAAGTGCAAGAGATTGTGGAAGCCATAGGCATCTCGCATGGCTCAGTGGTTTCAATTTTGAATGGTCACTTGGGCATGAGAAAGCTTTCCGCAAGATGGGTGCCGCGTTTGCTCACAGTCGACCACAAACGCAATCGTGTAACAACTTCACAGGAAGGTTTGGCGTTGTTTAATCACAATATGGAGGAGTTTTTGTGCCGTTTTGTAACCGTGGTCGAAACATGGATCCATCACAACACACCAGAGACCAAACAACAGTCAAAACAGTGGGTTTCTAAGGGTGAATCGGCGCCAAAGAAGGCCAAGGTGGGTTTGTCAGCCAATAAAGTTATGGCGACTGGTTTTTGGGATGCACGTGGGATAATCCACATTGACTATATTCAAAAGGGAAGAACAATTAATGGGGAATATTATGCCAACTTATTGGACCGCTTCATTGAGGATGAAAAAATGGCTCGGTGGAAAAAGATTTGACTCCAATGATGAAGTCATCTCGCAAACAAAGGCCTATTTTGAGGACCTCGACAAATCATATTTTTTGGAAGGGATAAAAAAATTGGAGAAGCGTTGGACAAAGTGTATAGAGCTCAAGGGGGACTACGTTGAAAAATAAAATGATTTATTTATCAAAAATCTGTGTTTTATTCTAAAAGTCACGGACTTATTGACCCGCCCTCGTAATTAAGAAAAAAATCGGTTGTCTGTAAAGTCGGTTTACTGACGATAGTTGAACGTGACAACTTCATGTTTATAGTGCGCGCGGAACTAATTGGCCGCGCCTTATGTAGGCGTCTTGCTGCCGCAAAGTCCGTCGTCGAACTGAGTAATAACATTAAGCGCCCCGCCTCTCCGTCCCACCGCTCACATACCTAAGGCGCGGCTAGCTGAGGTAACGTCAATGCGTCATATTTAGCGAGGTAACGCTGGTAACAGGTAACACATGAGTCATGTTTTTTTCGTGCGTGCAGCCGGCTCCATCAAATTATAAGACGTTATCACGTCAAAAAATTAGAGTGACGTAGGCCCTCGGGCCGCGCGCTGCCGGCACTGGTTAAAGTTTAGCAGGCATTAGGGCATTTATTTATTCAGAACGCAAAAAAGTTTTTTGTTAAATATTATATATACAAACATTTAGTTAATACTAGACCTTAAGGTTCATTCCTAAGTTATAAGATACTAAGGCGGGTCAATAAGTCCGTGACTTTTTGAATTTCTAACCTCCTTACTGAAAAAGCAACACTACTCCTGTCAACAGGCATCTGTCAGTTGACTCCTATCAAAATTTGAACTTGCTGCGTCAGTTAGTTTGTGGTTTACAGCTATCTTTATCAGACTATCCAGTAACTTAAGGAAACAATGGAAAAAAGTGAATTTCGTGTGCTTATTAAGCATTATTTTTTGCGAAAAAAAACCATTACCGAGACCAAGGCTTAGCTTGATAAATACTATGGGGACTCTGCACCATCGATTTCAATGGTAAAAAAGTGGTTTACTGCATTTCGTTGTGGCCGTACAAGCACTGAAGATGCCGAACGTCCTAGACGCCCAGTTAAGGTCTCTACACCCGAAACAATCGCAAAAATTCACGATATGGTGTTGGCCGACCGAAGATTTAAAGTGCAAGAGATTGTGGAAGCCATAGGCATCTCGCATGGCTCAGTGGTTTCATTTTGAATGATCACTTGGGCATGAGAAAGCTTTCCGCAAGATGGGTGCCGCGTTTGCTCACAGTCGATCACAAACGCAATCGTGTAACAACTTCACAGGAAGGTTTGGCGTTGTTTAATCACAATATGGAGGAGTTTTTTAACCGTGGACGAAACATGGATCCATCACAATACACCAGAGACCAAACAACAGTCAAAACAGTGTGTTTCTAAGGGTGAATCGGCGCCAAAGAAGGCCAAGGTGGGTTTGTCAGCCAATAAAGTTATGGCGACTGTTTTTTGGGATGCACGTGGGATAATCCACATTGACTATCTTCAAAAGGGAAGAACAATTAATGGGTAATATTATGCCAACTTATTGGACCGCTTCAATGAGGATTTGAATAAAAACCAACCTCATTTGGCCAAGAAAAAAGTTCTTTTTCACCAAGACAATGCAAGGGTGCACACATGTGCAGTTTACATGGCAAAAATCCATGAATTGGGCTATGAATTGCTCCCACATCCACCCTATTCTCCAGATTTGGCTCCGAGTGACTACTTCTTGTTCTCAAACCTGAAAAAATGGCTCGGTGGAAAAAGATTTGACTCCAATGATGAAGTCATCTCGCAAACAAAGGCCTATTTTGAGGATCTTGACAAATCATATTTTTTGGAAGGTATAAAAAAATTGGAGAAGCGTTGGACAAAGTGTATAGAGCTCAAGGGGGACTACGTTGAAAAATAAAATGATTTATTTATCAAAAACTTCTGTGTTTTATTCCAAAAGTCACGGACTTATTGACCCGCCCTCGTACATGTTGCAAAACATATCGAGCATATAAAGGAAGTTTCTACATGGTAACGTATTCCTAATATAAAACTTTATTCAATCTTCTCCTTTGAATTATATTTTAAAAATCTTTTTTACTTTACTTAAAAACTGTTTATTATATATAACTGGATTACGCAGTTAGGCACTATGTACGAGTTCTGTTAGAAATATAGGCTCTTGGCTCCTATAATAAATACCTGAAGATGTAATGAAAATTAAAAAAAAAAAAAAAAAAAACGTTAAATAATCCTACTAAGTCCTACTAATATTATAAATCTGAAGGTTTGTAAGGATGGATGGATAAATGATTCGACTCCTTCACGCAAAAACAACTAAACGGATTTTGATGAAACTTGGTATTGTATCAGTTTAGGCTCTGGACTATCACACGTAGGCTACTTTGCATCGCGTCTAAATGTACGGTTCCTGTTAGATTTCCAACATTCAATGAAAGCTAGCTAACGACCGAATAATATTGAGAAAAAATATTGAGTGACGCTCAAGTTACATGCTGTCCTTGTCATTTGGGCTAGCAGAGACAGTGACGGCCTGTGAATAGGAGTGCGAGAGGGAGGATGAGGGAGGGCCTCTTAATTTTGATTAGCGTTTCAGTATTCGGCTGTAAATATTACAGAATAACTTGTAGGTAGCATGACTCACGTGCCGCGTGCCATTGTACTGGCGAAACAAAACTTCGTCAGAGTAGTCATTAAATATACAGAGTGAGATGAACGTGACAAGTTTTTCCCGTTCCAGCCTGAATTTCGGTTACATTTGACTAATTATTTATTACTGACGATATTGAGGGCATTAGGTATATTATAAATTGACCATTGTGCGGATTAGGCGATGGCGGCGAATCTAACCGAAACATAAGGGATAGGAAACACGATAAAGTGAATAATATTGATATGTTTATTAACTGAACTTTGCTGAAAATAAATTAAGCAATATTTTATAAAGTAGATATTATATTTTAAAGTTTCGACAAAAATTGCCTATTTGATTAAAATTTGTCATATTGGATATCCGGCTTTTTACTATACGATATTTACTTCTAAATTAAGACACTTTTTTCTAAAGAATTCCTAAGTTAAAAAAATACTTAACTGAATCGTAAAGAACATCTTAAGCACAAGTAAATATAAACAGCCAAGTTAGAGTTTAAATCGCACAAGTTGTAAATAAGTGTTATACAAGTATCTGCCTAACTCGCGAGACCAACTTAGAATTGTTTCCTACCACTTGTAACATATTTTAGTTACTTAGGCTCGTGTTCACCGACATTTAATCAACCGTTTAAATAAATAATCGGCCGTTTTTGTAAAAAATCCCGTTCACCACGTCCTAAACACTGGATAGAGAAGTTAACCGGCCGATTATCTTAACCAAGCCCGAGACCCTTGTTTAACCGTCGTTATAGTGATTTGACAGAACTTTTGTAGCTTTAAATTTAATAGTTTTATTAAAGAGTAAAGACATATTATTTATTTGAGACAAAATGATGCCTTTTAATGTTATAATGGAAGGAGATTAAAATCTCAACATGCTTGACGCATGAATATTTGGACGAGCTAGAAGCGATGACGAGAAGACCTCGGATTTTTCAAATTCACCGTAATTTCTGTGAAGTATTCGATGAAGTTTCATTCAAGACCCGGTTTCGCTTATCCAAATCGAGTGCAATTCATATTCTTGGATTAATTGAAGATAAATTAGAATTTGAGTTAAATTCTTCAGCGAGTCGTATCCAACCTGCTACTTTCTGAGAATTTTTAGAGGCATCAGTCCGTTTATTCTCAATTATATTCTTGTATTTCATTACAAGTTCAGATAACTCACTCTTTTCATTGTTGCTAAAATTAGTTGTTCGCTTTTTCTTCTCATCCATATTTATTACAAGAAAACAAAATTTGGGTCACTATAATTGTCTACACATATATTGACATAAGGTCAACGTAAATATTCGTCCTAGTTAAAATGAATTGCTCTTCAAACAAAAGAAACAATAAACAACAACTTTCACATTTTGTAGCGTTAAATTTGACGTAACCAAATCAAAATGTCAGAAACATAAATGTCTTTTTATGTTGTAGCCTTCCATTTATATTTAGTTGTATTATATTTCTCACTCATTTATTCATAAATGACCAGTTTTGTCTTGATTTACTAATCAGACAAAGAGAAGCGATGGTGAACAGGAAAAAATGACTCCTTGTTTAAAGTCATGTTTAAAATTTAAACGAACGGTTACAAAATCAATGGTGAAGTTACTTTTGGTGAACTCGAGCCTAAGTTGTTGCCTTATATAACCGCGTGATTAGGCGCCAGCTAAATATATTTCGAGCTAACTTGGCTCTAATTAGCATTTAAGTAACAGTATACGTAAGTAAATACTTAGGTACGTATTTATATAATACTAACTATAAAAATCTATGGACGCTTTCACACTACGTCAATCAGAAGGTCGATTCTGGTAATTTCCCGACAATAATATAGTTACGATCCAGTCCCGATATGTTAAAACTGAAAAATTGTATTCTCAAAAACGTGAAACCAACGTCAAACCCGTTTTGATTGGTCTAAACTACAAAACTCAGTTTGTATCAAGGCGATTTCATTTATAATTCAATAAAGTAAAATGAAAGTGTAGATTAATTACGAGAATGTTCTGGTCCCGTGCTAAGTTCTCGAAGAACTTGTGTTACGGGTACATTTATTATATTATACACATAATATTTAAAACACACACATGACCCACGAATACAGAAAGCTTTTTTGTTCCTTTGGCGGGATTAGAACCCGCCACCTCCGGCTTGAGCATCGACGCGCTCAACCACTACACTAAAAATTATTTTATATTTACAGAACACTAAAAATTCATTATATATAACAAGCTATATACGGTAGCCATACTATACATAGTAGCCATATATATACAGCCTATAATCGTACAATCGTCTTGACCCTACCGATTAGATCAGTTCCATATTGACGTAAACAGAATAAACTGTCATGCCAATCCACGCCTTTACACGATCGTCGGTCAGTTCTAACCCGTGATTCTAACTTATCCAATCAGCGGCGTCATGCCAATAAGGAACATGTATTTGTTTTAAATCAGCAAAATTCTTATTCTCTGTATTATGAATTCTATATTAAATATTCTTATTCGACATGGACCGAGAAATGCAAAAAGTACAGTAATCAGTTGCTAAATTAAAAAGTAATAGGACTAAACAGAACTAGAAAAAATTATGACTTTTTTGCTATGGCTGAAAAACGAAAGTTACTGTTCAAATCCTTGTTTTTTGTGACATTTTTGTTATAACAAAGATATAGATAGATAAACGCAGTGTATTTAAGTTATTGAATCAATTTTGTATTTATCTTTATATATTTTCAATTGCTGTGAAGTCACTTGTACATCATTATTTGTATAGAGCGTTTTTAATGCTCTCCAACGATCTCACTTTTGTGATGACTGTGTTTCGTCAACGGTTGATCGTAGATAAGCCATTGCAAAGATATAATTTCGTGGCTTATTAAGTACTATGCATGTTTCTGCATAGTACTTAATAAGCCATGTTTATTCTACTACTTACATATCTTTTGTCTAAGTCTAAGGGTTACACTTAGTTACTTAGGAAGGCTTTTATGCTAAGTGGTTACCGCAGTCTATTCATGGATCTGGTTTTGTATTGGTAACGTGGTCAGCGTATGTTTTTAGAATGCACTTCTGTGGTCAGCCACAGATGTCGACAGGATGTCCCGCTCTCAGTGCAGCATCACTAAACCACTTGCCATTAAAGCCGTGCGCGCACTTTTAACAAAAATTTATCAGTCTCCTTCCTCTACCATTTGCATTCCGATTATCGATTTTAGCGCACGCGAAATAGAGTAAAATAGGTAAACAACCATGTTTTGCTGATAATAATTAATAAGTACCTGGGTAATAAAGCTTTGCTCGGAGTTCTGATAGATAAAAAAAAAAAGGATCAAAAAATATTTATCTGACCGGGATTTGAACCCACCGTATTCCGAATTTTCGAACAAAGCAAAAATTATACATACGCATACCAAACTGCCAATCGGACTGACATAATAGACTCAAAATTATTGATATGTTGTTGCACAATGAAAGAAAAAACCAATTAAAGCTTAAAATACGCTCTTTCCCAGGGATAAGACTTAGGGCTTTTTTCTCCCTCAAATCTTACTAAATCCATTCATACTAAATCCATTGTAACACTTGCAGATGTTTTCGAAAAACCGATTTTATATATATATTAAATACCTTTTAATTGAATTCCACTTTCATATATTTTTTAATAAAACGTAAAACGTACGTACGTACGTAAACGTATTGAACTTAAATCTCGACAAAGGTAACTTTTAATTTGAATATCACTCTAATATTTTTTGACACTTAGTTTTCGATCTATTCTGAGCATCTAATAGCGGAACGGATTGCGGATATCAACTGTCATTTGTCATAATATTATTTCGAGACGCCCGCCGTCGGACGGTTTTATTCCGGAAATGGCTTTTGCATAATACAAAGCTTCTACCAGGTACAGATAAAGCGCGATGTCAAAATCAATTTTCACATTTACAAGTCGCTATTTTCAGTTAGTCTGCTGTTTATAGTCTAGGATCTCGGGATTAATGCATTTCTTGATAAATTAAAATAATGACCCATTTTCCATCCATGGCCCGAGCTTTAACTTAAGTTTAAACTTACTTACGTCCTATAATTTCTTCTTTTAACCCCCGATGAACACAGAGGCGTGTTAAAAGTTTGACAAGTATGTCTGTGTGTCTTAGAACCGATTTATTATGTATTTTTCTTTAGTTTGAAAGTTACATGATTGAAAGTGTTCTTAGCTATCGCTATATTATGTTTATTTTTCAATAAGTAAGTTCTTTTATTTAAATTACTTAAGTTTGTTGGTATTTTAGGAAAGAATCACCTCACATCATCATCATCACATCGGCTGCAAACTTACCATCAAATTTAGTATGTAGACAGTTTTTGGGAGAGAAAATCGATTTAGCTAGGCCTTACCCCTGAGAAACTGCGCATTTTAGGCTATAAATGTTGTGTTTTCGTCGTGCAACAATAAATAAATAATTTTGATTCAATTATGTCAGTCCGATTGGGAGTTTTTGTATGCGTAATTTATACAATTTTTGCATTGCTAGAAAATTCGGAATACGGTGAGTCCCCAGTTCGAATCCCGGTCAGATATATATTTTGTGCTTCTTTATATTGTTTAAATGTATCAGAACTCCGAGCAAAGCTCGGTTACTCAGGTACTTTTTTATTAAGTTAACAGTTTGGAAATTTTGCTGACTGTCACATTCTATAATTACAAATCTTGCCATAGTTAGGGTTAATATTAGCGGGTAGACTAAGTCCCAATTTCACCAACGCCTATTAGTTTTAATCGTGTGTTCATCATGTATCATACCTTCTCTTCCATTATCGTCCATCATACGAGGGACGAGATAGAAAAAATATTCATAAACATATTCAGATAGAAAAGATATTCAATCAACGACCAACTTTAACAGGTGTTGATGAAATTTGGACTGAATAATAAAATTTCAAAATGACTTGACAAAACTGCGTGGCTCTTGGTCTAGGATCGGCTGGTCTATTTGAGGAACGACGGAGTGCATCGGTTCGGGCCAGACGGGCCAGGCTAAATGCGGCCATATGGACGGGCTAAATGCGGCCAGACTGCAGCGACAGCGATCTGCACTTTGGCCTCTGAATTTTTAATAGCCCACGCTATTTCGGCACTGCCTAATTAGCTTTCGCGAATCATTTGCCTTTGATTCGCTCGCTATTAGCATGTGAATACTTGAATTATGTAATGAGCCACCGCGATCCCTTATGTTTACGGTTCAAGTGGTTTTACAAACGTGGAGAGCTAATATTATGAGTGCACATATCATTTAAGCTTTTAGTTGTCTTCCGTTGAGTTTTCATGAAGTTTTTTTTAACAGTCTCCGTGGTCCAGTGGCTTCGAGCTTGGCTCTTGACTCGGAGGTTGTGGGTTTGATTCCCGCGTTGGAACAACAAAAAATGTTGGTTCCAAGTTTGGTTAGGACAATGCAGGATGATCACCTGATTGTCTGACAAGAAAGATGATCCATGCGCCGGATGGGCATGTAAAAGGTTGGAACTGCGCCTGATCTCTCACCAGTTGTGTACTACTACAACTTGTGTATTGAATAAAGTTCAATTTTGAATAGCTATCTTAAAAATGCAGCGCCCGTCTCGTATCGTTTCATTTTGGTGTGAATTAGTTGTTCCCTTCGACTTCTTCGACCTTCGACCTTCGACCTTCGACCCTTAGTTGTTCACCGCTATTAAGCCAGTCTTTTGATTTTGTCAACGTTTAAATCGCAATTTTAGTCGCGTCTAACAGCTGGTAGAGAATAAACTATACCCACTTCTAATATTCATAAAAATATTAAAACCACAAATACGTTACGCTAAACCAAGTAGCTGTCTTTGTCTGACAAGTGGCTGTTCCAACCTATTAGACAAAGACAGCGATGTTGGATTGGTGCATCCGTGGTGTAAATATAAGGTTTGGTAAAATCAATTACGGATATTTTGGGAATATAATCTATTGCTTATGTACGAGGGCGGCACTGAAAATTTCGGGAATCAAGGAAGTGACACAACACTACTATTTAAAAATGTATTTATTGCTTTTCGAAGTATTCTCCGCGAAATTTGACACATTTTTCCATACGATGGAACCAATCATTGAAGCAACCATTCCATTCGGAAGTTGGGGTCTCCAAAATGGCCGTTTTGTAGGCCACAGCTTCTTCAGGTGATGAAAATCTCTGACCACGCAATTTATTCTTTATTTTAGGGAAAGTATAGAAATCATTAGGGCTTAGGTAGAGGCTGTACGGCGGATGGTCTAATAATTCTATGATTTCTTGCTCTAAAAACTCTTTTGTTCTGTGCGCGGTGTGAGAACTCGCATTGTCGTGATGGAGGATGATGCGGCGGTTGCAGTTCTCTTTACGGAGTTCAGAAACAACCTGTGGCAAACAAATGTTAGCATACCATTCTGCATTAACCGTTCTTTGTCCCTCAAGAGGAATAGTCGCAACATGGCCGGTTTTGGAGACAAACGTGGCCACCATTTTTTTTGCAACACTCCGTGAACGAACAATTTTTGTTGGCTTTAACTCATTTTCGAACACCCAAACTCGTGACTGGTTTTTTGTTTCGGGTTCGTACGCGTATATCCAGGATCGTCACCTGATACGATGTTGTATACAGCATTTGAGGATCCTGCGTGGAATCTTTCGAGAGTTCTGACGCACCAAGTAACGCGAGCCGCTTTTTGCTCTTCACAGAGCAAATGCGGTATCCATCGGGAAAACAACTTTTTTACACCTAATTGTTCATGCAAGATTATTTGTATTTGACTCATGCCAATGTCTAAAGTTGCCTGAATTTCACGGTATGTCACATGTCCATCTTCCTCAATCAGCTTACGCACAGCATCAACGTTTTCTTGGGTGACTGCAGTTTTTGGACGACCTTAACGGGGATCATCACTGAGCTTGACACGTCCACGTTGAAATTCAGCAAACCAGCGATAAATTGTGGTTTTGGATGGGGCTTCATCACCAAATGCAGAAATCATCCGGTCAACACACTGTTTTTGTGTTAAACCACTTCGAAAGTCATAATAAATCATCGCTCTAGAATTTTCTCGAGTCAATTCCATTTTCTCAACGACTAAACAAGTTTGACAAGACCTTGTCTCAAGACCGAGAATCTTTTTTTAAATAAATAAACGGTATTTGATTTTTAAAACCAAGGAGTTTTAAATTAAAAAGATTTTAATATGACAGGAACAGTGGAAATATTCCATTCCTGATACTTTTAGTGCAGCCTATGTAAAAACATATTGACACAAAAATAATTTCAAATTTTCAATAAAATATAGGTACTATACAAAATATTATTGCGCTCTCTATGGCGCTGAGGTCATTAACCTCACAAACTTTGCTTTGAAGCGAAAGCAAAGTTTTTGCCTAAATAATATCTATTCAATCAGCTGTGTGAGTGTAATGACCTCCGTAGCGCTGCAACGGACGTAATGTAATTTGATCTAGTATTTTTCTGTTTCGATTTTTTTTGATCATTTTTCTGCCTTAACATAAGCAGTTGATCATATGTCCAAAATATCCGTAATTAATTTTACCAAACATTATATATTACTACTATTACCATTGGATTATTGGATTATTGGATGCGGAAAGCAGAGGACCGGGTATGGTGGCGCGAAATGAGAAAGGCTTATGTCCAGTAGTGGACGACTACGGGCTGACGATGATGATGATGATGATTATATATTTATTAATAAGGGGGATTAATTTTCTTTCAAATGACTAATAATTATGTAAATAATACTACATTACGATGTGCATTTTATAAGTAAGAATATAAGGGATCCATTTTAGAAAAGCAGTCGAGTAAAAATGGAAGCTATTTAGCTATGAAATCGTGAATCGAAGTGATATTTCACATCGGCATGGAAATAAAGTGTGATTAATAGGCGTAGTCAGCCGAGATCAACACAGAACAATTAGCCGCGCCGCGCCGTCTGTGCTTACTTGCTCACTTAGGGTTCCGTAGTTCTTTGAATATTTTAAAAGAGACAGACATATAATTATGTATATCAGGACATCAAAATCTTCTATATTTGTACTGTATCAAATATTTTGACATTATGTTGATAGCTACTATAGAACAAGTTGCCGCTCGACCGGGCACAAGGTGAATAGTGCGCACGCAGACATACTCGTGTAAATATGTAGTTCAACCACGTCTGCAGTCGTTACGGTCACTTCCTTGGTGTTTAAATATTTAGGCGTC
This sequence comes from Phengaris arion, assembly GCA_963565745.1. Lineage (NCBI taxonomy): Eukaryota > Metazoa > Arthropoda > Insecta > Lepidoptera > Lycaenidae > Phengaris > Phengaris arion. The sequence continues at coordinate 13,237,712 of OY751445.1, read as the reverse complement.
CTCTTTCAAAGGAAAATGTTAAGAAACTCCCTGAACATTAAATTTTACTACCTGTGCCCAACAGACGTTGTCTTGTTTTAACTAAGAACTGGAATAAATAAATAACTACTTAAATACACCTAAAGTTTCCACGCCAACAACAACAACTACCACCAGCATCTACTACCTACATCTACAAGCACCTACACCAACCAACACCTATTACCTACACCTCTACCGACACCTACAAACTCTACCTACCTAAGGTCGTGTGCGAATTTTATTTAAGAGTTATCAACCACTGAGGGTTGAAGATTATTAAAGTACTATGTTATTATTAAACAATGGGGGTTGGTTTGAGATTGGGGAAAATAGTGGGTTACGTGTATTTAAATGCCAAATCAATATATAATAAAATAAAGAGAAAAAATAATAAAAAAATGAGTTGGGCAACCCTGATCACTTAGGGGTATAAAATAGTTTACAACCTCATGGAGTTCTGTATCAAATACTGTGAGACGAGAATACACGAGAATTTGATAAGCTGTCCCGTGTCCACTTTATTGGGCGTAAAAAAATATTTGTAAATTTTACCAGTAAAAAAGTAATCAATAGAACAGCATCCAGTGTGGTCCACTTATACTAAATAAATAAAAAACATTTATAAAACATTCAAATTGTAAATTCAAAAGAAGTTCAATTAAATTATGATGACCTCTGTGGCTCAGTGGTTTAGCGTGTTGGTGCTCAAGCCGGGGGACGCGGGTTCGAATTTCGCCGAAGGAACAAAAAAGTTTTCCTTTCATGGATGTGTATTCATAGGATGTGTATAATATATTTCCGTTTTCCATCCACGGGACCAGATTGACGTGTTGTGATGCGTCCATAGATATTATATTATTAATTAATTATAAACGCACGCACATAAGATATATATTTACTAATATTATAAATAGGAATAGGCTCCGAAATTACTGGACCGATTTGGATGAAATTTGGCACAGATGTAAAGTTGATGACGGGGAAGGATATAGGCTACTTTTTAAAGTGGTAAAATATACGGTTCGCAGGCAACATCTAGTATACTGACGATTAAAATTAGGCATGTTACTTCCCAATAGTAAGCAACCGATAACTACAACACGTCGCCCATGAAACTGCAAAACATTCATTCTTGCTCAACACATTATTTCTAAAGGAAAGAAAGGCCTTTTTAGTAAATATTTGAATAGAGAACCAAGGTTGCAGTGTAACGGGATTGCCTGGCGTTTCCCTTTATTCCGCAAAACGGGCTGCTGCTTGTGGCAGCTTGTTTTTATTTGCATCGGCCAGTGCTCTGATGCTAAGTAATTAAAACTCCAATCAGGGTTCCGTATAAAAAATACGGTCTATTTGAGCCAATTCTTCGGATTCAAAAATAGGGACAGGGATTTTGGAAATTAATTTTGGTGATAAAGCTGCAGAAGTTTGGATAAAGCTTTTAACGGCTTGCACGTTTTTATTAAATTCATATATCAATTTCAGATTTTAACACGATTTGTGAGTGATCGATATTTTGAGGTGGGTTCGAAAATTGAGTCGTATAACCAATATTAATTAAAATGGATGACCCTAAAATCGAAGCTCGTATTTTATTTACTTACTGCATCACGCTCACATTTATTTTGCGGGCGTTTATCATGTCGGTCCATCGGGTCAGTTTACACCAAGATACGACGCGGCACGCGCTTTTTAAGATATCGATTTAAAATTATCTTTTCTTCTCTTGCAATGAAACGTCAAACGTGCATCTATTTGTGTAGTAAAAAGTTCAATTTTGAATCGTTATCTTAAAAAGTGCGCGCCGCGTCGCGTCTCGATGTGAGCCAACCATTATCACACATTTTCGTGGGGCGATTTATCACCCAAGCCCATTGACTTGGACCATGAATACTGACAGACGTTTCCGGTACACGCACGATACAACTTAACCTCAATTTAATTTTAATCTAAAATACGCTTTAATTCTATGAGGAAACGAGTCGTTTTCGTTTCACTGGCGTAAAGAATTTAAAGCACGAGCAAAATGACATTTTGGAACTCGGTATCGAGTGATTTTGTATTTTATTGTACGGAAGTAGCGTATATTTTTGTTTGGCGCGATATAATTAAGCACAGGATTGATTGGAGTCTGATTTTGCGTTAGACCCTCGTATCAGACTTAGTACATGCTTAATTAAACTGTCAAACATCGCCTCTCCGCGAGCTCCATACTATTTACGATGGCTGAGGAAATTATGTGAATTCAATCAGATGATTATTATTACACTTCACATAAAATATTTACGTATATAATATTATATCTTGGTGGACGGTTCATACGTTATAAGATCCTCCCCTAAATATGACACATATATTACCGTTAAAATGCGTTAAGTACGAATGTAACAGGAAAAATTTAAAATATCTCAACAATATATTTAATCTGCGCCTTTTTTGTTTCAATAAAATAGCGCCATTTTGGTGACATTAGCGTCGGCGGTAACTAATTTATAACAAATAAAACCCTCGCTAACAAGAATTGACAACTGACTGCTTTTGGTACTCCGAAGCGGCTTCCAGACCGTGGGATAGGGTCGGCTATACACAATCTTATAAGAGTGAGCGAGACGAAGAAAATCCTCTATTACAACTTGTAAAGCTCCTTCATAGATCACCGTAACACGTAAAGCCTTTAAAAATCCAGCAATTTATTTAGTCGATAACAAGCACTTGCCTTCTATAGTGCTTTATTTAAGGTTTTTTTGTAAAATATTCCTTTAAGTGGACCGGCGTACGGGATCGATGTTATTCACTGATGTTTTATATTCATTGAATAAAAGCGGAATTAGTTGCGTCATTTATCTTCTATATTCAAATGAGTGGTAGTTCTTGTGTTGGGGACTAAGATTTTAACGACCACAACGAGTTCTGTATTTATTTATATCTGCTGGGTCGTTTTTAGGGTTCAGTAATAATCAAGGAACACTTATAGTTTCGCTCTCTCCGTCCGTCCGTCTGTCTGTCTGTCTATCTGTCCACGCTTCTTTCTAGCTTCTGTAATTATATAAATGGATCAAATTTGGTATCGTTATAGACTGTGTATAGATCTCAGTTTTGCCATCATAAAAGAATAATAATTTTATCTTTTAGGGGTGGCTCTCCATACATGTGAAGTGGGGATTAAAAATTAATTTTTATTTTAACCCATCGTGTAGGGTATCGTTGAATAGGCCTCTTTAAACAAGGGCAAAGTTTCATACATGACATTTTATCAAAGTCAACCATTTACAAGTAATCGGCCTCCAAATAAGTTGGTTCCTCCCATGGCATTTCTGAACTATTAGACTTAGAAACTTGCAATTTTTCATGCTAACAGATCATGCCAAAAAATCTCTAAAAAAATTATTTTGAATGAAATCGGACAACAACTTTGGAAGTAATCTGAAAAAAATATATTACGCGATTATAGTTACGGAACTCTCCTTAGTCATGTACTGCCATGCTCTTGATTAGGTTTATTTGTGTTTCTCCTTAAAAATACATAGTTGTTTAGGTTTTTAATCCTCAAACATAATTTTTATTTCGATTTTCCTGTAAATACAATCCACAACTATGGGCATACTAGCTAGCACACTCTTATCTACTTCAACGTTTCGAACCCTCTACACCAGTTTCATAACACAACAACTAAAACAACAGGAACTAAACCATGCTTGTTTACATATAATATCTCAAGAGATTGTCTACATATAATATCTATGGACGCTTTTACACCACGTCAATCTGGTCTCCTGGTAAGTTCTCGAAGAACTTGTGTTACGGGTATCAGACAACGGAAATTTGTTTGATACTATGATACTTTATTTAAGTTTGTTATAATATAATACAAATATTTAATACACATCCACGACCCAAGAACACAGAAAACTTTTTGTTTTCTGGCGGGCATTCGAATCCGCGACCTCCGGCTTGAGCGCCAACTCGCTAACCACTACGCCACAGAGGTCGTCATAACCACAATAATGTACTTGGGGTGTTAGAAAAGTAAATAATTTTCTAACACCCCAAGTACATTATCTCAACACGGTAGGTGGGACAGCTTACAATATCGAGACCGTAGCATAATATTGTTAAGTGACACAATATGCTCTGAAATTCAATTATAATGACAAACATTAAACTTTGTAAAACTTTTAACACGTCCTCAGTGTAAATAAATGATGCTGAATATTTCGGCGTGATTTATTAGGAATAAGTTGCCAAATTTTCGAACATTCTCGAACTGTTTCACAATAAAGTCAACAACACTCATTAGCCTGCTATTTATACACAGTGATTAATTGAAAGGCGACGTTACGTTCATTGAAATTATTTAAATGAAGCGAATTCGAAATTTTTAGAAATGGGATTTTAAAAGTCAGAGTATTGTGTACGGCTTCGTCATCAAATCCTAATTGGGAGGAGAAGTCAATAGAATTGGATGGACAATTTGAAACCTGCTCACATTTCTGATTTGTTCCCATTGCTGATTGTAACTGAATATGGGATTTAGATAAAAACAGTCTGAAGAAGATTTTATTTATTCATATTTTATCTTCATTGGAAAGATGAGGATACAACAGGGAAGGCTTTTATCCTCACAGCTTTTACAACGTATTTAATATTATGTAAACCATTTTATAGAGATCAAATAATATTTTTTAAAATTTTATCCACCCATAGTTTAACTTTTTAAGTTCTTTCTAGTTTGGTCAAAAATTAACCTATCGTACGTAGGCAAAAGGCATGGATATCAATCATTATTATGTTAATACGTGAAGCAAAATATTTCAGTATATATTTACGAGAATGGTGTAAACGGAAGATTATGATATTTGGCACAGTTAAAGTTTATGTGGAGGAAGGTGTGCAGAAAGCTAATATTTAAAACACTACCTCATATTAATAACCTACACTACCACGACCGAGCATTCGATATCAAATCAAATCAAAATCAAATCAAAAATTTTTTATTCAAAATTGGTATTTTTAAATACTCTTTTTGAACGTCGTTACTAAGTGATGCCTACCACCGGTTCGGGAACTAACCCAGCGAGAAGAGCCGGCAAGAAACTCGTCTGGGGCCATCTTTTACCAAAAAGATGGAAAATTATTCTTTTAAAATCAAAATTATTACAATGTTTGCTTATGTCTATGTAACAAATAATAACATAAGATAAGGAGCCACCTTATTCCCAAGGTGTGCCATCTTGAATGAAGTCATTAATTTTATAATACGCTTTGGCACACAAACGTTCTTTAACTACTTTTTTAAACTTATTAATGGGAAGGTTTTGAACCTTTTCTGGGATTATATTGTATAAGCGTATACATTGGCCTTTAAGGGATTTACTAACTTTGCTTAGTCTGAACACTGGCATATCTAACTTGTTCTTATTCCTAGTGTTTACACAATGATTATCACATTTCTTTTTGAAGTTGTTTAGATTCTTTCTTACGTATAACACATTTTCCAAAATGTATTGTGATGCGACGGTCAGAACTTTTATTTCTTTAAACTTTTCCCTTAGAGATTCAAAAGTCGACATCTTATAAATAGAACGTATAGCACGTTTCTGCAGCACAAATATTGTATTAATGTCCGCAGCGTTTCCCCACAAGAGGATGCCGTACGACATTATGCTATGAAAATAGCTAAAGTAAACTAATCGCGCGGTCTCTATGTCGGTAATTTCTTTTTTATTTTTAACAGCGTATGCTGCAGAACTCAGCTTATCTGCCAATTTAGCAATATGTGGTCCCCACTGTAACTTACTATGTAATGTTATACCTAGAAAAACAGTGGTGTCTACTAATTTCATTTTCTCATTATTTAATAGTATATTGGTTTGTGCCTGCGTAACATTTGGCAAGCTGAACTTTAAACATTTTGTTTTATTAGAATTCAACAGTAAATTATTAGCATTAAACCAATGTACTATTTTTGAGAGAGCACTATTTACCTCGTCATTGTTAGATTGTCGTCGCTTCACATTAAAAATTAGTGAAGCATCATCAGCAAAAAGTACTATCTCATGCTTATCATTAACTAGATAAGGTAGATCATTTATATAGATGAGAAATAGAAAAGGGCCCAAAATAGACCCCTTTTTTTTTTTTTTTTTTTTTTAATCCCGAGGGGAAAATCTTCATAAGATCATCCTAAAAACTCTCTTGAGGGTAAGAGCTAGGGGTATGTGGAGATTTCTACCCACTAAAAACCCCTCGGTGGTCCACTTCAACGCTTTTGGAGAACTCTGGGATCTCATCTGAACTACGCCAGTGTTCTCCATGCGTTTATGTTTTAATAACATTCATACCCACTCACAAGTGCTTATAAACAGCGAGACAAAACATGCTGTTATCATCCAGAAGTTGCATTATGTAGGGAGAGCCCCCATTTTCTTCCACTTACAACTTTTGAGTGCTTCACTTTTTTAATAGAGGGAATTAAATATTTTGCCTTTATCTTTGATTTGTATGGTACCTTTCTCTTTGTCGCTCTGCAGCCTCTTTTTTAAGCATAACAGCTTCACAAAAAGAAACTACAGCGTTCCATACATATTTTCTGTCCAACATCTTTGCCACCACAGTCGGTAAAGACAAGTCTTCTCCAAGAAAACTTTTGAGAATCTGCCGCTCAGTATGCCATGCTGGGCACCATTCCAAAGTGTGCTGCGCAGAGTCCTCATTGGCATCACAGTGATGGCAATAAGGTGAGGGCTGTTTTCCCATTCTAAAGAGATACTCACTGAAGCAGCCATGTCCAGTGAGTATCTGAGTCAGTCGAAAAGTAACGGAGCCTTCTTTTCTATTCATCCAAGCATGTATGTTTGGGAGTATTGCTGTCACAACTCGTTGCCTAATAGAATTGGGCTCCTGAAGACGGTCGTACCATTTACGCAAAGCTCTGTCTCGTTCTCTCTCACGGAGTTCTTTGATTCCATCTCCAGATTCTATGTCAACCCTAGCATGAAGTACACGGAGTTGATGATATACTCTCGCGTCTATTTCGGCAAGTATATCTAGAGGTAGACATCGAGAAAGAATATAAGCTGCCTCATAGGAGATAGTCCTATATCCACGGGCAACCCTTATTAAAACACTACGTTGGGCACTAAGTAGTTTTCGTCCGGAGCTGCGAGTTTTGACCAGTTGATTGAACCAAACCGGGGCGCCGTACAAAGCAATCGATCGAATAACATTGGCGTAAAGACGCCTTACCTCCTCTCGTGGACCGCTCAGGTTTGGAAGTATACCTCGCAAAGCTCCAGCTACTCTATGTAAGCGCGGAGCCAGATGTTCGAAATGCTCTGTAAAACTCCATTGCCTATCTAGGGTCAGGCCCAAATATCGCAAGTGTAGTCCTATCTGGATATTAACGTTTTCTACTCTTACAACAGATTCTGGTATAGAAGCTCTACTCCGACACGAACAAAACCACATTGCCACGGAAAATAGACCCCTGTGGTACTCCTAGTTTAATTTTAGTACCATTAGACCTTTTGGAATTAACTTCTACAGTCTGTGTTCTATTTATTAGATAAGAGCTTAGAAGCTTTAGAGCCGTGCCCCTTACACCATAATGGTATAATTTCCTGAACAGCGTATCATGCTCCACACAGTCAAATGCTTTGGATAAATCACAGAATATACCAAGTGCATCCTGTGACCTCTCCCAAGCTCCAAATATACTGCACAGAAGACTAATGCCTGCATCTGTTGTGGACCGACCTTTAGTAAAACCAAACTGATTACTATGTAACAAATTATTCGAGTTGAAGTGAAAAATTAATTGATTTAGAATAATTTTCTCAAAAATTTTACTTAAAGTCGGTAATATGGATATTGGTCTATAGTTAGTTGGGTCTGCTTAATTCCCAGCTTTAAAGAGAGGCATCACCTTGCTGTGCTTCATCAAGTCAGGGAACACGCCACTTTTAATACAATTATTAAAAACTAATGCTAGGTGAGGGGCAATGATGTCAATTACTGGGTTTATAACTTTTGTGGACATACCCCAGAGATCAGTTGTACTTTTAATATTAAGTAATTTAAATGCCTTGATAATGTCTCTAGAGTCTATTTCTTTGAAAATCAAATTTACATCACATTCCCTCACATTATCTCTAAGTAATTTTTCGGCAACTGTAGGTGATGAATTTAAGTTTTTTGTAGTTGAGATCGGAATGTCTGCAAAAATCTTCTCAAATACTGTCGCAACTTCAATGTCAGAACTAACTTTTTTATCATTAATATAAAGTTCAAATTTAGAGTTGCGACTGGCGACTCTTCCAGTCTCATCTGCAATTATTTTCCATGTGGTTTTCACTTTGTTTTTAGAGTTCTTAATTTTTTCTTTGATGCGAAGAACCTTCGCTGCTTGACATACCTTCTTGAAGATTTTCGAGTATTTCTTGACATATAGTTTAAAAGCTTCACTCCTGTTCATTGACTTCTCGTTATACAAGTCATACAATCTTTGTCTACTAACAATAATACCTGCAGTTGCCCAGTTACTAAAATTATTTATTTTATTATTAAATCTGACCGATCTAGAAGTAAATACAGAGTCAAATTGGTTTTTTACTACTTTAAATAAATTATTAAAAGTTTCATTTGGATTAATTGACTCATTCAAACATTGAAAACTTGAAAGTAATTTACTTCTAAATTTCTCAATACGTTTTGTGTTTACAGGAATAAACTCAATATTTTCTATCGGATTATTATCACATTTAAGATCAAATGATGCTAGCTGTCCACAGTGATCAGAGTTAAGTACATTAATTATTTCTTTCCTAAAAGTAGTGACATTTGTGAAAATATTATCTATACAAGTAGCTGTTGTTTCACATATTCTTGTTGGTTCGTAAAATAAATTAATTAGATTATACGATTTGAACAAAGATGTGAATCTAACAGTGGTGGAGTTAGAGTCTAATAAATTAATATTAAAATCACCACATACAATAATCTTCTTATTAGAGACACATACTTTCGTCAGCACTTGATCCATTATTTATTCAAAAGAATCGTATAAGCTTGATGGAGGCCTGTATACGCATACAATAATAAGGTGGCTCAACTCAATACAAGCCAACTCAATAATTCGTTCACTAGACAGTTTTACAATATCTTTACGTTCCTTACATTTCAATTTTTTATTAATAAAAATTAAGGAGCAACCCCTAATGACATTTTCTCGACAGAAAGAGGTTACTTGGTGATCACAATAGTTAAATATTAATTCATGATTTTTTAACCAATGTTCTGTTACGCATATAATGTCAATTTTAAATTCATTTAAAAATAACTCAAGTTCTAATTCTTTCCCTATTATGCCTTGTAAATTTTGATGCACCAAGTTTATATTAAAATTACAGTTTTTCCCAGAGTTCTTACTAGGCCCTTCGTAGGAGGCATCAGTATAAATATTTCCAGCTAAGAAATTGCTAGAGTGAGCCTCTGTTGTCCTATAATCTAATTTAAATTATTTGGAACATATTCCAAGTTTTTACTAATAAAATTGTCAGTATAAGAACACTGCTCAATAAAAGCAGTGGTCGGCTTAGCCAATTTTTTGGCTTGTCTTAAAACTAAAAAATTATATAGCCATTTAGCTAAATGTCGTGTAAAAAATTTAGATAAGTAATACTTATCATATGTTAGATTATTTAACCTAGAGATAAAAATATTATTAAAGTCAACCACATCGATTTGTGGTAAAGTCTTATTTAAAACTATACAATTTTGATTAGGAAAGGAAAGGTAAACAATAAGATTTTTTTAATATTTTCTTTGTTACTTAATGTGTCTATATAATCTAACATCTGTTTTTTGTTTATCTTTCCTCTTCTCCCGACTAGTATAACTAAAGTTGTATTGGGGCAACAAGTAGAATTGATTGCCCGGCTAATGATTTGTTCAAAAGATGCCCCCGGCAAACAAGTGCTAGTTACTTGTTGTCCCAAACACAATTTATTTAGATATATACCAAGTCCTTGGCCTATTTCATCACAGTAAATGCTAATGAAACCAGACTCTGGGGTATGTGTCTGTGTCTTATTATACTTATTAATACTTACTTATTAATATCGTACTGAGAATTATTGATATTTTTGAGGCAATTACAATTGTTATAAAAAGAATTTACACGGTCCTCATTATACCGTCCAATTTCAATTAGGTCATCCATAGCCGATATATGTGCAGAAATTTCTTTCTGCGCTAATTCATACTTTTGTTGAATAAGTGTCAATGAGCAGTGCAACTGAAATTTCAGATTGAAGACTACTTACATCCGCCTCATAGCTAAGTCTAGTATTTTCTAGCTCTTTACAGCAGCTTAATAATTGATTTTTTATAATGTTTTTATTTTTTGTCAACCGTATAAGCTGCCTTACATTTTTTTTGTTTTTTTGCACTAGTATCTCGGTTTTCCTAATACATTTTTTAACTTTAATATACTTTTTTAATTTATTTTTGCTACACATAGTGTGATAGTTATTTATTGAATCATCCCCAGTGAGATCTATGGTAGTAATGTTATTCTTTGTAAAGTTATTTCCGTTACCTAAAAGTTCATCGTATAAACATTGAGTTTCTTCCAACTTTTTGCATTGTAACTGATGTTCAAGGGACTTGATATACTCCTGAGCATCTTGCAGCATCTTTTTAATATCATGTGTGTCCTGCAAACATTGTTCATATTCTAATCTACAATTGTCAAAGCCATCCACAACACTTTGTAGTTCTAATATCTAGATATGATTTTGTTACACGTTGACATCTGTCAATCTATTTATTTATTTATTTATTTATTTATAACACATACAGTCTTTTCTTAAAAATTATAAGATATGAGATACATAATATTAAGTAGTTGGATACCGGATCGCGGATCCCAGTTTGGTGTGTGGTGTATAGTGTATGTGTGCGGTGTGTAGTATTTGGTGTGTAGTGTGTGTGTGTGTAGTATGTGTGTCTGTTTAGAATCCTAGCCCTACGACAAGTCTTGGGTTCAGAAACTTGTTCCACTAGGGTTTGTGTTTATAAATATGAGGTATGCAAGTCTATCACTATCAGTCACAATATTTAGATTTTTTCTATATAGAGGCAAAATAACCTTTATAAAAAACTCTTCATTCAATGAAACTTAAAAATTATACGAGTTACGAGTATAATGGCCGAATTTCGACCACAGGGCGACCTCAAGTAAATATTAATACGTGAAGCAAAATGTTTGTAGTCTTTCTTTACGAAAATATGCAAACGGAGGAGTATGGAATTTGGCACAGTTAAAGTAATAATAGGGAAAGAGTGAGCTGCACTAATATTTTTCTTTTTAATATTTTTGTATTAAAATGCATTAAATTAATAAAAAATAATATTATACACACTATCTTAGATTAATAACTCACACTAGCGTTGGATAAAACTTTGCATAATTTTTCTTCTTCTTCTTCTCTTATTATTGGCAAACCATAGATTTTTGCAACATTCTGCCAGTGTCAAGTACTCGTATGAGAGCAAAATTTAGACTACGACAGAAAGAAAAAAACAATTAACTTTTATTTCATTTTGAAAAATTTGGGTATCTGAGATCTGAATCTGATCTGAAATAAAACATATATGTATATATATAAATGTATAATATATATATATATATATATATATATATTTACTAACATATAATATGTTAGTAAATAATAGAAAATTATACGTATATAAGGAGCAGACAAACATACTAAGGAGGGTTATAAACTAATATTATTTAAGTTTATAAATTTAGATAGGAGCAATTCCAATGTCACACATTGACATTGATTGTCAATCTGTCTTTCACTTTCAATACAAAACTTTAACATTTTAATTTCGCATCTTAGAGGCAAAAGAAGCCTTATAAAGTTCAAGCTAAGCTTATACTTTAAACGAGACAATCTTGTAGATATATAATCGTAATCTCGAAAACGGCTGGAAGTATTTATATGAAATTTAGTACCTATACAGTGAGTTTTGGAGGAGAAAATTCGATCTAGCTAGATTATATTCCTAAGAAAACTGCGCATTTTTAAGTTATATATGTTTTTTCTTTTGTCGTGCAAAAATATATTAATAATTTCGACTCTAATACTGCTAGTCCGATTGGCAGTTTGGTTAATTTTTTGCGTTGTTTGAAAATTCGGAATTTGGTGTGTTCGAACCCCGGTAAAATATTTTTGTAATCCTTTTTTTATCTACTAGAGCCTCAAGCAAAGCTCGGTTACCCAAGTACTTAAGAATTAAGTGAATTGTGTTCGACAATTTAATTAATATTATATTTAGCAATATCCCCCGAAAAAATACTCGTAACCTGCGTAAAGCACCTGCTTGTGTTGCATTTCGAACACTAGTGTCAATGAATGCACGAGAAGTTTCCCCACTTGCGCCTGTTTGTCACGGGGTTGAGACAGATTAAGGAGTTATAAAGTTCGCCTATAAATTGGTTGAGTAATAGTCAGCGGCTTAGCGGACTTAACTTTGACGAAACCTTTAGCTAAAAAACTGAATAGCTTGTAAACATTAAGTACATTCAATCACCAACTTTCCACATATAAAAAAATTCAACTAATACATAAATCGAATTCAATATCATCACCAAGTTACTAAACCTAAACTGGATTGTTACAATAATCAACAAGTCTTACTAACCTGTCTTTCCTTGAAGGTGGCTCGTTCAGAAGTGATGGCCGTTCTCATGAAATCACCTTAGTTTCTTGACTGACATGAATGACATAAAGTCTGTCAAGTATCTAAAACATTTGACAGACGTTACAAGCATCGATTACGTTTAAAATCATGACTAATACCAAATATTAACATTAAAAAAATAAAACGGGGAAGATATTGTAAATGTGTGTGTAACATTATAAAGGATATATTATCATTAATAATATATTGATTTTCATATCATTGATTATGTTACGAAAATCGTTAAAACCAGCGTTTTTATCCCATTGCCCATTGGCATTATTTACATTCCCCATTCCCTATGAGTTATGGGCAAAAAGTAGGAAATGCTGAACTAGATTTATAACATGGCTCTCTAAACACAGGTTTTGTTTTTATTTTGTGTTATATTAATCCTGAAAATACATTTTTCATTTACACTTTTTCTATTTATTGTTAGGACATTGGAAAAACAAGTCTGAATAATAAAAGTATAGGTGTATACAATTTTTGTCACATGTAGATCTATGTAAAAGTATACCTACAATCAATCATTTTGAAACCTACATCTTAAATTTAATAACTTAATTTCAGCAACCATTTCAAACATTTTCAGCATTGGCTTTATTTCCGTAATGCAAGTTTGGAAGTCGCAGCCGTCAGCAATCCGAGATATTAATCCCGGATGGAGTGAAAATCAAAGGAGCGTCTTCAAAACTCAGCGTAACGGAATAGTATTTCATAAATTACTTTTATAAAAAATCTGCTCCCGCGTTATCCGAGCGGCCATCAAAATTTAATTTCGTAGAAAGCGCACTCTGCGAGTATATAATGTATGCCGAATGCTCGTAATGGCGTACGTCTCACTCCTATTTAGAATTCTGGGAGAAACGTAGCGACAAAAACTAGAAATTACGCTCGGAGTACTGCTGTTACTCTAAAAAGAAAAAAATATAGTTTATATTAAAGTATCTAGTTAATAAGCTCGGCTTTTTAGTCGTGTTATAAACTCTGGAGGAGCTTTGATTGTTTTTACCCGACCACGGCGAAGCCAAAAGGAAGGGTAATGATTTTGACAGACTATGTATGTATGTATATTTGTTCCACCGTAGTGCCTAAACTACCGGTCCGATTTTAATAAATGAGGTGTCAATATATTAAAATCGGTCTATCAAAACTAGGTGTTTCCCGCGATTTCGTGCGCGCTAAAAGAATACTCGCAGGAACTCTAAATTTTGCCGCGATAAAAAATAGCCTATATCCTTCCCCGTGGTCTAATTTATATCTGTGTCAAATTTCATCGAAATCGGTCCAGTAGTTTCGGAGCCTATTGAATGCAAACAAACAAATATACAATTCTAACCTTTCCTCTTTATAATATTAGTATAGAAATAGATCGAGCAATATAGGCTATATAATTTACGTAGTCCTGTGTATTTTTTAATCAAATTGTAGTTATTGTGATACCTTATTGATGTTTTGAAATGTGTAGTGTACCAACATAAAGCAGTCACTTCAGATTTGTCCTCCTTGAAATTGGGCACACATTAATTTACCACGAAATAGGCCAGACGAGCCGGGGGATGGATTATTATCATAAGTTCGCAATACGGGGACGTTATTCCATTAAAATTTCATGTTCTATCTCGAGCCATAACTTACGGGCACTATGCAAACGAATTATTGGGCGGATTATATTCCTCTATGCATCTTCGGGCGTGGATTGAAATTCCCCAGCTAATCGATACTAATTCGGTGTGCTCACCGAAGGTGTGGAGCAAGGGGACGATTTATACCGACATTAGAATCGCATTTGTAGCTACCAAGATCGTCCACTCCACGATGTTTACTTAGTTTATTTACAGGACTAACCGATTTACTTGTTATTTTGTAGGTATCTGGTAGGTAGGTTCAATACCTGCCTATGTTATTACATTAAAATATTAAATGTTGTATTAAAATATAATCTATATTTTAAAAAATCACGGCCATTTTTTAAAGCAGTACAGAATGGTGGGGGACAAAATTTAATACGAACTAAAACTATACATTGTGGTATTTTTTATAAAGATTAAACTCGTCGCAGACCCGAAACTGATTTATAAAATTTTCGCCTAGGGTTTTGTTTTTCGTTTTTAAAAATTTTTTACCGATCATAACATTAAGTTAATATATAATTGGGTATACACTACACACACCCCTAGTGGAAATCAGACAAAATGGTTTTGTCTACGGTTATGTATAGTATTCTTATAGATGCGTTATCACGAGCGAGTCTTTCAATTTGATTCTAAGATTATTATAATATATTTTATAATATCAATCTATCACGCATAGTCGGCGCGGAGCGTCTTCAGAATTCTAAGAACGGCATTACCATGATATGTAGGTACTCTAACTTCGGCTAAATTGCCTTACAAATATATTTCTTGGAAGGTTTATTTATACATAGAAAAGGAAATCTTTAAAAAGCACGTATAATTTTATATTTGATCTGGCATCCTGAAGGCGTGGCAGAGATGTGTGTTATGAATGACTTTTCATGCGTCACCGCTTTCTTCTCGGTTCTTTTGATCTCTTAGGCCCACTTGCTCATATCTAGGTTAAAGTTATCACTTGGTTAAAAATCATGTTATCTCACACGTTCTTCATATTTATGAAATAGAAGGCATGATATTCTAACCCAGGGTTAACTTTATCCCAGATCTGCGCAAGTGGGCCTGAGAGAACATGCGTTAAACGATAGTTTAATATTGGTAGATATGGTTATTCCCCGCGGCCATATGAGCGGTGCTAAAGTTGGCAGTAACGTGTTTTATATTATTATTACCAGTAACCCTAGGTGTTGGCCGCGACTTCGTGCGCGCGAAAGGAAATCCCGCGGGAATTATACATTTTAACGCTATAAACGGTATGCCTATGTCCTTCCTCTACTCTATGTCTGTGCCAAATTTCGTCAAAATCAGTCTAGTAGTTTCGGTGCCTAATCAATGCAAACAAACAAATATACAAACAAACAAATATACAAACAAACAAATATACAAACAAACAAATATACAAACAAACAAATCTTTCCTCTTTATAATATTAGTATTGATTTATAATATTAGTTTGGAACTCGTAATCGAGAATTTTGTCTTCATCACATTAAGGAGCGACAAAAATTTGGGACGTAAGTCGTCGACGTTGATCATAATGGTTCAACATATATATATATTGTGAATTGATAAATACATGCGGCAGTAGCTATCTGACCGACGTGATTACAGTTTGCGGTCGGCTGGATTTCGGGGAATGCTGTCGTCTGTATGTAACTGTGCGGATCAGCAATAGTGACATAACGTGACATATTACTACTACCTTTTGCCTAGCTTCGCTTCATACGAGGAGGAAGCATTTTTTGTTTGTACTGTTTGCTTTAAATAGGCTTCGAAACTGCTGGGCCGATTTTGATGAAAGGTGATGTCAAAAATTGACCCAAAGTCGACTACAATGAAATAGTTGCAAATCTGTTTACTATAAATGTCACTATAAAGTTTTGAAAATACAACTAAAGAAAGTTTGCTCACATGAATATACATGAAGCTTTGCTCGTGAAAAGACGCGTGAATTTACGCGTATTCTAAATTCTTTTTATGTTAGAAGAAATAAGTGCATTGTGCAATGTGTGTAATGTTGAAGGCATAAGAGTGAATTTGCTATATTAAATTTTAAAATTTCATTTGCTGCGCTTCGCCTCCTGTATGAAACCCTTATGGCAATTACACTGTAGTACTGAGTTGCTAGCTTTTGCTCACGGCTCCGCCCTCGTAAAAAAAGTATCCCATGGGAACACTGTACTATTTCCGGATGAAAAGAAACCTATAGATAGAGCTTAAACTGGTTACTACCATACCAAATAAAATTTGCAATGGTAGTAACCATACCAAATTTCATCAAAATCCGTTCTGTAGTGTGTGCGTGAAAGATTAACAAACATCCAACCATTCATACATCCATCCATCCTCACAAACTGTCACATTTATAACAGTAGAAGGAAATACCATTACAATTATAAGCTTACTTTGGTTATTAATCATTATGTGTATAATGTATAATGCTAAAATAATTTTCATCACCAACAGACACATCTTATAATATAATATAAAACTATTTTGTGGCAGTGTTTCTAAGAGAGCCCCTCCGACTGATTTTTTATGAAATTTTGCGGGTGTATTCGGTAGGTAGGTTAAACTATTGGGTTAACAAAGGTTGTAAACTATTTTTCATACCCCTAAGTAATAAGGGGGTGGTCCACCACAAAATTTTTATTTTTATATTTTTGACATTTTATTTTAATTTATTATTTTATGATTTGGCATTTAAAAATAAACATACCCTCAATTTAACCAACATAGACCAACACCCATTTTTCAATTATCAGTACTGCAATAATCTTTATATATCTTATAATGTGTGTATTCATTCAGGCATCGCCTGAGGGTTGTAGCGGTAGGTGTAGATTGTAGATTTAGGTAGTATGTTTAGATAGCAAATGTAGGTGTTGGTAGTAGGTGCAGGTAGTGTATGCAGTAGGTGTAGATTGTAAATTTAGGTAGTATGTTTAGGTAGCAAATGTAGGTGTTGGTAGTAGGTGCAGGTAGTGTATGCAGTAGGTGTAGATTGTAAATTTAGGTAGTATGTTTAGGTAGCAAATGTAGGTGTTGGTAGTAGGTGCAGGTAGTGTATGCAGTAGGTGTAGATTGTAAATTTAGGTAGTATGTTTAGGTAGCAAATGTAGGTGTTGGTAGTAGGTGAAGGTAGTATATGCAGTAGGTGTAGATTGTAGATTTAGGTTGTATGTTTAGGTAGCAAATGTAGGTGTTGGTAGTAGGTGCAGGTAGTATATGCAGTAGGTGTAGATTGTTGATTTAGGTAGTATGTTTAGGTAGCAAATGTAGGTGTTGGTAGTAGGTGCAGGTAGTATATGCAGTAGGAGTAGATTGTAGATTTAGGTAGTATGCTTAGGTAGCAAATGTCGGTGTTGGTGGTATGTGTAGGTAGTATATGCAGTAGGTGTAAATTGTAGATTTAGGTAGTATGTTTAGGTAGCAAATGTAGGCGTTGGAAGTAAATGTAGGTGTTGGTAGTAAATGTAGGTAGTAGATACAGTAGGTATAGATTGTAGATTTAGGTAGTATGTTTAGGTAGCAAATATAGGTTCTGGTTACTTGGTGTAGGTAGTAGATGCAGTAGGTATAGATTGTAGATTTAGGTAGTATGTTTAGGTAGCAAGTGTAGGTGTTGGCAGTAGGTGTTGGTAGTAGGTGTAGGTAGTAGATGCAGTAGGTGTCGATTGTGGGTGTAGGTAGTTGTAGATGTAGGTAGTACCTTTAAAATGAAGTTTGTAGGTGTAGGTATTAAGTGTAGGTAGTAGGTGTAGTTATAATTTATTTCTGTTTATAGTAAAGACAGAACAAGTCTGCCGGGGATAGCTAGTAAATACATATTATTAAAATTGTCGCGAAAGAGTTGAGAGCATTTGAAAATGCACAAATAAATTACGGAGCATTGAATCTATTACTGAAAGGCGCAGCTTTTGTGTTTACAGAAATTTATGAATTCATTTGGTGTCGCGTATTTCAGTGCACTGGAGAACTGGGAACGGCCGCACTATGATATTGGATTCTCTTTCCTTTCGCGCCATAACTTCTGAATACTATTATTTATATCGTCTGTTTTATTGAATAGTAATATGCCACAATCTAAATCAGTTATGCTGAAAAGTCAACACATTCTTCAAGCTATTATTAATAGGTAGTTTTACTAAGCTATACTATACAGTGTGTTGTCTCTAGGTTTAAAGATTTTAACAGCAGATAATAGGTTTAATTTTGTCAACAAAACACACCCCTTTTGTGGGTCGTAACCCTCACCACCGAGCTACAAGCAATTGAATATCATACGTTTTGGTTACTACCTTACGTTGAATAAAACTTAAAAATATATTTTATTTATGACCTACATACATCAAAAGCATCTTATTGTATTTTTAAGAATATTTTTTACATTATTTAATTAATTATTTATTATATTACTTACTGAGAAAAAATCTAAAAAAATACATACTTATAACCTCAAGACGACACACACTGTATGCATACTTGATACGTCATAATATATTAAGTATACCTAGACAATTAATAATTAATCTATATCCAGCTCGCACCTGTCCGTTTTAAATTAAAACTAATAATTGTCTATGACTACACGTTGTTTTTGTAAAAATTGTTTGTTTAATATTTCTTAGCTGAAATTGTTGATGAAATATTACGAAGGTAATCTATAGCGGGAGATTAAAACAAGATTATCTCGGATAAAGAGCAGACGTCAGGTTTCTTACCGCCTAATTTAATATTTCTTTACGTATTTATCGTAAAATCAGCGTATAAAATGCGTAATAACGTGCTACAAATATCATAGGCGTATATATTATAGACGAGGCATGTTGAGGCAGAAACTGTCTCCACTTAAATGGCTCCACTTTTGGAGGTTTTTGGGGCCATTTTGACATTTCAAGTATGGTGAAATCAAGATGCTGACATTTGAGGTATGGTGAAAACCAAGATGTAAATTTTTATTGTATGAAAATTTGTTCTGTCAAATGTACGTCATTTCCTATCTATTAACACGAAATCTTTGACAAGTACATTGTTTTATGAAATCGATCAAAACAATTTTCATATATATTTAAAGTTGCGCTGACCGGCTCCATCTGCGGCAGGTCGCGGCGGCTTGTCAAAAATGTATGAAAATTGTTTATCAATAGTCCATAACAGCTTCGGTTGTCCGTTTGCGCCGTACCTAAAATAAAAACATCGATTAGAATCAATTATAAATTGAAATAACTAAACTACACATGGTTGCGAAATAAAAATTGAAACTTCTAGAAAGTTATACTCTACAATCTTAACAAGCTTTGTACATGTATTGTTAGAGCGATCCCGGCAGCCGGCGCGGCGGTGCGCCAACCTGTTGTGGAAATTTTTAATTAAGTGCGGGAACTCGGTTCTTTTACCTTTGATATCGCTAGTTTCCTTACTGAAAAGCTATTTCCGATTGTGACGAGGTTATTGTGGATTTACAATCTTCTTTTACATGACTTATTTTGTTTTTGTTTGTTAAACGTAAAGTAATTAGATATAGAGAGGTTGAAAAAAAAAATCAAAACTGGCAAAGGAAGCTATCTGCCTATTTATTTTTAAATCGACTGCCAAAGTCCTAAGCTACAACAAAGGCTAAAAGGTTTTTCCTCTTGTTATTAGGTATCAAATTTTAGGGTCAGTTCAAACCGCGACGATATGCGACGCTACATTTTTGAGATAGCTATTCAAAATTGAACTTTATTCACTTAACTACACAGAAAGACACACGTTTTATATGACATTCGAACTCTTACAATGAAAAGTATTTCTAGTGTATTATGAATAAAGTTCAATTTTAAATAGCTATATTTTATAAAAATTCAGCACTATGTCGCGTATCGTTTCGTTTCGGTGTGAATTGACCCGTAGTGACGCCAGAATCCAGTCGCATATTTTATGTCCAAAAAGTGTATAATAAAAATTCAAACATTAAAATAAAGTATGCTTACTGAATGTTTAAATTCAAAGTGGTTGTAATATTAAAATCGCTATATCATCATTTTTATAACATCGTACCCACGCTTAAAGTGACGTTAACTTGAAATACGTTACGACTTCCACAGTCGCGACACATAAAAATAATAAAAATCCATTTTAAATCCCTTAAAGCTCTCCGTTTAAATATTATCGCGCAATTGAACTTAAAAACAATTGAGAATATATTTATCTTGTGCTTTATTTTATTTGCAGCAGTACTGTGGCTGATAACTTCAGTTGACTATGCACTGGGACACAGCTTGTGTTTTCCTTAAACTACGATTAGGTGGTACATATTTTGTAATTGTTAAGCATATTATGTATTTGTTCTGAGTTTATATTTCAAATAACACTTTATTGTTGCTGTCTTCTAACTATCATCTTTCAATTTACAGTAGTAGTGAATATTTTTTGTAGTTATATTTTAACTGGCACAATTTTAGCTGCTGAATTAACGCCATAAAATGATTCCTATTTCTTAACATCTTTAATGAGCAAATGATATTAACCTATTACATAAAAGGGTACGTTTTTCCGAATGATTTAGGGTAACGGGGCTTCGAGTTTATAAATTTGGTCCGTGATCGCGGTGCGCATGCCGGTCACATTTCACCGTGTAGTAGGAGTCGAAAGCCTTCGTGATGTTTAACAGTTAAACCCATTCAATTTATGGCCGGGCCGGTGATAAGTTGTCTATCGGTACCGCCTCCCTGAGGTACGGATATATGCCATCGGTTATTGCATTGACTTCCGACGTTAGTGTTTGCACGCACGCTTATGTCATTTTGAAAGGTTGCCGCAGTAAAATTTTTGTTAAGGACGAAGAAACGAGACGATCAAACGGTTTGATTCAAACATTATGCAATCGTTTGAAGTCGATTTGATCGATCTATCAAACGGTACTGTGCTACCGCTGTAATTAGATTTGTGACACAGATACAGATGCCCTCGAACGCTTTTTTATTTTTATCGAAGTATTGTTTGGATTTCACTTTCCACAATTATCCAGGAGCTTTTCGATATTTTGAAATAGATACAAAGTGAATTCACGGTCACTATGGCGTTCCGGCAACGCCGTGCTTTCAACTTCTATCTCCATCACACACAACTTTAATCTATAAAACTAGCGCAAAACTAAGCAGAGTTTCATCAAACCCGTCGGATAGCGATAACAAAACGGCGTGTCGAATAAAACAAAAACATGTAATACCGTCAAACGAGCTTCAAACCCGTAAATGTTTGACACTAGCTTTGTAAACGATCAAATTCGTTTGACTCAAACCAAAATGCGTGTTTGAGTCAAACCGTTTGATTGTCTCGGGGACTTTGAAAATTCCGAACCAGAAACCTTACATTTTACCGTGATAAAAAGTACCTAGTCTATGTGTGAATCCAAAGCCTATACCACCAATATGAACATTGGTGAGACATCTCACGCCCAAAGGCAGCCCTTTGTCTCTCATCCACATGAATGAAGTATTCTATGGAAACACTGTACTTTTTCAGGATAAAAGTTGCCTATGCGTTGATTCAGAGCCTAAATTACTACCATACCAAATTTTAGTTCACACACATCCCTACGTCCATCCTCACAAACTTACGCATGTTAAAATAGTAGTAGGATTTAACATTGTTAGATAGTATAGAGAATGTTTCATAAAATTGACTGATTATTAAAATACGCACTGTTTAATGTTTTCGTATTAACAATAAACGTTATAGGCTGATTTGAATGTAAAATGAATACCGGTTATGTTGTGAGCGCTTACATTTTCCGTTATCTTTCTATACCCATAGAGGCTAACCTACCATAAAAAGTACCTTCACAATGTACAAGTGTAACACTCAAACTCAGAATATTGTATTTTGTAATTCTGCCATTCTTAATTAGTATAAATGATGTCAAAAGTTGACAGGCGAAGTATTTAAATCCGCTAATTAATCGCGTGTCGGTTGTCTGTCTGTTGATAATATGTTATTAAAATATTGAAAGTTTAATATACTTTGTTTCGAGGTAATTATTACCATAATTAAAGCCATTTATTTTAGCATGAGGTTTGAGTACAGTATAAAAAGGCGGAGCTTTTAATTAAAAAATTCCTAACTATTTTCTTTATTTATGAAATGGGTTCGGGGAAAAGGATTAGCTTGTTTTGTTATGTTTTCTTTGTTTAGAGGTTCAGCCTCGTTATTTATTCAACACTAGCTTCATCTCGCGGCTCCGCCAGCGTACATACAGTATCCCACGGGAACGCTACTTTTTTTACGGGATAAAAAGTAGCCTTTGTGTAATTCCAGACCTTAAACTACTACAATACAAAATTTAATCAAAATCCGTTCAGTAGTTTAAGTACGTAAAAGAGTAATAAACATCCATCCATCAATCCTCACAAACTTTCACATTTATAATAGTAGTAGAATTTCTTGTTGAATAATAGAAATATATTTCTTGGTTAAGAAATTTGTAGTAATAACTGCGCACTCGACGTTCGAGTCTTTTCAGTAGTGAAACGTTTACGTTATATAATATGTGCACTAATATTACAAAGATAAAAAGTAGATTTTGATGAAATTTGGCACATTTTTTTGGACACATTGGACATTTTACCCAAAAAGATAGACACAGTGTTCCCGTGGGATACTTTATTTACGAAAGCGGAGTCGCGGGCAAGTTATTTCTATCGATACTAACATAATAATGAGGAAATATTCGACTGTTATATGTTTGTTTGTTTGTATTGAATAGACTCCGAATCTAATGGACCGATTTTGGTAAAATTTGACATTGATGTAAAATAGACCACGACTCCAGATGTAGCCAATCTGTGCCCTTTATCTCAAAAACGGTTCGACGTAGATTTTTTTTTATGTAAAATTTGTAGAAAATTTACTTCTGTTACATACATGCAAAGACTATAGGAGACAGAGAATATGAGATATTCTCAAAATGTGTGATTTTTGTGCCTTTTGACCTTGAATATCTGAGTAATCTTACAAACTGGCATTTACGACTTTTGAGTTGCTTTAGAGACAATATTTGCAATATTGAAATAAGGGTTTGTACAAATATTCAACTTATTCCGTTACATTCCTAGGGGAAATCCTTATTTCACTGGGTTATATATACATTATACTTTCACCAAACGAACAAAGACAAGTGTGCACTATCCTTAAAGCTAAATGAAGCGAGAAATGAGTGGTTTTATCCAGCCGTGTGTTTTACACCGGCCGGGCCGGATATTGAAGGCCAGCGGCACCGGACGCGCCCGGCCCTGGCCCTTTGGTGTGAGCTGAACGATTTATGTGCACTAACAGATATATAGTCGAAAAATTTAGTAACCTTTGGTTTTGCAATCGAAAATCAAAATGAAAATAATAATAATATATTTTTTAAAATAAGTCTCAGGGTCTTCACATATGGGTCGCTGCTCCGCCGGCGCTGCCGGATATTGTATGAATTTTGCTGCCGCATGGTTGCCGCAGTTCCTGCGACGTGCACTGCTGGCGTTGCGGCAAGATGGAGAAGAGGATGGACTGGATGGAGTCCGCTGTTCGGCGGCGGGTGCGGGTGCCCTATGTGTGGTGGCATTGATGGTCTTCTGCAGTGCGGGGCGTAGGCCCTGCAGTCGGGACCGTTAGGCGATCGTGGGATGGTGGTCCTGGTGGTGGCATCTGTAAAACCAGAAGTCTGTTTAAGATGTTTAAGAAAGTTATCGGCTTACATCAATAAGGCATAACGAATTCCCCTTGTGTTACGGTGTGTGTTTCAAGAATCGCTAAAAATAAGTATGTACCATGAACCAGCGATTCCCAAAGTGATATCCACGGAACGTAGAGGTTCCGTAGAATGGTCATCAGGGTTCCGCCAAAATTATTTATTATAAATATATAACATAACTGTAAAATGATTACACGTTTAAAATATTATTAAATAAAATTTGAATATAATACAATTAGTAATGATTTGATACGGTGTTAAATATACCGTATATTTGATTGGTGTACAGTTATTTTTAAAGTTTAGGAGCCTCTGCCATGCACCGTATGGTCGGCCCATCGCCGAATCGGCATGGCGCTGCCAATTGGAACAGTTACAACTGACCGTGTATAGGCGTAGATTGGCATGGCAGTTATAAGTTTGTAGTGTTCCTATAGGTGTGGAAGAACTGTAGGTTTAATCTGATCTGATTATATTCAGATATTTTTCACAATCATCACTAGGTGTTTTCCCGAGTTTGCCTTGTATACTTAAAATTGCGTAGGAATTTCATTAAATTCCTTAGTTTATCGTTATCTTAAAATTTGAAAGTAAACAAAATAGCGTAAAAATGAAAGTTTTCGCATATTTTCGCAAAATAAATAATGTCAAAGTATTGTGTCTAAATTGTGTGTAAATGTACACCGAAAGGAAATTCTCTGCATAATATAAATATAACACTGTATGTAAGTCAATCTTCTGCAGCAGTACATTCTTAAATACCCTAGGCGGTTGATGGGGGTCACATTATAGTACATTAATAATTTCCCCCGGTACAGAACACCTGATACCTCCTAAGATTACAAATTTAATGTGAAGCATTTGTTATCCTCATGATCCAGTACAAGGTGATATTGGGGCTTACGTTTCACCGAAAAAGCGCTATCATTTTAAATTACGTATAATTAAAATCGATGCTAATATAAAAGACACAATTTCACTCGTTTCACGTTACCAAACTTCCTTTATTGGGTTCTGTAGAATACAAGGTACTTAAATAAGGCTTAATTTATTATAGATGTTTGCCCGCGATTACGTGCGTGCAAAATAAAATTGCGCGGAAACCGTATATTTTGCCGCAAAAATGCTCATGTCCTTCCCCGTGGTCTACTCTAAATCCCAAATTCCATCCAAATCAGTCCAGTCGTTTCGGAGCCTTTCAACGGAAACAAACAAATAATCAAATCTTTCCTCATTTTTATATAAATGTAGATGTCTAGTGACTAATACTGAAAATCTCTAATTGAAACTTGTTTTAGTTGATGCAGTTTTAAGTAAGCTTTATGGTTTATTTTCATATTTTTTAATGTACAAAGTTGCAGTGAATGTGGATTAGAATAATATTTACGCAATTATGGAACACATAAAATGAGGCGTAGTACATATACAGGGTGTTTTGTAGAACGTAGACAATCCGTGAAATATATAGATCCGGGGTGTGAAGACAAATCATCAATTAAATTGATTTTTTAGTTCATTATTTTTTTTTGGTATATATTCGCGACAACTTCAAAGTACAATGATGTTGCAGCTATTTTGTGAGTAAAGCTTTAAAAAATACATTTTAAGTTCATAATGTGCTTGGATTAGTTAATTCCACTTCTGTCATTACGAGAAAATGAAATCATTGAAGATTAAACTTATTTTTAGTGTTTTATTATAACCCAAAAAGGTCAAGTCACCCACTTTTAAAAAATATACAAAATGGCGAATATATTCGTAACGCTCAAATATTGGCTATACAGAGGGGTTCAAATTTATCTTTACCCGGGGCCCCATTTATATTTCACGGATTGACTACGTTCTACTACCACATTTATTAACATTTTGTATAACCACAATAAATAATTGCGCAAATAGTAGGATTATCATCAGGGAGGTATCAATTGTATGCTAAAACTAAAATATCGATTTCATATTTAATTTGTTGCCTGATATTAGTAATTTATATGTCATATATAAAAAATATAAATGTACAAATACGAATCCTACTTACGGAAGGATGGATAGATGGATGGATGTTTGTAAATCTTTCACACAAAAAATACTAAACTGATACGGATTCTGATGAAATTTGGTATTAGTGTAGGCTCTGGATTAACATATAGGCTACTTTTCATCCCGATAAAGTACAATGTTCCCGAGGTATTGTTGTATTTACACGGGCAGAGCTGCGGGCAAAAATTTGTCAGTTATTATATTCACAAAAGCTTATTTTTAACTATAAATACTTGAGTAGTTAAATAAAAAGAAAAGTTGTGGTATTTTTGAGTTAATGCAAGAGTATTGAAAATTTTATTATATCGACATAATATCGAGTGTTAAAATTAAACTAAAAATACACACATTACATTGTTTTAAAATAGGGTGTGAACAAAATACTTGTTGTAGAAACAAACATTGTGGCGTAGGGTTTTTATTTGGTAGATACTAAGGCGGGTCAATAAGTCCGTGACTTTTTGAATTTCTAACCTCCTTACTAAAAAAGCAACACTACTCCTGTCAACAGGCATCTGTCAGTTGACTCCTATCAAAATTTGAACTTGCTGCGTTAGTTAGTTTGTGTTTTACAGCTATCTTTATCAGACTATCCAGTAACTTAAGGAAACAATGGAAAAAAGTGAATTTCGTGTGCTTATTAAGCATTATTTTTTGCGAAAAAAAACCATTACCGAGACCAAGGCTAAGCTTGATAAATACTATGGGGACTCTGCACCATCGATTTCAATGGTAAAAAAGTGGTTACTGAATTTCGTTGTGGCCGTACAAGCACTGAAGATGCCGAACGTCCTGGACGCCCAGTTGAGGTCTCTACACCCGAAACTATCGAAAAAATTCACGATATGGTGTTGGCCGACCGAATATTAAAAGTGCAAGAGATTGTGGAAGCCATAAGCATCTCGCATGGCTCAGTGGTTTCAATTTTGAATGATCACTTGGGAATGAGAAAGCTTTCCGCAAGATGGGTGCCGCGTTTGCTCACAGTCGACCACAAACGCAATCGTGTAACAACTTCACAGGAAGGTTTGGCGTTGTTTAATCACAATATGGAGGAGTTTTTTAACCGTGAGCGAAACATGGATCCATCACAACACACCAGAGACCAAAAAACAGTCAAAATAGTGTGTTTCTAAGGGTGAATCGGCGCCAAAGAAGGCCAAGGTGGGTTTGTCAGCCAATAAAGTTATGGCGGTGTTTTTTGGGATGCACGTGGGATAATCCACATTGACTATCTTCAAAAGGGAAGAACAATTAATGGGGAATATTATGCCAACTTATTGGACCGCTTCAATGAGGATTTGAAAACAAAACCGACCTCATTTGGCCAAGAAAAAAGTTCTTTTTCACCAAGACAATGCAAGGGTGCACACATGTGCAGTTGCCATGGCAAAAATCCATGAATTGGGCTATGAATTGCTCCCACATCCACCCTATTCTCAAGATTTGGCTCCGAGTGACTACTTCTTGTTCCCAAACCTGAAAAAATGGCTCGGTGGAAAAAGATTTGACTCCAATGATGATGTCATCTCGCAAACAAAGGCCTATTTTGAGGACCTCGACAAATCATATTTTTTGGAAGGGATAAAAAAATTGGAGAAGCGTTGGACAAAGTGTATAGAGCTCAAGACTACGTTGAAAAATAAAATGATTTATTTATCAAAAAATCTGTGTTTTATTCCAAAAGTCACGGACTTATTGACCCGCCCTCGTATATTGATTTTTGTCAAACATATCACTGATAACAGATATTATGACATGCTGATAACAGCGAAGATTAACGTGAAAATTGTGCAGTGCTCGTAGATATGATATTACTCATCTATGGTTTAAAACATTCAATTTACTCATCTACTATTATGGTTTTTATACCTAAGTCCATATCAATTACAGTCTTAGTAGCTGACCCGCCAAACGATGTTGTTTCATAAATATTATCATCTAGTTAGCGGTATAGATAATAGTTTACGACCTATTCTCAGTCCCTCCGAAATTTCGTAGAAATCGGTTGAGCCGTTTCGGAGTAATTCGATCACAAATACTGTGAAAATAATTTTATTTATTAGATAAGGTAATGACAGTAAAATGGAGGATTCACTCAACACTTTCTGGATTAGAGTATATCTATATTTAATATTTATTGTACTCGTACTTAGTATAATATTTAAAGTGCTAAGCTCACACTTCCTACTAATATTATAAATGTGAAAGTTTGTGAGGATGGATGGATGTTTGTTACACTTTCACCCAAAACCACTGACCGGATTTCGATGAAATATGGTATTGTAGTAGTTTAGGCTTTGAAATAAAATAATAGGCTACTTTTTATCCCGAGAAACCTGTTCCTTTGGGATACTGTATTTACGCGGGCAGCAGCTAGTTCTTATATAAACTCTATTTTGTAAGCGTGAGATTCTGTAGTTAGTGCTCTTATGGTAAAATTGAGATTAACTGTTTATTATTGCTGTTGAATCTCCAATATAATATAATAATGTAAACAAATAAATAAAATAATATTCTCGTGTCACAGAATTTGTAATCAAACGTCTCCGAAACTGTTTGACCAATTTTTATGATTTTTTTTGTGTTTATTAGGTATAGGTCTGAGAATAGGTCGTAAACTTTTTTATACCGCTGTTAATAATTTATATGACATAACAACATTGGCTTGTACATTAATAAAATTGCTAAATTGTGCACTAATATTACTACGTTCAAATAAAAAATAAGTAATATTGATTTTGCTCATAAGTATATAAATAATGTTATCAACATTTCACATTAGTGTCACCTAATTTAGTCGCATGACTTTTATTAGGCATTGAAATACTATTCAGTATTCACGCGCTTGACATTGCTATATCAGATTTATGCGAATTCATGATTAACATACATACATACATGATGACATGACACTATAATTTTGTAGGTGGCTTGTGAATGATATTATGTTTTTTGAAATTATTGTTAATTAAAAATAATTTACCGCGTAATAGCACAGAGATGTAAGCATATGCTTACATACAAAGAAACAGCTTTCACAGAATGATCCAATTCGATCCAAATTTGAAAATTTTGACGCCCCTTTCAACGGCCCACAATTTTTCCACACAATCGTGGACGTGATGCAAACAAATTGAAAGCTAACTATGTAGCTGTTTATCTGTTCTTTTTTCTTTAATCTGTGGTAATAGTAATAATTAATGATTTTAGAAATAGTAGACTAATGGCCCGTTTCAATAACCTATCTACAAATAACTATTTGTTAGAAACGTCAAACTTGTATCGCAAAAAACCGTCAATCGATGGAACGGGCTGTTAATGTTGCTGCTACGAAAAATTGTAGCTCGTAGCAGCTGCGTAGCGCTAAACAGCTACGTAACAAAAACGCCTACGCAACACATAATATCATCAATCCTGAGAGATCTTATTTTCATAAAATACTATTAAAAACTTCTCAATGCATCTACCTAGTATCTTCACAAGCTACTTCTAGTTTATTCGCGTCAAGTTTTATTCTAGTGCATAAAACTTGACGCGAATAAACTTGCATACAAGTTATTTCAAAATGGATTACTTTAATTGGATAATGTAAACATATCTTATATGTATGCATGATGTACTACATTGAACGCGAATAGATTATAGTACCACAAGTGCGACACTTTCTGCAAAATATGACAGTTCGAGTACCAGCAAATGTCAGCCATGTTGACGTAAGCCTAAGGTTGACACCGAAATCATTTCAAACGTCGCGTCAGATATATCTATCATATATCTAATGAAATTATATTGTCAATTATGACAAAGCACGAAACGACCAGCGGCCAGTCCCATAGACGAAAGTCCTCGAAAAAACTATGTCCCGCGCGCACCACGCAGCCCCACATACTTCTAGCCACGTACACATAGGAGTGATCTGTTATTCATGTAAATCGTTGAATGACGGTTCTTTACGTTAGTAATATATTGTATTCTTTGATAGTACCTAACACTCGAAAGCGATAAAACAAAGTTTCGTTACAAAGTTAG
The DNA here is from genome assembly GCA_963565745.1 of Phengaris arion. Taxonomy (NCBI): domain Eukaryota; kingdom Metazoa; phylum Arthropoda; class Insecta; order Lepidoptera; family Lycaenidae; genus Phengaris; species Phengaris arion. The sequence continues at coordinate 13,207,514 of OY751445.1, read as the reverse complement.
CTATGGCTAACAAATAAATGTGTTTGTTAATTTTTCCCTCCTTTGGAACTCGCAACACTTGCCACTACACATCTGGCGGGCGTAATCTTGTTATATGAAGAAAAACTTTGTTAATAAGAGCGTTTGGATCGATGTTTGGTCTGCGGGGAGCGACATAATTACAAGTGTAACTCCACGAATTGATTCCGATATGAGATCCCCTTGTGAGGGATATTTAATGATAAATCAATTATCTATTCTACTTACTATTGTAAATATGAAAGTTTGTGAGTATGGATGTTCGTCAAGACTCTTTCATTCAAAAACTACTCAACGGATTTTGATGAAATTTGGTATGGTAGTAGTTTAAACTTTGAATTAGCACATAGGCTTGTTGTCCCAAAAAAGTACAGTTGCTCCCGTGGGATACTATATTCACGCGGGCGGAGCAGCGGACAAAAGTTAGTTTTCCATAAACTACAATCGATCAAAAATAGGCGTGTTACATAAATGTGGCCAACAAAATTTGACAGTAAAGTTTTTCACTTGTAAAATATTAGTAAAATACTAATGTTAAAAAATTATATAATTACTTGCTTTTGCCCCTAGCTACATCGTTAAATTAGGTTTTACAAGATATCTTTCTAGTTTATAGCATATTCTTTTAGAAGCTTCAATATCCACCCTCGTAATTATAGTATCTCACGGGAACACTGGTTTTTTCGGGACAAAACGTAGCCTATGTTTTAATCGAGAGCCAAAATTTTACCATACCGAATTTATTTAAAATCTGTTAAGTCATTTGTACGTGAATGAGTCACAAACATCCATCCATCCAACCTCACAAATTTTGACATTTATAACAGTAGGCATCCTTCTATGGCGAAACGCTGCGGACATTAACACAATATTTGTACTACAGCAGCGAGCTATACGTTCTATTTATAAGATGTCATGTTCTGAATCTCTGAGAGAAAAGTTTAAAGAAATAGGTATTCTGCTTCTCAATACATTTTGGACAATGTGTTTTATGTCAGAAGGAATCTAAATAATTACAAAAAGAATATCGACAGTCATTGTAGGAATACTAGAAATAAGAACAAGTTAGAAATACCGGTGACCAGACTTAGCGAAGTACGTAAAACATTTAAAGGTAAATGTATACGCCTTTACAATAGAATCCGAGAAAACGTTCAAAATCTTGTAAGTGCGAGTATCTTACGCCGGTTCTTCTCGCCGGGCTAGTTTCCGAACCGGTGGTAGGTTTTTCAGTTTGAGTTTGAGTGGAATTAGCACTAATACCATGAGTTAACTTAAATTAATTTTCTTATTCTTCTCATTATACAAATAGGTTATCTTTAATACTATAGATATTTGAGAGTATTTAAACTCAGATGAATGTGACTACCATGTGTCTTAATATTTTGAAGATTAAGAACTAAGAACTTGCTTTTAAAAGTTAGGAAATTAAAATTGAGTCTCTTACAAGCATTAAGTTCCCAGATAATATTAAATTTATAAAACGTCAGAACAAGTTAGAAAAGTTTTAACAAGTTGTGTTTAGTCCACACTTTTAACAGTTTCGCTTTTTATCACTGTCCTTCCACTTTGAAGTTGAGTGTTTTTTACATATAAAATTAACATCTTTTAATAAGATATTTTCAAAACTTTTTTTTTGTTGCTGATGTTGTAAATGCAAACCTGTTGCTTTTTCAATTCGATTTTTTTCTGTACAAGCTTATGATTTGATACATGATCAAAATATGATTATGAGTTAATTTCAGATGCATTGAACATGAATGATAGGCATGAACACACGCGTGTCATGCTGCACTAAATGAGAGTATGAATTACGATAAATTCATTTGAGAGTATTTTTAGATTTTCAATTATGAATGAAGTTTCACTCCTGCCACGTGTACTACGTACACAAACGTTTTTTTGCTAGCTTTTAAAGTATTATATAGCCAGTGCTAGTGAAAAAACAATTTTAAAGGGGCATATACCACATTAAGAAAAAAATTGTCGTAGGAAAATTCTTTAATTTATTTGATTAGAGTAGTAAATTTTTAAGTTATTTATTCACTTAAAATAATTTCTTTCTCAATAATAGAAAGTCGTTATCCTATTTCTCATAATCTCATTTTTTGTACAACGTTTAGATTAAATACTTTGTTACAAAACTGCAACGTCTTATTCCTTCTTTAGTAAGAATTTATCTCGGATGTGGTCCTGGACCATGGTGATGGTGATGCGGTGGTCCATGGTGTGGTGGTCCATGGTGTGGTGGTCCATGGTGTGGTGGTCCATAGTGTGGTGGTCCATGATGCGGAGGCGGAGGCGGAGGTGGTAGATACGGCGGTGGCGGTGGCCGCCATAAATGTGGTGGTACTGGTGGTCGGTGGCGATAGTAGCAATGTGGGAGGCAGAAGCCTCGACCGCAGTCAGGTCCGCATGGTAGAGCGTGGGGTGGCGGCATTTGCTGAAAAATAACAAATTTTTTGTTAGTTTGCTTTCAAAATCTGAATGAAATACAAAAAAATATTCCACACCACATTAATAGTTCTAGTTATTTACATAAATAATTTTTTAATGCCTTTGATTGTTAATAAATAAAATTAAAAATAAAAAAAATAAGTGAAAAATCAAATTTTTTGAATTTTTCCAACGGGGATCGCTTCTAAACCCTTTGAAGATTAGCTCCAAGAAAGCAAAAAAAAATCTAGATTTTTTGTTTTGAAATAATAAGCGTTTTTATGTTAATATTAAAATGGTGAAAATTAACTAATTAACAAAAGCATAATTAATAAAAAAATTGTAATAGAAATGTTTTGTTGACGGATTATTGTTAATTGATATGTCCACATAGTACCCAATTTTTTTAAGCTATTGCATAGCTTCTATCGCGGGCCTTGAGCGCGGGGACCGAATCCAGAAAATCCGTAACGAAAAAACCTCACGCTCCCCACTCCGACGGGCACAGAGGTGTGGCTTGAAGGCCGTGTATCGTCTAACGTCGTTTCAGTTCGGCAGTCTTCGACACGGCGTTGTGTGCGTGCGACTAGACGTATGCGTGTAGACTTACTTACTTATGCAATAGCTTTACCGCGGCAGTCCCCGAGTGCCACACGTATTTTTATTCTTTAATATTAATATTTAATCCGTTAAAATATTTTTTTAGTTCATGTGTCAGATTGGGGCGATGCACGCGGCAGCCGAACAACGCGTTTTTACCGTTATTTTCGCCGCTAAATTAAAATTATAAGACAATCCTTATTACAGTACAGTACAGGTACAGTTCCGGAGGTAGAACTTTTTTTAGGAAATGTTCTGCTCTTTAAGGATCTTTTTTCAAATTTAGATTATCTCAAATAGTTTTTGAAATATTTCAAAAAAACCAAACCCTTATTTTTTATTTTACTTTTTTGTTTATAACTTTTGCATTTTTTTCGGCCCCTCTTGGCACTTTGATAGAATGTTCTAGATGCCATTCCGAATCGAATGCTCCTGTAGGGAACACATTTTGTAGTCTAAGCAATTTTATCATTCGACGCGCTATGCGCTAGAGTTCAAGTCCGTCGTCCCGCGTCACAGCCCAGCCAGTCGTTTCTTGTACTTTAGCTGTAACTTAAGCTTTGTACACGTATTAAGGACATAATAAATTCAGTGAAATATTTCTATATTTTATTCAGTAACTCTTCCTTCTGATAAACTATTTTACAACCTCAAATATACTCAATAGAGTTACAAGGGAAATGGCACTTGTAAACCAGAATATATATATATATATATATATATATATATATATATATATATATATATATATATATATATATATATATATATATATATATATATATATATATAGTTTAAAAGTAGGTAATTAATTGTTTCTTGTTTATAACCTTGAGACTAAAGAGCCATTTACACGGGCGCGCCGTCTGAAAAGTCGCCTTACCTCGCCGCATCGCATTCCCATTTACACGGGTGACTAAAAAAGCATGCGGCATTAGGGTCAAGTTACACTGGCGCAGAGTCGAAGCGACGTGACACGTTATGATTTTCTCATAGAGGCTATAACTAATGAATTCAAAACTAAGGATGGGCTATGACGTACATTTGACAGAAGAAACTTCATACAAGACAAACTAACGCCATCTTGATTTCAGAACATTTTGTCAATTACATTAAGCAGACCGAATATACTGCGGAAAGCAAATGTCAAAATGTCAAACCTTGACTGCCTCAAATAACCCCAATAAGTTTAAGTGTGGACACTTTGTTTCGACATACCTCGTCTATAGTAATGTAATAAAAAGAAAATATTTTTTAGTTTTTATGTTGGTTTGTATTGAATAAGTTTCGAAACTAGTGGATTGATTTTGATGAAACGATTTGCGCAGATATGGAATAGAACACGGGGCTACTTTTTATCACGGGAAAATGTACCCCGTGGGATTTCTTTTTTTAGAACATCTAGTCTTTAGTATAAAAGTCCTACACTTTTATACTAAAGACTAGATGTTAGGGGGTATAGGTTTATGCTTAAAGCATATTCATTTCTATTTTTCGATTATTAAGGTATAAATTTGTATTATGATAATACGGTAGCGCTCGACTTCGCGCGTCGGCGTGCGTATCCGCGCGTCTGCATTTTTGTGGAGTAGTAGTCGATGCGCGTCGCCGCGTTTTACTCGGGCGCAGTGACGCGTCAGACTGACCATACAGCGTAGCACGTGGCACGGGATAAGAAGTGGACTAGAACGCCAAGAGAGGGCAATTGGAGGCGAATAAGGAAGAAAACCTAGATGGTAGAACCAGTACGCGCTATCGGAAGACACCGAAGTCGTATCTGTGTTGTCCGCCCCAGAAAGGGGAGAAGGACTTAGGGACAAATAGAAAGAGGCTAAAGAACTTAGGGAATAGGGAATAGGGAATCAAAAATTGTGCACCTGAAGGGAAGGACCCAGGACAGTAGGGTGCGCATTCCCATGTTTCGGCCCGTATAACCAAGACGGTTGATAGGGCCATGGGTTGGTGGAGGGATTTGACCATACAGCGTGTTAAATGTTTCGGCAGAAATAATTTCAGGAGAAAATTTTGAAATCCTTGAAACACATAAATAAAATCGATTTGTAAGTAATCGTCACCCTATATATAAAGAAAACGGAGAAAGTTAATTTGCGCGAGTACGATCGTGTTACGAGGGCGGGTCAATAAGTCCGTGACTTTTGGAATAAAACACAGATTTTTTGATAAATAAATCATTTTATTTTTCAACGTAGTCCCCCTTGAGCTCTATACACTTTGTCCAACGCTTCTCCAATTTTTTTATCCCTTCCAAAAAATATGATTTGTCGAGGTCCTCAAAATAGGCCTTTGTTTCTTCATTGACTTCATTGACATTGACTTCATCATTGGAGTCAAATCTTTTTCCACCGAGCCATTTTTTCAGGTTTGGGAACAAGAAGTAGTCACTCGGAGCCAAATCTGGAGAATAGGGTGGATGTGGGAGCAATTCATAGCCCAATTCATGGATTTTTGCCCTGGCAACTTCACATGTGTGCACCCTTGCATTGTCTTGGTGAAAAAGAACTTTTTTCTTGGCCAAATGAGGTCGGTTTTTTTTCAAATCCTCATTGAAGCGGTCCAATAAGTTGGCATAATATTCCCCATTTATTGTTCTTCGCTTTTGAAGATAGTCAATGTGGATTATCCCACGTGCATCCCAAAAAACAGTCGCCATAACTTTATTGGCTGACAAACCCACCTTGGCCTTCTTTGGCGCCGATTCACCCTTAGAAACCCACTGTTTTGACTGTTGTTTGGTCTCTGGTGTGTTGTGATGGATCCATGTTACGTCCACGGTTACAAAACGGCGCAAAAACTCCTCCATATTGTGATTAAACAACGCCAAACCTTCCTGTGAAGTTGTTACACGATTGCGTTTGTGGTCGACTTGCGGAAAGCTTTCTCATGCCCAAGTGATCATTCAAAATTGAAACCACTGAGCCATGCGAGATGCCTATGGCTTCCACAATCTCTTGCACTTTCAATCTTCGGTCGGCCAACACCATATCGTGAATTTTTTGGATTGTTTCGGGTTTAGAGACCTCAACTGGGCGTCCAGGACGTTCGGCATCTTCAGTGCTTGTACGGCCACAACGAAATTCAGTAAACCACTTTTTTACCATTGAAATCGATGGTGCAGAGTCCCCATAGTATTTATCAAGCTTAGCCTTGGTCTCGGTAATGGTTTTTTTTCGCAAAAAATAATGCTTAATAAGCACACGAAATTCACTTTTTTCCATTGTTTCCTTAAGTTACTGGATAGTCTGATAAAGATAGCTGTAAAACACAAACTAACTGACGCAGCAAGTTCAAATTTTGATAGGAGTCAACTGACAGATGCCTGTTGACAGGAGTAGTGTTGCTTTTTCAGTAAGGAGGTTAGAAATTCAAAAAGTCACGGACTTATTGACCCGCCTTAGTACCAAGTCTCACAAAATATTTCCTAAAATTAATAGTACGGTTCCCAGAAGATTTGCACCAGTGTGAGCTGAACCTTAGTCACATTTCTTCAAAAATATCAAATGATAATTTGTAAAAAACAGAATGAGTTGTACGTAATTTCGGCTTCATCGCGCTATCAAAGGATCGAGGAATATTGTATAATGGCGAATAATGTATATTATTAACGTATAATTTACAAAGGCAAGGATTAGTTCTAAGATTTGATTAGTGTAACTCTGTAGTTTTATTCAGTAGATATCATTAGGGATAATGATATTATCATAATTATTGTTATTTTCATTTTTCGCCTGCAACTGAGCGTTTGACCAGAATAAATAAAATCGACCATTTGCAATTCACACAATATCCAAGTTCTGCTAAAATCTACCAAAAACTTTTAAATAGTGTTTCCCAGTAAATTATTAGTAAGTATTGTATAGTAAGTATTGTAAATATCCCAGGGCAGAGCATGCCGAATATACATGAGGTTTGTTTTAAAAACATTTATCTTCTAAATATGGAGATTTTATAAGATTTTCCTAAAAACTGCTAATTTTTAATATCTGCGATACAATCTACAAAACTCTAAAATTGTATTCTGCTAAAATCGCAGGATTTTGCTAAACCTGGCCACACTGCCGGACGCCGATGCTGCAAAAGTCGAATAATACCCAACTTTGGGGCTTGCTGCTTTAGTCACTCGCGGCTTCAACGAATTGGCATTTACACGGTGGATTTTCACCGTGCTGCGGAAATCGTGCGGCTGGTCACCCGTGTAAATGCTACAAAAGTTGGGGCTTGCGGCTTTAGTCACTTGCGGCCTCGCCGAATTGGCATTTACACGGTGGATTTTCACCATGCGGCTGAAATCGTGCGGCTTTAGGCACCCGTGTAAATACCCAATAAGTAATCTTAACTTATACATGTTTATTACATTATTGTTTTCATACTTCGTGGTGATTATCTATGAATTAAAACGATAAGATTAGATAAAAAATATTGATATTCAAATTAAATATATTTTTGATAAGATGGATCTTGATGGATCCTATTATATTATGTTATGTATTTAATATGAATAAAGCAAGTGGTCATCTATCCAATTGCTACTAGTTATTACAATACTCTTGGCCATAATATCTTCTTATTATCTTATAATGATATAGGAACACTTAGTATATAGTCAAGTAATACTTAGAAATTTTAAATTACATAGAAAGAAAGTCCATAAATTCCTAAATCTAATTAATATAAAAAGTATAACATACATAATAATATTTATAAACTTACCAGTATTCAATAAAAGCGAGGCACACAAAAATACAGTAAAAGCACTGTGTCGATTGATCGTAAACACCGCAATGTCTTGGATGGCGAAACTGTATTTGTTTTATTGATTACTCGCTTATCTGATACGATATCGACATCTGTGATAAACGATACAAATGTGCATACGAGTCATGGAATTTGACGAATAATCTGAAATTGAGTCAACTTTTAATTATTTTGATTTTGATTAATCTTACTAATATTTTAATGTGAAAGTTTGTGAGTATGGGTGGATGGATGGATGTTTGTTACTCTTTCACGCAAAAACTACTGAACGGATTTCCATGAAATTTGGTATGGTATTAGTTTAAGCTCTGGATTAAAATATAGGCTACTATTTATCCCGAAAAAATACAGTTTTCCCGTTGGATACCCGATAGTATATTTACGCGGGTAGAGCCGCGGGAAAAAGCTAGTGAATAATAGCTTTTGTTAGGGGCTGTTGCACATCTACTGATGAATATCGGAAAGCTTGTTTGCATGTTTTGTCTCTGTCACTCGATATAAAGTAAGTAGCGATAAAACTTCGGAATAAGCTATCTGACACTTATCAGTAGATTTTGAAACAGATCCTTATTGTACTAAATAAAATAAAAAGTTGATTGAAGTTCAAAAAAATCTACCTATATAACCTACATAATTATTGAACTTTTATCTTTGGCCCTCTTGTGATCAAATTATCTTATTGTACGAAATATGAATAAGTTTTTTTGTTATAAAAATTAGATTATTGGATAAAACCAGTAAACAAGTTCAAAATTAAAATATATTTTCAAACTAGATTTTGCCCACTACTCCGTAAGCGCAAAATGAAATCCCGCAGGAACCATACATTTTGCTGCGGTAAAAAGTAGCCTATGTGTTAATCCGGAGACTAATCAACTACTGTACCAAATGTCATCAAGATCCGTTCAGTAGTTATTGCGTGAAAGAGTAACAAACATCTACACATCCATACATACAAACTTTCGCGTTATAATAATATTATATAGTAAGGATGTTTTTGCTCTAAAATGGTTCAAAACAAACGAGTCAATAACATGTTATTCTGATAAACATAATACTGTGATTTGTATCTTTGGGTACGGAAACAGAAAAAAAATGTTTCCTTACCCAAGTTAAGGTTTTTTGCGGGATATTGATAGATATAATATTTTAATTAAATTGTATGCTGTGGATTTTTAATATTCGTATTGTTTTCACGATGTAAATAGTCTAAGATCCCACTGCTCGATTCTGCAGGTATCTGGTTTTTTGATAAAACTAATTTTATAAGAATGTTAGGAAAGTATGCAATGGATTAGGGATAGGTTGCTAATAAACAATTAGCCGCAATTACCTGTAATTAATTTTAGTATAATTAATTCGCTATTATAACTTGCAACCTAATATTATATATATTCTTTAATGAATTTTACAACATTTGAAAGAAAATGATGTCACGAATTGAAAAAAAAAATGGTTGCCAGCTCTCAGTCAGCCGCAGCGTTATTGTTAACAGATGTAAACAGGTATATTATTGTTAATTATTTATACTCGCCTGTTTTAAAAAAAAGTTCTATGTATACTTATTACGAAAATCTATGGTTGCCAGTTGGAAAATGGCCGCAAACAGAGGTTGCCATGATTTCAATGACCGATTCTCTCTCCAAGTGGAAGCGCAAGAGAGAAGAAGCACGGCATTGTCGGCAAATGATACTTACACCGTTAAGATTAACAAAGAAGTATGAAAAAAAGACAAGTCTCTTGTGTTTGCATCAAGATTCCTTTTTAACCGACTTCCAAAAAAAGGAGGCGGTTATACATTCGGCTTCTGTGGACCGATTTACAAAATTATTTTTTTTTGATATAAAGAGTATAAATCCTAAGTTGATCACGTTTCCACCAAAATGGTGACCTGGTGATGGGATCCATGAGGAATCGAGGGAACTCCTCGAATATTTCGAGGAGTTCCCTCGATTCATACAGACACATAATATAGTGATTTCGACTTTTCTGAAGTAGTCTAAGCATATGCTACCAAAAAGTAAGATTTTGCACCAAGGTATACCCTGGATTTAAAAGTACTGAAGAGATCTCCTGAGTCGAGTTCTATTTTGAATATTGTTTTATCAGGATGTTGTTCGGGCTGGTACCGACTTCAAAATTATGGAGATTGAGTAGAGAAATAGTGAAAATTTTGCCGAATTCACAAGGAGAATTATTTCGAAAATAAGTTTTATTTCATACTTTTATGCATTTTTACTTTGGAAGTCGGTTTTCAATTTTTGTTTCAAAATAATAATATTCAATTAGTATTTTTCTAAATTACAATTACATCATCACCTTGAGAACTTATTCTACTTTTTAAATATATACAACATGCCTAGGTTTTATTTACATTATGGTAATATAATCCTGGAAAAGTAAACGCTGGAGATGCGCGTGTCAACAGTGGTGTAAAGTCTATTATAATTAAATAGTAAAAATAATAACATTTTGTAAAGAAAACAATTTTATTGAAATATATTAAGTAAAATCAATTTACTAATCCGTTTAAACTATAGGCTGCTATGATCTATAGCAATAATCCATTAATTTAAATAATGTAAATAACATAAATAGAAGTTAATTTAAAATATAAGCAACTTAAGTTAAGTACTTATCTTATAGTATCCTTTTATCCGACGAATTGGTACTCAGAATACTGGTACTGATAGTATCATATAATATCAGGTACTGATAGGAGGCAGAGTAGTAGTGCTCAAAACGGCGCTCCAACCGAAAAAGTCTCCGCCCATGGGACAGCTCGCCTTTAAAAAGCAACATGTAAACACCCCCGACTCTGCCCCACCTCTGACTGCCAGAAATATTAAAACAAAATATCAAAATAAGTTGTAAATTCATAATTAATTAATAATAAAATTATCACATCACATTTGTTACTTAATTAAGCTATTTACTATACTAAAAATATCTTAACAGGAACATGTGTTTTTATTTGTAAGCAGAATGACGACTTTTAAGTATTAATAATAGAATATTAGTTTATACAGTCACTATAAATCATTATTTAATTAATAATACGATTTACATACAATTTATTAGTATAAATCAATGTAATAAGAATCTTAAACTTACATGTGTTGATTTGTAAACAAAATGATAACACTTTAAAATTAATCATATAAATTGATTGATATTATCACTATAAATCATACATTATTTTTATAATGTTATTTAAATAATTATTTTTACTTAAATCAATCAATTGATTATCCGAGATCTCACACGCGCTTTTTAAGTATGATCTATAATCATGGAAACTTACAAGTTTCTATCTTCTATAGATAAGAAATGCCAGGAGGGGACCAACTTATAAACCAGTTTGGAGATCGATTACTCGAAAATGGTTAACTTTGTAAAAAAATAATTTATAAAACCTTGAATTGTTTTAAAATATCTATTCAACGATACCCCTGGGGTAGAATAAAAAAAAATATTTTCATCTCCACTTCACATATATGGAGAGCCATCCCTAAAATGTAAAATTATTTATTTTATGATGCCGGAACCGAGATCTATACACAATTTTCAACTTTACCAAATTTCATCAATTTATATTCATAATTACAGAAGCTAGAAGCGCGGACAGACAAACAGACAGACAGACAAACAGACAGACAGACAGACTGACGGACGGAAAGAGCGAAACTATAAGGGTTCCTTGATTATTACGGAACCCTAAAAATGTTGAGAACTATTTTCTTAAATTGCATGTGGCAAAATGCAACTGAGCCATGTTGCCTTTAATCCAAAAGACCACGGTTGGTCAGTAATTAATGGTAATTTAAAACCAACATAGTTCATTGGCGATCCAACACCAATGACTAGAAGATATATTGTCAGCATCAAAAGAATTAACTTTAGATGATGGCTCTGATGATTTAGATGATATTGATACGACAGACAATGAATAAGCAATATAAAGATGCGTATAGTTATAAGATTTGCATTTAGAATAAGTTAATGTTCAATATATAATTTGTAAAAAAAAAGATTTTTACTTTTTTAATAAAAAAAGTTAAACGTCATTATTAATATGTTACATTGCTCTGATTGAGTAATTAATATTAGTGTGTGTGTGAATTAATGTGTAGTAATTATCACAAATGAAATATGATAATATTGATAAGATTTTAGAATAAAAAAGTAGTTCTTAATACAATAAAAACAGGAATACGTGAGCATTGAATGAATAAATGAAAAAACTCCGATTTTCATTAAAGATCCTGTAGACAATTTTTCAAGTAAAAAAGACACTATTTATATCATTAATGCTGTGTAATTTTGCCAACTGACACTGTAGATTTTCCTTAATAACTTACACGGCATTAATGACAGATATTGTAGGTATTCTCTCACGCGAAAAAATTGGCATTTTGCTCTAAAATTTGTTACATAAATAATAAGAAAAAAATAATACTAGAACTACATCTATACACTACAGGGGCGTGCGCTCCTTGTAGGCAGAAATGCAGTGCTTTACTTGTCATTTACAGATATTTTAATAAAACGTTCGTACGTTTTAGATGACTTTAATTAATAGTAAATAAATAAATTAAAAAAATGTATAATAACTTAAAAACGCCTAATATTTTATAAATAGCAACTCATCTCATGCCGTTGCGTTCTGCAGGATATATCATCGCATGTATGTGTAATTTTCATACTTCGCAAACGCACACACCCATGAATATCGACATGATTATATAGCGGCAACTCCCGCGGCAGGCGATGGCTCTCGGCTACGATCGGACTTCCGAAAACCGCCGAACTGGCTTGTCGGAAATTATTCGTTGCCTATAATCCGAGTAAAAATAATAGACGGAAATCTAATAAATCACGTATGCACATTATGCATTTTTGTTTAGTAAGGTTTTATTTGTTTAAATAGAAGAAACGTTTTGAGTTTCGCGGGGGCCATATTGCATATTTCATGTGATAAGCATTGTTTACAATTTAATCGCTCCTGTTTATTTATAGTTTTCTTAAAAGATTTTTCATTTTAACATTTGAAAGTGTGTACATTTAACAGTTTATTACTGAGTTTCTATAATAATTCTTTACTACTACTATACTTTTACTATATTTTTACTAGTGCGTTTGTTGATTTTTTTAAAATGTTATTTGATTGTGAGGTTTGTGTTGAAAATGTGTGTTTATTAAAAATTAAAAATAACAAGTTCTCACAATTGTCATTCAGTGAAAAGATTCAAATTCTGTCTAAAGGTTGGTGTGTACCCGAGTTATAACAATTAAACCAGCAAAAAAATAATTTAACTCGAAAATTTCATGTTAAAAGTTATGAAACGTATAACTAGCTGGGTGGTTGTGTATACACGATTAAATTATATTGTTTTCCTTGCATATTATTTAGTAATTCTAGTACAGTGTGGACTGATTCGGGATATTAAGATTTAAATAATTTCTATTCCGCGGCCAAGAAGCATGACCATACGAAACATCTGGAGGCCTGCTTAAAATTAAACACTTTTAGTAAATCTCGTATTGAATTGAGTATCAACATCGTTTATTTATATCGGGATATAGTAATCTCAAGTAACCGGAACCTTGAATATGTGAAAATTGAAGCTGACTGACTGATGAGTAGTTATAATATTTTAAAATATGCTTATTATTTTACTTATTAGAATTTCTTCCGCCGCGACGATCGATCGCTGTTTTGTCTGCGTTGCCGTAGAAGATGTACATGAATAGTAGTACATCTAAGACTTGCTCTGTTGGCATGGTTTCGACTTAGAGATCCATCGCTTGGCTGGTAGCTATGCTAAAAATCTATAAACGAAAAAGTTTTTGTGACCGAGTACTTCGCCGCATACCCAGTGTCATAATCCTGTGCACGCCACTGATACACTACATTATACTCTTGTTTATAGTACAATGTGTGCATCTTTTCACTTGTGCTTCCACTTATTTGGAGCGAGAATCGTTCATTGATATCATGGCAACCTCTGTTTGCGGCCATTTGCCAACTGGCAACCATAGATTTTCGTAATTAGTATATATAAAACTTTAATTTTGTATTAAAATTAAAAAAAATACAGGTGAGTGTAAATAATTAACAGTAATATACCTGTTTACATCTGGTAACCCTAACGCTGTGGCTGACTGAGAGCTGGCAACCATTTTTTTTAAATTCGTGTCATCATTTTCTTTCAAATGTCGTAAAATTCATAAAATAAACATATAGTTGCAAGTTATATTAGCGAATAAATTACACAAAAATTAATTATAGGCAATAGCGGCTAATTTTTATAGGCAACCTAGCCCTAATCCATTGCATACTTTTTAAAAATTCATTTAAAATTAGTTTTATCAAATATATCTGCAGAATCGAGCAGTGGGATCCTGTACTAAAACGATTTGATCGATTTTAAAGGAGTTTTGGCGGGGTTGTGAATGTGAGTGACATTGTTGTTTTTGTATTTCTTCTATTTTGTATTATTTCGGTTCTTAATGTGTAATATTGGTAGAATAATAACCATTAATTAATGTTCCTTAATAATAATATCATCTATGGACGCTGCACACCACGTCCATCTGGCCCCGTGCTAAGTATCCGAAGAACTTGCGTTACAGGTACCAGACAACGGGAAGTATATTTAATGCTTTTATACTATACATATATTTTTACTATACATATATTTAGGGTTTTATTATATTATACACATATTTAATACACATCCATGACCTAAGAACACAGAAAACTTTTTGTTCCTTCGGCGGGATTCGAGCCGGGGGGCTTAAGCACCAACGCGCTGAACCACTGAGCCACAGATATAGTCATATCATTATCGTGTGCACATTGCACAGGAGTGGGAAAGTGGTACAACTGTAAAAAGCGTGCTATTTTGTGATCTGCCCAAAGCTCCCTAAGAAATTTCAGTAAAGCGTCTACCAATTTACTGAATCGACTGACTTGACTCATTGCCTGCATTGAAGATTTATTTTGACTTTGACTATACTTTACACTTGACGATTTAGAAAAAACTTAAACGAAAATTCTTTTTCCCGCCTTTTTAATATGACACTGACAATGGTTTATTGCTATACCGCCATAATAGTATTAAAAATTACATTTTAAATAAACACCCTGAAAATGGTTTGCAAAATATAAATTCATATAATAAAAAAATATAATACAACTTAATATACGAGACGTTTGTTACATGCACTTAAGTAATTTTGTACTTTAAAATATTCTTTTAAAACTGGTTAGGTAGGTTATAATTGTGGGAGTTATTCTGTATTTTGACAAATCAGTTTATTATCTTTACGACTACATAGTAAATCAATTATATAAATTTGTCGTTTTATAATAAAAAATACTTAGGTAATAGCGTTAAAAGCTCGAAAACTTTCATAAACTTTTTAAGAAAATAAGCTGTGGAAGTTCCGTGATATACGCCGTCTTTCGGCCAGTCTGCTTTAGACAGAAAGATAAATTTCATCCAAGAGTTTAAACCTAAAAACTTAGTTGAATCAGAAAAAGTTATGATTTTATATATTACTTTCCTTGATTCAGAATACATAGAAGAGCAACTTTACTTAAACATCAGATAAAATTGATGAAAGCGGTAAAATTCGTCAATAATATACGATACTGTACGACCACGATCTCAAAGTCTCTCGGCAGTCGTCGTTTTGCATACACCGTTTGGTATTCCATAGAAAAACGATGATTGCCGAGGGCCATTAGCAACGTGGTTTTACTTAACCTATTTACTAAACGTCAAAAAATAAAACAGGGTGTTATAATTAGTATTGAGAATATAATACTTAGCCCTTTTCATCCGTTATTGGATGATTTATACAGTACTCTCCGATCGAAGTAACCTCCCTTGAAATACTGTAGTGCGTGGGACAGGCGGTTTTTTTAAATGTCGTTTGGTTGTCCAATCACACACGACATTCTCACAACACATTCAGCCTAGTCCAGTGGAACGGCTGGTCAAACGTCTGGGGCCAACCATGTGCGGGTTTCCTCACGATGTTTCCTGCACCGTTAGAGCGTGCGTATAATGTACTTGAGATCTGAAGAAGAATCATTGGTACACGTTACAACCTGGGAATCAAACCTGCACTAGGCCACGGAGCTTTTTTTTGAGAATATAATAATTGGTACGTAATAATACTGTGTTAGCAATGTTGAACAAACAAATGTTTAAAAGTTGTCCGTCATATTAATGTTGACATAGAAACATATGTTTAAAAGTTACCATTCACTCTAATTTACATACAAATAACAGGATCATATCGGTGCCTTCAGTAAAAACTCTTGATAATAAGGAAAATATTATATTCTCAGGGCCTTTAGTCAAGATGCATTCGATAATTTCGACGGCGAAGTTCGAAAACAAAATGTATGGGATTTGACATAAGGCATCGCAAGCGACATGTCACTTAGCGATGACATATGTCATATCCCATACATTTTCGATTTCGAACTTCACCGTCGAAATTATTGAATGCATCTTGACTAAAGTCGCTGTTTCGATAGTTTACTGCAATTTATGTTTCCAGTAAACAACTGCAATAATTATGAGTAAAGCAAATAATGTTATGATTTTTATACGGACGTGGCATGTGGCACGTCCGTATAAAAATCATAACATTATTCCCTGTGGCAAAGAAACCATACGCGGTGGTGCATTTCTACGATATTTATTCAAATTTGAACTTTTATTCACTGCACAAAAAGATACACATTTCACATGACATCAGTCATACACTGCACATGCGCTGCTCAGCGCGGTGCAACTTAACATTCGACGTCTTATAATGAAACGTGTATTTTATTGTGTAATGATAAAATAAAGTTCAATTTTGAATAGCTACCTTAATTTGTAACGTAGTTACATTTCCTCTCTGTAAAATCAATTATTCCGGCATTACTCGCGTCATCTATGTTTTGTCTGCTTAATTATTTTAGTCATTCAGATGCTTTAGCGCCATCTATCGGCTCACGTCCTTACTAAAACGGCGTTAGACTTTCTTTAATATTTGGTTCATAGATCGATTTTACTTCGGTCTTTAATCTTAAAAAAATAATAATTTAACCTTGAATACTAATTAAAATACAGTATTTAACAACATTATATATGTAGTATTTATATATGTTAGTATTTAACAATATTAATTAAAATACGGTATATTATGTAATATAATTGCATTATTATATTACATAATATACCGATTATTAATATAATATCTTTTATTTTGATTTGTGGACTTTTTCTCTTTACGCTTTAGTTTTTTAGTTGTCAAATGTTTAAAAAAAGAAGACGGAGAAGGATATATACACTTCGTCGAATGACGTTACTCTTTGAGAATAAAATTTTCTATAGACTCAAGATGTAGTCGTTATATGACTTAATCCCGTTTTTACGGTGAGTTTTTTTTTTATATCTGTGTTGTGAAGTTTTATTTGGTAAATCACGCTTGTATTAAAACACTTTTTTTTTTCATGTAAATTATCACCTTGTAAAATTTGTTGACAAATTTGGTTAGACGAACACGTGCTCATCTTTCCGTTTTTGCATTGATATAATATTAGGATGTTTGTATCCATACTTTAATAGTTCCTTATATCATCTTTTATTTTGCTTACCCCTTTTTATTTTGTGATGGTCACACAGCCCGTGATTTTGATCGTTTTAAGATCATGACGGCTGTGGGACTCCAACATAACTCCACATTTTTGTATGGATTTTCCAGGGATCTATACTCTGGGTTCAAGGCACCGTTTTACATGGACTTATGGCTGGATTCCACACATCCGGATACCTGAGTGCCGCTAGGTATTCCGGACTGATCTGACTGGCTTCGGACCCAGTCTGCACCGCCCCTTGGACGATCTACGTCGAGGCGAACATACCGGCCTGAACGTCAGAGAGACAAAGACGCTACAGGAAGTTGGGCTCCTCGCGCCACGTGCTGACTACATTCCCGGATCCAGCTAAGTTGCCCGTGTGGTTAAAGCCCCTCCGATTCCCACAGACACCAAAAGGCTAAACCAGGTTTTTCGGCCTTCTGCCCACGTCCCCTTTTTTAAATATATTTGTCACGTTGGTAATTCCTCGTTTCATTTAAATTACCCGTTACAAATTATGTGAATTGACTTGGGTCAATTCACATAATTTGTAAATTCAAGCAATATACCTTAATTGTAGATTCAAGCAATATACCTTAGGAGGTATATTGCTTGAATCTAACGTACTTATCAACTAAATCACCAACACTACACCCTCAATTTCAGGAGGATAAATAATGCATATAAGTAAATATTTCTCCATTAAACTTCCTAATTTGAAATCATAAAACAATACCTACGAAATTGAATACAAACGGAACTCTTATTGAAATTTAAAAGAAACCATTTACACAAAGTATAAAAGTAACAATGTAATTCTAATTTTGTATACATTTCTTTCGTTCATTAAACTTTCCGTTCGGCGTCAAAGTTACGGACCACACGGCCCGGCCCGGGTCCACAGAATATCAATCACTTAGAAATTGTTTAGAGTTTTTCATCGCCCGTTTGTTTTGAAATTTTCTCAAAGAGGAAAATGCTATTTACTTATTGCGCTTCGTTTACTTACAGGGTATTTAGGTCTGTGTCGCTGTTGTCGGTTTTGTGTTTGGAAAATGGAATTTTCTTGTTTGCAACCGGAATTCCCGATAGGTTTCTTTGACGGATATTTATAAAAGTTAGTCGAGCGGTTTTCGTATCATCGGAGGAGCTCATTGTTTTAGGCGTCGATGTTAATTATATTTTCGCTTAAAATACCCCGTAACTTTTGACACTATTGACTCAGTGAGGATTGAATAAAATATATCATTAATCAAAACTAATTGAATTTCTTTTTTGTTTTAAGTTTTATATATTTACATAGAAAGACAGCCTCCATGGTCCAGTGGCTTAGAGCTTGGCTCACGACTAGGAGATCGTGGGTTCGATTCCCGCATTGGAACAGCAAAAAATTTGTTTCCAAGTTTGCAGGCTGATCACCTGATTGTCTGACAAGAAAGATGATCCATGCCTCGGATGGGCATGCAAAAAGTCAGTCCTGCGCCTTCCACGAAACCAGCCACCACCACCGAAATAGATGTGTGAGCTATTAATGTTAAACTATTTAATGTAGATATTATCCTTATTCTTAAATTAAGAAGTCATGTAACAGACGCTTAATTGTCGTGAAATAAAGATACGAGGGCGGGTCAATAAGTCCGTGACTTTTGGAATAAAACACAGATTTTTTGATAAATAAATCATTTTATTTTTCAACGTAGTCCCCCTTGAGCTCTATACACTTTGTCCAACGCTTCTCCAATTTTTTTATCCCTTCCAAAAAATATGATTTGTCGAGGTCCTCAAAATAGGCCTTTGTTTGCGAGATGACTTCATCATTGGAGTCAAATCTTTTTCCACCGAGCCATTTTTTCAGGTTTGGGAACAAGGAGTAGTTACTCGGAGCCAAATCTTGAGAATAGGGTGGATGTGGGAGCAATTTATAGCCCAATTCATGGATTTTTGCCATGGCAACTGCACATGTGTGCACCCTTGCATTGTCTTGGTGAAAAAGAACTTTTTTCTTGGCCAAATGAGGTCGGTTTTTTTTCAAATCCTCATTGAAGCGGTCCAATAAGTTGGCATAATATTCCCCATTAATTGTTCTTCCCTTTTGAAGATAGTCAATGTGGATTATCCCACGTGCATCCCAAAAAACAGTCGCAATAACTTTATTGGCTGACAAACCCACCTTGGCCTTCTTTGGTGCCGATTCACCCTTAGGAACACACTGTTTTGACTGTTGTTTGGTCTCTGGTGTGTTGTGATGGATCCATGTTTCGTCCACGGTTAAAAAACTCCTCCATATTGTGATTAAACAACGCCAAACCATCCTGTGAAGTTGTTACACGATTGCGTTTGTGGTCGACTGTGAGCAAACGCGGCACCCATCTTGCGGAAAGCTTTCTCATGCCCAAGTGATCATTCAAAATTGAAACCACTGAGCCATGCGAGATGCCTATGGCTTCCACAATCTCTTGCACTTTCAATCTTCGGTCGGCCAACACCACATCGTGAATTTTTTCGATTGTTTCGGGTGTAGAGACCTCAACTGGGCGTCCAGGACGTTCGGCATCTTCAGTGCTTGTACGGCCACAACGAAATTCAGTAAGCCACTTTTTTACCATTGAAATCGATGGTGCAGAGTCCCCATAGTATTTATCAAGCTTAGCCTTGGTCTCGGTAATGGTTTTTTTCGCAAAAAATAATGCTTAATAAACACACGAAATTCACTTTTTTCCATTGTTTCCTTAAGTTACTGGATAGTCTGATAAAGATAGCTGTAAAACACAAACTAACTGACGCAGCAAGTTAAAATTTTGATAGGAGTCAACTGACAGATGCCTGTTGACAGGAGTAGTGTTGCTTTTTCAGTAAGGAGGTTAGAAATTCAAAAAGTCACGGACTTATTGACCCGCCTTAGTATTGTAAATTAATTTGTTGGTCACAGATCATCTTAAAATGTTAAAATTGAATGACCTTCCTTTGTTTTAATAAAAATAAGTAGTCAAAATATATAATTAAAGTCGTATTTGTCGTAACCGGTGTTACAAAGTAAGTTTTGTTCCTTAATCACTTGGAAGTAATAAGCTGGTTAATTACAAAGGGAAGCAGGAAATTAGGAGAGCGGCCTTTCTCGCCCTTGGAGTAATTTTTTTAATTTTCGTCAGAGATAACGAAATTTACGGCAATATTTTTAAATAACGATATCATAAGGGAAATAATCGCCTTCTAAAATATCGTCATTGACTTTTTAAATGCTATTTTAATAATTAAAACCGGCCAAGTGCGAGTCGGATTCGCGCACGAAGGGTCCGGCAGAATTAACACTTTTGTTGTACGGGAGCCCCACCTAAATATTTAATTTATTCTGCTTTTAGAATTTTAAAGCGGCAACAGAAACACATCATCTGTGAAAATTTCAACTGTTTAGCTCTCAGGATTTATGAGATACAGCTTGATGACATACAGACAATGAAGTCTTAGTAATTTTCCTGTTTCATCTTTATTAAATACATACTTTAGACAGATATACAGTCCAGAAATATTCTTAAACACATAAAACTATGCAAGACTTTCGATTGCAAAACGAAGTATTTAATTTTTTATTACAGCAAAAGGAGTAAAAATATTTCTGTATTAAAAAAGATGCAGAACACAAAATGCTGCGACAGAATAGTTTGTCGTCGACAATTGGATAAAGGATAAAGTCCGTCTGTCGATATATAGACTGAACAAACCTGGCCACTCAGTTTCATGCAAAAAACAGCTCTCTCGGCTATTTACTTCTGTCAATGACACAATTCGAGAGAAAGCTGGATATTATTCTTGAGTTTCTGATGATATGATTTTGTTGATTGAATTAACGGTCATCTGGTGTTTTGAGACTAAAGGTTTTAGTTAATTTTTAAATTGTTATATGGTATGGAGGTTTCATAAACCAAAATAGTGTAATATTTCGTGTATTTAGATTGTAGGTTAGATCCTCGGTTTTCAGATACTAAAAATTTAACATAAACTAAAAAAAATTAAAGTGTGCGTGTCAGCTCTGACGCACGACTGGAGTTTACTCTAAAAAGTAAAATTTGGTGTGCAATTCAAAGCGACCGACGCATCTTCGGCTAACATCGTGTAAATTCGATTTTACTGCCATAGATTTTCATACCCCGGGCTTATATCATATGAAAATATTTTCTTAAGGAGTTAAAACTCAAGAAACTAAAAGATATAGATTTATGTAATAGTAAGTTTAGTGCTTCAGTAGATTTAGTTCGAGTTCAGCTTTTTGAAATTGTGAAGCAAAACTATAATATTCACATAAACTAAAAATATTTCAACTTTAAATCAACGGAACTCAATATTATATACCCAATTATTTTAACCGGAATCGACGCCGTACGTTTAAGTTGGTATCGTTGCGTTGCTTTTTTTCTAAAAAAAATATTTATCCACATATCCCATTGTGTTTGAATAAACATTTCAATCGAGGGATTTTCATTCGCAGCGGTTATTCGACCGGAGAGCCACATTCAGCTCTTTTTTACGCTACACTGATTTTCGATGACGGGGCTGCGGCGAGAATATTAGACTTCACCTACTGTAATGTACTGTACTGTACATATCATACTGTAAACATACTTTTTCGATATATTTTGTAAACTGAATTTACATTTGTTAACTAAATAACAGCTTCCGTAGTCCAATGATTTCGAGCTTGACTCTCGACTCGGAGGTCGTGGGTTCGATTCATCCGTTGGAACAACAAAAAGGTTGTTTCCAAGTTTGATTAGGACAATGCAGGCTGAACCCCTGATTGTATGACAAGAAAGATGATCCATTCGTCGGATGGACATTCAAAAAGTCGGACCTGCGCCTGATATCTCGCCAGTCGTGTCGGTTATCTGTCCCACTAGGTTTCAAGAGTAAAGGAAGAGAGACTCTCTATTTCTTTACTCTACTCAAGAGCACTCGCTCTTGTGTACTGCACACACACTTGGACACTACAAAATTACTCCTGCGTAGCTGGCCCGGATTCAATGAAACCGGACACCGTCACCGAAATTGGTGTGGGGAGCTATTCTCATTTTTAAACTGAATTTGTGGGTATTTGAAAATTTGGTATGCTTTTTATTTCGTATATATTTGAATACGAAATAATTATTATTGACGAATGTCTTCACATTTTGACATATTCATTTGGCAATATAATTTAGTATATATATCATTATACATAATTATTAATTGAAGTCATTACAGAGTTCTAGATCAGAGATATTTGCAAGAGAAATATCTGGGGCGTTTAGGGATTTAAGTTACATCCTTTGTCAATTAATCACTACCAAGATTGCTGGTGAAATCTTTACACATGTGCCGACAATTTTTTTATATAAAATTTTGCAGGCTCGTGATGAAATAATTTTACTAGTAAGCTATAAATTTTAATAATGGGATGATAAATTTGGTAGCCTAACTTTTAGGAAATTAATCAAAATAATTCAAATAATTCATTAAATATAATATTTACTAAATTCAATGTACTAGTAGTTCAACCGTCATTTGAAGCTAATTAATTATTAGTTACGACTAAGCGCTACATTGGGCGTTTTATACGAAAACAGCAGTAAGCCGCTTTTGATGTATATATTTTTATACTATCGGATTTCATGAACGACAACTGTTTCATTTGCTAACGATACTCAATTATATTGTTCTAACTACTAACAGCAATGCAAAGTATATTGCGAAATCATTATTCTATAGGTTCAAGAGTTGAAAAATTAATTAGAAGTAAATTGTTGATGTTGAAAGGTAATAATAGTTACATATCTTTATCTTTAGTAAATTTTACGTTACTATTACATTTTGCATTTTATTGTATTCGAATTCTATCTCTAGCTATTTTCAAGAATATAAGAAAAAAGTAGATTTAGCAATACGTGTAAGTAGTAACCATGTATATTAATATGGTCTCTCACAGATACGCTTACAAAGCGCAGCGCTGAGTACTCTTAGGTGAGGGCGTCTCGCTCTTAACTACTTAAAATAAATTATTATATGAATGATACCTCACCTATATAATTATGTAGATAATATACAAAAAGTTGATATTTTCAAAGTCTGCATGGCAGAAAGACTTACTTTTTATTTTTGAGGCAAGTTAAGTTTTGAATAGGTATCTTAAAAATGCAGTGCCGCGTCAAGTATCGTTTCATTTTGGTGTGAACCCTTAGGGTTCCGTACTCAAAGGGTAACCCTATTACTGAGACTTCGCTGTCTGTCCGTGGGTACGTCTGTCTGTCGACGGGTAGTATTATGTATATCATGAACGGTGATAGAGAGTTCTATTGTGTTCTGACACTTCTGTTGTCACTATAATAAAAAAATATTAAAAGTAGAATAAAATAAATATTTATTTGGGGCTCCCATACAACAAACGGGAAATCCCGTTTTGCTGTTTTTCAGACTGACTCGCGCTTGGTCTTTTTGATCTATCTCATTTAAGAAAATGTTACTTCGTTGCACTTTGCACTGAAGTGAAGGCTAGAACCTAAAGATAATGGTTGCAATTTTTTTTTCATATTGCCGGAAATACGCTGGTGAGTTTATACGCAACCGGCTACCACGGAAACTACTTATCCGATTTAAATAATTCATTCACCAATAAGATTGTTCTAGAACGGAGGATTCTAGAGCGGGTTACAAGGATCCTAAAAAGGCAGAATTTTTCCAAACGAATTCACTCGGGATGGCTTATGTTTCAAGTCCCTTTTTATTACATCTAGAATTCATGAGTAGTTCGTTGCTAGCCAGTAATTTTTTCTTCGTTCAGTCCAATAATTTTTCAGTGCACAACGAAACACGCGATCCAGCATAATATTAACATTATTTATATAACACAGTGCTGTTTACCAGAACATGACATGGTTATATATTTGTACTTGAGACCAGATTAATAAATAGTTACTATATAACAGATACATCATTCCCATACAAAAGCGAAAATACCTAAGCTATAACTGCCTAAAAAATTTTAATCATAAAATCTGCTTTTCAAAGCGAGAAAAAATGTACCATAAGTACGCGCACAAAGAGTCGAGATTGTGTTGCCATGCGACTCACGTTACACTTCACGCGAGCCATCGCACGTTTGCGCCAGGGTTGTTGTACCTATGAGGATTATAATTATTTATTTGTCAATCAAATATGTTATAAAAGTATTTATACATTTATTACCTTTATTGAATTCTCGATTATTAAAATTTTATAGTTGAAAATATCCTAAGTCGCGTAAATAATTTTGATAGGTATATAATAATAAGGAAAATAGAAAGCTGAGAAAAATCAATACATTCTAAAATTAGTAAGTATTGCAATTTGTAAATTATTAATTATAAACTCTATAATTAATCATTAATTAATTAAATATATATTCTTTATAATAATTAATAATAATAAGTACGCTCTTGCAAATCGTTTCCGGCTGGATGTTGTTTTCTACAAAAAAAACTAGTTCTTGGTGAACTATGTCTACTAAAGAGGTCAAAAACTACTAAATTTAGTTGTTAAACTACCACACTGTATGGCTACAGTTTCACAACTAAATCTAGTACTGCACAGTAATTACATGGCATTTCGCACGTAAGCGCGGGAACGTGCGGTGCGAGTGTTCTGGCCGGCGTGCGGCGTGCGGCGGCCCTTTGTCGATTGTCTCGTAAGAGGTACGCCGAGCGGTAGGAAAATAACGCGTGTCCTTGAGCGAGTGACGGACGCCTGCTAGAGGTCAGCTAATGGTGAAAATTAGATTTTAATTTCTATTTAAATTTTTAAGTTTTGAGAGTGCTTTTGCCTCTTAGTTTTGCATCTCATTAAAAATATGTAAATGTTGTCAATGGGATGTGGAAGAAATATTGTCAATTATGTCAAACCTACAGTTTTTATACAAACGCATGGTGGTTGATTGAGGTACTGTGTGTAACTTTATTTTTATTAATTTTATGTTGTATTTCAAAGCATTTTTAAGCTATTGCAAAGCTTTTATCGCGGGCTTTGAGGGCAGCGATCGAATCAAGAAATTCCGTAACCAAAATAAACCTAACACCCCCCACTCCAACCGGCATAGCGGTGCGGCGTTGAAAGCCGTGCATCGTCTAACGTCGTTTCAATTCGGCAGACTTCGGCACGGTGTTTGTGTGCGTGCGACTAGACGTATGTGTGTAGACTCACTATGCAATAGCTTTACGGCAGTCCCCGAGTGCCTACACGGATTTTTTAAATATATTAACTTACTGCACACCTTCCTTCAAATAAACTGTAACTGTGCCAGATTTCATACTCCTCCTCTCATTCGCAAAATTCTCGTAAAACGGTATTTAAAGTTTTTGCTTCACGTATTAATATAATCCTTTTATTATTAATGTCAACATTTGGGAGGATGGATAGATGATTGGATAGATGTTTGTTACTATTTCACGCAAAAACTACTAAACGAATTTTGGATAAATTTGGTACTGTAGGAGTTTAAGCTCTGGATTAACACATAGGCTACTTTTCATCCCGAAAAAGTACAGTGTTTCCGTGGGTTACTGTATTTACGAGGGCAGAGCCGCGGGCAAAAAATACTATAATATTGTAAAATAGATAATAGTATTTAATTTGTGATTTGATTTATTTATTTAAGTTAGCTTCAACATCGAGGTCATCAACGACGACCATCACATTTATTTAAAATTACGATAAGCTGTATAAATATTTTAAATTATATTTGAAACCTGTAAGTTGATTGTTTGACTCGTCAACGTAATACCGCAATCGCTGACTCAAACTGAAAATTCAATTTCGGTTAGATCAAAGCGAGTGTTAAATATTATCTGCAAGATTTAGAGTCTGCACTTGTCCTTGTCGAATGTTTTTCATGGTTTTCTTAATTCAATATCGTCATTCGTAACATGACCAATTTCAAAAGTATATTAAACTGCTAAACGTTCAATGTAAATGCACATTTGATTTAACATTTCACAGAAACCGAAATAATGTTTTATAAGAGCATAAAATATACCATAAAATAATTTCAGTCTCATAACATTTCGCGGAAGTACTCACTCGAAATTAAAGTACCTACCTAAATGTTATGAAATGTTTTAAAAATATTTCTCTGCGAAACGTTCGTGGCGTTCGATCATTCGCGCTCGTAAATACGGCAATAGCAAAGTAAATATTTTGTAGCCGACTTGCTTCCTAAGTGGAATTATGTTATTGGTTTTCTTATGACGATACAATCTACAATTAGGACATTTTAATACTAGATAATGCTCGCGAATCTGTGAAAAACCGGCGCAAAAGGAAATCCTACAAGGATTGTATATTATAACACAAAGCTTATGTGTATTGATGTTTGTAACTTTTTCATGCCGAACGGGTTTTGATGAAAACTTAGACTCTGGAATTTTACATAGGCTAACTTTATCGCAGCAAAATGTTATTATTGTATTATTATGTTCCATCTTAAAAGCCCCGACTTTTAGTACAATAATTTATTAATATTTAGAATATTTAGTACAATATATTTTGCATGCAAAATGTTATGAACTCTATTAAGGCATGTTAAATGTTTTGTCCATAAGGATGATCAAAGTTGACTATATTTACAAGGCCTTGCAATAGGTTCGTAATTAGGTAAATTAAATTGAAGTTTATGTTTACAAAAGAATCATAGTGACAAGATTTTTAGATATGTAGAGTGTATGGGTCAGTACACGTTAGTTTTGAAAAAAAAAATAGAATGAATACTAGTGAAGTTTGAAGTTTTTCATCGATAAAGTGAAAAATGCTTGCCTATACGTTTTTATACCACTGTAGAGCGCACGTAAGTTTACAGCAAGTAAATGGCAGTGTCCTCGCACCTTATGTGTCCCTGGTGGCCGCCAAAGGACCTCGGTAAATATAAACCTGTCCACTTGCAACGCTGAATTTATGTCGGTGTAATTCCTTAATAACTTGGATAACATGTGCTTAAAACCTTTTTTTCAAATAGATTTGCTAAATATGAAATATTTTAAATGTTTAATATTATGTTTTTCTAACGTATACTATATAGGTTTTATCAAAATGATATGTTTCATCCAACAATAGGAAACAACATTACGTATGTAAGTATAAACAATTTTTATAATTTACAGAAAAATAACAAGATTAACATTTCCTGAAAAATCTCGGTGCGTATGGACACCCTTGCAGTGGCGAAGGGTGGTAAAAGCACCCTTCAGAGGGAAGCCCTAGTCGCTAGACGTGAGTTATGCAAGTTTTTTTTTCAAGGAAATTTAGCACCAAATATACATAATGCATAATAATGTATGATGGTCAAGGTCATTACACGCGTGTAGAGTTGTGTCGTGTCCAAGAGAAATTGCAAATACTTAGGTAACTATTCTTATAGTTATTGCTACGGTTCCTTTCCCTATAGTTATATAAACGGGATTCTTATACCTACAATTAGATCGTCTATTATTATGATAACTACAAATTACAATTGATAGTAGGTATGTATCAGACTTTCCGCTTACCGTAAAAGTCAATTTATTCAAACGATTCGATATCACCAACAATAAACACAACACAAGTAGTCTCACATTCAATATTCACATATAAGTACATAAACACGTATTAGTTTAAACTTTAAGACGAATTATATTTATCACTTCTCACTGCTCAATATAATTTAAAAAATAATAGTTGTACAACAATTATTATTAACGTAATAACATGATTTTACATCCAAGGACGCGCGGCTGAGGTACCGCCGAGCTACTTTTAAAATTTCATTCGTCTCATGATGCACGTGATATTATCTAATAACGGTTCCACATTGGTGAAAGTTTTGGCGCCTAATAGCGGGTTAATGTCAATGAAAAATAGCCCTTAATTACTTCGAACTGTCATCTGACAAATCATATTAATCAGTTCTTTAGTTGGCCAGCCGGCTATTTAAAACAACAATAAGAATGGAGTTCTTTAGACCCTCTTTTCTTTACACCGCACTACCGTACGGTGGTAGGCTTTAATAATCACGCGTATGTACTTTTATCCGAATTAAATAATTTACTCAACATTATGCTACAACATGACGTATGTAATGCATAACTAAAAATTCACGTAATTTACAGAAAAATAACAGTATTGTTAATCATGTTATTTTTCCTGACAACTCTCAATACATAGACACTCTCGGGCTGCCGTACAGAAAATAGAGTTTGACGCGGTGACAGCAGGAACTAAAAAAAATAAAAAAATAAACAGTCTTCCAAAGTAAAAATGCACAAAAAATATCGGTTGTCTGTAAAGTCGGTTTACTGACGATAGTTGAACGTGACAACGTCAACAACAACAACAACTACTACAACAATAATAATAATAATAATAATAATAATAATAATAATAATAATAATAATAATAATAATAATAATAATAATAATAATAATAATAATAATAAGGGGGTGAAGCCGGTCCCTCCTAGTTGGTGTCCCCGGGCAACACTTGGGTGCGCCACCCCACTCTCTTCGGGGTGAGGTACTCACGTGGCTGATCATCGGCTCTTTCTTTCTTTCTTTCACCTTTTTATTAATCACCCCTTGTTTTTGCATCTTTTTTTGGTTTGGTTAGGTTTGGTTTTGGTTTGTCTAATTTTCACCACCTTTATTTCTTCTCTTCCTATATTTCCTTTTTCGTTAACTATTCCTATTTTTGTTCTAATACATTAAAAGAATAATGCGACTACGTAATAGAAATATACTACCCCAGGCGGGTACCGGCGCGAAAAGCAATGGAGAATCCCGCCCCGGGCTTTCGGGCCCGGGCTGTCCCTCGTATTCTGGGGGGGGCACCGTATCGCATCCTACTGCCCAGTCTAGTACTTCTGCAGAGAATACTAATATCCAAACAATAAGCAACACATACTCATATCCTTCATCACCTACCTCATCCGTCAGCTTGTTTCCATCGCTTCACTCTTCACCGCAGTCATTCATCCTCAATAACTCATTCTCATCACGATCCACCACATTATCACCATTGTCAGACGATGTTACACAGGAAGCAATAGCTACTAATCCGGTGCCCATTCCTGACACGAGTCCGTCTACGCGAAATTCTGAATACATTAATCCGAATATCGTAGATCATAATACTCATACGCAGCCTCATCTCACAAACACTCCAGTAAGAAGTGTTTTGCAGGAAATGCTTCCTCCAACCACTCTCTCTGGAAAAAGTAGACAACGGATGAAATGGACTGATCAAATAAACAGAGAACTTCTCCGTTGCTACTACATTATAACATCATGCGAATCTAACCTCACAGCATTCAGACCATCACTCCATAAAAAATTCACAGAGTCCTACCCTGAACTAAGCCACATATCTGAGCAACGATTAGCAGATCAAATCCGTGTTATACATCGCAATAACAGAATACCAAGTCATGAAAGAGACAAGATAAAAAATACAGTAGCGCATACGTTCGATTATTCCAACGACCAGAACAATACAATATGTAGCATAGACACACAGCTTAGCCCCTGCGATATTCTTACCATCCCACATAATGCAACGAACGACCCGAATCTACAACATTCTACAATTCAACCCACAAATAATAATCAACCCATAACTCTATCAAACTCTTCTGAAACTGTAGAAAATCTAATAGCACCAGAGACAAACAACGCTGAAATACTCACAACTGATGCCGATCAAACACAGAATCACAAAATTAGACAAGTATTTACAGAAATGTTAATCAAATACGCCGATACAGATCCAACACTTAGACCGGTAATACCAAAACTCCAGATTACACGCAACATAATAAAGACGGTAAATTCACTTAACAAGTTAATAGGAGAACATCTAGAAGCGAAAGAAACGCCAGATTTAACAGAAATCCACAGTGCTATTTATTGCGCTGCAATATCAACTACAACTCTACACACTAATCTAAATAACCCCCCTGAAAAAGATATATCAAATAAAACAGGAGACCCGAAAATGCCAAAATGGCAACTACGAATTGAAAATAGAGTCAAGAAACTACGAAAAGAAATTGGACAACTTACACAGTACCTTAAAGGAAATCTTAGCCACACAAAACAACGAAAATTAAACCCCAACAATCTCACTGAAAATCAAATAGTAGAATTATTAGATACTCTGAAACAAAAACTACAAGCACAATCAAAAAGACTCCGCCGACTTAAAATCAGTAACTCTAGAAGAACGGATAATTTATTTTTTACTAACAATCAAAAGCTCTTTTATCAAAATTTAAACTCCGAAAATATTAAAATCATACAACCGCCTAGTACAGATACAATTAAGGACTATTGGGAAAACCTATGGTCCAAACCAGTCCATCACAACGTACACGCTTCATGGCTTGATACCGAAATAAGTGAATGTCACAATATTAATCCAATGCCTGAAGTTATAATAGATGATAACGATGTCACATACGCCATAAAGAAGACTTTGAACTGGAAGGCACCAGGGCCAGATAAAATTCAAAATTATTGGATAAAATATTTTACTTCAACACATCACTACATCACCAAAGCATTCAATTCAGCCCTTAAGGATCCCAAATTAGTGCCGCTATTTATGATGCAAGGAATAACATATCTAAAGCCTAAAGATAAAAACGATACTAAAAATCCGACTAAATACCGTCCAATCACCTGCCTTCCAACTCTTTACAAACTACTTACGTCAATAATCACACAAAAACTAAATACTCACATTACTGATAATAAAATAATCACTGAAGAACAAAAAGGCTGCGCTAAAGGATCAATGGGCTGTAAATAACAACTTATCATCGACGCCCAAATACATAATCAAACTAAAAAAGATCATAAGAACCTTTATTACGCATACATAGATTACCAAAAAGCCTTTGATAGTGTCCCGCATTCTTGGTTGATACATGTACTAAAAATATATAAGATTCATAATACTTTAATTCACTTTCTACAATATATAATGCATAACTGGTCTACTAAACTCAATCTAAGAACAGTCAGTACCACCGTCAGTACCTTCAATATACCAAATACCAATACCAATACCAATCAACATTAAGCGTGGCATTTTCCAAGGCGACTCACTTACCCCTTATGGTTTTGCTTAGCTTTAAACCCTCTATCTAAAACTCTTAATAGGTCAAACTTAGGATATATTATAGATAAAGTCAATAAAATCAAAATCACTCACCTTCTTTACATGGACGACATAAAACTCTTCGCACCTGACAGGCAACAACTGGAACAACTATTAAAATTAACGGAAAAATTTAGCGCTGATATTTACATGACATTCGGAACTGATAAATGTAAAATTAATTGCATTCTTAAGGGCAAAGATACACATACAGAACCACTCAACTTAGAACTACAAGAAGGAACAATAGACAGCATGCAAGCGAAAGACACATATAAGTACCTAGGTTATATACAAAATACAGCTATAGATCATAAAGAAATAAAAAATACATTAAAAAATAAATACAAACAGAGACTAAATACAATTTTAAAAACGCAATTGTCAGGCCGAAACAAAATTAAAGCTGTAAATACCTATGCAATCCCTATATTAACGTATTCATTTGGAATTATCAGGTGGTCTGACACTGATTTGGAAACCCTCAACACCGCAACCAGAACCGCTTGTTACAAACACAATATTCACCACATCCATTCAGCAGTTGAAAGATTTACAATAAAGAGGAAGCAGGGAGGGCGAGGTTTTATAGACATAAAAAATCTACATTACACCCAAATAGATAACCTCCGAAATTATTTCAAGACAAAAGCTAACACAAGCCCACTTCATAAAGCCATTGTAAATTTACCTCATTCTGGAACACCGCTACAGTTAAATAATGACAAATTTAACCCTAAAAATAAAATAATTAATGATGAAAACAAAATAGAAAAATGGAAAAGTAAGGCTCTACATGGTAAATTTCCGTACCAGTTAAGTCAGGACCATATCGATCAAGCCGCGTCATTCAGTTGGTTAACTAAGGGCAACATTTATAGTGAAACAGAAGGGTTCTTAATAGCTATACAGGACCAAATTATCAAAACTCGCAATTACTCAAAATTTATCCTCAAAGAAGCCATAGAAACTGATAAGTGTAGATTATGCCACCAAACCACTGAGACAATAGACCATATTACCGGAGGATGCAGTGCACTAGCAAATAAAGAATATACTCACCGTCACGATAACGTAGCCAAACATATACATCTATTAATAGCAATCAAGTTTAACCTTATAGATACACATACACCGTACTACAAATACAAACCATCTAACGTTCTAGAAAATGACTCCGTAAAACTCTACTGGGATCGCGATATCGTCACAGACCGTACCATCCTAAGCAATAGACCAGACATAACCCTCACAATTAAATCTGAAAAAACCACTTACCTTATAGACATCGCCGTTCCAAACACCAACAACCTGAAACAGAAACACACAGAAAAAATCCAAAAATACATACCGCTTGCAGATGAGATCAAACAAATGTGGTATCAAAACACAGTAAAAATAATCCCGATAGTCATCTCCTCAACGGGCGTTATTCCAAAAACGCTTGCCGTTGCACTTAAATCCCTTAACCTTCACAAAAACACATATATACAGTTACAAAAGTCAATCGTTATAGATACCTGCTCTATAGTCCGCCGCTTCCTTAATTCATCTTCATCCTTCCCTACAACTCACACCAATTAAACTTCTTTCACGCTACATGAACAGGATACTTGGCAATCGCCCGTACCTGCTTCATTCTACCGGTTAAGCCGAGACAAATATATGTTAAATAATAATAATAATAATAATAAAATGCGAGGTAACGCTTTTAACTATTTCTCTACTCAATCTTCATAATTTTCAAGTCGGTACCAGCCCGAATAACATCCCGATAAAACCATAGTTTTAGAACCTACGTTAAACTTAGCTGTAAACCGAAGTCAAAATTATGAAGATTGAGTAGAAAAATAGGTAAAATTTTAGCCGAATTTAAAAGGGAAATTATTTAGAAAATGAATTTTATTTCATACTTTTTTGTGCATTTTTACTTTGGAAGTCGTTTTAAATTTTTGTGTAAAAATAAAAAAAAATCCCTTTTACTGTTAATACCGTATATACATTCATATACATTAAGTAAAACGCTGATAATTTGAAATTACAAACAAAAACTTCAATTCTATTATCTGTATAGATAATTTAACAAATATAGTGATATTTGTTAAATTATCTATACAGATAATAGAATTGAAGTTTTTGTTTGTAATTTCAAATTATCAGCGTTTTACTTAATGTATATGAATGTATATACGGTATTAACAATAAATAAATATTTTTTAAAATGATTGACTGTCTGTCTGTCTGTCCTTCCGTCTGTCTGTCTGTTTGTTCCGGCTAATCTCTTAAACGGCTGGAGCGATTTTCACAGGACTCTCACTGGCAGATAGCTGATGTTATGAGGCGTAACTTAGGATACTTTTTATAGTCATAATTCTCATTAAAATGTTTAACGCCCAACGAAGTAGGCACGGGTCAGCTAGTTACTAATACATTTTAAGAACGTTTAAAATAAACGATCGAATGTGTAATTGAATACGCGCCAAGCTTCCATTAGGTATTGTAAATAAGATGATGATGATGATTACTGTAAGTTACATAGTGGCATATGCTTGCAGTTCTTTAAACAATAAAATTTAAAAAAGAAACTTTTAAAAGAATTTTTTTTAAAGATTGAGGAGTTATGTTCAGTACTTTTGGATCCAGGGTATACCTTGGAGCAAAATCTTACTTTTTGGTAACATATGCTTGGACTACTTCAGAAAAAGTCGAAATCACCATATGTGTCCATATAAATTTCGAGGAGTTCCCTCGATTCCTCATGTATCCCATCATCAGGTCACCACTTTGATGTCAAAAGGACCAATTTGGGATTATACCCTATACATCAAAACAAAGAATTTTGAAAATCGGTCCACAGACGGCGCGGCGGAGTAATTGTTAAAGATACAATATATATATATATATATATATATATATATATATATATATATATATATATATATATATATATATATATATATATACAGCCGAACGTATAACCGCGTACTCCATTATATACATTACGTACGCGGTATACACTCCATTTTATACCGCGTACGCCATCCAACTTTACTTTTTTGAAATCTACAGTGACTCAGCACGTACCAATCAAATCTCACACATTTTATTTAGAAAACGTCCCATTCGGAGTGGTAAAAAGAAATATAGTATATTTCCTTGTGTTGTTGTATATTATATAGTCAAATATATAAATTATTACAAGAGAGTTTTAATTAATTAAGTAGTTGGCTGACAATCCTGCAAACAATATTTAAATGACGAGATTGAAAATTAAATTAAAAATGTGACGAAATGGTTGTATTGTAATAAACTTAATAGGTTTGTAATAAACTTAATAGGTTTCTGTTTGCTCTGAGGAGGATAAAAAACATTGTTTCACTAGATTCCACTGTAAAAGCCTATCATGGATACGTTTCTTCAACATTTAGATATGGGCTAGTATTGTGGGGAAATTCAGTAGATTTAAACAAAGCATTATTAATACAAAAAAATGTATCAGAGCTATGGCAGGAGCTGATAGACTAGCACATTGTAGACCTCCTTTTAGAAAGTTTAAAATACTTCCTCTTGCTAGTCTATATATATTAGAATCGTGTCTATTTAGAAAAAAAAATACTGCGTTATTTGAAGGTCAGAATGATAAGAAAAATGCCAGATGTAAAAGAACCAGTAGTAAACATATTACTATTCCAACACAGCGGTTAACAATTCATAGCAAGAACGCATATTGCATGACTATTAAAATATACAATAATATACCCAATACAATTAAAAATAATAACATTACATGTAATAAATTTAAAAACGAACTATTCAACTGGTTATTAGATAAAAACTACTACACAACACAAGAGTTCTTTAATGATGTTATAGTTACCAGAAAATTCAAAAATATGTTTTAAATATTTATTTTATTCTGTTTGACATTCTTTTATTTTATTTTCTATATCTACTTATTACAAATAAAATGACATAAATTAATTTGACATTGCTTTAATAATTATTACTTAATTAATGTAACTTATTAAATA
Organism: Phengaris arion; assembly: GCA_963565745.1. Lineage (NCBI taxonomy): Eukaryota > Metazoa > Arthropoda > Insecta > Lepidoptera > Lycaenidae > Phengaris > Phengaris arion. The sequence goes on along the minus strand of OY751445.1, from coordinate 13,171,823 downwards.
TGATGATTTTGACATATTATAAATATTATTTTGATTTTATGGTGATTAAGACAGATTTTAACTTTTGACTTATGAAAGGTTTTGGTGATATGATATTATTATCATAATTATTGTTTAAAAGTTTTTAATTTGCGTGATCTTTATTTATTTTGTAAATATTTTCACGCCCTAGAGGCAGAAATTGTGACCTATATTGTATAACAACATCCTTGTATTGCCAATTTCTTGGAAAATAAAATAATTCTAATTCTAATTCTACTTTTTTGGAAGTCGGTTAAAAAAAAATTCGATAGTATATTTTATTCTTATTATATGGGGATCAAATTTCTTATATGTATTTGATATATTTTAATATACGAGGGCGGGTCAATAAGTCCGTGACTTTTGGAATAAAACACAGATTTTTTGATAAATAAATCATTTTATTTTTCAACGTAGTCCCCCTTGAGCTCTATACACTTTGTCCAACGCTTCTCCAATTTTTTTATCCCTTCCAAAAAATATGATTTGTCGAGGTCCTCAAAATAGGCCTTTGTTTGCGAGATGACTTCATCATTGGAGTCAAATCTTTTTTCACCGAGCCATTTTTTCAGGTTTGGGAACAAGAAGTAGTCACTCGGAGCCAAATCTTGAGAATAGGGTGGATGTGGGAGCAATTCATAGCCCAATTCATGGATTTTTGCCATGGCAACTGCACATGTGTGCACCCTTGCATTGTCTTAGTGAAAAAGAACTTTTTTCTTGGCCAAATGAGGTCGGTTTTTTTTCAAATCCTCATTGAAGCGGTCCAATAAGATGGCATAATATTCCCCATTAATTGTTCTTCCCTTTTGAAGATAGTCAATGTGGATTATCCCACGTGCATCCCAAAAAACAGTCGCCATAACTTTATTGGCTGACAAACCCACCTTGGCCTTCTTTGGCGCCGATTCACCCTTAGAAACCCACTGTTTTGACTGTTGTTTGGTCTCTGGTGTGTTGTGATGGATCCATGTTTCGTCCACGGTTAAAAAACTCCTCCATGTTGTGATTAAACAACGCCAAACCTTCCTGTGAAGTTGTTACACGATTGCGTTTGTGGTCGACTGTGAGCAAACGCGGCACCCATCTTGCGGAAAGCTTTCTCATGCCCAAGTGATCATTCAAAATTGAAACCACTAAGCCATGCGAGATGCCTATGGCTTCCACAATCTCTTGCACTTTCAATCTTCGGTCGGCCAACACCATATCGTGAATTTTTTCGATTGTTTCGGGTGTAGAGACCTCAACTGGGCGTCCAGGACGTTCGGCAACTTCAGTGCTTGTAAGGCCACAACGAAATTCAGTAAACCACTTTTTTACCATTTAAATCGATGGTGCAGAGTCCCCATAGTATTTATCAAGCTTAGCTTTGGTCTCGGTAATGGTTTTTTTTCGCAAAAAATAATGCTTAATAAGCACACGAAATTCACTTTTTTCCATTGTTTCCTTAAGTTACTGGATAGTCTGATAAAGATAGCTGTAAAACACAAACTAACTGACGCAGCAAGTTCAAATTTTGATAGGAGTCAACTGACAGATGCCTGTTGACAGGAGTATTGTTGCTTTTTCAGTAAGGAGGTTAGAAATTCAAAAAGTCACGGACTTATTGACCCGCCTTAGTATTTAAATTATATATGTCATTCCAATCTATTAAGAGTAAAATATCGCACATTTTTCGTTTTTAGTTCCTGCTGTAACCGCGTCATACTCTTTCTTGCTAAGCTGTACGTTGCGTCAGCATCGAAGGTAACGTGACCGCCGCGTGGTTATGAATCGACGTTGATTATTTTATAAAATAGTTTGGCCAAAATTAAGGATCACACGTATTTTGGGAACGACAATGGAATACTGATCACTGTCCTTGAATATTTATTTTTTGTTTTGAATACATTCTTTATATGGAAGGTTGGAGCAGGGCATACTTTCATAGATTCATTAAAAATATTTAGTATTTAAATAATATCTCGGTCTATCGGTAGAACGCAGTACTTTTACTTTTTACGTGTTTTCTACACGTGAAAAGTATAGTACTCCGTTCTACCCCCACTTCATCTTACCCTACCTTATATAATTTTTGAACGAGATACTGATCATAATCCTTGAATTTGTTATTTTTATCGTTGAACATGTTGTATAATACTTCTAGTATAATAATATGCAAGTGTGTGAATGGAAACTCTAATGTAACATGAGCTCGCTCGCAGCACATTTGGAGTGGCTGACTTTGTCACACGTTGTGGAACTCGATGACATACTTAAAGCCTATCATATTAATCCTAGTATATTATATTATTATCATTTATATATTATATAGTATGGTATTTATATTTTTAATATTATATGGCATATTATTTGTATTTGTTAGTTATATACATATATTTTGTGCATTTATATTATACTACTTTATTTATGTGTTTTAGCTACATCTTATTATTTTATTTAGAGCTGATTATTGACTTGTTTTATTTTTTTCTCTATTAGCACCTGCACAATTTTGCTTTTGTACGCCTAAAGGTTGACTGGTAGAGAATGCCATATGGCATTAAGTCCGCCTATGTACCTGTTTTTGTGCATTAAGTGTAAATAAATAAATAAATTACTCCGTTATATACATATATTTTACTAGCTTTTGCCCGCAGCTCCGCCTCAGATTAAAGAAAGCTAGGACCACAAGCATCCACAATCCTCATATCGCGTACACGATATCGTGCAGGTTCGATGCCGGGTTGTGGTGTGTACCAATTATACCTTCTCAATAGCCGTATACTGACGCTAGACTTAGTTTATTTTCCCCCGTCTTCTGTGACAACCCTGAAGAAATTTGGATCGTCCTACGAAAGATGTTACTCTGTACATAAGTAATATTTTTACTCTGTGGCTCCGCTAGCGTAAGTACAATATCCCACAGGAAAACTGTACTTTTTCGGGATAAAAGTATAAAATAAGCCTATGTGTTAATCCAGACTCTAAACTACTGCTATACCGAATTTCATCAAAATCTGTTCAGTAGTTAGTTAGTGATTCGTTTCAGATTTTTTCACGCAAAATGTGAAAGAGTCTGAAATGTCCATTCGTCAATCCGTTTATAGTCAGAAACTTTCGCATTCTAATAGTAGCAGGATTATACATCTATAATAATAATTTCAATAATGCGGTTAAGTCGATATTATTAAAAAAGTTATTGTTTATGCTTCAGTAATTAGCGGCGCGCGTTGCTGCGGCGCGTAACGCTAAGAACTCATGGAGCGGTTTTTTCCCGTGCTCGCCACGGTCGTCACACTGCGGTTTTAATTCTAAACTCAAAAGGCCGCGGTTTTGCGCGGTCACGCAGCCACCGCGGTTGAGCGTATCTGCATTCTACAGAAGTTGCGGGCCCGCATTGACAACCGCTCCGTGAGTTCTTAGCCTAAGCCGGAGGTCGTTGGTTGAATCCCGCCGAAGCAACAAAAAGTTTTCTGTATTCCTGGATCATGGATGTGTATTAAATATAATATAATAAAATATTTCCAGGTGAAATTCCAGTCCATCCCAGCATTCAAAAGAATTGGGACGAACCCCTTCTTAATTTGACACAATCAGGCCTGTTAAATTGTTCATCCCCTGCTGATCGCGCCCGTCTCTTAGCGGCCACTGAGCCGGAATCGGGGTACTAGCTCCAGGCACTCCTGTCATTCAATATCATAACTCTGTTGGATAACCACACCTTCATACTATCAGTCAGTCTGCGCTTAGGACCCGCCACTAACGAGCCCCATCGCTGCCATTGTGATACCACGGTGGACTGCCAAGGACACTATGGACTATCCTGCCGCCGGAGTGCCCGCCGCCAGTCCCACCATGTCTCCACAAATGATGTCATCCGCAGGGCTCTTGCTAAAGTCAACGTGCCGGCTACACTTAAGCCGAACGGTATCGCACGTGACGACGGCAGGAGACCTGATGGCATGACCCTAATTCCGTGAAGCCGTGGGAGGCCGCTGATGTGGGACGCTACCTGTGTGGATACGCTGGCGGCGTCACACGTAGCGGCCATTGCATGGGTTGCGGGGGCGGCAGCTGCACTCGCCGAGACCAACAAAAGGCGGAAATATGAATCCATCGGCGATGGTTACATTTTTTCTGCTTTTTTCTGCCTTTTGGAGTTGAAACTATGGGTCCTTGGGGTCTGTATATATATTATATAAGTACTAAATAACAATTTATTTATCTGAATAAAATATTAAATATACTATAGTATAAAATAATTAATTACTCCGGATGTCTGGTCTCCGTAACACAAGTCCTTCGAGAAATTAACACGCTACCAGATTGACGTGGTGTGAAAGCGTCCATAGTAAAATGGAAAAGATGAAATATAATAATGAAAATCAATCATTAATATCCGATTAATGCTTTAAAGGGAGCACGAAACCCTAAAAAGACTTTTCTTAAATAACCGTAAAATACCTATTTTAGGGTTCCGCGGTACAAGGAACTCTTATAGTTTCGCTTTGACTGTCTGTCTGTCTACCCTTCTTACTTTTGTAATAATAAAAATAAATGGATAAAGTTTTGTTGTATTTATAGATTGATCTCGATTTTGGCAACATAAAATAATAATAATTTTAGGGGTGGCTCTCCATACATGTGAAGTGGGGATGAGGATTCTAACCCATCGTGTTAGGTATCTACGGATAGGTCTTATATAATAAAGGCAAGGTTTCATGCGTCTTTTTTCCAATTCAACCATTTTCGAGAAGTCCAAAGTTGGTCCCCACTGGAATTTATAAACTATAAGGAATAGACACCTGTAAGCTTCCATTCTGATGGATCATGCTAAAATCGGACAATAATTTTTGAAGTAATTTAAAGAAAACCTATTTACACATTGATAGATACGGGAACTCTCCTTAGACGTGTCCTGACATGCTCCGTCACAAGTTAGTAAATTAAAGAACTTTCATAATTACGATAACTCAAAATAGAACTTAAAGTGCATCGAGGAAACAGTGTAAATAGCGTGTATTTTATTCAAGCCATGAGGCGTGTCCAAACTTGCTGGTTATTTCCGTTCGACCTGTCCTGATGTTGGAATACTCGACGTGTTCATTCGCCGACTGCAGCGACAGCCAGACACGAGACTGCACTTTCAAATTTGAATATTTAATTGAGATTATTTTAGGCACAGACTGATCATTCGAAAATCTACGCTGAAACGAGAATGGCTCGAACGTGTTGTGATTAATTGCTTTAAAGCTATCGGAATCGGTTCAAATTTAAAATACTTTGGTGTTATTGGAATTGTTATTATTTTCCGACAAATTTTCTTTTAAAATTTTAATATAAATTATATAAACTTAGTTCTAATAGAATCATCAAATTATCATAATATTAATACGTGAAGCAAAAACTTTCAGTATAGTTTTACGAGAATTATGCGAACGGAGGAGTATTACATTTGGCAAATTTAAAATGTGTGCAGAAAACTAATGTATTTGAAAATAATGCTAAAAATACATAAAATTATGAATACACACTACCATGCGTTTGATAGATACAATTTTATTACACGTTGACGTTTGTCAATCTGTCAGAAAATTTAAATAATTTTTAAGCTATTGCATAGCTTCTATCGCGGGCCTTGAGCGCGGGGACCGAATCCAGAAATTCCGTAACGAAAAAACCTCACGCTCCCGCATCGTCTAACGTCGTTTCAGTTCGGCAGTCTTCGACACGGCGTTTTATTTTTAAGATTTAAGACGGAAGTAAAATCTATCTCTGAACCAAATATTAAAGCAAGGCTAACGCCCTTTTAGTAAGGACGTGCGCCGATAGATGGCGCTTTAGCGCCATCTATCTATCTATTCTTTTGCTTCAATAATTTACTAATAGATGGCGTTCCCAGCTTGTAATTCATGTACGTAATATGATTTTCACTCGATTTTGGAAGCACAAAAGGTGTCCTAAGAAATGTGGGAATCGAACTTGGGTTACTTTGCTTACACAGCCATGACATGTAATGTACATGGCTACCGACTCTATGATGCGGTACTTAAAAAGTTGTATTTAAATGGCATTTCAATAATGACTTTCAACTGCCAAATGGTAATAAATTGTAATACAAATGGTAATAAATTTCCACTTATCTTGGCTGGCGATTTCAACATTAACTTCGCTGATAAAAAATCAGAGCGGTTGACAATATTTCTATCAAAAACATTGAATTTGAAAATGAATAATGATCCACAAGAGTCCACAACAAAATATGGGACCACCATTGACGCGGTATTTTCTAGGTATTTAGAGGATATTAAGTCGCAAACTTATGTTTCTTATTTCAGTTATCATAAACCTATAGTTTCAATGATAAATATTCCTGAATAACCAACAGCTACTGTAAGATAATAAAACCCACATGTATTGTAAAATAATAAAAATATTTTAAACAATATTAACTTTTTATTTATTTAATAAAAGAAAAATTTGTTTTTTTATCGGTCACCACGCTCAAAAAGTGTAACTTGAATTAATATCAAAGAAAAAGAAATACTGCATAAATAAAATAAAATAAATAAATAATTATAATTGCATAAGTTGATACAAAATGCTATGCAATAGCTTTACCGCGGCAGTCCCCGAGTGCCACACGTCTTTTTTTTATCTAAGAAGCAAAACAATGATTACAAAGTTCAAAATTAAAAATTATATGAATTATTATGAGCGAATTTCGACTACAGGGCGACCTCTATAGTATATAGGGCGACCTATATAGTATAGTAATAAGAAATCGGCAATATCCACCTGCTACGTATCTACGTGTTGTCTACGATGCTACGCCGCCGCTACGAGCTACGGCGTTTTATAGAGAAATGAAATGAAATGATGCTTTATTTGGTGAAAATATTGTTACATATAGGTGTGATATTTTTAAATTAGTGCTCATAGAGAATTTATTTAAACTCTGGACTATCTTACCCGATATTTTGCCTGCCTGCTTTGATGAACTTTACGGCTGATCTGGTCATGCTGACTTTACCATGTTCTGCATAAATAATAATAATAGCTCCCATAACGTTTTAGGTGATGGGGGCCGGTTTCACTGAAACCAGGCCAGCTACGCAGGAGTTATACTATAGTGCCCAAGTGTGGTGCAATACATAATCTCTCTTCCTTTACTCTCGTAACCCTGTGGAACGCATGACCGAGACGACTGGCGAGAGATCAGGCGCAGGATCGAGTTTTTACATGCCCGTCTTCTTCTTCATCTCGTCATCTTTCTTGTCAGACAATCAGGTGATCAGCCATGTCATGCATTGTCCTAGCCAAACTTGGAAACGAAATTTTTCATTGCTTCTATGCGGAAATCGACCCCACGACCTTCGTAGTCGAGAGCCAAGCTTTAAACCACTGGACCACGGAGGCGTCTATTTTACATACGTCGTGATGATCAACACATTTTCATATTTTGCCTATTATCAAATAATATTTAGGTACTTTATAAAAATCTATATCTTCTTTATGTAACCCGCATACAAATTTTGTAGTTACTTTTTATCCCTTACAAGTCTACCTTATGGAAAAGAGATTGAGGGAAAAGTTAATTAAATATTGACTTTAAGCAAATTGATTCTTTAGCTAGTATGTAATAAATTGACCGAAAATAACCTGAGGCTGTTTAACCAAGAGGGTGTCGAGAAAACTCAAGTACAATATTTATTTAATTTCAAGTAACATTAAGGATATTATGTTCTATAGATATGAAATGAAAATTTGCGTAGAATATTAATAGTAAAGTTTATGTTCAATTAAACATAATTATCGATATATTAATTAGAGTATTTTATTTTTATAATAAAACTAGATTTTGACCGCGGCTCCGCTCGCGTATACACAGTATCCCCCGAAAACACCACTTTTTCCGGATAAAATGTTTTAATCCAGCGCCTAAACTACTATCATACCAAATTTCAATAAAATCCGTTCAGTAGTTTTTGCGTGAAAGAGTCACAATCATCCATCCTCACTCACATTCACATTTATTATACTAATAGGATCACACGATTTTAATTGATGTCGAGAATAGTTTACATGAATGATGAAACATGAACAATTGTTACTATAAAATGCTCCAACTAAAATGGAAAATAAAGATTCAGAGAACACCAACTTATTTAATAAAAACACACGACACATTCTGACAACATAAAAATATTAAAACTCAAGTGTGTTACGTTTATAACGTTTTACATAAAAATATACGGAACATAAATATATTCACGGTACAAAGAAAGTATCTCCGTTTTATGGGCGTGTAAAAAAATTTGCATCCACAATCGAAGAGTTTTCTGGCTCAGTCGTAAAGACATCTGGCGAGTGCCGGGTCGCAAGATGCCATGAATAAAAAACTATACTGCAAAATATACACTATTGTGCTGCATATTGCTACCGTAGCTCCCTGAAATATTAACACGGGATTTTTATAGCAACGCTACTTTTAATGCCTCCTTTGAGAATCGCAAGAATTTCGTGAGTTGTGTTTGCTGGCCTTTGTATTGCACGCTGACTCAACTTGCAATGTCAATATTGTTGTAGAGCTTTTGGTGCATGTACAGCTTTAAGTACAGTAGTTACGTTTATGTGCAGGTAGCGTGGGCTATGAATGTTACATAGAACTAAAAAGTCCTCTAAGTATGGTTAATATTCAGAATTTTGTTCGTATATCAAAAGTTTTATGACCAAATTACAGGTTATGTAATTTTGTGGTTTCGTTTCTATCGAAATTTATGCAATAAATGTACTATTAGGGATTCTAATTCGTAAGCAGCTAGACTGTTCTCATAATTTATTTGTATTTTATTAACGGCATGCAGTCACAACACAATTGTCAATGACATGTCAGTTTATTATATCATATTACTATTATAATACTGATCTAAGATCCGAGTATAAGAAATATATACCCTCATCTGTTATTTATTAGTGATGAGAAATAAATGATAGATAATATTCACATTGACAAATTGCAAATAGGTTGCCTAGTTAAGTGCGCCCTAAGGGCCGATCCACACCGAAATGTCAGCGAAGCGCAGCATAACTGTCATGTCATGTCATATACTTAATTTTAACTTTATACTTATTTTACACCGCTCACGGCCACTCATGGCCGCTACGGATGCTAGTGGCCATCAGCGGCCGTGAGCGGGGCGGCGGTTTGTTAAGCGAAACTATGATTTATAGTAATGAAGAGGAAGTTTAAAATTAAGTATATAACAGTTATGCTGCTCGCCGCTCCGCTGACATTTCGGTGTGAATCGACCCTTAGGGCCCAATTTAACTAGGCAATCTATTTGCAGTGTGTCAATGTGAATATTGTCTATTATTTATTTCTTATCACTAATAAATAACAGATGAGTATATATATTTCTTATACCCGGATCTTGTACTATACAAAACAAAATTATGACACTGGTAAACCTGCTTCAGCAAATAACACTGGATTAGATTTTAAATAATTAAGGTAAGCAATAAATAATATAAGACGTAAGAGGGATAGAGGTAGCTATAATTATGCAGTCTCATTAAATATTTATCCGAATGTCCCTTTTATTCATTAGATTCCTTACGCTGATAAATATTTGTCAATAAACGGGCAAGGTTAATTGCAATACTGATTCGCTTACGTTCGGTTAAATCGCTCGTGTAAAATGTAAGTGTTTGCAGTGAGGTCACGTGATCGCTATTTGTTTCCTCAAAACCATGAGTGTACCAGGCTCCCATAGCGTTTTGTAGAGAGGAGGTGCGGCGGTCACGTTCGGGCAATATTTGCTGTATAAAATTCAGCCGCCGTGCCCCGCTGTGCATTGTACGAGATTTCTTGCTGCCACACTATGTATGAGGCGGATAGTAATTATTGTTGTCCTGGTATTAAATTTAAAAGATAATAAGCATTAAGATACTAATGTTCATTTTTATGGGAGTAGAATGGTTTCTATCTTACCTACAGAATTGTCATTATTAAAGCATGCGAAATGTTAAGGTGGTATATGTTTTTGATTTACTAATAATAACGTCCCGCGGTATCAAATATGTAATAACTGTCTATGTGTAAATTTTGTTGACAAACTTTTCTAAGAAATAAAATAAGGGCAGCCAGTTAATTTAATGACTTTATTTGAAAGTCAGATGTACTCTGGCGACAGTTTTGCCAGGAAATTAAACTCAAGTTTACGTATCGCCGGACTCCCTAGCCGAGATAACTTAATATTTAATTCCACTGTCTTACATTAAAATTTATTTGAGAAAACGGTGTAGGTGATAACTATGATTTTGTGATTTTTTTAAATACTAATCGGGCGAATATACCTACTTGTAATTAAGTTTCTTCAGTTATACAAAATATAACATGTTTTAATATAAGTAGGCTACTCAATTAACTTAAAATATACTTATTTTAAAACTGATCTAGCCACCTATAAAACTTTATATCAACGTCATTAAATATAACAGGAACAAAGTAAAAACGAACTAATTAGTACAATAAAATCATTTTATATTCAAAGGGCAAATAGCGGATCTCGCCACGCGACGTGGTGGTCACGTTATACGAACATGCGATTGTAACGCGGTCGACTTTTGTTAAGCCTCATGTGTTAACAGCTTTTATATTTAACGACACGAATATTGAAATTATATATGTAAAAAGGACTAAATACTGAAATTTCCAAAAAGACTGCCGGCAGAAATCAATATTAGCTTAATGTTAGAACTACCAAGCGGATGTGTTATTCGTCCGTGAAATTCGTCGTAAAAAAGTGGTCAAAAGTTTTTTATACTGGAACCAAAGAGGTTTTACCAGCAGGAAGGAAGCAGCGGGTATAAAATATTTGCAATCATAGTTAGCTGATTATTTTTGTCTTGTCGCCATGGCATTATTAACACTAAATACTCGTTAAGAAATATTAGTCTTATATGAGATAACAGTCATATTAAAGGTGAACGCAGATCTGGCCGCACCGCACGCGTCGCAGTCCCGGCAGCCATCTTTTTAACTCCGAACGAAATAAAGAGGCGTGTTATAAGTTTGACCTGTCTGACTGTGTGTCTGTCCGTGGCATCGTAGCTCCCATACGGTAAATAAATTTTTATCTAGTTTCCTTTAGTTGAGAGCTGACTTCTCGATCAAGCAAGTTTTAGCTATAATTCATCATCATCAGCTCGCTCACTGCTTGACCAATCGAGAGTTTCTTACATTTTTTAATTTTGTTTATTATGAATTGAACTGTGGCGCGGATACAGAGTGAAAAATTTACATACTTACGTGCAGAGAAACAGCTTTCATAGAACGATCCAAATTGATCCAAATTTGAAAATTTTGACGTCCTGTTCAACGACCGACAATTTTTCCACACAATCGTGGACACACCGTATGCATTGTAACAGTGCAATCAAATCGAAAGAAAACTATGTACCTGTTTATCTGTTCCTCTTTCTTTAGTCTGTGGCGCAGGTACGTATGCAAGGTTGCATACAACTAGATATAAATGAATTCGAATGCGGCGACTGCGGCGCGTGCGGTTCGGTCACATGTGCGTTCACCTTTAGACTGTTTAGTTTATAGGTTACACTTGGGCTACATTTATACGTGCATGATGTATTACGCAAAGTATTTGTACCACCTTTGCGTTTACCTGCATATTACTCTTCGTTTACGGCTGACGTAAATAAGAGTAAGTATCTGAGGCGACCACGTACTCGGGCTCTAAACGTTTTACGACCGAAGTCGCATGGGTCCATCGCGCGCAGGTAAATTATAAAAAAACAAGTGAAAGGCAAAAATCAGCTCGAGCATATTTTGCCAAACAAAACGAGGTTGGAGAATGAATATTTGACACGTCATACATAATTACGTCGTATTTCAGCCGGATGAAAGTACGCGGAATGGAATATTTTATACGAAGTCGCTTTATAAAGAATAAAAATATGTTTTTCCCTTAATATCATTGGCGCTAATTTATGTCGGGATAAAATTGTCTTAAAAAATCTGATATATTATATTCCCCAGGGATATACCTTTTTCATTTAAAGGTGATAAGTACTATTCCTTCTGTTGTTCCGTTCAGGGAAATTGTGTAATTCAATTTATTGGACGTGTTAGGATAGACATTGGCTTGTCGGTCGATAGTTCGACGCATAAGCACGCAAAGAATATTGAGTATAACTAAAAGTTCATAATTTAGGTACGAGCCCCTACTTATATTATATAAGATACGCAATAATCAAAAGATAAAAACTATAATCAGATTACGCAAATTATATAGCACATTATGTCACCCGGGCGATTATTACGAATCTATTGACACCTTATTCATTAACATCGGATCCTACTGATCCGATGTTAATGAATAAGGTTTCAAGGGTTTAGGCGCCACGATGGAACAAATATACATACATAAATACATAGATAGCCGACAAACTGAAGCTTATATACTCATACATAAAACCATATTTTAAATCACACTCTACGATACAAGTTTTCCAACTAGAAGGCAGGTCGTAAACAAAATTAGAAAATATATTTGCAGGGAATTATTGTTGCTGTATTATAGGGCTCATGGCAGAACCCTGCCGCAACATGAAAGTAATTTAATTCTTTGATACACACTCGAAGCTGGACAACCCGTAACTCATAGCAGGTGGCGGAATTTATGTTCATACAATATGTTATAAAAATAAAGTCCATTACGCGGCCACATCGGGGTTTCATATTTTGTGGATTTATACATCGTCAAATGGACGTCGGAAAACTCCAGGGTAATGCTCAAGTTTTAATACGGATGTAACTTTGGTACTTATAATTTTCCAAGGATAATGACGCGAGGAAAAGTAATGTTTGTTTTATTAATTCTACCACGCTTGTGAGATTTAAATTAAAAGCTTGCGTGGAAGTTGAATAACCTCACTTAATTTTAAAAATACTTTTAATTCAGGACTCAATCTATACTAAAAACCAGGAGAGGAGAATAATTTATGTTAACAATGATCATCTGTCAAAATGCTGTCAAGATAAATATAATTATAAATTAAAAAAAATAGATTTAATTCGAAACAAGTGAAATATATTATGATTTTCCTTTTATTTGGAATAACAACAGCCATCATTCTTAATCTTATTAAAACTATGAGTTACAATCATTGTAAATAAGGCCGATAACAGATAATCACATATACTTAATACTTTTTCTAATTATTATTTTATTCGATTTTAGAGGAAAAAAAATCATTAAAAACCGAACACATATTATGATTAATGTTTGATGTTAAGTGAGCGAGCGTAGCAAGCGAGCAGAATCTTATAAAAACCTATATTTTCTGTAATGATTAGGTACCTGAGTAGTGAACTACAAATTCAATTATTATCATGACGCTAGCACCTCCCCCGCAGTCAAGTACCTCAATGGCGCAGACCCGTGATCGTAACGCTCACTTTACGCGTTGTGGCTCTTAACTAATCTTATACTTCAAACGAGACAATATTGTATATATATAATCGGTTTCGCGAAAACGGCTGCAAGTATTACCATGAAATTAAGTAAACATGGAGTTTTGGGGGAGAAAAATCGATCTTGCTAGGTGTTGTCCCTGGGAAATTGCTAAAAAAATTTTAAGCTATATAATATGTTTTTCCTTTCATCGTGCAACAATATTATATTAAAAATAATTTCTACTCTATTATGTCAGTCCGATTGGCAGTTAGGTATGCGTATAATTTTTGCTTTGTTCGGAAATTCGGGATGTAGTAGGTTCGCATCCCGGTCAGACACATATTTTTGTGATTCTTTTTATTTTTAAATTTGTCAGAACTCCCCGCTCCGCGTTGAAAAGCGAAAAGAAAAACTCACACTTAGCACTCTGTTTTAGCAATTTGAACTAGAGGTTGATCCTTAATTATTTGTTTAGTTTTTTAACGAGTCTTGCTAAGCCCGACTATATTAGTAAGTTCAATTAGCTGCCAGTTATGGTCGTATAAGTACAAAAACAAAAAATACGAATCAATATTTTATGTAATTTCGTGATTTGAACTCCAATTTATTATAACGGGGCGCACATACCTCTTTAGCATAATTATTCGTATCCTCGAGTTTTTGTATAATTTTATGAATCATCAATCACGCACGACGAGTTATAAAACTTTTGTAAATAATTAGCGGAGGTGGAACGACCTCGGCTAAAGGTTTAGGGTTCCGTGGAGATTCCAGGTGCCCTTTGTAATCATAAAATTATTAATATATAATCGAAACCGAAGTAAAAATACCATTTACGAAAATAAATTAAAAATATAAAACAGGCAAAGTATAACAATTGACACAATAAAAGAAGAATAGGCGAAATAAATTACAATTTTATTGCAATACTGATTTATTTCAAACCTAAATAATTGCGGTAGAATTCAATATAAATTATGAATATGTTCATAAATAATATTATAAAATTATCAACGTAACTGCTCGCTTGATAGTTGCATGTAATACTCCAGCCCGTTTCTTAAGATCCTACATAAACTCTACATAAACTAAGTTTAACTGGCGCTAGGTTTCTAAGACCAAAAAGATACATCTAGTTTTAATGAAATTAACCAGGAAACGAGCAGACGGATCGCTTGATGGTAAGCGATTACCGCCACCAATGGACACTCGCAACACTAGAGGTTGTAACTCCTCTGGTGTTCCGACTTGCGTTCCCAGTCCTCAAAATCCCCAACAACTTGGGCCTCCGGTAACCTCACTCACTCGGCGAAACACAACGCAAGCGTTTTCATTTTCCGTAAAGTTATCGTTTAGTGCGCCATCTGTCAGTGGCAACGTCAATTACGAGTTATGAAATCGATAAACGGACCTCATTGGTTGGCTAAAGCTAAATTTAGTTCATCGTCACACCTTTGTCCGAAAACGCAATTTACACAAGTTGTCAAAACAAAAGCGCTTATCTATCTAAACACACCGGCATAGTTAGCGGATCACAAAAAAAAGGTCTATTATTAAAAAAATATGGTTTTATTTTAAAATCTACTTACTACACTTCTTTTGTTATTTAAAGTTTCATTTTTTGTACTTAAAATGAGATCACATTAAGAACGAACGATTTTGCGAGTAAAGGCTATTTGTGAAAAATGATACATTTTTGAACTTTTCATGTAACCGGGAAAAGTGAAAATTAATATTAAAATAATAATTAATTAAATTAGAAAAATGGTGATTAATATCGCGTATTTCCTCCACGTGTTCTTATTAAAGTTTCTACCCATCTAGGCATACTGAGAATGATGTTATCGATGGTCTCCTGGGATAGTCTCCGCCATTCCTCAACTACGGCGATTCGCAGTTCACCCACGTTGGCAGGAGCTGGAATTCTGGACTTAACTTTTCTTTTCAGCAAGCCCAAACGTGCTCTATTGGGTTCATATCCGGTGATCTCGCCGGCCACTCCATAACAGTGATATTCATATCATTAAGATAAGCTTGAGTTACCCGAGCGGTATGCGGCCGAGCATTATCCTGCATAAAAACAAAATTGTCACCGATATATAGGGCAAACGGTAAGACATTTTCTTCTAAAACTTCTCTGATATAGCGGTCTGCAGTCAGACTCCCTCTGTCAATCACTACTAAGTCGGTGCGAGCTCTCAAACAAATGCCCGCCCAAACCATTACTGATCCACCACCGTATGCAACTGTAGTTTAAAAATTTGTCTGAATGTATCGTTCTCCTTTGCGTCTGTATATTCTTTGCCTGCCGTCAATTTGATTTAAGAGAATTCTGCACTCATCACTAAACAATACCTTACTCCATTGGTCCGCGTTCCAAAGTCGATGTTCCTGAGCAAAAGTTAACCTGTTTCTACGATGGTTTACCTCGAGCCTTGGAGCCTTGGCGGGCACAAATGAACCTAAACCAGCTTCTTCGAACCTATTCGTACCGTACGCTCACTTACGGTTACACCCCGCACTGCTTCTAACTCATGTCGGGCTTGGACGGCCGTCAAACGGGGGTTCCTACTTACACGAAGCCGAATGAAACGATCAACCCTACTCGAAGTGCGTCTTTTTCTGCCTTGTCCTGCTCTTCTCACATAAGTACCGGTCTCCCTGAACCGTTGGATACTGCGATGGATCGTTGAAACTGGTCGTCGAAGATCTCTGGATATCACTCTGTAGGTTTGACCATTTCTTCGCATTTTGAGTGCCGCCAGGGCACTCCGTTGGGGCTAAGCCAGGCATAATTCAGTCCTCAACTCCAAAAAGATACGCGATTTAAAAAAAACTAACAAAAAACAGTATTTCAATGAAATTTTAAATGAAACTCAGAAGGAAGAAATACTCGAAGTTCGCTCCAGATAAGGTGTATTTGAATAAAATTAAAACAATTGCATAAAATGTGATGTTCAGTTGTTTTTTTAATTTGGAAATATTTATTTTTAAATTAAATGACGTATTTGTCATTTTTATATGATTGTTCATTGGGTTTTCTCGTTTTGGCGCCAATACATTGTGCAATATTTTACGATATTAAAACAGAGTGGGGTGATAAAGAGAACCGAATCGCTGTGATGGCATTACATAAAGTAGGTATGGAGTCAAATGCAATTTTTAAAACTCTCCATACGCTTGGTATTAGTAAAATGTTTGTGTACCGGGCTATTAATAGGTACAATGAGACCTCCTATGTTTGTGACGGAAAAGATCTGGCCGTCCACGTGGTGTTCGTACGAAAAAGGTGGTCAAAGCAGTAAGGAAAAGAATTTGAACGAATCTTGTCCGAAAGCAAAAGATTTTATCTCGGGAGATGAAGATAGCACCTAGAACCATGTCGCGTATTTTAAAAGATGACTTAGGACTTGCAGCCTATAAGAGACGTACTGGTCATTTCTTAACTGTTCATTTAAAAAAGAATAGGGTGGTAAAATCGAAACAACTACTGAATCGGTACGCAAAGGGAGGTCACAGAATTTATTTTTAAGGATGAGAATTTTTTTACAATTGAGCATCATTTTAACAAAGAAAATGACCGTATTTATGCTCAAAGCTCTAAGGAAGCTTCCTAATTAGTCGATAGAGTGCAACGTGGGCACTATCCGACTTCAGTGATGGTTTGGTGGGGTATTAGCTATGAAAGAGTGACTGAGCCATGCTTTTGTGAAAAAGGTATCAAAACATCGGCACAAGTGTATCAAGATACAATTCTTGAGAACGTAGTGAAGCCCCTTAACAACACCAAGTTCTATAACCAAGAATGGTCCTTCCAGCAAGACTCGGCGCCGGGTAATATAGCTCGGTCTACGCAGTCTTGGTTTGAAACGAACGTTTCGGACTTCATCAGAGCTGAAGACTGGCCGTCGTCTAGTCCCGATCTTAATCCGCTGGGTTATGATTTATGGTCAGTTTTAGAGCGTACGGCTTGCTCTAAACGCCATGATAATTTGGAGTCCCTAAAACAATCCGTACGATTGGCAGTGAAGAAATTTCGCATGGAAAGAGTGCGTGCTTCTATTGATAACTGGCCTCAACATTTAAAGGACTGTATGGCTACAAGCCAATGGAGATCACTTCGAATAAGCTTTTTATATTATAATTGTTTTATATTTTTGTATTAAACTAACACAATGTAAAAGTAATAAAAGTTATTTGCAAAATATATTTTTTTCTGTTTCAGTATTTATGGCAAGTATATATAAAAGGCAAAGCTGATGGACTGATGTATCAACGAACAGGCCAAACCCTTATGGCTCGAAATTTGAAATTTAGTACACATATTTCTCATATGACGTGGGCATACACTAAGGAAGGATTTTTCAAAATGTAACCTCCAAGGGGGTAAAACAGGGGATAAAAGTTTGTATGATTTTTTTTATTCCTTGGACATATTTGCATGAAATTTCATATGAATTGAGTAGGTACGGAAAAATAATGAGTCACGTATTTCAGCGTTTTCTAATTTTCAACCCCTAAGATAGTAAAATGGGGGATGAAAGTTTTTAATTATTATAAAGATATCGCTTGAAACCCAATTTCAAGAGGGTGAAGCCACGGGCAAATGCTAGTGAGTAGATAAACTACTGACAAATTCACCTCATAAATCGGATATCAGAGACTTTTACAGTCTCTGATTTCGTTTGAGTGTGATCAAAAGTGTATTTGTCTGAAACTGATGATAATTTCTTCAACAAATACGTTCTCCGCAATAAAAATTATCGCGCAAATAAAGCAATTATGTAAAAAACCTTTCATATTTGTCGGAGCAGTTCAAAGTTAGCTCTCGCTGCGAGTGCATTTACTTAGCTCTTGTTCAATCCCGCAGCTGCGGAGATTCTGTTGAATGTTGGCTTGTTTGTTTGCGCGTCATCCATTTCACAGATTAAAATGGACTCATTTATGGACGTTGGAATGAAGGTTCACATTATACAGCCTGTGAAGTAGAATGTGAGAGAAAAATCATACTACTATTATAAATGTGAAATTTTGTGAGGATGGATGGATGGATGGGTCTATGGACGGATGTTTGTTGCTCTTTCATGCAAAAACAACAGAACGGATTTTAATGAAATTTGGTATGGTAGTAGTTTATGGTCTGGATTAACAAATATGCTTTTTATCCCGAAAAAGTACAATGTTCCCGTGGGATACTGAATTTGCGCGGGTGGAGCCGCGGGAAAAATCTAGTATATAATATCTAGAAAGGCAAGACCCAAATATTATGGGCCGTTGTATAATAAAAGTTAACATTATAGAGCCTACTAAGTAAAATGTGACATAAATAATAACTAGAAAAATTATCAGTTTACACCTGGAGATACGCGACGCGTCGCAGCGCTGCATTTTAAAGATATGTGTTCAAAATTGAATAGATATCTTTTAAATGCAGCCTTGATTCACTACATAAAAATATACATGTTTCATATTTAAACATCAGTCATACACTGCACATGCGCTGTGCAGCGCTGTGCAACATGACATACGAACTCACACAATGAAACGTTTTTGTAATGAAGACAATTCTATTTTGAGTAGCTATCTTAAAAAATGCATCGCCGCGTCCTGTATCGTTAGGTTTCGGAGTAAATTGACCCTAATGAAATAAAGTACTTACTGTACTTAATTAGTCCAACGAAGTAGAAGTATTGTTGACGCATATACTATTCATGATATTACGGCTCACGCTATTGCGTGAACAATGTTGTTTAATATTCTAGTTATTAACACAAATATAAACTCGTTATGATCAACTATGTCACCGGACATCATGTCACCTTTCACGCGAATGTATAGTTCAATTACGTGACAAATGTGTTTCGGAAAGCTTCGGGAAGCATATTTGGTCGAATCTATTATTTTCGTTTTACGTTTAGATTAAAGTGGATAGAGTACCTACAGACGCACGTGTACATTATGCGGCCGTGTGGCCGGCGCTGTCAGTCGGATTACTGCCGCAGCATTAAATTAACCCGCGTTGTTTGTGCCAATTTGAGTCTGCAACAGCTCGTACGCATTTGAAATTGGAATTCCGAACTTCAAAATTGAATATTTTTCGTGTTTGTTACTTGCCAGTGTGGCTACATAGCCACATGATGCTCCTCATCCAATCCTACCAGCTTTTCGGAGTCATTAGTAGCTAGTGAAGCAGACAAAGTTTTGACTAACTTTATAGCTAGATTAACTATAGGATATAACTATAGGTATATGTTCTGTGTTTACTCTTAGATGTGTGCCGAATTTCCTCAAAATCGCTCCGGTAGTTTCAGAGCCTATTCAATGCACTTTCAATGCATTTATTTAACACAAACAAACAAACAAACACTCACATAATATCTTTCGTCTGTATAATATTAGTAAAGATTACTTCATTTTATGTAGATTGAAGATGAGACTTTATTCTATTTTATATAAGTAGTACTTTATTTTTTATAGTTTTAATTTAAAAAAGTATTATTAAACAGTAATTTAAAAGTTTAATCCTACACGACCAATTAATAGTGTACAAAATATTGAAATTGTTTAAATGTATTCGGTATTTCCGAATAAAACTTTGTATCTGTTGCCATTGAGAGGATTATTACGGAAAGTAATAATATTCGTTTACTCACTGGACTCAAATATTAATATTTCATTACACGTTAATATACTAAATTTTATAGTTAATAATTAAGCTCGGATTTCAATAATGAGTTTTTATTAACTACTCATTTATATAAACTCGTAAAACCAATTTTTAATAGCTAAAATCATTGAAACATTCGTTTTGTTATGTACTCGTATCAAGCATAAGCCGAAAGTTTGTGCGTGCGTGAATCCTATGCCTAGTCCTAAAAAACAAATTTTGATCCCTATAGTGCAACGTTACTATTTGCTGCTTTTTGACCAATTTATTATTTCTACCTATTCTCAAAATGTAACTTGCAATGTTCCATTTATTGACTGGAAGATAATCTCAGAAGATGTAATCTGCAGCTTGTGGTGAGGCATCGTGTTAGTGGTCGGGACGACGGTTGTTCAGTTCCCGTTCTCGCCAGTATCTAACCACTCATCTGCCCAACCACTACCGGCCATGTTAAGCCACAGCTTGTTACTCTAAATAACTCATGTTTTACGTGAACATTAAAGTGACTTTTAGCCAAAAATATGAAGTTTAAAAGAGGAAAATTTCTGCCGCGTAAATCTAGAGAAACGCTACTTTTATTCCCCTCTCCATCAAATGTTTCAATTAAATACTTCGTATTGAAATATAATAAACATATATTTTACTTAGCTTAATAATTACTTCATCCTTTAAAGATTATTTAAATGTTGCAAATTAACTTCTTCAGTGACATTTGTTTCCAATTACGCTTCGTGAAAAGTACAATGGTAATTTCGAACGTATGGCGAATTAATGGCAGTCTGCCTTTTTAACTGAAGCCGAACGAAGTAAGGCGTGCTGAGCAATCGGCCCCTAATTACGGCCAGTAAAAACCAATAGCCAGGCAGGGTACCGAGAACTCATGGATTGGCGCTAATCTATAATTCTGCCCTAAGGCTGGGACTATATGATCCGGAATCCGGCGGGCGCGGGAAAATTCAGAGTACTGAAAATAGAACTCTGTGCTAATACAATATAGTTGAAAATCGAAGTGTCGAGCTGAACTCGACACTTGTGTATTCGATTTTTAGTTCTATTGTATTAGAGCAGAATTTAATGCTCTGCATTTTCCCGGGACCTCCGGATTCCGGATCATGTAGTCCCAGCCTTAACTTTCTGCGTCTGGTAGACAATGAATAGGGGTGTTGACTACATGTAAATATTTAGTTTAATTTATAATTATATTCCGAAATATTGATCTAATCTATTTAATAAATGTAAGAAAATATAAAAAAAAATATTTCTAGTTTTGTAATGAATATACATATTAATTACAAAAAAGTTTCAAAATGTATTGTTCATCACATCATTAGTATACTTACATCATATAAAAAAAAAAAACATTTATTACAGTAAGTAATGCACTCAACCGCAAATTTTTCGGAGTTATTATGTTACTTCGATCCTTATATTTCATACAATTTTAGGTTATGTAGCGTCGTTTTATATGGATGTTTTCACGACACTTTCTCTGTAAACAATTGATGTGCCTTTGAAAATATTGATTTTTAATAGACCGTTTTTTCTAACAACTTACTCATTTTTACTATTCCTTTACGCAATATCAAAAATCTACAAGCTGAGAAGAGGATGAAATATTTTATTGTGTATTTAGGTATATTTATCATTTAGGCTAGACGTGGCATGTATGAAGCTTTATTTATTTATTTGTACATTATAAACATTAAACATAACAGAATATCTTAATAACAAAAATTTATCTTTATTTAAAGGACAATGAAGCTCAAGCTTTGGAATGACCTAATAAATATGAATTAAATTTTTTCATTCATCTATTTTGTTGAAACTTAATTTTATCTCTCTTATATTTATACGTCTATAGTTACATTTTGGATAAATATTGATAAAATATACTCATAAAGATCCTATAAACTATAAATAAATCTACTTCAAGAAAGATTTCCAGATTGTTGAAATAATTAATCTGCGAAAACATCAAGGATATAATAATAATTAGCCAATAGCAAAAAGGTTCTTTTTGAGAGTTTGATTAATATTATATATCCGTCTGTAGAATTTATTAATAACAATACAAAGCAGCGCCTTGCCCGCTCATTGTTCACGATGTTTTGTATTTCGTATTCCCCTATTCTTTGTCGGTTTTATTTAAATATTGTTTTCTTTTTATCTACGGTATACAAATAAAATTTTAAAGTTATTATACTTTTTAATATTAGTCCCCTATTGGTACATTTAATTCACGAATGTTAGGAATATTTGGTAATTAAAAAGGCTTTTTTGCCAACAAACATATTATTTAATTATTTGAATTTTTTTTTTGAAAAATTACTTTTTAGTAATTTGAATACTAACTAATAATGACAATTCGATTTTTAGCTAACTTTCTACCAGCCATATTTCTTGCAAATAAAGTATTATAATTATTAATATAATAATCTTTATTTGCTGTAATAATTATAGCTAGAATACTTTTAAAAACTTCTCTTAGAATTTGAACTCATATTCTGAATTATCATAGACATTGATTGGTTTTCAAAATAATATTTGACAAAAAATTCGATAGTTTTCGACGAGATGAAATCGCATAGATTTAAAAACATACAGCGTGCTTTTGTTTTCAAATTGGCTACCATTGTTATTTTGTTTTGGACTGTGTCAATATAGACTAACCACGCTCGATAGCGTTCGAAGTAATTCGTATCGAAAAAAGTGGATCTAAAAATCTTGCTCACTTTTCATGCTGCTATGGAACTGTGTTTACATTTAATTAGAACAGTTTATGGTACAGTTGTTAGTTACCTTTGTATGGTTAATGAAAAGGTAATTAGGCTTCAAGTACCAATAGCGACGCGTATAGACAGATAGTTTTATTTATTTATTACAATATTGGTAACGTTAAATACGGAATAGCACAGGAAGGTTCCTTCGTTATCTTTTCTAGATACGTCACGATGGAACACGTTAACATTTAAAGTTTAGAGATGATTTTATCCAACTTTTTACAACACACCTTTTACAGCAGCCTGTATATCTCAGGAGTAATTCATAACAGCGTCGGTGTTGAACCGTGTTCGCACGTGACGTCACGATCGCTATTACACGTACAGTATGGCGACAAACCCGTTGCACTATTTTCGGACCCTATTATTATAGCAATAACGTCGAAATGTGGTACACCGGGTATGCCGGCGATGTACCCACTACGTACAGAATGTTTTATATTCGTGCGCCGACTCCACCACATTTCAGGCGCCGGCTGCGGATCTTGAACTTTGTAATTTCACGTGCTTTCTGGAAAACATTATTTGCATCCACGTTGGATTTCCACTTTAATATATGTTTTATGAACACTATAAATATTCTATATGCTTATTCTTAATAACGATTAGTGACTTTTTATGTTAGACTAGAGTTCGATGACGATTCATTCAGTTAAAATTGCCGAATGAAAAAAAAAAACAAATTAAAGATAATATAAGCTAGAAATCAACATTACCATCATAATGTTTTACTATAATTTTACTGCAATTTTTTGTACAACAGATCTCTAATAATTAACCGAATATATCATAGCTCTAGACAACGTTGTGTTGTTCTGTATGAAAACAGCTCTTTCTCATAGTAAACTTTTAATGAATTTCAAACTACAGAAATGTTGAATTACTTATACTAACTTAAATAGCAGTCTCAACTCATTTGAAATTCCCAATGCACACTAAATGCTTTTCAATAGCAGTTTAATTAAACATACCCATTCAGGTTGGTCGGTTGGTTTACAATTCGATAATAAACAACACGTAAACAAAGCGTATTCTTTCAGTGTACTTAATTTGTCTCGTCAGACCTTCCCCGACTTAAACAGCTTAATGAAAATATTAGCAAGGAAAATGTTGAACTTTCTTATTTGAAAATTAAATTGTTTTGTCTTGAGCTTACGATGTTAGAGAAAAATACTGTATGTGCCTTTCTCGAACTCTTTAAAGGCATGACAAATGTTGTATCTTTTACTACATTTATGTACTTTCGAAGTACATACTATATTCTAATATATCCATTAGTATCGAATCAAATACATTACAAATAATATTTGTTGAATAATGTAACTGTCTATTTGGGATAACACTGAAAAGGATTCTGTGTTCGGTGAAATAGTAATAGAAAATATGTCATCTAGGGATAAAAATATGACACGTTTTCAAACGGTTAGGTGAGAAATCATCCATGTCTTCATCGCATGAGACGTCGTAGTTAGTTTAAATCCTTTACTGTCCATTAACTCTGGATATCAAGTAATTGTACGAAGTTTGTAAACATTCTTTTGTAGCAGATAATAACAGGATATAGGGTTTTAACTATGGAAATTAGTCACGGCGACCAAACATTCAATTAGGACAGATGTAAGCGTAAATTTTACACATAATATATTACAAGGGCATAGGTCGCATAGCTGCAGGAGGTGTGAAATACTGTGATATTTTAAAACTTATTTCAACGAATGTTCATATTAAATATGATTAACAATTTATTGGTTATCTCCACTTCTCCATAGATCTGAATTGATGTAATAACGGGAAATCAAAATATGTGAATAAAAATTGTACAATCTAATAGTATTTTTGTGTGTCGTTGCCACTTTTTTAAACAGCGGGTCGAAAACGACCAATGTCCTTAATCACCTAAACTTTAAACTCTACGCAATTTTTCAAGTAAGTTTTAAGAACTTTAAACATGTAGTCGATTATATTCAAATAAATAAATACGCATCAAATCAAAATAAATGTAAAATAAACATCACACATTAATATTTCTACATTTTTTTAAACAATTCTCTATTCCTTTACCCACGACGCGACGCACAATAAGGCGTTTTTACACGACTACGGCGAAGCGAAAAGGAAGAGTAATGATTTTGGCAGTCTATGTATGTATGTATGTGTGTCCCTCGTAGCTTCTAAACTACTGGTCCGATTTAAATTAAAAAATTAAAAAATTTAAATTCATAGTGATGCCGCGGGCAACATAGACTATATAATTATTTAGAAATGCATAGGTACAAAAATGGTCAAGGTAGAGCCGTGGTCGCACTTACTTTATAAGGTTCGGAACAGTCGATGTATCGCAGCCGTCAGTATCTATCTTATGGTATAGTTCTAGAAACATCTATAGGCCTTAAGGTCAGCTCATACGCGACGCATCCCGGCGTGAACTGACGCTTAGATGCCTTAAGTAGGTGCGACCATGGCTCTAGATTGACCATTTTTGTATATATGTCTTTCTGGATTTCTATCTGAATTATCTTCTTGCTTCGGCAATTTTAGACCCCTTTTTTACGTAGTCGGATTATAGTTTTTTTTTTATTACTTAGCATTTTACGCCTACTTATCCATGACGTTATATAAATAACTTTGCATTCACACGCTTATATGAAGTGCAACTAAAATTATGATGATTAGATGCATGGACCAAATTCACTTCCAATCAGGACAAGGTGAGAGCTAACTAACACGTATGTAGGTCGCTAGTCATTGGCTGTTTTTCCACATACCGACCCGGCGGAGCGCTGTGCCGGCACCAGCAAGCACTGTTGCCGGGGGAGCAACAAAGGATGAATATTATGTGGCATGTTTTTGCCCTACTATGGCGGAGCCAAAAGAAAGCTAATAGATTCGTAATAATAGAACGGTAACATAGGCTATATAATTTACGTCTTCGGGTTATAGTTTTTACAAAAAATATAGTTAGTTTTTACCGGCCCAGCAAGGCAAGGCAAGGCGATGATTCCCACCTGACGATGTCTCCGGCTGGGCCGATGCCGGGCCGGTAAGTGGAGAAACACCTATTCATTCACACTTTGGCCATCTTTGATGTTGAGCATCTTGTATAACCGAGATGATTTAAGACTTATTACTGGGATTTATTTGTTATTTTAAGAGATTTTCAGTTTCATCATCGTTAGCTTCTAACATTTGACAACCAGCGGCTCAGTGTTTAGCACGTCGGCGTCCAAGCCAGAGGTCGAGGGTTCGAATCCCGCCGAAAGAAAAAACAATCTGTGTTCCTGGGTATTTTAATATTTTATGTATAAAAAAATGGATGTGTATTAAATATATGTTTAATAGAATAAAAACCTTAATTATATATAGTATACACTACAAAAGTATTAAATGTATATTTTCGTCGTCTGGTCACCGTAACACAAGTTCTTTGGGTACTTAGCACGGCGCCAGATTGAAGTGATGTGAGAGCGTCAATAGAATATACCATATTTTACTGTCTAAAAAACTGTTAAGTAAGTTCTGCTTATAATTAAACCGTGATATTTAAACCTTTACCAATACGATAATTATTTAGTACGGGATGTTTACCTATATGTCTTAACTTGAGTAAAAACTTTTAATGCTGAATTTCTCTTTGGGACACAATTTATAATGCAAAGAGCAGAAACATCCCTGTAATATTCTTACACAAAAGAAGCAGTTATAAAAAATTCAGCTGCTCCCGATTCCGTGTTTTACTATCACTCCGACCCTTTTCACTCTGTCTTGTAAAACTTTTTTATTATTTCACTATCAACTTGTTTAGGTGTGTCAAAATACTGCAAACTTAAATTTCCTATACCGAGTAAGTTCACGGCGGTTCTTTGTTGAATGCAGGACAAAATATTTTTTTACGTTTACAATGCACTGGGTGTACACTGTACAGGCGACGACAGATCCGGTGTATCATTTTTGAACCCTATTGCTGAGTAATAAGGTCGAAATGTGCTACACCGGATCTGTCGGCGGCCGTAAAATGCACTGTATGTACCTTTACAGTTCACCCATGTTAGATATTAAAACAGTTTACTTTGCTAAATCGTAAATATAAAAAAGCAAATAAATAACTTATAATTAAAGTGTAGATTAGTAACAATTAATAGTTTAGGCAAGTCCTAAGCTCAGCAGAAAATCCACATTTCACTTTTCATAAAATACAGAAATCTACTTCATGTTTCAATAAAATTTTACTGTAACAGGAGTAAGAATAAAAGTTTACAGTCGTATGAATTTTTTAATGTCTAGACGAAATTTATTATAGCACTGCACTATTGGAAACACATTGAGCTAACGCGTGGTCTGCCGGACAAATAGCAGTATACGGGGAATGGATTGAGATAGCCAAGATAATTTTAAACTTTTCTTTAGAAAAGTCTATTTAGATATTACATTGTCAATTTTTTTATAAAACATAATTATAGTATACATTTTTAAATTCTTAAATACTGAGACTTAACACCCAAATTCATTAAAGCGTCAGATGCTGTTCAGAACATCCTGTTCTGGTAATTTTGCCAAACAGAGACAAACCCTTACAAACCCTTACCCTGTGATTTTAAAAGCTTTTAACTTCAGAAACGTTTTAGAATTCGGCCGTAAAGCTAATAAAAATCATGCTCCTAAAAACTGAAGAATTGTGTTCAGATTTCAAGCGACTTGAGTACGTTAGATCTATTTAATCGAGCTTCAAGTTATAATATACCTTTCGCTCACGGCTCCGCCCGCGTAAATACAGTGTCTCACGGGGACACTGTATTTTTCGGGATAAAAAGTAGATTGTGTGTAAATAAAAGTAGATAGAGCTTAAACTTCTGTCATACCAGATTTAATCAAAATCCATTCAGTAGATTTTCCGTGAAAGAGTAACAAAGATCCATCCATACACCCAACCATCCATCCTCACAAACTTTTAAGTTAGGTATATAATAGTAGGATGTAATTCATTTTCATGTAATAGAGTAATAATCAATACGTAATTTTAAAACTGTAAATTCAGATCTTTATATTTTATATTTTAATGAGGGAAATGTACAGGGAATGGAATTGTAAAAGTCAAACGTTAAATATTTGTCTAATTTTAAACTACCCAATACTACTACAATATACAACACTACTAGAATTAACGGGGTTCTACTGTGTGTCATTTGGTATAATCATATATTCATATTTCGATTTAATATTTTAATAACTGTAAAAGTTTAAGAAATGAGCACCGACCCAGTGGGTCTGTGATACAGTAGTCTAGAAGCGTTTCTGTTACCCATCCCAATCCTACAATCCGCAGGGCTCTTGGTGCCGGCCATACTCGAGCCGAACTGTATCACACGTGACGACGGCAAGAGCCAAGCTCCTTTTTAAAGATTTGGCTAAAAAACTGATCGACAAAAACAATGACCCTAAGGCTGGAGCTTACTTCGGCCAACAAATCAGTTTGGCCATACAGCGAGGCAATGCTGCCAGCCTCTTAGGTACTCTACCAGCAATCTCCGACCCAGATACAGTTTTTTTTATCTATAACCCTTTTTTGTTTAGACAATAAGTTATATATAACTTAGATAATAATTTAGATATTTTAACTAGTTCTTAAATCTTTTTTTTCTGAAAAAATTAAATAAAAGTGCCACCTAGCATAAAGTAAAATAAAATAGTGGGATTATAATAAGAACCTTGCGATTGCAAAATTCAATACATTGCACCTGAACTTTTATCTAGAAAGTGTATTTAGATATTCCATTTTTAGTAGTTAATGTAATCAAGTCATCGGCCGTATAACTAATAAAAATTATGCACCTAAAAACTGCAAAATAGTTTTTAGATTTCAAGTGATTTATATACGCTAGATCTATTTAATGGAACTTCAAGTTATTAATAACTACCTTATGCCCGCGGCTCCGCCCGCGTAACTACATTATCTCACGGGGACACTGTATTTTTTTCGGGATAAAAAGTAGATTGTGTGTTAATTTTTAATCAAAATCCGTTCAGTAAGTTTTCCGTGAAAAAGTAACAAAGATCCATACAACCATCCATCCTCACAAACTTTCAAGTCATATAGTAGAAGTATTATATTAAGAACCTTGTCCCAATGTATCAATTCCCGGAAATTATGTTACTCGTTATAAAAACCTTATCACTCTGTCAATACCAATGCTTGTGTTCTATCAACGTGACTGAATCCAATAATCCGGTTTCAATAAATTTTCTGATGATAAAGAGCGTGTGTATTTTCCCTTTGATGTGGGCATTTTGACTGTCTGAAACATGTCTTTCATGTCGAAGCGACCAAAATGATTGTAAATCGTATCATTTTGGTCGCTGGATCAGTGTCCTATTTGCGGATGGTTTTATGTATGAGACTTATAAATAATCCTAGACGTGCCGCTGAATATTCGATTGGTTTCCAAATTATAAATACACTATGTATCAGAGCCTTAACGCATCATGAGTAAATTATTATGATATGTTCTTTCATATACCTAATATGTGTTGACGCCTCCGTGGTCCAGTGATTTAGAGCTTGGGTCTCGACTCCAGAGGTCGTGGAACTGTTGGTTTCAAGTCTGGTTAGAACAAATCAGACTTATCACCTGTTTGTTTGACAAGAAAGATGATCCATGCGTCCGAAGGGCATTTAAAAAGTCGGCCCTGCGCCTGATCTCTCGCCAGTCGTGGTCGTTATCCGTCCCACTGGGGTACGAGAGTAAAGGAAGAGAGGGTGGTCTTGTATATTGCCCACACACTTGGGCACTATAAAATAATTCCTGCGTCGCTGGTTTGGTTTCATTGAAACCGACCACCGTCACCGAAATTGGTGTGTAGAGCCATAGAAATAGATCGCAATCAACTGTAAAAATTGAAACAATTCGTAGGCTTTCGTCCTTTTGACATTTGACATCAAAGTGGTGACTTGATGATGGGATCCATGAGGAATCGAAGGAACTCCTCGAAATTTATATGGACACATATAGTGATTTTGACTTTTTCTGCAGTAGTCTAAGCATATGCTACCAAAAAGTAAGATTTTACTCCAAGGTATACCCTGGATCCAAAAGTACTGAACAGAATCCTGACTCCTTATAGATACATGTTTAGGGATTTCGGCGTTGTTTAAAGAACTGCAAGCATATGCCATTATGTAACTTACAATAATCATCATCATCATCTTATTAACAATACCTAATGGAAGCTTGACGCGTATTCAATTATACATTCGATCGTTTATGTAAAACTTTCTTAAAATGTATTAATAATAATTTAACAAATATCACTAAAAAGGGAAAAATTATTATTTTTAAACAAAAAGTTAAACCGGCTTCCAAAGTAAAAATGCACAAATAAGTATGAAATAAAACTGATTTTCTAAATAAATCGCCTTTTAAATTTAGCTAATGTTTAAACTATTTCTCTACTCAATATTCAAAATTTTGAAGTCGGTGTTCATTCAGTAGTTATTGCGTGAAAAAGTAACAAACATCCATCCATTTATCCTAATAGTAGTAGGATTTTACTACCTTCTACTTTACTAACTTCTTTTTGTTTATTTATATTTCCCTAAACATTTGGAGCATATTTGGCGAGTTGGACTCTACCAACAATATTGGCTTCTCTCTCCGACAGTAGGTACTCTACTTACAAATCAAAACTCATAAATTATGTGATTCCGAGCAAGAGTTAAGTTAAATTAAAGTATACGCATTGTAACGAGCTCAAATAGAGCCTAGCCAATTTGCGAACTGTGCAAAGTCCTCCAAACTTTTCTCTCCTGGGGGACATAACACAGCGTCTTGACTCCATTGTTATCCTTACACGATTAATTATAAACTAAATTCTTATAACGAGCTGCAGTAATATTGCAGGTCTTAATGGTGCTTGAGTTCTAGTTACAATTGAAACTTCGTTGTATCGGTATGTATTTGGTATTTTGAGACTTTTGTGTAGTTATTGTATTTACCTACTGTATGTATTTTATCATTCAGGGTCTGTTTTATAATTACTGATACTTGTCACAGCTTATTTGCATGTTTTGTCTCTGTCGCTTGATATAAAGTAAGAAGCGATAAAACTTCCGAATAAGCTGTTAATAAAGATTGTGAATAACTATATATTTTTTATAAAAACTATAACCCGATCTCGTAAATTATTGTAGCTTATGTTCCCCGAGCTATTATGAATCTATTGACATCTCATTCATGAAAATTGGATTAGTACTTTAGACGCAACGGTGGAACGAATATACTTCTTCTTCTTTTGGTATAGCCTTCCTTGTAATAGGAGTTGCCAGCGTCAGAGTATAACGAATATACATACCTACATACATAGACTGCCAAAATCGTAATGATTTTCCTTCCTTTCCTTCCTTTAGGTCAGGAAAAGGCCCTAAGTATTACCTGCGGAAGCCTTCTAATACTCTCTAAATTCTAATCGTTATCAAATTGTTATAGAAACCGATGAAATTAAGATTATAACGTCCATTCCCTGAACATAAACCTCAGCAAATAAAAGCGCAAATTAAATGAAAACGGAGCCGAAATCACCTAATGTCGTTATGATAAAACTTTATTACAACACCCGGAGACAAAATTAAATTAATATGAGGTAAGGTAGTGTGAGTGCTAATGTGATATTAATGTAACTCCACTAATTTGCTTCTGAATGAGGTCACACAGTGTTCAGACTGTCTTAATAATAACTGAGCTGTGTGACAAGGCATTTTACTTATCTAAAAGTGTTCCGAGACGATCAAGCAGCTTGACGGCAAGTAGTTTTTTGCTTGAATCAAGCATTTTGACCGTCTATATTTACAAGCAAGTATTACGTGCTTGGTCCGTGCTTGATCGATTTTACATTTTTTGCTTGACGAGACGGCTTGACGTGACATTTTGACAATGTTCGCTGTCGGTAGTCGCAGTAGCAATAATGGCGGATGATTTGGTTGGCGGACAATCGGGTTCGAAATGAGAAAAAATGGGTCTAGCTTGATCGGCTTGACAGGCGCAAATGATCGTATCAAACTGTTTGAGTAAGCAATAAGAAATTGCCTGCTTGCCACCAAGCTGCTTGATCCTCTCGGAACCCCTTAACTTCGTGTTGTCCTAACGTGTTTGTCAAAGACCCAAAGATGTGAAATGGGTTCTAGGTATTTGATTTGATACTATCAGGGAATCTAATTCGTAAGCAGGTTGACCGATGTCATAATTTGTTCGTATAAAGTGTATTACTCACGGTCCAGCCTGCAAATCCAACACTCACCAGTGTGGATTATAGTAATAGCCGTCATTAGTGTCAAATGTTCAAATGTGTCAATATATATTAGTAATAATATATAATCATATAATTTTGGTACAAATCTTTTTCGATAGTTTAACTTTATCACGAACAAACTTGTATGATAATTTGTCAGCTAAATTGTAAATTTTTTCATTTTCATGAAATATTTATGTTTTTCTTTTATTAAACTTTTAAGCGATAAACTGTACCAAGGCGGATAGTTATTATAACGTCGTTTTTTTTTGTGGAATGTAACAATTGTGTAATTTTAAAATTATTTCATTAAAAAAGTTCACTAAATCATCCACACTTAGGTTTGCGAATTCTCGTTCCCAATCTCATTTATTGATTTCGTTACTGATAGAGTCGAAGTCACCCATATCATTAGAATACCGAATTGTGGGAGCCTGGTGTAACATGGAGATCTCAACAAAGTCATGATAGACCAATAGCCCGGGATGATAGGGGTCAATAGGAACTAAGGAATCTAAACATTCACTAACCTTGACTACTTCGTTTGAAATGACCAAGTCAAGTATCTTGCCATATTTATTGGTTATTCTATTATACTGATTTAGTTCCCAGGTGCGCAGTTTATCAGTAAGAGAGTATTCATCACTAGTTGTGAGGTTACTTGGAATTAGAAACGTATTGTGAGATTGATTCAGAGGGCAACCAGTCGATTCCGCTAAGGTTAACATCACCTACGATCAAAAATTTGCTATGAGATGAGTAACTGATGTTTAGTGACAGAATTATCCAATCGTGACGAAAAAGATAGACCTTGATTTTGTTTACACAGATAATATTTCCTTAATCTTATTCTTACTCACTTATTGACTAGCTGGTGCAACTTCGCTTGCGTGGAAGTAATGGAAACGGAATACATTTTTTTAAAAACGATACCCTACTATAAAAGTAGCCTAAGTTACTACTTATAGCATCAGCTATCTGCAAGTAAAAGTCAGGTAAAAAAAACAAGTTTTTTTAATGTAGGTCCATATATACCTACCTAGTATAATATGCATTTAGTGCAAAGCTGTTAATTTTAAATTAAAAATAGACACTTCAATTTGATTAATTCGTCTATACAAATTAATCAAATTGAAGTGTCTATTTTTAATTTAATCATTTGTAAATACTTACTCCAGCTGCCTGTTGCGTCCATCTGCGGAAGATTTTCAGCTTCGGTTTAAACTGAAAAAGATTAGCGTATGCGCCTGCCAATATTAACTCTTGTGAAGATTCAAGCTTGAGACAACAAATTGTTTGCCCCAAATATTATATTCTTAGAATAAACTTTTTGCTGAGATGTCTTCCATAAATAAATATATGAAACGTTTCTCATAACAAAACAAAAACTTTCACAATAAGGAACTTTCTGATTTAATAAAATATTATAAGAAAAGGTGATGAAACATGTATTATTATTATAGAAGTTGCTTACTTTTTTGGTTCATTTACAGTATAAGTTAATCTATATGTTTTAAACGATTTTTATGTAGTTAATTAACACAAAAAATATATTTACTTTTAGTTAAACTATTTAAGTTATTTACGGGCTTGAACACTAAGGCCCACTTGCGCAGATCTGGGTTAAAGTTGACCCTGGGCTAAAATATCATGCCTTCTCTTTTATAAATACGAGGAATGAGAGAGGAATCGTGACATTTAACCCAGGATTAACTTTAAACCAGATCTGCACAAGTGCTAAGAACGAGATCTTGACGATAAGACGAAGTGTCTACTCATATTATACTATTGAAGACATATCTACTTTTACATTGAATAAAAAATAAGCATCTTAGGCCCACTTGCTTTAGAATAATCATTTTGGGACCTGTTTCCGTGCCTACAGGTATCATAACCACTTGGTTATGATACCTAATGTGAGTAAGTACTCACAACTAACTCAATGCCTCGTGGTTAAGGATGTAAGTTTGTTGATTAGCAATGGTGAGAAAATTACCATATCTTACAATTTAATTTAACTATTTATACTATACTGGCTTGCAAAAGAAAGTGCTGACTGAACTTTTAAAATTTCAATATTTTAAAAACTAAGTATATCGTCATAAAGTCAGAGACTTAAAATAAAAATCGGTGTAGGAATAAAACATTTTATCGGCTTTATATTACTTTTAGAATGCTGATTAAATTTTCTAGAAATGTTCCAACTTCTATGGGTTTGAAGTTAATGAAATTTTAGAGGTGATGATTCTATTTTGTATACCAGTATTTGTGTGCTACTTGCTAGGTAAACAAAGTAGGAAGTAATATGGCATGGCATGAATTTGAGTTAGATTTTTTTGTTGAATTTCATGAGTTTACTTCAGTTTTTGTGTTTTATAGATATGGATACATTGGGTATTGTTAAAATACTTCTATATTTTTCGATAATAATATGATATTATTTGACGACCTCTGTGGCTCAGTGGTTCAGCGCGTTGGTGGTCAAGCCGGGGGTCGCCGGTTCGAATCCCGCCGAAGAAACAAAAAGTTTTTCTGTGTTTCTGGGTCATGGATGAGTATTAAATATGTGTATAATATAATAAAAATCTTAATTATATGTATAGTACAAAAGTATTAAATATACTTCCCGTTTTCTGGTACCTGTAACACAAGTTCATCGAATACTTAGCACGGGGCCAGATTGACGTGGTGTGAAGCGTCCATAGACATTTATTTATTATTATTTATTTATTTATTATAATTTCCCGAGTCTTGACTAATTGAATATAGTCCTGATGATACATATATTATGTAATGATTCCACAAAATGGACATACATTTTCATTTTTCTTCCTAAATTAGTAGTATAATTTTGGTATACTTCGAATAAAACTAATGTTAGTAGGATATAAATTTAATAGCAACCAAGAAATATAAATTTTTAAGTTATTTAATTATGAAGAAACAACGAAACAATATTATTAATATATTATTATAGTTTATTTCCAATCTTTGGACCCTATAATGTTTTTAAAATTAACTGTAATGTAGGTAAATACAATACTGCTATATGTTGTCAAAAAATAGCTAGTTGGGGACTTAACAATAATTTATAATATTTTAAACTAATACGTATAGTGCATAAAATAATTCCATACATCCATACAGTCAAAATAAAATTTCGAAGGCATTAGCTACTTAATGTCATGCTACTCTGTAGATCATTTTAGTCTTCATTTCGGGTATTTGCCTGTAATTTTTTTATTACAAAAATGAATAGTGCTCTGAAAAATAAAAATTACAAATGGAACAGTATACTAAAAATCAATATTTTCAAAGAAACTGCGGATTGTTTGAACCGCTTTTGTGAGTCTTTTGAAAATGCCCCATACAAAAGTCGTGCCCGGATAGAGACGTCACGCGCCTGTAAGTTGCAACGCATTGTTTGCACAAAATTTCTGATATCTCCGAAGTTTATACTATATTCATATTTGCCATAGTAAATCTTTTTGTATTTGATGTAAGCAAACTAATTATGTAGGTTTTTACAAAGTTGTGAATAAATATTCAAATTTTTTGTCACTTTGAAATGCATGTAATTACAAAACTACACATAAAATATTAATTATTTTAAGCGAGTTTAGGTATTACCTAATTATTTTTAAATGATTTTAAAAAATCCTAATTTTACATATTGCATAATACCCAATTGAACCTTTAATCTAACGCAGACATCGAATTCTTCCAAATTCTGTAAAATAAAGATGTTCAGAAATTGTGATAGAATCGGGTAACTTGTTAAGAGTTCAGAAGCTTCGAGAATAATTAAAGGTATAATAAAGCGGTAACTCAAGCTGGACCGTGGAAGCGAATAGTGGGGGATATTGGATGAATAAAAACTTCCGTAGAGGATGAGCTCAAATTTATTCGAATTAACAATGACGTCTCCAATGCCACAATAGTTCATGAAGTAAGAAAAGGAAAAATTAATGAACATCTATAAAAGTTGTAATAATGATAATTAAGCTAAATTTATCACTATTTTTACAATGTCATTATGTTTTTTTTTTCTTAAACCACAATAACACTATACCATTGCTCTAAAAGCATTAAATTATAAAGTCACACAAATCTAACAATTAATTACTAACTATATACTTTGTTTTACTTTGCTCGATATACCAATAAGTTTCGGCGACTACTCGTCCCCGAACATTCGAAACAACTAATACTGAAATACGAAGCGAGCTGCTAAAAATGGTTTTGGTAAGTAAGCCATATAATCGTTAGCCTAAATAACAATAAAAAATAACATTAAAATCTATTGCGAAGAAAACTTGCGCGCAACTACTCGGGTACTATACTTGAAGTCGCATCTCCGAAACACAATCTAATCACAATATTTCATCGACTTACGAAAACAACACTTAGTATATTTGATATTCCGAACGATTATTCGTTTTTTATTAATGCTACTCATATGTATCTCTTAGATTATTTACTTTATAAGGGGCACAGAATTGATATGTTTCCGATGCACGGTGTTTGTGTGATACCGCTTCACTTAACCTACTTGCAAGGCGATGCTACACCCCTACGCTACCCTATCACATGCGGGCCAATGTCACGCCGCACGCGGCTTGTCCCATCCCTAGCTGTACTCGATATCGAACCGTGCGCGCCGAGCGAAATCAAAGACGGCGGTGACACATCAGAAAAACTAAAACTGCCGATAGCGTGACATTTAGCCGTTTGCATTAAGTTAGATAAGGATACGGAATTAACGTCTCTATGAAACCGTTGTTTAAATCTAATTACATTAATATTACACGATGATATGTATCGAGTAGTCCCGCATTGATGACGCAGCCGGTCCGCAGCCACTGGACGTCTCTTACTCGCTAGCTACGGTTGGACGGAATCATGGCGGCGCGGGCGACCTCCACTCCACCTGCGGATTCCACCCTCGTGCCGAACGTTCCGAACTATTTGAGAACCTTCGAGCATATTCGAGAATCGAGATCATTATTGGTATAAAGGAATCGAACGACGTGAGGGTCGGGTCCGCGTATAAAATATACACAACACCAAATTACATACAACAACCTAATGATACGCAAAATTTAGAATCGCACTCTGCATAAATAGCAACAGATAATGTTATTCAAAAGTTTTAAATTATTATAAATAAAATTATATATTTATCGTAGCCGTTTAGACAGAGAGGCGGTCTAAGAGATATCAAAATTTAACGAAAATATAAAATTTTCGTTGTATTCGTTCGCAGCAGTGGGGGTCGTCGCACGCCGAAGGTTTGGGAGATCGCTACGACACTATTACACATTTACTTACGAATTACCATAATATTATATAGATATCAAATTAAATTATAAAACATTGATTTAGCTTAATTATAACTGATGTTGAATCGTGGATACAATATAAAATCCGATTTTAAAACTTGATGTCAAATACAACGAACATAACAAGATATTTCATAAATATATTAGCTAAATAC
This sequence comes from Phengaris arion, assembly GCA_963565745.1. Taxonomy (NCBI): domain Eukaryota; kingdom Metazoa; phylum Arthropoda; class Insecta; order Lepidoptera; family Lycaenidae; genus Phengaris; species Phengaris arion. Next base: position 13,134,122 of record OY751445.1, on the reverse strand, counting down.
CCGCAAACTGTGCGTTGGCGCTAAGATGATAAGTGGTAATATATTTTAGGAGAAACATTTTAAATGTCCAGCGCGAAATCAATTAAAGTTCTTTTTATAAAGAGTAAAAATTACTTCTAAAGAGCATAGTCCCAAAATTCATACTGAAAAAAAACTCAGCGGCGACATTAATAAAATGTTTGCCAATGGGTTGGCTTTAAATTATTGATAACACCAAAGGATCAACTCTGAAATACGCCGGGTATAAAAGTTACTTTTAGTGACATCAAATATGATTTAAAGTGAACATAATGGCAACCATTTCATTGATGTCTACTCTGGGTCAATTTCGGACCATCACCTTTCTGTACTAGATATATTTACTAGAATATGTGAAAGTTCAGTAGTTAGCGCCAACGCACGTGTCCAATACAGTCGAAGGTCAGGTATAATATTAAAGTTATACTCGTTTAATATAATATATCTGTATCTTTGGTCTACACGCCACTTCGTTCGGTATGTTGAATGTTACAGTCACTATAAATAACGTATAAAATTTCGCTAAGTCAAAAATTGACGATATTTTTATTTAAATATTGACTACGAGTTTCTCATAAGAATTCATACGGATTCCGACGTGAGGTGTTCAGGCGACGAACTCTTATTCGTCAAGATTATAATCCAAATATCCGAAACCTTATTCTTATCTAGTCTAAGCAGGGATTTTTTTTATTTTTTTTTTGTATATTTTTAAATGTTTACATTAGCAGAATACGTCTCTAGATACTTATTACGATATAAACATTAAGATTTCATTTTTGGTTTATTGCTATCTCGCATGCCCGGGTCCGCGCGTCCGACGCCGGCTGTCCGGGGCGCCGGCGACCGGACGCCGGACGCAGACGCCGGACGCGACATACAACTAGCTAAAATAAAAAATATATTAATCTTCATTTGATTACACCTAAAACTTCCGGTACGCCATTACATCGTTTCATTATTATGTATGAATAAATTTCATTAAATAGTAATGTAACTATGTCCAAACTACAATAAATACCCTTACCTAGTATTATATTTACCTAACGGTTACACATTCAAAGTAACTACTTAATTTTAAAAATAGTACATTACCAAAAAAGCTCGTCGAAGCATGCAAATAGAGTAATTGTTCACTATGCAGCACGGCGCGTGACGCCATCGATTACCATTATAATAATATATCGATTACATAATAATATAGTTTAACTTTCATAAGGCCAAGGCTAAATTCTCGCAACAAGACTGAACCGACACCGCGCGGCGCGCCGTATACGACTCGAGCCGGCCCACGTACTCACATTCGACAACCCAAAATGCTTACACGAGTGAAGATTTCACGTGGGAGATTTAAGGAGTTCCTCTCGCAAGGCACAAGACGTAGGGGTTTTTGTAAAACAAGAGAGGAAATTGGAATATGTAAAGTGGCCGAGTACGATACGGCGCGCGCCGGAGCGAACGCGCGACCGCGAGCCCGAGGGGCGCCCCGTCCATCGCTTCAGTTATCGATAAAGTTTATAATATTATTGCATTAATTCATTTACAGATAGAAACATTCGTAAGACCAACACTAGAGTGCCAGCGCTTTAACGAGTGATGAACATTATAAAAATTACTAAGAAAGCGTTAGTAAATATAATTTGAAATAGTCGTGTAATTTATATATGCTAACATTATCGAGACTAAAACAAAAGTATCGTAATTATTACATTACAACTTTACTAAAAATCATTTAACTTGAAATATCATTCAACAAAACGTAATCTTTCTATGAAGGGCACCTTTGGTTTTTAGCTTAATCGAATGATATATATCCTAAAATGTTTAATTTCTGATATTAACTATATCAATAACAAATCCTCTTAGATGTAAAACATCGGCCACGTTAAAAACAAATACTTATACAAAATTTGTCATAGAATAAGTTAGTTGTAAATAAATCTTATATTACACAAAATGAATAATAATTACGATATTATATTACTTATGTAACGAAAAAAACAAAAAAAAATAATTAAATAATATTTTCATCGGAAACGGAAAACAATAAATCTGGAATGTTAATTACAATAATTAAGGCTAAATTTGGTATCAACAGAACACTACACCTGACGCTGATGAGAAAATTATCGATAAGGAGACGGGCGCGTCACTAATTTATCTAATGCAATGGTCGTTGTTGGTTTAGCTAGTCTTGATCCGCTAGCCATACATGTACTTGGGGCCGTCTCCGCCGTGTGCCCCGATGTGTTGCAGAGGATCAAGATAGCGCGTCCCTCAGTTAGCTGGTTGTCAAGTGCCGAGTGCCACGAACGAACTAATGCTGCTCGCTCTCTTCTCCGCCTTTGGCTCCCTGTCGACGGAAACTTGCATTAGTACTGAGCGTGTTGACTAGTTCGTTATTTCGTTACAAAAGCGAGCTGGTCTATTGTGAAGGGTGCAAGGTGAGTTACTTTTACGCCCATGTGCACGTCGATATTTTCAGTTCAATTGGGGTTCAAAGTCGATATTAATACTACACAGTTTCTAAAGTTGGTACGAGCGATACAATTTTAAATTATCAGGTATTCGAGTAAGCACACCGGTCACACCGAAACGAGACGTGGCGCTACATTTTTAAAATAGTGATTCAAAATTTAACAATTCATTGCAAGAGCGGCGTCGCGCTATGAAGAGCGGTGCGGTTTGACATTCGAAATCTAATTTAAATTCTTTATCTTCTTGTGTAGTGAATAAAGTTAAATTTTGAATCGCTATCGTAAAAATGCAGCTTCGCGTCGCGTCTCGTACTGTCTCGTTTCGGTGTAAGCTGTACCCTTAAATTCAAATCAAAAGTTACTGTATGATTTCTTTTCACCACACCACATTAGTCTGGGAGTATGTATGCTTTTTGATTAGCAATCATCTCTCCATCGTGAAGATATGAGTCAATAGTTCGCTTAAACCGAGTGCAGCATTTAACATTTGGCATCTTAACATCTACTTAAAAACCGTGTCGTCAAAGCGCGTGCATACTTCGTGTGCGAGTATCCAGCCGTTGTGTGCCAACTTGTGGCGGGCGTATTCGAGGTGGATGGCACCCTCGGAGCTGAGGAGCAGAGCCCCCTGGAGCCGCGCCATGGCGGCTGTGGCGTCGCTGGCCGTGGCGAACTCCACGAACGCCACCGGGCCCGAGCCGCCGCCGCTCGCGCCGGTCAGCAGCCGCAGTCGCGAGAACCCCCCGCAGCTACAATACAGTCACGCTCGCACTCGTACCCCTACCACGACCCGCACGACCATCGATATGAGCCCTAAGCATTCACGCTCACCGATATTCCGAGAAGCCTAAGCATCGACACTCCTCTATGTCAGACCACTGAGTCCCAACGCCGCTAAACCTACCCCTGTCATCCACTAAATACTAATTCCGCATTCTTCTGTGCGCACTTTGAAACCTAAAGCGTCTCCGTGCACTCGTGTACTAGCAAAAAAAGTGTCATGCCAGAAATAAAATGAATATTAAATAATATATAAGCTTTATGAAATCTTATTGTTTTATAAAATAATGTCAAACTAAGAAACGCCAGTTCAAATGAAATTATTAACTTTCGTTTGCCTGAAATGCGCGTTTTGTTTGAGTTAAAAATTTTGTGGGTACGCATAGTTTCTGCCAAAATAGTATAACGACGAGCATAAACTATACGCTTTAGAGTTTCTAATGTTTCAAACATTTATAATATATAATAATATTATATGAACTTATAATTAATACTAACTTTTCTGTTTCCGTCATAAGATGTTTGAACAAAAAAAAACACGACATTTGTGGGCTGTTGGGAGTGGCCACGGGCGACAGTAATAGCTTCAGGCCTCTGCTCGTTTACCGGTCTTACTTCATGAAAAATGTTTATTGATAAGTCAAATATTAAATTAATTATTAATATAGTGCAGTACAATTGATACATGGTGTGCCAATAGCGTACGACTAGTGTGAAAGTGTTACAATGTACGACGTCATGCCATAGGTGGTACGGGTGCAAGCGTCACCCCCCTTATATGACCCACTAGTAATACTGAAACGCTACTAAAATGAAAAGGCCCTCAAGTATCATGCATGCTGCCCTTGCCATTCTGCTAAGCTAAGACAGCCGGTGAATAAGGCCCGTCATTTAAACTAGCGTTTTAGTATTGGAGGGTTATTTAAGGGGGATGGTAGAAGATAAATCCCAACGATAGACTGTACGTGATATTCGGTGCGACATGCACTGTGGAAGATACACATTTAAAGTCTAATAATATTATTTTTTAGTTTCGCATTATATCGACTACATGCAATATCGAATTCGACTGGAAACGAATCACGCTATCTATACTTTTTAAGTATCAATTTATAATTACATCTTTCTTTCGATCTCACAAAATCTTTAACCAACTCAAGTATTCAAAAACCTCTAAAACTCCATATTTTCCAGTCGAAGCCTCGTCATACAAGGGCGGGAACACACCTGCTGAATATCTCCTTGAGCTCGTGCTCGGAGACGAACTGGCCGAGGTTGGCGACGAAGAGCGTGGAGCAGGGCGGCGCTGGGTGGGCGGGATGGGCGGGGTGCGCGGGATGCGGCTGCGGGGGCCCGGCCGCGCCCGGCGAGCCCAGCGCCGGCGCAGGCAGCACGCACGCGCCCAGCGTCAGTGGAGTCTACAGGTTGTACATACAGAGATATCACTACCGATGATACAGAGTGATGAAATAAAAAGTTTATTTTGACAAAAATACTCTAAAAGCGAAGCACAATAAAAACAGATAAGAACAATTTATTGTAACAATCATGGTTTCACAGAAAATTGGCATAAATTGAAAAAAATTGCATGTTACGCCAAGTAATGTCAAATTAATGTCCTTGGCTCTTTACTAAAACTTAAATGTTGACTTTCAAAGCCGTCTGCCCTGGCCACTAGATAGGCCGTATTCTCATTTGTAAAAATACATAAAACATGAAATATATCAATGAGGAGATATAACATCAACAACATACAGATAAATATGTTTAAAGATGAATTACAGCTGGCTTTTGAATAAACTGCACGGGCGTAGTTCGCATAAATATACATCATATGCGAGCGACCGTACTTGCGTCACTCTACATATTCAACAGTCGTCGAAATAGAAACGTTTCCTTTGCAACGGGTCAGCAGTATGGTATCGAACCAATATTAATTCAGGATACTGGTCACACAAAAGTAATCATTTTAGGCTTTACATTTCGCTGAATTCAGTAACCAGATTTATAATGCAATGAAAAGTAATTCACCGCCAGACCTCTAAGGAAAGAGATACGTAGTGTATTCCTTTGTTATATCTCTGGTATGTGGCCATTGTTGACGCTTATTGTTTTCCTCCTGTCTATACATCTGTTCGTTGGTTACAAAGTAAAAAAAACTTACGTGGTGTGGCCTATCGGCGGCAGCTAGTCAGAGGTAGGAACGGACGGGAGCCATCTGCGGGTGGATGGCCGGATGGACAAGCCCGTGCGAGAGACCCGGCAGTTCCCCGCCGTAAGCCAGCGGGTGGTGCCACAACTCAGCGCCACCGCCCGGGAAGAACGGACTCGCTAAGTCTGCAAATCATACTATATTATACAGGGAGCTCCTTGAACCAATAGGTGGTATAAGTCGAAAAACAATAAAGAAGAAATTATGTATTTACAAACGCTAATCATGTTTTTCAGCCACACAAACCAATATAAATTTGTACATAACACAGTTATACACACGATATACATAAAATTATTAAGTTACGAGTAGCGTTATTGCATGAAAACATGTGTCTAGTAGATAACTGTGTAGGCAAAGAACCCGACAAATAAATTGATAGGTAAATAGCTTCACGGAGCTAGGCTTTGCGTGTTACGTGTAAGCGGTTACAAATACTTGCCCAAATTCGCGTTCGCTCGACATGCCCTATCCGACGTAAATTATCGTTCGAAACCAACCGCTTGGACGGACGACACGGGTGATTAATGATATCAGGAAATTGTAATGAAATCGCTAAACGTTGGATTCAATAAAGGTATAGCTTAATGCGTTCGCACCGGAAGTACATCCGATCCGAGGGGTCTTTGGGGATGGATTCCGATAGCCATCGACGGACATTGACGAGTGTTCGAAGTTCGATGTCCGTCGGTGACTGAACATTGAACTGATCACCCACGAGACACGATTATGTCGCAGGGTATATCGAGGAAGCGCCGGGCGTGTGTGCGGTTGGCAGTACTTACGTCCAGTGAGTGGGTGCATCAATGCAGGGTGTGCAGCTGGCGCGGCTGTGGCAACGGCCGGCTTCGGCTTGCTGACCTTCGTGTTGCTTTTAGCGAACTCCAGCCGAATCGTTTGCGGCATGTCGGGGTCGAACCGGACGCCCTGCTGTGAACAGCCGCGAGCGGTGCGGCGCTCCGATATAATGACGATGGTCGGGAGCGTCTCCGCGGAGACAATTTCCGGGAGACGTACGAATAAATTTGGGTATCGGAATGTGAAACGGACATTGAGCATACCGAAAGTAATCTGTAAGTGGAGTATTATAGCAACTGTATTGTAATTAAAAGACCCCTTCACACTAAGACAAGTTAGAGCGTAATAGCCACGGGACTGCCATACATTTGGCAGCCGAGCGCGATGTCAAAAATATATGACAGCCGCGTGGCTGCAGCGCCGTTGTCGCAGAGCCCCTTCATACTAGCGTTTATCCAGAATAGGCGTTGGATAAAGGTATGCGCAGCGCAGACGTTTTATCTGAAGAAACGCTAGTGTGAACTATATATGAGAAAGCATCCTCCGTGTTAACAGCGTCTGCGCCTGCCGTGTGCCGGAACACAGTGCTCGGGTCGTGACATCGAGTTCGTCAAACAGTGACATGCAGTTGGTATATACACCATCTAATCGCTCACACTCCGGTATCCTGTCTGCGGCCCGACTCGTCTATCATGTGCATAGGTTTAGCATAACTTACGATGCGGTTACTCGAGTCAGGAAAATGTTATTCCAATTCTACAATGAGAAAATAACTATAGTGCTTTATTGGCTGTGTTTAGGCATGTGATGAGAAGAGGTTTAGTATAACACCGTGCGATGTAGGTACTTGTTTTCGTTATTATTTACAAATAGCGTTTCTTGTGTTACAGCTATCCACGGCTATTCGGTAGTCTTCGTGTATAAGCTATCCATCGTATATGGATATTGTGTATTGTTTTATACTAATTCTAGTACCAGATAATATGCTAGTTCTCTATCGTTTGGATCAGATTTATTTCAATATCAGCATGTTAATGTACATAATATAAATATATCGTGTGAGTGAGTGGTCGTGTAATCCCGTTGTAATACCGGCGTAGGTCTAAGCTCGTGGTAATACCAACCTGAAGGTCTTGTTTTGCGGCCTCGGCACCGGCCCGGGTGTGGAACGTAACGAATCCGACTGGCTGCAATAAAAAATATAAATAAAAGTTTTTTCTTTGTAGCCTTAAAATCTAAAAAATATTTTTTCTATATGTATCATAGGATGATGACCTATTTTTGGCATCTCCCCAATTATTGTCCCCAAAGATTTAAAGTATACATACTCTGTGTTGGTTACCTTTAATTTATACACAAAATAAGAAAAACATAATTAAGTATCTAGGAGTATAAAAAGATAAACAAAACGAATACTCAACCCGTATTTTATATGACAAGGGGATAGAAGGGGGTAGCCAATAATTGGGGTAGGGAGCCAAAAATTTTCTGTTCAGGGTCAACAAATAGTTCTTTTACCCTATGTTTAAATAAAATGTTCTTTTCAAACCAGCCACTTTATAATATCGTCCAATATCGAACCATTCGTGTACAGGTGGATAAAATGGAACTGAACTTTCATCCGTTATTAGATATTCTAACTCTGAGTGCTTTTTATAGCCGCATCAGTTCACCGCATGGAGAAATAGAAATGGAGAAAAAAATAGATTGAACCCATGCGACCGATGCGATACAAAAGGTACTTACGGATGCTGTTTTTCCATTCTTGCTCGTTACTTTCAACAGCGAGCCCTCGTACCCCTGGAGACAAATATATAATATCTGTATCAGAAGGAACCTGAAGACGGAATTATTAAATCAGACGTTTGGATAGGCCGTTAGATAAGAGTTGGCACCTATATGTTTCGTTGTGTGCTGTCTATGAATATAAGCATTACGTGACGTGACGTGGCAAGTCATATATATGTTGTAGGCGTCAACTCTTGTCTAACGGCCTATGGTAAGCTATAAATTATGATAATTATACTATCGTATCAGAACGAAATACGAATTTTAATAGTATATTAACAAACCGTCCCAATGACTTCACCTACCACTATTGGTTTTAAGATTGTTTTAACGAAAGCGAACCTAGATTATTTATTGGTAAAAAATCGGTTGTCTGTAAAGTCGGTTTACTGACGATAGTTGAACGTGACAACGTCAAGTTTATAGTGCGCGCGGAACTAATCGGCCGCGCCTTAGGTAGGCGTGTTGCCACCGCGAAGTCCGGCGCCGAACTGAGTAATAACATCAAGCGCCCCCGCCTCTCCGTCCTACCGCTCACATACCTAAGGCGCGACTAGCTGAGGTAACGGCAATGCGTCATATTTAGCGAGGTAACGCTGGTAACAGGTAACGCATGAGTCATGTTTTTTCGTTCGTGCAGCCGGCTCCATCAAATTATAAGATGTTATCACGTCAAAAATTCAACATTATATTGTAACGTCAGCACAACGTTAATTAGAAAGAATTACTACGCAATATTAACTTGTTTTTACGAACACACCAAATTTATTAAGATATAATTTCTGACAACGCAATTCCATTATTATGTTTGTGTAAAAACCTTCCCATTATTTACTATAGAATAAACAACAAACACGCCATTTCTAAATCAATTGTTACGACCGTCATTGTTCTGATTTCGGCGGCAAAATGTTCTTTACAGCGCGGCCATTTTTAATTTACTCGTCAGTCTCATCATGACATACTCTTTCGAATTTGGAACGAAACTCGTTAATCATAAAACAGATTACCATTGTGCCAGGCACCATTAAGGCACGAAATATAAAGTTCCCCCCCTCGGTTTGGCTTTGACTATGGCCGCCCGCGCCGTGCCGCGCCGTACCAGCCGAGTGTAAGCCCCTTATCGGTAGACGAATCGGTTCAATATGAATATTACATATACGTGACATTTGATATTTACGGCGAAGTAATCCAAATCGAGATCCCCAGTTGCGTGACTCGGAGACGACGCAGTGTTATTTTCTTTATGGAGGAAATTCCGTGACATGCACTTGTGTGTGGAGGTATTCGCTGGCGTATTACTGCGATACGGGCATATAATATTTATACGGGAAAAGCTATCGACAGAATTCGAACATAAACTCCTTATTTACTCTCAGGTACAGATATTAAAATCTAGGATAAATAGAAGCCAAGACAGGTATGAGTATTGAATATTAACTTAGATTGTTTAATAAATTAAGTGAGAGTAAAGAATCGCATATAAACTACATATTTTAATAAGAATCGTGAAAGTTTTGATTAGTTAAATTGTTTATGTTAAATTGTAAAATTGCAATCAGGTAGGAAAGTTACTAAATTGAACTTATTACTAATACTATATATTAGATATTATTACGAGTAGAGTATAACTCAAAAAGCCGTAAAAGTGTTCTAAATAAGCCAGAGAACATAAAAATGGCACTTTCATAAATGGAAAGCTTTTAGAACTGTAATGCGGTAATCTATGAATTTATTATGAGGCCGAATGGATTAGGAATGGGTTTAAGACGAGGCGTCGCGTGTTTACATTTAATTTCGGAAAAAAAGGTCCGCGCGCCGTGCGAGTGGAACATGGGTAATGGAAGGGTGAATTTCAAATGACAATTTCATAAAGTTATTATTAAAATTCATTTTTATTGAAGGTCCACTCTAATGAGATTGGGCGATGAAATTTTATCGTTATCGCAGGTTTTAAACAGCAGTCGATTCCATTGCAATTTGAATGTCTAATGATAGGGATAAAATATTAATTTAAAATATATTCATAATATTATTGCATAACGAGACACGCTTTTAGTAAATTGCTTAACTCTGTATATTATGTATTTTAACCTTTCTTATGATATAATAAACTAATTAACTACGATCACCGCTGGTATAGGTAACATATCGAAACATAAAATACTTTCACTTAGGAGGTTCTTACGAGAGATAACTGCACCCCCAAAGTTTTTCAGGTATTATAATAAAAAAAACATATTTACATTTTAGGTTGTGTGCTGTCTATGAATAACTATGACGTGCCACGTCACATAATACTTATATTTATAGACAGCACACAACGTAACATTTTATTGTGTATAAATCTTGTAGGCACCAACTCTTATCTAACGGCCTATAGGTCATTATAATGCCTAAAAAATTTTTGGGGGTGCAGATATCTCTCGTAAGAACCTCCTGAGTGAAAGAATTTTATGTTTCGATACGTTCAATAGTATTAATAGAAGGTAAGTCACTTACTTCATATGCCCTGAATAGCAGATATAATTCTCGAGGCTTCGCGTCCATGGGCAGTCCACTGACGAACAACGTCCGCACCTTTAATAAGACAAAAAAGATTTAAATGAAAAAAATCATACTGTTTAAGCCAGACGGTGACATTATGACAGACAATATAGTAATATTTTGCTTTGCAGTCACATGAAAAATACATAAATTATAATTTCCAATCCAGACGGAATAAAACTTAAATTTGGTTTTAAAATATTCCTTCTACGGTTAATATAAAATTTTTTTCTCTTCGCTAAATAAAGACTCAGACATTTATCACAAACCAACACAAAAGGGGCACGGAATCTTTCAATCTTTCCACTCTTTGTCGATTCTTTCGCTCTTGTAAACGTTTGAGCGCATTAATTCGGCGGGTCCGCTTAGTGAAATAAAACATGGCGGTCGCCGGCGTGTGCGGGTAATGGAGATTAATTGTCAGCAACTAGTGGCGCCATCTTGTTTATGACTTTTATTTGTTTCCTAATTTATACTTTTGTAATATCAAAATGTGTTATTACGTAATCTGCAACTAATACTTTAAAAAATAGGTACAAGATCTATTTAATAATAATCAAAAATAATATCCTCCGATAGTAAAAAGTAATCCTAAGGTAGATGTACATTTTGTCGCAATAAATAGTTATATAGGTCCGTTCCCGTGGTCTACCTGTACCATACCATATGTCTGTACTCAATTTCATCAAAAACGGTCAAGTAATTTGGGAGCAAATACAAGCAAACAAGCGAACATTCTTTATAATATTAGTATAGAATAGGAACTGTAGGCTTCTGTCAATATTCACAAATGAATTAAATAATGCACATACTCGTAATAAAGGTCCTCATAGTTTACAATATGTCAAAAACGGCTGTCAAAATAATACTTTCGAACGGGTATTTGGAATACAAATAATATGGAATTTGATTCTTATAATGGGAACACAGGTCAAAAAATGACCAGAATGGCACTCGACGCGGGTCGCGAGGCCCTCGTATATATTTTATCGCTTCCGTCCCGTCGGCCGGCGCGCCGGACCTTTATGTCGGTCATTTTCCGCTCGAGCGCTCGGGAATTCCCCGTATCGACGTTACGTGATATTTTTACTTCGGCCAACTTAAATATTATATTTTCGGTGTACTCCAGAGATGTTTTCCAATATTCGAACTTTATATATTACAAGTTTAGAAAAATCTGACGACCGCCACATATTAAAGTATGTAAATTGAAGAGGTTCTATTTCGGTCATGTAGGACACATCGTATTTACTTTGGATTGGGTTATTATTTTTGTACTTACTTAGGTATAGGCTATGTAAGTTTTAAGATCATTACCGATATATATGTATAGTATCTCACGGGAACACCGTACTTTTTCAGTATAAAATTATACCAAATTTCATCAAAATCCATTTAGCAGTGTTTTGCGCATCCATCCATTCTCACAATATTAAACATTTAGAATAGTAGTAGGACTACTTAACAAACCTTGGATTCATATGATAAATTAATATCGTCAACACAAACAGGAAACATACAGTAAGTTTACAAAACATCCATTTCCTCATATTTGTCTGGAGTAATTCATACTATTCAAATTGCCGGCACCGCGGCTCTGGTCCCGCCCCGCGCGACGCATAGTAGGTACCCACTTGATACGTCATTATAGCGACGCGACGTCGCAATACCGTCTACCCGTAGATACTATCTCGACCTCAGACGCCACGCCAGAAGCTCAAATATTCATTTCGTTTTCCGATTCGTGAGAGCGTTAAATTTAAATTCAAACTCATCAATTTGTTAACATAATTATTATTATGTAGTGCTTATTGAAATAATCAAACTTATTTGTAGAGATAGTCGTACTATTTAAATAATTATTTCCATATTATAAGGTATTTTAGTGCTCTACAATTATTAAGTATATTTTGTGTAACAAATAAATATAATCACGTCATTTAACAAAAATTAAATACATAACATAATAAACAAAAATTTGTTAACATAATTATTATTATGTAGTGCATATTGAAATAATCAAACTTATTTGTAGAGATAGTCGTACTATTTAAATAATTATTTCCATATTATAAGGTATTTTAGTGCTCTACAATTATTAAGTACCTATATTTTGTGTAACAAATAAATATAATCACGTCATTTAACAAAAATTAAATACATAACGCATTAAACAAGCGCAAACAACTCAACACAACAAAGTTGATTCAAAAAACAATTCCACTATCAAAATATTCAATGAAATACAATTCGGTTGTTGTTGCGAGTATGAAACATAACTCAATAGCGGAGATTTCAACCAGGGCTGTCAATTTCTCAGTTACAAGGTATAATCAGATTTTTAATCTTAGTCAATAAGATGATAGCCGAAACATAGTTTTGTCTCTACTGACAAAGAAAGAGAACTGAAGCGGATTGAAAATGCCATTTGACTGAGTAAAGGTCGAAATCTCAAACGGTACTCAAAACTTTAAAATCACAGTCTTATGCTTGGTAGAATGACAAGATAAGCATGAGAAAATAAGAGCCTCTTAATTTTGAGCAACGTAAGAGTCGTCGTATTATAAAAGTACTGTATGTCCATGCAGTAGGATAAATATATTCTAAAGGTAGCAGCCCTGGTTCGAGCGCAGCCGGTTGGAAAATGGCGGCCGCTGAGGGCCCGAGTGACCGGAGCACAGTTCCGGTGGGGCGAAATACCGCCCAAACGTTTGGTCAAGTCGTTCACTTGTTTACGAAAAACATAGCAAGGTTTTGCTGTTATTTTTTGTGTCAGATAACAACTGCGTTGGTTTCGGTACACAAAGGGTAAAAACGGGACCCTATTACTAAGACTCCGCTGTCCGTCCGTCTGTCTGTCACCAGGCTGTATCTAATGAACCGTGATAGCTAGACAGAAATTTCCACAGATGATTGATTTCTGTTGCCGCTTTAGCCACTAAAAAAATAATAAAATAAATATTAAAAGTGGGACGCCCATACAACACACGAGTTTTTTTTTGCGCCGTTTTGTAAGGAAGTCTTAGTGTGCAAGTCCGATGTTAAAACTTGAACGTCGATGCTCAAATGCGGTATTAACGGCCGCACGTCTCCTCTTCTCTTTTATACAACCTTAAAGAAATGTTAAGTAAAATAACATCAAATTAATTCTGCACACCAGCTCAGGCAAATATTAGGTCTAAACTACGTCAAGGTAATTGTTATCATAATATTTATTAATACGTGAAGCAAAAACTTTGAGTACAGTTTTACTAGAATTGGGCGCATGGAGGAGTATAAAATTTGGAACAGTTGAAGTTTATGTGAAAGAGGGTGCGCATAAAGCTAATTTTTTTTTAAATAACGCCAAAATACCTAAAATTAATAAAAATAAAGTTACACCCACTACCTCAGATTAATAACTTACACTACTATGCGTTTGTATAATAATTTAATTTCAATTTCAAATTTCATAGACACCATTATATATTTTTACATTTCATAGACACCATTTTACATTATATATTTTATTTCGTATCTAAGAGGCTAAAGAACACTAAAAAAGTTGAAACATATAAACGAAAATATGAAGAATTATGGTCGAATTTCGACCACAGGGCGACTTCTAGTCTTGATTAAATAGTTCTTTGCGTAGTTTATTTTCAAACGGAATTGCCTTATACTTGCGCTGGTATTGCAATCAATATTTAACTTCAAATTCAAATAATTTACACCTTGATAAGTTAAGGTAGATAGGTAGGATTGTACAAATGATGGTAATAGCCGTTCAGATCCAGTTTAATCTCAATTTAAACAAAGAGAAGAAAGGGACACAATAATGCTACCTGTTTAAATGTCACCTATTTACCGAGGAATAAAAAAATACAATGACACATTAATTTGGTTGATTTTTTGTTCCTTCCTTCCTTAAGATTAAATTGGATATTTAATAGGGTATAGATTAATTAAATATTAAGTACCTCGGTATTATAGCTTTGCTTGGAGCTTTAGTAGATAAAAAAAAAGAATCACAAAAATATTTTATCGGGTTCGAACCTAAGCCCACCACACACATTCCAAATTTCCGAACATCGCAAAAATGAACCAAACTGCCAATCAGACTGGCATTATTAGAGTTGAAATTATTGACATATTGTTTCACGACGAAAGAAAAAACAACTGTAACTTAAAAATGTGAAGTTTTCCAGAGATAAAACCTAGCTAGACCGATTTTTCTCCCCCAAAACTCCCTGCATACTAAATTTCATGTAAATACATGCAGCCGTTTCCGAGAATACGATTATATACAAGATTGTCTCATTTAAAGTATAAGATGTCCAATTGCTGAATCCTCAGGTTTTGTTATAATTGCTATACGCACTCCATGAGCTGTGGTAATTATTAATCTGGTGGGCAAATGACTGACCATGATTTCATATCATGCTGTGAGGAACAGGTCAGGTCATGAAATTAGATACCGTTGATGCAGTAGATAAAACATTAATTACTTAACTTTAGAGGTACATAATTCGACCGCAATGACCAAAGTTAAAATTAATGAATTTGTGCATGAATTCACGTACCTATCAAATCTAACTACACACCGTTCCGTGGTAGTGGGTAAGCCGTTTGATTCGCACTCGAGAGAGTATAGGTTCGATTCCCAGGTTGTGGCGTGTACCATTGAGACTTTTTCAAATCTCAAGTACATTATACGCACGCTATTACGATTCAGGAAAACATCGTGAGGAAACCCGCACAAGGTTAGCCTCAGACTTATTAATCAGTAATTCCTCTGGACTAGGCTGACTGTGTGATGAGAATGCCGTATAAGCTTGGACAACCATACGACATTTTAAGCTGTCCCACTACAGTATTTCAAGAGTGGATACTTCGCTCGAAGAGTACTGTATAAATCATTCAATAACGAATGGGAAGGCCCAAGTTTATACATCTCATAAGTGGAAACACTCTTGGTCTAAAATATATTTCTATTAGTTTTTCATAATTTTATACATTTACACACCTACATCAACAACACTTAAGCTTATACGTTAATCCTCTGAAAATCCCTATAAATAAGAGCCTGGGGGCGCAGAAAGTGGACAAGTTTAAAGTATAGCACCTACATCATAACTTTACGGCTGAAAACTTTTTACATAAATATCCTCCTGCTATTCCATACTTATGTTTATATATTGAATAGCATACTTATGTAAAAAAAATATAACATGCCGTTGCTGCGTTGATCGTCGCATGTCACTGCTGCGCTGAGCGTCGCATGTTACTGCTGCGATGCGCTGCGTTTGCTCGTTCGCTCATGAATGAACGATCAAAGCGAAGCCGACAAAGGTCTCTGCATTAACGCGCTCGGACAGTCGCATGTTAGCGCACCTAATACAAACAACTGTTGCATTATTGTGAAATGAACACAATGCGTCAATGAAACATCGTAAAACGCACATTTAATTATAAAATATCCTGATCCGATCAAATCTGACGAAAGAGATTCGATCCGTAAGAAGACCTAACTTTTATACCAAATAGATTTTAAGATAATTTTTATAAATTTTCCGCAAAAATTCCACGAATGTGACTTGCTTATAAAATATTATGTTCTCTATAGTGTATAAAGTGTAATTTAATGTGTAATCTATACTTCTATACTAATATTATAAAGAGGAAAGATTTGTTTGTTTGTTTGCATTGAATTAGGCTCCGTGAGCACAGGACCTATGTTAATGGGCACCAAATATAACTAGACCACGGGGAAGAACATAGGCTATTTTATATCGCGGCAAAATGTATGGTTCCCGCGAGATTTGTACGCACAAAATCGCGAGCAACATCTAGTTAAGACATAAAAATATTTTAATAACACTAATTATTATTATTATTAGGTCAAACCAATTTATCTAGTATGTTGTTGTACTCTGCAGCTGTTGTTAAGGTAAACTTTTGTTTTTATGTTATGAAAACAATGGTTGCTATGCACTAAAAGGGTTCAAGCCATTATCATCTTTATTTTGATGTAGTTTTTACTTGGTACAACATTGTTGTAAATAAGGTCAACTTATTTTACAGCAACAATGTGTCTCGTTTTCGTAGTAGCTTTAAAGTTTAGTAAGTTACCTATGTAGGTACTTCGATTTCATTTTAATAAAATATTACTTTTTTCCTCAATGATTATGATTAAAATGATTAAAAATAGGTGAAAATAATTATAAAATAAAAAAGAAGTTAAAAAAAATAAAGTTATCATATTCTTAAACATTCTTTCTGGCATTCGTAGCCCGCGTAGCACCACTACACCGCGTAGCGCTACGTAGGGACACGTAGCCTCGTAGCACATTTTTCGCAGAAACTTTTATAAATATCACGGGTGACGGGTGACATTCAATACTGCACTATAAATAAATAAATAAAAAAAAAGAAAACTATAAAGGTGTATTCACACGATCGATCGCGTACATCACAGTCGAGCGAGCGGAAGCCCCGGGCGCGGTTTTATCACGCACCCGCACTAACTAACTGCAATCTCTGTCTGTCTAACATAAACTGCAAAACAAACACGAAACGCGTAAAGTTCAAATTGAAAAAGCGAACATGATTCATATGATTAAAGCGTCAAAGTTATGCACGTATCGGCTGTACGTAAAATTTTATAAAAAGCAATTCCAGCTTATAAGCAGAAATTTGGGCTCTTTTTCATCAAACTGGATTTTAAATGTGAAACATTTATTGGTGCTTTGAAACTAAAATGCCTGACGAATTTTTAACCACTGCGACAATATTACTGTCGAACATTTGCCAGTCGTTCAAGACGGCTTCTTATTTATTAAAAATGGCTCTTTGTGATATAATGGAATATATTATATGGAATACATTCGTATTGTGCAATCGCCCGTTGACCCGTGAGGTCGTGATCAGTCGCAACTGGGTTAAGAGTTTATCTTTATGCTTCTGTACAATTCACAGACTGCACTTATAGATTACAAAAGTCGAACCATGTTAATCCCGCATAAGAAACATAACGCATGATAATTCAAAGTAAGAGAAAGACGTAAGTGCGATGCATAATTCGATGCAATCCCATAAGCCTGACTCTCATTAGTAACTCTATCTGGAGGCGAATAATGCCGTATCAGTGTTGCCTTATGTTCATTACTCAACTGCCATAACACCAATCCCGTGAAATTGTAATAATATTACTCACTGTTTGAACTAGCTATGTTCTATGACTTCATCTACACGCTATATTTTTGTTTAATATATAAATTGTGTAGATTTTATGGAATGGGATAGACAAGAACGTTAATAGTACAGCCGCAAACATAATACAAAAAAACACAAACGTTTCACGTCGGTCGGTCGGTTTTTCACGTCGGTTTTCCGCGAGGTTGTATGTTGTATTATTTCAGTCAAGTCAGCTAATTCATGTCAAAGCATGTCTCTTTCACGGTCACTTTTATTCAGCAATCTCTATTTAGTTACAAAAAACACTAAATAGAATCAGAATCACAAGTTTTATTTATTTATTAATCTCTTCAATCTATCTCGACATGATTTTAACTAAGTACTTTCACTTCTTTCACAAAATTACTAATACAGAGATACACCACCACATAATTGCACAAAACAGTGAAAGTTTATGATAGTAAACCCTCATTTATGTTATTCGTAACAGAGATTAAAGCAAAGTTGGGAAAGTGTCAAATAACTAAATAGTAAAGTGACCTTTAGAAATGTGCGGAGGTCAGGCAAATACGAGATGTAACGTTTTTATGTTTAATATTTGTGATTTAGGTTTATATATGAGCATTCTTGCTTCACCTGTGAGTGAAGCAGCAAAATTTTTGTATAAAATTATTTATTAATATATTTAGTATAAGTTATGATGGGGTTGGCATGCCTTGTATGGCAGAAGCCTCTTAAATAAAATAAAGATTAAAAAAAAAACATTCTTTCATAAAAAATATACCTTACTTTATTACATTGTGAAACTTTTACTTTTATTTTTGAAGTCAACGCTTTATTCTTATTTACAAATTAAGAGAATCAATATTAATAATTCTTCAAAGAAGTTTGTACATTTGGATGTGCACGTCAAGTACCTATTTTAATGTCATTTTTGTAAAAAAAAGTTTCATTTTTTTTTGCAAATATATTTTTTGCTATTTTATGAACAAGGACAGAACTTTGATCAATCTCCAATTAAATAAAAAGTTTTATTTTATATTACTGAAAATAAGCCTGTTTAACAAATCTGATGAGTAATGATGCTAAATACTTCGTCCTCACGCCCATGATATTTAATATTTCACAGTTGTCGAGCAACATTTATAAGGTCCATAAATGTTGTGGCCGATCGGCACACGTTGAAACGTTGAGAAAAATTGCCTTCCTCGAATGTTCCCGCCAAAGTTTACAGAACCAATATTATTATTGTCGAAGTAGCAGTTGTTTTTGGGGCTCGTTTACACTAAACAACATAGCAATCTTTAGTAGGTAACATAGCAAATATTAGCTAAGCAACATGACTTATTTGATAAGTAAGCTTTGACAATTGGTGTCGTATGCGTAATATCTTGTGCAATTTCAATAAACTCACGTATGACGTCACTTGCACGTTCAGCGTCACCTTGTGCGCACGTACACCTTTAAACCTTCACACCTTCCCAGTGGGAATTTAGAATTTCGTCTACGTTTCTATCGCGATAAAGGATTACGCTTGGAATCACAAATTATGGGATATAAAGAAAATTTATTGAAGGCATATTTAAAAGGATTTGTTTTGATTAATTCTCTCGGTCGCGCCCTTTGGTGCTATACAATTTATGTAACTTTATCTTTTGCCGTAGTAGATTTTATGGTTATCATAATATAAAATTACTTTTATTTTATGATATCCAAACAGAGATCTAAAAACAGTCTTTAACTCAACCAATTTTCATCAAATTGTATTAATAATTACGAATGCTTGAAAAGCAGACGGACGGACAGACAGACAGAGCGAAACTATAAGTGTTCCTTAAGTACGACGGAACCCTAAAAAGGACTTAAAATGTACCAACAGCATGTGACTTTAAAAATCTCATCAGATAATGTCAAAATAACTTTGCCATACCAATTACAGAATTTTAAAAAGTTTTTCTCAATCTCAAAAATAATAATCTAAATTAATTTCATGGACTTGATCCAAACATTAAATAAAATATAATAAACGTCAGGAAAACGTCTTCCACGCCTTTCGGCGAGGGCGAAACAAAAAAGGCGGGAGTTAGGGAGACCACCTGCTCCACGAGTTCCACGACGATAGGGATCATAATGTTAATTTAATTAAAGGACTAATCTAAATTGCAGACGACACTCCGTCGTCCATTAAAAGGATATTTAGCGGCGCCTCGGTCGGGGAAACTTACGAAAATATCTACAAAGACTCAAGAAATTCGGTTTTATATGTTGCTATTGAGTTTCTATGAGATGGTTTTATTTGAATAAGATTAATATTTGCAATTTAATCGTTTATAAAAGCGACAAATCGCTATCGAGATCAAGTCTAAACGATTTCTTGATTTGTCTCGGGAAGCCTATCCATTAATATTAACACTTTTAACTAATTTAAGCTCCATTGGAACTCATATTTACTATACATAGATGTATTAATAAATACTACTCTGCATTTATATAGCTTCAAAAGTGTTTACCTACTTAAAAAAATATTGCTTAGCACCTAGTATGCAATTAATTTTAGGAAGCCCCTAGCGCTAAACTTTACACATTTTTATACGGAGAAAAAAATCACTCCTATCGTCTGAATATTATACTTAAATTTCAACTTCAAGTTAAATTGAAACTTGGAATAGAATCAGTGTTCTCATTCTGCATTTAAAAATTATTTGTTACGAAGTAAACTTTATATTTCTATTTACGGCATTAATAATTCCTTATCACTAGAGTTTCCAGGATCTTCTGTATAATGTGAATAAATATTTAAAGAAATGCTAAAATCTCCGGCGCTCGGGAGCGAAGTAACAATTTTTATTGCTTCCAAATGGACGTTCTAAGTTTAATTAAACGGTAAGGAGGTATACAGTTATCTTAATAGCGGACAGCTGGTTTAATTTCTATTAAAAAAGGGCTCCGTCGGGCTCCGCGAGCGAAAAAGTTTACAGATAAAGTGCCTTTGCATCTTTATCACTTCGCAACAGGAGCGTCGAGTTCCGGCGACTTGAAGAGCTGCAGCTGAAGACAATTTATCAAAATACTTTATTGCTCTCCTACGTCCGCTAGGAACTTTTCACTTACTCGCAACTTTATCCCTTTAATTGAATGCTTTCAACTCTTTAATACAATATTATTTATTATCATCATCATCATTATCATTTTTACTATCATCAGCTATCGTTATAGATTTTTTAATTAGCTTTATAACGAATTTTAGAACTGATTGTAAAAATTAAGGGCATTGTAGGAAATTACGTATAATCTTACTCTATTATTTTCTATATCTATGCTTTATTATTTTCACATTTGTATTATAACGTATGCTTCACACTTTCCCTTCAAAAAAGTATTCCGACATTTCACAAATCAATTTCAACCAAAATTTTAATCAGAGTTTAAATCTATCGGTGGTTTTATAACGATCCATTAGTCTATTAGCCGATCCGCCCAAATCATGTCTGATGGACTCCCGCGCCGCCGCGCCGCCGCGCCGGCCGACAAAGCCTGTAATCTGAATGGGCTTTATGTGCGTCAGGGCTAAGCACGTGATGTATGCACTAGAAGATAAAATTAATATTAAATACATTCACTTTTATGTGACAGACGCCGAAATCTAGTAGTAAAATAATATGGCCGCAATCACGATAGCTAGCACACGCGCTGTGTGTTGTGTTGTGAAAATGTAAGCGACAGAAAATGGTATCAACAGGTAGGTTAACAATTTAGTGAATAAATATTTTGCGATTTGCGTAAATACTGATGATATAATTAACATTTTTTCTCGCATAATATTATAATATTATCGAATATGAATATTCAAACGTTTTGCTCCAACCATTTGAGAAGCTAAAACTTTTTTAATATGACATTGTTTTGCAAACGATTAAAAGTGTTACAAAGTACCTTTATTCAAATCGGATATAACTGAGCGGTTCGAGGCAACAAAAGTCAAGATATTCCACACACTTGAGCTCGCTTTGTGCATTTCCTTTTACTTGACGTGCCGTGGAGGAAATCACTTAACTCCAATACAGTCAAAGGCAGATATTTTATGACGAAACTTACGTCCGACTTCATCGTACAATATGAATTTACATAATATATTCAATTGATCGCTTATATATTAAAACCAATTAAGACCGCGCTATTACAAATATTAGTAGAAAAAATGTTATGACCCAAACTTAATTGAATAAATAATTTGAATATAAATATTGCTAGCTATTTTTCAAAAGCTTTGTTATATGAAATAATGATAATTACTGTTTAGAAATAGGCTTATACGAAATACACATGTCACTCGGAAAATGGAGAACCTAATTTATTTAGGTGATTTGCACAAAAAAAGCGAATCATTGAGGTTGATGTGGTATTGTTTGAAACACTTTACATTTTTACCATCTATTGCCGTCATTATTTTAAATAGAAATTGATAGAATAAAATAAACAATAATTATTTAAAAAACTCAACAAGAAGTAAAAGGAAAAGTAAAAGTTTTTTCAAGAGCATTTTATTTGCTCAGACCGGACATCGCTTTACTATGAGAAAGCGGTTTAAGTTGAAAATATTTAAATGTCAAAAGCCAGCGTCGTATGTTGAAATGTTAGCGTGATAGCGTCACATTAACATTTTGGCTAGGTTTAGTAAAAACATAAATCTGCATAGTAAAAATGTAAAGGAAAATAAATGATATGCGATAAAACCTGTATAAACAAATACAAAACATAACCTTCAGATATCTACTTTTTTTAATGAAATTTACGGGGCAAACGAGCAGATGGTTCGCCTGATGGAAAGCGATTACCGTCGCCCATGGACACCCACCCGCAATACTAACACATTTTTAATAAGACCTTGATTCCGGTCGCGTCACCCACATTTATAAACGTGTATAAAAATAGACAATAAACACGGGAAGGTGGCCATTTTAAACGTACATGTCTCGTAAACAACGTCTGACTGGTTGATTACAACAATTTTCATAAAACATTAATACCGCGCTCGCATGACAGTGCCGTAGTTAAAGTGTATGTAGTCAAACAAAGAATTCTGGAACAATGGCCCTCAGCGCATTCCGATTGTTACTTTTGTGAAGACGCACAAACATACATACATGCAAGGCTTGCAGCCGGCAGAGATATAATGAGTTCACAATTTTTCGTAACGTTTTTCCAACATTCGCTAAAGGACAAGATATAAATAAAACAACGATATTTGAGTATAATAAAGTCAACTTAATTTTGAAAATTGGGTACGAAAGTAATTAGTTTGTTTTTATTAGGGAGACGACTACATGTAAAATGATTAGTTTAATTTAGTACTAGTAGGTTAGTAATTAGACAGAATATATAAAAACATAGAAAAAGGTTACAAACTTTTTTGCTAAATTAGTAAAAAAAAACCTACATCATTAATTTATTTACATCATATACAAAAACATTTGAGGTAAGTATGAATTTAAATGACTAAATTTCGGAGATATTTATAAATATGTTCCTGCGGCCTTATGTTTTATACACTGTTACTCAATAGTGACGGCACAGTTAGGTACGACTTTTGTATACTAAGGCGGGTCAATAAGTCCGTGACTTTTTGAATTTATAACCTCCTTACTGAAAAAGCAACACTACTCCTGTCAACAGGCATCTGTCAGTTGACTCCTATCAAAATTTGAACTCGCTGCGTCAGTTAGTTTGTGTTTTACAGCTATCTTTATCAGACTATCCAGTAACTTAAGGAAACAATGTAAAAAAGTGAATTTCGTGTGCTTATTAAGCATTATTTTTTGCGAAAAAAAACCATTACCGAGACCAAGGCTAAGTTTGATAAATACTATGGGGACTCTGCACCATCGATTTCAATGGTAAAAAAGTGGTTTACTGAATTTCGTTGTGGCCGTACAAGCACTGAAGATGCCGAACGTCCTGGACGCCCAGTTGAGGTCTCTACACCCGTAACAATCGAAAAAATTCACGATATGGTGTTGGCCGACCGAAGATTGAAAGTGCAAGAGATTGTGGAAGCCATAGGCATCTCGCATGGCTCAGTGGTTTCAATTTTGAATGATCACTTGGGCATGAGAAAGCTTTCCGCAAGATGGGTGCCGCGTTTGCTCACAGTCGACCACAAACGCAATCGTGTAACAACTTCACAGGAAGGTTTGGCGTTGTTTAATCACAATATGGAGGAGTTTTTTAACCGTGGATGAAACATGGATCCATCACAACACACCAGAGACCAAACAACAGTCAAAACAGTGTGTTTCTAAGGGTGAATCGGCGCCAAAGAAGGCCAAGGTGGGTTTGTTAGCCAATAAAGTTATGGCGACTGTTTTTTGGGATGCACGTGGGATAATCCACATTGTCTATCTTCAAAAGGGAAGAACAATTAATGGGAAATATTATGCCAACTTATTGGACCGCTTCAATGAGGATTTGAAAAAAAACCGACCTCATTTGACCAAGAAAAAAGTTCTTTTTCACCAAGACAATGCAAGGGTGCACACATGTGCAGTTGCCATGGCAAAAATCCATGAATTGGGCTATGAATTGCTCCCAGATCCACCCTATTCTCAAGATTTGGCTCCGAGTGACTACTTCTTGTTCCCAAACCTGAAAAAATGGCTCGGTGGAAAAAGATTTGACTCCAATGATGAAGTCATCTCGCAAACAACGGCCTATTTTGAGGACCTCGACAAATCATATTTTTTGGAAGGGATAAAAAAATTGGAGAAGCGTTGGACAAAGTGTATAGAGCTCAAGGGGGACTACGTTGAAAAATAAAATGATTTATTTATCAAAAAATCTGTGTTTTATTCCAAAAGTCACGGACTTATTGCCCCGCCCTCGTAGATCGTTTTCACGAGACTTCAGAAATTTTGTATATAAATCACTGTACCTACCTACGAAAGTATTGATTTTTAGTCTAATGTTTCTTCTGAGAAATTACTCATATTTAAGAGTATGTACTATTCATTTATGCAATAAAAAAATCAGTCGTCTAGCCTATTAAGGCTAATCTTGCCAACACAGAAAATAAATATTCGTTTCATTCATTTAGATATGGATCTAATATTCGTAAACTGATACTTTAAAGAAAGAAGCAACTACAACTTAATAAATACCACATCACCGATGCTTTCGGCGAACATAAAGTCCTCATATATTGTGCCGATACGGTCTTAGACGTAAAACTATTGGCTATAAACATGTGATACAAGTGAGATTGTCCCCATTTGAAATTCAAATACGGCTCCAGGTGAGGACGCTGAGCTCCCGTGCGGTTTGGTCTCACCTCAATTGAATTTAGCTCGTCGACTTACGGACCTCCTGACAATCCGCCTTAGGATAGGACTATATAATCCGGAATCCGGCGGGCCCGGGAAAGATTGGAGCACTGAAAATAGAACTCTGCTCTTATACAATAGATCTGAAAAAGGATCACACAAGTATCGAGTCAGATTTAAATTTTCAGTGCTCGAAATTTTCCCAATAGTCCCATATAGTCCCAACCTTACGAAATTTACTCATATCACCCAACACAAATAGCGCGAACACACTCTCTAACAGCCTGGTGTTAGCCAATTGTGGGCGCAGTTTTAGGGTCAGCTTACACCGCCACGATACGCGACGTTACGCATTTTTGTGTAATGAATAAAGCTCAATATGAATAACTATCTTAAAAATGCAGCACTATGTCGCGTATTGTTTCGTTTCGATCTGAATTGACCCTTAGTTACTACTTCAGTCAAGAAAACTTAGCTGCTACGAGATATTCTGAAAGCGATTGATGCTGAACAATATTGTATATATTGGAACGAAGTTCCTTATGGCGCGTTGCGAATTGTATTGGGGCTGGACGGATTAAAGGCACGACACTTTTTGCCACTCGAAATCACAATGTAATAACGACTATTAAGAATGATACAAAAAACGACCTTATCACCTTGACAATAATGTAGAATTTTGCAATTACACATTGTGACTGTTATGACTGTTATATATTGTGACTAGCTAGCCGGGCCTTAGGTAGGCGAGCAATGGGACGGAAGAGCGCTTGATGTTATTACTCAGTACGGAGCCGGACTTCGCGGCGGCAACACTGCGAGCAGCAAGCAACCCGCCCCCTCACCCCTGTCCCTACATAAGGCGCTGCCAAATAGTTCCGCGCGCACTATATATACTTACTTAGTTCAACTATTTGTTTTGTATAATATAATATATTATATCTACATATACAGATAAACAAAATTGAAGTGTCTGTTAATTAACAGCTTTTATTTTCACTTAATGCATTTAAAAGTATGATCGGTACTTACAATAAAATATAAATTGTTAACATTTTTCTTTCCGTTTGTCAGTCTGTGTGTTTGTTCCGGCTAATCTCTGTATATATATATTTCTTCCAAAATAGGCTTCAATTCTTCATTATCAACTATATATTTATATTATAATATATATATTATAACTTCGTTCCATCCGGGTGTCCCTTGACACCTCTCAATTTTTTTTGTCCAACGAGTCTTTAGTCTTGCTGATACTGGGAGAAAACTGAGTGAAGACTTTCTGTAAGTATTAATTCAATTTCCCTCCAATATACTACAATATATATAACCGCATCCTTTTTGGAAGTCGGTTAACATAGTTGTAGGTCGATCCATATCTGTACAAACATAGAGTAATATTTACACAGTCGCTCACACTTCTTGCGATGGTATCCCCCCGATATGAACACGATGTTATAATCGATAGCTGAAGCTTTATTGGCATTTTCCTCTAAATATTTACCTCTGTTATTACGCTTTTGTTTACTTGCTATCCAATACACGAATTTGAAATAACAAAATATAATCGAATGTAAATAAAAATGACTCAAGTTTTTTGATACATTATTATAATAATACTGCTGAAGCAAAAACTTTCAGTACCTACAGTTTTACGAGAATCGTGCAACGGTAGAAGTATGAAATTTGGCCGCTATTAAAGCCAAAGTAATTTTTTTTATTCAAAGTTGGTTTTACTATACACTTTCTGAACGTTTACCTACCACCGGTTCGGGAACTAACCTGGTTATTATTGCTTTTCGTATTGAACATACTTAAATTTTTTCTAACATACAACACATTGTCCAAAATGTATTGAGAAGCATCGGTCAGAATTCCTATTTCTTTGAACTTTTCTCTCAGTGATTCAAAGCAGGACATTTTGTAAATCGAACGTATTGCTGGCTTCTGCAGCACAAATATTGTAATATTGTAAAGTTTATGTGCAGTAAAGTAAATACATAAAATTATTAAAAATAACAACAATACACACTGCCGTGCGTTTGATAGATACAATTTTGTTACATGTTAACATTTGTTACAGCAAGTACATTTTGTTTCTATTTTAGAGGCCCTTGAGCCTCTAAAAACCTCAAAGACTCACATCACGTATACGACTTAAAAACATCTCAATTATTATGGGTGAATTCAGCCTCTAGTTATTATAAAAGTAGGAGGAGTTTACTAGGTCCTTGTTTGTCTGTAGACTCATTAGGCCGACACTGACCAAATTTTACTGCAAAAAGACGTGATAGTATATTTCATTAATGCTTAGGGCAATTACATACTTACAGCGACTTGTTTTATTTTAATCTAGATTGCAATTTGGGCGTCCTGAAAGTTCCACTTGGACTTGTGGCTAAATGGAACTAAGTCTTAATCCTAATGGTAATTTATAAGCAAGCGTCGTTAGTGGTACTCGGCTAATGCGTTTGCTGACTAGTTGGCGAGCTTCGGAGTTCACAAGTCACTCACCACGCGCGCTGACGAACTTCGCAGCCGGGGTGAAAGGTTAAATAGTAGGAAACTAAATGGTCAACTACTGATTACTCCTCTATATTTAGTGATCTGTGGTCTTCACATTTAATTTAATTAGTAGATTGAAACGTAAGGGGAATTACTTAAATATTTACGTTGATATTTATACTATATTTTCAAGTTTTATTACTTAGAAAATCCTCTAGATTCTATCAACTAAAGCTAAAGTAACAAATTGAATAACCAATTCTACGAGCGAGCTCAAACCAAGCGTGTAACATTTTAAGAAAACACAGGAACAAATGAAGGAAAATAGAACTTTGGGTAGGGGCGATTAAATTCTTTATTCACGTCGAGTGTCGAGTGTCGAGCGGCGCACGAACGTCGGCGTCTTCCGACGTCTATATCTACGGTGATATTTCTCCACTCCTTACGAGATACGCAATTTGCTGGAGCAAAAACCGAAGCTGATAGATAAAACGCAAACTTTATTCGGAATTTGCCGTGCGAATGCTTGTTTACGTGGCACGGTTGCTCGTTACTAAACTCAATTATAAGGCTTAAACAAAATTCAATCTGTTGCCTCACAGTGCGTAATGCACACCTGTGAATATTTTCAAACATTCAAGTTTTAGTAAATATATAACTGTGATGACCTCTGTGGCTCAGTGGTTGAGCACGTTGGTTTTCAAGCCGGAGTTTAAATCCCGCCGTTGTAACAAAAAGTTTTACTGTGTTTCTGGGTTATAGATGTATATTAAATATGTGTATAATATACTAAAAATCTTAAATATATGTATAATATTATAAAAGTATTAAATATACTTCCCATTGTCTGGTCTCCATAATACAATTTCTTCGAGTACTTAGCATGGGGCCAGATTGACGTGATGTGAAGCGTCCATATATTATTATTATCTGTTAACTTTTTTTATTAGTTAATATAAATATAAATGGATATAATATGTATTGAAATATGTTAGAAACTACATCAAAATAATAGGGATCTATTGTCTTAAATCTCCTATGACTTAAAATATAAAGATAATTATTGCCAATTAAAGCCCTGTATTTGACATAAAATAGATAACCGCTATGAAATTAAATTCCTTGCATAGTCTGTGGACTCTGTAGGTATCTCAACAACCGCACAGAAGCAGACGTTCTGATTGATGACCCCAATCTCGCTTCCGAGCCTCTATAAAAACATACAAAATATTCACACTCATACCGAACATTCTCAATCCAATCTCCCTTGCAGCAATAAAATGTATAAACGGCAACGAAGCACCGAGATGTAGACAATAAATTGAATAACGCTAAGGATAAATCAGATGCAAACGGTAAATTTATTAAGTCGTTGTTGTTTTGAAACGATAGCTCTTTATAATGTTATGTTGTTTCGAGGGGAAATTAAGTTATCTTGTAGACTAGAACCTATAAGGGAAACGGATAAATTAAAACTGAAAGTTACCGGTGTTATCACATTTTTATTTCTTGTGTGTTTATTATTATTGTACAAACTCGTAGACAATTTCTCAGAATAACTTAGCTGAATTTTCGAAGTGAGCAATTCTGTCCACTGCACTGAACTTGATTATAGGT
The DNA here is from genome assembly GCA_963565745.1 of Phengaris arion. Taxonomy (NCBI): domain Eukaryota; kingdom Metazoa; phylum Arthropoda; class Insecta; order Lepidoptera; family Lycaenidae; genus Phengaris; species Phengaris arion. Next base: position 13,104,891 of record OY751445.1, on the reverse strand, counting down.
ATTCATCATTGTGATCTTTAAAATGTATGCTTTAGATTGTAGCAGATTAATGGCCGAATACTGAAACGCTAATCAAAATTAGGACCTCCTATTAACATGCTGTCGCTGTCTATGCATAAATGACAAGGACATCATGCCACTTAATTTAATAAGAAACTTATCTCATATGTTAAAACCCCAGCTCTCATCCTGCTAGCAGGAGCTAGGGAAAGCGAGGACCCTTTTAATAATTCACTCGCTGCAGAATTTTACCTACACATCAGAAACGTGTTATGAATCTGCAGCTTCTGAAACGAGTCGAGTCCGGCCGGTGCCGGAGCTTAACCCTGGAAATAAATGAATAGAGCGAGTAATTGCCTGCGACTCATTTCCCCGTTGTATTTCACTAAAATGTAAGACTTCTATAAAACTTTGTTTTGAATTTATGTCAAGACGAGAATTTTTAATGTTGAAGTGATAGTAATTAAAATGGTCATTGCCATTTATATTGTTATAGTAATATTTTCTGAATAAAAATAGTATATAATATATATTATATAGAAAATAATAGTAGTAATATTATTGATACTACATTTGAATTATTGTATATATATTTGGTCTTATAAATATACAATAATTCAAATATAGGTCAGTTAGGTCTGTAAAATATGTTGCTAGATAGTATTGAAAACATTATAATATAAGTCAGTTTAGCTTGGAGCATCCTACTACTAGTAATTTGAAATATTATGACGATGGAGGGATGTGTTTTCTCTCTTTCATGCAAAAACTATTGAACGAATATTTATGAAATTTGGAATGGTTGTAGTTTATGCTGTGGATTAAAACAGGTTACGTTTATAAACCGAAAAAGTACAGTTTTCCTTTATAGAAACTGTATTTACGCGAGCGGAGCCGCAGGCAAAATCAAGTTAAAAAATATAATTTAACAATTTATAGTTGAATACTTACTTGAGGTATATTAAATTGGTTAAACCATTTGCCCGTAAGTCTTACATTAAGGTTAGTGTAAATCTACGGTCATCAATCAGTGACTGATTCCATGGACTAAGTGTATCTTCAATACTCTTTTATTGTGTACACCCTCTTTAAGACAGATGGGAAACAATAAGGAATGACACATTCATTCGTCAAAATATACTGGCATTGGTTTATTGGCAATGGTTTTAAAGGATAAAGTGTGTTTTATATTTGAAGCGTTTCCTTTCAGTTTCTGTCAATGAAATGTTCATTTCCCTTTCATCATTAGTTCCGTTCAACAGATGGTAGATCATAATATACTTTGTTGAAAAGTATTTAAAATTCCGCGGTGCGTCGTCGACTCAATCTGAATATAATTATCATATAGATTAAAAAGAAAAATTAAAGTCGATGAGAATCTAACAAGTGGCAAGAACATTTTTTCCGATCACAATTTTGCATTTGACGAGAGGACATAATCAGCGTATACGAGCGGAAAATCGAACCCGGTATCATCGGATCGTGGATATTCGAGAACTCTAAGAAGCCGGGCCGTCTCGACAGAGGCTCTGATTTAAATTGCAGATGCCCCTCGGGAGGGAGCGCCGACTCGCGATATGCTAATCATAGTCAAGCCAAGGATTATCCCTGTTTACACTCAACAAACTCACTTAATTTCGAGCTTGACAGACTGCCTTGTCATATTAATTGTTTCTCAAATTGAGGCCGCCGATATCATCGACAATTGGAGATTGGAGACATTTTAATTTGTTATTATGAATTGATTCGGATTATGTCCTTTCATTTATATGGATGAGAGCCAGTTTAAAGTCAATTGTATTATTATGTCATTTTGGAAAGGGTGTTTACTGTATATTATATTTATTTATTTATTAATTCATACCAATAAACAAAAAATATAAAATAAAGACTAACAAAACTGTTCTTCAGTTTGTCTGTAGGATAATATTATGTTATCATATTATATATTAAAAGTGAAGCAAAAACTTTGTATTCCGTTTTACAAAAAATATATATATCATATGCGAATGGAGGGGTATACAATTTGGCTCAGTTAAAACTTTAGGTGGAGCGAGCTGCATTATTATTACACACTATACCCAGATTAATTACTCAACACTGTCATGCGTATGATAAAATTTTGTCACACGTTGACGGTTGTCAATATGTTTTCAACATTCAATAGGCAACATTAATATTTTTTTATTTCGTGCCTAAGAGGCAAAAGAACGTATTTACACAGTAGCCGACCACTTATAGTTTATATAAAACACCAATTTTACCAACATTGCGTGAGACGGAAACATATTTTTGTGAAGGCGTAAAGATTTAGTTACGTGCAATCACTTAGGTATTCTAGTGTTACTGAAGCAATAAAGCATCCTTTAATTAGCACAGTTTAATATCTATTTACAAATTTAATGGTACCTAAAAGTGACTTAAAGGGGTACAGGAGAAACAAGCGAAGGTCGGGCACTAACAATAAGCACGCCGCAAACTTGGTAAGTCGACCGGAGTTGGCACTAATGCGAATTTATGTCGACGGACTTACCGGCCACCCGGCCAATATCGATCCTATACTATTACACCAATTGCGCTCCAAATTTAACTAGTACGCCGTTTGGACGAAGCCGATTAATTGAGAATTTCGAATTTGATAACGTTAAAAATTATTTTTTTGAGGTATCTTTCTTGAATATGTTCAATTTGTTTTATCACCACAAAACTAAAAACAAATAAATACAAGTGTGGGCATGATATGAGTGTATCTCATCTTTTAATAGAATGCACAGCATATAATATTGAAAAATAATTATGTAACTTACCCTGTAGGGGACTGTATTATTCCACAGGGTTTCGACCGCCGGCTCAGACTAGACTCGAAGATAGCAAGGTTACACCGATTTGGGCAGGGCCGGGGCGATAATAAACACTTATTTGAGGAGAACGTTTTTCACATTTTTTGCTTTGCTTACCTGGCTCATGGCAATGCCGTATAGAGAGCCGCGTACGCCTCTTTCGGGCCGATTTGCCATCTCGCTTTTGCCTCTCTATACGGCTATTTTCCATAATTTTCCCTATATTCCATGAGCCAGGTGAAGTAAAACGCATTGTGTGAATCTCTTTTTTGTTTTTCCCAATATATATATATATAGGAAGTGACCACAACGACTGAAGACGTGGTTGAACTACGTACCTACTTACACGTGAGTATGTGTGCGTGCGCATGATTATGCCTAGTCGAGCGTCAGCTTGTTCGATAGTACAATATGCAGCTAATTAACTATGGTCTACATTATAAACATGTTATTTATAATGTATTTATTACGAATGAGCCCGCAACAAATGAAGAAAATAATAATGAAGGAAATAGCGTAGGACAGTAAAATAAGCACTTTATACAGGACATTAATGTTTGAAGATTTTTAGTCTAACAAGGCAATGTTCTATTCGGTGGGGAAGGTATCTCAGTCAGCTGCGAACACGGGTTGATACGTTTAGATTAGAATTGCGCTGCCTCGCCTCATACTGGGCGTCATAGTAATTCAACAAAACTTGGATTAAATTTGATATAGTTATTATAAAATTAAACACAACATTATTTTTAAATACTATTACATTTTTGATAAATCGTGGCTTAATTGACAAAAAGTTAATTAAGTTAGATAGAGTAATGTTTTATCTTTCAAAATGAAGGTATGTTTTTAAAATGCAAATTGAATTTGAGTGTTATTTTGACTTTTATCAACCCTCTCACATTTGTTTGCTTTTAGTTTAGGATTTTTTAATCCAAACCGTAGTAGGCATTTAGGTGTCGGAATAAAAACGATTTACCCGAGATTAATAGATGCCTGTACAACTGAATTTCTATATTTTGCGAAAAGAAAACTTGCACGACAGTGTCACGCTCAAGAAAAATATAACGATACACTTCCATTTCGGTTCATGTCGTCACCGTAACTGGCCAATTATTTTAAATTAACACCGTACGAACGACAGAGAAAGGACAGTCGGCGACCGTCGGTATGAAATATAAAAGAAATAAATTTGTTGTTAAATTGTCTCACGTTGGGCGCCAAAGTTAGCGATATGTGGTTTGCCGCACGAGTTGTAATTAACACCGTCTCGTGTGCTTACCCCCCCCCCCTCCCCTCCCCCGTCCTCCTGTGCCTGCTCCCCTCCCCTGTCGTTCAGTGAGGTGCAGCGATTGAATTAAACTTGGGGCAGGCTTGTTGCGGTTCGGCTTCGGGGTTGGTTTTGTCGAGCTCTGTGTAGCTGCGATTAAACTGGCAATACTTGTTCGGCGTTTATTAGTTTTGCGATCGACCTTTTTGTATCTGGTGAACTCCGATAAACGGCAACACTCGCAACGATATTAACTAAGCTTCCTTAATTAAGGCGAAAGTGAACATTCGTGAATGAGTCGAAATAAAAGCTCTTTATATCTCAAAGAGATTTAGATAATTTATTAAGATTATCCTAGGATCGACAGTATTATAATTTAGAACTTAGAATTGTTATATTTTCTTAAATTCCTACTTGAAGAATTTCCAAAATAAATATTAGATCCACAAACAAATTTGTAGGTTTTAAGTTATTATAAAATAAATTCCATGAAAATAAAAAACCCATCCAGGTTACAAGGTGGAAAATGAAGACGTAGAGATTAATTAATCAAAAAAACTCATTCACGATTCATTGCAAGAAGTCAAGGGGATACATTCTAAGAAATATAATGATGAGAAAGCGTAAAATATAACTCAAAATTAGAACCTTTCATAAGCACCGTTTTTATGCAAAGCTTCGTAAAAACCACATTTGTAAACATAAATTATACATGAGAACTCTGAATAAACACAGCTAACGAGGTGATAACAAAAACAAGAAAACAGAATTAAAAAAGACGCAGCACTCTTTCCGAGCTACGTGTCGCCGGGGCTCAATGTCAACAGTTACAAGTTTTTTCCACACACAATGAGCTACCGAAACAAGGAGTGTAGAGCACTAGGAAGAGAGGGGAGGTGCGGAGAGGGGAGTGGAAGGGTGGGGGGGAAGAAAGGAGGGTTGTTACACTCCACGTAGAGCACAATTAGCGCGCGCGACTCAACACAGCTTGAGTTTTAACAACGCGGCTCGCAGCACTCGGCATTATTCACGACGATGGCCGCCCCGCGGGACGAGCGCGGCCCGACATACTAATGCTAATTACTTTTCACATACTGTACGAGTGTAAATGTACGAAAATGTTTTAGACGGTTGACAAGTTTAATAAGGGCAATGGGTCAAGTATGGTACACCAGTCATTATGACGCCATTGTCACCGTGTAATTATTATCTATCAATGACTTTATAGGTTTTATAATTATGTTTTAATAAGTGACTGAAAAATAATGTACACACACCGGCATATTTAGCGGAACATAAAATGAAGGTTTGATATCATTATCATATAAGGTTGCTGGCTGGTTTATACGTCATTTAATTTAAAAAGAAATATTTTCAAATTAAGAAAACAACTGAACATCACATTTTATGCAATTGTTTTAATTTTATTCAAATACACCTTATCTGGAGCGAACTTCGAGTATTTCTTCCTTCTGAGTTTGATTTAAAATTTCTTTGAAATACTGTTTTTTGTTAGTTTAGGTAGTTTTTAATCGCGTATCTTTTTGGAGTTGAGGACTGAATTATGCCTGACTTAGCCCCAACGGAGATTGCCAGGGCACTCGAAATGCGAAGAAATGGTCAAACCTACAGAGTGATATCCAGATATCTTCGTCGACCAGTTTCAACGATCCATCGCAGTATCCAACGGTTCAAGGAGACCGGTACTTATGTGAGAAGAGCAGGACAAGGCAGAAAAAGACGCACTTCGAGGAGGGATGATCGTTTCATTCGGCTTCTGAAACCCGACATGAGTTAGAAGCAGTGCGGGGTGTAACCGTAAGTGAGCGTACGGTACGAAGAAGGTTCGAAGAAGCTAGTTTGGGTTCATTTGTGCCCGCCAAGACTCCAAGGCACGAGGTAAATCATCGTAGAAACAGGTGAACTTTTGCTCAGGAACATCGACTTTGGAACGCGGACCAATGGAGTAAGGTATAGTTTAGTGATGAGTGCAGAATTCTCTTAAATCAAATTGACGGCAGGCAAAGAATATATAGACGCAAAGGAGAACGATACATTCAGACAAATTTTGAAACTACAGTTGCATACGGTGGTGGATCAATAATGGTTTGGGCGGGCATTTGTTTGGGAGCTCGCACAGACTTGGTAGTGATTGACAGAGGGAGTCTGACTGCAGACCGCTATATCAGAGAAGTTTTAGAAGAAAATGTCGTACCGTTTGCCCCATATATCGGTGACGATTTTCTTTTTATGCAGGATAATGCTCGGCCGCATATGAATATCACTGTTATGGAGTGGCCGGCGAGATCACCGGATATGAACCCAATAGAGCACGTTTGGAACTTGCTGAAAAGAAAAGTTAAGTCCAGATTTCCAGCTCCTGCCAACGTGGGTGAACTGCGAATCGCCGTAGTTGAGGAATGGCAGAGACTATCCCAGGAGACCATCGATAACATCATTCTCAGTATGCCTAGACGGGTAGAAACTTTAATAAGAGCACGTGGAGGAAATACGCGATATTAATCACCATTTTTCTAATTTAATTAATTGTTATTTTAATACTAATTTTCACTTTTCCCGGTTACATGAAAAGTTCAATAATACACCATTTTTCACAAATAGCCTTTACTCGCAAAATCTGTTCTTAATGTGATCTCATTTTAAGTAAAACAAATGAAACTTTAAATAACAAAAGAAGTGTACTAAGTAGATTTTAAAATAAAACCATATTTTTTTAATTATGGATCTTTTTTTTGTGTTCCGCTAAATATGTGTGTTTAGTTCATAACACGATTGAATCATCAATGTGGCCCTGTGCTAAGTATCCGAAGAACTTGTGTTACAGGTACCAGACAACTGGAAGTTTATTTAATTCTGTTATACTATACGTAATACGTATATTAATTATTTTTATTACTTTATACATATCCATGACCCAGGAACACAAAAAACTTTTTGTTCCCTCGGCGGGATTCTAACCCGCGACCTCCGGCTTGTGAGCCACAGAGGCGTCATCTGATGACTGGTGTGAATTCAATTCCAATACTATAAAACCACATCACGAAATAACTATTCACTAATCACAATTCAAAACTGAGTGTATAATAAAACGGTGAAAGGCATGAAGTTTTAAAATAAAAATACCACCTTAAAAATTTTGTGTACAAATAAAATTTAAGCGGTAAAAATTTCATCATCTTAACGCAATTGCTAGGACTTCTTATCCCCAGGGAGACCGACGGCTGGGCTCCGTCGGGGACGGGCTCTTTTTACGTTAATGTTACTTAATATCATTCAAAAAACGTTTAGCTAAACATCGCCAAGAAATATTCTGCCCTCATTATATTGATGCCCGACTAAGCGACATTATTTGTAATTTAATTTTGCATTAAGCAAATTGCGCGAATAGACTTCTCTTGGCCTTAAAACTGCCATTATTAGATTGCCAATCAAAAGGAAATTCTCGAAAATGGTCACATTACAAATCGATAAAAATGTAATGTATTAAGTACATAGCTAAGCTTTAAACTTTTCGTAGAAGAAATTATAAATATAATAAATTAAAAATTTGATTACAACGTACAATATTAAATTTTAATAATACGTTATTTAATTAATACGTTAATTGACGTAAATAAAAAAATACTGGCCTGCAAAAGAAAATACTAGAAAAAATTAGATTTTTCAAACCTCAGAGATTTTAACTAACCCTGACACAAAAACAGGTGTTATAAGTTTGACGTGTCTGTCTGTCTGTGCGTGGCATCGTAGCTCCCAAACGGATGAATCAATTTGGATCTAGTTTTTTTTTTGTTTGAAAGCTGACATGATCGAGTGTGTTCTTAGCTATAATTCATCATCAACATCTCGCTCACTGCTTGACAAAACGGAGGTTCTTCAACTGTTTAATTTTGATTATATTTAACATTTTACAGAACAGTTTTAGATTGCTGATAAAATTTTCTATGGCAGTATTTTATTCAAAATCTTGTAACTTAAATTTAGAGTAGTATTTGCTTTTGCTGGCCAGTGTTTATTGCGATCATTTGTTGTATGAACAATCAGTGACCAAATCAAGAAACAGCTCCACCCCCAGTCTGAAAACTCATTGATCACATCAAATAAAACTATTGTCATGATCTCTGGCCCATATTTCCTCACCGTAGAGGAAATATGGGCAAGATATATGGGCCTATACCCTACCTTGATACATGGATAATCCGAAGTATTTTCAAACTTCTGGCTGATTGTAGATTATTGATTTCTTAGGTTTACGCGAATATTGTATATTTTTTTTATAATTTTATTTTTTATTTTTGTATAATTTTATATATTTTTAAAATCACCGCGGCTTCAAGATACTGTTACTATGTTTTGCGTGGATCGGAACACAAATAATAATTGAAGAATCTTCGGGTAGTTTGAATATCTTCAACAAATAGGACAATTGACACCTCAGTCCTCCCGTGACCACGGCTGCTGGAAAGTAGCCGAAACGTCGGAAAAAGAAAAGTGCACCGCGACACAATCCGTAAGTGTTTAAAACAATGATTGTAGGTTAATTGGTACAACGCCTGTATACTGGGAAACATTCCACACCATCTCATTATGAGCTGATTTTTACAGATACGGGTTATTAACACTGCATTTAAAAGGGTCTGTTAAGTTTAATGATTGAACAATTATAAAGGACCTTTCTCCAAATAGTTAATTGTAGTTAAAATATGAAAGTAAGCGGGAAAAACTCAACTTACCTACCAAGACGACACGTAAAAGAAACCCCATTTAAATAGCAAACAAATCAGCAGTCCGCATGTATTCAAAGTAATAAAAGTAAATAAACCTTAGCGCGTTAATAATATTATTAAGCACAACTATTTAAAAGAAAATATTTCTGCGTCCGCCGTACAAAATCCTACTTTTTCAGCTTTGCCTTGAAACATCAGGATTTGCTTTTAAAGGCACGGTGACTTCGAATATATTTTAATTTGTATTTTAAAATTACGACAAAGAGCTGAATACGCGACTTTAATGTGTGAGGTTGTAAGTCACGTTTTATGGCTGCATGAATTTTTCAGAATATTTTTTCGAGGCTTAACTGTTATGAGAAGTCAGTTAAAACTAAGTTAAAAAAACCTACAGGATCTCTATAGATCACAGAGATTAAAAAAAAAACATTATACCTAAGTGTCTATTAAAAATATATTTCTCATTTTAGGTGATGCGCCAAAGTTAAACGAAGAATGGTGTTTATATTTTGGTGAGTAGATATTAGAGATTTTCCGATTCGCCAATACAAATATTGTATTTATGTATAATGTATTTATGTATAATGAAATTAGTGCCGCATGAAATGGGTCCAAACACGATAAATATGCATGGGACGAAACACAAACAGACCTCGGTCCCGATGCCCGATATTGAGTCCCATTGTTACCGATATTGTAATGCCAATATTGCGATACTGATATTGCCTGCCGCGGGTGTAATATAGCGTTGTCAGTGACTCGAATATAGATATTAGCTGATAATGTTTCATTATGACGCAAAATTTGCAACATGCTTATTAATTATGTAGAGGCAAACTAGTTGCCCCACTTTTTTGAAATCACTCTATATCTCTTAGTAAATAAAGTTATTTTGTTTAATTTATTTAACCAGCTGGTACTTCAAGTTTTCATTGAACGATTTACTTTTTATTGTCATTGAATATTTTCTTGAATATTTTCAGAGTATTAGTGATTTTAGTGGACCTCTTCATTTTGAGATATCCATTGTCTGATCCATATAAATATCGAATAGGACAGATATCCTCCCCTAAAACGGGACAGCTAAAACCCGAAAAACATCGACCGCATTTTGCGCGTCTCCCAAAGGGAGACCCGAATTTACACTACCGAGGGAACGAACTTGAAATTTTTGACAGGCAGGACTGTAACTGCTAATATGCTAATAACTGTTAGTATGGAAAAATTCAATAGTCGATTTTACTATTTTCTTCGCTTCCACAATTATTTAAATACCAAAATTAGCCAAATCGGTCCAACCGTCCTCGAGTTTTAGCAATACAAAGGAACTGCAATTCATTTTTATATATAAGAAGGAAGAAGTAGAATGAAACAGTATACAATCCATTCATTATACTAGAGTCATTAAAATAGCGGCATCCAGGAATTATACTATGTAACCAAAACTAAAAAGTAGTCACCAAAAGATAGGTAGTATTTAAATGGCTGCTATAGAAAATAACACAGATAATGCAGATGTCGAAGAAGCACATTAAAAAAACTCTAGCTTTTACACATTTTCCATTACAACACTTATCAATAATTCCGCCATTCAAAAATGTATCGATAAACGCTTCACATTACACGTAACATAAAAACAATTAATAGAGCGTTGTAACAATTTGCAACAGTGACAGCAATGCGGATGGTATAAACAATTGTTTTAGTAAAGTGAAATGGCAATTTAAATTTTTTATATGGGCATAGTGACCCGGCTCCGCCGGCCTATATCCCGCGATCATAAATGTTTAACGTTTATGCCCCGCAACATACACGAAAGTATACCAGTCCTACTCGACAGTGTTTTTGAATTACTTCATTTTTTTTACATTTTATTAGCTCGTACGTAAAGTCAATAGCCTATTGCTATGTGATAATCTTTTATTCTGATTTAATTTCTGTTATTCTTGTCAATTTCAACGCGTATAATTTTATATATTTTCCAAAATTCTGCACACGATAACATAATATTAGGTCTTTACCTATGAAATTGCCGTTTTGTATAAAAAAAAAATTAAACTAATTTTTTCATGTATTTTTTATTTGTATTAACCGAATTACATATTTTATAAAAGGTAGACATATTATGCTGTCGCTGACTTTTTTGTAGGCATTATCAAGCTCTACAACTCTTCTCTAGGACTTCATATATCTCCCATGGATAAGGCAGCGTTCGTAAGAAACGTTTTCGTTCGACTGTTTTTTCTCCGAATTACTTTGCAAATCCGGCTACCACGAAAAAGTCTTTTAATTTTTCGGGTTAATATAATATAGCCTATGTCACTCACAAATAACGCCGTCTTCTATTGGTAAAAGAATTTTCTAAATCGGTTCAGTAGACCCAGAGATTTAGAGAGATAACTTTATCTATACTATATAATATAAAGAGGTAAAGTTTGTGAAGTTGTAAGGGGTAACCTCACAAACTTTACCCCTTTATTATATTATAGTATAGATAAAGTTAAATTATGCCAAATCTTAGAGTGCTTGGTAAAATTATCCTCATTTTAATAATATTTAATCATTTTTACATCAAGGTACATAAATATTATTTACAGCAGTAACTGTCCTTTCAATATGTTTTTTTTTTAAGTTTTAGCATCCAAGTCCCAACCCTAGAGAACAATGTAGGTGCCTGTGGCTTATAAAGAGACTTAAGGTCCGGGTCGAGAGGGCATTCACGCGCACTTGACGCCCCACACCCACTAGTTAGGGATATTTTTAACGTTAATGACGAGCTGAAATGTAACGCACGCATAAATAGCGAGCTATTTATGTATGTATATACATAAATTAACGATGAAAAACGTATATCGCTGTTGATAATGTCGCTTATTATTCTTGTACATGAGCAATATCAACACTTGAAACACAATAAAAGTATGTTAACCTATATTTTAAAATAGTTTATAGTTACCTTTATAAGCATTGATTATTATTATTATTATCAGGTTTTTGGAAAAAAAAGTAAACGAAAGTTTTGCATCATAAATGTGTTGACAAATAATAAGTATTTTAAAACAAAATTGCATTGTAACAGTAGATTATTAAAATAGAAAAATTTAGAAACCATTATTTATATACTCAGCAAAATAAAGAAATCTGTCTATTTTTCTGTTTGTTGTTTTTATTTTCTAATTGGGTTTCTCTGTAAACAATGTGTTGTTGAAACGGGCTTATTCGGCTATATTTATTTGATAAAATAAAATAAAGAAAAACAAAGTACATTAATCACAAAAGAAACAGATTTATAAACGTAGTAAAGTGAAATCTGAAATTCAATAAATAAGAATTAAAACTTTTGTTACATAAATAATAAATATTTAATGCACCAACAGAAAGTAAGTAAATCGAAATATTATAATATTATGTAAACAATAAAAGAATAAAGTCGCTTGGACAACCTCAAGAATTGAACTTAACAACAACAAAATATTTACAGACTGTAAAAATGTAGAGTGCTGTAAGCAACATTTTCGGTTGTTGCTCGCAATGCCCGCGGGGTTACGGCGAAGTAATCTCGTTTCCACTACTTAGACGTTTGTAGTACCGAATTAAGGTATTCATGAGTGGGTGAGTACGGGTTTACGAGCGTGTTGTCCGGAATATCTATTGCCCGGACTAGACGTAACACGGTCCGTTGGATTCTGATTATTTTTCTTAAGCAACCATTGACCTTGAATATCTTCTTGGTTAATTACATATGTATCTAATTATCGACGTTTTTATTCACTTGAATTTAGGTAGTACGATATAGCATGTTTTTCATAAAATTGAAATATAAAAAACAACAGAATAATATACAAAAAACAGCAGCAATAATAAATTCGCCTTAACACATTTACCCATTACAAAATTTCATCGAATGGAATATGCCTGTATCGACTATCGAACTACCCACCTTTTTTTTGTTCTAGAAGCTTTAGTTCTAAAAGCTTTAGTTCTAAAAGCGAGCCGATTCCATTCACGTCCAGAGTTCTCTAAAAGCGGACCTTTCTATCGCAAAATCACCCTTTTTCTAACCGAGGCCCTACGGCAGCTCCCTTTTTAAAACATTCAATATTTATAACGGGCGAGTTTCTCCAATTAGGTGGATTGGAATTTAAATTGGCAGTTAGTGCTGACAATCACCAGCCGCGCATCTGTTGACGACTGTTAACGTATGTTACGAGTCTCTGGAGTGATGACGTAAGGCAGATGCAGTGCAGAGACCAGGAGAGAAACTACATTAGGAACTATCAACACGCTATCGGATGTATGTACACAACTGTTCTACTCAAGTACATACTTGAGTAAAACAAAAATACATACCTACATAGGTATAATGTAATAAATTCAATGACTTGAGGACGCTACGTAAAACTCTGTTTTGTAGTCTATGTAAAATCTATTACTATGTAAAAAAAAGTGCTTTAGACCACACGACTGAAGTAAAACTTATTTTTTCATGCACTGGCTATGAGATAAAGAGAGAATGAAAATGTATGCTCGCACCTCTCTCTCTCTGTTGCCCCTACAGTAAAATTCGAAACGTAACTCTCTCTCTGTCTATCTTCCCAAACTTATATTGCCGTCTCAACTTCCGTTCGCCTAGCCCGAACATACTTTTCGTAACGCTCTCGTCACGCATTTAGCAGCTTACTCACCAAGTCAAGCGTGCGTAAAGCAGTTTTACTTCAATATTTTGCTAACAAAATGCTACCCTGTCTATAAGTCACTTAGTCTATGCAATAAACACATGAAGTGCTATGAAATCTGTAGCATACATCGGCGTCCTTTGAGAATTAATGACCTCCTTTGATGTGTCGGAAAATAATAGCGCTATTTCAGAGGTGACAAGCGGCCAAGCGGTCGCGCGACCTTTCAGGGAACGAGGCGGGTGGTTGCGTGACCTATCAGGTGACAAGGCGAGTAGTTGCGCAACCTGTCAGGTGACCGGTCGAGTGGTTACTCAAACTTACTTGCGGGCGTTTGAGGTAAGATTAGCGTTTCAATAACATACCGATCACCGGCGTCAAATGTCGATCAAATGTGGCGTTTACCTGAAACGAAAAAGCGCGTTAACAATAAATGTGAACCTAATATAATAAATAAAAAAGTAAATGGCATAAATAAATAGAAAAGCTTACAATAAATAAAAAAGCAGAGTAATCAAGTTGCCTAGTCAAATAACTAAATATCAGGCAGACTTTATGTTCTAAAGGTGGTCCAGTGGTTTAGAGCTTGGCTCTCGACTCGGGAGGTCGTGGGTTCGATTCCCGCGTTGGTAAAATGTTGTTTCCATGTTTGGTTAAGACAATGCATGCTGATCACCTGATTGTCTGACAAGAAAGATAATCCATGCATCAGATGGGCTGTCGTAAAAAGTCGGTCCTGCGCCTGATCTCTCGCCAGTCGTGTCGGTCATCCGTCCCACTGGGTTTCGAGAGTAAAGGAAGAGGAAGTGCACTTGTGTAGTGCCCAACACTATGAAATAACTCCTGCGTAGCTGGCCTAGTGTCAATGAAACTGGCCACCGTCACCGAAATCGGTGTGGGGAGCTATTATTGTAGTTTTTTATTTCTTACTAGCTGTTGCCCGCGACTCTGCCCGCGTAAATACAGTTTCCCACTATACTTTTTCGGGATAAAAAGTATCCTATGTTTTAATTCAGACCTTAAACTACTACCAGACCTAATTTTATTGATATCCGTTCAGTCGGTTTTATCCATTCTCACAAACCTTCACATTTATAATAGTAGTAGGATCTGTTATTATTTCTTATCTTAAGTTTTTTATTTCGTGTAAGACTTTAGTTTTCACAATGGCGAGCGAGTGTCCTTTACTGGAATCCACTTAATCCACTCCAAACTACTTCACACCGCGCGGATACCGAAGAATAAAAATCATGGTTTTGGGAGTCGCAATTTTAAATTAAATTTTTTATATTTGTACATTTTTTTCTGTAACGTTAGCGACCTCTTATGTAATTGAGAGCAGAATTAGTAGATATATTAAGAAAAGTTATTTTGTTTTATTTTATTTTAGTGTTTTATAATATACACGGAGAACAATATCGGTACAGTTTGTATAAAGCCATGCATATTTTACGCAGAGAACAAGTCTCAAGTTTATAGTGGGACGCTATGTATGTCTCAGACTGGATTTATCTAAGACAAATTGCAGCATTCGTACACAAGTGCATCTTGCGTAACACACACACAGCACGTCCAGTTTCAATCTCAACTCTATGAAGATATACTTTAGATCTCATTTTGAACAATCGTTACGACTTAGAAACATTTGGGTAAGCAGGACAATAACATCCGAGACTAAATATGATTCTTAAGAATAATGTTCCGTTTTAAACGTTAGAAATTTGTGTCGTGCGGTAGAAGAAAGAGGAAATTTAATGCATTAATTTCTTGCAGGAAGAGTTGACGCCGAACACATTTTCAGCTTTAGCGAAATGTAATTTCATATCGTGCAATACAATAAGCCAAGCTCTGATATTAATTACAAGTGCAATTTGTTATCTTTTAGTCACAGTGTTGTGGAACTTTTTAGAACAATCAGAAAATTGCAGCAGCCATAAAGATGAATGGTTCTAGAATCTTTTGAGTTACAACACATTTAAACTAACGTAGCGTCTTAATAAATTTTATTATTTTCGAATTTATATTATTACAATCAGACCAAAACATAAATTCCAATGTTTATTTCACGAATTATACTATATTTTCTGTGTAAAATATTCTAATTTACTCCGCGCTAATACCCTAGCGGTTTCAGGCGAGGCGGTCGTCTTGTCGTTTGACAGGTGTCTTAAGCGGTAGGATTTGTCCCCGTATAAATTGCGTTCGGATCCCCCTGTCTCGATATCATGAGAATTTCTTAGCGTTCTCAATTCGAAATTTGTAATGACTTTTTTTGTGAAAAAATTTAGAGCTCCGGCTATTAGGGTATTTGATACGTAGGGTAGTAGGTGTAGGTGTGGGTATAGTTATTTATTTTTTCCAGTTCAAAGTTAAGACGTAACAATGTCTGTCGGTATCAGTAGTCAATAGTAATACCTAAGCTTTTCTAAGTCGTCAAACTATTTTTTTAAGTTTACTTATTGAAATGTTAACTTTAAAAGACTCAACACTCGTAATATGATGTATTATGAAAATCATCAATGCATTAAGTAACAAAAAATAACTTCCCATAAACTTTAGTCTTAAAACTAAAACCCTTCATACGATGTCAGAAGGTTATTAGACTAAAAGTCAGCTTACGTAAACAAGAGTTAATGGAGGGTGTTACTCAAGGCACTGCCGTCTGCAGCTAGCCGCTGCATACATTAGCCTAAACTCCCTCAGTTTTGACACCTGCTCCGAGAGAGCGATGGCACAAACATGTCTCAAGCTTGCCTGTAATATACCCACAGTTTTCTACTTTCCAAATGTCATTTCGAATGTTGGCAGGTGGCTCCAACATGTCACGTATGAATAGCTTAAAATATCCCTCTAGTCAGCGCGTCGTCGCTATTTTGTTTCATAATTCAATGTTGGTAAATAATTTCATGACAATAATTATGTCATGAAAGTATTTACCAACATATTTTGGTCAGTGGAATTTTGAAAATTATTCGTAGCCGCTCACTGTACTCACTTTGAGTACAATTTTCCGCAACTTTAGCGACTTGTAGAGTTTGTCTAACTTGAAATGACGCGCCCCACTACTTCACTAGTTGATATAAATGTGTGAGTGCTAATATTTACAACGACATCGTGTCCCTGTGCAAGTATCAACTGTTTCGTGATCTACGATCTGTTCACGAACATCGCGGTCAACATATTTAAACTTGCGTGTATGCGTCAATACGAGAGAGGGGCGCGTCAATTTAAGTTGGACAAGCTCTACCTAAAAATTGGCCCACGTCACAATCTAGTGGTTATGTACACGTTCATTGCACACACTAATACTATAATATGATTTACATTATTTTATCAGTAATAATTCAAGTATAGTCAGGTGAGCATGGGATCTCAGTCCATAAGGTGTTGGAAATTAAGAACAAGAAATTTTTAAGAGGGATTTTTTTTTGAGAATGTCGTCATTTTTAACAGTGTAATTTACTATGTAATATTTTGCTTAATGCAAAAGAATAGTTAGTAATATTAGTCGTTTTTTTCATTCCATACGCACTTTTGTGCGCAATGATCAATAACAATGCAAACTGGCAAGTTTAGACCAAGACCGCAGAGTAGAAAAATAATTAATATGCGGCAGTCTAATCCTCGTCGTATACTAACGGCTAGACCAACTCAGTTAATCTCAGATACATACTCTGTCATTAGTCGACTGACTGATCGTTTGATTACACGTCAATTTCACCAGGACCTTGTTATGAGGTGGGGATTACTCTATCTTCGTACCTCTAGTAACTAGTTCGACCACGCTTTACTGGTTATAAATTTACAGGAGATTGCTTCAAATTTTAGCTGAAAACCGTTTGGTTTGGAAGCGTAATAAAATACTAGTTAAGAATATAATGTCCGAGCAGAAATTCAAATTTGCTACTTAGATATAAGATACGATCAGGCAATGTAATAATTTAGCAGGTTGAGCATTCTCGTCAATTGTTCGTATTATAATCATATCATATTTAACAATCTAACTGGTAAGGTATCTAAGTAATAAGATATCTAACAGCTGTCGTACACCATACTGCCGATCGGTACTGATTGGGTATCAGTCCGGACTTGACATAAACTGTCATGCCAATACACGGTCAGTTCTAACTGATCGAATCGGTAGCGTTATGCCGATTGGACGATAGGTGGTATATGGTGTATGATTACACTAAATAATAAGGTTCCATGATAGTGCCTAGTCGGTTGAAAAATTAAAAAAAAATTTCACGCTTATTAGATTAACAACTTACAAGGTATTACTTTTAAATACTATATGAAATTTCTCTGTAACATCAATCAACCCACAGAAACGTATTATTTTGTGAACTCTCTAGCGTAAGTTAACAGCAGTACACGTACCTACTTACATCATAAACTTCACGTCAGTAAGAGTCTGAAAGGCTTTATCGCGCCCGCATCATGAACGAGGCAAACTTTGTTCCTATTAAGAAACTTTCAGTATGCTTAAAAATTAAACCTTTATCTTTATAATTAATCTCTTTGACAATCAAGATTTAATTACAACTCTCTAATCTAACAGTCGGTTTAATGATCTTAGGTTATATGTAAGTAGTTGAGTAGGCAAAACTAAAACAAGTACCTTCTTTTAATCCAATCACAGAGCATAAATATTCTAGGAACCTCGTTCAAATATTAAAATGTCGATTGCTGTAAGTCACTCCCAAAGTTAGACGAGGGCTGTCGCGTCGCGAAGCATTTTAATAATGCACCCGGTCGTTTAGTATGAAAATTAGCTGGCGGGCGGCGGCCCTGACGTCGCGGCGCCTGTTTTATTGATGACGTCGCACATGCCCATTGGCAGTTAGCTGGTTAGGTAGTTAGCTGTGAACATAATTAATTACCTCTCCTGACCTATATGGCTGGTAGTGCATTTTGCAGAAATCCCTGCTTTGAACAATTAAAGTAGCAATAGAGTTAAAGCACTTCAAGTGAAAAGTAAATGCAAATTACGCTTAGACATTAATGCCTATTATTAATAGTATAGCTTTAATGTCAATATTTAGCTTTCTGTTTAGTTTAATACAATCTATGCATGGTTTCATAAATCTGTATAAACATGCGAACATAATATTATTGTACCTGGGTAACCGAGGAGGTAACCTTTGCTCGGATTATAGTAGATACAAAAAAAAAAATCACAAAAGTATTTGTCTGATCGGGATTTGAACTCGAGACACCAACAACGCAAATATTCGTTCAAAATAATAATAGTATGTCCGATTTCGTTCAAAATAATTTTCCTAAAGAGTTTTTAGTATGATCTATGGAAACTTACAAGTTTCTATCTCTTATAGTTTAGAAATGCCAGAGGGGGACCAACTTGTAAACCACTTTCGAGGCCGATTGACTCGAAAATGGTTGACTTTGTAAATAAACTAAATTCTGAAACCTTGCCTTTATTTTTTTCTATTCAACGATTCCCCATACTATGGGGTAGACCATATAATATTTTTCATCCCCACTTCAAATGTATGGAGCCACCGCTAAAATGTAAAATTATTATTATTTTATGATGCCGGAACTGAGATCTATAAACAATCTTTAACTTTACCAAATTTCATTAATTCATAACTACAGAAGCTAGAAGCTAGAAGCGTGGACAGACAGACAGACAGACGGACAGACAGACAGATGGACGGACAGAGCGAAACTATAAGGTTCCTTGATTATTACGGAGCCCCAAAAAGGAACAACAAATGATGTTGTTACAGGCTGACAAACGTCAACGTGTAACATAATTGTGTCTATCGAACGCACGGTTGTGTGTGTTAATAATCTTATGTTACGTGTGTTGTTGTTATTTTTATTAATTTCATGTATTTCTAAGCAATATTAAAAAAAAATGTGTGTCAAATACTCCTCTTTTTGCACAATTCTCGTATTTGCTTCAAGTATTGTTTGTCACTCACCACGAAAAAACTTATCATTTATTGTATGTAGATGTATAAAACGATACTAACTTTAAACACTTGAAGCTTGTGTTAGCGCTATCAGTCACTAGTCACTCCCCTCTTTAGTGAAATGGCATGGGAAGGTAAATTATGCCGCTTATGGGTCTAATTTCCCCAAAGGGTTAACCCTTATGGAAAATTCTTGTTATTTACCAGAGGAAATTCACTACCTATGTAGTTTAAATCTGAATAAAACATTAACAGACCTGTTGCCAGTTCTAGTGACTATATTTTTGACATTTTATTCTAGTAAAATAAAATGAAATTCTGAAAGAAATCACTGTTCTTGACCATGTGAATAAAATAAGACATTTTAGTGAAAAAACTGGAGTGGAAAAAATTAAACTGGAAAACTGTAAAAATTAGATAAAATTTTAGGAATTATTCGACGTTTCAGCCTGGTGACATCCACTGCAGGACATAGGCCTCCCCCATAGATTCCCAGTGCGCCGGTCGCTCGTCGCCTGTGTCCACCGACTCCCTGCGACTTTTCTCAGGTCGTCTGTCCACCTGGTGGAAGGCCCACGCTTCGATGTCCAGTTTAACTATAATCAGAGTTATTAGAATAGTACTAAACTTCTAGAAATTATGAGAATAGCAGCTATTCACTGGATTAGCGATTATAAGTTCACGCGTAGTGGACTTCGCAAACCATCTACAAAATAAAAGGAACCGTCTATTCATTTTGTTACAGTGTCAGCTTAGTGATTAACCATAACATATGAACAGATACTACTGTAGTTGTAGTAAAAAAGAGTGAATAAATTAAGCCAATGAAATCAAATCTGACTCAAATAAAGCTAAAAACATTTCAATATATAATTTGATGTAACACGCGATATCAAGAGCCGTGTAATGTTGAAAAATTTTCCGGGCTCTTTAACGGGGGGCTTTCATTCATAACTCACGAGCGAGCGGAGCCTTCAAATATTTCACCGTACCTCACCCCCCATAAATTCCGGTGCCGGGCCGCCAAATTAGGCGCGAGAGCGACTTATTCCCCGCCATTACCCGCGCTCGCCGCTCGCCGCGACTTATAAAACTTCACACATACGACAGCAGGTGTTGCCAGTAAAACTTTGGCAAATTGATACTGAAAGTTTGAAAATTTTGCACCATATCGATACGGTCTTTTGTTCCCGATATGTTGACTTTAATTTAAAATTTTAAAATTGTGTACCTAGTAACTACCTACCTACTAACCTCACTATTTCACACTTTATAATACAGTTTTAGCCTTTGTTTCCTTTAAGCCCTTAGACACATGTATCTTTTTATACCGAATAATACCTTTAGAGTAGGCGGTGATATAATTTGGATGATTGAAAATCAATTATAAGATTGGTTATCTAATTTAAATCTTATATCTTCAATAATGATTAATCTAGAAAATTATTCGATTAATTGTGACCGTAGTAAAATTTTTGATGACTGGTAATTTGTTGTGATTGTATTATCGGCAATAGGGGTGCAAGAGACAACTCATTTTGTCTCGAGATAGCGACGGCTTACCTAATTGATACATTTAGCAACAAAAGCGGGAGGTACTTTGAAGATAACCATCAATCTATCCTTAAGGATTACGCTCCCAAGATCGAATCCGCATTGACCCATTTAGGGGACACATTAAGTAGGTAGGGCCCTGTTAACTTATTGGGTAGTATCGCATAAGGTGCATTATTAATAATACCGAAAAGGTAACATATTCAGCCTGCCACTGTGTCACCTGCTGCGCTCATAATATCTACACAAATATTTATAACCATGGGAAAGGGCATAGGCTACTTTTTGTTGCGACAGAATGTACGATTCCTCAGTAATTTTCCTTTGTGCGCACGAAGTCGCGAGTAGCGTCTAGTAAATTTTTAAATGTTGCTTGCTATTTTTAATACTGATGATAAACAAATGAAACTCAACATGCCAAAACACGACTAGCAGAGAAGGAAGGCCGCCCGCCACTCGGTGGATCAACATTTCGAGAGAGATGGAGCAGGAAAATCTCACTATTCATACTTTCATAACAATCCAAACTATATTAATTTAGCACGTGCTCCGTATTGTATAAGGTTTCCTATCAAATACGTTGCAAATGAGTTAGCACAAAACATTAATTACAATTATTGACACTTTGGTCCGATTCGGCTGATGGGCAGCCCATTATTGTAATTACGATGGAGTTTACAACTTTAATTATCACACAACGCCTCTGTCAAAGATACATTTTAATCAGTTGTAATCGAGCTCCAATGTAGGTACTCGTTTATGCGATACCGATAATGTAATTGAAATACAAATGGGTAACAAATTTTGAGAGAAAAATCATCAAGAACATAAAAAAAATGTCGTTTAAAATTAAATGTTATTTTACTGACACTTTAAATGCTTAGATCGAGTTAGGGTCAGTTCACACCGAAACGAGATTCATTTGAACGCGACGCGGTGCCTCATTTTTAAGATACCTAGTTATTCAAAATTGAACTTAAATCCCTGCACAAAAATACAAGTTTCATATGGCATCGGTCATACACTGCACATTTGCTGTGCAATTTCACATTCGAAAATCATCAACATTATAAAAAAAATCACGTTTAAAATTAAAAGTATTTTTACTGACACTTTAAATCTTTAATTCGAGTTGGGGCACGATACGTGACGTGGCGCCTTATTTTTAAGATACCTAGTTATTCAAAATTGAATTTTATTCATTACACAAGAAGATATAGACCAAGAGCTACTAGGAAATTTGGAGCAGGTGCTTGAGGCAAGCTGAAACCTTGTCCTATACTTCTCCTATTGTCCAATCGAAGGGGACTGGACAATATGGTCGCGTATCTTTTCGTTTCAGTATAAATTTACCCTGAGATCAAAGTTTGATATTTACTTAAGTAGCTTATAGAAATAAAATGTTATTATTACTCAGAGAGCTTAGTAAAAATATGACTTTATTATGACTTCACAAGCTTGTGTATTACAAATACAAATTGTGTATTAAAAATGTATATCTTAGCGGCTACATTAAAACAGATAGTGGTTTAATATAAATCAAAATAAATCGAGCGACGTCAAATTGTACAAACACTGGTTAGTTGGAGTCGGTTGTGACCCGCCCTTTCCGCTTGGCCTTTATAAGCTTAGAACGGCCTTCTTCATAATAATTCATAGTCTACCGCACAACCCCGCACACCCACCCACCAGATGATTGATACACTAAAAATTATTACTTTAGCAAGGGCTTTACGCACTCTAGGCCTGTGATTAAAATCACGATAATTAAATATTCGCTACATACATAAGTAAATAAAATACGGATGAGACTATTTATTATATAATAATAACACTGGAGGTCGTAGATTGAGAAAAAACTGTTTTTTAATTTAAGTTAAAAGAATATATGTCGCATAATAATCCCGAGGTTTGCTTAACAGTTACTTTCATGTGCCCGTGGTACATCCAGTGGGCCTAGCAGGAACATTTGACAGCGGCGTTAACGTAACGTTATCGAATGAGAATTTTATGAAAATCTGTCAAAATCATGACAGCACCTATACCAAATATACCACGGGGAATAAAAAATATCGACTACTGAATCAATATCTACTAGACTAGCCAACTATTAGACAATTATTATTTAAACACATACTATAATTAGTATTGATTAAACTTAACCGTTGATTAATTTAATCGCTGTTTAAAGTTTCCGGTCAGGCGAGCACGAGGATAACAAATCCGGGGCAGATCCGCGGGTAGATTGTTAAAGTTTACATTCACTGCGAGAGACTGAACAGAGCAATATCATTAATTCAATTGGCACAACTTTACATTCAGCTCCAAGGGCAATTGTTCCTATTCACGATGCCAAAATAAGGGAAACCTCAAAGGGTTAGCCCAACGATCCATTAAATGATTGACGCGGGGGATAAAAATGTCTACTATACATCTCGTCTCTGTTTTCCGTGTGGCTTAGACATTAGAATCTTAATATTATGTCCTACGAATGAAGCTATGTGTTTATGAACAATGTGCACTACGATTATTATTATTTATTTATTAATTTATTTAATATAACTATATACTTCCACAAAAGTGATGTAGCAGTTTGTCTCTGGGTAATAAGTACATTAAGCTTACTAACATTATACAAAATTTACAGTTAGGTAATGAGAAATTTTGTTCATTTTAAAGATCAATTCTTCTTATCTACTTAATACTTCATCAAATTTAGCTGCTAAACCTATTACTTGTTTGGGCTTCAGTTACAATAACAGGTAAGAAGCTGTGTTAAAAATTTATGTACCTGTTATGCATGTAAAAATGAACCAGCACGCGTAGGAATCCGTTTTTACGTGATTTAAAACTATATTTACTGGAAAAAGCAATAACTTTCCTCGGATATTCACAAACAGAGAGAAACAAAGTTACATTCATGCCTTTGATGCATTTTTCTACATTTGATATTTACTTTTTCTCGTGCCGAGGGATCGTAGTTAGGAATGGTACAACATTACTTAGACAGTTTGAATTTATTGGCTACTAGAATAATTGCCCGCGTCTTCACCCCCGTGAATTTAGGTTTAAAAATATCATCCCCTATTATTTTACCTACCTTAAATTATTAGGGGCTGAATTTTAGAAAACGCTGGAATACGTAATTCATATTTTTTTCCGTACTAAATTTATACGAAATATCATGCAAATATGTCCAAGGAATATAAAATTTCATACTAACTATTTTACCCCCTTGGGGGTGGAATTTTAAAAAATTCCTTCATTAGTGGATGCCTACGTCATATGAGAAATACGTGTGCAAAATTCCAAATTTCTAGCCTTAAGGGTTAGGCCTGTGCATTGATACATCAGTCAATGAGCTTTGCCTTTTATATATATAGATTTCTTTTGCTTGCATAAAACTAGTAACTAGCCGTCGTAAGCTATTTATCACTAGATATTGCGCGCGACTTCGTGCGTGCAAAAGTTAATTTTGCCAAAATCGTACATTTTTCGTAAGCGAACCTACGCGATAAACAGTAGTCTATGTCCATCTCCGTGGTCTACTCTATATGTGTGCCAAATTACATCAAAATCGAACCACTAGTTTCGGAGCCTATTTCAAGCCAAAATAAGCCAATGCAAACAAACAAACTTTTCCACTTTATAATATTTGTATAGATATAGTTGATGTTGCTAATAGGTTTAGCGTATTTTGTTAGAAGCTGCTACTAATTGGTATCATTAAAGTAAAATCGCTGACCAAGGAGTAGTTTTATACAAGCTCTGTATATTGGAGGGTTGGTTTTTCCTCCACATGAGAAGAAAACCTAACCAAGAGATGTCAGGACATATCTAAGGAGGGTTCCGTAACTATCAACGCGCAATAGGTTATTTTTTAAATTACTTCAAAAGCTATTATTCGATTTTGCTCAAAATCATTTTCCTAAAGAGTTTTTAGCATGATCTATCAGCATAGAAACCTACAAGTTTCTACCTCTTATAGTTTAGATATTCCACCAATGGGGAATCAACTTATAAAATCCTTTGGTTGCCGATTACTTGAAAATGTTGTCGATACCCCACACGATGGGATAGAATGAAATAATATTTTTCATCCCCACTTCACATGAAAGCAAGACTCTGTACACCCCTAAAATATAAAATTATAATTCTTTCTTTTATGATACCAAACCGAGATCTATTCACTACATCTATTGTAACTTTAGCAAATTTCGTCAATTTTTATTCATTATTACAGAAGTTAAAACAAACAGACAGACGAACAGACAGAGGGAAACTATAAGGGATCCTTATAGGAACCCTAACAAAACATAAGTTCGGTAATAAAATTATAAAGGTGCTGTGATACCAGTATTTTGAATAGAACCGATAGCGCTAGCGTATGGTGTACACAAAACTGCGACAGGACATCACAAAGCCATCACAATATTATGTACGTATTATAATAATGTGACGTAATTTTTTCATTGCGATGTCGCAACACTTCATCAGTCGTCACAGTTTTTTGTACCTATGATTGAAAATAATTAATCGTTGAAAACATAAAGTGTTACAACGTTTATTTCTGTGTTATGTTAGTAAACAATATCTAGTGTTATTAAATATATATAAAACCGTACCGATGGGAATTTCAATTGATTACACCGCGATACTTGTACGTGTATTAATTATTGGCGATAGCACCTGGGAAATTACTGAAAATGTATTGGACCTGGATGAATATTGCGTGGGACACTCGACGCCACAAAGGAGATTTACCAAGGGCTTAATTACACACAACAGTGCTCGCAAAATATACAAAAAACATGTAAATTAATGAATTGCTCTTGACATATTAAGAGATTCAGGATGTAAATTGTAAATATTGTTGATTGAAAAGCGATTGAGTTCCTCCTTTTTCAAACAAAAACAAATAAAAAATAAAATAATGTTTGAAAATATACAACGAATCTGATATTATGATATTTATTGTCTATAATATATGCGTCTCTCCGAGATTTTCTATGTACTAAATTATAGACCATAGAAAATCTCGGAGAGACGCAGATCAATTATACGGGAGGGTCGGGGGGCGAACCATCGAATTGGCGAAGATTTACGGGGGCAAACTCCAGCCTTAATTGTTGAAGCTGTTTGTTTAGGCGAGCACTCTTCAGCTCGCTCAATGCTAACAATACTCTCGTTCTGAACTCTACTCCGATGACGCTTACCTATATTTGAATTTAGAAAAATACTGGCAAGCCCCGATAACCGCAGCGAATAAACGAGTCGATTTTAATTTTTTTTTTATCGCAAAATATTTGAATGGCAATGGTTACGGTGGATTTCGGTCAATACTGAAAGCTCCGAGCTAAAGGGTCATTGAACAAGATAAATGGATAGATTTTCAATTATAATATGGAAGCAGTAATTGCGATTTCATGAACCTTCAAGGTTTAATTTAAGTTTTATTTTTAAAGTAAAAGTAAGCTTTATTTTGACATGTAATCAAACATAAGAATACCAAGGTATTTTACTTTAATCAAGATACGACTCTTTTAAGATTCAGCAATCATTGCTGATATTTAATGTAATATAAAAACAGATTGAAGAAAAGGGAAGCCAAGCAAGAATACCGTTTTTGATTCAAAATGATAATGTATTCGGAATGACACAACATATTTCGGCAGTGGCTGCGGGGATTCCGACGCGAATTAAATACGAAAGCGTACCGATTACACACCGACTCGACGCGACCCAACGCGACCCTGCATTTAGAATTCAGTCAACGAATAGGGGACATCGAATCGAGAGAATTCCTCTCCACTCATCTTTTCTTTTATTACGTATTTCTTTCCCCGAAAGACTGATATTTTAATATTTTTACGTCTCTCGAGAGATGGCTGTTTTGATCTACAACTCGCAAAACATAATTCTTTATAAAGGAAATATTCCTTGCGAATGAGGGTGAAGTTTGTAAGAGCGTCTGACAACTGTACAGAAATATTTTATGATTCAGTGATTTGTAGTCGTTGCGGGGGGTGGTTATGGAATACCAACATACTCTATTCAAGTTCAGAAGGTCGTTTCTGCTAAATAAATCCTGCAATAATACAATTACAATCCAGTCCCTATATGATAAAACTGCAAAAAGGTATTCTCGTAAACGTCAAACCAATGTCAAAACCGTTTTGATTGGTCCAAACTCCAAAAATCAGCTCATAAGCTGATTTTTGGATATCAAGATGATTAATTTATAATTCAACAAGAGTAAAATAAAGTGTAAGTTAATTACAATAATTGGGGTTTAGATCAGTGACTATTTGAATGTATGTTCTAATAAATTGAATTATACTAAACTGAGTTATACAAAATGTATTTTAGTTTCTATGTCTAGCAATCGCCAAGCATTAAATAATATGTTTGTTTGTTTCATAAGTAAAACATACTCACGCCTTTTTTATCATTGCTAGGTGTCAATGTAAATTGAGGATATCTCCATTCGATATCTTACCTGAAAAAGCAGAATATTATGTATTAATAAAATATATTGTTAAATTACTTTTTCGAAACAAACATGAATAATATTTTCATCGAGATGACTTGTTTAATATTACAAAGTAGCAAATACGTTATGTTAGCCTTTTTCACAATCTACAGATGACTGCAAGATAGCTCAAATTCATGTTTTGTCTCTGTCGCTCGATAATAAAGTAAGTAGCGACAAAAATTTCGCACCAAAATAACCTACCCAAGCTATTTGCCATATCATATGACAAAATAACGCACCGGATCAATATTTGCAAAAACTTTACAGACGAAGCTGAAGTTTCAGAAATAAACAACAACAACACGCCACAGATATATACATAAAGCGGCCGCGTAGAATAATATTTATATTTTAAAATGAAATAAAATAATCTTTAAATTAAAATAGTAGATATGCGAGTTAGGGCCAGCTCACACCGAAACGAGACGCGACGCGGCGACTTATTTTTAAGACAGCAATTTAAAATTGAACTTTAACTACATAAGAAGTTCACACGTTTCATTGCATGCGCGCTACGTAGCCTGGTGCAGCTCGAAATTTGAATCCTTCCATGTTTCGGTGTTAACTGACGCTTATTCTAGTAACAAATATATTAAAAAAGATATTAATTTAATCATGAAGATATACATGTGTTATTTGCCATAGCATAAGACATGTGCCTAAAAATTTCAATTCAATATTTTATCTAAATGAAATTATACCTGCAGCTGTTAAAAGGAAAAAGTGACTGCTATTGGAATAACCTTAAATTACAATACGAGCTGACCCGTGCCCACTTCGTTGGGCGTTATACATTTTTACTTTACTAACTTAACCTACACCTACTATGTACGTACAACCTACGCCAACAATCTACTTCCTACTCCTACTACATACTTCAACCACCTACATCCACTACCTATACCTATAATCTATACATACTACCTACACCGACACCTAAAACCTACTTCTGATACCACCCTCAACAACCTGCACATACACCTACACTAACTACGAACTAATCTGAGACACGTGGTCGGCCAATTCAATATTAGACACTTTTGCCTACATATTTTATTTATGTTACTCGTGATAACTTATAAACTAAATGTCTGATTTCGTTGAAACAAAGAGTATTTAATTTTTAAAACAATACTATTCGTGAGTATTATATTTATATATTATATTATTATTATATTATATTATATATTATATTTGGATGAGGATTAATATTAAATCACTAAAGAAATCAATGTTTTGTTGTCTCTGTATTTTGATTATATTTTATAAGACAAAAGCTGTTTTACTACCTTAACTATAGTAGTTCGCTATATGCTGCCCCGGACTGTTTGTAGACACATTACTTTGCTCTATCATCAATAGCGTATGCGTAGAAAGAAATGGCATTATTTTTTACACCTTGGGTCATATTATTGAAATTTTAGCAGGCAACGCTGTTTTTTTTTCTAGTAATAAATTTAGCATATATGTAATGGGACTAATGTAGCATTCTTATGGTGAATTTTTTTACAACCGATCCAGTAGTGTTTGTGTGAATCGGGAATACAAAAATATAAAAATATTTCATTCTTGTAATATTAGTATATAATTATAGATATAAAAGCATATATTATTATAGATAGTATATAGATATTAACAAATGCCCATAAAATACTTTTTTTTACCTTTCTTAAACCTTTTATAATTTATTACTATATAATTTAAATAAAACAAATAGCACTTTCCATTCGCTATTTGACATAAGCCTCTAAAGTTTCATTAGCGGGATGGCGTTAATGTCGTGCACGGTCTCTATAGTGCAAGAGAAATAAACTGCTCCTGCCTCAACGATTCTTGAATTTTATGGAATTCAAACCAATGATTCAAAGCGATTCATTCCAACTGCCTTATAACCAAACACAACTAATATGAAGATTTCAAACACCCTAGGTACATCTCACAAAAAAATACAAGCGCTACAAAAGTAGCTTAGTTACAAAACACTTTTTGTAGCTAAGACGTACATATAGCTCAACCATGCCTAAACAATTTTTACGAAGTTAGCCGATACATATTAAACTGATTCCTTATTACTCTATTATCAGCGCGAAGCCCGTCCCAATTAGTGAGGAGCGTTTGACCTGAGCCGCCGCACATTACATCTTCCTCGATCGGGTCAAGTGCCTTAATTGTCTGCGGTCTCAGCGATGTGCCGAGGAGCTGCGAATTACCGACACCACACGACTACCTAGTAACGGACTAGATAGTCACTACTTTACTGGAATGGTGTAATAATACAGGGTGTGTAGTTTTTGTACAAAATTAGTCGGTTCGATTCCTCTATAAATCGAATCTTATGATGCAATTTGATTCAAAATCGGGCTCGCAATGCCTTTCAGATTTTTTCACTAAGGCTTATACTTTTGGATTTCGCCTACCAAACCCACTTGAAAATTCACCATTTATATGATAGCATAGGTATACATAGTTTCCTGCTAGTGGGTTGCTTGGAAGAAATTCCTGCATAACAACAAAGCCGCCTTTGTGGTTGTGCTAAGTAGTTATGTTATTTGCAATCTTATGTTTCTTTGTTATATGTGAATGCAATAAAGAATATTCATTCATTCAAAACTACATCGAGAAAAACGTAGTAAAACCTAAAAGGATAATTACCACAGCAGCTCTATAGCTTTTTTACGTTTTTGCTTTGAGATTCGAAATAAAAATGTTTAGAATGTCCTTAAAAATTTATGTGTCTCGAAAGTTAACAAATAAGCAATTCTCTTTTTTAACATAATAACTTATTTACGTCCATAAACGTTCAGTTTTTTACGTACCTACTTATATAAGGTCCTTGCATATGAAATTGACTTTTTTTCGTACTGGCGACTTTGATCTCAAATATATCTTCTTTGGTTAGGAATTCCAATTTCAAATTTATACCGCTATTTACTCATGCATTTGTGTTTCGAAAACCGTAATTCATTTGTTTTTTCCTCTTTTGGTTTTACCTTTGCGTCACTCTATTTACAAAATGGAAAACTTGAAATATCGTATTATTTTCGAGTACAAGTTCCCCGTGGCACCAGTGCTGCAGAAACGGCTTGGAGGATTAACGATTCGTATGGCGGCGGTGTCGCAAAAGAAAACTGCGTTACATTACTCAACCGGCACAATAATGAAGGGATTTTAAATCGAATCATTACCTGTGATGAAAAGTGGATCCTGTACGATAATCGGAAACGCTCATTGCAATGGCTGAACCCTGGCGAACCAGCCAAAGCCTGACCCAAGCGAAAATTGACTCAAAAAAAGATACTTGTGAGCGTTTTGTGGACTAGTGCCGGAGTCGTTCACTACAGCTTTCTTAAATCTGACCAGACGATTACGGCAGATGTCTATTGCTCGCAACTGCAAATCATGATAGATAAGCTAGCTGCTAAACAACCAAGGTTTATCATTCGCTCTAGGCTACTGCTGCTTCAGGACAACGCGAGACCACACTTTATATTATTTATATATTATTTCAATTGGAATATCTAAGACATCCACCGTACTCCCCGGACCTTGCTCCAACAGATTACCATTTTTTTCGAAATTTGGATAACGTCTTGCTAGGGAAAAAATTCAACTCCGATGAGGCAGTCCAAAGTGCCTTCAAAGATTTTATTGATTCCTGTCCGAATGCTTTTTTAGTAAAGGAATCAATGAACTACCTATGAGATGGCAAAAGTGCATAGATAGCAATGAATACTTTGATATAATAAATATATTAAGTTAAAAATAAAAAAAACGACTTTATATTCTTCCTTTACAAAACGCCAATTTCATATGTAATGACCTAATATTATGTCAGTAAACATTTGTATGACTAACGGAAATACAGACAAATCATTTCTGTATGTACAGTAAAGAGACGCACAGCTACCAATATTTTGGATTTATCTTATGTAACTTCCGAATTTTTTATACAAAGTGTAAACACCTCAATCCTTATAAAAGAATAGAGAGGAAACAATCGATGAATTAAAATAATGAGCTCACGAAACTAATTGGCAATTTCACAAACAGAATACAAATACAATGGACATCCTCAGCGGCTCAAAATAGCAAATTGCTACCATTAGGCTTCCGTTGCTAACACAAAATAATAAAAAATGCCTAAGCCCATTTCGGGGACAATGCGCAAAGTCGGCAACAAAAACAGCCCACATGATGTGGTGTCAACAGAGATAATGTATATTGTGGTATCGGGCGTCTGCTATTGTTGTCCCGGCCCGCGATCCCGGATCGTTTGTCCGGGATATCCTCCGGCAAACACCGCCGAGATTCTATATATTTTAACACGGGGCACTATTGATAGAAGTAAATAAACATTTTCATGATTAATTTTCTTCTTAATGTTTTTAAGTGTTACTAATTTTTACGAATCAATCAATAAAAAGCCATAGAAACATGTTATAAACAAGAGCGAAACACAAAAAAATGTACTATTATCTACATTGAAATGATGTTGTCATTAAAGATTTTTAACTAAGCCTAATGAGGAATATAACCTTTAAAAGAAACATTAAAGTGGAAGCCGAACTCCTATAAGAGTTGCGATCAAACTCTTTACAACTTGTAGTTAGACAAAGTGATCGCGTTCACAAAGTGGTACTTTAAAAAACAATACTTTAAAGATCGCGACGTCCTCAGTCGAACATGGAAACTTCGCGGAAACATCCAATATACGAGAGTGGGCTGCCGGTGTGTTGCATCTGAAAACTTCGCTCGAAGTCGACCTATCGATCGGCCGACTTGTCGCAACTTCGATATTAGTTCGCGTGATCGATCCCGCCAGGCCAGTTTGACAGTTACGATGGTGACAGATGACGCCAGAAGCCATAACGCGCGACTGATTTGTATATAAATTGCGTTACTGTAAACGCTTCGAAAAATTGTTGTTTGAAAGTCGAAAATGCTTTTTCGGCTGCAAAACCAAAGTTTTATTAGCGTTTATAATATATTTTACGGCAATATAATGTACGAACGAGAGAAGTTAGAGTTATTTTTACTAAGGAATGAATGATTATGTTATTATCTTTATTAATTTCGATATTGTAAGTTACAAATATAATGCTGAGTGCACATTTTTAGATGCCATACTTTAATTTTATTAAAACACCTCAAGTACCTTAACATTTTTCATTTGAAGAGCAAAGAAAAATCGTTTCTTTAATTCTCTAGATATTAGTGTGATCTAATCTATATCTGGAACTCATTATCTTTGGAAGAAACCTCGCATGGAGTTAGCCAGATAAAGATAGATCTGATAAGAGAATGCAACCGGTCCATCCCTAATTATTCCTTATCGGCGTTTACATTTTCATCGTTAAACTTTCCGGTTGGTAGGAAATGGACGAAGCAATTACGAACAAAACAAAACATCAGCTTCAATGTTTTATATTTTTAACCAAATTTGTAGGGTAAATGTAATGTGCGTTTAGGTAAAAAGCAAAGGATCATCATCACCGACCACTTACGTCCCTATTGATGGGCTCAGGTTTAATAATATTGTTATCATTTAAAAATAACTACCTGGATAACCGAGCTTTGCTCAGAGCTCTAGTAGATTATAAAAAAAAAGAATTACAAAAATATTTTACCGAGGTTTGAACCCACCATATTCCGAATGTCCAAACAACGCAAAAAATGAACAAAACTGACAGTCGGACTGACACTATAGAGTAGAAATTATTGACAAACTATTGCACGACGAAAGAAAAAACAAAATATGCGCAGCTTCTCAGAGATAAAACCTAGCTAGAACGATTTTTCTCCCCCAAAACTCCCTGCATAGTAAATTTCATGTATTTGTAGCCGTTGCCGAGATTACGATTATATAATATACAAGATTGTCTCGTTTAAAGTATATAATGTCTTTAATAATAGTAATTAATAATATCTATGGACGCTTCACACCACGTCAATGTAAAGATCGATTCTGCTATTTAAATCCTGCAATATTTACGTTCCGTTCCCGATATATTTAAACTGCAAAATGGCATTCTCATAAATGTGAAACCAACGTCAAACTCGTTTTAATTGGTCCAAACTCCAAAAATCTGTTTATGATATCAGGACGATTCATTTATAATTCAATCAAAGCAAAATGAAAGTGTAA
This sequence comes from Phengaris arion, assembly GCA_963565745.1. Lineage (NCBI taxonomy): Eukaryota > Metazoa > Arthropoda > Insecta > Lepidoptera > Lycaenidae > Phengaris > Phengaris arion. Next base: position 13,071,184 of record OY751445.1, on the reverse strand, counting down.
GTTAATTACGAGAATTGGGGTGCTTGTTCCGTGGTAAGTACCCGAAGTACTTGAGTTACGGGTACCAGACAACGGGGGGTCTAAAAAGGCCACTTTAGGTGTTTCATATTATGTTTCATATATTTTTTTCCATATAAAATCGTGAAATTGTAAAATGGCTACATGATTCATCTCATTTCATATATTAGAAACATCAATTTTGACAGTTTTCAATAGAAATGCGTAAAATGGCGCACATAATATGAGTTGACAGTATATTGAATACTTTTATAATATTATACTTCTATCTATATATATATATATATATATATATATATATATATATATATATATATATATATATATATGTTCTAAGCTACCTCCCCACCAATTTTCAGCCAAATCGGTTTAGCCGTTCTAGTGTTATAATTATTGTAACTAACACCACTTTCTTATATATATATATATATATATATATATATATATATATATATATATATATATATATATATATATATATATATATATATATATATATATATATATATATATATATATATATATATATAAGAAAGTGGTGTTAGTTACAAAATACCGATTTGGCTGAAAATTGGTGGGGAGGTAGCTTAGAACCTGTTTACGATAACCTCAAAAACTCCTGAAAGGATTTTCATGCCGTATACACTTACCGACAGAGTAGTTCCTTAGGAAGGTTTAGGTCGATAATAATTTGTTAAGGTTTTGTGGAAATTGTTTGATTTATGGCGATAATTGTTGAAGGTGTCAAAACAAAATCAAGCCGTCTAGGAGCTTTTATCGAAAAGGCTGCCTATCCTAACCCGTTGGAGATAAATAACAAAACAATGTATGATGGGATTGTTTCTCTTTTGTAGGCCTACAAAAAAGTCCGCGATGGCATGCATATAGGCATGCAAAATATGTCTATATTTTAAGAATAGGTTACTATACCCATTCTTAGTTTAGTAAAATTATCAGAAATAATGTGGTATTTTCAGAAGCTGTAAGGACACAATTTAATTATCCTTATCTAGGAGATTATATCTAGGAGATATCTTAAAATTGAAAAATACGTGTGAAAATTTATTATACAGTAGGTACATATTTTAACTCTGTGCTATTACTATATTTCAGGTATATTTGCTAAAGCAGTTTTTTGCCACGAATACTCTCCCACTCGGGCGAAGCTGCGAGAAAAAGCTAGTATTACATATATCTAAGATTTTATTTTAATAGGTCTTTACCTATGAAATTTCCGTTCTGCAGTACTGGCCATTTCAAATCAAAATAATTTTTGTTTGGCTAAGAATTCTACTTTCAAACTAAGTTTATTTTAAAAACATGAAATTCTTTTTCAAAAGTCATTTGTTTATTGATTAGTGTTACATTTTTCATCGCATTTCAAACTTTTTCGTCATTATGGATACGTTAAAAATTCGAGTAATTATGGAATATGAGTACCGTCGTGGTAGCAACGCGGCACAAGCGGCACGCAACATCAACGACATTTACGGAGCTAACACTATGAACCAACGCACCACCTGTTATTGGTTTGCTCGCTTCCATTCTGGAAATTTCGACCTAAAAATGAACATCGCGGTCGTCCGAAGACTTTGATCAACATTGACGAATTAAAGGCGATTGTGGAAGCTGATGATACACAATCTACGGCTGTTAGCGTCAAAACAATATTGGTCTATTTGCGTCAAATTGGCAAGGTAAAAAAGCTTGACAAATGGGTGCCCCACGAACTCAATGATCGCCAGCGCGAAATACACGTCGAGACGTGCCTTGCACTGCTCAATAGACACACAAATGAAGGAATTTTGAACCGCATTGTTACCTGCGATGAAAAATGGATTCTGTTTGATAACCGCAAGCGCTCAGCAAGTTGGTTGGATACTGGTTCAGCACCCAAACAATGCCCTAAACGAAAACTTACCCCTAGAAACGTGATGGTCACTGTTTGGTGGTTTAGCGCAGATGTGATACATCACAGCTTCTTACCAAACGGGGTGAGAATTACTGCAGATGCGTACTGTGAAGAACTGAACACAATGATGGAGAAGCTGGCACATCTGGGCAACCAGCATTGGTCAATCGCTCGTCTCCGCTGCTCCTGCACGACAACGCGCGACCTCATACTGCACAGCAGACGGTCTCCAAGTTGCAAGAACTGGGGTTGGAAGCTCTCCGTCATCCGCCCTACTTACCAGACCTTGCGCCTACAGACTACTACTTTTTCCAGAATTTGGATAACTTCTTGGCGGGAAAAAAATTCAATACCCGAGAGGCAGTACAAAATGCCTTTGAAGAATTTGTTGCCTCCCGTCCAGCTGATTTCTTTAAGAAGGGCATCAATAAACTGCCACTGCGTTGGTAAAGATGCATTGATTGCATGGGTGATTACTTCGATTAATATAAATAAAAAATACACGAAAAGAATTTGTTTAAATTTTTTCATACAAAACGGCAATTTCATAGGTAAAGACCTAATATTATACGCCTATTTAATACACATTCATTACTTAGGAACAGGAAGTACTAAGAAAACATTTGTTCCGTCGGCGGAATTTGAACCCGCGACCTCCGGCATGAGCACCCACTCGCTAACCACTGAGCCGCCACAGAGATCCACCTAACATTTTCCAAAACTTCAGAAGATTCAGGGTGTAGTTCATCATAATGTATGCTTAGTGCGGATTGGTGTTGGGTATAGAAATTACTATATTCCCGGTAATTGTATTTATCCGGGGTTAGTTTTAGGGTTAGGGTCAACTCACACCGAAACTGAAACGATACTCGACATGGCGCTGTACATTTAAAATAGCTATTCAAAACTGAACTTTATATAATACAAAGTTGTATCTTTTTGTGTAATGAATAAAGTTCAATTTTGAATAGCCATGTTAAAAATGCAGCGCCACGTAGCGCTGCGTATCGTCGCGGGAACTAATCCCAAAATTTAAACAGTACTTTTACGACAATATAGGATGAATAAAGATTTGTACACAAAAAATAACCTTTGTAAAATCATTCGCGCTAAGTGATAGTAGACGGGGATAGTTAACAGATCCGCCGCCCCTAATACTTCCATCTTGTTATTTACTTTCAAAGTGTTAAACGCCTTCAGTGTCACTTCTGTAATTAATTTGTGTCGGGGCCGTCTGTAATGGGCTAAAATAATTTAGTAGGCGACGCTGCTTTATATACCTACTATCGACCCCCTGATATGTTGCGAAATCCTCAACGTTAGTCTATTTGTGACAAAATATATAGGACTCTCGGGGTCCGCAAACATAGGTATAATTTAATACTCGGAAATGTCGTTTTTGTCCAAAAATAGCGAAACCAAAAGGAAGGGTCAATGATTTTGGCAGTCATGTTGCATGTTTGTTTATTCCTCCGTAGCGCTTAAACTACTGACCCGATTTTAATGAACGAGATTTCAATAGATTTGTAACAATAGGCTATATATTTCACGTACCTAGTCGGGTTGTAGATATTTAATGTTGTATCAATTTAACAAAGAGGTATTGAAATTGTACCACGACGACACAATTTCAATATCTCTTTCAGAGGTCGATGTTCTTTCCATTCCCAAACCGGTGACAGGTCTTCAAGTTTTCTGTTTGTAACCTATTTAGAAATAAATGATTTTTGATTTTTATTTGATTATGGCTGGTTATTATTTTTTCACCACTTTATAAAAAAAACCTTGTTTTTTAGGATTCCGTACCCAAAGGGTAAAACGGGTCCGTCCGTCTGTCCGTCCGTCCGTCTGTCACCAGGCTGTGTCTCGTTAACCGTGGTAGCTAGACAGTTGAAATGTTAAAAAATGTTGTATTTCTGTTGCCGCTATAACAACAAATACTAAAAACAGATTAATTATTTTAATCTGGCCAGTTAATATTGGCCAGTTTTTATTTTTATAATATTAACATCTGCCGACTACTATTTTTGGATTACTGAATAACACACAATAATTGTACTATTCGTAAATTACCTAAGTTAATTAAATAAAGTATTATTTAAATAGCACCGGAACCCAGTATCAGATGGCCCAACTCGTGCTGGCGGGTTTTTCAAATCCTGCTGACGTAGGCGCACGTTGGGCGAGTTAATTCCGATTAGCTTGCAGATACAATTATATGATGTTTGAGTAAATTACGTATGCTAATATGAGTTTGCACATTCAGTGGTATTTAATATGTGTGCTGTGTTCGGCTGTGTGCTTACTCATTGTTCCCCAAATTAATACTGTAATAATGTATCACGCTTACATTCTTCGTACTCGTAGACCGAGACGATGTTCTTTTCATGTATTAGCTGCCTTAACATAATTTGGATTCCGCAAATACCTATGGATATTTTAAACTTCTGATTTTCAACACTTACGATTTGAAAAACAATAGATATATGTAAGATCGTTGTGGGATTATTTAATATTTTCTTGAGATAACAGAATCTTATTGCCACGCTATTGAAAGTCACAAGTTCTATCCGGAACGCATCTTGAGGCGTCTCATAAAGAAACTTCCGAGTTGTGGTCGAATCAACGGCACGTAGCAACAAACTCGAGGGAACCCGCAATGAATACGATGTTATTCCCGGGGAACCCTCTAGGAATACGATGTTACTCCTGGGGATCCCGCTAGGAATACGATGTTACTCCTGGGCAACACTCTGGGAATAAGATGTAAGAGCCTTTACACACATGCCGCAGCCCCGGCGGCGCCGTTGTTAGTAATACCATTTTATTCTTTGACTGCGGTGCGTGTGTACGCGTACTAACTCCGTGTGAACCCGCTAGGAATACGATGCAACTTGTTTACCAGGAAAACTTGCCGCGTTAAAGGAGCTTTAGAAATACTTAACGCTGTTGGAAATGTTCAGCCGAGGGGTACACGCCTTGAATTCTATCGATATCTTACCACAATGCATATTACATTCCTTGCAAATCTTTAAATTCAATAATGCATATAAATTGTACTCTTATATTATTACTAACTTTTCCCGCGGCTCCAACCGCGTAAATATAGAATCGGTTATCCCATGGGAATACTGTACCGACTTGTGTTGTGTGTGAAATTGCTTATGTTTTAATCCAGAGCCTCAATTACTACCATACTACAATACAAATATATCGAATCGAAATCCGTTCAGTAGTTTTGCATGAAAGAGTAACAAACATCCATCCATACAAACATCCATTCACAAAAAAAACACATTTATATAATATGTAGTGAGCTGTTATGTTTCATTTGGTACACTTGATTTCTTTCATTATATAATATAAGCTTATTATGTCTACAAATTAAAATTTAAAATCTGTTATTTAAATGTTAGTTGATTACATAAATTCATACATCAATTTTATTGAAAATAGATCAGCCTTTCCTAAAAATACTGGCACGTAAAATAAAATTATTATTTTTCCCCTCATATCTCACACCATCGCAACTATTTCTAATCACATTTTTCAGATAAGAATGTTCGTAAATAAACAGATATAAGTAAAGAAATTCCATCGAGACGAGGCCGCAGATATTCTTTTGTTGTGAGGTTGTCTTTCGAGTGGGGCTTATCCCGTATTACATGAGCGATGCCAGTCGAAGTGTAGGCTGTCACACGAATACAACCCGCACAATGACTAGTTGAGAATTTAGGCGCACTTGGCGCTACTCACCATTTGGTAATTTTTTATGGGTCAGTTATTTTAAGAGGCGTAAAATCCTTTCTTAGTTAGTTATTAAATTAAATATAAAAATACTGCTAAAAGTGGAAAAATAACATCATAATATTATAGTCAAATCCTTCCACTATTATTAATGTAAAAGTTTATGAGGATGGATGGATGTATGGATAGATGGATGTTTTTTACACCCTCACGCAAAAACTACTGAACGGATTTTTACGAAATAGTGCTATTTAAAAAATAATTTAGTTAACCCAAATAGTCATTATATGAATTATTATTATGCACACAAAAACCAGGGGTCGGATGGGTCTAGCTGTGATTTATCTTTTCTAATTCAAATTAATTATTATGGTATTGTTATTATTCATCATTGTGAAAATTTGTAAATTGTGGATTTATGTTACTTTAGGGTTACATTTATAAATAAACTAGCTGTTTTCCGCGGCTCCGCCCGCGTAAATATACTATCAAGTATCCGACGGGACTACTGTACTTTTCCGGGATTAAATGTAGCCTATGTTGTAATCCAGAGCTTTAACTACTATACTGAATTTCATCAAAATCCGTTTAGTAGTTATCGCGTGAAAGAGTAACAAACATCCATCCATCCTCACAAACTTTCACATTTATAATAGTAGTAGGATTAATAAATATATTATATCATCTATTTATATTAATAGTTTAGACTCTCCTACTGCTGGGCAAAGGCCTAAATAATAAATAGAACTTATTAATTAGCTTAACGTTAAATAACGTTGTGTAAGTTTTTAGACGTTAGAAGCTTTTTCAATAGCTAGGCTGCTTTTCGGAAAAAAAAAAATGTAGGAACATTCGTATGTAAAATAAAATGTTACGTTGCAAGACAAACTTAGAAGCAGTTCCGAACATTTTTACAAGGGGCCATTGAGAGAAGTCACGTACGGTGAAGTTTTTGAGTATGTTAAAAATATGTTGTAGAGGTATAAGTATTAAGTATTCCGGCGAACTTGGATAAGGATCCACTTCAATTTGGAATGAGATTCGGATATGTGATCAAAGTTGGTGCGGCGCAAGTTTCTAGTTCAGCTTGTTCAGTTGCTCCTTATGCCTTAGACACAGTTGGTATTATGCAACAGCACACTTAAATAATTAAGTTATTCTTTTTCAAAATAAGCATTTTTATAATGTAGTTTCTATGACCACCTTCTGGCTCCATCATCAGATCAGGTCAATGTCAACAATCAACATAATATTGACCTACATGCACATAAATTTTCAGCTCAATCGTAAACCGGGAAGTGGGTCAAATTTAACTTGTAAGATTTAGTTATACACAAAGGGACAGGCTTATGATTTGATGTGCTGATAATTTTGTCATCATTTCCAAAAGTAGGCTTTATGCACTAACTTAGTTTTAAGAGAATTAAATCTAGGTACAAATATGTATTGATTTTCAGTTTTTCATTGACTTTAAAACATTTCTTATTTTTCTAGTATCTACACTAGTATTATAAAAAGGAATGATTTATTTATTTGTATATTTTTTTGCATTGAATGGACTCCGAAACTACTGGACCGGTTATGATGAAATTGGCACATATTTTATAACAGGAGACTGTACGATTCCCGCAGCAAATTATTTTGCTCGTACAAAGTGGCGGGAAACATCTAGTACAGAATAAAGGAACTTTTTAAATGCTTTAAATAAAATAATTATTTGCTAAGTACATGCTATAAACTATTACTGAATTTTTAAGTCACAACGAGGCAAAAAAGTTGTCTTAATTAGGTATATTGATCCTTGTTTTTTATTTTAATAATAATATTAAGATTACTTGCAAACAAATCTTATAAATCTTTTCGGCACCCACATTGTTGCGTCCTCGGTTGAGTTTGAAGAATGACTGTTACGTATTAGTACGAGCAGGGAATGCCCAGAATCCTCGACCCTTAGGGCTTATCCACATGTCCACGTCACGACGTCGTCGATGTAAAACGTACCGTGCGTAGTGCTCGTTCACGGTACGGAAAAGTCGCCGCAGAACGGCGCAGTTTGTACCGGAATTTTACAAGACGTCGTGCATTTTTACGGCGACGTGAATTCGCACGTTATGTTAACACACCGTTACGCGACACCGCACCGTTTCACGCTGCGTCGTGACGTGGAGATGTGGACAGATCCTTAGGGCTTAGGGCCCGTGATCGATGCGCCACGTCAGCGGGGACTTATTTCACCAACACTGAATTGTGTACACGTAATTACTTTCAATGATTATATTATGTGACTTTTATTCGCAGTTGAGACATTATTTGCACGATATTTAAAGGCTACTTAAGATAATATTATGCTTTTTCAAGGTTGATTACGACTAACAGCAATATATATATAGCAAATATACAAAATAGTTAAAAAACCAAACCACCAAAATATCCTCTCACAATAACAACTAAAAGCAAAAACGGTTATGTTTTAAACATTGGCAAAGAACTGAGCTGCAATATTCCGTAGAGCCGTGTCTACGCAACGTAGCAGATGAAATTACGGAAAGTAACAAATATGGACCATAATACACACCTAGCTGATACCTTCATCCCGAATTAAGTACATCACCTGTTACAAAGCATTCGAACCCACGGGGGTCATAACCCGACGAATGGAAAATGTAACATAACAAAATCAATAACCTATGGGATATAGCACACCTGTCGCCGTTCGCCGTCACCTAGCGACCAGCACAAACATTGCGCTGAACTGTTCCATAATACCCCGCTGCCGGCTACTACGAACTCAAATTACCGTTATTAAAGTTCTGCTTTCATGTCCCGATGTCTGTAATTTGAAATAATACAGCCATAAAGTAGTGGCACATTAGAATAATAAATTTTTAATGGCTTCGGTATTGCGACACATTTCCTTTGTTTTTGTATACAGAAAAAAAAAGATTGAATTTTAATAATCACTTAAAATTTTTAAATCTGTAATAACCAACAAAAATATTAGTTACTTTTACACTGTTAAAATGAAGTTTTTGTCGTAAATTTTAACAATCAATACAAAAAAAACCCAATTTGATATTTCATTTAGCTGTAAGCCACAACAAATATGCTTGAAATTTCGGCATAAAACAGAAATCAGATCAAGCCGAAAACTGAAAAATTTGGAACAAATTGTGTAGAAAGTTCGGTCAGAACAATGAACCGTAAAGGGGAATAGACGCCGTTCTCGTAAGGGGAAAAACAATAACTGGAGGCGTAGCACAAGGGCCGTTTTTAGGGCCCATAAATCAAAACATGGACAATATTTTCGGTACAATGCTGGCCGAGCACTTTGGGCCTGGGATTTTTTCGGGCCACGTTCGGATTATTGACTTTATGACTCAACAGAGCCGCCCGTTGTTTATTTTTCGCCGTGGACATAAAACGACAACGACGCGAACTAATTTCCCCATAAAAGGAAGCATAAATGTTGCGTTACACTTTTAGTGGTGCACTTAAAGTGACATTTGAATCGTTTTTATCTATATTGTGCCATAAACTGTAATCTATTGTTGCGGAAACGTTGTGATTACATTTATATTATCGCTTCACTTGACGCCTACTCACAACCTGTAGCCCAAGCAAGCAAGCTCTTGACAACTACGTATCCGTAATGTTATCGAAAGAGAATTGTATGATAATTACGCCAGCTCACTTACAATGGGAACATTTGTTTTAAATCAGCTAAATCCCTATATTATATTTGCCGAAAGACAACATAACTAAGCTAACTCCACAAGAATGTTGAACCCGTTTAAGCAATAGCATAATTAGAAAATATATTGCCTTACATTACCTACAAAATAAACTGATTTATTTCAGTTTATTTTGTAGGTAATGTACTCGAAAAGACCCCTTTTAAAAACTAAATCATATAAAATACTAACTTCTAGCCTGAACAGAAAGAGGGAAAAAAATACATTGCAAAATGGTTGACAAACAAACGAGTAAATGGGGTGAAACTGCTTTGTCTTTGTCTATTTAAATATTGAAAATCGAATTATACTTTTTGTTTGAATACCCTTCCCACTTTTTCATTTCAGTCAGTGTAATTTTTGTCGTCTTTTGTGACGATTTAACTTCGTTTTCGTTATAATAGTATTTTTTGTGATAAATATTGCTCACCGACTAAAGGCTTATTTTCCATAGATCGCGGTGACGTTATCACTTCTCAAATGTTCCAACAGGATAGGAGGTGACATATGACTGGAAGGGCGCCGATAAAAATAGGGTTTGATGTGAGGTCCCCTAAAGATTGATGGATGGTGTCAAGTTTGAATAGAGGTTAAAATCTATGCAAACTTAGTAAACTTGCTACTTGCACTATACGCTATAACCCGCGGTTCCGCCTACGTAATTACAGTATCCCTGTATACGGGAATACTGTACTTTTTCGGGTCAAAAAGTAGCCTATGTGTTAATTCAGAGCTCAAACTACTACCATACTTAATTCCATCAACATCCGTTCAGTAGTTTTTGCGTGAAACAGTAACAAACATTCAACTATCCATCCCCAAAAACTTTCACATATTTAATACTAGTAGGATGTATTCTTTGGTATAATCAAAATATTGTAACTAAGTCAAAACATTAGATTAAAGAGGATACTGTATTTAGGCGGCTGGAGCCGCGGGTATTATATGCTTACACTATAAATACACTATCTACCAATGTAAATATCTTAATAGTTTCTTTCAGTAGACGTTGTACCACTTTTATAATATTGAAAATGGCCTGCATTGAGGAAACTATTCCCGCAGAAGTGATGACTTTATGCAATAAAAAACCTCATGTGTGAAATATGAAAGCCTGTTATCCTCATTTTTCATTCAGCGGCTTCGGGGCACGGTCGCTCATTTAAATAGCATTCTTATTGCTTTACAATACAGCTTAATTTGCATTCACGAGAACCTTAGATTCCGCCCGGCTTGAACCATAAACATATGTAAATTTTCTAGAAAATTCGGTCCGGCGTGCGGGCCGGTGAAACTGATAATTTAGTATAAATCGATTAACAGGATGCATGCGGTGTTTAATACACCAAGAGGATTAAAGAGAAATTTAAAAGCTGGCCCAACTTTCACCGCACACTGAAATACCTATGTACCGCATTTTAGACTAGGAAAATGTTTGCTTCATGCATTATATTACGATATTTTAATACATGTCTATTGACAGTTTTTCCGTATTAATTTCTAGTGTATAAACATTATTTAACTATGTCGATAAACAGAAAATTATAGACCGTTAAACTTTGTCTACCTAAGGAAATTTGTTTCATTTACACTATCAGGAAAGAGTAATGCTTAAGTTACCATGTGACGCGGAGAATCTACTTCTCGTTATGACGGGACAAATTGAAGACATTTTTTTCCCGAAAGCTCCGGGAATTAGAGTGATCAATTGCGTTATTCGGTAGGTGTTCCTGCTTCCCGCTTACTCTTTTATTTTGATGATACATCTGTCCCTTTCCAACACGCAGATACCACGTTTAAATTTTTCTTACACCAGGGATGTATTTTATTACCAAGACTATTTTTGCTTCTGCAAATGCGGATGGAAAATCGGTACACTTTGTGTACAGTTTCCATAAAGTTTTTGGTTTCAATAAAAAGAATGACCTGGCATGTATCGTATGGCAAAAGCCTCTAAGATAAAATTAAGATAAAAATAAAAATGATGACATACATTATATTATTATATACATCCCCAAATTGCTCCAAATTCTATAGGTCATTGCCTCATTAGGAACGTCCATTTGGGCATGTTTTTTTTCGCCCCGGATAATTATGATGGGTATACCTCCGGTTATAGATAGCCTCCCTCCCCCTCTCAATCCCCCCGGTCGACCGCGAGCTAGATATCGCAATTAAGGGGGGCATTATTAAGCGACAGCTATTATTCATCCCTAAGACCTTGTGTTCATCAGGAGCGGTGGCGTACCGCGCTATTTCCTATTCCTGATGTCATACAGTTATATGACATCAGTCGAAATTTCGGGAATATGTTTGTTGGTTTGATGTTAAATGTAAGTAACTGGACAATGACGGAAAATATTGACCCACAACAAACTGTTACCTATTAATTAAAATGTAAACCATAAAAAAAAATAAAGTCTATTCTGAACCCCGATTCTCGTAATTAACTTAGAATTCTTAATTTACTTTCGATGTATATAAATAAAAATGAATTATCGAAACGTTTGTATGCGCATACCTTCCAAACGACTGCACCTAATTTGATAAATCTTAATGTATGTGTTCGTTATTGACAGGAGGAGGTTTGTGTGAAAAGAAATATTAAAAAAAAATATAGCAAATATTTAAAAATCTCCGAAAAGTGAGTGTGCGAATGAGAGAGACTGTGAAACTTCTAAAAATATGGCAGTACAACGTTCGCCGGATCAGTTAGTAAATTATAAATTAATTGTCTTGATTTCTTAAACTGATTTTTGGAGTGTGGACATTTGAACACGCATTTGATTTTGGTTTGACGGTTATAAAAATATAATTTTGCTGTTTTAACATATCGAGACTGCATCGAAACTGTATTGATGTAAAATTTTATTTGCAGAATCGACCTATTGAGTCCTATACATTGTTAAGAGATTTTTTTTGATAAGACGTCAGATAGTGGATTACAGTGTTACATCATATTATCGTCGAGATGGTAAAAAATACAAATGCCCGGTGATAATAAAGATACTGATAATGATTCGAGTATATATTTTCCAATTAAAGGTACGTACGTCTGTTTTCACGAGCCCTACGAGTCGTGCAGTAATTGTCTGCTAAAGTACACCGAAAACGCTGCGAGAACCCATTATATTAAAGGCAGCATGTCCCATTGTTCAATCATCTGAAACGATCAACTTTTAACTCGGAAAATACGTCGATGATTTCGGGGCAATTGTGTTTGTACTTGCTGAAAAGTTGTGCTCAATGTAGATAAGCATTGAGGCTTAAACATTAAGTACCTAACTGATGTTTATAATAGAAATGAAATGAAGGTTATGAAAATAGAAAGTAGAAGGTATTAACAGCTGTACTCATATACTTTGCAGTGTGTAATTTACAGTAAAGAGAAAGTGTATCATGGTAGTGTTTGTAAATCAGAATAAACTGCACATAAACTCCAGACATCGACTTAAGGTGGGGGGGATACCGCACTAGGCGTAACTACGCGGCAGCGGAACTACGCGACGCGACACGGCCAAATATTCTTTATATATTTAATTGCATGAGATATAACGCACTACGAGGCAGCAGAACTACACGGCCAAATATTATTTATAATATGAAATTTTATGAGATAATACGCACTAGGCGATAACGTAACTAACACTTCATTGCGGTAATATTATTAGGGACGCGTCGCGTCGTGTATTTACGCCTAGTGCGGCCCACCTTTAAGCTAATAAAGCTCTTAGGAATCTGTTTATTCCACGTGAAACAGGGGAAATAATAAAACATATGAAATAAGGCTGGTGAGCGAGTAGAATGGCTGTAATAAAGAAATTGCTCGAGCAACGCGTTTCACGTTAAATCATTTCGTGCTTTAGTCCTTGCACACAATGCGGATAAAAACGTTCATACTCTCGTCATTCATGCACAAATTAAAGAGAATATCGCATTCTATAGTAGAATATTCCACGTCCCAAGCTTCACACTAAGCCGATAAAAATAAGAGAAAATAAGTCTGGTAAATGGACATCGACTGTAAATGATATCCATAAAGTTAAAGGTAGTCAGAAGATTTAATCCGACACTAAGAGCAACCAATGAAGAATCCTATCTATTATATATATAATATAAAAGGCAAAGCTGATTGAATGATGTATCAACGCACATGCCAAACCCTTAAGGGTTTGGCTAGAAATTTGAAATTTTGCTCACGTATTTCTCGACGTAGGAAGGATTTTTCTAAATTCAACCTAAAATAAGTAATAAAAGTTTTTATGAAACTTTTTATTCCTTGGACATATTTGCATGATATTTCGTTTGAATTGAGTACCAAATAATAATGAGTTACGTATTTCAGCGTTTTCTAAAATTCAGCCTCTAGGTGGGTAAAATAGGGGATGAAAGTTTAAAACCTAATTTCACGCAGGCGAAGCCGCGGGCAATTAATGGTATTAACTATTTTCGCAATAGTTCATTATATATTATATATCGAATCCAATGTTCGGGGATATTATTTTTGTCAACAGTAATTATTATAAATTCGTTCGTCAGTCAGTCAAAAACAGTCGTTTCATAAATTAACGTAGGAAAGTATTATCTCCCGTAGTAAATTATAGACGGAAGTTACGTAGCCAAATTTGGACTCCACAAAAATACAATTATTTTTTCCTACAAATACCAACCTTTAGAGTTGCTTAAGTTTATTTTAGCATACAGTTAGTTATTTTTCTTATCGTTTGGCGACGTAGCCGAGTAACGCGTTAAATTTATTATCGGCCTTGTTAACTTATAAATGCACTCCGGCTTGTTAGCGCTTATCAAACACTATCACTATACACTTCCTAATGAGAATAATAAACGTCACCTAAGGGCCTATCCACATATCCACGTCACGACGTCGTCACGGTGAAACGGCGTGTTTCGCGACGTTCGCGTCGTGGCACGATGCGTTGCCACGTTGTGATTTTTCACAACACGGCAACGTCGCCGCAGGACTGCGCAAAATGTACCGGAATTTACACGGCATGGCGACCCGGCGTCATGACGTGCATTTTACAGTGACGTAAATTAGCACGTTATGTCCGTGACACCGTACCATTTTACATCGACGACGTCGTGCCGTGAACATGTGGACAGGCCGTAAGGTCTATAAAATGCTGTCAACTTAAGTGGAGTTAATAATCTTCACTAACCGAGCACCTGAGTAAGAGAGGTAACTTAGCACAAGAGTAATAGGTATAAAACTAAGGCACAGATTACTAAATACTAAATAATTACTACCTACGTAAACTAAGGGCTGGCTTTTCAATCGTCGGATAACTTTTACCTGAGGAATAAATATGTAACTTTGACAGATTTTGTATGAAAGAAGTATTACAGTAACATATTAGTTATTCAACAGAAAAATCTGACGATTGAAAAATCACCCCTAAATAAATAAAAGGACAGAAATAAGTAAAACACTGTGAAAAATAAATGAACCCACATTTTTTTCAATAATGACTGAAAATAGACCTGCAACATTAGTAAGTAGATAACTCCAAAACGAGGATTTAATAGTGTAAGTAGTGAGTAGAGTTTACTAATTGTTTCAGTGGTTGATAGATAAACGAATAATCAGTTGGGTTAATTTAATTTCATGTATGTCAATAAACCCCAAGATACCAATAATTAGAACATGTATGTTCAAAAGAAATTATTCAAAATGAATTAGGCATTATTGGAAAGAAAATCTTCTAGATTATAATATTTTTAGTTAAAATATTGTTCTATTTAAATTGTTTCTCATTTAAAAATATACTATCTCTGAGTTTTTCTCCGGGACAATTAATTTTCTCTTTAAAATATAATTCTTGGAAGGCGTATTTATTTTAAAACATTTGACTGGAGATAAGAAGGTATTAGTTAATTATTATTCTCCCACGTTAGTAAATTTAGGAATATTTTTATACACAGTGGCATAGGCTACGTTCTCACGAGCGTTTTTTGTGGTCGCGACAGAAAAATCGGCACTGAATATAGAACTCTGCGCTAGTACAATTGAGCTGAAAATCAAAGGGTTAAGTATCAAATGTCAGAGTTGACTGGCCCTACACGATTTTGTGTATCTACGTGTTCTATTTACAGTGCAGTTTTCTCTGTCGCGAACACAAGAAAACTTTCGTGGGTACGAGGGCTAAAGTTTTTCAATAATAATATCTGTACGTCCTACTTCACAATATCCCTCTTCTAGTACCATTGTTTCATAACGTATGTAATCCTATTACCTACATCTTCAATTCGCATTACATGAATCAATATACCAAAGCCTTGCCCAGCTCGATCACAGAGCTTCGGAGTAAAATGTATACCACAATGTAAGGGAAGGTTATACGGCGTTAACTTGCACACTTCAAGTAAATGTAAGCCTCAACGATATCATTTGAATGTTCTGCGTGTATAGATTAGATAATTGGTCGTGCAGCAGGTCTAAAATGGCGTGAATTCGTATTATAAAACATCAATTCTATTGAAATTCAGTAGATGATGTTTCATAATACGATTCACTTAATGTGGCAAAGTTGGACAAGCAGATATTACAATAGGCAATGTTATTTTTATAAGGTGCAATTATGCCGAAGGAAAAATTTAATATCACATAATAAATGTAGATATTTTTATGGTACACTTGTTAGTATAAGAGTGCTAAAAAGGTTAGTGCAAGTAGATAACAAACGCGCGTTTAAGAAAATACAACAAGTGCAATCTTCGTTCACATTAAGTTAGTTGTAGTCAAGTTAAATTGACAAATTATGAAATGCGATCAAAATTACAGTAGCTGTATAGAAGAATAATATGAAATGAAAATACCGAAAGGAACGCGTAATCGGCTAACAATGTATACTGTATAGGTATCACATATTAAACCACGTAGTGAAAAATCTTTAGATATTTGCCCAAACATTCCATTGTTGACAAATTTACGTTCATTCGAATCAATTGAGCATTATATCGACAATCATTAGCATACTCTAATTAAGCAGAAATATGTGCATACAGCGACACACATCGACCGGCTGGGCATTCATTGTTGACCGTACACCGCTCTAAGCCATTCCGACAAAATTACCTACCAATTTGGTGAAATCATGCATTATTTATATTTGGTATTTGTTACTAGCACGCTAATTAAAAATACCACATAATCATGAGGTATAATAATTCAGATGATATATAATTTAAATATTTCGTAGAGCATTAAAATAGTATTTAAATACACAGTTGGTAGTTTGTGCCCGCGAACTAGATGTTAACCGCGACTTCATATGCGCAAAATGAAATACCACGCGAACCGTACATTTTGCCGCAATAAACAGTGCCCCACGATCTTCCCCATGGTATATATTTGTGACAAATTTCATCAAAATCGGTCCAGTAGTTTCTGAGCCTATTCAATGCAAACAAACAAATCTTTCTTCTTTAAAAAATCAGTACAGATAAGCTTAATATTAGATACTTTAAAAAAAATTACCTACAACTAGTACAAAAAAATAAGAACACAACTGAGTTATATTAACACAGGAGTCTTGTTTTAAGGGACAAAAATAAACATCAGCAAAATTGACATATCCATCAAACACGTTGTGTTAGTTCGTCACAAAGTAGCGGCAAACGAGGTGGGGTCGTGTCGAAATTAAACAGAGCGAGTCCCGCCCGCGCCCGGGAAATTGGATTGATTGATTTTCCCCCTTTTTTTATTCCAACAGATACAAGACTGTAATCCAGGATGCCTATACAAACTCCAAATTGATGAATGTACAGCTAATACGCCGTATTAGCTGTACATTCTAAATAGCCAATGTCTCCTTCAAATAAATCTAGTTCTGAATTTATTTTAGGCTTAAAAAATAAATGATAATATTATTAGTATTTAATACATAAAATATTATTGTGTGAATCAAAAATATCATCATCGTTGTCTCGAAAATAAAACAGATCCCAACTGTTAGGAAATTCAAATTATAATCAAAAAATTTCTCGCATATTGATCCAAAAATGCTTATGTCAGTATATCAGACTAAAATTTTGCTAAAATTATGACATGACGGTCCTGTAACCACCTCCTTTTTTTGGAAATCGGTTAAAAACTAATTAAAATCATCCCAAGATTCCGTTAATGATTATTAAAAAACCCGAATATAACCCAAGGTACTAGGTAAGTGGTAAGAGAGAAATGGCGGAAGCTGCACTGACAAGGATTATATCAAGAAGAAGAAGAATATAAACTAAACTTTGAATATAGCTAAAAAAATGGCATTAAAAATTTAGGTATTACAAGTTGATGAAAGTAGAAAGAATTAAGATTTTATGTGTAATTTGTAATTAGGTGCTTCCGTGGTCTAGTGGTTTAGAGCTTGGCTGTCGACACGGAGGTCGTGGGTTCGATTCCCGCATTGGAACAACAAAAAATGGTGTTTAAAGTTCGGTTAGGACAATGCAGGCAGATCACCTGATTGTCTGACAAAAAAGATGATTCATGCATAGGATGGGCATGTAAAAAGTTGGACTTTGGTTGTCTGTCCGTCCCACTGGGTTTTCGAGAGTAAAGGAAGAGAGAGTGCTCTTGTGTAATGCGCACACACCTGGGCACTATAACATAACTCCTGCGTAGCTGGTCTGGTTTCAATGAAACCGACCACCGTCACCGAAATCGGTGTGGGGAGCTAATATTATATTAACTAGGTGCATTTCAAAGTGACAAAAATTTTGGAATATTTTTTACAAAATACCTACCTAGATATTTACTTACATCAAACACAAAAAGATTCACTACATGGTAAGTGTGAACATAAACACCAAACATCGAAAATACTAGATTTTTTTGACGTGATAACGTCTTATAATTCGATGGAGCCGGCTGCACGCACGAAAAAACATGAGTCATGCGTTACCAAGTACCGTTACCTGTTACCGTTACCAAGTACCAGTGTTACCTCGCATTTTATTATTGTTGTTGTTGTTGTTGACGTTGTCACGTTCAACTATCGTCAGTAAACCGACTTTACAGACAACCGATATTTTTTTTCATAATATTATGTGTGACCATACATTTTGAAGCACTTTTTGTGAGGGGCGTTTTCACAAGACTCAGAAAAGTGCTTCAAGCAATCCATGGTTTTTTTGAAAATATTGATTTTTAGTTTACTTTTCCATGCAAACTTTCTTATTTTTCGCAGAACTATTCGTTTATGTAATAATAAATTACAGGCAAGTAGCCTATTATATTAAAGAAGAAACCGTTTTAAAATTCGGCCCCATAGGTACCATACCTACATCTCCAGCATTACAAGTAATAACTGTCATCATATACCATCACCTCCCGAGAGGCGACACGTATGCGCTCACTCTCTGGGGTGTTCATTGCTCTGTTTGCACCGCACTGTCTTGAGCTAGTTTCTCTATTGAGTATTCTATTTCAACTATATTTACTAGCTGTACAAAATCTTTTAAAGTCTTTCGAATACTAGAAGGGTGAGATGTAGACGCTGTTAAATTTTTTCGAAAGGTGGCAATCTAATTTCCATAATATTAAATAATATATTTTAATATTAACTGCGGTACTTTGAATCTCGCATAAGCGAAGGTTGTTGATATTTTTCAATATAACTGAGTCTGTGTCTAAGCTTTAATTTTATGACACAGAGAGAGATTGAGTACTTAAGAAAATATACATTTTAATCAAATTTGAATTTGAATTTATATAAAACTAGTTGTCCCGACACACGTTCTTCTGTTTTTGCTATGAACTGGTCAATGAGTAACTACACCAACACCAACTTACACAACTACAACGACACCAACATACACAACTACACCGACACCAACATACACAACTACACCAACACCAACATACACAACTACACCGACACCAACATACACAACTACACCGACACCTAAAACTACAAAATACACTTACATCTACACCTTAGGTGTAGTATAACAACCTCCGTGGTCTAGTGGTTGGAGCTTGGCTCTCGACTCGGAGGTCGTGGGTTCAATTCCCGCATTGGAACAACCAAAAATGTTGTTTCCAAGTTTGGTTAGGACAATGCAGGCTGATCACCTGATTGTCTGACAAGAAAGATGATCCATGCGTCGGATGGGCATGTAAAAATTCGGGCCTGCGCCTGATCTCTCGCCAGTCGTGTCGGTCATCCGTCCCAGTGGGTTATGAAAGTAAAGGAGGAGAGAGTGCCCTTGTATACTGTGCACACACTTAGGCACTATAAAATTACTCCTGCGTAGCTGGCCTGGTTTCAATAAAACCGACCACCGTCACCGAAATCGGTGTGGGGAGTAATTTCATTTAGGTGTAGTGTCTACCTATACCTACAATCTACATCTATCTGGTTGATTTTTTTAAAAAAATAAACCAAACAGGTAAACTAAACGCGCCGACATACGACAGTCAAGTGATAAATTGAAGACAGTGAACATTTAGTGTAAGAAAATTCAATCGTCGTTTTTAGTATATTTTTCCTTATTTTTCCAATATTATTTTCTCGTCGTTTAAATGAACTTCCTTCCATGAACTTCCACAATAATTTCAAGACTACTTTAAGAACATTAGCCAAATCGGCTCAGCCGTTCTCGAGTTTTAGCGACACATAGAAACTGCATTCCATTTTTTATATAAAAGAGATTTGAATCCAATGCATTATATGAAATATAATATTATTTTATAATATTATCTACTATATTCCATAGAATAAAAGTATCAGTATTTTACATAGTAAAGAGCGAAATGACTATCGTATACTGTATACTTACTATACTATACACTTTATAGGTAAACACGTTTCCTACAAAACGCATACCACGCTTAAAAATTGATAGGGAAGTTTTAATAGAGGACGCAAAAGGAAAACCCGTTAAATAGAGCTTGTGTACACTCCGCCAGTCAACGGAGTTAATTTGTGATGGGCAGTTCGCCGCGCTGGGACACTGTCTCATACCCCCACGCTCACACACACCCATAAACACTTTCATACACAACCATACACATACACACACACCCACACGCGCTTCATACACACCTCAAATAGTGGGTAACTTTGAACTGACGTGTATACAAACGTTTTATCTCCGCTCGCATGTTTTCAATCACGAACAGTGCTTACCTGAAAATAAGAAAAAATGTTATTAGACTTAGCTAACAAGACTAGACTAAATATATTCAGTGTTTATATTTTATTGCATTGCATACGAATCTCTTCAGTATTTCAAAACATTCAAAATGTCATTTCAATAAAAAATACTAAAATTTCCATCGTCAAAATTTTAATTGAGACCCATAACAACAGGCCGTCACATCTGCGAGCGACTTGACAGAAAACAGAAACAAGAGTAAAGTTGATAGTTTACTGGGGGCTTCCCCACTGATCCCGGCCGTACAGTGTGTCAGTTGATTGGACACGTGACAGCGGAGCTGACGCGAGTGGATTGATTCGGGGAGTCCCCGCCCCGCATAAAGTATCTGTCAAATTTAAAATACATATTTCTAAATTCAATCAACCCACAGTAACATTCGTGTAATTCGGCATTTTCACTACATTGGAATGTTTTTCATTGGTACGATGTCATTTTTAAGTGAATTTGACACACTTATTATTCATAGAGTTCTATGACGAAGTGACGAAATTGTTTTGTCAATTTGATTCAAAATCGTCAACACGACATATTTGCCGGTGTAATTATTCCCAACAACTTCACAAATGTAGTTAACACGTTACACGGCAAATTATTAGGAACTAGCTGTTGCCCGCGGCTCCGCCCGCGAAAACCCGTTTCCCTCAGGAACACTGTACTTTTTCGGGATAATAAGTAGCCTACGTTTTAATCCAGAGCCTAAACTACTACCATACCAAATTTCATCGAAATGCGTTCATTAGATTTTGCGTGAAAGAGTAACAAACATCCATCCATTCTCACAAACTTTCACATTTTTATAATATTAGTAGGATATCGCTAACATCGCCGCCTTAGAAGTTATAATTGAGTATTTTCCCACATGCAAAAATTTTGTTTTTTAATAAACAATCAGAAAAAATTAGGTGTTACATCTGGATAAAAATTATTAAAATATTTAAAATTATTATAAAGATTATTTTTATTGATATTTTAAAGTCACAATAAGTTGGTATATTTTTTTACAAAATAAGTGTCAAAAACCTACATGAATTCTTCAGATACATAGAGACTAAAGACTTCATATGGTGAATATGAACAGAAACGCGCAAACTTCGAAAATATCAGAAATTTTGTGCATACGGCCATACAATATTTCGTAGCAAATTACAACCGTGTGACGTCGCCTGCTTGCACGACTTATGTGGGGCGTTGTTTTCACAAGACTTACAGAAGTGCTTCAAACAATACGCAGTTTCTTTGAAAATATAGTCTTAGTTTTCAGAGCACTATTAATGCATATGTAGTAAAAAACTACACGAAAATACCGTAGTATGTGAAAAACTATTTCCACTAAATTCTACAAATAGAGGTTTACTCATATTTTCTTAAAATAATTAGGCATCGAATTTCTAATTTACACAGCAGCACAGGCTATAAAGTAAATTTTATAACATATTGTAACTTTGTTTTTCACTAAACTCCTCAGAATATAAGCGTATCAAACAACAAAATCTAGCGCATGATATGTGGTTTCGATAGTTGTAATAGACGCAAAGCATACAATTCGGTAAACTAAACTCGTCGGGCTTCTCACTTCTAGATAATGTAGAAATCCATGCGAATGAAGTTGCAGTCGAATGTAGTAAAATTCAAACAGTATTTAGTTGTTTGAGTTTCTACCCACTAACTCTTGCGCTGCAAAATGAATTTGCTTTTAATTGAATTCATTGAATAAACGCATAAAGCCGTCTTCACTTCACTCAGAACAGCCTCGTTTTTATAAGTCACAAGTTTTATAAAAAATGTTAGGATAAACAAAATCAAAATCATACATAAGGACAAGCTACTGCATACATTTAGCCACATAATTACTTTATACGAGTAAAAAGTGACGCGATCTATTTCCAATCAATCGGACTACAATGTAAATTGTAAACGATCGAACTAAGGCTAGAAGCTTTAATTTTGAAATTAAATTTGAAAGTCATATTTACCCAATGTACTTTGAAATAAAATTAAAATTAAATGAGAACTTACTCGTTTGTCGTAATTTCGCAGCCTTTTACAGCACACTGGCCTCTATATTGTCATATGGAAACTCGAGTGCCCCAAAGAGACTCTTAAATAAAGGACATTTTAGCCTCGATATGCCCTTTCTTTAATATATACCTCTATTTAATATATTATAAAAAAAATTAAAAAAAAATAAAGCAAGTCGTCCTCCATGTAGGAGAAAATTCGAAAGGTGTCGATTTTGGCGCCGATTAACCATTCTTCACACACTTAAAGGAGACACCGCTTTAGGATTTTCAACATAATAAAATGTATTAGCCTCGTACAATACGCCCCCCCTGTGTAATAAATTTCCGCAAAACAAAAATGTATTAAGATGCTTTGAATGAGTAAAACATTACCGAAAAATATACGTGACAACGTACAATGAGCGACTTACACAAGGAAAATGATTTTCTTTGCATCAAATGAGTGTTTTGTATCACTTTTTAAAGGATTTCTGTTGATTTATATATTTTTACAGGCTTAATTTTTTTGGAACGAAGTTCCTTATGGCGCGTTGAGAATTGTATTGGGGCTGGACGGATTACAGACGGACGGACGGACACTTTTGCCACTCGAAATCACAATGTAATAACGACTACTAAGAATGATACAAAAAACGACCTTATCACCTTGACAATAATGTAGAATTTTGCAATTACACATTGTGACTGTTATGACTGTTACATATTGTGACTAGCTAGCCGGGCCATAGGTATGCGAGCGGGGTGGGACGGAAGAGCGTTTGATGTTATTACTCAGTACGGAGCCGGACTTCGCGGCGGCAACACTGCGAGCAGCAAGCAACCCGCCCCCTCACCCCTGTCCCTACCTAAGGCGCGGCCAAGTAGTTCCGCGCGAAATATATATACTAACTTAGTTCAACTATTTGTTTTGTATAATATAATATATTATATCTATACAGATAAACAAAATTTAAGTGTCTGTTTGTAATTTCAAATTAACAGCTTTTATTTTCCTTTAATGCATTTAAAAGTATGATCGGTACTTACAAAAATATATAAATTGTTAACATTTTTTTTGTCCGTCTGTCAGTCTGTGTGTTTGTTCCGGCTATTCTCTGTATATATGTATGTGTATATATATATATATATATATATATATATATATATATATATATATATATATATATATATATATA
Source organism: Phengaris arion (assembly GCA_963565745.1). Lineage (NCBI taxonomy): Eukaryota > Metazoa > Arthropoda > Insecta > Lepidoptera > Lycaenidae > Phengaris > Phengaris arion. Next base: position 13,047,402 of record OY751445.1, on the reverse strand, counting down.
TATATATATATATTCCAAAATAGGCTTCAATTCTTTATTATCAACTATATATTTATATTATAATATATATATTATAACTTCGTTCCATCCGGGTGTCCCTTGACGCCTCTCAAGTTTTTTTTCATAAAACTTGCTTTACCTAAATTATGCAAGAGTTATATGAATAAATATACGTTATTAGATAATAATTAATAAAATATATAGAAGAATATAGAATAAGAATATAGAATATAGAAGAATATAGAATAAGAATATAGAATATTATGCAACATGTATAGAGAAAACACACAGAGCCAAAGTAAGGAGATGAAACTCTTGACCCATTTGAGGTATTACATCTTCCACTGACCTACGAGTAGGTCAAGACTTGAGTAGCTATGTTTAATTCTAACACCAAAGGGCTATTTCACATGACCACGTCACGACGTCGTCAACGTGAAACAGCACTGTTTCGCGGCACGGTGCGTTAACATAACGTACAAATTCATGTCACCGTAAAAATACACGTCACGACGCCGGATCGCCGTGCCGTACCGCGTACTATCACGACGTGGCAGCGCACCGTCCCACGACACCGCACTATTCTGCGACACCGCCCCGTTTCACGTTGTTGTCGTGAAGTGAACACGCGGCCAAGGCCTTAAAACTGACAAAAAAGAAACAATTGATTTAACAACGTATTTTGTTAGAGGCATGTAAGAGAATTATTACGTGGAGAACATTTCGCGCACTGCTGAATATGTGGAAAATTCAATGATCGCATCGCCATGATAATGTTCTACCACTAAAATACCCGGGTCCGGGCTCGGATCTCTCCTCAATTTCAGGGTGATTAGGCTGTAGACCACCAAGCTCATCTTCAAATAGTTATCCTACTGCGAGTTGGAATAAATGAAGTAATACATCACATTAACTTAGTTACTATTCTAGAACATTTTCCGATATAACAATATAGCAATATGACGTCTATACAGAAGTTTCATACCATTGCCCGATGAGCGACAAATAGGTCGGTTACAGAGGCGCGGAACATTTTAATTTCATCAGACAAATGGCGGTATTCTCTCGACACCTGCGCATCTTATACGTACCTACTCGTATGAGAGACGTATCACAAATCATTTTCCGCGGCAATCGGACGCCGTGTATCAATCATTCGCCTTTCCTATGCTGACGTATATGTCTCGTTATATAATATATTATATAAATGTTTGCTGAGACAATTTGCGCCTATTGTAAGCATTTGGAGCACTTCGATAGTGAACATAATGTATCATAGTGCATTTAGGATCATGGGGAAAAGATGTGATGCTCCTGTTGCTTTATTACACAATTTGTCAAGAAAGTTTATCGACCTCTATGCACTTGAAAACTATATGATAATCAGTTATCATCACTCATAGCATGTTCAAAAGCTCTTTTCACTAAAACGGAAATAAAATACTATGGTATTTAATTTTTTGGAGTTTACTCCTTAAGAATCGATTTTCATATAAGGCCCCCGGTATGAAAAAAATATGAGCAGTAACATCTACTGAACGAATAACCTCGCGACTCAAATCGATCGCTAAAGTTTTTGTTCCTTCTGAGGGACGTGTTTTACTTTTTAGAGTAAACTCCAGTCGTGCGTCGGAGCTGACACACACTTTTTTTTGGGTCCATTTCAAGGCCAGCTTGTTCCCCCAACTGCTGGATCAGGACATTTTTTTACTTGTTTCATTTTTACATTTATATTTATATATATTATTGGCTACATTTCCTGTTCTTTAACATTTTATTCTAATCTATTACATTTATTTTACATTTAATACATTTATTCTGTATTACATAGTGTTATTATTTTGATTAAATTTATTTAGTCTATCTTACAACATTCCATTTTGCATTACATCTTCTGTTAAAATTAACGTATATTCACGTATCTTGTATGATTTACATGTCCTTTCCTTAGCTATATTATATTTTTCCTTCTCCTTATTTACATTTTACATTTACAATTCTTATATTTCAACTATATGTTTTACTGTATATCTTTAAGTATCTTAGTGTTATATCTTTAAGTTTTTTATTTATTAAGTTTTTACCTTTTATACACATCATTATGTTTAGCTTTTATCTTATATACGTCTATTCCTTGTATGGCTACATTAACATTTACCCTATATATTAAAGGCAGAGGTTGAGTGCTGTTTTACAGTTTTCTTGCATTCAGTCCGGAACATCCGTTCCGACATTTTTGCACTAACATTATAAACTATAATAATATTTATTGTCTTTGCATAAAAGGATATTACATACTATTCACAAATATTTGGTAAACAATTTGAAACTTTAATTTCCCCGCCTTTAAAACGTTCAATTCAAAACGCTGTAAAACAATGTTGCTCAGATCTCCCGACCATAATACGACCTTCTTTTGGTCCGAGCTCCTTTGAACTCGTATGAAAATCCGCCCAGCACAACTCGCATTTTTCACAAGGAATATTTTAAATAACGCGAGGGCAAAGAAGCGACAAAGGCTACTTTATATTTTTCCAGTGAAATTCAAGTGCCGTAATAATTTACATTTATCGCTCTATTTGTGGGTCACAATGTCTTATGAGTATCGATTTTTATTGCAAATGATGCGGGAATGTCGTCGGAAAGGTGACTTATTTTTAGGCAGGTGAAACCCTTAGGTACTTTATCGCTTACATATTTGGTATTCATTTTGTACTGTTTTAAAGGCCCAATATTAGGTAATTTTCTTTGATGTATTAGAAACTAGCTGTCCCGACACACGTTGTTCTGTCGCACCTATAAATATAGTGTTAATATTTTCTCCGCCATTTTTTACAATATTTCTCACCGTTTAAATTTCAAGATCAAAATTAGCCAAATCGGTCCAACCGGTCTCAAGTTTTAGCGAGACATTGGAATTACAATCTATTTTTATTATATACTGCTGCTGTTGTATTATAAATGTGACATTTTGTGTGGTTTGATGGATTTTGGAGACTCTTACACGGAAAAACTACTGAACGGATTTTGATGTTTTGATATGGTAGTAGTTTAGGCTCTAGATTAACACATAGGCTACTTTTTATCGTGAAAAAGTATAGTGTTCCCGTGCGATACTGGATTTACGTGCGCGGAGCCGCGAGCAAAAGCTAGAGCTGAATAAAATATTTATTTAATCTCACAATCGCTTTCATTCCCCATAAATGGGGAACGAAACAGTAAAGATCTTGTTGGGATCACCGACACGAGATAATCAGCAACTACGGGATCAGTCTAATACAGAAGTTTATATTCATGTGGTGAAGACGTAGCCAACCTAAATACATTATCTACATGAAAATGTAGGTCTATTTAGATGGGTTCGTATTCTAGTTACATCCCTAATATTCCTTCGATTTCCTAATTAGAAATATGGTGACCCCAGCAACGCTACTGGATCAGTGGTGGTGGTGGATACACTGCCGATTGGATCAGTTATAACTGACCGTCGATGGGCGTGAATTGCCATGACAGTTATAAGTTTGTGGTGTATTTGGACGAGCTGTAGATTGCGTCAAGCCTGCAGCATAATGCCGATTGGACAATAGGCAGAATGGTGTACCGTGTATGGTTACTATTATAGGTACTTTGAATAAACAATCAGCCATAACATCAGCTGTCTCTACTAAGCGTCAGTTCACGTCGAGATACGACGCTGCATTTTTAAGATAGAGATTCAAAATTGAACTTTATTCATGACACAAGAAGATACAACTTTCATTCCTCGTTTCGGTGTGAGCTGACCTTAACTGACAATAAGAGAGATGAAGTGCATTAAATAAATTGACAGAGATTAATAATAAATCAGAGTACCCAACTATAATGTATGTATTTACATGCGATTCGTATTCGGGTTCCTCGATCTCACGAGTAACCCCATCTCACGGAACGTACTCCACCCTCGAAGTCCTAATGAGGAGATATGGTGACCCGGCAACACTTATCACGGTGACCACGCGCGTAATATTTGCTTAGGACTGTTGTCCTAATGGATATGAGGATTTTGCAGCGAGGCTCCGTCTCTAATTGGCCGGGTATGTGGCGAGTCATTTTCATTAGTAAAATGTTTATTACGTGTATATTTACACGTGCGCGCTTTTATAAACTAGCTAGAGGTAGGAAAATAATTCAGTTATGTATTGTCTATTTACTTGTATCGGTGTGTAAAATGACATACTACGTATTCGAGTAGGTATTTGACATCGAATTTAAACATATTCGTCCTGTGTCTCATTCTCAATGAAAACAAAAAACAAGTCAAGCGTGCACAAATACTAAAAAGTCTTTACGCACGCTTGACTTGGGGAGTAGGCTAGTGAATGCGTGATGAGAGCGTTACGAAAAGTGTGATATAAGTTTACGTTTCGTACATTACTATAGGAGCAAGAGAGAGCAGTGTGTGTGTCTTTTTCTCCCATAATCAGTGCATGAACTGTATAATATATCTCAGTTCTTTTGCGAGTTTTACTTCAGTCGTGTGGTCTAAAGCACACTCGTTTTTTGTCGTTTCATTATATTTTTGGAAGTTTATATAATGAAAGAATAAAAAAGCGGAGCACTTACTATGCAGATGATTTATGGTAATAAATCATCTGCGTAGTGAGTGCTCTGTGACATCTTTGATGTTTGTTGGAACAGTCCATGTCGAAATAGTGTCCAATAGATATAATTATTCTATGGTTAGGTTTCAAACCATTAAATTCACTTTAGAAGTTCACACTAAGTACGTTCGAAGCAATTTTGTCACCTGTATAAACTACAAGCTCGTAGGCCTTTACAGGCTTATTAATAAAAACTTTCTGTTAATAAAGCTCTGATTTACAAGGCATGCCGTACGTCTGGAGAAGTACTATCTTCTGGAAATAAGCCCGCCCCAAAATTGTTTTTTTATTATTCGGCATTAAGAATACATATTAATAGGTCTTTACCTATGAAATTTCCGTTCTGCAGTACTGGCCATTTCAAATCAAAATAATTTGGATGTTTGGCTAAGAATTTATATTTAAATTTGGCTAATTTCAAATTAATTTTATTTTAATTTTAATTATTCTTTTTCCAAAAGTAGTCATTTCTTTATTGATTAGTGTTACATTTTCATCGCATTGCAATCTTTTTCGTCATCATGGATACGTTAAAAATTCGAGTAATTATTATGGAATATGAGTACCGTCGTGGCAGCAACGCGGCACAAGCGGCACGCAACATCAACAACGTTTAACGGAGCTAACACTACAAACTAACGCACCACCTGTTATTGGTTTGATCGCTTCCGTTCTGGAAATTTCGACCTGAAAAATGAACCTCGCGGTCGTCCGAAGACTTTGGTCGACAATGACGAATAAAAGGCGATTGTGGAAGCTGATGATACACAATCTACGGCTGAATTAGCAGCAGCTTTCGACGTTAGCGTCAAAACAATATTGGTCCATTTGCGTCAAATTGGCAAGGTAAAAAAGCTTAACAAATGGGTGCCCCACGAACTCAATGATCGCCAGCGCGAAGTACGCGTCGAGACGTGCCTTGCACTGCTCAACAGACACACAAATAAAGGAATTTTAAACCGCATTGTTACCTGCGATGAAAAATGGATTCTGTTTGATAACCGCAAGCACTCAGCAAGTTGGTTGGATCCTGGTTTAGCACCTAAACAATGCCCTAAACGAAAACTTACCCCTAGAAAACTGATGGTCAATGTTTGGTGGTCTAGCGCCGGTGTGATTCATCACAGCTTCTTACCAAACGGGGTGAGCATTACTGCAGATGTGTACTGTGAAGAACTGAACACAATGATGGAGAAGCTGGCACATCTCCAACCAGCATTGGTCAATCGCTCGTCTCCGCTGCTCCTGCACGACAACGCGCGATCTTATACTGCACAGAAGACGGTCTCTAAGATGCAAGAACTGGGGTTGGAAGCTCTCTGTCATCCGCCCTACTCACTAGACCTTGCGCCTACAGACTACTACTTTTTCCAGACTTTTGGATAACTTCTTGGCGGGAAAAAAATTCAATACTCGAGAGGCAGTACAAAATGCCTTTGAAGAATTTGTTGCCCCGTCCAGCTGATTTCTTTAAGAAGGGCATCAATAAACTGCCACTGCGTTGGCAAAGATGCATTGATTGCATGGGTGATTACTTCGATTAATACAAATAATAAATACAATAAAAAAATCGTTTAAATTTTTTCATACAAAACGGCAATTTCATAGGTAAAGACCTAATATCAACCTCAATTTTCACCGTAATAACACTAACCCTCATTGTTTAAAAGCATTATTAATACTATAATTATATTCAACTCTCGGTGGTTGATAACTCTTTCACACATCACCTCTAGATTGTAGGGGTAGGTTGAAGGTTTAGATAGCTGTAGGAGTAGATTGTAGGTGTAGGTAGTAAATGTAGGTAATCGGTGTAGGTTGTAGGTGTTGGTAGTAGGTGTAGGTGTAGGTTGTAGGTGTAGGTTGGTGTAGGTTGTTGTAGATATTGGATGTATATGTAGGTTGTAGGTGTAAGTAGTAGGTATAGGAATAGGTATAAATTTCGCTAAAATAGCACCTATTGCTTCACGTAATTTTCACATTAGGTCTGCCTTTTATTGTAACGTATGAATGGTTTCGAGTGTATTTGCTGCCTTTTTATTAAAATTAACTTTCCTTTGCCCGTAGGCCGTGTACGGCGAAACACAACGCAAGCGTTATTTGACGCCGGTTTTCTGTGAGGCCGTGGTATTAATCCGGTAGAGCCGGTCCATCCGAATGTATTCCACGTAAATTTAATATTAAAAATAATTCAATTTTTTTTAAATACTATCTTTCCTTATCTCGTCCAATTACATCGATGTTGATCCTACCTACATGCGTCCCTTCCGTAGGTTAACCGAAAAGATTCGGTCAGATTATATCCTCCGATTACCGAGCCTGGGGCCAGGGATAAAACTTATCCCCTAACAATTTAATGTGACCTTCGACGGCGAAACATGATTAAGATATTGGATAAGGGTTTAGTAATTTGGTCCCAAATGTTGATCTCTGTATTTGTTAAATGTTTAAAGTTATTAGTTATCGGTTTCTTAAGATCAAGTTTGAAAATGTTCTACAATCAGGTACATTAATTAAACTGAAGTAAGTAACCATCGAGCAGAAGGTATGATGGTGAGTATAGTTTTAAAAAAGTTTTTTTCGTCCAGTCACGTACCTAATAACCTACTTTGAATTTACTTACATCGTAAGACGTAAGCATATTATATTTTATCTATCCTGTACTTACATTTAAATCGTGACACATAATATAGAGAATCACGAAAGAATTAAATTGCTTTCGAGTTCAAAGTCGCAGCTCTGAGAAACCATTGCTACGTTTACAAAAAAAATAGCCTGCCGAGGTCGTCGACACAAACCGCTCCTAACACTTACGCCTATCCCCAATTCCCGAAGCTCTTCCCTTTATTCCGTGTCGGCTTAACTCGATACAGGGGGTGAATGTATTACTATTTTATTGGTACACGTAAACAAAATCATCGATAACTTTATATTATGCTCGTTCGAGCTCCTTAAGCTTTTTTATCTTTTTTGTACGAGTCAGGTAGGCGATTTAGAAAATTTATAGGTGACCTACAATGCGGAAGTTTGGCATAAGAAGTTAATATTTTAGGAGAGTGCGTAAATCTGAACGCTTACGCCATAACTATTGATTTTAACAAAACACTGCTAGCAAACCAATTGTACGGATTTTTTTGTCTCTAGTTTATTTTTCTACTACTTGTTTTTATCTTAAAATGAGTCGGTAAGGAGATATCGCAAACAAACTACTTTAAGATGCTTTTTTTTCAAGATGGCGACGCTAGCGGCTAAGTTACGAGTTGGCAAAGTTGAAATTCGAAAAGAGCACATCAAAATCTATAAAATTACTAATTTTCAAAACTCTCGGAAACCTACCAAGCATAATTACCAAATGACTGGGTTATTATAGGAAATAAGTGTATCAAACTTTTTTGAAGCTACCTATACTTAAGAAAAGTTTTGACACTAAGTAATATCTATACACTTAAATTACAATGTAGATAGGCATGTATAAAGTAGGTACGTAGAGTCAACATAACCCATATCCAGCCGCTGATTACAAGCCAGGAAACGTGGAAAATTACTTAAATACTTGATGACACTGTGTAGTAGAATGGCCCCATAAATATTTACCTTAGTACGCTCTAACCATAAACCGCAGTTTGCTGATACGAAGTTTGAATTAACGGCACCAGAGTATACACACATATAACTACGTTTTACTAGCTTATACTTAGAGACTGTCACCGGATTGCTACTAAATAAAGTTCTGATGAAGTCGACTGCACGTTAAAATTCAAACGCCTGTGTATTTTATAGGAGCAATTACGTGTATTCTCATGTACAGCTGCTGAATTTATAATCAGGAGCATAAAATGATATTTTACCGTACATCATACAATCTAGTAGGTAACATATTTTAAGTACATTAATTTAATGAAGTGAAGAATTGTGTTTTATATAATCTCCCTATATCATCATATATAACATGTTTTTAATCTCATAAGAAGATTGAATTATATACAAAAACACACAACCGCTCCAGGCGAACAATACAATATAATATACAAAAACAAAACTTAAGGAAAAACGAAACATTTCGATTGAACTATAATTTAAAAGGTCTCTTATAATATGAAACTGTACACAAAGTATTTGTTATTAAAGTTCTTTAAAAGAGGCAAAATTTTACGAAAGACTAAGAAAATATTTCCAAGGCGGTTAGGCAATAGGCACTTACTCTGTATTTTAAATATTTTCCCCCTTACTAATAAAACTATGTACACAACGGATAACTTTAACAACTTTGCAACGTTGGTCTTTGTCTGATACGTTGGAAATGTCACATGATAGAAAAAGATAGCAACGCTGTTTAAGTTATGCGTTGTGTAAATATTTTTATTAGTAAGAGGGTAAAAGATTAATGTTTTGTGATATACTTACCATAAAATAGCTCACACGGATTTCGGTGACGGTGGGCGATTTAATTGAAACCAGGCTACAGCTACGCAGGAGTTATTTTATAGCGCCCAAGTGTGTGCGCAGTACACAAGAACATTCTCTCTTCCTTTACTCTCGAAACACAGTTTGACGACTGACCGACACGACTGACGAGAGATCAGGCGCAGGACCGACTTTTTTTAACATGCCCATTCGACGCATGGATCATCTTTCTTGTCAGACAATCAGATGATCGGCCTGCATTGTCCTAACTAAACTTGGAAACAACATTTTTTATTGTTCCAACGTGGGAATCGAACCCACGACCTCCGAGTCGAAAACCAAGCTCTAAGCCACTGGACCACGGAGGCTATACCATAGGCTTGAATCGAATCACAATTATCAACTTCTACTTAGGTATATTTCTACCAAAAAAAAACTCGCACCGTAGATGTGAAATAACACTAACAATGTTAACGTCCATGAACGCCTTCATTATTTACCTTCCTTCCCCCCTCCCTCCATCCCCCCTCCCCCACCTACCTACCACCTACATTAACTAAGTAAGTAGAATATTACTGTCTAGTGCGATGCGTTTTAAGGACTACGTTAATACATTTCCGTTCCCATTGAGAGAGACGATGGATTAATTTCGCCGAGTCAAGAGCAGTCTCCGCCTTTCAGAATTTGAGCCGTCCCAAGAACACTCCAGCAAGGACTAAGTTTCAATTGAAACTAGTCGTACTAGGGGATACAGTTTGACGAGACATTTGTGGGGGAGTTATGTTCATTTCAAATTATTCATTAGGAAAATCTTTAATTTGTTTATATCTGTGGAGTCTCCAGAATCTACGTCACATGCAAAGTGCCGTAATGTCACCTTCTGGGAATTTATTTCTTACTAGCTTTTGCGCGCGTCTTCGTCCGCGCGGATCCATCTATTTTGAAAAAATATTTACTTTTTCAACATATATTATTATCTACGTCATAATAACTATCTGCGTGCCAAAATTCAACGCCATCAGTTCAGCTGTTAATATTTCGCAAAAAAAAAGTATAAAATACGTACTCAATAATTTTTATTACTTATATTACCTCGAATATTAAATTTCATGGAAATCGGGACAGATTTTTAATATTTATCATACAAACTTTCAAGTCCTATTTTAAACCCTCAGAGGGTGGATTCTAATAGACCCTGAAACACAATATATTTGATGAAATGTATTTAGAAGCCTGGGTCTTAATTTTCATCGAAATTGGTGCAGATTTATTGATTTTCCAAAGGGTTGAAATAGGGGTTGAAATTTTGTAACTTTCATTTCATTTTGTAAATTTCATTTCATTTCATTTGTAACGTTCAATTAAAACTACTGTCTTAATTTCACAGCATTAGCCATTAGCGATTACGGCTGTGTGAGTAGACATATGTCAGCCAGTGAGGACATCTCCGTTTATGGAACATTATATTTCTAATTTCTAATAATGTAGAAGACTTTTCTATTCGTAATATCTGCTAGAGAAGTTGGAAGGTGAGGTGTCTTTTATACTACATATTTATTAATAATAAAAGTTACACATTCGAGATAGTAACATAGCTTAGCTCTTCACATATTTGTACAAGTATCAAACTAATGTAAACTACCAACTTTAAACTGTAACATTGTGAGGGTCATCGGTTAAGTAAAATTTGGGGCAATTAAAAACTCGAAAATTGCAATGTTCACTTCGAAACTTCAGCCTTTACTGCAATTATATTGCAGATCATTAAAACAGAAGCTTAAAGTGTCTACCATAGACAAGCATTAAAAAGGGGAGCAAATAAAAATGTATAAATAAGGGCTTGTTCACAAACGACTAATAAGTGTCCGATAGCAACAATCGAGCGACAGAGAAAACATGTAAATAAGCTATAGCTCTTATTTTTTAAGTCCGGTTTAGGTGTAGTTACTTTGGACAGGATTCAGTAATCTTAAGCAATGCAGACATTACGCGTATATTATGAGCTTTCAAAAACGAAGGCGAGAAAGAGCTTGAACTAGATGGTTCCCGCGAAATTGTACGCGAAAAAGAAAATATCGTGGAAACCGTATATTTTCCTACGATAAAAAGTAGTCCTTGTCCGTCCCCATGGTCTACTCTATATCTGTACCAAATTTCATCATAATCGGTTCAGTAGCTTCGGAGCCTTTACAATGCAAACAAAGAAATACACAAACATACAAACAAAAAATATTTCCTCTTGATAATATTAGTATAGAGAACCTGGGTATCCGAGCTGCGCTCGGAGCTCTAGCAGATTAAAAAAAATATATCACAAAAATATTTTACCGGGGTTCGAACCCACCACATTCCAAATTTTCGAACAACGCAAAAAATTAACCAAACTGGTAATCGGACTGACATTATTACAGTAAAAATTATTGATTTATTTTTGGACGACAAAAGAAAAAACATTTCACTTAAAACGCGCAGTTTTCCAGGGACAAAACCTAGCTAGATCGATTTTTCCCTCCCTCAATATCCCCTGTATACTAAATTTCATGTAAATACTTCGAGCCGTTTTCAAGAACACGATTATACATATACCTACAAGATTGTCTCGTTTATAGTATAAGATACATAAGGTAAGATAACTCCTACATAGCAGGATTCGCCAGCAACAGATAACAATAATGGAGGCTATAATTGTATTATTATCGTAACAAATTGTTAAACCCGTTAACATTATATTAAAGTAATACTTTATTGCTGTACATGTTTTAATCAATTATATAATTCGATACCGGGAAATCATATAATATAAGTGATAACTGCTTCCTACAATATCAATTACCATTAGTACTAATTATCATCATATTTTGTAGATTTACCTGCTTATTATGTAACAAGTGACAAGCGACGCGCCAGTTACATTTACCCAATTTAAATACTTTCTAATTGTATTTTTAATAATACTTACGATATGTGGACATACATAATTATTCAACTGTCGCTATAAATGTTCATAAAAGAGCGTTTTGCTGAGGTTTTAGCGGTGCGATATCGCATGTCGCGGTCGCACCGATATATCACTAAGGTACGAGAGAGACAGCGATATGTTTTAATATGAAGCATTATACTTTCTTTGTCATTATCGGTGCGACATGCGATAACGGTCTGGATATTGGAAAATCGCAAGTGCGTTTTTGCATAAGTGTGCCAAAGAGTAAAGACGTAAGAGCGTTGCCAAATGGCCTGAGCCATCCACAAAATGTTGTTTTCCTTTTCGATTCAATCGTTTGATGTTGACGACATCTGTGGCTCACTGGTTAGCCCGTTAGCAAAGAAGCCGGAGGTCGCGGGTGCGTATCCCGCCAAAGGAACAAAAAGTTGTTTCTGAGTCAGTTTGAAGCGTCCATTGATATTATATTATATTATATTATGTTGGCGAGTATTTTACATGGTTAGGTGATGCATACGATCTGTACGCACTCCGAAAGTATTTGATGTTCCTTTTAATAATAACAATGTGTCTATGAATAGTCCACTAATTAGGATGTGCAACCAATATAACACAATATGTCCTGAGGTAGATGTGTTTTTCAGTAACATTAATGGGTTTCGAAAAGATCTGTATAAATTATTGTAAACATTAACAGCTTTTGCTCGTCTTTTTTGTTTGTTATATTTTGCTTTGATTTTTCCTATTTTTCTTTATGTTTAAAAGTGTTAGGTAGCGTGTAGCAATAATTTTGTATGTAATAAAATATTTAGATAAATAGAGCTGTATACAGTTAGAATTGGACTGCAAATTTATACAAGTTGTAGTGTTTAAAAACATTCTATGTTAGTTATAGTCTGTAGCCTGTTACTGTATTTAATAAATAAAATAAAATAAAATACATTATTTTCTTTCTAGGTCAAGAGGAACATTTTTTTTTTTTCATTACGAACAGAACATTTATCATCTTTACTCACCGGCCATATTACCTGATCTGACAACACTTTACGACGGGTAGACTTAATAAGATTAAACGTTTAATTTACATAGAGCAGCAAAACTCAGTATTTAAAAGCCTCCCGGTGAGAACGAATAGCCTAATAACTGTTGCCTTATAAGCCTTATACTAGTATAGCTGCGCTCTAGATTGATGTTATAGGAAGCAGTTATCGCTTGTATTATATGATTTCCCGGTATCGAATTATATAATTGATTGAAACATGTACAGCAATAAAGTATTACCCTAATATAGTGTTAACGGGTTTGACAATTTGTTACGATAATGATACAATTATAGCCTCTATACTATAAACTATAAACGAGACAATCTTGTAGGTATACATAAAACAGCTGGAAGTATTTACATGAAATTTAGTATACAGGGGGTATTGAGGGGGGGAAAAATCGATCTAGCTAGGTTTTGTCCCTGGAAAACTGCGCGTTTTAAGTTAAATGTTTTTTGTTTTGTCGTCCAAAAATATATCAATAATTTTGACTGTAATAATGTCAGTCCGATTAGCCGTTTGGTTAATTTTTTGCGTTGGTCGAAAATTTGGAAACGAACGTTCGAACCCCGTTAAAATATTTTTGTGATTCTTTTTTTTTAAATCTGCTAGAGCTCCGAGCGCAGATTCTAGAATCTACATACTAACATAGAATCGCTGCGGGGTAAGAATATTACACCTTAAGCCAGTGATTACACAACCACTTATTCTCTTTTTAAATTAATTATTATGCTCAATTTTAACACAACTAGAACTAGCGGTACAGTACAAAATGTGTGGGATTTGACATAAGGCATCGCAAGCGACATATCTCTTAACGATGACTCGTGTCAAATCCCATACATTTTTGATTTCGAAGTTCGCCGTCGAAATTAACGAATGCATCTTGACTAAAGGCCCAGTTTTGTTATTACGAAGAATCAATTTAACTTTCACATTCAATAGACAACATTTTCATTTTTATTCCGTATCTAAGAGGTAAAAGATAGATATATAGGATAGAATAAAGTTGAAACTTGAAAATTATATGAGATGGCGGAATTTTGACCACTGCGACCACTTGCAATTTTTGATTCCACGAAGAATATTATTTTTCATATTAGAAGAATTAAAAGATTAATTGGGGCAAGTTATTCTGTTGATGTTTTATTTTTTCTCTCAGGGTCAATAGGATTTTTTTTTGTATTACACTGGCTGCTTTATAATAATATCTAAGACCACGTCAACCTGGTCCCCACGGTAAGTTCTCGTAAAACTTGTGTTACGGGTACCAGACAACGGAAATATATTTAATACCTAATATATGCTATACACATATTTAAGATTTTAATTGTGCTATACATAAATTTAATACGCATCCATGATCCTGGAATATAGAAAACTTTTTGTTCCTTTGGCGGGATTCGAACCCGCGACCTCCGGCTTACGCACTGACGCGCTCAAACGCCGAGCCACAGAGTATTTAACCACATAGCATCTTGCCTCACCTGACAGTAATCGTTTCTAATTTGTATATTTTACACAATATAACATGCAAACGCTTCCGTTCTCTGTTCAACACACAAATTTTAACATTATTTTAGTTATGTACGAGTATCGCTGCGGTGGAACTGAAAGCGGGTCACTGTTGAATAAACAGTGTCCGTTCCAAGAACTTGGTAGTCGGTAGTCGGTACACCCTCGCCGAGTTATTTATTATTAAATAATATGGATCAAACTTCATGACATATTATTATTATTTACCTACTCCATAATGTATAGGCGTACTATAATTTTATATAAAATCCCAGGAAGGTATAATAGAGACGTGAAGTTTGTAGGTAGTTATCGAAGTCTCATCACACTTTTGCAGAAAGAATTCGTTTATTTTCATGGAAATTTATAAAGTAAATGGATTAGTACCAAGATGGATTACTAGCGTAGTACCTATGTTCTATATTGAGTCCACTTTTGCAAAAATAAAATAATAAATACAAATAGTAATAATTAATCTATCATATTATAGGAATATCGATAGGTAATTAATATCTAGCGATTCATTTTCATTTTATTTCCCCATATTATTAAATACTTTAATTTTGTAAATTACAAATTTAAATTGTATCAATTACAAGTCATATTTGATAATGACATTAGAAAGTACCAATAAGCTACTTGAAAGCTATTTTTCGATTATAACGTGAATTTTGACGGAAACAATGCAATTTCTCTTTCGACTCGTCGTTGTTCAACATGATGTAACGAGCAATAAAGTCAACACGACAATAAAACAGGAACAATAGCAATAAAATCACAATCGCTATTGTATCATGTCCGATATCGAGATCGAGTGGAGTAAATGAGTAATTATTGCCGAAGAAAACGAACCGACGGGAATTAGCTGGCCCATTTCCGCGATGAGATCCGTAGGGGCGCGTCGTACTAGAGACTCCGTAGACAAGAGACGTAATAGAGTACTCCGTAGACTAGAGACGTACTAGAGTACTCCGTAGACTAGAGACGTACAAGAGTACTCCGTAGACTAGAGACGTACTAGAGTACTCCGTAGAATAGAGACGTACTAGAGTACTCTGTAGACTAGAGAAGTACCAGAGTACTCAGTAGACTAGAGACGTACTAGAGTACTCCGTAGACTAGAGACGTACTAGAGTACTCCGTAGACTAGAGACGTACTAGAGTACTCCGTAGAATAGAGACGTACTAGAGTACTCTGTAGACTAGAGAAGTACCAGAGTACTCCGTAGACTAGAGACGTACTAGAGTACTCCGTAGACTAGAGACGTACTAGGGTACTCCGTAGACTAGAGACGTACTAGAGTACGCCGTAGGCTAGAGACGTACTAGAGTCGGTACGCGACTAACTAGAGTAGCACTAGTGACTAAGTACACGTAACGCAAACCATTAGAGATATACCAGAAGCCCACTATTTGTGATCATAATTTAGGAGGTGCTAAATAGATCCAGCCCTGATATGATAAATATTGTATTCTCATAAACGTCAAACCCGTTTTGATTACTCAAAACGGGTTAAACTCCAAAAATCAGTTTATAATATCATGACTATTTATTTATAATTCAATAAAAGTGTAAGTTAAGTAAGAGACGTTCTGTTTCAGTGTCACTGCCCGTGTCACATTCACACATTACGAGAATTGGTCTTCAGAATACACGACAGAGACATTATCTGTCGTATACATGGATGATGACTAAGTTTATCGATGTGTCGAAAAGCGCGTAGCTCTGCTGCTACGTACGTAGCTATGTATGTTTAGGGCTAAAAATGTCTCGTTACATCGTCGCTTTTTTGTCGTTCAGTCAGACCAAATAAAAAAGTTTTTGTTTGGTCTGGTGGTCATGTATGGATCGCGATGATGATGAGTTCTGTTTCTAGAAAGTGTTATTAATCTTAAAATTTCACAACATAGATCATTATAGAACATAGCTATCTATGTTATTTTACATGAAAATACTATTATTTTGATCGTTACGTCATCGCCAAGTATGTAAGGAACTTCACTATAGACAAACCGATACGTAACGAATCCCCTTTGTCATTATTTATTACGGGTCGTATTGAGCCAACTTTTATTCGACGTAATGATCAAAAAGAAAATGAAGGCAATGAGACACAATACGAAAGCAACAACCACAATCTCATATCCAGAATTAATTCACTCAAAACTGAATTGAAAATTTTGTTTGCATTCACCAATTTCTTCATCAATTAAATAACAGTATATTTGACTATTTTATCTACACAGTCAGGGTTTAAAAACGAAGCGTAAACAATCGCATAGGCAAAAAATGCCGGAAGTAACTGTCGGAGAAAGTGCATCGAAATCTAACAAGGAAAGACAGTAGAATAACTGGAGTAGAAATCGATGAGAAATGCTCTCATGTATCCAGCGATATCACCAAGTTTCAAGTAAGTATGTTTTCGAGTATGCATATTGCAGATACTTTTAGTATGACCATTCGCTAGTCGCTCAGTCAAACTAATCTAATGATTGGTCGACGAACGCTCTAATGAGCGTTCGTCGACCTACGCCTCCAAAACAAGTTAAAAATAGCCGCAACACTGCCAATAAAGAAAAAAAAACTTCACCTGTTGAAAAACTGTATGTATAGACAGCGAGCGACTCATCAAAAGCACTCGAGCATGGCCGTGTTAACAATGCGCCTCACCCTTTGACCCCGCTTTGTCGTAGGGCAGATGATATCACTATGTACAGCCGACAAACTGTGCCACATGTCGACCTTATATACCACAGCAATAAGGATCAAAAGTGGTAGTGTCCGCGACCGTACATGTCCCACATAACGCGCATTCATGAAAGAATCTCTCAGTATGAGACAACTTGTGAAATAATTGTACAAAGGCACGTTTGAAGGGAAGTCTTCTGACTTGAGGACGGAGGTTTTCTTATTTCGGCACATGGTTAACCTGTTTTTTTAAACATGCTTTTTTATAAAATAATGACATTATTATCTCCCACGCACGTTATTTCTAGTTAGTGGAAAAGTAAAGTTAGACCAAAAAATTATTGCGCTTTTTTAGTTAGTTCAGACCTATCTGTAAAATATTTTACCTATAGGTACTGTTTACTACAAAAAATGATTATGAACAAAATCAATCCTCGCCTTATCTTAAAGCCACTACTTGTATTGTATCTACTTGGCCTGTCCACATATCACGTCACGACGTCGTCACCGTCTACGTGAAACAGTGCAGTGCGGCACGGTGCATTAACATAACGTGCAAATTCGCGTCACCATAAAAATGCACGACACGACATCGGATCGCTACTCGTCGCCGTGCTTTGTAAAATTCCGGTACATTATTCACCGTACCAGAGAATAATTAATTAATTAATTAATTAATTAATTAATTAATCTCTATATATGTTCTAAGTATGAACCGCACAAGACTGCTGTTGTTAAAAAGATGGCGGACACCGCACCGTGCCATGCGCCGCACCGTTTCACGTTGTCGACGTAGTGACTTGGAGATGTGAACAGGGCCCTTACTCTCAAATCCTTACAAAATAACATCAAACAACTCAAAATAGTACTCACAATAAACATCTATTCCCAGCGCGTCAAGCGGTAACAGGTAAAGCTAAACAGCATCAACTTTATAGTTCTGTTATGACTTATGGCCGCAAGCAGTTGACGTCAGCTTCACGAGCCCTACAACTGCACCTCATTCAAAACGAGCGTTTAAATATTTTAAAGCGTTGAAAAATCTTCGTTTAATGCCACACCGAATTTCACATTAAATTAATAACGCGTTGTGATTTCGATAAATTATATGTGTGTATTGCTATTAAGGGATTTTATTTAGCTGCATTTATTTGGTCATAAATCAATCGATAAAATATCGATTTTATGAAAATGACAACTGTTTATTTTGTTAAAATATTAACCCACCTAATAATAAAAATACTAGAACACAACTGACAAATAGTATAAAACTTAGAAAAACATAATTTCTGTCAAAACTGAAAATTGTAAAATTTACAACACGAACGGCCCGTATCGTTACCCTATGTACCAATAATTATCTGTCAAAAACGTCAAATTTTTATCGCAAAATACCGGCAAATGATTGAATGACGACGTTTTTAACAAATAGTTATTTGTAGATAGGTTATTGAAACCGGCCGTTAATCAACACAAGATCTTTAACGTAATCGTAATAATTGATACAAATTTACTAATATTATTGTAATAAGTACAAAAATACAACCTTAAGAAGTTCAACTTCTTTAGTTACATAATATTTGGTTTACGGGGTAGAGTATTATGAATCATCTTACGCTTCATTGTCCATCGCAGTCGGTATTGAAAGCGATAAAATATTATGTTTTTTGAAAATATGGTACCAGCTGGCACAATGAACTCCTGTCCGTCATCAAAATCAGAAATAGCTGTAAACGAGGTTTTTATATTTTATATAAATTAACTTATAGTTCTGTGTGGCGCCGGATACTCCACCCACCAGCGAAAACTGTAGCAATTTTTTGCAGTTGGTTGAGAAATTCTATTAATCTTTTTATGGACCGTTGAATAAAATTGCTAAATAATGGATCAAGCATAGAATATATAAAAACTATTTTAAGGAAATACATTCTCAGCTATCATTATCAATCTACGTCCATCCAACCATCCATCTTGAAACGATACGCGAAAAACTCGAGCGAAAATTTGCAACCCGACATTACTATTAATATACGAAAACGGATAGACGGGTTTATTGAAACTTTTCCAATAATTCATCAGCACGATGATAAATTCTTGTGCCAGCCCTATTCAAATGGAATCCTTTTTACAGGGACGGTGATTCGCGGGACGGGTTAAAAGGGAGCGAAGTGGGTACGGATGATATATTAATCAATCCAGGGTTGTCTCCCTGCGGGTAGCTTTTGAATTTTTATCGCGATCCTCGTCATTGGCGTGTTTGACTTTTAGTTACATGACAAACTTTACATTCAGCGTGGAACATAAAATTGCTGCGACGAGGGCACTTTAGAAAATTATTAGTTACATAATTTTTATAGTAATTTGTAGCTATAAAATACTAAGTTGTAGTGAAATATTATAAATTATTAATAAACGTTAGGAATCCGTAAGGCAGCTGTCAGTACCTGTCTACATAATGCTAGCCTGTCAGGTATAACACTTACGTGTATACGCAAGGGTTATACCTGACAGGTTTGCCTGTACTGCCAACCCGGAGCGTGTATGTTTTACTAATGTATTTTGTATAGGTTTCCATACAGTGTCAGCTCAAGCTTGCCTGACGGGTATGTGTAGGCAAACCTGTCAGGTAAACTGGCAAGCTTAACTAGATTAAACAGACGGTTATCTAAGAAAGAAAGTAACACAACACACAAACACGTGAAAGCCGATAACTAATTTTCAAATTCGCTTGCACCTGTTGTCCCTATTTGAACTTCACTGTAGGCATTAGTTTTTCATGACAACTGTATTTCAAAGGACACAATTTTGTAGTATAACAATCTGTATGTGGTCTGATATAGTATATAGCAGTAATAAATCGTGAAACGTGACACGGAGTGACACTGACTCACTTTTCCCACGCACTCACAAAAATGTCTCCTATTGACACGGAAAATATTATTTATGGCCTACTACCGATGAGTGATAGCTTAGAATTTATTTATATATAGATTATTTAAAGACGAATGAAAGAAGATGAAATAATTAAATTAGGAAAACATTCAGGAAGACTTAAGAACTTTTGACGTGAAAACGTCTTATAATTTGATGGAGCCGGCTG
This sequence comes from Phengaris arion, assembly GCA_963565745.1. Lineage (NCBI taxonomy): Eukaryota > Metazoa > Arthropoda > Insecta > Lepidoptera > Lycaenidae > Phengaris > Phengaris arion. Next base: position 13,027,070 of record OY751445.1, on the reverse strand, counting down.
CACGCACGAAAAAACATGACTCATACCGGTGGTAACCGCATTTGCCGTTACCTCAGCTGGCCGCGTCTTAGGTATGTGAGCGGTGGGACGGAGAGGCGGGGGCGCTTGATGTTATTACTCAGTTCGGCGCCGGACTTCGTAGCGGCAACACGCCAATTGGCGCGGCCAATTAGTTCCGCGCGCACTATAAACATGACGTTGTCACGTTCAACTATCGTCAGTAAACCGACTTACAGACCGATTTTTTTTCAACTATAAAATAATAAATTAGGTAGTAAGCCTAATATAAAATGGAATTCAAAACTATGTAATATTCATTTTATATGAACTTGTCATGAATCTCGATATGAGTTATCTACAATGGATACACAAACGATTTTGGTGCTTTTTTTGTTTGCTCGTGTTCTAGCAAAAAGTAGAAACAGCAGTGCGGGCGGCGCGCTAATCCCGTCGATGACGTGTCAACTGTCAACTGCGTGTCTACATCCGTGTACAGACACTGACATCAATATTATATGGCCCAGTACGTGGACATTATACAAAATCCTTCTGCTATTATGAATGTGAAAGTTTGTGAGGAACATCCATCCATGCATCCATGGATGGATGTTTGTTACTCTTTCACGCAATACCTACTGAACGGATTTCGATGAAATTTCGTACGGTAGTAGTTTAGCATCTGGATTAAAACATAGGCTACTTTTTATCCCGTAAATGTACAGTATTCCCGTGGGATACTATATTTACCCGGGCGGAGCCGCGGGAATAAGCTAAGGTACTATATGAGAAAATTACTAACAGAACCGTGGTCTTGTGGAAGCTCACAATCATTAATTTTGTTACCCAGGGGTGACGCTAAATTAAAAACTTTGTTAATAGTATAGTTTGACGTGTCTTTGGAATCGTAGTTCTGACGGAGACGGTCCTTAGTTATACCGGTAGGTAAATACGTAGAACGCATTAGTTTATATTCCTGAAACAACTTTATACACACCTATTTGAAATGGTCTACGATTAAGCTTTGGCTATTTAAATAGAAGATAAATTACGAAGATCTATCATTTTAAAATCCCTATTTGTGTTAAAAGCTTTCATTCTTCATAACTTAAAAACACTACAAAATAAACGAAGGAGCGGATGCAAAACGAGAACATGCTTCCTAATTTGAGAAAACTTACTGATTACTTCTTTACATTATTTTACAATAACTGTATGTTTTAAAAAAAACTATAACCCGACTACGCAAATTATATAGCCTATGTAACTCGGGCTATAATAACGAATCTATTGACACCGCAGTCATTGAAATCGGATCAGTACATAAGGCACTACGGTGGAACAATCCTACATAATATGTATCTATGTTTGTTTGTATAAAAGGAAGGGTAAGGAAAGGTAAGGATTTTGGTCTATGTATGTACATAAGACTGCCAAAATCTCCCTTCCTTTTGGCTTCGCCGTAGTCGGGTAAAAATATAGGGCAGATTTTAAGTATTACAGTCCGTTACAGTTGTGTATCATTTTGTATTTTAAATTTTAATTAATTAAGTATTGGAAAATAATATTCTAAAAGTTAAATAGGTAATTCTATAACCTAAAGTCGTACCGAGCAAGCAAAATAGTAAAAAAAAATTGTTTTATAAAAATTATACTATTTAACAAACGAGAAAGTAAATAAAATATTTTGTATACAGTATTGTGTTTCACAATTACTTAAAAAGCATCGGTTCACTTTAATTTGCTAATGTAATGTAATGCCTTAACTAAATGAATAATATAAAAACTTTATATTGCGGTTCGACTTATGGACGTCACGGTGCACGTCATTACCTAATGGTGCCTACTCAAGGAAATTGCCACTAGTATATTGGTTCGAATTCGATATTCCCGTAATCAAATTCTAGTACGTTAAAATAATGGGCACACTTGAGCCTAAAGTCTATTTCGAGGCTATCTTTGGTACTCTGTCAAATGGAAAGTAGAATTTATGGGGAGACGGGGCGTGGCGAGAATTTTCGAGTGCAACGAATGCTTACATAGACAGGGCTTCCGACCGACTATAACGTAAATATCGTTCAAAATTTACGATTTCAACTATTTCAAACAGTTTATTTTGGCAACAAAGATTCTCTTTTAGAGAACTTTATTTGCATGTCGCTTCGGATATTGGACTTTTATGATTTTGAGATATCCTTGCCAAAAGGAGCCAATAATGTTTTCTTAAAAGTATTTACCTACCTTCTTAAGAATTCACTTCTTTAGTTGGTACTAATAAGTATGTCAAGAGCTGGTTTTCGTTTTTTTTTTACAAATGTAATAAAATTATCCCGGATGAGTGTTTTTCGGCGGAAGTTGTTAAAACTAAATTTAAAAGTAACTATGTAAAATATTCGATATTTGATTGCGTTTTCTGTCAACTCATAATAAAATGGTCCTCATTAAAAGAATAGTTTAGGAGTAATAAATGACAAATCTTAACATTGTTACAAATCGTCCGTTTGCTTTTAAAATCTAAGAGTGACACATGTTTTTGTCAAGTTCTTTAGGCGTAAAAATTTTATATTTACCGGGCAAGAATATAAGATTAATTTAATTACTCACACTAAACTAAGATCGATTTCCCAATCGCTATTTTCGCCTATCCTGCGAATAATAGAGTGAGAGTAATAATATTATGTTTTGGTCCAGTCTCCTCTCTAAGGTTTTCTATTTTCTAAGCAAAAAAATAATATTACTTACGTAAAACGAATATTTTAAATATTTATCAAAATTACTAAAAAGCTTAATATGTTAACTATTATTGCACTAGCACACATTCATTTAAAAATTACACACCAATAAAATAACAGTAAGTAATGGAATCGTTTTAACACTTATCGAGTCGATAAAACTAAAATATTATAAAAACATCAATTCGAGCTGCTGGACAAGAAACGTTAAAAGAAAACATAAAGTATAAGAAAATAGATTATAGACATAAAAATTACAAAATTACTACACAATAATATTGTCTTTTGTGCGACACATTTGTTTGTCATCACGTGACACATTTCGAAGAAAAGTCACAGGAAAATATAGACGCATTTACATTTAGGAGGGGCTGCCAATTTATTACAGACTACTCCCTCCATACGTTTCTCATTTTATTGATATAAAGATGAGATTGGACATACTTGATAAAACACATAATAACAAACACTAATTTAAAACATTGCGAGTTTTAAAAAATTCGCTTTAACAGACACGTGTCTGTACTTTGCTGCTATTCCTAAAGACATGTCTTTAAGATTGGCCTAAAAATAAAGATTGATAGACTAGATTATACCTAACAGGTAATCATACGTGTATTATACTGTATTATATAATAAAAATCTTAAATATGTGTATAGTATAAAAGTATTAAATATATTTCCGTTGTCTGGTACCCGTAACACAAGTTCTTCGAGAACTTAGCACGGGACGTAATTGACGTGGTGTGCAAGCGCCCATAGATATAGATATCATTATATATTATTATAATTACTTTTGAAGTAATTATAATAAATGAGCACAATATAGGCAGTAGAGTTTACCACTAGTAAGAGGTCTACCTGTGGTCGAAATTAACCATTAAAATTAATCTTTTTTTTAAGTTTCAACTTCATAAGGGTTCTTTTGTCTCTTAGATAATAAAAAAATTTAAAAAAAAAATGTATATGTTGTGACAGATTGACAAACGACAACTTGTAACAAAATTGTATTTATCAAACGCACGGTAGTGTGTGTTAATAACTGGAGGTAGTGTCTCTTGTTGTGATTTTTATTGTTTAAAAAAATGTAAGCTTTCTCCACACCTATTTCCTCCACATAAAATTTGACTGTGCCAAATTTCATACTCCTTCGTTCGCAGAACTCTCGTATAACTGTACTCGAAGTTTTTGCTTCACATATTAATATAATATATTCATACCTATTTATAAACGAGATCGCTCACTCGCTGGTAAAAGGTTATAATGCTGTGACGTCTGTTAACAAGTAGCGAATTCTAAATGGCCTAAATTCCCAGAAGCAGCCTTTGTCAGCAGGTATATTTCGCAAATTATTTGCCACTAAAACGTTATAATATTACGCACATAATTAAAACAGTTGGTTAAAATAACCAACTCAGTCTCAGGTCCGGACGACTGTCGAAACCTTCAAGAATATAGCCTAGCGTATTCCCGCTTAAAAGGCCGGCCACACTCTTGGCACTCCTTCGGTATTGCGGGTGTCTATGGGCAACGTAATCGCTTTTCATCCGGCGATCTGTTTGTCCGTTTGCCTCCTATTTTTATATTAAACAATTGTTATCAGCCTTACTAAGTTGCTCACTTGTATACGCTCTCCTCGCGTCACTCACTTTTAGGGAGTCGAAGCTACCATTCTTTTTGTATTTAATTATAGCATTATTTGCCCGCGGCTTCGCCCGCATATAATTAGGTTTTATACTTACATTCGCTATTTTACCCACCTAGGGTCTGAATTTAAGAAAACGCTGAAATACGAAACTCATTATTTTTTCCGTATTCAATTCATACGAATTATCATCCAAATATGTCCAAGGAATAAAAAGTTTCATACAAACTTTTATCACATATTTTACCCCCTTGGGGGTTGAATTTTGAAAAATCCTTTCTTAGTATCCTACGTCACATGAGAAATACGTGTGCATAATTTAAAATTTCTAGCCTTAAGGGTTTGGCCTGTGCGTTGATACATTAGTCAATCGTCTTTACCTTTTATATATATAGATTGACGCTAGTTTAGTTAAGTTGTCTATTTACTTATACTATATATTTCGCCGCTCCGATTAGTAACAGTGTGTAAGTCGCGCATTCGGTTCTGTGACAGCGCACGCGCACTTTTACGACTTCCCGTCTGTTCGGAACCTACATCTACCCGTGCATGTGCGCCGAATTACGAGTTTGTGCTAAAAATACAACTGACCCGTATCCGCCAATATCCATTAGCCACAAAAAAATAAAGGTACCTAAATAAAACATTAAATTAACCGTTGGACTAGAAAAAGCATAGAGAATATACATATTAAGGAAAAAATTTGGGAAAAATACTAAAGGTGTATTGTGTTCTCTTTACCAATATAGTAAAGTTGAAAGATTATTTTATTAGAAACGGACAACTGTTTGTTTTATGTGCATTGAATAGGCCGAAACCCGAAACTATTGGGTTGGCCGATTTTGATGAAATATGGCACAGACATAGAGTAGACCACGGGGAAGAAAATAGGCTACTTTTTATTGCGGTAAAATGTACGGTTTCCGCGAGATTTACTCTTGCTCACACGGAGTTGCGGACAATATATTATATCTACTTAGTCCTAAAAAAACAAGTCTGCAGAATTTTAAAAACTTGTACATCTGTGTTTTTTTTTCAGAACACTTAGATGTTTTAACTTAGATTTGAAAGATGCTGCATGGGTTTGTAGCAATTATTTACTCATCTATTCTAATAGGAAGTTTCAGGAATTTCTGTACATAACTCAGGTACAACAAATGGGCATGGAATGGAAATGACAATTTATAATAGGAAAATAAATGTCGATAGCAACTGGCGAGCTGGTGACATAATACAGAATACCTGCCGTATAAACTAGCAACGTTTTATTCTAAGCACTTCAATACTTTGTATAAAGGGCAGACTAATCGCATTAGCAGCTAAGCCTTTTACCGTATTGATTATTTAATCAATAACTACCGTCTGCTAGGTATCGTCTTACGCCCTCATTTGCCGATCAGGATTGGGAAAATGTAGATTACTACATATATACATAGAATACTATCTTTATTAAATTGCCATAAATTATAATAAATTAATTACTTACCTCATAATATAATGTATTTTTTTTTTCAATTGAAAAAAAATAATGCAATATTTCTGCACTTCAAGTCTTGATGATTTATGACATAATTATAGAAAACTAGAAGTCGCTCTGTGTCGAAGTCGAAATTCGACCATAATTCATATTTTATTTATTAAGTTTCAACTTTTCTCGAGTTCAACTCTTTTGCCTATGTAAAATATGTAAATGTGGTCCATGGAATGTGAAAGAAAGATTGACAACTGTGTTGAGCCAATGCCTACTAATTATACAAACGCATGGTAGTGTGGGTTATTAATCGGCTAAATGCTATATCAAATATGGGTTATTAATAAAAAAATATTAGCTTTCTGACTTCACCTTTTCTCCCCATAAGCTTTAATTGTATCGAATTTCATACTCCTTTCATACTTCGTTTGTATAATTTACGTTAAAAGGGGTAAGAAATTTTCACTTCGCGTTTAAATGATAGCGTCACCGGTATAAATATTTTCTTTAATTAGTTATAACGACTGCAATGGCATCATTATGAGGTCATGGCTCTTTAATTGAATAATAGATTTGACCCTTGTAGTTCTTACCAAGTATTAATTCTACCTATTCTACCCTGTGGATCGGTGGTTGAGCGCGTTGGTGCTCAAGCCGGGGGTCGCGGGTTCGAATCCCGCCAAAAAGGAACAAAAAAGTGTTTTTGTATTCCTGGGTCACGGATGTGTATTAAATGTGTATAATGTAATAAAAATCTTAAATATATGTATACCGTTGTGTGGTCCGCGTAATACAAGCTCTGCGGATACTTAGCACGGGGCCAGACCGACGGGGTGTGAAGCGTCCATTGATATCATTACTTTAAATTTAATTTAAGTAATTATATAGTGTATGTAACAAACATAAAAACCGTTTTTAATAGCATCTTTAGTCCGACTAATAATAAAAATGTGAAAGTTTGTGAGGATGGATGGCTTAATGGATGGATGGATGTTTGTTACTCTTTCACGCAAAAACTACTGAACGGATTTTGATGAAATTTGGTATGGCGGTAGCTTGAGCTCTGGATTAAAACATAGACTTACTTTTTATTCCGAAAAAGTACAGTATTCCCGAGGTATACTGTATTTACGCAGGCGGAGCTGCAGGCAACGGCTAGTCATGTATAAATAATGTTTAGTGCTCTCTTTACGAGCGATGCATTTGATGCATGCAGGACTTTGTCCGGGACATCTCAGTTATTAGCCTCCTACGACGATCTCCCTTCAATTATACACAGACAGATAGTTGTTACCTATTTGCTATAGTCTGTACAGTTATGGATACTAACAATTACGTACCACCACACTAAGTATTTACATAAAAATACGTTAATTATATGTTTGCGATTTATCTATCTTTTCATACCTAATCAAAAGCAACAATATATTATCATCATTAGAATGTTGACTGTAATAAAAATATAAAAAAAGTTAGCACAAAAGTCAGAAACGTCAATCTTAGTCTGGGCAAAACTGTTTGTATTTGTGTGTGGCAGAAGGCTTTGATCCTTCTCAAAACTTTCGTTTACTTATAACTTTACTGAGGTAAATATTTACACCTCTTAGGCCCGATTCGACCAAACTTGAAGTTACACGAGTGTAACTATAATGAGAATAATTTTACTCCTTCAATTTACTCTAGGATATCTTCGTTTGCGTTTTACCAAGTTACTCGAAGAGTATACTATGCTCGGTATTATTATTCAATGAATAATGAACGAATGTATAAACCGACAAAAAATCATGTACTATTGTTTGTATTAGAATGACTTGTACGCCATAATAATTTAATTTCGTTGAGTAATACAGTAAAATGTCAATATGAAATTATAATACTTCACAATGACTTTGATCGTGACAATTGACAGCCAGCTGTGCGACTATTCACTATTCTCAGTTTAATACTTTACTCCGTCAAAATCGCCCGTGTAAATATTTACTCCCGTGTAATTACCTTATTCTTGGATTAGTAGTTGGAAAAACGCAAAACCAGCTTACTCTTAGATTAGGAAACATTTATACTCGAGTAAAATTTTACTCCAGTTTGGTCGAATCCGATTACAGTGCGAGAAGGAAGGCCAGTTGAGAAGGGAGCCAGGAAACTCGACAGAAGCTTATCAAACCGACCCAGTCGCATTTATAATACAGCCCGATGTTGCCCGCGACTTCGTGCGCGCAAAAAGAAATTCCGCTCGAACCGTACATTTTGTCGCGATATAAAGCTACCTATGTCCTTTCTCATTTTCTAATATATGTATGTGTCAAGTTTCATCGAAATCTGTCTAGTAGGTTCGGACTTCGGAGCTTACTCAATGCAAACCAACACACAAACATACAAACCAACAAATCTTTCCTCTTTATTATATTAGTAGACAATAGGACTAATACATTCACTAACAAATTAAGATGAAACTGTTGTCGAACTTGTTTCTTATGTACCCGTCTATAATGTCTGTCTTATGTATGTACATTATACATAGAATCGTATATAGATATGAATCTATGCGCTGCGCACGCGCACCGCTGAATCATCCTTGCGCTCATGTCACGTTATGACCTCGAAAATATAACTAGTGATGCGTACGTGTCGATACATATTATTAATTTAATGAACATGCACTAAGAATAGGTAATGTGAACCACCTTCTCAACCATAACAAAGTAACGGGTAATGTACTTTCATCGAATACCTTGAATACTTAAATTATTAAAATTATTTCGTTACCAAAATATGCATCGAGTACAAACTCTTCACGTGTTGCAGATGGTGTCTAAAAATATATATTTTTATTACATAACATACTACATTTACATTTACAGAAGATACATTAATAAAACGTAGTAATAATATGTTTTTTGTCAAGCTGTATTAATTATCGTTTTACAATAGCCCGTGGGCCGCAACCTTCGCGTGTGTATCGCGAGAGATCCTTAACGTCCGTCTACTTTACAACCGGAAATTATACACAACAGCTTAGACTGCGTTCATATAATACTATCTGTTATTTGGATAAATGTTGCATAGGAATATAAGGCCTTGGAATTTTATAGATAATATAGTAAATTACCCATCACAGGAACTTCTGAAAGTAACTGTAATCACCCAGGTTTTAGTTTGTTTTTGACCATTCAAATGTATTAATCTACAAGCAAATTATAAAGATATCCTTCTAATTACCTAAAAAAACAAAATTATTTACAGTAGCTATACAGTATAGACCATAATGCCTATTTCCCAATCGGCATGACGCTGCAAGCTTTATCCAATCTGCAATTCGTCCATGTACACCACAAATGTTACATGCCTGTCATGACGTTTCACACCCATACACGGTCAGTTCCAACCGATCCAATCGGCAGCGTCAAGCCGATTGGACGATAGGTAGTATGAAATATGGCTACCCTTAGCTTAATTTGGCTATATAAAACCTGGTTTAATTAACTCGATAGTTTCACGGGCCTAGTTGGGATGTCTTACGCAACAGGCGGCCCCATTATATGCACGAAGCTAAGCTTGCTAATGCTCCACTTTGAATTTTAACCAACCTTCCACGTTTATTACGGCATAAATTTACCTTAAATTACTAAAAAATCCTAATTATCAACTCAAATTTTGGTCACTTTACATAGGTAATTAAAATTATTCGTAGATATAGTTTGGAATACCTAGTTCACCTAATAAGGCTAAATAAATTTGCAGTTCATTCAAAGCATGAAAACAATCAGTAGGTACATAAAGTACATTTCTAAAGTTTTCGAATTTCATATTTTTGAACTAGTCTTTGGCGTACTCGACAACAGGAAGAATTTAACAACTTTTAACAAATAAAGAAGTACCAGAAAAGTCGTTGCTTAAAATAGAATTTATCATTTCCATTAACAATGTTTAATATATTACTTCCAGTATTACGGCAAACGGAATAAAACATTCGTTCATATGTAAGAATTTCGTAGAAAAAACCTGTTCATTTGTTATTCGCCGCTTAAACGGATCAACTGGTATGGGTGAAAATTAAATTTCGCCGCGCGCCGCTACATATACGGGATTATAACGTTTTGATCCTTGTAAATCAGATAGTTGAAATACAGATACAAGCACGTAAATGGTAATTTGAGGATTTTATTTGATAACTCGATTAATAAAAATGTAACACACAATCCTACTACTACTATAAATGTGAAAGTTAGTGAAGATGGATGGGTTGATTTTTGTTACGCTTTTACGCAAAACAAAACGGATTTTAAGGAAAATTGGTATGGTATTAGTTTGAGCTCTGGATTAATACATAAGCTACTTTTTATCCCCAAAAAGTACAGTGTTTCCGTGGGATACTGAATTTACGCGGGCAAAATCAAGTAGTAAATAAGTAGAGGGCTATGTAGAGTTGCCACAATATTTGTAGTATATTTATGTTCAGTTTGAAAACTGTTTTCTTACGGCTGTTTAACTACGAACGAGTCAATTCCTTCGCCTAATCCACATTAGTAAGCACAACCATGTACTATCAGGGAATCTAATTCATAAACAGGTAGAGTTTTATCATAATTTATTTGTAATAATATATTGTCAATGACATGTCAGTTTTTTACCATATTTTTATAATCAGGGAATCTAACTCCGTTGTCGTAATTTGTTCATTACGACAACGGAGTGAGATTCCCTGATAGTAAGTACACTACAAAATATAGAAACGCTTGGCTACTTCACAACAAACACAACTGTACGAGCCTGCTCGAGTCTAAGCAGTCAGGTAGAAAGATTTCTACGCAAATTCACAACCATAGCATATTTCCCTGGAAAATAGCCTTACATCATTTAGCCTTATACTTTCTCCTGATTATATATGATATTTATCCTAATCATTTTCCCATCTTCCCCTGTCTCCTGGCTCGGCCAGGCCCAGTGCTCAGCGGAAGCGCGGTTGGGGACAGGCCACGTCCGGGCGTCGCGCGCCGCCGACCACGACATAATGGCGCGTGCGCTCACACGTGACGAAAGAATCACGCATAGTCTGATACACTGATGTCATACAAATTCCAAACTATTATTATTACAATTAATGTACAACTTGTTACTTTGGCCACCCATTGCATTCCTTTATTTAGGGCGTGAATTTTCTGTAAATCCTCTCTGAGCAGCTAATATTGACATATTATAACAATACAATATGTGCCTTACTGCTTACTGCCCAAGTTCATTTAGTAGTTTCACTCATGTGTGCCTTGTGTGTGCCACATATTAGTTTCTATTGTATTCTATGAGAAGCCATAAAAGGAGGCATATTAAAATATCCCGTATTAATCTATCTGTGCTATGTACCGTTTTCTGGATGGCGCGGCGCGCTGAATTTTTTATCCCCTATTATTGCCCCGTTCGCTTGTTTTATCCGGTCCGTTTAATTTTATACATGGTTGGTCGTCGGACGTGAGCGAGCGCGCATATTGCCGACATTAACCCGGAGTCCGGACGCTTCCTTACTTTCCGGTCTCGTCCGTCATTCCCGGCTGTTCTATAAGGCACATAAGGCAATAATGACGTCATGGTCAATTAAAGCAAGTATTTATCATTCGATTTCTCAGTGTGTATCTAATAGTCAGATAACAAGAGAATATTGGACAATCCAAATAATAATCCTGATCTAAGTCGAAACCATTTTACAAATGGTGGAACCAAATATGTTCATCTATTCACTTGAATTTCATTCCATTTCTGTATTCAGAAGAGAAGTAATGATCTAGTATTTTCGATCGTATTTTCGTACTTAGTGATGTCACAATAGAATTCTGTTTCCGTGTTCCGATTCCGATTAAATGGAATAAATCTCCGGTAAATACGGGTGTATCGGGCATTACAACTTGAGGCTGTATGGACATCCCACCTGTTGTACGCAGATGTTCTCGTAAACGTTCTAATTTTTGTTTCTGCGGTTTGCGTCTCTGTTGGACTGTTATAAGTTTTAGACCAACTATTATTAAGATTGTTGTTTTTTTTTTTGTAAAACCCGTGCACATAAGTTTAAGATAAAAAGATTTTACTTACAAAATAACTTTTGATCTTTAGATATAGATAGGCATAGTAATAATAATTAAAGTCTACAAAAGATGTAACTAAATATTTAGTTAAGTTCCAACATTCCGTGAAAATGTTTAAGTGATGAAAAATGTAGCGCACTGTAGATAGCTTTATCGCTAAGACTCGTTAATTAGATTTGAAGATACGTCGCTTATCTCGAGCGTGTAAGAAATTACTTTCCTCGGTGCTTGCCAAAGTTTCAAGGTTTCGCTAAGCCAATACAAATTTCTGGCGGTCGATAAACGCCTTACCGATGACCCTGGATTTAGATTAGCTATTGACGTCCAACATGCGGCAAACAAAACAGGGAGCATGGAAGATAATCTAATGTTGGAAAAAACGGCCTCAGCACGGGATTGCGTGCAGCGTAGAACAATAGTCGGCCTTGAGGCGAGGCGTAGTAATCAGTGCTCTCGGTCTGCGGGAGCACAATGCGGCTCGGACGTCGAAATAAAACTTCAGGAAAATAACAATCGGATAGAGTCACTTTGCTCGAGCGAAGATTCGAATTGTTCTTTCCCATTCAGCCGTCCGCGTCTGCTTCTCACTGGTAATGGGAATATTAAAGACTCCACCTACTACTAGTTTAATCCGTCTTATGTGTGTTTAGTACGACGTTATTTTAATGTGGGATTTCAATCTCGCATTCAATATTATCTCCTTTACCGGCGTGAAAGGACATATTAATCTTATACTTCAAACGAGACACTCTTGTATATATGTAATTGGTTTCTCGACAATGGTTGCAAATATTACCATGAAATTTAGTATGCAGGGAGTTTTGGGGAGAAAAATCGATCTAGCTAGGTCTTATCCCAGAAAAACTGCGCATTTTTAAGTTATAATATATGTTTTTTCTCTCGTCGTACAACAATAAGTGTAAGTATATCAATAATTTCGACTCTAATGATATTTCAGTCTGATTGGCAGTAAGGTATGCGTTGTTCGGAAATTCGAAATGTGGTGTGTTCGAACCCCGGTAAAATATTTTTGTGATTGTTTTTATTTATTTATTTAAATCTACTAGAGCTCCGAGCATAGCTCGGGCTACCCAGGTACTTAACATAACCTGAGAATAACACACTCACACTTATAGAATTGTCCTACATGATTCTTCTCATATTATGATTTTGCAATGCAATCTTTTATACGGTTAGACAATTTGCATGACATTCCCAAAGTCCCAATTTTTCTCTGAATTCAACAAAACGAATAAACACAACAAATTATGTATTCTCAATGTTTCCGAAAAGTAACTTATTATATTACGTGGCACAAGGAACCGCAAAACAACTGTAATTCCGTTCAATGTCGTGAGAAACGCGTTGAGTAAGGCACTGATCTAGTTCACAGCTAATCTCGAAATCGTTCGTTCACGGTAAGCCACGCCAAGGAGCACTCATTGTTCAGTACACCTGCAACTGTGTTTAAACTTTATTATTGTCAGTTACTACCGTGGAATTATTTTATTTCATAATTAATGTAAACATACCACTTATATACCTACTTAATAATTCAATACAATAACATTATTGCAGAAGACTGCAAATGTTAAATGTGCCGTTATTTATTATTTAGTCAACTGTCATATTCTGTCACTGAATTTTGATTTAATCACTGCATTGCACTGGTACAAAAATTAATGAACAAGAGGACAAAGCTAAAAAAGAGTTTGTTTAGTTTCTCTATCTGCTATCACAATATTATATATTTATAGCTTATTAAAAACTTAGGGATTATCGGAGCCTACTTTAAGGAATATTGTTATGAAGAAAATACCTTATGTTGTATTTAGAGAGCAAGAAAAATACGGAATTTTAATATCTAGAATAAATATGAAACGGCCAGATGTTGAAGCAAATATAGCAGGTCTACAAAAGCGCTTAATTAAAAAAGCCAGCGAAGTAATAACATCGCCATTAATTAAATTTGTTAAAAGTAATAAAAGTATACAGTTACCATTTTGTACAGAATGACTTCAGATATTTACAATTCACAAAGTAAGTGCTAAATTAAGGTCTTTGTCATTAATTACATCTTAATATTCCACGCAAGATATTATAGTCAGCCGAAAAAATCTGTACCAATTAGGGATATAATTGAATTTATAAATAGAAAACTTTGTTTAAAAAAAAAGTAAAGGCTATTTCTAATGGATAATATTATGTAGATATTAATTCGAAACCCAATCAGCTGGCTCACTAAACCGACAGTGCAATCGAATACGTGGTGAAATCGAGACCGCGATACAGTCGCCGTAAGTGAAACCGTACCGCGCAACTTCCGTCCACAGCGCGCGGTGTCCGATGACGGGAACCCAGGGCTGCGAGGCAATGCCGGATAAATCGGCTAGTTTAGCCACATATTTGGCTAAAATAGCTATGTACAAAATAAGGCAGACGAAGCGAAAACTAACATATTAAGATAATGTAAAAAACTGACTTTAGAAATGCCAAACATATTTTTTCGTCCGGCATTATCTGAAATCCTGGCAACCCTATGTGTCCAATGACGGTACCCGACGCGTTGCGGTTGCGAACACTGTCGGACACTACCGTGACGTGTTCATTAGGCACAGGTCATCTGAAGGGTTAATTTCCTAGACAATCATGTTCCGAGCGCGTGAACGGAACAATAGACGGACGCGTATGCCTGCATTAGGTTAACCTAGATATGAAATAAATTAATCGACTGTCGATATTAGCTGTGTGTTAGAAAAAAAACTCAGACACCCTATTGAAGCGACAATATTCTAAATCCCACCACAAGTGATTTATCAGCCATTGCTGAGTATTATTCTGTCCCTCAAATGACAGTACCGATGGAACCACATAATACCAGGCACTGTGGTATTTGCGCCGTGGTGGTGGTTGGTTGGTGGTTGAATGCCTGAGTGGTCTCCATTTTGATGATTAGGCATTACACTGCACTACCAACCATTTGATTCTGGCAGAACCTAGTATTAAATGTTTAATATTATTTCTTTACCATTTATGCTATTTATTTATCTTATTTTACTTTTCTTTTGTTGTGTTTTTGTTTTAATATATATAATGACGTGTAGTGTATGTCCTAATTTGTCAAATAAATGTTATTTATTTATTTAAGTGCGAATAAAATATAAAAAAATCTTTACGATTCACGTTTCTTAAAGCTGCTTTGTAACGCGTTCGTTAAATTCAAGTTCTAGCTTCAATAAGGTTTCAGGCGACATAAAGAGTGCGAGGGGATATTAAGTGTAGTTAGATGTTTTAAGAGTTACGAAAGCCTAATAAAAAATACACAGGCGAGCCGGCGAGCCACGTGCCCACTCTCAGGAGGGCGATATAGAATGATACAACGTTTTCGCCGCGGCGACCGCGGGGAATCGATTGATGAAAATGTCAAAACGGGGTCAAACATTTTGTTTGCTAGCTGAAATTCTACAATTTTAAAGTTATAAAGCAAAGACGAGAAAATAATTATATTTCTAGAATTAATTCACGGTTGTAATACCATAAAGTCAGTCTTACCGTAAAAAGTGTAATAATGAGGTGTACCCAATTATTACACACGCATTTCGCACATATCGTGTAGGAACCTTATCTTCGCCTTAGCTAGCAACCTTAACCATCCTTACCTGAATCTGAAAATACTGAATTTAAAAAAGTTTCATGAAGGTTCGCTGAAAAAAGGCGAGTCCCGTTGCCACTTAACAACGGTCAAATTCAAACATTGTCGAAAAACGGAGAAAAAGTAGAGTCGAAAGTCACAGTTTATTTCAGTTGAAAACGGAACTAAGAAATTGTTATTCCTGTGGAACGGAACATTTTTTGCACGGAACCAGGTAAAATTAGCAGGTTCAGTGTGAAACTGTGATGATTTTATACGCGACGAATTAAGTTTTCGAGCGACGACATTTTCTGGGTTTTACGGTAAGCGAGGTAACGAATTACAGTCATCAAATTTTTATCTACGCTGCTGAAGTCACGGAAATTTATACCTTTTTATTGGAGGGCAAGAAAAGACAATCGATGGAAACTAAAATGCGAAATTTAAATTTGTACATTATCTCAATAATTGTCCTCTAATACATTACCAAATAGATTGATTCAAAAATATGCAGCTTACCTGTAACAAAAAAAAAAAACTATTAGTAATGTTTCGGTCAACTTGGACAGATGTAAAGTTACCATAAATTTTACTGATATTCTATATTGTAATCATAAATATTTACGCATTACACCAAACTTATATTGTTCACACTGACATATTCATAGAATTAATCTAAGACGGTAAGTAAAAATAGCATAACCTTGACATGTGTTTATGTTGGTCGAAGTGTGCAAGGTGTAACTAATTCCACAGTTTCCACTACGTACAGTCGCCGGTTTACCCAGTGTACCAAACTTAGACCTTATAACTGTGATGATAAGGTACATCGCGAGTGTACAATAAAACTAACACACTATGTACAGCGTTTGATCCGAACCTATTGGCGTCGGTTCCGATATCAACAAACTGCCGCCCAGTCATTGATAGATTCAAGTGGTGTGTGGGATGCACCAATAGTAACACTTTAGGGCTATGTCGAACTGTCCATTAGTAATAAAATACTGGTCTCACAGCAGTTTTATCTGTAACTAGATGATGCCCGTGACATCATGCGCATTAAAAAAAAATCTCGCAGTAGCCGTAAATTTTGCCGAGACAAAAAGTAGCATACTATGTCCTTCCCCATGGTCTAATATCTTTGCCAAATTTCATCGAAATCGGTCCGGTAGTTTCTGTGCCTCTTCAATGCAAACAAACATACAAACAAACCTTTCCTCGGTATTATATTAGTATAGACAAAGATTGTTAAACCAAGCATAGTTTAACCAATTTTAAATTCAATCTTTTGCATCAATCTAATATTTTCTCTAAAAATTTACCATGTAAGATTATTTTGTATTGCTTTAAATGAACGATTTCGCTTTGAACTCCGAATTTACCTTCTTATGAAGTTTTAAAAATAAATATAACTATTTCACGAGAAGTCTGTAAATATAGAGTGTTTTTCTTAAGAAAATGCTGACTTTTGAAGTGAAACAGCATTGATAATTTAAGAGTGAAATTTCGTCACGACACGACATGATTTTGGATCGGAAGCTACTGATACTTCTCACAGAACAACTTAACTTCCGAAAGTACGGCTCAATGCACAGATGGCGCTAGGTGTACTAATTTTCATTTTTCATTTTTTTAAAGTCGTGCCTTTGGGCACGATGAGAGTATTTTTGGATTTTTAATAATGAATGCACTTCTGCCACGTGTATTCTGTACACATCATGTTTTTTATTGATTTTGTATGTTTGACGGTCATTCAGTATTCATTCGTGTTCTGACTCATATTCGTTACGAATTAAACTTTGATATTAGACCATAACAAGCGTTTTATATGTAACGAAAACAATGTTCCGACATGCAAGGAGATTTATGTATAATTACGCTTTTTCATTTGATATTTTATTACAGTTAGGTGATTATGTACACGCGAGGTCGTATTATAACAGAAATTATAATTAATAGAACTATGACGGTGCAAGCGTAAAAACTCAAAGAATACAATATAATAATTAATTTTCTTTCACAATGTTCGTGTATTATTTTCATAAATTGACTTTAAGGCCTCAATTAGTTTTAACTTTTAGGTTATCGAGCCTTATGTGTATGTTCATTCCATTTTATAGTTTTGTTAAAAAAAATCTATACTGATATTATAAAGAGGAAAGATTTGTTTGTTTGTTTGTTTGCATTGAATAGGCACCGAGAATACCTTACCGATTTTGGTAAAATTAAGCATATATATAGAGTAGACCATGGGGAAGGACATAGATTACTTTTTGTTTGTTTGTGTAAAATTTATGTAATCCCTTTACGCGTACGAAGTCGCGGGCAATAACTAGTAAATAATAATATTTTATACGGTTTTATTGTTTAATTCAATTCCATATTCAGTCGCAGACTAGCAGTACAATGTCATCATTTTGTAGGTACTTAGTTTATGAGTGACTTTATGTTGTCTCTCACTGCTTCCACATTGTTCTACTTTTCCCTTGTTCATCGTTAGTATTTTGTCGCAACTATTCCCCACACATAGCATATTATTGGCTTATTGAAACTTTATATTTTTATCATAGCAGTAGACATTAGAACGATGAAAATATTGTGAAACATGACGGTGAGCTCATGAGTTTTATTTTTATGATGAGATTTTGCTTTATAATTCATTTAAAAAAAAAATGGAATTCAATACTAAAATATAAACTATTATATTAATATAGTAATTATGAAGCAACAAAACTTTCAGTACAGTTTTACGAGAATTGTGCAACCGAAGGAGTGTGTAATATGGC
This sequence comes from Phengaris arion, assembly GCA_963565745.1. Classification (NCBI taxonomy): domain Eukaryota; kingdom Metazoa; phylum Arthropoda; class Insecta; order Lepidoptera; family Lycaenidae; genus Phengaris; species Phengaris arion. Next base: position 13,008,734 of record OY751445.1, on the reverse strand, counting down.
CAGTAGGTACATTAATGTATTATGTTAGGTATACCTATGGAGGAAGGTGTGCGGAAAACCAATATTTTTTTTTAAATAATGCTTAGATACTTCTAAGTTTAAGTAGTCTAAGTACATACAATTAATAAAAACAGAAACAACACACACTACCGCGCTATTAGCTTACACTACCGTCCGTTCGAGAGATGCAATTATGTTACACGTTGACGTTAGTCAATCTGTCACAAAATAGTCGTATATTTTTTTTTCATTCATCTAATAGGCAAAATAAACTCGATAACGTTCAAACTTAAAGATTACATGGATTATATGATCTATTTAATTAAAATGATTACTATTTAATTAAAATTCTTGCCATTCAAAATGCGCAAACTTTACGCGCAATGCGACACATAAATAACGTAAAGCTTCAAAATCGTAAAAGTTTAAGAGGGCTTTTGTCATGCAACTTTTTCTAATACTTTTCTGTCATTGAGTCGGAGAGTCCTAAAAATATGTAAATTAATTTTTGCTACTATATTATGTAGGTAAAGTAGCAAAGTAAAATTGTTATGTGGCAATAGAATAATTGATAAGTTAGACTTGGCAAGTAAAGGTGGCAAGTCAGTCAAAGACTGTCAATGATTTAGTTTACTAAGCTCAAAATCTAATCGGATCTGTCGATTATGCTCTAATACAATCTTACAATACAATACAGTTTCGATGCAGTCTCGATATGTTCAAACAGCAAAGTTGTATTATCATAAACGTCAAACCGACGTTTAACGCTTTTTGATTGATCCAAACTGCAAAAATCAGTTAATGATACCGAGACGATTCATTTATAATTCATTGAAAATAAATTGAAAGTCAGATAAATACGAGAGTTAAGGTTCAGGTATTCAAATTTAAAAAAATGTACACACTATGTCTACCTATTTAATATGAATTGTTGGTAAGTATAAATTATTATACAATTTCTCATTGCTGAAAATTAATGAAACATACGCCCCTGTTATAATGTGGAATTGCCTAATTAAAAACCACGTTTGTGTTTATTGCCTATGCCATATTATATAATTAAGATATAATTAAAAATGTATCAGAATAAGTATAACACGTCAATGATAAAATTATTACATAAGAAATAATAATTACTCACGAAACGACTGTAACAGATATAGGTATATGTAATTATGTACCTACACTTATTATACTTTTCATCTACCTTCGCCCGCAGCTTCGTTTTCGTGGAACTAACAGAAACGGAAGCCTATTTTGTAACGGAACCTCTAAGATAAAAGCAATCTTAGTTTCTCTATATAACATTGGCTATCTAATAGTGAAAGTCCGATCAAAGTTGGACCGGCCGTTTCAAAGATTTTCCGGAACAAACAGACAGACGGTCGGACAGACAAAAACTTAAAAATTTGTTTTTTTTTGGGTGAAGGTACCGTACATACTATTATATGCATTTAGTGCAAAGCTGTTAATTTGAAATTACAAACAGACACTTCAATTTTATTTATTTGTATGTATACTTTATAGTATGCCAAGAGGTCTGATGAGGTAAGTGGAACATAGTTTTGTATGACACTGCCCCCTTTTCCCAGAGACCATCTAACCTCATCGTAAAATACTTTTAAGTTTTAAACACAGAAAAAATTATCGCATTTTCAGAATTATAGGGACACACACACATACATACACACCTCACATAAAAAAACACCACCACGCAACATTTCCCTTACACTAATCAGTTACTAACCCTGACATCACCATTCACCATGCAAAACACATATTATACTAGCTGACCCGGCAAACGTTGTTTTGCCATTGTATGTATTTTTTAATGCCACATCACATAAAAATAAAAAAATTGACGAAAAACAAAAAAATATATATTTATGGGTGGTATTTATCCCTTATCATTTAGGGGTTGAAAAAATACGACCGATTCTCAGACCTATCGAATATGCAAAAAAAATCATAAGAATCGGTCAAGCCGTTTCGGACGAGTGTGTCCCCGAACACTATGACTCGAGAATGTTATATACTAACACTTTGGTGTTAAAAATACTGTAAGAATTAGTAGCGCCTGGGACAAAGGTCTGATGACGAAAAATACAGGCTAACGTCCAGTTCAGGCGCCAGTCTCCCACAACAACTTGCGCTGTTGTACATTATTCTGAGTTACATTGTTATTTAATTTGTGGAGAGAAAACACCTTATTTTATATTATAAACACATAAATAAAGAAAAAAAATTGAGCTTCGTTAAAAGTAAGTTCTCTATATAAATGTGCTAAAACTATAGAAAACTAGAAAGATTAGCTACAGTATATTAATAGGATACGTAAAAATGTAAGCAGTTCATTGAAGATAAACCTAAAAGCAGGTATTACCACAGATTAATAAATAGTTACTATGGTATTACTTAACGTTATTCACTTTGTATCGTCAGAAGTGAAATCTTTTCCGATTGTTAAGTGAAATCAAAGGCAAGGCAAGACAATGGGTCGGGCAAAAATGGCACTGCTCATGAAACAATAGCCAATATTGACTTGTACCATTATAACTGGCATTAGTTTTTTGTTTTTTTTTTCTATTACGGCCCGGTGCGATTTTATACACGAATCGAGAAATCTGTAAAGCTATTTTTCCGACTTTTTATTGACATTTTCAATTCACCTTAGATTTCTGTTCTAACTTATAATAACAATGGAATGTATAAAAAATTCATTCATTGTTTTGTTATTTATTTATTGTTACTTTTACTTACATTTTTATTCTCTCTACATAACCTTAATAAAGATAACAATTGAATATTTATTGTTGCTTTTACTTGTCTTTTAGACTTTTTTACTGTCTACATAATAACCCTAAAATGCAAAGGTCAAAAAACACTCGTAGAAATTAATTCGCGACAAACTCTTTACGGGTGTCAATTAAAATAATTGCTCTCCTAAACTCTAAGTACTAACAGTATTAAAGATTTGATCTCTTTATTTGGAAACAAAAACAAAAAGAGTGAGTGACTGTAAATTCTATCTGTTTACCCTCCGACCTTTTACGACGTTGTTGACTGTTGATTCTTTTAAACATCGGCGGGGATCGCAAACTACATTGTTCGTGGTTTTCAGTGGCCTGTAACGTCGCCTAATTTGTTTTTTTTTTTTTTTTACAAGGCAGTTTTAGTTTGTTCAAAAGAGTTTTGAGATTTAGAATTTCAAAATATAATTTTTACTTCGAACAACTCTGTTTTAGTATAATATAGTGTAGTCAATATTACACGTCAAATAAACACGCTTTTTTTTTAAAATATAAAACAAAAATAAATAAAACTAACCTCTCTGTACAAGCTGAATATTCGTAAATAATCAAAATAGGCATTCAAGTTCTTTCACACCCTCGTTAGTTTGTCATCTATATATGTAAGGTAGCTTATACAAAATTTCGATGAGCTGATGTTTCAAAACTTAGGTGTGAAGTGATAGAGGTACTCCCGGTTCTAAACAGAACGTTATCTTAATAAAAACTGTGGGAATGTGGCATCCGGAGTCTGAGCATTGGAGGGTTAAATATGTAAACATACTTAATTTACTTTTGAACCGCAGAGTGATTTCCGAAGTCATCATCATCATCGCTAGCATACACTCATATGAATTCTAATATTATTATTAGAGAATAATTTCCTATGTCCTTTTTATTATTTCTTGTAATAAGTGAAGAAATTGATGAAATAAAATGTATCCGCCATGCAATGCAAGATAAACTAATGAAAATTATCCCGATTTGTTTCACATCTAATTTCTCTATCTCGAGAGCGCGGAGGCCTTAATCGTTACAATTTAAGCCCGAACAAAACAGAGCAAAACAAATCGATCTCGTTGCAATCGTACGGCCAAGACGATTTCGAGCGTAAGAGCATTTTCACATTATCCGATCCGATGCCGACATCGGTCGTCGATACAATGCCAGGGCAAGTAAAATCTATAAATAATATGTAGCTGCGTTTCGTATTGTCTGCTCCGATGTCGGTTATCGAATCAACATATTTCTAACATTTCGGTTGCCCCGACATCGGGTCGGATAATGTGAAAATGCTCTAATGCTCCGATGCTCCGGGCGATTGCAACTCGAAACTTTCAAACTAAAAAAAAAAGTTAATTGATATCGATTTTGTCGCACTAACCGTTACAAAATACAATAATATCTCAATACCGAACCGAAGATTTGTTTTTTGAGTCCGTAAAAAGTGGAGCAACAGATGGTATCAATGAGAATATATTATTCGCAATATGAAAACGTCTATCTTATATTACGAGTATAATGACGTGACGGCTACGTTAAATTTTAATCAATGTATTATTAAACAAGGTTTCAATTTACTTTGACTTATAATTAAATATTACTATGATTAAGACGAAACTAGAGAGCTATATTTTAAGTAATGTCGTTCCCTGCGGCGCTCGCGTAGGCCTAACAGTTTACACTCATTTCGTAACTCAATTTAACTTACCTTTGATCTAATTTAATTTAAATATTAAATATAAATTAATAAAAAAATTTAAAAAATAAAACATAATATAATAAGATCTTATCAAATTTTTTCCAACAAACTAAAGAAAAGAATTAATTTGCAAAATCTTAGGTAAGAAGTCATTTGATTTGCAGTAAAGAAAACTCATTACATACATTAGCACGGATTACGGATAACTACTTATTAAATAACCTTATAGTAAGCCCCACCTAATACCCCAATAAATTTTCTTCTGTTACATTAAGTATTTCAAGATCTTATAAACTTATTAGCTTTGAATTCTTTTTATACAGGTATATAATCAGGTGTACTTAAATCAGGATTTATTTCTGTGTTATACCTAAATAAAAGCTTCTATAAATTCCCTCACTAGTTAGCGCCCTCTACCCTAACTAGTGAGGGTGTGTATATCTATAACGCGAGTTAATTAGTAGGTGTCGAACATGCGCCAGCGCATACGACGTCCGTCGCGCGACGCCGAGCGTGCGGACAGGGCACGCCTCAGCGGTAATGCCCACATCACATACCTTGCCATAATCATTATGATGGTTTCACAGGCAACGAGTTAAAACAACTAACCATACACAGAGGATTGCTTTATTTGGAGTCTACGGTCAAAAATTTAAAAACTAAAGATAGGCTATGACGTACATTTGACAGAACAAATCTTCAGACAAGAAAAAGTTACGCCGTCTTGTTATCACCATACCTCGAATGCCAGCCATCTTGATTTAAACATACCTCAAATGTCAAAAGGCCCAAAACAACTCCAAAATTGGGGCCATTTAAGTGGGGATAGTTTTAGCCTCATCATGCCACGTCTATAATAATATATACGCAATTGGTTGGTATTTCGGTTGAGCGTTTCTATCTCCTGTCTGATCTGTTAAAATATTGATCGACATTAAATTATTTATCTGATCCTTTTCAACTTACCTTGGTAACTCAAAACTAAACTTATTAAAATATCACACCGACCTGTTATATTGTCAAAACTTTGTTCGCCATAAAACGAGTTACCAAATAGAAAATTCGCCACAATTATATAATAAATTCCCTTTTTAGGTTTTATAATCGATAAATAATAATTAAACCAAACGTTAAATGTCAAAACTTCGCGATATAATTTAACTTTCACGTAAGAAGACTTTGGACGTAAACAAATTCCCGAAACTTTAAGCTCTATGAAAACTTATAATAAGGGAGCGAAGTTGGCGAAGAGACATATTCCGATATTTTCTGTTCGAGTTTCGGTTCACTTTCCATTATTTATTTTCTGGCAGCCCTTTGGCCCGGGGGTGCGATTACGTCCTCCCGTCAATGTCACCGGCAAACAAAGACAACGGGAGAAAGTCATCGTTCATTATCGGGGGAATAATAAAATCACGAGTCACCATCGTTAGTTGAATTCGAGTGACGGACCAGCGACCCTCCGGTGACGCTATACAAACAATTCTCCCAGCTCTATTAATTGATATCTACTAGGCGATTAAAGTGTGATACCTGAGTAACCGAGCTTTCCTCTTAGTTTTGCTAATAAAAAAAAGGATCACAAAACTATTTATCTGACCGGGATTCGAACCCACCACATTTCGAATTTTCCAACAAAGCAAAAAATATACATACGCATACCAAACTGACAATCGGACTGTCATAATAGAGTTGCAATTATTGATATATTGTTGCACGATGAAAGAAAAACCATAAGATATAGCTTAAAAATGCGCTGTTTCCCAGAGATAAGACCTAGCTAGATCGATTTTTCGTCCCGAAAACTATCTGCCTACTAAATTTCATGGTAATAGTTGCAGCCGTTTACGAGAAACCGATTATACCTATATAATTTATTATATAATATTGTATATATATACAAGATTGTCTCATTTAAAGTAAAAGATAAAATCAATTGAATGTATCGAACTTCTGAATTTTCATTCATGTGTCAGATTTACTTAGTTGTGTAGCACAACCATTTCAAACCAGTCCGCCATGAGCTTTGACAACCTGCAGTAAGTTAGCGTTGGTACTAACTAACTAACACTAGACGATGATGAGTTTAAGACTTATTGTATCTAGTGGAAAATTGGTAAAAACACGGGACAGAAAATATGTTGCATATGTTGCCTTATGCCTAGAGTAAATAAGAAGGACGCGTTCTTCAGACATCGTAAGTTTAAAAATTAAGTTAATTTTAAAATTAAAGTTTAGAACATATTTTTACAATTTCAGAAGACCCTTCTTTGAACCAACATTAGCTCACGTTAAATACCGCTACTGTTGTGTAAACATACTCTGCATTCACTGAAAAAGTTTCACAGACTCGTCACAAAATAGTTGCATCTATTTTTGCAACTTGTATCTTTTGAACTTTGACGTGGAACATAATTACTAAGTGCCTCGCAGTTATTGACGTGATAACGTCTTATAAATCGATGGAGCCGACTGCACGCACGAATAAACGTGACTCATGCGTTACCTGTTACCTGTTACCGTTACCAAGTATTAGCGTTACCTCGCATTTCCGTTACCTCATTATTATTAATATTATTATTGTTGTTGTTGTTGTTATAGACAACCGATATTTTTTTGTAGTAGAATATCGCTTATGACCTGTCAAAATAAGTACAGTATGTTTGTATATTATATAATTCTTTGCGAGTTTAAATTATTCAGCGATTATTAAAATGTTATAGGTAGTCGGTAGTAATTTTATGTATATTGTATTGAGTTTTCATCACTGCGCAGGAAGATTACTATAGACAAAGAATATCATATTATATTACTCACGGTTTGAATTATTTCTTCATCATAATCAACTTTATAATCATAATATGAGTGAAATTTTACTATAACTTATAGGTAGGTACTATTTTAATAGCCTTTCTGACAGGTTACAGTTACATTAGCTAGAAGAGTTTATGGCGTAGCATATATCAAATTTATGCAACATAGTAATAATTAATGCAACATTGTACCAATTTAATAGGTCTCATTTTGCCCTAATTAAAATATAGATCGTACGGCGCTATATTTCAAATTCTTTCATCTACATTCTAATGAGCGAAGACCTACGATTACCCTCATAAATCGACCACGAAAATGGAATTTGAATCTTATTTACTGTACTTATAAAGATGAGAATCATGAGAATCATTTCATAGCTACAGGGAGTAGTTAAGTCTAAGAGACCATTACGCCAAATGACTTTACTGCGATCGTCGCTGACGCTGCCCAAGAACCCGCGTAACCGTTATTTGTAAGGTTTTCGCCACGAGACGGTCGCTTAAAGTAATTACTCACGAGTATGAACTCGAGCTATCGTTTTGGCAACGAGTACAGTACGTAACGCATTAGAATAGAATAAAATATGCATTTTCATGTATGTTTTCACACGTCATTCGTCGAGTTTTTAAAGCGCTGCCGAGCGTGTTAGATTTTCTGTTTTGTCGCTCTTTTAACACGCAATAGAAAAACGCTCGTGCGAACGAGGGCTTAAGCATAAGTTTTTTTAAAGTTTTTTGCAAAATTAACGCCTAAATAGAGCATAAGGAAGGAGTGAGAGGGAAAATGTTAAAATATTCATCGGCATGACTCATTTCCCGCGCTTTATCATTTCACTTTGTACTGCTTAGCAAACAGAGTACAAACGCGATAATTAACTACACCTTTTACAAACAACACCATTTTTACAAAGAAAAATTACACAGTACACTCAACATGTCAACATGGCGAACCCTCCTGTTATAAATATTAAAGGTCAATTCACACTGCGACGATACTCGACCCTTCATTTTTATTAACATAGCTATTCAAAATTGAACATTATTCACTACAAAAAAAGATGCACATTTCATATGACTTCAGTCATCCTCTGCACATGCGCTGTGCTGCGTGGTGCAACTTTACATTCGAACTCCTACAATGAAACGTATATCTTCATGTATAATTAATAAAGTTCAATTTTGAGTGGCTATCTTAGAAGTACAATGCCGAGTCGCGTTTCGATTCGTTTCGCTGTGAATTGACCCTTAGAGAGTAACGTATAAATTGAAGAAAAATAGTAAGGCTACGCTATGAATGTATGAATGTTTCAAAGTATACTGTCATATTAATAAACATACAAATAATACAGGAAAAACTCACAGGACAAACAATTATTCTGCAGCCTAAAAATTTATAAAATCGGCAACGTTGCCTACGTTCCTACAACTATTATAAATGTGAAAGTTTGTGAGGATGTATGGATGGATGTTTGTTACTCTTTCACGCAAAAACTACTGAACGGATTTTGATGAAATTTGCTTTAAGTTTTAAGTTTAAGTAAAAGTTTTAACTCGGCATTAACATATAGGCTGCTTTTTATCCCAAAAACATACAGTGGTCCCGTGGGATACTATATTCACGCGGTCGAAGCCGCGGGTAAAAGCTAGTCCTTTCATAAAAGTCATGTGCGTATAACATTAACGGGTATAATAGAAAGTATCTAGTCAAAACATCTCGTCAAAAGAATGCGCGTGACCCCAGGGCACAACTCAACTGTATGTAGTACTCCATTCGCAACACAACAGAGTTAGCACAATGGCAGGTTTCGACACACACTGTAAAGGAAACCTGGTTCCGTACACACAGTTAGGGTTCCGTACCCAAAGGTTAAACGGGACCCTATTACTAAGACTCCGCTGTCCGTCCGTCTATGTCTCCGTCAGTCACCAGGCTGTATCTCGTGAACCGTGATAGTTAAACAGTTGAAATTTTCACAGACGATGTATTTCTGTTGCCGCTTTAACGAAAAATACTAAAAACAGAATAAAATAAATATATAATGTGGCACAAAATACATCAGACATGATTTTTTGCCGTTTTTTATAGATAATGGCACGGAACCCTTCTTGCGCGAGTCCGACTCGCACTTGGCCGATTTTTTCTAACTTTCAAAGACAGCCAAATACACACGCGCACAGAGCCGTCATTAATTTTATTGTGTCAAAAAATAGAACTGTTGCCGCTTTAACGAAAAATACTAAAAACAGAATAAAATAAATATATAATGTGGCACAAAATACATCAGACATGATTTTTTTGCCATTTTTTTATATATAATGGTACGGAACCCTTCTTGCGCGAGTCCGACTCGCACTTGGCCGATTTTTTTATAACTTTAAAAGACAGCCAAATACACACGCGCACAGAGCCATCATTAATTTTATTGTGTCAAAAAATAGAACGCTAATTTGATCTGAGATTTGTTATCCATTATTCAAACGAGGCCTTCGATTTATCATATTGTGTTTATCATAATCGTAAAAGGAATAATGTATTGGTCACATGAAAATAATTTTAACCTCTACACAACCTTACGCTGAGCACTTTACATTTACCTGAAAAGATCGTATCGGATAAAGTTATTACAGATTAGTTATTCATAATATTATTATGAACTTAAATATTTTAATGATCGAACGTTATATATTTATGAGTATATTTTTGTACTAGATTTATTTTTAGGTACACGACAGAAAACATCTGCATGTATCAGAGCAGTAGCGATAAAATACAGATAAACATAGAGTTATACATAAGGACAGGCTATTTATTGCATACATTTAGCCTAAAAAGTTTTTCGTACAAGGAAGAGGTGAAGTCATCTGTTGAGGATCGATCGGAATACGATGTAAGCGATCGAACTAATGGATTCCGTAACCTGATACAAGAGGATTTCATTTTGAAATTATTACGAAATACCTCATGTATGAAATACCTTAATTACAACAATTAATATTATTCTACTTTTACCTATAATGTTATATTAACTCGTCAATCTTTTAAACTAGTTTGTCGTAATTTCTGTATCTATATTGTCAAACGTATAACACGAGTGCCCCATAGGGCACTTAAAGTAAGGACATTTTGAGCCTCGATATGCGCCGTCTCTAATAGGTATTTAAGCCTATGCAGATAAAGAAAAGCTACAATGACGTAACATTGGCAGAACAAAATAACATCTACATGTCTACATATCAACACAAAAATTGTGTCAAAAATAATCTAGATCCACCAGATTAGATCCACCAGATTTAATTTTTACATGTAGACCAATGGCTACATGTAAAAATTTGTTTTTTTGACGTGATAATGTCTTATAAATCGATGAACGCCAGCTGCGCGCACGAAAAACTGTCACGTTCCGCCTGAATGTCACGCGAGAGCGCGGAACAAGCGATAGAGAGGCACGATCGGCCCAAGAACGTTCGGCTTGTGATGACGTTATCACGTAAAATTATCGTCCTTAACCGACTTCACAGACAAACATTTTGTTTAAAAAAAATAATTATTTGTTCAATAGTTGTACACCAGATCTGTCCGTAGCAAGTAACAACTTACAGGCGTGACGTCAGTCGTCACCTGCCACGGCAAGACTTTTGTATTAGGCGTTTTCACAAGACTCACAAAAGTACTTCTTCATACATCAAACAATCCGCAATTTCTTTGAAAATATTTATTTTATGTAAGTGTTACTTTCTTATTGTTCAGAGCACTATTCATTTAAATATAATAAAAAAATTACAGGCAAATACCATATTGCATTCCATTGTAACTTGTAACTGTCTAATTAGAGACCTTTAATTGCACTAGAGCAAGGCAATTTAATAATTCGACATTGCTCGAAAAACCAAGTAACTTTAAAGCGGAAAGTAAACTTTATCAGCGTTTTGCAATATTGCGTGATGCGTCCCATTAAAGACGCTTAATTTCCACGTAGAAGCCACAAACAATAGTCTGGAAAGTTTTCACTCATACTACGTGGCACACGCCGTATAAGAAGGTTGTACTTCAAATTTTACGGCCCACATACGTAGGAGGCCGCGGCACTCGGCGCTAATATTACGGTTAATGATGCCAAGCATATTATGATACATCATCATCAGCACGGAGATCATTAGCTTTACCAGTTGATGTATATAATACCTATTCCCAGCTCCTCTCATATTAACATTCAAACCGATGTGTACTTTGATGTTGATGCTGACTGAAATATAGCTAATTATTTACAGGAAATTGCTCCCTGACTTATTTCTAGTAATGTAAGATACTTTTCCAGATTTTGAAATAATCTCGAACATTCTCAAAATTCGTTAAATATAAATCGCACGTGCATTACATAATATAAACAACTGCGAGCCATCCCGGCTAATTTATGGGTGGAGTGTTAGTAATTTGTATCTGGTTTTGTTTATTCGTGGGTCTAATGATACAGATCTCGCGGAGAGACGGAGAGATGAGAGACAGGGGGCGGAAGGGAGATGGAGGGAGAGGGGGGGGGGGGGGTCGATGCACCGGCCTAGTTCACGATAGTGGATAAGGCACAGTCAACACGCCGCGCCGCGCTCCGCGAACAAACAGAACACGCACTGTTTTGCTTTATTTCGCAATGGAGTGTTTACTATACTCTTCCGGTTCCCATTCGCGGGCCACAAAAATGCGGCCTGATGATATACTTTTGTTGCATTGTGCTTTGTTCCTGGACTTTCCATAACACACGCTTTGTTATTGTTCTTTAATTTTCGTATGTTTGATTATAGTTTACATTGTATTTTTGTACGGGATTGTACCGAAATTTATGCCTAAAATGCCTATGTGTTGTACCTAAAATTAACCCACACAAATATTATATAATTATATTTGTGTGGGTTAATTTTGGGTATAATATTTTGTTATGGACCAAGTGATTAATGGGTCATTATTCTTTTTACATTATGCCCGGGCAATTATAAGAAAAGACCAATAAGACAGGGCATTTTGATAATAACCATTAAAATAATTAAATTGTCCGTGCAAAATACATTGTCCATCGTCTATGGGGCAGAGTGATAAAAAACATATTTAATTGCTATTATTTCAATTTTTGGCATTAAACCTAAATTATTAGATACTTATTATAATTATATAATAATATTATAGAATTTAAAGTTAATCATCATGCCTATTGAAAATTATTTATTGTCTTATTATTATTTATATCTCACTTATCATGGTACTTTTAACACGCTTCGATTTGGTTCCCATACCTTTGCCACAAAACAAAAGTTTCCCACGGTACCTACGGCTTCGCCTCATCAAAATTGTCGTCATTCAACAACAAGACTGCACCGAGCAACATTCACACAAACTAAATTGAATAAGTATGATCCTACTAATATTATAAAGGCGAAAGTTTGTGAGGATGGATGGATTGTAGTTACTCTTTCACGCAAAGACTACTAAGCGCATTTTTATGAAATTTGGTATATGGTAGTAGCTTGAGCTCTAGATTAAAACATAGCCTACTTTTATCCCGAAATAGTGCAGTGTTCCCGTGGGACACTATATTTACGCGGACGGAGCCGTGGGAATAAACTAATTATTTTATATTTATATAATATTGTACAAGTATTACGACATTATACAAGTTTGTTGGACAGGTAGGTGTCAGTAAATAGCATTAGTACAGTGTTCCCGTGGGACACTATATTTACGCGGACGGAGCCGTGGGAATAAACTAATTATTTTATATATATATATATATATATATATATATATATATATATATATATATATATATATATATATATATATATATATAATATTGTACAAGTATTACGACATTATACAAGTTTGTTGGACAGGTAGGTGTCAGTAAATAGCATTAGTACAGTGTTCCCGTGGGACACTATATTTACGAGGACGGAGCCGTGGGAATAAACTAATTATTTTATATATATATATATATATATATATATATATATATATAATATTGTACAAGTATCACGACATTATACAAGTTTGTTGGACAGGTAGGTATCAGTAAATAGTATTAGTACAGTGTTCCCGTGGGATACTGTATTTACGCGGACGGAGCCGCAGGCAATATATACATATATATATATATATATATATATATATATATATATATATACGCGCGCGCAAGTCATAATGTAAGTGTTTACAAACTGAAGTTGCTAGGATACCGAGTTATTTTGAGGTTGAAACAGATAAACATCTCTTACCTCGCCTCATTTTATGACCTAAGTAATAATTGTAATAAATACACAATATTTAATATACTACTTCAAACAATATTTATGTTCATTTGAACGTAAATAACAGAAACGATTTTAGCGAAATGACGACTATTTCTATCACGGATGTAATAATAATAAACATTAAGAACACATGTGGAAATTTCATTTGAGTTTAAATTATTATTATTTATCATTCTTGGGTAATTGTTTTAAACAATACTAAGGAAATTATTAATTATAGATTAAATATTTAAAAACACAATTTAAAATACTTACCCAATTAAATAATTAATAAGTAATTTAGATAATCTTGAAGACTAATAAACAAATAAAAAATGTCATTATACTGTGCGGTGAAGCTAACGATAAAAATTGAAAATTAAGAAAATACAGAAACGTAGTAAAAATGTTCTCAATTTATGTATCTATATAAATTTAAACTTTAATAACATAAGTGTGTAATAAAATCAACAAATTGAAAGTCATAGAGTAAGTCACCTTGCGCTTGCAAAAACGTCGTTGAAAATTAAAAATTTTACTGCAGTTATAAATAATTGCAGATGTGTTAAAAATCACAAGAGTGCCAAAACACTTCTTAATTTATAGCAATCGTCAAATGCGTCACACTATAAACTATTTACTACAGACAAACAAAATGAACAAAATAATATTTATACTCCGCTTAGTGTCATGTCACAATGCAATAGTGGACATTTATGGATTGGTAGTATATTAAACATACATTTGTTACAAGTAATCCGTCAATATGTTTATTTAAAATTTAAAGCTGCATAATAAATCAGATTTCATTAGTCCATGTAAGTACCAGCCATATTTTGAATCGCTTTAGTGGCAGTTATTACAGTAAAACAAAAGGTGCCTATTGGAACTCACGCTCTTTACATAATATAATATTTTATCCCACCAACAACAATTACATATAAAATGATGCCAAGATGATACAATATGACTAGCACTGTCAAATAGTTACCAGATCAGATGTATAACTAAGCTTCTGACTACACGCCGTAACTCTACATGCTTACTACACCTTAGTCAAGATATGCGGATTGGCCGTTTTTCGCTTAATTCGCTTGTCTGGTATAATCCAAACATAAGCTATAAGGGTTGAAAAAAATCGACGAAACGCCTCGAGAAAAGGCAGTCTGATTGTCTTGGTTGGCTCGTCTTGGCGGGGGAACTGCCATGCCCTCAGATATACCATAAGATACACTTTCCCGTATCTCAAGATTTACGTAAATTTGATTATTACGTAGGTATATTGAAAATGAACAATTAAAAATTGACCGCTTTTTTGGTTTAATATATTCAAAAGCTGGCTACTGCAAGAGAAAACCTAAACAATATATAAAAGGTGATATGTAGCACCTGTGATAAAATTGATATTACACTCAAATTCTCAAGTTCGCAGTAGTAGTAGTTCACACTAGTGAAAATATAAAATATAAAAGTTAGCAAAAATTACAACAAAATACTTTACGATAGTTTTAAAAATTAATCCGTCAGCTATATAAATTAATTTTAGTACTAAATTGTAAATAAATTCAGGTTCTCACACGGCGAACATTGGATGTCATCCAAGTTCAGAACTATTAAAAATATTTTGATACGGTTATGCTCTCTACGTAGGTATCAACTTATACAATAATAATTGATAATATTCCATTCATTCTGTCCATGAATAAGTTTATTATTAGAGTAGTTTTAGTGTAGTATTAGAGTTTGTAGTATTAGTGTAGTATTAGTGTAGTATTAGAGTAGTATTAGAGTAGTTAGCTCTAGATTAAAACATAGCCTACTTTTATCCCGAAATAGTGCAGTGTTCCCGTGGGACACTATATTTACGCGGACGGAGCCGTGGGAATAAACTAATTATTTTATATTTATATAATATTGTACAAGTATTACGACATTATACAAGTTTGTTGGACAGGTAGGTGTCAGTAAATAGCATTAGTACAGTGTTCCCGTGGGACACTATATTTACGCGGACGGAGCCGTGGGAATAAACTAATTATTTTATATATATATATATATATATATATATATAATATTGTACAAGTATTACGACATTATACAAGTTTGTTGGACAGGTAGGTGTCAGTAAATAGCATTAGTACAGTGTTCCCGTGGGACACTATATTTACGAGGACGGAGCCGTGGGAATAAACTAATTATTTTATATATATATATATATATATATATATATATATATATATATATATATATATATATATATATATATATATACGCGCGCGCAAGTCATAATGTAAGTGTTTACAAACTGAAGTTGCTAGGATACCGAGTTATTTTGAGGTTGAAACAGATAAACATCTCTTACCTCGCCTCATTTTATGACCTAAGTAATAATTGTAATAAATACACAATATTTAATATACTACTTCAAACAATATTTATGTTCATTTGAACGTAAATAACAGAAACGATTTTAGCGAAATGACGACTATTTCTATCACGGATGTAATAATAATAAACATTAAGAACACATGTGGAAATTTCATTTGAGTTTAAATTATTATTATTTATCATTCTTGGGTAATTGTTTTAAACAATACTAAGGAAATTATTAATTATAGATTAAATATTTAAAAACACAATTTAAAATACTTACCCAATTAAATAATTAATAAGTAATTTAGATAATCTTGAAGACTAATAAACAAATAAAAAATGTCATTATACTGTGCGGTGAAGCTAACGATAAAAATTGAAAATTAAGAAAATACAGAAACGTAGTAAAAATGTTCTCAATTTATGTATCTATATAAATTTAAACTTTAATAACATAAGTGTGTAATAAAATCAACAAATTGAAAGTCATAGAGTAAGTCACCTTGCGCTTGCAAAAACGTCGTTGAAAATTAAAAATTTTACTGCAGTTATAAATAATTGCAGATGTGTTAAAAATCACAAGAGTGCCAAAACACTTCTTAATTTATAGCAATCGTCAAATGCGTCACACTATAAACTATTTACTACAGACAAACAAAATGAACAAAATAATATTTATACTCCGCTTAGTGTCATGTCACAATGCAATAGTGGACATTTATGGATTGGTAGTATATTAAACATACATTTGTTACAAGTAATCCGTCAATATGTTTATTTAAAATTTAAAGCTGCATAATAAATCAGATTTCATTAGTCCATGTAAGTACCAGCCATATTTTGAATCGCTTTAGTGGCAGTTATTACAGTAAAACAAAAGGTGCCTATTGGAACTCACGCTCTTTACATAATATAATATTTTATCCCACCAACAACAATTACATATAAAATGATGCCAAGATGATACAATATGACTAGCACTGTCAAATAGTTACCAGATCAGATGTATAACTAAGCTTCTGACTACACGCCGTAACTCTACATGCTTACTACACCTTAGTCAAGATATGCGGATTGGCCGTTTTTCGCTTAATTCGCTTGTCTGGTATAATCCAAACATAAGCTATAAGGGTTGAAAAAAATCGACGAAACGCCTCGAGAAAAGGCAGTCTGATTGTCTTGGTTGGCTCGTCTTGGCGGGGGAACTGCCATGCCCTCAGATATACCATAAGATACACTTTCCCGTATCTCAAGATTTACGTAAATTTGATTATTACGTAGGTATATTGAAAATGAACAATTAAAAATTGACCGCTTTTTTGGTTTAATATATTCAAAAGCTGGCTACCGCAAGAGAAAACCTAAACAATATATAAAAGGTGATATGTAGCACCTGTGATAAAATTGATATTACACTCAAATTCTCAAGTTCGCAGTAGTAGTAGTTCACACTAGTGAAAATATAAAATATAAAAGTTAGCAAAAATTACAACAAAATACTTTACGATAGTTTTAAAAATTAATCCGTCAGCTATATAAATTAATTTTAGTACTAAATTGTAAATAAATTCAGGTTCTCACACGGCGAACATTGGATGTCATCCAAGTTCAGAACTATTAAAAATATTTTGATACGGTTATGCTCTCTACGTAGGTATCAACTTATACAATAATAATTGATAATATTCCATTCATTCTGTCCATGAATAAGTTTATTTCATAATCTTAATGAGTGTATGAAAATATTAAATAGTAAGTAGGAAATATTATATTGCTAAAATGAAATAAAAACTGTAAAAACCATTTACCATCGGGGAATCTAATTCATAATTAGGTAGAGTGTTCTCATAATTTGCTCGTATTATAATGACGACATTCAGTCACAATATAATTTCAATAACATGTCAATTTGATATCATAATGTTAATAATAATTATAATACGAACAAACTACGAGAACACTCTACCCGATTATGAATTAGATTCCCTGACAGTATATTTCCATCGTCTGATTACACAGTAATAGAAATAGGAGCATGCTACTGTGCAACTCTCTCTTTTTAATCGACTCTTATAATCGCCCCGGCAGTAATTTGACGGCTGGTAACTCACAAAAGTGGTCTATTTTGAAATGTTCCCGTTAACTAGCCGTAGTGGTGGAGCTAATGTCGCATTGAGAATTTGTCCTGAGTCATCTTGATCTAGGGCTGCTAATGGCATAATTCTTTATTATTCCAAAAAATTGCGTCGCGTCGTTGTTTACTGCGTCAGAGACCGTCATAGTATAACAAGAACTTTAAAATATTTTAGAAGACTTAAGTGAAAGTCACTGCTACATACATCCTCATCATACATAATCATTTATCTGCTAGATTGTAAGTTACAGAAAATGTTATACTTATGTCAAATAGGTTCATTAGTGTTAAGCATTCTGCTCTAAGAACTGTGTAAATATTCTTCGGACTTTATTTAATATAAATAAACTAGATTTTGTCCGCGACTTCGTGTACGCAAAAGTTAATCTTGCGGAAACCGTGCATTTTCCTCGATAAAAGTAGCCTATGTCCTCCCCCGTGGTCGACTCTCGTGTCGTGTGGTGTCGGAGCCTATACAATGCAAACAAGCAAACTTTTCCTCTTTAAAATACAAGTATAGATGATCCAATATTATACTGATAACATACAAATATATTTCAGCTATATAACATGAATTAAATTACATATTAGTACTGTTATTCCTTTAGCTTCTCTGTTCTAATAGCATTTAAGTAAAATTTAATTCCTTTTTATTATTTTTTAGTTTTAAACAGATTTTAAGATTGTTAAAATAACGAATGAGCGACAACCCTATATTAAATATTCTTGTTTAAGTATATTTAATGTAAGTGGACAATTTATCATTCTGTAATTGCATTTGGTACAAACAGCTTTTAATGTAATTAATTAAGAGAATCACAGAATGGGTTAGAACAATTCCCAATTATTGACATATTTGTTATTACGTTTTAATTATGTGCCTTGGTAGTGTAAAAAATGTATCTTCTTTAAAGGCTTCCGAGTGGTGACTCTACTGTCTCTCTGTTCTGAGATTCAGAGATAAAGTGTAAAATAATTATCGTGCTAGTAGCTGTAAGCCTCGCATTCGCAGCGCAAACACTTGCCTGGAGTACGTAGGGATTGTTTTGCGGCTTTACTTTTGAGCTTTGAGTCTAGCTCAGTGTTCAAATTAACTGAATAATCTAACTAACATAATTCTTGACTTACCGTTTTAGTTGCTTAAGCTGCCTCACAACATCTTAGTATTTTAATATCATACACAACGAAAATAGAATCTTCTTAACATTTTCAATTTGAAAATAAATTGACTTTCAGCTTGAATGAATATGGCTTCAATGTTAAAACTATTTTTAACCCCAAAGAATGTATTTAATCAATATATTACTTTACGCTTTAAACAACTTTATTAAAAATTTAAAGCAGCAGCTGATTGTAGTACAAGTTTATCATTTATTAATTTTTATGGGCCCAATATTTTACACCCCTCAGTGTCCTTTCCGATATAACATACATCTGGCCACGGTCGTTGGCAGCATAATATGTCCGGTATCAAGACATTATGGAGGGTAATACGCTTCACGTGCTGTACACACGAAAAAACGATCACCCGATATCACGTTTGTATATGTATAATGTAATATAGTATATATACTTCCTACATTCTCAAATGTAAATGGTGCTACTGTAATTGAACTATTTCTGTTTATGCATTTGCCGTCTGGCGTCAGTATATAAAGTAGATTAAATAGAATACTAGAGGACTCCCTGTGGTCGAATACCTCCCATAAAAATTAATATAATTTCTAAGTTCAAAGTTTAATTGTATCTATCAAACTCATAGTTGTGTGTTTATAGTCTGAGCTATTGTGTATTGTTGTTATTTTTATTAATTTTATGTAATATTGATCCGCTTGACACTGTCTTATCACTGAGAGGCAACTAATTACTTTCGTTGTCGATTCAAATAACCTGTTCCTTTGATTCAATCATAGTAATTACTTTCTCTTTTTGTCGTGTGAATCTAAATACAGCTAGTTGAGCTTGTAATGGATGTGACGTAATGTTTACGTACGATTAATATAACAGCTTTTTTTGGCATTAAAAATACATAATATAGCCAACAATTTTCACCTACAACAACCTACATGGCTTAATATTGTTATATTAATATATGAGTAATGTAATAGTCATCAACCCTCAGTGGTCGATAGCTCTTTCATACTTCATATGTACGTTGTAGGGGTAGGTAGTAAATGTAGGTTGTAGGTGGAGTTGTAGATATTATAGAAACTGTACGTGTATATAGATAGTTATTTAATTATTCTAGTTCATAGTTAAAAAGAAAACAGATCAGTCAATAATACAAAGGACACAAATAGAATAATTACCTTAAACATTGTAATCCATTTGTTAGCTAGATCTTACGTAGGTTAACCTAGCTACATTAATACGAAAACACACAATAGCAAACGTTATTAAGAACAAAATCTTTCACAATAGAGTTTACGTTTGCCACTTTTTATAGAGCTGCGGCAAAACGAAATAATAGCGGGCGAAGTGAACGGTTAGTGAACGCAATTTCGAGAAAGTAGGCGATTTGTCGCGCGAGAATATTATAGAAATAGAATCCGGTCTAATATCGACGGCTTACACGTCGTAGATAACTATTCAGATTATCCGCCACAAATAAAATTGCTTCTGACATCAAAAGCTCGGCTTCGCAAAGAGAAATTGTATAGGGAAGTTCATGAAATTTTATCATAAATTTTATTAAAACACAATTTTTATTGTTAACAGGTAATATATTTGCAGTTTTATTGAAAAAATACGTGGGCTACCCGCTAGCAATATTACACTTAATTTTTATTACAAATTGATAAAAAGCTTATTCAACAGCTAACATACAACTACCACTTATTTACATAAATAGCCAATTTTAAAAACTTTATATAAATATACCTAATTCCAGTACAACTAATTTCTTTATGTCCCTTGGCAATCATCGTTTTTCTGATGTATGAAAAAAGATGACCCAAATTACTTTAAAAACGTGGTTTAAATGTACATGACTGTAGTCCTCTATTTCCAGCGCTCTAGCTTCTAATTCTCAAGTTCCAAAACCAAAATTACACAGTGCCTAGTTCAGTGAGTTGAGCAACTCTCATCCGACACAATTCCGGTCATGATCTAGAGGAATGCGCTCCGAATTCAAAACTCTTCGGCGTAATTTCCGAACGCCACTTTGTTCTTTATTCAATTTCCGATATCGACCTTATTACGTCTGAATTTCAAATATCATTTCCAAAAACGATATCAGATATTTTTTTCATGAATCACATTATATTTATGAAATATATTGTCATAACAAACCTCTCTATATTTATGTTCACCTGGCGCATCTTTTATTAAAGCACATAATATAACTGAACACAATTGTAATTGAAAACATTGAGAACCTTTTTTATTAACTGCGCAATCCTGAAGAAAAATAATGAAATATGAAGTCATTCGCAAAAAACAAAACAGCAAAATCTGAGAGATGACCTTATTAAATGCATTAGCCAACAGTTCCTATGCAATTAAGTGAAAAAAAAAAACAAAGCTTCAACAAAAAAAGTGTGCAATTCCCCGACAGATGTTGGCTGTGAGGCGCTGGCCGATGAGCGATCACGACAGGTGCAGGCCAGGGTTGGCACAGAGCAGTTGTCATAAAATTAATAAACTTTACTACAACTTCAAATAATCATTGACACGACAATAAACTAAACAATTACTGAAGTGTCACCGCCACTGAACTAAAGGTGAAGCTAGTAAATCAAAGGCATCAAATTATAGATGACTTAAATATATCACAATAAAAGATAATATTTTATCTATAAATATTATTGGATGTATTGTTTAATTCTTAAGAGGTCAACTAAATTGGAGCAGCTTAAAAAAATATTGAATTTGGCAAAATATTGTTACTTTTAATAGACAAAAATCGAACGCATCGCAATCTGAACTCTATTATAGGAATAGGTCCTATATATACAGAAATACAAAATGTAAATGTAGACATATATTTTGGTAGGAAAATTTACATTAGTTATAGTTTTTGTGGAGCGTGTTTTGGTAAGAAATACATTACTTATAGTTTTTGTGGAACGTCACATTGCTACGGAGCAAAAAGCAAATCATACCGTTTCCAACAGAGTGTCAATACATAATTCGCGAAGAGCAATCCCAGCTGTCAATTCTCACCGGGTAACTGTGTTACATGCGCAATAATGGCTCGATATTCAAATGCTTAGCGTCATGATTTATATGAGGATTTATCGCACTTCGATGAAATACCAATCCCTTAAAGGTCTATAGATCCGACGACTCGGCAAACCGAGCAATTACCACTAATCGCCATAGTTCCCCAGCAATTTGCCTAAACGACGCAACCAGAGTACGACTAATGAGCTTATCGAATAATAATTGGGTTATGGACTGTCACCATTGAACCGGGAATACTCACTTTCACGCCGTATATGTATACTATTATTATATTAACTGCGAACGTAGAATATGACGGCTATTCACTCGGGTCAGTACTCACCGCGACGATACGCGCCAGCATTTTTAAGATAGCTATTCAAAATCGAACTTTATTCACTACATAAAAAGATAAATGTGCCATGTTGCGTATCATTTCGTTTCGATGTGTATTGACCCTAATATGAGCTACAAAATGTGATAGCGTTAAATGATTCATTATTATAATATTATATTATATTATTGAGAGTACAAACAGAATTATACCTTCTGAAATTCCATGGCCTAGTTTAAAGTAGTAGAAAAAATACAAAATGATAAGATATCCTAATACATTTTTTAATCACATCGACAGAGTAGCTAAATAATAAAAATAAAATTCCGAAGCAAAAAAAATATCTTAAATGTAGCAACCCTAATTAATACGATTAACATATTGGCACAGGCCACCGCCCTGCCCTGCCCTGCCTACTAATCGACATCCAACAATTCCATGTGCAGAAATGTAATTACAAACTCTTTCGAGCAGAGTTCAACAAAGTTGTTGCGGGTAAGGCATCGCGTACATAAGGCGGCCTCAACAAAGACATTCCGCAAGTCCGGCTTACGCCACCAAACATCCCCCTTCTCGCCACGCCGTTGTTTAATTCCATTAAAGTGTACCCGTTTTTTATTTTTCCTCTTTTATCTTAGTCTATACGAGCACTGTTTACGCAATTTTTTTGAAGTATATTCTTTGATGGGCACTCTCATCTTAATATTGTAGTTCCAACTTCGTGTTAGAAACCTCTAGAATAACCTGCATCCATGGCTTAGGTACAACAATACATTTTGTTTTATATTCGATGTTGCCTGCACTTCGTGCGCGCAAATAGAAATGCCGCGAAAAAACAACTGTCTATGTCCTTACTCGTGGTCTAATCTATACTTATATATTTGCCAAATTTTGACAAAATCCGTCGAGTAGTTATGACGCCTATACAATGCAAACAAAGAAACAAACATTTCCTCTTTATAATATTACTAGCATTAATTGCCGTGTGAAATTAGGTTTTAATTCCGTACTCAATTCTTACGAAATATCATGCACTTATGTCCAAGGAATAAAAAGTTTCATACAAATTTATATCAGTCTTTTGAAAAATCCTTCATTAGTGTATGCCTACGTCATATGAGAAATACGTGTGCAAAATTTCTAGCCTTAAGGGTTTGTAAGCTGACTAACTGATGTATCAACGCACAAGCCAAACCCTTAAACCTTATCAGAAGTATAGCTAATACGGAGTTTTTTTTTTACTTAGACGTGCTCTTATTCGATTTCTCATGTCACTTTTTAAAATGTGTGCCATAAAGGTCAAATAAATCTAATAATCCGATAATCCTAAGTAGATTGTCTAAGTCGAATTCGTATTATTAATTTCAAAGTAAAATCTCTGCGAATGCTGATTTTATACGCTTATAAAAGGTATCTGTTATTTTATTAGAAGATCTTCGGACATTTCAACGGCTTTTTGAGTTGTAAGTAGATCTGACTTTTCATTTCTTTAATTTCGCGTAAAAGCAAATCCAGTAGTAACTTTACATTTTGCTGCTATATAAACTGAACTACGTCCTTTCTCGTAGTCAATTCTATATTTGTGCGAAATTTCATCAAAATCGATCCAGTACAATTTCAATGCAAACAAACAAAAGTCTTTACTTTTTATTATATTGGTGTATATATATAATTATTTGATTATGTAGATTGTAGACCTTGAAATTGATATTATAGTCTTAAGTTTAAAAGATATCAAAAATATATCAAGTGTTCCTTACAATTTTGTATTATAAATATTTGAGATATAAATCTTGTAAAAAGTGCTTCCAACATTGCGGCAAGCGCTCGTGACGAGCCGTTTAAAGAGTTAATACCGAACGCCAACATCGAAGAAGTTGTTTATGTCATCAAAGCGATAGTTAAACTTGGTGTTCAACTCGATTAAGGTGAGTAACGAAACTAATTTCTAATATGTTTCGTTAACGGCACTTACACGAGTTTCGCATGTCGACAAATTTTCGTCGGCTACGCAGCATAGTTCCCAACTAACTCGCCTCTCCCGGGCTACTTAATAACTACACCGCATATTGATACGAGATGAACTCTATTAAAAACTTTATATCAGTGCAAACCAAGCAGTTCGTTTGAACTATGCAAAACAAACCGGAGTCGATTTTTCAATACTTCATCGTATGTAAATCAAATAAATAATTACTATAATATTATTCACGATAAAAAAATATGGACCTCTATAATCAAATAATAGGATTTATCATTTTCCTAGTTTAGTTTCAGCCATTACGTATCTCATAGATGTATCAAAAATCAAGTAAGAAAAAATGTGAAATAGCTGCTTAGAAAACAATAATTCAAAATTTAAATTTATTAAAATTCGAAGCATCCCTATTCCATCAAATCGATTGGGAACATGTCGAGACATCGCTTATAGACGCCGAAATGCAAATGCAGTCAACTGTAAATGAACACTGAACAGTATCGAATGACTCTACGTATACTTACGTGCCAATAACACATCCACCTAGTTTAGTTCGGATCTTGACTTATTGAACTGTATATAGTATTGTGTAACCATATTCAATACGCATTCTTTATGCAATAGCTGTGGACATACAAAGAGAGAATATGCGTACTACGTGCTTAGCCTCTATTAGAGATTAGGGTTGTCAAAATATTATAAAAGATCCTAATTTTTACAAAGAATAATGAAAAACGCAGGGATTATGGTAACTTTGTTAAACTTGGTAACAGGCTCTTCTATTAATAAATTTCATGCAACAAAAAAGGTTTTTGATATGGATTTGATTAGCATTCTAATGGTAACATAAAGGTTTGATTGAAGTATAAATCCTGTTAATTATAAAAGTATACGATTAGAATCCTTAACAGAATATAGAAAAACTTATATATCATGACAATAGCCCTACGTGTCTACGCTCATTGCGTTCTCACTTCCATATTCAAACCGGCCACTCACTTTCCTGCGCAGGCGCACCGAAACGCATTGACTTCATTACACAGAGCTCATGCGCGCATGTGTCGCTTATCTTGGGGCAATTAGGTTACAGTTGTTGCAATACGAATAAGAATGTCGCTTAATATAGTATTAGATGCATTTTATTCGATTTGCCACTTTTATCCGTTAGATTTGATCGCGTATACACAATTGTAGTAGTTAAATATTAACAGTTCAGTTGTCATTATAAAATATGATTAGATACTCAAATTAGAAACTAAGTGAAGAAACTTAAATACGAATGAATGACATTTGTTTCAAATATGTTGCATACTATAAATTTAATTCTAATAAGGAACCTAATAAGGAAAGAGACAAATAGAATACAAAGAAATACTCTGGTATTTCTTTATTATATGATAAAAAGAATACAAATGACACAAAGAAAAATAATGACAATATTGTCAGATAAGAAAAGATTTTAATAAGAAACAGTGAAATCAAATAAACCGCTAGTCTATTACGTGGAAAATGGATTCGAATAGGTTGCAATTATGCATTTATAGCATACAATTAATGGAAACGCCAAGCTCGGTATCCGGCGATGACGTCGACATTTTACAGGCCCTTTGTAATCGCAATCACTTTGATCGGAACACAATCGAAAACTGAGAAAGGGTAGATAATAAACTTAGCGTGTGGTAGCGGACCAGAAGTTACTTTGTATTGAGCTCAACTCGAGATGTAATAGTAAGTTAGTAGCAATGTAGTATATACAATACTAAACTATTACATCTCGTCTTTGTTTTATATTAGGATGATGTAGATTCGGTAATACAGCTAGAGAATGTTCCGTCACATTAGAATTTTCGAGCTTTAGCTCTTTAGCTACTTTAAAATCGACACTAGCTTTAGCTAGTTTAAAATCGAATCACGCACCTATTTATAATAAATTCAGGAACAATATACTCTATTGTAGAATTTTAGAATATTAGAGCTGACCTGGCAAACGTTGTTTTACCATATATTTTATTTTTATCATTTAGGTGTTGAAAACATAGATTACAAGCAATTCTCAGACCTACTGAATATGCAAAAAAAAACATAAGAATCAGTCAAGCCGTTTCGGAGGGGTGTGCCCCGAACACTATGAATTTTATATATTAGAAGATTTAAGCAATATTATCAGGTTTATTTACCACAAACAATTTTACCGTGCTATTACAAAACATTCAAATCAGTGTTCACTCATAAAGGTGATTGATGAAGTTTAAAATTGAGTTTATCTCGCATCTACCCTCGTGACAGAACACTGTTATTAATATCAGCGACATGTCTGTCTGTCACGTTTCTCAGCCCTCAATATAGTAATTAGCAAGTATTACATAGTGTTATCTCCTGTAGCACGATATACATTAAGTTCTGTCACGAAATAATGCAACTAATTGTTATTTCGCAAACTTGTTTCATCATCGTTAATTCAATTTATTTTGGATGTCAATCATCACTACAGTGGGGTTTGTTTTAATTACAATATTTTTCGACCAAATATAAAAATTCTAGCTCGACAAAATTTCAACAATCTTAACTATATAATACTGCACAAAATTACTAATGCTACTAATGCACGCACGTTGGTGTACTAAAATCCTAATGAACTGGAAAATAACATCAGTAGAAACCTCGCATTTGCTACATTACCGGTATTACAAGCGAAAAATTTTCACAAAATACATTGTTCGTTAATCCTTACAAAGAGCAGAGCTGTATTCGTATACACTTCAAAACTAAGCAACGAGAGAAAAATGTATTCGAAAGCTCTTTTTTTTATGTTGTTTTAATTTAATGTATTTGAGCTCTCAACGAGTGCACCGTGAATGCGCCGTATAAAATGACCAGTCCTGTTTAATTTCTCATCAACACCTCTGGTGGCGCATCTACAGAACTATCGACGATCGTACACTAATAAAACCATGTCTAATTTTGAAATGAAATGACGTTCCAGTTAATAGTGCCGCGTCATGCGTTCCATAATCTCTCGTTTCAATATGACACTGCGGCGGGTGGACCTCAATCGAATCTGATTGAAATGGAACCGTTTCTGCTAACATCGCATTCGCCTGTTTCACACAAAAACACCTTAAGCGGATAGAGATGATATTGGCGATTAATAATTATAATTAATACTCTTCCATTTAAACTTCGCAATTTTTTAATAAAGAGAGATCGAAAAACTTGTCTCGGATCTCTTTCTTGAAGATTCTTCCGAATAATTTCGTATGTAAATATAACCTTAATAAAATTTAACTCTCAATTAAATGGTCGTTTCTAAGCTAATCAATTACTTAGATTACGCATCGGTGTACCGTAATTAAGTGGAATCGTTCTAATTAGTTATACAAATGCCCGAGTGTTACTCAGAAAACTTTCTGTTACGTGGTTCACATCTAACACACTTTTAACGAGATAATTACCGTCGACACGTTTCGGGAAACGCCAAGAAGACGTGTTCAAAATCCGCACGTCGTACACCGGCGGATAATTTATTCGTTGGGGAAAATAACGATGAACCGATCTTGTCTCCCAGACGCCGCTCTAATCCCTTGATGGATTCTTTCCCGGCGTCGGCAAATACCGGAAAAGTGCACTCCACTTAGAAAAGAAATTATATAGAAAAAATTCTTTCAAATATTCCGCGTGTTTGAGCACCGATCACTTGTGAAATGTTCTCTTTTGTTTTTTGTGTTGGATATTATCTACATATTTCTTAATAATATTACGAGTACCTATAAATTTTTTATCGAGTCTTAAACGCAAAAATATTCAACATACACAATAATTCATTACTATTATTAATCTTAATACGAGGGCGGGTCAATAAGTCCGTGACTTTTGGAATAAAACACAGATTTTTTGATAAATAAATCATTTTATTTTTCAACGTAGTCCCCCTTGAGCTCTATACACTTTGTCCAACGCTTCTCCAATTTTTTTATCCCTTCCAAAAAATATGATTTGTCGAGGTCCTCAAAATAGGCCTTTGTTTGCGAGATGCCTTCATCATTGGAGTCAAATCTTTTTCCACCGAGCCATTTTTTCAGGTTTGGGAACAAGAAGTAGTCACTCGGAGCCAAATCTTGAGAATAGAGTGGATGTGGGAGCAATTCATAGCCCAATTCATGGATTTTTGCCATGGCAACTGCACATGTGTGCACCCTTGCATTGTCTTGGTGAACTTTTTTCTTGGCCAAATGAGGTCGGTTTTGTTTTCAAATCCTCATTGAAGCGGTCCAATAAGTTGGCATAATATTCCCCATTAATTGTTCTTCCCTTTTGAAGATAGTCAATGTGGATTATCCCACGTGCATCCCAAAAAACAGTCGCCATAACTTTATTGGCTGACAAACCCACCTTGGCCTTCTTTGGCGCCGATTCACCCTTAGAAACACACTATTTTGACTGTTGTTTGGTCTCTGGTGTGTTGTGATGGATCCATGTTTCGTCCACGGTTAAAAAACTCCTCCATATTGTGATTAAACAACGCCAAACCTTCCTGTGAAGTTGTTACACGATTGCGTTTGTGGTCGACTTGCGGAAAGCTTTCTCATGCCCAAGTGATCATTCAAAATTGAAACCACTGAGCCATGCGAGATGCCTATGGCTTCCACAATCTCTTGCACTTTCAATCTTCGGTCGGCCAACACCATATCGTGAATTTTTTCGATTGTTTCGGGTGTAGAGACCTCAACTGGGCGTCCAGGACGTTCGGCATCTTCAGTGCTTGTACGGCCACAACGAAATTCAGAAAACCACTTTTTTACCATTGAAATCGATGGTGCAGAGTCCCCATAGTATTTATCAAGCTTAGCCTTGGTCTCGGTAATGGTTTTTTTTCGCAAAAAATAATGCTTAATAAGCACACGAAATTCACTTTTTTCCATTGTTTCCTTAAGTTACTGGATAGTCTGATAAAGATAGCTGTGAAACACAAACTAACTGACGCAGCAAGTTCAAATTTTGATAGGAGTCAACTGACAGATGCCTGTTGACAGGAGTAGTGTTGCTTTTTCAGTAAGGAGGTTAGAAATTCAAAAAGTCACGGACTTATTGACCCGCCTTAGTATACATCTTAAAAAAGGAAACGCCTTATTCTGGAATTCGTTGCCGACAGGTACGCTCGCTTTGATATCTAGCAGCATTGTCGCAAGTCGATGACCCAATAGCGACGCACGATTTGTTCTCCCCGTCCGTCCGTCAACCGAAACAAATCGCCACATTTTGTCCCGCTCGTCACGAATGTTGTAGTTTCGGTCGTACACGTGATCGTTCACTTTTTTCCATTGACAAAACCAAATTGAATTTCAGAACGCCCTGGCGCGTTCCTATCTGCGAGGCACCTCATATCTTCCGCCACGAATTTCAATTACCTACATGCCTTTGTCATTTGTGCAAATGTATTGCTAACTGTTACTGCTACAGGCGACAAATGACAGGAAGAAATTATAGCACGAGTACATACAATTACTTGTTAACGAACTACTCAATTTACGGATTTCAATTTAACAAAACAAGCTTAGAAGTAACACAATTGTTTGTAGCAGACTACAAAATTACTTAGAAAACAAAACATTTTGGTTATTTAAAATTTTAACATGCAAATATGCACTTGTGTTACATTTTCTTATAATTTGTCCTCAGGTTTGTATTCAGATAATAATAATATTGAAACAGGGTAACGCTCAACACGGCAATTTCGGCGTGTGCTAAGCGGTACGTACGCGTAACATGACGCTATAATTATCATAGCAGCAGAGAGATAAAATAATTATGCATTTCGCCAACTATAAATAACAATGGATTAACAATGCGAGGAGCATGTGCCGGTAAGATGCATGAGGTGGACGACAGCCAAGAGTCACCGAAGCGGGTAATGCGGACCAAGCCCACCCCGGGATTAGTCATTTTGTGAGCAAATTGCTCGCCGGAAAACAATACCTGCTTATAAAGTTTGCTGAGCGGAGAAATTCACATTAACGGCGCATAAAACGTATGACCCGTATTAAAGCGAGTTTGAAATACAAATAAATCAGTAGTGTCTCGAAACAATAGTATAACATTTTTCATCAAATGCAAGAAAATACCACTGCAATTGTGTTAATTAAGTGCTTTATTAACATTTAATACCTAGTCTATTATCTTTTAGAAGTAAAAGAGAAAAGCTATAACCATTTTCATTCCATTATGCCTTAATAAGTATTCTCATGTCGATACAATCAATTACAATTTGATTTTGGTAGATTTATTGGAATCACGACACCATAAGTAGGAACGTGAAGGATAAATGTAAACGTGAATTAGAAAGTCCTGTACTTATTTATTTCAATATAATTACTAAAGAAGATATAATAATTAATTAAATGCATACCAGTGACATAAAGGCGAAAGAATTATGTAAGTAAAACGAATCTATTGCGAGAGTCATTTCCAACGAGAACCCGCTACGCAAACACACGCCACCATCAAAGACAGACAGTGTGTTATGAAAACAAGCAGCCGAGAACAAACATAAACAAACACGTGAAACAATTGACGAGACTGGGAGGGGAGAGGCGGTTAGCTTGCTAAGTGTGTATTCATTACTTGATGAGTTATTTCTCAGTCGTAAAAATGTCGGCCGTTCCGCTCAGCGTTTGAAACGCGTTGTTGTGTTATTTACGCACGTTGTGGCTTACGATCTAGTTGGCACTTACGTTATGTTTTAATTGTAGGCTACTGTTACATCTGGCTTTTATCAGAATCGGGTATTTGACAACATGTAAAAATTTAGTTTTTTTTTTAAATAAATTAAGAAATAATTAGGTATTCCAACATGATAAATGTAAAAAAATTAGGATTTTATGTGTAGTTTTGTAATTATGTGCATTTCGAAGTCACAAAAAAGATGAAATATTTTTTTAGAACACTAGTGTATAAAACCTACATAATTATTTTACTTACATCAAATACAAAAAAAATTACTATTTAATATATGTATCAACATAAACGCGCAAAATTACGAGATATCAGAAATGTGCATATGGCCATACATTTCGTAGGAACTTACTAGCGTGTGACGTCACTTACTAGTACGACTTTTATATGGGGCGTTTTCGCGAGACTCACAAAAGTGCCACAAACAATCCGCAATATCTTTGAAAATTTTGATTTTTAGTATACCTACTATTCCTTTTGTAAGCTGTCCTATTTTTCAAGCACTATTCATCTATGTAATAAAAAAAATACAGGAAAATACCGTATTGGATAGAATTGTTGGTATGAATAGAATATGAATGTACGTATAGAATATTACCTGGGACATGGACAAAGATTTTGTGCCTACTCTATTTTTGTTTGATATTTAAAATCAAAGATTTTAAGGAACACAATCAAAAGTAAGCAGATCTAGAAGGTCTTACTCAGACAACTAGTTAAATAAAGGATGAATCTTTTAATACTCGAAAGAATTCGGAGCACTTAATCTTGAATTACAAAGGTTTATTGTGAAGTTATGTTGAATCTCCTGTACCCAACATATTTAATTGCCCCGAGGCAACTATTCTCTAGTTGAGAAGTAATAATTCATCGCGAGTAATGAAATAATTTGAATAGTTTCTACGATCCAACAATCGTGCACAATCAAAAACAAACACCAGTTATTTATTTAACTGGTACACAATGTATAACAGTTTCAACTGTTATACTCGTAATAACATTTATTGTGGAGCGGTGTAATTTAAAAATGGCTGAAGCAATTTCGTTGGGCGCAAGTAAACTAATTTGAAGCCATTTTCGCTAAATAGCTTGCATTATACCTCTCTTTATCGGTCCATTTGGCGGCTGTAGCTCATTTTGATAGGTTACTCTTGATGAATAGGATTTTATGCTTACATCATTTACTGTGGCCAACTTTTATAAGGCTAAATATTTATAGAGAGTATTAAAGATAGTTAATTTGGTTCCTTTTCTGCAATGTTTTTCTATAAAACAGAATGTTTGGTAGAAATCGTAGTCAATCCGTGGGTAAAGACTAATAATTTGACCCTCTTCTTCTTTGTATGTCCAAAATTGGACCGTTTCTGAGATATTCGCCATTTTGTATTTTTTAAAGTGCGTGATCTAGTCTGACCTGCTAGGGTCATCAAACACAAAAAATGGTTTCAATCGTCAATGTCACCTCTATAATAGAATTAGTAAATAGAATTATATTAATTATATAGATAAAATATTCCTCTTCTAGTATAATAAATACACTATCAATAATAATGCTTCAGTTATTTCAATATCTGCAATCGCCATAACTGTTATTAGTGTAGCAACAATTCGATTTTCGCCGTCAGTAATGATCGTCAGTGCTGCGAGGCTGATGCTGTCAATTGAATTTGTCACTGTGTTGGTTTTAAAAATTATCAGAGTTATAATTTGGACGCACGTATCATGCAAATATTTTCCCCGACCAATCCGTCCTCTGTTTATGCTGTCTATATCAAAAGGTCCAATATGAATTGTGATTGTTGTAAAATTGTTTGATTCGATATGCTTTATTTTGTTGATCTATAGTAACAATTATTTTGTTTATGTGTTAAAGTCACTATATATTTAATTATAGTTTGAAATATTATCTATTGAAATAGGTGTAAGAGTACTAAGGCGGGTCAATAAGTCCGTGACTTTTTGAATTTCTAACCTCCTTACTGAAAAAGCAACACTACTCCTGTCAACAGGCATCTGTCAGTTGACTCCTATCAAAATTTGAACTTGCTGCGTCAGTTAGTTTGTGTTTTACAGCTAACTTTATCAGACTATCCAGTAACTTAAGGAAACAATGGAAAAAAGTGAATTTCGTGTGCTTATTAAGCATTATTTTTTGCGAAAAAAAACCATTACCGAGACCAAGGCTAAGCTTGATAAATACTATGGGGACTCTGCACCATCGATTTCAATGGTAAAAAAGTGGTTACTGAATTTCGTTGTGGCCGTACAAGCACTGAAGATGCCGAACGTCCTGGATGCCCAGTTGAGGTCTCTACACCCGAAACAATCGAAAAAATTCACGATATGGTGTTGGCCGACCGAAGATTAAAAGTGCAAGAGATTGTGGAAGCCATAGGCATCTCGCATGGCTCAGTGGTTTCAATTTTGAATGATCACTTGGGCATGAGAAAGCTTTCCGCAAGATGGGTGCCGCGTTTGCTCACAGTCGACCACAAACGCAATCGTGTAACAACTTCACAGGAAGGTTTGGCGTTGTTTAATCACAATATGGAGGAGTTTTTTAACCGTGGACGAAACATGGATCCATCACAACACACCAGAGACCAAACAACAGTCAAAACAGTGTGTTTCTAAGGGTGAATCGGCGCCAAAGAAGGCCAAGGTGGGTTTGTCAGCCAATAAAGTTATGGGGACTGTTTTTTGGGATGCACGTGGGATAATCCACATTGACTATCTTCAAAAGGGAAGAACAATTAATGGGGAATATTATGCCAACTTATTGGACCGCTTCAATGAGGATTTGAAAAAAACCGACCTCATTTGGCCAAGAAAAAAGTTCTTTTTCACCAAGACAATGCATGTGCAGTTGCCATGGCAAAAATCCATGAATTGCTCCCACATCCACCCTATTCTCAAGATTTGGCTCCGAGTGACTACTTCTTGTTCCCAAACCTGAAAAAATGGCTCGGTGGAAAAAGATTTGACTCCAATGATGAAGTCATCTCGCAAAAAAAGGCCTATTTTGAGGACCTCGACAAATCATATTTTTTGGAAGGGATAAAAAAATTGGAGAAGCGTTGGACAAAGTGTATAGAGCTCAAGGGGGCCTACGTTGAAAAATATAATGATTTATTTATCAAAAAATCTGTGTTTTATTCCAAAAGTCACGGACTTATTGACCTGCCCTCGTATTAAGATTTAAGGTATGCGTGATGGATAAGAAGAAAAAAATGCTTTTTAATTTTCATTTTAAGAAAGACTATTCTGTAATAAATATCAATTACACTTTCTGAAAGAAATTAAAAGCATAGACGAAAACCGTAGGTTCCATTAATGAATGCTAAGTGAAACGGCAGATAAGATTTAAGACCATTAAAGCAAATCGTAATACGAAAAGAATTAAAGAGAAACGCCGCAGAGGAATGGCGATTATGTCTATACATTGCATTTGAAAGTGCACCGAAGCGATCGCGTATAATTTTATCATTTCCGACGTCGTGAATTTTAAAGTTGTCATCGATATCGTTAATATAGCCTAGCGTGTTTGGAATATTATAATCAGTTTTATTAAGATCATTATGATCAGCTTCATAATTTTATTTATTAATATTATTGCCGTTGTCATTCTGGATTTTTGAGATAGGCAAGATGGCATGCAAGTTTTCTTTAATGATCATTTTTTTAATGATCAAGTAACACAACGTTATATGCTGAAACAATTTCATCAACGTAATCATCGCATCCGAAAAGTAGGTCTAACGTCTCGATCAGCGCCGTACAGTGACTGCGCCAACAATGGAACACTGAGGCAGAGTAAATGAAAAAATATGTCAAACTGAGCCTGAAAAGGCTATTATTAAAAACACTGTTTAGCAGAAAACCGCCCTTGGCTTCATTCCACTGAATATTCGATGATAGCTGTAGTTCTCGTTCCAGATTAATCGCAGAAATATTACAAATTCTGTTTCTATTTCAACTGTGTGACAACAGTGACAATTACTCTAAGATTTTTTAATTAATTTTACAAGTGTCTTTGAAATTTTGAAAAATGCGTGAAAAATAGAGGCCCAAAAAATTGAGCTGGTTCACTTGAGGTATTGATTTATTTGATTTGTAACAAACATAATATTATTTAAGCTGCAAAATTCTGTATCAACATCGAAGCTTATAAAACTTAAATACCTACTAAATACTAAGTGTTGATGCAGCAACTTATCTTGAAGTTAATCTCAATTCTAGGAGACGCAAACAAGTTTTTTGACATTTTAAGTGGCATTTTATATTTAAGAGTCTTTGCTTATATTTTTCTGGAAAAAACTTGTGGAGGCAGAATAACAAAATATATTTTTTAATAAACACTTTTACATTTTGGCCTGTTACATGCCCGAGTTTACCATGAATGGTGACATGATGAAAAGTCTTTATGAGATTCTTCATTTGCCAATTTTTTTTTATTTTAATTTTTGTTTTAAGAAACGTGTTCGATACGAAGAGGAACGAAATTACGTAAGTTTATTTCACATTTTCTACATGCTTTTAAATTACCTCATGCAATTCAGGGGTTTGTGTTCTTCCTACATAGGTAAACTTACGAAAATTAAACAAAAACAAAAAAATTCGTAGCGCAATGTATCGTGGAAACGGTGTAAGATGTAAATCTGAGATTAAGACTTTATACTCACACAACCGGTACCGAGCGCGCTATATCAGCTGTATCATCGCGTGGCGTCGGTACAGGCGAGTGCATCAATGCTTGCTTCTTAGTATAAGCGCGTGCATCATTGCTTATTAACGTTGACTATATTTTTATTGTTATTATCATTAGCGTCCTGCACACGCAAAGTTCGGACCGTGGATAGGACTGCGTTCCAAGCCGCGGAGGGATGTGTGCGGTTCGGACTACGGATTGAACTGTCGTGCTAATCTATAATATAAAAATGAATCGCTAATTGTGTTGGTAAGCGCATAACTCAATAATGACGGCTGGACCAATTTGGCTAATTCTTTTTTTTTAATGTTCGTTGAAGTTCAAGGATGGTTTTTGCGGCGAGAAAAATTCTAACAATTGCCGGAAAAACCCTAAAAACAGCCCTTTTCTTTTTCCCATACAAACGTTTTCTAACTAAAACGTAGAGTCAATTTGAGCTTTATCGTTATTGCATAAAGTTCATATATTACAAACACTCACTGTTGTCTAAGCAATGTCACCTACATTCCTAATGTCAATGAGTCAATTTGCACTTTATTACCGCTGTACAAAGTTCAAATTCAATCATATCTATCAAAACAGTGTGCGTGTGTGCGTTGGAGCACAGAATACATCGTTGGAGGATTTAATGTCGCGTTCCGAAACTTTTTGGTCGGCTTCGCGATATTATTTATTTTGTTTTAAAATGCATCAGTTTTCACGTCATTACATCAGTTTAACGCAAACCGCGTTACCAAAAGTGTTTTATTATTTTAATATCCCTATTTTACATACATAAAACATTGGTACGGCTTAAAGGATTTGACTCCAAGTCATATCAAATTTAAAACAAACACAAAAATTTAGGGTTAGTACCACAGTTTTATTTTGTTAGTAAGAATATATTATGTACATAAAGTTTCAATATAAGGAGTATTTACAGAACAGATTTAAGTCGCTAGGGCGAGTAATTGTAGAAGGGAGGGAATCATAAATGAGGATTGTTTTTTGGACAGTGAAAAAAAAGTTCCGCTGTCAAGTGTCAAATCAAGTCACTTTTGTTTTGACTTTTATCTTTGGTATTGAGTGCTATTACATAGTAAATTATATATACAAAATAATAAAATATTCACATGGTACTTTAAGGATTAAGGTATAAATGCGTACTGATAAATTTTGTGCTGTAGGCCAAGCAAGAACAATTGACAACCACGTAGTCGTATCTATATATAGATAAATAAAATTTAAGTGTCTGTTTCAAATTTAAAATAAACATATTTTCACTTAATGCATATTATGAAAGTATAATCGGTACTTACACTAAAATATCAATTTTTAAAATTTTTGTCTGTCCGTCTGTTTATTTGTCTGTCTGTTTGTTCCGGCTAATCTCTAAAATGGGCAGATAGCTGATGTTATAAGGTAAAATAGGGTTCCGTTTCCGTTAGTTCTATGCAAACGAAGTTGCGGGCATCGGCTAGTAACGACTAAAAATGCGTCAACGTTTGGACTGCCGGCGTCTTACATAATACGTCAAAATACCTTATAGCGCGCGGTAACCTTGTATTAAAAAACGACGATACAACTTACAAGTTTATCTACAACACTGTCTTAGCAAAAACAAAAAGGCGAGTTACATTTAAAAAAAAAATAGTATAAAACTGTTGCTTATGTAACAGCAGCAACATTCAGTAGAACTCAATCGATGACTTACCTGAATCAATGAAAAAAAAAATTGTTAATTAGGATTTATTTTATACTAAAACAGTACGATTAATTAGGCCTTAAAGTTTTGATTAAACAGCAAACCTAGGTTTGGCAACCAAGAAAATAATACTTAAAAGCAAAAGCTATAAAACCTTACCGAGGCGCTTTGCGGTTATCGGCAGAATTTTACCACCGACCGCGCCCCTACCGAGACCTGCCCCTGCTTTATACCGGATAAATTTTACAGCGAATAAAACATAATGACGGGGAACAATACGATTATTTAGAGTTTCACATTTACTAGATTTAGAGACTCGAGTTTTGGCAACTTTGTAGCGTAGACATAAAATAAATAGGCAATAATAGGGTTTTGTAGCGGAGAATCTTGTTTCAGGTAAATAAAAATCAGTAGAATATCAAATCATATCAAAATATTTTTTTTTTTTGTTGTAGATATTAAATCCTACTAGTGCTATAAATGTGAAAGTTTGTGATGATAGATGGATGGATGGATGTTTCACTTTCATGCAGAAACTACGGAAAGGGTTTTGATTAAATTTGGTATGGTAGTGGTTTGAGCCCTGAATTAACACATAGGCTACATTGGCTAGACATAGACGCAGGCGTAGCCGCAGGCAAAAGCTAGTTCATATTAAAATAATTAATGTGACTGAAAAATGTTACGTTCAGTCTTTAGATTTTTTTTAGCTGAAAAGAATTAGGTATATATTTATTGATTCTCAAATCACAAAACCGATACATTATAAGGTAAGGTTAAATAATAAAATTATTACATTCGTATCTGGAATACTTCATTTTCTTTGGTGCCTTCTTTTATTTACATAACATTTTCATTCCAGTAAATAGAGTACCATTGCTTGCTTGCTTGCTTGCTTGATGCCTTAAGCTTAAAACTATAAAAGTACATTTAGTAGTACTAATATACCTAATTTCGCGTGTACGACTCCATCTAATCCTTTCGTATAGAGCGCGCTCCTAGCTGAATATTATATATAATGAATAATAATGAAATATCTACTAGTTATAGTCTATTCGCGTTTAGAAGACAGCGAAATGTAAAAAAAATGACCAATGACGCATAAGCCGTGTTCACATTAACCAAATATAGTAATAGGGGATTTACATAAGTCGCTTGCCGGATCACCTTGTCATTTTTGTTGGCAAAATTGCCTAGCAAGTAGCAACCTAGCCGAAAGGCCGTTGGACGGTCGATTTTCGCCGTGCGACGGAAATAGTGCGGCTTAAGTCACCCGTGTAAATCCCGCATAAGCCATTTTAATATAGTTACGCATGATTTGTAGACATTTACTGACTTCTTAACGTGAATAGACTGTAGCCATGAAAAGGTCACGGTTAATAAGCACTAAGCCGCCGACCCCAGGTCAATCACTTAACACCTGGTGGACCTTATGCTACCCTGGTCTTGCATAATTATGAACCGGCCCAATCCTTAAACGGTACTTAAATAAAGATGCTCTCAAATTACATGCTGTCCTTGTCATTCAGCTAAGCAGAGACATGTCAGCTTGTAATTTAGGGGCGCTTTTTAATGCCTTTTTAATGGCCGGCTTCTGAGCATTACATAAAATATAACTTTACATAAAACTTTACATCCCTACTAATATTATAAATGTGAATGTAAGTTTGTTTGTTACGCTTTCACGCGAAAACTAATGAACGGATTTTGATGAAATTTGGTATGGTAGTAGTTTAGACTCTGGATTAAAACATAGGCTACTTTTTTTCTCGGAAAAGTACAGTGTTCCCGCTGGATACTCGATAGTATATTTACGCGGGCGGAGCCGCGGGAAACAGCTAGTATAATATATATATATATATATATTTTCAATCAGGTAGATAAGTAGAGCAATAAATATCATCACTATGACTGAGTGTACTGTGGGTTTTTGGTGAAAATTCATGTTCATAATAATATCACACAACTTTTTTAAACACTTTTCCTGATGATGGGTTAATCGAAACCGGTCGTGTTTATATATAAATTATTAATAAAAACCGAAATAAAGTGGAAAAGTGTATAAAAAAGTTGTGTGATATTATTATGAACATGAATTTCCTGACTACGGCTCTAGCTTGACCATTTATGTACCTACGCATTTCTGGATTTCTATCTGAATTATTTTCTTGTTCCGGCCTTTTTAGACCCCTTTTTTACGTAGTCGGGTCGTTTTAGCAATAATGATATAAGGGTAACATTATAGTATTAGAGTGGTTTTAAACGATACGATGCATTATCTGTCATTGCGATATCAATAAAACGTATGTATTTTATGTCTCGGTGTGAGGGTCGTTGGCATTAAAAGAGGGCATGTGTGGAGGCACCTGCCGCGCCCTCAGCCCTCCCCTCACGTGAAAATATTAAATGTTACTTGTTTATCTACATGAGGGATCTATTTGTTTGTTCGCCTAATACTTCGGGTTAAGGCATAAAGTTTTTGTAAGAACAACCTTAGCTGTAACTCTGTAATCCAGTGTAATAGCACCTTAATAAAAATTTTTTTGCAAGCGTCAGTTCACACCGACACGTGATGCGGCACGGTATTTTTAAAATAGCTTTTCAAAATTGAACTTTATTCACTACAATAGAAGATATTATAGGTTTCATTGCAATAGTTAGAATTTTGAGCTGCACCGCGCTTGCAATGATACGTATATATTTTTGTATAGTGAATTAAGTTTAATTTTGAATCATCATATTTAAAATGCTGCGCTCTGTCGCGTATCGGTGTAATCTGACCCTTATAAACATAATTTTACATACTGTAGTCATTGTCATCAACATAGCTCGAGTGGGCGCAAATAGTTATTGTACAGAGGTAATTATTTAATTATAATTCATAACTTGCTAATGCTAGTAAATAAATCGAGGATGTATTTATTTAGTGCATATGTGTATTTAGTGTATTTATAATGTATAGTGTGTTTAGTGGGCGCAAATAGTTATTGTACAGAGGTAATTATTTAATTATAATTCATAACTTGCTAATGCTAGTAAATAAATCGAGGATGTATTTATTTAGTGCATATGTGTATTTAGTGTATTTATAATATATAGTGTGTTTAGTGGGCGCAAATAGTTATTGTACAGAGGTAATTATTTAATTATAATTCATAACTTGCTAATGCTAGTAAATAAATCGAGGATGTATTTATTTAGTGTATATGTGTATTTAATGTATTTATAATATATAATGTGTTTAGTGTGCGCAAATAGTTATTGTACAGAGGTAATTATTCAATTATAATTCATAACTTGCTAATGCTAGTAAATAAATCGAGGATGTATTTATTTAGTGCATATGTGTATTTAGTGTATTTATAATATATAATGTGTTTAGTGGGCGCAAATAGTTATTGTACAGAGGTAATTATTTAATTATAATTCATAACTTGCTAATGCTAGTAAATAAATCGAGGATGTATTTATTTAGTGTATATATGTGTATTTAGTGTATTTATAATATATAATGTGTTTAGTGGGCGCAAATAGTTATTGTACAGAGGTAATTATTTAA
Organism: Phengaris arion; assembly: GCA_963565745.1. Taxonomy (NCBI): domain Eukaryota; kingdom Metazoa; phylum Arthropoda; class Insecta; order Lepidoptera; family Lycaenidae; genus Phengaris; species Phengaris arion. The sequence goes on along the minus strand of OY751445.1, from coordinate 12,967,491 downwards.
TTATAATTCATAACTTTCTAACGCTAGTAAATAAATCGAGGATGTATTGTCTAATGCAATGCCATTGTAGACTTTTTTAAACAGTAAAGTGTTGAAGCAGTATTAAAAGTATTCTGGATGAAGTAGAAATATCGTGTGGCTATACATATTTAGAGATGCTCCCAAAACATGGCCGAAAAGTTTTGAAGGTGCGAAACGTGATCAAAACTGGACATTCCAATTCCCGTGGGCGATATAAAGTGTTAGGGCATGAAATGTCATATTATTAATTGAAATGGCGCCGATAATATTTAGGGTGACCGGTGACCCTTGTTCCGGAGCCAAATATTCGCTGATGAAGGTCACATTAGCTTGTCAGTTGTTTTAACGCGTAACGCTCTTGTGGCCAGGTGTAGCGGTACATGGTGCGTTATTTCCGTATCGTAGAGAATACGTTAATACATCAGTACCCCAATTCTCATATTTAACTTAGACTTTCAATTTAATTCCAATAAATTATAAATAAATCGTCTTGATATTATAAACTGATTTTGGTGTTTGGACCAATCAAAACGCGTTTGACGTTTACGAGAAAAGCATTTTGCTGTTACAACATATCGAGACTGCATCGAAACTGTATTATTGTAAGATTTAATTAACAGAATCGACCTAAAGGTATGATTTTCATAAACATGATATCATTTTAATCTCTAAACAGTTTTTGTAGGTGATGCAATCACATTGAAACTGCAAATTAGGTTTTTATTGAATTCCATAATATTTAGTAATTACTAGCTCACACGATACTCGTTGTTTTGTCTTAACTATGAACTGTAATTAATAAATAACATCACCTACGCTAAGATCTGCACCTACAACTCATTGAAGTCAAGTGACACCGGAGATTCGAATTAACGCTATCGACGCAACGAACATCAAATGTTAAGTAGTAGTAGTAGGTAGGAAAAGTTAGTATGGGAATTCAATCGTTTTGAGTATTCAATTTCCTCGCAATTTTTCCCATATTTCTCAACTTCCCTGAACTTCACACAATTATTTTAAGATCAAAATTAGCCATAATATCGATTCAGCCGTTCTCGAGTTTTAGCGAGACAAAGTAGCTGCAATTCATTTTTATTTAATTTCCGTTAATTTCTGGCTATTAAAAAGAAATCTCACGGGAACTGTATATTTTGTAGTGATAAAAAGTAGTATATGTATTCATTAAGAACCCAATCTACAACCATACACATTTTTTTGAAAGGGTAACAAACACCCATACTACCTGGATATATATTCAAAACTTTCGCGTTTATAAGATTAGCAAGGATTAAAATAACTGTTAATTTCTAATTCACACTTTGAAAATACCCCTGAAAAGCCCTTAAGTTTATCGCTTGTTCTGTTCAATAGAATCTGAATTCCAAATGTAGCTGTATGTAGCTTGAGCTTCTTGACTAATATCTAACACTCGTGTTTCCTTACAAAGCCTACCAAATCCTACTAATATTATAAATGTGAAATTTTGTTAGGATGGATGGATGGATGAATGGTGGATGGATGTTTGTTACTCTTTCACGCAAAAACTACTACACGGATTTTAATGAAATTTTGGTATGGTTTAGGCTTTGGATTAAACATAGGCTACTTTTCATCCCGAAAACGTACAGTATTTCCGTGGGATACTATATTTACGTGGGCGGAGCCGCGGGCAACAGCTAGTCAGCTAGTAAAAATATGTTTGAAATAACAAGTCTGTAAAAGGGGTGTGAGTTTTTCTTGGAAGGGTTCCTCGTATTATTTTTAGGCCAAAAGGTTTTAGCATAATGATTTTTACATTGCAGTAGGTAGATAGGTAAAATTTAAACGTACCTCTATTCGATAATGTTTTGAAAATTATGTTCTTTTTGAGCTTTGGCTAAATATTCGAAATGAAATACTATTTTCGGCGAAAACTTTCCTTTATCAAAGTATTACACCTACTTAAATCTTTACCAATTAATTTCTTAGCACTTTCCTGCTCAATTTCTTTAATCTATTTATGTTTACGCGGATTATGCCAAAGGCCGTGATCGAATGCCAACCGCCATCTCGGATTACCGCTGCACAACAATGCCGAATTGTTCCATCAATATCGATTACGCTGACTTGATCAGATATGACGGCGATATGCGTTCTGCTGAACATGGATCGCTTCGTATCAAGCAATCATAATATTGTTATACTAATGCTATTTACTGATACCTACCTGTCCAACAAACTTGTATAATGTCGTAATACTTGTACAATAATAGAAAAATATAAAATAATTAGCTTATTCCCACGGCTCCGCCCGCGTAAATATAGTATCCCACGGGAATACTGCACTATTTCGGGATAAAAAGTAGCCTATGTTTTAATCCAAAGCCTAAACTACTACCATACCAAATTTTATCGAAATCCGTTCAGTAGTTTTTGCGTGAAAGAGTAACAAACTTCCATCCTCACAAACTTTTACATTTATAATAGTAGTAGGATTACTATTATTTTATAAAGACAAAAGCAAAATCTATACGCAACCCTATCAAATTTGATGTAATTATAGTATTCATAATTACAGAAGATAGAATCGCTGGCAGACGGACAGAGAGCGAAACTATAAAGGTTCCTTGTAGTTACAACGGAACCTTAAAAATGTGCGATTAGTAATATACATACCATTATAAATTTAATGCCTCTAAACACGAAATAGATAAAGCACGATTACAATGCAACGGAAATTTTATTCAAACCTACCACCCCATTAAATGCTAAATATACCTAATATTAACTTTATATACGCGACAGTGTTTACTACAACCGTATTTGCCTTCTTTTAACTGTGAATTAACACTCGCAATCCCGGGGCAAAACACTGCGACTTCTAATTGAGTGCCAGGTCTCCAAGAACTCCATTAATTTAAAGTTTCGTGTCATTTGCATAGTAAATGAAATATGTATTCACTTTAATAAACGTTCCGTTTAATTCAGCGTTTAGATGTTTTTTGACACGCTATTAATTATATTAATCGAATGTCTATCATTGTATTGTCAGCGTGAATGGAGATACATTTATTAAATGCAATACGCAATACTACAGCCAAATAATACATACTACAGATAGTATAACAGGTTTTATAGAAGTCTTTAATTTCATATTTAGGTATTTAGTACATAGACAAGCATGATATCTATTTATATGTATAAACCTCAGTGCAATAAGAAAAAGCTGAAGCGCTTACAAACAAGCTCGCTCATATAAAACATAATCATATAAAATTAAATAGATACGAGAAAAAATAATTTTTTGCACGTTCGCAATAGGCCGGATGCTAGCAGACTTTAATTAATAACACAGTTAAGCCGGTACTGAAGCTTAACACATCGGGGTTAGCGAGTTCCGGTCAAATCCCGCACCTCGTGCCATTCGCGAGCTCTTCCGGTCAACGAAGCTCCTCGACTAACAATATATAAATAATCCTACTGACTTTATCCACTCCAAATTATATTGTAATACGTTAAGATGACGTTCTATCATAGAATAATATATGGGTAATTAATATTAAAATTGAAAATTTACATAGAAGTTAGTTGTGATTTGATTTTACTTTATTCAAATTACATCGGTAACGGACAATAAATTTATTATTTCTAAATAAGTTAAAAAATAATAATAAGATATAACAAGTCAAATACATTCATTAATAACATTCTCAAAAATGTTCTCTTATGAACTACGGCTCGGTAGAGCGATCCAGAGTTGTATTGTACAATGAAAATAGCAGATTAACTTTGATTCTAATTATTTAAATTAGTATCTTTATAAGAGTTTTAAAAATAACAAATTACTGTATATTTTTCAATTTTGTTTCATTACGCATTAACTTCCCTTTTATTTCGAAAACACTGAGTAAGTGCGTTGTTAAAATAACATTAATAAAAACAGACAAGATTAAAATTAAGCGTCCGGGTTAATTTAATTACAAAGGATATTAATGTTTCCTTCAATCGCTGGTCATTATCATCATCAGCCCTTATCCGTTCGCAGCTAAAGAGTTTAATAAATTTAAGTTAAAATAATATTCTTAGTACTTGAAAAATAACATAATAGGTCTTTACCTATGAAATTGCCGTTTGCAGTACTGGCCATTTCAAATCAAAATAATTTTTGTTTGGCTAAGAATTCTAATTTCAAATTAATTTTATTTTAAAAACATGGAATTCTTTTTCCAAAAGTAGTCATTTGTTTATTGATTAGTGTTACATTTTCATCGCATTTCAATCTTTTTCGTCATCATGGACACGTTAAAATTCGAGTAATTATGGAATATGAGTACCGTCGTGGCAGCAACGCGGCACAAGCACAGCACGCAACATCAACGACGTTTACGGAGCTAACACTACAAACCAACGCACCACCTGTTATTGGTTTGCTCGCTTCCGTTCTGGAAATTTCGACCTGAAAAATGAACCTCGCGGTCGTCCGAAGACTTTGGTCGACAATGACGAATTAAAGGCGATTGTGGAAGCTTATGATACACAATCTACGGCTGAATTATCAGCAGCTTTCGACGTTAGCGTCAAAACAATATTGGTCCATTTGCGTCAAATGGCAAGGTAAAAAAGCTTGACAAATGGGTGCCCCACGAACTCAATGATCGCCAGCGCGAAGTACGCGTCGAGACGTGCCTTGCACAGCTCAACAGACACACAAATGAAGGAATTTTGAACCGCATTGTTACCTGCGATGAAAAATGGATTCTGTTTGATAACCGCAAGCACTCAGCAAGTTGGTTGGATCCTGGTTCAGCACCTAAACAATGCCCTAAACGAAAACTTACCCCTAGAAAAGTGATGGTCAATGTTTGCTGGTCTAGCGCCGGTGTGATTCATCACTGCTTATTACCAAACGGGGTGAGCATTACTGCAGATGTATACTGTGAAGAACTGAACATAATGATGGAGAAGCTGGCACATCTCCAACCAGCATTGGTCAATCTCTCGTCTCCGCTGCACCTGCACGATAACGCGCGACCTCATACTGCACAACAGACGGTCTCCAAGTTGCAAGAACTGGGGTTGGAATCTCTCCATCATCCGCCCTACTCACCAGACCTTGCGCCTACAGACTACTACTTTTTCCAGAATTTGGATAACTTCTTGGCGGGAAAAAAATTCAATACCCGAGAGGCAGTACAAAATGCCTTTGAAGAATTTGTTGCCTCCCGTCCAGCTGATTTCTTTAAGAAGGGCATCAATAAACTGTCACTGCGTTGGCAAAGATGCATTGATTTCATGGATGATTACTTCGATTAATACAAATACAAAATACATGAAAAAAATTCGTTTAAATTTTTTCATACAAAACGGCAATTTCATAGGTAAAGACCTAATATTAAATTTACTTACTCGAGCTATCTGCGTCTATAGTCAGTTTTAGAATAAATAACTACATATTTCTTCAACTGGCCACTAGATATATATTTTTATGGTTCTGTACCCCTAGGGTATAACGGGACCCTAATAGGCATATTGTTAAGACTCCACTGTCCGTCTGTCACCAGGCTGTGTCTCACGAACCGTAATAGTTAGACAATTGAAATTTACACAGATGTATTTCTGATGCCGCTATACTAAAAAACAGAATAAAATCAATATTTAAGGGCGCTCCCATATAATAAACGTGATTTTTTGGCCTTTTTTATAGATAATAGATCGTGCGCGAGTCCGACTCGCACTTTGGTTTCAAATTTGGACATAAAATTAATTTTATTGCTCTGATTTGGCGATGTAATCAGCTTTAATAATTTTCTGTAGTGTTCTTTTTCCTTCCTTTGTTTGAAATTTGTCAGTGCCGGTATCTTAGCAACCTCAAAAACGAGATATGGAATCAACAAACGGTCCATATTCATCAGGTAAATTAAACTTAGTGAAGGTAAACTAATAACTTTTGCAAGCATCGATACGGTTCTATTGTGATTATTATTTGATCCAATTTAACCTTAACCTAAAAAAAAAAAAATTTGACCAAATTAACGGATATCCCTCTATTGCACAGTAACTGACAGCATTATGAGTTGTATTAAAATATTTCAAAACTAAAGATAGGCTAAATTTTCATACAAGAAAAAATTACGCCATCTTGGTTTTCACCATACCTCAAATGTCAGCCATCTTGATTTCACCATACTTTAAATGTCAAAATGGCCCCAAAAACTTCATAAGTTGGACCATATAAGTGGGGTCAGTTTTTGCCTCAACATGCCTCGTCTATCCTACTAATATTATAAATGTGAAAGTTTTACTCTTTCACACATAAACTACTGAACGGATTTCGATGAAATTTGGTATAGTAGTAGTTTAAGCTCTGGATAAAAAAACATAGGATATCTAGAAAAAGTACAGTATTCCCGTGAGATACTATATTTATGCGGGCGGAGCCGCGGGCACAGCTATTATTATATAAAATTCTCGTGTCGTGTTCGGGGACACACTCCTCCGAAACGGCTTGGCCGATTCTGTAAAAAATTTTACATATTCGGTAGGTCTGAGAATCGGTTGTAATCTATTTTTTCACTCCTAACTGATAAGGGTGACCCACCCCTAATTATATTTTTTATTTTTTCGACATTTTTTTATACTTATTTTTATATGATATACATATAGTTTTTTTTTTCTTTTTACCCGACTGGGTTATGTTATTCTCGCGTATCTTGTATGTTATTAATGTAACTATCTAAAAAAAGACATTTTGCTTTAATTTCGATTTTTTTTTCATTAATACTACTAGCATACAAAATACTTTACACGTCAGTCGGCCGACCTCCAGCCAAAGATTATCGGATTATCCACTAGCACCACCAGCGGTCAACAGTCAGACTTCACAAACAATTTTGGAATGCTTTAATTTTCAAATTTCAGCTCCCAAAACACTTTGCCTATATTTTACATTTTCCTGCAAAAAGGTTTTGTGAGTTCATAAAATGTCAAAAATAATTTCGAGACCTATGGAAAAAATTAATGAGTACCTACTCTTTAAATTTTTCGCATTTGCGATTGAGGAATTTTTTGCCGTAGCGACTTGAAACATCCACAGCGGTAGCATTCGCTATTCGAGAGTTGTGGAACTTGTCACTTCACACCGCGCAATTCATTCCACTTGCATTCCTAGTTACTCCTGTCGCTCCCGACTGAACCTAATCAAATATGAAAGAGTTGCGCCAGGTGAGGGGTGGCAGGTGTATGACATCTCGCATCCCCTTCACACATCCACAACCGCCTATCTCCGTCACACTCTCACATCATTGTTTTTTGCCTATGACATGACGGGAAATAGATATACTCGTAGCTATAGACAGGGTTATTTGACTCTTCATTCGTTCCTGTCATGCGTTTCTAAAAATTGGCTTTTAGTTGTCCCCATTGTCGTTTTGCATCGTAGATTCGCTTCGCGGCTCCCGTACATTCATAATATGTTAGCTCGGCACGCTAAGTTGAGAAGTTTTGTGTTAATTAATTTCGGTTTTACCGGCTGGCTAGAATCCTGTTCATACTTCAGTTTCGACGGTCCGAACTCTCCAAACTATGCCTTTCAAAAGCTTATTTTATGATTAAATTATACGCATTTAGCACATCTGAATCCACAGTTTGAATGTTTGAATACAATAATGTGAACTAGATACTAAAAATGGATGTGTATATACAAAACCAAGTAATATTTTAACTTTTGATTTAATTTTACTGGCGAAACAAACGTCTCTATGTGCTTAATTCATTTGTCTAAAATAAAAACTAATATTAACAACCTTAAAAAATGTTGTAGGTAAAAGCCCTGCAATACAGGGAGTAAGGAAGAGTAGCTCTATTAGACATAACAAAGGGTGGCTTTATCATTGTTAGCCCATACCCAATATGCCTCACAGATAAATGTAGGCGATAACTTATCACGGATCAATACATTCTAATGTTGACTTTGTCACAATGGCTCAGGCTTTTACTGAGTGATGTATTTCGGTATTTGTTTCTATGGATAGTATCTGCATCATCATATTTAATTATTTAAACATTCCTATAAGGAAATGATGAAAACTTCGGGTTTTATGTTTCAAAATTTTCGCTAAACAGACATGGCCCACACTCTAGGCCTAGACCACATTAGCCGCCTTCAAGAATATTCCCATCGTTATCTACACTTAACAATGGTTCTGGTATATTTTGTAGCCATACATTTTTAATCTAGGTATCAAATAAACGACGAGTATAATAGCTCCCACACCGATTTCGGTGACGGTGGCCTGTTTCATTGAAACCAGGCCAGCTACGCAGGAGTTATGTTATAGTGCCAAAGTGTGTGCGCAGTACACAAGAGCACTCTCTCCTCCTTTTACTCTCGTAACCCAGTGGGACGGATAACCGACACGACTGGCGAGAGATTAGGCGCAGGTCCGACTTTTTACATGCCCATCCGACGCATGGATCATCTTTCTTGTCAGACAATCAGGTGATCAGCCTGAATTGTCCTAACCAAACTTGGAAACAACATTTTTTTTGTTCCAATGCGGGAATCGAACCCACGACCTCCGAGTCGAGAGCCAAGCTCTAACCACTACACCACGGAGGCTGTTAAACGACGAGTATACTCAAATAGAGAACCTATGTATCTAATGTATATAACTAAATAAATATGTATCGTACAAAAATGTACCCACATCTTTCTATGTATTATGAACTCGAGCATGTCTCCCTCAAGAAGGGCTGTCGCAAGAGGCACTAATCTTGACATTACGCTGTAATCCTCGTTTGATTCAGCTGCGTTCCCTCTTCACTCCTGGCGCTTAAGAGATTTGGTTGTCAAAGTACATAAATATAATTTGACAGGGACAACTAAATTTTATCACCAAAGTATTCGTGAACTAAGCAGATCTAATGATAAGTATAATTATAATTAGTCAGTAAAATAGTAGAAATATATTTTAAATATTTTTCTCCCACCCCTTAAGCAGAAACACGGAATATATATTTTTCACACCCCTTAGACAGGATCATGTTTCAATAACCGTAGTTTTCATTTAAAGTAGTGCTCTGTATACCAGATACTTTGTTGCTGCTTTTAATAGTATTAAATACACCCCAGAAAAAGGGGGAATAGTCGCCCCCTTTCAATTACTTAATCAAACTGTCGTGTCATGACGTTACTTTCCTATGACATTGTCATAATGTGGACCTGACCCCTGAATATTAAATGAACACGAATAAAATATTGTCTTCACTAATGGCGTGTTTACGTGTAGACCTACCCTAAAGATAACGGATACGTTTTGTACATTCTAACACAAATATTTTACCTTCAATTATATTCGAATTATATTCAAATTACTTTTCCGACGGTGACTAATTTTATCGTTCATTTCCAACGTTTCATTTTTACAAATTGTATTTGTAACAAAATAATGAATATAAATCCGTTATGTAGGTAGTAAATTATTGGAATACCTATAAATCACAAATTCTATTTCAGAATGCATGTGATGTAAAAAAAATATCATATTTACAGCAAAGAACAATTTTCCGTTAAACCACTATGGCCATTCAACAAAAAGACTAAAACAGGCGCGGATTTCGCGCAATTTCACTCCATACTCCTTTAAACGTTCGACGTTTCACTAGTTACAGTCACTGGAGCCAGCTTAAGAAAAATTAAAGAGCCGGAAAATTTTAATTGGCCACTTTATATTCCGTTCGGCAGGAACATTGCCGTTTCCCTGTTCCTCGCTTCAGCGGAAAAATTGGGATCTGCTAAAGCTGCATATTTTTCTCTTGAAACATTCATTCAGTCATTTAAAAAATTACAATAATTCTTATTCTCATAAATTCTTAAGATACTAATTACCTACATTGTAACTTTGGGTATAAATCTTAATCCCAAAATAATAATAAAGTTGCTCTAATTCAATCCTACATAATTCCTCTATGCTACAACTATTATAAATGTGAAAGTTTGTTAATTGTTACTCTCTCACGCAAAAATTACTAAACGGATTTTGATGAAATTTGGTATGGTAGTACTTTGAGCTCTAGTTTAACACATAGGCTACTTTTTATCCCGAAAATGTACAGTGTTCCCGTGGGACACTGTATTAACACGAGCAGAGCCGCGGGCAAATGCTAGTACCTACATAATCATGAAATGCTTATACGCAAAATTTTGAGTACCAATCATTGCAATTTTAATGCTCGATATTTAACTTATTGAATTAATACTATCAAGACCTAGAATTTGGCAAGGAACTTACGTTTCGTCCAGTACTCTAGACTCTAGCGAAGCTCGTATCCTACATTACTTCACATAACCTAGATATCGTGAAGGACAAGTCGACTTATATAATCAACTTTACTTAGAATATTGAGTAACGCCTAACAATGTTTGTATAAAATGTACCAATTAAATCGCATTAAGCTATTAGGCATACCTTGTCGGCCTCGGGCCGTGGGAACATAATGCCAAATGAAAAAATACCATAATACGGACACTAGCTGTTGTGAGACACGTTTCCTTTGACATTTTAATACGTTTTGAACTCAAATGTCAAAAACCGTGTGACACCGCTCAGATTAATAACTATATCATAGATACCCGGCTATTAGAAAGAGAAGAAATATATTATATCGTTCCTTATCCCACGTGCTAGAACTTATTACAAGCGCAACAAAGTCGTAATTCCAACGCCGTATTAAAAGGTGACCAACAGATGACCAAGTGAGGACATCCTTTGATAAAATCGAAAAGACATGGATCTGCCCCCTCTCTTTCACTCTAATGGGTTTTTGCCATTGATGTTTTGTGAGACAGATAACTAATTTCAGCTTCGATTTTAGTGCTCGTTCCATGTATATTCTTCTTCCAAGTGGCACCCTCTTGCACCGACAATCGGTGACAGATTTACTGTAGGATAAAACTTAAAACTCTTGTGTCACAACTATCATTATTCTCCAAAACATGTGCGTTAATTCAATTCTTCATTCTTCAATTTTTTTTTGAATATACTTAGTAGGAAAGTTTAATATAAAATCATTTACATCACAATAATTATGAAGACCTAGTCTGACCTACCATTTGTTATGTTTTTTTTTTTTTTTTTGTAAAACAGACAGTTTGATTTTTTAACCTTTTTCCGTTTGTCTCTCTTCTACTCTATTTTAAGATACACAATAGTCATCTTGTGACATACAGTGTGGCTTACAGATAAACATCTCAATAGGATAATACGAGGATTACTCATTTCTGTCTGTTCCATGAATTGTAAAACTGGGTCACATCTTATAATATATCTATATAAACAGCTATTGTGATCTTCAATCAAATACCTATTATAATATTGACTGGCAAGTAACCGACACCTACGATGTGTTACGTACATCCAGTTCAGATGGATAATTGTAGTAGCCGTGGGACGGAAATATTATCTATTAGATATATAAGCCACGGTCTTACACACTAACACAATTGGGCATTAAACATGTTAATCCTACTACTATTATAAATGTGAAAGTTTGTGAGGATGGATGGATGTATATATGTATGTATGGATGGCTGACTAGGAAACGGATTTTGATGAAATTTGGTATAGTAGTAGTTTAAGCTCTGGAGTAACAAATAAGCTACTTTTTATCGCGAAAAAGTACAGTGTTTCCGTGGGCAAAAGCTAGTTATAAATAAGGGTTAAACGGAACAGCTTTCTTCTTAGACGGCTGCTTAGTCGGTTTCATTATAATCAAAATAGACTCGTAAAAAGTTACTTCAATTACAAAATAATATATCATTGTGTAATTTCCTCACATTATCATCCGAAAATAGAAAATCCGATCTGATTCCAATAACAGCGTTAAAAACTTCGCCTCCTATCGATAGATATTTCTTTGAGAGCAAGACTCGCGCTCGTGCGTGTCCGATGAACGGAATCCGACGCTCAAAGAAAACCAATGTACTCGGGAGCCCCGCCGACTCGGGTGGAATTTGTGTTTTGTACATAAGAATCAATATTTACTTACCCCTCGTATATAATGTGTTGCCGAAATCTACATCTGGATATTATCTTGTTATTTAAGACTAACTTTTTTCCGCGGCTCCGCAAGCGTAAATACAGTATCCCACGGGAACACTGTACTTTTTCGGGATAATAAGCAGTCTGTGTGTTATTCCAGAGCCTAAACTACTAGCGTACAAAATTTCATCAAAATCCGTTTAAAAATTTTTGCGTGAAAGAGTAACAAAACATCTATGCATACATACATCCAAACATCCATTCTCACAAACTTTCACATTTGTAATAGTAGTAGGAATAATGGTAATAGGATTTCTTCAGAACTTCTCGATAAGGCAATCAATTACTAACACGTGCCAGGTGTATTTTAATATAATCTAGTATTTCTAGAAATAAAACTAATTCTTAATTAGTTTTTTATCTCTGATACCTATTTTATTATCACTAAATTCTAGAACAATGTACATTATTGTAGTATATAGCTACTAAGGCGACGAAGGAAAGGCAGCGAAGCGTGTTAACAGTTAAGCGCTAAGACAAGAATTGGCAAAGTGAACTATTTTTACACTGGCTTACGTTAAGCAGCCATGATTTGTTATTTCAAAGTATTCTACACGTTATTCGCCTTTATTACTTCAGAATAAAGCAATGTCGATGAGGTGGATATGGCATTTAACCACTAACGACATACCGCCGTGATTCATTCTCCACAAGTCTGTAGGCACTTCATAAATTCATTTGGCTTTTCCCTCCACTTCCTTTATAAGTAAATGAATAAAAAAATGTACGCTGTGATTAAGTACGTTCACGCGTCGTTTGCTCCCGGCGCATTGTTCGTACAATATTGTTGTCTTGTGCAATACAGCTGAAATTGCACTGTTGCGAAACATCTACATGAACACATTCGTCTGTTTGTCTTTATGCATTGTGTTATAGAATTCACTTAAAACACGTCACCTGCTCTTCGCCGAAAATTGCGTTCCTTGGATCAGTTGTACCGCCGAAAACTGACGAAACATTTTTGTGGTTTCAGTTAATTGAATTCATTAAAACAAAACACTGTTTATTATTTTCTACATTTTCAAAATAGTAACATTACAATTACCTACACGGGTATAATATATAATATAATTCTCCTAGGATTTAAATTAAATTTAAATTACGATCTCATTAAAAACAGACTTCTCAATGGTCTAAAACACTATCGAAATGAAAACGCAATCAAATAAGCTAAAATCTTTCCCGTGTCGCAACGAGCACATATAGAGTACCAGGAGAGCTCGAGGGGGCGAGAGTCGAGACCCAACAAACAGGCAAACATAAGGAGAATGCACACTGCATGCACCGCTGGTCTCATAAACATTGCTCAACAAAATATTGTGAATATTCCAGCTAACCGAAAGACACGAGCCATTTACTCAACAAGGTCGTCGTAGAGTATATTCATATGAGTTTTTTTTAATTTTCGTACATAGTGGTAAGCACCATGTAGATTGGCCTTCAGAAATTATATTCAAAACCAGATTTTGCCCGCGGCTCCGCACGCGTAAATATATCGAGTATCAAACAGGAACACTGTACTTTTTCGGGATACAGAGCCTTAACTACAAGTAAATTAACTACAGTAGTTTTTGGGTGAAAGAGTAACAAACATCCATTCATCCATCCATACATCCATCCATCCTCACAAACTTTCACATATTTTATAATAGTAGTAGGATATGAACTCTGAATAAAACATTAACTTTGTTCGAATGTTACAAACAGTATAACTGTTGATTTCCCAACTACAGCGAAGCCAAAAGGAAGGGTTGATTTTGGCAGTCTATGTTTCATGTATGTTTGTTCCACCGTAGCGCTTTAACTGCTGGTCCGATTTTAATAATGAGATGTCAATAGATTCGTAATAATAGTTCGGGTAACATCGCCTATATAATTTAAGTAGGCGGGTTATAGACTTTATGTAAAAAATTTTCGTTTTTTGCGAAACATGTTACCGATCAGCAAAATTGTATTGTAGACACTATAAAGAACTGCACTACGTTATATGTTTGCGATAGTCAATAACAGAAATCACTGTCAACAAAATGTAATTTTTAGCGATGGTCTTAAACATTAACATTGTAATATTTATTTGCTTATTCGTTCGCTTACTTTATTATGTTAATGGTAACAAAGTAGGACCACACTAGAAATACGTGTTAACTTGTACTAAAAGGTGCTAAACGCTTACCGCAATGTGTTATGTGACAAGGTTGTATGTGAAAATACGAACTCTTACCTGAAACAAAAATATCAATGGTTTTAAAAATGTAAATTATAAAATGAAAATCTGATGCAGTAATAACTACAAACATTGTTACACAAAGGTATTTAAATCCATGTTAAAATTAATTAGACCCCCCTGTGGTCGAAATTCGTCTATTATTCTTATTTTAATTTATAAGCTTCAACTTTTGCGTAAGAAAGACTCAAGATAATTGTGCCAAGTGTTACATATAAACGCATGGTTGTGTGAGTGACGCGGTGTGTTACTTTATTTTAATGAATATAATATGTATTTCTAAGCATCATTAAAAAAAAATTCCTCCTCCTTTTTCCTCCACATAAACGTTAACTTTGCCATACTTCATACTCCTACGTTCGCACATTTCTCGTAGAGTTTTTGCTTTATTATCTATATATATAAAAGAAAGTAGCGTTAGCTAGCCTATTCATAACTCAAGAATGGATGAACCGATTTAGCTAAAAATTGGTGGGGATGTAGCTTAGAACCAGGAGACGGACATAGGATACTTTTTATCCCGTTCCCGAGGGACGAAAAAAATGGATTGCAATTCTAATGTCTCGCTAAAACTCAAGAACGGCTGGACTGATTTGGCTAATTTTGGTCTTGAAGTAATTGTGGAAGTACAGGGAAGGGTTTAAACGGTGAGAAATATGGGAAAAGCTGTAGGTTGTAGGAGTAGGTGTAGGTGTAGGAGAAGGTGTAGGACTAGAACGTAGGTTGCATTGTAGGTGTAGTTTATTTATTACACAGCTATTATAATATAATTTTGTATAGCTTTTTGTTTTTACAACACCTCACATTCATAATATTAACTTTGTTTTATAAATTAAAATAATTTACCTTTACGACTCAAGTTAGTTATATAACTACATATATAAAATGAAATTAAAATTGAACTTAGACTCAGTCCAAGGTGCACTTTTTTATATACCTTCAATTGTTATAATCCCTTATTTTCTTGAATTTATAATTGTGGTTGGAAATCGACACAACATTTATTAGAGTTATATTTTTATTGGAATACTGTCTGCAAATGAAATTGATCCAAAAGTAATCTTCAAACAATCGAACAAGTTTAAGGCGGATGGGTCACGTGTAGGTTGAGAATCAAAACCCTTAGAAAAACAATAGAGCATACGACATAATGAGTGTTGAATCAAACAAAAGCCCACACGGATCGTGATCATGTTTGCCGGGTCGTGGACACCGGTCGTGAATAAATCCGAAATGAGGCAAATAAGCAATTACGCGCTCATATTCGGACTCGATTACACCATGTGGGAAATTTCAGACGCACGCCTCGCTCGCTCCGCTGCGCCGACATGTCGCGGACTGCGGTGTTTTTACAACCACGACGTGCAGAAATTACGATGAATTTATGCGATAAAATTTCGTAGTCGTTGAGGACACTGCTTTACGTCACACAGGTCGTTTAAAACTTTTCTCTAAGAGGTGATATATATAAGGTTCGGTAAAATCAACAACGGATATTTTGGGCATAATATGATCTGCTTATGTATAGACATACTCGAAAAATTACTTCTTTTATATGGGCGAGTTTGCTTCGTTTTTTTGCTTCGAGTATGACGATAATTTTTTTGCCTGAAAGTCTATACATAAGCAGTAGATCATATACCCAAAATATCCGTACTTAATTGATTTTACCAAACCTAATATTAGAAAACCAAAATGATTCTAGCATGACACGAAGTTCTGACTTTATAAATAATAATAATGATAATATAATAATAATAATATCTATGGACGCTTCACACCACGTCAATCCGGCCCCGTGCTAAGTATCCGAAGAACTAGTGTTACAGGTACCAGAAAACGGGAAGTATATTTAATAATTTTATACTATACATATATTTGAGATTTTTATTATATTATACACATCCATGACCCAGGAACACAGAAAAAATTTTTGTTCCTTCGGCGGGATTCGAACCCGCGACCCTACCCCCGGCTTGACCACCAACGCGCTGAACCACTGAGCCACAGAGATCGTCTTACTATTTTACTATAGTAGTAGTAGAGGTTTTACTATAGATATTTGTGTAGAAAGAAAAAAACGAGTAAACTGTTTTCGGACATTTTTTAACAAAACTATTTTTAGGTTATTGGCACATTTTTAGAGCTACTTCAGGCTACTCTTCACAAAAGATCAAATATAATTTAAATAATATTATGTACCTAGTATAAATTATAATAAATAATCACCATAGGTAATATTTAATACATTAAATGAAATGCTTTCGAAAAGGCGTCAGAGTAGAGATAAATACAAAAATGGCATAGACATACATTTTATGGAGATTATTGAAAAAAAAATACCGCGAGCGTCCCTGAACGATGAACAGCCGGTATTTATTTTATAAAGTGGCAAAGTATTTCATGAAGCACCAGGTCCCGGGCCTGTATCGCACACAATTTTATCAACAAAACACATAACGGATCACATTTACATAATGAGGCCTCGCCCGCACGGGAAACGCTCTCAATACTTTCCAGATTTTCTGATTATTTCACGCCACTCAATATACAAAGTTTGATATATGAAAAACTTGGATTAATATTCAATGAAATCATATTTTCATTAAATTATAATGTTAATATTTAATAGTTGCGGTACGTTCAAGTCTGATTGGATTTATGCGCATCAGCCATATTAAACAAGTAATATTTCACGAAAAAATAATAGTTAATATAATTCAAAATGGTTACAATGTAATTTAATTAAATAATTATTTATTTTATTCTTTCAGAAAATTCAAGATAACTTAAACGAGAAAATTGACATTTACAAAGTATATTAAATGCAAAGATCAGTGTCCATTTTCTTGAACACTGCAATATATCCGTAAAGGTCCTGATGAGAACATAAAATAAAACGGAATGGTCAGTCGGCATCCAGCGACACAGCGTTGGTCGCGAGCCAACTATCGTGGAATACTCCTGATATCGACGCATCGTTAGAGCTACTACACACATTATTCAATCAGGTTCTTTGAGGCAGAGCAGAGCCGGAGAATTAAAATCGTACCACTTTGATCTGAAAATTCTAACGCGTCACACGGTAGCCACGTTAATGATCTTACCCTCCCCTGTTGCTGACAGTGTCTGTAAGCTAATTAAAAGTACCGCGGAAACGTTCCCTTAACTCAATGGAATTTGCGGCGATATTTACGCATATAGCGATATATGAACACTAATGACTCGTTACTCACATGTTATTAATTTTGGTACGAATTTGATTTATAATACGTACGCATCTTTGAAGTTTGTTTGCCTGGTAAGGCGTAGGTGCCACGTAACACGACCGCATGTGTAATTAAATATTTATTCTTCAATTATGTATAGAACAAGAAGTTAGTAAACAAGTATTTCAAAGTATAACTGGAATAGGCAGTAGAGATTGGAACAGTACGTGAGGTCTTTTATTCGTCGTAAATAAGTATTCTAAGCACATCGAAGAAGTTATACAATATTCAACGATAGGAAACTGCAATATCAGTCAAATGGTCAGTAGTAAATCGAGTGCTATTTGAATTTCTGTACAGTCGTCGACTATTATGAAAATTCTAGTTTTATTGCAGATATAAGAACTTAGTACAATGAATGAATGAATAATTCCTCAAAAGATACACATTCAGCTTAAATATTATTATAACTAGATTAGATTACAAATGAGAAAGTATCTCACGAAATGCAACGCAATTGTCGTTGTCAATGGAACGATTTCAATGAGTTTGTAGTATCTACATATAGTATTGATTATGCAAAACTGTGTAAAAAAAAATGTGGTCTTAAGATTTTCGAGACACAACTCGCTAGACAGAAATGATATTTAGAACTAAGCAGATTTTCAAATTAATTAGTCAATATTATGATTCTTGTTACTGTAAGCAAAATGAGACTATTTAAACGTGCCTATAAAAATAAAAAGTATTAAGGTATCAATATATAAATATAAAATCGGCCAAGTGCGAGTCGGACTCGCGCACGAAAGGTTCCGTACAAGGAAGGAAATCCTTAAATGTTTATTTTATTCTGTTTTTAGTAAAATTTCAACTTTCTAGCTATCATGGTTAAGGAGATGAAGCCTGATAACAGACAGGCGAACAGACAGACAGCGAAGTCTCAGTAGTCAGTGGTCCCTTTTTTAGCCTTTGAGTACGGAACCCTAATAACAAACAATGTTTGTGAGCAAAAGTTATTTTATTCAAGTTAACTAGATTATGAAATTTATAATGTCAGTAAAACAGTTTAAATTTGCAAATTGCGATCAAATAAAAGTGAACTGCGATGCGCATAAAGCTTAATTAATCGAACGGGCCAGTTGTTTTACTTTCCCTACGCCACCAATTAATGTTTAATTGCTATTCCCTAAAGTAAAAATAGCCACACATATTTACGTTAGTGTTGCAACTTTGCTGGTTTTCCATCCTTCCTTCCATCATCCTTTTCCTCTCAACTTTTTAATTTCTGGTGGAAATTAAAAAGATAAGAGGAAAAGGATGTCTAAAGATGCAAAAAAAAGTTTAAAATTTTTGTTTATGAGTCATATGAATAAATTAAATTGGAGTCACTACAATAAAGTAAATAAAAATTCATGTACAGTAATCAAAATTGTAACAATCCTTCATAAATCTTCTGCTTGCACAAGGAACCAGAATTGAATGTGTTGAATTGAAATGTGGCTATTGAAGTGCCAAAATCAGCCAAAATCCACATCATCTAATTAGATCAGCCAATCAGATTACATTCACAAGTCCTCTATCCACAGACAAGGGAGACGACTAGCCAGGACAGTGCGACACACGTTTTGAATGTTAATATCACACGTAGAATAACTGTGCCATACGTTCCTGTGGACCATCCATTTAAAGCGAATGCTTCATTCATATCAACCGGCTGAACTGTTTCCGGGATATAATTGTTTATACCGTTCACTTGACCACAATGAAATGTGTGAAACGTTTTGGTTCTGTAAATTTCGAAAATTCTATAGGCAAATCATTTGACTGAGGCTACACGTGCATCGTATTAAATAATTAGATTAATTTATCAATACACATTTTTAATAGTCCCTATAAAACAATGGAGTAATTGTAAATGATATTTTACAGACATCTGCGTATGCACAAAAGAAAAATTCTATCAAGATAGTATTTTCCAAATAGTGGTGGATATTAGGTAACTTTCAGAAAAAGCAGAGGATGAGACAATAGTTTGTACAAACATTACGCGAACGAAACTAATGATATCTTAGTAGCTTATATTTCTAGAAGATTCCAGTCATTGTGCAAGGACCGCTTTTATGAATATGCGATGTTAATCATAGCACCTTTTGCGGTATGAGGAGCACACGGACTGTTTCGTCAGAAATGTAGATATTAAATGTTCCGTTTGCTGCATTATTTTATATTTCACCATCATTTTGTGGTCAGCTACTTCCGCCCATGATAATTATTCACGTCTTGTTTTGTTGCGATTCTCTAAACTGTACCCATTGTACCGAACAATAAACTGAAGTATTTTTTTGTAAAACTATAATATCCAGAGAATAGAGATACATCGATTTAATCATGAACATCTATTTTGTTTTCTTTACATTTCACATCCGCCACCCTGGCCTTGTGAAGTTACTCTGATAATTCTTAAGTTATATTAATATAATAGTAAGTACCTCGGAGACCGAGCTTTGCTCGGATCTTTAGTGGAACAAGAATTATATAAGAAATAAAAAGAATCACAAAAATATTTGTCAGACTGGGAGTCAAACCTGAGATGGTGTCTCAGGTTCGACGTTTCTTATATAATTTTTGTATATTTCTTTTATAATTTACCAAAACGTGAAAAGCCAACCAAGTCGCCAACCCGATTTAACATTGAAATTACTTACATCTTATTGCGCGACTAAAGAAAATATATATATAATTTTAAATGGGCAGTTTTCCAGCGATTACACCTAGCTAGTTCGATTTTTCTCACCCAAAACCCCCTTTATACGAGATTCCGATTATATATACAAGATTTGCTCGTTTAAAGTATCAGATAAATTAACCAAAGGACCTTAAAATTTTTAATAAAAGGATATTAAATAAATAGTAGGTAGGCGATATCATACGCGTGCAGTGGATACGTGATGGCGGGCGCATGGGGTGGATTCCGAATTCCAGCCCTAGCCGCAGTCCGCGATACATTACAACCGCATCGACCCGACACAACTGACTATAACCGCACTACGGTCAGTTATGATTTAAATATCAGATATGTTCCGATATTGAGAATTTACTAAGTTCTATTTTACTGCAAGAATAAGCAATTACCAGCGAGGTCAATAGCTTATGAAGATTTGGTCAATATGGAACATTATCCAATTATACATAATATAATTCATATTTATCTTCCGAAATCTGACGGTATGAACCGTTTGTACAATAAAACTGTATAAAAATAAAAGATACACAGTATAGACGAGTAGATACATATAGATAAAGGATAAAATTAGAAAAGCAAAACAAATAACAGAAAAAAAATCGTAGATTAGAAAAATACATGGATAGAATAAGAGTAAAAATTATCTAAGGACATCAAATTTAATACGCGTCCTATATAGAACGTGCTCTTGCCGGAATGACTCGCACTTAGCACACTGGATACTAACTGGAGTGACTCAGTACTTGGCCGTTTTAGCGCACGGACGCACTAATTACGTAGCTTCTAGCCCACACCTACACTGTACCCACAGACTAGACGCTGAATATAATATCATTGTATCACTGTGATTGAAATAAACTATGAATGTTGTTGCACCTTGGTTTCACTGTTATCAGTCCATCCCTACTTATATTATAAATGTGAATGTAAGTTTGTTTATTAAGCTTTCACGCGAAAACTATTGAAGGGATTTTGATGAAATTTGGTATGGTATTATATGGGCTCTGGATTAAAATATAGGCTACTTTTTATCTCCAAAAAGTACAGTGTTCTCGCGGGATACTCGATAGCATATTTACGCGGGCGAAGCCGCGGGAAACAGCTAGTCAGTTATAAGTGTAGCCCCCTTTCGCAACGCGCGATATGGAACTTCATTTCAAAAACAATTGGGGCTTCTGTGGGATTTACCCGGGTAATTAAAGCCGAAAAATTACCTTCTAAATGACAATTTGGACGGTCTTGATTTTCTTTTGAGTTGATGCTTTAGTCACCTATGTAAATCCCAAATTAGACACAGAATTTGACTTAGAGAAAGTTGCCCATTTCTGCAATTCTTCTTTTGCTGTCATAATAGATATTGGCTATTTTAGCACTTATAGCCCCGGCGGCGCCGGGACGGCCAGTTACATGTGGGAGTCATCGCCGTGCCGTTGCCGTGTCGGTAAGTGAAAAAACATGCTTTATATCTCCATACAATTTCCAATCCAAACAATTCTGTCGACGAATGACGATTACTCTGATGCATCTCACAATACATACTCATGCAATCCATCTAACGTAATGACGATCACAAATGGGCCACGCGCTACAACTATCGCTACACATGCTATTTAATTGCTCGCCGGAGACATATAAATCGCACAAATTATAACACGGCCCGATAACTCACTGCAAAAAAGGCGTCAATAAAGGCGTGTCGTGCGAATATCATACGGAAGTTAAGGGTTACGAAATGTTACGCGATTGACAAATGATTTTATTTACTAAGGCCAATACCGAGTTTTTCTTTTGAGAGCAAACTTCAGGAAATAAGTAAGTATTTTGTTATTAAATAACACTTTACAATAAAAATAACAAAACGTCATGACACAGCTAATTAGAAGCAACGACATTTCCTACAATCATAACAAAAACTATTATTATAAAAACTACAACAATATTATAGTTTATTAACATGAGTTAATTGAAATTAAAATGTTTGTAATAATAACCTCAAAATTAACGGCATACACTCCGGAAATCCCCCGTAGCATGTACGATTTGCTCAACCAAAAATGGTAATGAACTTCCTGCTACACTCCCATATAGCCCATGCTACGTGTGATCCATGCTAATTCCTTCTTATCCATTTGAAAAGTACCCGACACCAATAATAATCAGCCGCATGCGCTTTTGCAGGGTTAATAATCTTATACTTTAAACGGGCAAATCTTGTATGTATATAATCGGATTCTCGGAACCGGCTGCAAATTCCCAAGAAATTTAGTGTACAGGATGTTTTCGAGGATCCTATCCTATCCTCGGAAATATATTTCGTCGCGTAATGAGATATGAGTGATTTAGATAAATGTCAAATCCGGTTGGCGGCTTGTGTAGCTTTGGACCTTTTGGGTTGCTGGCAAATTGGTGTCTCGGGTTCGAATCCAGATCAGACGAATATTTTTGTGGTTCATTTTTATAATTTTTTGACGTGACAACGTCTTATAATTCGATGGAGCCGGCTGCACGCACGAAAAAACATGACTCATGCGGCGTTACCTCGCTCTGAGGCGTTCCATTTATTATTATGACGTTGTCACGTTCAACTATCGCCAGTAAGCCGACTTTACAGACAACCGATTTTTTTATTTCTTTTTATTATTATTTTATCGTTCTACTAAAACTATGAGTAAAGCTCCGTTTCCCAGATGATATTATTTAAAATAAGACGTTAGTATTTAGGTGTAAACACTAACGTTCTATGACGCCCGAAATAAACGTTATTTATTTAATTTAAAATAACGTTTAATAAACGCTATTTAACTTACTCTTACTTTAGAACTAACTTAACAACTTTTACTTTAGACCAAAGAAGTAAGACTTTGTCGAAATTGCTGTATCAACAAAGTAAAAATGTCAAGTCTTTCTAAGTATTTTCTACTTCTAAAATCTTCTTTAATCATCTACTTTACACCTTTTGTAAAAATCTTGCCAAGTTTACGACATCTTGTGGTTGGAGCTCGCTAATATTTTGCACAATTTTAATCCAATTTCAAACCCGCTGGCAAATACTGCGCATACCGTCGCTCAAATAGAGCGCATCGAGCAGAATGCGTATTCAATATCATTAAAGCATCGCCCACTGGCACAATTCTTAATCATATCGTAACTAGTTATCGTCGCGTGTCAAATATCTATTTAACCGAACAACCTAGAACAGCTGTAGGACATTTTTACACATCGATATTAGTCTTTGGCGCGGCGTTAAATTCCTTAGCGCGGATAACTATTGCCCCCGCGTCATACAACTGAATGTATTACCGTTCTATAATTGCACTCAATTAACACGTTGGAAAAATTATCACTTTCCTCCACACCAACAATTATGTACAGTTATTTTCTTACCGCAAATAATGAGTGGAAATTATTAAAATTCATATATCCATTATCTCTAGCCTTTTAAGTTACTTTAATTACACCTAGCTTGCTTACTGGGGACTATTGATTTAGAGATAACGGTAAAATTCTAAATAAATTCTTCAAATATTTTAGTCATTTAAAATTTTTTTCTTTGTTATATTTTTACTTGTTATCTCTAGTTTTAGTTATTATTGTTGTGTTTTTTATTGTGCGTGTATGAAAATAAAGGGTTTTCTATCTATCTACGAATACCACTTCATTTTTATTTTTAATTAAACATTAAAAATTGTTACTAAAATATTAGGCTATTCAATTATAGATTCCCGACGTTTAAAAGCACCAAAAAAAACTTCCAAACAATTATTTTTATTTGAATTTGAATTTAAATTTAAATTGATTTATCAAAATCAACGAGGAAAAGAAAAATATAAACTTTGCATATTATCAAAAACATCACAAAATACTGTTGCGTAACACATGTAATCTATCGCGACAAATTGGAGTTGTGAGGTCAGAGTGACGCGGGATGCGTTCATCATGCACTCACAGTCGCAGAGCATGCGGCGTGACCCACTGCCACTGCCGCCGGTTTAATATTCAAGTGTCGCCCGGTCGCACGCTTTTGCTGTAATAAAAGCACGCTCAGACGCTTAACGAGCTACACCGATGAGCTCCTTCGTGTTTCAAACAAGTCGACCCCGTACGTGACCACTCCGCCGATAGATCTTAATTTCTGCACTGGAAATTCTATATCACCAACCTAGTATTTTGATGGATGTAATTAGTAGGTTATAGTTTATTAAATGTCGAGATAAGGAGCGCCCGGGTCAATTAGTATCAGCGGTGCACGTATTGTTTGATACATGATACTTCATAGATTGACTGCTATGTTCCACAATATTCATATCGTCGATATTTCGCTAACAAAATACAGGGTGTAGCGTAATTAATGGATAATCCTTCACCTGCGGCTGGAGAATATCATAACGGATCAGAAAAATACAATTCATGTTTAGTAAAAGTATCATGGTTTTTTAGTTATCGGCCATTTTTTAAAAATTATCTAAATGACACCCTTGCTCACTAATTTTGTTGTCACAGTCGCAAAAACATGAATTATCGCTATCAGATTTTTATTTATTATACTTGAATAGTTGTATTATCGAATGTATCATGTCACTTTTGTGCTGTTACCTAATTTTTTTTTACAAATTTAACCGAAAATATTTTTTTTCTTTCAAATCATTTTTTCATGTATATGTTTAAAGTTCATCGTATTAACATTGTTTCGTTACATACATTTGAAATTGATAGAACGTTTTCTTTTGTGATTTTAGAGACACAGATCGTGTACTTAATAAATATGAGAATGCATGTCAATAAATGCATAAGAATATTATTCACTTAAAGTCGGTTGTTTTTTGTATTTATCCTATTGAAATTTTCCGAGAATCCAATTTATAAATAATTTATACATTAATTAATGCCGAATACGCCATAATTACTGACATAAAAATTGTTACGGTATTCTTATACTTGCTTCAATTCTTAACCTTTAACTACATGTATGCTAAAATATGTTCTACCATTCCCTTAACTTTTTGCCACAGAATATTTAGTTACCCTCTGATAGACAAATAAAAATATTACTATAATATATTACTCAAATTACTAAAGTTATTATTAAAGTAAAAAATTTGGAACCTTCATAAAACATGAAACGCCGATAACTGTATTTAACCCGTTCATTAGAAACTAGCGACAAGTAAAGGAGTCGCGTGGAATGGATACCCTCCAGCTGTTTCCAACTCAAACTTCAGAACTGCAAAGAAAGTTGTCAGCAATCGAGGGCCCATTGATTGTACACAAAGAGCCTTTCGTCTCGCGACATTCGAGTTCGATTTTCCTTTAACAATACGGGTCTCGTTTTTCGTCCTGCATTTCCTATTATGGCCGGGGTTCGGCCTCCGGGGACATTGTTCGCTCTTTTCCTTCGAGCCTAAGTCTCCTTCGTACCTTTTTGTATGTTCTAGTAATTTATCATCGATTTTGTATCGGATTGTTCGGATTCATGAACATCTACGTCTACTCTGGCGCGGTGCCAGGCTGCTTACACAGAACACAATAAATACCTCCTAGTGCAACCCACTCTTAATTACTTCGCTTCCATTACACAGCCTCTAGTACACACTAAGCGCTATTATACGAACTCAAACTTTAATTCGTATTTGCTAATACTGCAATTAGTGTTTTAATTAATCTCTAGATTCGCATTTGCTTCAGTGTTATAGTTCTAGTACCAAAGTGAAAGAATGGTTTTAAACGGAGTTGAAATAGAAATGGTGAATATTTAAATCATACATACTACGAGAATTGACATCACTATTTAAAATTTAAAGCATATTTCCCAAATCACAATATTTCTGAAGAAAACTTATAAGATTGATAAAACTGGTTAAAACAATTAGGTTATGGCAATTATTTTGGAAACACTATCGAATAATAAAGAAGATAAAGTCGTTATAAAATATTTCCTTGCAGCGCACCTATGAAACCATCAAAATGTAGAATTAATTTTTCCCAATTCACCATTTCCCAATTTCGTAGCTTCGATCGGATCGGAATTAATTTGCGTGCTTGCTTTCTTTTGCCACGAGCACGTACAAAGAGGATTTTTGCTCTGTTTACTCAAACCGATGGTAATCCTGGGTGCAAATGCGTCAGAATGCAAACCAAACTTACAAAACTAATTTAGTTTCTTCTCTATTTTTTTGGGTAGGTCCTCTTCATCTAAAGACTGTAACTTAATAAAACGGTGTTTACGGCTACGTCAAGTTAAGTGATGTGATAAAACACTGCGTCTCTATGATGATACCTAGATTTAAAAGACACGAAATAAAACTATGCATGAAGCAAATTGAAGCTCACGCAATTTGTGCGAAAGCGAGTGTCTACTACTTTTAAATGGCGATATTACTCCGGTCCCCTATAATGAGGCCGTTAAAAGAGGCAGTACTTTGAGGTCGCATTAACATGAGACCAACGAAGGGTGGTCGGTAATGGCACATGAATCACGAGTTCATTACCTCTTAACAAGAAATCTTTAAAAAAGTAAAAATAGCTCTACAATTTACAATCCTACACAAACTAAGAATATTTCCATATATAAAATCAAGATTAATATTGTCATCAAAAGGATAAACGTAATTACAGGTGAACGTAATAAAAGTAAACTCAATATTGTTAGCTAAGACTAGCTCCCGTCAAAAAGCCAAAATCATTCAACATTCAATTAAAAGTTCCCCGCAAGTAAAGGTTAGACAAAGCTCGATTAATTATTACAAAGGAACCTCTTTACAACATCAGACAAACAAGATTGGTACCGGGCTAGAGTTAGACAAAAGGTTGAACTTAAGCAGTAATCACTCATTCATGCGACAAAAACGAAACCTAGGATAACTATCCTTCCTTTTTCTTCATTCTTTGAGAGTATATATCTATCCCTATCTTTCGAACGAGAAATGCGGGAGCAGCTATTTGTTTTTACAGTCGAGCGGCGACGAACAAATTATGTGGACAAACTGTTGAAGCAGCCGATCCGAGGTGTCTATATTCCACTCGAAGGAAATTCTTCACTAAAAATCGTTTCAGACTATCTTCGCGACCGAGTTACAGTGAGGTAATCATTTTATCCTCAAATGGAGACAATTGTTTGAGACTTTCCGTTCCTACTTTGTCGGAGTATTTTAAGTTTTATCAAGATGTTAATTAGAAATCTTAGCGACTGAGTCATGACAAAATATAGTTATATTTGTTTAAGGACAACGCGAATTCGTCAAAATGATTAACAATACAATAGTTTAGTATAATTAGCACTTATTACATTTCGGAGCTTCTGTGTACCTAACCAAAATTTAAAATCATGCCATAACATTGATATAAAATTGGAAGCCATAAATTATACAGAATATAGCTAATGTAAAAGTATAGCAAAACATTACAAACTTTGCAACAAACTAAAACGAAAGTTGTTGTAGGTTTCAGGAAACCTTAAAGATGATGCCGTCGCGTCTGCGATTGTTTCCCCATTCATGTGAAAAATCAAACGACCGGTTTGTAGACTGGTCTACGGAGTTACGTCTGGATTGTACAACGACAACTCTGCATTATCCTTTCGGAATGTTTTTGATTTTTTTAAGCATTGCTTACATGAATGTTTTATCTTTTAGTTTATCAATGATAAAGCTTCAGTCGTTTATTTTCAAACTTAAATTTTTAATATGTCACTAAAAAGTTTTATTACGTGAAAAGAAGCCACATGTTTATTTTGTGTTTCTTAAATTTTTATGGTAGTACCTACATGAAGCTATTCGTCTACACTCTACCAGCATCTCATAGGGACGTGGGTGTCGAAATATACATTGCGTTTGCGGTGGACGAGAACGCGGTTTCCCTACGTGTTTAACTTTAAAAGCAGCACTACTTATCTTGGCGTGTATATCAGACCAGGAATTTAAAAAATTACGAACTGTTGATCTAATTTTGGTTCTCGGGATTGTTAACAATTTTATCAAACGTATTTAAGCTATCTACATAAAGGTAAGTAAATAGGTATAATGAAAATCAAATTACCGTCATAAATGTAGAAAGATTATAAAACTGATTTGTCAACAACAATGAAATATTACAAAGTTCAAGTCAGAAAGCATTAAAAAGCGGACACGCAAGTACTAAGTAGCATGGAACTAAAATAAAATCAACCGGCGCCAGACTCGACGGCGCCAGTCTGAACACTGTACACACCCCCGGCCCCGGTCTTGTAGCCTTTCACAATGCTACCGGTTATTGCTATCGTCCGATATAATATACAATATCTAGATCTAGACTAAAATTTTGTCGATTTGTAATTAATTCATTTTGTTAATGCAGTGTGAAGTGTGAAGTAGTGAAGATTTTTTTTTTTAATTGACAATTTGCCACAAATTGGCAATAAATAAAATACCTGATGATTTAAAACTGAAAAATAAATTAGAAAGCTCTGAATATTAAACGCGAAATTTCTAAAGAAATTCAAAGAATTCGATAAAAATATACCTACTGATGTTAGCACGACTACCAACAATTAAAAATAATTAACCAAAAATTTAAATATTATGCCCCCAGCCATTAAGTTTAATTATAATCTTAATGTTAATTTAAAACATTCTGAACATAGTAGCCTACATAGTATAGTACAAAGCCTTAAGTTATTCAACACATTGTTGTCGTAAGGCAAACGCTTCTTGTTTGTATAAGCAGTAACATAATGGCAGGCAGATGGGAACTTTTGACAGTCATAACTCTGATAAACCATAAGTAGACACATTTGAAGGGATCAACTTGAACAAACTTGGAAATTCGAGCATTGCAATATTAGAAAATATATTCTGGAGGTTATAAAACCAGCCTTATTAACATGTTAGTAACGTATTTACAACTAGATATAAAACATGTTGGCACGTGAAATGAAGACTGCAACAACTGCTACAACAATTTATTCAATTATTACAGAAATCAAAGCGAATTCAAATATTATTAAGGTTGATAAAATAAAATTACATAAATGATTTTATATCGAACAACTATACAAAAGTATAATCCGACTGCGGACATTATATAGCCTTTGTTACCCGGGCTATTATTACGAATCTATTGACGCCTCATTTATTAAAATCAGACCAGTAGTTTCGGCGCTACGGTGTAACAAACTTACATACATAGACTGCCAAAATCATTCCCCCTTCCTTTTGGCTTCGTAGTCGGGTAAAAAGAAGTATATCAAAACATTACCGAAATCTGTATTCATAATATATGGATTATATTTTAATGTTGGTGATATTAAAAAAAACTCGAAACTTGCATTATAGACGTAGTTAACAACTTGTTCATAAACAAATTTGAATAATATATAATTTTAGATGAGACAAGTAGAACGGACCTAATGTGAGGAATAAGCCAGATTGCCACAACTGCGCAGAGCCACGCAGTCAGCCGCTTGAATGATTGCACCTACGCTATGTAAGCAAAGGGTCTTGTCCATAATCCTTCCCCTTTGCTTAGTGCATGAGTTCACATCAAAGTGATGTAGCTCGACCAACATTAACTTCCAAACACGGTGCACACTGGCCGAGCGACGTAATTATTTTCAATTCTATCAATATTGAATAACCCCAGGACAGTCATGCACTGTCCTTTGACTGACTCAAATAATTCTGTAGTTTGGCTATTAAATCTGGGAATAAGAATTAACTGTTTTATATTATATTGAATTTTTGTATATCATTAGAGAGCGAAATTCTAATTTTATTAATACTTATGCGTTTAAGAATCTATTCTTACATTCAATCCGCAAATTAAACTAGAAATGTCAGACGAAACAAGGTTTTACATAATCACGTAAACGACTAAAGCATAAACACATAAAGTACTAAAAGTAGAACTCTCCGATAAGAACATTTCAATTAATATGAAGAACACCAGTAAATTAAACATCAATGCTTATGTTACAGAAAGGGAGAAATAAAAAGGCTTTCTGGGTCGGTAGACGGTAGTGTGCAATACGATATGTAGTGTATTTGTCTCGGCCAACGCAAACGGAGGCCACTTCTCGCCTCTCGGCTCGCAAACGGCTTACGTTGAAGAATTTATCGCAATTTCTTTAAGGAGCCGCTCAACAGTTTTCCTTTAAACTTGACTATGAGTTCCATTTTTCACTCAAAAATCACTTCACTTTAAAGAAAATTTATTTCAGACGGCTATCTGAAGAAGTCATCAATTTAACAAAAGAATATATTTATTACCAAAATAAATGTGGGGAGAGCAAACGCTTGAAAGTAATATTTAAATTATACAATCCTTTATCTATATAATATAATATAATATAATAATAAGGATATTATATAGATTGATAATTAAAATCAGTACCGATTTCCATGAAATTAAATAACCCAGGTAATAAATTCAATTTTTGGAGTACGTACTTTATAGTTTTTTTTTTTAATTAATACCAAGGGGTGAAATGGGGATCCAAAGTTTTGTATCGCGAAACCACTAGACGGATTGTATTGATATTTGTCACGCAGATAGTTACCTATTATTACGTATAAATCCGTTAATAAGGATTTTTCGAAAGTTTTTCCCCGCGGACGTAGTCTCGCGCAAAGACTTACTTATAAATGTGTTACGTATTTATATTAAAACTAGCATTTTCACGTGACTTCACCCGCGTGAAATTGGGCTCTAAACGGGTTAAAATCTTTATAATAATTTAAATATAAACTATTATTATATTACTACTATATTAAATATAAAAATAATTTAAACTTTCATCCCCTATTTCAATCTCTTAGGGGTTGAATCTTAGAAAACGCTGAAATACGTACATACATATTATTTTTTCTGTACTCAATTCATACGAAATATCATGCAAATATGTCCAAGGTATAAAAAGTTTTATATAAAAAAAAATAACCCCTATTTGACCCCCTTGGGGGTTGAATTTTAAAGAAGAAAAATCCTTCCTTAGTAGATGCCTACGTCATATGAGAAATACGTGTGCAAAATTTCAATTTCTAGCCTTAAGGGTTGGCCTGTGCGTTGATACAGCAGTGAATCAGCTGTGCCTGTTATACATCTATATATATATATATATATATATATATATATATATATATATATATATATATATATATATATATATATATATATATATTAGTGGTTCTTTAGGAAGGTTTAGGTCGATAATAATTCGTTGAGGATTTTTGGAAATTGTTTGATTTATGACGATAATTGAATAACGGAAAAAAATCAAGCAGTATGGGAACTTTCATTGAAAACGCTACCTAACCTAACCCATTGGAGTAACAAAACAGTGGTGGGATTGTTTCTCTTTTATGGGTCTACAAAAAAGTCCGCAGTGGCATAGATAATTATGTCTATCTTTTAAGGATAGGTTACTGTACCCATTCTAAGTTTTAAAAAATTATCAGAAATAATGTGTTATTTTCAGAAGCTTTTTTTTGAAAACTTTTTGAAGACGTATAAAATTAAATTATCCTAATCTAGGAGATTTTATCCAGGAGATTTCTTGAAATTAAAAAG
This sequence comes from Phengaris arion, assembly GCA_963565745.1. Taxonomy (NCBI): domain Eukaryota; kingdom Metazoa; phylum Arthropoda; class Insecta; order Lepidoptera; family Lycaenidae; genus Phengaris; species Phengaris arion. The sequence goes on along the minus strand of OY751445.1, from coordinate 12,935,679 downwards.
TACGTGTGAAAATTTATTATAAAGTATTTTTACTCTCTGCTATTACTATATTGCAGGTATATTTGCTAAAGAAGTTTTTTGCCACGAACACTCTCTCACGCGGGCGAAGCTGCAGGCAAAAGCTAGTAGAAGACAGATATAATAAATATTTTATTGGATAATTTTAAAATATATATTAAAGCATATTTTTTTGAATTTATAAAAATAAATGACTCAGAAGCAAGTAAATTTTTAACTGGATAATGAATCTGCATTTTATTTTACATTCATAACCAGTACTATCAAAGTAACAGCTCGTTTTTGTAGACTTTTATCTTCTTAATATTTAACGACTTTCTATCTTACCACAAAAAAACTATAGCAATCCCGTTAAAAATCAAAGCATTAACTAACCTCTTCCTCTGTGGTTGCGGTGTTGACGGAGTCCATGCTCTGGCACAACGCGAGCTCCATGTTCTTGTGTTGCGGCGACGCGGCCCCGGGCGACGGCTGCTGCGGCGGCACCAGCGTGCCCTGCGTCACCGGCGACAGCGTCCCACCCGCGCCGCTCGTCACAGGGCTCTGCGCCTGCAACCCCTGCGCCTGCAAGCTCTGCGCCGCTTGCAGACTCTGCTGCGCCGCCTGCAGACTCTGTGCTTGCAAGTTCTGCAGCGACTGGTGGGCCAGATTCAGCTGGTGCTGCTGCACGATGCTCTGCTGCACTATGCTTTGCTGCACCTTGATGTGCTGGTGCACGGCGAGCTGGTGGATGGGGTGAAGGGGCGCAGGGGGTGCGGGGTACGGGGGGGACAAGCGCTGACGCTTGACCTGCGCACTCTGGAGCGCTTCGTGCAGCCTCTTCACCGGAAGGGGGCTCTGGCCGAGGTTATCCACGGCTGTATCGGGGCGTGCCGGCCGAGTCGCGCGACTCCGGCGAGCACTGACAGCGGCAGCGACAGGAAACGGGAGCGTGGGGGACGCGGGGACGCGGTGGGCTATCGATAGCGGGGTATCGACGGCGGCGCAACACTACGCGCGGGATCGTAACGTAATTGACTTATGATACAAAACTGTTTTATCGTTAACGGGAAAACAAATGGTTTCTTGATAATATCAGAGCTCGAGCACATTTGTTTTCATTAGTGCGAGGTGATGGTCTGCAGATCCAACCCTGCAAAAGAAAAACATCATAATATTAATATATTGATAAACTTTCATAAGAACTAATTATTAATGTCAATAATAATGAGGGGAACCCAAATAATAGCAATCGCATGTTTGTAATCATGCAAAGATATTTTAATTATTTCTTTTATAATTATAAAATAATTACGGCTGTAGTTGTAGAGGGCGCGAGGATCGTTGAACTACATTTTTACTCGCGCAATTTATTGAATAACTAAAATATTAAAAACGAGATAAGGAGCTAAATTAAACTTTATACTAAAAAGTATCAAATCGTTATAGCGCCATTGGTACTTAGTGGCTTAACGGCGATTACTGTTAGAATAAGACAACCAATATTAAAGTAAGTCAATCCCGAAATAGTAAAAAATCCTAGCCTTATTTAGGAATACCAAGTGTAGTGTGTGCATCGCCTCCCTATAAATTGTAATGTAAGTGTATTAAATAGTTAGCTAATAAACTATAATATTAGCGAGCGCAACATCTCTTATTGCACTCCCCAAGCCTGCACATTACATGGCGACCCTGCCATGATCAGGCTCATGACTAGTCATAACATTTTAGGTATTCAATAGCGAAGAAGAAAAATAACACAAGTAGATGTTGGCCGCGATTTTCCCCTTTCCCATATAATAAAAATATCGGTTGTCTGTAAATTCGGTTTACTGACGATAGATGAACGTGACAACGTCAACAACAACAACAACAACAACAACAACAATAATAATAATAATAATATTAAAAATAATAAAATGCGAGGTAACGCTGGTACTTGGTAACAGTACATGGTAGCGCATGAGTCATGTTTTTCCGTGCGTGCAGCCGGCTCCATCGAATTATAAGACGCTATCACGTCAAAAATGTCATAGCGCGATGTTACAAAGCCTGCCTTCCTCAATAAATAGCCTACCTAGCACGTATAGATTTATTCAATGAATTTTAACTAAGTAGTAAAGAAGCATAGAAGTAAACAAAGCCGCAAATATACAGAAAGGAATAAAATTTACGATAGTTCTACCAAAAAGTTTCAATATGTCGTATTGAAACTTTTTGGTAGATCTATCGTATGAGTCAATCCAATTAGATAGATTGGTGTCGGCAGTCGGTACGTCTGATAAGGGACCTATTCGTGTTAAGAGATTAAAGAGCTCCTACGAGCTGCAGCTGTAATAAGAATTAATTACTTAATAGATAGCCAACTGGACTCAATCTATGCGCTCGTGACAACCTACACGATTACTCCCTAGCTTCCTTGTATCCATAGATTATACAGATATATACTGGTACTTGTATCCTTCAGGGCCTGTTTCACAATCTACTGAAATGTGTCAGTTGTCTTATTTGCATGCTTTGACTCTGTCGCTTGATCTATATTAGGCGGAAATAAAACTTTCGAACAAGCTATCCGACACTTATTAGAAGATTGTGAAAATTGGTTGTTAGTACGTTAGTAATATGATATACTAGCATTTTCCCGTGACTTCGCCCGCGTGAAATTAAGTTTTAAACATTAATCCTCTATTTTACCCACCTAGGGGCTGAATTTTAGAAAACGCTGAAATACGTAACTATATTTTTCATACGAAATATCATGCAAATATGTCCAAGGAAAAAAAGTTGCATATAAAATTTTATCACCTATTTCACCCCCTTGGGTGTGGAATTTTGAAAAATCCTTCCTTAGTGGATGCCTACGTCATATCAGGAATACGTGTGCAAAATTTCAAATTTCTAGTCTTTAGGGTTGGCCCTGTGTGTTGATACATCAGTCAATCAGCTTTGCCTTTTATATAATATATATAGATAGACAGTTAAAGGGTATAAGCGCCGAATCCAGAGTCAAAAGCAATGAAATGATTACCGATGTGTTCACTTTAAATCATTTGTTAAATATTTTGATGTCACCAAAAGGGCAATCCTGAAATACGCCAGGTATAGAAGTTGTGAGAAAGAATACAAAATCAATCAGTTTTTCTATGGAAATGACAGAAGACGTTATGTGAAAAACGACTATTCCCGAAAGACATTAAAAACGTGGTTGTAATGTATTATAAATGTTTGTCGGTGTAGATAGTAGTTATAGGTAGGTATATATTTCAACACCAATAATATGGTGTGGTAAACCACACCATATTATTATACACGTAGTATAGTAGGTGTAACTATTTTTAATGTTGTGACTTGAGAGTTACGATTTCAGAGGTATCATTTCTTGCGGATATTTTGCAATTGCGGAGGCGGAAACGGAGCTTCGTTACAACTCTTATCTATTCCTACATCTACGTCTCTACCTACTATGACTCTCTACTATTTTGGATTGTGAAGGCTCTGTATAACCCCACTGACCTTGAGCGTCAAGTCCCATATTAATTTTGTAGGCGACAAGGGCGTATCGCGCCGATCGGAGAGTATTAAAATCGAATAAAAAAATCGCTATAAATATTTGAGACAAAATTTTCAAAAACTAAAAGGACTTTCCCCTGAGTCTTGTCTTACTTAAAATACTGAAATAATTTTCACACTCGTATGACTTACAGAAGTAGCGAAAAAAGCTTTTTTTTAAAGAAAAGGGTGGACCTAACATATTTTTAAATCAATACTTAAATAAAAATTATAATTATAAAAATACTGTCCCCGATTAAATATAATGCAGATTACAGAATACAGAACATATATTTTTTGCGATTATTCAATACGACCATGACTGTGAAAAAAGGTTTTAAAGAACTCCTATTTTCAGTCCTATCCAGCGCACAACCCCTATGATACATTGACAAAACTGTCGCTTATACTATCTACTACCTTTTAATCTGGGATATATATTGTTTGCCCTTAGAGTCATCTTATAGTGTGATTGTAAAATTATTTCCGACGCTTTCATGTAGTAAGTAGTTCAGTACTTAACCTACTATTTCATATATTTTGAGCAAACACCGTCAGGATTTCAGTAACAGTTATTTAAAATAGAATTTTGTACATTTTGTCCTTAAAATGGCTGTTTTCGAAAATAAGTCCATGCTTATCGTACCTACACTTCATTCCTATGATATACCGTAGAATTCATCAAATTAATATTATTTATCTATCAACAAATCAAATATTTCATTTGATTTCAAATAAATTTATTATGTTGATCATACGAACGAAAGTATAGAGCAAAAGTATTCTGAGAGTCAACTTTAAGGTAAATTTTAGAGGATGTTTGTTGAAACCGGAGCGAATCAAGCTTGGACCGTTAATTAATTGCTTGTGCTTGAAAAATTTTATTACGGCTCGAATAATTCTAGACTTTTCTCGGGACAATAATGAATGGGGAATGGGGAACGGAGAATGGCGAAAGCTTCTCCACTTTCTTTATAATAAAACGTACACGAAACCGAGGAGTTACCAGTTATTGTGGGTTTATATATAGGTATATTGTTGTTATAAAAGATATTTAGAATTCTAGGTAAACGAGTACTTATTTGTATTTTGATTACTATTATTATAATTGTCTAATTCCAAGCAGCTAAATCATTGCTGCGTTTAATTCTCTTGCAATCTTTTTCATTACATTTACAACATTAATTTACATTGTATAAAATGAAGTCGCTTGCGAGGTCTTTTCGCTTAGATCTTTTAATCGCTCGCTTAGATCTCTACTTAACGGACTTTAATGCAATTTTCAGTAGTTGATAGAGTTATTCAAGAGGAAGGATGTTTAAAAGTACATTGCACCAGTGCGAAGTCGAGGTGGGTCGCTAGTTTTGTGCAATAATGCAATAATTTTTGCAGTGGATACAATATTCCAAACGAAAACGGACACGGATGATGAAATAAAATCATTCTCTTTATTTTAAATATAAATTATATGTATTTATAAATAAGTAATAGTTAAAAAACGAATGATTCATCTTTTATCAAGTCAAAATTTTTCCAAGATCAATTGATCATGGAAACAGTTGCTGAGCTCTTCAATAGTCTCGCCAAAGTTTACCAACTCCAAGTCAAATTCACTAAAATAACTCACCACCACATACTTTAATCAGATCATGTGCCTACACCGTATTAAAGTTTGTACCTAAAACTTCAAACTTTTCCAGTTTCCAATTATTATTTCAAAGCCCTTCTAGTTTCAAACTTTTATCAAATAAGACGTTTTGACGAGATAAGTCCTCATTAGATGAAGCAATATTTATTTACAGCAGGTCTAAAAAGTTATTTCTAGTGTTTACTGTTACATTTTGACGTGATAACGTCTTATAATTTGATGGATCCGGCTGCACACACGAAAAAACATGACTCATGCGTTACCTGTTACCAGCGTTACCTCGCTAAATATGACGCATTGCCGTTACCTCAGCTAGCCGCGCCTTAGGTATGTGAGCGATGGGACAGAGAGGCGGGGGCGCTTGATGTTATTACTCAGTTCGGCGCCGGACTTCGCGGCGGAAACACGCCTACTTAAGGCGCAGCCAATTAGTTCCAAACGCACTATAAACATGACGTTGTCACGTTCAACTATCATCAGTAAATCGACTGTAGAGACAAGCGATTTTTTTTCATTTGTTTCATTTGACATATCATAGAATCAGATAATATCAGATAAATCATCATTTTAATAGAAGTAAATTTATGAGAAATTCATAAATTTTGAAAGTTTTCAATAGAAACGCATAAAATGGCAACTATTATTATTATTATATTAAAAAGTGAAGCAAAAACTTTCACCACAGTTTTACGAGATTTGTGTAACCGGAGAAGTGTGAATTTTTTCCGATAGTTAGAGTTTACAATATGGAGGAGTATGTGCAGGAAGCTAATATTTCTTTAAATAATACTTAGAAATATGTACATACCATTAATAAAAAAACAACAACACAAACTCACATTATTAACACACTCTGCCGTGTGTTTGATAGGTACAGTTTAGTTACACGTTGACGTTTGTCAGGCTGTAACAACATTTACATTTTGGAACGAAGTTCCTTATGGGGCGATGCGGAGAACAAAAAAAACCCTAGCCGGGAAAAAACGTCCGTAACGTAAGATTTTTATGTATAGTCTTTATTATTTTCTCTATACCTCGAATAGAACTTAAAATTAATATTTTTATAATAAGGAACTTCGTTCCTATCCGGTGTCCCACGACACCACACGGTTTTTTTTTAGTTACTGTAAGAGCAACTATATATTACTTACTCTGTGCTTGCTGATCATAATAGTAAAATTATTATAAATATGTATGTCGTTGTAATTCTTTCACCTAACTGAAAACTTAACTATCGCTTGAATAAGTATATCTGGTATATAAATAGCACCAATGTCTACAACAAAATGTTATTTTTCTATTTAGATTTTATTAGATAAAACCTAAATATTTTATTTCAAATGTTAAATTGAAATAATGAAGGTAACATTAGTAATGTTTTTTGCAAATATTTACTTAAGTAAAAATAATTACATATGCAAATTATATTACTCATTATAATATATTATCCTTCAAAAAGATTTCCATGTAATTTTTGCGTTCTTCCTACTAATTGTAATAACCTAACCAAGAGCATGTCAGGACATGTCTAAGGAGGGTTCCGTAACAATCAACGCTCAATAGGTTTTCTTTGAATTATTTCAAAAGTTACTATACGATTTCGCTCAAAATCATTTTCCTAAAGAGATTTTAGCATAATCTGTCAGCATGGAAACAAGTTTCTATCTCCTATACTTTAGAAATGCCTGGAGGGGGGCAACTTATTAAAAACCACTTTGAAGGCCGATTATTCGAAAATGGTTGACTTTGTAAATAGTCATGTATTAAAATACCTATTCAACGGTACCCCACACGATGGGGTAGAATGAAAAAATATTTCTCCATCCCTAAAATATAAAATCTATATATTAATACGTAAAGCGTAAATTTCAAGTACAGTTTTACGAGAATTGTGCGTACGGATGAGAGTTAAATTTGGTACAATTAAAGCTTATGCTGAAATTTCCTAAAATAATGCTTAGGCATTAAATTAATGAAAATAGCAGCAACACACACTACCATGGATTTGGTTCATTTTGAAGCATACGACAATTTGGAGACATCGGGTTTGAAAGGACACTGGCGAATCCTGCCTGATTTTTCATCAAGAGCGGCCAAGTGTCGTAGCGAAGTGGCTAAGAGTCGAACGTATGTGGTTTTATAGTACTTAAAAGTTGTTAAACAAAAAAAATATAATATATTTTCAGGACTTGGGAGTAAAAAGTTACGAGTCTCCGAATATCAGATAATTCATGTGCAAGATGTATACTTATCTGTGATAATCATTGTCATCATATATATTTTTAGTTTAATATATGTTTATCATGCTGTAAATTGTCAATTTGAGGTGTAAAAGCTCCATCTCTGTGGTCAAGTGGCCCATTAGATATATTTATTTTTAATTGGAGTATAAAGTTATTTTCTTTTTCTATAGTTCAGCAATTTAGTACTACTTTTATGAAAAAAAAAATACTTGGGGTGTGAAATAGATCCCTCTATAGTCTATACTTTATTTATACTATAAAAAATAATTATTATGTTTATAGTTTTCGTTACTTGAAAGCGACATCTATCATTTATCTGTTAGCATATTGCGTTTCCAAACTAGTTATTAACTTCATTACGTAATAGACATCACCACTAATAGATGTCGCTTTTCCGCAAACCGCCACTAGGGTAATTTATTGAACAATACTTTATATTTAATTAATTATCTGTTATCCCCCGTGTTTGATGTATAATATTATTGGTTTTATTGTTCCTATGTTTATAAAGTACAACTTACTATAAATACTTTTGTTGCCACATATTTTAATTACCAGGCAATAAATGTATGGCGGCTTGTCGATCTCCTTTGTAGGGTTGTACCCTTACGAAGTTAAATCGATATTGTTGTCCCATCGAGAAAATTATTAGTTGAAACCAAATCGATTTTCGGATCGCCGTCAAACAAAAACTAGTTTTAGCATTGTCAAAACTATATCGATTTATGACCGACTCATTATTGTGTGTGTCCCTATGAGTTTTGACTTTCATCTTCATTGTGAAAAACATGAGTGAAATTTAATTTTTCGTAATTTTAATGAAACTGGACTGATATTCTTTTAAATGTTTCATTTATTATAGTTTTGTTTGATCACACTACCTACCATACGTTTGATATAATTTTAATACACGTTAACGTTTGTCATCTGTCACAACATAATTTTTTTTTACTTTTTTCAATCTAAGAGGCAAAATAATAAATATCTGCCTCTCACATTATCACGCGCGTTAAGCGACATCGTATCGTATGATGTGGAAACGCTCTAATATGTGAAGCAAAAATCACGTTTACACGGTTTTGCACCTATTTTAAGGGACATCCTCACGGTCCAATCTGCAAATCCAGCAGTTCTGTCAATAATTTGTTTATATCTTTTCATCTGTTATCTGCAAAATAATAGTAGTAAATATCCAGGCGGATTTACCAGAAGGCTGAGTAGGCTGAAGCCTAGGGTGGGAAATTTTAGGGGGCGGAAAATGTGAACTAAGCATTTTTTTATCTTACAGAAATATAAAAAACATTATTATTTGCATACAAAAAATTTTTGAAAATTTTACAAAAAACATATATATTTGAGTACTGTACAGTACTTATACTTCACACTCTTACGTCTGAATACAAAAAAATTACTAAACGCTCTGTAAAATATACTTCTACGGTAATATATGATGCAAAATATTCTAAAAGCGTTTCAATATTATAAAATATAATTTAAATTCAATATTTTTTAGATGAGGGCGGCGGGCGGCGGCGGATTATTTTGGTATGGAGAAGATATGCAACTCTGCAGATTTTGACAATGTGTTTTTGTTTTAGTCCATAGGGATTTATCCAATAGAAATCTGCAAAATTAGACATTTTTGCTCGCTCGCTCCGCTAGCTCACTTTCAACGCACAAAACATAATATTATCATTATTATATATCTTGTGTTATGCTACGGTACCCTAAGGAGATCGCCGATGCAGCACTTCAACCACGTCACGCGGCAGCGGCACGAGGCGCAGCGTCAGCAGTTCCTCAGTTTTCATTTATTTTGCATTGTGTTAGAAATGTACTTTATGTTCAATCGTTGAATGTAATAGTCGTCATTAGAATTAGTACTTTTTTATATTGTAATAATTAAATAATAAATTTATAATAAAATTTCGACTTTTTTTTGGAAGTCCGATTGCTGCACAACATTTTTGGCGCAGTCGGTAGGATAATTCGGAGTAGCCCTCGTATAGGAAATCGCAATCGTGCGCGTGCGATCGCTACTTGACTTCCAAAAGTCTTCACCGAATTCTGAAGAACCTTCGTGCAGCAGCAGACTGTATCCAGCCATCGATACCCCAGAGAAGAGCCGAAATGCATATGTGAGTACTTTTAGAATCACTCTGAATTTGCTCCTTTCTTTTATCCTATAAGTTTCATAATTTTATATCCAAGATTTTCCATCCGCGACAATCGAGGACTTCTAGAATTAGTAGTAAATTTAAATTGTTAGATACGGTTAGAGAAATTAGTGACGAAAGTTTAGATTTAAATATGGCTACAATGGACGATATTTTTAAAGCATTAAGATTAGTGCCCGATTTTGACGGAAATTCTAATGTTCTTACAAGATTTATTAAATTGTGTGATCAGCTCGTTCAAAATTTTGTAACGCCGGATAATAATTTAATTAATTTAGCTTTAATAAATGGAATATTAAATAAAATTACTGGGCCTGCCGCTAGGTTAATAAATTCGAACGGCATACCCGATAGTTGGTTAGGCATTAGGACAGCTTTAGTGAATAATTTTTCAGACCAACGTGATGAAACCTCTTTATATAATGACCTTGCACTTCTGACACAAGGGTCTTCTACCCCTCAAGAATATTACGATAAATGCCAGAATATTTTTAGTACATTAATGACTTACATTAGTTTGCATGAGACCATTCCGACTACCATCGAAGCGAAACGTGATTTATATAAGAAATTAACTTTGCAAGCTTTCCTACGTGGTTTAAAAGATCCCCTAGGATCCAGGATACGCTGTATGCGCCCTGAGACCATCGAAAAAGCCCTTGAATTTGTTCACGATGAAATGAATATAATTTATATGCAGGATAGAAATGACTCACATACTGACAGACGTAATAACCATCCTAAAAGTAACAATAATTTTAATTTACCCGGACCATCGCGTTCTTTTCACCCACCCGTAACTATGGGCCAAACGCAGTTTTGGCAGCAACGACCACAAAATATGTGGCAACCTAAACCTATGTTTAACTTAAATCAAAATCAAGGACCGTCGCGTACTCAACAAATTTTCCGTGCATTACCACCTAATTATAATTCACAGAGTAATGTCTTTAGAATTCCTAATAGAAATAATTTTGCACAGAATAATCATAGTAATAATAATTTTAATAATTATAATAACAATAATTCGAATAAGCCCGTTCCTATGAGTGGAGTTAGTCACTTTACTACTAGGCCAGCACCCCCAAGAGGACATGACTGGACTAAACATGGAAATCCACCCCCATCAAATTATTTTAAATCCCGACAACTTAATTTAAATGAGTGCTATGACCAGACTTACTGTGAACCGTACATGTACTATGACCCTAATGAATATTATACAGAACCCGTTGATTATCCCTATGAATGTTACTATGACCAACCCGCGTTACCAATGACTGATGACAATGCTTATGAAAATTCTGACAATCAAGACACTGAAAGCAAACAAAATTTTCGAAAAACTCCGAAATCAGACAAACCACGATAGAAATTAACTTACAGACTCAGAGACAGCTACCGTACATTCAAATTAAAAATCCTCCAATTAAACTTTTAATAGATACTGGAGCCAATCAATCGTTTATAAGTCCTAACGCAGTTAGTAGATATTTCCCTAATTTTCCCTGTAATTATGAGCCATTTGAAGTAACCAATGTACATGCTACAACCCGTAACGATTATTCTATTACCATACCATGCTTTTTAGAATTTAATGATAGTAACGACATAACTTTATTCATTTATAAATTCCATGATTATTTTGATGGATTAATCGGACTTGATTTATTAGATAAATGGGAAGCTAAAATTGATTTAAAAAATAGAAATTTAATTACCACCCTTGCTACTAATCCAATTTTAATGTATGACTCTAAAAGTTGTAATTTGTATGAAGATATAATTCCCGCTCAAAGTTCTAGAATAATTCGAGTACCTATAAATGTTCATGATGGAGATGCTATGGTTAACGAACAAATTGTGTGTCATTGCAAAATAGGAGATTGTATAACTAGTGTTAAAAATAATAGAGGATATATAGAAGTATTTAATGATAGCCCAAATGATATAATATTTTCTTTGAATCAACCTATTAGCGCAGAATCGTATAATGTAGAATGCAATAATTATAATACTTTAAGCAATAGAGCAAAAGCAGTTCTATCACGACTACGTACATCTCATCTTAATGCCGAAGAAATTAAAAATATAGAAACCCTGTGTGCCCGTTATGCAGATGTGTTCTATCTTGAAGGTGAACCCCTTACATTTACGAATAAAATTAAACACAAAATTAGAACCACTGATGAATCCCCTGTACATGCTAAAAATTATCGTTATCCATACATTCACAGAGAAGAAGTTCGAAATCAAATTAATAAAATGTTAGATCAAAATATAATAAGACCTTCAGACTCTGCATGGAGTTCTCCTATATGGATAGTACCAAAGAAGGCTGATGCGTCTGGAAAAACTAAATGGCGTCTCGTAGTTGATTTCAGGAAACTAAATGAAAAAACTATCGATGACAAATATCCAATACCAAATATTACAGATGTTCTAGATAAATTAGGCCGATGTCAATATTTTACTACATTAGATTTAGCAAGCGGATTTTATCAGGTAGAAATGGATGAAGCAGATATTCACAAAACAGCATTTAACGTAGAAAACGGTCATTACGAATTTTTAAGAATGCCAATGGGACTTAAGAATTCTCCAGCTACTTTTCAAAGAGTAATGGACAACGTTCTTAAGGGCCTTCAGAATGAAATATGTTTAGTTTACCTTGACGATATAATAGTTTTCAGTACTTCCCTTCAGGAACATATGGTAAACCTTGAAAAAGTATTTCAGAGATTAAGAGAGTCAAACTTTAAAATACAAATGGATAAATCGGAATTTTTAAAATTAGAGACAGAGTTTTTAGGACACGTTATTAGTAGAGAAGGAGTTAAACCTAATCCCAACAAAATTAAAGCTATTGAAAATTACCCCATACCAAAAACCTCTATAGAAATTAAACGTTTTCTCGGATTGTTAGGATATTATAGAAAATTTATTCCAGATTTTGCCAGAATTACTAAGCCCATGACCCAATGTTTAAAGAAAGATAGTAAAATAACTTTAGATGAAAATTATATAAAATGTTTTAATCATTGTAAAACCCTTTTATTAAATGACCCCGTGCTACAATATCCGGACTTTTCAAAAGAATTTATTTTAACGACAGATGCATCTAATGTAGCAATAGGAGCAGTGTTATCCCAAGGTGTTATAGGTTCAGATAAACCCATTGCGTACGCATCCAGAACTTTAAATTCAAGTGAAATTAATTACAGTACCATAGAAAAGGAATTATTAGCAATAGTGTGGGCAACGAAGTATTTCAGACCGTATTTATTTGGCCGTAAATTTATAATTATCACCGATCACAAACCTTTGCAATGGATAATGAATTTAAAAGAGCCTAATTCTCGCTTAACGAGATGGCGCTTGAAGCTTAGCGAATATGATTTTAAAATAATTTATAAGCAAGGAAAAGCTAACACTAATGCAGATGCTTTGTCACGCATTGAAATAAATGTTCATGAAGATCCAGGTTTAGAATTAGAATCTATTATAGCTCAAATGTCCCACGATAGTCGTACCGCAACAGCACCTGAAATAGCAGAATTATTAGATGATTCCAGAACACTTACCGCTCATACTTCTGAGGAGAATCCGATTTTAGAAATTCCAATTACAGATGAACCTTTGAATAAATTTAAAAGACAAATAATTTTTAGCTTAGTTGGCGATATTAAAAGAAAACCCATTTTAACAAAACCTTTCGATACACATACTAGAATTTCTATTCAATTATCCGAGTCAAACTTAGAAGAAGATGTAGTTAACGCTATAAAAGAATATGTCAGCCCTAATATTAAAACAGCTTTACTTTTTAATCCTCCTACAGTAATGTATACGGTAATCCCTATCTTACAAAGAATGTTTAAAAGTTCCGCTATGAATTTGGTAGCTGCAAAGAAAGAATTAGAAAATGTTAAGGAATATTTAAAGCAGCAGGAAATAATTAATAAGTATCATGACGGTAAAACAAACCATCGTGGTATAAACGAATGTTATCTCGCTCTTTCTAGTAAGTATTATTGGCCCCATATGAGAGAACAAATTACAAGATTTATCAATGAATGTATAGTTTGCGGACAAGCGAAGTATGATAGAAACCCCATAAAACAGCAGTTCAAAGTAGTTCCACCAGCAAGTAGACCATTTGAATTAGTTCATTTAGATTTATTTACCGCTCAAAGTGAAAAGTTCCTTACCATAGTAGATTCCTTTTCAAAGTATGCTCAAGCTTATTATCTTAAAGATGGTACAGCCATTAGTGTAATTCAGGCCTTACTTCAATATAGTACCCACCATGGATTACCCATAACAATTATAACAGATAACGGACCCGAATTTTCTAATCAATTATTTAGTGAATTTATTAGGTTACACAAGATTCAACATCATAAAGTTGCACCGAATACTCCGAATGAAAATGGAATAGTTGAAAGATTTCATTCAACTATATTAGAACATTTACGTATACTTAGATTAGAGAAAAAACATGATTCTGTAGTTCTTTTAATGCCATATGCACTTTTAGGTTATAACAGTTCTATCCATAGCTTTACAAAATGCAAACCAATAGATTTAATAACAGGACATTTTGATCCTAGAGATCCTTTTAATGTAGACCTTACGTCACATCTTTTACAGCAATACATGATAGATCATAAAGAACGTTTAAAAGTAGCTTATTCTTTGATACAGGAAATGACCACTGAAACACGTAGAGAAATAATGGACAATAGAAATAAGAATAGAGAACCTGAAAAAGAATACCTTCCTGAACAACCAGTATTTGTTAAAAATCCTTTAGCATCCAGACAAAAATTAGCATCCAGATATACCCATGATAAAGTAATGGCTAATCTCCCAATCCATATTTATACTAAAAAGAAAAAATTACCTATTGCAAAATCCCGCCTCAAAAGAGTGCCTAAAAGCGCACAATTGTTACAGGACAATACTGACAATACTGACGACTCTACATCTAAGCCGAACCCAAGAAATTCAACTTGAGACACTTGACGACGGACCAGGACTCTTACCTTTCAAACTCGGACAGACCAGGATTATTCACCAGTATCATTCCTTTTTGCAGCATATAAACCTAGAAGACATAGATTCTAAAATTAATATTGTATATTCCCAGTTGCAAGATTTTCGCCCTCAGCTTAATAATAAAACCCTATCTTTATACGAACCACACTTAGAATATCTCTCAGGCAAATTAAGTAAAACTTCAGAAATATTGCAAACGTTTAAAATTTCGCGTGTTAAAAGAGGTTTGATCAATGGATTAGGATCTATTATAAAAAGTATATCAGGTAATCTTGACTATACTGATGCAATTAAATATGAAAATGCTTTAAAAACTTTAAAAGAAAACGAATTTAAATTGGAATCAGAATATAATTTAACTAGAGAATGGTTACAGCATCACACTAAAATATTAAATACAATTGTTGAAAATCAAGATAAAATTAATAAAACCCTTAGTCTTATTATGCAAAGCGATATTAATAGAGAAACTGAGTTAATAAAATATGCTCATTTATCTCAATATCTCTTAATTTTAGGTGATAATATAGATAGTCTAACAATCGAGTTAGTTAATTTAGGAAATATGTTAAATTTGAGTTATGCATCGAGCACAGCTCATTCAATTATTAATGTAGCTATGTTAAGAAGTATGATTTCTAAAATAAGAATTTTATATTCAAATGATTTTACTTTAGATATAGAATTAAGAGAATATTTTAGAGTTATGAAATTTGGTCATTATTATTTAGATAATCAGATAGTTTTAGTATATAAAGTGCCGATTGTCCTTCCTAAGCCTTTTGACCTTTTCAAACTCTCTGCAGTTCCTAACCGAAATCATCAAATCCTTATACCCATATCACCCTATATAGCAATTCAGGAACGAGATTCTAGGTACATAGAAACTGAATGCTTAGAAACTAATTCGGAATATTATATCTGCGAAGAAAATCCTGCACATACCTTCAATAATCACGACGAATGTATCCACACTCTTATAACGAAGCAGCAGCTCTTGCCATCCTGTAAACTTACCTCTATATCCCAAGAAGCTGAAGCATTTGAGCAACTCGATCAAAAGCACTATGTTCTAAGTTTTCCAAAGTCAACTAAAATTCAAACATCCTGTGGAAAATTGCAGTATAAAACTCTTAATGGAAGTTATCTCGCTATTGTACCTCAAGGCTGTTCTATTAAAACTCCAGAATTCACTATATCAAATACAAATGATATTATAAAAGGACAACCTCTCAGAATCTCAGACATCGTACCTGTAAAAGAAAATCAACCCTCAGAACATATTTTAAATTTGAAATCTATAAATTTAGAAAAACTCCATAAGATCAATTCAGAAATTATGGCGCAACCACAAATTGATTTAAAAAACCATCAAGACTCATATATCTATCATACTACTATTCCCGTCTATTTGATACTAATCATCACTATCACTATCGGCATGACTATGTTCCTGTACCAGCATTATACGAAGTTGCAGCCATCAATGGAGCAGAGAAACATCCCAACTCCAAGAGAAGTAAGGGTTGATTCGTCCAACATCCCAGCAACGATTTTGGGAAAATAGTTGCTGATCTTCGGGGGGAGGTGTTATGCTACGGTACCCTAAGGAGATCGCCGATGCAGCACTTCAACCACGTCACGCGGCAGCGGCACGAGGCGCAGCGTCAGCAGTTCCTCAGTTTTCATTTATTTTGCATTGTGTTAGAAATGTACTTTATGTTCAATCGTTGAATGTAATAGTCGTCATTAGAATTAGTACTTTTTTATATTGTAATAATTAAATAATAAATTTATAATAAAATTTCGACTTTTTTTTGGAAGTCCGATTGCTGCACAACATTTTTCTTGCGCTGTTGTTTTTATTTAAAGAAAACACAAATAGCTATTTGGTACAAATTACAACTAGGACAATTTTAAAAAACTACAATTGTAGCTACTCTTGATTAGTATAAGAAGAGTAATTTTCAGAAGGAAGTTTGGGGGGGAGGGGCAAAAGCTGAATAGCCTATGGGCGGCAAATGTGTAAATCAGACACTGTTAATATCATAACAAAATTTACACATTTTAAATGCGTATCTAAGAGGCAAAAGAACCCTAAAAATTTAAACCAAATAATTTAAATCGCCTTTTGGTCGAATTTTGACCACAGTTCTAGTTATTATTTTATGACGCCAAAACCTAGATCAGATACACATTACAGAACTATTCCAAGTTTCATCCATTTATATTTATAATTAAAGAAGCTAGAAGAGCGGACAGACAGACAGATGGACAGAGCGAACCTATAAGGGTTCCTTGAGTGCGACGGAACCCTAAAAACTGGTTATAGATATAGAATATAATATTATGCAATAAAAATATTTAAGAATTAGGAATTTAACTGTAGAATACATGGGCATATAAATGAGGGGCAGTTTTTACATGCGAATGTAATAACGTCTGAAAAGAACACATATGCGTACCTACCTGAATCTCCACTTACCTAGATATAGTACAGTATTTTATCTACAACAAAAACATTTTTTTTTTTTTAAATTAAAACATTATTATCGTTCCACTTTGACGAAATCATTGCAGCGTCACACAAAGTGTTTAGCGGCCAAACGTCGATAACTGCGTTTCGGCAAATAACTGACGTTAGCACATTTCAATGGCGACACCACATTTAACCAGGACGCCATTTGTAAATAATTTTCGACGGACAACGTTGAAGTGCTGAAGCCGTAGTTTCGCAAATAACTTGATTAGCATAATATTAAGCTAGCGCCGAATATTATTGGATTAAAAATAATATAATGAGCGCCGGCCGGCCAAGCTGATAAAGTGTACGAATTTTGATTAAATAATACATGTTATGTAATAGTGAAAAATTACAGCAGCAATACGGTAAGAAAACCGTATTAATTTTTTGGTATTTCCACAGAAGGAAATAAGATACCTACCCAAGATATATCAGATATATAACACATCTTTTCTTTTTTCACAAGACTATACTTGATAAAGCTCTGCAATTGACTTCCAACAAAAACCTGACAAAGATAGAAATAGATAAATTTGCTTCACATTTTTAACTCGTTAATTAGAGTTGAGTACTCAACTTTTTATATCAACTTTTGTTATGAAAATAAAATCACCTAATACCACACGAGCATCCATTACGAGCTCACAAATACAGATTTGAGAATCCCCTGTAGGGTCATAGAAATAGAATATTAATTTGGCGAGTCTCCTCAACAATAAACGAGAAGAGCCCTCGAAGTGCTCAAAATACAATAATACCTCGTCAATACAACTACAAGTGTCATCGGTCTAAAAACCCAATTAAATGTTTCTTATAAGTTTTCGATACGTGGCTCTTGGACTAACCTGAATAAAAATAGCTGTTGCCTATCCAACAGACAGATGTTATGACATTAATTATAATATTAATATAGGTGATATATCAATTCATTTTTATTTACACAGGTAGACCAATTCATTATTATTTATATTTCAATAAAAAAATATAAATCTACTTCCAAAGTAAATGCAATAACATTCTTGAAAATGCACTAAAAGTATGAAATGATTAATATTCTCTAAATAGTTCTTCTTTTAATTCAGCGAAAATGTAACTATTTCTTTATTCAATCTTCTTAGTTTAAGTACCAGTCGACTTGAACGTGAGTTCTATAAAATATTGATAGGATGTTAGTGTATTTAAAATTAATATTTTTAATTATTCCAGAATTTTTTCAATTATTTGAGCTAGTACCGACTTTTTTGTTATTTTATGGTAGTTAGAATTTTAAAAATCTACCGGAACCACCTTAGACTTTTAACTGACCATAATAATACAATTTAAGAATTTTAGTCAGTTTTCCAATCTGAATGTGATCATAAAAACAATAATAAGAAAAAAATGTCGCCAGAAATCCTAATATGATTTACAACGTGGGCCCAACCACACCGAAAAGAAAACAAGCATGAATGAGTCTTGGCATGAAACTCCCAAACAGACTGCTAAAGAAAAACACTCTGTATTTTTTGAGGACAACGTAATCAAAATACGGTAACTTTCTGGAAAAAAAAACAAAATATCAGCCTCGGTCCTGCAAAAATTAACTTGGAAATCTATCGACCGACATTCACAAACAAACAAATAGAGCTAAGTAGAGGTTAACGTAAAACGACAACTTTCTCCGTTTGGCGTTTTATTTCTCGAAGTTTCTCCTTAACTATTCTGGTACTGGGCACCAAAAAAACGCTTGTACATCGAGAAGCAAAGCACAATCTCAATTATTCGAAACTTGAAGCATGCAAAAACTAGATATCAATGTAGACTATAATGATACTGTTGACTATAAAATATATTTAACTCTGCACTCGGTACGTCGCTAAAGTACCTAGTATCTACTCACCAGAAACTACCTAACCTAGCAACCATTATTGCAATCCGATGAAAAATTTAGCTGCGCATTACAAATTTTGGCCTAGGCGAACACTCAAAAGAACGACACAACAAGTATAATATAGATTTAATAAATACAATGTGTGTAATTTATTATGATTTATGGTAGACATTCGACAGGCACTATTCTAAGTTTTTAGCTTACATATTGGACATTAAGCGTCACCTCACACCGAGACGCGACGCGACGCTGCATTTTTAAGATAGCTATTCAAAATTAAACTTTATCACTAAAGTACACGAGAAGATACACGTTTTATAGCAAGAGTTTGAATTTCGAGGTCGTTCGAATAATGAGTCGTTCTACGTGGAGTGGCGCCACTCTTGCAATGAAACGTGTATCTTGTTGTGTAGTGAAAAAAAGAGCACCAGGTTGCTTGTCGGTGTAAACTGACCCTACTATAATGTAGTACAACTGACTACGCGACTAAATGGGTAAAGTAGCTGCTGAGACTCGGGTCTCTATTCTAAAGAGGATACAGTACTGTTGTACTGCTGGTATGCTAACGCATTTACAATCTAAAAATGTAATTCACAATCAGCTGCTAATGCGTTATACATATGACGCGATTTGGCGCTGCAAATGTTCTTAAACAATGGGCCGACCGCCATTGTTCCACACACTGTGAACTCAACCATTAACCACTCGCGCCGACCACTGATCATTTACATAATGAAATTACCACTAGAACCGGTCTGAAATATAATTATATTGTGCGTCATTGTATAAAAAAGCATAATGCCAGTGGGCATTGCGTAAAGGGAACTAGATTAACGCGAAGCAACCGCCCACGGTGTTTGACATGAGTACCAAGGGTACAGGGCCTTTAGTCAAGATGCATTCGATAATTTCGACGGCGAAGTTGGCGAAATGAAGAAGGCGAATGAGAATACCATTTTTCTGTTTGATAGGATCCGGACTGTATCGAAGGTGTATTATTAATGGATTAAAATAGCAGACTCGACCTTCTGATTGGCTGGTTTACCGGTCGCGGTCGCGGGTCGCGCATCGATCGGAAGGCTACCTTAAGAGAGAGTAGCTGTCAAAAAGTAATACACTGCCTAAAAAGCAATAGCCTAAAAACCTGGAAGAAACTGCTTCAAGTAGTAAGGCTGCCAATTAGAACATTTTTCTTTTTTGAGCTTTTTGGACACTACTTGTTCCAGGGATCCCGAAATAAATGTACCATGTGTGTCGAAAGTAGTTTTATACTATATAAGTAATACTATAATATATAGTATTCGTTTTGTTTGCCATAATAATACTTTGTAAGAGTAGGTATTTACCATACACTATACAAGCTCCGCAAATTAAGTGTACCTAGTCTCCCATATGTGTCAATGTCCGTACAATTTTAATTTCCGATAAGTCGCTTATTATAATGAACATTATAATAATGATTACGAACTTTACTAAAACAATTATTTACAATTGATCACCCCAGTACCCACTAAATAATATATTAATGTAATAAAGGAAATCATGCAATTCGTACTAAACGATATTCAAATTAGCGCGCAAAGCACCAGATGTTGCTAATCGCCCTTGAGCGAACGTTTGTAGACATCCTTAAATGTGGATAAACATTATAAAGTATTGTTCTAATACTGCGAATTTGTTTACAGCCGGTTATAATAGGGGAGCTCACACGCTTATATTTCCCAAAATAACACAACACTATTATATCTATTATGGATTTAGATAGATTTTAAATATAATAAACGGTTGTGAAATGGTATAGTGCTGGAATTAATCATAATAGATAATATTATGAAAGAACTTTGGGCACTTGCGAACTTGTTTTAAGAACCAAAACTTCTTCCCTTTATACTTAAAGGCACCTAAATTAAAGTTCATTTAATCATCATCATCATTATCATCGTCGTGTATAATAATACGTGAAAACTTTCAGTACAGCGATAAGTATTAAAAGATTTGACACTCATTACAAAGTCGCGAATTATGAAAGTATGATGGTATAAGCATACCATCCCACGCTCAAAGTGATTCCGAGAGAAGTAAACCTTTGTCTAATGCGAGTTTTCGGTCCATATTCATAGTGCGCGTCGCAAATTGAACCTAATTGCCTTAACGAAGTGTTGAATCAGACCGCCTGACGAACGCGGTATCCTAAATTGCTACTATTTACCATTTTGAAACCATACCTACGTTTCACCTGCTAACGGAATGACTCTGTTGCATGAAACTTAGAAATGAACGGCTTAATTTATCTTTTAGAGTAAAAAGAGTACTGAAAACTACAGTCACGCGCTTTTACATAGATATGCTTTCACGGAAACTTAATAAAGTTTACGACACGTTGAGTCATTATTTTGTAAACCGAAGTAAAAATTGACATACAGAAGATGCCTACGATAAGTATCGCTTCACAGCTCTGTTTTAAGGTACATAAGCAAAGAAAAGATAAATTGTTACATTTCAGTTTTATGTGTATCAATTTATCTATTCAGAGCAGTCATTATATTATATATACCGATTTATAGGTACGTGAAGCGAAAACTTCTTAGGCCTTTTTACGAAAATTATGCAAACCGTGGAGTATGAAATTTGGCATACATAGAATTTATGTGGTGGAAGGTGTGCACAAAGTTAATATTTTTTTTTAAATATTGCTTAGAAAATTTTAAATTTTAAATTGAAAAATTAAAAATAAAGTTACACACACTACATCAGATTAATAACTCACACCACCATGCGTTTGTATTTATCTAATATCAGTTGGTATTTGTTTGACATAATGACAATATTTTTTTCAAATTCCTTATTTTTATTGCGTATCTAAGAGGCAAAATTGCCCTTATAAAGTTGAAACTCAAAATTTAAATATGAAGGACCAATTTCGACCACTAGGCGACATGTAGACTACTAGGTGACCTTGCACATGACAGACAGGCGTCGTGTATAATGCCCTTAAATACTTGTGACATAATCTAATAGCCAATGACACATGATAGCTACGAGTATGTGTTAGCAGAAAACATCGACAGATCTACCTCTGCGCGTGCGTATCATAATTAATTACAAAAAATATATATTTTACTAAAAGAAAGAAACGGAACGTAAATTATTCTTATAAATCGTTAGTACACGTAGAACACTACTATGTTACACGTTGACGTTAGTCAATCTGTCACACCATTTACATTTTTTTTTCTATCTAAGAGACAAAATAACCCACAAAAAGTTCAAACTTAAAAGTTCTATGAATTATTATGGGCGGATTTCTACCACAGAGTGACCTCTAGATGTATTAATTTAATAACAACGACTTTGAAATGACGCTTAAAAAACCGGAGAAGTAATCAAAATCACATCTGTCGTCCTCTGTAATAACAATGTGGTTCGTTTGATACTCTACTTAAAATGACTAACACATTAAAATAAAACTTTGAGTTTTATTTTAATAGTATCAGCGTCGATGTACAATATTGCATGAATATTTTGAGGACACTATTGCAAGTATGTAGAGTATTTTAATCGACTCGCCGCTTTTATCTACACAATTACGTCCAACCAGCTAATAAGCCGGTTTATTCCAAAAATGTTGACATTATTAGTCTTATTTATTACAATTTCGGTACAATAACATTATTACACATCTGTTGAAGCTATTTCAGCGCGTTCCCTCTTAAAAGAAATTCGAAAATGTTTTTCGGACCGATTGCTTATGAAATGTGATTCCCAACAGACTATATGCAACGAATTGTTTGAAAATAGAATGAGGGTTATGAATTTTTTGTGATTTAAGCGAAGGTAATGAATTCTTGTAAGGATGTCGATGGTTACGTTTCAGATTTTTAAAATCTTAAAAATATCCTTAGTTTATAAAAAATATCATTAACTTTTAACTAACATAGTTGATTAGGTAGATCACACATTTATAACTATTTGACATTACTTATTAGTGTATATATTAAATAGAGACAGCCTAATCTACCATTAATAATAATTAACAAGTGTAACTCCTCTGGTGTGGCGAGTGTTCCTCGTTTACCATCACGCGATCCGTCTGCTCGTTTCCTGGTCAATTTAATAAAATAAAAAAATTAAAATAAATGGACTCTACTTGTAATTCAACGCAATGTGTAAATATTATATTAACTATGTTATTTTGATGTAAAGGAAATGTACAAGATGTTGAAATGGTAATGCATTGGACACGACATTTAATGCGTTAATAAAAATGTTAGCGCCGTAAATTATGAATATTGCGACATCGCACAGAAAACCGGCACCAGTTAGTAGCAGTCAATCAACTTGTTATTACGACCCATTTTGGTCCCTTTAATTTCGCGGGATGTCTGTTTAGAGTACACACAACACACATTATTTAATTTATTTACTTAATAACTAGATGTTGCATACGACTTCAATCGTGTAGAAATAAAATCTGTCGTGCGAGAACCTTACATTTTTTCGGAATAAAAGTGACCGTCTTCGTATAATCGTCTACATAATATAATCTATTTGTGTATCATATTTCATTCAAATTCATTGGGCAGTTTTACACACACACATATTTCTTAACAAAGTTTCTCATTTACAACAATATTATTAAATAGAAGATCAAACAATAATTATCAACAAACAAGCATGTATTGTAAAAAGGGCAGACGAATTCAAGCCCATGACCATCGACAGTACTAATCCACATTTCATCTACTGATCTATTGGCCTTTCAAATGTATATTGATCAAATACACAGAGTAAGATTTTAATTGTAGCACATCAAAATTAATCTCACTAATTGCACCACAATTAATGTCATATAATTGCCATTGTAGTTGTTAACAATTTTAACGAGAGATGATTATATTAACAAACTAAAACTTTCCATTGAAATTATTAGAGTGATCTATATATAATATAAGGTTCGGTAAAATCAAATACGGAGATTTTGGGCATATGATATGATTTACTGCTTATGTATAGACGTTTAGCGAGAAAAATAATTGTCATACTCGAAAAATAACTTGTTTTATATGAGTTTGCGTTGAGCGGAGATTTACCCTTTATGAATTGATTTTTTTTCTTTAAGTATAACAATAATTTTTTTGCGTAATCGTGTTTATGTGAGCAGTAGATCACATACCCAAAATATCCGTAGTCGATTTTACCAAACCTTATATAGAGCGTTAAGAAATCTAGTAAAATTAAGCAGACGTTTCAATTGAGATTCAGATGTCTATCTCTATTTTCAATTTACTCTAAATATGTCCTCTTTTATCTTTATATATAAAAACCTATTTGTTGATAATTTCATCATGTATTATTTTTAATGTGCCAAAGAAACTTTACAAGAGATAAAGTGCTCAGGTAATAGTGTATGGTAGACTGTATCTAAGTCATCTTATGACTTAAACGTCAGCTACAAAATAACTCTATCTATGTCCAGGAGTAGACATATTTTTGCTGCAATGACGACTACAAAATGACCTACATCTATCAGTAGTCTTATTACTAAAACAAAAACGGCTCTACAATTTTTTTCTGATAAAACAAAAACTCCAGGAATTGTAAAAGAGATGCATCAGAAAGCGTGAAAAAAATTTTTCATTCACAAATCAACTGTATTATTCAACGGAACTCATAACCGAGTGTTTTTCCCGATATCCACCATATCAATGCCCACCGCATTGTCACGTTTACCACATAATGTGAATTGCTTTTACAATAAATAAAATTCTATAAGAGGATTAATATTACAAAGGTACATGCGCATACCTTTTTAAATTGACGTAAATATTACATTGCGGCAAAATTTACTCTACCTACGAAATATTTCACGTCTTTATATTTCTATAAAAAATAGAATTTTGTTAGAAATTACACAAAAACTGTACGAAATGTTTGAACTTAACACAAATATTGGAAGCCAAATTATACACCATCAACGGTCGGAACAACTACACCAACTACCTAAACTACGAGTACACCAACTACCTATTACGGGCATACTTGAGTTACTCAATCAAGGTTAGCTCAATCAAAATAAATATCGAGCAGCGAGTACGATTAACTAATAGTCTCCACAGACGTTCAAGTAACTTGATCACTGGTTAAAATGATTCATACAAATGATATTTGCTCTACAAATTCAGATTCTATAGAAGATTGGAAACACTATATATATAGCATAGGAGGTATATGATCTAAAATATGATAATATTACATAGTTTTTATTTTACTTGCTATTTAACTACAATTTTTTGTGGGCTAATGTGCCAAATTATGCTCAGATAGTAATTTATATACTACATAGTACATGCTACCTACTTCTTTCTGGTCTACAGGTGTACCCTCTACGATATGGAAATAGTAAAGTAAACTCTATGGCTAAAAGCATTTAATCATTGTCGAAAACAACCTGTGAAAGTATGTGATAAATAAATTACATGTTAAATTTTGTATTTGACTTAACAATTGGACGTTGGAGCTGCTTGAATGTATGTAACGGCTATAATGCTCTATCTCACGGACGCTCAGGGGAGTCGTGACGCAACAAAACCGGCACAATGGCAGGCCTCGTACAAGTGACTATTTGACGGACTCTCGGTAATTACAACCCGAGTACCACAGCACAGACAACAAAAACCTTAATAATAGACATACATGAGAAACTTATTTAACAGCCGGTGTGCGACAAAAACTATTTTAATTGCATTAGATGTACATTTGATGTGATATTGTAAATCGTTGGTGTATTGTAGATATAAACATAAATTGAGAGGTTCTTAAATGACCAAAAAGATTATAAATATAAAGATTTTCTTTAGTTTATTTTACTTCTCGAAACTCTATATTTTTGTAACGAGATTTATCAAGTAGACAAGATCTATCGAGGATAAACTTAAAATAACAACTTATTTTTAAGATTATTCTAATAATTGTGTACCTAAATGTAGGTAGGTACCTACAATTGCGTTGGATTTTCCTCCAAAAAAATGTATTAAGTAAGTATAAGAAATATAAGTATTATGCATCCGGCTCATTACAAATTAAATGATCATACTTGTAATGTAGAGAACATTTACACTTAAGTTATACTTAATATTGTAAACTCAATAGCTTTACGAGTTGATAAAGAGCCTTGTTTATATCGACTCTTGGAGTTTCAACTATCGACCGAAGACTCAATTTGCTATGGTGACTTAAACATTTTAAGAGCTACTCAAAGCTTACTATCTTTATAACTCTAGCGTTACTTTGAGCAGAACTTATAATTTTTAAGAACCGTCGAGGTATTCCGTTGTATGACTTAACTTGTAAGACTGCATTTAAAATTTAACATAATAATGTAGAGCAACGAATCTTCATAAACAATTGCGGTATGACGGCGGGCATGAAAAACAATCCATTAATTGCTTATTCACCTCTAGATTGTTATAATTGACGCCAATAAAAAACGACCCCGAACTCTAGCGTGACCAATAAATATTAAATACCGCCGATGTAGAGTCTGAGGTTAATCAAATTAGATGTGGATCTCCACTCGTTACATCAATAATTGATATTAATTATTCAGTTGATCGTTTGTCTATTGATTTCCATAAGACTTGAGTGCATTATCTTGTACTTATTATTACTTGTAAATGTAAGAAATTTGTTGTCGCTCTATATTTTTTCATTATAATATTATAGTTACTGTTGTTTGCCATTCAATATTTCTATGATGCAAACTTTTATATACCCGAGTAGATTATAGGTAATAAGAAAAAAAAGTTCCAATTAAAGTTGTAGGGCAAATAAATAGCATTTACCTTAGGTCGACAAATCATTAAATTTTTACAATTTTAATATACTTATCATTTTTATTGTATAATTGGAATATAGATAATTTAATTAAAAAATAAAAATTAATATCTTATCATATAACCACTCTTAAAATTTAAAATTAAATGTAGAGCTATTATTACAATAACTTACAGTAGTTCATTATTAAAAAAATTATATTTCGAAAATATATTTTTTAACAACAGTTTTATTTGGGCACCCAATCTTATCCGTAACCAAATTTAAATGCCATAATACTTTTTAAGTTTTCCAGCTTATCTATCCGGTGCGAACTACTGACAGCTCATACATTTTTATTCAAGTAAAACTACGCGCATGTAGAGCTGTGATGTAGAGTACACGCAATAATTGGCTGGTTAAAATACCAGTTACACCTCATAGAGGCTAAAATTAGTAAAAAGTTTTCCCAGAAAAAAACATAAATATTGCGATGAAACATTTAAAGTCATCCATTATTTCTACAGAAAATCGTTGATAAGCCTTTTCAGCAAGAATTCCAATTACCTAGAAAACAACAGCACATCTCACAAGCACAAACACTGATCTCGTCGGAAAACGCACATACACAATTTTCCGACCACCAGTTACGGACACGGCGTCGGTCGCGATACGGCAAAAGGCTGCACAAACATACACTGCCTCTGCGCGCGATAGACTGACGTCTCGGCTCTCAGGCGGGCTCTCGAGCGAGCGGGACGCGCGGCGGGCGTGCCGGTCCGCTGCGCGCGCATGCCGCCTCTCGCTCTCGCCCCTCGAACCTACGTATGTCTGTCTCTGTCGAGCACGCGCGAGCACACCTTTCGTTCCCGAGACAGGTGTTCCTGCCCGTGTGTGCGTCCAGATACGAAGACCCTCGTCTGTATGCGCGCTTCCTGCGGCGGCGGATCGTTTTTTATGCCCGACAGAAATTATAAAAAAGTAAATGGAGGGAAAATTAAATAAAACGTTTACAATGAAGCGCTTTCCTTTGCGCTTTGAATGATTCAGTGTGCATATTTTTCAGGGTGTGTAGTCGCGAAGATCTCGTCGGGGGAGTGATTACGGTGCTTTTTACGGATGTTCAAGTGATGTAGGTGGGCGTAATTAGGCATGGGGCGGAAGGCATATTGATTGCGGTGACGCGGCTTCGCGAAAGAATCGATATTTTTGTATTAAAGGTGGCACGCGACATGTCCGGTCGCGGCCGGCGCGCGGCGTGCGTCCGCGACTGTAACCTGCCGCATGCCGCGTGCCGCGTGCGTATCGATCCGACTTAACTTTGCCCCTACTTTATGGTACACTAACTTGTACGAAACTTACTGACTCTACTTAATTCCTTTGCAAACTCTACTTAAACTCCAAAAACGAAAAATTGCAAATATAACAATATTTTCTCAATTTCACAAATAAAACCTGTATATAAAGTAGCCTGTCGTCATAGTTTTTTGGTATTTATGTCTAAAAAATATTCAAATCAAATATGACAACAATGTACAACACTGAAAACTTTAAAACAAATATCAACAAAAAATTTTAATTTAATAAAAAAAATACTCCCAAAAATAATGAAAAACTTAAGAATATTTTCATGAGATAAACAATTCAAATGCAACAAAATTATACATGTTTAGTATCGCAATAGTTACAAGATACTTAATGTTACGAACTATGAAAAACATCCCCCCCTAATAGCAGACCTTTTATAATTTGCAGTTGCTCTATTGGAAGTATTAATAATTAAAAATTTATTTTCTCTTCGTCACGTCGATGAAGAATACTTACTTAGTTACTTTACGATAATATTAATTTACCACGCTACAAATGTAGAGATACTTTCAAATTTAAATTATTTTTAACCTAATTATATACGTTTCATTTTTAAGGTTCCGTAGTAGTTACTACGTTATACTTATAATATATTATACTGCGTTAAAACTAAAAAACTACGTTTGCTCTAACCGTCTGTTTGTCAGTCTGTCCGTCCATCCTCCCAAGCTAACTTCGGTAATTATGAATATAAATAGACGAAATTTTGTTTATTTATAGTTTGATACACTTAACTTTTGGCATCATATATTAATAATTATAATCTTGTATTTTAAGGGTGGCTCCCCATACAGTGGTACTCCTCCGTAGTGGGAATGTCATTTTTTTTCATTTGATCATCCTCCATAGTGGTTTACGAGTTCGTCCCTGGTATTTCTAAAATGTAAGAGTTAGAAACTTGTAGCTTTTCATGCGGATAGATCATGCTAAAAACTCTTTAGGAAAATGATTTTGAGTAAAAGTTTTGGAAATTATTATCTCAAACAGTAAATTTATTGTATTTAATCATAACCTGTAAGTTTTCCGAATAAAAAAATATATTAAAAAAACCTAACCAAGCTAAGGGAATGTCATTACTTTAAAAGTATGGTCCATACTCTTTATTCCTCAAAAGAGAATACAATTATTCACTTACATTGAAAATATATATTATTAAAGATTTATTTGACAGCGGCGCATGTTTACATTAAATAGACACCAGAAAATAATACAAAATATAAGTGTGTGTCTTGCGAAGTTACGATAATTACTTGTGGTTTATGTCAACACAAGCAAACGGCTGTGATCCACATAATAACCATTATAAATATTCATAAAGCATAAATGTCCAATGAGAGGTATCGAAGATTTGCTCTTAGCAGAAATTTTGTTATTTTAGCGTAGCGTAGGTTCGTGACAGATTAGAACCCTGGTATTAGTATATTATGTTAACCTACCAATGAGACTTTTATGATTTTTCATGTATGTACCTACTGAAGTATGACCACTATCTCAATCTCTTTCGTCGTTTTTCATACATCATCTGTCATTTGCATAGAAAAACGAAGATATCCGAGGGTCACTAGCAACGTGGTTTTACTGTACATTAATATTATTATTATTACGGCCTCTATGGCTTAGTGGCATAGCGCGTCCGTGCTCAAGGCGGAGGTCGCGGCTTCAAATCCCGCCGAAGGTACAAAAAGATTTCCGTGTACTTGGGTCATAGATGTTAATGAAATATGTACTTATATAATATAATAAAAATCTTAAATATATTTAATACGTATAGTATAAAAGTATTAAATATACCTCCCGTTGGCTGGTCCCCGTAACACAAGTTCATAGCATACTTAGCACGGGCCAGATTGACGTGGTGTGAAGCGTCCATAGATATTACTATTTTTACGGAAGCAAACAATGTAAAAAAACATCGTGAGAAAACCTTTGTGTGTGCGAACTAACAATCTTCGATGACACGTATCCAACCCACAATAGCCTAGTGTGCTTCAGCCTGTCCCACTTAATATAAGACCGAGTCCTGGCAGAAGAGAAGTTAAAAGTCGAAGGTGATGATGATACTTATTTTGATATGTACACTTAGCTATAAACAAAGATTTCAAAACTAAAGATAGGCTAAGACGTACATTTGACAGAACAAATCATTATACAATAAAAAGTTACGTCATCTTGGTTTTCACCATACCTCAAATGTCAGCCATCTTGATTTCACCATACTTCAAATGTCAAAATCGCCCCAAAAACTCCAAAAGTGGGGCCATTTAAGTGGATACAGTTTTTGCCCCAACCTGCGTCGTCTATTATATATACGTCTATGGCTATAAAGCAAAAGTGAATACACTAAGGGCATTAATAAATAGTTACTACGTACCAGATACGAGGGCGGGTCAATAAGTCCGTGACTTTTGGAATAAAACACAGATTTTTTTGATAAATAAATCATTTTATGTTTCAACGTAGTCCCCCTTGAGCTCTATACACTTTGTCCAACGCTTCTCCAATTTTTTTATCCTATCCAAAAAATATGATTTGTCGAGGTCCTCAAAATAGGCCTTTGTTTGCGAGATGACTTCATCATTGGAGTCAAATCTTTTTCCACCGAGCCATTTTTTCAGGTTTGGTAACAAGAAGTAGTCACTAGGAGCCAAATCTTGAGAATAGGGTGGATGTGGGAGCAATTCATAGCCCAATTCATGGATTTTTGCCATGGCAACTGCACATGTGTGCACCCTTGCATTGTCTTAGTGAAAAAGAACTTTTTTCTTGGCCAAATGAGGTCGGTTTTTTTTCAAATCCTCATTAAAGCGGTCCAATAAGTTGGCATAATATTCCCCATTAATTGTTCTTCCCTTTTGAAGATAGTCAATGTGGATTATCCCACGTGCATCCCAAAAAACAGTCGCCATAACTTTATTGGCTGACAAACCCACCTTGGCCTTCTTTGGCGCCGATTCACCCTTAGAAACACACTGTTTTGACTGTTGTTTGGTCTCTGGTGTATTGTGATGGATCCATGTTTCGTCCACGGTTAAAAAACTCCTCCATATTGTGATTAAACAACGCCAAACCTTCCTGTGAAGTTGTTACACGATTGCGTTTGTGGTCGACTGTGAGCAAACGCGGCACCCATCTTGCGGAAAGCTTTCTCATGCCCAAGTGATCATTCAAAATTGAAACCACTGAGCCATGCGAGATGCCTATGGCTTCCACAATCTCTTGCACTTTCAATCTTCGGTCGGCCAACACCATATCGTGAATTTTTTCGATTGTTTCGGGTGTAGAGACCTCAACTGGGCGTCCAGGACGTTCGGCATCTTCAGCAGCAGAGAAAAAAAGGACCATAAGTACGCGTACAAAGAGTCGAGATTATGATGCCGCCTGTGCGAGTCACGTTACACGTGAATCATGCGTGACTGCTCACGAATGCGCCAGGGATGTACCTATGAGGATTATTGTAATTTATTTACCAATCAAAAATATTATAAAATAACATATTTTTTTTACCTTCATTGAATTCTCGATAATTAAATTTTATACTTGAAAATATCCTAAATCACTCGTGTGGTGCGGCGTGCGACAGCCGTTTGTCAATTGTACCTTATGAAGTACGCCGAGCGGTAGGCTATTTGCCTGCCACATGTCCTTGAGCGAGTGACGAACGCCTGCTAAGTGCCTGTTTCACAATACTCAATAAGTGTCGGATAGCCTATTCGGTAGTTTTGTCACTGCTTACTTTATATAGAGGGACAGAGTCAAAACATGCAAATAAGCTATCTGACACTTATCAGTAGATTGTGAAACAGGTCCTTATAGTCCAAAGCAATATGTTAGCCAAATAATAAATAATCAATAACTTATACTAGCACGCACTTACGTATGAGCTTAGATGGGAATTCTTTATGACGATCCAAAAGGAAATCTTGTATTCCTTTAGATTCTAAGAACGCTGTCTGTAACAATGAAATGAAACTACAAAAGGAAAGTTACGACGGAATCAAGGAAGTAAAATATATTATTGTCTTAATTAGATATTATAGTTAATCTTAATATAGACAATTGTAGGAAAGTAAAAATAAAAATGCTATTTGTTGTCATTGCCAAATGCACATATATTTTTGGCCACACAATTAGTTTATAAAAATCTAATTAGTTAATTTAAATATTTTGTATTGCTTTATATGTACAATGAGTTAAATATAAAAATAGAAAAATACTTTTCTCAACGTCGCAATTATTCGCAGACACAAAAAGAGCACATTCCCTAATCCTCGTCTTAATATCGTCTGCCATTCTTTCACTTTCCTTATTTTTTTAATCAAAGCATAAGACAAAAGGTATGGAACATACGATATAAATTACGAAATGCCATGAGCTAATATAAGTCAGTTGACATTTCTCATAAATGGTATAATATTCTGAGTACAAGATTATGAAAATATGGAGTAACGAAATTGTTATGTTTTGAGTGATGAATCGCTATATAACGAGTTGTAAATAAAAGGCGATAAGTTGGTGGCGCTATCTTTGTTTCCAATCTTTTATCGTTTATTTTATTATTTATGTCTATTATTTTTGGCGGTCTACGCCCAGTATTTTAGATGCACATTGCACATAAAGACTTTCTTTAAACGAAAAATAATTTCATTGCTTCATTGCGTTTTCACGTTTAAACCTCAAACAAAAAGTCCATTTTATTCCGGATAGATATTGGTACAGGTAATCTTTATTCAAATTGTAGCCGTAGTCGCGGGCCAAAGCCAAAATGGTTTGTATAGAAATGTTATTGTCATTGATACAAAATACAAACAGCTTTCTTATGCCTTTATTTATATGTTCATTCGGAGATAAATCATATTCGCAGTAACAACATTTAGTCCAGAAGTTGGGACTACTTAGCGGGCGCGTTTTATTATGAATAGCAGCGGAACTAGTATTTTGCGGTCTCCCTCTGGAGCTAGACACAAATTAATGGCCAAGCTTTCAGCTAGAAATTAATGTAATGCACCCAGGTTACGTAGCCAAATTGTTGGCGTTCAGTAAATTTTACAGCGCATCGTGAATTCGGTAATTTAATTTTTGATGCATTGGATGTGTGACCAGGCATGCTCTATCGCGCAGTTTGTGGACAGGTGCATGCACTAAGCACCTAAACAACACACTAACGTGCAGCGGCGGGAGTTGGAGCCTTAAGAGTTAAATATAATATAGATAATATAATATGTACGAGGATCATAGATATAAAATTATACGAGGATTATAAAAATTCTGGTTGAATAAGTTGAGAGTTTTGACTCATAATAAATGAAGTACGAAGAGTTTTAATTCTTCAAAATACCTGCATAATATCAGCACAGAGTAGAAAATATATATACGTACAGAGAGACAAATGTGAATTTTTTTTGTGTCCCCCTCAACAGCTCACAATTTTACCACAAAAACGTGGACATACCGTATGCTTGTAGTAGTGCAATCAAATCGAAAGCTAACTATATAGCTGTTTATCTGTACCTTTTTCTTTAATCTGTGATATCAGTAATGCGGATGTCATGATTTTTTCCGTATTTATATATTTTTCTTTTTAGATATAACCTCAACTACAACAAGTAAGTGTACTATATCCTACTAATATTATAAATGTGAATGTATGTGAGGATGGATGAATGTTTGTTACTTTTTCAAGCAGAAACTACTGAACGGATTTTGATTAAATTTGGTATGGTAGTAGTTTAGGCTTTGGATTAAAACATAGGCTACTTTTTATCCCGTAAAAGTACAGTATTCCCGCGGTATATCCGTATCTAGTAATTTATAAATAGCAATATTCCAGCTTGTCTGTGGAATCCGTGCCAATCTGTGGAATTCACTAGTAGCAGATGGTCAGTCATAAAATGGTCAGCGTCAATAGCAGCGTTTATTGAAATGTATGAGTTTACTAATTAGTAGTTACTAGGCGTTGAACTACTACAGTTTAGAGTTTTATTATAGTTGCCACTACATTAATTATGAGTATGACTTGGCTGTAACAAGCCATTTAGACTTTGCTAAGTCTATAGTGGCTGCTATCCTATAGTTAATCAGTCTGACTATGATATGAACTAGAATAAATAAATAACTACACCTACACCAACCTAAACCAACATACATAACCTACACCTACATCTACACCTACAACCTACAGGCTACAGGTGATGTGTGAAAGAGTTATCGACCACTGAGGGTTGAAGGTGATTAAAGTACTAATATCCCTATCACAATGGGGGTAAGTGATAAAAGGGTGATAATTTACTTTCCATATAACCCATATGTATTTTAATGTCAAATCTTAAAATAATAAAAAAATCAAAGTTAAAAAAAAAAATGGGGTGGGCCACTCTTATCACTTAGGGTATGAAAAATAGCTTGCAACCAATATTTATTTTACCCGCCGAATTCACCTGTGAAATTTCATAAAAATCAGTTAGGCCGTTCCGGAGAAGTTTTGTAACAAACACTGTGCCACGATAATTTACAATATTAGATAAACCACATCCAGGTTTGCCCTTGAGGATCAAGATTACCGTCTCAAGTAACACTCGGCATGTGATGAAACGAGCGAGTGATTAAATTGCCTGCAAGTTCCAAATGAATTAGATTGTTCTTACACATGGATCTTCTTGAAACGCTTCTCAAAATATATTATAAATTATTTCTGTCATACTATTTTGTTTTTTTTAATAGTAATTTTACACATCACTGTATATCTTATCGTACAAAATATAAAATAGAATCTTCCTAGCATACCCACACATAGGAAAGCCGTGCGTCTGCTTGTTTCTTAAAGTGCGGTCGCGGAACACGTAGAATGTAATACATTGTATTTCGCGATATGTACATTTCGCGATAGCAATGTATTTCATAAAAAATAACATCAAATTAAAGATTCTGTATTTTTTCATCCACAATTACAGATGTAACTATAGTGACTGAATTATGGATAAAATAAGAAAAAAAAGGTTTTCGGAAGTTTTGGTATTACAAATTACAAAGAAAAAGAAAATCTATTGCAAATAACATTTATTACTTTTACAGTGTGTTAGTTTAATACATAAATATAAAACAATTTAAATAATATAAAAAGCTTATTCCAATTGGTCTCCATTGGCTGCAATACAGTCCTTTAAACGTTGAGGCCAGTTATCAATAGAAGCACGCACTCTTTCCATGGGAAAATTCTTCACTGCCAATCGTACGGATTGTTTTAGGGACTCCAAATTATCATGGCGTTTAGAGCAAGCCGTACGCTCTAAAACTGACCATAAATCATAATCCAGCGGATTAAGATCGGGACTAGACGACGGCCAGTCTTCAGCTCTGATGAAGTCCGAAACGTTCGTTTCAAACCAAGACTGCGTAGACCGAGCTTTATTACCCGGCGCCGAGTCTTGCTGGAAGGACCATTCTTGGTTATAGAACATAGTGTTGTTAAGGGGCTTCACTACCTTCTCAATAATGGTATCTTGATACACTTGTGCCGATGTTTTGATACCTTTTTCACAAAAGTATGGCTCAGTCACTTCTTCATAGCTAATACCCCACCAAACCATCGCTGAAGTCGGATAGTGCCCACGTTGCACTCTGTCTCTCTGTCTGAAGCTTCCTTAGAGCTTTGAGCATTAATACGGTGGTCATTTTGTTTGTTAAAATGTTTCTCAATTGTAAAAAAATCCATAAACAAAAATTTTCTGTGACCTCCCTTTGCGTACCGCTTCAGTAATTGTTGCGATTCTACCACCCTATTCTTTTTTAAATTATCAGTTAAGAAATGACCAGTACTCTCTCTCAGTCTCTTATAAGTTCTAAGTCATCTTTTAAAATACGCGACATGGTTCTAGGTGCTATCTTCATCTCCCGAGATAAAATGTTTTGCTTTCGGACAGGATTTCTTAAAATTATATCCCTTACTGCTTTGACCACATTTTTCGTACGAACACTACGTGGACGGCCAGATCTTTTTCTGTCACAAGCAGAGGAGGTCTCATTGTACCTATTAATAGCCCGGTATACAAACATTTTACTAATACCAAGCGTATGGAGAGTTTTGAAAATTGCATTTGGCTCGATACCTACTTTGTGTAATGCAATCACAGCGATTCGGTTCTCTTTATCACCCTACTCCATTTTAATATCGCAAAATATTGTACAATATATTGGCGCCAAAATGAGAAAACGCAATGAACAATCATATAAAAATGACAGATTCCAAATTCAAATGTGTAACAGTATTTATGGCCAGATATACACACATATATATATATATACATATATATATATACATATATGTATATATATATATATATATATATATATATATATATATATATATATATATATATATATATGGGGACAGGGCCGTCTTTCACATGTTCAATCAGCGGGGATGTCCCTAGTGGTATCACAGTATCCCAAAGTCACGCTTTAACTTTGTCCGTGCCAGTTCGATAAAATATTTATGCTATACATACTCTGCCTTTGAGCGTATTTCACAATGACAATACCAACTTTTCCTAGTAATGAAACTTACTTACATTAAGGTAATGCCTTCCACACTTGTTCAATTACATGTATGTGTAAATATCGTAGACACTATTAGATTATTTAGACCTAACAATGTATTATTTGAACACTAACTTTTTTCGTCCAATTTTCTAAAACTCTTTCCATCCGCTTCCACAAAACGAAACTCTACTAGGTCTTTGAACTGTTCCTTAATAATGAGCAATTTGTATTTTAATCAAAACATACACACACCGGCATATTTAGCGGAACATAAAATAATGGTTTGATATCAGTATCATATAAGGTTGCTGGCTGGTTTATACGTCATTTAATTTAAAAAGAAATATTTTCAAATTAAGAAAACAACTGAACATCACATTTTATGCAATTTTTTTAATTTTATTCAAATCCACCTTATCTGGAGCGA
Organism: Phengaris arion; assembly: GCA_963565745.1. Lineage (NCBI taxonomy): Eukaryota > Metazoa > Arthropoda > Insecta > Lepidoptera > Lycaenidae > Phengaris > Phengaris arion. Next base: position 12,898,468 of record OY751445.1, on the reverse strand, counting down.
ACTTAGAGTATTTCTTTCTTCTGAATTTGATTTAAAATTTCATTGAAATACTGTTTTTTGTTAGTTTTTTTTTAATCGCGTATCTTTTTTGAGTTAAGGACTGAATTATGCCTGACTTAGCCCCAACGGAGATTGCCTGGGCACTCGAAATGCGAAGAAATGGTCAAACCTACAGAGTGATATCCAGAGATCTTCGTCGACTAGTTTCAACGATCCATCGCAGTATCCAACGGTTCAGGGACACCGGTACTTATGTGATAAGAGCAGGACAAGGCAGTAAAAGACGCACTTCGAATAGGGATGATCGTTTCATTCGGCTTCGTGTACGTAGGAACCCCCGTTTGACGGCCGTCCAAGCCCGACATGAGTTAGAAGCAGTGCAGGGTGTAACCGTAAGTGAGCGTACGGTACAAAGAAGGTACGAAGAAGCTGGTTTGGGTTCATTTGTGCCCGCCAAGGGTCCAAGGCTCGAGGTAAATCGTCGTAGAAACAGATCAACTTTTGCTCAGGAACATCGACTTTGGAACGCGGACCAATGGAGTAAGGTTTTGTTTAGTGATGAGTGCAGAATTCTCTTAAATCAAATTGACGGCAGGCAAAGAATATACAGACGCAAAGGAGAACGATACATTCAGACAAATTTTGAAACTACAGTTGCATACGGTGGTGGATCAATAATGGTTTGAACGGGCATTTGTTTGGGAGCTCGCACAGACTTGGTAGTGATTGACAGAGGGAGTCTGACTGCAGACCGCTATATCAGAGAAGTTTTCGAAGAAAATGTTGTATCTGTTCTTAATGTGATCTCATTTTAAGTAAAACAAATGAAACTTTAAATAACAAAAGAAGTGTAGTAAGTAGATTTTAAAATAAAACCATATTTTTTTAATTATGGACCTTTTTTTTGTGTTCCGCTAAATATGTGTGTTTATTAACATAAAAAAAATGCTAAATATCAAGAAAATTATAACACAAGTACCTTTTTTTATGCAAAAGCTTTTTAAAAGTCCAGTTTCTAAATTCGTAAACTAAACTAAAACATTTTAAAATGATAACGTCTACCTCTGCTACTCATTTCAACAGTTCTTTTTGTATATTGTATTCAAATTGTATACATCACGTTAGTACCATTAAAATCTACACTAATATACTTTGAAAGCCTAGATAAGCTATCTGCTGAAAATGTTTTAATTCGCATCTTTTGTCGAGTTCCTGTATGCGTAGCGTTTCTGCTTAAAATGAACGCACGGATGTGGAGCTATGTTCGTAAAATATGCATGGTTTTTTTTACTATGTTATTATTTTATATTTTACATACTACGTTGCTACTGTTTTTGTTGATAATTATTATCTACTGGCTGTCCCGACACACGTTGTTCTGCCTTGACTATGAACCGAAATAAAAAATAACTGCACCTACACCTTTAATATTTCTCACGGTTAAAACCTCGCCTAAAGTTCTTTAATCATTTCATGACCAAAATTAGCCCAATCGGTCCAGCCGTTCTCGAGTTTTAGCGAGATATTGGCATTGAATTCCATTTTTATAATATATAAGAAGATTAGAATAAGGTAACAGACGATACTGAAAATAATAAAAGTTAAAAAAGCATTTAATTTCTGCATGAATGCTTATTATCTAATAGCGATAAGTAGAGGCTACACTTTCCAGCCCTTTATGTAATACAGGCATAACTATGAGAATTTCTTTCACCTCACAATATATATACTCTCAAAGGAACGATAATATACGTAATTATCTGTGGTTTTATAATGTGTATCCTAACTTATTATAAATGGGAAAGTTTGTGAGCATGGATGTATGGATAGATGGATGTATATTACTCTGTCACGGAGAAACTACTGAATTGATTTTGATTAAATTTGATATGGTAGTAGCTTGAGCTCTGAATTAAAACATATGCTACTTTTTATCTCGAAAAAGGACAGTGTTCCCGTAGGGATACTGTTTTTACACGGGTGGAGCCGCGGGCAACAGCTAGTATTTCATAACGAAGCCCTTAAGGCGAAGATCCCCACATATCTTCGTGAGGACTTGGCACTTAGGTACATTAACTTCTCACTCAATGGCAACGCCAGCCAAAACTTTTACAACACTCAAAGAGATTAAAATGCTTATCGTGCGAGTTGTTCTTGTTTTGTACAGCCTCCACTTTCCTCTCCTTTCACTAGATCTACCCGAAACGATAACGATCTTGTACGCCTTTTAATTTAGTCGTGATTTTTTTATAAGCTGCGATTTTCGTGGATGCATTTTAAAATGTATAATTGTGCTAAATGCTACTGAAGATACTTTTTGTTACTACTAGCTTTTATTACAAGCTTTTAATTAGTTTCACTTGTCCCTTTGTGTGTAATACTAATTCATGTAAGATTTTAACCCATTTCCCGGTTTCCAATTAAGCTGAAATTTTGCATGCATGTGTACATCGCCATCGTCTCCATTCAAGATCTGACTATGGAGCCGGAAGGTGGTCATAGAAACTCCGTTATAAATAAGTCTCTTTTAAAAAAAATGTTAATCACAATTTAGTACTGCGTCCATTTAATCAATTGTACCCGGATTAGTAAAACTGCTTGACATCGCTTCACGTGGCACTCAATCTTTAATTTTCATATTTCTTATGAAATCTGTAATTTCATAATCATTTTATTTAAAATGTTAAATAATATATCTTACCGTGACTTTGCTATATGATATACAAATATTAGGTAAGCATTCAGATTCTGTGATTATCATTTTGTCACTAATAATGTTGCCCGCGGCTCCACTCGCAGGTGAAGTGTAAACACTGTACTTTTTAAACGTAGACAGTCCAGTCTTTTCGGAGCCTATTTAATGCAAGCAAACAAACAAACATTTCCACTTTATTAAATCAAGTATAAATCATAGTATAGAATTATAGATAAGTCAAAAATGAGTTTTTCTTATATCGCAATTAGGTTTAAAGAGATTAGGTAGGTAATTTTTGAAAAGGTCAAAATTACGGCATTAAAATAAATAACAATTTCGATAGGTATTCTGTAAATTTTCAATCAAATTAAAAATGATACACAGATACTAAAAATTATTAGTGATGAACAATATTATTTAAGTTTGAATAGCTATTAATATAATTAATCATTCAACTGTTTAAGATGTGAGAACACTAAACACGTGTACGGGCTACGCGCGCCCGCTTGTAGCACCCCTACCACTTGCGTAGCACATCCGTAGACGTGTGCCCAACTTTTCACGGGGATAAAGCAACCTAGCCAATTTAACTATTCATTTATGACAAACGAACAGAAATTTGCAACGAATATAAAGCGTATTTTTATATACTTATGTAGAAATAAAAGTCGATTGCGAAAATTATATTTATCTCACTGTATAAAAAGGCGAAACCATTAATTTTTAAAGCTCATAATATTATACTGTTGTTGTGAAAAATGAAAACTTAATGCACATAGTACGTTAAAAATACGTTTTCATAATGTACGTGAACATTTTGAGCTTTATATTTTTCAGTGTTTTTAATTTCCAGTGTATTCAATCAGTTAATTGTATATTTTATATACAAATACAAGAAACTATATAGCTTTCCGTTGATATTTGTAGTTTATGTTTGAAATAAAATAACTTTCATATCTTGAACTTATATCCGCTGGAGTAGGTTTGGTGAATGAAGGTATTTGGAACAATTTAATAAACAGGCATGGGGAATGGGAGATATTGAGCAAAAAATCACGTACAAGTTGTTTGTATAGTGTTAAGAAGCTACATACTAAAGTATAATAATAATAATAAGACAGTTAAAATCATACCAATAATCATATCGAGTACAGGCATCATTCCAAAAACATTAAATACTAGTCTTCACACACTCAACATTCACACACTTATACGAGTATTACATTACAAAAAGCTGTAATTCTAAATAAGTGTCGAACTGTCCGTAAATTCTTATCTATTAATTAGCATAATATTTTACCTGAAGTTGTTTGGCCACAAGCCCGCAACTTCAGTGACAACCCACAAAGAAGAATAGAAAATTTTAAAATAATAATAATATCTCTGGACGCTTCACATCACGTCGATCTGGCCCCGTGCTGAGTATCCGAAGAACTTGTGTTACAGGTACCAGACAGGTACACTATCTATCTATCTAATGGCCTTAACGTTATGTTACCTATGGTACGGGTACCAGACAACGGAAATATATTTAATACTTTTATATATTATTTATTATAATTTTATATATTTATATATATAAAAATCTTTTATAATATATATAAAAGATTTTTATTATATTATACACATATTTAATACACATCCATAACCGGGATTCGAACCCGCATCCCCCGGCTTGAACACAACGCGCTGAACTACTGAGCCACGGAGGTCATCGAATCGGTCGTGAGTATGTATTTCAATATATTTTTAAATACAAAATACTAGCTGACCCGTGCCCTCTTCGTTGGGCGTTAAACATTTTTACTTGTGATGATGATGATGATAAAAGTATCCTAAGTTACTTTTATAAAATCAGCTACCTGCCAGAGAAAGTCCCGTCAAAATAGGTCCAAACGTTTCAGAGATTAGCCGGAACAAACAGACAGATAGACAGACAAAAATTTTAAAAATTGTTTTTTGGTCTAGGTACCTTATTATATAATCATATGCGTTTAGTGCAAAGCTTATAATTTGAAACTATAAGCAGAAACATACATTTTATTTATTAGTATAGATTGTAAACCTTCTCTAAATTATCAAATCACAGAATAAATGTACGAGATTTAAAAATGAGTAACGTCAGAAATCTGTTCAGAAAAGTTATATTTCCCGACATTAAAACATTCGCAGGGTCATTATGCATTCCCATACATTTAAATAAACGGCGCAGGCACTCCCAAAAAGCTGGGGCTAATTGCACTAAGATACCGACCTTCGCTAATACGATATGTGTAACACGGGCGCAGTAAAGCCTTAAAATATTCGACGTAAATAAAACTGGTCATAACACGACTCTCGATCCTAAAACGGCACGTCAAGATCCAATTTCGTATGCGCGGGTCGCATTTTAGGCTGTTTTTGAGTCATGTCGCCCTAATGGAAATTGTTAGCCGTGCCCGAGTCGTTATGCTCTGCAAATGTACATAATGTGTCGTCAAAAGGGTGAGATATACTTTGGAAGCCTGTGATTTCGTTCGCAGCGATGATTCGCTGAGACTTAACGGCTATTTAAACTTTGGACCCGAAACCAGAAACTGCTCGGACAATTTAATTAGCTATATTTATTTTTGTTACCTTAAAATGTCTCTCAATATTTTTCTCGCAACCTTCCCTTAAAGAGCTGGTTTCTGTTTATCAGGCCTGGTTTCCTAGGCTAGTGTTGCCGTCATATAGCGGCCATAATACGGCGGTCAATAAACGTTTTCCATGTTAAAACGGTGACTATTACCGCAGACCTCTCTAGGAAATCGTGACATTTTGTTTATATAAAAAATATTCATTCGCCGCTGTATTACGGCCGCCATATGACGGCAACGCTATCCTAGGAAAACAGACTCTAAGCGCTTTTAAAGGCCCGCTTTGCTAAAACTTAGTGGAAGTTATGGAATCGTAGTATGGTATTGCGATCGGAGTATAATTTTACAGAACATAATACATAAAACACAGCCATAGAAATGATTAAATGATTAATTGAATTTTGTTTACTGAATAACTAACATGGTCTACAGAGTCAAAAGCCTTATCTTAATAGCGGATATAGTAACCTTAAATTCGATTAAAAAATAATTCAACAACATTATAAATTGATTTGGGAAAAGCGTAAGTCTCCTCAAAATTTTCACCCGGTTTTGCTACTATGTATGCGTGACATTAAGGTTTATTTTGTTTGGTCACTGACTAGATTTATCGCACAAGACATGTCTAATATCTCTGCTCTCCATACTCCTATATAGGACCTATCAAAAAACTTTTTCGTAAACGCATCCTTATCCTTACAATTTTCTTGTACTTTGTATATAATAAAATGAGTAAGACTTTTCGTGTTGTATAAAAACTATAAATGAATCTTTTAATTATAAATTTTTAAAGAAAGGAAATTCTTGAAGATATGTTAGTGTTATTTTCTTATAATATTTAGTACTTCGATCGCCGAGTGCTGTGTATAAAAAGTGAAAAACAACAGCGATTCTTCTAAAAACATCTGTTGCGTTTTTAAAAAGAAAAAGTGTGCAAAAACAATGCTCTTATTAAATTCCTCGAGTATAATCTAGAAAAGGGAAATATTCTCCGACTCGCTTCGAAATAGCTAAGACGGGAAATAAAAACTTGAGATATTTCATAACTTTTGCAAACGATTCAATATTAAAATATATTAATTTAGAAAATAATTATAGTTATTTGTCACATTTTATTATGACTGTTTAATTAAATGAAAATAATCTAAGTATATTTATTATTGCAATTGATTTTCAGAAAAACCCACCGAAAAGTTCAAAATGTATGAGGTATTCGTATATTTATTTATTATTGCATGACTGTACATTCGAAATCTAATCGATATTCTGTAACTGAATCGGAAATGTAGTATTTGACTGACCACACCTGCTAAAACTAGTTTGTGAAAATGTTTTTAGCCTTTATCCCAAATCATAAGTAAAAATAAACTATTTTCATGCGGCATATTTGCTTTAAATGGTTATTTAATATTTGTTATATTAATTTTCATTACAAGTATTAATAAAGACATAAATTTTAAAGCCAAGGCGATGTATACTCTATTTAAGTGCCAGGCGGAACACATAATAAACTACTCCGCCGCTCCTACATAAATCTTTTCTAACTCGCTCCGGTTATCAAGTTCGATTCGACTAAATAAAGAACCCTGTACACTGGTCATCGTCATCATCATCATTGCGCTACCCATTTTATAGCTGTCGATAAAATATATTACTAATATACTGATAATCTAAGTCAGCATAATGTCTTTTTTTCACTTCGATTACCTTTTTATTGATCAAGTTCATCGAGACAGAGGTATTTTTTGGCTGTCATTTTACTTACTGACATAAAAAATACAGAGTACAATGCCTCACCAGCTTTAATACACTGCATTATTAATAATATCTATGGACGCTTCACACCACGTCCATCTGGCCCAAGTACTCGAAGAACTTGTCTCCTAATATCTTAATATTAATACTAAATATACGTTGTCTTACTTAATTATTATCTAGACTGTAACATAATGTTAGCCTTAGCATGTATTTATACAACATCCTGTTGTTCAAGATATGTAACAGCTCAACTGTAATAGTCTACTTATTGTAATTCTTAGGTAATTGCTATTATTAATTAATAATACACTATCCGTGTCCTTTTCTACTTATATAATATATGTACACTTTGATTAAGAATTGCTAACACAATATTGTTATTAAAGTTAAAAAAATAACTGCATTCATTTGACTAACTTAAAAAAGCAGACTAACTTTCTTAAAAACCAAAAAATCATAGTTTCAATTAAAAGTTGATTGTAAACCACAATCGCAACAATATAATAGCCGATGTAAATGCATAACTGTCCCTGCAACTAGTGTAATGATTGTACAGTTATAGGTAACCTGGTAATGTTCCAAAAAGCCTATTATGGCATCGGCCGCCCGCTACGCGAATGATAAACGTCAAAAAGCAGCCGCATTGCAGGATAAGCGCAGAGAGAACCGAAAAGGATGCCTATATATAAATAATTCATGCGCTGCATCGAGTTATGAGACCGGCTTTTATATTTCTTTAACTTAAGGTGTATGCGCATTAGGCGGCGATTTGGCGACACGTTTCATGACAATAGGGACCAAGCATATGTTTTAAATCAGCAAAATTCTTATATTTTCCGAAAGACAACATAAATATGGACCGAAAAATGCAAAAAGTACAGTAATCAGTTGCTAAATTAAAAAGATAAAGGACTAAAAATGATTGAAAAACAAAAATTACTGTTCAATCAACATTGTTATTTGTGACATTTTTTACTAAAACAATGATATACATAAACGCAGTATTTAAGTTAGTAAAATCAATTTGGTATTTATGTTCATACATTTTCCACTGCTGTGACGTCACTCTTGCGTCATTTTTTGTATAGACCGTTTTTAATGTTCTCCAACGATCTCCCTTTTTGTGATTGTATTTGTATTTCGTCAACGGTTGATCGTAGATATGCCATTGCAAAGATAATATTTCCTGGCTTATTATGTACTTTTTAAATAGCCAATAAAAAAACTATGCAACATATTGCATAGTTTTTTTTTTTGGCAAGATGCATACATCTTGCCTATTATGTTCTGCTGTGTTTTCTCTAAATATTATTTTATAAGACTGCAATTTTTTATTAAAATTGTATGCCTATGCGAGTATGTACTGCTTTTATGAAAGATGTTGTCTACGTATCAGACTATGTCTCAGAGCCTGTACTTCTGAATCGTTATATATTTAGATACACTGCTTCAAAACACACACACAATACTCTCTACGATAGGAGAGCCAAGCTTAGGTACAAATGAGTCAGTTTGACCAGATCTGGACCTCCCAACATTTTAAATGATTACTTATTATTTCGTTATTATTGTGCGAAGTTTTCCATGTAAGCGCATTTCAAGAACGCCCTATTTTAACAAAAAAATGCGCTAAGAGTTGAACATCTCGCAAGCTGATACCTTAATCAAAAACTTGTCTTAGTACACTCCAATGTTTTTAAAAGGCCTACCTAATGAATAATGATGAAAAAAAAACATCCCCACTTTACATGTACGAGGGCGGCACTGAAAATTTCGGGAATCAAGGAAGTGACATAACATTACTATTTAAAAATGTATTTATTGCTTTTCGAAATATTCTCCGCGTAATTTGACACATTTTTCCATACGATGGAACCAATCATTGAAGCAACCATTCCATTCGGAAGTTGGGGTCTCCAAAATGGCCGTTTTGTAGGCGTCCACAGCTTCTTCAGGTGATGAAAATCTCTGACCACGTAATTTATTCTTTATTTTAGGGAAAGTATAGAAATCATTAGGGCTTAGGTCGGGGCTGTACGGCGGATGGTCTAATAATTCTATGATTTCTTGCTCTAAAAACTCTTTTGTTCTGTGCGCGGTGTGAGAACTCGCATTGTTGTGATGGAGGATGATGCGGCGGTTGCAGTTCTCTTTACGGAGTTCAGAAACGACCTGTGGCAAACAAATGTTAGCATACCATTCTGCATTAACCGTTCTTTGTCTCTCAAGAGGAATAGTCGCAACATGGCCGGTTTTGGAGACAAACGTGGCCACCATTTTTTTTGCAACACTCCGTGAACGTAAATTTTTGTTGGCTTTAACTCATTTTCGAACACCCAAACTCGTGACTGGTTTTTTGTTTCGGGTTCGTACGCGTATATCCAGGATTCGTCACCTAATACGATATTGTATACAGCATTTGAGGATCCTGCGTGGAATCTTTCGAGAGTTCTGACGCACCAAGTAACGCGAGCCGCTTTTTGCTCTTCACAGAGCAAATGCGGTATCCATCGGGAAAACAACTTTTTTACACCTAATTGTTCATGCAAGATTATTTATATTTGACTCATGCCAATGTCTAATGTTGCCTGAATTTCGCGGTATGTCACATGTCGATCTTCCTCAATCAGCTTACGCACAGCATCAACGTTTTCAAGAAAACGTTGATGCTGTACGTAAGCTGATTGAGCCAAGTGTGACTGCAGTTTTTGGACGACCTTGACGGGGATCATCACTGAGCTTGACACGTCCACGTTGAAATTCAGCAAACCAGCGATAAATTGTGGTTTTGGATGGGGCTTCATCACCAAATGCAGAAATCATCCGGTCAACACACTGTTTTTGTGTTAAACCACTTCGAAAGTCATAATAAATCTTCGCTCTAGAATTTTCTCGAGTCAATTCCATTTTCTCAACGACTAAACAAGTTTGACAAGACCATGTGACAAGACCGAAAATCTTTTTTTAAATAAATAAACGGTATTCGATTCTTAAAACCAAGGAGTTATAAATTAAAAAGATTTTAATATGACAGGAACAGTGGAAATATTCCATTCCCGATACTTTTAGTGCAGCCCTCGTATACTTTATAGGTACCCCAAAAACATTTTCCGTGATTTTATTTTAATACTTTGTCGACGTGGTAAATACACATATCCATGCAATGTTTCATCTTTCTAGTACTAACCGTTTAGACGGTAAACCGAAGATGGACGGTCAGACGGACATGACAAAAACCATAAGGGTTCCGAGACATGAAATACGCAACCCTAAAAAGCAATAAAAAATATTGGCAGAAGTGAAAACATTAAACTTTTCACTAAATTCATTCAATTTAACTTATTAGATATACACAGCACTTATGTTGCACAATACGTCAGCTGTATAGCTACAGGTATATGCTATAAGCATGTCGGTGACGCGAACGCACGAGGTTTCACCCATGCAAATGGCGTCTAAGTAATCTGTGCTAACGCGCACAGCACACGGCCGCTGCGCATGTGCCAGTCATGAGCTTGTCGGTGACGCGCGCCCATAAGATTTTCCCCTGTCAAAAAGTGCCCAACGCGGCTCCGAAAGTTTTCATTACAAAAATTTTCCGAAAATTTTTGTCCATGATATTAGTTAATGTAAATACTTGCTGGGTCACTTTAGCCGGCCACAGTGGCCAGGGTATTGGAGCGTGAGATTAATTTGTATGCAAAAGCCTCTGTACTATAACAAGCTTACGCCACAAGCTCAGACTAATCAACTACCTATTGTCTTCATACATTTTTGATGACAAACTATGTTTAATATAGTGCTTGTTTCTAGGGTTCCGTACCTAAAGGGTAAAGCGGGACCTTATTACTGAGACTTCTCTGTCTGTCTGTTTATCCGTCTGTCCGTCCGTCTGTCACCTGAAGGTCGATTCTGGTAAATCTGCAATAATACAGCTATCCAATCCCTGAATTATGTAAAAACTGCGAAATGGTATTCTCATAAACGTCAAACCAACGTCGCACCCGTTTTGATTGGTCCAAACTGCAAAAACCATTTTACGATATCACGACGATTCATTTAAAATTCAATAAAAGTAAAATGAAAATTTAGTTAATTACGAGAAGTGGGGTTCAGGATGTATCCCCTTAACCGTGATAGTTAGACAGTTCACAGTTGACATTTTCACAAAAATGATGTATTTCAGTTGCCGGCGCTTTATCTACAAATAATAAAAACAGAATAAAATAAATATTTAAAGGGGGATCCAATACAAAAACGTGATTTTTTTTTGCCGTTTCGTACGGAACCGTTCGTGCGCGTGTCCGACTCGCACTTGGCCGGTTTTTGCATAATATGGGGGCAAATAAGCTAAATCGCTTGATGTTGAGTAACAGTATACTATTATAGTATACTTACTGTATAGGTTTAGGCATGAATGTAAATCTGCCCGCACCAAAGAAGTTACAAGTGTTTTGAGTGCTAATTCCAGATTATTTCTTCACCTAGTGTTTGTTTTTTATAAAAATAAGAAACCTATGCGATACAGATTCTCTTATGCTTTGTGTTCGTTCTTTCCGTCGTTCGTCCTTCCTGAAGTAAAAACATGCTGGTATAAAAAGATTTATAAATACCTTTGCGTTTAGTATTTTATGTAAATTAAAGGTTTTTATATCCGTAGAAAGCATGTTAAATCCGATAGTTAATAAGCTTAAAATAACCATTGACACAAAATGGCCACCAATTTTAGCCATGATTTGTGACAATTGAGTTCTCAAAGTTAACCTAAATGAATGTTAAATATACTAATTGAAGTATGGGCAAAAGATCAAAAATTCTTGTAGCAGTTTACACACGCAATCATAATAAAATTGAAGAGAATTTCGTAGTGAACAAGCTTTTAACTACACGTATAAAAGTATCAAGGGTACTTTTAATTAGGAAACTAAACTTGAAGACTTATAGGTTGGTTATTGTGCTCGATCTCAGTGCCAATAGTTAAATTGTTTTTTAAAGTAGTATTTTTAAATAAACAAGAAATTGGAAACGACTACATGTAAATTATTTAGTTTAATTTATATACCCGGAAATATTGAGGTATTAACTACTTGATAAAATATATAATATTGTATGTGTAGCTTAGTAATTAGACGCGTTCTAAAAATACAATAGAAATAGAAAAAAAAATCCTAGGTACGTCATTAGTTTATAGTCCATCATAATAAACAAATACGTTTACTGTGTTGGTATTAACTTAAACGCACAAATTTTGGATATATTTCCGAATATTATGTTCCTGTGGGCTTATATTTCATACACTTTTACCTAGTAGTGACGTGACAGTTAGGTGCGATTTTTGTATGGAGCGTTTTCAACAGTCTTGCAAAATTTTGTAACCAAATAGCTTTACCTGTGAAAAAATTGATTTTTAGTACACCTACTGTTTTTTTGAGAAGCTACTCATATTTAAGACTACTATTCTTGAATTATTTTGTGTTTATGCAACAAAAAAATCTGTCGTCTCGTGCCCATGTTTGCTCTTTCACATAAAAACCTCCCAACAGATTTGAATAAAATATAATTAAACTATTATGTACCTACTATAGTTCATAGATTGGATAAACATAATATACCCCCTTATTAATAAAAAAAATACACCACGGATACGTTAATCCATGTTGCTGTAGGTATTTGTCTGTCAAGTTGCTTTTCCAACGTATCAGACAAAATGAAAAATGAAAATGAAATTGAATTAAAAGTCCATGTTGGATTAGCGTATCCGTAGAGTAAATATTTTTGATTATTATGGAGGCTGGGGAATATAGTAATATGGCGGGTGACGACTCCTTCTGTCATAAGTCAATAAAAATTTAAATGTAACCGCGCGTTTTCTTCTGGAGCATAAAATACGTGTAGATTCAACCTTTCAGAGGTTACGTGATCTACCACGGACATGGGACATTATGAGGTATTCATAATGTTCATCTTAAGAACTGGTCCAGGCTTTCACGGAAAGCTTTCTTTATGGGACAAACAAGCAAACGTATCGCCTGATTGTAAGAGTTAACCCATCAAAACGTTGTATTAAATCATACTTTGTAATTGAAAGTTATGCACGATAATTAGATAAGTACTCTTTTTTAAGATCTTTCTATCGGAATGCCCTTAAATGAAGGCCAAAAATGATGTTAATTCTACAAAATAATTTAGATATTTAAATTGATGAAATTTTGAAAAGCAGTTACTTATACCTAGAGCGTTAACTTTATGCTTTATTACCGATTCAAAAGTTTCGATACTTCTTTCAGGTTATCCTACTAATATTATAAATGTGAAAGTATGTGAGGATGGATGGATGGATGGATGGATGTTGTTACTCTTTCACGCAAAAACTACTTAACGGATTTTGATGAAATTTGGTATGGCAGTAGTTTAGGCTCTGGATTAAAAAAATGGGCTACTTTTTATCGCGAAAAAGGACAGTTTTCCTGAAGGATTCCCGGGCGCGCGGGCGAAGGCGCAGGAAAAAGCTAGTATAATAAATCATATACCTCGTAAATAAAGAATCCATAGTTAGTGTCATATAATACTATTTAATTTAATATTTTTGTTTACATTTATAGATTGAAATTAATCTGAACAGAGTACAGTATACCCGTGACACAAAACATAACATTTTGCTGATAGTACACAATGCAATGATATAAATCATTAGATTATTAAAATTCAAACACGGCAAACCATTTCCAAATAGGCTTCTCAGGTTGTCAGGATCGGTGTAATATTTTAAGGAATTGCGAAATAATTTATATTACTTTGTTATACAATTGAAACTGGAATCCTAAAATCGAAGCAGGGTACCGAACCTGCCACAGGTTGAAATTATTAATTATCAAAATGTCTTTGATCCTTTATAATTAAATCGTTTGTAATGTGTTCAAATGTTTAAAACAGATCAGAAACTTGTGATGAATAAATTGTGTTTAACGTATTCTGATTTGTTTAATTAGTTACATTATGGTAATTATAAATATTGGGCACAAGGGACAACCAATTTATTGTTAAGGTTATTTTGTTCACAAATAATAATTTAGGAAACAAATCAAAATGGCTACGTTGATATGTATTTACCGGAATTGCCACCCGCATGCGGATTTCACTTGCACGCGGCCACGACAGTTCGATCCACGGTTTGGAGCGCAGTCTGAAGCGCAGTCCAAACTGTGCGTTTTTAGGGTGGTATTGTTCCAAGTGACAGGTAGAACGTGTATGAAATGATGGGATTTTCGGCAGCCCGCATGCAGACCAGATCCGCACGCGTGGAAATGTGGTTAATGTAGAGACAAGGCTATCTGCTATAGAACAGCAAGAATCATATCAGAATCCTTAATTTTAAATGAGTGGTCTTGGTATCATACGCTGAGTTTGGACTAATCAGAACGGGTTGGACGTTAGTTTGACGTTTATGAGAATACCATTTTGCAGTTTTGCATATCGGGACTGGATCGTCACTGTATTATTGTAGGACTAGCATAGCAGCGAAATTAGGTTTTAAACTTTCATACCCTATTTTACCCACCTAGGGGCTGAATTTTAGAAAAGGCTGAAATTCGATAAAAAAATCTTTTTTCCGTACTCAATTCATTTTAAATATCATGCAACGCATTTCATGACATTTCGTATGAATTGAGTACGGAATTCAAGGACTAAAAAGTTACATATAACTTTTATCACCTATTTTACCCCCTTGATGGGGTTGAATTTTAAAAAATCCTTCCTTAGTGGATGCCTACCGCATATGAGAAATAAGTGGGCAAAATTTCAAATTTTGGCCAGTGCGTTGATACATCAGTCAATCAGCTTTGCCTTTTATATATATTAGAGATTAATTTAACAGAATCGATATTCAGTAAAAGACTTTCAGTTTAGTCGTAGAGACGCCAATAGCTGCATTTAGCCAGCGACACTTGTTGTACTGTTAGGTACTAAGCTAACTACATTTTGTCATACTTTCGGGATGAACGCTACGACGACAACGTGGGACATTAAAAGGCTACAAAAGTTAAGAACATAGTCTCAAGCCCTAAAGCAGTGACAGCGTTCGTCAGGGCGGGTCAGCTGAAAGCCGGGGGGTGTTCGTGGGTGGGGGGGCGTTGCCATGGCAACTGCGCCCCACAACACGCCGCCGTGGCGCCACTAGTTCTATACGTGCTTATTATGTATGTTTTATGAGTTTGCTGGTTGTAAACGCCGATATAAAATAAAAACTAGATACAAACGCACGAAAGCCTACAGAAGTGCTCTGATTTATTGGTTATCGCGTCGAATTGTAAATCGTGACACGCGAATACGACGGATAGATAGAAAATAATATGATTTATCGTGGATCTAGATTTATATATCTATGAGTTTGTTTGTTATTACGCTACAACAAAGGTGTGGACGTCACGCGCCGTGAAAATGGAACACACCCTTTAACATTTAAAAACTGTTCCTTTTTCTGTTCCACATTGTAAGCTAATGTAATATTTAATATATTTTGTAGTAAGGGGAAGAAACTGTGTACTAGTTCTACTGAATGAAATTTCTAAAGTAAGTATGCTATTTTTTTTATATTAGCTTTCTGCACACCTTTCTCCACATAAACTTTAACTGTGCTAAATAAAATACTCCTCTGTACACACAATTCCCGTAAAAACTGTACTGAAAGTTTTCGCTTTACGTAATATTAGAAATTATAGAAGTTTAAAAGCAATATATTATTCGTCAAAAATTATAACTAAAACATATATGTATTTTGTTTTAGTTATAATTTTTGACGAATAATTAGGTCTTTACGTACGAAATTCTGCAGTACTTGCCATTTCAAATCAAAATAATTTTTGTTTGGCTAAGAATTCTAATTTTAAATTAATTTTATTTTAATAACATGAAATTTTATTTTCCAAAAGTAGTCATTTGTTTATTGATTAGTGTTACATTTTCATCGAATTCCAATCTTTTCCGTCATCATGGATACGTTAAAAATTCGAGTAATTATGGAATATAAGTACCGTCGTGGTAGCAACGCGGCACAAGCGGCACGCAACATCAACGACGTTTACGCAGCTAACACTACAAACCAACGCACCACCTGTTATTGGTTTGCTCGCGTCCGTTCTGGAAATTTCGACCTGAAAAATGAACCTCGCGGTCGTCCGAAGACTTTGGTCGACAATGACGAATTAAAGGCGATTGTGGAAGCTGATGATACACAATCTACGGCTGAATTAGCATCAGCTTTCGACGTTAGCGTCAAAACAATATTGATCCTTTTGCGTCAATTTGGCAAGGTAAAAAAGCTTGACAAATGGGTGCCCCACGAACTCGATGATCGCCAGCGCGAAGTACGCGTCGAGACGTGCCTTGCACTGCTCAACAGACACACAAATGAAGGAATTTTGAACCGCATTGTTACCTGCGATAAAAAATTGATTCTGTTTGATAACCGCAAGTGCTCAGCAAGTTGGTTGGTTCCTGGTTCAGCACCTAAACAATGCCCTAAACGAAAACTTACCCCTAGAAAAGTGATGGTCACTGTTTGGTGGTCTAGCGCCGGTGTGATTCATCACAGCTTCTTACCAAACGGGGTGAGCATTACTGTAGATGTGTACTGTGAAGAACTGAACACAATGATGGAGAAAGTGTCACATCTCTAACCAGCATTGGTCAAACGCTTGTCTCCGCTGCTCCTGCGAGACAACGCGCGACCTCATACTGCACAGCAGACGGTCTCCAAGTTGCAAGAACTGGGCTTGGAAGCTCTCCGTCATCCGCCCTACTTACCAGACCTTGCGCCTACAGACTACTACTTTTTCCAGAATTTGGATAACTTCTCGGCGGGAAAAAAATTCAATACCTAATTCAATAGGCAGTACAAAATGCCTTTGAAGAATTTGTTGCCTCCCGTCCAGCTGATTTGTTTAAGAAGGGCATCATTAAACTGCCACTGCGTTGGCAAAGATGCATTGAATGCATGGGTGATTACTTCGATTAATACAAATAAAAATACATGAAAAATACATGAAATTCGTTTAAATTTTTTCATACACAACGGCAATTTCATAGGTAAAGACCTAATACATAATTTTGTGAGATTGTTATTATTAAATAACAATCTTACAAAATTAACTAGCAATTAAAAATGTTTAGTACTACAATAAGTGTGAATGGATAGTCATAAATAATATTAAACACTAACACAAAAATAAATTAAACGAGTTCACTTCGAAAATATGAGCTTTATTCAAGCGCTATCCTTTTAACATAATTATAATTAAAAGCACATTGAACACGACTAAATATTGACCGTACGACCTCCTCAGAGCAAATAGTCGTCGGTCCTTAAATTTGTAATGAAGCCCAAGTATTTTCAGCGGTGGAAAACTACGGAAAATCGAAGTCAAAACGTATTAAAAGGAAATATGTTAACCTAACTGAATATTATACTAAGCAAAGTTTTCGGGCGTTTAGTGTTTGTGTGTAAGGGCCTGTCCACAATATGTTCACGTCATATCGTGTGCACGATGCGGTGTCGCGGCACGGTAAGGTTTCGTCGCACGGTGCGTTGCCGCGTCGTGCAAGTTAACAGCACGGCAACGTCGCCGCAGAACGGTGGAGAATGTACCGGAATTATACAAAGCACGGCAATCCGGCGTCGTGACGTGCAATTTTACGGCAACGTGATTTCGCACGTTATGTCAATGCACCGTGTCGCAACACCGCACCGTTTCACGTCGACGACATCGTGACGTGGGCATGTGGACAGGCCTTTAGTGAGCCGACGCAAATGTTCAGCAGATATTATTTGACTTTTGAAAAATTGTGACCATTATGGGCCAATAAGTATTAAGAATACATTCATTCAAAGTGAAAATAGTACATCACATACGTCACATAATAGAAATAGTACATCCTAGTACATCATATACAATCAACATAAGCATCAGTGACATGGCATCGCTATATCAAATCCCATACATTTTTGTTTTTAACTACGTCGTCGTAATCAGTGATGGCAACTTGTCTAAAAGCTCCGATCCGCTTATTCCATAGCACGCCATACCATGTGGCACTATATTAAATAATGCCTGTAGTTATATTAACTTTATAGTTTATGATCGAGATGGATTATTATAGGTAATTATTACTTTTTCTTCTGGTATCATCGACTTATCCATCATAGGCTTAATACAATTCTTAATATAATTTTACTTTTCGGAGTATACAACAATCTATCAATACGACCACTTGTACCGTTCCAGGAAGGGGTCATTTCTGGTGTTTTTTTCTGTCAACCTATTCGTCAATAAAATCGCTATTAAAGTACCACCGAAGTAAGTCACACAACTATTTACGCTTCGTTGTCACGGCGGAATAAAAGAAAATTGACTAAACCAAAACTTGTCACATAATAGAGTTTGTCTCACGAACTGAAAAAAGGAAACCTCGTTGTTTTCATTTACCAAAATATTCGCACATCTGGGAATACATATTACATACTTAAAACTAATAAGTGGCAATGTATTGCAAATAAATAATTAAACAGAGAACTAACGCCCGCATTAGGTATAATATTCCAAAAATATTAAACATAATATAGTACCTACTAATGAGTCTGGCAAGTGAGACTATATTGTCTGGAATTCGTAAGGTCGGGGAAAATTCAGAGCGCTGAAAATAGAAATCTAAGCTTGTATAATAGAGCTGAAAATCGGACACTCGAGTGTCAAGTTGTCAGATTTGACATTGACAGTGTATTATATTTACAGCTCTATTGTATTAGAGCAGAGTTCTATGCACTGAATTTTTCCCGGCCTTCCGAATCATATAGTTCCTGCCTAAGTAGAAATATTTTTTACTCATCTGTTGAAGAAGGATAATAGAATAAATTATGAAATATTTAGGTATTCTGTACAAATTACAACAATTACACCAACGCTTGTCAATGTTAATCGTTTGTCTAAATATTATTTATTAATACGAAGAACGAGAGAGACAATATGATATTTAATGAACGATTAACTTTAACAAACGTTTGTGAAATTGAGACTTACTCTCTAAGGCTCGTGTTCACCGACAATTAATCAACCGTATAAATAAATAATCGGCCGTTTTTGTAAAAAATCCTGTTCACCACGTCCTAATCACTGGTTATAGAAGTTAACCGGCCGATTATCTAAACCAAGCCCGACACCCTTGTTTAACCGTCGATTATAGTGATTTGACAAAACTTTTGTGGCTTTAAATTTAATAGTTTTATTAAAGAGTAAAAACATATTATTTGTTTGAGACAAAATGATGCCTTTTAATGTTATAAATGGAAGGAGATAACAATCTCAACATGCTTAAGTATTTGGACGAGTTAGAAGCGATGACGAAAAGAACTTTTCAAAGTCGCCGTAATTTCTGTGAAGTATTCGATGAAGTTTGATTCCAGGATGAAGACCAGGTTTTGCTTATCCAAATCGAGTGCAATTCATATGAATTCTTGGATTAATTGAAGATAAATTAGAATTTGAGTTAAATTCTTCAGCGAGTCGTATCCAACCTGCTACTTTCTGAGAATTTGTAGAGGCGTCAGTCCGTTTATACAAGTTCAGATAACACACTCTGTTCATTGTTGCTAAAATTTGTTGTTCGCTTTTTCTTCTCATCCATATTTATTACAAGAAAACAACAAAATTTGGTTCACTATAATTGTCTAAACAATACTATATTGACATAAGGTCTACGTAAATATACGTCCTAGTTAAAATGAATTACTCTTTAAACAAAAGAAACAATAAACAATAACTTTCAAATTTTGTAGCGTTAAATTTTACGTAACCAAATCAAAATGTAGAAACATAAATGGCATTTTATGTTGTAGCCTTACATTTTTATTTAGTTGTATTTCATTTCTCACTAATTTATTCATAAACGGCCAGTTTTGTCTCGATTTACTAATCAGAGAAAGAGAAGCGATAGTGAACAGGAAAAAATGACTCCTTGTTTAAATATGTTATTGATTGTACTGTAGGTTCTTGGTGGAAATTCATGTTCACAGTAATAACATGCAGGACTTCTTGCACTATTTCCACTTTAATAAGTATTTTACATTAATTTTAATATATTACACGACCGGTTTCGACAAAGTCATCATCAGGTGTGAAAAGTCATATTGTTTAAAGTCCTTGTTTAAAGTCATGTTTAAAATTTAAACGACCGGTTACAAAATCAATGGTGAAGTTACTTTTGGTGAACTCGAGCCTAAGTGTCGCACAGGCGCACAGGCGCATGAAATCCTCGGTATCACATTGTATTATTTTTTTGTATATTCCTTGATGGCTGCGGTTTAAACACGTTTAAGTTAGTTAAACTGCAACACTGCGATATATCATTGTAGCACTATCCTTACTTAATATTATAAATGTGAAAAAATGGATGTTTGTTACTCTTTCACGCAAAAACTACTGAATGGATTTCGATGAAATTCGGTATGGTAGTAGTTTAGACTCTGGATTAAAACATAGGCTACTTTTTATCCCGAAAAAGTAGTGTTCCCGAGGGATACTGTATTTACGCGGACGGAGTCGCGGGAAACAGCTAGTAGTCCATAAACATAAAAAACCAGCCAAGTGCGAGTCGGACTCGCGCACGAAAGGTTCCTTACAAAACGGAAAAAAATACGTTCGTTGTATCGGAGCCCACATCGATATTTATTCTGTTTTAGGTATTCATTGTTATAGCGGCAACATAAACACGTCATGTGTGAAAATGTCCACTGTCTAGCTATCACAGTTCATATACAGACGAACAGTAAAGTCTCAGTAATAGGGTCCCGTTCCTACCTTTTGGGTACGGGACCCTAAAATGCATTGGTTTCATATATGAGCACAACATATTAAAACTTAAATCACGATTAAAACGTTTTGTTTTTAGTAATGACGGTGTGCCAACATACAGTAGGTACAACACTTGAATCCTACTTTGCCGCGCGTTTCGAAACGGTATGAAATGAAACTGCGTATATCACGCACACTTTAACATTAAAAAAACATTTCAGTCTGACACACGAACCACGCAACAAATTATAACTTTATGAAGACATTTCAAAAAGAAAATCTTGGCTGGATTTATAACTGGAAATATAATTAACAGTTCTTCTATTCACGTTTAATGAGAAACGCTTAGAGCGGCATAGAATTCGGTTTAAAGGATGTCACGACTCTGAGGGTTAACATCGAAGTAGATGTTACGAGTAATGGTTGTCTAGTTGGTGTTTAAGGGTCAGTTTGAAACCATGACGAAACGCGACGCTACGCGGCGCTGCATTTTTAAGAAAGTTAAACTTTATTCACTACATAAAAAGATGCAAACTTTATATGACATCAGTCATACACTTGCGCTGGTGCATCCTGACATTCAAACTCTTACAAAGAAACGTGTATCTTCTTGTGTAATGAATAAAGAGCAATTTGAAAAATAGCTATCTTAAAAAATGCAGCGCCATGTCACGTATTATTTCCTTTCAATGTGAATTGACCCTGACCGCAAGTAAGTATATACAAACGAAACTGACTAATACAGTCTACTTTTTGATTGTGAGTTTTACAAAGGAATTAGGTAATTATTGTACGCAAGGCCACTATAAGCTACATACGAAAATAACTACTAATGGCATATAGCCAGTTATTAATCGCATTATAATCGATATTTAGCCCAAATTCCATACTTTACAGTAAACGGACAATCTTTAGCGAACATAAAGTAACTCAGCAGCCAGTAAAAATCTCGTAACTGCTAAAACTCCCGCAATTTTTGTAAGCATTTGGAAGATTTACTTCTGTTACCTTTAGCAATCGTGTGCGGTTTAGGCTATAAAAATGACTTTTGCATGCCAAATAGCTAGTTAGAAGCTCTCCGAATGGTGAGTTTCTGCAAAAATCTAGTTTGCATAGTTCCTCGCACAAAAATAATGCAGGAATAAATACCAGTTTCGAGTAGTTAAATTTTAGAACTCGATAGTTTTAAATACACAATTACGTTCTGAGTGAAAAAAAGATCCACACTGAAACATATCAACCCTTTTTCAGAATCTCAACAGAAAAAGCTACCCGCGGTGGTAGCTTTTTCTGTTGAGATTCTGTGCCGCGGCACTTGTTCAAGATTTTGATAGGCTTTTTAACATTTATCTCTTACACAACAATAGCAATAATTTATGTAGTTTTACACGAATACTTGCAGATAATATGAAATACAATACCCTTTTCTGTTATGCAACTCTTCACAATAATAGTCGGATATGTTTTGTCGATTCCATCATGACATTACAGTAGCTATACACCATACTTCCTATCGTCCAATCGACTAGACGCTACCGATTGGATCAGCTCCATATTGACATAAACAGAAGATAAGAACTGTCATACCAATCCACGCCTATACACGGTCAGCTCTAACTGATCCAATCGGTAGCGTCGAGTCGATTGGACGATAGGCAGTATGGTGTATGGCTACACTTAGATATGGATTATGAAATCATTTTGACGCGGCGACTTAAAAAATTACTAGGACAAATGCTTTCATACTATGGTCCTGCACACACACGTAGCTTGACTATGTACCATACAAATGCGTTTTGTCTACACAAGTATAGACATACTGACAGAGTACATAGACAAAATGACTGATTTCCTTTAGCAACAATCTGTCGTTTTGTCTATTCTTCCGTAGAAGAAACCATTTCTATGGCGGTTATGGTAGGAAATATAGCGTCCTGGTAGTGAAGATCCATTTTCCATAGACTTATTAATAAAATAATACTTATTATTTATTATCTGATAGTCTCGGCTAATAATAATAATAATGCGGAGATTAGTTCAGGATATTTACTACCTTATAAAATATATCATTCACCAGCAGAGCCGATGTAATGTGTTTAAAGCCAATTAAGTCCTCGCAATCCCTTCAGTAAAAAAATATTTTACCTAACTGTTAGGCTGGGACTGTCTGATACGGAATCCGTAAGGCCGGGGAAAATTCAGAGCACTAAAAATAGAACTCTGCTCTAATGCAATAGAGTTGAAGATGGAAGTGTCGAGCTATCATATATGATATTGACATATGTCTCGACCCTTGTGTGTTTGATTTCGAGTTATATTGTATTAGCGCCAGAGTTCTATTTGCAATGCACTGAATTTTCCACGGTCTTCCGAATTCCGTAAATCATATAGTCCCAGCGTAAGATTATGAATTTAATTTCCCTGGGTGGGTGGTTATATACTGGGTGATATTACGTTTCGAGCGAAACAAGGTATATTAATTATTATAGGTACAGGAAAAAGTACTATGGCATACTTAGTTCTCTTTTTTTTGAAACGAAGTTCCTTATCGCACGTTGCGAAGGGGGCTAGACGGAAATAATTAAGACTAAAAGTTGTAACAACACTTTTTGCTATAGTTGTAAGCCGTGCAGCGTGCGCGTGTTTCTCTCTCTCTCTCTCTCTCTCTCTCTCTCTCTCTCTCTCTCTCTCTCTCTCTCTCTCTCTCTATCTCTCTCTCTCTATCTCTCTCTCTCTATCTCTCTCTCTCTCTATCTCTCTCTATCTCAATTATTACTAAAATTGAGTCTACTGATTAAGTTTATATTACATAATATGTAATATAAACTTAATCAGTTTATTCAAGTCAATTGTTAATACTTAATAAAAAAAATATTGTTATAACTTAAAAAAAATATATTAAAATTCCTTCACTAATTAATCGAAAGGAACTTCGTTCCATCCGGGTGTCCCAAGGAACACAAAGGTGTCAAGACAGCTCTTAAGTTTTTCTTTTTTTTATCTCGGTGAAAATTTTCGGTTGTAAATCATCATACTACTTATCATCGGACAGACAGGCAGACGGACATAGCGATACTATTACGGAATACGGAACCGTAAAAGTGTTTTAGGAAAAAACATAAAAATATTGACATAATTTGTTATTTCAATATTTTTATGTTTCATAATTGTCACCCTTTCGACTCCTATGACGTTGCGCGTGATTGGGGCGTACAACGGCACGCGGCGCGTGAGGTGTCGCCCGTTGCCTGCACAGTAGGATAACCTAAATTCATAATCTTTTTAAGATTTTCAAACTTTCAAAGATTAATTAGTTTTTATTATAGTTAAATAGCTAGTAGCAAGCGAACGGAAATTGACAAACGGGCGGCGCGCGCGCAGGAAATGAAATCGCGTTCGACACACATTGCTCTATTGCGCGAGGACAATGCGCGGCTCTATACAGGTACTATTGTAGCCGGTTTCAATTATGAACGTTGTCATTAAATTACCTAGATCATACACTGGTGCAGCTACTGAATAATTTAGTTCGCTTACAGTTCATTTTATAGCTGATTTTTATTAAATTCAACTATTTTCTGACAGATTTGTAACATAATACGTGTAAGAAGTGTTAATTTAAGGATAGGGTGGGATGGAAAAGAAAAGATGGCATCAAGTTACCTTAATCCGGCTCTGGTATTCGATTTAAAGTCCCAGAAAAATCACAAAAATCGTTTGTACATAATAGGTCTTGACCGATGAAATTGCCGTTCTGCAGTACTGGCCATTTCAAATCAAAATAATTTTTGTTTGGCTAAGAACTCTAATTTCAAATTAATTTTATTTTAAAAACGTGGAATTCTTTTTCCAAAATTAGTCATTTGTTTATTGATTAGTGTTACATTTTCATCGTATTTCAATCTTTTTCGTCATCATAGATACGTTAAAAATTCGAGTAATTATGGAATATGAGTACCGTCGTGGCAGCAACGCGGCACAAGAGGCACGCAACATCAACGACGTTTACGGAGCTAACACTACAAACCAACGCACCACCTGATATTGGTTTGCTCGCTTCCGTTCTAGAAATTACGATCTGAAAAATTAACCTCGCGGTCGTCCGAAGGCTTTGGTCAACAATGACGAATTAAAGGCGATTGTGGAAGCTGATGATACATAATCTACGGCTGAATTAGCAGCAGCTTTTGACGTTAGCGTCAAAACAATATTGGTCCATTTGCGTCAAATTGGCAAGGTAAAAAGGCTTGACAGTTGGGTGCCCCACGAACTCAATGATCGCCAGCGCGAATTACGCGTCGAGACGTGCCTTGCACTGCTCAACAGACACACAAATGAAGTAATATTGAACCGCATTGTTACCTGCGATGAAAAATGGATTCTGTTTGATAACCGCAAGCGCTCAGCAAGTTGGTTGGATCCTGGTTCAGCACCTAAACAATGCCCTAAACGCAAACTTACCCCTAGAAAAGTGATGGTGTCTGTGATGGAGTGGTCTAGCGCCGGTGTGATTCATCACAGCTTCTTACCAAACGGGGTGAGCATTACTGCAGATGTGTACTGTGAAGAACTGAACACAATGATGGAGAAGCTGGCACATCTCCAACCAGCATTGGTCAATCACTCGTCTCCGCTGCTCCTGAACGACAACGCGCGACCTCATACTGCACAGCAGACGATCTCCAAGTTGCAACTGGGGTTGGAAGCTCTCCGTCATCCGCCCTACTTACCATACCTTGCGCCTACAGACTACTACTTTTTCCAGAATTTGGATAACTTCTTGGCGGGAAAAAATTCAATACCCGAGAGGCAGTACAAAATGCCTTTAAAGAATTTGTTGCCTCCCGTCCAGCTGATTTCTTTAAGAGGGGCATCAATAAACTGCCACTGCGTTGGCAAAGATGCATTGATTGCATGGGTGATTACTTCGATTAATACAAATAAAAAATACATTTAAAAAAATCGTTTAAATTTTTTCATACAAAACGGCAATTTCGTAGGTAAAGACCTAATACATCTGTATAAACTAACAAACAAATGGTAACTTCTATATTGCATTCGCATTAGAAATCGCCGTCCAATTAGGACATTTAGTGATGCGTTGCTGCACCTCCGCTCTTAGCACATCGCCGCAATCGCTCTACATTTTCACTTTCCATTCAATAGGGAACATGCGTTTGTTTTAAATCAACAATATGGACCAAAAAATGCAAAAAGTACAGTAATAGGTTGCTAAATTAAAAAGTTACAGGACTAGAAAGGACTTAAAACACGACATTTTTTTTGCTTTGATTGATAAACCGAAATCACTGTTCTAATCCGTAAGTTATTTTTGACAAAACTTGGCTAACAATGATAAACATAAACGCAGTATTTAAGTTAATAAAATCAATTTTGTAATTATTTTTATATATTTTCAACTGCTATGACGTCACTCATGCATAATTTCTTTCTTATTAGACCGTTTTTAATGCTCTCCAACGATCTCACTTTTGTGATAACTGTATATCATCAACGGTTTATCGTAGATATGCTATTGTAAAGACAATATTTCTTGGCTTATTATGTACTTTTCGAAAAGCCGATTAGAAAATCTATGCATGTTACCCACTTAGAACGGATGATAAACCCGTCATATTGTCATTCATCATTATCAGCTCCATATTTGACCGCTAACGTCCCCTCTGCTGCACTCGCATCTACCATTAGATGTATAGAGTACTCACTATCCCTGTATTAAAACTAGCGTAGTCTTGCTATGGCGCAGAGTACCTAGCTATGTTTTTTGGAGTTGCTACGTCTTCGCTTAAACTAGTTTACCGGCTTTCCAGAGATCAGAATTCACCTAAACGCACCTGCAACTAAGAGCATCTAGTATCTGCTCTAGACATCTGTCTATGGGCGCTGGTATAAAATCCCTACCCCTATCCCTACTTTACCCCAAAAAAGTATATTTATCGTGATTTTATTTAAGCACTTTGTCGACGTAGTAAAAAGGTAATTATGTCTATGCAAAGTTTCATCTTTCTATCACTTACCGTTTCGACGGTAAATTGAAGACAGACGGACGGACGGACATGACCAAAACCATAAGGGTTCCGAAACTACGGAATCTTGAAAAAATTAACACTAACCTGAAGTTTGCCGCACGCTGCATGTTATTGCTTTCCAGAATTTGTTTCATATTAGCAACACTATCGAATGGTGTAATAATACAGAGTGTATATTTTTAGTCCAAAATCAGTCGGTTCTATTCACACACACAGATTTTTGATACATCAATTTCCCTAACCAGGAAATTGATGTATCAAAAATCTGTGTTTGTATGATGCAGTTTTAGTTTTTATCAAAATCGGGCTCGCAACTCTTTTCAGCATTATTCGCTATTGCTAATAGTTTCGGATTAGCCTACCATGCCCACTTGAAATTTTCACTCTGTATACTGCTACCAAGGCTAGATTGGTGATAATGAAAAATGTATTTTATTGGCTACATTTACAAAGAATTAAGTAACAAGCAGCGATCGCATGTCAGCAGGCAATTACCTTACACGAGAGCAAATACGTCGATGGTATTTTTGCGTTTCAAATTTTTCTAGCTAAACATTTTTGTAGCATTGTGAGGTAAAAATGTGGCCTTAATGATTAATGATTTTTCCAATAGCAGGGGGGAATGCTGGTATTTTAGTGGCCTTTTGTAATGTGCTTTGTTCGTGATAATATACTGTGATACACATAGCACATAATATTAGGTATTATGTACAGTTAACTGTGACAGCTCCCACACCGACTTTGGTGGCGGTGGCTGGTTGCGTGTGTGCGCACTGTGCAATACAAAAAAGCAGTCTCTCTTCTCTCTCTCTTCCTTAAAGGCCTCCACAGACGAGAGGCCGATCGTTTCAGTTAGGGTTGACGTCAGTTCGGCCTGAACGGATTCGAGTACACACACGGCATAATCGCATCAGTTCGTTCTGGTTTGCCGCGAGCTACGGTCGTATTTAATAATTGTGTAATAATTAACCGCGAAAACTCACTACGCTTGTACACGATACTCGCCCGCACGGTCGCGGCTCTGACGAGAACTGAAGCGATTTGTCCACACATGGTCCGTTCAGTCCATCCGTACAGTCCATAATTAATGTTGCCGACTTAGTTATTTTACAAAGTTTTACTACTAAATTAAGTATTTTATTCCCTCCTTAGTAGGAATTTAGTTGTTTGTAGTGTTTTAGTAGGAAAGAGCCAGACAGTAATCATATGCAAAATGGTATAGGTTAGGCACAAAAAAAAATACACTTTATCATAATAATACATTTGTCCGTAATTTGCTTCTAACTACCCGTTTAATTACTAACATAGTACGTAGTAGTAGTACGTAATTTTTCCTAGTATATTTTAATTTAACAGTAAAATTTATAATAAAATTAAATATAATCTTTTTTAAATATAACAAAACCTAAAATGCCGTTTATTATAGTTTTCAGTATTATTTTAGTAGCTTTTAGTAGAAATCGACGCGAGTTTAGTAGTTTCGCAAAACCAGAGCTGGTAACACTGGAACGAATCGCTTCAGTCCATCCGGCCGACTGATGCGATCTCGAAATTGCACACAGACGAAACGGTTTTGCATCCGTTCAGGCCGAACTGAAGGAAAACCGGACCGTATATGGAGCCCCTTACTCAGTGGGACGGATACCCGATACGACTGGCGACAGATCAGGCGCAGGACCGATTTTGACATGCCCATCCGACGCATGGATCATCTTTCTTGTCAGACAGTCAGATGATGACGCCTGCATTGTCCTTACCAGGCTTGAAAAGAACATTTTTGTTGTTTCAATGTGGGAATCGAGCCCACGACCTCCAGATTCGAGAGCCAAGCTCTAAACCACTGAACCACGGAGGCGCCAAACTGAACTGTACACAGCCACAATCAACTTGATTGCGGGTCTTCAAAGAAATGTAAACCACTAATAGCGTTATTACCTACTTTTTTAACGCATGTATACTTAATGAAGCATTAAGTATCAAGCAAAATTTCATAAAAAAATTTAATGTTCATTATTTATAATTCTGCCTTAAGCTAACCATACACGTAAAGGTGTACCAGACAGGCTTGCCTGCGCAGTTATACCGGTTAGGTAAGCTTGAGCTGAGTACTATGGAAACCTGTACAACCACACGCGCCGTGATGAAGTTTACTACATTGTATGGCATCAAAACAACACCCCTAGTGGCAAACTGTGGTAACTAATTCAATGCCAGACAAATTGTAGTTATATACATACAGATGTGCAACATGTACATGCTGCGGTTTGATTGTTCGACTCAACTGTACTGGCAGACCTGTCAGGTATACCGTTACGTGTATATTAGCATCAGAGAATAGCGGTAGGTAAAGTTGAAAAATTGTTAGGTATCCTGAGTAGAGTAGAATATTTTTAATTTCATATTTTATACTAACATCGTAATATACCTAATTTTTACATTTTAAACCTATTATTATGATTAGAAATATCAAAAAATCTTACTGAAACCACCCGAGACCCCTGGGAGCCGGGAACTACCTGGCACAACGGATAACCATTGCTATCCAACGAGGCAATACTATTAGTTTGCTAGGTACTCTGCCAGATGGGGACGACCTGGTGAAGTTTTTCTATTTATAAATATTTTTACTGATGGTCATATTTGTAGATAAACCTCCTTTTTTTATTATTAATTTTTAAATTATTTTAGTCCTAAATTATTATTATTGAGTAAATGCGCCAACAAGACAGCCCTCTCTGTGCAAAGTGGGAGAACTACTTTGCGGGCACCCCAACCCTACCCATATTGGAATAAACAAATATTTTACTTTGAGCGTTGTAGCTGTGTACAAATAGAATTTTATATAACTCTTAGGTAATTTTTATTATATTACATTATGATTATAATAAAAAACCACTTACCTCCTCTCCTTTTCCTTCTCTTCCCTTTCAATTTCTCTTGAATTATAAATTCGATATATTGACAATATTCTGTATAATACTTGTACATTTAGTTTACACTGATCTAAATATTATAGGCACATCAATGATATGTATTTGTTGATTTACTAATCTAAGCTCTACATCTAAAGGTTATTTAATATTAATCAGTTTTTCAGATCTTGACCTCAGCATAACGCGCCCAGTTTATACCGCACAGTCTCAAAATACAGTCTTATTAACACTTCGATTCAAACGTTATTTACTTGTAAAAGTACATTGTATAAATATTCTTGCACGATAAATCTTTAATAAATAACTAAGACATTTTCACTTTAGGGTTATAGGCTTTTTGGCGTACTTGAAATCTATGCGGTTGTCAGATGTGTCACAGTTGCACATGCGCAGAGGCGATGTTTTGACTTTCTATGGGGTTGGATCGGTAAAGCAGTACATAGTGAACAAAGTTTACGCATGGGCGTTCAAAGATAGATGCGGGACCTAAAACATAAGTTTGTCTGCATTTTTGGGTCTTACTCTAACTAAACACACTCCACCGTGATTCGTGGGTCCTCTCCTTTGTAATCTTGACTATTATACCTTCGCCTGGAATCCTGGTATAACATTAAAGTTCAGCTCACACCTAGTCGCGACATCGCACGCACTTATTAAGACAGCGAATTGCGCGTTGCACTGAAATGCCTGTTGCAATGAAAATTGTATCTTTACGTGTAGTCAATTAAGTTCAATTTTGAATAGCTATGACAACAAGTACGCGCCGCGTCGCGTCTCGGCGTGAACTGACGCTAAAAACCTACCACGTTTTCTACTAGGTAAAAACTATAATAGACTTAACAGCTTAACTAATATATCGCGTGTTTTGTCATATCTCAGATCCTGGAAAAAGATAGTTATTATTCTTGAGTTTACACTTTACAATAACACTCGGTTGTTAGAGCGCGTCAGACCATCAGTAGGTACATCTATGGCCTCAGTTGACCGACAACTCTACGCCTCACTGTCTAAGGGTAGCTTTCCGATACACGCAACTCAAGATGTGCGACGCGAGACCGCGACCCGACACCCAAATAGGGTCGCGGAGCGACTGCTATGCAATGATATGGAGCACTAAGCAATCCCCGAGACGTCGCGCGACCAGGTGGAGCTGGAAAGCGGTCTTTAGTGGTTTGAAACAGTAGGGTTTCAGTTACAAATTATTATGGTTATGAAAATAGGTTGCTGAGATCCATATAGAATACCTACTGCTGTTATTTGAAAAGTCAAATAAGCTTTGCTTAGTGACAATAAATTATAATTAATTTAAAAAACAAAACAAAACCCGACTGCGTCAAATTATTTTAATGTACCCACTACCCAGTGTCACTTTCACTTCACACTGTCAATCTCAAATGCGACAAGCCGTTTATGCTCTAGAGTCTAGACCGTGCCATGTAAATTTTCATATATACATAGGTACACTCGAAAAACGTAACTCTCCTTCTGTCGCAGTCGGGTAAACAGCACGTATAAACAAACATCTACAGAGATGACTAATTTAAAGTATTCTGATATTCTTTTGAATTATAACTATGGATTTTTGTCTATGACAGATGTCCTTGGCAGCAAACTTACAAAACTTTTCAGTTGAAGACGTTAAAAGGTACCTACTATCAATCACTAAGCACCTGCCACGAACTGCTTCAGATGTGGGAACTGGGAAGTGTTTATTTTATTTGCGATCCTTTAAATTTTGTACCAAGACTAGGTTCTCAATTTAACTACGTTAGTGAATATGTTTTTACGTGCATAATACTAGAAAATAATATAATGTTCAAAGTTATATGTGGTTATTACCTTTCTGCCCTCGGCGCATTACCTACATATGCGTAAAATAAAGTTTGTACCTAAAAGGTATAAGTGCCAAGTTTGATCTTTTTGTTTAAGCACAATTTCATACTCTCAGGGGAAAATAACTTTGCCGATATAGACCCAAGTCACATATTAAAGAGAAAGTATACCTATTACTTACTAAATATACCTATTATTTAGTATTTACTCTGTGCCCAGGTTTGGCTGTGCGTATGACTTGTAAAAAACATAACTACTTTTCTTCCTCCAAGATCCGAGAAGAAAACCTTATCGTATATGGATATTGATTTTTATTTGATTGTACTGTTGGTTCTTGCTGGAAATTCGTGTTCATAATAATATCACACAACTTTTTATACAGTTTTCCACTTTATTGTAAATAAAATAAATAAGTAATAAGTAGGTAAATAAAGTGGAATAGTGTAAAAAAAAATTGTGTGATATTATTATTTATTTGACGGTAGCCGGTTTCATTGAAACCAGGCCAGTAACGCAGGAGTAATTTTATAGTGCTCATAACCTAGTGGGACGGATAACCGACACGACTGGCGAGAGATCAGGCGTAGGTCCGACTTTTTACATGCCCATCCGACGATTGGATCATCCATCTTTCTTGTCAGACAATCAGGTGATCAGCCTGTATTGTCCTAACCAAACATGGAAACAACATTTTTTGTTGTTCCAATGCGGGAATAGAATCCACGACCTCCGAGTCGAGAGCCAAGCTCTAACCTAGACCTCGAAGGCTGTTTTTATTTAATTTAAAGGATTAATTTAATAGAACAGTTGCAGTGTTTTATCAAGATTAGTTATGCCACGCTTAGTAAGGACTGAATGTTTTCCGCGATTTCGTAGGCGCATAAGAAAATCCTGTAGTACATTTTGCCGCAATAAGAATAGCCTATTTTCTTCTCCGCGGTGTACTCCATATATCTGTGCCAATGCCTGCGTGGATTTTGTAATACTCGTATAGGTAATTATTGGTAGTATGTAAATGAAAAAGAAAAAGCTTTATTTCTGAATAGATAAGGTTTTATATAGCTTTCAGAATTGTCATACTTGATGATCTGCGACGGATTCGAACCGTTCAGGAACTGACCTGGCGAGAAGAAGCGGATTAAGAAACTCGCGCGGGGCATGCAGTATTGTCTAAAATGTCTAGTAAATCTCACGGAGAATAATTGCATCTTTAATATTATTGAGTGAGCACTGGCCTTGGCAGTACCGGTTTTAGCATTACATATAATGTGGATAATTTTGATATTTAATAGTATCCAATGTTTTTTGTAATTGGACTTCCAATGTTTGAGTACCTAATTTACGGCCCGCTCCGTCGCTCAAAAACATCAAATTTGTATCGCATAAAACCGGCAAATGATTGAATGACGACCTTTTTAACAAATAGTTATTAGTAGATAGGTTATTGAAACCGGCTGTTAGAGAATTTACGAGTATGTAGGTCTAACTCAGTGAGCGAGGGATAGAAAAATACCCCTGCGGCGCCCCTTTTTACCCGGCGCCCCGGGCGATCCCCCCCCCCCCCTCTAACGCCGCTACCGTAAATAAAACACTTAGATGATCTCCGATCACTACTTCAATTAGTAGGTACTTCTAGGTTTGTAGGACTCAACCACACTGACACATCGTTACAAATACTTATTGTAAACCATTTAAACAGTACCTACTTCCATTTCGTGTAGATATTTTATATAGGACTGGGTCCGGGGAGCTCCAGTCGAAATGGAAATTCGAAAGAGTCGCACATACTTAAATCAGTGTCTGCAAAATCGTAATAAGGATATTATATTACTTATACAGAGTGCGTATATTTTAAATATTATGAAATAACATGTTAATTAAATTAATTTTATCTTTATTGGTGTATTCGAAGCTCGAGTTACATGCGAGCGCGCAACTCTATCCGCAAGATGGCGGATAGCGCACGGCGCGCGCGCCGTATCCGTCACGCTTCGCCGGCCAAGCGTGAACCGTTTTTTTTTCTATATAAACATTGTTCGCAGCAGAGAAATCGGCGGCCGTAACTGTGGCCATTGTTGTACGCTTTAAATGCCGAGAATATTAGAGCGTGGTATGGTACAGTAATGGACTATGCTAGATTTGTTTTTCTTTTTTTTTAAATACGATAATGCTGCAAAAGTTTTTGTAGTGTTGAACTTTGATGTGTAACTAAGCAACTGGATAAACATTCCGTAGGGTATTTACTTACTGACAAATATATTAGTGCCTCCTTAATGAGTTATAATTAAGTAGGTACTATCACTGATTATAAACAGTTACTAGTACTATGCACATAAAGACACAGTGTTAGGTATTTGCGTTATGTGTTTGAGGACTAACGCGACGCGACGCTGCACCGTCTTGATAAGCGAAACTCTGTTAGTTTTAACAGTGCACTAGGCCCCGATTTCAACAAATTCTTCTTTGCTACCTGCTAAGCCCGAATTCTATCTCCCTCTCCCTCATTAAATGTTAGAACGGGCAGATCAAAAACCGTAGCTTAGCGTTTAACGTCGTTTTAATACGTTGGTGAAATTGGGGCTACCTATCTCTGCCACTCGTAGAAGCAAAATTATAGGGTCTTGAAAGGTTTTCCTAAGGGTCAGTTTTCATTGCTACGATACGCGACGCTACTTGGCGCTGCTTTTTTATGATAGCTATTCGCAATTGAACTTTATTAACTACTTACAAAAAAGGTACACGTTTCATGTGACATCAGAGATTTATCTACTAGACAGTCTACTACTAAGACATTCGAATTCTTACAATGAAACGCGTATTTTCTTGTGTAATGAATAAAGTTAAATTTGGAAAAGCTGTCTTAAAAACGCAGCGCCATGTCGCGTATCGTATCGTTACGGTGTCAATTGACACTTATTTTTGTTTTCCAATAAAACAGCTTAAATAATTATGTAGCGAAATAACTAGGCGGAAATTCAATACATAAAATCTTTGTAAATGGATTATAATACCTACGTGGAGTCTAAAAGTAAGACCGCGTGCGGCGCGACGCGACACGTCCCTACTGATAATACCGCAATGCAATGAAGTACCGCGTCGCATAGTCCCGCTGTCGCGTAGTTACGCCTAGTGCGGTCCCACCTTAAGGTTAAAAGGAAACAAACCATACCTATTACCATAATATGTGTGTAACGAATATTTTTGTAATAGACTACTCCTTATCTTTCTCTGTTACTAGATACCTATAATACCTATCGTTTCCGTTTCATTTATGTTACTATAATATTATCCCTTGTTCGGGCCCGCTGAGGCGCGTCTTCAAATGACACATATCTATGCGCATACGCAATCAGCCCGCATTTAAGTTCTTTGTTGACATTAAAGCTAATACAAATCGATATATTATCATAACATAGGATCATATTTTAGTGGGATCAGGGCTTGGAGGTCGCAGATTAGATTTTGACAACAATTAAAGTGTTATTTGTTTGTTGTCGCTTCACAGTTGTGGCATTAGGTTTGCATTAGGTACCTACATATAATATATTATCAGATAGTCTGATGGTGAAACGGTGACACAACTTCTAAAAACTTAAAAAGACACACGTGTGATGGCTGATTAATGGTTTCATTAAAATCATAATATTATATATTGTAACCATATTTAGGTTATAATTTTTCCTGCGGCTCCGCCCGCGTCAAGTATCGGGTATCCCACGAGAATACTGTACTTTTTCCCGCCAAAGGAACCAAAAAGTTTTCTGTGTTCCTGGGTCATGGATGTGTATTAAATATATAATATGTGTTTAATATAATAATCTAAACTAATATTATAAAGTTGTGATGTTGTAAGGGGTAATCTATGGATCTACTGAACCGGTTTTGAAAATTATATTACCAATATAAGGCTACGTTATTTGTGAGTGACTTAGGCTATATATTAACACGAAAATTGAAGACTTTTTCGTGGTAGCCGGATTTGCAAAGTAAGTCGAAGAACGGTCGAACGAAAACGTTTCTTACGAACGCTGCCTTACTGATGGGAGATATATGATTAAGTCCTAGGCAAAAGTTGTAGAGGTTGATAATGGCTACAAAAAATCAGCTACAGCAAAGGTCTAACTTTTATATAAGAGTTAGTCTCTTTGACTAACTTAACTTAACTTTTAATATAAAAAACTGGTTTTTTATATTAAAAAAAATCGATAGGGCATGGTTTATTGGTCAATATTATCAATAATTATGAATTCTTATCAAAATAAGTGAATAATTGGCATCCAAATACACACATGACAAAGCAGTTAAAATATCCCTCCTTTTGGCAGTTAGGAAATAAACCATAGCACTCAGTATTAATCGAACCACAATCATAATTTCATCACAAGTAATAATGTTTACCGCCCAACGAAGTCGGCTCGGATCAGTTAGTACTAAGGCGGGTCAATAAGTCCGTGACTTTTTGAATTTCTAACCTCCTTACTGAAAAAGCAACACTACTCCTGTCAACAGGCATCTGTCAGTTGACTCCTATCAAAATTTGAACTTGCTGCATCAGTTAGTTTGTGTTTTACAGCTATCTTTATCAGACTATCCAGTAACTTAAGGAAACAATGGAAAAAAGTGAATTTCGTGTGCTTATTAAGCATTATTTTTTGCGAAAAAAACCATTACCGAGACCAAGGCTAAGCTTGATAAATACTATGGGGACTCTGCACCATCGATTTCAATGGTAAAAAAGTGGTTTACTGAATTTCGTTGTGGCCTTACAAGCACTGAAGATGCCGAACGTCCTGGACGCCCAGTTGAGGTCTCTACACCCGAAACAATCGAAAAAATTCACGATATGGTGTTGGCCGGTGTACGAAGATTGAAAGTGCAAGAGATTGTGGAAGCCATAGGCATCTCGCATGGCTCAGTGGTTTCAATTTTGAATGATCACTTGGGCATGAGAAAGCTTTCCGCAAGATGGGTGCCGCGTTTGCTCACAGTCGACCACAAACGCAATCGTGTAACAACTTCACAGGAAGGTTTGGCGTTGTTTAATCACAATATGGAGGAGTTTTTTAACCGTGGACGAAACATGGATCCATCACAATACACCAGAGACCAAACAACAGTCAAAACAGTGTGTTTCTAAGGGTGAATCGGCGCCAAAGAAGGCCAAGGTGGATTTGTCAGCCAATAAAGTTATGGCGACTGTTTTTTGGGATGCACGTGGGATAATCCACATTGACTATCTTCAAAAGGGAAGAACAATTAATGGGGAATATTATGCCAACTTATTGGACCGCTTCAATGAGGATTTGAAAAAAAACCGACCTCATTTGGCCAAGAAAAAAGTTCTTTTTCACTAAGACAATGCAAGGGTGCACACATGTGCAGTTGCCATGGCAAAAATCCATGAATTGGGCTATGAATTGCTCCCACATCCACCCTATTCTCAAGATTTGGCTCCGAGTGACTACTTCTTGTTCCCAAACCTGAAAAAATGGCTCGGTGGAAAAAGATTTGACTCCAATGATGAAGTCATCTCGCAAACAAAGGCCTATTTTGAGGACCTCGACAAATCATATTTTTTGGAAGGGATAAAAAAATTGGAGAAGCGTTGGACAAAGTGTATAGAGCTCAAGGGGGACTACGTTGAAAAATAAAATGATTTATTTATCAAAAAATCTGTGTTTTATTCCAAAAGTCACGGACTTATTGACCCGCCCTCGTATTAAAATATATACTTATATGTATAGTATAAAATTGATAAATTATCGCAACAAATGTCTCTGCAGACGGCTGGCTAATTAAAAATTAATATCAGAACTGTGAGAATTTGTACACTTGTATTGATCCATTCATATCTATTAGTACCAAGGTGGGTATTATATGTAATGCAGTCGGTATCTCTGTATTTCACAACTAGATGTTTCCCGTTATTTCGTACACGCAAAAGAAAATTCTGTAGCGAACGTTTTCCCGCGATAAAAAGTCCTATGTCCTTTCCCGTGGTCTACTCTATAGTTATGACAAATTTCATCAAAATCGGTCCATCACTTTCAAAACCTATTCAATACAAAAAAAACAAATCTTTCCTCGCTCTAATAGTGTAGAATGTAGATAACAATTATTTTCAATCATTGCAAGTTCTTTTCATCATTGCAAGACATACACTGTCGGACATTTCCCAGTCTTCAGGTGGTCGCTCGCGGTGACCATCCACATTCCACCGACTCTGTCCAGATTGGCCAGGCTCAGGCCATCCTGGTGTCTTCCACAAGCTTTAGTTCTCTAGTCACCAACACACAATCTGCGATTTATATCTGCGCACCTAAACGAGAGTGGGTAAGTAACGGAGTGCGGAATGGCAAGCCGCGTAATCTATTGTACTTACTACAGAACAACAATACTTAATTTTTATTGCACTTAGCGCCATCTATTATGTATCTAATATTTATAAGGGAAGCCGATATGACGCGAGTTGTATACACGCCACGCTACTGGGTACCCTACCAACATACTTAACAGAACACACCATTTGACCTCAGGTCCTACCATAAAGTTTATCTATTTTGATTTTACGCGTCTGTATCTATCCATTGCTCGCTGTGAACTTTTGTGAGGAAAAGTCAAGCTAGGTACTACGCGATGGATAATGTGCCTTCGCTAAAATAGAGGCCAGGTCAAGTCTATCTCTTAACTCTTTAGAAGAGTTTTCAGTACGGGGTCGGAGCTATGAATGTTTTATGTATCGCGAGACGAAGCCTTTAAGCTACGGTGTGACACGTATTCCTTACATAAATCTTTCCAACATTCAAACTCAGTTTCAATTTGGGGTTTTGTATTAATTATTATTAATAAGTGATTATTTCAAGTTACGTATACTTTAACTTAAGTGCTGTATTATTGCAGATTTTACACAACAGTAAGAAGCTTAATATATACATATAATAAAATCGTATCTGGTCGCTGTCTGTACCTAGAAGATATATAAGAAAAAACTTTTACAGGGGGACTTTATGAACGATTTTTAGAATTTTTGTCTGTTTGTCTGTTTATCGGTTTGTCTGTTTGTCTGTACGTTTTTACGCGCTAATCTCAGAATGTACTGAACGGATTTTGAAGAAGTTTGGTATGGTAGTAGTTTAGACCCCGGATAAACACATAGGCTACTTTTTATTGCGGAAAATGTACGGTTCCCGCGATATTCATTTTTGCGCGAACGAAGTCAACGGCTTAACCGATTCGAATGCGGTTTTCGCTAATACATTTTGGTTACTCGTCCCCGCTTAAAATTTAATTTACCGATTTCCAAAAAAGGAGGCGGTTATACATTTGGCTATTTATATTTTTTTTTTGTATGTTCATCGACTACT
This sequence comes from Phengaris arion, assembly GCA_963565745.1. NCBI lineage: Eukaryota > Metazoa > Arthropoda > Insecta > Lepidoptera > Lycaenidae > Phengaris > Phengaris arion. Next base: position 12,859,373 of record OY751445.1, on the reverse strand, counting down.
CCGCCGCATGTGGACCTATTTTCAAAAATCTTTTTTCGCTGTAGAGGGTACAATCCTCAAATGGTCTTTTTGACACTAAAGTGGTGACCCGATGATGGGATCCATGAGGAATCGAGGAAGCTCCACTAAATTGATATGGATACATATAATGATTTTGACTTTTCTGAAGTTGTCCAGGCGTATGCTACCAAAAATGAAGATTTAATTTGCACCAAGGTATACTTGGATCCAAAAGTACTGTTCAGCACTCCCGAGTCGTTATAGTTGTATGTTTGGGGATTTCGGCGTTGTACAAAGAACTGAAAGCATATGCCACTATATCAATCAAAGTAATCATCATTATCGCCGCCTTCATCACACCATCGCATTATGATTATAATATGTACTTCTCATAGTCTTTTACACCGACACGTATATCTTTGAACATTACTCTGCCGTTTGTCGAAGCATTTTCAAAATTATTTTGTTGTTGTAAAGAATATAATACGAAATTAGTCCCTTAGTCATAAAGGTGGAGGCCTGGTGATGGCATCATTAAGAAATCGAGACAACTCCACAAAATTATAAGGACATTTATAGTGATTTCGACTTTTATAGTTAGTAAAATTTTGTGCCAAGGTGTACCCTAGATCCAAAAGCTCTAAACAAAACTCCTCAGTCTTTAAAGATACACGTTTAGAAATTTCGGCATTGTTTAAGGAACTAAGTAACTAACTAAGTTTAAGTGGCAAGCATATGCCACTTACAGTAATCATCGTCATCATCACCACCAACCGGCCAGAGCCCAAAGTTGATAATGAAGAATTGAAGGCTATTGTGGAAGCGGATCCATCGCAAACCACGTCCGAGTTAGCTGCACGCTGCTGTTTTAGTGATAAAACTGATTTAATCCACTTGAAGCAAATTGGGAAGGTGAAAAAGCTTGAATGGTGGATACCTCATGAATTGAGTACAGCAAACCGACAAACGCGCGTCGACTGCTGCGTTACGACTGACTGCGACTCAACCGGCACAATAATGGGAAAACAAAGGGATTTTAAATCAAATTATCACTACCTGTGATGAAAAGTGGATCCTGTATGACAATCGGAAACGCTCATCGCAATGGCTGAACCCTGGCGAACCAGGCAAAGCCTGCCCCAAGCGAAAATTGACTCAAAAAAAGTTACTTGTGAGCGTTTGGTGGACTAGTGCCGGTGTCGTTCACTACAGCTTTCTTAAATCTGGCCAGACGATTACGGCAGATGTCTATGGCCAGCAACTGCAAATCATGATGGAAAAGCTAGCTGCTAAACAACAGAGGTTGGTCATTCGCTCTAGGCCACTGCTGCTTCAGGACAAAGCTAGACCACACACTGCACAACAGAGGGCTACCAAATTAGAGGAGCTTTAATTGGAATGTCTAAGACATCCACCGTACTCCCCGGACCTTGCTCCAACAGATTATTTTTTTTTTCGAAATTTGGATAACTTCTTGCAAGGGAAAAAATTCAACTCATATGGGGCAGTCCAAAGCGCCTTCAAAGATTTTATTGATTCCTGTCCGAATGGTTTTTTTAGTAAAGAAATCAATTAACTACCTATGAGATGGCAAAAGTGCATAGATAGCAATGGTATAATACTTTGATAAAATAAATATATAATATTTTAAAAAATTCGACTTTATGTTCCTCCTTTACAAAACGCCAATTTCATATGTAATGACCTTAATAATAAATATAACTAAAAAATGAAAAATTATTATTTTTAAACAAAAAATGAAAACCGACTTCCAAAGTAAAAATGCACAAAAAAGTATGAAATAAAACTTATTTTCCAAAAAAATCCCCTTTTAAATTCGGCTAATATTTTAACTATTTCTCTACTTGATTTTCATATTTTTGAAGTTGGTACCATGGTACCTACAAAAAAGTTCGCGATGGCATAGATATGTATATATTTTAAGGATAGGTTACTATATACATTCTAAGTTTAAAAAAACGATCACAAATAATGTGGTATTTTCAGAGACTATTTAGACGGATACAAAATTACCTAATCCTTATCTAGGAGACATATTAAAATCAAAAAGTACGTGTGAAAATTTATTATAAGTATATATTTTTACTCTGTGCTATTACTAATAGGTCTTTCTTTATCTATGAAATTGCCGTTCTGCAGTACTGGCCATTTCAAATCAAAATAATTTTTGTTTGGCTAGGAATTCTAATTTCAAATTAATTTTATTTTAAAAACATGGAATTCTTTTTCCAAAAGTAGGCATTTGTTTATTGATTAGTGGTACATTTTCATCGCATTTCAATCTTTTGACGTGAAACGTCTTTAAAATCGCGCCGAAACATACGGATACCAGGTTTAAAAACTGGACCGTAACGAAAAGGTCTATATCATCGTACCTTAATAATTAAAAAACTATTAGTCTTAGAAACAAAAATGTGGTGTAAATATTTCACTTATATAGTCAGCTCGCTGTTATGACATTGAGTTCGTGTCGGGGTCAAGCGGGGCGGCGGGGGAGGGTTTTTATTAAAATACTTAAAACAGCGTCCATCTTGTTTTCATTTCAATCTTTTACTTTAAAAGCGATTCGCTAACATAGACGTTTCACGTTAAAACCAACGGCCGTGTGTCCCGACACAGCCCCACCCGCTTTTTCGTCATCATGGATGCGTTAAAAATTCGAGTAATTATGGAATAAGTATGCGTCGCGCGTCGTGGCAGCAACGCGGCACAAGCGGCACGCAACATCAACGACTTACGGAGCTAACACTACAAACCAACGCACCACCTGTTATTGGTTTGCTCGCTTCCGTTCTGGAAATTTCGACCTGAAAAATGAACCTCGCGGTCGCCCGAAGACTTTGGTCGACAATGACGAATTAAAGGCGATTGTGGAAGCTGATGATACACAACCTACGGCTGAATTAGCAGCAGCTTTCGATGTTAGCGTTAAAACAATATTGGTCCATTTGTGTCATTGGCAAGTTTTTACAAGGTTAGCTTGACAAATGGGTGCCCCACGAACTCAATGATCGCCAGCGCAAAGTACGCGTCGAGACGTGCTTTGCACTGCTAAACAGACACACAAGTGAAGGAATTTTGAACCGCATTGTTACCTGCGATGAAAAATGGATTCTGTTTGATAACCGCAAGCGCTCAGCAAGTTGGTTGGATCCTGGTTCAGCATCTAAACAATGCCCTAAACGAAAACTTACCCCTAGAAAAGTGATGGTGTCTGTGATGGAGTGGTCTAGCGCCGGTGTGATTCATCACAGCTTCTTACAAAACGGGGTGAGCATTACTGTAGATGTGTACTGTGAAGAACTGAACACAATGATGGAGAAGCTGGCACATCTCCAACCAGCATTGGTCAATCGCTCGTCTCCGCTGCTCCTGCACGACAACGCGCGACCTCATACTGCACAGCAGACGGTCTCCAAGTTGCAACTGGGGTTGGAAGCTCTCTGTCATCCGCCCTACTTACCAGACCTTGCGCCTACAGACTACTACTTTTTCCAGAATTTGGATAACTTCTTGGCGGGAAAAAAATTCAATACCCGAGAGGCAGTACAAAATGCCTTTGAAGAATTTGTTGCCTCCCGTCCAGCTGATTTCTTTAAGAGGGGCATCAATAAACTGCCACTGCGTTGGCAAAGATGCATTGATTTCATGAGTGATTACTTCGATTAATACAAATAAAAAATACATTTAAAAAAATTCGTTTAAATTTTTTATACAAAACGGCAATTTCATAGGTAAAGACCTAATATATTGCAGTAGGTATATTTGCTAAAGGATTTTTTTGCCATGAACACTCTCCTACGCGGGCGAAGCTGCGGGCAAATCTAGTTCATGAATAGATGGAACATGAATAGTTCTATGAAAGCTGTTTCTGTGTACGTAAGTATATATGTACCTAAGTAATATTATATTTTCTTTTCTGTGGTACGACCACAATCGTTAGAAATACCTACGATAATTGCCAAGGGCCATTAGCCATATGGTTTTACTGTACCCACCTAGGTAATTAGGTGTCAGTGGCGCGGGGTTCCTATAACTCTATTCCTATCGGCTTCACTTACCAACCTCCTTTTGAAGACCCTCATCCAAATCCCAGCCTATTATACAGGCAAGGGCTTCTCTATAAAAGAGAACCAGCCTTCGCCACTGTTAGGTATACAGCAAAGATCTGTAACAAATATACCTACATACTTATGGGCCAAAATTTCATTTATGTAAATATGTTACTACAGAGTAGGTACCTAATTAAAATATAACACTACCACAGATGACAGACACTACATTTTACTACTAATGTAGGTAACTCATAAATATATAAACTGCATAATATTTAGATACTCAGTTCACAGTTGTGGTTGTTTCTTCTGATTTTTTCGGCGGTAGAGTAGTTACCTAAGTATTCGAGCTTTCCAAGGCACGGAATTTGCAACAGTCGAGTTATCTCTTCCCTTCCCTTACAAAATCTACAAAACCATCTGTAATTTTTTTTTGAAATAAAAATACATACAAACATAGATAAATAATTGGTCTCGGCGCTCAACTAGATGCAGCTGGCGTACTTGAGAAATGCAGCAGCAAATAGTACGCCGACGTCGGCACGATCGAGCCTGTCAGATTGAAATCTTCATATCAGATGTACGTACCGAATTCGCGCACACCAGAAATTGTCTTACACACAATTATATTAAAAACCCACACTACAATAATGAGTTGCCGCATTCACGGATCTGTTGTTAGATACCGCGGTATATTATGTCGAGCGCCGAGACCAATCATTTATCTTTGCACACAAATTACAATATAAAGAAAACTGGCCAGTAACGTATCAATGTACTTTTGTTCCGTTATCCGTGCGCAATAGCGCTATATTTACGCGTCTCTATCAGTGTAAAATTCATAAATTGATTTAAAATTGCAGAGCATGTTGTCAGACAGAGATAGAGCTAGCAGTCATTTTCCGAGCATATAGCAGTATTATCTATGGGCACGCGAACCCGCCATTTACTATTGCATTATATTTGCTCTACGTTTCTAGGAACACGTCTATATTTCATAGAATTATAGCGCTAATACAGCTTTTACGTGTTAGTTGCTACATACATACTAATAGTAATCAGTAATTAAAATTAGGCTTAATAAACATAATAACGTAGAAGTTCATAGTATTTCATCATTCTAATACCTTTAATTTAAATTTATTTATTAGGTTATCTGGGAGAAACATAGACTAATCATTGGTCTCGCTGGGTGCTTATATCATTCTTCCGTGGGGCACTCTACCAGACCGAGCTGACGTGCTTGTGAAATACTCAGCTGAGGTCGGCTTACCCGAGCCAGTCATATTGAAAGCTTTATAACAGGTGTACATCCCGAATATCTAATATATAAAATTTCCATGTCACAATGTTAGTTACCGTACTCCTCCGAAACGGCTCTACCGATTTTTACCAAATTTTATATGCATATTCAGTAGGTCTGAGAATCGGCTACTGGGTATTTTATATATTGATAAGTGCATTTGTTGAATGAAAAATAGTAAATTATTACAACTCGAGACTGACGGCGACCATATTGTTTGTGTGACGGGATAGCGATCGACGTTGCCATGGTGACATACTTATTTAGTCACTTCAATAAAATAATATGGGCGCAATACTTAATATGGCAAAGCAACGTTTGCCGGGACAACTAGTTTTATATAATTTTAGTTCAAATCGAAAAAAAATCCAAGTTGCGTATTGAAACTATGTAAAAATAATTGGATCAGAAATAAGAAGGACACTGGGATCACATATCATCAGTATCGTATAATTTCGAAATTTCAACATAAAATTACATGAACTCAAATTGCCGCGTATGCAGGAATCAAGTTCCAATATTTTTATGATGTTAATTTATTGTCATTGTATTTTATTAAGATGTGATAAAATACAATGTCAATAAATTATATCCTTTTTTATTTACCTATCCTTTTAACCTAGTTATTATGATTCGATCCATGATGTCGATCCTAGATATAAGACAGTGACAGGCATTGTCACATATACGAAAATTGGTGTGAAGAGCTGTAGAGCTATGTATTTGAGGTGAGTTATATAGATGTTTACAAGTCCACTTGGTGTTTTCTTCATGGTCCTCCAGCAGCCGGATATAATTAAAGAACCAGCGTACCTATATGGAAAAGTAGTAAGCAGAGTCATATGAAATAATATTTGGTAAAGTTAAATCGAGAAAATTTTGAGTAGTTGCCTTGGCAACGTGTAAACAGGGGCCTATATTAATAAAACATTTTTCTATGATATTTAAACAGAATTTTATAAATATGGAAGGTCTTTTAAGAGTACAAATACATCTGCGACACAAATTTTTGGAGAATTTAACAAATTTACAAATTAACCCTAAGGGTAGAGTAGAGCGCGCCTATATTGCAGTCATACTAGAAGGCTTAGAGAATACTTGGAAACGAAAATAATCATTATGAGTTGTTGAAAAAAAAGGAGTTGCCGGAGGATTGCGACTATCTAACGAAAAATGTTTATGATGAAGCAGAAAAGGCGCTCTTCAAGTATAAAGCAGTTTTAAGAGAATGCCTTTTTAATTATAATATAATGGATGAGCCATCAAAAAAAGTTACCTAAAATAAATATACCAATTTTCTCTGGAAAATACGTAGAGTGGCCGACATTTCATGACTTATTCGAGACAGTTATACATAAAAATTCTAATTTAACTAACGTTGAAAAACTGTATTACGGTAATAATTACCTCAAGGCTCACATCACAGGAGACGCAGAGCAGTTACTACGACATGTGCCTATTGCCGCGGAGAATTATGAGAGATGTTGGGAGTTAATTAGAAAAAGATATTGTAAAAGACGTTATAATGCTATATTGATGCGGTTGTTTGGACAAGAGAATTTAACTGTTGAAGGAAGCAAGGGATTGAGACAATTCTAGACACACCTAATGAGTGCTTGAATACCTTGTCTAATTTAGGATTCGATATATCTGCATGGGACATATTAATTATCCATATTGTCACTCAAAAATTAGACCAAGGTACTAGAAAGGAATGGGGACAGAAGATTAGTGACAAGCTGGAGAATTTACCCACTTTCATGGACTTTACGAAATTTTTGGAAGCCAAATTTAGAACTTTAGAGATTTTAGAGCTGGGGAATAGGGAGCCTAAATTAGAGCTGGGAGAGGGAGAGTCGAAATTAGAACAAATACCAAGGACACAGGTTTTCCACTTCGTTACTGCAGTATGTCCATTTTGTAAAGAAGGTCACCTGCTTTAGAATTTAATAATAGGATAGATTTTATAAACAGTAACAAGTTATGTTTTAATTGTCTTGGATGATATTATAGAGTCTCCAGATGTAGACGTATCAATAGCTGTCAGCGATGTCATCGGCGACATCACACATAGCTGCACCCAGCGAACCAACAGAGTATTTCACAAGGTTTGGCTAATATAAGACGGTTTCAAACAGCTCATAAAAGTAATTGTAATGAAGCACTTGGTATAATATTTCATAGTGGGCGGATTGAGATTCGAGAATATTATGTGAGATTTAAGAATATGTTACATATATTCAGGGTGGGCGGCGTATCGATCATAGATATAAGACAGTGCTGAGAGCTGTAGAGCTATGTATTTGAGGTGAATTATATAGATGGATGGAACTAAGTAACTATTCGCAAGGAACATAGGTCGAAAAATATGAAAAAAAATTATGAAAACGTTACAGTTAAATACATTATGTGTAATATTATTATCGTACTAGCTGCCTCGACACACGTTATTCTGTCTTGACTAATAAATAAATAAAAATGAGGCCTTATCATTTATATACATATCTAACCTTTTTCTGAAGAAGACGCGCATAAGAATAATATAATATTGATATGTACATTTGCTTTTAATTAATTTCTAATCCTACTATCCTACTACTATAATTATAAATGTGAAAGTTAAAAGTACAGTGTTCCTGTGGGATACTGTATTCATGCGGGCGGAGCCGCGGGCAAAAGCTAGTTTTAAGTATTTTCTTAGCTACATTTATAACCAATAACTTAACTAATAGACCACAGCATAATATATTTTTCCCATTTAAATCGGGCAAATGTTGAGTAGCATCACAATTTTTCACGTACACTAGAATTTGTCACATGTAAGTCAATTGTCATTTTACACACTACAATAATGAGTTGCCGCATTTACGAAGCTGTTTTTGTTAGGGAGTGCGTCTTCTAGTCGAGCGAGCGAGACCAATCAAATATCTTGTGGAGGAAATGCTGTTAGCATTAAGACCGCCTTTTTGTACAGTTCCTTTATTTTAGAAATTATTGTTAGGTATATGTGTGTCTGTGTATTTTTATGAATGTGCAAATAAAGAGTTTTCCATTCTATTCTACATAAATAGCCACGTAGAATATTGTAGTCGTACCTACCTAGTTACGGTTTTTTTTAAAATAAATAAATAAATATCTATGGACGCTTCCCACCACGTCAATCTGGCTCCGTGCTAAGTATCCGAAGAACTTGTGTTACAAGTACCAGAAAACGGGAAGTACATTTATTACTTTTATACTATACATATATTTAAGATTTTAATTATAATAGGTAAAGTACCTATGAAACTGCCGTTCTGCAATACTGGCCATTTCAAATCAAAATAATTTTTGTTTGGCTAAAAATTCTAATTTCAAATTAACTAATTTTATTTTAAAAACATGGAATTATTTTTCCAAAAGTAATCATTTGTTTATTGATTGGTGTTACATTTTCATCGCATTTCAATCTTTTTCGTCATCATGGATACGCTAAAAATTCGAGTAATTATGGAATATGAGTATCGGCGTGGCAGCAACGCGGCACAAGCGGCACGCAACATCAACGACGTTTACGGAGCTAACGGTCGAATACTGGAACGTTACTCAAATACATCAATCAGCTGAAGGGCTTTTTAATTTAAGCATCTCCCAAATTTAACTATTTGACAGATAATTTGACAGCTAATTATGATTGAGTGGCGTTCCAGTATAAGAATTTTTCACTGAGTGCCTCTCATGTGGCGCTTGAGTGCAACTTATTTTATGGTGCACTTAAATCTAACTATAGCTTAAAATTTGCGTTTTAGTATATGAATTTAACACTACAAACCAACGCACCACCTGTTATTGGTTTGCTCGCTTCCGTTCTGGAAATTTCGACCTAAAAAATTAACCTCGCGGTCATCCGAAGACTTTGGTCGACAATGACGAATTAAAGGCGATTGTGAAAGCTGATGATACACAATCTACGGCTGAATTAGCAGCAGCTTTCGACGTTAGCGTCAAAACAATATTGGTCCATTTTGCTCCATTCCATGGTCAAAACAAATTTGGCCCCACGAACTCAATGATCGCCAGCGCGACGTACGCGTCGAGACGTGCCTTGCACTGCTTAACAGACACACAAATGAAGGAATTTTGAACCGCATTGTTACCTGCGATTAAAAATGGATTCTTTTTGATAACCGCAAGCGCTCAGCAAGTTGGTTGGATCCTGGTTCAGCACCTAAACAATGCCCTAAACGAAAACTTACCTCTAGAAAAGTGATGGTCACTGTTTGGTTGTCTAGCGCCGGTGTGATTCATCACAGCTTCTTACCAAACGGGGTGAGCATTACTGCAGATGTGTATTGTGAAGAACTGAACACAATGATGGAGAAGCTGGCACATCTCCAACCAGCATTGGTTAATCCCTCGTCTCCGCTGCTCCTGCACGACAACGCGCGACCTAATACTGCACAGCAGACGGTCTCCAAGTTGCGAGGACTGGGGTTGGAAGCTCTCCGTCACCGAGCTACTCACCAGACCTTGCGCCTACAGACTACTACTTTTTCCAGAATTTGGATAACTTATTAGCGGGAAAAAAATTCAATACCCGAGAGGCAGTACAAAATGCCATTGAAGAATTTGTTGCCTCCCGTCCAGCTGATTTCTTTAAGGGCATCAATAAACTGCCACTGCGTGGCACACAAAGGTGCATTGATTACATGGGTGATTACTTCGATTGATACAAATAAAAAATACATGAAAAAAATTCGTTTACATTTTTTTATACAAAACGGCAATTTCATAGGTAAAGACCTAATATTATACACATATTTAATACACATCCATGACCCAGGAACACGGAAAAACTTTTTGTTCCTTCGGCGGGGATTCGAACCCGCGATCCCCGACTTGAGCACCAACGCGCTGAACCACTGAGCCACAGAGGTCGTCAAACTCTTCCGGTTTGAAAAATAGGTACTCAAACCAACAAACGGACCCACCCGATCGCCTAATAGCAAGCGATAAGCGTCGCCCATGAACATCCGCAATACTAAAAGAGTTACAAAAGTGTCTTTTAAAACTCCGCCCTCCCCTTGCGCCTTCGATCCTGCTACTTGGCTAACAACAACGCAAGTGTTCCATATTCTGCTGCTGGATTCATTAAGACGTAATTTTTACTGGTCCTGCGACCGCGGCACGGCGAGCATCACGAGATCTAATATGTTATGAGACGAAGTAGTAGGAACTTATATAAATAAAACTAGGTATTTATCATGTATATTAAATAAATTTAGTGAATGATAAAATCATAATTATTTTCATACATATTTTAATATGATACAGTAAATTCTAATGTATTTTGTACAAAGCAGGTGCATTACAGCCAAAATATACAATACACATTATTTTTATAATATCTTGTTGGTAAAGAAAACAATTAGAATGTTCAAACTTCAAATGCATAATTCCTGAGCTACTAGTTATTTCATTGAATTCGGGAAAAAAACGGTCGCTAAGAGCCTGATTTTTTTAATGAAATATAATAATATAATAATCCATCTCTGCGTGGATTCCAGCACAGCCCAGGTCTCAACGGTATCGAAGGCTTTCTCATAGTCCACATGTCGGTCGGTCAATACTTAGGTTGCTATATTGACTAATTAGTCATTAATACGGAAGTGTAATTGACGGAAACACAGCGCCGTCTTGGTTGGCGCTGACGGAGTCTGGTCTGACGACGGGTGTGGTCGGGTTGGTGAGAGGTGATCACAAGCAGCGATCGCGAGACACTAAACTGCCAACCGTCGCGTCGTAGCGAGGTCGCATTGGGATCTGTCAGTATTCACGTTCAAGGATGATAGTGAAATAAGTGCAAATCAATATTATTTTCAATAGGCAGTCCAAAGTGATCTAAATTGCGTAAAGAGTAACAAACATCGATCCATCCTCAGAAACATTCACATTTATAATAGTAGTAGGATTAGAACAGGTAGTAGTATAATATAAGGGGAATTTCAAGTCAAGCAGACAACTAAAAACAATGAGGTCGTGAATTTTGTTTATACTCTGGTCAGATATACTTCTAGTGGACGTGGACGTGTACACACAATGTTTTTTTCGTATCATACTTTATTGCTGAGTTATGAACTTTTAAAAAATTACTAAGAGTGAAGTCCGTCATTTTTGGATGCTTAATATTTTCATCAATTAATTTGTAACAAAAACCAAAAAGTGTATTGTTTTTTGTAGTTAAAAAGTTGAAATTTTATTTTTTTATCGAATCCTAAATTCGATTTTTTTTGCGTATAGTAAACCGTGAGTAAATTTCAAATCGATATTTGAGTAACTTAGACCTTTTTAGTTTTAAATATTTTAACCTTGAATTAAAGCTTTAAATGTACTGATTATTCACAAAAAAAATAAAAGTGATCGCTAATAGTTTAAGACTTAGAGCAGGGGTCTCCAAACTTTCCAGCCTTAGGGCCATACTGATTACTCCAGTAAGTTCCGAGAGCCAAAACCATATTATCATTGTTGCCGGTGGTAAAAAGTGAAATAGTCCACTGATGAAAAAAAAAGTACGCAACGTTTAAAAAAGGCTGCAAATCGGACTAAAGTCCGCAAAACGGCAACACTGCATATTATTAATTTTCCTGTCATTATCTGTAATTTCTAGAGTAGTCGTAGAGTACGAGCCTTGAGGAGTAACGTTACACGACATCTGGTGGACACAAGCGGAAATAGGTAGTACCCTCTATCGCTAACAGATGGCGCTAATAGCACGAACAGAATAATCTCGTTGGTTCGAGAAAGTTCTGGTGTCTTCCACTCACTTCTAGATGGCAGTAATTGGAATATATAAGAAAGCTAGTGGCGCAACCACAAGTCAGTTCCTATGACACTGTTGTGAAATAAAATAGTGCGTACCTCCTTAAAACGTGTTTGTGCGTGTTTAAGTTTAAGACATCTTTGTAACAGTATTTTGATTTGAATTGTTTCTTTTGTGTGTGATTTAGTAGTATGGAAAAGAAGCGAAAAATTGATAGTGAATGCAGAAAATTCAAAGATCAGTGGAACATTCAGTATTTCGTAATGGAGTCCAGTAACAAGACGCTATGTTTGATTTGCAATGAAAGCATAGCCGTTCTCAAGGAATATAACATTAAACGTCATTATGAAACAAAACATTTTCAAAATTACTCAAAATATACAGGAAGTTTGCGGACAGAAAAATTTGAAGCTATGAAGCGCGGATTGAAATCGCAGCAATCTTCATTTACAAATCTCAAAACTGAACAAGAGGTTGCAAATCGTGCCAGCCTTCGTGTGGCTCTTGAAATTGCAAAACGTGGAAAACTTTTCACCGATGGAGAAATGATCAAAGAATGCATAATTGCAGTAGCCGAAGAAATGTGCCCTGAAAAGGTAAATTTATTAAAAACTGTCAGTATGTCAGCAAACACTATGGCTCGAAGGGTAGAAAACATCGCTGAAAATATATCCTCTTAACTGTTCGACAAAAATGGACATGTTGAGTGGTTTTCTTTGGCCTTGGATGAGTCAACGGATGTGTCAGATACTGCTCAGGTGTTGATTTATATTCGAGGAGTAGATAAAAGCTATGAAGTGCATGAAGAACGTCTTGATATGTATAGTATTCATGGCACAACTACTGGTACAGATATTTTTAAAGGAGTTGAAATGGCCATTAATCAAAAGAACCTTCGATGGAAAAACTTGAAATGTATTACAACTGATGGAGGCAAACCATGAGTGGGGAAGATAAAGGAGTGGTCGCTCCTGTGTCAAAGGCTGTAGAAAATGACGGTGGTTCAAAACCATTAGTCTTACATTGTATCATTCATCAACAGTCTTTGTGCGGAAAATGTTTGGATATGTCTGAAGTTCTGAAACCAGTCATATCAACTGTCAATTTTATCAGATCTTTTGGGCTGAATCATCGACAATTCCGACTTACCTTATCATACTGCCGTACGTTGGCTTAGTTGTGGGAAAGTCCTTCCCGAAGAATCGAAATTTTTTTGAATGAAAAGCATCGCCCTGTTACTGAATTACAAAACAACGCATGGCTGTGGAAGTTAGCATTCTATGATGATTTGACAAAACATGTGAACGAACTGAATTTGAGATTGCAAGGAGAAAACCAGCATCTTCCTGATTTATACACTAATAGCAAATCATTCCGGAAGAAATTGATACTGTTTCAATCACAACTACGAAGTAAATGTTTTTCACATTTTAAAACATGTGAAATATTCAGCCCCACCACTGAGTTTCCTATCGATTTTGCAATCGAAACTTTGAGTGCTTTGAAAATAAATTTTGATACTCGTTTCTCGGACTTTGATGCCATTGCGAATCAAATAAGATTTTTCAGAATCCTTTTGATACTGACATTGGCCCCTAGCCCCGGAACTTCAAATGGAAATGATTGATCTACAGTGCAGTGATATAATTAAGAACAAATATCAAAACTCATCTTTGTTGGAATTTTATAAGGGTCTTCCACTGACACAATTTGATAATTTCTGTGAGAAGACCTTCTCCAAAATGAAGTACACAAAAAATGTTTACAGATCTAAAGTAACTGATGAGCATCTTAAATCTCTTTTAATAATTGGTACAAGTAAAATTAGTCCACAACTACAAACTTTTGTCAGTGGAAAATCTCAATTACATAAATCTCATTAGTATTTCATATGTCATTATGCTTGTTATAAGTTATGTTTTTATTTAAAATGTATAAAATGTTAGTTGGATTCATTTCAATAATTTGTTAGTTATTATATACTGAAGTTAAATTTTCTGCATATTATACATGTCTTTACTCATTACAATTCTGTGTTTCTTTATCCAACTTATCACAAAAACAATAACAATAAGCCTACAACAAAGTTATGAGTAGTTAGCCCATGACCATATCAACGTAGATGTCATATTAATAATTATTCAACATAAAATTAGAATACTTCAGTAAACTAAATTTAATTTGCTATAAAAAATGTGTTCTCTAAAAGGAGTTTTCAAGTATGCTAGCTCTCCGCGGGCCGGACAAAATCTGTCCGCGGGCCGGATGTGGCCCTCGGGTCGTAGTTTGGAGACCCCTGACTTAGAGCATAAAGAGTACATAATATACGTAGCTACGAGCACTTTCTAAGCAATCGGGTTTATGCGCTAACATGCTAAAATACTACGCTACTAACATTTTATTTGTTCATTATAACATGAAAAAAATACATATATACTTAAACAATTTTTTGAAATAAAATATACTTAATTAAAATTATAAATATACGCATTTGTTATAATAAATAATAACAAGTTCATAAAAAAAGAGTAATTTCAAAAATATGATACGGCTGTGAAATACACCAGTAGGTAACGCCATCTCGTAGCTATAATAAACCGGCCAAGTGCGAGTCGGACTCCCTCACGTAGGGTTCCCTACCATTATACCAATATTTTCCTTACTATTTCGTTATTTTTCTACGAAGTTTTCCAAGAAAGCGCATTTTACAAGTTAAGTATCTATAACTCCTGAACTAACAGAGTTATATGAACCGTTATAGTTTTCCTTCAAAGTTAACCTTAACCTCTTTACACATAGGCGAGTACCGAGTAGCGAGTAGTAAGTAGGGGTTCCGAGACGTGAACTACAGAACCCTAAAAGCGTCACTAAGAAATACAACTTGCTAGTAAGAGACAGCTATTATCTATACACCTCGGTATCACATTATTTATATTGTGATAATATTAAGTAAGAGTCCTTTATTTTTAGTTGAATTTTTGACCGCTCATCAACTAGACGTGTTACTATTTCTCTAAGTCCACTCTAAGTCTTAAACTATTAGCAATCACTGTTAAACAATTCAAGGTTAAAATATTTAAAAGTAAACAGGTCGAGGTTGCTCAAATATCGATTTGTAATTTTTACTTCCGGTTTACTATAAGCAAAAAATTCGAATTTAGAATTCGATAATTTTTTTTTAAATGTCAACTTCTTAACTATATAAGAAACAATACTTATTGGTTTTTGTTACATATTAATTGATGAAATTATTAAGCATTAAAAAATAACGGACTTCACTTTTAGTATATTTTTAAAAGCTCATAACTCAGCAATAAAGTACGATACGAAAAAAATATTTGTGTGTACACATCCACGTCTACTAGAAGTATAACTAACCAGAGTAAAATCAAAATTCACGACCTCATTTTTTTTGTTTTTTGTTTGACGCGAAATGCCCCATAAATATTAAATATAGTTGTCGCACTCGCTCTGTGGTATTGACTGTGGAAATTTTATATTATGATAAATATCGACCATACTTTCAAAACTCACTGTCGACAAAACACAATTATAAACGTGAGAAATAAACACTATACAAGTGATATCATTTTCTTAAATCACAAAGCAATGGAGCACAAACTGAAAATATTTGTTCAATATACCTTGTATAAAATATCTATAAACTTGTTCGCTCACTATTCTGTAATCTGTACAAACAAAATATGCTATAAAGTTAACATCAATGTCGGTACCTACCTGTAGTACTGGTATATAATAAATAAATAATAGATAACCATTTCAAAATGTAAAACAGACTGACTAGTAATAAGGACAAGTCACCTAATATTTTAATGAAAAAATACTTATAATGGAGCTGCTATTGAAAATGTTTTCGGCTTATACCATACCTAGAATTCAGTAAGATCTTAACAGTACTCTTTTAATTTAAATACATGAGCACTCTCGCGACATTATTTAATTTGTAATCAATCGGAAACGTTTTATCGAGAAAACGTATACACTCATTTTTATTGTCAGTGTAATATATAAAGAATGAAAAAATTTGTGTGTCAATATCATATTTACTAAGGGCCTTATTACACTAGTGTATTAAGGCCCTTAGTAAACCGCTAGCGGTTTGCGAGCGGCCGCGTGGTGGAGCGGGCGCCCAACGAATACGTTACGGGCGCGCAACGAACGCCCCGCGTATGCCGCAGCGAATTGGTTGCGGACGCGCCCGCTTCGCCCCGAAACTGCTCGCTAACCGCTAGTGTGATAAGGCCCTTAGTGTAAAATATACTGCCATATTGTTAAGAACCTCGATTTCTGTTCTATAGAGCACATTAACCTAAAGCCTTACACCTCACAAGCAAAAGTAATGACAAAGTTTGACTAGAAGCTATAGAGGTAACATAACATTAAGTTTCTGCTTAATCAAGGCTCTTAAGACATAATAATAAATTGCACGATTTCAATGTCTTTCGGCAATTTTCGTTTATCCATACATCGTCATTTCTACTCAAAAACGAAGATGGCCGAGAGCCATTAGCAACGTGGTATAGCTGTATAATCATAATAATGCCCATTGCCAAAACAACGCAAACATTCATTAATAGCGCCTATTACATATTATGAAAATTTATCCTCTTTTCCTAATACCCTTGCTACTGCATGTAGCGATTTGTTTAACTTGCATATTATATTATTATATATATTTTATATATCACAATTACTTAATTATAACCCCTACATAATTCCCCTTCGGCCCAAAACGTGCTATGTGTTTGCTTACTATGTAGATTTTCTTTCACTTTTTGTGAAAGAAAATCTACAGATATTATACTTGTGTATATTGTGGGTAATGAAATTTTACATTTTCTCATATTTTACGCCAAAGGGCATCAGAGTGTCTTGTTAATGTCAATACAAGGCCGCAATCTTGGTAATTATATATTAATATATTTAAATATTTGCCTACAGTTCGTGTTACCACGCTATCCACGGCGGTTGATTCATTTTGTGGAACGGCACATGTGTCATATTGATTGGCAAACTTATAATAGCATATTTCATATCTAACTTATTCAGTGTACGGAGAATGGTTGCTCCGTTTCGCCCGGGGAGAAAAGCTGCTGGAATGTTTATATCTTGTTCCATCCTGTAATTTACCCAAAATTTTATGTTAAAAAACTATTTCCAGAATGTATAATTGTATTTTCAAATCATTATCTCTCTTTCTTTGTTTGTTACTTTGGTCATTGACATTAATTTGGTAGAAATTAATATTTTTGTTTAATGTTAAATTGGATATTAACGTTATATACCTACTTGTCATCCACCATTTCAATCAAATTGTCCTGTGCATCATCCCACTTGTCTATAGATTCCGTTATAATTATAGCTATGGCTCCCGCTTGCTGCGCCTTTGATGTCTTAGAAGCAAAAGAACATTCACTGGAAATGTTAAAGTAAACAGATTATTTTATTAGTGCGAGATAAAATAAGATTTAATTTATAGCATTTTTTCGAATCTATTTATTACTAAGAATCAGACATAGACATAATATACCCTTTGTTTATAGCTAAAAGAAGAACTTAAAAATCACAAGGATAAATGGGATGAGGCTAAAATGTATATTTAAATTACTTACACTCTTATGGCCCTGATAAAGTGAAAATAAAAACAATTAAAAACAAAAAAAAAAACAAACCCTCTTTCCGAAAGTGCTACTTGACCAAGTAGCAGTTCTGAATTCACTATATCAGTACAACTATGAATAGGCACTGTTGGCACTAGTTTCACCTTCCGTGATTGAAAGCTTTCATTCTGAAACATTTAAACTTCATAAATATTGATTTAGAATATAAAGGTGTCACAGACAGCGAAGATTAGTATCTTATTATTATTATCAGTATTTTATCTTAAGATGCCAGTATGTTTTACTGTAATATGAAAATATATATTATCTTCACCATCTGTGATAGTTCATACAAAATGTATGAAATATGTGAGTAATATTAAACCTTAAGATAAAATATTAATGTTTCTTCGCCTTATGTAATGCCCTTGAGTATTGTAACAATTAAAAATCAATACAATAGATATTCAAGCATAATACCTATTCCGTTCTGCAAATCTCAAGGTATGAGTGAAATATAAATTTGAAGATACTTGATTATCCAGACTAGTTGTACTTAGCAGTTATTAAAATTTAGTTAAAATCATTATTTTTCAGTATGTAACTTTGCTTCATTTATGATATTTTAGGGGCAGATCATGTAAGAAAACATAATGATTGTAGGTTATGTACATTGGTAAGATAAAATATTAATTAATGACATAAATTACGTGGTGCAGTCTGGTGAGAATAGCTATTAGCAATAGCAATTTCATTTTGAATTTAAACTGATTATCAATATCTGGACTAGCTTACTCAATTAACAGAGTTTGTTATAGGTACTGTATAATGTATAGTGTTATGATAATTATATAGAAAACTTACGAATGTAGCTCCAAAGTCTCTAGCCGGTCTCATGCGATATGTGTATCTAAGTTCGGGAGGGTCTAATATTTCGAAAAACACATCCCCACCTATTATATCAGCTGTAGAAGCACCATCCTCAAAGTGCAAATCATTGGCTAAAAGAAAATCATCCACTTTTCAAAATTATCCAAGTAACAAGTTTTGTATTAACGTAAATAATAAGACATGTGTTAAAAATTCATTACCTCCTGGTGAAACTATTACAATAAATAGAATTAGCAAAGAAACCGAATGCAGTAACAATACATTGTAATATGGCTTTCTAGTTCTACTATCGCATAACATAATCGCAGAATATAAAATTGTTCTATGTTAACAGACGTCAGACAGTGAATAGATTCAGACCCTTCAATCATACCATATTGCAAATTTAATGGCAATTGTAGTTAAGTTTATACTATCAATTCTAGAAGTCAGTAATACGATACACGTCCGAAAAGAGTTACTGTCGTTTAGATTTAGCAGTATTGTAATTCAGTACTTCTGTAAAACCAATTCAGAGGGCGTTCAAATGATGCTAAATACAATGTAACTTGCTGCCTTCTACTATTGATAGTGCTAGGGGCTTTTTAACATGGTCGCATTATTTGTGCGACGACTCACACGAATTCTAACATTCTGGTAGATTTCGTAGTAATCAGTCTCTTCAAACAATTTTATTTTAATCGCAAATTAAATTTAGTAAAAGATTTTGCAGCTATATATTTAAATGAAAAATATAATTATTAAACTGTTATATAGTTTTTTTTCTGTTATGATGACAAAGTAAAGAGGTTTCTTATTACTAATATTTCATTTCGGTATAAAATTATTTTAGATACCTGGCAGCTCCAAACTAACATGGCGCCGACAACAGCAATGTGTTGATGTTTTGGAGTCGTTTTGGAGTTTCTGTGACTGTCTTCAGAAGTACTACTTATTATCTATGGTGACTATTTCTGTGTATAGTTGATTAGTTGCTGATTACGAGCAGAGATCACAAATTTTTACTGTCGAGTCGAGAGTTTCTCCTCCAGATAGAACGGCTGTGTAGAGTTGTTCTTGTGATAAGTGTGTTGAGAAAGAGACTCGTGGTTTAGTGTTTAACTTTGGTTTGAGAGTCTCAAATTGAGACAGGACTCCCTCTAGGCATTATGTCGATGTCTAGGAAAAAGTATTGTGTTCCTGGGTGTTCCCATTCAGTAGGTAAGTAAATTAAAGACCAGACTTATTTGTTTCATAATTTCTCAGTTATTCACTTTATTTCTAGTTTGAAACTTTTAGCAGGACGTTCAGACCTACTCTTTGTACCTATTACAACTTTAAACACTGATACTAAGTTAAAAACGCTTTAGAATGTACATGCCTACTTACACACTAAAACTCAAATTTGTCTGGCTTAAAATAGGTAATGCAATAGATTTAATTACTGCTTTGCAATAATGTTCTCTGCGTCTCTTAAGGCCGATTTATAATGTACATATTATGTAAGTAAGCTGAACTGTCCCTCTATTTATTCACAAAATGTACCTTGCAAACATCCATATATATTATTATGGTCACTAACTTTGTCCAAAATACAAAAATTAGAATGCAATCCTATCTTGGGACAAGTTGGTACTTATTTATTTCATTTTATTTGATTGTTGGTATACTAACATGGTATTTACTGACTCATAAATATTTATTTAAATGATAGTTTAGGATGTACAATTTGTATTATACATAATAATAATGATTTATTTTTAATTTTACAGATACGCATCAAACAATGCATTTATTCCCGAATCCAGCAAAAGATATTGAGCGTTTTAATCAGTGGGTTTTTTCAATTGGTATAATTGATATAATTGGCTTATCTAAGATAATGAGGACATATATAAACATCGCAGTGTCCGTCACTCACATTTTGAAGAAAAGTTTTGTTGTCGCTACAATCGACTAAGTAACATTGCAGTGCCTACTCTTAATTTGCCGGGTAAGCTACTTTTGTTTTTAACTGTTATCTGATATCTCAGGTTAAATATATTAAGTTTAGTATATTGTGTGACCACAATAGTAAAAGGTAGACCAGGCATTGACACATGTGTAGGCCCAGTCTCAAACAGGATCCCTGAAGGCATAACACAGTTATGACATAATGAATGTACTATTCTATCTGTTATGACCTTTATAAGGGCCTATTTTTCAATGGCCAAATAAAACTTGTCGGAGGTTTAAACTATATGACGACAAAATTATGGACACTTTATTTGTAAGAGTGAGTGTCAAATAATTATGTGCTGGCAAGCTATATTAAGCATCAAAATATCAAAATATTTTTAACATCCACATATTTCCATTTGCTTTGTTTCAGGACTTTCTTCTATTCCACAATTTACATTTGATGAGAGAAGGCCTATGCGACACGGATGACTGTAGCTTTGACGAACTGCAGTATAGAGTTAATACCTAATATTGTAATAGACGACATAAAATCAAAAAGTGAAAAGCGTATTTATAAGAAAAGTAAAAATAAATGTTATTAAAAATTGTACCACATGTAAAAGTAATACAATTTCTTTAGAAGGTGAAGAGTATATTAAATATAGAGAATATGCAGGTCGTCAGTGGCTTTGCAGTCCCAATGAATCAATTATAAATTGTGTGTCGGCAATCCAAGACATATCAAATACAATTATTTAACAGTCTTTTGAAAAAAAACACATCAAAGAATTAATAAAAACATATATTAATGTTGGTTGATTTCAACTTTTTAGAATGCGATTTGCATAAAGAAAAAATTGTAAATTTTTTAATAAAACTAATATCTCGATTTTTTAAATATAATTATTGCAAAGACATAAATAAAATATTACATGGTAAAATAGACTGTAATGACGACGAGGACAGGCTTCAAATAAAAGCTAAGAAATATTTTAAAAAATGTTCAAAGAGACCCAGGAAATAAAAAAAAAACTTTCTTACTGTGTGTTTTCATTTTCAAACTAAGAATTTATTAATTAGCTATTCTTTTGGCATAATATTTTCCTACAGAAGAAAGGAAAAATTACTATTCATTAATAATTCTTAGTTTTATGCCCCCTTTAATTAAAATTATTAGAAATCTGAACTATTACGTGCATGACCCTGGGTAGGTAGGGTTTCTTTAGTCTGAGGGGTAGGTACGTAGTAGTCCCATAAAACAAATTCAGATGGCGTAACGTCTAAATAATTGCCTCTTAGCTACCGAAAGAGGTCTCTATTTCTAAATATAAAAAAGTACTCTGTGGAATAGATTAACTATAAAAAATAATTTAAATCGTGTAAATATTCATAATGATACAAAAAAAATCTGAATCTTATTGCCATGAGTTATTTTCATTTGACAAATGACAAGCGTTTTTTTTTTAAATTGGAACTATTGCCATGAGTATTGCAAGATGATTGCAAGTTATAGGTGGGACCTCCCTCTTTAAAAGTCTGGGTAAGACGTACTAGGCGTAACTACGCGGCAGCGCAACTACGCGACGCGGACCGCGGTACTACCAAATATTAGGTCTTTACCTATAAAATTGCCGTTTTGTATGAAAAAATTAAAACTAATTTTTTCATGTATTTCAAGTAATCACCCATGCAATCAATGCATCTTTGCCAACGCAGTGGCAGTTTATTGATGCCCCTCTTAAAGAAATCAGCTGGACGGGAGGCAATAAATTCTTCAAAGGCATTTTGTACTGCCTCTAGGGTATTGAATTTTTTAAAAATAAGTTATCCATCCATCCAATAAGTTATCCAAATTCTGGAAAAAGTAGTAGTCTGTAGGCGCAAGGTCTGGTGAGTAGGGCGGATAACGGAGAGCTTCCAACCCCAGTTCTTGCAACTTGGAGACCGTCTGCTGTGCAGTATAAGGTCGCGCGTTGTCGTGCAGGAGCAGCGGAGACAAGCGATTGACCAATGCAGGTTGGAGATGTGCCAGCTTCTCCATCATTATGTTCAGTTCTTTATAGTACACATCTGCAGTAATGCTCACCCCGTTTGGTAAGAAGCTGTAAGAATCAGACCGGCGCTAGACCACCAAACAGTGACCATCACTTTTCTAGGGGTAAATTTTTGTTTAGGGCATTGTTTAGGTGCTGAACCAGGATCCAACCAACTTGCTGAGCGCTTGCGATTATCAAACAGAATCCATTTTTCATCGCAGGTAACAATGCGGTTCAAAATTCCTTCATTTGTGTGTCTGTTGAGCAGTGCAAGGTACGTCTCGACGCGTACTTCGCGATGGCGATCAATGAGTTCGTGGAGCACCCATTTGTCAAGCTTTTTTACTTTGCCAATTTAACGCAAATGGACCAATATTGTTTTGACGCTAACATCGAAAGCTGCTGCTAATTCAGGCGTAGATTGTGTATCATCAGCTTCAACAATCGCCATTAATTCGTCATTGTCGACCAAAGTCTTCGGACGACCGCGAGGTTCATTTTTCAGGTCGAAATTTCCAGAACGGAAGCGAGCAAACCAATAACAGGTGGTGCGTTGGTTTGTAGTGTTAGCTCCGTAAATGTCGTTGATGTTGCGTGCCGCTTGTGCCGCGTTTCTGCCACGACGGTACTCATATGCCATAATTACTCGAATTTTTAACGTATCCATGATGACAAAAAAGATTGAAATGCGATGAAAATATAACACTAATCAATAAACAAATAACTACTTTTGGAAAAAGAATTCCATGTTTTTAAAATAAAATTAATTTGAAATTAGAATTCTTAGCCAAACAAAAATTATTTTGATTTGAAATGGCCAGTACTGCAGAACGACAATTTCATAGGTAAAGACCTATTATAAGGCTGCCCGGTGCTTCTACTTGCTAGTGCGGTATAGCGTACGGCGCGACATTTTTCAAGTCACGTGTTTGTTTTGGTAGGTAAAACAAGTTTCTTTTTGAAAATGGTTTATTAGACGAGGAAAAAATAATTACCTTGTTAGTCAATATCCATAGATAATAAATATATTAAATGACTTACAGAATAATCATTAAGTACCTACCAAAAATTAAATATTTGGAAGGAGATTGCCAAGAAATTAGGAGTGAAAAAGTGAGTTTTTTTTGTGAACAGCTGGTAGGTATCATCAATATCATAATAGAGTTTTGCCGGGGAATTCAATGGGTGACGTTTGGTTTTTCCACTTTTTTTCATAAATGTGTGTTAATTCGGTTCTTAATGTGTAATATTGGTAGAATATTAACCATTAAATATTCTTTAACGTGCACAAGTGTGGGCAAGCGGTACAACTTTTAAAAACGTGCTATTTTGTGTTTCCCGCCAAAACTCCCTAGGATCTTTCAGTAAAGCGTCTACCACTTTACTGAATCGACTGACATAACTCATTGACTGTACTGACTATTTATTTGCATTTTGACTAGACTTTAGACTTGACTTTTAGGAATACAGTGTTGAAAATTGAAACGAAAGTTCTATTTTCCGCCTTTTTACTTGACACTGGCAAATGGTTTTAAGATAAGCCGACGTCATATATAAAAAAAATTTATCATCATAAGAGTTTTACCGGTAATGTCAATGTGCGACGTTGTTGTTTTAATAAATAGTAATATCTAAAATTTGTGTTATTTCGGTTCATACTGTGTAATATTGGTAGAATTTTAACCATTAGATATTAGTTGATGTGTACAAGTGTGAGCAAGTGGTACAACTTCAAAAAGCGTGCTATTTTGTGTTATCTCCAAAAATCCCTAAGAACTTTCAGTAAAGCTTCTACCACTTTACTGAATCGACTGATTTGACTCATTGATTGTACTGACTACGTAAATGGACTTTGACTAGACTTTGGACTTGACGATTTAGAAATACGATGTTGAAAATTTGAATGATAATTCTATTTCCGCCTTTTTAACTTGACACTGGCAAATATTTAAAAGGCTGGAACTATATGCTCCGGAATCCGGAACGCCGGTGAAAATTCTGAGTATTCAAAATAGAAATCGAACACTTGAGTGTCGAGTCAAATGTCAAATATGACAGCTCGACACCTGACACTTCAATTTTCAACTCCATCGTATTATCGCAAAGTTCTATTTTCATTGCTCAGGATTCTCTACGGCCTTCCGGGTTCCGGTGCATATAGTCCCAGACTTAGCCGACGCCATTTATTTAAACAAAATTTAAAAAAAATTGGCACGTTCCGCCCTTTGAGCTCACTTTTTGCTTTTTGCATTAGTAATCTCTGGCATTTTGTGGTAGGTCTCCTGTCAAATGGTTGTATAAAGTTTTGTCTAAATAAAGGCGTGACTCCGGCTCATATTTTTTCGAAACATTACACAGAAAACATGAAACAAAAACATTTGTTTTCATACACAAGCTGTCGTCAGCTATCGAAAATGTTTTTAATTAAAACAAAACATTTTGTGTAGACAAGATCATGAGTTCCGATGAGGAAGACGTAAGCACTCGCAATTTTAGCGATTGCAGATATAAAAAAGGTCTAAAAAGGCCACTTTAGGTGTTTCATATATTTTTTTTAACTCATATTACGAGGGCGGGTCAATAAGTCCGTGACTTTTGGAATAAAACACAGATTTTTTGATAAATAAATCATTTTATTTTTCAACGTCCCCCTTGAGCTCTATACACTTTGTCCAACGCTTCTCCAATTTTTTTATCCCTTCCAAAAAATATGATTTGTCGAGGTCCTCAAAATAGGCCTTTGTTTGCGAGATGACTTCATCATTGGAGTCAAATCTTTTTCCACCGAGCCATTTTTTCAGGTTTGGGAAGAAGAAGTAGTCACTCGGAGCCAAATCTTGAGAATAGGGTGGATGTGGGAGCAATTCATAGCCCAATTCATGGATTTTTGCCATGGCAACTGCACATGTGTGCACCCTTGCATTGTCTTAGTTAAAAAGAACTTTTTTCTTGGCCAAATGAGGTCGGTTTTTTTTCAAATCCTCATTGAAGCGGTCCAGTAAGTTGGCATAATATTCCCCATTAATTGTTCTTCCCTTTTGAAGATAGTCAATGTGGATTATCCCACGTGCATCCCAAAAAACAGTCGCCATAACTTTATTGGCTGACAAACCCACCTTGGCCTTCTTTGGCGCCGATTCACCCTTAGAAACCCACTGTTTTGACTGTTGTTTGGTCTCTGGTGTGTTGTGATGGATCCATGTTTCGTCCACGGTTACAAAACGGCGCAAAAACTCCTCCATATTGTGATTAAACAACGCCAAACCTTCCTGTGAAGTTGTTACACGATTGCGTTTGTGGTCGACTGTGAGCAAACGCGGCACCCATCTTGCGGAAAGCTTTCTCATGCCCAAGTGATCATTCAAAATTGAAACCACTGAGCCATGCGAGATGCCTATGGCTTCCATAATCTCTTGCACTTTCAATATTTGGTCGGCCAACACCATATCGTGAATTTTTTCGATTGTTTCGGGTGTAGAGACCTCAACTGGGCGTCTAGGACGTTCGGCATCTTCAGTGCTTGTACGGCCACAACGAAATTCAGTAAACCACTTTTTTACCATTGAAATCGATGGTGCAGAGTCCCCATAGTATTTATCAAGCTTAGCCTTGGTCTCGGTAATGGTTTTTTTTCGCAAAAAATAACGCTTAATAAGCACACGAAATTCACTTTTTTCCATTGTTTCCTTAAGTTACTGGATAGTCTGATAAAGATAGCTGTAAAATACAAACTAACTGACGCAGCAAGTTCAAATTTTGATAGGAGTCAACTGACAGATGCCTATTGACAGGAGTAGTGTTGCTTTTTCAGTAAGGAGGTTAGAAATTCAAAAAGTCACGGACTTATTGACCCGCCTTAGTATTTGCGCTATTAAACGCATTTCTATTGAAAACTGTCAAAATTTATGTTTTCTAATATGATGAAATCAAATGAATCATGTAGCCATTTTACCATTTCACGATTTTTAATGGAAAAAATATATGAAACATAATATGGAACATCTAAAGTGGCCTTTTTAGACCCCCGGATAAAATGTATCCGCCATTTTGAAATTTTTGAATTTTTTTTTTTTTTTTTGTAATTAACATCCCCTAAACCTAGAAAAGGACACCTAGATTCATTTTATTAAAAACTAATGTCAGCTATCTTTGAAATTCAAAATGGGTATCATTTTTATATTCAGCACCCCTAAAAACCTCGAAGACGACACCCGTATCAATTTTACAGAAAAATATATATTCGCCATTTTGAAATTTCAAAATTAATCTACACAATATCTATAACCCCGAAACCCTGAGAAAAATTAAAAATAGGAATTTTGTACGCTCCGCCGCTTTGTTTTTTTTTGTGTGTGTTCGTTTTGCTGCTTATTATGTTTTTTGATTTACCTACATCAGGTAAAATATAATATGTGCCTATTCTTAAATTAAATGTGTACTCTCAAATTATCGCCAAGATGGATAATTGTTCGCTAAAATAATATCTGTCTGCCAGTTTGGAATATTCAGTGAAAAAAACTGGTATTAATTAGTCACCAGATTTTAAATTACATCGTCTCAAACTTTTTCGTCTGTGTGTTGCATGTCGCGTGACGGTCGGCCGCGGAGTAGGGATAAAGTGAAAGGCGCTCGTCAGAGCAGCCGAGGCCAATATGGCGGCGCCTATAGTTCGCATCAGCTGACCGTGTAGTGTATAGACTAGTACTCATTTGTGCCAGTGCTTCACGCTATTTTGTTATTAAATTTCACTTTTACCGTGGTTTCATAAAACCACACAATCCTTTACTTGATTGGTTTACAACCCAAAAATACTTCACATTAGTAAGGCCCTCATAAACATCTTATGCAAATAGGTTCGCTTTACCTATAGCGTGATCTAGCGGCAAATCAGCGCCATCTAGTATGCCATATGAGAACCAAAGTTCCTTAAGAAAATTAACTTAAAATCTAACGCATAAACAGTCTGTATATTGATAAAGACCGCATTTAACTCGTTATGTAGTTCACGCGAAGACACAAGAAGCTCATTTTTGTGCCTTATATTCTTTCGCCAATAGTTATTTAGTATTAAATACCTATTCGATTTCTTCAAACCCAAAATTAGAATGTTTTGTCGCAAGTTTAAATACATGTCATTTTAATTTAAAAAATCCATATCCACGTATATATTTTTATTTTAACAGTCTGTAGCTGCCTATTGGTCCTGCGTATCCAGATACCACCGCTTACGATCCACGCTACAGAGTGAGACGCACTGAGATGTATTATCCGTCTCACTCGCACGATCCACGTCACCAGAGACAGAGACGCGGTGTCGTCCATCTCACTCCTACATCGGCGCACACCTTGTCATTGGTCAGAAGAATATGACATACACCAGCGTGAATCAATACCCCCTAATATAATATATTATAAGCTCACTATTCTGATTAAATATTCCCACCGGCCACCGGATCGTCCTGTCTCCCGTGCGTGCTAGTCGTGTGTTCCGCTTACTCCGCGTTTTCGTGCCGTCTCGCTCTATCCGCGTCGTAGTGACTCGCTCACTCCGCGATAGTGTCGCCCCGCCCCAAACGTGTCGAGTAGCCGCACTCACTCCACGCTCGTGCCGACCCGTCTCAGTGCAGTGCCGATAAACTCCACATAGCGATCGACAATTTACTCCCTACTCGTAAGAATAGTGAGTGGATTGTCGCCTTGCTGAGGAGTTGCCCTGCCCTTGGCCTCCCGCTGGGTTGTTCCAGTGTTGGGTCACGGGGAGCCAGCCTCCTCAAAGTTTTAACCGTGCAAGTACGTACACTTTTGTGACTACTTTGACACTTTATACGTGTTAGTGTTTAGTGTCCCACCGTGTTTGTGTTGTGTGAGTACTTTCATCTGTTTTATTAATCTTCCTATACATGTACTTTGTGTGTACGGTAATATAACCGCACTTCCACCATGGCCGACCGTGGTTCGCGGCCACCCAACCGCGACCGCCCCAGCCAACCACGCGCCAGCTCAGCTGCGTCGCGCAGCGGACCCCCATCGCGGTCCAGCTCGCGCACGTCTGAGCGCGCATACCTTTCCGCCACCGAGCCCAGCTTGAGCGGTAAGGACACCGCTCGCCCCGGGCCGTCCTCGGCATTCTCGCGGGGGTGTACTGACACCCCCCCGCCCCAATGCCTTCCGACGGCGACCCGCCGCGAGTCTGGGCCCCAGCCCCGCTCAGCCGACAAGGGTTCGGCCTCTCCGCCGCGCCCCACGCGCCGCACCGCGGAGGTGAGCGCCCCGCGCCCACCGCCTACACCACCGCAAGCGAGCCCATTGCCCGCTCCCCCGTCCTCGCCGGCCTCGCCGCCGGAAGAAGACCGCAGAGGGGTAAGTGCTCCAGCTCCGAGGGCTCCCGCACCGCCCCCCCCGTCGAGCAGCATGCCACCGCCCCCCGCCCCTCCCGTGCAGGTAACTAAAAGGCAGCGGCAAGAGATATCGTCTGACATCTCGCCGCCTGCCAAGCGTGCCGACCGCCCGGCTACCTACGCCGCAGCGATCACCGCCCCCGTGCCGCCCGGATCCCCCGTGGCCTCCACCTCGAGGGCCCCCACGCCGATGGACGTAAGTACGGCAACCCGCGCAGCGAATACGTCCTCTCCGCCGCCGAAACCAGCCCCCCGATGCCCCCCAATCATCGTGGAGAAACTGGACCAGTGGTTCGACCACTTTAGCCGCCTCAGGGACCTCCTGGGGCATGCCCCGAACGCGAAGGTGTACGGGCAGGGGGTAAAATTCTCCCCAGCTGGCGAGAAGGAGTACCGGTGCGTGCAGCGGTACCTGGCTGACCTGAGCGAGTCCACCCAGGTCAGCTGGTACTCGTACGCGCTGCCCCAGGACCGCGGTTTGAAGGTAGGCATTCACGGCCTACCGGCCAACACCCCTACGGAGAGGATAGCAGCAGACCTCACCGCCAAAGGGTTTGAGGTGGAGCACATCTCCCGAATCCTCGCAAGGAAGGACCGCCCCGGCTGCTCTTACTTCGTCCTCCTGAAGCGCACCCCGAACCTGGTACCGGGCATCTACCAGGTAACGGAGATTTTAAATATGCCAAACCTAAAAATAGAAGCCTGGCGTGGGAAGACTGGCCCCGCCCAATGCCACCGATGCCAGCAGTTCCGGCATTCCAGCGCGAACTGCCACCGCAAAATAGCGTGCGTCAGATGCGGCGAGGAGCACGCCGCCGCTGACTGCCCCCGACCTGCAACCGACCAGCCCACTTGCGCAAACTGCAAGGGGCCCCACCCCGCAAACTGCCCGGTCTTCCGGCGAGAGGCCAGAAATCGCCATGCGGGCCCTATTGCCCGCACAACCCGGACCGCAAACCGGACACACACAAACCGGGTAAGCGATGCCCCCACTATCTCTGAACGAGAGGTCCCCCCGCCGCCGCCCTCTGCCACCTCTCTAATGGCAGAGGCAAATGACCCCACCCCCCGTCCCATCGCACCCGCTGCTCCCCCCTTAGCCCGAAAGCAGCGCAAACGGACCAGACCCAAAAAGAGGGCCAAATCCGGCGCTACTTCCCATGCCGCCACGGATTCCGAGTGCGAGCCCCTCGCCCTCCCCGCCCCCTCTGTTGTACCAGCCCCGCCGGCTGATGATGAGGCCATTCTACCGGCCCCCCCCCCTACCCCAGCGCACCCCGCGCCCCCCCCGCTTGTCGCGCACCAAACGCTCCGTGCAGCCGGCCGCCAAACCAGAGGCGACCGAGATCTCCACGGAGCCCGCAAACACGGCGACCACCGCCGCCTCTTTGCCCCCTCGTGCCCCCCCTTCCTCCCGCCGCCGAGAGTCCCCCAGGACCACGGCCCAGCTCTTACGAGCCCTGTTCTCCCTGGCCATGGATGTCTTTAATAAAATCCTGGCCGGGGAAGAAATTTTACAAACCATTCTAAGGGCCCTCCCTGAGGGGGCCACCCTCTTTGCAAATCTGATTTCGCAATGCTTTCCCACGCCCCAGTCTGTTTAAAGGTCGTCCACTGGAACGTCCGGGGGGTCCGCGGCAAGGTGGCTCCGATTCGCCTCCTCCTTCGGGAGCACGAGGTGGATGTCGCCTTGCTGAGCGAGACCCTCCTGTCCCCTCAGGACCGCTTCAGTGCCCCCGGGTACCACGTGTACCGTCAAGATTATCTGGGGGGTGAGCGAGTGAGCAGAGGCCTAGCCGTTTTGGTCGGCAGGAAACTTCTGCACCAACTCCTACCCCCCCCCTCAGTTTCATCGCTATACGCCCTTGGGGTGGAGGTACTCCTCGGGTCGCACCGCACGCACATCTACGCGTGCTATAAACCTCCGGGGTCGCGTTTAGATATCTCCGACATCCACAGGCTCTTATCAGAAGAGCCGACGGTGATTGCCGGAGATCTGAACTGCAAGCACCCCGGATGGGGTTCCCGCGCACCCAATCCGGACGGTAACCGATTGTTCGTCGACTCAGGGCGAGTCGGTTACTCGGTAGTGGGGACGTACTACCCCACCCACTACCCCGAAAACCCCCTTCACACGCCGGACGTCCTCGACGTGGCAATTGCGCACCATCTCCCGGGCGACCTCCATCAAGAGGTCCTCGATGCGGCCCATGGCTCCGACCACCTCCCGGTCCTAGCCACCATACGCGCCGCACCCGCAAGAGTCCCTCCTCCCCCCCCTCGTCTGGTCCGCGACTGGGACGTTTTCGCATCGCGGCTGCACGAGAGCACGCCCAATTTCCCGGTGGACTCTGCAGAGAACGTCGAATCGATGACTCTGCAGATCACCGAGGCGATCGCAGCCGCGATGGACGCGGCAACCCAGCCGCCTATTCAACGCCATTCCAAGCGGTCCCCCCTCCCCCGGCACATCGCCGACCTCATTGGCGAGAAGAAACGCCTGCGCCGAAGATGGCAGCTCAGCCGCTGCCCTACCCTGAAGACGCAGCTAAACCGACTCACAGCTCAGGTAAGAACTGCTCTTCAGGACCTGGACTCCGCAGAGTGGACTAAACGCATCCTGGAGGCGGGAGAGGACTGGCCCTCCCTCCACCGCTTTTGTCGCAGCCTTACCGGAGTCACAGCCCCCGTACACCCACTGTTCCACCAAGATGGCAACTTAAGGTACCGTGCAGAAGACAGAGCAGACATTCATGCCGAACACCTAGAGCGCCAATTCTCACCGCTGCCGACGACCGCAACGGAACACGCCCGACTGGTCTCTGAGGAGGTAAAGGTTTTCCTACTTTCCCCCCCCTCCCCCCCAAATTTCTCCTTCTCGCCGAGGGAGGTCCAGAAGACCCTCGTACGCCTAAAACCAAAAAAGGCCCCCGGTGCAGATGGCATCCCAAATTCCGCTCTCCGCCACCTTCCTTTCAGAACGGTGGCCGCCTTGACCCGCCTTTACAATGGTATCGTCAGGACCGGCCACTTCCCCTCCCCCTGGAAAATGGGTCTGGTTGTAACCATACCCAAGCCCCACAAGAACCTAAGAAGGGCTGATGGCTACCGGCCCATTACCCTCCTTTCCACCCTCTCCAAAGTCTTCGAGCTCCTTTTCCTGAAACACCTCCCCCTTACCTCCCTCCTCGTGAGGAACAGTTCGGGTTCAGGTCCAACCTGAGTACCACCCTCCAGTTGGTACGTGTTATCCACCACCTTTCCGTTGCGGCTAACAAAAAGGAATCGTCGGTAGCCGTATTCCTAGACATGGAGAAGGCGTTCGACAGTGTCTGGCATGAGGGTCTGCTCTGTAAGCTCATCCGGGCCAACGTACCTCCCCCTCTGGTAAGGCTAGTAGCGTCCTTCCTCTCCGGCAGGACCTTCAGGGTTCGCGTTGACGGAGTCCTCTCAAGCGAGCGCCCCATCACTGCAGGCGTCCCCCAGGGAAGCGTCCTCTCGCCAGGACTTTACAACTTTTATGCCAGCGATGTGCCCGCGGACCGGGGCACCTCCGTGGCGTTATACGCCGACGACACGGCGTACTTCGCCTCCTCATTGACCACCGAGCATGCTGCCACCAAGATTCAGAGGACGCTGGATCTCCTCCCTGACTGGCTGAGCAAATGGAGACTCTCTGTAAATGCAGGTAAGTCCCAGGCGCTCGCCGTCAGCACGAGGTGCTCCCTCCCGGCGCCTCTGAAGATTGGTGATGCTGTGATCCCGTGGGGGAGGACAGCTCAGTACCTCGGGGTCACTCTGGACCGCCGTCTCTCAATGGCCCCCCAGTGTGCATCGGCGGTGGCGAAGGCGAACGCGGCTATCGCACGGCTGCGACCGGCCTACGCGTCCCCGCAGATCCCCCTGAGGATGCGCATCGCCCTCTACCGGACGTACGTACGGTCCCGCCTAACGTACGCGGCACCCGCGTGGCACCATCTGCTCTCTGCGCCCCAGAAGGCGCTGCTGCAGAGAGCCCAAAACCGGGTGCTACGCCGAATTGCGGACGCACCGTGGTACGTCCGTAACACCACCATCTCGAGGGACCTCAGGGTGGAGAGCGTGGAGGCCTTTGTGGCCCAGCTCTCCGCGAAGCTGTTTGCGCGGGCGGATGCCTCGCGCCTGGTCGAGCTGACCGACCTGGCGCCGTGGCATGCCCGCCCGCCGGACCGCCACCGCCTGCCGAGGGATGCCGTCCCTCCGGAAGACCCGGCGGAGCCACGCAGCCCGCCTCGCCGCCCCCGAAGAGGAGGAGCCCAGGCGCAATGATGCGCCGCACCTAGCCTCCTGAGGGATGCCATCCCTCCCGAGGGCTTCAGCGGAGCCACGCAGCCCGCCCCATCGCCTCGAAAAGGAGGAGCCCAGGCGCAATGACACGCCGCACCATGGCGCATTGATGCGCCCCGGCGCAACCACGCCACCACCACCACCACCATCGGGTTCTTATTCCCCCCACACCTTTCCCCTGCGCCGGCAAACCATATGCCGGTGCACCTTCTTGCACCGTGCCCGGGGCCTGACGAGTGGCAGCCCTATTGCCACCCCGTCGTCCCCGGGGCGTATCTTCCCCCCCCCGACATAAAAAGTCGGGGCTCGGAAGCTTTATCCTTTTCCCTTTTTCCCCCAGGTCGCTTGTGTCCACGGTCCGGCAAAACGCGGCGTGTGAGGGAGTGGTCCCATACACGTTTTCTCGGCCCCCGGGTCGGGACCCCCACGCGCCGCTTGGAGCCGACCGCCGGTCCCGGTTGGACCTGGATTGGTCGATCGACATTCCCCTTGTTTGTTGGTTGCCCCCCCCCCTCGGGCTTACCCCGCGTTCTGCCGCGGGGCGTCTTCCCAAAAGACATAAAGACTCATGCGCCCAGTACTAGTACTGGGCGCGTCTTCCCCACCCCAATTAGAGGGGCTTAGCCCCTGACATTGGTTAGCCCGCCGTAAGGCCCTTTTCAGGGGCCCGGCGTCGAGCCGAGAAGAGTCTCCTTCTCGAAATTAAATATTCTATTCTATTCTATCTTCACGTTCCTATACCGAATATTGGAGTTTTATTTCGCCTTTAGAAAAGTAGTAAATAACGCCGCTACATTGGTGACCCCGAGCAAGAAACATAGGAATCAAGAAGCAAGAACCATGTCAGAGGGAAGCGAAACCACTCAAGCCCACGAGAAGATTACCCCCGGCTGCACCGATCCTCCGCAAGAAACCCACGAACTCGGTTCCATCGCCCTAAGCCTGCGTGTACCACCATTCTGGCGCGATCGTCCCAGATTATGGTTCATCAGCTTCGAAGCCGCAACACACGACCTGAAGAAGAGCCAAGCCCAACTTTCCCAGATGGTAATCGCCCAGCTTGACAAACAAGACGTGGAACAGATAGCCGACCTTCTCTACAGTCCGCCAGCCCAGAACCAGTACAAAATCCTCAAAGAACGCCTAATCTCCGTCTACGAAGAAAGCGAAGGACGTCAGTTTCAAAAACTATTACAAGAAATGGAACTAGGAGACCAAAGGCCCACTCAATTACTTCGTCGCATGCGAAATCTCGCGCGAGACAAAGTTCCCGACTCAACATTACGCCTCATGTGGATGAATCATCTCCCCGCACACGTCCGCTCCGTACTTGTAGTAAGCGACACTATCAGCAAGACCGCCGCACTCGACGAACTAGCACTTCTCGCTGACAAAATGCTTGAACAAAATCAAGAAATCTCCGCCGTCGCGTCAACACCGTGTTCATCGTCATCCGCACCTACGAGCCGAGATCCAGAACTTCTAGAAGTCATAAAACAATTAACAAATGAAATCGCCGAGCTCAAGTCATCGCAAAATCACTACAGGGGGCGCTCGCCGTACAGATCGAGCCGTTCTTATCGCCTGGACTCACGCGGTAGAGACGGCAAACCACAACGTCTGCCCTCTCGCTCTCGCGAACGGTTTAGCACTCCGTCGCCGTACTGCTACTATCATCGTCGTTTCGGAATCAACGCAAGAAAATGTACAACTCCGTGCTTATTAATGAAGAAAACAAGTCGGAAAACTAAAGAGAACGTTAGCAGCGGCGGAACCTAGCGTATCAAGCAAATCCTACCGCCTTTTTATCACTGACAAGAGAACAAGGCTTCAATTTTTGGTTGACACTGGCGCTAATATTAGTGTCATACCGAGAACAAAAAGATCTACAGTGCAATCTCTGCCATTCAAGTTATACGCCGCTAACAACACAACAATAGCAACATACGGAGAAAAAACGCTCGAACTCGACCTCAACTTACGAAGACCGTACAAGTGGAAATTCGTCGTAGCAGACGTCACAAAACCAATCCTTGGCGCAGATTTTCTCAATTTTCACAATCTAATAGTCGATTTAAAAAACCGTCGACTGATAGACAACATCACTAACCTCACCGTGCCAGCTCCAGCGACAAACTCGAAGATACCTACCATAAGAAGCATCGACCAGCATCAGTCTTACCACGACATCCTGGCCGACTACCCTGGTACAACTCGTCTGTCTGCCATGAAGCTCAACAACAAGCACAACGTAGAACATGTCATAGAAACGACTGGACAACCTATATATTGCCGTACAAGGCCACTACCGCCACACAGATACAACGACGTGAGAAACGAATTCATCAACATGATGCAACAAGGATTATGCCGGCCAAGCAAAAGTCCTTGGGCCAGCCCACTGCACGTCGTACCAAAGAAAAATGGCGATCTTCGCATCTGTGGCGACTACCGTCGACTAAATTCAGTCACTATAGCCGACCGATACCCCATTCCACGACTACGTGACTTCACCAACCAGCTGTCTTCAAAGATCATTTTCTCTACAATTGACCTCAACCGCGCGTACCAGCAAATACCCATCTCAGAAAAGGACATCGAGAAAACAGCCATCACAACGCCGTTCGGACTCTTCGAATTTCCTCGAATGTGTCCCGGACTCAGAAACGCCGGTCAAACCTTTCAAAGGTTTATTCATGAAGTACTCCGAGGACTCGACTACGCATTTCCATTCATCGATGACGTCATATTAGCCTCCGAAAACGAACATCAACATCGCCAACAGCTACGCGAAGTACTACAACGATTCGAAGAATACGGCATTACCATAAACCCGTCTAAATGTGTTTTTGGTCAGCCACAAGTCAAGTTTCTTGGATATACAGTTTCCCAAGAAGGTATCAAGCCACCGGAAGACAAAATTCAAGCCATAATCGACTACCCAAAACCTTCCACCATAGAAGAACTCCGACGTTTTCTCGGTATGCTCAATTATTATCGAGAAAACATACCAAAAGCTGCAGCCATTCAAGCCCCGCTCAACTCATTTCTGCACAACTGCAAGAAAAAGGACAAGACAATAATTCAGTGGACCGAAGAGGCAAATCAAGCTTTCATGAAATGCAAACAAAGCATTCAAGAAGCCGCCATACTCGCGCACCCACATCATTCTGCCTCACTCGCACTCATGTGTGACGCATCTGATACATGCGCAGGAGCTGTCCTACAACAACACATAAACAATCAATGGCAAGCACTTGGATATTTTTCGAAGAAATTTTCCGACGCTCAAACCAAGTACAGCGCATTTGACCGCGAGCTCACCGCAATCTACATGGCTGTGAAACAGTTCCGGAAAATATTCGAAGGAAGACATCTCATCATATATACGGACCACAAACCTCTCACATACGCCTTCACGAAGATCAATAGCAACAACGAAGTAGCGCGACGAACGCGACAAACATTATTCATCGCCGAATTCACGACGGACATTCGACACATCAGTGGAGCCGACAACATCGTAGCCGACGCACTATCACGAGTCGACGCGATATCATTTCCCACTTCGGTCGACTACGATGAACTCGCCGCCGCGCAAGAAAAGGACAGCGCTATACAAGACCTGATGAAACAACAACATCTCCACATAAAGAAAATTAGCCTGCCGACATCGCAGAGGCAAATATACTGCGAATGTTGAACTTCACGCATTCGTCCATACGTACCAGAAGAACTTCGTAGAAAAGCATTCCACGCCGTCCACGAACTCAGTCATCCTGGTATACGAACGACACGCAAATTAATACAAGACCGTTTCTTTTGGCCTGCAATGAACATAGATGTCGGAAAATGGGCGAAAGCATGCACAGAATGTCAAAAAGCGAAGATACAGCGACACACTTCAAGTACTGTATCTACTTTCCCGCCTTCAACAGATCGTTTCTCTCACTTGCACATCGATATCGTCGGACCTCTTCCCACTTCACCTGACGGGAAGCGCTATCTCATTACCATGGTAGACCGAGCTACCAGATGGCCCGAAGCAACGCCAGTAGAAGAAATATCAGCAGAAACTACAGCGAAGACACTTTACGAAAATTGGATATCCCGTTTTGGATGCCCAACCAAGATTACTTCGGATCAAGGAAGGCAATTTGAAAGTCAACTTTTCGTTGCTCTCACACAAATACTAGGCGCTAAAAAAACAAGAACTACAGCCTACCACCCTCAGAGTAACGGCCTAGTGGAACGATGGCATCGTTGTATGAAATCAGCACTGAAAGCCCGACTCACGCCAAACAAGAACTGGATCGACGAACTACCTACCATCATGTTAGGACTGCGTGCCGCACTCCGCACGGACACGCGAGTTAGCGCCGCTGAACTCACATATGGCCAAAGTCTGCGACTACCTAGCGACTTTTTCATCGAACCAGCAGCCAAAACAACAATGGACTACGACTTCGTCTCCAACCTTCGCCGCACCATCAACAGACTCAAGCCACAGCCAGAAAAGCACCACAGCAACAGCCGCGTCACATTTTTACACCCAGACCTAGAAAAATGTGAACATGTTTTCGTACGAATCGACGCTGTGAGAAAACCGCTTCAGCCGCCGTACGAAGGACCGTTTCGTATACTTAAACGAAATAGCAAGTTCTATACGATACTCCGAGCCGGACGAGAAGCCGTCGTATCAATTGACCGCTTGAAGCCTGCCTACACCATAAACGAAGACAAAGAGGGACAACAACGAGACGACGTGAAACAATCGCGAACCGGGCGAATCATCAGAGCTCCGGTACGTTTCACTTGAAGGGGAGTCCTGTAGCTGCCTATTGGTCCTGCGTATCCAGATACCACCGCTTACGATCCACGCTACAGAGTGAGACGCACTGAGATGTATTATCCGTCTCACTCGCACGATCCACGTCACCAGAGACAGAGACGCGGTGTCGTCCATCTCACTCCTACATCGGCGCACACCTTGTCATTGGTCAGAAGAATATGACATACACCAGCGTGAATCAATACCCCCTAATATAATATATTATACATTATACAAGTCCTTTAAATTCACGGATTTTTTTTGGATTTGGAATTGGATCGTCCTGTCTCCCGTGCGTGTTAGTGCTTTCCCGCTTACTCCGCGTTTCGTGCCGTCTCGCTCTGCCCGCGTCGTAGTGTCTCGCTCACTCCGCGGTAGTGTCGCCCCGCCCCAAACGTGTCGAGTAGCCGCATTCACTCCACGCCCGTGCCGACCCATCCTAGTGCAGTGCCGATAAACTCCGCTTAGCGTTCGTCAATTCACTCCTTATTCGTAAGAATAACGAGTGGATTGTCGCCTGCTGAGGAGTTGCCCTGCCCTTGGCCTCCCGCTGGGTTGTTCCAGCGTTGGGTCACGGGGAGCCAGCCTCCTCCCAATTTTAATTACCGTGCAAGTACGTACACTTTCGTGACTGCTTTGACACTTGATACGTGTTAGTGTTTAGTGTCCCACCGTGTTTGTGTTGTGTGAGTACCTTTTAAACGTTTGTTCCCGTTATACATGTGGTTGTTCTTGTTCTTCGCGTGTATTATTATTATGTGACATTGTGTTAGTGTTATGTCCACGTACGTATAGTACATTAGTACGTACTGTACTCCCACCATGGCCGACCGTGGTTCGCGGCCATCTAGCCGCGACCGCCCCAGCCAACCACGCGCCAGCTCGGTTGCGTCGCGCAGCGGACCCTCATCGAGGTCTAGCTCGCGCACGTCCGAGCGCGCCTACCTCACTGCCACCGAGCCTAGCTTGAGCGGTACGGACACCGCTCGCCCCGGGCCGTCCTCGGCATTCTCGCGGGGGTGCACTGACACCCCCCCGCCCCAATGCCTTCCGACGGCGACCCGCCGCGAGTCTGGGCCCCAGCCCCGCTCAGCCGATAAGGGTTCGGCCTCTCCGCCGCGCCCTATGCGCCGCACTGCGGAGGCGAGCGCCCCGCGCCCACCGCCCACACCACCGCAAGCGAGCCTACAGCCCGCTCCCCCGTCCTCGCCGGCCTCGCCTCCGGAAGAGGATCGAAGAGGGGTAAGTGCTCCTGTTCCGAGGGCCCCCGTGCCGGCTCCCTCGTCGAGCAGCATGCCACCCCCCCCTGCCCCTCCCGCGCAGGTAACCAAAAGGCAGCGGCAGGAGGTGTCCTCCGACATCTCGCCGCCTGCCAAGCGTGCTGACCGCCCGGCCACCTACGCCGCAGCGACCACCGCCCCCGCACCCTCCGGATCTCCCGTGGCCTCCACATCGAGGGCCGCCTCCCCGATGGAGGTAAATACCACCGCTCCCTTAACGGATGCGACCCCACAGCCGCCGAAAGCAGCCCCCAGGTGCCCCCCACTCATAGTGGAGAAGCTGGAGGACTGGATCGGCCACTTCCGCCGCCTCAGGGACCTCCTGGGGCACCCCCCCAACGCGAAGCCGCTAGGACAGGGGGTAAAGTTCTCCCCACGTAGCGAGACCGAATATAGGTGCGTGCAGCGGTACCTGTCTGACCTGAGCAAGTCCACTCAGGTCAGTTGGTACTCTTACGCGCTACCCCAGGACAGAGGATTAAAGGTAGGCATACACGGCCTCCCTTTTAATACACCCACCGAGGAGATCGCGGCGGATCTCACCACCAAGGGCTTCGTAGTTGAGCACGTGTCCCGGATCCTAGCCAGGAAGGATCACCCCGGGTGCTCCTACTTCGTCCTGCTGCGACGCACCCCGAACCTGGTTCCGGGAATATATCAGGTAACGGAGATCCTAAACATGCCGGACATCAAGGTGGAGGCCTGGCGTGGAAAGAGTGGCCCCGCCCAATGCCACCGATGCCAGCAGTTTCGGCATTCGAGCACGAACTGCCACCGCAAGCTGGCGTGCGTCAGATGCGGCGAGGAGCACGCCGCCTCCGACTGCCCCCGACCAAAGACCGACCAGCCCACTTGCATTAACTGCAAGGGGCCTCACCCCGCAAACAGTCGCAACTGCCCGGTCTTCCGTAGGGAGGCCAGGAACCGCTACGCGGGCCCTAACGCCCGCACTACCCGGACCACAAACCGGATACGAGCAAATAGGGTAAGTGACGCCCCCACCATCTCTGAGAGAGAGGTTCCCCCCCCCCCCCGCCACCCTCCGCCACTTCTCTAATGGCCGAGGCAAATGACCCCACCCCCCGTCCCGCCGCATCCGCCGCCCCCCCCTCGGCCCGGAAGCAGCGGAAACGGACTAGGACTAGGGCCAAGAAGAGGGCCAAATCCGGTGCGACCTCAACTGCCGCCACGGACTCGGAGTACGAGCCCCTCGCCCTCCCCCTCCCCCCTGTTGTAGCAGCACCACCGGTGGTCGAGGCCAACCTATCGGCCCCCCCTCTACCGCAGCGTCCCCCGCGCCCCCCGCGCCCTTCGCGCACCAAACGTGCTGTCCAGCCGGTCACCAAACCTGAGGTGACCGAGCTCGCCACTGAGCCTGCAAACCCGGCGATTACTACCGCCATTTTGCCCCCTCGTGTCCCCCCTTCTTCTCGTCGCCGTGAGTCCCCCAGGACCACGGCCCAGCTTTTACAAGCCTTGCTCTCCCTGGCACTAGAGGTGTTCAACAAAATCCTGGCCGGGGATGATATTCTACAGACCCTCCTTAAGGCCCTCCCTGAGGGGGCCACCCTCTTTGCCAACCTGATATCCAAATGCTTCCCCACGCCCCAGTTTCATTAAAGGTCGTCCACTGGAACGTCCGGGGGGTCCGCGGCAAGGTGGCTCCGATTCGCCTCCTCCTTCGGGAGTACGAGGTGGATGTCGCCTTGCTGAGTGAGACCCTCCTGTCCCCTCAGGACCGCTTCAGTGCCCCCGGCTATTTTGTATACCGCCAGGACTTCCTGGGGGGTGAGCGAGCCAGCAGAGGCCTAGCCGTTCTGGTCGGCAGGAAACTTCTGCACCAACTCCTACCCCCCCCCCCCAGTCTCATCACTGTATGCCCTCGGAGTGGAGGTACTCCTCGGGTCGCGCCGCACGCATATGTATGCCTGCTACAAACCTCCGGGGTCGCGTTTAGATATCTCCGACATCCACAGGCTCCTATCAGAAGAGCCGACTGTGATTGCCGGAGATCTGAACTGCAAGCACCCCGGATGGGGATCTCGTGCTCCGAACCCGGACGGAAACCGGCTGCTCGCCGACTCAGAGCGAGTCGGGTACTCGGTGGTGGGTACATACTCCCCTACCCACTATCCTGAAAACCCCCGGTATACACCCGATGTCCTGGACATCGCAATCACCCACCAACTCCCGGGTGATCTCCACCAGGAGGTCCTCGATGTGGCCCATGGCTCCGACCATCTCCCGGTCTTAGCCATTATACGCGCTACTCCCGCTAGCGTTCCCCCCCTTCCCCCCTACCCAGTCCGCGACTGGGACACTTTTTCATTGCAGCTGCACGAGTCCACGCCTAACTTTCCGGTTGATTCTGCAGAGACCTTCGAGTCTTTGACGCTGCAGATCACCGAGGCGATAACAGCTGCAATGAACGCGGCAACCCAGCCGCCCACCCTCCGCCAATTCAAGCGGCCCCCACTCCCTCGCCACATCGCCGACCTCCTGCTGGAGAAGCAGCGCCTGCGCCGGAGATGGCAACGCTCCCGCTGCCCCACGCAGAAGGCACAGCTCAATCGCCTTACTGCGCAGGTAAAAGCCGCGCTCGAGGACCAGCACGCCATGCATTGGACCCGCCGGATACTGGAGGCCGGAGAGGACTGGCCTTCTCTTCACCGTTTTTGCCGCACCCTCACCCGTGCCACCGCCCCCGTCCACCCCCTGCTCCACCCGGACGGCAACCACAGGTACCGCGCAGAGGACAGAGCAGACCTTCATGCCGAACACTTAGAACGCCAATTCTCGCCGCTGCCCACGACCGCAACGGAACACGCCCAATTGGTAACCGAGGAGGTAAAGGCTTTCCTACTTTCCCCCCCCTCCCCCCCCAAATTTCTCCTTTTCACCGAGGGAGGTCCAAAGGACCCTCTCTCGGCTGAAACCCAGAA
This sequence comes from Phengaris arion, assembly GCA_963565745.1. Taxonomy (NCBI): domain Eukaryota; kingdom Metazoa; phylum Arthropoda; class Insecta; order Lepidoptera; family Lycaenidae; genus Phengaris; species Phengaris arion. Next base: position 12,816,950 of record OY751445.1, on the reverse strand, counting down.
AGGCCCCCGGTGCTGACGGAATCCCAAACTCCGCCCTCCGACACCTACCCTTCAGGACGGTAGCCGCCCTCACTCGCCTATACAACGGCATTGTTAGGACCGGCCACTTCCCCTCCACTTGGAAGAGGGGACTTATTATAACAATCCCCAAGCCCCACAAAAACCTGAGGCTGGCCGCGGGCTACCGGCCTATCACCCTCCTATCCACCCTATCCAAGGTCTTTGAGATCCTGTTCCTCAAACACCTTTCCCCCCACCTCCCTCCTCGGGAGGAACAATTTGGTTTTAGGTCCCAGCTGAGTACCACCCTCCAGCTGGTACGCGTGATCCACCATCTCTCCGTTGCGGCAAACAAGAAGGAAGCTTCGGTCGCCGTTTTCCTGGACATGGAAAAGGCGTTCGATAGTGTTTGGCATGAGGGCCTGCTCTGCAAGCTCATCCGAGCCAATGTACCTCCCCCGATGGTAAGGCTTGTTGCCTCATTTCTTTCCGGCAGGTCGTTCCAGGTGCGCGTGGACGGAGTTTTCTCCGCCGAGCGCCCCATCACCGCTGGCGTGCCCCAAGGCAGCGTGCTTTCCCCGGCGCTGTACAACCTGTACGCTAGCGACGTGCCCACACCCCCCGGCACCATCGCGGCGCTCTACGCCGATGATACGGCGTACATCGCCAGCTCCCTCACCAAAGAACACGCCGCCGTCAAACTTCAGAGGACGCTGGACCTTCTCCCGGATTGGCTGAGCAAATGGCGACTATCTGTAAACGCAGGCAAGTCCCAGGCGCTCGCCATCTCTACGAGAATAGGTTTTCCGGCTCCTCTGAAGATCGGTGACGCCGCAATCCCATGGGGTAAGACGGCGAAATACCTCGGGGTCATCATCGACCGCCGATTGTCCATGGCCCCTCAGTGCTCAGCGGCGGTGAAGAAGGCGAACTCGGCAGTAGCCCAGCTGCGTCCGGCCTACGCGTCCCCGCAGATCCCCCTGAGGATGCGCATAGCCCTCTACAAGACGTACGTACGGTCCCGCCTCACGTACGCGGCTCCCGCGTGGCACCACTTGCTCTCTGCACCCCAGAAAGGGTTGTTGCAGAGGGCCCAGAACCGGGTGCTGCGCCGCATCGCGGACGCACCGTGGTACGTCCGTAATACCACCATAGCGAGGGACCTCAGGGTGGAGAGCGTGGAGGCCTTTGCGGCCCAGCTCTCCGCGCAACTGTTCGCGCGCGCGGATGCCTCGCGCCTGGTCGAGCTGTCCGACCTGGCGCCGTGGCACGCCCGCCCGCCCGACCGCCACCGCCTGCCAAGAGACGCCGTCCCCCCAGAGGACCAAGCGGAGCCAAGCAGCCCGCCCCGCCACCCCCGAAGAGGAGGAGCCCAGGCGCACTGATGCGCCCCGGCGCAACCACGCCACCACCACCTTCGGGATTGCATCCCCCCACACCTTCCCCTTCACCGGCAAACCCATATGCCGGTGCACTTTCATTTACCGTGCCCGGGGCCTGACGAGTGGCAGCCCTATTGCCACCCCGTCGTCCCCGGGGCGTACCTTCCCCCCCCGACATTAAAAGTCGGGGCCCGAAAGTTTATACCCTTTTCCTTTCTTTCCCCCAGGTCGCTTGTTTCCGCGGTCCGGCAAAACACGGCGTGTGAGGGAGTGGTCCCACACACGTTTTCTCGGCCCCCGGGTCGGGACCCTCACGCGCCGTTTGGAGCCGACCGCTGGTCTTGGTCGGGCCTGGATTGGCACTGCGTCACTCCCTTGTTCTCGCTGTTGCCCTCCCATGGGTTTACCCCGCGTTCTGCCGCGGGGGGTCTTCCCCAAAAACTAATGACTCGTGCGTCCAGTATTCGTACTGGGCGCGTCACCCCAAGTAGAGGGGCTTTTGCCCCTGGTATTGGTATCCGCCGTAAGGCCCTTTTCAGGGGCCCGGCGTCGAGCGAGAGGAGTCTCCCTCTCAATTCAAATTCAAATTTAAATTCACATTCTGTTCTCGGACACCGTCCGATGAACAGCTCCGCTCGCTCCGATCGTTCCGTCGTTTCCGCATTATTGCGCCCTCGCGTGTGTGTGTACCACTGAAGAAGGAAGCCCGAAGAAAGAAGACAGCAAGAGTCAAGCCTCAAGAGTCAAGACAGCAAGAAAGAAGAGTAAAAGGCGCCACCCAACCGCCTTTGCCGCCCGACCCGTGCCGTACCGTGTCTCGCGCCGCGCCGCGACCGCCGCCTACCGGACGATTCGTGCGACCGCTCGCATCGTCCGTCTCGCTCTTTTGTGCGAGCCTTCTGCTCGCACACCCCCGCCGCGTAGTTATCGCCGCGTGAGGACGAGCGTGCGACCGGTCGCATCGTCTGTCTCGGTTTTAGCGCGAGCCTTCTGCTCGCGCTCCGCCGCGTCTCGTTCGCGAACACTAGCACCCTAGTGTTAGTGTAACGTTAGTGAGTGAGTTCCAGCCCGCCCGAGGAACAATTGTAAGTACCGTGACACGTTTAGGCACACTACACGAGGAGTTTCTCCTCCCTACACACCTTCCCTCCCGGTCGCCGGGAGGGGCTGTATCCCCAAAAATAATTTAAGAGAGCAGAATCCCACTCCCGGGATAAACTTCCCGATCATGACTGACGCCATGATCAGAAAGTTCCTGGAGTTTTTAAAACTAGAGATCCCCGACGTAGCGTCCAAGTGGGAACGCTTCGTGCGCATGCACGAAGCTGACTCACCGGCGTCGCCCGATAGCGACGTCGCGTTAATTCCGGCCGACAATGAATCATCATCATCTCCTTCAGAGATGTCTTGCTCAGAGCAAGAAGACGACCGTAGTGAAGGGGAGTTCACTACGGTCCAACATAAAAAGACGAAGAAGAGGAAGCGCCCAGAGGGCACCTCCTCTCCAGTCTTTAGCTCCCCGACCAAGTCGGTCATTAAGATTAAGAATAGGAAAACCGTGCAGGCTCATGGCTCCGCGGCCCCTACTACCTCATCGGCCCCTCTGGCCTCCAAGGCCCCTCTGGCTTCCCAGGCCCCTCTGGCCTCCCAGGTCCCCCGAACCTCGCAGGCCCCTCCGGCCCCCCAGGCCCTTCCGGCACCCCAGGCCCCTCAGGCCTCCCAGGCCCCTCAGGCCTCTCAGGCCCCTCAGGCCGTCCGTTCTAAAATGCCTCCTCCTGTAATCATACAGGAGAAGGCAAAATGGAACCTCATCTCAGCGGCGATTAACGAGCAAAAGCTGCGTTACTCGTCTGCACACACGACCCCAATCGGCATCAAGGTACAGGTTAAGACCTCGGAGGACCACCGCCTCCTCACCGCGTTCCTACGTAATAAAGGCATAGGTTATCATACTTATGCCCTTGAAGACGAGCGCCTTCTGCGCGTCGTCATTACCGGAGTCGACAAGTGCCTCTCTACACAAGAGGTACTTGTGGACATCAAGTCCCAGGGCTATCCCGCACTAGAGGTACATCGTATGTACCACCCAATCAAAAAACACGAGTACAATATGGTACTCGTAACCCTCCCCCTTACACCAGAGAGCAAGGATATCTTCAATATCCGAGCCATCTGTCACATTACGGGCATCCGTGTGGAGCCCCCCCGTAAAAGGGGCATCCCTGGCCAGTGCCACCGATGCCAACTTTACGGGCACTCGGCACGGAATTGCCAAGCCAGGCCGCGTTGCGTCAAGTGCCTCGGAGACCACGGCACCTCTGATTGCCCCCGCAAGAGCCCAGCTGAGGAGTCCGAACCCCCTAGCTGTGTTCTTTGCAAGTCCCAAGGACACCCCGCCAACTACAGAGGGTGCAAAAAAGCACCCAAAGTTAAAAAACGCGTTGCACCACAGACGAAAGGTGCCCCCCCAAAACAGAGATTCGTCCCTGCCCCCCTACCCTCCCAATCTGCATGGTTCAAGCCCGCGCAGAACAGTAGGTTGGAGCCAGCGGCTTTCCCCGCTCTCCCCAGCAAGGCCATGCCCTCCGCGCCCAAAGCGCCTAAGGCCACCCCCCCTCCGACTCCCAGCTTCACTGCAGACCTCTCTTTCGTCCAGCAGTTCCTAAGCAACGTCGGGCCTATTGACCCGATGGAGCTTTCCATTTTAGCGACAAAGCTAAAAGGATCGGCCACAGACCGCATCCAAGCTTTGTCAGACCATCAGGTCTTGATCCGTCAGATCAAGGCTCTCTCCACAAACGGTATCTAATGGAGCCTTCGGGAAGGACAAAGCCGCACTCGTTACGCGTAGTGTCGTTCAATACGAACTGCATTAGGAATAACATAAGCGAAATTCGCGATTTTGTAAGCAGCCAAAATGTCGATATTCTTCTAGTGCAGGAGACGTTTTTAAAACCTAGTATTAGGAGCCCAAAAATAGCTAACTACAAAATAATCAGAAATGATAGAACTCGATCCCGACTCGGAGGCACTCTTATCTACTATAAAAAATCATTACATTGTATTCCCTTAGAGCCACCGCCATTGTTAAGTTTAGAAACATCTGTTTGTCACATTAGCATGTCCGGTCACGGACCCATTGTTATAGTTAGCGCGTACCTGGCATGTAACAATGAACTACATTCCAGCGACCTGCAGGCGCTATTCAATTTAGGCAACGCTGTCATCATTGCCGGCGACTTAAATTGTAAACACACTGAGTGGGGCAATATAAATAACAATAAGAACGGCTCAATCCTTTGTAGCTTAACCGACACATTAAATTTTGCTCTTTTAGCTCCCACGGACCCCACTCGCTATGACACCAATGAAAACATCAACGGCGTCATACGCAATCCTAGTACTATAGATATAGCTCTAGTTAAAAATGTGTCCCTAAATATCTATATCGAGACCCTCCACGAGCTTAACTCGGACCACAGACCGGTTATGATTACACTTGGTAGTCTTAACCCCAATAATTGCAGTACTAGGAAGATAGTAGATTATAAATCACTTGCGGAGAACATCAAAGTCCTCCAATCTAGTCACTTAGATAAAATCCCCGATATTATAGATAGTAAAGAGATAGCCATAGAGGCCGCCTCCCACTTGACCGATCACCTGGTAGCGACCATAGAGAGATCATCTAGGGAGGTGCCAACGACCCCCAAGGGCCGTTGGCCCCTCCCTGAGGACATAAGGGAGTCCATCAGACTCCGAAATGCGGCTAAGCGCACATATGACCGCTACCCGTCGGAAGAGTGGAGGAAAGCCCTCCGTCACTACGAGAGGGAAGTTAAGTTTAAGATCAAACAACACAAAGCCGAGAGTTGGGATCGACTTCTTAGTGACCTAGAACCGTCTCACGTGGCATACTGGCCACTCGCGAGGGCCCTCAAAAACGACACGGAGTGCGATATGCCTCCGTTAGACAGACCAAACCGTCCTCCTGCATTCGAAGACATAGACAAGGCCGAGTGCCTAGCTGATAACTTCGAACAACAGTGCCGGCCGAGTACTCTCCCGATTGATCCCGTGCACCTTAGCTTAGTGAATAGCGAGGTCGACAGCCGATCTCGAGGCCACCTGATGTAGATAGGGTGAGGATGGTGGACTCGGAGGAGGTCAGTGACATTATTAAGTGTATGAAAGCCAAAAAGACCCCAGGCCTCGACGGTATTTCAAACAAAACACTTAAAATGCTACCGTCCGAGCTTATTCAACTCCTAGTGAACATCTTTAACGCCCTCTTAGTAGGATGTTCATTCCCAGACATTTGGAAAGTAGCTATTGTCATAGGTATCCACAAACCGGGGAAACCCCGGAAGGTGCCTGGTAGTTACCGTCCAATAAGTCTCATTAGCTCCCTCGGTAAAGTCTACGAAAGAGTTATCAAAAGGCGCCTCAATGACGTCATATCCGACAAAAAACTCCTTCCAGACGAGCAGTTCGCCTTCCGCGAAATGCACAGTTGTCCCGCTCAAGTACACCGCTTAACGGAGTACATAATATCTAGCAAAAACGACAGGAAGACGACATGCGCCGTATTCTTTGACATTGCAAAAGCTTTTGATAAAATTTGGCATAACGGACTGTTATACAAACTCTATCAAATGGAAATACCCGATTATCTTGTTCTACTGATAAGTAACTTTTTAAAAAACCGTAAATTTCATTTCCGCGTTGAAGGCGCACTGTCGTCGCCAAGATATATGGAGGCGGGAGTGCCGCAGGGCTCGGTCCTCTCGCCCTCCCTATATAACCTGTATACTAGTGACATCCCCAAACACGCTAAGGTGCAATTAGCTATGTTCGCGGACGATACAGCCCTTTATTACTCCCACATACGTGCCTGTACCGCGTCAAAAGCCCTCCAGGAGTCAGTTACCGCTCTCGGTAACTGGTTCTCCAAATGGAGAATAGAAGTCAATCCCGACAAAAGTCACGCCATCCAATTTGATATTAAAAGTGCAATGAGGCGTACTTGCCCCCGTAAACTTATGAGCCCTATAAGCCTGCACGGCAACAAAATCCCACAGGTCACTCAGGTGAAATATTTAGGCGTAGTACTAAACAAGTCGATGTCGTTTTCGAGTCATATTAGTAACACGTTACGTAAAGCGAAATTTGTACTCTACAAATTATATCCGCTACTTAATTCGCGAAGCAAAATGTCCCTAAGACATAAGCTTACACTGTATAAAGTTTGCATTAGAACGATACTCACTTATGCGTGCGTCTCTTTCGCACAGATAAGCGAGTCTCAACTGGACCGTTTGCAAAGAGTCCAAAACCGGTTTCTACGCATGGCAACAGGCGCCCCCTGGTATATGCGTAACATCGACTTGCATAGGGACTGCGAAATCGTCACTATTAAAGCCTACATCAAGGAACTCGTAGAGAGATTCTTTGATAAAGGCAAAAACCACCCCAACCCCCTTATCAAAAAGGCACTGGACTATGAACACGACGCACAGACCTTCCGACACCCGTACAAACGGCCTAAGCATATCTTAGCCGATCCCGTAGACCCGATCACAAAAAACGTAACGTACTGTGTACAGTTACGTAAACACAAATCACACGCACCCGCGCGACTATCATCGCACCGGGGTCGACGCCGGCGCCTACCCCGAGGTCCCACATCCGACACGACAACACGTACAGACGTACAGACCGACCCTAACACGGGACCGGACCCGAACCCGAGTTCGAGTTCGCATCCCAGTAGACTAGGTTCACTCCAAAATAGTGCCCGCGACCGCGATATTGTTATAGAGAGCTCTATCAATACCGCGAACCTCATCGATATTAGGACTTACGCGCGCGAGTCATCCCGACCGTACGCGGAAGGGGAGAGGGACGGCCCTCTCAGTACCGATAGCGATAAAAACGAGAGCTCCTCTATCGCGACAACTCGCACGCCGCTAGCTTATGCTACCGCGCGCGAGCAACCTCACTCATCAGCGAGTGAGGAAGGGGTCGGACCCCTTAGCAGGAGAGACCCGCGTCTCCCCTGTCATAATAATAGCTCACATCCGTAGCTGTCCCCAATATCCGGTCTGAACATCACCCGGGTGATGTTAGGGAGGGTCAAACCCTCCCATCGACTCTAACCAAATAAACTAGCCACCAGGCTAGTTATAGTCCGATTTAGCTACAGCGGTCTTAACCCGACCCTTAGCATAGACCCTTTCGAAAAAAAAAAAAAAAAAAAAAAAAATCCTTTAAATTTTAAACCTAGTATGAGGAGCCCGAAAATAACAAATTACAAATTAATTAGAAATGATAGAACTCGATCCCGGTTAGGAGGCACTCTTATATATTATAAGAATTCCCTCCACTGCGTCCCTCTAGAACCGCCACCCCTAGAGACATTAGAAATTTCAATTTGTCATGTCAGTATGACAGGCCACGAGCCAATCATCATCATCAGCGCCTACCAAGTTGGTAATAAACCTTTAATTCCTAGCGATTTAAAAACGCTATTTAATTTAGGCAACGCCGTCTTAATCGCCGGCGACCTAAACTGCAAACACACCGATTGGGGTAACGTTTCAAATAATTCAAACGGCACTCTATTAAACTCACTCTCCGACACTCTCGAATTTGGCATTATGCACCCTCAGGACCCCACTCGCTACGACACCAGCCAACGTAGCAGTGGCCTTATACATAACCCCAGTGTTTTAGACATAGCGCTTATCAAAAATATTTCTCTCGACTTTTCTATCGAGACTATTCACGAGCTTAACTCAGACCACCGCCCGGTTAAAATTACTCTCGGTAATTCTAACCGAATTAACTATAGTAAGAAAAAGATTATCGACTACAAACTGTTGGCCGATAATATCCAAAACCTTCAATCGATTCATCTCGATAAAATCCCAGATAATATATTGAGTAGTGAAGTAGCAATAGAGGCTGCATCCAACCTAACAGACCACCTGGTAGCGACCATAGAACAGTCATCCAGGGAGATGCCTATGACTCACGAGAGACGTAGGCCCCTCCCGGAGGACATAAAGGAGTCCATCAGACTCCGTAACGCGGCTAAACGCACCTATGATCGCTACCCGTCGGAAGAGTGCCGTAAGTCCCTCCGTCACCTCGAGAGAGAGGTTAAGTTCAAAATAAAAGAATTCAAAGTCGAAGAGTGGGATCGATTTCTAAGTGAATTAAAGCCGTCACACACGGCCTACTGGCCTCTCGCGAAAGCCCTCAAAAGAGACACGGAGAGCGACATGCCTCCTTTAGTCAGACCTAATCGCCCTCCTGCACTGGAGGATGGAGACAAGGCCGAATGTTTAGCCGACACAATCGAACAACAGTGTCGGCCGAGCTCCCTCCCTATAGACCCTCTGCACCTTAGGGTAGTAAACAGCGAGGTCAAAAGCCGACTCTCGAGACCACCTGAAGAGAGCATGAGGCCGGTGGAATCGGAGGAGGTGAAAGATATCATAAAGTGTTTAAATGCCAAAAAGGCACCTGGCCTAGATGGTATTTCAAATAAAACACTTAAAATGTTACCGACCGCATTAATTCAACTTCTCGTGAACATCTTTAACGCCCTCTTAGTAGGATGTTCATTCCCAGACATTTGGAAAGTAGCCATTATAATAGGTATACACAAACCGGGCAAACCCCGGGTGCAGCCTACTAGCTACCGACCAATTAGTCTCATTAGCTCCCTAGGTAAGGTATACGAGCGTATTCTACTGAGACGTCTAAAGGACGTCATAACAGAGAAAAAGCTCCTACCAGACGAGCAGTTTGCCTTCCGCGAACAGCACAGCTGCCCCGCTCAAGTACACCGCATAACGGAGTACATACTCGAAAGCAAGAACGACAGGAAAAGGACAGGCGCCGTTTTCTTCGATGTCGCAAAAGCATTCGATAAAATCTGGCACCAAGGTCTGCTGTACAAATTGTACCAGCTCGGTGTACCGGACTGTCTAGTTCTGACTATCAGCAACTACCTCAAAGACCGTAAATTTCGCTTCCGAGTCGAAGGCGCACTGTCCTCCCTCAGAGGCATTGAGGCCGGAGTCCCTCAAGGCTCGGTACTCTCGCCCTCCCTCTACAACCTGTACACTTGCGATATTCCCAAACACCCTAAGGTGCAATTGGCATTATTCGCAGATGACACAGCCCTGTACTATGCTCATCGTAGCTCTAAAACTATAACAAATAATCTCCAGAAAGCAGTCACCGCTCTCGGCGACTGGTTCACAAAATGGAGAATAGAAATAAATCCCTCTAAAAGCCAAGTAATCCAATTTAATAAACACAATAGAAATAGGAATAAAAGTCAAAAACTTGGTCCCATCAGCCTGCACGGAAACCGAATCCCGGAGGTTAGTAAAGTAAAATATTTAGGCGTAGTACTAAACAAGTCGATGACATTCACATACCACGTAAATTCAGCAATAAGTAAAGCTAAATTTGTACTTTACAAATTATATCCGTTATTAAACGCGCGGAGTAAAATGTCCCTAAGACATAAACTCACTCTATATAAAACTTGTATTAGAACGATACTCACTTATGCGTGTGTCTCTTTCGCACACATAAGTGATAATCAAATGAAACGCCTACAAAGCGTTCAAAACCGCTTTTTGCGCTTAGCAACAGGCGCGCCACGTTACGTACGTAACATCGACTTGCATAGAGACTTCGACCTTATCACTATAAAAGCCTATATCAAAGAACTCGCCGAGAGATTCTTTGAGAAAGGCAAAAAACATAAAAACCCCCTCATACGTAGGGCCCTGGACTACGAACACGACTTCCAGACGTTCCGATATCCCCAAAAGCGGCCTAAGCATATCTTAGCCGACCCAGTAGACTCCATCACAAAACACGTAATACAATTACGTAAACACAAAATACACGCACCCGCGTGGTTAGTAAAGCACCGGGGTCGACGCCGGCGCCTACCCCGAAGTCTTACACCAGACACGAACACACGTATTGACATACGGACCGACACAAACACGGGACCACCGGACTCGAACCCGGGTCCGAGTTCGACTCCTACTAGCTTAGCCACACCTAATCAAGACCGCGACCGCGATATTGTTATAGAGAGCTCTATCAATACTGCGGCATCATTATTCGATATCAGGACACTCGCGCGCGAGTCCGCCCGACCGCACGCAGGAGGGGGGAGGGACGGCCCTCCCAGACCAAATTATTATAAAAATGAGCTACTCTATCATTACAAAACTCGTACGCCGTTAGTTTGTGCTACCGCGCGCGAGCAACCACACTCGTCAGAGAGTGAGGAAGGGGTCGGACCCCTCACAGGGAGGGACTACGGTCTCTCCAGTCCTAAAAATAGCTTACCCGTAGTCATTCAAAATATTCACCAAAATCAGTACGTACATCACCCGCAGGGGAGTGATGTCAGAGGGGGTCATACTCCCTCTTTGCATTCCCACCTAAACGACTGCTAAATGGCAGCAAATTAGACCGATGAAGCTAAAACGGCTTAAATGCCTACAGCATAGACCCATTCGAAAAAAAAAAAAAAAAATCCTTTAAATTGCATTTTATGCCATTACATTTATTTACGTAATTGAAAAGTGTGGTACTGTAATAGTTATCGATAAGCATACAAATAATTATAATTAATACATTGGCATGATGTCATGTAATTTTTGAGAAAAAGTAATTCTGAATGTATTTTATGTGGTTTTAAAATAAGATAACAGCTGTTAATCATTATTGTTCTAAGCAAAATTATTTGACGAATTTATTATTGTTTTTTATTTTTTATTTATTGTTCCGAAAAGTGATACATTAATAAAAATAAGGTTGAAAGGAGAAGGAGACAGGAGAATAAAATATTAATCTCCGTCAAGAGAATCGCATAGACAGTTTTTGAACAAACTAATTTTATTTAGAAATGAGTAAGCTTATATAAAATCATTTGAATTTATTTAGCTGGACCTATTTCTTTGTTTTTTATTCTTCTATTCCACCCATGGAGAATAGAGGTAAGGAGTGAAAAGTGTCCGTAAATAGCGGTAAATAGGGGGCGCTACAGACGCAGACGGGAGTAAAGAGGCAAAATTTAAACAGATGATTAAATTTTAGCATCTTCTTCGGTTTTATAATATATAAAATATTTTCTACTATACGAGTAATTAGAATTTTCATGATTTACTGAATTAACTACTTTTAATCTACTAAAGTCGTCAAAAATTTTAAATAACTAAACTCAACTCACTTTACTTCATTTCTTATTGCTAACTTCATATTACATACCCTTGCCACTCTAGCGCCATTATGGCCAGTTTTGGATCTATTATTTAATTACTTTTGTCGGACACTTTTTAGCTTTTCTGCCTTAGAGAGATTGTCCTCCTTACCTCTATTCTCCATGATTCCACCTTAGTTCAAAAAGTTTTATGATCCATCTGTCAACGCCACTAGGACTTACTTGCCAAGCTGAAAAATGTAACGCATAATTATTGTAACCATATTTTCACCGAATAAAGCATCTTGTCATTATGTATAAGTTTAGGCTATGATGCAGTGGTTTTGAACCTACCGATTTTTCGGTATTTCTACCGATATGAGCCTGCTCTACCGAAATACCGAAATGCAACGATTTTCCACGATTTCCGAGAATATACGAAATTCTCCCGGTTTTTCTACCGATTTGGCGTTTTAACACTTTTTAAATTGGCAACCCTTTTCATAGATAATAAATGTCTGATATAGCCAGTTCAAATAAACGTTGCGGGAAATACCCCAATGTTACCTAAGTATGGATAAATATTGCAGAATATTCCAAATATTTTGGGGAATACCCTTGACTCCTATAACTCGACGATAAGTGGATTCCCACACGAGTACTCACTTGTCCGCAAGATTTTTATTTTTAATTATTTTTTTGGACACCGAATAATAATAATAATAAATTGGACCCCAAGAGAAAGTATCTGTCTACAGAATATATATGAATCAGTGAAATGTCGTCTGACGAAGAACCGAGTTTGTGCGCTAAATGAAAAAAATATCAACAGTTATAAAAAATAATGGGAAGGAGAATTTTCAGGTTGGCTGCAAGATATTCGTTAAGGCGTCAACTATGCCTATTACAAAAGTTGCAATAAGAATATTATCATAACATCAGAAAAAGACGCGCTCTAAAGAAACAAAATATATTAAGCCTGAAAGTCGAATTTTAATAATAATCGTTTGTAATATGTAATCTAAGGTTAGATTACATAATAATCATAAACGATTTTTTTTCATATACCGATTTTTGGTACAATTATACCGATTTTAGATGGCAAATCTACCGATTTCGCTCTTTGACGTTCGAGACCACTGCTATGATGGGTCATGGTACTGACTTACGCTGTGCGTGAAAAGTCCCTAAATAGAATGAATTATAAAACAAGCATCATTTCATTTCATAAACCAATTTATACAGTTGGGTCAGCTCGTATACAAATAAATATTTAACCAAAAATTCTTCCATTAGTATGGAACGACTGACAGGTGTTAAATTTTGACATTTCATGTATCAGTAACATCTATAAAAATACATTAATTCTATAGTTTTTAATAAGTACGTAGTTTTACTATAAAAATAACTATGTAGGTATAACAATCTCCGACATGATCATAGCCTAATTTATATACCTTGAAGCGCTATGATTAAAATATAATATGATAATAGAAGACTAAAGAAAAGTAATAGAACAAGGGACTTATTGATTGTATTCCGAAATATCACTGGGTCGAATCTACAAATATCGAGATCCCAGGATGTAAGTGCTCCTAAGGTCATTTTCAAGAGAAAAAAAGTATAAGCACGTAAAATTACAATAAGTTAGGCCACACCACACAACAATACAGAAATTCTTAAAAGAGAAGCTCATAAGCTTTTTTATTTTATAATTTCGACGGAAGCAAGTAAGAAAAACAAATGTGTATAGTAAATCTATGTTCTAATAAATGTCAAATCTTGTAAACGTTAAAAATTGCTAACTTTAACCCAAGTAGGGAGCTAGGTAAAAATTAACAAAATGTTGTGATCATTTTTAGCGTTTTTAGCAGTTTTTGACAGTTGACAGTTGCGTGTGGAACAAGGGTGAAAACAGTAACGAATGATCATGTGGCGCTAAAGAAACAGAAAGGGAATGAAAATAATGAAAATAACGTTTTGACTGTCCTAATCGAACGCAGCATTAGTAGTCTGTGGTCAAAATATAGCACATTCCCGCTTGTTTCAATTCCAGTTGAAGCTGAATCAACCGCATACCAATAATTTGTTACATTTTGTAAAAACTACCTATTATTAAAATTAAACAAATTATTAGGTTATTTGTTACCCACCTAATAATACACTAAATTAACTTTATATAAATAGGATACTTAAGTAATAATTATGTTCTTGTCTCTAGATGTGTCTATTGCATTTTACTCTGTAGTATTCTGTATTTGTGACCGGTAAATCACAAAAATATAACATTCAATAAAAGTAGTACACGTCACAAAGTACTTTGTATATAACTAAATGTACACGTCCTACATACAGTTGAGGTACAATAATAAATTGTAATACTTATCATCTATGATAAGTACTACCTACTACTGAAAGAGCGAGCAAAGTATGTAGGTAGTCTCAGTTGTAATTTTGGATTGTTCAAAAATGCACTTGTGAGTCACTTTTGATAAGTGAAATTTGACTGAACAGTTGTATGTTGTTGCAGCTTGTCTGAACAAGTCTTGATTTGAAGAGGTGTTGGAAAATAATTAAAAATCCCATAATATTAAATGATAATTATCAGGTAAGTACATATTATAACAATTAACATATTTTTTTATTTCTTTTTGTTAGATATAAAGATTTTGGGGACATTTTGTTATTTTTTTACAGGAGAATACATACGAAAAATTTTCTCATCAGTAAAAATCATGGAAGATAAAGAGGCAGATTTAAAAAAAATAATACCAAGAGCATACCAAGTTCAACTTGAGGAGATAGCTTTTTCAAAAAACACACTTATACATTTACCTACAGGTACAAAGATTTAACATTATGCTACTGTATAATATTATGTTGCATCTTAATTAGGAATGCCGGACGTCCTGTATTTCCCGGGACGTCCCATATTTTAAGTATTATTTAAAATATTAAAAACCAAAAAGTATCCCATATAAATAAATATGAGCTCAGGCATCCTAAAACTAATCAAAAATAAACGCTCGATCCTCACAAAAATATTTAAAATGTGTCGCTAAATAAGTAGGTAATTAATTTTGTTCTTTTTTGGTTCCGGTAAAAAATTGAAATCCCGTATTTTATAAGCATTTGTCCCTTGTAGGCTGAAAAAAAATCTGGCAACTAATCATAATTACAACCGGATCCGATTTTCTGTGCACATTGCATGTATGAAATCACATAGCAGAGGTGCACACATACCCCCCTTACTAATAAAAATATTTACACAGTGGACAAAGACTTGTGTAAAAAACTTTGTACAGCTTATACAAAGTTTCGTCCTTGTCTGAAGGCATGACTCTTGCTCATATTTTTTCGTTTAAAGACTAAATAAATAAATTAAATTGATCTTATTATAAATTAATAGTATTTTGGTGCCAACACGGTTTTGTACCAAGCTTCAAAAGTGGTACACCAGATCCATCGGTGACAGTACTTAAATATATATATTTTTATGAGTTACCTTGTCAGCAGTATAAACTTGTATTGATAATTTCAAATCATTGTAGGTTCTGGCAAGACATTAATTGCTACGCAACTTATCAAAAGATTCAAGGAACCAAACCCAAAACCATGGGGGCAAGGTGGGAAACGTTGCTTCTTCCTTGTCAATACGGTGCCCCTTGTTCGACAACAGGTGTATAAAACTACTTTATTTTCTTGTATACGAAGCTCTATAACAGGGGTTCCTAAACAAAGATAATGGAACACCAAAGATATATGTTTTATTGTATGGAACCCCAGCCAATTTTGTTTTTCTATGAATTCTGGCAGCAAATTTTAAAATAAATATTTTTAAACATTAAAGATAACATTAAAATTTCTGCACTTTTTAGAACTTTTAGTAGCATTATTTTTTTTTTTTAGAAAAAAGTTATAGAATGTCGGTGTCCTGTACATGGTGTAGGTGGCTACAGCGGGGAAGATGGGGTTGATTACTGGAACAAAAGCAAATGGGACTCCGAATTGTCTAAATATGAGGTGTGGGTTATATTTTGCAGCTTATAATAATACAGGCAGTCCTAGTTTACTTTAACGCTGATGGTCGCTAGGATTTTTTATTTTACCAATGGAAAGACAGGCCTTGTAACAAATAGGTACCTACTGTAGAGGTTGGGAACTATAAAGGCTGGGAATATTATAGGTGTAACACCTCTGATTTTTGTGGGTATCAGGCAATCTGTTTTCTCGTTTTCCGGTATCATTAAATACATTAAAAGTGTCTATCTTTAAAGAATTGTATATGCGATATTGTTAACTTTTATGCCTTCACTTTGTTTATGCTTTTGTAAGTATGATGTAATAATATTATCTTATTTAATTTTAACATTTTCAGGTGATAGTAATGACAAGTCAGATATTGAGTGACATGCTTACACACAACTACATAAGAATTGAAGATATAAATTTGATAATATTTGATGAGTGCCATCATGCGGTGGAGGATCACCCAATGCGAGCAGTGATGAAACATTTTGAGCAATGTCCTCCTCACAAACATCCGAGAGTACTTGGTATGGATTAAACTAAACTTACTTATAGTCTACTAGCTTTTGTGCGTGACTTTGTCTGCTTTCGGATCCTGATTGCACTCCTGTGGGGTACGTAAAGATAGGTATGTTTGTTGAAAAAATCCTTTTTAATGGATTTCTACGTCATAATAACTATCTGCATACCAAAATTGAGTTGTATATACAGAGTCTGTCGTAAATAATGGATAACCCGTAAACTGGAGTTGGTCCGGATGTGAAACTGTAAGAAAATCGTATTTTCTTGCCAGGGTTTCTAACCATATGAAAATGGCGTAGCATTTTATACTTTTTTATAAATTTCGCTACTTTTTTCGTTCATTCCGTTGCCATTTCATCAAATTTAGGTATTTCTGTGTGATTTTTTTAGTATTATACTCCTGAAGACGTGTATTATTTAATTTTAATACAATTTTTAGTGTTTTTAACGTAAACAATTTTCAAAATCATCTTTTAAAGTGAAACTTTTATTACATCGTCTCAAACTTTTTCGTCTGTGTGTTGCATGTCGCGTGACGGTCGGCCGCGGAGTAGGGATAAAGTGAAAGGCGCTCGTCAGAGCAGCCGAGGCCAATATGGCGGCGCCTATAGTTCGCATCAGCTGACCGTGTAGTGTATAGACTAGTACTCATTTGTGCCAGTGCTCCACGCTATTTTGTTATTAAATTTCACTTTTACCGTGGTTTCATAAAACCACACAATCCTTTTCTTGATTGGTTTACAACCCAAAAATACTTCACATTAGTAAGGCCCTCATAAACATCTTATGGAAATAGGTTCGCTTTACCTATAGCGTGATCTAGCGGCAAATCAGCGCCATCTAGTATGTCATATGAGAACCAAAGTTCCTTAAGAAAATTAACTTAAAATCTAACGCATAAACAGTCTGTAGTGTGTTTTGAACCTCCACAATTTACATAGCTGGCAACTTGAAAACCCAAAATTGATACGTGAAGACAGATCGCAGTAGCAGTTTAAAATAAATTTATGGACTGGCATTATTAATGGACAAATCATTGGTCCATTTTAGTTGCCGGCAATATTAAATGCGGATATGTATTTGGATTATCTAATAAATACTTCACCTGGATTACTGCAAGACGTTCCACAGGAGATAAGAAACGAGATGTGGCTTCAAAATGACGGGTGTCCAGCACATTACGCTGTTCGTGTAAGGGAACATTTAAATAATACATATCCATATAGATGGATAGGGCGAAAGGGTCCAATTTTATGGCCTCCACGTTCGCCAGACCTTAACCCGTTGGACTTTTTTTACTGGGGTTGCATTAAGGAAGTAGTGTACAAGGAAGCAATAAGTTCTGTGGAAGAGTTGCATACGCGCATTCAAGTAGCAGCAAGTAAAATCGCAGAAGCTGACTATGCGCGTCGGATTAAAAGATCTTTTATTAGGCGATGTAGAGCTTGTATTGTATTACTGCCGGCGAAGGGCATTTCAAGCATTTAGTTTAAGTTATTGATAAAATAAATATTTTTCTTTACTAAAAACAACCTGTTGTTCTTCTGAAAATCCTTATTAGTGACCCAATAACGTTTGTGTAAAGAATTTTGGTAGAATAAGATCATTATGACGGAGTTTTATAACCTTTTATAACAATACTTAAATTTTTTTAATTCTGACCGAACCGCGCGAACGGTCGGCAACAATGCGTTCACGACGTAACCATTGTGCGCACAGATTGGACGTCATAGTAAAAAATGATAGAAATTATGTATTCTATTCGAATATTGTACTTTTTTTCCTGGCCGGCACTTTCATTTTTTGGTCGAAAATGAATGATGTCCTTTGATGAAATGGCAACGGAATGAACGAAAAAAGTAGCGAAATTTATAAAAAAGTATAAAATGCTACGCCATTTTCATATGGTTAGAAATCCTGGCAAGAAAATACGATTTTCTTACAGTTTGACATCCGGACCAACTCCAGTTTACGGGTTATCCATTATTTACGACGGACCCTGTATTTCACTATACAAAATTTCTCCCCTTAACGAATTTAAAAAATATATAAAATATATGCTCAACAATTTGTATTTAATGGAATATTACCTCGGATATTTCTAATTTCATAGAAAACTGGACATATTTCATATACAAACTTTCAACCCTCATTTAAAAAATTAGTTTTGGACTGTGTTGAGACGCTAGGACGTGACAACAGTATCCGTCTGGGATGAGTTCCAGGCTACAGCAACATATCTGCCAATGAAGCCGTAGAAGAGCTGGCTAGACTGGGGCCGAAATGTCTGGCCCAGAACCTGTCTTAGAATATTTCCCAGCACTACCAAGCGAGCACTCAAGGAATGGGGCTGAAGCCTAAGCATAAAGCAATGGACTGTAATCCCAGGACTTGATCATTCCAACGCGTTAATACTGGGCTTTAATAAAGGGCTTGCAGAATTGGCGCTTTCAATGAGTAGGAATCAGCTAAGAATCATAACTGGGCACTGCAAGCTTCACAAACACCTCAACAAAATAGGTGTTGGTGCACCACAACGATGCAGATTCTGTGAGGAAAAGGATGAGACGCCTCTCCACCTACCTGACTATCCAGAACTTCAGCATAATAGAAATAGGTACCTTGGGCAGGATGAATACTCTGCCACAGAGGTAATTCGCAGCACCAACCCCAGCCATATCGTTCAGTTTATGAGCAGCATAGGCCTGCGGACGGGACTATAATGCGAAGGAGTCACAAGAGATCCACTTGGGTCGCAGTGACGTCAGGGCCCGGATATGACCTGCCTTCAATTGTAATAAAAAACTTTTTTATTGATTAGCACGTATTTGAAATCCACGCCCTTAAATTAGTTTAAAAAAAGTCACAAATAAATGCATCGAAAAAGTCTAATTTGTCCCTTGTGTAATTATTAATATTATAAATATTAATAAAAATTCTTACTATTAAAGATCTGTCAACAAAAATAATAGTGAGAGATAAAAACTACTTGTATTTTGGGGGCTAGGGGCTCGATTGGATGCTCCGCAGCTTTAGGCTCACGAATATAGTTATTGCATTAACAGTAATCGTGATTATAAGCGTCATTTAAAAACTCAAATAAAAAAATACCTGATTCCGATATTACGATACTGGGGATCAATATGCACGTGACACCAAAATGGATAAAATATTTTTATTTGTAATCTTTATCGCAAAAAGGCATACCTGTACAAATGTTTTAAAATTTATCGTGAATTAATAATGAATTTTAATTTTCAGTGTTTTTTTTAATCCGGTGCAAATTTAAAAAAAGGAATGATAAGTGCGGGACGAAACGTGACGTCATCGTACAGACGAACGTGTATCAACATTCAAAACTTTTTTTTTTATATTTAAGGCGGAAGGTTTTCATTGAGTCAAGTGAAACAGAATTTTCGTATACTGGGACTATATTATGATCCGGAACCCGGAAGGGAAGAAAATTCTGAGCATTGGAAATAGAACTCTGCGTTAATACAATAGAGTTGAAAATTGAACACATATAGTGTCGAGACAAATGGCAATGTCATATATGACAGCTCGACACTCGTAACTTCCACTTTCAACTCTATTGTATTAGCGCACAGTTCTATTTTCAGTGCACTGAATTTTCTAGGGCCAGGCGGATTCCGGGTGATATAGTCACAGCGTAATAAATATAAGAGTAGAGAAATCTCGATCCTCGAAATTTATGATTTTTATAATTCGTATTATGATAATGCAAATGAATAAAATCGAAAAAGAAACTTATTTCTCGACACTAGCAATTAGTGCAAAACCTTTGCAACCGCCATTGCCAAAAATAAAAGAAGTTAGTTCCATGTTTTCTATGGTTTTTTTGTTTTCAAAATATGGATATGTACCTATTTATTAGCCCCCTTACTAATAAGATTTACACAATGGATAACTTAAACAACGTTGCTGTCTTTGTCTGTTATATGACTTTTCCAACGCATCAGACAAGCAGCAAATCTTTTTATTAGGGGGTAGATTTATTTAGTACTTATCATAGGATATTACATAAAAATGAATGATTTAAATATGTTTACGAATTTTCGTTAACTAGGTTGTTTTCGTCGAGATTTGTAAATAAAACGTGTACCTATTGCGTTGGAAATCTATTTCAATGTACTGACTGATCTTCACAACAGTATAAAGTGCTCAAACAATACACTGTCTCTTCTCATCGCCTTGCACCACTTTTTCTTACATAGTTTATTTTCCTATGCCGAAAGGTTCAAGACCTTTCGGCATACGAAAATAAACTTTGTCGGGTGCCGTTTTTGTGTTATTTTCGCACATAGGGACGACATTTATAACATGGGTTGCTGTGCTTTTTCATGGTAATAAGTTGAATTTATCACTTATTTATGATTGATTATAGATTATGAGAAGTGATTAGTTCACAAAGTTATAAAACTTTGTGAACCAATCACTTCGTTGTTTGTTTACATCGAACTTGTGTTTGACTTTATATCAAAGTCAAACAATGATTTTAACTGTCAACTGTCTATTTAAGGTGCGATGACGTTGTGACGTAATACATAACTCAAGCGCGCGAAAATGGCGTTTTTAAATCGCCCAAAATTATTGTGATTCAAAAAAAATCCAGCCTAATAGATAATATTTTGGATGTGTTCTACATATACACACACCGGCATATTTAGCGGAACATAAAATAAAGGTTTGATATCAGTATCATATAAGGTTGCTGGCTGGTTTATACGTCATTTAATTTAAAAAGAAATATTTTCAAATTAAGAAAACAACTGAACATCACATTTTATGCAATTGTTTTAATTATTCAAATACACCTTATCTGGAGCGAACTTCGAGTATTTCTTCCTTCTGAGTTGGATTTAAAATTTCATTGATATACTGTTTTTTGTAAGTTTTTTTAATCGCGTATCTTTTTGGAGTTGAGGACTGAATTATGCCTGACTTAGCCCCAACGGAGATTACCAGGGCACTCGAAATGCGAAAAATGTCAAACCTACAGAGTGATATCCAGAGATCTTCTTCAACCAGTTTCAACGATCCATCGCAGTATACAACGGTTCAGGGAGACCGGTACTTATGTGAGAAGAGCAGGACAAGGCAGAAAAAGACGCACTTCGAGTAGGGATGATCGTTTCATTCAGCTTCGTGTACGTAGGAACTCCCGTTTGACGGCCGTCCAAGCCCGACATGAGTTAGAAGCAGTGCGGGGTGTAACCTTAAGTGAGCATACGGTACGAAGAAGGTTCGAAGAAGCTGGTTTGGGTTCATTTGTGCCCGTCAAGGCTCCAAGGCTCGAGGTAAATCATCGTAGAAACAGGTTAACTTTTGCTCAGGAACATCGACTTTGAAACGCGGACCAATGGAGAAACGTATTGTTCAGTGATGAGAGCAGAATTCTCTTAAATCAAATTGACGGCAGGCAAGGAATATACGGATGCAAAGGAGAACGATACATTCAGACAAATTTTGAAACTACAGTTGCATACGGTGGTGGATCAATAATGGTTTGGGTGGGCATTTGTTTGGGAGCTCGCACAGACTTGGTAGTGATTGACAGAGGGAGTCTGACTGCAGACCGCTATATCAGAGAAGTTTTAGAAGAAAATGTCGTACCGTTTGCCCCATATATCGGTGACGATTTTGTTTTTATGCAGCATAATGCTCGGCCGCATACCGCTCGGGTAACTCAAGCTTATCTTAATGATATGAATATCACTGTTATGGAGTGGCCGGCGAGATCACTGGATATGAACACAATAGAGCACGTTTGGGACTTGCTGAAAAGAAAAGTTAAGTCCAGAATTCCAGCTCCTGTCAACGTGGGTGAACTGCGAATCGCCGTAGTTGAGGAATGGCGGAGACTATCCCAGGAGACCATCGATAACATCGTTCTCAGTATGCCTAGAGGGGTAGAAACTTTAATAAGAGCACGTGGAGGAAATACGCGATATTAATCACCATTTTTCTAATTTAATTAATTGTTATTTTAATATAAATTTTCACTTTTCCCGGTTACATGAAAAGTTCAAAAATGTACCATTTTTCACAAATAGCCTTTATCTTTACTCGCAAAATCTGTTCTTAATGTGATCTCATTTTAAGTAAAACAAATGAAACTTTAAATAACAAAAGAAGTGTAGTAAGTAGATTTTAAAATAAAACCATATTTTTTAAATTATGGACCTTTTTTTTGTGTTCCGCTAAATATGCCGGTGTGTTTATTTGCTAATGTTATAACCAGTAGAAACGATAAAAAAAATACATGCATATTCCCTATTCCGATATTGCAATATCGGACCAAACGCTCCGAGATTCGAGATTGCATGCCCTAGTCAAGACGAGTTTAGGTTGAAAAAAAAGTCAATACGTTTTGTCATAATTAACTTTAAAAGATGCCATGAGCTATTTATTTTAGAATTTAGAGAAACGCGTTCCGTTTCACTATTACGTATGTGTTTAGTGTGCTTGTGACGTCACATCCTTGCCGAAAGTTACTTCGAGGTGTTTTCATCATTAGAAATTAAAAACAAAGATATTATATTACATAATATATTTAAATCAACTTTATTTATTATTCTTAAGCTTTTATTATATGATATCGCTAGAATACGTTTTCCTAAGCCAAGTACTAAAGGAAATACTCCTTCAATGTATGAAATTAAATTTGAGTCAAGTAGCCTATTATACTAAATAAAATATTAATTGCGCTCTTTACGGTGCTGATAAGTTTATTGACCTCATACAGCTGATTTATTTTATTTAGGCAAAGTCTTCCTCTTTAAATCACCTGTTTCTATGAGGTTAGTGACCTCAGAGACTTAGCGCAATGTAATTTTATTTTATACAAGCTGTTTTTCCAGGCAGTGTCCAAACTTTCAGGAGTGAATATACTCTTGAATATGATCAACTTTTACTATGGGATCAACTTTTCTACTTGCAAAAAAAGACAGCTATTTCCTACAAAATGCTATCTATGCCCTTTAGTAGCCCTTTTGTATGAAACAACCGATTTTTTTTTTCAAGTAGGAAAGTTGATCCCATAATAAAAGTTGCTTATATTCAAGAGTATATTCACTCCTAAAAGTTTGGATACTGACTGAAAAACAACCGGTGTAACATATATTTTTTAAAATTTTTGATTATTTTTCTGCCTAAACGTCTTTACATAACCAGTAGATCATATGCCCAAATAACCTAACCAAGAGGATATCAGGACATGTCTTAGGAGGGTTCTGCAACTATAAACGCGTAATATATTTTTTCAAATTACTTCAAATGTTACTGTTCGATTTTTCTAAAATAATTTTCCTAATGAGTATTTAGCATAAGCTATCAGCATGAAAAATTGCAATTTTCTAAGACTCATAGTTTAGAAATGCCAATGGAACAACTTAGAAACCAGTGGACAACTTGCCTTTGAGGCCAATTACTCAAAAATGGTTGACTTTGTAAAAAAGTCATGTATGAAACCTTGCCTTTACTTTAAACTTGTCAACTAAGACCTGTCAACGATGGGGTAGAATAAAAAAAATATTTTTCATCCCCACTTCACATGTATGGAGAGCCACCCCTAAAATGTAAAATTATTATTATTTTACGATGCCAAAACCGAGATCTATAAACAGTCTTTAAGTGTACCAAATTTCATTAATTTATATTCATAATTACAGACGCTAGAGGCGCGGACAGACAGACAGACGGACGGACAGACTGTGCGAAACTATAAGGGTTCCTTGAGTATTACGGAACCCTAAAAACTGACTTTCTTTTTCTCTTAGCATACAGTTAAACTCAAGGATTTAATAATTAATTTTATTTATTTACTGAAAAAATTATGATAAAATTTAATGAAATTATTCCTTAATAATTAATTTTCAATTACCAAAAGATAAAATTACTTAAAATTATAGTATAAAATGAGATAACTATTATAATTAGTAATTTGCTTTGGTGCCCGTTTTTTGCTAACGTGTGTATTTTGTTTCTTATACTCTAGGTTTGACAGCGACGCTTTTGAATGCAAACATAAAGTACAGCAAAGTAGAGGAGACACTCAAAACATTGGAGAAGACATTCCAAGCGACAATAGCCACTGTCAATGAAATGGGGGAGGTGTTAGCGTAAGTTGCCTTTTTCATTAAATAGTGTAACGTATCCACGTTTGCTCGTCACAGTCAGGCGTCACGTCAGGGGATTCTTATGGTAACTGATTACCGCTGCCCATAGACACTAGTAACACGAGGAGTTACAATAGGCATGTTGGTAAAAAACATTTTTCGTTCATTCAATGTCAACATGATAATAAATAACAACAATTTTTTAATAAAAACTATAACCCGACTATATAATTTATATAACCTATGTTACCCGAGCCATTATTGCGAATCTTTTGACAGCTCATTCAAAATAAATAGAGAACGATATATTTCACCTGTGATCAATGGGCTACAGCCATTTTTCACTAAACAATGTATGGCGGTAGCAGATTGTGACGTCACAAATCGTTTTGCGAGAAGAGATGGGCAACATTTTTTTATTTGCTTATAATTTTTAATCGCGTCAACCTAAACTTATACCAACGCCGATTAGTCGAAAATGGTCGACTTTGTAAAAAAGTAATGTATAAAACTTTGACTTCATTTTGAAATACCTTTTCAACGATATGAGGTTGAATGAAAAAATATTTTTCATCCCCACTTCACATGTATGGAGAGCCACCCCTAAAATATAAAATTATTATTATTTTATGATGCCAAAATCGAGATCTATGCAAGGTCTTTAACTATACCAAAATTCATTAAGTATTACGGAACGCTTAAAATGTGATATTTGACACTTGGCAACATCCCTTTTTAGTCTAATCGATATAATATACGACGTATATAAGAAGGGCTCCACCAAGGGAAAGTTCTAACCTTAAATCAATTATTTCAACACTTTTTAATTTACATAAAAGCCAAAGTTCAACAATTTTTTAAAATTAAAAAACGTCTAACTTATTGAAAAACAGTTTTTATGATTTTTTTCATTGGGTTTTTTTTTTAATAATATATTATTATATATAATAATATATTATAATTATAATTATTTAAATTAATATTTACTGCTTTAAAAATATTTTTTTATGCGACGTACCCATTATTACCGTCGCGCGCTTAATCTAAAAATGATTCGCGGAGACCGGATTTCAGCGCTAAATTAAAGTTAAAAATAATGGAGATAGAGTTCCGGTAGTCAGGAGCTTTTTTATTGGAAATATCCTGCTCTTATTCAGTTTATTTTTTGAATTTCTTAAATATTAATAGCTTTTAAACTATTAACAAAAAACACTCTTTTTGGCCTCTTTAATTGTTCATAACTTTTGCAATTATAACAATTATAAGTACTAATATGCACTTGTAGCACAATTTTCTAGACGTGATTCCGAATCCAACGAGGTTGTAGGACCAGACATTATTTGACATGAAAATCAGTTTGTCGCGTAGTCTAATTAAAAGGGTCTCAAGTCACAAGATTTTTTGTCCTTCTGCCAAGCAACGATAGTAACAACTAACAGCCTGTGATTTAAAGAGCCATTAATTAAAAAAGAAACGTTGAAATATTCGGCTGTTATTCTTTAAAAAATCGTCTATACTTCGTTCCGATTCAATATACCTAATATAAATGTAAACAAAGCACAATATGGGCTATAATGCTACCAATTCTAATGTCACTTATTCACCGCGAAATAAAGAAATACAAGTTTGGGCGAATTTCATTTTTTCACACATTTTTTCACATATTTTTTCGTTTACAGTTACTCGACAAACCCAAAGGAAATTTTACAGTACTATACCGCGCCTATATTGACTAGAGATGCGGAAACCGCTATAGTCCTGTTGCGGGATCTGCAGAGTCTCATTATGTCTGTGAAACTGACGCCCGCCGTCAGAACCATGGAAATTCATCTGAATCCAGGACAGGTGGACATAAGCAGAGATTCTAGTAAGGTAACCCAATTTGTTTTTTTTTTCTTCTACATATTATAACGATCAATCGTCAAATAAATTAATCGTGAAGGTCAATGTAAAAGTTTCATGATAACATTTTTAATTTTTTTTTAATACATTTGCCAGTGTCAAGTAAAAAAGGCGGGAAATAGAACTTGCGTTTCAATTTTCAACACTGTATTCATATATCGTGAAGTCTAAAGTCTAGTCAAAGTCCAAATAAATAGTCAGTACAGTCAATGAGTCATGTCAGTCGATTCAGTAAAGTGGTAGACGCTTTACTGAAAGTTCCTAGGGATTCTTGGCGGGAAACACACAGATAGCACGTTTTTAGAAGTTGTACCACGTGCACGTTAACGAATATTTAATGGTTAATATTCTACCAATATTACACATTAAGAACTGAGATAACACAAATTTATGAAATATTACAAATTCACAACGTCACCCATTGAACTCCCCGGCAAAACTCCTCATTTTTATTATTATATTCAACTTAAAGGTTGAAAACTATAATAATTAATGTCATGGAGAGTAGACTAAAGAGTAACATCTCCATACACGAAAAAGTGTCCGTAAAATGCGATAAATAGGGGGTGGCGCTACTGTCACATAGGTGTAAAGTAACTAAACTCAACACACAACTCCATCTCTTATTGCTAACTTCATATTACACACCCTACTGACACTAGCGCCAATATGGCTAGTTTTGAAACTGTTATATAATTACTTTTGTCGGTCACTTTTTAGCTTTTCTGCCCTAAAGAGATGGTGGTCATATGAAGATGTATGCCCAAGAGCTACTAGGAAATTTAGAGCAGGTGTTTGAGGCAAGCTGAAACTTTGTCCTATACTTATCCTATTGTACTACAACATGATACTGCAGGACTGGACCAGCCAGTCAGTCTAAATCAATATAAAAATTTTTTGATGTGTTTTTTTTGCCAAAAAATTAGTTGGAGTTGGGGAAGAAAAACCATGCCATTTAGTCATGGCTTTAACCTTGCCATTTGAGTGTAAAAGTCGAGAATATGCTGGCTATCAATTCATGATTTTCTGACATCTATCGGTAATTTTATGAACTATCGTATTTTTTATAAACGTATTGTAGATCAAGATAGTAGTTCATAAAATGGTTTCAGCTAGCCTCAAACATCTGCTCTGAATTTCCTAGTAGCTGACCATCTAGTAGTACTGTATAACAACTCCCACACCGATTTCGGTGACAATGGCCGGTTTCATTGTAACCAGGACAGATACGCAGGAGTAATTTTATAGTGCCCAAGTAATTTTATAGTGCGCAGTACACACGAGCACTCTCTCTTCCTTTACTCTCATAACCTAGTGGGACAGATAACCGACACGACTGGCGAGAGATCAGGCGCAGGTCCTACTTTTTACATTCCTATCCGACGCATGGATCATCTTTCTTGTCAGACAATTTGGTGATCAGCCTGCATTATCCTAACCAAACTTGGAATCAACATTTTTTGTTTGTCGAGAGCCAAGCTCTAACCACTAGACCATGGAGGCTGTTAGTAGTACTGTAAATGTCTACTGTGACCGAGCTCAGTGTTGCCACCTTAGCCCTTTTTGGGCTAGATCTAGCACTTTTTACTGTAGGTGAACTGGTTGTTTACTGATTTAGCCCGGAAAGGGCTATCTAGCCCTTTCATTTTCTTAAAAATATTGCACCAAAATCTGAAATTTGCGCCATGCTAACATCGCGATAACATTTGTGACTTTCGCGATTTGTGTCATAGATATCGATTTATTTATATTTTTGTGGTAGACACCACTTGTTCGATTATGGAAACATACCGCATCTCTATGCCCCGCTATTCCCCGTCGAAGTGGCGGCGTCGGGGAATACCCGGAGCGTTTACTTTTTATGAACCGACTAATTATAGATGTGTATCAAAACACTATTATTTCATAAGTTGATGCGTCAATTGTTTTTTGCAATTTAATGAATATTTCTTTTTTCATTCATTCTGCTGGAGTTCATCGACGTAATTTGAGGTTTTTTAAGTTCGAGTTTTCCGTACCTATACAAAGTGTATGTGAACATTTCAAAAGTTTGAAAGGAATTAAAACGACTGAAACAGTCTTGCTTTCCTCACAAGGTTCCTAAGGACATAATTAAAAAATGTCGGAAGTAATTTCAAATACACTTTCAAATTATCAAAAAATACCACAGATTTAAATGAGCCATCTACTTCTTCTGCTCTGCCAAATGAGATCTAGTAGGATACAGAATCAGATGAAGACTTTGTTTTTTTTTTTTGACAGTTCTAACCACAACTGAGTGTGAAATCAGTCCGCTTTCTGGTGTCCTTAAGAATATAAAAATAAAAATAATTGAAATCATTAGTAAAGGTGTTTTTTTAGCCTTTTTTTTACAGCAAGCCTTTTCTTGGTAATTAGTGCTCCATCTATCCCGATCTAGCCCTTTTTAGCTTCTTCAACTGCAGGAGCTGTGCAGGTTTATCGTTGTGGTGTGTAGTGGGCACAAGGCGGACGGAAGGGTTAACATCACAGGGTTTTAAGCGGCGTGTGTAAAAAAATTATTTCTGCAAGCGGAACTTCATAGTCCCATAAAGTTTTAATTTCTAGAGATGTTTTATTGATTATTTCACGTGTTTGTTTTATTTTACAATTTTTCTTTATAATTTACTCATATAAAAGGAAACTTCCTCATTCATACTAGCACAGAGTCAAAGCGCAGTAAAGCAAAATTCTGAATAGCAAATTCACCCTTATGTCCGCAACGTTATGTACATATTTACTCTGAGATATGAAAATAAGATCGACATATTAATATAATAAAATATGTATATAATTTACAGATTGTCAAAACAGTCAAAAATATGATATCCTCTGCTATAAATTTAATACAATCTATGGGAATCTATGGCGGAAATTTGAGTATTTTGGCGTATATGGTCTTATTGGAACGCCTGAAGAGAAAAGCCCAGACTAAAGAGGAGGAATTACTCTATTCTTTTACGTTAACTCGCTGCATTGAGTGAGTATACTTAATCATATTAATAGCCTATGCTACGGACCTGTTTCACATTCTACTGATAAGTTTCAGATATCTTATTAGCATGCTTGCGATCCCCAAAAGCGAAAAAGCAAAATCGGTGTTTAGTCGATAAAATTAAGCCTATTTATTATCTGCTGTTAAAATCTCTAAACGTCGAGACGACACACACTGTGTTAGAAGAAGAAGGAGAACAAGTATCTTTACGATGCGATATTTCAATTATCTTTCAGACTATTATGCATACTGGTTGTCTTCAATGCGATTCTTACTGTTTTTTTTTTCAGGGCGCGTACAATATTAATAGACAGCATGAAAAAATACCAGGGCTACGAACGGATTGTGCGATTTTCGTCGGAAAAAGTTTTAAAAATGTTGAACATACTCAGGGAGTATAATCCTGAAGTGTACACCAAAAGTGGAGGTAAAGGAAAATTATAATTTCCTTCTAAGTATACCTGTTGCCCGAGACTTTGAAATCGAAATGCATTACTAAGTATATGTTTCTCCTAAGTCTAATTTATTTCTAAACAAAAATGCTATGAAATCGATTCAGCCGTTGTGACATGAAAACTAAACAACCATACAAATATTTAACATTTTCTAATTACATATAATATGATTGTATGTTTGTGTTGTCTAATCTCTTGTCAAGGTACAGTCATTCCAAAATTTTCTGTCAATTTTGAAAACTAAATTAGTTTCAAACCAAAGTCTTGCACTTTTGTACTTTTAATTTAATACTTAATTTTCAGTGTCGTTGGAAGTTAATCACATAAAGAAACCCCTGTGTGGTATTATATTCACACAGGAGAGATTTACTAGTAAAATTCTATACAATCTCTTGAAAAGTGTTCGCGAGACCAACCCTTCTGAGTTTGGATTCCTAAAACACGATTTTCTTGTCGGTTTTAACACTAACCCATATAATAATACCCGAGAACAACATTATGCTAAAAAATTGAGTAGTCAAGCTCTTTTGAAATTCAAAAATGGGTAAGTACATTTTTCAACATGGATTTATGGTATTCTAACCCACAACTCATTGATGTTACATATATCAACAGTAAGATGTAACTGTCAATGTCATTATTGACATTGACAGATGTCATAAGTAAAGCCTATCGAGTTAGTTTATTTAGTTGGCCAAAAGGCTATACATAGTGTAGACGTATATATTGTGCTAAGCATATCTCATTACATATTGTAATACGTATTCGTGGTAAGCACCAATAAAGGAGAGTATATAAGTAATATAAGAATTGCTGCTGTATTATTATCGTCACCACACGAGCGCACGAAGGACTTACAATCAAGAGGTCATAGACCAACACAATTGAAATAATACATTTTACACGTGCTGTGGCTTCTGCCTGCCTAGGCCGCAGTACAATTGAAAAAGGAAGACACGATGCGAGAAATAAGCATGTTTCCTAAAAAGAAAATTTTCGTATATTCTATGTTAGACAACATGTTAATAAACAATCTAGAACCCATTTTATGAATCATAAAAATAACGAAGATACAAACAATACTGTATTTTCCTGTATTTTTTTAAATTACATAAATGAATAGTCCTCTGAAAAATGCGGATTGTTTAAAGCACTTTTGTGAGTCTCATGAAAACGCCCCATTTATAAGTCGTACAAGCAGGTGACATCGCACGCTACTAATGTTGCTACGAAATGTATGGCCATTTGCACAACATTTCTGATATCTTCGAAGTTTTACGCGTTTATGTTCATACATACCATAGTAAATCTTTTTGTATTTGATGTAAGTAAACTAATTATATAGGCTTTACACTAATGTTGTAAAAAAATATTTCAAATTTTTTGTGACTTCGAAATGATTAAATTACAAAACTACACATGAAATCCTAATTATTTTTACTTTTATCAAGTTGTTTCCTAAATATTTCTTAATTAAAAAAAAAAAAAAACAAATTTTACATGTAGAAAAATACCCAATTTAAATTTACAATAAGAAAGAAAGATTTTTTTTGTTTATTGAATAAACTTAAATAACAATTATCAAATCAAAAATCAAATCAAAAAATTTTTATTCAAAATTGGTATTTTTAAATACTCTTTTTGAACGTCGTTACTACGTGATGCCTACCACCGGTTCGGGAACTAACCCAGCGAGAAGAGCCGGCAAGAAACTCGTCTGGGGCCATCTTTTACCAAAAAGATGGAAAATTATTCTTTTAAAATCAAAATTATTACAATGTTTGCTTATGTCTATGTAACAAATAATAACATAAGATAAGGAGCCACCTTATTCCCAAGGTGTGCCGTCTTGAATGAAGTCATTAATTTTATAATACGCTTTGGCACACAAACGTTCTTTAACTACTTTTTTAAACTTATTAATGGGAAGGTTTTGAACCTTTTCTGGGATTATATTGTATAAGCGTATACATTGGCCTTTAAAGGATTTACTAACTTTGCTTAGTCTGAACACTGGCATATCTAACTTGTTCTTATTCCTAGTGTTTACACAATGATTATCACATTTCTTTTTGAAGTTGTTTAGATTTTTTCTTACGTATAACACATTTTCCAAAATGTATTGAGATGCGACGGTCAGAACTTTTATTTCTTTAAACTTTTCCCTTAGAGATTCAAAAGTCGACATCTTATAAATAGAACGTATAGCACGTTTCTGCAGCACAAATATTGTATTAATGTCCGCAGCGTTTCCCCACAAGAGGATGCCGTACGACATTATGCTATGAAAATAGCTAAAGTAAACTAATCGCGCGGTCTCTATGTCGGTAATTTCTTTAATTTTTTTAACAGCGTATGCTGCAGAACTCAGCTTATCTGCCAATGTAGCAATATGTGGTCCCCACTGTAACTTACTATCTAATGTTATACCTAGAAAAACAGTGGTGTCTACTAATTTCATTTTCTCATTATTTAATAGTATATTGGTTTATGCCTGCGTAACATTTGGCAAGCTGAACTTTAAACATTTTGTTTTATTAGAATTCAACAGTAAATTATTAGCATTAAACCAATGTACTATTTTTGAGAGAGCACTATTTACCTCGTCATTGTTAGATTGTCGTCGCTTCACATTAAAAATTAGTGAAGTATCATCAGCAAAAAGTACTATCTCATGCTTATCATTAACTAGATAAGGTAGATCATTTATATAGATGAGAAATAGAAAAGGGCCCAAAATAGACCCCTGTGGTACTCCTAGTTTAATTTTAGTACCATTAGACCTTTTGGAATTAACTTCTACAGTCTGTGTTCTATTTATTAGATAAGAGCTTAGAAGCTTTAGAGCCGTGCCCCTTACACCATTTTATTTTATTTATATTATTAAAATACAAAAGTGCCGTACCGCGAAAATCTCACAGGGATTATCTGGGTTCCGACGAGTCGCTAAAACATATTTAGGTAAATAAAAAGTATTCGATTAATTTACAGGGACTTGAACTGTCTTATATCTACCAGCGTCATCGAAGAAGGCATTGACGTTCCACAGTGCCTGCTAGTTCTGAGATACGACGAGCCCAAAGAATATAGATCATACATACAGAGCAAAGGTATGTAGATTAATATTAGCACCGTGGAATAAGGACCTAGGAATCTAACGAAACAATCTGAATTTTTGAACAAACCTTATTTTAGCATTACAGATGTTCGGGTCCAAAATCGCAAATGCCAACGTGTAAGACACCTAAGATATTCAAGATCAAAGGGCAAAAAAGTCACTTTTAAATTGAAAATAAACATTGCTTATTTGAGACATTTGTAATGCTAAAATAAAGGTTGTAATTTCGTTAGATTCCTAGGTCCCTATGGCGCAACTGGACACAATAGCAACTGGATGTGTTCGCAAGAAGACACATACAGACACATTCAAGTGGACATAAATTTTACAGTCCATCATATAAATTAATTGTATAAAATTTGAACATGGTTTAAAATGTTTATGTATGCTATATTTTTTGCAATACAAACACTTTGATACAACAAATTGAAAATTAAACGCTGATCTGAGTCATGACTTACATAATATTACTGTCGTAAGAACAGGCCATGTCTACCGTAAAATGTCTTGAACGTGAGTGCCCCAATGGGGTTCTCGCTACTTCGGTCCGTGAGACTCGAGAAATAGTGTCCGCGCATTCGTCTAATAAGGCGTGTTCGCTTAGGGTTTTTTGTGCCTGTAAATCGAAAGAGTAATAGAACATAGTAAAGATGTGTCAGGTAGGAACAGATTTTATGACGGGTAACGGTTCCAAAGAAACCCAATTTAACGTAATCGAAGTCGCGTGCAAAAGCCAGTAAGTAAACTTATTATTTTGAATTCTGTACTTCTCTCCATTAGCGATTGTGTCTTCTAGCGAATACGTCCTGTTGAGGTTACGTCCAGTTGCTACTGTGTCTAGTTGCGCTGGAGGGTCCTAGGTTGACCACTTTATCTGACAACTAGATGTTGCCCGCGACTTCGTGCGCGCATATTTAATCTCGCAGAAACCGTACATTTTTCCGCCATAAAAAGTTGCCTATGTCCTTCCCCGTGGTTTACTCTATATCTCTGCCAAATTTCATCAAAATCGGTCAGGTAGTTTCGGAGCTTATTCAATGCAAACAAACAAACATTTCCTCTTTATAATATTATTATAGATATATGGCTGCGGTATATATTATTAGTTATTCAGTCGGAGTAAATAAATGACTTGGAATTTGAATGGCGAGTACGAACTCGCCATCCGTTTGTATTATGATTTATAATTTGGAGTTGTCCTTACTGGCTTACCGAAAGAAAATTGAAATGTTATGTAAAACTTGCTAAGCATAATTTATTTCCTCGAATGTATACAAAGGTAATATCTAGATATATTTTAATATTATATTTGTATAAATAATAAATTTTACTATGTGTGCCAAATTTTAGTCGTCGTCGCTTCGGTAATTTTTTCAGTTCAATACCGTACGTGAGTGAGGTACGTGCGGTATTTTGTAATGTTTATGTATTGTACACGTCAAATATACAATGTTTTAATCTTAGTTAAAGGGTAAGGGTAAATAAAGCTAAAGCACATTATAAAAATGAAATTAATCTTTTTTTTCTCTCTTTATGTGGGACTACAAACAGTGATCACACAAAACAAAATATTTAAAACTAGTGCTTATTTACATATTAATAGATGTGATATCCTCATCGTTATCCTCATATTATTCCATGTTGTTATGTACTTGAAAGAAGAAAAAAGTAACTTACATTATCAGATACAA
Organism: Phengaris arion; assembly: GCA_963565745.1. Lineage (NCBI taxonomy): Eukaryota > Metazoa > Arthropoda > Insecta > Lepidoptera > Lycaenidae > Phengaris > Phengaris arion. The sequence goes on along the minus strand of OY751445.1, from coordinate 12,782,454 downwards.
ATTAGTTAATTGTTTTTAATAATGATCCCAATAGATCTGGAAATAATGCTCACATATAATAATTCTTGATCTGGAATTAATGCTCACACAATATAATTAGTGCTAACATAAATCAATCTTAAATTAATTTTCAGGTCGAGCTAGAAGTTCAGATTCCAGCTTCATTATGTTGATTGATAAGAGTGATCACCCTAAGTTCTTGGCCAAATACAATGAATTCAAACTCATTGAACGTTACATTAGTAAGGTTAGTTATTAATGTTTTAAATTACTAACAGCCGAATACTGAAACGCTAATTAAAATTAAGAGACCCCATATTCACTGCTAGCCGAAATGACAAGGACAGCATGTGACTTAAGCGTCACATAATTATTAAACTATCGTTCTATTATTATCTAATATTCGGCCATCTAATTTATATAAAAAATATAACCCGACTACGTAAATTTGAGGGGACGCAGGTAGCGGTCCTGTAACAGTAAACGACATTAAGCGGCTGCAAGCGATAAGAAGACGATGTACTCTCTCTTAAAGGACTGTCAACATCATTTGGAAACATAATACATATTTTATTTGGTAGTTGGATATAGTTTAGTTTTTTTTTCTTTATGGAGTGATATATCTGTTACGTAGTAACTATTTAGAAATCTGTGCTTCAACTATAGTAGTTGGCTATATGCTGTCCCGGACTGTTTGTAGATATTAGTATGTTCTTTAATGTTGTAGAACATTATTCAGTTCTATCGTCAATAGTTTACGCAGCGTATGTGCTGAAAGATATTTTATGGAAAAAAAATTACACCTTGGGGTCACATTATTGAAGTTTTAGCAAGTATTCTTTTTTTTCTAGTAATAAATATAGCCTATATGCAATGGGAATAATGTAGCATTCTAATTGTTTTTTTTTTTTTTAAATCTTCAATGTTGTTTTCATGTCTTGTTAGGACAATGCAGGCTGATCACCTGATTGTCTGACAAGAAAGATGATCCATGCGTCGGATGGGCATGTTAAAAAGTCGGCCCTGCGCCTGATCTCTCGCCAGTCATGTCGGTCATCCGTCCCACTGTGCTATGTGAGTAAAGAAAGAGACGTCGCGTAGCCGGACTGGTTTCAACGAAACCAACCACCGCCACCGCGATCGGTGTAGGAGCTATCATTTATTGAAAACCGTCATTATATATTGATGTTGTTGAAGTTGATGTTTTCTTTTAGATCTTAGTGGGTAACACGTTAGAACGCGACGCCCCTACGGAGGAGGATATTCAAAAGGACTTGTACGAAGAAGAAATTCCGCCGTACGTCACTAAATATGGAGGTAAACTCACTCTTTCTTACGTCCGATCTACCTTCAGTTCGGCCTGAACGGATGCAAAATCGTAGCGTATGTATGCAATTTCGGCCTTGAGACAAGATCGCATCAGTTGGTCGGATGGACTGAAGCGATTCGTTCCAGTGTTGCCATGTTTTTTTTTTTTTGCGAAACTACTAAACTCGCCTCGTTTTCTACTAAAACAACTAAAAGAGATCTGAAAACTATCTTAAAATCTTCTAAACAAGGAAATCTTTAAAAAACACTGCGGTTTTTAATATATTGAAAACTAGCTGACCCGTGCCCACTTCGTTGGACGGTAAACATTTTTAAAGAACTTATTAAGAAATAAAACAAATAAATAAATGGAAGTTCTGAAAAGAACTTATGAAAATTAAAAAGAAAGAAAGTAGACTTTCATTTTACTTTGATTATATTACAACGGCGGCGCGGCTACCTACCTCATATACGTGATAGGCCCCGCCCCTTCCCCCACAGCGCCCGATGCGATGCCATCGCGCGCCGTCGCGTTGGCCGTACATTAATAAAATTGTCTCGCGTATTATATGCAGTATTCCAATTACAGACCATAATGCGACTCAGTGGCGCACAATGCCGAATTGTGCTGATGATTAATTGGAACGTGAATTAGTTTTCAAATGCACCAGCAGAGTGCGCTAAGTTCAGTGTCGAAAAAAAAGTATTCATAGAGTTAGCAACCTCATTAATGTATAAATAAAGTGGTATACATTAATAAGGTTAAAAACTATTTACGGTTATTCTAATTAAATGGGATTTTGATTATTTCACTAACATTTTTTTGTTTTGAGTATTTTTTTTTAAATGAGTAATTTTCCTAAAATAATTATATGTAGTAATAGTTATAGTAATAAATAGTGATAATTTTCATTTTCTTAATTATTAACAAATAAGATTTTGTCTTCTTCTTTTCCACGAAAACATTTATGATTGCCTGCTTCATTAAATGATTGAATCAAGCCATTTCAATGTTGACAAAAGTATATTTCTGTAAAATAAAATGTTTATAGTTTCGAATTCTAAAATGAAATTATATTCACATTTTAAATGTGAAATATAAAAAAAAATTGACAATGTTTGTACCTACCTTTATTATTTCCAAAAAACTATGACGAAACGGAAAGCTTTAATTTTTTTTTCCACAATAAACAATATTACTAACGATAATATATAAATAAAATTTCAATCAATACCAACTTAAAGAAAAAAACACTTGGTAATTTTCTGCGACTGAGTCGATTGCACGCATCACGCGAAAGCAGTACTTTTGACAGTGCTCGATTGTGCGAAGCGTTGCTGTAGTTGAAACATTAAACGTTGAGCTTTATGCCGCTTATTGCGCTTTAGTGCTGCTATTAGAAATATACCTGATATTTTAAATTATCTCTTAAACTATTCAACCATAAAAACTCCAAAAAATCAATTGTATCTAAATAGAATTTCCTTGCTGATAAAGCAATTTAGTTCTAAATAGATTGACGTGTTGTATATGGAAAAAAACCGCCTAATAGAAATATCAATCAATAGATCACGGCATTACGGTCGCGGTTCCATACCTATGTCGTATTATCTCTTTAACCATTCGCGCAAATTATATGCAGTAAAAGGAAAAAGGATTTTGTTTTAAACACTTTGAGACTATAAATTTACCATTTTTTCTTCGTGTTCGTTCGTTTTTTGGTCGATTTAAGTACTTTGCAAATCCGGCAACCACGATAAAGTATTTTCATTTTTCGGGTTAATATTATGTCTTTACTTATGAAATTGCCGTTTTGTATGAAAAAATTTAAACTAATTTTTTTCATGTATTTTTCATTTGTATTAATCGAAGTAATCACCCATGCAATCAATGCATCTTTGCCAACGCAGTGGCAGTTTATTGATACCCTTCTTAAAGAAATCAACTGGAAGGGAGGCAACAAATTCTTCAAAGGCATTTTGTACTGCCTCTCGGTATTTGAATTTTTTTCCCGCCAAGAAGTTATCCAAATTCTGGAAAAAGCAGTAGTCTGTAGGCGCAAGGTCTGGTGATTAGGGCGGATGACGGAGAGCTTCCAACCCTAGTTATTGCAACTTGGAGACCGTCTACTGTGCAGTATGAGGTCGCGCGTTGTCGTGCAGGAGCAGCGGAGACGAGCGATTGACCAATGCTGGTTGGAGATGTGCCAGCTTCTCCATCATTGTGTTCAGTTCTTCACAGTACACATCTGCAGTAATGCTCACCCCGTTTGGTAAGAAGCTGTGATGAATCACACCGACGCTAGACCACCAAACAGTGACCATCACTTTTCTAGGGGTATGTTTTCGTTTAGGACATTGTTTAGGTGCTGAACCAGGATCCAACCAACTTGCTGAGCGCTTGCGATTATCAAACAGAATCCATTTTTCATCGCAGGTAACAATGCGGTTCAAAATTCCTTCATTTGTTTGTCTGCTGAGCAGTGCAAGGCACGTCTCGACGCGTACTTCGCACTGGCGATCATTGAGTTCGTGGGGCACCCATTTGTCAAGCTTTTTTACCTTGCCAATTTGACGCAAATGGACCAATATTGTTTTGACGCTAACGTCGAAAGCTGCTGCTAATTCAGCCGTAGATTGTGTATCATCAGCTTCCACAATCGCCTTTAATTCGTCATTGTCGACCAGTCTTCGGACGACCGCGAGGTTCATTTTTCAGGTCAAAATTTCCAGAACGGAAGCGAGCAACCAATAACAGGAGTGCGTTGGTTTGTAGTATTAGCTCCGTAAACGTTGTTGATGTTGCGTGCCGCTTTTGCCGGGTTGCTGCCACGACGGTACTCATATTCCATAATTACTCGAATTTTTAACGTATCCATGATGACGAAAAAGATTGAAATGCGATGAAAATGTAACACTAATCAATAAACAAATGACTACTTTTGGAAAAAGAATTCCATGTTTTTAAAATAAAATTAATTTGAAATTAGAATTCTTAGCCAAACAAAAATTATTTTGATTTGAAACGGCCAGTACTGCATAACGGCAATTTCATAGGTAAATACCTATTATATAGCCTTTGTCAGTCACAAATAACGTAGCCTTCTATTGGTAAAAGATTTTTCAAAATCGGTTCAGTAGATCCAGAGATTACCCCTACAATCTCATAAACTTTACCTTTTTATAATAATATTATAGACTATAGGTATAATAATTTTACCGTTATATAAAAAAAATCAGTTAGCAAATATCACGAAATATATAGAAATTAAACAGGCAGTTTTACGCGACGGACGGTGGTATGATGTGTTATCATAAAGTGTATTTTTTTTGTTTTGCCGAGCATAGGCCATTTTGTATATTATGATTCCATCCTTATTTCTTCTAAAATAAATTCCTATTAAAGAGGGAATACCTTTTCAGTGTCAAAGTAAAAAATGTTTATTCAAAGTTGGTATTGTTATACACTGAACGTTCTGAACGTCGGTATAAGTGATGCCTACCACCGGTTTGGGAACTAGCCCGGCGAGAAGAACTGGCGTAAGAAACTCGCGCGGGGCCATCTTTTACCAAAAAGATGGAAAATTGTTTTTTTAGAAAGTTATGACTAAAACTACATAACAAGAGTACAATAGTACGTAGAAGTAGCCTTGCAGGTGGCCATCCTATTCCCATGGTGTGGGATCGTCAATAAAATTATTGACCATATGATAAGCTTTAGCACACAAACGTTCTTTAACAACTTTTTTAGTTTATTAATAGACAGATTTTGAACGTTTTCTGGGATTATATTGTATAGGATTATATTTATTGACCTTTTAAAGAGTTATTAACTTTACTTAGTCTGATCACCGTTATCACCGGTAGTAAAACTTTGTAAAACTACTAATTTGGCAACACTTCTTGAACAGATGGACTGATCGGACCATGTGATGTGTGGCAAATCGCTTCAGTTCACGACAGAGCCGCGGTCATACCGACGTATATTGTGTACAGGCGTAGCGAGATTTCGAGCTGAAATATTAAATTTATTGTTGTCTAGCGAATTTTCGTATGAGTTCATTGAACTATTTAAAACTTTAGAGCCAATGGAGCTTTCGTCCTTTGCGTGACTAAAGTTGTAGCAAAATATTATGACAAAATACTATTAATAAACACCACTGTAGCTCGTGGCAAACCAGAACGAATTGAAGATATTATACAGGGTGACCTGAAATTCGATATATTCCTTTGAAAGATAGAAAGTAGACCTCATTTACAGTAATATTTTTCATGGCATCCCCTATCCGAAAGTTGATATTTACAAAGTTATTGAAATTTCAAAATTTTTTTCTTTATTTTCGACTTTTTGACTTTGACATGACGTATTTTTAAAAATATTTGTCTTTTTAGTGATTTTCTTTATTTATTTTAACCGTCAATGAGTCAAATAATATTTTTAAGGAATAAATAGGGACAAACTACGCGAGAATTTTTCATTATGAGACATGAAACAGAATTTTCAATATAGATAATTCATAAACATATTAAAAGTAAAATGAAATAATGTCTAAATCGATTTATATGCGATAAGGTTAAAATAAAAGGAAAAACTTGAATTTAATTACGTTTATTGTATTTAAAAAAACATCAATGTTTAATTAAATTTAATAATAAATATTCTACTTTAGGTATTGTTCAAAATGTGAACCTCTGTTTCTGATACAGGCCCGTAGTCTTCTCCGTACCTCTGTTTTGATTATTCTGGTAGTAAGACTAGTTTTGATTTCTTCTGCTGCATTTCTTATGCGGCTTCTGAGCTCGTCTACAGTAGTTATGGGTGTAGTATACACCAAAGCCTTCATATGACTCCAAAGATAAAAATCACACGGGGTCAAATCAGGACACCGTGCTGGCCAAGGAATTGGCCCGCCTCGACCTATCCAGCGATGTGGGTAAGTTTGGTCTAGCCACTGGCGTACGCCGAGGCGGAAGTGGGCCGGGCAACCATCATGCTGGAAAATCATATTACGACGAGTTGCTATTGGCACATCTTCCATTAAACCAGTAATCTCCTCTCTTAGGAAATGTTCGTACATTTCACCATTTAAATTTTGAGGCAAAAAATGAGGTCCAACTAAATTATTATTAATTATACCCATCCAGACATTTAGACTGAATCTGGTTTGATGGGCCCTTTCTTTTTTCATCCTGGGGTTTTCTCCTTTTGGTGCCCAGTAATGTGTGTTGTGGAAATTGTTTATCCCGTCACGGTCAATTTTCGATTCATCCGTCCCTAATTCTTGAGAAGAAATTGCGATCCTCCATGTCTGCATTTATCATAAAACGGCAGAATTCCATTCTTATAACCGGGTCTCCCTCTTCCAACGCTTGGACAGGTGTGTTGTGAAATGGATGTAGACGCGCTGTGTGTACTGTAAACCACACGTCGAAAATAAAGAAAAAATTTTTGAAATTTCAATAACTTTGTAAATATCCACTTTCGGATAGGGGATTTATATATTACTGTAAATGAGTTCTACTTTCTGTCTTTCAAAGGAATGTATCGAATTTCAGGTCACCTTGTATAAGCGACTCGACGGATCCGTTCAGACCGAACTGACGTCAGATCTACCTGATTCGATCGGCGTCCCCGTATATGGGGGCCTTAATTATTAAAAAAATAGAAGACTGTCTATGTGTTGGTGTATATATAAGAGTTAGTTATTATTAAATTTAAAAATATATAAAGATTCACTCGACGAAAGAAAAAACAAATATCTTAAAATGCTCAATTTCCCAGGGAATAAGACCTAGCTTGATTGATTTTTCTCTCCCAAAACTCCCTGCATACTAAATTTCATGGTGATATATATAGCTTTTCTTAATTCTCAAACAGTACCATAGATGCCGTGTTAATCATAATAAAGCATAAGATGAACACTTGTATGGACCAAATGATAAAAAATTTACATAATTAGAACTATACTACATAATATATCATTGTCCGTACGTTCACAAGCTAATTTTCTAACAATAATTGGTACTGTAGTGGTCTAGTATTTTGAATTTCTCCGTTACCGACAACGACATGTTAAATCAACTCCCATTAGATAACAATATTAATTATTTACCTTTTATTTTTTACAATAATCCATTCCATTCATTCCAGCTTGAATTTTTAATGATATTAATAGAGGTGTATTTTCATCCGAATGAAATATTTAACCCAACATTAGGCAACAATATTACATAAGTAATGACAGTATGCATAACTAAAAATTTTCATAACATACACAACATTTAGTAACAAAGAAAATGTTAAAAAAATCTTATTGTTTACCTTTTCTTTACATCAAATTATCAAATAATAAACTGCCGCACGAGAGTAAAGAAAATTATATTAGGTTTAAATTGAACAGCCTACTGTGTAGTGCTACTAATCAAAATTGTATAGTTTTAAATAAGACTTTACCACAAATCGATGTGGTTGACTTTAATAATATTTTTATCTCTAGGTTAAATAATCTAACATATGATAAGTATTACTTATCTAAATTTTTTACACAACATTTAGCTAAATGGCTATATAATTTTTTAGTTTTAAGACAAGCCAAAAAATTGGCTAAGCCGACCACTGCTTTTATTGAGCAGTGTTCTTATACTGACAATTTTATTAGTAAAAACTTGAAATATGTTCCAAATAATTTAAATTAGATTATAGGACAACAGAGGCTCACTCTAGCAATTTCTTAGCTGGAAATATTTATACTGATGCCTCCTACGAAGGGCCTAGTAAGAACTCTGGGAAAAACTGTAATTTTAATATAAACTTGGTGCATCAAAATTTACAAGGCATAATAGGGAAAGAATTAGAACTTGAGTTATTTTTAAATGAATTTAAAATTGACATTATAGCGTAACAGAACATTGGTTAAAAAATCATGAATTAATATTTAACTATTGTAATCACCAAGTAGGGAGCTCTTTCTGTCGAGAAAATGTCATTAGGGGTGGCTCCTTAATTTTGATAGATAAAAATTGAAATGTAAGGAACGTAAAGATATTGTAAAACTGTCTAGTGATCGAATTATTGAGTTGGCTTGTATTGAGTTGAGCCACCTTATTATTGTATGCGTATACAGGCCTCCATCAAGCTTATACGATTCTTTTGAACATATAATGGATCAAGTGCTGACGAAAGTGTCTCTAATAAGAAGATTATTGTATGTGGTGATTTTAATATTAATTTATTAGACTCTACTCCACCACTGTTAGATTCACATCTTTGTTCAAATCGTATAATCTAATTAATTTATTTTACGAACCAACAAGAATATGTGAAACAACAGCTACTTGTATAGATAATATTTTCACAAATGTCACTACTTTTAGGAAAGAAATAATTAATGTACTTAACTCTGATCACTGTGGACAGCTAGCATCATTTGATCTTAAATGTGATAATAATCCGATAGAAAATATTGAGTTTATTCCTGTAAACACAAAACGTATTGAGAAATTTAGAAGTAAATTACTTTCAAGTTTTCAAGTTTGAATGAGTCAATTAATCCAAATGAAACTTTTAATAATTTATTTAAAGTAGTAAAAAACCAATTTGACTCTGTATTTACTTCTAAATCGGTCAGATTTAATAATAAAAGAAATAATTTTAGTAACTGGGCAACTGCAGGTATTATTGTAAGTAGACAAAGATTGTATGACTTGTATAACGAGAAGTCAATGAACAGGAGTGAAGCTTTTAAACTATATGTCAAGAAATACTCGAAGATCTTCAAGAAGGTATGTCAAGCAGCGAAGGTTCTTCACATCAAAGAAAAAATTAAGAACTCTAAAAACAAAGTGAAAACCACATGGAAAATAATTGCAGATGAGACTGGAAGAGTCGCCAGTCGCAACTCTAAATTTGAACTTTATATTAATGATAAAAAAGTTAGTTCTGACATTGAAGTTGCGACAGTATTTGAGAAGTTTTTTGCTGACATTCCGATCTCAACTACAAAAAACTTAAATTCATCACCTACAGTTGCCGAAAAATTACTTAGAGATAATGTGAGGGAATGTGATGTAAATTTTATTTTCAAAGAAATAGACTCTAGAGACATTATCAAGGCATTTAAATTACTTAATATTAAAAGTACAACTGATCTCTGGGGTATGTCCACAAAAGTTATAAACCCAGTAATTGACATCATTGCCCCTCACCTAGCATTAGTTTTTAATAATTGTATTAAAAGTGGCGTGTTCCCTGACTTGATGAAGCACAGCAAGGTGATGCATCTCTTTAAAACTGGGAATAAAGCAGACCCAGCTAACTATAGACCAATATCCATATTACCGACTTTAAGTAAAATTTTTGAGAAGATTATTCTAAATCAATTAATTTTTCACTTCAACTCGAATAATTTGTTACATAGTAATCAGTTTGGTTTTACTAAAGGTCGGTCCACAACAGATGCAGGCATTAGTCTGCTGTGCAGTATATTTGGTGCTTGGGAGAGGTCACAGGATGCACTTGGTATATTCTGTGATTTATCTAAAGCATTTGACTGTGTGGAGCATGATACGCTGTTCAGGAAATTATACCATTATGGTGTAAGGGGCACGGCTCTAAAGCTTCTAAGCTCTTATCTAATAAATAGAACACAGACTGTAGAAGTTAATTCCAAAAGGTCTAATGGTACTAAAATTAAACTAGGAGTACCACAGGGGTCTATTTTGGGCCCTTTTCTATTTCTCATCTATATAAATGATTTACCTTATCTAGTTAATGATAAGCATGAGATAGTACTTTTTGCTGATGATACTTCACTAATTTTTAATGTGAAGCGACGACAATCTAACAATGACGAGGTAAATAGTGCTCTCTCAAAAATAGTACATTGGTTTAATGCTAATAATTTACTGTTGAATTCTAATAAAACAAAATGTTTAAAGTTCAGCTTGCCAAATGTTACGCAGGCACAAACCAATATACTATTAAATAATGAGAAAATGAAATTAGTAGACATCACTGTTTTTCTAGGTATAACATTAGATAGTAAGTTACAGTGGGGACCACATATTGCTAAATTGGCAGATAAGCTGAGTTCTGCAGCATACGCTGTTAAAAAAATTAGAGAAATTACCGACATAGAGACCGCGCGATTAGTTTACTTTAGCTATTTTCATAGCATAATGTCGTACGGCATCCTCTTGTGGGGAAACGCTGCGGACATTAATACAATATTTGTGCTGCAGAAACGTGCTATACGTTCTATTTATAAGATGTCGACTTTTGAATCTCTAAGGGAAAAGTTTAAAGAAATAAAAGTTCTGACCGTCGCATCTCAATACATTTTGGAAAATGTGTTATACGTAAGAAAAAATCTAAACAACTTCAAAAAGAAATGTGATAATCATTGTGTAAACACTAGGAATAAGAACAAGTTAGATATGCCAGTTTTCAGACTAAGCAAAGTTAGTAAATCCTTTAAAGGCCAATGTATACGCTTATACAATATAATCCCAGAAAAGGTTCAAAACCTTCCCATTAATAAGTTTAAAAAAGTAGTTAAAGAACGTTTGTGTGCCAGAGCGTATTATAAAATTAATGACTTCATTCAAGACGGCACACCTTGGGAATAAGGTGGCTCCTTATCTTATGTTATTATTTGTTACATAGACATAAGCAAACATTGTAATAATTTTGATTTTAAAAGAATAATTTTCCATCTTTTTGGTAAAAGATGGCCCCAGACGAGTTTCTTGCCGGCTCTTCTCGCTGGGTTAGTTCCCGAACCGGTGGTAGGCATCACGTAGTAACGACGTTCAAAAAGAGTATTTAAAAATACCAATTTTGAATAAAAAAATTTTGATTTGATTTGATACAGAATTAATAACATGATTAACATTTCCTGACAACACTCACTACGTATGGACAACCTCACACTGCCGTACAACGCGCCCGGCACGCTTTACCGGCCGTATATATTATCATGCTCTTTTTTGCGTATAGTTCGCCTAGGAGCCGGAGCGGCCATAAGTTTACTCAACCGCTACTGCAGCGTGCTGCCACATGATCTATTCACTGCCATCACTCCCATGTGGATACAAGAGAGACAGCAAAATAGTGAAATGCGCCGCATCATCATAATACTGCCGCTCGCATGCCCGGTCAAAGAGGATATAGTGGTAAATATGGGACTTATCCTATGGGGATGGATGTTTGTTTGTATGTAACCCTTTCACGCAAAAACTGCTGAACGGATTTTGAATTTTTATCCCGAAAAAGTATAGTGTTCTCGTGGTATACTGTATTTACGCGAGCTGAGCCGCGGGCAAAGGCTAGTAATCAATATAACCTACTCTACAATAGACTATACTAAGAAAGTAGCCTTTATTTAAGTGTCGTCTTTGTTATTCTCAACATACACATTCTGATGTAAACATTTATAATAGAAATTTAATTTAATAGTTGTTATACACAGATAGTACTTTACAGGGTGATTACTATGACGTGCTGAAAACTGCGAAACGTTCAGCAGCTCTGAAGGCGTGTATAAAGTTACACAAGGCCGGCGAGTTGGATGAAGTGACAGTACTGCCACGAAAATATGGGTAAGGATTTTGAAGTGCGTTGAAAATGATATTTCAGGTTCACATACAGGGTCATAGTAAAAGAATGATAATAGCGTCACGATTTAAGATTTTAATATTTACCTTGGATTTTATATAAGTGATGAATGTCGTTCTGACACATGTGCTTTGTACACATGATTTTTTCTATATCTGGATATATTATATTTTTATAAAAATGCAAAAGCACAAGTCAATTGGTAATTATAAAACTATAGCTATATAAGACCCTCATGATTGCACACCCGAGGGGGATAAATTTCAAAAAATCCTTTTAAATAATGTATCCAGTGAATGTCCAGTTCATGATATTTCAGTATACAAACTTTGGACCCCTTAACCCCTTTAGAGGACGAATTGCAAAACACCATTAAGTACGCACTCACTGATTTGTATTTATTACCCCTGATATAAAATTGTATGGAAATCGAGACAGATTTTTAAATATTTTACAAACTCGAGAAAAACAAAAATCTTCTTCTGAGTTTAAGAAGAAGGTCCGCTGACTATTTGCAAAAATTAAAGACTGCACCCTCAAAAATCCAGACCGGTCTAATAATTAAAAAAGAAATGAAGTTTTTTGCGTTAAGGTAATTCTTTGCGGAATAATTTGATCATTATTGATTGTTTATAGAAAAGTCGACTTCGATCAATTGGAAATAAAGGAATGCTTCCCAAACTGGCCTTGGCATCAGGAAAATGAAGAAACCGATGAAAACCTTCCCAAGACTGGCACAAAACACAGATTGAGAAAATATAGCAGACTGGTATGTTTGTATAATAAGTTTTATAAACAATTTTTCAAAGTATTTGTTTTTTTTTTAATAAAGTGACCTACTTAACGTGTGAAATAATATGTACTTATATGTTTTACGAACTAACCAACCAAAATAATATTTCAGTATCCCAAAGTTCTAGACGGGCCGTCTCACTTTCTTGGCGCAATGAAACTTTATTTGCACATAATCAAGTTGAGTGTTGCTTACGACGAACCCGAGAGTTCCAGGGAAAACGTCATTTACAATATGCTGAAGAACGACCAAGGGTACGGCCTCTTGACCTTCTCGCCGCTGCCGAAACTGTGCGACTTTCCAATGTTCATATCAGCCGGAGAAATCACCACGTCTATCAAGGTCAATTACGCCGTTGTTCCATTGGACGATGAAGCTTTTGAGGTTATCAAGAGGTAATTGATTATTGTAGTTATAATTTAAATTCCTTAGATGGCAGAAGTTGAGTTCAACTACTCACTCCATATTTAAAGACTTGGCGTGCAATACGCCAATCCTTTAAACATCTTAGATCAGTAAATGGGAGTAAACGTCCCTGGGCTAAAAAAGTGTAAAAATAATTAATATGTTAACTATTATTAAGTATTGTTTTATAATCTGAGCTTTAACTATTCTAAAAAAGGATAGAAAATCTTATTTTCGGTAAGTATTCATTCAATCAATCTTTAATATCTTAATGCGTTTTTACTAAATATGTCTTAAAACTTGATTAAATGTTATTTCACGTAAATTCTAAATCAAATGTCCCGCTTAAGACACAATTGTCCCTTTTCTTTCCGTAAAGTTGATTGTGTGTATAAGTGAATATGAGATGAATCATACATCAGTAAAATTTTATTTACTTTGTTATCAAAATAGCATTAATGATTTTGATGGCGGAGTTGCTGACGTTTCCCAGCGGTCAATTTTACATAAATGTTAATTTCAGGTTCCACTTCTTCGTATTCGACGAAGTGTTGGAAATTGCGAAAAAGTTTTTAATTTTCCACGGTGATATAAACTGTCTGTATGTAGTGCCGGTGCGAGGTATAGACGAATACGATATCGACTGGGAGTTGCTGCAGAATTATAAACCCATACCCCCACTTGTGATGCCCACTAACGCGGTAAGTGTCACAAAATATTCCACAAATATCATATTTTGTGTGGTGCTTCAGTATAAAAAGTTATTGAGAACACTAAATTACCTTACACGAAGAAGTTACGGCCTGTCCACATGTCCACATGTCCACATTACGATGTCGTCAACGTGAAACTATGCGGTGTCAATTCACGTCACCGTAAAAATGCACGTTACGACGTCCTCGCCGGATTGCCATGCGTTGTATAATTCTGTTACAACGACAACGTCAGACGCGCCGTTCTGTAACGATGTTGCCGTATCGTAAACTAATATGACGCGCCGACGACACTGCACCATTTTACGTTGACGACGCAACGACGTGACGTGGACATTAATAGTAAAATCGTGTTTGTTGCACCTTCCGTAATTTGATTTGTAATTTCGCGACTTCTTGTTATATATACGAAATTAGTGGTTTTTCTGTTATAAAACGACGTGCACAAATAAATTAATAATAATTAATAATTTATACTTTATATTTAAACAATGCTTTATATTTAAATAATTTTACTACTTTATATTTAAACAATGATGGTATATTTCAGGAAAGACAAGCTCTTCAAGTGACTGTAGATGAATATAAATACGCGGTCGTCACTCCGTACTACAGACCAAGCGTTCGCCCGGATAGGTATGATGTATAGGTAGATAGTTATTTGACCTCGGTCTCTATGAAAGTGATCCTTTTGTCATCGGAATAAAGGTCCTCAGAGGAAATATAAACTTTGAACGGACGATATGCTCATAGCCTAAGCGCGCACTAGCGTCCAGGCCGCGGCGGCCATTGAAATGTATGCATTGTATCATTAATGCGCGCATTTGGCTGCAAGCGGTCTGTGGCCGCTTGCATACATTTCGGTGGCCGCCGCGGCCAGTACGCGCTTAGGCTTACTCACGACCAATTCCTGACGTAAATATGTTTTTAATATTGCTTCTCCAGTGGGGGCTCTACAAAAAAATATTATAACAAAATCTGATGATTCAGTTTATTAGTACAGAAAATTGCTGTAGCACAAATACGCGTAGATAAAGCTCGATATAACTCGCCCCAATAGGCGATCCTGCACGCTGATTGGTCCGCCACAGATTTTTCGGTAAATCCATTGGCGCGAGATGCGTGTGAGAGAGTTATCTCGACTTATAACGATGCGTTCACGACGCATCTCGACAAGGGAGGATCTCGAGAGGAAATTCTGTTATGAGTAATTTCCATCTAAAATTTAATTACACAATGGATAGTTAAAGGAAAATAATAATTCGTTACATTGAGATAGACCATAGAAGCATTATTTGAAAAGTTTTTCTTCTGTTGCATGTGAACGGCACGGAACACTGTACACGTTTTCAAATGTTTATTCAATTAGATTTTTCCCTTTCAGGTACATAGTAACTAATGTTCTGGAATACATGACGCCGATGTCAAGATTTGAGTCCACACAGATCGGCACATACGCCGACTATTATCTCAACAAATACAACCTGGAGATATTGGGGAGAAAGGATCAACCGATGCTTGAGGTGTGTTGATATTTGCGAATAAAGTAAATATGAGCATTATAACTACAGCTGGACAACTAAGGGTTGGAATCTAAAAATTAAAAGCCTGAACTATTCAACATTATGCTGGATGGCGCTAGTGGTGTCTACTAACTAGTTTTACAGTCTAAGGCCCTGTTTCACAATCGCCTAATAAGTCTCGGAACTCGGATTATCCGGAAGTTTTGTCGAGCTTACTTTATACTGAGCGACAGAGACAGAAGTTGCCAATAAGCTATCTGACACGTATCAGTAGATAGTTAAACAGGCCCATAGATTTATATTACATAGCGTTAATCGCCCGCCTGAAATCCCCTATTTTACCCTCCTAGGGGCAAAATTTTAGAAAACGCTGAAATACGTAACTCATTTTTTTTTCGTCCTCAATTCATACGAAGTATCATGCAAATAATTCCAAGGAAAAAAAAAACTTTTATCACCTATTTTACCCCCATGGGGATTGAATTTTGAAATAGTGGATGCCGTCGTCATATGGGAAATACGTGTGCAAAATTTCAAATTTCTAGCCTAAAGAGTTTGGCCTGTGCGTTGATACATCAGTCAATCTGCTTTGCCTTTTATATATTATATAGATGATTATTATTAGTAATCAGTACTGCGTAAACATAAAAGGCACTGAGTCACGTATCCACACTTAGCTCAACTAAATTGCTATATAAACTGTGTTTACATGTCAAGTAAGTACAAGTACTCAGAACTATGACTATTTTACCAGGTGAGAAGTATTACTACTCGAGCGAACTGTCTGCTACCGCGCGCGGCGACTATCAAATCTTTCACCGACAAACAGAGGAAACTGATCGCAGAGGCGCAAGGGGATAAAAAATTCAGTGGTTTCCCTGAAGAGTTTGTTCCGGAGTTCTGTATCAAGTTTGACTATCCGGGCGCTTTGTGGTTAAAAGCAACGTTATTACCAAGCATCATACACAGGTTTTACAACAACGCTTACCAATACTATAGTAATAAAAGAGATAAAATTATTAAAATTCGTTTCGGAGCCACAGGCGCCAAGCCATAATTTTTTATTTTGTAGTAGTATTTGAATTATTATTGTAATATTTGACCTACCTCAGTATTTTATTTTATTGTGTTTTAGGGTCACCATGCTTTTAGTAGCGGATGAGCTTAGAGTGGAAATCCAGAACGAAATGAAAAAAGGCAATGTTCATCTGTCACACAGTAAGTACTAAGAATTTTTATATTTATACTAGCTGTTGCCCGCGGCTCCGCCCGCGTAAATATAGTTTACCTCGAGAACACTGTAATTTTTTGGGATAAAAAGTAGCCTAGGTATTAATCCAGAGCCTAAACTACTAAACTACCAAATTTCATCGAAATCTGTTCAGTAGTTTTTGCGTGAAATAGTAACAAACATGCATCCATCGTCACAAACTTTCACATTTATAATATTAGTAGGATCATATGCATATTTTTCAGTTCATACAATAAATAATTAACTATACCTGCAATCTATATCTACCTACCCACAAACACCTAAGATTTCAACACCAAAAACTTCGCGTACATCCTACACCTATAACATACACCTAAAATCTACACCTACAACCTATTGCGGTCCGGTCGATTTAACAATGCACAAACAAAAAATGAAAGGAAAATTATTATTTAAATGTAGCCAATAAATAATTAATACTTAAGAAAATTTTCAAAAGCCCTTAGTGCGTAGTGTTTTACAATTTATATATGAAGTTGCTTTCAGCATAGCCCCATATACGAAATTTTACATACTGAAACAAAACATTGCTTATTTTATTAAATGTGCCGTGGACATGATGTTACCGCTTTTTTCTCAGCTGAGCAGTGGGAACCTATATTGGTGGATCTCGGTGTCGCAACAAGGTCTTTGCTTGCAGACATCGAACAACCCTCCACTGTTATGAGTGTTGATAGGTTAGTATTGTACTTCAAGGAAAATTACGTGTACAATATAGACGTGGCAGAGTTAAAATTTCATACAACATTTAAAATCCAAAATCGTGACGTGACGTGACCTAGTAATTTAACTCTCGACTCGCCTAATAGAGATCTACTTTTAATTATTTTTCACAATATGAGGGGCCAACCTTCACCATTTTAATTATTTAAGCAACAATTACTTGTATGCCACATAAATGTGTTAAATTGTGATATTTATTACTCCTTTTATATAGGTACCTAAGTTTAACTAAATATTGGTTACTACAAATAGATTTTTGTTATTTTTTCAGGATTAACAATCCAATAGACGAATTTGCCTCGAGAAAATTAAATATAATTACCATGAAGGAAAGCGTTTATCAGCTACAGAAGAAAAAAATTAGCAAAGAATATCCCTGGTTGGTTAGTATTGTACCAGTACTTTATAATCTTGTAGTCTAGTCCCTAAACACGTGCATTGTGAAATTTTGTAAGTAAAAATTTCACTGCCTATTTGTTAGTATGTCTCGGGCACAGTGAATGTTGCTGTCTTTTGCATACTTGTGCCTTTATTAACCGTGGAATTTCATAATATTGCAATTTCATAATTACCACTGAAAAGTGTAAACGGCGTATTAGTAAATTATTTTTGTTTAGAGTTCACGCTTTCGATTTTCATTTATTTTGTTGTCGCAGGAAGAGAACGAGCCTCTAGACATCGAGCGCAACCTGTCCAGCGTGACGGTCATGGACGTGGAGGTTTACGATTCGTTCGTTAGCGCGCCGTTGGTGAGCGTGGCCAGCATGTGCGACCCCTCGCCCGTGTGCCCGCGCCCGCCACCCGCCGCCGCCGCTGCCGCTGCTATACTGCCGCCGCCCATACCGTGAGATATAGCGCCCTCTAGTGATAGGACTGAGATGCTCGTGGGCATGCCGATGCTGAGCGTGATCATATTAATGTGATGGCTTTCTCACCAGCACGCGTAGCATGAGTTATGCTGCATGACCACTTTAGAAATGCGTTTTGTCTACACGAGAAAAAACATACTGATAGATCGTGTAGACAAAATGACAGATTTCCTTTATCAATCTGTCATTTTGTCATACTACGCGTGCACGTCAATCTCACACGTAATAATTATATTCCGGACAACTGGTCCTACGTTTAACAGAAAACTGAAATATAATTAAATTATTTTGTGGGAATACAGTAAACAAATATTTAAATAAGATTGAATAAATACTACATTTGTTGTGATACTAGGTTATAACCTAAAATCTAACAATTCGTATTTTTAACAGGTATAACGACGAGATACACTTGCTAACCAAGAGGCCGTCTCCGCGGGGCCCCGAGTTGCGAGATATACTCACTTCGTTGACGACGATCAACTCGCACGACAACTTCAACTTGGAACGTACAGAGACACTTGGCGACTCATTCCTGAAGTTCGCAGCTAGCTTGTACCTCTACCACAAGTTCCCGAGCGTGGACGAAGGGCAACTAACTAATATAAAAGGCCGACTTATTGGTAACAGGTACGTTGAGTAACAAAAATACCTATTGCCTTTTCTAAATCGTTTCTATGTGTTCCAATGACTTTTTATCTAATCACAAATTCCGATCGATTATTAATAATAATTGATCAATAGCGGTAAATGCTGAATCAATTACTCTCATTACACATAATTTAATTAAAAAAAAAGTTTTTACATCATTCGCGAATAACGAACGAATTTGTTGAAAAAAAATTGTATTTCCCTCTAGAAACCTCTACTACGCCGGCGAGAAGATAAACCTTGGTGGTCGCATGAAGGTGGAGCAGTTCACGCCCACCAACGACTTCGTGGTGCCAGGGTTCTTCGCGCCGGACTTCCTCATCTCGCTCATACAAAGGGAACAGGTGAGTCTTGTAATAATATAGCTCCTGCGCGGCCCACACCGATTTCGGTGACGTTGGCAGGTTTCATGAGATTTCATTTCATTTAGTCCAGCTACGCAGGAGGTATTTTTTATAGTGCCCCAGTGTGTGCGCAGTACACATGAGCACACTCTTCCTTTACTCTCGAAACCCAGTGGGACGAATAACCGACACGCCTGACAAGATACTTTTAACATGCCCATCCGCTGCATGGATCATCTTGCTTGTCCTCTGACTGCATTGACCTATCCAAACTTGGACTCAACATTTTTTGTTGTTCCAACGCGGGAATTAAAACATGAAATGTGGTCCAATTTCAACGACCTCTAGTTAATCAATAATGTATTATTGAAAACCAAATCGGATTTTTTAGTCAGTTAACCTACAAAGATATACTGCAGGTGTAAGCAAAAAAAATAAATCAAAAAAATAATTTAATCAGATTAGTTTTTTAACTTGCGAAACACCGATACCGATTCGAATATGTCCTCGGCGAGTTCTTTAGGGTTCTGGAAGCCCGCGAAGTGCCCGCCGTAAACCAACGTCGTGGAACGTACCAGGTTGTGGAACTTATCACGTAGAACCCAGTCAGGTTGGTAGAATACTTCATAGCGGAAGTTGATCACTGCCGTCGGGACGTAGGTTGGTATCCTGAAAAATGTTGCCAGCTTTTAAATTGCAAAAATGCTACGAGCATTTTGATAATTACACGACTAATGCCCGGTTTCTGAGGTTTTTGTCGATTGTTTATCTATTCAATAGCGCTTGTGATTGTATGAGAAGATAAATGCAAGTTATTGAATTTTTGAATTGGGAAATAACATACTATATAAAAATCTTAAGTTGGGTCAAATATTTTCAAGCTACACTAGACTAGCTTTTGCCCGCGGCTCTTCCCGCATTAATACATAATCTCACGGGATCGCTGTACTTTTTCGGAATAAAATGTAGCAGTTGTGTAAAATGTTTTAATCCAGTGCCTAAACTACTACCGTCCCTAGTTTTTGTGTGAGTGTCAGAAAACATCCATCCATCCATCAATCAATCCTCACAAACTTTCACATTTATAATAGCTGTATGATTGTGAAACAGGCCCTTAGTATTTATAACTGTGTGTAATTACTTAGAGCAACATCATACGGGTTTTCATTTATGTGTGTTAAAAAATTTACAATATACTTACTCATGCACAACGAACACTTCAGGCCACGCAAAAGCTTCCGCGTACAGTCTTGTCGCGGTTGTAATATGGCCGGTAGCCCACATAATAGATAAAGTATCCAATAAATCGTCGATATGCACGCTCTCTAGCCCTCCGTGCGGGGTACCCGTCTGGTCGCGGTTACAGACAACGCCTATCTTCTCTAGGAGATAGGCTGCCATACCCACAGGAGTGTCGGTTAGCGCCGCCCCTGAAAATTGTAAATAGCGCCATCTATTGTGTAATCTTTAAACCTATAGGTTTACTCTCCACAGTTTCAGTTGTGGCTAGGGAGCTGGTGGCAATTTAGGTATATGCTTTCATCGTCGTTTATATTAAAAGATAATGTAGTCTGCAACTATGTGAACTAAAGAAAAATAGTGTCGAGCTCTGGTTGCTCTGATTTTTTTATAAGTTCGTAATTTAAGGTAAAAAAAACTCAAAAATTATATTATCAGACATGCCATCAATTATATCTTACTAAAATACTTCTTAATTCCTACCTGATCTCGCCACTATTTTTCTCTAGTTATTATTAGTCTCTAGACTTAAAATTCATATGCCATAAACCGATTTCCAAAGTAAAACTGCACAAAAAAGTATGAAATAAAACTTATTTTCTAAATAATTCCCTTTTAAATACGGCTGAAATTTTAACTATTTCTCAGCTCAATCTTCATAATTTTGAAGTCGGTACCAGCCCGAACAACATCCTGATAAATTAATATTTAAAATAGAACACACGTTCAAGTTGGCTAGTACCGACTTCAAAATTTTGAAGATTGAGTAGAGAAATAGTTAAAATTTCAGCCAAATTTAAAAGAGGAATTATTTAGAAAATAAGTTTTAATTCATACTTTTTAGTGCAAATTTACTTTGCAAGTCGGTTTAATTTTTTGTTTAAAAATTAAATAATGATTTTCCCTTTTTAGTGATAGTTGTTAAATTATTATTAACACATTTTAAGAACGTTTAAAATAAACGATCGAATGTATAATTGAATACGCGCCAAGCTTCCATTAGGTATTGTATATAAGATAATGATGATGGTTACTGTAAGTTACATAATGGCATATGCTTTCAGTTCTTTAAATAATGTCGAAATTTCCAAACGCGTATCTTTAAAGACTGAGGAGTTCTGTTCAGTGCTTTTGGATACAGGGTATACCTTGGTGCAGAATCTTACTTTTTGTTAGCATATGCTTGGGTTACTTCTAAAAAAGTCAAAATCACTATATATGTCCATATAAATTTCGAGGTGTCCCCTCGATTCCTCATGGATGCCATCATCAGGTCACCGCTTTGGTGACCAAGAGACCAATTTTGGATTATACCCAATACATCAATAAAATAATTTTGACATTCGGTCCATAAACGGCAGAGTAATGTTCAAAGATATCGGTGTCGGTATAAAATACTATGAGATGTACCTATTATATTATCATCATTATGTCATGATTTATGGTTTGATGATATTGGTGATGATGATGATTACTTTAATTGACATAGTGGCTTATGCTTGCAGTTCTTTAAGCAACGCCGAAGTCCCCAAACATATATTTACAAGGAGTCAGGAGTTCTGTTCAGTACTTTTGGATCTCAGGGTACACCTTGGTGCAAAATCTTTTGGTAGCATATGCTTGGGTTACTTCAGAAAAAGTCAAAATCACTATATGTGTCCATATAAATTTTGAGGAGTTCCCTCGATTTCTCATGGATCCCATCATCAGGCCACAACTTTTGTGACAACGGGACCAACTTCGAATTATACCGTTTACATAAAAAAAAGGATTTTGAAAATCGGTCAACAGACGGATAACCGTCTCCTTTTTTGGATGTCGGTTAAATAAAAGTTTATATGTATGATTTGTTTACAAACATCAATTTACAGCATATCACGAGTTTGAAAGATATTACCTAAAATTAGTAAAAAGAAAATAAATCTTGTTGGGTGACAAATCTAAACAATCGATGAAAATTAAATTTGATCGCATTATTTAATAGGTGATGTATTATATGAATAAGGGAGAAAGTGGCGTATTACAGCAAACATGTCGTGTTACACATGTTCATTTCAATTGTTCGTCGTCGGTAAAACAAGGGCGAACAATTTGGTAGTCGTTCATTTAACGATACTTTAGTAATGTATAATTAAATATTTTAGCAATATATTTAATGGTTCGTTATGAACTTATGTAATGCCACGTTTAGATTTAACAAATAGTGTTTGGTGAAACTAGGCCTTAGTCCACAGTAATGTAGGCTCGTATATGTATACGTAGCCCCGATTTCACTAAACTCTTTAAACGCGCTTTACGCTAAACCCGGTTGAGATCTCTCTCTCTCTCATTCAATGTTTGAACGGGACAGACATATTCAAAGCCGTAGCTCAGCGTTAAACGTCCCTAGAATGCGTTAGGGCATAACTATAATTAAACAGGGTTTTTTTCTAGTCAGTGTCCAAACTTTCAGGAGTTAATATACTCTTAAATATTAGGTCTATGAAATTACCGTTTTGTATGAAAAAATTTAAACGAATTTTTTTCATGTATTTTTATTTGTATTAATCGAAGTAATCACCCATGCAATCAATGCATCTTTGCCAACGCAGTGGCAGTTTATTGATGCCCTTCTTAAAGAAATCAGCTGGACGGGAGGCAACAAATTCTTCAAAGGCATTTTGTACTGCCTCGGTTTGAATTTTTTTCCCGCCAAGAAGTTCCAAATTCTGGAAAAAGTAGTAGTCTGTAGGCGCAAGGTCTGGTGAGTAGGGCGGATGACGGAGAGCTTCCAACCCCAGTTCTTGCAACTTGGAGACCGTCTGCTGTGCAGTATGAGGTCGCGCGTTGTCGTGCAGGAGCAGCGGAGACGAGCGATTGACCAATTCTGGTTGGAGATGTGCCAGCTTCTCCATCATTGTGTTCAGTTCTTCACAGTACACATCTGCAGTAATGCTCACCCCGTTTGGTAGGAAGCTGTGATGAATCACACCGGCGCTAGGCCAACAAACAGTGACCATCACTTTTCTAGGGGTAAGTTTTCGTTTAGGGCATTGTTTAGGTGCTGAACCAGGATCCAACCAACTTGCTGAGCACTTGCGGTTATCAAACAGAATCCATTTTTCATCGCAGGTAACAATGCGGTTCAAAATTCCTTCATTTGTGTGTCTGTTGAGCAGTGCAAGGCACGTCTCGACGAGTACTTCGCGCTGGCGATCATTGAGTTCGTGGGGCGCATTTGTTAAGCTGATTACCTTGCCAATTTGACGCAAATGGACCAATATTATTTTGACGCTAACGTCGAAAGCTGCTGCTAATTCAGCCGTAGATTGTGTATCATCAGCTTCCACAAACGCCTTTAATTCGTCAAGCCAACCAAAGTCTTCGGACGACCGCGAGCTTCATTTTTCAGGTCGAAATTTCCAGAACGGAAGCGAGCAAACCAATAACAGGTGGTGCGTTGGTTTGTAGTGTTAGCTCCGTAAACGTCGTTGATGTTGCGTGCCGCTTGTGCCGCGTTGCTGCCACGACGGTAATCAATCCATAATTGCTCGAATTTTTAACGTATCCATGATGACGAAAAAGATTGAAATGCAATGAAAATGTAACACTAATCAATAAACAAATGACTACTTTTGGAAAAAGAATTCCATGTTTTTAAAATAAAATTAATTTGAAATGAGAATTCTTAGCCAAACAAAAATTATTTTGATTTGAAATGGTCAGTACTGCAGAACGGCAATTTCATAGGTAAAGACCTATTATAAGCAACTTTTACAATGGGATCAATTTTCTTGAAAAAAAATCTGCTGTTTCGTACAAAATGCTATATGTGCCGTAGCCCTTTTGTATGAAACAGCTGATTTTTTTATCAAGTAGGAAAGTTGATTCCTGTGTAAAAGTTGTTATATTCAAGAGTTATTCACTCATGAAAGTTTGAATACTGACTAAAAAAACATCTGGTATATGTAGTTCAGTTCTTATATAAAATTATATTTAGAAAATTAATGTAATGGACATACCTATAGTATCAGGCTTAGTCGCTTGTATATGAAAATAACCACTTTCCCTTATTAAGTACCTAATGACATCTTTCAATGGTGTAAATCGACTCATGAATTGCTCTTCAACTAGTAGACTGGGGATGAATAACGAACCGACGACATATTTCAGGGTGCTTATAGACCGTGATGATAGTGCCATGTTTGTGTGGTATCTGAAAAAAAAAAGAAATGAAACTAACTTTTGAACTTGACTATATTCGCTCTATATGGGCAGTGGAAAACCTTGCAGTCACCTAGTAGATATGGAAAAATTATTTTAGTATGGTGGTGCTTCATATTAAAATTATATATTTGTTATTTGTGCTCCTATTGTTTGTTAAATTATACAATGAGATACAAAAATATATGGAACAAATTTTAATTTAGACAATAACTTGTATATATGCACAAGCAGAAGGCAAGCAGTTACATAGCAATTAAATTAATTTAAAAAAAACTATTAATATATTTAAAGGAAAAACTCCACGTAGTCAGCAGTTAAATAAGTAATATATAAGGTTTGGTAAAAAACAATTACGGATATTTTGGGTATATTATGATCTTCTGCTTATTATAAAGACGTTTAGGCAAAAAATTATTGTCATACTCAAAGCAAAAAAATCATCTCATGTATGGGAGAATCTCCACTCAACGCAAAATTGCCCATATAAATGAACATTTTTTTTTTCGAGTATGACAATTATTTTTCTGCCTAAACGTCTATAGGTACGTAAGCAGTAGATCATATGCCCAAAATATCCGTAATTAATTTTACTGAACCGTATATATTCTTTGACGTTGTTGTGCTAGCACAAGCACTCAAATATACTAATATTATAAAGAGGAAAGATTTGTTTGGTTTGTATGTTTGTTTGTTTGCATTGAATAGGCCCCGAAACGGCCTGGAACTGGACTGGACCGATTTTAATTAAATTTGACGCAGGTTTAGAGTAGGCCACGGGGAAGGACATGTGCTACTTTTTATCGCGGCAAAATGTAGGGTTTTCGAAGGATTTCCCTTTTGCGCAAGAAGTCGCGGGCAACATCTAGTCAGACATTTCCCGGAAAAGGTAAAAACATAGTCTTTTGTAAAAAGACTGCATTTCGAGCTTAGCTGTGAATAAAGACTGTCTGGTCTAACAGGTTATACTAAAATGGAATGATTAGTTTATTCAGACTGTTTTTTGTTCGGAATTTAGACAATATGCATTCGACCTGTCTATTTACAGTCTGGCGTTGTTTTTATGGTTTATATTTTGTATTTAGGGCCTTCGGTTCTGTAAGATTATTGACGTTATGTTATATGTACTGTATAATCACAAAATCAAACAGGGACACGCGCCGGAGCTTAAGTCCCAGTCTAAACGCTCTAATATTCTTCTGGTAATCGCTTACCATCAGGCAATTTTCTCGAGGGGTGTACTATAAAATGCTCACCCTAAAACTTCGTCCTGGAACAAAGTGGCCATGTGGTTGCCAACCTGCGAGCCCCAGTCGCCAGCGTGTATGTAATACTGGTTGAAACCGAGACGATTCATCAGGTTCCGCATGACTATCGCAATTTGTAGCGGGTTCATTCCGGGCTTATTTGTACCCTGAAAATAAAATGGATTGTTATGTCTTGATCTACAGCTTGGCAAAAAAGAGTATGACGCGGTGACAGCAGGAACTAAAACCCCGAAACTTTATCATGAGCCATGGTACATACATGTCAATGTCATGTAATGGCATTCATAGAAAATAAGGTAGGTACAGATGAGGAAAGATATACGTTCTTTATTTTTATTTTTGTACTAAGAGGCACATACTTTATTTAGGTAAATGACCCTCTTTCCCTATACACGTTCGATTTGACTTAATGATTGAACCAGCCATTTTTATCAAATTGCTTGGCGATGAACTTGCTAATTTATCGCCAATTATTATCTCCATGTTATCACAATCTTAGAAAGTACAATTTTAGTCGTCATTGCATAAATTAACTTTGCTCTTAGTGTTTGATTAATGTTAATAAAATATAAATTAAATTATAGGTCTAGACTAGACGTCCGATATAACCTTAGATCCCAGACGTTGAAAAAACGGCGCGTGTAACGTTCAAAGAATGACTCAGTTTGCCGCAAAATCGGACTTTTTACCCAGCTTTTATCTAGTAGGATCTACGTACGTATACGTAGATCCTTCAATCTGGGTATCAACTATCAACCAAAAAGTACTAGGCAGCGTCTATTTTAAGAACTTGAATAATAATAAGGCACATTTGGTCAATCGAAATACTTAATACTCAATTATGCCCATATTTGTAAATCACCACATGGTATAAAACAAAGTCGCTTTTTTTGTCGTGTTTATGTATGCGTAGATCTTTAAAACTACGCAGCGGATTTTGATGCGGTTTTTTTTAATACATAGAGTGATTCAATAGGAAGGTTTATATGTAAATAACATGCATAATATAGTAGAGAAACACTGATAAATTAAGAGGTTTCTAATGTCGTCAATAAACACTTTTTTGCTCTTACATTGCAAACGCTGGCTGAACACTACGAGATATATCAAAATAATGTACTACAGTATTGTACACCTTAAAAAGGTCTACAAAAAAGTCCGCGATGCTATATTATGTCTATATTTTAGGGATAACCCACAATAATCATTTTTTATCGTTTACTTTTTACGAGAAAATATGGCTTATTTACGAACCAATTTTAAGCAATACAGCATTATCCAATAAAGTACCTTAAATACATTGTGCATTTAATATAGATCAATATGGCCCTTTACATCATGTAATTTAAATGAATATTTACGAAGATATTACAGATTTGAAATGCAGGGACATAGCGGTTGGACTGGCCGGGGTCGAGATGATAGTATTAGGGTCCCATTTTTACCTATTAACGTACGGGTACGAAACCCTAAAAAAAATCCAATATTGTATACAAAAGTATATTGCAGTCAATAGACTTATTTGCTGAAGAAGTTTTTTCTCCAAGAACACTATTCCACGCGGGCGAAGCCGCGGACAAAAGCCAGTAGATAATATAATAATATAAAGACGTCTCAGCTTAGGGGCTTTTTGTAACTTTTTGCCAAAAGTCTCGTAAATCTAATAAATACTAAAGAAAAAAAGTGGTCATATAAATTATAAAATTCTACCTACAGATGTCAGTTCAAGTTTTCAATGATAAGTAGATAATCTAATAGAGGCGATTTTAGTTGTTCTATTACTAGTTTGTATTTTATGATGATAATAATATTTATTATTATTGTCGTAGGAAGCAAGTCCAAATGAAAAACTTCGTAAATCATCAAAGTACTTATATTATTTTCTTTAAAAATAAAAAATATTATTTACAAAGAACAAAGTCTATACCACGTGAACCGGGCATTTTAACCGGCAATTAAAAAAAAACATACCTATATCAGGTGTACACAGTCAAAAGTATGTTGGGTTAGCATGAACAATTGACAAGTATGTATTCGTAACATTTACTTTACGTCGAAAGAGAATTGTATGAAAAATATGAAAGCGCGCCTATAAAATTGACATTCGATAAACGAATACGTGGCCTAAAAGTCTTGACTAACGGCCACGTATTCGTAACGTTATCGCCTATGCATGTCTATGTATCCATCTTGATGCATTCGATAATTTCGACAGCGAAGTTCGAAAACAAAATATATGGGATTTGACATAAGCCATCGCAAGCGACATGTCACTTAACGATTTCTTATGTCAAATCCCAATACATTTTTGATTTCGAAGTTCGCCATCGAAATTATCGAATGCACTTTGACTAAAGGCCACGTACTTGTTATTTATTCGTGCTTTACTGCTTACTGCTTAGCCCGCTGAACTCTAGTGATTGCTCTAAACTATTTAAGTAGTAAATTTGCAAAATTTTATCTAAAAGTTTAGATAAAATTTGCAACCGGAGAACATTAGGAGTTATTTAAACGACAAAATATGGAATTCCTACATATGCAAATACCTATATTTACTTATGTAAGTACGTACTGACGTAGAAAATAATAGATAATTTAAATTAATAAATTGATCAAAAATCAAAATGTTACCTCTGAAAATCCATAGCCAGGCAAGTCAACAGCGACCACTTCGAAGCCGAAATCATATTGATTTCTATTCTCCAACAACAGAGGGATGACCATATCGAATTCCTTTGAGGAGCTTGGCCAGCCATGCATGAGCAGTATAGGCACTAAATTCTTTCCTTCCGACTTCGCTCTTATGAAATGTAGATTTAACCCTTGTATCCTCGTCACGAAGTGAGGGAATTTGTTAAGTCTTGATGCTCTTTCCGTGAAATTATACTTGTCGTGCCAATAGTTCAGTATTTTATCTAAGTACACTGTGTTGATGCCGTATTCCGACTGCATACCTTCCATAGGTTTTGTGAATGGTCGCCGGTTTTTGAGACGATTTTTTAAATCTTCGATCATCTGTAAAATTAGATTGGTACCATTATTATTATTAGGTAGTTATTAATTAGTAGATGTAAGAGCATCGTCGTAATTTATACTAATGTTATAATCCTACTACTTCCTACGACTGTTACATTCATATTCATAATTATTATCTGTGGCTCAGTGGTTGAGCGCGTCAGTGCTCAAGCCGTAGGTAAAATTAATTAATATATTTCCGTTGTCTGGTACTCGTAACACAAGTTATTCGAGAACTTACCAGATTTGCGTTGTGAAGAAATGTCCATAGATATTATTATATTATAACTCCTCAGGTATCGCGGGAATCCATAGACGGTGATGGCTTTCCATCAGGCGAGGCAGTTTGCTCTTTAGTCCTCACAAAAAAAACTTACACGACGTGTTTTAAAATGGTTGAAAATATTTAAAACACTTACCTCATCTTTGAATTCAATTTTAAAGGGACTTATCGTTTTATCCTCTGGCTCGGGTGCTCCATCTCCCCACCACCTGTTGTAGTCCAACTCTGGGAGATCAGGTACTTTGTGAACAGTATAAACTATGTAGCCCACTACAACCGCTACTATAGCTAAAATAAACGATATCCGTTTCAACATCTGAAAACATTTAAAAAAATATACTTATTTACGCGTTGACTTGAGAACCTCCTTCAGTTTTTTCGTCGGTCAGAAAAGTATCCGTATATTAATTTCCGTGTTCGGTTTCTTACTAGCATTATTAGCGACACGAATAATTGTTAAACAGTAACAAAAAATATTCCTAGCAAAAGATTGATTTATCAAAATCAAATAATGGCTCATGGGGGTCATATTCAAGAGCATTTTTCGCTATAGGTGCCTTATAGTTTTAGATTTCGCCTTGTATATTTTCTAGAAAGGGATGATATTATAATAAGTCATAATATAAATGCCATTTAAAATATTATCATTTATAAAAAGATTTGTTATGTGGTCGTTGAACTGTACATACCTACTCCACACTTCCGCGGTCATTGAACATTGCAACTTTAAAGATACGATTTTAAATAAATAATAAAGTAATTATTATTTTATTGTTATTTTATAACCAATGCCAACATGTCGCATTATAATATGCGCAAGCGGAAAGTAACATATTTACTCTAATAGGTATAACGCTTATAATATGTGGCTAAAAAGGGTATGGGCATTAAGGCTAGTTTGTTTTTATTAGATAAAAAAAATAGGTAGGTAGCTCTAACGCAGTAATTCCCAAACTAGACAGTGGGCCCCCAGGGGTCCACGGAGACTCGACGGGGGTCTACGTTGGATATGACAAAAAATGGGGGTCTACAATCGTAAGCAGGGGTGCATGAAAATTAATTTGGTTTCGATAGTAAAGAACTAAAATGTTGGCTTGTTATTTTAAATAATATGATACCTAAATTAAACTTTCTCAATAAGACAATTTATAAATAAATTGAAAATTTACTACTCAGTATCAAATAATTAACCCTATCAAGCAATTAATTCTAACCTTTTTTTTTCGAAAACTGAATTCGTCGTTGAAACTCAGCCACAACGCAAGTTTCCATAGATAGATAGATCTAATCTTCACTTTTTTTTTCGAGATTTACAAATTGGTAGTAATGTAGAATGTAGATGCAGGGGGTCCACTGGATCCAGCAAAATTTTGAAAGTCTTCTATGAAACAAAAGAGTCTGGGAACCACTGCTCTAACGCCTCCAAAAATCTATTTCGTCTACGGATACTTTGGGGCTCAGGCAAATGATTTACAACTCGTACTTACCTACTGTTTAGTAAAGCTGTAGTTGATTTTTGGAAATATTATAGTTAAGCGTCATTCGGTATAATTTCTTTACCCCTTCTTTTAAGGGTTCCGTACCCGGTACCCAAAGGGTAAAAACCTGACCCTATTAGAATGACTGCTGTCCGTCCGTCCGTCTGTCTGCAGCAGGCAGCACTGTATGTGAACCGTGATAGATATTTTTTACAGATGACGTATTTCTGTTGCCGCTATAGCAACAAATACTAAGAACAGATTAAAATAAAAATTTAAGTGGGGCTCCCGTACAACAGACGTGATTTTAGCTGTTTGTACGAAATCCTTCGGCGCGAGTCCGACTCGCACTTGGCCGGGCCTTGGTCAGGATCTTCGCAAAAACCCGACTGTACTAGGAAAATAGCGTAAAATCTCTGACGCTTTATATGTCGTCTAAAGTCTTAAATAGAACTATACCTAAAGGTACTTTTTTAATATATAATGGTGCTCTAAATGCACTATTTTCAACAGCCAATCGGTACTCAAGCCTCCCATATACCTAAAACATATCAAAAAGCCTCATTGCCTTATTTCAACTTATTTGACTGTTTTGCTACCACACAGATTGGTGTCTTATATTTCCATTAGTATTAATTAGTATTAGTAGTAACTAGTATTGCCTACATTGATAGAACCAATATTTTAATCAGTAATATATCACTATCGTTAATGATGATAAAATATGCTCACAAAACCATACAATTCACACGCTAAATAGTTAGTTAGCCTCAGGTAGTTAAAAATATGTTAAAAAAAACTATAATCCGACCACGGCTTTACCTTGACCATTTTTGTATTTCTATCTGAATTATTTTCTTGTTTCG
Source organism: Phengaris arion (assembly GCA_963565745.1). Classification (NCBI taxonomy): domain Eukaryota; kingdom Metazoa; phylum Arthropoda; class Insecta; order Lepidoptera; family Lycaenidae; genus Phengaris; species Phengaris arion. The sequence goes on along the minus strand of OY751445.1, from coordinate 12,750,885 downwards.
GCCTTTTTAGGCCCTTTTTTACGTAGTCGGGTTATAGTTTTTGTACGAAACCCTAAACCCTAACTAATTTTTTATTTCGAACTTTCCGTTTACCCGAACGAACATATTTTTGGATAATATTAATAAATAAGTACCAAAACACTTGTAATCAAAAATATCTTCTTCACGAGCGCGGAGCGAGCTAATTTTTTTCTAGATTTAAAGAACGATAAAAATATTATTACATTTTGATAATCAAGAAACGCAATTAAGAGTATTCAACAGTCAACATGAATTCACCGTTTATTAAATGTATATTGCGATTCAGAAATATGTAAGGCCCGTATAGTGACATCTATCGAACGAATAAGTAATTAAAGTGCTAATAATTTATTTCATCTGTATTATGTAGTTTTTTTTGTTTGAAAAAAGATATGATCGAGAGCGGTTTAGCTATAATTCATCATCATCAGCTCGTTCGCTGCTTGACAATTCAGGGTTTATTTAAAATTTTATTTTGGTATGTATTGTCTATACTTAATCAATTATGCAGTATAATCTCACTAATCCGGCACTATTAAAAACCGGAGGGTGCCGGATTATTGGAATGTTCGGATTATTGGATTATAGTGAAAAAGTCATAGGTAAAGAATAAAATAAAGCATTACATAGAGGGAGTCAATGTATGTAATGTATTCGATTAACATGTAGGTACATATGTAATTAACTATGTAGTTTTAAAATAATCCTTAATTGAGGTCTGCTTTTGTGCAACTTGTAGTCCTTGCTTAAAAACCTTTTCTCGCATGTTGCGAAGAATTATAATATCTTTGGCAGACATGCCGTTTTTTTCTGCCCATGTTATGCACGTATTGAAACAAATCAATGCATTATCTGGTTTAACACTTACAGCAGTTGTAGTAGTTGGTGGCTCTAATATTTCTACAAAGCTTTCTTCTTGTTCTGCTTCAGATATTATTTCTTCATCTGTCATAATTTGCTCTGTTTCTTCGATTCCTTCAAACCAAGAATTTAAATTTTCCTCACTTGTCTCCAATCCTTTTTCTGTTAGATTTTGTAACCAATCGACAATAGGCACATTATCTTCAGGATCCCATTCATCTGTTTCTTCTGTTTCTGATACATCATTCATTGTGGGCCATAACTTTTTCCATGAAGATTGGATTAAGTTAGATGAAACAGACTTCCAAGCATGAGCGAGAGAGAATACAACATCCTTTAAATTCAATCCTTTAAGGCTCTGCGTTATATCACCATCCTGAGATATAATATGGATCAGCAATTTATTTTTATACAAAGACTTTATTTTTTGGATAACGTTTTGATCCATCGGCTGCAGTAAAGGTGTGCAGTTTGGTGGTAAGAAGATGGTTTGGATATTCCCATCACTTGATTTAAGTTCTTGTTCGTTTGGGTGGCCTGGAGCATTGTCAAGTACGAGTAAAGCTTTTATGGGCAAGTTAGATCTTTTCATACATTTTTTTACTTTTGGGACAAAGTCTTTATGAAACCATTTTCTAAATACCTCTCTCGTGACCCAACTTCTACTTTGGTTCTTGTAACAGACTGGCAGACAAATGTTCTTGAAAGCTCTGGGATTTTTTGCTTTGCCAATCACTAATAAATCCAATTTGTGCGTTCCAGTAGCATTTGAACACGGCATGAATGTGATTCTGTCTTTACTCACTTTACGACCTGGTGCACTTGCTTCTGTAGAAGATACGAATGTTTTATTGGGCAACAGTTTCCAGAACAGACCACTCTCATCTGCGTTATAGATTTGTTCAGGAAGAAGACCCAATTCTTCTACTTTGTTTTTAAAATGCTGGATAAATGGCTGTACTGCAGATTCGTCGCTTGATAATTTCTCACCCGATACTGTTAAGAGACGGATACCAAATCGCTTTTTAAATTTATCCAGCCATCCATCGCTGGCACGAAAATCATCTTTGTGGGTAATTTTTTTATAAAATTCGATTGCTTTGGTTTTCAGAATTTCTCCAGATATAGGAGTGTGTTTAGAACGCCGTTGCAAGAACCACATGTAAAGAGCGTTTTCCATCTTTGGACAATCGCCAACTTTTAGTGTTTTACGCTTTCCTGGCCCCGATTCCATTGTCTTGACGTGGTCTACTATCTTTTGCCTTTTTTTCTTAAGATCGTATATAGTAGCACACCCAACACCATATTCTTTTGCCAATTTGCACATGTTTTCTCCACTATCTAACTTCTTTAAAATCTCCATTTTATTATTCAAATCTAGTGTCTTGTGTTTGCGTTTATTTGACATTTTTAACTATAAACTATTCTCACTTGAAAAAAAAACAAATACGTAAGCACGTGCACGTGATAAGTTTTGAGGTTAGACTGCTCGTCGACGACGCAGCGACCGAAGCGCACAGGTATAGAGGGGCGAGGGAGGCGTGTGGGCGGAGGGTGCCGGATTATTGGACGTGCCGATCTATCGAAGTACCGGATTAGTGAGATTATACTGTATTTATAAAATAAAATATGTTTTATGGAGGTAAAATAATATATAAATTATATATTTATAGTCTTATATTACGTAATGTTCGAAAATTGGACAACTGGGTTAGTACTAATTGTACGACCGCATTTTAAACGTGTATTTTAGCATATTTGTGAAAGCACATGAAAATTATGTAAAATGTATATGTGATGTGCTTGCTAAGACCTTTCTTTTGATACCAAACACGTGATGATTATCTCGGTTTAATTTTTTTAGATGTTAGAATCTGGGGTTCAATTTTCGAAATACAAAATTTTAAAAAATAATATAGCCTTTGTTGACCGCGGCATCATTACGAATCTATAGACACCTCATTTATTAAAATCAGCCCACTAGTTTAGACGCTACGAGGGAACAAACATACATACATATACTGCCAAATCATTACCCTTCCTTTTCGCTTCGCCGTAGTCGGGTGAATACTGAAAATTGAGAAACATTTTGAAGAAAATTATACATTGCCGAGGTTACAACGTTTTCTATGTCATCCAAAATAATCTCTGAAGACGATAATAATAATATGTATCTAGTATATCTACACTCTACACTTACAGGATCACCTTACTTTCTTACTAATACTAATTTTAAACGTGAAAGTTTGTATACGTACCTACCAATTTATGTGAGAATGTTTGTTTTATATATGATTACCTAACAATTTATTGATTATCCCCACTCCTCAATGGATGTGACTGAAACTTATACTAACAATCTATTATCTAATAGTACCTATTTTGGTTTGTGGTCACTACCTTTTAACCGACTTCCAAAAACAGGAGGCGGATATGCATTCGGCTGTGTATATATTTTATATATTTTTTGTATTTTCAACGATATTTTCGCCGTCTGTGGACCGATTTACAAAATTCTTTTGTTGATGTAAAGGGTATAATCCCAAGATGGTCCCGTTTTTATCAAAAGTGGTGACCTGATGATGGGATCCATGAGGAATCGAGGGAACTCCTCGAAATTTATATGGATACATAAAATCAATTTATATGATTTCGACTTTTTCTGAAGTAGTCCAAGCATATGCTACCAAAAAGTAAGGTTTTGCACCAAGGTATACCCTGGATCTGAACAGAATGTCTTCGAAATTTTGCTATTGCTAAAATTATATTTGTGATCATCATCATCACTATAATAATTTATTTAATGATTACTGCTACATTTATTATAACTAAATTATTAAATAATGTAGCTGTTATCTAATCAATATCATCACTGGTGATTGTTGTCAGCCAACTTGAACGTGAGTTCTTTAAAATATTGTTTTATCAGGATGTTGTTCGGGCTGGTACCGACTTCAAAATTATGAAGATTGGGTAGAGAAATAGTTTTATGTTCTATTTTTTTGTGCAATTTTGACTTTGGAAGTCGGTTTTAATTTTTTGTTTAAAAATAATAATTAAACGTACGGGGCATACAACACCCAATGTCTGAAGTTGAACTTCTACTTTTCAGTTGTATGAAATTTGTACGAAAAGGGTAGTTAAAGTTTTAGTGGATTGGTAAATCAATAGTTACTAAATTCCGATGTCTTTGAGCATCATAATAATACATGAATTATTATAATTTATTATTTGTTATTAATTGAATAAATACGAAAAGTTATAGATGCCTCAATCACTCGGTAAAGTGGGTAATACAACAGTAACTCGAATATTGATTAGCTAAAAAACAATTTAATCATTAGTGAACCTGTTAGACCAAAATTTGCATGTGAAAATCACTATAGGATTTAATATTTACCATTAAATATAAAAAAATAGTATTTTTTTAGGTACAAAGGGACTGTTAACCTTACTTGGAAGTAACACGTGCTATAGGGATTGTGTTATAATAAATATTTACCTTATATGGTAATTTAATCACTATAATATATTATCACTAACACGCGAACATCACTTATAGATCCAAAACACGTGTGCGGCCGCCGACTCCCAACATAATAGTACGTCAGACTACCGCACAGATACAGCTGTGAGCGTTTAGGGTTCTGTGGTGAAATTATTATGCTATATTTTTATAAGGTCGGTAACGAAGGAGCGAAAGGATGCCTGGTTACCGGCCACTGCACTGTGGACACCCGCAATATCAAATCTTTTGATTTTCAATTTCCTTTTGCAGAGCTATAAAACTGATAAAATGTAAGAATTATTAATTACTACCTAGCTGTACCCAACAGACGTTTTTCTGTCTTTAAACTGAACTTCAATAAATAAATAATTACCAACAACTACACCTAATACCTACCCCTACTATCTGCTCCTACACCTACTACTTACACCTAGTACCTACGCCTACATCTACTATCTACCCCTAAATCTACTACCTACCCCTACATTTACTACCTACCCCTACATCTACCTACGCCTACACCTACAACCTACCCCTACTATCTGCTCATACACCTATTACTTACACCTAGTACCTACGCCTACATCTACTATCTACGCCTACAACCTACCCCTACTATCTGCTCCTACACCTACTACTTACACCTAGTCCCTACGCCTACATCTACTACCTACCCCTACAACCTTAACAAGTGATGTGTGAAAGAGTATCAGTATAAAAATAGTTTACAACCATTTTCATACCTACGAAATACAATATTCATAAAATCGGTCGAGCCGTTTCGGAGGAGAGCTGTAACAAACACCACACATGAGAAATTATATAAGATTACTTTTAGTGAGTCCTCTATTTACTGCCCGTTTTTCCAACGAGTAGCTTTGCCAATAAGCAGAAACTGCATAGACTAACTACATACCATACTTACCGTCCTTGCGGACATATTACTTATGTATTAGGTACGTATTTTATATAATAACTAATAATAGTAATAGCCAGCAACTTGAGATATTCGGTCACTGTAAAAATAACTGTATTTTACACATAACGCCGTGCCCCTAAAGGCCTCCACAGACGAGAGGCCGATCCGGAATCTCGGCCTGAACGGATTCCAGCACATAACATATAGCACGATACACGCCCGCACGGTCGCAGCTCTGGCGAGAACTGAAGCGATTTGTCCACACATGGTCCGTTCAGTCCATTCCTACAGTCCATAATTAATGTTGCCAACTTAGTTATTTTACAAAGTTTTACTACTAAATTAAGTATTTTATTCCCTCCTTAGTAGGAATTTAGTTGTTAGTAGTGTTTTAGTAGGAAGGAGCCAGACAGTAATCATAATATGCAAAATGGCTAGACCATTAGGCACAAAAAAATACACCTTATCATAATAGGCTAGTTGACAAAATTTGGGAATTTGTTTAAAACTATAGCTTAGCATCTATTTTACCCCAAAATATATTATTTTAAGAAAAATAGGACTTTTACATTAGTATTTTGGAGTTTTTAGATATTAATTTGAAATCGACCGCGAAAAAGGCCAAACTGTCATGGCGTCTTGAATGACGTCACCTCTCGCGAAACAGCCGTGTTTGTTTATGACAAACAATTGTGTTTTTTATTAAATAATGAATTCCTCGTATTATAAATATTGTGTAGTGCCTCAATTTAAAAAAGCACCGATAAAAACGCCAAACAAATTATTCATATATGTACCTAACAATAAACAAATACGAAGAAAGTGGTTAGAAATGGCAAGGAGGCAAGATGCTCTTACTTTATCAACTGCTTCCACAATTTATTTCTGTGTTTATTTCTAAAAACTTCAGCAAAACCGATAAATTTGGTTGTAAAAGAGGGCTACCCTTGGATAAATCTTTTGCTGTCATATATTTAAGAGTACTGCCAACTCTCGATAATTTTGATTTCCGAAAATCACAGCTACAACTTGCAAGTGTTTCGCGAGGTGTGACGTCACGCTTCTCTGATTGGTGTTTAATGTCACGTGATAAAACGCCTCATTATGTCGATTTTATTTTCCAAAAAAGTTAATAATCTTTTATTATTTTAATAAAAAAGTTGTTTTTTTGTTCACTAATTATCATGGTTAATCATTAGAAACTCTAAGCCATCCGATTTATTCTTAGTGGAAACAAGCCTATAATACATTCGTCCGTAATTTGCTTATAACTACCCGTTTAATTACTAGATATGTAATATTTCCTAGTATATTTTAATTTAACGGTAAAATTTATAGTAAAATTCAATATAATATTTTTTTAATATAACAAAACCTAAAATGCTGTGATTTTTGGGGGCTTTACGGATTCCTAAGTTTAGTAGCTTTATTATAGTTTTCAGTAGTTTTTAGTAGAAATCGACGCGAGTTTAGTAATTTCGCAAAAACGGAGCTGGCAACACTGGAACGAATCGCCTCAGTCCATCCGGCCGACTGATGCGATCTCGAAATTGCACACAGACGATACGATTTTGTATCCGTTCAGGCCGAACTGAAGTAAAACCGGACCGTATATGGAGCCCCTTAAAGTAGGCAATCACTAATCAGCAACATAAACTGCATGACTCGTGCGAATGACAAGCCTTGGCCGATATAACAGATTTGTTAACAATTAGACTTATTATTTCTGTTTTTTGTATCATATGGAATTAGTATAAAAACATGTGTGCATTTCATATACGATTGAAGTTGTTATCGTATACGATGGACGTAGAACCTTTAAAAATATGTCGTCATGTCGTTTTGACCATGTCTCATTCTTTTGCACGTTGTATGTAGGGTCCCCAACCCTCCCGGATTGCCCGGGAGACTCCGGAAATAATGATTAACCTCCCGACCTCCTGGAGTGCAATAATTTCTCCGGTTTTTCTAAAAATTAAATGCATCCGTCGCTACTCACTCGCTTTGCGGCCACAACACCGCGCGCGCAAAGTACCGGAATACCAAGCAATGAATATTTTATCTTATAAATATAAATTCAAAAATTAATTAATTATTGTCTTTTGACCCCTAAATAACCTTCGTCGTCACAAACCGTTACGAGAAAGAGATGAGTAACATTTTTTATTTGCTTATAATTTTTAATCAAGTCAAATAATTTTATACTTAGATTTTTGTTATTATTCAACAATTTAAAAATTTAATTTAAAAAAATGTGATATTTGACACTACCCAACTATTGATATATTAAAATTATTGAACACTACGGAACCCTACACTGCGCCACCGCTACGCGCGTGCCTCGTCTTATACAAAGTTTGAAGGTACCAATTTACGATTCACATTGACGCATCAAAAAATTTAAAAATGCTTCAATTCTTGATTATTTTAATCTGTTTAGGTACCGATTTTCTCTTCTATGAATTTTTTTTGTTCTGAATTTGTAATATTATGTAATAGGTAAAAAGAAGGTGTTTTTAAATTTAATTATAATAAAATTAATCCGGTAATTAGTGAAGCGAATAAACGATCGATCAATTGATTCGTAATAATGACCCGGGTAACATAGTTTGCGTAGTCGGGTTATAGTTGCTAACTTTTTGCTATATATATATATATATATATATATATATATATATATATATATATATATATATATATATATATATATATATATATAATTATATTACACAAATTACATAACTTTAGCAAGCAAACATTACATACCTGCAATTTATAAATAAATTCATAAGCTAATCTTAAATATATATGTCTAACCATTATGTCTCCTCTTGCAGCTCAGACCAACCCTCCTCATAAACATGAACTTCTCGCAAGAGGAAGCCCTATCAGGGTGTATCTCGCCCAACACGTCCAGCGAACTAATCGAGCGCATCTCTGGCGGCGACTTCCCCAATGACAAGGAGAAGGTGGCGTACGCGCAGAACGCGATGCAGTGCTACGTGAAGGCACAGGCTGTTTCTGATAAGGTGAGGATTTGACCAGTAATAATTGACATATTTTGTCCGCTGGTTTAATTTGTCGATTTGATCGACCGATAGCTCGATTTCTCGGTTGATTGATCTGCTTTTCAGAAATAAGTGGGTAGGATCAACTATTAGGTCACCGCCACTGCCGACGGTTACTCGGTTACGAAGTTCGCCGGGTCAGTTAGTTATTAATATTTTATGATGCCCAAACCGAGTCCTATACACAACCTATAACTATACCAAATTTCATACATTTACTCTCTTTTGCCCGCAGCTTCGCCCGCGTAGTAGAGTGTTTGTGGCATAAGACTTAGCAAATATACCTGCGATATAGTAATAGCAGAGAGTAAAAATATATACTTTATAATAAATTTTCACACGTATTTTTTAATTTTAATATGTCTCCTAGATATGGATAGATTGTAGACCTATAAAAGATAAACAATCCCATCATAAATTGTTTTGTTATTTATCTCCAACGGGTTAGGTTAGGCAGCGTTTTCGATAAAAGTTCCCAGACGACTTGATTTTTTCCGACACCTTCAACAATTATCGTCATAAATCAAACAATAACCACAAAACCTTAACAAATTATTATCGACCTAAACCATCCTAAGGAACCACTCTGTCGGTAAGTGTATACGGCATGAAAATCCTTTCAGTAGTTTTTGAGATTATCGCGAACATGCAGACAGACAGGCTGGGCGGGCCACTTGGTATACTAGTTCTATGCTACCTTCCCACCAATTTTCAGCCAAACCGGTTCAGCCGTTCTTGAGTTATAAAAAGTGTAACTAACACACTTTTATGTATATAGATATGCATAATTACAGAAGTTAGAAGAGCGGACAGACAGACAGACGGACGGACAGAGCGAAACTATAAGGGTGGGGTCCTTTAGTACTACGGAACCCTAAAAATGAATATTTTCAAAGGTACAGCGATTTGTTTACAGAATTTCGCAAGCCTCGTGAAATATTTATAAGGATCGCATAGTTACTAATATCTCAGTTTGTGTGTTTAAGTTTATACTTACCATAATGTTGTTTTTTTATATGATCTAAGTAAACTAATGATGTACCCATTTTTACTAACATAGCAAAAAATTTAAACTTTTTCGTAACTTGGATGTATCCCAATATGTATAAAAGTACACATACAATTTTATATATTCTTAAATTTATAAGTAATTATATCTCAATATTTCTAAATATATAAAGGCACGTCTCCTGCGCGTATTTTTTTTCGAAACATTACACAAAACATCAAAACATTGGGGCGTGGCTATACACATTTGTGTAGGAATACACAATGTTTTTGTGTTCCGAGATGGACGGAAAACATTCCCCGCGCGGGTAGAGAGGGGAAGGAATGTTTAATTTCTTATCAACTGTTACCCCCTCTGTTTTCTCCTAGATTCTTCATCTGCAATCGCTAAAACTGCGAGTGTTTACCGTCTTCGGAACTCATGATCTTGTCTACACAAAATGTATTGTTTAAATCAAAAACATTTTCTGTAGCTTGTGTATGAAAACAAATGTTTTTGTTTCATGTTTTCTGTGTAATGTGTCGAAAAAACATGAGCAGGAGACGCGCCTTAAAATAAACTTACCCCCTTACGTATAAAAATATTTATACAGTGCATAAGCTATACAATGTATTGTCCTTGTCTGATACGTCGGAAAAGTCACTTGACAGACAAGCACAAAACATTGTATATGACAAGCACTGTATAAATATTTTTATTAGTAAGGGGGTAAATATTTTACGTGTAACTAACACCACTATTTTTCTGTTACAGTCAATAGCAGATTGCGTGGAGTCACTTGTGGGCACGTATTTGGTGTGCGGCGGCATCGAGTCCGCGGTGGCTGTGCTGGAGTGGCTGAACGTCTTACCGAAACAGGTAAACAACCTTTATTGTATACCTTGTGGTGTAAGAGCTGACGAGCAGACGTGTCGCCTGATGGTGTGGGCTGGAGAAATTCAGATCATTAAAAATAGAACTCTCGAAATGTCAAATCTGACAACTCAACTCTCATGTGTTGATTTCAACTCTATTTTATTAATCCAGAATTCTATTTTCAGTGCTCTGAGTTTGCGGATCATATAGTCCCAGCCGCACCAGGGGAGATACACGTCTTTAAATCATTTATCACTTTTCTGGCCTGCGCAGCCGTTGGTAGCTCTGTTCGAGCCTTTAGTGGCGAAGCGTGGCTCTCCCGTGTGATCGCTGCTTTTGTTTTCAGCACAACTTTATGCAATACCTTCACAAGAAGGTCCCTACTCTGACGTCACAAGGACAAGTGTCGGTGGACGACGTAGAGAGAATTCTAAACCATGGGCGCAGTGACGTCGAGTCCATACTTGGATACAAATTTAAAGACCCTTTGTATTTACTGGAGGTAGGAGAACGTAGTAACTAATTACACATAATGTTCCATATCACAAATTCACAGAAATTACTTCCTAGAAATAATAAAAAAAATAATTGTTTCGGTCTACGTCAAACGCTTGATCCTTTGAATAAAGTTATGAATTTTCTCAATCCTCAATGCTATAGTAAAAAATACATAACAGTAAAAATCTTACCTCTCTATTAACAAACACCTCGTGGCCGCGAGTCATATTACGTTTATATAATTTTAGTAGCAAGCATTTGCATTTCTTTATTTAGTTGCTATGTCGTTTATCAATCAGATATCTTATCCGTAACAGGTAAGTGATAACCGATGTAAATATGCACATACGAAATGATTTATCTGAGGGTAACACTTGATATTTTATTTTGTTGATTTAATACGTGATAAGGATAACCTAACCAATATGAAAGATTTTAACAAAAGTTAATATGATAAGTTTTCATAACAACAGAAGCGGCAACACTATTTTTGGAATGTATGTCAGTCTGAAATCTGAATGCGGTTGATAAATGTTTATGTTTATAATATTAGTATAGTTTAGTATAGATATACTTAAGTATATTATTTTTAATAAATCTTGTAAACCTGACTGTTTTGTATTGAAATAAGAAAACTATGGACACACATACTTTTAAAATTAAAAATCTAAGAATCTAAATCTTAGAATATTGAAGTAGATACAAAGTTCCAGAATTAACAGGATTCATTATTTTAAGGCTCTATCACACGCGTCGTACATAAGGAACCGATACACGCGGTCGTACGAGCGACTCGAGTTCCTGGGCGACGCGATCCTCGACTTTCTCATAACGTCGCACATATACGAGATATCCCGGGACCTCAAGCCCGGAGATCTCACGGATCTGAGGTCCGCACTCGTCAACAACGTTACCTTCGCGTCGTACGTCGTGAAGTTGGGACTGCACAAGTGAGTATGACTCATTTAAAATAAAATACAATAGTAAATTAACCCATAATTTATTTTTTAATTAAAAATATACAATGGATAAGTTATCTATACAATGTTTTGGTCCTTGTCTGTCAAGCGACTTTTCCATCGTATCAGGCTACAAAACATTGTATAGCTTATCCATAGTTCAAATATTATTATTAGTAAGGGGGTGAGTATTTAAACTAGTTAAATAAATAAATATATATCTATGGACACTTCAGACAACGTCAATCTGGCCCCGTGCTAAGTATCCGAAGAACTTGTGTTACACGTACCAGAAAACGGGAAGTATATTTTAATACTTTTATACTATACGTATATTTAAATTTTTTATTATATTATACACATATTTAATACACATCCATGACCCAGGAACACAGAAAAACTTTTAGTTCGTTCGGCGGGATTCGAACCCGCGACGTTGAATCGACAAGAGCTTGTAGGCCTCTCCAAATTAAAAATTAAGTTATTGTTGTAAGGGCCTGTTTTATAACAAAGTCTTCTAATAAGTGTCGGATAGGTTATTCGGAAGTTATGTCGCTGCTTACTTTATATTTAGAGCGACAGAGAGAAACATACAAATAAACAATCTTACATTTACATATCGGCAAACTGTGAAACAGGTCCTTAATAAAATAAATGTTTTAACATAAATCTAAAACTGTTGGCGTGAATACGTCTTTAATATTCTAATAGTAAAGTGAAAAACGAAGGGTAACACAATCATACAGTTTGATGATTAGCCACATAACTATCATCCCCATCAAAATAAATTTCACCACTGCAATTACACAAAATAAGTGAGGACTGTGATGCATTGCACGCATTGAAAGGGGAAGTACTACCATTTTTACCCGACTACGGCGAAGCCAAAAGGAAGGCTAATGACTAGACATCGGATTATATGCATTGACATGTTTGCATAATATGCAAATGCATATAATTCTATTTTTATAGTGTTATTGCATATTTTGGTCCTTTTTTATTGACAGTGCTTATTTCTGTAGTTATTACATGTTAGGCGCGTTGTAATAAGCACGACACGTCCACCTCGTTCACACTAAGCGAGCGCCATAGATGATAAATATTATACCTAGAGCGAGCGCACTGAAATCTGAATGCATTCTACAACATCGTAGTTATCGGCGCGCTCGCTAGGTGTTAGCGGGATCGGCGAGTCGGTGGGAAGGGTTTCACTCACTGCTTTACTGACGCATTTAACGCAATTTAATTATTTGCGTCTCGCTGTATTTGTTCTTATTTTTGTTGAAATAATGCCGCCAGTGAAAAAAAAACAAAATTTAATGGAATCCTGGATAAAAAATTATCCAGGCCAATTTACGACTGATGACACTGTGATTTTCTGCATATATTAAGTATATGTATGTATAATATATAAAAATAGTGTGAAAATAATCGTAAATCCCAATAATAAAAGGGTTTTTTGATTGTGCATATTTTGTGCATATTTCATCCTTTATTAGTGCATATTCGCATGTATATTGGCAATTTGATAGTGCATATAATCCGATGTCTACAGTAATGACTTTGGAAGTATATGTATGTTTGTTCCACCGTAGCGCCTAAACTACTTTTCCTATTTTAATGAATAAGGTGTCAACAGATTCGTAATAATATCCCGGCTTTATTTATGTAGTCGGGTTATAGTTTTTTTTTAATATTGTAGTTATTAAATTAATTTTACTGCTAATATCCTCGTACCTACATAACAACAAGGGCTTAAAGGACGATGGGCATTGTGGTCTATCCAGTCTACACAATACACACAGCTATATGTCGTTAGAAAGGTCTCTTGTTCAATTTTATTTCTTTGTATGGCTATAAAAGTGTAACAATTGGGCGTTTTTATTTAATGTAATAAATTTTTCAGATACCTATGCAGTGAGTTAAACCCGGCTTTAGATAATTCCATAATGAAATTCGTGGAACACCAGGAACAGAGAAACCACGAGATTATTGAGGACGTATTGTACTTAATAGATGAAACGGACTGCAATATCGCCGAATATGTGGAAGTGCCAAAGGTATAATATTATATTCATCATGATCTTGTACAAACATGCCCATATCTGGCTGTTATTGCATGATTGAGATAAACAATCATCATAAATGGACCAGGAAACGAGCAGACGGAACGCTTTTCGGTAAGTGTTTATCGCCGGCCATGGCCAGCCGCCTCTTGCGTGCCTGGGCCTCGGGTAACCTCACTCACCCGGCAAAAAGAAAAAGCAAGTTTTATTTAACGCCGGTTTTCTGTAAGGACGTACTGTTTGTCCATTAGAGCATGACTCTCGTCTCATCATAATATGTAATTTACAGGTGCTAAGCGACATATTCGAGTCGCTAGTCGGCGCAATGTATCTGGACAGCGGCGGCGACTTGCTCGCGATATGGCGGGTCGTGTACCGTATCATGTACAAGGAGATAGACACGTTCACGAAATGCATACCGAAACAGCCCGTGCGCGTGTTGCACGAGAATATGCACGCGTGCGCCAAGTTTGGGTGAGTTCAATGTGTACAATATTCAGTTAATAACTTAGTACGTGGTATATTATAGTAAAACTCGGAGCGAGCAGATAGCCTGCCCACAGGCAGCGACTACCGCCGGCAATAGACAGTTTATTTTTATTATAATGTCTATGGACGCTTCACACCACGACAATTTGGCCCCGTGCTAAGTATCCGAAGAACTTGTGTTACGGGGAAACAGACAACGGGAAGTATATTTAATACTTTTATACTATACATGTATTTAAGATTTTTACTATGTTATAATCATATTTAATACACATCCATGAGTCATGACCCAGAAACAATGAAAACCTCGGCGGGATTCGAACCCGCGACCTCCGGTTTGAGCGCTGACGAGCTAACCGCAGAGACACCGTTCAGTTGCAAATGCGTTGCATGTTAAAAGGGCTCGAAAGTCGGTTTTCTTTAAAACCGCCGCATCACTCAGATTGAGCAGGTCTATTCATGCCGAAGCATGCTTCTTTGTCATGAAACTTTTTAGGTTTAATAGTAATAATAATAAAAACATTTATTCGACAAAATAAGACATTACATGTTTAGATTTACGCTATAAAACACAATAACATGAAATAAACTAACATAATACAAGAAAAAAAAAACAAAACATATTATACAATACATACATGGTACAATAAACAAATACAGAAATAGGTACCTACTCATTGATAAAAAACTTGAGAGGTGTCAAGGGACACCCGGATGAATATAAATGATAATGAAGAATTGAAGCCTATATTGAAAGAATATATTACATATATATATATATATATAAATATATATATATATATATATATATATATATATAAATATATATATATATATATATATATATATATATATATATATATATATATATATATATATATATATATATATATATATATATATATATATATATATATATATATTAGACCTTATAATATCAGCTATATATGCCAGTGAACGTCCCGTGAAAATCGGTCTAGCCGTTTCAGAGATTAGCCGGAACAAACACACAGACTGACAGACGGACAGAAAAATGTTTACAATTTATATTTTATTGTAAGCACCGATCATACTTTTAAATGCATTAAGTGAAAATAAAAGCTGTTAATTTGAAATTACAAACAGACACTTCAATTTTGTTTATTTGTTTTGTATAATATATTATATTATACAAAACAAATACCTAAGGCGCGGCTCGCTATAGGCCGACCGTTTAACTCGCGTATCGCCTGCGCGGTAAGAAGGGGAGTGGGGGCGGGTAACGCTACACACGGAGTCAATAATCCAAAGATTTATCTCAAGATAGATATTTTGGCAAAGAATAAAACAATAGGTTTTTTAAGTATTTATTTTTTAAGTTTTACAAATATTTTGCTAATTGCTTCTTGGGTATAAAATCATAAAATATTAATTAACTCCGTTATGGAAATATACTCTGTAGAACTATGATCTTGTTTTCTGGTTTTAAAAAAGGAATATACATTGTATGCTATTTGTTTAGCTTGCTTGTTAATTTTGTTCGCAAAACTGGAAGAGCGATTCATCTTGAGATTTATCCTGGCAAGTCATATACCATGTGCGTTTATGTCCAAGCGTCCGTAACAAAAACACCAACCACGCGCTGCGAGCCCAGCCAGCGCACTGCCGCGCTTGACATAAGCTCTCTGCTCCGCGTACCCACCCGCTAACATCTCTCCCCGCTGCCTTCACACCGCGAAATGCAAAATTCTACATTATTGTCAAGGTGATAAGGTCGTTTTTTGTATCATTCTTAATAGTCGTTATTACATTGTGATTTCGAGTGGCAAAAAGTGTCGTGCCAATCAATCCGTCTAGCCTCAATACAATTCGCAACGCGCCATAAGGAACTTCGTTCCAAAAACGTGCGGATAGGAAGGTAGGTAGTGTAATGTGAAATGTCCTGTTGCCGAAATGGAGATCACTCAGGCGTATCACCGCGATGTGAACACCACAGTGCCTGGTATTATGTGAGTCCATTACCTTTGTCATTTGAAGTACAGATTTACACTCAGCAACAGCATTTAGAAAGTTACATAAATACATAAACGAGAGAAAGATAAATTATATTATGGGATGCTATATATATAAATAGTGTGTCCCACTGCTATGGACAATGCAGCGATCACGCCACCCGCGCCCTCCGCACGCCCCGCACACATTTCCCATAGTGACTACAGTTATGTTGCAAGGGGCAGACGCGCGCAATGCTAGCCAAGTAGCCACCATAGCCCTGTCCATACCAATTACTTACAATATTATGTTCCTTTATTTCAATTTATCAACGCTTTTTTTTTTTCAGGGACCCAAAAGTGAGTGACGCGGAGATACCGAAGGTGATGGTTCCTGTGACGTTTAGCAAAGATGGCCGTCAGCATACGGTGTACGGCGTGGGTAATAACAAGCAACAGGCGAAGCGAGCGGCGGCCAAGCTGGCGCTGAAGCTGTTGTCCTAAAGTATCCTTAGACTATCCTACTGTTGCATTATGTGAAAGTTTGTGAGGATCTCATGTGCGTGGCTCTTTCACGTTTTGATGAAACTTTACAGCAATATAGCTAATACATTAGAATAACGAGTAAGTAGG
The DNA here is from genome assembly GCA_963565745.1 of Phengaris arion. NCBI lineage: Eukaryota > Metazoa > Arthropoda > Insecta > Lepidoptera > Lycaenidae > Phengaris > Phengaris arion. The sequence continues at coordinate 12,734,029 of OY751445.1, read as the reverse complement.
CTATAATTTAAGATATCGTGTAAAACCCAAATTCAACGCGGGCGAAACTGCGGGCATAATCCAATATTATATCATATTGTATAGTGCAAAATTATATAATATATTAAGATTATTTGGATCTGAGCAGTTTCAGATAATCTAAAATTGAACTAAAAGATTGAATTCGACCATATTAAGGGATTGTAACTATTGTATGTTAATCATTGTCCAAGAAATGCAATGGTTAGGATGTAATAGATTTTGTTATTATTGTTATTCAAAGAACTCGAAGTATTTAGTCATCAAACAGATTTTAATTAAATTTCAATCATTATTCTTTTCTGTTATATACTTTGTCTTTTGTATTTGTCAGAAAGTGAAAGAACTTTAACTGTGTGTAACCAGTAAGTCTGGGACTCTGGGACTATATTGTCCGGAAAGAATATCCCCGACCGGAGAAAATTCAGAGCGCTGAAGTTAGAACTCAGGAGCGTCGATTTTTTAAATGGCTGCCATGTTTTCGATTTTTAACTCTATTGTATTAGTACGGAGTTCCATTTTCAGTGCTCTGAATTTTCTCCGGCCGGAGAAATTCCGGAAAATATAGTCCTATACTTAGTATGCTTATATCATTTTAAATATGGAGTTTTATAGTATTTTAATTATTTACTCAATAGCTTATAACTAAATACTAGTAGGATGTATGTAGAATATAATGACTGTAATTATTTTAGGGTTAACAATAATGAGCCGTTTTCCTTTTGGAACGAAGTTCTTTATCGCGCGTTGCGAAAGGGGGCTAGACGGAAAAAATTAAGACTAAAAGTTGTAACGACACCTTTTGCTATAGTTGTAAGCCGTGCGCGTGTTTCTCTCTCTCTCTCTCTCTCACTCACTCACTTATTACTAAAATTGAGCCTACTGATTAAGTTTATATTACATTATATTTGTTAATAATTAAAAAAATATTATTATAACTTAAAAAAAAAAACATTTATTACAATTCCTTCACTAATTAATCGAAAGGAACTTCGTTCCATCCGGGTGTCCCTTGACACCTCTCAAGATTTTTTTAGTTTTGATCTCCATAAGAGATGGAGGCACGGTCGGGTTTTAAGAGATACAGACATTAATTATGATATAGAAATTTGTCCCTGAAATTAATATCAGACGGTTCACTCAAATGAATGCAAAATAAAAACCGGACAAGTGCGAGTCGTACTCGCGTACGAAGGGTTCCGTACTAATTTCGAGCACTAGTATTTATATCGAGCAAAAAAACAGAAAAATCAAGTTTTCATAAGGGAGATATTTATTTTTATAGAGCATATACAACTCAATATTCAGTGAATATTTCAAACGTCTACGTATTGACGTTATTAATATCGAGCAAAAAATGGCAAATAGTCACGTTTGTTGTATTTATTTTATGTTTTATTGTATTAGCCGAATTTTATTAGAAAAACATCTGTGAAAGTTTCAAGTGTATAGCTGTCACAGTTCACGAGATACAGACAGACGGACGGTCAGCGATGTTTCTGTAATTCCCGTTTTTAGGGTTCCCTAGTTCACGTCTCGGAACCCAAATAGTTTCGTCATGTCCGTCCGATCGTCCCGTCTTCGGCTTACAGTCCAAACGGAAAAGATGAATGAGAACCAGAAAGATGAAACTTTTCATGGATATGTGATTTTACCACGTTGACAGTGCTAAAATAAAATCACGTTTTTTTTGTGGTGCGTAAAGTGAGTACATAAAGTGGGAATGTTTGTGTTATTTAGGTATCTACTTGCGAAATATCCAACTATAAAGAGCTTTTTTTTTTTGTTAAAATAGGACGACGCCCTCTAAAAGCTAAACGGCTCGCTCGAAAATTCTAAAAACAATCATGATTTTCACATCATGATAATCACATGACCGACCATCATGATGGTCGGTCATGTGATAAACTTTGAACGAAAACAAACGGAACTCTATTCTATGCGTGGCCGCACTTGGCCGGTTTTAGTCTTTGGGCAAGGAACATGAATTTTGTTTATCTAATTATTTTTGCTTATTTTTCTTATTTAGCATGTTTTAAAAATTACTTTAACGAAAATTTTGCCCTTTCGTTATATGTAACAATTTTAGATACCCAGAAATGGTGCTTACTAGCGCCATCTAGCGAATACGATGCAAATTGCTGGAAAACGGCACATTCTGGTTACACTTTATTTTAAGGCACAATTTTATTTGCATTTATCCATTTACATTTTTTAGATATACAAACTACTCATATAGTGCATGCCAAAATTATTGTAATTTTAGATTTGTAGTGAAGTGTAAGAAACTTATAAAAATATTTTAGTAGGTACCAAAATTTGATTAATAATAAAAAAGTCAGAAATTATTATATTTATAAATATATTATTAAATATAAATAAAATTTAATAATAGGGATAACTCAAACGGACGGAACCCTTATAAAAATACCCTGTATATATCATAATTATATAATCATAATTGATGAAATAACAAATTTCATCAATTTATATTCATAATTAGATACAGAAGCTAGAAGGGCGGACCGACTGACAGACGAACGGATGAACAGAGCGAAACTATAGGAGTTCCTTGACTACAACGGAACCCTAAACTAAAAACACATATTTCGACACTCAAGGGAATCCGAATCAATAGGGTACTTCCCGTTGACCTAAAACAATGATTTTTGACAAGTAACACCAATACAAAAAAACTGAAAACTGCACATATATTTTTCTTAATATATGGACGCTTCCACACCACGTCAATCTGGTCCCTTGATAAGTTTTCGAAGAACTTTTGTTACGGGTACCAGACAACGGAAATATATTTATTACTTATTGAAGGTACACATATTTAAGATTTTTATTACATTATACACATATTTAATACACATCCATGACTCTGAAATTCAGAAAAATTTTTGTTCTTTTTTTAAATAATATAATAAAAAAAATAGAGAAAAATATTATAAGTTGAAGCTACCAGTTCAAATGGTCTCATAAAAAGGCTTGATGTAATTTGTCAGCATTCCAAATCATTTGTTTCTGTCCCATATTTTTTTATTTAAAACGTCAAAATAATATTTCTCCATACAAACTTTCATCAGACACATTCCCACTACTGCAACCAACCCCAAAACCTTATATAAGATATGATCTTATGGGTACCCGACACATGCTAGGGACATGCTAAATCTGTCTTGGGACCCGAACGAAATTAATTAGAAGAAAGGTTGGTGTAGTAGTAAGAATTCCAGATTCCTTTCGCAAACAAAGCGACCTCGATTCCTGAACTATTTATACTTACTTTGTACGCAACCCTCAGCGGGCGTATCCAACTCGCTCTTGTCCAGATTTATATAATTATACCCCCTTACTAATAAAAAGATTTACACAACGGATAACTTACAGAACGTTGCTGTCTTTGTCTGATGCATTGGAAAATTCATTTAACAGACGAAGACGGCAACGTTGTTTAAGTTATACATTGTGTAGTCTTTTTAATAGTAAGGAGGATAGTATTTTATGGTTTTTCGTTTCCTACAAAAATTGGCTTAAGTAGATTATAAAGCTTGGTTGATATGCAGGGTATGTATGATGTAATTTGTAAAGTGCGGTCGCGGAGCACGTAGAATTTCGTTCACTGACTCATCGCTACTTGTATTTTCCACTCGCGCACGATAATATTGTTATCGCGTTAACACTGGGTAGGCGATAGGAATATATTAGTGCGCGATCGAAAGAGACAAATAATGAGTCGATCTATGACGTTCTACGTGCTCCGCGACCGCACATTAGTGAGGTCAGATGGGGTAAGATCGAAGATAATTTATTTTAATCTCTGGGGTAAGAAGAACTTTGTTTTTATCTCTGAGGTAAAAAGTACTTTTTGCGTGGCACTGGCTGTCTTATCCTGTTTTACCCCATCTGACTATATGCCGTTGTTACCGCAAACTTTCCACCATAGTTTAAAATTACTTGACATTTTGAATACAAGGTTCGTAACTATAACTATATAGTTATATAATTTTAAGTTAAGTTTTAGATGTTACTTACATAATATAGGTATATTATGTAAGTAACATCTAAAACTGTTGCATTAGCGCTTTATCAAATCCGTACAATACTTATTAAAATATATTTTTAACCGTTTCTATTATTCGTTATCCACTGTTTTTTAACCGACTTCCAAAATAAGGAGGCGGTTATACGTTCGGCTGTAGGTTTTTTTGTGTGTCCAACGATAACTCCGCCGTCTGTTGACCGATTTTCAAAATTCTTTTTTGATGTAAAGGGTATTATACTTCGAAGTTGGTCCCGTTTTAACAAAAGTGGTGACTTGATGATGGGATCCATGAGGAATCGAGGGAACTCTTCAACATTTATATGGACACGTATAGTGATTTCGACTTTTTCTGAAGTACCTAACCCAAGCATATGCTTCCAAAAAGAAAGATTTTGCACCAAGGTTATACCCTGGATCCAAAAGTACTGAACAGAACACTTCAGTCTTTAAAGATAAGCGTTTGGAAATTCCAACATTGTTTAAAGAACTGCAAGCATATGCTATTATGTAGCTTACAGTCATCATCATCATCATCATCATCTTATATACAATACCTAATGTAAGCTTGGCGCATATTCACACACACAGTTACACAGTCGATCGTTTATTTTAAACGTTCTTAAAATGTATTAATAATAATTTTAAAAAGATCACTATATATATATATATATATATATATATATATATATATATATATAGTGATATTTTAAATATATATATATATATATATATATATATATATATATATATATATAATATATATATAGGTATATATTTAATTTATATTTAATTATATATAATTTAACCGACTTACTAATAATAAAACTTATTTTCTAAATAATTTCCGTTTTTAATTTGGCTAAAATTTTGATGAGTTTTATTTCATACTTTTGACGTGACGTCTTATAATTCGATCGAGCCGGCTGCACGCACGAAAGAACATGACTCATGCGGCGTTACCTCGCTCTGAGGCGTTCCATTGTTGTCCCGTTCAACTATCGTCAGTAAACCGTAAACCGACTTTACAGACAACCGATTTTATTTTACTTTGGAAGTCGGATAAAAAATAAAAATATATTTAACGATATATATATATATAAACATAATCCCCCTTACTAATAGAAATATTTGTACAATATCTAATAATAAGCTATACAAATATTTTTGAAGTGAAACTACTTTATCGACGTATAGGAGAAATTTTATAGCAATGTAAAAAATTCTAAGTCACATTTTTCCGTTACGCGCCATATTTATTCATGATTTTTCTTTCGTTGTGTAATACAAATAAGATATGAGTAATTTAAAATTCTAATGTCAGATACGCGTAGCGCTAACTGCGCTGGCACTTGGATTTTTGACCAATTGGTCTCTGGTTCGAATCTCGGTCAGACGAAATATTTTTATTTCTTTTTCTTTTATAATTTTTGAAGCCAAACATTTTTTATTTTAAATGATTGTATTTTATTGTTGAGAGTATTTTTGGATTTAAAAAAAATAATGAATGATGATTCACTTCTGCTAAGTGTACTCTGTACATGTCATTTCTTTTTTTATTAGTAAGGGGTAATATATTTAAGTTATCTTAACAATACGCAGTCAAGATAAATTTTTCTACAGTACATTAATGTCTATATTTATTTTAAAATTTTGAGTGTCTGTGACTGTTCGTGACTAAACTGACTAAAAGTTGTTTTACAAGCTTTATAGTGTCAAATTTTATAATGAATAGTACCCAGAAAATATTGTAGAACTTATTGAAATTCATTCCTTTGTAGAGTAAATTAATTTTAATCTTTTCAATATGTTAGAGATCTGACTTATTATTTTATATTTTGTCAATTTTATAATAAAAATATTGAAATTATAATACATTTTTTATTTTATTTCATCAAAAGTAGGTACATAATAATATGGTTAAGGTACTTTAAGACAAATAAAATAATGTGAATTAGTTTAGTTTATCTTTCTAAACTCTGAAATCTGCATTCTTTTTTCACGTTATTATTGTGACCTAATGCTGGGTAAAATATATTATCATTCGGTTAAAAATACACGCAGTATAAGCTTTTAAACCAAAGAAAATCTTACTTTTTTGATAAACAAGTGTGCCAACCGTGGAGCTGATAAAAAAAAAAGGAAACGGGACACTTTCGAAGTTTGACATCAACTTTCATTGCTTTTTTCTGCTCTATATCTAATAAATATGTTACTTAATTGCTTCCTGTAGTCTGTACTTTTGTTTACAACGCATTATAAGCTAAGTTTTAAACAGAAAATCTACAAAAAGTAAAAATAAAACTACCATGACCCGATTCACCTTCGCTCTGAGGTCAATTGGGTCGTGTATAGGGTTAATCGAGTTTTTTGATAGGGCTGGCACTTACTTGAAACAACAAATCGATTCAAAAAATCCTTATAATAATATAAATTTTATGAAAACATGCAGTATTCGCGTAATTTACACGAATACTACATGTTACGCGGCGTACCTAACATTATATTTTCAAAACCATTCTGCTAATAGCGCTTGACAATCTTCGTTTTTCTATGGAAATGACAGCTGGCGATGTATGAAAAACGACGATTGCCGAGGACTATTAACAACATGGTCGCGTACAATAAATTTACCCACAGTCGTCCCATTTTGTTCAAGTTTGTCCTTTTACACCCCGTAATTCGGTCCCGTTTCCCCCATTTTTTCCTTAAATTTCCCTCAGAGAGATTTTGTTCAGGTATTGAAAAAAAGAATCCATTATGTCTTAATCGAAACCTGAAAAACTCATACTATAACGAGTGCACTGGAGACCGTGTCTTCTCGCTCGCACCACAGTGCAAACGCGCCGCTGGTCAGCAACGCGTCAGGATAAGTTTCCTGCGGGTCGCGTTCGACGCGCTCTCGCCAGACTTCTTCAGTAGTATTACATAACATCTATGCCAGACTCCCGTGCGCTACTGATCTGTAGCTGCCTATTGGTCCTGCGTATCCAGATACCACCGCTTACGATCCACGCTACAGAGTGAGACGCACTGAGAAGTATTATCCGTCTCACTCGCACGATCCACGTCACCAGAGACAGAGACGCGGTGTCGTCCATCTCACTCCTACATCGGCGCGCACCTTGTCATTGGTCACAAGAATATGACATACACCAGCGTGAATCAATACCCCCTAATATAATATATTATAAGCTCACTATTCTAATTGAATATTGGTTCCCCCACCACCGCCTACGGCCACATCTCTTATGGCCGAGGCCAACGATCCCACCCCCCGTCCCTCGTCATCCACAGTCCCCGCCTCCTCTGCACGAAAACAGAGGACCAGAAAGAGGACAAAGAAGAAAGGCCCCAAGTCCGTTACCACCTCTGCGGCAGCAACGGACTCCGAATGTGAGCCCCTCGCACTTCCGCTCCCTAAGGTCGATACCGTTCTGTCGGCCCCCCCCTTACCCCAGCGCACCCCGCGCCCCCCGCGCACTTCCCGTGCGCCGCACAAGGTTCCGGCGGCCACTACAACTACCGAAGTGGCTGAGGTTGCTACCGAACCCGCCAACCCAGCAGTTGCTGCCGCCACCCTGCCAGCAATCGCCCCACCACTTTTCCAGCGTCGTTCCAGGAGAGAGGCCCCCGAGGCCCCTGAATCCACCGCTGAGCTAATCTACGCTCTCTTCTCCCTGGCCATGGATATCTTCTCCAAAATTCAGGCCGGGGAAGACATTTTCAAAACTCTCTTGTCGGCCCTCCCTCGCCGCAAAGCTCATTTCTAAATGGCTCCCCACGCCCCAAACGCATTGAAAATCGTTCACTGGAACGTCCGAGGGGTTCGCGGGAAAGTGGCCTCGATCCGTCTCCTCCTTCGGGAGTACGAGATAGACATCGCCCTCCTGAGCGAAACCCTTCTCTCCCCCCCGGACCGATTTGCTGTCCCTGGGTATGTAATATACAGACAAGACTACCTTGGAGGAGACCGAGTGTGTAGAGGCCTCGCTGTCTTGGTCGGCAGGAGGCTCCTCCACCAACTCCTCCCTACCCCCGCGGTGTCATCCCTTTATGCGCTGGGCATCGAAGTGGCACTCGGCACCCACCGCACTCGCATATTTGCGTGCTACAAGCCCCCGGGGTCACATTTAGATATCTTCGACATCCACAGGCTCATATCAGATGAGCCGACTGTGATTGCCGGAGGTCTAAATTGTAAGCACCCCGAGTGGGGCTCTCGCACGACAAATGCGGACGGTAGACGTCTGCTCGCCGACTCTGTGCAGGCCGGGTATACGGTGGTGGGCACTTACACCCCAACCCACTACCCGGAGCAATCCTCGCACTCGCCAGACGTCTTAGACGTCGCTATTACCCATCGCGTCGCAGGCGACCTCCACCAGGAGGTACTGGACATGGCCCATGGCTCAGACCATCTCCCGGTCCTGGCCATTGTACGAGCATCCCCGGTAAGTGTTCCCCCTCCTCCTACTTACCCAGTCCGCGACTGGGACGCTTTCTCCTTGCAGCTGCACGGAAACACGCCAAATTTCCCGGTGAACTCTGCAGAAACCGTCGAATCCATGACGGTGCAGCTCACCGGGGCGATTGCAGCTGCAATGGATGCGGCCACCCAACCGCCCACCCGCCGCCAACATAAGCGGCCCCCCCTACCTCGCCACCTAACGAACCTGATTGCCGAGAAGAAGCGCCTGCGACGACGATGGCAGCTCACCCGATGCCCAGCGATAAAGACGCAGCTCAACCGCCTCACCGCAGAGGTAAGATCCCATCTAGATATCCTCCACGCGGAAAACTGGACCCGACGCATCCAGGAGGCGGGTGAGGACTGGCCCTCTTTACACCGCTTTTGCCGCAGTCTTACCAGAGCCACTGCCCCCGTTTACCCCCTGCTCCACCCCGACGGGAACCTAAGGTACCGTGCAGAGGACAGAGCAGAAATTCATGCCGAACACCTCGAGCGCCAGTTTTCACCACTACCAACGACCGCAACGGACCACATCCGCACGGTCTCCGAGGAGGTAAAGGTGTTCCTACTTTCCCCCTCCACCCTCCCTCCCTTCTCCTTCTCTCCGAGGGAAGTACAGAAGACCATCTCACGCCTCAAACCAAAGAAGGCCCCCGGAGCAGACGGAATTCCCAACTCTGCCCTTCGACACCTACCTTTCAGGACGGTAGCCGCCCTGACCCGCCTGTTCAACGGAATCGTCAGGACCGGCCACCTTCCCACCACCTGGAAGTTGGGGATAATCACCACTATCCCCAAACCCCATAAAAACTTGAGAAGGGCAGAGGGCTACCGCCCCATAACCCTCCTCTCAACCCTCTCCAAAACCTTTGAAATCCTTCTCCTTAAGCACCTCTTGCTCCCGAACCTTCCTCCTCGTGAGGACCAATTCGGTTTCAGGTCGGAACTAAGCACCACCCTCCAGCTGGTAAGAGTCATCCACCATCTGTCCGTTGCGGCGAATAAGAAGGAATCTTCGGTCGCAGTATTCCTCGACATGGAAAAGGCATTCGACTGTGTTTGGCATGAAGGTCTGCTCTTCAAGCTCATCCGAGCCAACGTCCCACCCCCTCTGGTAAGGCTTGTGGCATCCTTTCTCTCCGGCCGCTCCTTTAAGGTTCGAGTCGACGGCGTCCTCTCTGGAGAGCGCCCCATCACCGCCGGCGTTCCTCAGGGCAGCGTGCTCTCCCCGGGGCTATATAACTTTTATGCCAGTGACGTTCCCAAAGACCCTGGCACCACCGCAGCGTTATACGCCGACGACACGGCGTTTATAACCAGCTCTCTGACACCAGACCACGCCGCCCTGAAGCTTCAAAGGACGCTGGACCTTCTCCCTGACTGGCTGAGCAACTGGCGACTGTCTGTAAATGCAGGTAAGTCCCAGGCGCTCGCCGTCACCACGAGAAGGGGGTTCCCAGCTCCTCTGAAGATCGGAGACGCCGAAATACCATGGGGGAGGACGGCGAAATATCTAGGGGTCGTCATAGATCGCCGTCTCTCCATGGTCGCCCAGCGCCAGACAGCCGTGGCAAAGGCCAAAGCGGCTACCGCGCAACTGCGCCCCGCCTTCTCATCTTCACAGATCCCCCTCAACATGCGGACGGCCTTGTACCAAACTTACATTAGGTCCCGCCTCACCTACGCAGCACCTGCGTGGCACCACCTGCTCTCTGCACTCCAGAAGAGGTCGCTGCAGAGAGCCCAGAACCGGGTGCTGCGCTACATTGTGGGCGCCCCCTGGTACGTCCGCAACTCCACCATCGAGAGGGATCTCAGGATGGAGAGCGTGGAGGCCTTTGTGGCCCGGCTCGCCACTAACTTATTCGCGCGAGCGGATGCCTCGCGCCTGGTCGAGCTGACCGACCTGGCGCCCTGGCACGCCCGCCCGCCCGACCGCCACATTCTGCCGAGGGATGTTGTCCCTCCGGCAGACCCAGCGGAGCCCCGCCACCCCCGAAGAGGAGGAGCCCCGGCGCAATGATGCGCCACCCCGCCCTCGAATAGGAGGAGCCCAGGCGCTTGACGCGCCTCCATGCCCCCGAACACCCAGACCTAGAAAAATGTGAACATGTTTTCGTACGAATCGACGCTGTGAGAAAACCGCTTCAGCCGCCGTACGAAGGACCGTTTCGTATACTTAAACGAAATAGCAAGTTCTATACGATACTCCGAGCCGGACGAGAAGCCGTCGTATCAATTGACCGCTTGAAGCCTGCCTACACCATAAACGAAGACAAAGAGGGACAACAACGAGACGACGTGAAACAATCGCGAACCGGGCGAATCATCAGAGCTCCGGTACGTTTCACTTGAAGGGGAGTCCTGTAGCTGCCTATTGGTCCTGCGTATCCAGATACCACCGCTTACGATCCACGCTACAGAGTGAGACGCACTGAGAAGTATTATCCGTCTCACTCGCACGATCCACGTCACCAGAGACAGAGACGCGGTGTCGTCCATCTCACTCCTACATCGGCGCGCACCTTGTCATTGGTCACAAGAATATGACATACACCAGCGTGAATCAATACCCCCTAATACGCCGCTATAGATCTGACTAGATGATATTATATTCACTTATTCCGACCATGGCCGACCGTGGTTCGCGGCCACACAGCCGCGACCGCCCCAGCCATTCCCGCGCCAGCTCAGTTGCGTCGCGCAGCGGACCGTCATCACGGTCCAGCTCGCGCACGTCAGAGCGCGCGTACCAATCAGCCACCGAGCCCAGCTTGAGCGGTACGGATACCGCTCGCCCCGGGCCGCCTTCGGCATTCTCGCGGGGGTGTACTTACACCCCCCCCGCCCCAATGCCTTCCGACGGCGCCCCGCCGCGAGTCTGGGCCCCCACCCCGCCCAGCCAAAAAGGGTTCGGCCTCACCGCCGCGCCCCGCGCGCCCTTCGACGGAGGTGTGCACCCCTCGCCACCCTCCAACAGCCGCCGCAGTGAGCACTAAGCTCACGTTCACCGCCTCGCCGACATCACCGCCCCAAGAAGACCGTCGTGCGGTAAGTGCCCCTGCTCCGAGGGCCCCCGCTCCGGCCCCCTCGTCGAGCAGCATGCCTCCGCCCCCTGCCCCCCCTGCGCAGGTCACCAAACGGCAGCGACAAGATGCACCATCCGACATCTCGCCGCCTGCCAAGCGCGCCGACCGCCCGGCTACCTACGCCGCAGCGACCACCGCCCCCGCGCCGTCCGGATCGCCTGTGGCCTCTACCTCTAGGGCCCCCTCGCCGATGGACGCCAGTACGGTAATTGTTACACATGCAGCGAACGCGACCTCACCGCCGCCGAAACCAGCCCCCCGATGCCCTCCCATCATAGTGGAGAAGCTGGAAAACTGGGTTGACCACTTCAGCCGCCTCAGGGACCTCCTGGGGCACCCTCCAAATGCGAAGACGTACGGCCTGGGGGTAAAATTCACCCCTCAGGGAGAGAACGAGTATCGGTGCGTGCAGCGGTACCTGGATGACCTAAGCGAGTCCGCCCAGGTCAGCTGGTACTCGTACGCGCTGCCCCAAGACCGCGGTTTAAAGGTAGGCATCCACGGCCTACCAGTTAGCACGCCCACAGAGAGGATAGCAGCAGACCTCACCGCCAAAGGATTCGAGGTGGAGCACGTCTCCCGAATCCTCGCCCGGAAGGACCGCCCCGGGTGCGCCTACTTCGTACTACTGAAGCGCACCCCGAACCTGGTACCAGGCATCTACCAGGTGACCGAAATTTTGAACATGCCTAACCTCAAGGTGGAAGCCTGGCGCGGGAAGAGTGGCCCTGCCCAGTGCCACCGATGCCAGCAGTTCAGGCATTCCAGCCGTAACTGTCACCGCAAGCTGGCGTGCGTCAGATGCGGCGAGGAGCACGCCGCCGCCGACTGCCCCCGACCTAAAACCGATGAGCCCATTTGCGTGAACTGCAAGGGGCCCCACCCCGCAAACAACCGAAACTGTCCGGTCTTCCGACGGGAGGCCAGAAACCGTCAGGCGGGCCCCATCGCCCGCACTACCCGGACCACAAACCGGGTACGGACAAATCGGGTAAGTGACGCCCCCACCATCTCTGAGAGAGAGGTTCCCCCCCCGCCGCCCTCCGCCACTTCTCTAATGGCGGAGGCCAATGACCCCACCCCCCGTCCCGCCGCATCCGCCGCCCCCCCCTCGGCCCGGAAGCAGCGGAAACGGACTAGGACTAGGACCAAGAAGAGCCGACCTCTACCGCCGCCACGGACTCGGAGTACAAGCCCCTCCCCCTCCCCCCTGTTGAAACAGCCCCGCCGGCTGAAGAGGCCATCCTATCGCCCCCCCCCCTCCCGCAGCGTACCCCGCGCCCACCGCGCCCTTCGCGCACCAAACGCACTGTCCAGCCGGTCACCAAACCTGAGGTGACCGAGCTCTCCACCGAGCCCGCAAACCCGGCGATCTCCGCCATTTTGCCCCCTCGTGCCCCCCCTTCTTCTCGTCGCCGAGAGTCCCCCAGGACCACGGCTCAGCTTTTACAAGCTCTATTCTCCCTGGCCATGGATGTCTTTAATAGAATCCTGGCCGGGGAAGAAATCCTCCCAACCCTCTTAAGGGTCCTCCCCGAGGGGGCCTCCATCTTTGCAAAATTACTTTCGCAATGGTTTCCCACGCCCCAGTCTTAAAGTTTGTCCACTGGAACGTCCGGGGGGTCCGCGGCAAGGTGGCTCCGATTCGCCTCCTCCTTCGGGAGTACGAGGTGGACGTCTCCCTGCTGAGCGAAACCCTCCTGTCCCCTCAGGACCGCTTCAGTGCCCCCGGTTACCACGTATACCGTCAGGACTATCTGGGGGGTGAGCGAGCGAGCAGAGGCCTAGCCGTTCTGGTCGGCAGGAAACTTCTGCACCAACTCCTACCCCCCCCCTCCGTTTCATCGCTTTATGCCCTTGGGGTGGAGGTACTCCTCGGGTCGCACCGCACGCACATTTACGCGTGCTATAAACCTCCGGGGTCGCGTTTAGATATCTCTGACATCCACAGGCTCCTATCGGAAGAGCCGACTGTGATTGCCGGAGATCTGAACTGTAAGCACCCCGGATGGGGATCCCGTGCCGCAAATCCGGACGGCAACAGACTACTCGCCGACTCAGGACGAGTCGGGTACACGGTGGTGGGAACGTACTACCCCACCCACTACCCTGAGAACCCACAATTCTCCCCGGACGTCCTCGACGTGGCGATTGCACACCGACTCCCGGGTGACCTCCACCAAGAGGTCCTGGATGTGGCCCATGGCTCTGACCACCTCCCAGTCTTAGCCACCATACGCGCTGCACCCGCTAGCGTCCCCCCTCTTCCTCCTCGCCCAGTCCGCGACTGGGATGTCTTCGCAGAGCGGCTCCACGAGAGCACGCCCAACTTCCCGGTGGACTCTGCAGAGACCGTCGATTCGATGACTCTGCAGATCACCGAGGCGATCGCAGCCGCGATGGACGCGGCAACCCAGCCGCCTACTCACCGGCAGTTCATGCGGCCCACTCTTCCTCGGCACATCGCTGACCTTATAGGCGAGAAGAAACGCCTGCGCCGAAGATGGCAGCTCAGCCGCTGCCCCACCCTGAAGACGCAGCTAAACCGCCTCACATTTAAGGTAAAAACTGCCCTTCAGGACCAAAACGCAGCCGACTGGACTCAACGCATCCTGGAGGCGGGAGAGGACTGGCCCTCCCTCCACCGCTTTTGCCGCAGCCTCACTGGAGTCACAGCCCCAGTGTGCCCCCTGTTCCACCCAGATGGCAACCTAAGGTACCGCGCAGAAGACAGGGCAGACATTCATGCCGAGCACCTTGAACGCCAATTCTCACCGCTGCCGACGACCGCAACGGAACACGTCCGACTGGTCTCCGAGGAGGTAAAGGTCTTCCTACTTCCCCCCCCCCTCCTCCCCCCCAAGTTTCTCCTTCTCACCGAGGGAGGTCCAAAAGACCCTCACGTGCCTAAAACCAAAAAAGGCCCCCGGTGCAGATGGCATCCCAAATTCCGCTCTCCGCCACCTCCCCTTCAGAATGGTGGCCGCCCTGACTCGCCTCTACAATGGTATTGTCAGGACCGGCCACTTCCCCTCCTCCTGGAAAATGGGTCTGGTCGTAACCATACCCAAGCCCCACAAGAATTTAAGAAGGGCTGATGGCTACCGGCCCATTACCCTCCTTTCCACCCTTTCCAAAGTTTTTGAACTCCTTCTTCTAAAATACCTCTCCCCCTACCTCCCTCCTCGTGAGGAACAGTTCGGGTTCAGGTCCAGCCTGAGTACCACCCTTCAGTTGGTACGTGTTATCCACCACCTTTCCGTTGCGGCTAACAAAAAGGAATCGTCGGTAGCCGTATTCCTAGACATGGAGAAGGCGTTCGACAGTGTCTGGCATGAGGGTCTGCTCTGGAAGCTCATGGCCAACGTACCTCCCCACCTGGTAAGGTTAGTGGCTTCCTTCCTCTCCCGCAGGACCTTCAGGGTTCGCGTTGACGGAGTCCTCTCAAACGAGCGCCCCATCGCCGCAGGCGTCCCCCAGGGTAGCGTCCTCTCGCCGGGACTCTACAATTTCTACGCCAGCGATGTGCCCGTGGACCGGGGCACCACCGTGGCGTTATACGCCGATGACACGGCGTACTTCTCCTCCTCGTTGACCACCGAGCATGCGGCTATCAAGATTCAGAGGACGCTGGATCTCCTTCCTGACTGGCTGAGCAAATGGCGACTATCTGTCAACGCAGGTAAGTCCCAGGCGCTCGCCGTCAGCACGAGGTGCTCCTTCCCGGCGCCTCTGAAGATTGGTGATGCTGTGATCCCGTGGGGGAGGACAGCCAAATATCTCGGGGTCACCCTGGACCGCCGTCTCTCCATGGCCCCCCAGTGTGCATCGGCGGTGGCGAAGGCGAACGCGGCGATAGCGCTGCTACGCCCGGCCTACGCGTCCCCGCAGATCCCCCTGAGGATGCGCATCGCCCTCTACCGGACGTACGTACGGTCCCGCCTGACGTACGCGGCACCCGCGTGGCACCACCTGCTCTCTGCACCCCAGAAAGGGTTGCTGCAGAGAGCCCAAAACCGGGTGCTGCGCAGAGTCGCGGGCGCACCGTGGTACGTCCGCAACGCCACCATTTCTAGGGACCTCAGGGTGGAGAGCGTGGAGGCCTTTGTGGCCCAGCTCTCCGCGAAGCTGTTCGCGCGAGCGGATGCCTCGCGCCTGGTCGAACTGACCGACCTGGCGCCGTGGCATGCCCGCCCGCCCGACCGCCACCGCCTGCCGAGGGATGCCGTCCCTCCGGAGGACCCAGCGGAGCCACACAGCCCGCCTCGCCGCCCCCGAAGAGGAGGAGCCCAGGCGCAATGATGCGCCGCATCTAGCGCATTGATGCGCTCCGGCGCAACCGCGCTACCACCACTGCGGGATTGTTTCCCCCCCCCCCCCTACCTTTTCGCCGGCAAACCAGATGCCGGCGAAACTTGTCTTAACCGCGTCCGGGGCCTGACGAGTGGCAGCCCTATTGCCACCCCGTCGTCCCCGGGGCGTTTCCTTCCCCCCCCGATATAAAAAGTCGGGGCCCGGAAGTCTTACCCCTTTTCCCTTTTCCCCCAGGTCGCTTGTGTCCGCGGTCCGGCAAAACGCGGCGTGTGAGGGAGTGGTCCTATACATGTTTTCTCGGCCCCCGGGTCGGGACCCCCACGCGCCGCTTGGAGCCGACCGCCGGTCTTGGTCGGGCCTGGATTGGTCAATCGTCACTCCCTCGTACATTGTCGGTTGCCCACCCCCACGGGCTTACCCCGCGTTCTGCCGCGGGGTGTCTTCCCACAAGACCTTGAGACTCATGCGCCCAGTACTAGTACTGGGCGCGTCTTCCCACCTCAATTAGAGGGGCTTAGCCCCTGGTATTGATTAGGTCCGCCGTAAGGCCCTTTTCAGGGATTATATTCACTGTGTACTGTTTCCCGCGTTTTCGCCTTTGTAAATTGTTTTATACTTTTAATTTCGGCCTTTAAATTAGTAATATTATTTGTAATAAGTGAAACCAATGTTAAGAACACTAAATTGTGAAATTGTGTTCCGTTCAGTAAACATTTTCGAGACATTTTCGGTTTTCATTTATTAAAATGGCTGCCCAACTCGGGGCCGAACTGTGAAAAGTTTTTACGTACTCAGCGATTAGTGAATCGTTATTATCGAACTCAGTATTATGACTCGATCAAAACAAATTTCGCGTCGCCGTCAATCGGATCCCGACAGTCCGGAGGATAGCGGCTCGCCCATGTCTGCTGCGACGCGTCCGACGCCTTCGCTCCCGCCGCCCGCGCCGTGTACCTACGCCGGAGCGGCCGCGGCATCGTCACCCGTCGACGCTCAGAGCCTCACAGCGACGCTGTTGGATATGCAGCAGAGCCAAGCCGCCACGTTCGAGATATTTACGAAAATATTAGAACAAATGTCATCCCCCGCAACGGTCTCCGAGACGCAACGCCACGCCGCTTCACCTTCGCCGACGCCCGCTATTCCCGCAGGGACTTTGCTGCCTGCACGGCACGGTTTCGTAGACGCGGTCGAGTCCTACAAAGACTGTACGAATACCAGTGATGATAATGCAGTGCGCGGTTTATCCATGCTGCTGACACACGACGCAGCTACGTGGTGGTAAGGGGTAAAAACCGCCGTCACGTCGTGATACGACGCGCTGCGGTTCTTACGTGGTGCTTTCGGTAACCGGCGCCCCCCTCACCGCATTTATAGAGAACTTTTTGCGAACCCGCAGATGCCAGGTGAAAACACGGAGTTGTACATTTCGAAGGCTCGAGCCCTTCTCGCTCGCCTTCCACAAATTGACCTTAGCGAAAAGGTTAAACTGGATATGTTGTACGGCCTGCTCCATACGCGGACGAGACAGCGCCTTCGCCGCTCGGGTTTCGCCCTCGGCGCGCTCCGAGTTCGCCGAACGCGTTGGGCCGGCGCCCTGGCACACGCTCGGCGCCACCCCTACAACCGTTCAGGCAAATTTGTCAAAGAACATTCATAACAACGCTCGATTACGTTTTTGTGTGTATTGTAAGCACCCAGGACATACTCGCGACGAGTGTCAATAATTATTATCGAAAGGTGTGTTAACTGTTATGGACAGTAGTACGAAAACCCCGGTACCTACATGTTATGGTTGCGGGCAAACCGGTGTCATCCGGTCGAATTGTAAAAATTGTAATGTTAATAATTCAACATTTTGTTCAATAGATAATGGCGCGATTGCAAGCGTCATTACGCCGATGGGGGTAAAAATACACGGACACGGTAATAATTCGGTAATTCACTTTTTTTGCAACTCGCCCTCCAAGCTTATAGTCTAAAAACTCCCAAGTTTAAAGACTTACTTGCCTACTGATTTTTGTACTGTTTTATCAAAAGAGTATGGCTGTTTTACCAATGATAAAAACGTTCTACATTCATTGTCTGTTTTTAGTAATAAAAAGCTAAACAAAACCGTTAAGGGTCCAGCACACGATTCACTTAAGGGTTCATTACACGATATCAATTATTATCTGCCCTTAGAATTTGAAAATGTTTTGCCTACTGAATTCTTCGAAGACTCGTATGATAATATTATTAATTCACCTCATAATAATTATTATTATTGTAGTAAAGAGAGTACGGTGACCATGATTTTTTCGGGACAAAATGATAATAATTTATTTAATTCCGATTATTTTCCCAAACAATCTGTAGTATCTGAGGACACTTGTGTACCACTTAATCCCGTGTGCACTACGTGTAGGGTGACCACACTTCCTGCACTCACGCACACCGTCGAGACCTGCTCTTACTTCGAGTATACAACCGCACAGTGCGAATGGTATGTTTATTTTTGTTGACTCCAAGTAGGGTGACCACGACTCAGGCTAAAGCCGGACAAGATTTTTTGGACACATTTTATGAAAATTCCTCACATAGGGTGTCCATGAATCAACACTGCGATTGGCCGATGGATTCGTCCAGACACGACGAATACTCACAACTATTTTAAAGGTAAAAATAAAACATAAATTAGTAGAGTTATCTTTTATTATTTTTCCTGATTCAGTATTCAAGGTAGCAGTACGCTATTGTGAATGGATTTCACCATGAATACTGGAATTGTGCTCGTTTTTACTTCTAAGACATGGTATTGATTTCTTAGGTTTACGCGAATATTGTTCGTTTTAAACACTTACGGATTGTGTCGCGGTGCACTTTTCTTTTTCCCGACGTTTCGGCTACTTTCCAGCAGCCGTGGTCACGGGAGGACTGAGGTGTCAATTGTCCTATTTGTTGAAGTTATTCAAACTACCCGAAGATTCTTCAATTATTATTTGTGTTCCGATCCACGCAAAACATACTAACAGTATCTTGAAGCCGCGGTGATTTTAAATTACATTTTATTTTGTTAATTATTGGATCCCAACTAGATGGCAGCACCCAGCCATCTTCTCGGTTAAAATTAGGGTACTTTTTAATTTCTATAGCCTCGCGTATCATTCTTGGGCGATAACGGTGTTCCTTTGCCAGTACTTGTGGCTTATCAAATCTTATGTAATGGCGAGGTTGATCCAGTGTGTGTTCGCAAATTGCAGATTTATTGTTGCGACGGTGTTTAACATCTGCTATGTGTTCCTTCTTTTGTTAGAAACTAACTTAGCTTTGTTTAGAAGAGCACGAGGAATCTGTGATCAGCAGCATTTAGAAACCGAGCTTCATCATGTCACACAAGTTCTGCGTGACAATAAGCTTCGAGTCCCACGCCTGCATCACAGTGACCGAGTGAAACCAGCCACTGTCGAACGAATACCTGCAGTTCTACCTTTTATGAAAGGAGTCACTGATAAAGTTGGCTATATTCTAAGGAAAGCTTCTATAAAAACATATTTCAAGCCACCCAAAAAGATAAGTCAATTTTTACCACCAGTGAAATGTAACATTACCCTTCAAGATGCAGGAGTCTACAAGCTCGACTGTGACTGCGGTCTCTCCTATATAGGGCAAACTAAAAGATCCATCAACACCCGCGTAAAGGAACACATCGCAGATGTTAAACACCGTCGCAACAATAAATCTGCAATTTGCGAACACACACTGGATCAACCTCTCCATTACATAAGATTTGATAAGCCACAAGTACTGGCAAAGGAACACCGTTATCGCCCAAGAATGATACGCGAGGCTATAGAAATTAAAAAGTACCCTAATTTTAACCGAGAAGATGGCTGGGTGCTGCCATCTAGTTGGGATCCAATAATTAACAAAATAAAATGTAATTTAAAATCACCACGGCTTCAAGATACTGTTAGTATGTTTTGCGTGGATCGGAACACAAATAATAATTGAAGAATCTTCGGGTAGTTTGAATAACTTCAACAAATAGGACAATTGACACCTCAGTCCTCCCGTGACCACGGCTGCTGGAAAGTAGCCGAAACGTCGGGAAAAAGAAAAGTGCACCGCTACACAATCCGTAAGTGTCTAAGACATGGTGTTTTTCGCATAGCCGCATCACTTTTCCGATTCAATTTGAGAATCCCACGTCGAGTACCAACCTTTGTTCTGCCCAGTTGTTGCGCGAAGATGAAGGTCAACTGCTGAGTGAATCTTCAAGGCAGCAGTTATCCGACCTCTTACACCAGAATGAAGACATCTTCCAAATAGGGGGAGACCCTACTCCGTATGCAGAGCACCACATTGAAACAGGTAAGCACACGCCTATAGCAATGCCGGGCATAGATACTGGCAGGTAAGTGTAAATCCCTAAGATATGGATAAGACTGCTTTCACCACACCTTTTCGGAACTTACCGGTTTAAGCGCATGCCATTCGGTCTTAAAAATGCCCCGACGACTTTTCAGTGGCTCATCGATCGTTTTCGTTCAGGTTGTTCGCTGCGTCGCGACGTCACCATCTTGGCATATCTTGATGACATCTTGGTCATCAGTCACAGTTTCCAGGAACACCTGCAAGATCTACAAAAGATATTTGACCTTCTACGAAAATTTAAATTCTGTGCAAATCGTTCCAAGTGTCATTTTGTTAGGCCAGAAGTGACATACCTAGGCCACGTTACTCCGCAAGGCATCTCACCGGATAGCACGAAGGTCGATGCCGTGCTGAAAATGAAAGCACCTCATAACTTAAAACATTTAAAATCATTTTTACAAACCTGCTCCTGGTTCCGTAAATTTATTCCCGAATTTTCACGCATATCCGAACCTTTAACCAGACTCACTCGGATGGACCGGGAATGGAAATGGGACGCCGAGCAACAGCGCTCTTTCGAGTTACGGAAAGGTAAACTTACAAATGCTCCTATCCTTATTCAGGCTGACTATTCGAAGCCCTTTGTGTTGTGAACTGACGCTAGCAACTACGCCATTGGTGCGGCTCTTCTTCAAGGGGATGGTAAGGACGAACGACCTATTGAGTATGCAAGTCGGTTACTCAGCTCATCAGAAAGAAACTATTCCACGACGGAGCGCGAAGTCCTTGCCGTCGTCTGGGCCGTCGATAAATTAGAGGTTATTTAGATGGTCACCCTGGTATAGTCAAGAGTGACCATCAACCTCTTAAGTGGTTGTTTTCACTTAAGTCGCCGAGTGGTCGACTCATTAGATGGGCTATGAAGCTGCAGGCATTCGACCTGAAAGTGGAATATGCTCCAGGTAAGGTAAATGTTCTTGCCGATTTTCTCAGCCGGCCAATCTGCGAAAACAATAACGACGAATGTAGCGTCTGTTCTGTCATCGTCGATCTACCGCAAGCCAGCGCCACCGAACTCCGAACCGCGCAGCTTGAAGACCCTGAAATAAAGAAAATTATACTAGATTTAGAAAACGTCGATGAACTTACCTCCAATCGATGGACGGAGCGAGGGTATGTGTGTATAATGTCACACGGTGTGTTATACTGTTATGATCCAGACGCTGAATCAGAAGAAGCACTATTAGTGATTCCTGCTTCCAAGAGGGAAGAACGAATGAATCCAATGAATTCCATAATTCTGCTACCGCCGGCCATCAAGGTGTTGATCGTACACTTCATCGCCTCCGTCGAAGTTACTATTTTACAGGCATGCGGCGATATGTATCTGAGTACATAAAACGGTGTATTGAGTGCCAAAAATACAAGGCAATTGTTGGGTGCTCCTCGTCGAAGACGTAGCTACCAGGTGGGTCGAGCTATATGCTCTAAATGATGCTACCGCTGAAAACTGTTCCAAGACTCGACTAGAAGAATTATAATGTAAATAATTTTATACTTTTTATTTCGGTATATATTATTTGTAATAAGTGAAACCAATGTTAAAAACACTATATTGTGAAATTGTGTTCCGTTCAATAAACATTTTCGAGACATTTTCGGTTTTCATTTATAAAATACTAAAAATACATACTTACTTTGCTTTGACATAAATATTATAAATGCAAAAGAAAATTCAAATGTTTTACAGAGCAAAAAACGCACGTTATTGACCCTTTGGTATCCGTTGTAAACACTTTGTAATCCGATTTTTTTTTTAAATGAGAAGACCACTCAATATTACCAGAATATTTAAGGAAATGATACAAAGCTTAAATTTAATACCTATAATTTATTAAATTATGAACGAATGAGGAATAATGTCGCAAAAACTTTCCGGTTTTGTCCCAATTCACCCCCTAGACCTTATAATAGTATGATGATAATGCTTAGAAATATATAAAATTATAAAATGTTATTTTACTTTTACATTTACACATACTATATAGGATACATTAGATTATTAAGAATGCTTACACACGTACCGATTTGGTCTGGTGCAGACCATTGTGACAGCACGATACTCGTGTGCTTGATTTTCAGTTCTATTTGTATTAACACTGAGTACTATTTACAGTGCATTCCGATTTTTGTGCAGTGTTCCAGTGTGTTTTTGTGTACTCTTCAACGTTGGCGTTTGTCAATCTGTCACAACTCACAATCCAACATTTACAAATTTTTTGTTTTCTATTTTTGTGCAAAAAAAACCCCTAATAAAATTAAAATTATATGAATCATTATGGGCGAATTTTGACCTAGTAATAATAAAACGGACAAATCTTTAATTTATTCGTAAGCAAGATTTTGTGCATGAAACTTAATAAATTCTGCGACAGAAGCGAAGACGTCGTCCACTAATGCTGTAGGCGTATGCATTCCAGCAAAATGGCCGCCGAAATTTAATTCTGTAGACCGTACCAGGTTCGGGAACTTATCGCTTAGTATCCAATCAGGTTGATATACTATCTCGTATCGGAATTTTATCGCAGCTGTCGGTACTTTGGTTGGAATGCTAGAACAATAAGAGTTGTTGAAATTAAACAACAATATATTTAGGTTTCAAATTACCAGTCACGGAAATGTTCAGCAGTTCGACATACTTCTGAAATTGGTCATGTAGCACCGATACTTGCAGTAGTAAATTTAAGCAAGTGGTAACTAAAAGTTAAATACAAATAATAGCTCTCCACACCGATTTCGGTAACGGTGGCCGGTTTCATAGTTACGCAGGATTAATTTTATAGTGCCCAAGTGTGTGCGCAGTACACAAGAGCACTCTCTCTTCCATTACTCTCATAACCAAGTAGTACTGATAACCGACACGACTGGCGAGAGATCAGGCGCAGTCAGACTTTTTAACCGACTTCCAAAAAAACGGAGTTATCGTTGTATGTTCTACGATAACTCCGCCGTCTGTTGACCGATTTTCAAAATTATTTTTTTGATGTAAAGGGTATACTTCGAAGTTGGTCACTTTTTCACAAAAGTGGTGACCTGATGATGGGATCCATGAGGAATCGAGGGAACTCCTCAAAATTTATATGGACACATATAATGATTTCGACTTTTTATGAAGTGACCCAAGTAGCATATGCTACCAAAAAGTAAGATTTTGCACCAAGGTATTTGGATCCTGGATCCAAAACCACTGAACAGAACTTCTCAGTCTTTAAAGATACGCGTTTGGAAATTTCGACATTGTTTAAAGAACTGCAAGCATATGCCATTATGTAACTTACAGTAATCATCATCATTATCTTAATATACAATACCTAATGGAAGCTTGGCGCGTATTCAATTATACATTCGATCGTTTATTTTAAACTTCCTTAAAATGTGTTAATAATAATGTAACAAATATCACTAAAAATGGAAAAAATATTACATTTTTAAACAAAAAATTAAACCGATTTCCAAAGTAAAAATGCACAAAAAAGTATGAAATAAAACTTATTCTCTAAATAATTCCCTTTTTAAATTTAGCTGAAATTTTAACTATTTCTAACTCAATCTTCAATATTTTGAAGTCGGTACCAGCCAACTTGAACGTGTGTTCTATTTTAAATACTTATTGTTTTATCAGGATTTTGTTCGGGCTGATACCGACTTCAAAATTATGAAGATTGAGTCTACTCAATCTTAATAATTTTACTCAATCATACAACATTTTCAATCATACAAATTTTAACTATTTCTCTAGAAATAGTTAAAATTTCAGCCAAATTTAAAAGGGGAATTTTCCCATCCGACGCATGGATCATCTTTCATGTCAGACAATCAGCCTGCATTGTCCTAACCAACCAACTTGGAAACAACATTTTGTTGTTGTTGTTGAACCCACGACACCCGACTCGAGAGCCAAGCTACCACTAGAACACGCAGGCTGTTAAATACAAATAACAAAGCATGATAAAACTCGACTCGATTATTTTGTCTTTTGTAATGTACTTATTTTGAACAGTATTTTTAAACTTTTCATTTTATTTAAACTGAATTTTTGTATTGAATAATCCGTTTGAGAATAATAATTGACGCGGCGCAACGATGCTGTGAATAACAATAATATGCAGCGAGACGCCGCGCGCAATTTCGATTTTGTATCGCTATTAAAAAGTTCGCGCTGCGTCGCGTTTGGGTGTGAACTGACCCTAAGTGTTAATGTTGATCTCTCTTGTTCTCTTATTATAGGCAAACAATCGATTTTTGCAACATTCTGTCAATGAAGATACCTCGGTGATGTAGGCAAAGCATTCTGAAACATAATATACCTACTTATAACAGCTAGTTAAAACAGGAATTACCTGTGCAAAGTCGTGACCTCGGGCCACGCGTATGCCTCCGCGTATATTCTCATGGACGTAGTAATTCGTCCGTTAGCCCACATGATAGTCGCCGTATCCAATAGGTCATCTATATGAATGTTCTCCATACCGCCGTGAGGAGTGTTCAGTTGGTCTGCATTGCTGCCCACGCCTATTCTCTCCAAGATGTACGCGGCTATACCGGACGGTGAGTCTGTCAATGCTGCTCCTGAAATCCGAACAAATTATTCTGGTAATTATTAGCACTAAAGAATGTACGAGGTTTTTGCCGTCGCAAATTTTTTGTTATTTGAAGATGTCTTATAATATCACCAAAACCATTTTAGAATTTTGGTCATGTTTGGTCTTCAAACTACATAAAATGGTCAACTGCGTTTGCAGTAGGTACTAGGTACCTACATAGATTATTCCCACAGGGTGCGTCCATTAATAAGGTGTTTTTATGGAGGAGGGCGAGCGAGCAACTAGCTCACCTGATGGAAAGCGGCAATCGATTGCCGCTTTCCATCACACGCACTCGCATGTCGTAACATGACAGAGTTAAGTAATAGTGCGTTTTTATTGTTGACGCACAACATACCTACTCCATAATAATATGTTGTTATCACACGCGCATACATGCACCGAAAAACTACTCTTAAAACATATTTACCAATAGTATCCGGTTTCGTAGCTTGCAGATGATAGTATCCGAACTCTCGAATAAACTGCGTGATCACCTGTTTAAATGATATTCTCTCCACGTGTTTCTCGTCCACAAAATACGAGGGGAAGAGTGAGACGACGAGATATTTGGCAACGCTTAACGGCATCCGAGACATTGGCATGTTGGTGTGGAAACTGAAAAGAGAAACAAATTAATAGATATCTACGGAATGACTCCCTATTGTAGTTCCAACGAAACTTATGATTATGTCGTACAAGAACTATGGTTCGACGGTGATGTCTGAATAAGAGTAATATTTATTCCTTATGATTGATAAGTAGGTATATTGATTTTATTGATAACGAGCTGTTAAGTAAATACAGTATCCCAAAGGAACACCGTACTTTTCCGGGATAAAAAGTAGCCTATGTTGATCCAGACCCTAAACTACTAGATACCAAATTTCATCAAAATCCGTTCAGTAGTTTTTGCGTGAAAGAGTAACAAACATCCATTTATTTATCCTCACAAACTTTCACATTTATAATATTAGTAGGATATTGAGTGTTCTTCCGAATGATTTTGCTTTATAGAAAAGCGGCATTAAATAACACATTCAACGTATTTTGCCATGTGATTATTATTGCTGGTAAGTGCCACGCATTTGTACCTAATTCGACTTCTTATATCGGAAATCGGAATGCCCGTGGACAGCAACACGAGCGTCATAGATCGTAGGTACTATCAGACGATATGTCTGCTCGCTTGTCGCTCATATACCAACCACTACTTACCCTAATATTTCATTGGGAAACATGGTGACCATGTGCGTGGCAACTTGCGAGCCCCAGTCGCCAGCCTGGATGTAGAACTGGCTGAATTTCAGTCGTTTCATGAGATTCCTTATTACGATTCCAATTTGTACAGGCGTTAGACCAGGTTTATTGGTGCCCTGCAAAGAAAGTCAATGATTCAATCATTGATATGCAAATTGAAGCAATGTCTGAAGCCAGAATGCTACTACTGGCTCGCATAAAACCGTGACCAAAATTCCTTGCAAGGATTACGCTTACTTAGGTTGGTTTACTTGGTTTACTTAGGTGGTTCATTTGATCATAGCTTTTCTCCACACTTAAAAAATAGGTATTTATATAACTTAATACTGGTTATACCCAATGCTTAGTGATAAATTTGGGCTAGAAGTTAGAACATATACTTACACCAAATGGACAGTTACCTAGTTCCGACTTATGTACCAAACAATCGACATTTTTACTTACCTCCGAAAACCCAAAGCCCGGCAAGTCAACGGCAACGACATCGAAAACGAAATCATCGCCAGATCTCGGCTGCACCAACATTCCTATCACCTGGTCAAACTCCTTGGACGAACTTGGCCAACCATGTATTAGGAGTATTGGAAGAATCTTTAAGCCTTTCACTTCGGGAGTCGCTCTTATATAATGAATATCAAGACCTTGGACCCTTGTTTTGAAATGAGGAAACCTATTCAGTTTTTCGGCCCTCTCTTTAAAATTATAACCATCAGACCAGTAGTTCAGAACATTCTTAAAATAGTCCGTGTTCAGTCCGTATTCCGATTGAATCCCTTCCATCGGTGTGGTGAACGGTCTTCGGTTCCGTAAGCGGCTTCTTAGGTCGTTGATCATCTGTACTTTATTAGATATGCCTAAGGGTACGTTCGCATCGCGACGATACGGGACGCTACGCGGCACTGCATTTTTATTCACTACACAAAAAGATAAGTACAAGTTTCATATTATGTCATGCGTCATACATGACATTTGAACTCTTACAATGAAACGTGTATCTTCTTGTGTACCTACCTAATTAATAAAGTTAAATTTTTAATAGATATCTTAGAAATGCAGCGCCAAGTCGCTATCGTTTCGTTTCGGTTTGAATTGACCCTTAGTTTGATTCCATAATGACGATAATATATAATTACTTACTAAACATTGTGATGGATTATATTAATGCCCGGTTTCTAGTTTTGTGTCGACACTTTTGATTGGTTAACGCGTTTGCGTCATCCAAAAGAGCTATTGAATAAATAAACTACCGGGAAAAACCTCAGAAACCGGGCATAAGCACATTCATAGTATGTCGTTATAATGTTGTGAAAAGCTGTACCTGTCTTATCTAACGTAATTACTAAGTAGGTAATTAGGCACGCTTTGCTGCTTCGAAACTACCTGTACCGTCGCCGATAGACCCGGCGCACATTTCGCACTTTACTGCTATAGCAATAAGGTATGAAAGTGGTACCTACACCCGACACCGGGTTTGCCAGTCACCGTGCAAAAGGATTATATTATTACCGTATCATTAAAATCTATTGTAAATGGCTTAATGGTTTCGTCTACATAATCCGGCCTAACGCCATCACCCCACCATTTTTCTAGATCAAATTCTGGAATGTTTGGGACGGAATATAAGTCCAGACTGAATCCCACTCCTATGATGAATAAGCCGGTATTAAGTATTAGAGAAGCTAACATCTGAAACAGAAAATGCTGTTTATATTATGAATATAATAAACTACTACCAGTACTTAGTTAGCAGGTATCTAATACCTGGGTCTTATAGGACCTAGATATACTACCTACTTGTACTTAGCATATTAAGAGATACAAATTACAATTCAAGGCATTATCATGTATATCTACAACAAGTGGAACAAGTTTAAAAAATTAAAATGAATTTGAATAAACATTCATAAATAAAATAATAAAATAAAATAAAAAAATGTAAACATTCAGTTTACATTTTTTATATATATAATTGTTATAGTAATAAAGTATAACTGGTAGGCCTACCTTTATTTATTTGAAGATTTTTCGAATAACTCAATTTTAAACAACGAATCCTTTCATTTAATAAAACACGAGTATTATACCAGCGATTATCTCCGAAACTAACGATATTACAGGAAGAGACGAATTAAAATGTTAATCAGGTTAGTTCAGGGTACTTGTAATCGGCTTTGAGATAATAAGGGTACATTGCACCTTCTTAAAACTGCATATTAACTATCAAATGTTTTATGACCTATCTAAATGTCGCAGAACTAACTCTAAATTAAGACTCGAATGGATTTTTGTTCAATGATATTCTTTAGTAGATATTATTAATAATTAATATTTTGTACCTAATCCTTATATTTTCAAAGTTGCAAAAATACATTCACTAATGTGAAGTTGTCGAACTCTGTAGACATTTAAATTAAATATCAAGGGCAACATGAAATTCCCAACAATAAATGCTTAATATCACCGTTTTTTTTTCAATAAACTTGATTTAAAAACTTAAATTAGTTGCGGGTTTAGTTTTTACTGCCTTGTGTTTAAATGAGTATATTAAATCAATGTTAAATATTCTTATGTCCGAAGGTACCTACGCGAAAGATATAGGTACTTAAATCAGTGCCGTGTCTGCGTCATAGGAGCAAAGGTAATTTTGGGATGAGGGTCAGTTCACACCACTACGCGACGTGCACTTTTTAAGATGTCAATATAAAATAAAACTTTAATTACTAAACAAAAAGATACACGTTTCATTGCAATTCGTTTTTGCGTGCGTCGTCATGCTACGGTGTATATATGTATACTATGCATTGCCGCATATTACTACAACATCTTCAAGCATCCTCGCGTCGCGCCGCGTCTCGGTATGAACTGAATGTTACCGTATACGTCTATAAGGTGTCCAGCACTGAAGCAATACAACAAAAAACTACGAAATTTAAACGCATTGTTTAATTAAAATTATCAATTTACAAGAAGTATGTGCTGGGCCTCTTGTAGGCAAAGGTGTTGAGTTTCTTGTAGTGGTGTACACGCTTTGGCAGAGGGAATCTGATTGCGCTGTTGTGGAACTGTTTTACTTGTGGTCTTCTGCAGGCAGCAGCTTTAATTACCTCCACTTTGATTATCTGAAATTAAAAATAAGGGTTTTTAATGAAGATAATTTATAGGTAACTATTTCAATATGCAACCATTTCGATTGATATCACAAATAGTTGCCTAATATTGAATGGCCACATTATGTGAATCATACTATGTAACATCAACTATTGAAATTCAAGGTCAATTTTCAAAATTAAACTTCAGCATTTGCAGACACATCAAATCATGCACGTCCCATTAAGATAAAATATTATGAGATTGGAACAATACTGGAATTTAATGTTTGAAAGTACAAGATTCTTCAGATTATGTGGTTAAGGAAGAAGCCTCTTCTTTCTTTAGCTAAAACTAATGGCTAATGTTATACTAGTTACATATTTCTAGCTGACCTAGTAAAAGTTGTTCAGCCATCTAAATTATGTATTAAATAATATAAAATAGCTAACAACCTTTTTTTGTCTTTACTAACTGACAAACTAAAGAAAGCAGTGAATTAATGATAATAAATACAATAGAGACTTGGTAAAAAGTGGTCACATAATATGGGTATGTTCCCATCCTTGAGTTCAGGAGACAAAAAAAATAGATGTAACTAATCTGTCAATTTTGCTTAAAAATGGTGCTACGCCCATGGTTGGTGTTTGACAGTGAAACTAAACAGTGCCATTTGAAAAACTGATCAAACCGATATGAAATGGTTGCATCAAACATGTAAGGTTTGAGTCAAACCATTTGATTGTCTCGGGGCCCTTAAGTTTGAAAAATTAAGAAATTGTTTATTATTTGGGTTGTATGAATTTACAATTATTAGTTTCATTTTGATTAATCTTTAGTATTTGCAAATTATGCACAGAAACTAATTTTCTTCCATTTATTCAGATTATTATTCTGGGGGTCTAAAATGGCGACTATAGGTGTTTCATATTATGATTCATATATTTTTTTCACTCATTATGTGCGCCGTTTTACACATTTCTATTGAAAACTGTCAAAATTGATGTTTTCTAATATGATTTCAAATCAGACGAATTTCACGACTTTTATATGGAAAGAAATGTATGAAAACAATATGAAACACCTAAAGTGGCCTTTTTAGACCCCCTGTTTGTCTACTGCAATATTATTGTACTGATTGAGAACTTAAATCAAAATAATAAAGGTCTCCTCATAAATAAGAATCACCGCAACTTACGTGGATAGAGTGAGCACGCGCTCTATGCCTGGCGCCCATATCGCGGTAACACTGTGTGACAGCACCGCCCACGCTCAAGTCACGGTATTCACGGTACATATTGTGTACGCCAGACCTGGATTCATAACGGAGCCAGATACCAAAGTTCTTGATCTTAACTGGGCTCTTCTCTGGAATTTCCTGCAATAGTTTTCAGTTCAACAGATAAAAAGATGTAAAAATAAAAATTTAACAAGTAAATATGGCTGCGTAAGCTACAGCTGAGCTTACATAAATATTATATATTTTTAATATAAATATTTTTTCTTAGTAATAGAGTTCAATTGATGGGGAGACAACAACATTGGGCAACAGCCCAATATTGTTGTCTCTGTATCAATACTTTACTACTTCAAAAACAAACTCAACCACTGACTTGAGTCAAAAAGGCTGTGTAAAAGAAATTGATCAATTTAAAAAATACAAAAATACAATTCCAACATCATAAGATATGGTCATATCAGCCGAAAGCTGCTCAACTGTCAGCTAATGAAGACAATTTTTCATACTGCCGTGTATACAATATACTTTAAACTGTTTAATAGTATACTATATTATGCAATGCAGTAAGAAAAATTCCCTAGCAATATTTCTAAAAAAGTATTACCTATTATATTGATTTTAAAATTAAAATTCATACCTTAATGGAAACAATTTCTCCAGTAGTCTTCTTGAACTTCTTCAGTTGTCTCAAAAAGTACCAGAAGCGAGACTTGGCGACGATTGGGTCAGGAGAGAAAATTCTCATTTTGTACAGAGGAGGTTTTGGGTCATTTTCAGAGGGGAGCTTGCGCCCAATCACCTCGAATTCCTTCAACTGAAATAAGTGAATCGAATATTTAATTTGCTATGTCGGTTTTGAAACTTCAACATTATTTACTAATCACACATAACCTCAAAAATGTAACCTCGAAGTTCACATATCAAACATGATAACACAGCTAAAATTTATTATAATTTTAAAGAAAATAATATCGCGTACATAGTTCTATGTGATTTAAGAGAAATACAACATTTTTTAACAATACGGCGACAACGTGTACCGAACACACCAAGCCATCATACTTCGCTAGTACAAACGAATTTAAGTAATAATATAAATGGCAGACTCATTGTAAACCATCATAGGCCACACTTTAGAGTATTATTTCACATTTTTCACTATATAATTAATTTTAAATTAAAATCTTACCTCTCCTTTAGCTTTCATTTTCACAGATTTTTACTAAAAGGATCTGTCAACGGAAACGGAAAGGTTTTAAGAACATGGCGTCGACACTTGACACATTAATTTTTTTATGAGAAAAGTTTGTTAGACATTGAAAAAAGGGGTATTTGTTGTTAAAACGTCCAAAACACAAAATTCATTTTGGACTGTACAGTACAGTACCGTATAGTATGAGCTATAGCTTAACCAGTACAGTCTGTACTGGTTAAGCTATAGCTCATACTAGAACCGCCACCGGTAAACATAGCCCTCAGTTTAATATTTTTAAACAATAGATCATTGTTTATTGAAGCTCACTTTAATAAAATATTTAAAAAAATAATATAAAAACTTGACCACAATATGGCCTCCGTAACAAGAGTTTGCATTCTTTTTTAAGCGCCCTCGAGACGACCAAACGGTTTGACTCAACATAGCCTCGTCAAACAATGACACATTGTCCAAATGATAAATATTTAGTAAGCCCGGGGCGCCAAATTTTGAAATACGCCTTTAAATTACAAAGAAAAATTAAATTAAAATTTGATGGCACGCCTATGACCTCATTAAACATTTATTTTCAAAAATAGCACGTTAATACATAAAGGTTCGCCATCCCAGCCCTAGACGTTTAAAATAAAGGACTCGGGGTAATGGATTGGGGAATCCGTTGCCTATTGCACGAGTCCCATCTGGTAGAAGAGCGTCCGGTACCTCGGATTGCTCTCTCAGAGGAATAGCAGCTGTTGTCGATAAACTGCTGCGATGGTTCTGCTGATGAAAGCAGATGCCACTTACTGGGCCGCTGCTGTTATCACTTAGGCCGATCCGGCGGCCCAGCTTTAGTGTGGTATAATGTATAACAAGTTTTAGTGTGGTATAATGGTGCGTGATTAACGCACCCGGGAGAGTCAAACATTCCCCAGCCGATGACCCCAATCCGCCGGGGATCCACAAAGG
Source organism: Phengaris arion (assembly GCA_963565745.1). NCBI lineage: Eukaryota > Metazoa > Arthropoda > Insecta > Lepidoptera > Lycaenidae > Phengaris > Phengaris arion. Next base: position 12,701,336 of record OY751445.1, on the reverse strand, counting down.
ATTTCCCCAAGTAAAAAAAGGCCCTATAAATTTTAAACACATATGCTAAGGAGTTTTGCCGAGGAATTCAATGGGTGACGTTGTGGATTTTGCATAGCTTTCATAAATTTGTGTTATTTCGTTTCTTAATGTGTAATATTGGTAGAATATTAACCATTAAATATTCTTTAACATACACAAGTGTGGGCAAGTGGTACAAATTCTAAAAACGTGCTATTTTGAGTTTCCCTCCAAAACTCCCTAGGAACTTTCAGTAAAGTTTCTACCACTTTACTGAATCGACTGACATGACTCATGGACTGCACTGACTATTTATTTGGACTTTGACTAGACTTTAGATTTGACGATTTATAAATACGGTGTTGAAAATTGAAACGAAAGTTCTATTTCCCGCCTTTTTAACTTGACACTGGCAAATGGTTATAAGCCGATGCTATATTTAAATAAATAAATAAAAATAGGCTAATGATGACAAGTGACGTTTTCTTTGACAATTATACAATGACCAAAGAAGTAATCTTTCATTCGATATTTCTTGACGAATCACAAATCTATTAAAGTGTTTTGTGAGCTTGTAGCAAAATTTAATTCTTGTGTAACGATTGTGTAAATAATTTCATAACAATGATACTATGTAAATATTCTATCGCAGTTTTCATATTTATGTAAAAGTGATAAGGAAAAGTGAATGCTTTTGATTCTTTAAAAATGTTAAGCCGAATTCCAAGAGTGGTGAAGTACGGATTATACGGTGGTGTAGCTATAGGTGGTACAGTGGTGGCTCTAAAATATAATAATACAGATTATAATTCATTGGCTATTGTGAGACTCACAAGGACTGCTTACACAGCAGTAGATATTGGTAGGACTTATAAGGAAATGTTATACAGTCAAGAATGGGACAAAGCATCTAAGGAGTACATGCAAGTCAAAAAAGAGGCTCATCAGATTGGGGCGAATAAATTACTTGAACTGTGCATAGCTAATAAAGGAGTGTATATTAAGGTTGGACAGCATGTTGGAGCTCTTGACTACTTGTTGCCCAGTGAATATGTACATACAATGAGAGTTCTACATAAGGATGCTCCAAAGAACACTGTAGAAGAACTGTACAGAGTAATAAAAGATGACCTAAAGCAAGATGTATGTATTTAATCCCATATAATTTTTTTTTATTGCTGAAATTGTTATGGAAAACTTTAATCCCGTGAAGGATAAATTTAATTACAGAACTTAAAAAAACAACATAATTTTCCTGCCACTGCATCTTAAGGGATCATCATCATATGATTTATAGGCAGTGTGATTTTTAAATATAAAAAATTTGGGTACTAATAATTTTACAAAATTTTTATATAATTGCATCACATTTATGATAAGAAATTTATTAACTTAGGAGAGCATGTTCCACAAGAACTAAAAATCTATAATTTCCATTTTCAGCCTAATGAATTGTTTTTGGAATTTGATGCGGAACCTTTGGGTACTGCTTCATTAGCACAAGTCCATCGAGCCAAACTAAAAGATGGCACAGAAGTGGCTGTCAAAGTGCAACATCACTTTGTCAAAAAGAATACAAAAATAGATTTGAAATGGATGGAGTTCATTATATACACAATGTCAAAAGTGTTCCCTGACTTTCAATTGCAATGGCTAGTAGATGAGACAAAGAAAAATATTGCCAAAGAATTAGACTTTTTGCAGGAGGGTAAAAATGCGGAGAAGGTAGCAGAATTGTTTAAGGATTATAAGTGGTTGAAGGTACCAAAGATATTTTGGGATTACAGTACATCGAGAGTTCTTGTCATGGAATATGTCACTGGGGGTCAAGTTAACAATGTGAAATATCTTGATGTAAGTATTAATTAAGTGCTGAACCTAAGGCATCATAGCTACTTTTTACCAGACTATAGTGAATCCAAAAGGAAAGGTAACGATTTTGGCAGTCTATGTACTTATGAATGTAAGTTTGTTCCATCATAGCGCCTGAACTATTGATCCAATTTTAATGTGTGAGGTTTCAATAGATTCGTAATAATGTGGGCCATTAACATTTATATATAATTTGCATAATAAAATATAACAAAAAGTTAAAAACTGTAACCCCAGTTACAGTTTTTAACTTTTTGTTATATTTTATTATTTCCTTGCTTCAAATTTCAAGCAATGTTGGCGATGGGAAATCATTTTTCAATTTACATACCTATTGGTTTAATTTTCAAGCAAAATTTATTATCAAAAGCAGAAAGCTTATCCTAATAAAATCTGCTTACATGCATAGTTCGTTTGGTATAGTTGAGATTTCCTGATTATTATGACAACTTGTTTTCTTATTATTATTTTAGGAGCACAAAATAAACAGACCTGACTTATGTAGAAAGTTAGGTGACCTGTACTCGCACATGATTTTTGTTACTGGTTTTGTGCATAGCGACCCACACCCAGGAAATATTTTAGTGAAGAAGAATCCAGAAGATAAAGATGTAACAGTTTATTTATTGGACCATGGTTTGTATGCTGTAAGTCAACTTTTTTATTTTATTTTTATAAATCAGTGTGTGAGCATTATTTACCGAGAACTTAATATTACAACTTTTTTTAGCAATTGACAGATAAATTTCGTTACCACTATTCAAAATTGTGGCTTTCGATAATAGCTAGAGATAAAGATCAAATCAAAGAACATGCAGAGCATTTGGGTATACAAAAGGATTTGTATGGTTTGTTTGCTTGTATGGTGACAGGACGACCCTGGGATGTTATAATGAAAGGAATTGATAGAACAAAACCATCTGATTCAGAGGTATGTAAATATTAATAAGAGTAAAATAATTTATAAAATAAATACAAAAAATATTCATTCTTGGCCTCTTTGTGTCAGTGGTTAGAGTGTCGAGTCGGCGCTGAAGCCGGAGGTCGCATGTTCAAATCCCGCCGAGGGAACGAAAAGTTTTCGATGTTCCTGGGTCATGGATGTGTATTAACAATTTTATAATAATAGTATTAAATATACTTCCAGTTGTTTGCTCCCTGTAACAAAAGTTCTTTGGATACTTACAGCGGGGCCAGACTAACAAGGTGTGAAGCATCCACAGATATTATTACATTATTATTATTATACAGTATATATACAAATAACAATTTTATAATTAAATTATGTTTAAATAAAATTCTCAAGTGTTTTAAATTAGCTCTTGGATTAGGTTAGGTGTTTGTAATTGCAGTAATTATGTCATTATGGTGATGATAAAAGGGTTTTCTAATGAACAAGAAAGTCATTTTGCCTTTTATTCAGTCTGCATGTGTGCATTTATTTATTCTAAACGGTATTTTCCATTGCAGAAGTCGACGTTCCAAAGTGAATTACCCAATTTCTTACATCATGTAACAAATTGCTTGGAACATGTAGACAGACAGGCGTTACTGGTATTGAAAACTAATGACTTGATTCGTAGCATAGAATATGCGTTAGGTATGCAGGAACGAATGTGCGGATTCCTTGTTATGACTAAATGTTGTATGGAGAGCATATACAGGCTTGAATATAAGGTTTGTATTTTTAACAATAATTTTATTTCCTTTGCAACATTTTTAATAATAATCTTTTATTGAAGTAAATATCTTATAAGTAATAAGAAGATCACATTAGGTAGGAGTATCTTTTGTGTTGTCAACTTTGGTCTCTTTAATATTCAGATCATAGTTCCTTCAAAAGGGAAGTCGACTCCTGTTTAACAAATTCTTTCCGCGTCTTAACATGATGCAAAGCTATTGATAGAATACTAATTATTTATGTCACAAGGATATATAAGTACACAATGTATGAACTATGAACCTATGTCGTCTGTATCTATTTATTTTGTACTATAAAGATAGCACCATTTTTTCGGTAGCAGTCAAATAGTAGGACAAATATGTGAGTGTAGTAACACACGTGCCAGAGCTCCCGCAGCGCCGCTGCATTAGTATTTGTATGAGTTTTGTGCGCGGAACCGCGGTGCAGCGGAAAAATCCATAGAAATCCTAGCGACCCCGCCGCGGCACGTGTGTAAAGGCGGCTGTGGCGTATACTACAATAATTATATCTGCAACACACATTCAAACTATTTGAATGAGTGCGGCAGGTTTAAGTAGGTTTTTTCGACTCGAATTCAAGCTGTGAATTCAACCTAAACATGCCCATGATCATTTATAAAGAAACAACCAGTAGACTAGCATAGTGAACTAGTCTCACATTGAAGAGGCTAAGGCTGGGACTATGTTTGATACTCTGAAAATATAACTCTGCGCTAATACAATAGAGTTTTTTTTATTTATTTATATATGGCATCGGCTTATAACCATTTGCCAGTGTCAAGTTAAAAAGGCGGGAAATAGAACTTTCGTTTCAACTTTCAACACCGTATTCCTATATCGTCAAGTCTAAAGTCTAGTCAAAGTCCAAATATATAGTCAGTACAGTCTATGAGTCATGTCAGTCGATTCAGTAAAGTGGTAGAAGCTTTACTGAAAGTTCCTAGGGAGTTTTGGCGGGAAACACAAAATAGCACTTTTTCAGAAGTTGTACCACTTGCCCACACTTGTGCACGACAACGAATATTTAATGGTTAATATTCTACCAATATTACACATTAAGAACCGAAATAACACAAATTTATGAAGTTTTACAAATTCCACAACATCACCCATTGCACTCCCCGGCAAAACTCCCTACAATAGAGTTTATAACGGTTGTCGAGTGTCAAGCTATCATAAATGACATTGACATTTGGCTCGACACTTGTGTGTTCGATTTTCAGCTCAATCCTATTAGTCCAGAGTTCTATTTTCAATGTTCTGAATTTTCACCGGTGTTCCGGATTCCGGAGCATATAGTCCCAGCCTAAGTGGGGATGTCAGTAGTTGCGGATGGTGTTCATACTAATAGTCATATCTGAAAAGTGAAATACAAATCTGTTTTATTCAAATCATTCGAAGGTTTGTTTGCCGAAATAGATCTGTCAATATTTGCTATGCTGGTTTCACTAACGTGTGTATTGGGATTATGCAAACTGTTTACCGAAATATTATATTCATCAATGGGGCCTTGCTTTATACGTTGCAACCATGGAATGCTTAACATAATTAATATTGGAATTGAACAGTAAATAAAGCCTTTAAAAGGCATCACTAGCAGTGATCAGTCCTAGCCTATGTCTATTAAATTATTTTGTGATCAATTTTAAATCGCAGTGTTACTTCAAACATAACATTAGTATGAATAAGAAGGTACTTATTTATTTATTTATAAGAATACTTGCTTTTGCCCGCACCTCTGCCCGCGTAAATACATCATCCCACGGGAACACAACTTTTTTGGGATAAAAAGTAGCCTATGTGTTGATCCAAACTACTGCCATACCAAAATTCTTTAAAATCCATTCATTAGTTTTTGCATGAAAGAGAAACATCCATCCATTCATCCACCCATCGATCCATTCTCAGAAACTTTCACTATTATAGTGTTGCATTCTTTGTATGAACTATTTTGTATTATTTCATTTATGAGCATTGTTACAATTTCCCATGTATTAAAAATATTATTTACTCATTTCAGAATACCAAGTCGACGGCGAAAAAACAGTATTTAAATACAAAATATTGGTGGTCGGTATTCGTCCTGTACATCTACAGTTATTATTTGTCTCTCCGCAACATGGTAGCGCTGAGCTACTAGTTAACTTTGTGAATGTCAATTTATTATATTTACCTACACGATAAAGGCAATGTAAATAAGATTTTTTTAAGTGAAAACTATTGGCACGACGCTGTTACTGATACCGGTGCGATATAAGGTAGGGTGGGATGGGCGGGTCGCGTGCCGCATGCTTGCGTGTGTGCTATTGTTTTCACTTCTGTCGGTACTCCCGGAGTGCCACTGTAATTTTTTCATTTTATCGCGGTTCGTATTAATTTTCTTAACGTTTTGAATACTCGTGTAGAGATATTTGTTCCTAAAAGAGAAACGTCAGGAAAATAAAAAATCAACCGCGATATAATAAAAATAAGTAATTAGTTTCTTACAAAGCATAGTAATTTAATGGATAACCAAAAAATATAATTTATTTTCTTATCATATACCGATCATATTTTTAGATTTTTGATTAGCTTAAGCCATTGTCTATAAAGTTTGTTAAAGCACATTAGAAATACGAATCTATTATACCTTTATAGTAAATGACGCTCTTTTAAGTAACTGACCTACTTTTATATTAAAAAAGCAAGGATATCAAAACAGATTCTTAAGCATCTATGTTGATATTTGTGTTACCTTTTATCTTTTTGTTATAAATATACATTTGAAACATTCCTTAAAACAAAAATTTGTGTAAATAAAACCTTACTTATTGTTTTATCTATGATATTTTTCCTTTTAGAAATGTTTTTAGAGAATACAAACATAAAAGTGTCGTCGTAGCTGCATAAAAAAAGAATTACATATGATTCATATTTCTAATTTGTAGGCTAACTTTCTCTATGTGCTAGTCACATTCATGTATTACCTCATTATATTCTGCGATCATACTGTATATTGTGCAGGGTGTTCAATAGTTAATCAATGTAATCTTACCTTTATTTGTATATATTGATAATGTATTTTATAAACTTTTATTATTGGCTTTATAAATTATTATTAAAAAATGTTAAATAATAAATATTTTTATTAGGAATATTATAATGTTTTTTTTGGTACTTAATATAAAATCTTTACATAGAATTTACTACAGAATCAATGAAATTTGTGTTAAATACACACTAAAATCTTTAATAGGTAGACGCGCGATAAAAGTGAAACCTTTAAAAATTTATTAGGTATATATTAGTAGATACAATTTGGTAAAGGTAAGTATAAAATATAACATTCGGTGATTCGTGCGCGTGAAAAGAAGTCCTGCTTTAACCGTATATTATGCCGCGAAAAAAGAAGCATAATATGTCCTTTACCGTGGTCTAACTTAAATGCCAAATTTAATCAAATTCGGTCCAATAGTTTGCCTATAGCCTATTCAATGCAAACAAACAAATCTTTCCTCTTTATAATGTTAATATAGATTCAAAACAGGGAACAGTATTCATATAAAATTGGTATAATTAATTATGTTTAAATTGATGATGATGTAATACTTTGTTTTCATGTAAAGGGGGCAGTAGTTGATAAACGGTTGGAAAACTATGGTATGTGAATAACAATACAATTAAACAATATTATGACATAAACACATACATACTACAAAGACACCCCTTCTTTATGCACTCGGTTAATCTACACAGGTATACGCTGCTCTATATTGGATAATTTACTACTCAATGTGGTAAGGTCGCTCTGTATCTTCAATAGAAGATGAGCGAAGTTGTCTCTGCTCTTCTTACCGTGTATTTTGAAAAATAGTGTCGAAGTGGACATCTTACAGGACAGTTCCGATTTTTTGTATGAAACACTGTCGAAGCGTGACGATTTGTTGATATCTGAAAGAACAGATAAGGGTCAGCTTACACTGCGACGATACGCGCTGATTATTTAAGAAAGCTATTGAAAATTGAACTTTATTCAGTACACAAAAAATACACGTTTCTTACGACATCAGTCATACACTGCACATGCGCTGTGCAGCGCGGTGCAACCTGATATTCGAACTCTTACAACGAAACGGTGTATCTTTTTGTGTAATTAATAAAGTTAAATTTTGAATAGCTATATTAAAATGCAAGTCGCGTATCGTTTCGTTTCGGTGAGAATTGATAATAAGTATGAAAATAATTTTTTAGAGATTTATACAATTTTATAGAAACTTTAATAGACATACCTAAAAATTCCTTACTAAGATCCATGCATTTTTGCCGTTCTCGCTTGCCATTTTCTAACGTAATTGTTTTGCATGGATCACTTATAATGGATCTTTTATCGCCCAAGGTGAGCATTTGAATTCTCGAAGCTAGAAACAAAACGCAAAGAAGAAACTAACTAACTAATGCATGTATATTAACTTTTTTATGAACTAAATTATTTTACATTGCCCGAGCATCTAAGATCAATTTAAGGCCAAACCACAGTAGCAAAGCGCCGTAGAAGTCTTATATTCTCCTCACATTGGGAAGAAACGCAAGCGTTTGGTGTTTACATTAAGGATACAATTATGATTTTCATCGAATTATGCCCGGTTCCCGAGTTTTTTTGTCGGTAGTTTATCTATTTTTTTTTTAAACGGGCAATTGGCCCACCACACTTACCCACCACTGCAACTCCTGTGTAGCCAGGATCGACAGTGGTAACCAACCGCAAAAACCCTTTGATATGATCTCAGGGGTGTCCGGGGGACATGCTAAATCTGTCTTGGAACCCGCAACGAAATTAATCAGAAGATTGTAGGAGGAGTAGGAAGTATTCCAGTTTCCCTCCCCAAGCAAAGCGGGAGACAGCAAAAATTGTGATGACAAAAAGTCAGAATTAAAGGGGAAGCACCACGGGAATAACATGTTCTTTTTTTTGTATGATTACAAGACAGAATGTAATTAAATGTTTTATTTATAATATGACAATTAATTACAATGCATTTATAATGACAAAAAAGTGTTGCATTGTTTCCAATAGTACTTATGACAAAAACGTTTGAAAGCTCGGAAGTTCTTCGCGCAGCCCACGAGATCTTCATAGTACACAACCCTAGAAACACAATGGACGCTGTTCAACATTTCGATTCTTTCGTCATACCAAAGATCACACTCCCAGAGTATGTGATGAGCAGTTTGTTCATAAGGGCTACCTTCGGTCGAACACTCGCATAGCGGTGACGAGACTAATGTAAATCCAAAAAGTTTCGCTTTAAAGTTTCCGTGTCCTGTCAAAAATTGTGCGACGTAGTTTCGCGCTTAAAAACTCAGGGTTAGTCATTTTTTTATTTTTATAATATAGTGCTGCACGACGCTGTATATCTTAATCTACTGGTAGGACTCCGGCTAAGACTGGAAGTGCTTCAGTACTTACGGTACGGTATGCCTTACATAAAAATATTAAGGCGAGACGTTGGCTTTGCAAAAGTTTACGCGGGCCGCTCCTATTGTAGCCCTATCTGCCCAAGCCGGTGCGCCATAGCATATGCTGCCGAGGTACGTCGCATTATAAATTATTTTTAATGTTTTAAATGAAAGGCCCCATGTCGACGTTGATATTTTTGTGAAACAATAGAAATTCCTTTTAGCTTTCTCACCGGTCTGTATTATATGTTCCAGGAATGTAAATTTATTTTCTAAAATAAGTCCTAGGTAACAAAGTGACTGTTTACGTTTCACATTGATGTTGTTCAGTTTAATGCAAGGAGTTGATATTAATGAACCTTTTAAAAGTACTTGAAAGGTTTTATGTGCTGAAAATTCTAATCGATTTCTGTGGCCCCAACTCGATATTACGTTGAGGCACTTGTTGGCCTTGTTTTCAATTTCAGATCGCGAATTGGCTTGAATAATAAGAAAACCATCGTCAGCATAACCTATCAGAGAGCACAGAGGAGGCAAGGGAACACAATAAATCATCAAAACTTATATTCCACAAGTGCGGCGATAGTACTGATCCTTGAGGGCAGCCGCGCGTTAAGTTTTTGGAATGTGTGTAATGGCCGAGTTGGAGTTTTGTTACGCCGTTGCAAAAATACGAGTAAATTAAATAATAAATATTACGATAGCAGCCTCTGTTTCTTAACTTCAGTAGTAGCATTGGCCACCAGGCATTATCGAAGGCACCCGCGATATCCAGAGATATACCTACTACATATTTACACTCCGATAGATTTACTGTTTTTCTGACCTCGATTGCTGCATCCACTGTTGACTTCCCGGCGGTAAATCCAAATTGCTGATTATTAAATTTCGGGTCACCGGGTAGCAAGCGGGGAACAAAAAGACGTTCTAATAATTTACCTAAGCATGATAATAGCGTTATAGGACGGTAGGATTTCGGATCGTCTGGTGGTTTATCACCGGCTTTTGGAATTAATTTTATTGTGCCGATTCGCCAGATTTTTGGAAAAGTGCCTTCTGCAATACATTTATTAAAAACCTGTAATATAGATGAGCCTACCGCTAGACATGCCTGCTTAATCATAATATTAGATATTTTATCCTCGCCTGCTGACTTTTTCGTAGGTAACAAATTAACTGTTGAAGTGAACTCATCAAGTGTAGGTAAGTCAGATACCGGCGTATTGATGGGGTCTAACATTCTGAATCTTATCTCGCGGTGAAAATCATTGTCCAAGTCCGGCTTGTCGTTTGGAATTAGTACGTCGAGGTACGCCTTCGCCGTGTCTCTTAAACTATGAGTAAGGTATACGAATTATTAATCTTGATATTTGAAAAATATTGTGGAGCAGTGGTATTATTTGGTTTGAGTTCATGGTATAAAGAAGACCATGGTCCCTCCTTATCCAGTCTTACGGCTGCATTTCTCAACATATTATTTTTTTGCTAAGGTGACGGCGGCGCGATAACGCGACCTTGAAGCCCTAAGGTCAGTTAGGTACGATACGTAATTATCGTCCAATAGACCGAGTCCCTGTCTACGTGCATAATTAATTTTCCGTCTGGCTCTCCTAAACTCCCGACGCAAGTTATATAAATTATCGTTATATAAAGTATCGTAGTTTATCTATTCCATATTACCATTGATTGGATGACCTTAACGTTAGCATTAACTTTACGTTAAACACGTTAACGTAAAGCGCTATTGAATAAAACTACCAACAAAAAACCTCAGAAACCGGGCATCAAAGCTTCCTTACAATAGTTCCGTGATCAACCACTATTATCTATCTATGGACGCTTTCACACCACGTCAATCTGGTTCTGTAGTAAGTTCTTGAAGAGCTAGACGGGTACCAGACAACCATATATTTAATACTTTTATTTAACCGACATCCATAAAAAGCAGGCGTTATGCATTCGGCTGTATATACATTTATTAGGTTGGGGAAAATGAAATCCATTCTTTTTTCGATAGATGGCCGTAGTGATCGATATCTCGTAAAGTATCGATCGAACAATTTCAAATTTATGCTATAAATATACTTATATAATAAAACAGTTTGCAGCTTTTTTGATTAGTCCGTTCAGTTGTGAGTTACAAGGTGTTAAAAATGGAAGTAAGTAAGTAAACTAAGAGAAAATTCGGTACATTTTACAGTTTTCTTTGATAAAGACGAAAATGCAAGCCGGCAGCTGAAATTGTGAATGGTGTTTATAGTGCCGATACTGTAACAGCTAATTACGAGCAATTTTGGTTTGTCGAGTTCGTTTCGACATTTTTGATGTTAAATACGCACCTCACACAGGCAGGCCCGTCGTCGAAAATGTTAATAATATCACAGAAATAATCGAAGTTGACCGGCATGTTAGTAGTCGTAGTATCAACCAGTGGTGATCTGATGATAGGATTCATGAGGAATTGAGGGAACTCCTCGAAATTTATATGGACACATACTGATTTCGACTTTTTCTAAAGTATTCCAAGCATATGCTACCAAAAAGTAACCTTTTTTTATTATTATTTATTAATTTATTAACACAAAAAATAACATATTTTACAGTCATTACTTAAATCGCCAAACTGTGGAGCAGTTTGTTGGCGGTTTGTACCAAGGTATACCCTGGATCCAAAAATACTGAACAGAATTCCTCTGAGTCCTTATAGATACATATTTGGGGATTCCGGCGTTGTTTAAAGAACTGCAAGCATATGAGTAGTGACTCATCAGAGTTTTGTGCACCGATATTAATGTGTTCATAATAATATAGATAATTAATTTAACTAAAAAGAGAAAAAAAAAATATTTTTAAACAACAAATTAAACGACTTCCAAAGTAAAAATGCACAAAAAAGTAGAGCCGATTAAAAACGGGAAATTATTTTGAAAATAAGTTTTATTTCATCCTTTTTTTGTGCATTTTTACATTGGAAGTCGGTATCAATTTGTTGTTTAAAAAAAATACTATACCTACTCAAATTTAAGATGTTTGTTATTTAATACACATCCATGACCCAGGAACACAAAACAACTTTTTGTTCCCTGGCGGGATTCGAACCCGCGACCTCCGGATTGAGCGCAAACGCTCTCTCTCAACTTGAGTTGAGAGATCGTCGTCTAAAACTATATTTGAAAAAACCTTACAAGTCTCTCTTTTTTCTGGGGGCCAAACTTCTAATACAAACGGGTGCTGCGGATCGTTTCCTTTGCGAAAATACGTCAGCGGTATTTCTTCATTGTGTTCAGTTTTGAGAACTAGAATCTCTTCGCAGTAATCCGGCAGATCAAGCAAATACCACAGTTTTTGTCGAATTTGCAGTAAAGAGGCATTTGGCCTGACAGCTAAGTAGCGAAGCTTATCGTCAACAACTGAAAACATCAAATTTCACAATACAACAAACATCTAATACAATAAACATCTTATTTAATCTGAGTAGAACATAATCGGTGATTAAAAACTTACCACCTAAGTCATGTCTTCTTATTACTAGGAAAGTAATGACATCTTTCTTGAAAATTTTTGCCGGAATCTGAAATAACTTTATCAGGGACATAGTTTTAACTTACTTACATCTTATTATTTTCAGAATTTAAATTACAACCATTACGCAAAATTTCACAAGCTGAAAGCAAATGATTCCTTGTCAAATTTAGATTCATAGACATTAAAGAGCACAAAGGATTTTTATCATCATTCCGTGTATCTACTATCAGGGAATCTTCATTCATAAGCAAGTTGACCGTTGTGATAATTTGCTCATAAGAGAAAACTGCTCTCGGCTTATGAATTAGATTCCATTATAGTACATACATGTGGACAAAGTATTCTACCCCATTATATCTTCAATATCCGACTTATTTTGTTCGCAGCTGTCTTGGATAGTTAGCAACATAACCGAAAAATCGAAAATAACTCAGTACGCTTACACACGCGCCGCAGCTCCTGCGGCGCCACTGCACTAGGATTTGTATGTCGTATTTTACTGGCGGTGAAACGCAGCAGCTCCTGCGGCGCCGTTGCTGCCGCGGCAGCGTAAGAGGTATCCATACAACATCCGGCGGTGCCGCTGAAGTTGCAACGCATGTGTAAAAGCGCTTGCTGTTGTCGCTGGGCACCTGGCCAGATGTGTAACATCCTACTAATATTATAAACGCGAAAGTTTGTAAGTATGGATGGATGATGATGGATGTATTTTAATGAAACTTTACAATAATATAGCTTATACATCAGAATAACACATAGGCTACAATTTATAAAGATATTGTGTGAATTCGCCCAAATATGACCATAAGTGTCAAGTAAGTAGGAAAAAATCTACCATCGCGAGCTATTCTGGCGTGCGCTGCCAAAACCGCTAGAGTCACACTGCAAACATAATTATGTACAAATGGAAATGTTTATCTTCCGGGCGGTCCGACGCACGGCGGGTGAGGTGGGGGAAGAAGTCGCTTATCCGCTGGTAGACGCGTGAGGGCAGACCATAGATGATAAGTACTGATAGGGCAGAGGTCATTGACTGTGTCTGTTTTGCTAATTTTCAAGGCACTAGCGATTTGTTAAAAACACATTGTACTGATAGTAATATAGGCCCAAGGTTTGTTATTGGCAGGTTTATACTTCATTTTTCGAAGGAAAAAAAATCGTTAAATATAGTTTATAGGAGCATACTGCAGTAGCTACCTATAGGCCTATGACTAAGGAGGCTAAGGCTCCGCAGTGCTTAGTTACCGTATTTCTTATGTTGACAATATTGTTACGTCATTATAGCGCGACTGTAACATCTCAATATTGTCAGGCTGTTATATTTTTCAAATGCGGCCCTAAAATTATTTATGTGATAATTTTAACGACATAATGTTACTTAGTTCTTTTCTACGCCACGCTAATATAAGCTACTCGAAATACTAATCCTGCGCAGACGAAGTCGCGGGCACCAGCTAGTTGATAATAAAAGTAAGAATGTTCTTTTATTTTTGTATGACTTTTCGATAATGTAAAATATTTTCTAATTCTATTTGTTTTCTATATAATAAATTCGATATCTCTTACAAGAACTGTGGTTTACTTTTAGGAAGATCTATCACATAATATATAAAAGAAAGTCGTGATAGTACACTATTTTTAACTCAAGAACGGCTGAACCCATTTGGCTGAAAATTGGTGGGGAGGTAGCTTAGAACCAGGAGACGGAGATAAGACACTTATGTGCCCCGCCGAGTCTGTCTATTTGTATGTTCGCGATAATCTCAAAAACTGCTGAAAGGATTGTCATGCCGTTTACATTTACCGATAGAGTCCTTATGAAGGTTTAGGTTGATAATAATTTGTTAAGGTTTTGTGGAAATTGTTTGATTTATGACGATAATTGTTGAAGGTGTCAGAAAAAATCAAGCCGTCGGGGAACTTTTATCTAAAACGCTGCCTAACCTAACCCGTTATATTAAATAACAAAACAATGTATGGTGGGATGGTTCCTCTTTTATAGGTCTACAAAAAAGTTCTCGATGGCATTTCGATTTTGGCGATGGTATCTTTTAAGGATAAATCGCTATACCCATTCAAAGTTTAAAAAAAATATCAGTAATAATGTAGTATTTTCAATAGCTATTTAGACGGATACAATTTAATTATCCTCTAGGAAATTATATCTAGGAGATATATTAAAATTAAAAAGTACGTATGAAAATTTATTAAAAAGTTTTAATTTCCGGGAACATCTGATGCATACATCTTCAATGTAGGTACTTTGGTTTTGATTTTCAAAATATATCACAAGAATTGGCAGAAAACGATTTGTTGGATGTCAGGGAAAGATACAAGAGCTTTATAAGTTGTCTGGCCGAGTAAATTCAGAAAAGGCTTCCGGATAATTTATCAATGTTGAAAACAGTTGCCGATTTGCACCCAAAGGTTGCTACGTCTCAAGTCAATACGGATTTAAGAAAATATTGAATCATATTCATCGAACTCACATCTATGGCAACAAAAATGACATCGAGTCTGAGTGGCAACAATTGAGTAATAAAATATGGACAAATACTTGTACTTCAGCTGATTTTTATTACGAAGTTTATAATGATTTGGACGAAGCTGGATGTCAACGTTTTTAAAAATATCGCAAAATTCGGATTATCATTTGTCACGGTTACAATTTCAAACGCAAGTGTCGAACGTGCATTCTCTATCTTTATTATCGTCAAAAATAAGCTACGGAATAGATTATCGATTGAAATATTGCAAATTGATGATTCGATTCACATTAATTTGTAATGGTGGATTTTGCACAACTTTCAATCCTTCTTCTAAAAAGTTAAGTTTATTCAATGGCAACATGTATTATATTTTTAAAAATCTGAATCTTCAGAGGAAAGTGAAATAATATTTGATGTATTGGGTAATTTATAAATAAATAGTATTAACAAATTATATTATTGCATATTATTCATTAATTAATATTTATTATTTTCACTAAATATTTTTTTTATTTTCAAGTAACTAATTTAGGCGATTTTAGGGGGTTTTGACTTAGGCTTAGGGATGAATATTTTTTGGAGTTGGGAACACTGAGTCAGCTCCTGGCTCCATACAACTGCATGCAATATTGTTATGCTCCGCCCCTTTCGCCGAATAAAATCCGACCGGGTAGGTACTATACTAGTATACTATACTATACTATACTATACTATACTATACTATACTATACTATACTATACTATACTATACTATACTACTATACTACTATAATAGGCAAAATGTTATCTTTGATGGCAGTGATCATTTGACGACTAATCTCATCACACCTGTAGCCATAGATGTTATGGAATTGATAGTCTTATTAATCTCGTCAGAATCAATCGGTGTAAATTGGAAAGGAGATATATTATTATGTCGTGGTAAATTATTTACATAACAGATAGTCTAACGTTTAGTTTCAGCATCAAGCGTAAGAGTTGCGGAGAAGTGTAAATTAATTGTCTTCTAGACTAATTGTCATAGGTAGATCCGCTTGTTGCGACTTGCCTATACCAAAGTATTCTAAGATTTTCCAAACATTGGGAGGAGAAGATTTAAAATTTTCGAGAATATGGCGGCGTTTAGCGTTCCGTATCATTTGGTTGCGGCGATTTCTAGCTATTTTAAAGTTCATACAATTTGGCTCACTATGATTCCTCTTAAATTTTTGAAAAGCCCGACCCCTACGCTTTATCGCAGCACGGATATCGTCCGTCAGACAAGTTACAGGCGGATGATTTAATTTTATTTTCTTAATGGGCGCATGTAAGTTATAAAGTACAGTGACATTTTCATTGAATATTCTAACTTTTTCATCAATAGAGACGGCATCGTACAGTGGATTCCAATCGATATTTCCTGTGTCCGTACATATTTTTTACTGTCTACTCGAGCAAAACAACGTCTGTGTGTGAATCTAGCAGACGGTCTGGGACTTCTGGGAGGCTTTAACATATATGAGAGAAAGATGAGGTCGTGATGGGAGAAATCTGGGGCAGGGAGTTGACCATGGGTGTGGACGAGGGAAGGGTCGGAGATGAGCATTAGATCGAGCCAAATGTATTATTACTAGCTATGTCATTTTTCACATTTTTTTTTGCAAGTCTAAATGAATTTTGAATACCGAATATTAATTTTTATTATTTGTTTATCTTGTATATCTTGTGTATCTTGTTTGAGCTCTTTAAACTGTTGTGAAGATCAATCAGTACATTGAAATAGATTTCCAACGCATACATGTTTTATTTACAAATCTCGACGAAAACAACCTAGTTAACGAAAAGTTCGTAAACATATTTAATTCATTCATTTTTATGTAATAGCTAGTGATAGTACTTAATAAATGTAATAAATATATATTCATATTTTGAATACAACAAATCATAGAAAACATGAATTAGGTAACTTCTTTTATTTATGGCAATGGCGGTTGCAAAGGTTTTGCAGTTTGCGCCATTCTGCCAGTGTGGAGAATTTTAACTTTTTTTTTCAATTTTACTTATTTAACTACATTATCATTAAACAAAATATAAAAAAAAATCGAGGATTGTGATTTCTCTACTCTTAGATTTATTACGCTGGGACTATATCACCCGGAATCCGCCTGGCCCTGAAAAATTCAGTGCACTGAAAATAGAACTCTGCGCTAATACAATAGAGTTAAAAATAGAAGTTACGAGTGTCGAGCTGTCATATATGACATTGCCATTTGTCTCAACATTCATATGTTCGATTTTCAACTCTATTGTATAAGCGCAGGGTTCTATTTCCAATGCTCAGAATTTTCTTCGGCCTTCCGGATTACGGATCATAATATAGTCCCAGCCTTATACGAAAATTCTATTTCACTTAATACAATGAAAATAGACACTGGCAATAGCTTAATACCATCAACCTTAAATATAAAAAAAAGAGTTTTGAAAGTTGATACACGTTCGTCTGTACGATGACGTCAGTTTCGTTCCGCCAGTATATATCCTTTTTTCAAATTGCGCGGGATTAAAAAATCAGCTTTTGATGATTAAATTTCATTATTAATTCACGATAAACTTTTAAAATATTTGTAAGGTATGTTTTTTTAGAGATAAAGATTACAAATAAAAATATTTTATCCACTTCAGTGTCACATGCATATTGTAGCGATTTTTGATGTTTTTCTGAGTCGAACTTATGTAGTTCGTGGAGAAATATTTATAAGGGTTGGTAACGTTGTCGAACGTGAGCAAAGGACTCAGTATCCAGCTCTAAATAAATTACGCAGTGGTCTCGAACCTACCGAGTTTCGGTATTTCTACCGATTTGGGGTGTCTACCGAGATACCGAAATAATACAATTTTTCCACGATTTCAGAGTATAATATATGGAAATTCTACCTATTTTTCTACCGAAATTCCAAAATTTTACATTTTTTCGTTTACAACCCACCTTTTTACGGTTCCGTCGTACTCAAGGAACCCTTATAGTTTCGCTCTGTCCGTTGGTCTGTCTGTATGTCTGTTTATCTGTCCGCTCTTCATGCCTCTGTAATTATGAATATAAATTGATGAAATTTGGTATAGTTATAGGTTGTGTATATAAGGTCCGGTAATATCAATTACGGATATTATGGGCATATGATCTACTGCTTATTAAGAGACGTATAAGTAGAAAAATAATTATTGTCATACTAATCAAATCGAAAAAAAATCTTCCTTTAAATGGGCGAGTTTGTGATGAGTGGTGAGTCCCGCGTCCGGGTTGAGTGGCGCGTAATTTCTGTGGTCTCGAAAGTCAAATTGAGAAATCGGTAGAGTTGCCAGCAAAAATCGGTAGATTAAACACAACATCGGTATATGGCTAATTGTAAATTGTAGAACACAAGGACACTCAGTGTGACCAGATTTAATTTTAAGAAAATACCGAGGCACCTCAAAAAAATACTGAAATATACCGACTAACATAGGACAGATATACCAATAAAAATACTGATTTTCTTAAAACGTTTTATTTATTCATGCTCACAATAAATGTTAGAATTATATTTTAACATCCTTTTCGAAGGATTAAAATTTACACAACCTCCTTCATCTTTAATACCTTGCTTTGTTTTTAAAATAGCTGACACATTTTTGTTTATAAATCTGTTTCTTTGGTCCGTTTTTATTGAATTTATCTTTGAAAATATGCGCTCGCATGCAGCATTCGACACCGGTATACATAGAAGAGATTTACTAAAACTAGTTATATTTTTGTATTTTAACATGCCATCACTGTTAGAAATTTTTCCAACTTCCACCCAAAATTGTTCACACGAGATGGGTGAGCCAGTGCTGGAAGATTGTAACAAATCACTTACTTCGCGATCAAACTTTAGGGTTCTATATTCTTCGTCAATTAACTGCATTTGTTCTGGCTGTACTTCGCATGGGAAAATTGGAAAAGCTTCTATTACATTTCGTAAACTGCGAAATTCTTTATGCACGGCAGTGTGTGGGTTAAGAAATTTCAGTTCTCGAAAAACTGGATTTTCAAAAGGCAAACGTAATTTCAATTGCGTGCTCAACTCAATTAAAAATGATTGGCACCTTCTGAAAAACTCAGCAATCTGTTCTTTCATGTTTAGATTTTCTCTGTGTTTGATTAATTCTTGGCCTACTTGAATACCTAAGTACATATCTTTCAGTGGCAAATAATTTACATTAGACTTTGGGTCTAACGTAAATACATTGTCCGTACGTTTGATGTAATTAGCTTTCATGAAGCAACCCAAAATCGACAAGTACATACTAGATGTATCATCATACAGTCTATCAATGCACGGATAGTCGCCTTGAAAAATTATGTTAAATTTGTTTACAATCGGCAAAATGTAGTCCAAAAAGTAAAAATACAATTTGTTTATATCAGTGGTAAAAGAATTAAATAAAAATTCTGATGACATATTGCGATCACTCAAATATTGGTCTTGAAAGAACAATTGCAATGCCCTCCACTGCTCAATTATTCTACTAATACAGGCATGAAGTGAAAGCCACCTTATGTCGTAATGACGCAAAATTCTATGATTTTCAGTGTCTGTGAAATTTTGGAACTCAGCAAATTCTCTTTGACGCTTGCTGCTTTGAGAAAAATATCCATATACTTCTTTTACTATTTGTTCTAAATTTCTAGGCAGTATTTTACAGGCGTGGCTAACACTTAATGCTGCAGAGTGACAAACACATTTCATGAAAAAGCACTTTGGGTTTACTTCTTTAATTTTTGCAACAATGCCAGAATGTTGACCAAACATCACATTCGTAGTATCAGCAGCGAATCCTATTACGTCTTTTATGTCTAAACCTAATTCGGATAATTTTGATGACAACGAATTAAATAATTGACCTGCGGTCTCACCACTTAAATCAACTAAATCAAGGAATTTGGTTTGTACAGTACATTTAGTTTCAGAGAAGTATTTAATTACTATAGCCAATACTTTGACTGTTGCAACATCTGTACTCTCATCGATTATAATTGAATATACTGGTTTACCTGAAAGAGATGCAGTACCAAGTATGTCCTCAATCATATCTTTTTCGAAATTGGGTCCTAAAACATTATAAGTTATAGCGGCTGCTTTGGATCTCTTGCAGGAAAATTCTTTCGCAATATCGGAATCAGTAAAACACTTCACTAGAACATCACTAAGATGGTCCATAGCTCGAAATGGGATGTTGTGTTCCGACAGAAAACTGCATAAACGCAGTTCAGCTTTCTTGACTTCGTCTTTCAGTGGGGCCTTTTTGAAAAATGTATCAACCTGAAATTTTAAAAATATTTGGTTGCTTAGTTTTTTTATAACAGCGCCGCATTTCACAGCTGTTACCTACTGGTTTTTAGAAACAAAACTAGGATTATTAACTTAAAATATATTCGAATTCCTTGAAATAGGTTTGTAAAGCGAGTTATGCTTACCTTTGACTGTCCTTTATATTTCATCAAGTTCGATTTATGCTTTTCAGTATTTGCATGCTGTTTTATAGATGCTAATCTACTTTGCAGTTTCGAATTGCATGCTTTGCAAAATGCGGCGAACTCGTCATCTTTATAACGTGAAAGCCACGAAGAAAATTCCGGAATTTGTTCCCACTTAGCTAAATAACTTTGCTGAAAACTAGACATGCTGTCCGGATGAATGCAACTAAATAAATAAAACAACGAAGATCGATCGCGTTCTATTTATATGATGACGAAAACATCTTCTAGTTTGGGGAAATCCCCGAATTATCGAAAGAAATTCGTACTAACTCATAGATAAGAATAAACAAAATCCGGGAAAGTCCCGATATTCGCGTTCCGGGGAATTCCGCAAACATTGTCGCAAAGACGTTCACTCACTACGGTGTTGCCATAACTTCAACCAAAATATACCCAAAAATACTGACTACCAGCAATATACCCGAAAATATACTGATGTTCGGCAAAATCGATGAAATATACTGAAAAAGTATTAAAATACTGAATCTGGTCACACTGAGGACACTCCCGAAAATGTATCGGTTTTCCCGTTACATATCGTGAGTTTAAAATTACCTAACGAAGAGGAAAGTCGAAACATGTATAAGGTCATTAGATATTAACGCGTAATAGGTTTTTTTCAAATTACTGTGCGATTTCGTTCAAAATTATATTCATAAAGAGTATTTAGTATGATCTCATCTATCATGCCAAAAGAATAAGAAGGTCATCTATCAAAATAGTTATCATTTATGTTATTATGCACGACACCCTGACCCTACGGAAGAAGGATATATAATCTGACCGACGCGGGACACCAGTAGTAATACTTAAAAAATATATGCGGGACACAGCTCTTTGTTTTATTGATTACTGATGGCTGAAAATCATAAAAATTGCAGACGGAATTAAATAAAATAAAATGAAAAGAAACCAAAATAAATTGTTACAAATTAAGTAGACGCAAGCTAAGCAGAAGTTCTCGTAATTATTTAATTTCTGAGTTCTGACAATTCTAAGGCCTCACTTAAAATGATTAACAAAATAATTCAAAGACCTCTTGTGAAAATAATTTTACTAACACCTAACTTGTGAGTATACTTTGATTTATTAACACAATCACGGAGTACATTGTTACACTGAAAATGCCAATTTCCTTCAATACCAATATGTTGCACATCTTTTTTATTATATTACTGGTAAATACAAAGATTATTGATTTAAAAACGTTTTATCGTCTAGGTTCAAAGCTAATATCGTCACAAGTGTGCACAAGGCGTCGAGAAACATAAATCAAAGTACAGTTGATGAAGATGAAATTAAAAAGCATTCACAATTATCCAAATATTGGTGGGATGTTAATGGGCCTATGAAAGTACTCCATAGACATAATGACATCAGGTAAATCCCTTAATTTAATATTATAGTATAAAGAAAATTATTTCATAGGCAGTTCAGCAGCAGTATCTACCATAGTAGATGATTAGACAATTTAACGACAAATTGTTTAATTACATTAACAGTTTATAATACATTTATATATTTTAAAAGTTTATTTTTGTTTTTCAGAGTACCCTTTATAAGAGATGGTTTAGTCTATTATCCAGATAATAAGAGACCTATAACACCTCTTGAAGGAAAATCAATATTAGATGTTGGCTGTGGTGGTGGAATATTGTCAGAAGTAGGAGCTCTCACCTTCAATAATTTCAAATGAGCTGGAAATAAGCGTTAATTGCCCTATATAATATATAGATGATAGTAGCTTTTAAAGGCAGAACTTTATGAATACTAAACCATTATGCTGCCACTCATAAAAAAATACTATTGCGTGTCAGGCACATGTGACTGACACGGTGTTCTATGTGTTAAAAGACAAGCACAGAACAACAACACTACACAATTTAAAAAGAATACTTGCAACTAAACAAATATTACATTTGCCAAAAAGTTTTTGAAACACTTGAAAAAGACATTGGACTTGCTTTAAAAAAAGTCACAATCACAAACTAAAATACTTTTATTTTGTGACTGTGAATAAGATTGTGAAATTGTCATTCACATTTCATTTACAATAATAACTTATTTAAATTCATATTCATGGAGAAGTGGAGACAATAAAAAAATTATTAATCATATTTTTTATGAACATTCCTTGAAATTGAGAAGTATTTACCCCACCTCCTGAAGATGTGCAAATTATGCTGTTGTAATCGAGGTGTATTTTCGTTTATATCTAACTTAATTTTACCTGTTGTTGTCGCGAGTAATCATTCCATAGTAAAATTGATCATGTCTTTTAATTGAACAATTATGTGCTCCTATTGCAGCCACTTGCAAGACTGGGTGCCAGTGTAACGGGAATTGATGCCAGTCAGGAATTAATAAAACTTGCCACAGAACATAGTCAACATAACTCTACACTTGTAACAAAGCCGTCATATATTTGTACAACCATTGAGGTAAGTAAGTTCTATGAATTTATCAGCTGTTTCCCAAGGCTTCGCCCGCGTAAATACAGTATCCCACGATATCCAGAGCTTAAACTACTACCATACCAAATTTCATTGAAATTTGTTCAGTATTTTTTGTGTGAAAGAGTAACAAATATCCATCCATCCATACATCCTCACAAACTATCTCATTTATAATAGTAGTAGGATTTAAACCAGTCATGCGGTAGTTTCAAACAAGCTTAAGAACTATAAATTTCACAATATCTGTATTAATTATGCATACATATTGATTGAATTTACATTATCATGGTTATTGCACTTTTAATTACAGGCTATTACACCTTTCTATAAAAATTATAAATGTATCGGCTATGAAATGATTAAATAAAATTCAAAAATATCACAGTTCTAAAATGTTACCTTAAAAAATGAATAAAAATGTTTTATATCACATAGATCATTGTTATTATTAGAAAAATATTGTAAATCTAAATTTTTTTAGTTTTCATACAGCATACTTGAAGATTTAAAGGAATTTAATATGTTAAGAAGTTGTAGTTTTTATTTTATTACATAATATGTGATCAGGATTTTACATCTTTCAGGACCATTCTAGTAATAATAAAGAATGCTATGACAGTGTGGTTGCTTCAGAAGTTATTGAGCATATCAACAACAAGGAGCTATTCATCAAGGCCTGTTTAGACACACTTAAGCCTGGTGGAAGAATTTTTATTACCACTCCAAATAGGACGAGGCTTACACAAATTTTTGGCATTTGGATAGCTGAATATGTAATTAATCTTATACCAAAAGGGACACACGAGTATAAAAAGCTGACTACTCCTAATGAATTGACTTTCTTGTTAGAAAGAAGTGAGTAATCAAATATATACTGTTCTTTGTAAGGATTTAAATGTTCTGTCATTAGCATAGAAACACTTTAAATTCCATCATATTAATTGCATTTCTTTAAAAATTAATCACAAATCCTTAGTAACTGTATCTGCAGTATTTTAGCAATGCACAAGATTAGCACGGGTATGGAACCAGAAAATAATTAAAAAAAAATATTAGGTCTTTACCTGCCGTTTTGCATGAAAAAATTTAAACGAATTTTTTTTCATATATTTTTTATTTGTATTAATCGAAGTAATCACCCTTGCAATCAATGCATCTTTGCCAACGCAGTTGGCAGTTTATTGATGTCCTTCTTAAAGAAATCAGCTGGACGGGAGGCAACAAATTCTTCAAAGGCATTTTGTACTGCCTCTCGGGTATTGAATTTTGTCCCGCCAAGAAGTTATCCAAATTCTGGAAAAAGTAGTAGTCTGTAGACGCAAGGTCTGGTGATTAGGGCGGATGACGGACAGCTTCCAACCCCAGTTCTTGCAACTTGGAGACCGTCTGCTGTGCAGTATGAGGTCGTGCGTTCTCGTGCACGAGCAGTGGAGACGAGCGATTGACCAATGCTGGTTGGAGATGTGCCAGCTTCTCCATCATTGTGTTCAGTTCTTCACAGTACACATCTGCAGTAATGCTCACCCTGTTTAGTAAGAAGCTGTGATGAATCACACCGGCGCTAGACCACCAAACAGTGACCATCACTTTACTAGGGGTAAGTTTCGTTTAGGGAATTGTTTAGGTGCTGAACCAGGATCCAACCAACTTGCTGAGCGCTTGCGGTTATCAAACAGAATCCATTTTTTATCAAAGGTAACAATGCGGTTCAAAATTCCTTCATTTGTGTGTCTGTTGAGCAGTGCAAGGCACGTCTCGACGCGTACTTCGCGCTGGCGATCACTGAGTTCGTGGGGCACCCATTTGTCAAGCTTTTTTACCTTGCCAATTTGACGCAAATGGACCAATATTGTTTTGACGCTAACATCGAAAGCTGCTGCTAATTCAGCCGTAGATTGTGTATCATCAGCTTCCACAATCGCCTTTAATTCGTCATTGTCGACCAAAGTCTTCGGAAGACCGCGAGGTTCATTTTTCAGGTCGAAATTTCCAGAACGGAAGCGAGCAAACCAATAACAGGTTGTGCGTTGGTTTGTAGTGTTAGCTCCGTAAACGTCGTTGATGTTGAGTGCCGCTTGTGCCGCGTTGCTGCCACGACGGTACTCATATTCCATAATTACTCGAATTTTTAACGTATCCATGATGACAAAAAAGATTGAAATGCGATCAAAATGTAACACTAATCAATAAACAAATGACTATTTTTGGAAAAAGAATTCCATGTTTTTAAAATAAAATTAATTTGAAATTAGCATTCATAGCCAAACAAAAATTATTTTGATTTGAAATGGTCAGTACTGCAGAATGGCAATTTCATAGGTAAAGACCTATTATTAGTTAATATATTCAACGTAAATAATAACTAATATATTTTTTTAATCGTTTCGGAAAATGAATTTTTTGTCTATACAAAAATGAAAAATATTACACAACAAAAGCATAGAATGAGTAATTTATATTAGATTATGTACCTAAAAGCTAACTGTGAGCGGTGCGGAGGAAATATTAACATTAGTACATATTACTAATGTTAATATTTAGTTAATATGTTATTTAACAGTATGGTGGCACCACCACACATCAACCAACATAGTAGCCAATATTGGAGCCATTACGTATTGACGATTAAATAGAACATAAGTTGGCATTAAGTTGGCACTGCATTGGCATTTATTATTTTCAGGGAAATCCCGGTTCTGAAATTGCAGTCCCGAAATTCCCGGTTCTCAAAATCAGACCGGTTCTTCCATTCCATAGTTAGCACCATTCTTATTATTGTGTCAAATAAAATGTTCAAGATCTTAGTTTAATTTAAGAAATCTTATTTAAGGTTGTTCAAAATCATTATACTTTGTTAGATAAGGAATTATAGAGGCCTAACTTGTAAAATGCTCTTACTCGGAAAACTTCATACGAAAATAATGAAATAATATGAAAACTTGTAAAATATTTATATTATAACGGAACTCTTCGTGCTCGAGTCCGAGTCCGTCGCTTGGCCGGTTTATTTCCTTTCGAGGAAGTGAAAGGAAATTTATTTATTTTATTTCCTACGTTGCCTTCACTGTTTCAAATATATTTTCCAGATAACTGTCACGTGGAAGCTGTCTTTGGGTTCATGTACAATCCCTTGCGGAACCGATTCGAATGGTCCAACTCGCAAGCTATGGTATTCGCACTGCAGGCTGTCAAGTGTGAAGAGAAATCGGAATAAATTATTTATTAAAAAGCTTTTTATTTTTTATTGTAAAACATCAAACGCAAGATTGTCTGCTGCTCATAAGAAATACCCAATAATCAACAAAACTATTATCAATTTTGATCGGATTATTTTGATTTTCACCGGATTATATTGATTATTATAAAAAAATGGGTAAAAGACGTCACGTAATAATAAGTTACGGGTACGTTCCGTAATGAACTTATTATTACGTGACACATTTCATGTCAGATTGCACAGCGCATGTGCAGTGTATGACTGAATCACTTTTAACGAGACGATCTTGTATAATAATATAATATTGTTAGCAAAAACTGCTGAATATGATGCCACCAGCCCTGGGAACCCTCGCCTCCCTTCCTCAAACGACAAGGATCGAACTATATATTATTCGGCAGAGAGACGTGCGCTAGCTAACACCGATCCTTGATTGCAAATCGACTTTGTATTTAATTTTGTCTTTGTATTTGTTTGTTTGTTTGTGTAATAGTTTTTCAATACATGTAAATCATACTTTGGCTTCTGATTTTCATTTAGGTAAATAGTTATCAGATTAGTTTTCTTACAATATATAATCAGTATATCGACAACGGCTACAAGTATTACCATGAAATTTAGTATGCAAGGAGTTTTGGGGAAGAAAAATCGATCTAGCTAGGTCATCCCCTGAAACTGCGCATTTTCAAGCAATATATGTTTTGTCATTTCATCGTACAAAATATTACAGTAGTAAAATATTACAGGATAACTAAATGTAAATTGTGTAAAACTACTACTGTACCGCCGCGCCGGTAACACCGCCCGGTGTTACCGGCGCGGCGTTACCGCATAAACCGGTTTCTTCAAGACTATTATTTACTTAGTTTAATATAAAAGCTGTCTTGAGGCCTATGTCCTGCAGTGGACGTCACCAGGGTGAAACGAACTTAAAGCTAACTTACAAGCTTCACCATTTCACTAAATAAGGGCATAACCACACGTCCTTACTATCGAAGGCATTTAAGAATCTACCCTCAAAATAAAATTGTGTTTCCTTTCAAGTGCGAAAAACGATAAAAATACAGAAGCATGCTTAGCACCGCTAAAGTTCCTGGAGGTGCCGTACTTCGGACATGTTTTAGGTAAAGTCGAAAGATTAGGGCACTACGTACGTGATTTTATTTGGAAGCGAATTGAGTCATACGTACCCTCTTCACATTGGGACTGACCGTTCGATACGCCTCTATATGTGTTGCAGGTTTGTAATATTTTAGTGGTACTGTATATTTGTTTGCTTCTTTAAAAACGTTAGGTACTCACGTAAGTACACTTGATAGCTTCTATTGGAAGCAATATATGGGAACCAAATTTTAAAATTTATTAGGTACTAAATTACTAAAGCGCTTAAAGTAAATTAGAAATAAAATATTACAATTTAGTGAAATCATACGTCGTACACAACAAGACTATGACAGCTGAAACCGGGAAACTTATCATACCCGAAAAATACCCAAAACCTGAAAGCAAATGCGTGAATGCATGCATACCTATTAGCATGCGTAAAGCACCTCCTCCCACACTGCTTATTATTACGCGGGATATTGCTAGATATAATACTTATTAATTAAATTGTATGTTATAGATTTCTGCAAAGTAACGCCTGATTATATTAATTACTATGATATGATTTTATATGATTTGTTTTGAATCACAAACATTTTGTCGATTTAGATTTGAGCCATCAGAATAAAATTTTCGTATTAATTCGAGAGGGGGTTGAAAAACAAGAAACTATTGTTCAAAATGAAGAGAATGTTGCGTCCCGAGTAACTTTAAAAAGAGTTACAAAGAAATTAAGTGACAAAAAGTCAACAAGTTCAAAAATTAGTAACAAATCATCAAAACTAAAATCAAAATCCGAAAAATCATTAGACGTACCCAAGCACAAATACAAATTAAATCTCTCAGGAACTACAATACTTGCAGGTAATTTATATTTCTTCCAACTGAAAGTATGCTAATATATTTTTATATAAATATCATAATATACATAAGTAAAGCAAAAAC
Organism: Phengaris arion; assembly: GCA_963565745.1. Taxonomy (NCBI): domain Eukaryota; kingdom Metazoa; phylum Arthropoda; class Insecta; order Lepidoptera; family Lycaenidae; genus Phengaris; species Phengaris arion. The sequence goes on along the minus strand of OY751445.1, from coordinate 12,673,049 downwards.
TTCCAGTAGGCATAGTTTTACGAGAACTGTGTGAGAGGAAAGTATGATATTTGAGCACAGTTAAAGTTTATGTTGAGGAAGCTAATATTTTTTTTAAATAATGCTTACAAAAACATAAAATTTATAAAATTAACAACTCACACTACCTCAGATTAATAACACACGCAACAGTCCATTTGATAGATTTTTTTTTTAAATATATGGCATCGCCTTATAACCATTTGCCAATGTCAAGTTAAAAAGGCGGAAAATAAAACTATCGTTTCAATTTTCAACACCGTATTCCTAAATCGTCAAGTCTAAAGTCTAGGCAAAGTACAAATAATAGTCAGTGCAGTCCATGAGTCATGTCAGTCGATTCAGTAAAGGGGTAGAAGCTTTACTAAAGGTTCCTAGGGAGTTTTGGAGGGAGACTACAAATTGCAGGTTTTTTGAAATTGTACCACTGCACACACTTGTCCACGTTAACGAATATTTAATGGTTAATATTCTACCAATATTACACATTAAGAACCGAAATAACACAAATTAATAAAAAGAAATACAAAATCCACAACCCATTACCCATTGAATTCCCCGGCAAAACACAAAAATTTTGTTACATGTTGACGTTTGTCAATCTGTCACATCATTTTTCTATCTAAGAGGCAAAATAATTAATGTTCCTCTTAATGTTCAAATTTAAAAATTGTATGAATTATTATGGACGAATTTCGACCACAGGCTTCTATTATTATTTGATAAATTTAATATTACAACGGATATATAGCTCTTATATCAAATTGAGAGATACAACGCGAAAAGTCGACTGTTTTTTTTACGAGCGTATCTTTTCTATCTTGCGACATTTCTCTTTTTACCCTTCGCTAATCTACAGGCTAATAACAACAATAAGGTTGCTATTTATTTTAGCTACATTTGTCCAACAAAGCAATTCTTCTACTACTTATTGTAAATGTGTAAGTTTGTGAGGATGGAACGATGTATGGATGGTTATGTGATTGAGTCATACACTGCACGTGCGCTGTGCAACGCGGTGCAATCTGACATGAAATGTGTTAGGTACGTAATATTATGATAATTACGGAACGTATACGTAACATAATGTTATATATAGTAATTGATAATAATTTTGTTAATTATTGGGTATTTCTTATGAGCAGCAGACAATCTTGCGTTAAATGTTTTACAATAATAAATAAAATAAAAAGCTTTTTAGTAAATAATTTATTTCGATTTCTCTTCACACTTGACAGCCTGTAGTGCGAATACCATAGCTTGCGAGTTGGACCATTCCCATCGGTTCCGCAAGGGATAGTACATGAGCCCAAAGACAGCTTCCACGTGACAGTTATCTGGAAATTATATTTGAAACAGTGATGGCAACGTAGGAAATAAAATAAATAAATTTCCTTTCAGTACCTCGAAAGGAAATAAACCGGCCAAGCGCGAGTCGGTCTCGAGCACGAAGAGTTCCGTTATGCGTACCATTATAATATAAATATTTTACATGTTTATAATAATTTTTCATTATTTTCGTATGAAGTTTTCCGAGTAAGCGCATTTTACAAGTTAGGCCTATAATTCCTTAACTAATAAAGTTACTTATTGGTTTTGAACAACCTTAAATAAGATTTCTGAAATTAAACTAAAATCTTGAACATTTTATTTGACACAATAATAAGAATGGTGTTAATTAAGGAATGGAAGAACCGGTCTGATTTTGAGAACAGGAAATTTCGGGACTGCAATTTCAGAACCGGGATTTCCCTGATATTTTTTAATCGTAAAAAAAAATTACAATGTAAATATTATCTAATATTTTTTTTTAACTTTAACTTTAACTTGTAAATTACAATTACCAATGAAAATTTTCTTAAAAACTTGTTAATTTTCATACAATTAGTCGGTACCGAGAGTACTCAATTTTTGATTCCCGGTTCTCAGGAGCGACTAAAATTCCTGGAGCGGAATTTCGGAACCAGGAGTTTCCGGTTCCACACCCGTGCTAATCTTGTGCGTTGCTAAAATACTGCAGATACAGTTACTAAGGGTTTGCGATTAATTTTTAATAAATGCAATTAATATGATGGAATTTGAAGCGTGTCTTTGCTAATGACAGTACATATTTTAAATCCTTACAAAGAACAGTATATAGCTATTTGATTACTCACTTCTTTCTAACAAGAAAGTCAATTCTTTAGGAGTAGTCAGCTTTTTATACTCGTGTGTTCCTTTTGGTATAAGATTAATTACATATTCAGCTATCCAAATGCCAAAAATTTGTGTAAGCCTCGTCCTATTTGGAGTGGTAATGAAAATTCTTCCACCAGGCTTAAGTGTGTCTAAACAGGACTTGATGAATAGCTCCTTGTTGTTGACATGCTCAATAATTTCTGAAGCAACCACACTATCGTAGCATTCTTTATTATTAATAGAATGGTCCTGAAAGATGTAAAATCCTGATCACATATTATGTAATAAAATAAAAACTACAACTTCTTAACATATTAATTTCTTTTAAACCTTCTGTATGCTGTATGCAAACTAAAAAATTTAGATTTACAATATTTTTCGAACAATAACAATGATCTATGTGACATAAAACATTTTTCTTCATTTTTTGAGGTAACATTTTAGAACTTTGTGATAATTTTGAATTTAAGTGCAATAACCATGATAGTATAAATTCAATCAATAAGTATGCATGCGTAATTGTATCTTTTGTTGGCTGTTCATAACAATAAAACAATAAATATTCCTGAAGACTTAAGACAAATATTTGGAATTAGTTCTTAAGCTAGTTTGAAACTACCGCATGACTGGTTTAAATCCTACTACTATTATAAATGAGATAATTTGTGAGGATGTCTGGATGGATGTTTGTTACTCTTTCACGCAAAAACTACTGAACATATTATTTCAATGAAATTTGGTATGGTAGTAGTTTAAGCTCTGGATTAATAATACATAGGATACTTTTTATCCCGAAAAAGTAGTGTTACCATGGGATACTGCATTTACGCGGGCGAAGCCGCGGGAAGCAGCCGATACATTCATAGAAATTACTTACCTCAATGGTTGTACAAATATATGAGGGCTTTGTTACAAGTTCAGAGTTATGTTGACTATGTTCTGTGGCAAACTTTATTAATTCCTGACTGGCATCAATTCCCGTTACACTGGCACCCAGTCTTGCAAGTGGCTGTAATTGGAGCACAAAATTGTTCATTTAAAGGTCATTATCAATTTTACTATAGAATGATTACTCGCGACGACAACAGGTAAAATTAAGTTACATATAAAAGAAAATACACCTCGATTACAACAGCATAATTTGCACATCTTCAGGAGGTGGGGTAAATACTTCTCAATTTCAAGGAATATTCATAAAAAATATGATTAATAATTTTTTTTTGTCTCCACTTCTCCATGAATATGAATTAAAATAAGTAATTATGGTAAATTAAATGTGAATGAAAATTTCACAATCTTATTCACAATCACAAAATAAAAGTATTTTAGTTTGTGATTGTGACTTTTTTTAAAGCGAGTCCAATGTCATTTTCAAGTGTTTCAAAAACTTTTTGGCAAATGTAATAATAGGTCTTTACCTATGAAATTGCCGTTCTGCAGTACTGGCCATTTCAAATCAAAATAATGAGTTTTGAATTCAATGGGTGACGTTTGGATTTTGCATTTTTTTCATAAATGTGTGTTATTTCGGTTCTTTAGGCTCCCCCACACAGGCGCGTTATTATAGGTCGATAATATCGCATGCGGTATTGCGATAATGCGTCCCGATTCCTTGCACACAGCTGCGTTTTTATCGTCGAATCTTTCTTACGAGAGAGCGCCGCGACGGCACTATACAATCTCTCTCAGGTATGCAAAAAAAGTCAACGCAGCGCACGCACATGCAAGGAAGACTCCAAACAAGTCTCAAACTGTCGATAAAACCAAACGTCCTACAAGTACTAACGTTATTATCGCAGGTGTGTGTACGGTCGTTTGCGTCCTGATACAAAACATTCTAGAACTCATATCGGAATATCGCTGGACGGAGAAACGCAACGTCCTACTTCTATTGCGGCGTTATTATCGCAGCAGTGTGTAACTAAACCATCCTAATACAAAATGTACTGAAAACAGATATCGCAATAACGCATGCGATATTATCGACCTATAATAACGCGCCTGTGTGGGGGAGCCTTTAATGTGTAATATTGGTAGAATATTAACCATCAAAAATATTCGTTAACGTGAACAAGTGTGGGCATGTGGTACAACTTCTAAAACGTGCTATTTTGTGTTTCCCGCCAAAACTCCCTAGGAACTTTCAGTAAAGCATCTACCACTTTACTGAATCGACTGACATGACTCATTGACTGTTCTGACTATATATTTGGACTTTGACTAGACTTTAGACTTGACGTTAAAGGAATACAGTGTTGAAAATTGAAACGAAAGTTCTATTTCCCGCCTTTTTTACTTGACACTGGCAAATGGTTTTAAGATAAGCCGACGCCATATTAAAAAAAAGTTAATAAATAAAAATAAAAAAAAATACAAAATAATTTGTGTTTGGCTAAGAATTCTAATTTCAAATTAGTTTTATTTTAAAAACATGGAATTATTTTTCCAAAAGTAGTCATTTGTTTATTGATTAGTGTTACATTTTCATCGCATTTCAATCTTTTTCGTCATCATGGATATATTAAGAATTCCGAGTAATTATGGAATATGAGTACCGTCGTGGCAGCTACGCGGCACGCAACATCAACGACGTTTACGGAGCTAACACTACAAACCAATGCACCACCTGTTATTGGTTTGCTCGCTTCCGTTCTGGAAATTTCGACCTGAAAAATTAACCTCGCGGTCGTCCGAAGACTGGTCGACAATGACGAATTAAAGGCGATTGTGGAAGCTGATGATACACAATCTACGGCTGAATTAGCAGCAGCTTTCGACGTTAGCGTCAAAACAATATTGGTCCATTTTCGTTAAATTGGCAAGGTAAAAAAAGCTTGACAAATGCCCCACGAACTCGAATGATCGCCAGCGCGAAGTACGCGTAGAAACGTGCCCTGCACTGCTCAACAGACACACAAATGAAGGAATTTTGAACCGCATTGTTACCTGCGATAAAAAATGGATTCTGTTGATAACCGCAAGCGCTCAGCAAGTTGGTTGGATCCTGGTTCAGCACCTAAACAATGCCCTAAACGAAAACTTACCCCTAGAAAAGTGATGGTCACTGTTTGGTGGTCTAGCGCTGGTGTGATTCACCACAGCTTCTTACCAAACGGGGTGAGCATTACTGCAGATGTGTACTGTGAAGAACTGAACACAATGATGGAGAAGCTGGCACATCTCCAACCAGCATTAGTCAATCGCTCGTCTCCGCCGCTCCTGCACGACAACGCGCGACCTCATACTGCACAGCAGACGGTCTCCAAGTTGCATCAACTGGGGTTGGAAGCTCTCCGTCATCCGCCCTACTCACCAGACGTTGCGCCTACAGACTAATACTTTTCTCCAGAATTTGGATAACTTCTTGGTGGGAAAAAAATTCAATACCCGAGAGGCAGTACAAAATGCCTTTGAAGAATTTATTGCCTCCCGTCCAGCTGATTTCTTTAAGAAGGGCATCAATAAACTGCCACTGCGTTGGCAAAGATGCATCGATTGCATGGGTGATTTCTTTGATTAATACAAATGAAAAATACATGAAAAAATTTTGTTTAAATTTTTTCATACAAAACGGCAATTTCATAGGTAAAGACCTACTATTTGTTTAGTTGTAAGTATTCTTTTTTAATTGTGTAGTGTAACAATAACAACAGTTCTGTTCTTGTCTTTTAACACATAGAACACCGTGTCAGTCATGTGACTGACACGGTGTTCTTCTAAAAATACTAAGGCCTTAGTATTTTTTTATGTGTGGCAGCGTAACGGTTAAGTATTCATAAAGTTGTGCCTTTAAAAGCTACTATCATCTATATATTATGTAGGATAATTAAAGCTTATTTCCAGCGCATTTGAAATTATTGAAGGTGAGAGCTCCTACTTCTGACAATATTCCACCACCACAGCCAACATCTAATATTGATTTTCCTTCAAGAGGTGTTATAGGTCTCTTATTATCTGGATAATAGACTAAACCATCTCTTATAAAGGGTACTCTGAAAAACAAAAATAAACTTTTAAAAAATATATATGTATTATAACCTGATAATGTAATTAAACAATTTGTCATTAAATTGTCTAATCATCTACTATGGTAGATACTGCTGCTGAACTGAATATGAAATAATTTTCATTATACTGTAATATTAAATTAAGAGATTTACCTGATGTCATTAAATCTATGGAGTACTTTCATACGCCCATTTACATCCCACCAATATTTGGATAATTGTGAATGGTTTTTAACATCATCTTCATCAACTGTACTTTGATTTATGTTTTTCGACGCCTTGTGCACACTTGTGGCGATATTAGCTTTGAACCTAGACGATAGAACGTTTTTAAAGCAATAATCTTTGTACTTACCAGTGATATAATAAAAAAAGATGTGCAACATTTTGGTATTGCAGGAAATTGGCAATTTCAGTGTAACAAAATGTACTCTGTGATTGTCTCATTATATCAAAGTATAGGTACTCACAAGTTAGATGTTAGTAAAATTTTCACAAGAGGTCTTTGAATTATTTTGTTAATCATTTTAAGTGAGGCCTTAGAATTGTCAGATCTCAGAAATTAAATAATTACGAGAACTTCTACTTAGCTAAGCTTAGTTGGACGTAGTTATGCAAAAATGTTCCAATCCACAAGTTATGCGAAACTGAGTTTAATTGACTAACATACTTATTTTGATATCTTCTATCTTTTAAACACAATTGTTCCAATCCACAAGTGATATTTTTTTATTTTTCTATTTACCATTATATTTCAATCCACACTTTAAACTAACTAAGCTCTTTTTTCTCATACAGAATGTTCCAATGCTTATGGAACGTTTTAACAAAATATCAATAAAATTATCATAGCATCAGTGTAGCAAAGAATATTCTAATGTTTTTGGAACGTTTTAACAAAATAACAATATGCTCATTTTGGTAGCAAAGAATGTTCCAATGTTTTTGGAATGTTTTTGCAAAATAATATTATGCTAATTTTACTTGCAAATAATGTTCCAATGTTTTTGGAACGTTTTAACAAAATAATAATATGCTCATTTTGGTAGCAAAGAAAGTTCCAATGTTTTTGGAACATTTTAGCAAAATAATATTATGCTAACTTTACTTGCAAATAATGTTCCAATGTTTTTGGAACGTTTTAAAAAAATAACAATATGCTCATTTTGGTAGCAAAGAATGTTCCAATGTTTTTGGAACGTTTTAGCAAAATAATATTATGCCAATTTTACTTGCAAATAATGTTCCAATGTTTTTGGAACGTTTTAACAAAATAACATTATGCTCATTTCACTAGCAAAGAATGTTCCAATATTTTTGAAACGTTTTAGAAAAATAATATTATGACCATTTTCCTGGTAATGAATGTTCTAACTAACGTTTTAAAAATATTTAGGCTAAATAACATACTTAATGCTCTTTTTCCTTGTAAACAATATTCCAATATTTGTGATTCTTTATAGAATTGTATGACTATGAAACACTGCTTTATTCCATTAGCAATAGAGTTTACTTTCTGTATTGCAAACCTTTTTTTTTTTAATTTTCGTGGAATAATAATACTACGTGTTGGTGCGTGGTAAAAATTAATAATACTATGAAAATCTACCTACTTACACTTTTTTAATGTAATGGATCTCAATTTGACTTATTCCACTGCCGCCTCTATTTAAATCTCTAACAATCTACTCTAATAATCTAATAATCAACTTACTACAACAATTAATTTTAATGTAAAATAAATTTACTAAATTTACTTATTAAAGAACTAAATTAAGTGGTTTAAATAATTTAATTAAATGATTCAAGAAATATGCAGCTGTTTTGAAGCATTTCCGTCAATTCACGTCAATTTACGATATCCAATCAAAACAAACTAGTTATTTTCGGAATGGCAGTTGGCCTTGACCGAGTGCGGCAGCAAGCATTGTCAAAATAGGTCACGCTCATTTGGTTTTTTGTTTCTGTTTTGTTTACATTAAGTACTGCTAACTAAGTAGGTGCCTACTTACAAAGTTTGTTGAATAACTCGTTATTTCAATACATTCATATACAATGGAAGACAACGAAAGAAAGGTAAGTTTTATTAATACGTTACGACAATTCCAAATTCAAATTAGAAAAATGTGCGATTTTCATTTGTTTTTCTTATTGTTAAAATGAGTGAATCTATTGAAGAAATTCGATACATTTTAAAATTTTACTACAAAAAAGGTAAAAATGCAACACAAGCCGCGAAAAAATTTGCGATGTTTATGGATCCAATGCAGTATCTGTGAGAGTAGCACAAATTTTGTTTAAGCGTTTTCAATCCGGAAATTTTGATATCAAGGATGCACGTTGCTCTGGTCGCCCTGTTACGGACAAAATTGATGCCATTTTTGAAAAATTTATTAATGTGCCTTACCGAAATAGATGAACAGTACCTAATATTAATTGTTGTTTCAGGACAATCTTGTCATGGACCTCCTCTGTCAGAAATACAACGTAATATATATTCTCTCCCTCGATCATCTACTCCAATAAACGACAGAACACCATCTTCTTCATCTCCTCTTCGACCAATGTCACCAGAAACACAAAAGCTTTTTGATACCTTAATTGAAAATGAAGACATTATTGAAAACAGTGATACTTCATATCATGCAGATGTAGTTAATTATAATGACAGCGATGATAGCGTTAGGGATCCGAATTTCACCATACAGAACAAAGACGTAATCATAGAAGAGTCTTTAACATCTTGTTCATCTTTGGATATTCATGAAAGCAGTAAGGCGAATAAAAATAATTCAGTATCTAATGATGCACAACATAATGATGTAGGAGTAGTATCAATAGGATCAGTACTGCTAGTAACTGAAGATGAAGAGACAAACATAAATACTGTAAATTCTGATGTAGGAACCGGTAGACCAAAAAAGGGCCGAAAGCGAATAAATCCACAGGACAGGTCTGAGAGAAAATACAATAAATACAATAATTTAGAATATACAACAGCTAAAAATAAAAGAGTAAAACCTAAAGTTTTCATTGACTATCAATGTACATGTTCGAAAATATGCTCTAGTTTGGTTTCTGCACATAAAAGAAAAGAAGAATTTGAAAAATTTGCTACACTGGGTTCTTACAACAGTCAGTTATTATACATAGTATCCTGCGTCAAGGAATACAATAAAAAACGAAGTTACACTATGACTAATGTGCCTAATGAAAGAAAAAGACCGAAACAGTTCTCTCGTATTTATTCAATAGATGGCGTAAAAATGTGTCGTGATATGTTTCTTAAAACATTTCAAATTACTACTCAAAGAGTCACTACATCACTAAAAAAATACAGAAGCAGTGAGGCAATAATGGACGGTAGGGGAGTTAACAGAGGAGGCCAGAATAAATTATCAGATGAAGATCGTGAATTAAATATTGACGTTATTAATAAACTTACAAAATATGAATCACACTACAGAAGAGAAAACAACAACGGCACATTATATCTACAACCGGGAATGACGTTACCTAAAATTTATAATATAATATATAGACAGGAGCATATATATATATAGCTACAGTATGGTGAAGAGCGCAAGTGCGCTTCCTTCAATACTTTGAAAAAGATCTTCTACTCTAATTTTAACCTGAGGTGTAAAGAACTAAAGAAAGATACTTGTAATAAGTGTGATAAGTTAACTATGCAAATTCAAAGTGCGCAAACCCAGGAACAAAAAGAGAAAGTTGAAGCTGAGAAAAGAAAACATTTAGAAAGGGCGGAAAAATTAAGAAGTAAAATGAAACACGATTTTATAGAAGCACAAACTTTATCTACTGTTGAGTCTTATCATTCGATTTGGAAAAAACACTGCCATTACCGCGTATACCTACAAATGTAGCATTTTACAAAAGGCAATTGTGGCTTTATAATAGTGGTGTTCACTCTGCACCCGACGACATCGGACACTGTTTTTTATGGGTGGAAGGTGATGCCGGTAGAGGTGCACAAGAAGTTGGCTCATGTCTTTTAAAATTCATAGAGATGAAACTTAATCCTTCTGTTGAACATCTTATTTTATGGAACGATTGCTGCGGTGGGCAGAACCGCAACATCAAAATTGTATTGATGCTGAAAAGCAATATTAAGCTCACATCAAACGTTAAAAAGCATATCATTTCGATTTCTTGAATCTAGGCATACCTACGTTTCTACCCAACGATACAGACTTCTCGAAAATAGGAATGGCTCTAAAACACCACCAAAGTGTGTATACAGCTGAAGAGTACATAGATATTTTTAAAAACTGTAAGCAAAAGAAACCTTTACAAGTTAATCAAAAGACTGATTTTTATGGCACGGAAAAGATAGAGAACAATATAACAAATAGAAAGAAGTATACAGACAAAAGCAAAGTCAATTGGTTGAGTGCTAAAGAAATAAAGATTGAGAAGGACAAAATGTTTTCCATTTATATGAGATCTTCTTTTGAAGAAGATTTTGTGGAGTTGCTCATTGAAAAAAAAATTAAGGGTGAAATAAAAAAAATTAAAAAATCTGATTTATGTATATTGTGGCCTAATGGGAAACCAATCGCACCAGCAAAATTAACAGATTTACCATTGATGTACAATTATATACCACCAAACTGCCTACAATTTTATAAAAAATTATAAAGCTCAGATGAGATCATTAATGATTTTGTAGGGTTTGGAACATATCCAGACTTCAACATACAAGAAGATGATAACGATGAATAGGTTTTACCTTATGATTGTGCGATTATGTTTGTAATTTTTTTGTATTGTTTAGTTAATTATTTGTATACAAAATAATAATTAAGCAAAAATGTTCCAGTACTTATTTTTATAATTACCCACACAGTGACAATTCGATCCATAAACAAAATACGTAAATAAATAACACATATATTTCTACAATAAAACCTTCAGCTTTCAATTTAAGTACTTAAAACAAAAAAATATACCACAATATTGCGTTTATCTCAGTTTGAAGTCATTGTGGACTGGATCGTTTTTGCATAACTACGTCCAGTTGGTATCGTGCAATATAACGACGCAATATCGTGTCATCGTGTGACGACTGACGTGTCGCAACCAAAGAGAACGTATTTTTTTTTAATATATGGCATCGGCTTAAAACCATTTGCCTGTGTCAAGTTAAAAAGGCGGGAAATAGAACTTTCGTTTCAATGTTCAACACCGTATTCCTAATCGTCATGTCTAAAATCTAGTCAAAGTCCAAAAAAATAGTCAGTGCAGTGAGTCATGTCAGTCGATTTAGTAAAGTGGTAGAAGCTTTACTGAAAGTTCCTAGGAAGTTTTGGCGGAAAACACAAAATAGCACGTTTTCAGAAGTTGTACCACTTGTCCACACTTGTGCACATTAATGAATATTTAATGGATAATATTCTATCAATATTACATTAAGAACAGAGATAACACTAATTTATGAGGAAATACAAATTCCACAACTTCACCCATTGAACTCCCCGGCAAAACTCCGTATTCAGAATTATACTAGTCACAGACTATGGAGATACTACATACTATGTAGTCAAAGATCATATAAACTACGTAGATATACCATTGGAATTGAATTTTGAATATTGTTTTTAATCGGAGTGCCACCTGCACTCCGATTAAAAACAATATTCAAAATTCAAAGTTTTACCTTAAGCTAGCACTGAAAATAGAATAATCGAACACATGAGTGTCAAGTCAAATATCAATGTCATATATGACAGCTTGACACCAGACACCTCGATTTTCAACTCTATTGTATTAGCGCAAAATTCTATTTTCAGTGATTTGAATTATCACCGTCGTTCCGGATTCCGGAGCATATAGACCCAGCCTTAGCTTCTAGAATACGTATTAACGTTTTTTTGGCGATAAAGATTACAAATAAAAATGTTTTATACATTTTGGTGTTCTTGTGAGTCAAACATATGTAGTTTGTAGAGAAATATTTTTAAGTGTATAACACTGTCGAACCCGAGCAAAGGGCTCAGTATCTAGCTCTAAATAAATTACGCAGTGGTCTCGAACCTACCGATTTTTCGGTATTTCTACCGATTTGGGGTCTAGTCTACCGAGATACTGAAATGATACAATTTTTCCACGATTTGAGAGTATACATGGAAATTCTACCTATTTTTCTACCGAAATTTCCAAATTTTTACATTTTTATTTACAAACCACCTTTTTACGGTTCCTTCGTACTCAAGGAACCCTTATAGTTTCGCTTTGTCCGTTTGTCTGTATGTCTGTCTGTCTATCCGCTCTTCATGCCTCTGTAATTATGAATATAAATTGATGAAATGGTATAGTTATAGGTTGTGTATATAAGGTCCGGTAAAATCAATTACGGATATACGGATTAGTCAAATTGAGAAATCGGTAGAGTTGCCAGCAAAAATCGGTAGATTTATACCCAAAATCGGTATATAGCTAATTGTAATTTGTAGAATACAAGGACACTCCCCAAATTGTATCGGTTTTCCCGTTACATGTCATGAGTTTAAAATGACCTAACGAAGAGGAAAGTCAAGACATGTCTATAAGGAGGGTTCATTAACTATTAACGCGTAATAGGTTTTTTTCAAATTACTGTGCGATTTCGTTCAAAATAACTTTCCTAAAGAGTATTTAGTATGATCTTGATGAGATGAGATCGATGAGAAAATTGCAAGTTTCTAAATCTCATAGTTTAGAAATGCTAGGGGGGACCAACTTACAAACCACTTCGGAGGCTGATTCAAATAATAAAATCATTATTATTTTATGATGCCAAAACCGAGATATATAAGGTATAGTAAAATCAATTACGGATATTTTGGGTATATTATCTACTGCTTATTATATATTTAGGCAAAAAATATTATCATACTCAAAGTAAAAAAATTATCATCTCATGTATGGGTGACTCTCCGCTTATCACAAACCCGCCCATATAAAGGAAGATTTTTTTTCGAGTATGACAATAATTATTTTTCTGCCTAAACGTCTCTAAATAAGCAGTAGATGATATGCTCAAAATATCCGTAATTCATTTTACCGGACCTTCATTGAAATATGTTCAGTAGTTTTTACGTGAATGAGTAACAAACATCCATCCATCCATCCATACATCCTCACAAACTATCACATTTATAATAGTAGTAGGATTTAAACCTGTTGTACTATTTATTTTATTACATAACTAGTTTTTGCCCACAGCTTCGCCCACGTGGGAGAGTGTTCGTGGCAAAAAGCCTCTTTCGCAAATATACCTGCAATATAGTAATAGCACAGAGTAAAAATATACACTTTTTAATAAAGTTTCATACGTACTTTTTAATTTTAATATATCTCCTAGATATAATTTCATAGAGGATAATTAAATTGTATCCGTCTAAATAGCTTTTGAAAATACTACATTATTACTGATAAATTGATAATTTTTTAAAACTTGAATGGGTATAGCGACCTTTCCTTAAAATATAGATATATCTATGCCATCGAGAACTTTTTTGTAGAACTATAAAAGAGAAACAATCGGCCACCATACATTGTTTTGTTATTTAATATAACGGGTTAGGTTAGGCAGCGTTTTCGATAAAAGTGCCCCGACGGCTTGATTTTTTCTGACACCTTCAACAATTATCGTCATAAATAAAACAATTTCCACAAAACCTTAACAAATTATTATCGACCTAAACCTTCCTAAGGCCTCTATCCGTAAATGTTAACGGCAAGAAAATCCTTACAGCAGTTTTTGAGATTATCGCGAACATACAAACAGACATACTCGGCGGGGCACAAAAGTGTCCTATGACCGTCTCCTGGTTCTAAGCTACCTCCCCACCAATTTTCAGCCAAATAGGTTCAGCCGTTCTTGAGTTAAAAATAGTGTACTAACACGACTTTCTTTTATATATTATATGATAGATCTTCCTAAAAGTAAACCACAGTTCTTGTAAGAGATATCGAATTTATTATAAAGAAAATAAATAGACTTAGAATTTTTTTTTGAGGTAATGTCAAATCGAAAAGTCATACAAAAATAAAAGAACATTCTTACTTTTATTATCAACTAGCTGGTGCTCGCGACTACGTCTGCACGGGATTAATATTTCGAGTAGCTTATATTAGGGTGTCGTAGAAAAGAACTAAGTAACATTATGACGTTAAAATTATCACATAAATAATTTTAGGGCCGCATTTGAAAAATATAATAGCCTGACAATATTGAGATATTACAGTTGCACTATAATGACATAACAATATTGCCAACGTAAGAAATATGGTAACTAAGCACTGCGGAGCCTTAGGGCTCCTTAGTCATAGGCCTATAGGTAGCTACTGCAGTATGCTCCTATAAACTATATTTAACGTTTTTTTTCCTTCGAAAAATGAAGTATAAACCTACCAATAACAAACCTTGGGCCTATATTACTATCAGTACAATGCGTTTTTAACAAATCGCTAGTGCCTTGAAAATTCGCAAAACAGACACAACCTTCAATGACCTCTGCCCTTTCAGTAGTAATACTCATCATCTATGGTCTGCCCTCACGCGTCTACCCGCGTTCGGTCGCGCGATAAGCGACTTCTTCCCCCACCTCACCCGCCGTGCGTCGGACCGCCCGCCCCGCCACCAATCTCGCCCCGTTGGCCCACCACCGCCGGCGGCGCCGTGTCGCTGGACCGCACCGTAGTATCGCGCACTCAGTTTGTCATCGTCTTACCACCGGCACCGGCACCAGCTCTATCAGTATCGCCGGCGTGTAGGAGTAGGAGCTGGCGTAGGTCAAGCCGAAGAGCGCCGACACAGCCGCTAGGCCCCAGTAGCTGTGGACGAGGGGGTACGCGCCGACGCACAGTCCGCATGCGCAGAGGCATATGGCGTATGCTTTGGTCACGTTTAGCCAGGGCTGGTCGCCAGCCCAGCCTAGGAGTACCTGGAAGACAAGTTGTATATGCTGACCATATTTTTATATCACTAGCTGGTGCCCGGAACTTCGTTTGCGTGGAACTATTAATCGAAACGGAACCCCAAGATGAAAGTCGTCTAAGTTGTTGTAGCTCCTTGTAACATTAGCTAGGTATGTGCCTGAGAAAGCCCGGTCAATTTCGGTTATTTTTAGTTACATAGTTGTTATTTTTAACCCCCGACGACATAAAAGGATTGTTATAAGTTTGACGTGTCTGTGTGTCTGTCCGGGGCATCGTAGCTCCCAAACGGAGGAATCGATTTTGATCAATTTTTTTTTGTTTCAAAGCTTAGATGATCGAGAGTGTTCTCAGCTTTAATTCATCATCATCAGATCGCTCACTGCTTAAAAATTCGGTGGTTACTTAAATTTTTTATTTCGTTTTATATGTTTCTTATTACAAGTGAAAATGCTACTTACTATCCCCACACCGCTGGCTATCCCAATTGTTCTGATCATTAGCGCCCCACCCTCAATATCGTTGTCCGTCATGTAGGACTTGAGGAAGAAGTACGGGATGAGGCAAGGTTGAACATTAGGAAGTGGAACTCGGTGCACATCCGGACGTCGAACACCGATTTGAACGCGTCGAAGATTCGGCGGTGCCATTTCTGAAAAAACGTCCCGTAGGTAGGTTGTTATGTTTTGTATTTTATTTAATCATGTTATTATACTCTGTTCAGATCATTCACTCATTTCAGAAAAAGATGAAACTTGGACAAATTAATGTGTCATATTGCATAAACCATGTGTCATATTGCAATTGTCCCATTTAATGGGGATGATGACTACATCTAAAATATTTAGTTTCAGTATACTCAGATATATTGAGGCATTTCTACTTGGTAAATGTAAACATTTTATGTGTAGTTTATTAATTAGACACATCTATGAAGTACACAAGCTGGTACTGGTAGGTATAGCTTCTATAAGCTAAGGCTAAACTAACCTAACCCGCTCGGCAAAAACAGCGGCGGCTACTATAATCAAATATCAAAATTGTATGATATATCAGGTACCTACTATAATACTGGATTAGATAATATTTTAAAAGTGAAATATCAAACACATCAGTTACTATCAGTTATACACATCAGTTAGTATCATAAGCGGTGCCAGCGCGCCGCCGCCGCCGCTGTTTTTGCCGAGCGGGTTAGGTTAGTTTAGCCTTTGCTTATAGAAGCCATATCTACCAGGTTTTCATACCTTCTAGGGAGGGCTGGGAAGGAAAGGTCCCAATTAATGTTCACCCCAATGACATAATTTGGTTCACGGACGGATCCAGGAAAGACAACCGAGCGGGCGCTGGATTCTACGGGGGCATGCCACCTGCCCAGGCTGCATATGCTTGTTTAGGAGATTTTGCATCCGTGTTTCAGGCTAAGATCGTCGCTATTATTGGTTGTTCACTAGAGAGCCTACGGAGCAGTCATAAAAATGGCTTCGACGTCAGAACTCGAAAATGTGGACGTTTATAAAAGAAAAATATAAAAATAATACAGTGAGTTCGCACTCTGGAATCAAAGTACGAGTACAATTACTGCTGAAACTATTTTGTAATTGTATACTAACGTTGTTTTTTTTTCATCAGTACAAAAAAGTTCCATAAATTGTATTGCGTTGTAATTATGTGGTAACCCAATAAATAAAAATATTTTTATACCTATGAACCACACGTTTTTTTTACTACCAAGTACAAACTTCAAAAAAACCCTTTGGTTGGAGAGTTTGGAGGTCACGCCACAGACGACGCCGCCACCGCCGATCTACCACCCATCGGCGCTCATATCTATAATAATAATACTGTTCTAAACAATTTTATTACGTAGCTGGTGCTATAAAATTAAATAATCTGCCATCGGTAAACACAGCGATCATCACTAGTCTATAAATCTAACTTCTCCCTTCAACGGATGACAAAGTTCACGCTTGAAGCTCTCCAATTCATTAAATGTTGGCATGTCGCTTCTGTTAGGCACTAGTTTCAAGTTACAGAATATGAGGGATTACAGCCCATTTTCAACAAAGCCTTTGTATAATCATTGATATTTTTAGATAATTTATATAGGTTGTAGAAATAAAGGTAGCGGCAAAAAATCTGCCCCCGCGTTTGGTATATAATGTAAATAGTGCCACAAAGGTACAAACATACATACATACAAAGGCTGATAAACACATTCTCACGTCACGTCACGTCACGTCTCGCAGACAGTGAAAAAAGGTAGCAGGTTAGATTAATGCAAAATAAACAATAGGAAATTAGCAGGAGCCAAGAAGAAGTTCTGTCGGATTTTCAACGTGGAAATTAATTATGCTTAAAAATTAAAACTTGAAAGTTACCTTTCTTGCGCGGATAGTTATTTCGGACTTCACATACAAATCAGAATTTTTCAAAAGTACAAAGGTGTCCGCATTATTAAACAGACGAATGGAAATGTACAGTGGCGTGCACAGGATTGGCACTGGGTATGCGGCGAAGTACTCGGTCACAAAAACTTTTTCGTTTATAGATTTTTAGCATAGCTACAGCCAAGCAACGGATCTCTAAGTCGAAACCATGCCAACAGAGCAAGTCTTAGATGTACTACTATTCATGTGCATCTTCTACGGCAACGCAGACAAAACAGCGATCGATCGTCGCGGCGGAAGAAATTCTAATAAGTAAAATAATAAGCATATTTTAAAATATTATAACTACTCACCAGTCAGTCAGCTTCAATTATCACATATTCAAGGTTCCGGTTACTTGAGATTACTATATCCCGATGTAAATTACTAAATAATATGCAAGGAAAACAATATAATTTAATCGTGTGTACACAACCACATAACTTTTAACATGAAATTTTCGAGTTACATTATTTTTTTGCTGATTTAATTGTTGTAACTCGGGTACACACCTACCTTTAGACAGAATTTGAATCTTTTCACTGAATGACAATTGTGAGAACTTGTTATTTTTAATTTTTAATAAACACACATTATCAACTCAAACCTCACAATCAACTGTAAACACTTTCAAATGTTAAAATGAAAAATCTTTTAAGAAAACTATAAACTTCACATTAGTAAGGCCCTCATAAACATCTTATGCAAATAGGTTCGCTTTACCTATAGCGTGATCTAGCGGCAAATCAGCGCCATCTAGTATGCCATATGAGAACCAAAGTTTCTTTAGAAAATTAACGCATCTTAAATCTAACGCATAAACAGTCTGTATATTGATAAAGACCGCATTTAACTCGTTATGTAGTTCATGCGAAGACACAAGAAGCGCATTTTATTGTTATTAAGTTTCACTTTTACCGTGGTTTCATAAAACCACACAATCCTTTTTCTTTAATTAATTTATTTACTATTAATTAAAGTCATCTAAAACGTACGAACGTTTTATTAAAATATCTGTGAATGACAAGTAAAGCACTGCATTTCTGCCTATATGGAGCGCACGCCCCTGGAAATGTACAAGTGACAACATTTCTGTAAATAAAATAGAACTTACAATGCATGAACCAAATAAAGACCCAGCTGTTTGATGATTTAAACAAAAAGTAATTTACCTGGATACAGCCTAATAGAGTATATAACTTCCACTGAAAATAATACTTTGATTTCAGCGAAGTTAAACGAAAACTTTACAATATCGCCTAAAGGACCTTTTTGTGGTCCTTCAACGTAGACAATGGCTAGAATTAGATCACCAGCATCTACAAAAAAACCAGTTACAAATTCCTTTGTTATAGCGATGTTTTCATTTGTTGCTGTTATTCTTTTTGTAAAGCATTTTGTGACCCCTGAATTACTAATGAGACAGTAAAATCTTGAATAACTTATTGTTTTCGGTGTTGGCCTATAACCAGCTACCACCCTATCGTTACATCCAAAGACATATTCGCTTGTAACACTATATAAGATGAGACTACTGCGTGCGTTACTTCAGAATGTTCAATATGATCCACTTCTTCATCCGTTTCCAGTTTGTGTTCTCTATTATCAACAAATGGATTCAAGTAGTATTCTCCTCGGTTAACGTAATTAGGACCTTTTGCATGTTGGTTCGCATTAATTTTAGTGACACCAATAGGTATATTTTCATGGTTTAACATAGCTAGGGTCACGAATAGAACATTGGGTAAAGAAACACCACGAATCTGAAACAGATAAAAAAAATTTAAGTTATTTTTGCATTTTCTATGTATTATTTATTTCACCCATAAGCAATATATATAAAACAGGTTCCCAAATTTATTTCCTCAAACGCCCACTTTAAAAATATGTTATTTTATAGCGCCTCCCATTTTATATCACTTCAAAATCATCAATAACATATTAGTCTCGCCTGGAGTTTAATTAAATCTTTATTCTAAAAGCGACATTTCTTACCAGAGAGCGCAATAATAATGTGTGGCGGACCAATTAGTGCCACAAGCCTGAATCGCGCTATCGAAGTTTTCTAAGATCGGCGGTATATATAACAACACCTGAAATTACTGCAAGTGGGCTTCGGCCTGACCGAGCATAGCACCTCGCTCGGTCGGAGATCTCCATTTGGGGCTTGCCACCACATTCCCACATTGGTGACCCTCAACAGAACACGCCTCCTTTTGGACATCATCATCACCCCTCATTCCTCCGCACTACGCCAGCCAGCTTCAGCCTCATCGGGTACCTCGACCACCAGCTTCAACGCACCTCGGCCTGGTCGAACCCTCATCGGCTTCAACGGGCACTCTCACTACAACGACCGGTCAGCAAGCAGAGCACATCTCTCCTGGTCAGCACGTAGCATCGGCCCGCACGGTAGTACACTGGAGCCCGGGCAGCAGCAGCACAGTTTCGACTCACTGGGGCTCTCTGGCACTGGCGACTCAAGCAAGACGACTCAAGATTCGACCTCAGGTCTTCGGGGGGAGTGATGTGGCGGACCAATTAGTGTCACAAACCTGAATCGCGCTATCGAAGTTTTCTAAGATCGGCGGTATATACAGGTGTGGTGTAATTAATGGATAATCCTTCACCTGTAGCTGGACAATATCATAACGGATCAGAAAAATACAATTCATGTTTAGTAAAAGTATCATGGTTTTTTAGTTATCAGCCATTTTTTAAAAATTATAAAAATGACACCCTTGCTCACTAATTTTGTTGTCACAGTCGCAAAAACATGAATTATTGTTATCAGATTTTTATTTATTATACTTGAATAGTTGTATTTTCAAATGTATCATGTCATTTTTGTGCTGTTGCCTATTTTATTTTTACAAATGCTACCGAAAATAAGTTTTTTTCTTTCAAATCTTTTTTTCTTTGTGTTTGATCGCACATATCATAAAAAAATGTATGGGGACTTGACTGAACAGCTTACAAATAATTAGAATATTTAATTTAGATTGTAAAAAGGTATAACACATGGTATTTAACCCTTAGATTTCAAAGTGATTACCTAATGACTTTGATGAAGGCCTATTTTACTAAAAACATACGTCTCAGAAAATATTTTAATTATTTCTTTTTTCTTTTCTTTAAGCTTCATCCCTTTCATTATAAACGTCTACAAAGTCTTCTGCCAAGGGACTACCCTTTAAGATTAGCATTACGCCTATCATATATTAGCATTATATTAGCATTATCCATTAATTACGCCACACCTGTATAACAACACCTGAAA
Source organism: Phengaris arion (assembly GCA_963565745.1). NCBI lineage: Eukaryota > Metazoa > Arthropoda > Insecta > Lepidoptera > Lycaenidae > Phengaris > Phengaris arion. The sequence goes on along the minus strand of OY751445.1, from coordinate 12,652,194 downwards.
TTACTACAAGTGGACTTCGGCCTGACCGAGCATAGCACCACGATCAGTCGAAGATCTCCCTTTGAGGCTTCCACTCATTCTACAAATGCAACATTACAATATTAAAAGTAAAAAAAAATTGACTAATTTTAACCAATAATCAACATTTTCAACATTTTAATCGTTGGCAAAGATGCATTGATTTCATGGGTGATTACTTCGATTAATACAAATAAAAAATATATGAAAAAAGACGTGTGGCATTCGGGGACAGCCACGGTAAAGCTATTGCAATTCAAAATTAATGCACTTTGTTCATTCATATTCAAAACACTTTATACACAAATTTTACAAGTACAGCTATTCACTGTTGTACATAAATACCTATACACCTATATACTTTCTCATAAACAGCTGCTTATGTATTCGTCCGATTTCGGAGCAGCTCGTCTTGATTCGTGCGAGTTTCGTAGAGTCGTACAATACGTCTAATCGCACGCACACAACGCCGTGTCGAAGACTGCCGAACTGAAACGACGTTAGACGATGCACGGAGCGTGAGGTTTTTTCGTTACGGAATTTCTGGATTCGGTCCCCGCGCTCAAGGCCCGCGATAGAAGCTATGCAATAGCTTAATAAATAAAAAAAATTGAAAAAAGCGGGTAGAAGCTCAAAATCGTCAAAATCATCTCCGCAGTTTAATTCCGATTAAAAATACAAAAAATCCTTATATAATTTAAAAAAAGTGATTAACACAAGACAGTGTAAGTAAGTGATTCTACTATACAAGTGTTTGTGGTGAATTTCATCTGTGAAAAATGGCAAATAATCTAAAACAACTATATGACTCTCAAAACTTTATATCAACTTATTATTAGTACTAAAGTGCATTAAATACTGTTTAGTATCGTCAGTGTCCTTATATGTTCAAAAAACAAAACTCTAAAAAGTAGAAAAGTGCAAAAAAAAATTATAATCGAACATTTCGCGCAAAATATTAACGGCCGTCAGTTTTCTTTGTCTCATATAAAAAGTGGACTTTGGACTAATATTCGTTATTCGTCATCAATCCAGGAACCTACCATTTAAATACAACTTTTTAAGTGCCGCATCATAGAGTCGGTAGCCGTGTACATTACATGTCATGGCTGTGTAAGCAAAGTAACCCAAGTTCGATTCCCACATTTCTTAGGACACCTTTTGTGCTTCCAAAATCTAGTGAAAATCACTAAAACTAGCGCTAAAGCGCCATCTATCGGCGCACGTCCTTACTAAAACGGCGTTAGCCTTGCTTTAATATTTGGTTCAGAGATAGATTTTACTTCCGTCTTAAATCTTAAAAATAAAACGCCGTGTCGAAGACTGCCGAACTGAAACGACGTTAGACGATGCGGGAGCGTGAGGTTTTTTCGTTACGGAATTTCTGGATTCGGTCCCCGCGCTCAAGGCCCGCGATAGAAGCTATGCAATAGCTTAAAAATCGTTTAAATTTTTTCATACAAAACGGCAATTTCATAGGTATCACCCATGCAATCAATGCATCTTTGCCAACGATTAAAATGTTGAAAATGTTGATTATTGGTTAAAATTAGCCAATTTTTTTTTTACTTTTAATATTGTAATGTTGCATTTGTAGAATGATAACTGATAACTTCTTGGCGGGAAAAGAAATCAATACCCGAGAGGCAGTATAAAATGCCTTTGAAGAATTTGTTGCCTTCCGTCCAGCTAATTTCTTTAAGGGCATCAATAAACTGCCACTGCGTTGGCAAAGATGTATTGATTGCATGGGTGAATACATGAAAAAAATCGTTAAAATTTTTTCATACAAAACGGCAATTTCATAGGTAAAGACCTAATATAAAGTAACTTACAAATCACCCACGCCGCCTTAAATCACATCAGGGCATTTAGGCCACCAGCGCCCATAAGAGGGCGCCCACTTTGGGAAAACAAGTGTAAAAGGATAATTTGTATAATGTAAGTACATCATAATCCATTTTATTTCAACATGTGAAAAAATTATTAGAAATTATTAGCAAAAAAAACCTCAATCTCAAAGGATTGTCTAAGAAATGTGAAGTTATTTCTGGTGCCGCTTCCGGAGATGGTGGGATTGCGTTATAATATTGCGATGTGATTTCGGCCCAGGCCATAACATTATTGTTGTCATTACATAACCATGTAGAAATAGTTATCTCTGTGTTATAGGTTTTCATTTTCTTATCCTTTAGCAATTTACTGTTAAGTCATTTGCGAGATTTTTTTTACTATTATAACTGACTCTCAAGCATCGCTTTTATCAAGATAATTAGTGTCACCCTTTTTCTATGCCTAACTTTAATGATATAGTGGAAACTAATAAAATACACTACGCATACATAATAATATTCGCGTCATATTCATCATAAATACTAAGGCGGGTCAATAAGTCCGTGACTTTTTGAATTTCTAACCTCCTTACTGAAAAAGCAACACTACGCCTGTCAACAGGCATCTGTCAGTTGACTCCTATCAAAATTTGAACTTGCTGCGTCAGTTAGTTTGTGTTTTACAGCTATCTTTATCAGACTATCCAGTAACTTAAGGAAACAATGGAAAAAAATGAATTTCGTGTGCTTATTAAGCATTATTTTTTGCGAAAAAAAACCATTACCGAGACCAAGGCTAAGCTTGATAAATACTATGGGGACTCTGCACCATCGATTTCAATGGTAAAAAAGTGGTTTACTGAATTTCGTTGTGGCCGTACAAGCACTGAAGATGCCGAACGTCCTGGACGCCCAGTTGAGGTCTCTACACCCGAAACAATCGAAAAAATTCACGATATGTTGTTGGCCGACCGAAGATTGAAAGTGCAAGAGATTGTGGAAGCCATAGGCGTCTCGCATGGCTCAGTGGTTTCAATTTTGAATGATCACTTGGGCATGAGAAAGCTTTCCGCAAGATGGGTGCCGCGTTTGCTCACAGTCGACCACAAACGCAATCGTGTAACAACTTCACAGGAAGGTTTGGCGTTGTTTAATCACAATATGGAGGAGTTTTTGCGCCGTTTTGAAACCGTGGACGAAACATGGATCCATCACAACACACCAGAGACCAAACAACAGTCAAAACAGTGTGTTTCTAAGGGTGAATCGGCGCCAAAGAAGGCCAAGGTGGGTTTGTCAGCCAATAAAGTTATGGCGACTGTTTTTTGGGATGCACGTGGGATAATCCACATTGACTATCTTCAAAAGGGAAGAACAATTAATGGGGAATATTATGCCAACTTATTGGACTGCTTCAATGAGGATTTGAAAACAAAACCGACCTCATTTGGCCAAGAAAAGTTCTTTTTCACCAAGACAATGCAAGGGTGCACACATGTGCAGTTGCCATGGCAAAAATCCATGAATTGGGCTATGAATTGCTCCCACATCCACCCTATTCTCCAGATTCGGCTCCGAGTGACTACTTCTTGTTCCCAAACCTGAAAAAATGGCTCGGTGGAAAAAGATTTGAATCCAATGATGAAGTCATCTCGCAAACAAAGGCCTATTTTGAGGACCTCGACAAATCATATTTTTTGGAAGGGATAAAAAAATTGGAGAAGCGTTGGACAAAGTGTATAGAGCTCAAGGGGGACTACGTTGAAAAATAAAATGATTTATTTATCAAAAAATCTGTGTTTTATTCCAAAAGTCACGGACTTATTGACCCGCCCTCGTATCTCAATAAGTAATTGTGGAATCTCGAACGTATCGGAAGTGGGTATTCGTTAGGAAATTATTACGGGACTCGAGAGATCAATCCGATACGGACATAGCAACCCATAAGTATCGGGCCGTATAATAAAACATGTTTTACCCAGTCAATATTTCCAATATCATAACTGGGCTTTCCGATGAAAATCGTACTCATGAGAGCACTACTTTTCGAGTGAACGTAATTTCTGTATTGATAGATCGAGAAAATATAAAGCAACCGTATGCCGCATGCTTCGTAGAGATCAGATTATATTGTATACTAGCTTTCACCCGCGGCTCTGCTCGTGTAATTACAGTATCCTACGGGAACAATGTAATTTTTAATAATCCAGAGGTCAAACTACTGCCATACCAAATTTCATTAAAATCCGTTCAGCCGTTTTTGCATTAATAGTATTATATATAAAGTATATAATTAACCCTCTATTGCCGATCTTGGATTGAGTGCTCAGCGCGGTGCCGGAGTGGGGACCGTGTATAGCGAATGATAGTCTCCAGAGAGGGAGAAACGCCCATAAGCCACAGAAGGTTAATAATTAATCTAAAAAATTTTTTCAATTCCTGTTAGTTGCAGTGAGAACTGTGTAATTTTTTGAAAAAATGTAAATAAATTTTATCCCTAAAAATGCCTCCAAAAAATTGTACCCCCTAATAAACTCCCTCTATAGATTTTTTCCCCCTAAATTTAGGGGGAAAACCCTGGAGTTGGCAGCACTGGCGCTGTGCAACGCGGTGCAATCTGACATGAAATGTGTCACGTAATATTATGTTAATTACGGAACGTACCCGTAACATAATGTTTTAAATAGTAATTGATAATAGTTTTGTTAATTATTGGGTATTTCTTATGAGCAGCAGACAATCTTGCGTTAGATGTTTTACAATAATAAATAAAATAAAAAGCTTTTTAATAAATAATTTATTCCGATTTCTCTTCACACTTGACAGCCTGCAGTGCGAATATCATAGCTTGCGAGTTGGACCATTCCCATCGGTTCCGCAAGGGATAGTACATGAGCCCAAAGACAGCTTCCACGTGACAGTTATCTGGAAATTATATTTGAAACAGTGATGGCAACGTAGGAAATAAAATAAATAAATTTCCTTTCAGTACCTCGAAAGGAAATAAACCGGCCAAGCGCGAGTCTCGAGCACGAAGAGTTCCGTTATACGTACCATTATAATATAAATATTTTACATGTTTATATAATATTATTTCATTATTTTCGTATGAAGTTTTCCGAGTAAGCGCATTTTACAAGTTGGGCCTCTGTAATTCCTTAACTAATAAAGTTACTTATTGATTTTGAACAACCTTAAATAAGATTTCTTAAATTAAACTAAGATCTTGAACATTTTATTTGACACAATAATAAGAATGGTGCTAATTAAGGAATGGAAGAACTGGTCTGATTTTGAGAACAGGGAATTTCGGGACTGCAATTTCAGAACCGGGTTTTCCCTGAAAATAATAAATGCCAATTCTTTTTAATCGTCAATACTATTGGCTCCCCAATATCGGCTACTATGTTTGTCGATGTGTGGTGCCACCATACTATTAAATACATATTACTAATGTCAGTATTTCCTCCGCACCGCTTACAGTTAGCTTTTAGGTACTTATTCTAATATGAATAACTCATTCTATGCTTTTGTCGTGTAATATTTTTCATTTTTGTATAGACAAAAAGTTCATTTTCCGTAACGATTAAAAAAGATTTTTTATCATAAAACAAAATTACAATGTAAATATTACCAATTTTTTTTTTTAACTTTAAAACTTTATCTTTAACTTGTAAATTACAATTACCGATGAAAATTTTCTTAAATACTTGTAAATTTTCATACAATTAGTTCGGTACCGAGAGTACTCAATTTTTGATTCCCGGTTCTCAGGAGCGCGAATTTGAAGCGTGTCTTTGCTAATGACAGTACATTTAAATCCTTACAAAGAACAGTATATATTTGATTACTCACTTCTTTCTAACAAGAAAGTCAATTCATTAGGAGTAGTCAGCTTTTTATACTCGTGTGTCCCTTTTGGTATAAGATTAATTACATATTCAGCTATCCAAATGCCAAAAACTTGTGTAAGCCTCGTCCTATTTGGAGTGGTAAAGAAAATTCTTCCACCAGGCTTAAGTGTGTCTAAACAGGCCTTGATGAATAACTCCTTGTTGTTGACATGCTCAATAATTTCTGAAGCAACCACACTGTCGTAGCATTCTTTATTATTAATAGAATGGTCCTGAAAGATGTAAAATCCTGATAAAATAAAAACTACAACTTCTTAACACATTAATTTCTTTTAAACCTTCTGTATGCTGTATGCAAACTAAAAAAATTTAGATTTACAATATTTTTCTAACAATAACAATGATCCTTGTGATATAAAACATTTTTCTTGATTTTTTGAGGTAACATTTTAGAACTTTGTGATATTTTTGAATTTAAGTGCAATAACCATGATAATGTAAATTAAATCAATATGCATGCATAATTATTGTATCTTTTTTTGGCTGTTCATAACAATAAAACAATAAATGAATATTCCTGAAGACTTAAGACAAATATTTTGAATTAGTTCTTAAGCTAGTTTGAAACTACCGCATGACTGGTTTAAATCCTACTACTATTATAAATGAGATAATTTGTGAGGATGTCTGGATGGATGTTTGTTACTCTTTCACGCAAAAACTACTGAACATATTTCAATGAAATTTGGTATGGTAGTAGTTTAAGCTCTGGATTAATAAAACATAGGATACTTTTTATCCCAAAAAGTAGTGTTACCTGGGATTTTGTATTTACGCGGGTGAAGCAGCGGATTAGTAAATTTAATTATATAGTAAATTTCTATCAATTTATCAGCTGTTTCCTGCGGGAAACAGCTTAAATTCATAAAAATTACTTACCTCAATGTTTGTACAAATATATGAGGGCTTTGTTACAAGTTTAGAGTTATGTTGACTATGTTCTGTGGCAAACTTTATTAATTCCTTACTGGCATCAATTCCCGTTACACTGGCACCCAGTCTTGCAAGTGGCTGTAATTGGAGCACAAAATTGTTCATTTAAAGGTCATTATCAATTTTACTATAGAATGATTACTCGCGACAACAGGTAAAATTAAGTTACATATAAAAGAAAATACACCTCGATTACAATAGCATAATTTGCACATCTTCAGGAGGTGGGGTAAAAACTTCTCAATTTCAAGGAATATTCATAAAAAATATGATTAATAATTTTTTTTTGTCTTGTTCTTCTCCATGAATATGAATTAAAATAAGTAATTATGGTAAATTAAATGTGAATGAAAATTTCACAATCTTATTCACAATCACAAAATAAAAGTATTTTAGTTTGTGATTGTGACTTTTTTTAAAGCGAGTCCAATGTCATTTTCAAGTGTTTCAAAATCTTTTTGGCAAATGTAATATTTGTTTAGTTGTAAGTATTCTTTTTTAATTGTGTATTGTTCTTTTGTACTTGTCTTTTAACACATAGAACACCGTGTCAGTCAAATGTGCCTGACACGCCTTAGTATTTTTTATGTGTGGCAGCGTAACGGTTAAGTATTCAGAAAGTTGTGCCTTTAAAAGCTACTATCATCTATATATTATGTAGGATAATTAAAGCTTATTTCCAGCGCATTTGAAATTATTGAAGGTGAGAGCTCCTACTTCTGACAATATTCCACCACCACAGCCAACATCTAATATTGATTTTCCTTCAAGAGGTGTTATAGGTCTCTTATTATCTGAATAATAGACTAAACCATCTCTTATAAAGGGTACTCTGAAAAACAAAAATAAACTTTTAAAAAATATATAGGTATTATAAACTGATAATGTAATTAAATTGTCTAATCATCTACTATGGTAGATACTGCTGCTGAACTGAATATGAAATAATTTTCATTATACTATAATATTAAATTCAGGGATTTACCTGATGTCATTAAATCTATGGAGTACTTTCATAGGCCCATTAACATCCCACCAATATTTGGATAATTGTGAATGCTTTGTAACTTCATCTTTATCAACTGTACTTTGATTTATGTTTCTCGACACCTTGTGCACACTTGCGACGATATTAGCTTTGAACCTAGACGATAAAACGTTTTTAAAGCAATAATCTTTGTACTTACCAGTAATATAATAAAAAAGATGTGCAACATTTTGGTATTGCAGGAAATTGGCAATTTCAGTGTAACAAAATGTACTATGTGATTGTCTTATTATATCAAAGTATACTCACAAGTTAGGTGTTAGTAAAATTTTTACAAGAGGTCTTTGAATTATTTTATTAATCATTTTAAGTGAGGCCTTAGAATTGTCAGAACTCAGAAATTAAATAATTACGAGAACTTCTGTTTAGCTTGTGTCTACTTAATTTGTAACAGTTTTTTTTGGTTTCTTTTCATTTTATTTTATTTAATTCCGTCTGCAATTTTTATGATTTTCAGCTATCAGTAATCAATAAACCAAAGAGCGGTGTCCCGCATATATTTTTTAGTATTATTACTGGTGAGCGGTGTCCCGCGTCGCTCAGATTATATATTATATCATTAATGATAAGTAACACTACTGAAGGCATTAATACTTCTTCTTCTTTTTTGCATAGCCTTCCTTGTAATAGGAGTTGCCAGCGTCAGAGTGATGGCATTAACACGATGCAATATCGTGTCATCGTGTGACGACGGCTCACTGAATTTGGCCCCACTTTTTTTTATTTTTGATTTTTTTTTATTTTTAATTATTTTTTCGTCGTTTGTTCGTTATTGTTCGAATGTAAAAATTATTTGTTCGTTCTTTGTTTATTTATAATTAATTAAACAAATGTTTACCCTTGAGTTGGCCCCCCTCACTAGAGATCTTTATTTTTGTCGCTCAAATTAATTAATTTTGATTAATTATCGTTTGTTCGACCACTATTGATGATTGTTCGATCATAAAAACAATTAAATCCTTAATTATTAATTATTTTTAATGCAATAAACAGCTATCACACTACGACTGCTCTGCGCATGCGCTTGTGGTGTCAGTCAGCTTACAATGGCCGTATTTACTGTTTTTTTTGACGGTGGTTTTAATAAATAATTGCGGTCTTGATAAATCACATTGACAAATTGATTTCATTTTACAAATTTATTTAACATTTATTTGAGTCAAGGAAAATGATACTAAAATGTGTGATCTAGCCCAAGGATTCAGCGAATGCACTAAACTCTCCGGTCACACGACTAGATCATCATCAATAGTGGTCGAACAAACGATAATTAATCAAAATTAATTAATTTGAGCGACAAAAATGAAGATCTCTAGTGAGGGGGCCATCTTAAGGGTAAACATTTGTTTAATTAATTATAAATAAACAAAGAACGAACAAATAATTTTTACATTCGAACAATAACGACGAACAAAAAAAAAAAAAGACGTGTGGCACTCGGGGACTGCCGCGGTAAAGCTATTGCATAGCAAGCATTTGTGATAATAATAAAATGTATGTATATAGAGTACTCACTCATTTTCTTTCACTATTTTTTCGTGACTTTCTTCATTAATAATAAATGCACTTTGTTCATTCATATTCAAAACACTTTATACACAAATTTTACAAGTACAGCTATTCACTGTTGTACATAAATACCTATACACCTATATACTTTCTCATAAACAGCTGCTTATGTATTCGTCCGATTTCAGAGCAGCTCGTCTCGATTCGTGCGAGTTTCGTAGAGTCGTACAATACGTCTAATCGCACGCACACATCGCCGTGTCGAAGACTGCCGAACTGTAACGACGTTAGACGATGCACGGCCTTCAAGCCACACCTCCGTGCCCGTCGGAGTGAGGAGCGTGAGGTTTTTTCGTTACGGAATTTCTGGATTCGGTCCCCGCGCTCAAGGCCCGCGATAGAAGCTATGCAATAGCTTAAAAAAACAAAAATCAAAAAAAGTGGGGCCAAATTCAGTGAGCCTGTGACGACTGACGTGTCGCAACCAAAGAGAACGTATTCAGATTTTTTTTTTAAATATATGGCATCGGCTTAAAACCATTTGCCAATGTAAAGTTAAAAAGGCGGGAAATAGAACTTTTGTTTCAATTTTCAACACCGTATTCCTAAATCGTCATGTCTAAAGTCTAGTCAAAGTCCAAAAAAATAGTCAGTGCAGTCAATGAGTCATATCAGTCGATTCAGTAAAGTGGTAGAAGCTTTACTGAAAGTTCCTAGGGAATTTTGGCGGAAAACACAAAATAGCACTTTTTTAGAAGTTGTACCACTTGCCCACACATTAATGAATATTTAATGATTAATATTCTACCTATATTACACATTAAGAACCGAAATAACATAAATTAATGAAAAAAAATACTAAATCCACAACGTCACCCATTGAATTATTGAGATTTAATAATAAATATACACAAATTTATGATAAAATACAAATTCCACGTCAACTTCACCCATTGAACTCCCCGGCAAAACTTCGTATTCAGAATTATACTAGTCACAGACTATGGAGATACTACATACTATGTAGTCAGTTTTGCCGGGGAGTTCAATGGGTGATGTTGTGGAATTTGTAAAACTCCCTATATGCATGCATATTCCCTTTTGTAGCGATTTTTGATGTTTTTGTGAGTCAAACATATTATGTAGTTTGTAGAGAAATATTTTTAAGAGTGTACTAAATAAATTGTATCGGTTTTCTCGTTACATGTCATGAGCTTAAAATGACCTAACGAAGAGGAAAGTCAAGACATATCTAAGGAGGGTTCATTAACTATTAACGCGTAATAGGTTTTTTTCAAATTACTGTGCGATTTCGTTCAAAATAATTTTCCTAAAGAGTATTTAGTATGATCTATTAGCATGGAAAATTGCAAGTTTCTAAATATCATAGTTTAGAAATGCTAGGGGGGACCAACTTACAAACCACTTCGGAGGCTGATTAGTTATTCACATGTATGGAGAGCTTATGAATATTTCATTACTGAAATATAAAATCATTATTATTTTATGATGCCAAAACCGAGATATATCAGGTTTGGTAAAATCAATTACCTCTATTTTGGGTATATGATCTACTGCTTATTATTATATATTTAGGCAAAAAATATTATCATACTTAAAGTAAAAAAAAAATCATCTCATGTATGGGTGACTCTCCGCTTATCACAAACCCGCCCATATAAAGGAAGATTTTTTTCGAGTATGACAATAATTATTTTTCTGCCTAAACGTATCTAAATAAGCAGTAGTCATATGCCCAAACTATCCGTAATTGATGTTACCGGACCTTCATTGAAATATGTTCAGTAGTTTTTACGTGAATGAGTAACAAACATCCATCCATCCATCCATACATCCTCACAAACTATCACATTTATAATAGTAGTAGGATTTAAACCTGTTGTACTATTTATTTTATTACATAACTAGTTTTTGCCCACAGCTTCGCCCACGTGGGAGTGTTCGTGGCAAAAAGCCTCTTTAGCAAATATACCTGCGATATACGAGGGCGGGTCAATAAGTCCGTGACTTTTGGAATAAAACACAGATTTTTTGATAAATAAATCATTTTATTTTTCAACGTAGTCCCCCTTGAGCTCTATACACTTTGTCCAACGCTTCTCCAATTTTTTTATCCCTTCCAAAAAATATGATTTGTCGAGGTCCTCAAAATAGGCCTTTGTTTGCGAGATGACTTCATCATTGGAGTCAAATCTTTTTCCACCGAGCCATTTTTTCAGGTTTGGGAACAAGAAGTAGTCACTCGGAGCCAAATCTGGAGAATAGGGTGGATGTGGGAGCAATTCATAGCCCAATTCATGGATTTTTGCCATGGCAACTGCACATGTGTGCACCCTTGCATTGTCTTGGTGAAAAAGAACTTTTTTCTTGGCCAAATGAGGTCGGTTTTTTTTCAAATCCTCATTGAAGCGGTCCAATAAGTTGGCATAATATTAATTGTTCTTCCCTTTTGAAGATAGTCAATGTGGATTATCCCACGTGCATCCCAAAAAACAGTCGCCATAACTTTATTGGCTGACAAACCCACCTTGGCCTTCTTTGGCGCCGATTCACCCTTAGAAACCCACTGTTTTGACTGTTGTTTGGTCTTTGGTGTGTTGTGATGGATCCATGTTTCGTCCACGGTTACAAAACTGCGCAAAAACCCCTCCATATTGTGATTAAACAACGCCAAACCTTCCTGTGAAGTTGTTACACGATTGCGTTTGTGGTCGACTTGCGGAAAGCTTTCTGATGCCCAAGTGATCATTCAAAATTGAAACCACTGAGCCATGCGAGATGTCTATGGCTTCCACAATCTCTTGCACTTTCAATCTTCGGTCGGCCAACACCATATCGTGAATTTTTTCGATTGTTTCGGGTGTAGAGACCTCAACTGGGCGTCCAGGACGTTCGGCATCTTCAGTGCTTGTACGGCCACAATGAAATTTAGTAAACCACTTTTTTACCATTGAAATCGATGGTGCAGAGTCCCCATAGTATTTATCAAGCTTAGCCTTGGTCTCGGTAATGGTTTTTTTCGCAAAAAATAATGCTTAATAAGCACACGAAATTCACTTTTTTCCATTGTTTCCTTAAGTTACTGGATAGTCTGATAAAGATAGATGTAAAACACAAACTAACTGACGCAGCAAGTTCAAATTTTGATAGGAGTCAACTGACAGATGCCAGTTGACAGGAGTAGTGTTGCTTTTTCAGTAAGGAGGTTAGAAATTCAAAAAGTCACGGACTTATTGACCCGCCTTAGTAGTAATAGCATAGAGTAAAAATATACACCTTTTAATAAATTTTCATACGTACTTTATAAACTATATTTAACGATTTTTTTCCTTCGAAAAATGAAGTAGGTATAAACCTACCAATAACAAACCTTGGACCTATATTACTATCAGTACAATGCGTTTTTAACAAATCGCTAGTGCCTTGAAAATTCGCAAAACAGACACAACCGTCAATGACCTCTGCCCTTTCAGTAGTAGTACTCATCATCTATGGTCTGCCCTCACGCGTCTACCCGCGTTCGGTCGCGCACTCAGCGATAAGCGACTTCTTTCCCCACCTCACCCGCCATGCGTCGGACCGCCCGCCCCGCCACCGCCCTCGCCCCGTTGGCCCACCACTGCCGGCGGCGCCGTGTCGCTGGACCGCACCGTAGTATCGCGTACTCAGTTTGTCATCGTCTTACCACCGGCACCGGCACCAGCTCTATCAGTATCGCCGGCGTGTAGGAGTAGGAGCTGGCGTAGGTCAAGCCGAATAGCGCCGACACGGCCGCTTAGCCCCAGTAGCTGTGGACGAGGGGGTACGCGCCGACAGTCCGCATGCGCAGAGGCATATGGCGTATGATTTGGTCACGTTTAGCCAGGGCTGGTCGCCAGCCCAGCCTAGGAGTACCTGGAAGACAAGTTGTATATGTTGGCCATATTTTTATATCACTAGCTGGTGCCCGGAACTTCGTTTGCGTGGAACTATTAATGAAAACGGAACCCCAAGATAAAAGTCGTCTAAGTTGTTGTAGCTCCTTGTAACATTAGCTAGGTATGTGCCTGAGAAAGCCCGGTCAATTTCGGTTATTTTTAGTTACATAGTTGTTATTTTTAACCCCCGAAGACATAAGAGGAGTGTTATAAGTTTGACGTGTCTGTGTCTGTGTGTCTGTCCGGGGCATCGTAGTTCCCAAACGGCCGAACCGATTTTGATAAATTTTTTTTTGGTTCAAAGCTGAGATGAAAGAGAGTGTTCTCAGCTTTAATTTATCATCATCAGATCGCTCACTGCTTAACAATTCGGTGGTTACTTAAATTTTTTATTTCGTTTTTTATGTTTCTTATTACAAGTGAAAATGCTACTTACTATCCCCACACCGCTGGCTATCCCAATTGTTGTGATCATTAGCGCCCCACCCTCAATATCGTTGTCCGTCATGTAGGACTTGAGGAAGAAGTACGGGATGACACGTACACGTACAGGATCAGTGAGGCCAGGTTGAACATTAGGAAGTGGAACTCGGTGCACATCCGGACGTCGAACACCGATTTGAACGCGTCGAAGATTCGGCGGTGCCATTTCTGAAAAAACGTCCCGTAGGTAGGTTGTTATGTTTTGTATTTTATTTAATCATGTTATTATACTCTGTTCAGATCCAAGTTAATCTAAACGTAAACAAAAAGACGATGTCATATTGCATAAACCATGTAATAGGCTAGACGACATTTTTTTTTTATTGCATAAATGAATAGTACTCTTAAATATTAGTAACTTCTCAGAAGAAACAGTATATCAAAAGTCAATATTTTCAAAGGTACAGCAATTTGTTTACAAAATTTCGCAAGTCTCGTGAAAACGCTCCATACTAAAGTCGTACCTAGCTATGACGTCACGCCTAGGTTAAAGTGTATGAAGTATACGGTCACAGGAACATATTTGTAAATATCTCCGATATTTGTGCGTTTAAGTTCATACTTACCATAATTAATGTTTTTGTATATGATGTGAGTAAACTAATGATATAAGTTTTGTTTACTAATTTAGCAAAAAAGAATTTAAACTTTTTTGTTCTTTTTAGATGTATCTAATTAATATACTACACATAAAATATTATTATTTTTTACATTTACCAAGTAGTAATGCCTCATTATTTCTAAGTACGAGTATATTAATGAAACTAAATATTTTAGATGTAGTCGTCATCCCTATTGTCCCATTTAATGGGGATGATGACTACATCTAAAAAGACGTGTGGCACTCGGGGACTGCCGCGGTAAAGCTATTGCATAGCATTTTGTATCAACTTATGCAATTATAATTATTTATTTATTTTATTTTATTTATGCAGTATTTCTTTTTCTTTGATATTAATTCAAGTTACACTTTTTGAGCGTGGTGACCGATAAGAAAACAAATTTGTCTTTTATTAAATAAATGAAAAGTTAATATTGTTTAAAATATTTTTATTATTTTACAATACATGTGGGTTTTATTATCTTACAGTAGCTGTTGGTTATTCAGGAATATTTATCATTGAAACTATAGGTTTATGATAACTGAAATAAGAAACATAAGTTTGCGACTTAATATCCTCTAAATACCTAGAAAATACCGCGTCAATGGTGGTCCCATATTTTGTTGTGGACTCTTGTGGATCATTATTCATTTTCAAATTCAATGTTTTTGATAGAAAAGTTGTCAACCGCTCTGATTTTTTATCAGCGAAGTTAATGTTGAAATCGCCAGCCAAGATAAGTGGAAATTTATTACCATTTGTACCAAGTATTTTCGACACTTCTTCAGTGTACTCCAGTAAAGTGCGATGAATAAAATGCTCTGCTACCATAACTATTTGTAAGACATTTCTAAGTTTGCATAAGCATGCACAAATATCTCCAACAACTGAGCGCCTAACAGTAACATCGCTAACGTGTGCAATATTTATTTCAATATTCGGAGTCATAATATTAGTAATATCATTTTTATTTTGGTAAATAGCTACCCCACCTTTTGAAACAGTATCTCGTTTGAACTGAACAATACAATTAAAATTAGGTATTTCAATCGGATTATCATGCGTCATGCAAGTTTCGGTAAGAAGTAACACATTTGTTTGTCTCGTAACTGAATCTTGTAAATCGTATTTATGACTATTTAGACTTTGGCAGTTGAAAGTCATTATTGAAATGCCATTTAAATACAACTTTTTAAGTGCCGCGTCATAGAGTCGGTAGCCGTGTACATTACATGTCATGGCTGTGTAAGCAAAGTAACCCAAGTTCGATTCCCACATTTCTTAGAACACCTTTTGTGCTTCCAAAATGTAGTGAAAATCATACTACGTACATGAATTACAAGCTGGGAACGCCATCTATTAGTAAATTATTGAAGCAAAAGAATAGATAGATAGATGGCGCTAAAGCGCCATCTATCGGCGCACGTCCTTACTAAAACGGCGTTAGCCTTGCTTTAATATTTGGTTCAGAGATAGATTTTACTTCCGTCTTAAATTTTAAAAAATAAAACGCCGTGTCGAAGACTGCCGAACTGAAACGACGTTAGACGATGCGGGAGCGTGAGGTTTTTTCGTTACGGAATTTCTGGATTCGGTCCCCGCGCTCAAGGCCCGCGATAGAAGCTATGCAATAGCTTAAAATATTTAGTTTCATTAATATACTCAGATATATTGAGGCATTACTACTTGGTAAATGTAAACATTTTATGTGGTAGTTTATTAATTAGACACATCTATGAAGTACACAAGCTGGTACTGGTAGGTATAGCTTCTACAGGATGTCCCAAAACTCAACGATAATCTGGGACCGGATGAATGGCCAAGTTACACCAGTTCCGGGAAAAATAAAATAAAAATTCCATATCACTCAGTTCAGCGATAATAGACAATTTTGTAAAAACGTCGAAATTCGACAACCTTGGTCGCATTTTCAAGTCCTGTGATCACCAATGTCACAATTTCGCTGTGATTTTTTTAATTTCGAGATCTTCATTAACGATGCTTTTAATCACAACTACGAATTAATGCAAAAAACATTGTTAATTTAATAAAATAAGTTTTAGTGAGTCATGGTTCACAATCTTTTCTTACACCATCTTTTCAAATAACTTGCCAAGGGTAGTGTAGTACAAATTTTTTTCAAAATGATTTGTCAAAGTTAACTAACAATATTTTTGTGAACCATGACTCACTAAAACTTAACTTATTTTATTAAATTAACAATGTTTTATGTATTAATTCGTAGTTGCGATGAATAGCATCGTTTATGAAGATCTCGAAATTAAAAAAATCACAGCGAAATTGTGAAATTGGTGATCACAGGACTTGAAAATGACATCCTCTATAAGTTAAGGCTAAACTAACCTAACCCGCTCGGCAAAAACAGCGGCGGCAGCGGCGCGCTGGCACCGCTTATGATACTAACTGATTTGTATAACTGATAGTAACTGATGTGTTTGATATTTCACTTTTAAAAAATCTAAATTTTACCGGAACCGTTATGACGCTAATTTCGCGATGAGCGGCTCTGCGGCGCGGTGGCGGGTAGTGACAGCCGCGGTGACGCGCGCAGGCGAGCACCGTAGTCTCCGCTTGTCAGAAATACATTCCTGTCAAGCGGTGACTATGGCTCCCGCCGGCGCGCGTCGCCGCTGCTGTCAATGCCCGCGCTGCGCCGCTCACCGTGAAATTCGAGGCAGCGGCCTTTTATATTATTATTATAGATACAAGTCATCAAGATCCATTAAATGAAGCCATTTTGCTTTCAATGTAGATAGTATAGGTATTGTTGTATTATGATGCGTGATGTTGGCAAGCAGACAACAGCTATTTCCATTTCACATCTTGTAATATTTTGACAAAAATATCAAAATTGTATCGTATATCAGATACCTACTATAATCCAGTATTATAGTAGGTATCTGATATATGATACAATTTTGATATTTGATTATTCCACTTCTTCATCCGATTCCAGTTTGTGTTCTCTATTATCAACAAATGGATTCAAGTAGTATTCTCCTCGGTTAACGTAATTAGGACCTTTTGCAAGTTGGCTCGCATCAATTTTGGTGACACCAATAGGTATATTTTCATGGTTTAACATAGCTAGGGTCTCGAATAGAACATTGGGTAAAGAAACACCACGAATCTGAAACGGAAAAAAAATTTAAAGTTACTAAGGCGGGTCAATAAGTCCGTGACTTTTTGAATTTCTAACCTCCTTACTGAAAAAGCAACACTACTCCTGTCAACAGGCATCTGTCAGTTGATTCCTATCAAAATTTGAACTTGCTGCGTCAGTTAGTTTGTGTTTTACAGCTATCTTTATCAGACTATCCAGTAACTTAAGGAAACAATGGAAAAAAGTGAATTTCGTGTGCTTATTAAGCATTATTTTTTGCGAAAAAAAACCATTACCGAGACCAAGGCTAAGCTTGATAAATACTATGGGGACTCTGCACCATCGATTTCAATGGTAAAAAAGTGGTTTACTAAATTTCGTTGTGGCCGTACAAGCACTGAAGTTGCCGAACGTCCTGGACGCCCAGTTGAGGTCTCTACACCCGAAACAATCGAAAAAATTCACGATATGGTGTTGGTCGACCGAAGATTGAAAGTGCAAGAGATTGTGGAAGCCATAGACATCTCGCATGGCTCAGTGGTTTCAATTTTGAATGATCACTTGGGCATGAGAAAGCTTTCCGCAAGTCGACCACAAACGCAATCGTGTAACAACTTCACAGGAAGGTTTGGCGTTGTTTAATCACAATATGGAGGGGTTTTTGCGCAGTTTTGTAACCGTGGACGAAACATGGATCCATCACAACACACCAAAGACCAAACAACAGTCAAAACAGTGGGTTTCTAAGGGTGAATCGGCGCCAAAGAAGGCCAAGGTGGGTTTGTCAGCCAATAAAGTTATGGCGACTGTTTTTTGGGATGCACGTGGGATAATCCACATTGACTATCTTCAAAAGGGAAGAACAATTAATATTATGCCAACTTATTGGACCGCTTCAATGAGGATTTGAAAAAAAACCGACCTCATTTGGCCAAGAAAAAAGTTCTTTTTCACCAAGACAATGCAAGGGTGCACACATGTGCAGTTGCCATGGCAAAAATCCATGAATTGGGCTATGAATTGCTCCCACATCCACCCTATTCTGCAGATTTGGCTCCGAGTGACTACTTCTTGTTCCCAAACCTGAAAAAATGGCTCGGTGGAAAAAGATTTGACTCCAATGATGAAGTCATCTCGCAAACAAAGGCCTATTTTGAGGACCTCGACAAATCATATTTTTTGGAAGGGATAAAAAAATTGGAGAAGCGTTGGACAAAGTGTATAGAGCTCAAGGGGGACTACGTTGAAAAATAAAATGATTTATTTATCAAAAAATCTGTGTTTTATTCCAAAAGTCACGGACTTATTGACCCGCCCTCGTATTTTTGCATTCTCTATGTATTATTTATTTCACCCATAAGCAATATATAAAAAAGATGTTCACAAATAAATTCCCTCAAACGCCCACTTTAAAAATCTGTTATTTTGTAGCGACTCCCATTTTTTTTTCACTTTAAAATCATCAATAACATATTAGTCTCGCCTGTCGTTTAATTAAATCTTTATTCTAAAAGCGACATTTTTTACCTGAAAGAGCAATAATAATGTGTGGCGGACCAATTAGTACCACAAGCTTGAATCGCGCTATCGAAGTTTTCTAAGATCGGCGGTATATATAACAACACCTGAAATTACTACAAGTGGGCTTTGGCCTGACCGAGCATAGCACCTCGCTCGGTCAGAGATCTCCATTTGGGGCTTGCCACCACATTCCCACATTGGTGACCCTTGACAGAACACGCCTCCTTCTGGACATCATCACCACCCCCCATCCCTCCGCACTACGCCAGCCAGCTTCAGCCTCATCGGGTACCTCGACCACCAGCCTCAAAGAACCTCAGCCTGGTTGAACCCTCATCGGCTTCAACGGGCACTCTCACTACAACGACCGGTCAGGAAGCAGAGCACATCTCTCCTGGTCAGCACGTAGCATCGGCCCGCACGGTAGTACACTCCGACTCACTGGAGCCCGTGAAGCAGCAGCACAGTTCCGACTCACTGGGACTCTCTGGCACTGGTGACTCAAGCAAGACGACTCAAGATTCGAACTCAGGTCTTCGGGGGTAGGTGATGTGGCGGACCAATTAGTGCCACAATCCTGAATCGCGCTATCGAATTTTTCTAAGATCGGCGGTATATATAACAACACCTGAAATTACTACAAGTGGGCTTCGGCCTGACCGAGCATAGCACCTCGCTCGGTCGGAGATATCTCCCTTTGGGGCTTCCACTCATTCTACAAATGCATCTTTACAATATTAAAAGTATCTTTTATTAAAAATTTGGCTAATTTTAACCAATAATTAATATTTGTTTTAATCGTTGGCAAAGATGCATTGATTTCATGGGTGATTACTTCGATTAATACAAATAAAAAATAGATGAAAAAAAAAAGTTTAAATTTTTTCATACAAAACGGCAATTTCATAATCATCCATGCAATAAATGCATCTTTGCCAACGCAGTGGCAGTTTATTGATGCCCTTCTTAAAGAAATCAGCTGGACGGGAGGTAATAAATTCTTTAAAGGCATTTTGTACTGCCTCTCGGGTATTGAATTTCTTTCCCGCCAAGAAGTTATCCAAATTCTGGAAAAAGTAGTAGTCTGTAGTCTGTTGGCGCGAACAAAATATATTGTACGATTTAACTGTGAAATCCTGTATTATAGTCTGTCAAATCAAATTGGAACCTGATAATACCTATGAAATTGCCGTTCTGCAGTACTGGCTGGTAAAATATTTTTTGTTTGGCTAAGAATTCTAATTTCAAATTAATTTTATTTTTAAAACATGGAATTCTTTATCCAAAAGTAGTCATTTGTTTATTGATAAGTGTTACATTTTCATAGCATTTCAATCTTTTTCGTCATCATGGATACTTTAAAAATTCAAGTAATTATGGAATATGAGTACCGACGTGGCAGCAACGCGGCACAAGCGGCATCAACGACGTTTACCGGGCTAACTCTACAAACCAACGAACCACCTGTTATTGGTTTGCTCACTTCCGTTCTGGAAATTTCGACCTGAAAAATGAACCTAGCGGTCGTCCGAAGACTTTGGTCAACAATGACGAATTAAAGGCGATTGTGGAAGCTGATGATACACAATCTACGGCTCAATTAGCAACAGCTTTCGACGTTAGCGTCAAAACAACAATGGTCCATTTGCGTCAAATTGGCAAGGTAAAAAAGCTTGACAAATGGGTGCCCCACGAACTCAATGATCGTCAGCGCGAAGTACGTGTCGAGACGTGCCTTGCACTGCTCAACAGACACATAAATGAAGGCATTTTGAACCGTATTGTTACCTGCGATGAAAAATGGATTCTGTTTGATAACCGCAAGCGCTCAGCAAGTTGGTTGGATCCTGGTTCAGCACCTAAACAATGCCCTAAACGAAAACTTACCCCTAGAAAAGTGATGGTGTCTGTGATGGAGTGGTCTAGCGCCGGTGTGATTCATCACAGCTTCTTACCAAACGGGGTGAGCATTACTGCAGATGTGTACTGTAAAGAACTGAACACAATGATGGAGAAGCTGGCACATCTCCAACCAGCATTGGTCAATCGCTCGTCTCCGCTGCTCCTGCACGACAACGTGCGACCTCATACTGCACAGCAGATGGTCTCCAAGTTGCAAGAACTGGGGTTGGAAGCTCTCCGTCATACGCCCTACTCATCAGACCTTGCGCTTTTGGATAACTTCTTGGCGGGAAAAGAAATCAATACCCGAGAGGCAGTACAAAATGCCTTTGAAGAATTTGTTGCCTCCCGTCCAGCTGATTTCTTTAAGGGCATCAATAAACTGCCACTGCGTTGGTAAAGATGCATTGATTGCATGGATGATTACTTCGATTAATACAAATAAAAATACATGAAAAAAATCATTTAAATTTTTTCATACAAAACGGCAATTTCACAGGTAAAGACCTAATATAAAGTAGCTGAACTTACAAATCACCCACGCCCCCTTAAATCACATCAGGGCCTTTAGGCCACCAGCGCCCATAAGAGGGCGTTATCGCCCACTTTGGGAAAACTGGTGTAAAATTTGTATTATGTAAGTACATCATAATCAATTTTATTTTAACATGTGAAAAAATTATTAGAAATTATTAGCAAAAAAAACCTCAATCTCAAAGGTTTGTCCAAGAAATGTGAAGTTATTTCTGGTGCCGCTTCCGGAGATAGTGGGATTGCGTTATAATAGTTAAAATTCACATGATTTCTTTTATGTAATTCTTTCTTTTCTGAA
The DNA here is from genome assembly GCA_963565745.1 of Phengaris arion. Classification (NCBI taxonomy): domain Eukaryota; kingdom Metazoa; phylum Arthropoda; class Insecta; order Lepidoptera; family Lycaenidae; genus Phengaris; species Phengaris arion. The sequence continues at coordinate 12,630,538 of OY751445.1, read as the reverse complement.
CAGTATATTTCGTCACATATCCGATACGTTAGAAACAAATGTGTTATTCTGTAAAAATAGATTTAAAGTTTGTACTACCTCTGTGTAGATTCATACATACTGGTACGAAAATTGTATTTTTAATATGTACTCGTACTTACTCTAAACGATGTAGATATTCCAAAGGTATATCTACTAAATTCTTCACGACAACGAATATAATCGGCACATCTTCGTTCGCAGGAAAATTGTTGCTGCTTACGAGGCAAAGTAATTCACCCATATCGGGTCCTTTGTGTCCAACAGATTCAAACGGTACGACTTGTCCTATGCCTAGAAATTATGTAAAAAAAATATAAAACGTGTCTTTCAAACTTTATCCAAACAAATGCGATTTCGGCCATGGCCATAACATTATTGTTGTCATTACATAACCATGTAGAAATAGTTATCTCTGTGTTATAGGTTTTCATTTTCTTGTCCTTTCTGTAATAGCAATTTACTGTTAAGTGATTTGCGAGATTTTTTTACTACTATAACTGACTTTCAAGCATCGCTTTTATCAAGATAATTAGTGTCACCCTTTTTCTATGCCTAACTTTAATGATATAGTTGAAACTAATAAAATTCACTACGCATACATTATAATATTCGCGTAATATTCATCAAAAATATCTCGATAAGTAATTGCGGAATCTCGAACGTATCGGAAGTGGGTACTCGTTAGGAAATTATTACGGGACTCGAGAGAAAAATCCGATACGGACATAGCAACCCATAAGTATCGGGTCGGACCCTATAATAAAACATGTTTTACCCAGTCAATATTTCCAATATCATAACTGGGTTTTCCGATGAAAATCGTACTCATGAGAGCAGTACTTTTCGAGTGAACGTAATCTTTTTTAAACGGGCAATTGGCCCACGACACTTACCCACCGCTGCAACTCCTGTGTAGCCAGGATCGACAGTGGTAATCAACCGCAAAAACCCTTTGATATGATCTCAGGGGTGCCCGGGGGACATGCTAAATCTGTCTTGGAACCCGCAACGAAATTAATCAGAAGATTGTAGGAGGAGTAGGAAGTATTCCAGTTTCCTTCCCCAAGCAAAGCGGGAGACAGCAAAAATTGTGATGACAAAAAGTCAGAATTAAAGGGGAAGCACCACGGGAATAACATGTTTTTTTTTCTTTTTTTTTATGACTACAAGACAGAATGTAATTAAATGTTTTAATTAATAATATGACAATTAATTACAATGCATTTATAATGACAAAAAAGTATTCCATTGTTTCCAATAGTACTTATGACAAAAACGTTTGAAAGCTCGGAAGTTCTTCGCGCAGCCCACGAGATCTTCATAGTACACAACCCTAGAAACACAATGGACGCTGTTCAACATTTCGATTCTTTCGTCATACCAGAGATCACACTCCCTGAGTATGTGATGAGCAGTTTGTTCATAAGGGCTACCTTCGGTCGAACACTCGCATAGCGGAGACGACACTAATGTAAATCCAAAAAGTTTCGCTTTAAAGTTCCCGTGTTGTCAAAAATTGTGCTACGTAGTGATCTATTTCTATCCATTGCTTCGAGAGCCGATCGCGTACCGAAGGGAAGAAATTATATAGGTGACGCCCTTTGATAGTGTTGTCCCACCGTTCCTGCCACTCAGAAATTAGGTTCTGTATAGAAATATCTAATGGCTCGAATAATCTAGTTATCTTATTACTCTCTTTCGCGCTTACAAACTCAGGGTTAGTCTTTTTTTTTTTATAATATAGTGCTGCACGACGCTGTATCTCTAAATCTACTGGTAGGACTCCGGCTAAGACTGGAAGTGCTTCAGTACTTACGGTACGGTATGCCTTACATAAAAATATTAAGGCGAGACGTTGGCTTGTTGCTTTGCAAAAGTTTACGACGGGCCGCTCCTATTGTAGCCCTATCTGCCCAAGCCGGTGCGCCATAGCATATGCTGCCGAGGTACGTCGTATTATAAATTATTTTTAATGTTTTAAATGAAAGGCCCCATGTCGACGTTGATATCTTTGTGAAACAATAGAAATTCCTTTTAGCGAGAAAGCTATCGGTCTGTATTATATGTTCCAGGAATGTAAATTTATTTTCTAAAATAAGTCCTAGGTAACAAAGTGACTGTTTACGTTTCACATTGATGTTGTTTAGTTTAGGAGTTGATATTAATGAACCTTTTAAAAGTACTTGAAAGGTTTTATGTGCAGCAAATTCTAATCTATTTCTGTGGCCCCAACTCGATATTACGTTGAGGCACTTGTTGGCCTTGTTTTCAATTTCAGATCGCGAATTGGCTTGAATAATAAGAAAACCATTGTCAGCATAACCTATCAGAGAGCACAGAGGAGGCAAGGGAACACATAATAAATCATTAAAACTTATATTCCACAAGTGCGGCGATAGTACTGATCCTTGAGGGCAGCCGCGCGTTAAGTTTTTGAAATGTGTGTAATGGCCGAGTTGGAGTTTTGTTACGCCGTTGCAAAAATACGAGTAAATTAAATAATAAATATTACGAAGGCAGCCTCTGTTTCTTAACTTCAGTAGTAGCATTGGCCACCAGGCATTATCGAAGGCACCCGCGATATCCAGAGATATAGGTACCTACTACATATTTACACTCCGATAGATTTACTGTTTTTCTGACCTTGATTGCTGCATCCACTGTTGACTTCCCGGCGGTAAATCCAAATTGCTGATTATTAAATTTCGGGCCACCGGGTAGCAAGCGGGGAACAATAAGACATTCTTATAATTTACCTAAGCATGATAATAGCGTTATAGGACGGTAGGATTTCGGATCGTCTGGTGGTTTATCACCGGCTTTTGGAATTAATTTTATTGTGCCGATTCGCCAGATTTTTGGAAAAGTGCCTTCTGCAATACATTTATTAAAAACCTGTAATATAGATGAGCCTACCGCTAGACACGCCTGCTTAATCATAATATTAGATATTTTATCCTCGCCTGCTGACTTTTTCGTAGGTAACAAATTAACTGTTGAAGTGAACTCATCAAGTGTAGGTAAGTCAGATACCGGCTTGATGGGGTCTAACATTCTCAATCTTATCTCGCGGTGAAAATCATTGTCCAAGCCCGGCTTGTCGTCTGGAATTAGTACGTCGAGGTACGCCTTCGCCGTGTCTCTTAAACTATGAGTATACGAATTATTAATCTTGATATTTGAAAAATACTGTGGAGCAGTGGTATTATTTGGTTTGAGTTCATGGTATAAAGAAGACCATAGTCCCTCCTTATCCAGTCTAACGGCAGCATTTCTCAACATATTATTTTTTGCTATGGTGACGGCGGCGCGATAACGCGACCTTGAAGCCCTAAGGTCAGCTAGGTACGATACGTAATTATCGTCCAATAGACCGAGTCCCTGTCTACGTGCATAATTAATTTTCCGTCTGGCTCTCCTAAACTCCCGACGCAAGTTATATACATTATCCGGCCACCAATTACACTTATTTTCTGTTTTAAGCGGCCTTCGGCCCAGGGCGGTGTCGGCACAGTAGACAAAGGTGTTGGTCATTATTTCCGCACTATCATTTGAGTTCAAGTCTGGACGAGTGAAATCTCTGGAATGAGCGAACATAAGGGACCGGAATAAATTCCAATTACCATTTTTAACATTATATTTATAATCTTTCGACTCAATCACGGGACAAATCGAGGGTGCGCGAATAAACTCAAAGACAATTAAACGATGGTCGCTGCATGACGCATCAGGAATGACGCGCCAATTTATTATATTGTTGTTATGGACGTACGCGCTGGAAAGCGTGACGTCGATGGAAGATTCATCAGAGGGGCTGCTAAATGTAGGTGGTGCATTGGGAGTGTTATGAATTTGCAGGTTGAACTCTGCTATGAAGTCTTCCACTGAGCTACGACGGTCGCGGTCAGTGTATCTAAGTTCCCCATGCCATAAGGGCGAAGAAGCATTTACGTCGGCACCAATAACAATTTTATTCCCCGCAAGACATTGTAGGACATGACGTAGTTGGTGTAAGTGAGGACCTACAGGATCGGAGTATTGAAAATAACAACTAACTACGTACAATCTAAAGTGAAGACACGAAACCTCCGCTATCGCAAAGTGAGACGTTGACAGATTTGTAAGGGCCGTAATTGAAAATTTAGACTGAGATGTGTAAATGCCGGCGCGCGCTAGGTTGTTAACTTGTACGACTTTCGACCTTAGCGACGCGGATTGATATTGCTCTTGTATGAGAACTAAGTCTAAATTATAATCCGACACCAATTTTTCTAATTAAATCGTCGCGTGTTTATTGTTATGTAGGTTCAACTGTCCTATAACTAACTTATCCATAGCGAGTTGTTAAAATTAATTGCTCCATTTTTGCCTTGTATGTTGGGCAGTCAGGGGAACCCGTGGGGTGGTCGTTAGGTTTCTTGTACCGGGTGCAGCTTCCGCAAACCGGTTTAAAATCTCTTAAGTCTTTTTTGGGACAGTTAATTGAGGTATGTTTATCGGCACAGTGACAACGGCACGGATCTGAATCGCGGCAGAATTTAGCAATGTGACCGTATTGTTGACAATTAGCGCAGCGTACAAGTTCGACGTCATCGATGAACCGACACATTGCCCAGTCAATAAAAAGTTTTTGTTTCGTTTCAATGAGATGTTTCCGAATCTTTGGGTCTAACTCTAGGCCCATCCATTTTCGATTGTAGTTATTATTTATGTCCGTCCGTCCGTCTAATATTTTTTGTCGATAGAGATAGAGTAGATAGAGTGAACGTAATTTCTGTATTGATAGATCGAGAAAATATAAAGCAACCGCATGCCGCATGTTTCGTAGAGATCAGATTATATTGTATACTAACTTTCACCCGCGGCTCTGCTCGTGTAATTACAGTATTCTACGGGAATAATGTAATTTTTAATAATCCAGAGGTCAAACTACTGCCATACCAAATTTAATTAAAATCCGTTCAGCCGTTTTTTCATTAAAGAGTAACAAACATCCATCCATCCATACATCGATCCATCCTCACAAACTTTCACATTTACAATAAGTAGTAGTAGGATTGCTTTGTTGGACAAATGTAGCTAAAATAAATAGCAACCTAATTGTTGTTATTAGCCTGTAGATTAGCGAAGGGTAAAAAGAGAAATGTCGCAAGATAGAAAAGATATGCTCGTAAAAAAAAAACACTCGACTTTTCGCGTTGTATCTCTCAATTTGATATAAGAGCTATACATCCGTTGTAATTTTAAATTTATTAAATAATACTAGAAGCCTGTGGTCGAAATTCATCCATAATAATTCATACAATTTTTCAATTTGAACATTTAAAGGGTTCTTTTGTCTCTTAGATAGAAAAATGTTGTGACAGATTGACAAACGTCGACATGTAACAAAATTTTTGTGTTTTGCCGGGGAATTTAATGAGTGACGTTGTGGATTTTGTATTTTTTTTTCATAAATTTGTGTTATTTCGATTCTTAATGTGTAATATTGGTAGAATATTAACCATTAAATATTCGTTAACGTGCACAAGTGGTACAGCAAGGGGTACAACTTCAAAAAACGTGCTGTTTTGTGTCTCCCTCCAAAACTGCCTAGGAACTTTCAGTAAACTTTCAAGTCCAGTCCACTTGACTGAATCGACTGACATGACTCATGGACTGAACAGACTATTTATTTGTACTTTGACTAGACGATTTAGGAATACGGTGTTGAAAATTGAAACGAAAGTTCTATTTTCCGCCTTTTTAACTAGCACTGGCAAATGGTTATAAGCCGATAACATATATTAAAAAAAATAATATATATATATATATATATATATATATATATATATATATATATATATATATATATATATATATATATATATATATATAATATATATGTAACGCGAGCGGCCTTTTGCAAATCGTAGCGCGCTAATATTATTATAGCGATCGACGCTAGCGCGCTTCACCTCGCGTGAGCCCCTCGCATCTCGCTGCATCGAGAGGCGCTGCACATGCACGCGGGGTCGCGGGACATACCACCGCGCGCGAGCCGGGCTGCCCGGCGCGGCAGTCGGTTTTAGAACTCGGTTGTGACCTGTCGATATTTGTTGTAAAGATCGATTGTATACGTGACTAATGTAACTTATGTAACAAACCGAATATAATTATAAAAATAAAAGTTATTATCATTATAAATTACGCCCAACTCGTGGCCGAACCACGATGCCGACAACACGACAGCAGGGAAGCGCTAACCGCGACGACGAAAGTACCTCAAGCGACGCCAACATGGCGGCCGCGTCCATGCAAAGCATCGGTTTGGGCGGCACCATGATGACTGAGAGCCAGTTTTCTGCACTGCTGAACGGCGTCCTTCGAAGTATCCGCGAGGAGACCCAGCAACTTCCCAGACCAACCTCGAGTGAACCGACTGCGACCATGGGAAACTTCGTACGATGTACCGCCCGTTTCGACGGATCGACACGCGACGCCGACTCCGTGGAGGCGTTTATCGACAACATCCTTACATACAAGGAATGTGCGAGTGTACCCGACCACCTCGCGCTCCGCGGCATACCTATGTTGCTGACCGGAGAAGCTGCAGTATGGTGGCAAGGCATCAAAACTAACGTGGAAATCTGGGACGACGCGATTCGAAGACTCCGGAATATGTACGGCGCGCCCCGTCCCGCCCACTGGATCTTTCGCGACATTTTTTCGCGGGAACAAGGCGAAAACGAGCACGTGGACTCCTTCGTGTCAAAGATTCGCGCCAACTTCGCGAGACTACCGTACGCGCTGCCAGAAGAAATGAAAATTGATGTCATTTATGGACTATTAAGTCGTAATGTAAGAAAGAGTGTGTCGCGTGATAGCGTCGATAGCGTCGATAGTATAATAGAACGTGCTAGGTATGTACAGGAAACGTTTTGCGAGGTACGTACGAATCATATGACTTACGATTTACAAAAGGTTAACCATGCGAATGCCGACTTCCGTGATAGGGTCAAAGTTAACACTTCGAGTGCAGACAGGGAAAAATTTATCTCACCGGGGTCCGTTGCGGATGTTTGGTCGAATTCCGCTAATAATAATAATGTGCCTAAACGCGTTAGACCACGTTGCGCGTCGTGTAAGAAATTTGGTCATACCACCGACGAATGTAAACGTAACGTAACGTCCAATGCCAGTGAATTAAACGTAGATAAGCCGTCGTTCTCTTGTTACGGTTGTGGTAAAGAAGGTGTGATACGCTCAAAGTGCCCTACGTGCAGGAGCACCACTTCGACCGATCGTGACAAAGTAAGTTTTCAAGCAGCTGCTACGCACGACACCGGGATGGCGCGCGCCACTATAAAGATTAAAGTGTGTTCACAGACAGGTGTCGCCGTGCTGGATACCGGCGCCACTGAGTCCCTCGCCAGCCCAGGACTTTGCAAGATTTTAGTGAATAATGGAGTAAGTTTTACTAACGTTCGGCGCACTATTGGACTCGCCGACGGAACACATCAGGTACGTAATGTCTTATTATGTGAGGCTAGAGTTTGTCTTAATGATCGTGAATTTGATACTAAGTTTTTGTCGATTCCGGAAGCTAATAATAGAACTCTTCTTGGACAAGATTTTATAGCTCAAACAGGAATTTTACTCGACCTAAGGAACGAATGTTGGCACTTTGCAGACGCACCTGGGGCGAAGTTCCAGTTCTACAAGGAAACACAAGATTGCACCTTGAACACCGACTACGCCTGCAGCATGCAGCTGACTCTGGAAGAGGAGAATCTCGCGCTGAGGAACGACGAAGGGACACAGCTGTCGCCGGCGCAGAGAACACAACTTAACCAGCTTATCTTCAGCAAGGCCGAGCGGTTCGCCGATCGGGGACCGCCGACCATCTACGCGTCGCACCGCATTCGGGTCGATGAGAGGCAAGAACCTATAGCTTCACCGCTCTACCGCGTATCACAAGGTATACGAGAATTATTAAATAATGAACTAGAGAAGTTGCTCGAAGCGGACGTGATCGAGGAGTGCGAGTCGCCTTGGGCGGCGAACGTCGTACTGGTCACGAAGAAGGACGGTAGTGTGCGTCTGTGCGTGGACTACCGGAAGCTCAACGCCGTCACGGAACCAGACAGGTACCCACTCCCGCGCATAGAGGACGTGCTACACGCCGCCAAGACGACCAGTTTCATGACGACACTTGACCTCCGCTCTGGATATTTCCAAGTGAGCGTGCAAGAGAAGGATCGGGACAAGACGGCTTTTATAACACCTGCAGGTACTTACCGATTTAAAAGGATGCCGATGGGACTCCGCAACTCAGGTGCCACGTTCCAGAGATTGATCGACCAGTTTAAATCGAACCTGAGTGTGCCGATTGCGACAAATAGTGCAAGTAATAGGACCGAGATATCACAGAGTCCACGTGGAACTAGACCCGTGACAATACTAGGGTATCTCGATGGCCTCATCATCTTGTGGCCGGATTTTGAGCAGCACCTGGAAGACCTGGAAGTCGTTTTCAATAGATTGGATATGTTCAACTTACGAGTTAACCGTAAGAAGAGTTGTTTCGCACGGGACTCGGTAAAGTTTTTAGGCCATATTATTATCCCCGGTGGTCTGCAGGTAGATCCTGATAAAACCTCAGCCATAGCTGACATGCCCGCCCCAAAGAACGAGAAACAGCTAAAGGGTTTCCTAGCGACGTCGAGTTGGTTCCGTCGTTTTGTTCCCAATTATGCTTCTATAGCAAAACCGTTGACTGATCTTCTGAAAAAGAACAGCAACTGGAAATGGACTGACGAACAGCAAGCTGCGTTCGAACAGATTAAAAGATTTTTAGTAACCGCCCCTATTCTTCGCCAGGCCGATGAAACTAAACCTTTTTCCCTCAGGACCTATAGTAGCGGATACTGCCTCGGAGCTGTTTTGATGCAGGGGGAGGGTCCCGACGAGCGGCCTGTGGAGTACGCCAGCAGACTGCTGCAACCAGCCGAACGGAACTATTCGACTACGGAAAGAGAAGCCTTGGGGGTCGTGTGGGCCGTGACTAAATTCAGAGGTTACATAGAAGGTTCAGAGGTAATTGTTAAATCTGATCATCAGCCCTTGCGCTGGTTGATGAGTTTAAAGACACCAAGTGGCCGCCTAGCAAGGTGGGCCTTGACACTCCAGTCGTACAATCTGCAAATACAGTATACTCCTGGCAGACTAAACGTGATCGCAGACGCCTTGAGCCGCCCTGCCTGGAACTTAAAGATACCGATCTTAAAAACATTATTGAGGATCTGGAAGCCACCGATGATCCCTTCAGGGGGAGGAGTTGGTCGGAGAAAGGTTACCTGATATCAGATGGTGTGTTATACAGATGTACCCCCGAAGCTGATGACGCTGATACTGCTTGTCTTGTGATTCCAGCACACGAGAGAGAGCAAGTGCTCGCCGAGTCAACAAGGTCAAAAATTAGTAACAGTTACTAATTTTTGACCTTGTTGACTTATTGTCACTTAATTTCTTTGTATCACTTTTCAAAGTTACTCGGGACGCATCATTCTCTACATTTTGTGCAATAGTATCTTGTTTTTCAACCCCCTCTCGAATAAATTCGAAAATTTTATTCTGATGCCTCAAATCTAAATCGACAAAATGTTTCTGATTCCAAACAAATCATATAAAATCATATCATAGTTAATATAATCAGGCATTACTTTTCAGAAATCTATAACATACAATTTAATTAATAAGTATTATATCTAACAATATCCCGCGTAATAATAAGCAATGTGGGAGGAGGGAGGTGCTTTACGCATGCTAATGTGTATGCATGCACTCACACATTTGCATTCAGGTTTTTGGGCATGATAAGTTTCCCGGTTTCAGCTGTCATAGTCTTGTTGTGTAGGACGTACGATTTCACTAAATTGTAATATTTTATTTCTAATTTACTTTAACCGCTTTAATAATTTTGTAATTACATATGTATCTTATATTGCTCACAATTGGAAGCTATCAAGTGTACTTACATGAGCAACGTTTTTAAAGAAGCAAACAAATATACAGAACCACTAAAATATTACAAACCTGTAACACATAGAGGCGTATCGAACGGCCCACGGATAAGATAAATGAGGTTGGATTGGCAATGTGCGCGGGGCAGACGCGCCACAAGTATGATTGGACAATCCTTATACTTCCTTTTAATACTTCAACCGAACCACGCGTTCATACTTTTTAGTCGCTTGTTGATTGCCTCGCAGTACGGAGCAGCGCTAATATCCTTTGAAAATGCCGTGTTGTGCGATTGTTATGTGCAAATTAAAGAGTCAGACATCAAATATGAAACAAGGAGGAATTTCTTTTCATCGGTAAGCATAAAAACCTTAGTTTTTTAGTATTTTTCCCAAAAAACTAGTTCGAATTATGAAATTCTAAGTAGAAACGACAATTAAGCCAAGAATCACAGAAAATATACATTGCTGGTGAATTGCACAAATATTTCGCGAGAAGACACATCTGACGCGCAATGGGTTGCGAAGCGAGCCAAATTACCGCGCCTTTCGACTCGTTCGCGTCACGTCCGCTTCGGTCGCCTGGATAGTGCTGTCAGTGATCGATGATTTATCGACAAATTATTTTTCTTCAGAATGAGTTACTACTGTTCTCGGTAGTAAAATTTTGCTAGTCTTTTTTTTGCTACATAATATTTATCGACCATCGACTTCTTTTTTTGCTTTGATTTTCTAATTATTTTTGATTACAAATAAAGGTAATGTTGATATTTTTTTTCATTTTCTATCCCAATACCAATTAAATTCGCCTTTGACACAATGTTTTAGTTAGTATAAAATTACTAGTGCTCCCGTTATTAAAATTTTTCATTCAATTACCAATAGCTACAGGACTGTTTACGATTTACGATGAGCCCTCGGCAAAAATAGTGGGGATGCACATATTGTACACGCGCAACCATACTTGCCCCGCTACTCCCCCCGCCGCATTCAAAAGTTAGGGCTCATAAATCGTAAATCTAACTGAAACTAAGATGATTTCAAGATTCAAGTTTGTCCATTTTCATTATCGAAAATTCCTATCGACCATAGCAAGCCCTAGCGTGCGTGTGAATTTTGAGCATGTGGTTGTGTCGTAACGTTACCGACTCAACGTAGTGTGAGTACCAAATCGCAGCCCTCTGTTCTAGGTGTGATTTGTTAATTAGTGTGCGTAATTCGTGTATGTATTATTATTTCTTATGTAGTGGAGTGCATTGGTGGGAGATAGGCGGCGACGCTGGTTTTCAAGTAAAAGTATCACGGTTGCCAATCCAACCTCATTAATCTTATCCGTGGATTTGTATGAACTTATTAAAAAACTACTTATCTAATAGAAAATTAACAGTAAATTTATTAAAATAATGAAATATTTCATCAATAAATCGTATACGTTTACAATACAACCATTAGGTAATAATGAGAACATCTTATCTTCCTAATCTTACAAATTTTTTTCGATCGATTTCCGATCAGTTGTAACTTGTGTTGTTCCAAATGAATTAACCTACAGATACTAAAGTTTAGAGAAGGGATTAATACGCTACTATTTATCCGAAAAAAGAGAACATAACCAAATGATGGTCGATCAGAACTGCTAGCACGACAAAAGTCGCAGATAACAATACCTGACTAATTTTCATCAAATAATTAATTTATCTTGTTACGACACTCGTCGTAAACTGGCGAAAATAGCGTTTGCATTGTGTTTCGTTGATTAAGTTTTCGTACTTAATCCGTACCGAGGCTCAAAGTGCGTAAAAGATCGGTACCGGGCATGTGTCAGGTGCGATAATCGCATACTATCAGGCGATCTGACTGCTCGTTTGCCAGTCATAAATCATAAAAACTCCGCTGACTTGATATAAAAACAGTAACTTATTTATTACAAAAAACAAAGGAAAAAAAGCATATCAAACAATTAACTAATTTAAATATCGACTACATACAAGTAAATGATTAAATTTTCATAGGTCACATCACTTAGCCTAGGTACCTATAATTCTTTGAAAGAGCGGCCCGCTTTTGATATTTGCCGCGAAAAGCCATGCCACCGAGCCGCCGCGCCGCGTCGCACGCACCACCGACACAGGGCTGCCACAATCACAGATCTTAAGAATTTAATTAAATCTAATAATATTTTAAATTGTGTGGCGTTCAATACTGTATTCATTAGTGTTATCGGATTTTTCATAGAACATATATTAAATTAAATTATTAATTTAAAAATTAACACGTATTATAATCTCATTTCCTTTAATTTTACTCAGAGTAAGCTCCAAAGTATTTATGTGTTATGGCTCTGAAGATTTGACGAATAAGTTGTATAACATAGTTATGCCTATTTAGGTTAAACAAAAATACGAGAAAATAAACGAATTACTTAATCGATTTCTTTTTTCATTCGATATGATTAAATACGCTAACAACAGCTATTCATTTGCAATAAATTCGATATACTTTGACGAATTCCACTTGTAGACAGACCGGGGTAAAATAAAGTCAACTGTTTAATTTTAAATAATTACGCACAGTCTGACCCTACATTAGCATTAGCAATTTAGCCGAAAGTATAAAATAATATTTTTCAAAGAATCATTTAGCGTCGGCATCGTTTGAATTTTGCCGAAAGTCAATAAAAGAACTATTTAGTTTTAAAATAGATTTTCGAATTTAGTTGCCGTTTTTCTCTCGAGATAAAAAAAGGTTGTCGTCTGAATTGAGTTTCACTATTAGGTCGTGTTTATAAACGTATTGTTGTGTTGTTAAATTTTTACGTGACTACGTGTTTTGAGTTTTGACTTATGGTGCTAGCGACATATTTCAAAATGCAACAAAAACACTTTCTAACAACTTTAAATTTTAACGCGACACCTTGCCGCGGTCACCTGATGGTCAATAGATTCCGTGAACTTACTACTACGAGACGATTAGAGTTGGTACCTACTAGGAGTTATTCAGTACTTACTCAATACTTCTTTCACGTAAGTAAATAGCCATTAGGCATAGTTTTACTTAATATGATCGGTATACTTAGGTACGTATGTAACTTATTAAGATTAATAATAATTTACCAATGCGACTTCGGGCACCCTTTTATAGCTACTTAATTTCATTGTTACCTACAGTTCAAGCACGTTAAATTTTTCGGTTATTGTTGTTTATCACACACCGTCTGTAATTTCGATAGAGAAGCGATGATTGCCGTTGGACATTAAGAATTTAGTTCCACTGTACAGTGGTTTCGTTATTTGTCAAGCAACATTTTGTGCGTGGTATTTGCGAACCACACTGCAGGCGGTGTAGAGCAGGGATTTCCAAAGTGGGTTCCGTAGAATAGTCATCAAGGTTCCGCCAAAATTATTTAAAATTATGAAATCTTTACTTGGTAGTTGGAAAAAATCCGGACTAGGGCATTAACTAGGTCAGAGGTCCGAATACCAAAATTGGATTTTGGAATCTTATCTTATCACCTTTCCGTCACTTTTGTGTGTGTACGGTTCTAAGTCACCGCATACACCACCGCTGAACGCGTGTAGGTACTGGGAGGAGGCACGGCGCGGCGCCCGGCACGGTGTGTCAGCTGTACCCAGTTGACATGCCGGGCTGGGTCCTTGGCCCGCTTGCGTAATGAAGTAAATTACATTGCGTAATGAAGTAAAAATAATAAAATTTTAGATTTTAATAAAAATCTACTTCTAAACAGCTTGTTCTTATGATTAAAAGGTATAGTAAAAAAAAAAAAATTAAAAAATTAAATTTTTGAAAATTTAATTTTTTTGTAATAAGAAAAGTAGTATAATACAGTATAATATCCCAAAGTTAATGGAAGTGGTCTTAAGACACCCTGTATTACATATAATATACAAAAATATATGTATACGGTAGTGGGAACAATAAGCAAAAAAAAATAGTTTTGTCTGGCTGTCCGTCGCTCTGTCTGTTTGTTCCTGCTAAACTCTGAAACGTCTGTACCTATTTTGACCGGAATTTCACTAGTAGATAGCTGATGTGATAAAAAGACACTTAGACAACTTTTATCTTAGGATTCCGTTTAAAATAAATAGGATACCGTTTCCATAAAGTATGTTCCACACAAACGAAGTTGCGGGCACCAGCTAGTATATAATATTACTAATGTAACGTAATTAAATAATACTAGCTGTTGCTCGCGGCTCCTCCCGCGTAAATACAGTATCCCAAAGGAACACTGTACTTTTTCGGGGTAAAAAGTAGCCTAAGTTTTAATCCAGAGCCTAATAGTTTAGCATCATACCAAACCAAAATTTCATCGAAATCCGTTCAGTAGTTTTTGCGTGAAAGAGTAACAAACATCCATCCATCCTAACAAACTTTCACATTTATAATATTAGTAGGACTTCTGAATGGCTCAGGTATTTAAAGTAAGTAAATACTTAAAATCAAAAATGCAATATTAGCACAGAACAACCACATGATTTCCAGAATATTACTACCTATGTGACAGCAGTTTCAGAAGTATTAGATTAGTATATTAGTAGTATATTAGTATATTATATTATTAGTATTAGAACATATAATAGTAAGGGAACATACCTTACATGTTCTTTCAACACATCCATAATATTGTTTCATCACACTGGAAGTAACTAGGGCTGAAAATACAGGCTAGGCCTAGTTTAAGCACTAGAACTAGCTGTATGTAACTCACTTTTTTCGTAGTATAAATAAATAAAAATACCGATACTAGGTAGGTAAGTACTTCAAAATACTACGCTGGATCACCGGGTGGAGGGAGGAACGACCATTAGTAGGTATCTACTACGTAAAAAGGAGGAGGGTCTCGGAATATACTACGGATGATCACCGTGGAGGGGAGGGAAGGGGGTAAAAAGTCGTCACGTAATATTAAGTCCATTACAGAACGTACCCGTTCTCTCCTAATCATCTCCTAAACCCACAATGCCCGCAATAAGCCCGCGAGCGATGGCTCCCGAGGCAGCCTCAGTAGTTTTATCCAATTTTACACGAAGCCGCCTCGCGAGGCAGGCTGAGCCATCAGAAGTCCGTGAGTAATCGAAATGGACAGTCGTGTATTTTCAGCTGCAGCTATTTTCCTAGCTGCTTATTGTTTAAAGAAACGAAAATACTCACGTATCAACAAACCTAGACGCTTCTGGATAAGAAAATCAATCAATTATATCAATATTATAGATAGAGACAAACACGGCAAGAGACAAACTTGAAGTAGCTTCGCGCGCGAGCCAAAACATAACCGTTCCCACCTAACGCACAGCGCTCAATGAGGCACCTTTGAGCGCGTCAAGTTTACCGACAACATCTGGCTCGGGGCCGAGCCACGCTCAGCCGAGCAAACGCGCGCCCGAGGCAGCCCGAGGCACGTCCACACTAGCCGAGGCATTTGGCTCGCGAGGCTGCCGCGCGAGCCTGTGCGCTAGGTGGGTACCCACCTATTTACAAACAATGCAAAAATTATACGTAGGTACCTATACCAAACTGCCAATCAGACTCGACGTAAGAGTCGAAATTATTGATATTAAATTATTGTACGACGAAATGACAAAACATATATTGCTTAAAAATGAGCATTTTCTAAGGGATAACACCTAGCTAGATCGATTTTTCTCCCCCAAAACTCCTTGCATACTAAATTTCATGGTAATTCTTGTAGCCGTTGTCGAGATACTGATTATACAGGGTTACAGGAAAAGTCGACGTAGATCCGTTAAGGGCGTGTAGTTAGCATCGTTTCTAACTGATTTGGCTATGAAACACCCTATCCTAAACGTAACCGTTTTCGAAATATTCGACTTTAATTTTTTTTCATAAATTTGCCGAATTTTTTGATATTTGATTGTATAATATGAAATTTAGTAATCAAGATAGCATCATTTTTTGCTTTTTACAACAAGGACAAGATACCCCGATGATGCGACTTCAATAACCAAAATTGTAAGTAAATTAACTTAACAGGTCGTACTAAGGCATTGAAAGTTAAAAAAAGTAATATTTATTTATTAAGTTTATTTTTCTTTAAAGGATATCCAAAAAAAATATTATGAAAGATGTTCTGCAGATCTACTTTAAAATATCTACGTTTCATCAGCTATGCAACAAGGTATAACAATCAAGGGTTTTGTTAAAAATCATAGAAAAAACACTTAGTTAAAAGCACCCAGGTAGCAATTCTCGGTCCCTTGCCTATTGTCCTATGAGTTGGTTCGGGGCGTGCAAGCGAGACAACTTACGATTTATGCAGGTATGAGTGAGAAAGATAATGTGCCGATGCCGAAGGAGATTGGGTTGGGAATACAACATGCCCTATTGTTTGTGTTTGGTTGTTAGTCTGCTTATGTGATTCGTCCATGGTAGATGCGTTATCGTTTTGCTTTCTGTTTTCTGTTCAACTTGGCTGTGTTTCTGGACTGTTTCTTCCGATTTGTGACTATTGTACTTGTTTACTGGACTCTGATTTTGCTTGTGATACGGAACTGTTGACGATGACGACCTACACGAACCAGGAATATGTAGATATGCTAGTTTGCTACGGATACTGCAATTGTGTGTCCGCGCAAGCCCGTAACGAGTACATAAGACGCTATCCCGGCTATCGAGTACCGGATGTGAGAGTTTTTGAAGGACTCTATCGATCGACGTCGGACAGATTTAGGAAGGCCACGTGTTATTGATGATGACGAAGAACAGGACAACGAAATAGTGCAACGATTCCGATTGAATCCAACCACCTCTACAAATATTGTTGCCGCTCAACTGGGAGTCTCGCAATGGAAAGTGTGGTATAACGTTCACACTGCGGGCCTATACCCATACCACTACACGCCTGTACAGGATATTGAACAAGATGATCCCGTAAGACGATTGGGTTTCTGCCGATTCATGTTGAATGCAGATGTAGAAGACCCGACTTTTTAAAAAAAATCTTGTGGAATTCCGTCTTTGTCAAAGTTTGACAAAGACGGAATCACAAACTACCATAACGTTCATTATTGGGCCCCGAAAGAACAGGGAAATCCAAACAAGAAGAGGGTTAAGGGATCACAACGCCGATTCAGCTTGAACGTGTGGATGGGTACTAAGGCGGGTCAATAAGTCCGTGACTTTTTGAATTTCTAACCTCCTTACTGAAAAAGCAACACTACTCCTGTCAACAGGCATCTGTCAGTTGACTCCTATCAAAATTTGAACTTGCTGCGTCAGTTAGTTTGTGTTTTACAGCTATCTTTATCAGACTATCCCGTAACTTAAGGAAACAATGGAAAAAAGTGAATTTCGTGTGCTTATTAAGTGTTATTTTTTGCGAAAAAAAACCATTACCGAGACCAAGGCTAAGCTTGATAAATACTATGGGGACTCTGGACCATCGATTTCAATGGTAAAAAAGTGGTTTACTGAATTTAGTTGTGGCCGTACAAGCACTGAAGATGCCGAACGTCCTGGACGCCCAGTTGAGGTCTCTACACCCGAAACAATCGAAAAAATTCACGATATGGTGTTGGCCGACCGAAGATTGAAAGTGCAAGAGATTGTGGAAGCCATACGCATCTCGCATGGCTCAGTGGTTTCAATTTTAAATGATCACTTGGGCATGAGAAAGCTTTCCGCAAGATGGGTGCCGCGTTTGCTCACAGTCGACCACAAACGCAATCGTGTAACAACTTCACAGGAAGGTTTGGCGTTGTTTAATCACAATATGGAGGAGTTTTTTAACCGTGGACGAAACATAGATCCATCACAACACACCAGAGACCAAACAACAGTCAAAACAGTGTGTTTCTAAGGGTGAATCGGCGCCAAAGAAGGCCAAGATGGGTTTGTCAGCCAATAAAGTTATGGCGACTGTTTTTTGGGATGCACGTGGGATAATCCACATTGACTATCTTCAAAAGGGAAGAACAATTAATGGGGAATATTATGCCAACTTATTGGACCGCTTCAATGAGGATTTGAAAACAAAACCGACCTCATTTGGCCAAGAAAAAAGTTCTTTTTTACCAAGACAATGCAAGGGAGCACACATGTGCAGTTGCCATGGCAAAAATCCATGAATTGGGCTATGAATTGCTCCCACATCCACCCTATTCTCAAGATTTGGCTCCGAGTGACTACTTCTTGTTCCCAAACCTGAAAAAATGGCTCGGTGGAAAAAGATTTGACTCCAATGATGAAGTCATCTCGCAAACAAAGGCCTATTTTGAGGACCTCGACAAATCATATTTTTTGGAAGGGATAAAAAAATTGGAGAAGCGTTGGACAAAGTGTATAGAGCTCAAGGGGGACTACGTTGAAAAATAAAATGATTTATTTATCAAAAAATCTGTGTTTTATTCCAAAAGTCACGGACTTATTGACCCGCCCTCGTATCATTTCCAATCATTTGATTGGCCCATATTTTCTCCCTGATAATTTAAATGGGGAATTTTATGAAAATTTCCTGAGAGGAGACCTCAATGTTTTACTAGAAGATTTGCCACTCACTCTGCGCCGAGACATGTGGTTCCAACATGATGGCTGCCCTGCGCATTACAGGAGAGGTGTCAGAGAATGGTTGGATAGAAATTACCAGAACAAATGGATTGGGCGAGGTGGGCCTATACCCTGGCCACCGAGAAGTCCTGACCTAACCCCCATGGATTTTTATGTATGGGGGCACATGAAGAGTCTGGTGTACAGTGAGCCCAATCCGATATCATTTGTACAATAATTGAGAACTAGAATAATTAACGCAGCGAATGAAATAAGAGGCAATTTAACAACTGGCGTAGTGAAAAGTGGATTGAGAAAAAGACTGCGAAAATGTGTGCAAAACAGGGGTAGTCATATTGAACATGAAATTTAAATATGTGTTATTAAGTAATAAATGTGTACTTATTTATTGTTTTATTTTGTTTTCTGGGGTCAAGGGTTAAATTAAACGTAATCAACTAATGTAATTTTTTACCTCCTTAGTTGCCGTTGAAGCTAAGTTTTTTGCACTAATTCCAATAAATCTTTGATTGTTATACCTTGTTGGATAGCTGATGAAACGTAGATATTTCAAAGTAGATCTGCAGAACATCTTCCATAATATTTTTTTTGGATATCCTTTAAAGAAAAAGTAACTTAATAAATAAATATTACTTTTTTTAACTTTCAATGTCTTAGTACGACCTGTTAAGTTAATTTACTTACAATTTTCGTTATTGAAGTCATAAGGCATCTTGTCTTAGTTGTAAAAAGCAAAAAATAATGCGATTTTGACAACTAAATTTCATAGTATACAATCAAATATCTAAAAATTCGGCGAATTTATGAAAAAAAATTAAATTCGAATATCTCGAAAACGGTTAGATTTAGGATAGGGTGTTTCATAGCCAAATCAGTTAGAAACGATGCAAACTACAAGCCCTTAACGGATTTACGTCGACTTCTCCTGTAACCCTGACCCTATATATTATTAATATACTAGTCAATGGGAGAGAGATGACGAAATTAAAGGTATGCATGAAAATGTTTATATCACTACAAGATATATATTCTCTTATTTATTGCCTTCCTCTTTAAAATGAAAATAAGCATTTTGTGACAAGATTATATGAATCTAATGTATATTGACATTATTTCGATATAAGAAAAGAGAGAGGCAATATCGAGATCAAGTATTTAAATGAAATAAATTTATAAAATAAACAATTTTAACAGTACAGGATTTTCGACAAAGCTAGTAGTGAAGCTGTGCCGAAATTATTCAATAAACATAAATAATTTAGGTAAGTAACGTCTATGTCATTTACAAATGCACTAAGTATTTTTGGCATGAAATAAGAAGGGTATTGGTTTATTTGGTTTTGGTTAAAAATTTAGGGTGATTTTCAAGTGATTGTTGCGATTTTGGGGGTTTTTTAACTTAAGTTTGGGGTGAAATATTTTTGAAAGTTGGTAGTTGGTTGGTTGGAGTGGTTCTTGGTTATATACATTATTAATTACAGCTGCCAAAATATTCTCAAATAACTTAAACTGAGTGAAAAAATTTACTAAAAATGTTTTACATTCCTTAATAATAATGTTAATAGCTGCAACAATATTTTCTTCAAATGTTTTTTTTGACACAATAGCTTCATAAATCTTGTGTGAAAAAAAAAAGATGTGAAAAATAACTTTTTCACATCTTTTTTTTTTCCTTCATTCTCCTCATGTCGTTCCGGGTTCTTTTCCAACTCTATGTTGTCCATTTCATTAACTCTGTCGACATTCCTACGTAGCTTTCTTTGTTTCTGTACTCTCTTTATTTTACGTCCTGCTGGATTTTTTACCTCATTTTCCGACACCGAGCTTAAAATCAAATCTTGTGCTTCACATGTTTTATCTTGTCTTACAATATCGCTATATGAATTTGATGGCAAAAAATTATTTTCTAATACTACATCATTGTTCTTTGCTATGTAATTAATATAAGGTTGATAGTTACTGTTTTTCTCACGTAGCTCAGCTATCATCTCTGTAGCTTTTTTATATGTAACGTTTTTTTTACGCATCAAAATACGGATTTCTTTTTGTTTTAAAAACATTGGACAGCTTCTATCGAGTACCAAATGTGGTCCTTTACAATTTAAGCACTTAATATTCTCTATTGTACAGTTTGAATGATTTGAGTTACCACACTTGGGGCATAACATTTTTTTAATGTTATGCCCCAATATATGCAACTTGGAGACCGTCTGCTGTGCAGTATGAGGTTGCGCGTTGTCGTGCAGGAGCAGTGGAGACGAGCGATTGACCAATGCTAGTTGGAGATGTACCAGCTTCTCCATCATTGTGTTCAGTTCTTCACAGTACACATCTGCAGTAATACTCACCCCGTTTGGTAAGAAGCTGTGATGAATCACACCGACGCTAGACCACCAAACAGTGACCATCACTTTTCGTTTAGGGCATTGTTTAGATGCTGAACCAGGATCAAAAAGAATCCATTTTTCATCGCAGGTAACAATGCGGTTCAAAATTCCTTCATTTGGGTGTCTGTTGAGCAGTGAAAGGCACGTCTCGACGCGTACTTTGCGCTGGCGATCATTGAGTTGGTGGGGCACCAATTTGTCAAGCTTTTTTACCTTACCAATTTGACGCAAATGGATCAATATTATTTTGACGCTAACGTCGAAAGCTGCTACTAATTCAGCCGTAGATTGTATATCATCAGCTTCCACAATCGCCTTTAATTCGTCATTGTTGACCAAAGTCTTCGGACGACCACGAGGTTCATTTTTCAGGTCGAAATTTCCAGAACGGAAGCGAGCAAACCAATAACAGGTGGTGCGTTGGTTTGTAGTATTTGTGCCGCGTTGCTGCCACGACGGTACTCATATTCCATAATTACTCGAATTATTTTTAACGTATCCATGATGACGAAAAAGATTGAAATGCGATGAAAATGTAACACTAATCAATAAATAAATGACTACTTTTGGAAAAAGAATTCCATGTTTTAAAATAAAATAAATTTGAAATTAGAATTCTTAGCCAAACAAAAATTATTTTGATTTGAAATGGCCAGTACTGCAGAACGGCAATTTCATAGGTAAAGACCTATTATATATTATGTAGCGGTAAAGGTAGCAGTCGAAGACGATGATGATGAATTAAAAATTCATGTAAGAAACTCCAACTTGCCTAAGTATGTTGAACGCGTGAAGAGGTATTATACCGTTTGGGTCCTACCAACCCTTCAGCAGCGTTGAATGGAACTTACGTCTTTTGTATCCACGATCCCGGCGGACCGTAATCTTTGCGGGACACGGGTATCCCTAAAATGAAAATCCCACAAAAACATTACCTAAATGAAAAAAGCGAAGTATTTCCTTTGCAAAAAGTTATGAGATGTCGTAGAGACCAAGTGAAGTTCAAGATAGTTAAAAGTCCATTTAATTAGTTAAATAAATTGTAACCGTATGTGGAAAATATTATTTTTATAGTTTATTATATTATTAAATAGCGACTTGGCAATGAGCACTTTAATAAATCAATATATAAATATTATGGTTGCTTAAAGCTAGTACTAACTAGAATGTTATTTATTTATTCTTCATGTACACAACAAAAATAACACAAAATTTAAATTATAAAACTTAACCATACCTATGAAAAGTTTTCAAAATGGTCAACAATCTTCGAAATTAACGTACGGGTAACCCGCATTGTATCACTATTGAATTCTTATGGGCATAGTTATAACATCTAAATGCTTTTCCAGGTTTCTCAGTGACTTGCATGGGTCTAATCTATCTATATTATCTTATTTATATTAAAATATGAATACCGGTACTGGCCAATTAACTCTTTAAGTGCTTATTTCCAAGTCACTATTTCATAGTATAATAAATTATTAAACCGTATGTGGTTTTAATAAATTATTAAAACCACATACGGTTACAATTTTTTTATGAGAAACTAATTAAATTGACTATCTTGAATTACACTTGGTCTCTACGACATCTCATAACTTTTTGTAAAGGAAATACTTGGTTTTATTCATTTAGGTAATGTTTTTGTGGAATCTCATTTCTTTTTGTTGGTTACAAGACGACAAAGGAATTTGGGGTTTTAAAGACCGTGAACGCATTTATAATTTCTCCGGTGTTGCGAATGTCTTAATGCGGGAGTAGTTGCTTACTATCAGGCGGTCCATTTGCTTGTTTCTAGATCTATTCCATAAATATAATGATTAATGGCCGTGGACACCCGCAACACCAGAGGAACCACAAGCGCGTTCTCGAATCAATTACTCCCCAACCACCTTAACTTAAAACCACCAACCTCTGATATTATGAAATAATAACAATTCCTAACCACCAGGCGATCGGTTTGCTCGTTTTCAAATTAATCAGTAAGAACTTATTACAATTTCATACTAACGGGCGATCCGATTGCTCGTGTGCATATCTATTCCATAGTTAAAACGTTTACTGCCGCTCATGGACATCCGCAACACCTGAAGAGTTACAAGTGCGTTCGCGAGCATGCGTGAGGAAGGTACCAGTGTCCCATTTTGGGACATCCCATCTTCCTCATGCAGTGAGACACAACGCAAGTGCTATTTCTGATCGGTTTTCTGTGAGGCCGTCTTATTTATCCGGTCGAGTGGGTCCATTTGTCCCGAAGTATCTACTGTAACCTTAAATAACCTACCACTTCTCAATTTATTAGATTAGTTATATAAATAACGATTACAAAGTTATCAGTGAACTTGTATTCATACATTTTGTTCCTGTAAATTCGTTAAATTAAAAATTAAAAGTAAAAAAAAAACCTTTTTTTATATACTTAATAATTTAATTAAATTTAATTTTTAAATAAACATTATGGATTTTAGAAATAATCATTATAGAGCGACTCTTTGACGTAAAAACTACTGAACGCATTTTAATGAAATTTGTTTTGGTCGTAGCTTGAGCTCTGGAATAGGCTACTTTTTATCCAGAAAAAGTACAGTGTTCTCGCGGGATACTGTATTAACGCGGGCGGATCCGTGGGCAAAAGAAGAGAAATTGTGTTAACGTATGTGCAAGGGAAGCCTAGAGGGAAATAATTCTTTGTACAACGCCTAACAGAACACGACCGGTTCAATTTATCGGAATATTTCAGTTGTAAAACGTCTTTAAAATAGTTCCAAAGGGAATAAACTTGTTCGAACTTAGTGACGCTTGTGCAAAGTTTGTTCGAAAGATCTGGAATATCATTTCAGGAGTGATATATTATGTTCTAAAGTTTTAAAGCTTTTGGCGACACCAAATCAACTACTGTGATTTCGTATTGTGCTTTAAGTTAGCATAGTTGGTGAGAAAATATAAGGAAATATAATTATTTTTCTTGATCATTAAATGCGACTTATTAAATATTAAATGCGAAAAATAGCATTAAACAATTTTTCTACCCCTTTTCTTTGGTACAATTTGCACTCATATTGTTTAATAAAGCTATTACTGACTCGTATTGGGCTGGCTCCAGAAACAAAATTTATGTTCGCCCAATATTAGGGCGCCTCGGAGAACGCCGACAGTCTCAATTGCCAAGAATTTATTGCCATGTCTAAGTACCTGATCTAGCAACAATTAGGGACTATCCCTGGCATAATTTTTCATTAAATTTTTTGTTTTATTTTAACTTGCTAACCTAGGTCTATTGTTTGGGGATTATATGGGATGCATCATGCAGGTTTCTAAATACACTATCACTCATAAGATGAACATTAACAAAAAAAAATATTTTTTCAGGTTTTGTGGCGGGAAAACCGGGAAAATGGCGTCGATACACACCAATTATTTCTCGCCCTAGAAAACATGTCGCCTAAAGATTATAAAACTCCGTGTATAAAACAATAGGAGTTTTGCCGGCGAATTTAATGGGTGATGTTGTGGATTTGTATTTTTGTCATAAATTTGTGTTATTTCGATTCTTAATGTGTAATATTGGTAGAATATTAACAATGAAGATTAATAACAAGTGTGGGCAAGTGGTACAACTTAAAAAAACGTGCTATTTTGTGTTCCCTCCAAAATTGACTGCATTGACTATTTATGTGGAGTTTGACTAGACTTGATGATTTAGGAATACGGTGTTGAAAATTGAAACAAAAAATCATTTTCCCGCATTTTTAACTTGACACTGGCAAATGGTTTTAAGCCGACGCCATACATTTAACAATAAAAAGAAAACAATAGTTATGTCACATTGAAAATTATTGACTTTGACTTCATATACGAGAGTAGCCACAGCTATGGAAAATTTTCAGCAAAATGAGTAAAAGAAACACTAAAAATGCATTCGATACAGAAAATATAAGCCGTAGTACTTTCACCTTATCATTTGTGATTGAAACACTAAACATCGAGGAAACGGAATGTAAGGAGGGTTGGGTTGACCTTGGACCATGCGTTCAGGAGATGAAGATGCATTACCAATTTTATCCAAATCAAAGTTTTGATATCGATATTTTGATATGGCCAAATATTGCTAAGGTATATTTTTATTGTCTATTGCTCAACCGTGATAGCTAGAAAGTTGAAATTTTCGCAGATGATATAATTTCTATTGCCACTATAACAACAAATACTAAAAACAGAATAAAATAAATATTTCTGTGGGGCTCATATAACAAACGTGATTTTTTCCGTTTTGTACGGAACACTTCGTGCGCGAGCTCGTCACGCACTTGGCCGATTTTTCAAACGTAGGTCACACCACAAAGATGCGTAATACTTCTAGGTTTAAATAGTGATTCTGTTCCACAATCCACATTGGTCAGATATCACTCAGCCTCTAGCATTGTCTACGACTGTTGTGTAGGTATGGTGCGGTAATCAACAATGTTTTGTCCGGACGTGGCAGCTCTTGGGGCGTCGCTGGTTGGCGTTCACAATACGCCACATTTTCCCCGCCAGAGTGCTTGACATGATTAATAACGTGGCCACAATCACTCCCAGCGTAGTAATGGGAGCTCAGAGTGCCAAGTAATCTTCTTTATCCTGTATCACAGTAGTTTTTCTAGATCTGTATTAACCGCGTATCACAATACTAACTTTTGTCCGCGGCTCCGCCCAAATAATTACAGAATCCCACGGGAACACTGTACTTTTTCGGTATAAAAAGTAGCCTATGTGTTAATCCAGTGCTCAAACTACAACCATACCTAATTTCAACAAAATTCGTTTAGTAGTTTTTGCGTGAAAGAGTAACAAACATCCATCCATCCAACCATACATTCATCCTCGAAAACTTTCAAATTTAAATTATTAGTAGGATATTCATCTACTAGTAGACGTAGTAGAAAAAGGCAGTCGGGTGGAGGTTTCTTCCAGACTTAAATAATAAGTAAATTATTTATTTATATTTATAAATTATTTATTTGCACATTAACAAAATATATAAAGATAAAATATTACAGGATAACAAAATGTAAATTGTGTAAAAGGGCGGTGTTACCGGCGTTACCGCATAAACCGGTTTCTTCAAGACTATTATTAATTAGCTTAATATAAAAGCTGTCTTGAGACCTATGTCCTGCAGTGGACGTCACCAGGCTGAAACGAACTTAAAGCTAACTTACAAGCTTCACCATTTCACTAAATAAGGGCATAACCACACGTCCTTACTATCGAAGGCATTTAAGAATCTACCTCCCTACCCCTCAAAATAATTTTACAAGAACATAATTGGAACTATGAAAAAAGAAATATTAGAATCGAATAAACTAAAATCGTGTTTCCTTTCAAGTGCGAAAAGCGATAAAAATACAGAAGCATGTTTAGCACCGCTAAAGTTCCTGGAGGTGCCGTATTTCGGACGTGTTTTAGGTAAAGTCGAAAGTTTAGAGCACTACGTACGTGATTTTATTTGGGAGCGAATTGAGTCATACGTACCGTCTTCACATTGGGACGGGCCGTTCGATACGCCTCTATGTGTTACAGGTTTGTAATATTTTAGTGGTTCTGTATATTTGTTTGCTTCTTTAAAAACATTTTTTAAAAACGTTGCTCATGTAAGTACACTTGATAGCTTCCAATAGTGAGCAATATAAGTTACATATGTAATTATAAAATTAGTAAAGCGGTTAAAGTAAATTAGAAATAAAATATTACAATTTAGTGAAATCGTACGTCCTACAGAACAAGCTGAACAGATGACATACAACATACATATGACAGCTGAAACCGGGAAACTTATCATGCCCATTGAGTTATAATGTACTACGTACTAGAGAAGACACCTCAACTCGATTGTTTGTAACACGAGTTACAGCGCGCGCACTCCAACTCACTTAGTCTCTGCTGAGCGCTTGCTGCAACGTGACACGTTTGAGTGAAGTTTTGTTTTTTAAATTATGCCTTCGTGTGCATTGAGATACTGTTCAAACAACTCCAGAAACATAAGTAAAAGTCAAGGAGTGACTTTTCACCAGTAAGTTCATTTATTATCTTTAAAACACGCTTAATTTATTTATAATTTCAATTGCAACGCGTTACCGCGGCGGCGGCCATGTTTACGTGAGAACATAACACCCCCCGCTTGTCCCGCGCATACCACGCCGTCATCAAGTGCGCGCCCTATCTTTTGTTTGAGATAGCTTCTCTAGTACGTAGTACATTATAACTCAATGATCATGCCCAAAAAATTCCCAAAACCTGAAAGCAAATGTGTGAGTGCATGCACACACATTAGAATGCGTAAAGCACCTCCCTCCTCCCACATTGCTTATTATTACGCGGGATATTGCTAGATATAATACTTATTAATTAAATTGTATGTTATAGATTTCTGCAAAGTAACGCCTGATTATATTAATTACTATGATATGATATTATATGATTTGTTTTGAATCAGAAACATTTTGTCTTTTTAGATTTGAGGCATCAGAATAAAATTTTCGAATTTATTCGAGAGCGGGTTGAAAAACAAGATACTATTGCACAAAATGAAGAGAATGATGCGTCCCGAGTAACTTTGAAAAGTGATACAAAGAAATTAAGTGACAAAAAGTCAACAAGGTCAAAAATTAGTAACAAATCATCAAAACTAAAATCAAAATCAAAAAAATCATTAGACGTACCCAAGCACAAATACGAATTAAAACTCTCAGGAACTACAATACTTGCAGGTAATTTATATTTCTTCTAACTGAAAGTATGTTAATATATTTTTATATAAATATCATAATATACGTAAAGCAAAAAGTTCCAGTAGGCACAGTTTAACGAGAATTGTGTGAGAGGAGAAGTATGATATTTGGGCACACTTAAAGTTTATGTTGAGGAAGGTGTGCACAAAGCTAATATTTTTTTTAATAATGCTTACAAAAACAAAAAAAATATAAAAATAACAACACACACTACCTCAGATTAATAACACACACTACCGTGCATTTGATAGATATATATACATATATATATATATATATATATATATATATATATATATATATATTAATGTATGGCATCGGCTTATAGCCATTTGCCAGTGTCAAGTTAAAAAGGCGGAAAATAGAACTTTCAATTTTTGTTGAAGTTGAAGTTTAAATTTTCAACACCGTATTCCTAAATCGTCTAGTCAAAGTACAAATAAATAGTCAGTGCAGTCCATGAGTCATGTCAGTCGATTCAGTCAAGTGGACTGGACTTTACTGAAAGTTCCTAGGGAGTTTTGGAGGGAGTCTACACAACAGCACGTTTTTTGAAGTTGTACCCCTTGCTGTACCACTTGTGCACGTTAACGAATATTTAATGGTTAATATTCTACCAATATACACATTAAGAATCGAAATAACACAAATTTATGAAAAAAAATACAAAATCCACAAAGTCACCCATTAAATTCCCCGGCAAAACACAACAATTTTGTTACATGTCGACGTTTGTCAATCTGTCACAACATTTTTCTATCTAAGAGGCAAAAGAACCCTTTTAATGTTCAAATTGAAAAATTATATGAATTATTATGGATGAATTTCGACCACAGGCTTTTGTATTAGTTAATAAATTTAAAATTACAACGGATGTATAGCTCTTATATCAAATTGGGGGATACAACGCGAAAAGTCGAGTGTTTTTTTTACGAGCGTATCTTTTCTATCTTGCGACATTTCTCTTTTTACCCTTCGCTAATCTACAGGCTAATAACAACAATTAGGTTGCTATTTATTTTAGCTACATTTGTCCAACAAAGCAATCCCACTACTACTTATTGTAAATGTGAATGTTTGTGAGGATGGATCGATGTATGGATGGATGGATGTTTGTAACTCTTTAATGCAAAAACGGCTGAACGGATTTTAAAGAAATTTGGTATGGAAGTAGTTTGACCTCTGGATTAAAAATTACATTGTTCCCGTAGGATACTGTAATTACACGAGCAGAGCCGCGGGTGAAAGCTAGTATACAATATAATCTGATCTCTACGAAGCATGCGGTTCTCACCGTTTGCTTTTCTCGATCTATCAATACAGAAATTACGTTCACTCGAAAAGTAGTGCTCTCATGAGTACGATTTTCATCGGAAAACCCAGTTATGATATTGGAAATATTGACTGGGTAAAACATGTTTTATTATAGGGTCCGACCCGATACTTATGGGTTGCTATGTCCGTATCGGATTGGTCTCTCGAGTCCCGTAATAAGTTTCCTAACGAGTACCCACTTCCGATACGTTCGAGATTCCACAATTACTTATTGAGATATTTTTGATGAATATTACGCGAATATTATTATGTATTTTATTAGTTTCAACTATATCATTAAAGTTAGGCATAGAAAAAGGGTGACACTAATTATCTTGATAAAAGCGATGCTTGAAAGTCAGTTATAGTAGTAAAAAAATCTCGCAAATCACTTAACAGTAAATTGCTATTACAGAAAGGACAAGAAATGAAAACCTATAACACAGAGATAACTATTTCTACATGGTTATGTAATGACAACAATAATGTTATGGCCATGGCCGAAATCGCATTTGTTTGGATAAAGTTTGAAAGACACGTTTTATTTTTTTTACATAATTTCTAGGCATAGGACAAGTCGTACCGTTTGAATCTGTTGGACACAAAGGACCCGATATGGGTGAAGTACTTTGCCTCGTAAGCAGCAACAATTTTCCTGCGAACGAGGATGTGCCGATTATATTCGTTGTCGTGAAGAATTTAGTAGATATACCTTTGGAATATCTACATCGTTTAGAGTAAGTACGAGTACATATTAAAAAATAAAATTTTCGTACCAGTGTGACGTATGAATCTACACGGAGGTAGTATAAACTTTAAATCTATTTTTTCAGAATAACACATTTGTTTCTAACGTATCAGATATGTGACGAAATATACTGTTCAGAAAAGAAAGAATTACACAAAAGGAATCATGTGAATTTTAACTATTATAACGCAATCCCACTATCTCCGGAAGCGGCACCAGAAATAACTTCACATTTCTTAGACAATCCTTTGGAGATTGAGGTTTTTTGCTAATGCTGCTTATATTACTATTGCTGCTACTGCTATTTTTTGCTGACGAAAGTATGTGTCTCTAATAAGAAGATTATTGTATGTGGTGATTTTAATATTAATTTATTTGACTCTAACTCCACCACTGTTAGATTCACATCTTTGTTCAAATCGTATAATCTTATTAATTTATTTTACGAACCAACAAGAATATGTGAAACAACAGCTACTTGTATAGATAATATTTTCACAAATGTCACTACTTTTAGGAAAGAAATAATTAATGTACTTAACTCTGATCACTGTGAACAGCTAGCATCATTTGATCTTAAATATGATAATAATCCGATAGAAAATATTGAGTTTATTCCTGTAAACACAAAACGTATTGAGAAATTTAGAAGTAAATTACTTTCAAGTTTTCAATGTTTGAATGAGTCAATTGATCCAAATGAAACTTTTAATAATTTATTTAAAGTAGTAAAAAACCAATTTGATTCTGTATTTACTTCTAAATCGGTCAGATTTAATAATAAAAGAAATAATTTTAGTAACTGGGCAACTGCAGGTATTATTGTTAGTAGACAAAGATTGTATGACTTGTATAACGAGAAGTCAACGAACAGGAGTGAAGCTTTTAAACTATATGTCAAGAAATACTCGAAGATTTTCAAGAAGGTATGTCAAGCAGCGAAGGTTCTTCACATCAAAGAAAAAATTAAGAACTCTAAAAACAAAGTGAAAACCACCTGGAAAATAATTGCAGATGAGACTGGAAGAGTCGCCAGTCACAATTCTAAATTTGAACTTT
This sequence comes from Phengaris arion, assembly GCA_963565745.1. NCBI lineage: Eukaryota > Metazoa > Arthropoda > Insecta > Lepidoptera > Lycaenidae > Phengaris > Phengaris arion. Next base: position 12,599,688 of record OY751445.1, on the reverse strand, counting down.
ATATACTATATTATTTACTTCTATATACTAAAAAGTTAGTTCTGACATTGAAGTTGCGACAGTATTTGAGAAGTTTTTTGCAGACATTCTACCTTGCACCTACAGTTGCCGAAAAATTACTTGGAGATAATGTGAGGGAATGTGATGTAAATTTTATTTTCAAAGAAATAGACTCTAGAGACATTATCAAGGCATTTAAATTACTTAATATTAAAAGTACAACTGATCTCTGGAGTATGCCCACAAAAGTTATAAACTCAGTAATTGACATCATTGCCCCTCACCTAGCATTAGTTTTTAATAATTGTATTAAAAGTGGCGTGTTCCCTGACTTGATGAAGCACAGCAAGGTGATGCCTCTCTTTAGAGCTGGGAATAAAGCAGACCCAGCTAACTATAGACCAATATCCATATTACCGACTTTAAGTAAAATTTTTGAGAAAATTATTCTAAATCAATTAGTTTTTCACTTCAACTCGAATAATTTGTTACATAGTAATCAGTTTGGTTTTACTAAAGGTCGGTCCACAACAGATGCAGGCATTAGTCTTCTGTGCAGTATATTTGGAGCTTGGGAGAGGTCACAGGATGCACTTGGTATATTCTGTGATTTATCCAAAGCATTTGACTGCGTGGAGCATGATACGCTGTTCAGGAAATTATACCATTATGGTGTAAGGAGCACGGCTCTAAAGCTTCTAAGCTCTTATCTAATAAATAGAACACAGACTGTAGAAGTTAATTCAAAAGGTCTAATAGTACTAAAATTAAACTAGGAGTACCACAGGGGTCTATTTTGGGCCCTTTTCTATTTCTCATCTATATAAATGATCTACCTTATCTAGTTAATGATAAGCATGAGATAGTACTTTTTGCTGATGATACTTCACTAATTTTTAATGTGAACCGGCGACAATCTAACAATGACGAGGTAAATAGTGCTCTCTCAAAAATAGTACATTGGTTTAATGCTAATAATTTACTGTTGAATTCTAATAAAACAAAATGTTTAAAGTTCAGCTTGCCAAACGTTACGCAGGCACAAACCAATATACTATTAAATAATGAGAAAATGGTAGACACCACTGTTTTTCTAGGTATAACATTAGATAGTAACAGTGGGGACCACATATTGCTAAATTGGCAGATAAGCTGAGTTCTGCAGCATATGCTGTTAAAAAAATTAGAGAAATTACCGACATAGAGACCGCGCGATTAGTTTACTTTAGCTATTTTCATAGCATAATGTCGTACGACATCCTCTTGTGGGGAAACGCTGCGGACATTAATACAATATTTGTGCTGCAGAAACGTGCTATACGTTCTATTTATAAGATGTCGACTTTTGAATCTCTAAGGGAAAAGTTTAAAGAAATAAAAGTTCTAACCGTAGCATCTCAATACATTTTGGAAAATGTGTTATATGTAAGAAAGAATCTAAACAACTTCAAAAAGAAATGTCATAATCATTGTGTAAACACTGGAAATAAGAACAAGTTAGATATGCCAGTGTTCAGACTAAGCAAAGTTAGTAATTCCTTTAAAGGCCAATGTATACGCTTATACAATATAATCCCAGAAAAGGTTCAAAATCTTCCCATTAATAAGTTTAAAAAAGTAGTTAAAGAACGTTTGTGTGCCAAAGCGTATTATAAAATTAATGACTTCATTCAAGACGGCAATAAGGTGGCTCCTTATCCTATCTTATTATTTGTTACATAGACATAAGTAAACATTGTAATAATTTTGATTTTAAAAGAATAATTTTCCATCTTTTTGGTAAAAGATGGCCCCAGACGAGTTTCTTGCCGGCTCTTCTCGCTGGGCTAGTTCCCGAACCGGTGGTAGGCATCACGTAGTAACGATATTCAAAAAAAGAATTTAAAAATACCAATATTGAATAAAAAAATTTTGATTTTGATTTTAATAATTTCTAATAATTTTTTCACATGTTAAAATAAAATGGATTATGATGTACTTACATTATACAAATTATCCTTTTACACCAGTTTTTCCCAAAGTGGGCCATAACGCCCTCTTATGGGCGCTGGTGGCCTAAAGAGATGTGATTTAAGGGGGCGTGGGTGATTTGTAAGTTCAGCTACTTTATATTTAATATTCACTGAAATTAAAACCCTCCTACTACACAACATCCATTTATTAGTTTATATTTATATCCTATTTTATGGTGTAAATATAAACTAAATATATATAAAAAAATAATATATAAAGCTCAAAACGCTATTTATATCTTACGATATTTAGTAATAGGAATCAAACACTGAAAAATATTCGTGTTTTCAAGTGTCGCAGGTGAGGTTTCCACCTCCGAAAACACGTATTAATTTTAATTCACGTTTGGCGCGAACAAAATACGATTTAACTGTGAAATCCTGTATGTCTGTCTAATCAAATTGGAACCTGAAATTAACAAACTTGTTAAGAATCTCAATCAAAAAATCATATTCATCCTTCACATTAGATTAGTTTTAAAACAAATGTTGATTATTGATTAAAATTAGCCAAATTTTTAATACAAGATACTTTTAATATTGTAAAGTTGCATTACTATTGCTCTCTCTGGTAAGAAATGTCGCTTTTAGAATAAAGATTTAATTAAACTCCAAGCGAAACCAATATGTTATTGATGTTTTTAAAGTGAAAAAAAATGGGAGGCGCTACAAAATAACTGATTTTTAAAGTAGGTTCTTGACGGAATAGATTTGGGAACCTCTGTTTCACTTTTGCTTATGGGTTAAATAAATAATATATAGAGAATGCAAAAATAACTTTATTTTTTCTTCTGTTTCAGATTCGTGGTGTTTCTTTACCCAATGTTCTATTCGATACCCTAGCTATGTTAAACCATGAAAATATACCTATTGGTGTCACCAAAATTGATGCGAGCCAACTTGCAAAAGGTCCTAATTACGTTAACCGAGGAGAATACTACTTGAATCCATTTGTTGATAATAGAGAACACAAACTGGAATCGGATGAAGAAGTGGATCATATTGAACATTCTGAAGTATCGCACGCAGTAGTTTCATCTTATATAGTGTTACAAGCGAATATGTCTTTGGATGTAACGATAGGGGTAGCTGGTTGTAGGCCAATACCGAAAACAATAAGTTATTCAAGATTGTACTGTCTCATTAGTAATTCAGAGGTCACAAAATGCTTTACAAAAAGAATTACAGCAACAAATGAAAACATCGCTATAACAAAGGAATTTGTAACTGGTTTTTCTATAGATGTTGGTGATCTAGCCATTGTCTACGTTGAAGGACCACAAAATGGTCCTTTAGACGATATTGTAAAGTTTTCGTTTAACTTCGCTGAAATCAAAATATTATTTTCAGTGGAAGATAAATACTCCACTAGACTGTATCCAGGTAAATAGTTTTTGTTTTAAATCATCAAAGAGCTGGGTCTTTATTTGGTTCATGCATTGTAAGTACTATTTTATTTTCAGAAATGTTGTCAAGTACATTTCCATTCGTCTGTTTGATAATGCGGACACCTATTTATGTACTTTTGAAAAATTCTGATTTGTATGTGAAGTCCGAAATAACTATCCGCGCAAGAAAGGTAACTTTCAAGTTTTAATTTTTAAGCATAATTAATTTCCACGTTGGAAATCCGGCAGAACTTCTTCTTGGCTCCTGCTAATTTCCTATTGTTTATTTTGCATTAATCTAACCTTTTTTCACTGTCTGCGAGACGCAAATCTGTGTAAATCTGTGGTAATGTGTTTCTCAGCCTTTGTATGTATGTATGTTTGTACCTTTGTGGCACTATTTAGATTTTAGACCAAACGCGTGGGCCGATTTTTCGCTGTTACCTTTATTTCTACAACCTATATAAATTACCTAAAAATATCAATGATTATAGGCTTTGTTGAAAATGGGCTCCCTCATATCCTGTAACTTGAAACTAGTGCCTAACAGAAGCGACATGCCAACATTTAATGAATTGGAGAGCTTCAAGCGTGAACTTTGTCATCCGTTGAAGGGAGAAGATAGATTTATAGACTAGTGATGATCGCTGTGTTTACCGATGGCAGATTATTTAATTTTATAGCACCTACGTAATAAAATTGTTTAGAACAGTATTATTATTACTTCAGCATAGATATGAGCGCCGATGGGTGGTAGGTCGACGGTGGCGGCATCGTCTGTGGCGTGACTTCCAAAGGGTTTTTTTTTGAAGTTTGTCAAGTACAAACTAATATATAGTAGTAAAAATGACGTGTAGTTCATAGCTATAAAAATATTTTATTTATTGGGTTACTACATAATTACAACGCAATACAATTTATGGCACTTTTTTGTACAGATGAAAAAAAAAAACAATGTCATTATACAATTCCAAAATAGTTTCAGCAGTAATTGTAATTTGATTCCAGAGTGCGAACTCACTGTATTTTTTTTTTCTATTTTCCTTTTATAAACGTCCACATTTTCGAGTTCTGATGTCGAAGCCATTTTTATGACTACTCCGTAGGCTCTCTAGTGCACAACCAATAATAGCGACGATCTGAGCCTGAAACACGGATGCAAATTCTCCCAAACAAGCATATGCAGCCTGTAGGTGGCATGCCCACGTAGAATCCAGCGCTCGCTCGGTTGTCTTTCCTGGATCCGTCTGTTAAACCAAATTATGTCATTGGGGTGAACATTAATTGGTACCTTTCCATCCCAGCCATCCCTAGAAGGTATGAAAACCTGGTAGGTATAGCTTCTATAAGCTAAGACTAACCTAACCTAACCAGCTCGGCAAAAACAGCGGCGGCGGCGGCGCGCTGGCACCGCTTATGATACTAACTGATGTGTATAACTGATAGTAACTGATGTGTTTTATATTTCAATTTTAAAAAATCTAAATTTTTACCGGAACCGTTATGCCGCTACCTCGAATTTTGCGATGAGCGGCTCTGCGGCGCGGTGGCGGGCTGTGACAGCCGCGGCGACGCGACGCGCGCAGGCGGGCACCGTAGTCTCCGCTTGTCAGAAATGCACTCCTGTCAAGCGGTGACTATGGCTGCCGCCGGCGCGCGTTGCCGCTGCTGTCACTGCCCGCCGCCGCGCCGCTCACCGCGAAATTCGAAGCAGCGGCCTTATATATTATTATTATACATACAAGTCATCAAGATCTATTAAATGAAGCCATTTTGCTTTCAATGCAGATAGTATAGGTATTTTTGTATTATGATGCGTGATGTTGACAAGCAGACAGTTGCTGTTTCCATTTTACATCTTTTTGTAATATTTTTACAAAAATTTTCAAAATTGTATCATATATTAGATACCTACTACAATACTTGTGTGATTAGTTTTTACTCCCTGCAGCAGATACAATTTATTACCCACTTTGTGTAGCCTCAAACACGTAAGAATCTCATTTATCAAGACGTTTTTATGGTTACATAGTGTTCAGGTTTTGTAAAACATTGTTATCATAGCCCACTTAATATTACTGCTGACACATAAAACTGACGTTGAAAAAAAAATTCAATGTGAGGGGAGTAGGTTGCAGTTGATTATGCTAGCCTTTTTTTTTTATAAAATGGATCAGGAAACGAGCAGACGGATCGCCTGATGGTAAGCGATTACCGCCGCCCTACACTTGCAAGATCAGAGGAGTTGGGCCCTCCTTGGGCCTCCGGTTACCTCACTCGGCGGAACACAGCGCAAGCGTTATTTCGCGGATTTCTGTGAGAGCGAGAAATTTTAATCGTGGGAGAACCGAAGCATGGCTCTCCCACGATTAAAATTGCTTGTGTCCGCGGCGTCGCCCGCGTAACTACAGTATCCTACTGGTAGCCTCTGTCCTTCCCCGTATTGTACTTTATATCTGTGCCAAACTTCACGATTATCGGTTAAGTAGTTTTAAGATAAAAGTTTATATACAGTATTCCACGGGAACCGTACGTATTCTCGCGAGAAAAGAAGCACATGTAGTCTACTCTATATCTGAGCCAAATTTCATGATGTTCGGTTAAGTAGTTTTTACATGAAAGCGTAAATACTGTATCCCATGGGAACCGTACATTTTCACGCGATAAAAAGTAGCTTAAGTCTTTCCCGTAGTCTACTTTATAATAATAATAATAATAATAATAATAATAATAATAATAATAATAATAATAATAATAATAATAATAATAATAATAATAATAATAATAATAATAATAATAATAATAATAGTAATAGTAATAGTAGTAGTAGTAGTAGTAGTAGTAGTAGTAGTAGTAGTAGTAGTAGTAGTAGTAGTAGTAGTAGTAGTAGTAGTAGTAGTAGTAGTAGTAGTAGTAATAATAATAATGATAATAATAATAAAGCCTTGTTTATTCCTGAATAAAATAAAGTTTCATTTACAATATTAGGTTAACAGTTGAATGTTACATTGCTAATAAGTTTAAAATTTAATTTAGCGTTTATTTCGTATTATCTTTATCACAATAATTATAACTTAATTTTGAAATATTTCGATATTGAATATAATTTAAATATTTTATTATTTTAAATAGGACATTTTATATTTAATTTATTAATGTATTATATTTTTTATTATTATTTGTTGTTAATTTCATTTATGTTATTAAGGACCTCTCTACTGAGTAAAGGCCTCCTCCATTACTCTCCATTACTCTCCACTTGTCTCTGTCTGTCACCTTTTCCGTCCAGCTATCTTTAAAAGCTATGTTTCTCGCTATCTTTAAAATTTCCTCTAGTCATCTTTCCATTAGTCTGCATCTACTTCGCTTAACTATTAGCACGTTTCATGTGGTAATTATTTTTGTCCATCTATCATCATCCATACGTGAAACATGACCGGCCCATTTCCATTTCAGTTTTTTGCAGTGATGCAAAGCGTCGATGACATTTGTTGCATTCCCGATATCTTTATTTGTTCTTTTATGTTTTAGTTTTAGTTAAGAGTGCTCCGTTCCCTGTCACTTTGCGGTGTTAGTATCTTGTTTCTTGTAAATTTGGTGAATATCCATGTTTGATGCGTATGCGTGATGATGCATGATGCGTACGATAGAATTGGTAGAATACAAGAGTCTAGGACTTGTTTCTTTAGTCTAACTGGAAGATTTGATTTGAGGACTTCTTTTAGGCTCCAAAATTTACTCCAGGCCATATTTACTCGTCTATTTATTTCATCTTTTGTGTCTAGATTTTTTTAATGATGTTTGTTTACCTAATTATACATACTCATGGACATATTCTATTGAAGCTACGGCTGACATTGTGTATTTCTCTTATCATCATTTCAAGTTGTGATGCAGATTCCGCTAAGAGAATTATGTCGTCAGCGAATCTGAGGTTACACAAATATTTTCCATTTATGAATATACCTTTTTTCTTCCATTTCAGACTCTTCATAATATTTTGTAGCACTGTTATGAAAATTCTGGGAGATAGCGGTTCCCCTTACCGGACGCCTCTTCATATATCTATTACAGGACCTGATTGTTCTAATATGACTTTACTACTATAAGTCTACTTTATATCTATGCCAAATTTCATGATGATCGGTTCAGTAGCTTTTATTTGAAAGCGTAACAACCAAACAAACAAACTCACATTCACATTTTTAGTATATGGATTTTAATAATTCTTCTTCCTTATAATTTGATATCTTAAAATAATCACGTAGTTTCAAGTAGCTTGCGACCTTGAGTTTTAAACTAAAGCCTAACTTTTAATTTACATAAGAAATTTCTGAAGAATATTAAATACTACTTAGCTGTTGCCCACGGCTCCGCCCGCGTATATATAGTATCTCTCGGGAACACTGTACTTTTTCGGGATAAAAAGTAGCCCTTTTTAATCCAGAGCCTTTTTAATCCAGAGCCGAAACTACTACCATACCAAATTTCATCGAAATCCATTCAGTTGTTTTTGCGTGAACGAGTAACAAACAGCCGTCCATCCATCCATCCTCATAAATTTTCACATTTATATTACTAGTAGAATTCAAAAACTGAATTACGTAGTTTCGGTTTCATGAAAATTGTATCTACCCGTTGTGGCGTTTTACCGCCGGCGCGGTGTTGCGGTACAAAATAACATGCAAATCCTAGGTGCAGTGGCGCGTGTGAAGCGTACAATAGATTCTCAGTAATAATAAAGTAATTTCACAATCTTCAAAAAACATACCGGTTGTCTGTAAAGTAGACGATAGTTGAACGTGACAACGTCAACAACAGCAACAACAACAACAACAAGAATAACAATAATAATAATGAGGTAAAGGCAATGCGAGGTAACGCTGGTACTTGGTAACGATAACGGGTAACAGGTAACGCATGAGTCATGTTTTTTCGTGCGTGCAGCCGGCTCCATCGATTTATAAGACGTTATCACGTCAATAAGTGTCGAATCACAGAGACAAAACTGGCAAATAAGCTATCTGACACTTATCAGTAGTTATTTTCTTTGCTTTTAATTATTCTATGTTGAAAACTAATTTGCTATAATGAAATATAGAAATTCACAGAGTAGGTACTATAAGATGAAGAAAAGAATAGAAAAATAAAATCCAATTATATTAACTTTTTAGTACGATAAATTTGATTTGACGTTAAAATATTTCACTAGAGCGTCTGTGGTAGCTATAAAACGTAGTTAATTTTGGTCAACGTGTCTGAGAATCCCAATTCGATCCAAAACTTTAAACGATCTGATGATAAAGTACAGGATATCGTAGTAGATCGAGGAAAATCATTCGAAATCGCTGTGAAACTTGGAATTCGTCTGGAAAACTTGAGTCGTTTATCATTTGTATCAAGAAAAGATTCATCGTAAACTTCTTACAAATTAATCTTAGTACACATTTTACTTCAAATTATTCAACATGTATAAGTATGAAAATAGAAAACCTTCAAAAATTATTAATTTGGTAAACATTAGGAAGCTGGAATCGTAATCACCTAACCAAGGACATGTCAGTGGCCTGAGCAGCAACAATCGATAAGAAAGTATTCGTAACGTTATCGAACAGCAACTTTTGAACCATTTGGAGGCCGATTACTCGAAAATGGTTCCCTTTATATAAAAGTTGTAACTGGAACCTCGCATTTATTTAAAAATACCTATTCGTAGATACCCTACACGATGGTGTAGAATGAGAATAAAAATATCATCCCCACTTTATATGTATGTGATTGGGGAGCCACTCTTAAAATATATTTTTATCTCTACCTCTATTTATACCTCTTCGCCCGTGGCACTGTTTACGAGCAGACGTGTAGTTGGTTTTAAATAAAAAAATAATAAGAGTGTATTTGAAATTATAATCCCTAATTGTTGTAGTTGAAAGTGCTTTTTGCGTCAAGTATTAACTAGTAGCATCACCTCGAGTGACAACGATCCGCGTTAGCTCCGCCTCCGTGCTAGACAAGGACGATTGACATAATTGGTCTCCTGCTTTCGCTCACGGCTCACCTGCGCTCGCGCGGCTCAACGGGTTTTATCGGCTGCGGCATTCGAGATAAGGTTTATTTTTCCTCACACATATCTACAAGATGAGCTTGCAAAGAACTCCGCCGTCTACGCCGTCATCCAGTGCCACTCTCAGCCGCTGCTACGATCACTCAAGTAAGATCCGATTCAGACATACCGCTATCTCTTGCGAGTAGTCCATTCGACTATGCGAACGTTAATGCTTGTACTAGGTACAAACGCCCGCGCTCAGATTTTTCCCCAAACAATGCTTTTCAAGAATTAAAGACGGAAATAATGCAAATGCCAGTTAAGTGGAAGGACGAACAGGACTCAAGCTTTGCGAAATTCTGCAGTAAATAATCGACTACTATGGCAAAACTTATGGCTGAAATTACGGAAGTTAAACAACAAAACTTTGCTATACAAAAATCTAACACTGAAATAGAAAAAATTCTAAATTTTATAAACAAAAAATATGATGATCTATTAATCCAAGTCAATACTTTATCAAAAGAAAAACAAAAATACAAAGAGAGCATTTTGGCTTTAGAAACTAAAATTCAAGACACAAAAAATGTATCCCGTTCATCCTCTATTGAGATTAGCAACGTATTGCCTGTGAGAGAAAATGAGTCCTCCTTGGAACTGGTTGAGATAGTTAACAAAGTGAGATCAGCTGTGGATTTACCACATTTGTGCGGTAACGCACAAAATATTCGGGATGTATACCGGCTTCCGGGGAAAAAGGGGGATACTAGGCCGATTGTGACGGAATTTATCAATGTCCAGATGAAAATGCAGTTTCTGCAAGCTGTTTGAAATTTCAATAAAAACACCCGAAATAACGCTTGAGCTCGCTAAACATTGGTACCACTGACGAACGACGCCCAATTTATGTAGCAGAATTTCTACCAGCTGACTCTAGAAAACTATTCTTCAAAGCAAGAGAATTTGCCAAGTTAAACCAGTTCTGTTGGACCACTAATGGGAACGTATTTTTAAGGAAGACTGAAGGTGACAGGCATGTATCATTGGTTAAAACAGAGCAGACCCTGTATGATCTACAGTTACAACAATGACTATTAATAGTGCTTACATATTTTGTTTATTTTGGTATGACTGTCTTTTTCTCTTTTTATAGACTTTATTTAGTTTTAGTTTGTTTGTTTTGAATTTAAATGCATGCTTTATACAACCATATTTCCACATACACTCACAAATGTTATCCATCATACTCACACTATTCAAATAAATACGTAAAAAACATTTATTTGGGTATTAATAGTAATATTATGTACAACGCAGCTTAAAAAAATTTAAGATTAGACTGTGTCCCAGCTTAATATATAAAATTCGATTTCTGTAATAATAATATAATAAACGAGGTTGGCAATTTTGAGCAACCTACCGAATGTGTTCTCTTGAGCGATACTAAACTATGTTCCCGAATTATAAATTATATTGATAATTATATTGATGAGATAGGATCGCTCTCTGTCTTGACAATAAATATTAAAAGTATCCACTGCAATCTCGATTTATTTCTGGCATTCACATCAGCCTTAAGCTTTCCTGTGGACATACTTGTACTTACGACAAATGAGGATAATCCACCACCTACTATCGAAAAGTATAATATACTATCGAATAGTATGTTTTGGACCAAAAATAGTATCAAAATGATGGTCTGGTTGATTGTACACACCAGGACCTAAGAGTGTCCGCACTTGAACCTAAATTTTCAGAAGGCAACTGCTTAGTTCTAAATATTTACCCGGACTTCACAATTGTTTGTTCATATCGCCCACCTTGATTTAGAAACACGTCCAATTACCTTAACTCTCTGGATCATGTACTATCAAATATACTTACATCTAATATTGTATTGACAGGCGAAATTAATATTAATACACTTGATAACACGACCGCGACAGGACAGGACATCTTAATTTAATAGCCATGCACGGACTTACATTGGGTATTACTTACTAGGTATGAAAATTGCTTGGATCATTTTATGATTAAAACTGACCAGCGATGGAAAACCGTGGTCTTTGAACAACAACTTACGGATCATTCTCCAATTCTTCTTAGCATCAAAAGTACTTTATCATGTAAAAAGAAACTCATAAATAAAAATGTGTCAATCAACTACGAAAAAATTAAGAATATACTTACAGATGAGTCATGGGAGGACATCTACATATTAAACGATGCTGACCTGACTGCTGAAATATTAACAAATAAATTATTAAGGATCATAGATGACAATAGTGAAACTAGACAAATACAGAGACGATTACAAACCTATCAAACCATGGATCACCGTAGGAGTTGTAAAATGTATCACTAAGAGAGATAAACTACATAAAAGGCTCAAAATACATCAGATGAATCTTTAAAAAATAAATATTTAAATTAAAGAAACACATGCAGCAAATTCATCAAATACCTTAAACACCAATATTACCACAATCAATTGCAAGAAAATAATAAGAATATAAAGAACACTTGGAAAATAATTAAGGAAGTGTGCAACTTTGGCTCTAAAAAAGACAAATCACACGAATTATTAAACATTAATGACAATCCCATTAACTCACTTAATGGGGTAAACACTTGTTTCATAACTATTGTTGAAGGTTTAGCAAATAATATTCTGATGAAATTGGGCAAAAGTCAACATGAACTAGCCGCATCCGCTAAGTCAGCAACAACATCAGCTAATTCCATGGCCTTTTTGCCCACTGATCCCCAAGAGATATTGTCCATACTGCTCAGCCTGCAGTCGCATAGTGCGCCTGGATGGGACAAGATCTCTACCAATTTACTGAAGCAAAATATTAATTCTGTGGTTTATCCTCTGACTTATCTATGTAACCTAAGTCTCCAAACTGATGTCTTTACTAGGATTTTTAAAAGAGCAGTAGTGTGTCCTATTTATAAGTTAAGAAATAAAGATAATACCACCAATTACAGATCCATCTCTTTACTTACAACTTTAGCAAAAGTTCTTGAAAAAGTAGTTAATAAATGACTTGTCTCTTACCTGGAGAAGAACAATTACATTAATCCTAACCAGTTTGGGTTCAGGGCTGGAATGTCTACTGAGGATGCTGTTTTGAAGTTTACTACAGCTTAAGCGACTTCTATGGATATGTATTGGTGTTTTTCTGGATCTCCAGAAAGCGTTTGTTACGGCTTCACCTAACATCCTTTTGACTAGACTGGAGAATCTTGGTATAAGGGGCACTGTTTTGGACTGGTTTCAGAATTACTTGTCTAATCGACTTCAGAGTGTGAGAGTGGGTGGGTGGAAAGTGACAAGCTTCCTTGCACATTTGGTGTTCCACAGGGAAGTTCTTTAGGACATACACTGTTTCTAGTTTAAATGAATGACATGTTCAATGTTGTACATGGCAATGTGGAACTCCAAATGTTTGCGAACGATACAGTTCTGCTAGTGCACGAAAAAACGTGGACAGAAGCGCTACAGGTAGCCGAATCTATTATGGCTAGGATTACGTATTGGCTCGAATCCAACCTTCTCACTCTTAACACTTCGAAAACTAAATACTTATGTTTTCATAAATCCCACAGAAGCAGCCCAGATGACAGTATTAAATTAACATCTCACACAACCACACACACACACACACACAAACACACACACATCACACACTAAAATTACTATTTTGTTAATTGTGTAATTGTTGTTTGGTATCATTGTTTTTGTCTACATTCTAAATTAAACGCATATCTAAGACCTACATTTTGTTAGTCACATTTCATATGTCAATAATTGATTAGTCATTTGTCTTCTCTTTTCTATTTCTTTTAAATTGTTTATATGTATCTCTATTGGCATAACATGTATCTTCATGGGCGAGGACACTGGCCTCTGCAATACAGTTTACACTAGTGCCCCCTGCACTCAGGGACTTCAGATATGTAAAACTCCTCTGTGTCAATAAAGAATTTATTTATTTATTTATTTATTATTATTTTATTCTCCCATCAGTAAAGTGGCGAAAAAATACGCAATCTATACGTGTACTAATGTTCATCAATTTATATTCATAATTATAGGAGTTAGCAGGGGCGGACGACAGACAGATGGACGGACAGACAGACGAACAGAGCGAAACTATAAATAAAGGCTCTTAAAATTAAAACGGGAAAAGATAAGGAATCCTAAAAATTGGGCCTATTTCAAAAAGAACGCAAAAAAAAGAACGTGACGAAGTAAATAAAACTAAGTTTTTAAACAACGATCATTGTTTCCGATACCAAATTACTTTTATATGAAAACCGCCAAATCTTGAAAACTAAAGTATTTCTGAAATTTACATTGTAATATTCATTGGGTAGGGTCCTGCCCCGAGGTCGGAAAATTGTTATTATTCATTACCCCAGGTAGCCGACGCCCGACGACCAAAAAATAAAACAATATTGTTTTGGGAATATTGCGAATATAAGTTAGGTAAGATTTTTAAAGTAGGGTTTCTGGTTTCTGTAAAAGGAATAAAAAATATTACAAACGGCTGCGATTTTCTAAAGGAATTTTGATTATCTATTTTCGGAGTATACATGAAGAAAACCATAATATTGTTGTGTTCCAACGCTCATCATTAAATGGTTACATAATTAGACAATAATGAGGAACATGCATAGTTTTCTTTAGTATGTTATTGGATTTTCGAAAAGTACTTATTAAGCCTGGAAAGTTTTTGCAATGGCATATCTACGACCAACCGTTGACGAAATACAGACATTACAAAAACGCTCTATACAAATAACCTAACCAAGAGCATGTCAAGACATTTCTGTGGAGGGTTCCGTAACTATCAACGTGCAATAGGTTTGCTTTGAATTACTTCAAACGCTATTGTCCGATTTCGCTCAAAATAATTTTCCTATAGAGATTTTAGCATGATGGCATGAGCATGATCACCATGGAAACTTACAAGTTTCTATGTATTATAGTTTAGAAATGCCAGGGGGGGCTAATAAATTATAAACCACTTTGGAGGCCGATTTCTCGTAAATGGTTGACTTTGTAAAAAAATCATGTATAATCATGTCCTGTAAAAATGTATAAAACCTTTATTTTAAAGGACCTATTCAACAATACGCCACAATATGGGGTAGAATGAAAAAAAATCAGCTTCAATTCACAGAGCCGCCCAATATCATTATTATTTTACGATGCCAAAACCGAGATCTATACACAGTCTTTAACTATAGCGCGGGCAGACAGACAAACAGACAGATGGGCGGACAGAGCGAAACTATTCCGGGAAACTAACTAACGGGTTCCTTGAGTATTACGGAACCCTAAAAATGATGCACGAGTGAGTGAGTGAGTGAGAGTCACAGCAGTTGAAAATGTATGAAGATAAATACAAAATTGATTTTATCAACTTAAATACTGCGTTTTTGTATAATACCATTGTTATAAATAAAAATGTCACAAATAACATTAAGATTTAAACAGTAATTTTCGTTTGTCAATCATAGCAAAAAAGAAAACGTCGTTTTTTCAGTCCTTTTTAGTCCTGAAACTTTTTAATTTAGCAACTGATTACTGCACTTTTTGCATTTTTCGGTCCATATTTATGTTGCCTTTCGGAAAATATAAGAATTTTGCTGATTTAAAACAAATGCATGTTACATAAATAATTGATTGTTGAGATCATGAATAATATTGAAGCCAAAGGAATGATAATGTATAAAGGTAAAAGCACGTTGACTCATCGATTCATTCACAAAAGACGTGAATGGGACCGATACTCAATGAAGACGAAGAATCAAGAAATCAAGTTTGGGTATTTCCAATCGGGCTTTCGAGATAAGCCTTTATACAATTGTGTAGTGTTGTATTAGAAGTTAGTTCTGTGCACTGCGAGCAAATATCCAATAATTTGTAAACCAATATCGAAACAATGTTCCATTTGTTTGTGCAAAAGCTAATACATGACCCGACCCTTCATATCGCAAAGAAAATGGTTCAGGCGCGAATTGAACTTCTCAGATATTTTATAATGGGCTCAGCTAAATGATGCGGACTCTAGGCCTCCTTGTTTAAAATCTGGCTAAAATTACTTAGGCGTATTAAAGGCGATTTCTCAAGATTGTCTAAGTTTTAATCACAATCGTTCATCCTACGGACCAATTAGCGATTAGCGCCACAATCCTGAATCGCGCTTTCGAAGTTTACGCAATTCAGCGCTACATATACAAGATTTGAAAGGCTTACAAGAGTGCTTCGGCCTGACAGAGCATACCACCTCGCTCGGTCGGAGATCTCCCTTTTGGGCTTCCACACATCCCACACTACTACTAAAATACCTTATACATAATTATGAAATTCAAAAGTGTTTACTTCAAGTTGATAACTTCACAATAAATTACCATCAACAGCGGAAAATATAGCAATGGGCTAATATGAATTGAAAATCAGTTAACTATATTTAATAGAGACCCAGAAGTAGTGAATAATAGTGGCAGATTGCGAGAACTGATCGTAACAGGGTGTACATAAATTGTGTAACAAATAGCTCGGTCCCGCCCTCTTGGAGCTAATGGGCTATCGGACCGCACCCTCTACTATTCCCGATATTATACTTAGGACCACTTGCGCAGATCTAGGTCATAGTTAACCCTGGGTTAAATATCATCTTATCTCTCGTCCTTCGTCTTTATGAAAGAGAATGCATGAAATTTTAACCCAGGGTTAACTATCACCCAGATCTGCGCAAGTGGGCCTTAGTGTATTATATTGTAGCTTACATTGGCTCCTAATTTATGTTTTACTAGATACTTCATTCCACGCGACGCAAACAGAAATAAGTGTATACCATACCATCCGAGGGGATCGTATATTTATTCATAATCAATAGCCTTTGTGTTAAATGTTAATCCAGGCCCAAATCAGACGTTAATGAAACATTGAATTTCATTAATATTGGTTTAGCCGTTTGAGCAGGAAAATAGTCAAATATTCACAAACTTTTGCATTTATAATATTATTTATGTTAGTGTGATATGATTGATATCAATAAAATTTTAATAATTATAATGATATTATGTATGAATCGATGCATTTTCCCGCCACTTCATTGAATTTTACCGTACGGCATCCGATTTTCTATTTATAATGCTCTTGTTATTGTATATGTCGTAGGATACTTAATTGAAAAATTAGGACCTTTGCGAAAATCCTAGTATCAAAGAGCCGGATTATTTAATTCTGAGATAAATTTTATCTTCGCAAAAAACCCGTCTATACTAGGAATATGTGAATGTGCGTTAGAGCATCTTTTTGATCATTGAGATAGGCCAAAAATCAGCAAAGTATAGTTCTATAGACTTAAGACAGCCAATTAGCGCGCACGACATATAAAGCGTCAGAGATTTTTCGCTATTATCCAGTCAGGTAATTAGTACAGTCGGGTTTTTTTTCTCTCAGAATCATATAGTCCAGCTTTTTGCGCAAAAATCGCACCGCATAGGATTTTCGTAAATATCCTAATTTTCCAATAATCCTATGACACAAACATATCGGACTGCCGGACGGTGAAATTCCGTGCTGTGCACAAACCCCATTAGTGTGTATTTTTGGAAAATCCTTCCGTAGCGGACGCCTACGAGTTACGACGCGACGCAGCTGCCTTATACGGAATTTATTTACGTATCACATTTCAGGGGAATCCATTTTGAAAATTGAACTATGCTGATTCAAACGTGCCGTGAGAGCCGTGCTTCGGACCGGCTCGACCGGATAAATGGCACAGCCCCACAGAAAACCGGCGTGGAATAACGCTTGAGTCGCTTTTCGACTAGTGAGTGAGGTTACCCGAGGCCCAACGGTGGTTGGAGATTTAAAGAACAGGAACACAAGCTACATCAGAAGAGGTCCAAGATTAACTCTTCTGGTGTTGTGAGTGTCCATGGGCGGCGGTAACTGCTTACCATCAGGCTGCTGCACCTGCTCGTTTCCTGGTCCATTTCATAATTTTTTTATTGTTTTTTGAAGTGACGTGAATCTCTTTGGACACGATGAGAGGATTTTGGAATTGTAAATGATTAATGAAGTTTAACTCTGTCACGTGTACCTACTCTGTACACGGCATGTTTTTTTGGTCATACTTCATCGGTTATACAATATCCATCTTACTACACGTGCCTGTATATATCCCATTAGTTAAGCCCTGATTAATCAGCCGACATCAATTCAGTACATGATTGCTGTGAATTACAAATCTGTCGGTTTGATACACAGTTCGAGTTAAGTCACCATTGAGACCATCCTGTTACTTTGGTATGTTAATAAATCGTTTATGTATGGGCCACACCAGTGTAAAATGGCGATAATTTATCGCGACACTGAACGCAATAATGCCAATTTAATAGTGTTGTCACAGTAGACATCCAATAAGAGGTTATTAATTTGTCGGGTTGTTATCTTAATTACGTAGTCTTATGCGTATTGTATTTGTGACCGCGTCAGCTAGGCTATATGATAAGCGCGGATTAATTGAAACAGGCAAATATAAACTAAGCGCACCGATCAGTGGCGCGAACAGTATTATTTTCTAGAGTTCCGTAGTTCACGTCTCGGAACCCTTGTAGATTCGCCATGTCCGTCCGCTAGTTGTGGAAAGATGAAACTTTGCATGGATATGTGTAAAAGTATTTTGTTTGGTATCCTCTACACGTATGGATATGATTTTTTATTCTAGCGTCTCATAGTGTCTTTCTCATTAGATAATATTTAATCATAAGATAGGTGTATTAAAAACATTGAGAGGTTGCTGAGACGATTTTTTGATTTGGGTATCCGTTTGCGGGGTATTCAACTTAAAAGCGCATTTGTTGTTGAAATAGGGGGTCCTCTCCTCTAAAAACTAAACGGCTGGCTTGAAAAACCTGAAAAAATATAACTTTGTTAGTTCAGTAGTCATAGAAACTTCACTTCTGAAATACGCTTAGGTACTTGGAAAACTTCGTGCAAAAATAACGAAACACTTCGTGCGCGAGTCCGCCTCACACTTGGCTTTTACACGTGCAAAGGGCTGACTCACACTATAGTAATTGTTAAATGATAATTATGTCTCAATAATGTAATATGTTTATTTCTATATGTGTGTGAATATTTTTTTTTAATTTGAATTATTATATGAATTTATTTATTTATTTCATATAATAATTAAAACTTGTTAATATGATACAAAGTATTTAAGTTGCTCAAGCTACAGAGGTCGGGTAAAGTAAGGTGGGGGGCTGGTTAGGTAATGTGGAGGACGGGTAAGATAAAGTGGAGGGCGACTAAGGTAAGGTGGAGGGTGTATAAGCACTGTCGATTAATATTTATAAACAGTGTAAGTGAGGAATGAAAAGAATTAATTAAAATTTAATATTAAAATCTTGACACATTTTCCAAAAGTATCAAAGGCGAACTTTCGTTTGTTTTATAAACCATTAATCTCTCAAAAGCCTTTGTATTATTAAAAAGCCTCAGTATTATAAAGAATCACGTGATGGCGTTACATTTGTGGTTACAACTTTATTTACCAGACATAAGATTGCAATAATATTTTTCCTTAGTTTTGCTTTAGTTAGGAGCAATCAAGCTTGCTTTAGTAAGAAGGCAAATTAGACTAAAATTCAACTCATTCTTAATATACTTACTTACCTACTAATTAGTACCTTTATTACTAAGGTACTACTTACATTAATTGTCTACAAATACAAAGATTTATGTACGTATTAAGCTGTGTACTTTATTAATTAATAAAACTTGAGCGGAATTATTATAACTGAAACGACTATTCTCTGTGAAGGTTTATTTGTGACTGTTTTGCAGAATGAGTTCCAAAATTAAAAACTTACAAGTTAACAAACTATATCCATAGCATTAAATCACGCTGTCAACACAATATACTGTCAATTAATGTACAATGCGTAGCTTAAAAACTTACCCCCTTACTAATAAAAAGATTTATACAATGGATAACTTACTAATAAAAAGATTTTCAAAACGGATAACATAAACAACGTTGCTGTCTTTGTCTGTCAAGTGACTTTTCCAACGCATCAGACAAACGTGTTTAAGTTATCCGTTTTGAAAATCTTTTTATTAGTAAGGGGGTAAAACGATAACATTTTAATATGATGTTTTCAACACATGCCTAAAAGTTAAACGTGCTACTAGTAATATTTATTAGGTGCCAAGAGCATTCTTGACACCTAATAAAATATATTCTCAACAATTTTGTTTGAGTAGGTGTCACATTTCATTTCTGTGGCCCTAGCCCTACAATCTAACAGGGCCGTATTATGATCTTTTAATAAACCAGCTTGTTTCCAGGCAATTCAATATACGGCCCTAAAGTGCCTAGTTCTTTTTCGTATTACAACGACATTTCGTTCTGACTTGATTTATCCTGGTTTGGTTGTCGCTGACTGGTATAAACGAGCATTAAGGTGACGTACGGAGACGTCAAATTCGACGTAATTACAGTCCGTTTTTTTATGGCATGCCCTTAGTAGCTTCAGAGTTAACGACGAACAGAAAACTTGTACTGTAAGATGGGGCTATTTGATATAATGCGATATTTGGATGATGCAATAATGTGATATGGGGCGAAAATATGGAACGGCATTTTAAAAGTAATCTATTTTTAACTATAAATAGAATATGTACAGTTGTAATAATAGTTATAAAAAGAAAATTTTAAGGGCTACCCATAAAAATAATCTTCGATGTTGATAAAATAGCCGTCGTTTTTGTATACACCTATTTTAAATTGCGGCTAATTTCGTACCAAATAGCCTTAGCATAATACCCTTTTACCGGTAACACAATTTATTGTAAATATATGGTTACGAAGATTTTGGAAAAAGGAATTCACAGTTATTTACCCTCGGAATCTGGTGTGGCAACAATGATCTGACCGGACTGTAGATGATTTGAAAAGTGGAAATTCTTTTATAAATTATGATCTCAATAATTATTGTTGATTGAAATTATTAGGAATGGTGAATTGCTTAGTGAACCACAAATCTCGTGTAAAGCATTATTTCTAGAAATTCAAATATTTCTAACTCGTCAGTCATCACAACATGTTTATTTTCTATGAACCTGTGAATAAAACCTATGTCTTAAAAATAAACAAATATTCGCAATTATTTTAGCGATATTTCACATTACTAAAATACACATAAAAATATTAAAATAACACGCTATAATATAAACAAGTCAATAAAAGCTAATAAATTGTGGTGTAATCTGAATGTATTTTTAATGGCAGTTTTAATGTAAAAACAAGCCAGCTAATGTCAAATGTTTTGTCATAATATGAAAATACCACGCAAGTTTCAATGCAGAAGTAAGTCAAGTGTCACGTGACTGCTGACTGGCTGGCAATAAGTGATCATACTACGAAAATGCAAGCCAGTTTGTTTCATGGCGTAAACTGACTGGAATTAAGACCTTGTGATACGCCCCCTGGAGTGAGTATTCAAGTCAATTCATTATTTTCTATAACTCTGTCCGTACAAGCATATTCTTTCAATGTTAATATTTACATTATCATATTTAGATCGTCTATTGACTTTTCTAAAAAAAACTCACAAATGAATAAATAAGTTGCCTTGCATTTAACTCTTTTAAACTGATGGCCGGTTTGAATAGTTCTTTTTTCGTTTTATTCGTCGTGGTTCAGGATGGGTAAAAATGTTGTGAAAAGCCGAGCTGTAAGATAAAAAAAAGGATTGTGCGGTTTTATGAAACCACGGTAAAAGTGAAACTTAATAACAATAAAATGCGCTTCTTGTGTCTTCGCGTGAACTACATAACGAGTTAAATGCGGTCTTTATCAATATACAGACTGTTTATGCGTTAGATTTTAAGTTAATTTTCTTAAGGAACTTTGGTTCTCATATGGCATACTAGATGGCGCTGATTTGCCGCTAGATCACGCTATAGGTAAAGTGAACCTATTTGCATAAGATGTTTATGAGGGCTCACTAATGCATCATTCTGCTCTCGGATTTCGATTCGGGTGGCAGTTTTTAAGCAGTAGTAGCGATTAATTGCGAAAGTAAATGTTCAGATATTTGAGTAAAGTGATTATTGTAGTACACAACACAGTGCCAGTGCCTTCATCTCGGGGCTTCAAGCAGCGACGTGACGCCGGGATTTTCGCGCGTTCCGTCACGACCGTTAGACTACAATGCCATCGCCAGAGAGCGATGACAATAATTCATCCCAGTTAGAGATGTCCTGCTCCGAGCAGGAGGCCTCCGAGGGTGAGGACGGTTTAAAAACCGTCAAAAGTAGAAAGTCCAAAAAGAGGAATCGCTCGGACGGCGCTTCCTCTGCGGGCTGTTCATCACCGACGCCACCGGCAAAAGCCGCAAAAAGTGATAAGGGTCTTAAACCCAAACCAATACCCCCTACAGCGCCCCGTGCGCACACCGTGCAGGCTGATAGCACAAAAGTCGCGGCCTCCAACTCCCCCAAGTCAACTTCCCAGTACGACCCCACCGACTCCCAAAATGCCGCCTCCGGTTATAATACAGGAGAAGGCTAAATGGAACCAGATAAGCAGGGCCATAAACGAGCAGCGTATCTGCTACTCGTCAGCCCACGCCACCCCAAATGGGATACTTATGCAGGTCCCAACCCCAAGTGACCACAGGCAACTGACTGCTTTCCTTAGGGAAAAGCAGATAGGCTTCCATACATACGCCCTGGAGGACGAACACATGCTACGTGTCGTCATCAAGGGAGTAGATAAGGAGCTGACCACTGAGTCCGTACTGGAGGACCTCTGTAGACAGGGGATCCCCGCCAAAGAGGTACACAGAATGTACCATCCTAATAAGAAGTACCATTATTATATGGTACTTGTAGTAATTCCCCCCCCCCCCCCCTTCCGGAGGGGAAAGCTATATTGAATATAAAAGCCGTATGCCACATCACGGGCATACGCATCGAACCCCCCTACAAAAGAGGAATGCCAGGGCAGTGTCATCGCTGCCAGCTGTACGGCCACTCAGCGCGGAACTGCTTCGCCAGACCGCGCTGCGTAAAGTGCCTGGGCGACCACGGTACGTCTGATTGTCCGCGCAGGAACCCAGCTGAGGAGACCACTCCCCCAAGCTGCGTCCTGTGCAAAACTTCTGGCCATCCGGCCAACTACAAAGGGTGCAAACGCGCACCCCAAGCAAAGAGGCGCCAAACACCACCACAGAGAGGTGCCCCTCCCAAGCAGAGGTATGTCCCTGCCCCCCCTCCCTCCAAACCTGCTTGGGTGACACCCCACAGGGGTCCACAAGGACCTTCTCCTCCTCTAATATCGGTGGCTCTCCCAGCCAGACCTACTATGGACTGTAAACACACCGAATGGGGTAACATTTCAAATAATCCAAATGGTATCATTTTAAATTCACTCTCCGACACTCTTGAATTTGGAATAATAGCCCCTCTGGACTCCACTCGCTACGACACCAGCGAACGTAGTAGTGGCCTTATACAAAACCCCAGCGTTTTAGACATAGCGCTTGTCAAAAATATTTCTCTCGATTTTTCTATCGAGACTATTCACGAGCTTAACTCAGCCCGGTTAAAATTACTCTCGGTAATTGTAACCGAATTAACTATAGTAAGAAAAAGATTATCGACTACAAACTGTTGGCCGATAATATCCAAAATCTTCAATCGATTTATCTCGATAAAATTCCAGATAATATAGTGAGTAGTGAAGTAGCAATAGAGGCTGATTCCAACCTAACAGACCACCTGGTAGCGACCATAGAAAAGTCATCCAGGGAGATGCCTGTGGCTCACGAGAGACACAGGGCCCCTCCCGGAGGACATAAAGGAGTCCATCGGACTCCGAAACGCGGCTAAACGCACCTATGATCATTACCCGTCGGAAGAGTGCCGTAAGACCCTTCGTCACCTCGAAAGAGAGGTTAAGTTCAAAGTAAAAGAATTTAAAGCCGAAAACTGGGATCGATTTCTAAGCGAACTAGAACCATCACATACGGCCTACTGGCCATTTGCGAAAGCCCTCAAAAGAGACACGGAGAGCGACATGCCTCCGTTGGTCAGACCAAATCGTCCTCCTGCACTGGAGGATGGAGACAAGGCCGAATGCTTAGCCGACACAATCGAACAACAGTGTCGGCTGAGCTCCCTCCCGATAGACCCCTGCACCTTAGGGTAGTAAATAGCGAGGTCGAAAACCGACTTTCGAGACCACCTGAAGAGAGCATGAGGCCGGTGGATTCGGAGGAGGTTAAAGATATCATAAAGTGTTTAAATGCCAAAAAGGCACCTGGCCTAGATGATATTTCAAACAAAACACTTAAAATGTTACCGACCGCATTAATTCAACTTCTCGTGAACATCTTTAACGCCCTCTTAGTAGGATGTTCATTCCCAGACATTTGGAAAGTAGCCATTATCATAGGTATTCACAAACCGGGCAAACCCCGGGTGCAGCCTACTAGCTACCGACCAATCAGTCCATAAGCTCCCTTGGTAAGGTATACTAGCGTATTCTACTGAGGCGTCTTAAGGACGTCATAACAGAGAAAAAGCTCCTACCAGACGAGCAGTTTGCCTTCCGCGAACAGCACAGCTGCCCCGCTCAAGTACACCGCATAACGGAGTACATACTTGAAAGCAAGAACGACAGGAAAACGACAGGCGCCGTTTCGAAGAAAACGCCGTATCGCAAAAGCATTCGACAAAATCTGGCACCAAGGTCTGCTGGACAAACTGTACCGGCTTGGCGTACCGGACTGTCTAGTTCTGACAATCAGTAACTATCTCAAAGACCGAAAATTTCGCTTCCGAGTCGAAGGCGCACTATCATCCCTCAGAGGTATTGAGGCCGGAGTCCCTCAAGGCTCGGTACTCTCGCTCTCCCTCTACAACCTGTACACTTGCGATATCCCCAAACACCCTAGGGTGCAATTGGCATTATTCGCAGATGACACAGCCCTGTACTGTGCTCATCGCAAAGTAGAATTTGTAACTAAAAATCTCCAGAAAGCAGTCACCGCTCTCGGCGACTGGTTCTCAAAATGGAGAATAGAAATAAATCCCGATAAAAGCCAAACAATCCAATTTAATAAAATTCGTAATAAAAAGAATCAAAAAATTGGTCCCATCAGCCTGCACGGAAACCGAATCCCGGAGGTTAATAAAGTAAAATACTTAGGCGTAGTACTAAACAAGTCGATGACGTTTACAAATCGCGTTACTTCAGCAATAAGAAAAGCTAAATTCGTACTTTACAAATTATACTAACTCACTCTATATAAAACTTGTATAAGAACAATACTCACTTATGCGTGTGTCTCTTTCGCACACATAAGTGATAATCAAATGGAACGCCTACAAAGGGTTCAAAACCGCTTTTTGCGCTTAGCAACAGGCGCGCCATATTACGTACGCAACATCGACTTGCATAGAGACTTCGACCTTATCACTATAAAAGCCTATATCAAAGAACTCGCTGAGAGATTCTTTGAGTATGGCAAAAAACATAAAAATCCCCTCATACGTAGAGCCTTGGACTACGAACACGACGCACAGACGTTCAGACACCCCCAAAAGCAGCCTAAGCACATCTTAGCCGACCCAGTAGACTCCATCACAAAATACGTAATACAATTACGTAAACACAAATTACATGCATCCGCGTGGATATTAAAGCACCGGGGTCGACGCCGGCGCCTACCCCGAAGTCTTACACCAGACACGAACACACGTATTGACATACGGACCGACTCAAACACGGGACCACCGGACTCGAACCCGGATCCGAGTTCGACTCGGATATTGTTATAGAGAGCTCTATCAATACTGCGGAATTATTCGATATCAGGACACTCGCGCGCGAGACCGTCCGACCGCACGCGGAAGGGGGGAGGGACGGCCCTCCCAGATCTAACTATAAAAATGAGCTACTCTATCAATACAAAACTCGTACGCCGTTAGTTTGTGCTACCGCGCGCGAGCAACCACACTCGTCAGAGAGTGATGAAGGGGTCGGACCCCTCAGCAGGAGGGACTACTCCAGTCTAATAATAGCTCATCCGTAGTTATTTCCCAATATCAGTACGTACATCACCCGCAGGGGGGGTGATGTAAGAGGGGGTCAAACTCCCTCTTTGTTTTCCCACTAAAACGACTGCTAAATGGCAGTCACCAGACCGATTAAGCTAAGACGGCTAAAAAGCCATTAGCGTAGACCCATTCAAAAAATAATAATAAAAAAAAATACTAATGTGAAGTATTTTTGGGTTGTAAACCAATCAAGAAAAGGATTGTGTGGTTTTATGAAACCACGGTAAAAGTGAAACTTTATAACAAAATAGCGTGGAGCACTGACACAAATGAGTACTAGTCTATACACTACACGGTCAGATGATGCGAACTATAGGCGCCGCCATATTGGCCTCGGCTGCTCTGACAAGCGCCTTTCACTTTATCCCTACTCCGCGGCCGACCGTCACGCGACATGCAACACACAGACGAAAAAGTTTGAGAGAGAATAAAAGTTTCACTTTAAAAATTGGAGGTGGTTCTTTTGTACGGGAGTTGCGTTCGTATCGGAAAATATTGTTAAATTTTTTCGCTAGTTGTCGAAAAAATCGAGATTTGGTTTGGCGATTTTCGTCTAATATCGTTCACATTACATGGGATCCTCACAAATCATGAGGTTTCGGCTGTAGTCGACCGCGGTAGTTCGCAGGTTGGGAGACTTTACAGGCCTTTGCACTAGAGTCTTCTAAACACGTATCTTAAGGTCAGTTCACACCGAAACGAGACGATACGTGACGCTGCGCTGCATTTTAATAATATAGTGATTCAAAATTGAGCAAGAAGTAAACAAGAAGATACACGTTTTATTGCTAGAGTTCGAATGTCAAGTCAATCAAAGTCAATTTTGAATGCGCCGCTCTTGCAATGAAACGTGTATCTTTTCTTGTAGTGAATAAAGTTAAATTTTGAATAGCTAACTTAAGAATGCAGCGCCGCGTCGGGTCGCGTGTCGTCGCGGTGTGAATTGATCCGAATTTACGACTTTTTTTCAACACATCAATGAATAATATAATCTCATTTATACTCGCTATTCGGAATCGAACGTTCAGTCCCTGAAGAGCAAATTAAATTTAAGCGATTCACCACTAGACCGTCGGTACACATTACTCGATAACTACAAGTACAGACCGCATTTAATTAAGGATAATGGGCCTTATTAATATATTATTATTAATCAAATACATCCGTATTTGTTGATCTCTCCCAGAGAGACTGATATTTACTATAATCTTATACAATATGCTCCCGTCGTGTTTCTGGAATTAACGGGAGCCGGGATTAAAGCGACTCAGTAATATTCCCGAGTTCCCGACCATGAGTATCGCCCGCACTGATTTTATTAGACGAACTCTGTAGGGCCTTAACTAAATAATTTGTCTCTACAAATAAAATTTAAGTCTAATTGTAATTTACTGAATTTACATATGATCCACACGTCTTAATATCATCTATAATTTTCATAAGACTTTAACCGAGAATTAGTTATTGTTGATATATTTTAATCAAGAGAGGTTTATAAAATACCCACCTATTATATGCATTGCGTATACCTATAGAATAAGAGGTATATAGATGTATAGTAAACTTTTATTTATTTTAGAAGCCTTCCAATAATATTTCAAACACTATTCGTACAATTGCATTTCAGATCACGCACGATAGACATCAGAACATTTTGGTATTTCCATGGCATTTGAAAAAACATTCACGTAAAAGACTCGCCCACAATCCTGGCGTAAGGTGACATAAAGGAAATACATGGGAAATAAGGTTACGAGGTCGCGCCATTAAAGATACCATAATATAATATTAGGTCTTTACCTATGAAATTGCCGTTTTGAAAAAAATTTAAACGAATTTTTTTCATGTATTTTTTATTTGTGTTAATCGAAGTAATCACCCATGCAATCAATGCATCTTTGCCAACGCAGTAACAGTTTATTGATGCCCTTCTTAAAGAAATCAACGGGACGGGAGGCAACAAATTCTTCAAAGGCATTTTGTACTGCCTCTCGGGTATTGAATTTTTTTCCCGCCAAGAAGTTATCCAAATTCTGGAAAAAGTAGTAGTCTGTAGGCGCAAGGTCTGGAGAATAGGGCCGATGACGGAGACCTTCCAACCCCAGTTCTTGCAACTTGGAGACCGTCTGCTGTGCAGTATGAGGTCGCGCGTTTTCGTGCAGGAGCAGCGGGGACGAGCGATTGACCAATGCTGGTTGGAGTTGTGCCAGCTTCTCCATCATTGTGTTCAGTTCTTTACAGTACACATCTGCAGTAATGCTCACCCCGTTTGGTAAGAAGCTGTGATGAATCACACCGGCGCTAGACCACCAAACAGTGACCATCACTTTTCTAGGGGTAAGTTTTCGTTTAGGCCATTGTTTAGATTCTGAACCAGGATCCAACCAACTTGCTGAGCACTTGCGGTTATGAAACAGAATCCATTTTTCAGCGCAGGTAACAATGCGGTTCAATATTCCTTCATTTGTGTGTCTGTTGAGCAGTGCAAGGTACGTCTCGACGCGTACTTCGCGCTGGCGATCATTGAGTTCGTGGGGCACCCATTTGTCAAGCTTTTTTACCTTGCCAATTTGACGCAAATGGACCAATATTGTTTTTGACGCTAACGTCGAAAGCTGCTGCTAATTCAGCCGTAGATTGTGTATCATCAGCTTCCACAATCGCCTTTAATTCGTCATAGTTGACCAAAGTCTTCGGACGACCGCGAGCTTCATTTTTCAGGTCGAAATTTCCAGAACGGAAGCGAGCAAACCAATAACAGGTGGTGCGTTGGTTTGTAGTGTTAGCTCCGTAAACGTCGGTGATGTTGCGTGCCGCTTGTGCCGCGTTGCTACCACGTCGGTACTCATATTCCATAATTACTCAAATTCCATCCATGATGACCAAAAAGATTGAAATGCGATGAAAATATAACACTAATCAATAAACAAATGACTACTTTTGAAAAAGAATTCCATGTTTTTAAAATAAAATAAATTTGAAATTAATATTCTTAGCCAAACAAAAATTATTTTGATTTGAAATGGCCAGTACTGCAGAACGGCAATATCATAGGTAAATACCTATTATCTATGGACGCTTCACACCACGTCAATCTGGTCCCGTGGATCAAGGAAAATACAAATGATATTGTACAGAAAGTATTGTACTGCGTGCTTGAAAAATAATTGAATAAATAAAAATATCTCATAATTTTACCTATCCTAGGGATAATGATAATAGGTAAGTAAGTAAATATTTACTTTTCTAGAAGGTGTCTTGTTTTATTAGCCCTCGTGTCACACACGTGATCGTGCAAGTTCGATGCCGTGTACCAATTATACTTTCTCAATAATCTGACGCTAGACTTAGTTTAATTTACCCTCATCTTCTGTGATAGATACCCTAACAAAATTTGGATCGTTCTATGAAAGCTGTACGTAAATATATATATCAATATATTTTTACTCTGTGATAGGAGTATGCTTGTATTAGTGCAATTAAATCGAAAACAATATATGTAGCTGTTGATCTAGTAGTGTGGGTGCCATAATATGTTCACCAAAGATATATTATATATCTTAAAACTCATAACACCCCTCTGTTTTCGTCGAGGGTCAAATGAACGAAAGTGATAACGGGTGGAAATTAAATTACTTATTAAAACATAAATTCATCAAAACATTTCACATTGTGTGAAGTATGCCCTATGGATATTGGATAGAGTAAAAGCATTTTGTGCCTTTCATGGTTAAGGACGTTTGATTTCTTGAACTTTAAATTAAAATAGCATTTATTATAAAACGAGATGATTTAGGTAAATAAATTATGGCTTTGAAAATATTAAATGCAACTATTTCAGGTATTTATAACATTGAGTATGGTGTCGTAAATCGTAATATGACGAATAACAGGTTAAGCTGGCAATGGCCAATGACTAATATTCCTGTTACGCGGATTGTTACACGGCTTCTCAAAATGCGCAATTCGATTCGGATTCGATAATTTCCCTGCGCGGCGACCAATAAACGCTTGACCTAAAACCGCGCGCTAAATTTCGAATCCGAATCGAACGGGAATTGTGAATAGCTGCGCTGGTCCGAAAGGGGGTGCGGAAAATCATACCATACACGTTCATCACCTGGAGTCTGATATATCTCGCGTGCGGAAATTGGAAAACGCATAGCAGCAAAAGGGCACTAAAAAAACATTTGCCCGTCATAATAAAATATAATATTAAAAACGGTTTAGACATTTTATGCAACCATATACCAGCCAATTCCTGATATGAAGTACCAATAGATTTTTTTCGAACAAGGCCTGTAAAGTGTTTATAAGTGGGATTGTATGAAAACGTTTCTGTATCTAGCATGCTCTGTGTTGTTATAGGGTGACTCTCCGAAACATCTGACTTCCGTTGAGGTAAATATTACGAGGGCGGGTCAATAAGTCCGTAACTTTTGGAATAAAACACAGATTTTTTGATAAATAAATCATTTTATTTTTCAACGTAGTCCCCCTTGAGCTCTATACACTTTGTCCAACGCTTCTCCAATTTTTTTATCCCTTCCAAAAAATATGATTTGTCGAGGTCCTCAAAATAGGCCTTTGTTTGCGAGATGACTTCATCATTGGAGTCAAATCTTTTTCAACCAACCCTTTTTTTTTAGGTTTGGGAACAAGAAGTAGTCACTCGGAGCCAAATCTTGAGAATAGGGTGGATGTGGGAGCAATTTATAGCCCAATTCATGGATTTTTGCCATGGCAACTGCACATGTGTGCACCCTTGCATTGTCTTAGTGAAAAAGAACTTTTTTCTTGGCCAAATGAGGTCGGTTTTTTTTCAAATCCTCATTGAAGCGGTCCAATAAGTTGGCATAATATTCCCCATTAATTGTTCTTCCCTTTTGAAGATAGTCAATGTGGATTATCCCACGTGCATCCCAAAAAACAGTCGCCATAACTTTATTGGCTGACAAACCCACCTTGGCCTTCTTTGGCGCCGATTCACCCTTAGAAACACACTGTTTTGACTGTTGTTTGGTATCTGGTGTATTGTGATGGATCCATGTTTCGTCCACGGTTAAAAAACTCCTCCATATTGTGATTAAACAACGCCAAACCGTCCTGTGAAGTTGTTACACGATTGCGTTTGTGGTCGACTGTGAGCAAATGCGGCACCCATCTTGCGGAAAGCTTTCTTATGCCCAAGTGATCATTCAAAATTGAAACCACTGAGCCATGCGAGATGCCTATGGCTTCCACAATCTCTTGCACTTTCAATCTTCGGTCGGCCAGCACCATATCGTGAATTTTTTCGATTGTTTCGGGTGTAGAGACCTCAACTGGGCGTCCAGGAAGTTCGGCATCTTCAGTGCTTGTAAGGCCACAACGAAATTCAGTAAACCACTTTTTTACCATTGAAATCGATGGTGCAGAGTCCCCATAGTATTTATCAAGCTTAGCCTTGGTCTCGGTAATGGTTTTTTTTCGCAAAAAATAATGCTTAATAAGCACACGAAATTCACTTTTTTCCATTGTTTCCTTAAGTTACTGGATAGTCTGATAAAGATAGCTGTAAAACACCAACTAACTGACGCAGCAAGTTCAAATTTTGATAGAAGTCAACTGACAGATGCCTGTTGACAGGAGTAGTATTGCTTTTTCAGTAAGGAGGTTAGAAATTGAAAAAGTCACGGACTTATTGATCCGCCTTAGTAGCTGCCAGACAATATAATTTCGCGTAGTGCTCAAAATACCTGCCGTCATTATTCTCAACGGAAGTCCGCTGTTTCGGAGATTCAGCCTGTAATAAATATTATGCGAAACAATTAGGTTTTTTTTTTATGTTATTGCTACTAAAAATGAAATATCACGTAGACGCGAAACAGCGAAATTTCTTATTTCATATTCAATAACGTGTAAGAATTACTATATATGTATAGTCGTAAGAATATTTTCTTATCTGTCTCATATATCAACGTTATGTTTTTCTGCTGATGATTCTACGGTTACGCTTTTAGGATCAATCAACACCGAAACGAAACGATACGCGACGCACCGCCGCATTTTTGAAAATATTGAAACAAATTGAACTTTATTCATTACACATAAAGATAACACATTTTATTGTAAAAGTTTCGAATGTCAAGTTGCACCGCGCTGCCCAGCGCATGTGCAGTGTACGACTGATGTCATATGAAATGTCTATCTTTTTGTGTAGTTACGAATATAGTTCAATTTTATGCCTTAAAGAGATGCCTTGATGATAAAAATGTTATGATAACATAAATGAAACTAGTTATATTGTGAAATGAAACAAGTTTTCGTCCACTTTGATAGTGGTCAAATGTCACAACTCTGCGATTTAAATGTAATTTTTGAACTTTATTCTCGATACCCCAAAGGAATCCATTTCTCCTATCAATTTGCAAACGAACCAAGAACCAAGATGTTTACCAATTTCCATTTCGCTGAAAATATTTTACAATTTGAAATATCATTTTCGAAGAATATGTGGCATATTCATACAATCTATCTTTTTCTATTTCATCTCTATCTGTTACTTTTATTCTTAAATCGATCTTTTCGAACGGTTCGTATTATTATTTATGCATCTTGATATATTTTATAAAATACTAGTTTTTGCCCAGTGCTCCGTCCGCGTGGCATAGAGTCCGTGAAAAATACTTCTTTAGCAAATATCTCTAGCTACTGCAATCTACTTCTGTGATCTATATGAAATGTATTTTAGGGTTCCGTACCTAAAAGGTAAAAACGAAACCCTATTACTAAGTCTCCACTGCCAATCTATCTGTCTGTCATCAGGCTGTGTATCTCATGAACCGTGATAGCTAGACAGTTAAGATATTCTTAACTACAATATGACGTATTTTTACTGCCGCTATATCAAGAAATACTAAAAATAGAACAAAATAAACATTTGAATGAGGCTCCCCATAATGATTTAAAGGAACTCGTGACTTTGAAGCTAACGCGAAGTTGCTAGTAGTAAGTGCGGAGTCTATAGAGAATGTTATTAAACAAAAGTTCCGCGTTAATTTTCAACATGTCGATCAACAAATGTTGCCCTATAGGAGGTTTAAAATTTAAATATTCTGTCAACAAAAAGGTGTGGTTGCTCAATTAGCGTTAGTTCGCACCGAGACGCGACGTGATGGGATTAGGCGCTGCATTTTCAAGACAGCGAGTCAAAATTGAATATACAAAAAGATTTACGCGCCGCTCTTGCAACGAAACGAGTATCGTCTTGTCTAGTGAATAAAGTTCAATTTTGAATCGCTATCTTAAAAATACAGCGCCGCGTCGCGTCGCGACTCTTTTCGGTGTGAGCTGACCCTTACGCTACAACAGAGGACACTAGGGAGAAATAAGCCGGTGGAACCGCAGGATTATACTTATATGTATCGATTAAAGTGTCAAATAAATCTCTGTCCGAAACGTCGGTTATAAATTAACCGTAAATTATATTTATGATACGAATTTACGTGGCGCGACGAGACTGAGCGGATTGCAATACCCTGTATACAACTCAGACCAAATAAAAAAGTGAAGACAGCGTTCTGCGAACCACACAGTGATGCTGATCTAAGCTACGCTTCGACATACAGTGCTACCCACAGACATGTAACGAAACTACGCCTTAGCTTGTAAGGCGAGCAGTCGCATTGCGTGGTTTTTCATATACTGATTAAAATTACAGTACGCTCTTTACGGCGCTGTTAAGATAATTAACCCTTTAAATAAGCTGTTCATGTAAGGTTAATGACATCAATGCCTGAGAGAGCGCGATGTAATTTAATTCCGTTAAATCCGGTTATATATTTTTTTCAATATTTTTTTGTGCCTAAACGTTTTTACATAAGAAGTAGATGATATGCCCAAAATATCTGTAATTGATTTTGAACAGCCTTATAATTAACCGGCCTCAGTTTTTGTTTGACAAAGCGCTGTCTTCCATTTTTTTTGATCTGAGGTGTGCAACAAGGGAGCCCATTCACTATGATAAACAACTGGCCGATAAAAGTATCAAAAATTGTCAATTACCTTATAATCCAATATTACAGATATCAAGTTTAAAAAGATAGTAAGCTAATCAAAGTTTGGCAGACTGTATAGGGCTACCAATTAAAGATGAAATGTTTCAAGTTAGCATAAGAAACTTGAATACAGGTCAACCTTATTAAGGAATTGGCCTCAAAATTATGTGTATTTCTAGGGAAATAAACTTTATTAATTTAATATGCACGAAGGCCTTAATACCAAAATATGAATAATTTCCGTAATATTAACTCGAGGTCGCCCTGTAGTCGAAATTCGCCCATAAAATGCCTTTTTTTTTTCTCGCCGTGTGGCTAGTTACCCGTGTAAATACTACAAAACTGGGGCTTGCGGCTCTAGTCACTCGCGGCACAGATTAAATAAATACGACTAGATAGACAGCTACATAGAAAACTGTCGATTTGATTGCACTACTACAAGCATACGACGTGTGCACAATAATTCTCCTATCGTGTACATGGCAACAGTGTCAAAATATGGTTAAGATTGTGCGCCGTCGAAAGGACATCTAAATTTTCAAATTTCGTGTTTGAGTTTTTTTGTCATGTGTGATTGAAAATTGTAATGTGTTGTTGGTTGTCATGATGACAATTTTTTTAAAAAAAGTTATGTGTAATGAATGTTTAAACTTTATAATATTAGAATATTAAATACAAATAACAACAAACAAAAAAGTTGTTATGTATTGTACTGTGTGTATGAATAAAAATGTGTGTATGAATAATACTAGAATAAATAAAAATATATCTAATTTAGGTAAAATAGTCCTAAGGATAATAATAAGTAAGTAAATATTTCATTTTTAGTAGGCGTCTGTATTGAAGGTTGCTTTATTACAAGAGTGTTGTGTGTGCTTTTACAAGTGAGTGTTCAATAACGGGTTGTGATGTCTAGCAATGAGACTTACTCAATAACTGTATACTGACGCTAGACTGAGTTTCATTCCCCCCCCTGTGACAGCCCTGACAAAATTGGGACCGTTCTATGAAAGGACCGTTCACTTTACGTAAGTATTTTTACTGTGTGCTCGCAGTTTCGCCGAATAGCATTAACACGATCAATTTCGCCGTGCGGCTTTAGTCGCCCGTGTAAATCCCGCATAATTTTTCATACAATTTTTAATTTAAACTCTTTATGGGTGTTTTGCCTCTCATTATTTACCCCACAATCCACAAACATTTGAACTGTGCCAAATATCACAATTCTCCGATTGCACACTTCTCGTAACTGGAAGTTTTTGCTTCACGTATTAATATAATCCGTCCGTTACGATAAAATGAAATTAATGCCAGAAATTGTTATCTTGAAATAATGAATCCGGATTTACAGAGGTTAAACCGTTAAGTCCCGGTAATCAGTACAAATTATAATTTATGAGCGAAACATTTGTGATGCCAACAAAATTGTGTGTTAAGCTTTGTAATTTAACTGCGAGGTAAATGGTTTCTGTAGATCAGTCATATTTGTCACCGCAAAAATCGGCCAAGTGCGAGTTGGACTCGCTCACAAAGGGTTCCGTACCAAACAGCCTGGTGACAGAGAGACGGGCCAACGGACAGACGGACGGACAGCGGAGTATTAGTAATATGTCCCGTTTTACCCTGCGGGTACGGAACCCTAAGAACAAGAGGAAAGATGTTACACATTAAAAATGCGTTATAGATTTTATATTTTTAACGAAGAAAACGGCACAAAGGTTACGGAGTAACTATTTAGTAATCTGTGACAAAGGTAGCAAATATAACTTTAGGTTTAAAGGTACTTTCGTTTAAAAAAGTACCAATATAATATTATAATCTTGTAAGAGCTCAATGTTTAAGATTTTGCGGAGTAGAAAGTAAATTTTTCGTTTTAATGTAAGTTCTTTAGTAAGTTACTATGTGTAAAGTAGTTACTATGTAAGTACTTAGTTTTAATGTAAGTACTTAACGTAACATAATAAAATTTACTAGAGGTCGCCCTGGAGTTGATAATTATTATTTTATACAAAAAATTAAACCGACTTCCAAAGTAAAAATAAACAAAAAAGTATGATATAAATCTATTTTCTAAATAATTCCCCTATTAAATTTGGCTAAAACGTTAACTATGTCTCTACACAATCTTCATTATTTTGAAGTCGGTACCAGCCAACTTAAACGTGAGCTCTATAATAAAATAATATTTGTTTTTTTTTTGTAATATTTGGATTGTTAAAATTCATACGCACCTAGATTTTAAAGCCTGCTATTAAGAATTTGTTGATTTTCGTGTAAACGCTTTCACAATATTTTGTTGTGTATTTAAAAAAACCGCGATTATAATAAAAACATTGTTTTTTCTTTTATTCGAATACTACCCATAAAAAATCGAATATTCGAATATCAAAATTTTCGAATATTTGCAAGTTCTACTTTTTACCCTTTACATAAAAAGGGATCGATAGTAAGTTTTCCTAATGAGGAACAAATTCTGGAAAATAAGCTAACTTAACAAACAACTTAACAAACTACTATTTTGAAGTTATTTTTACACAAAGCTTGGTTTAAAAGGAGTATATTGTATAAAAATAATTTTAATTATGTGTGGCCGTCCTTTATTACTTTGCGGAATTTGTACCACAATATCAATACTATCAAAAAGCGAAAAACGTTTGCGACAGTCGGAGGACTTAAAAAAACCAAAAGATGTTTAATTATTTATTAAATTAAACTTATTTTAATTACAATTTAATTATCCTAAAAGCGACTGTCCTAATCGAAGTGGCATTAAGAAGTGTT
The DNA here is from genome assembly GCA_963565745.1 of Phengaris arion. NCBI lineage: Eukaryota > Metazoa > Arthropoda > Insecta > Lepidoptera > Lycaenidae > Phengaris > Phengaris arion. The sequence goes on along the minus strand of OY751445.1, from coordinate 12,563,257 downwards.
ATAATAATATGTTAAATTAATAACTGGGAATAAAACAATTGGGACCTAAACGAATAACCTATTGAAAGGGATTCGGCGAACTCGCTGGCCACCGTCGATGGGAAACTTAGAGAGTTGCGGAGTCAGCTGCTTCCATACTTTAGGGTTCCGCAATTAGCGCAATAATACAAATGTGTTTTTAAATACCAGGTTTCGATTACTGTTTGGGGCATTAATTAAAAAAAAACTAAAACTGCAGTTTTATCTAAATAATAGTAGGCAAATAATAATAGTATAAAATGATTGTCAAACCACCGATTACACAAAATATTTAAATTCTAAAAATGTCGTCAAAGTTAATTATGAACGAATAGAATTTATACGCATTTTGTACCTTCTGTGTCGTCAAATGTTCTATGGCAGAGATTCCAAACTCGAATAATGTACTCGCTTATTTAATAATACGCTTAATTAGTAGTGACAAACACGAGTCATCTTTTTTAAATCAAGCATGCCATCCCTTTCATGATTTTTTTCTGTGTGAGTGGAATGTAACAATAATGAAAAATGTCAATGTGTGTCGCGACAGAAATTTCCATAGCCATTTCCATTATACATTTCCATATCCATAGCTGTTATAAATGGCTTCAGGTATTTATATAATATGGTTTCATTAAAATTTATGACTATCTAGCTATAATCTAGCATCTACAATGGTATAAGTATTTGTGACTCTACCTACACGTAAACCGACCAATATTATGGAAATGAAACTACAATATTTTATTTAATGTCAACAATAATCCAGACGGAATTCCGTTTTCCCATCATGTTCGATTCATCAGTAAGATTGATTTATTGATCAAGTAAGGAGTAATGTACTTGGAGGATTAGTCCATGAACTTGGGATTTACCGGAAAACTGCTAGTCTTAACTGGTATTAAATGAAAGGCAATAATAAGTTCAGAGTGGAAAATGAAATTCAGAACTTTGTTGGGTTGATCTTTAAATTACTTTTGATAAATACAAAATAATAGAGGTACGTAAGGTATTATATATTATATTCTTTGGCTGAGGCCCATTAAAATAATAATAACCCTTTGCACAATGTTTACAAATAAAATAAAAAAAATTTACCTACACCTGATAATTCACCGGTCGTGTAATATATTAAAATTAATGTAAAATACTTATTAAAGTGGAAATAGTACAAGAAGTCCTGTGTGTTATTACTGTGAAACATGAATTTCCACCAAGAACCTACAGTACAATCAATAACATATATTATAATAATAACCAACAATTTACATTTTCAATGTTGCAATGATTCCTTTGAAAAACAAATTCTAAGTAAATAATGCAAATCAATTTATCATTTATTTTTCAAGTTTCAAACAGCTGGAAGCTGAATTTATTACAGAAGAAATTGAAAATAACCGCGGACGACCAGCGAAATTTCATTCTAAACTTCCTTATATTCCTCACTCAAAGTATTAAACAATATCCGTCGCCACATTACTTAAAAATATGGTTTTCTGGAGATAAAACTCCCGCTTAACTTAGCCGTGTTATCAGACCGCCACGGCTATAAATCCGTTAGGATTTAATTTTGTTGTCGTTACGATAATATCTTTTTTATGGCAAATAAAATACGACGCGGCTTAGGAACTTGACTTTGTGACATCTATTTTCAACCGACTACCGTTTTCCAAAAGGTGCAGGTTATTTTTTAATCGAATATTATTATTGTATATTTTTAAAGATTTTTTCAAGGTAGGTATAGGCTGCAAACAAGCAGATGGATCGCTTGATGACAAGTCAACCCTGCTACCCAATACGTAACACTAGTGCGATAACAATATCGGAATACATTATAAACAGATCGAACAAAAGAAAACAGCATTTTTATGTTTATCATATTATAAGTTTGTATATTTATCATTTAACCGCACGGATTTTAAGACCTTCCTTTTTAGGGCTTAAATCGAATCATGTATCGCACGAGCGGCTTATTCTTGGTGATTTTGAATGTATAGGTACGTAGAATTACATTTTCTTATCTTCTTCTTCTTTCTTATATATTAAAAATGGATTGCATTTCCTTTGTCTCGCTAAAACTTGAGCACGGCTAGACCGGTTTGGATAATTTTGATCGTGAAATAATTATGGAAGTTCAAGAATGGTTTAAACGATGAGAAGTATTGGAAAAATAGCGAGGAAAATATTAAAAACAAAAGATTTCAAAACTAAAGATACGCTAAACGTTCATTTGACAGAACAAAGTTTCATATAAGAAAAAGTTAGGCCAATTCGGTTTTGACCATACTTCAAATGTCAGCCATCTTGATTTTGCCATACCTCAAATGTTAAAAAAACCCCAAAATGTCTAAAACTGGGACCATTTAAGAGGGGACAGTTTTTGCCTCAACTATGTATATGATTAAAACGACGCGCGACGGTTAAATTATTCCATACTAACTGTTCCTACCTATCAAACATTTGATATCTTGAGTGTCACTCTACTGTCAAATATTTGTAGCTGTGCGTTTAGAAATTTTGTTGGAATGCAATGTAAGAACAAACAACAAGGTCCCACTAGTATGTACTTATTGTAGGTGTAAATAATGTGGGTAGGTTTAGATGTAGACGTAGACGTAGATGTAGGTGTAGGCTTAGACGTAGGTGTCAATGTCAAAAAGAAAAACAAATTTTTATTCAATATTGATATTTTTATTCACTTTCTGAACGCCGGTCTACATTTCATTTCATTAAAATATTTACTTACTTTGCTAAGTCTGATCACCGGAATTTCTAACTTGTTCTTATTTCTAGTATTTATACCATGGTTGTCGCTTTTCTTTTTAAATTATTTAGATTCTCCTATATATATATTTGTACCTATATGTAGTTTATATTTATTATTTTTCAAAAGACCGCGACACCCTTTAAAAACAAACTCGACCCCCCGCTTGAGAAACTTAAGGTAAAACTTAAGGCTTAGTACAAGTGAAAAGAGTTTCCGGATTTATAATAATATTAATTATTTTAAATATTATTATTATTATTTAATATTAATATTAATATTACCACGTTAATATTATTATTAAACGTTATCACCATTATAAATAAATAACTACACTACACCTACACCAACATCTCAGCATCATTTATTGACGACGTCTTATCTTGCATTAGTCACTGCGAAGTCTCAATGTATGCAGACGACCTCAAATTATATAGAGTCGTCTGTTCTCATGCAGATAGCTTTCTACTACAGTGCGATCTTGATGCCCTGAGTAATTGATGTACCCTCAATGCCATGGTCTTGAACCCAAATAAATGTTTCCATATCAAATTCTCCAAAAAACATTTACCTCATTGGTCCTGTTACCACATACAAGGAACCCAATTGGCCGAGGTAAACGAGGCCCGCGATCTTGGTGTCGTGTTTGATAGTAAGCTTAAATTCGATCGACATATCAACACGATTATCAAGAAATCTGCTAGCATGCTGGGCTTTATCAAACGCAACACCATAGGATTCAACCTGCGACAAAAATTCTGCTCTATAATTCATTAGTACGTAGTCACATTGAGTACGCAAGCTCCGTATGAAGTACGTCCTATGTCCAGTCATCTCAGAGAATCGAAAAAATCCAGAGATCGTTCACAAAACGCTTGGCTTTCTCAGACATAGACATTTCCCATAGAAGCCTATACGAGCAGCGCCTGAGTTTCTACAAAATTTTACCACTCAGCACCCGGAGAAAAATCCACGATCTTACCTTACTCCACAAAATCATTAGGGGAATGCGTCATGCTGTGATCTTTTGGAACTGTTCTCTTTGTCCGCCCCTTACAACCGACCACGGCACCCCATAAGTAAGCTCTTACATGGACCACCTTGGAGAACTAATGTGGGGAAACATGCCCCACCCTAGCGTATCTGCGACTTGTATAATTACATATGCGTAAGAAATAGAAGTATTGATATTTCCCACAATAATTTTAGTGCATTTAAAAAGTAACTCCTAACTACTTTGGCTTAAATGGCTCCAGCACTAGTCAGTAGTTTTATATTATCTATTTTGTATGTATTAAATTCAATTGCGTAAAATTTAAATAATTTAAATTAATTAAAAAATATGTAAATGAAATCCCTATATTTTAAATGTAATTTTGTGTCTTTTGTAGTAATTCTTTTATTATATATTTTGTTGTTTATGATTTAAAAATTGTATTGCGAATGTTGTGTTGCCTATGAAGGCGTGTGCATCAGTTATTTGTGTTTTGTAAAATTTTTGATTGATTATTTTAATGTATACGCTGCTGATAACTATAGTAAATAAATAAACATCAACACCTAATCTAAATAGGTATTCTGACCGGCGCTTCTCAATACATTTTGGACAATGTGTTGTATGTCAGGAGAATCTAAATAATTTCAAAAAGAAAAGCGACAACCATGGTATAAATACTAGAAATAAGAACAAGTTAGAAATTCCGGTGATCAGACTTAGCAAAGTAAGTAAATATTTTAATGAAATGAAATGGGTCTACATTTAGACCATCGTTTCTCAAGCGGGAGGTCGAGTTTGTTTTTAAAGGGTGTCGCGGTCTTTTGAAAAATAATAAATATAAACTACATATAGGTACAAATACATATAGGAGAATCTAAATAATATCAAAAAGAAAAGCAACAACCATGGTATAAATACTAGAAATAAGAACAAGTTAGAAATTCCGGTGATCAGACTTAGCAAAGTAAGTAAATATTTTAATAAAATGAAATGGGTCTACATTTAGACCATCGTTTCTCAAGCGGGAGGTCGAGTTTGTTTTTAAAGGGTGTCGCGGTCTTTTGAAAAATAATAAATATAAAATACATATAGGTACAAATACATATAGGAGAATCTAAATAATATCAAAAAGAAAAGCGACAACCATGGTATAAATACTAGAAATAAGAACAAGTTAGAAATTCCGGTGATCAGACTTAGCAAAGTAAGTAAATATTTTAATGAAATGAAATGGGTCTACATTTAGACCATCGTTTCTCAAGCGGGAGGTCGAGTTTGTTTTTAAAGGGTGTCGCGGTCTTTTGAAAAATAATAAATATAAACTACATATAGGTACAAATACATATAGGAGAATCTAAATAATATCAAAAAGAAAAGCGACAACCATGGTATAAATACTAGAAATAAGAACAAGTTAGAAATTCCGGTGATCAGACTTAGCAAAGTAAGTAAATATTTTAATGAAATGAAATGTAGACCGGCGTTCAGAAAGTGAATAAAAATATCAATATTGAATAACAATTTGTTTTCCTTTTTTGACATTGACACCTACGTCTAAGCCTACACCTACATCTACGTCTACATCTACATCTAAACCTACCCACATTATTTACACCTTCAATAAGTACATACTAGTGGGACCTTGTTGTTTGTTCTTACATTGCATTCCAACAAAATTTCTAAACGCACAGATACAAATATTTGACAGTAGAGTGACACTGAAGATATCAAATGTTTGATAGGTAGGAACAGTTAGTATGGAAAAATTTAACCGTCGTTTTAATCATAGACGTACATAATATTATAGACGAGGCATGTTGAGGCAAAAACTGTCCCCCACTTAACTTTTGTATCGAACGTCGAAAAAATCGTTCGAACAAGTGAAGGCTAATATAACGTAGGTATAGTTGATAAAAATAGCGCACTATGTACATATTATTATAATTTTATAGTGACGGGGTCGCAAGACTTTTTACTTATCTTTTGGTTTTTCGTGGGTCGCGACATAAAAATGATTGAGAAACGATGCCTTAGACATCAGAATATAAGTAGCAGAAGCCTATAATATTAGTATTTAGTGGACACGTGTCTGGAAACTGGCCACTGAGTTAAAAAATTAAAAATTTGCTAACCTTGTTTGCAAAAATATTAACACTTTTTGCTTTTATATCATTTTATTCATATTTTTTCACCTTTCAAGCATTTAATTCGGCCCTTCGTTATATTCATATTTCAGGGAATTTTCGACATCATTAACAAACATTACACTGCAAATTGTGGGTTTATTTGAATTAGCCGTTCATAAATTACTGTACAAATAAACCTCTGAATTCATCGGAATGATGAAGCTCTATTCCAAAACAACCAATATCCTAATCCCGCGTAGACACAGTTAATACCGTGTTGCTAATGGACCGCGGGAATCTTCGTTTTTCTATGGAAATGGCGTACGACGTATGGAAAACGACGATTGTCGAAAGAAAAACCGGGAGGTTTCATCGATGAAGAACAAAATGAAAGCTGCATGCACCTATAATTGTCTATTGTGTTATCCTACTAATATTATAGATGTGAAAGTTTGTGAGTATGGATGGATGCTTGTTACTCTTTCACGCGAAAAGTACTAAACGGATTTTGATGAAATATGGTATAGTAGTAGTTAAAGCTCTGGATTAAAACGTAGGCGTACTTTTTATCCCGGAAAAGTACAGTATTACCCCGGGATTCTCAATATTATAAGTACGCGGGCGGAGCCGCGTGAAACAGCTAGTATTAAATAAAACTGTACTAGATTTAAGATCTGAATTCTATAGCAATATGTTGTTGGTGCATCTTGTCAATAAAAAAAAATATATATTTTGTTAATTAGAATATTGATTGATCGAATGACGTGGTTCCAGTAACAAAATATTTTCGACCAATTCAATGTTATTTATCAAGTACCTAACTTAAAAAAAAAATTACCACAGTTAGGTAAAACCTTACACTAATTTTTAAACTATTACTACTTCTATTGGTCTCATGCATTCGATTTGATGAATTTAACGGCGACAATGACGTTGAGACTAGATCGATACTGCATTTTGATTTTTTTTAATTATACGAGAATTGGCATTCGGAACGTAGTAAAATACATTATGGAAATAACTGAACCGGCAAACATTACAGCCATTATAAAATTTTGTCGACTACAATAAACTTTTCTTGACAGGACTGTAGGGACCTATACCTTATTCCATCCTCATACCTTTAAAAGTTGAAACTGTAACAAATTCCATAACTTATAATATTATCTAACACTTTACATAATATTTTCTGCTTGAAGGAATATGATGACGTCACGATCTTCTACGATAGGTTGGATTGAGCTGAGGTTTGTAAAGGGGACACTTTGACAGAGATTAATAGAGCAGCATTATGAAGATCTTTATTCAGCTAAAAGTACATTAAATTAGAGAATGTAGTACACTAAGGTTGTAATGTTTCTTAATTACTTCAGGCTATTCTTCTGGTGCCTAACTCTGATACATTTACATATTACAGAAATATTTTTCAAGTGAAATTCCTTTAGGTGCGTTGAGAGTGAAGTTTCAAGGTCGCATCATGCGGTTTGCGTCACACTAGGATCACGATTTGGAGTTCTGAATGATGAATGAAGTTTTTTCATCCACGTGCACTCTGTACATCTAAATATCTTAAATTATGTACTGTGGGCCTAGCAGGAAAATTTGACAGTGGCATAAACGTAACGTAATCGAAGGAGAAGTGTATGAAAATCTGTCAAAATCATGACTGCACCCATACAAATTGCATTCGTTTACGTTACTTTTACGCCGCTGTCAAATGTCCCCGCTGGCCAACTGTAGGCTGCAGCCCAAGCGGGAACAATTGACAACTACGTGACTTGAATATGTGAATATGTGAATTGTATGGGCCCTGTCATAATTTTCATACAATTCTCTATCGATAACGTTACGATTATGTACTTGTCAATTGTTCGTGCTTAACTGCTTACCCCTCTGTACCTTAAATTGTATGTGCAAGTCGATAACAACGGAAAAGGTTGCGAAAATGTTTGTGATAAGGGTGCACAAACTTAAGGGCCCAACCAAACCACAAATATTTAGATAGAAGTGGAATATTATACTTGTTTTAAAATTGAAAGGCAAACGCGTTTGAATCACGCAATAATTTATCGCAAATAATATCGCAAAATGAGTAGCAAACAAACAAACTTACAGCTTCCATTAACTGACGAATTAAGTAAACTGTACAAATTACTATAAAGTAGAGTACAGACATTAGACAACGATAGATAAAAAATATTAATTGATACAGCTACATAATAATATTTTTTTCATAATAATGTTTCAGTAGTTTACAAAACTGATTTTGAGATTGAGCGTTTCTCCAAAATAAATTCGGTTGCCATAGATTTAGACGCTCGGACGCTCGATTGTTATTCTAATGCGATAGCGCATAATGTCGTCTAATTACAATGTATGAATATATTACAAAATATGTAGTTACATGTGTTTTATTTTTATATAATTGTTAATAAACATTCGCCTCGTCTATTCATAGCGAACATAAGCGAAAAGTACCTACAACAGCACAACTACTACTTTCTATTAGCACTCCTCTAACATATTCCCTTAGTAATGTAGGTACTTAGGTAAGTACCTACTAATTACAAACGAGATGTGTTTTGAGCTACAAAAAATCTCTGTAATCATTGCTCATCTACAAAAAAATACAATTGTAGTCTGTACTAAGTATAATTTATCTAAAATAGTCATCAGTTTATTAGATAGGTTTTAAAATCTATTTAAAAACACTCACTTGTCTTTCATCACTAGGTGAATGGAAAAACGAAAGATTTTCTTTATTTTTTTTTCCTCTATTTACATCCATGAACAACACATTTGCCAGTCGACGTCATGTTAATTTAATAAATATTAGTACGCGCGTGTCGCGCTCGACTGTCGACAACCCACTGCGAAAGGGATCCCCCGAGATGCAGCTAGCCCTAGCGGTAGGCATTTAGCGTGCGCAAGTACATCGAGTGACCTGCCGTTACTGCAAAATACAATAATGCCAACTTAACTACCGTTTGCTTCACCGGAAGTTTACGCATACCTAAGTCCATGCGCGCACTGGCAATAAAATTATCTCTGTCGCCCATTATTTGCATTCCGATTATTAGCTTTAGCGCACGCAAAATAGAGTTAACTTTTCCACAAAACATGATTGTTTTCCTATAGGAATCGGAAATATAGTCAGTATTTTACTCTATTTCGCGTGCGCTAAAGTCGAAAATCGGAATGCAAATGGTGGAGGTAGGGGATAATTTTGTTGACAGTGCGCGCACTGCTTAAATATTTAAAATATTGTAAAAAGCGATAAGAAAGAAATTATCCCTGACTATACACAGTACACACGTTTATTTCAAATGACATAATTTGTTACCAACGTTCTGTTTATCTTCCTGGCTGACCCTGGGAAACTATATGTCACAGAAAAGTTATCACCAATAAATCTAAAAATTTATTACACTTTGAGAAAACTCTTTTTCGGTCTCTCAATCCTCAAGTTTTGCTTTCCGTCACAATGTATTTCCTCGTTATAAATAAACAAGCGAACAGAACTAACACGTTATTGCGGTGCTTGCTTGCATTTCATGACATTATAGCCTCCTTTGTAAAATATGCAACATCTTTTTCTTGCATCATCTTTTATCATATCTTCAATAAGAGTATTATCACTATTAAGTAGGTTCAAATATATAAACGAGAAAGGCTCCAGTTTAGGTTAGAAGACATATTATTTTTGTTTGTAATTGAAAAATTGTATAAATAAATTCAAAATCTTTTTTTTTAAAAAATACACAGAACTTCTTGCACCTTTTCCACTTTAATAAGTATTTTACATTTATTTTAATATATTACACGACCGGTTTCGACAAAGTCAGCATCAGGTGATGAAACATGAATTTCCACCAAGATGCTGTAGATGCACAAGCAATAACATACAATCATAAATACATTGTAAAATCAATTGGGTATTTTCCTACATATAAAATTTTTGTTTTTTTTTAAATTAAGAAATATTTAGATATTACAACTTGATAAAAGTTAAAAGAATTAGGATTTTTATGAAGATGGTAGACTCCACTGCAGTATTCCTAGGTATAACACTAGATTGTAAATTACAGTTACCTCATATTGCTAATCTAGCAATTAGACTCAGATCTGCAGCATAGTCAGAAAAATTAGAGAAATTTCAGATGAAGAAACGGCAGCCTGGTTTATTTCAGCTACTTTCTAGTAGAATGACTTATGGCATACTTTTATGGAGAAAATGCCGAAATAAATTCAATATTTGTGCTGCAGAAGCGAGCTATTCGTGCTATTTATAAAATGTCCCCTTTTGAATCTCTGAGAGAAAAGTTTAAAGAAATAGGTGTACTGACTGTCGCTTCTCAGTATATGTTGGATAATTTATTATACGTCAGAAAAAACCTAAACAATTTCAAGAAGAAAAGTGATAATCATTGTATAAGCACTTGAAATAAGCATAAGCTAGATGTATCAGTGACAAGACTTAGCAAAGTAAGTAAATCTTTTAAGGGTCAATGTATACGCCTATACAATAGGATCTCAGAAAACGTTCAAAACCATTCTATTAATAAATTTTAAAAAGTAGTCAAAGAAAGTTTGTGTGCTAAAGCTTGGCAAGAAGATGCATCCCTGCAAGGCTGTCTCTATGTACTTGTCTACTTTTGACTTTATATTTAACATAGATTTAAGTTTGCAATGTAAAATACATATTTCTTTTAAAGGAACAATTTCTCATCTTTTTGTGATGAAAGCTACCGGTGGTAGCTTTTTTTTCTGTCGACTTTCCGAAAAAAGCTTGTTAAGTTCCATTTGAAAATAAAAAATTCTATTGGGCTTCACTCAAGGGTGATAAACGACAGGAATAAAAATACCGCACTAAAACAATTTCCATCAAAAACAAACTTTTATATACGGCACACTAAAATGTAACCGTTGCAGTATAAAAGTAGGTAAATAAATTTTTAGGTGGATCTTCTGAATCTTTTAGACTGTATATTGCGGAAATTATTTTTTCATTTCAGGCTTTAAAATATTTATTATGGGGCGATGCGGAGGGGTACCCTAGCCGGGAAAAAACGTCCGTAACGTAAGATTTTTATGTATAGTCTTTATTATTTTCTTTATACCTCGAATAGAACTTAAAATAATATTTTTTTATAATAAGGAACATCGTTCCTGTCCGGTGTCCCACGACACCATACGTTTTTTTTATCGAAAAAATTCTTGTACGTATAGCTCTAGCACCGGCGAATGTCAGCCATGTTGACGTAAGCCTAACGTTGACACCGATATAATTTCAAACGCCGAGTCAGACAAATCTATTGTCAATGATGTCAAAGCACGAAGCGACCGGCAGCCAGCCCCGTGAACGAAAGTCCTGGCTTGAAAAAACTCACGTCCCGCTCGCCGCGCGCACTCCTCGCATATGTCTAGCCACGCACACATACCTGCGAGCTGTCATTCGTGTAAGTTGAATGATGGTTCTATACGTTACTAACACATATTCTTTGCTGGTGCCGTAAAAAATACTGGGAACCGGACACACGGTATTATATTATATTCATAATATATAGAGCACACACTTGGGCACTATAAAATCACCAGGCAAGCTACGCAGGAGTATCTTGCCTGGTTTCAATGAAACCGGCCATCGTCACCGTAATCGGTGTAGGGAGCTATTACTATGATATACATAGCTCATTATATAATATATGGCATGGCTCCCCGGGCGGCCGGTGCCGGCGCCCGGCCGGTGCCGTGCCTTCAAGTGGATTTATGTAGGTCGGTTAGACTAAATTGTAAAATATTGATGATAAGATTAAGAGCAAAGTACCTATTATCTACTTTCTTTTTAAGTTTAACAACTGGGTCTTGTGACGTCAATTTTAAGTTTATTAAACATCTCCTTAAAATGTAGCGTGCTCAATTTAATGACAATGGTCCCTTGTTCCATAAGAAGATAGGACAACAAAGGCTCAACAGCCAAATAATTACTTGGTTCTCCAGACACAATCGTTAAACGCCCAGATTTCTCGGTTCAAACATTTGCCTTATAAGGGAGTCTGAAGTGTCTAACATTGTTGCCTGTTTTTAGGTTCGTACGGTCTATAAATACAACCAATACGACATATATATGTGCATGTCATTTCATTTGATTTTCAGCTTATTAGCGCCGAGTTCTGCTTTCAATGCTCTGAATTTTTCCCGGCCTACCGGATTCCGGACAATATAGTTCTAGCCTAAGGTCAAAAAGCGTGGGCGCACAATACTTTCACACTTTCCACATTTCTTTAAAATTTATAATAAATTTAAGTCCCCCGCTGAGTCTGTATGTCTGTATGTTCGCGATAATCTCAAAAACTACTGAAAGAATTTTCATGCAGTTTACTGACAGAGTAGTTCCTTAGGAAGGTTTAGGTCGATAATAATTTGTTAAGGTTTTGTGGAAATTGTTTGATTTATGACGATAATTGTTAAAGATGTCGAAAAAATCAAGTCGCCTGGGAACTTTTATCGAAAAGGCTGCCTAACCTAACCCGTTGGAGATAATTTATAATAAAACAGTGTATGGCGGGATTGTTTCTCTTCTAAATGTCTACAAAAAAGTTCGCGATTGCATTTAATAATATTATGTCTATCTTTAAAGGATAGGTTACTATACCCATTCAAAGTTTTAAAAAAACTTTGCAGGTATATATATGCTATAGAAGTTTTTTTGCCCCGAACACTCTCCCACGCGGGTGAAGCTGCGGGCAAAAGCTAGTTGTTTAATAATAATCCGAATCAAGTCAAAATATTTATTCAAAATTCTTCTTCTTCTTATACACATTCTGAAATTTCTACATTATGCGTACCACCAGTTCGGGAACTAGCCCGCCGAGAAGAACCGGCGTATGAAACTTCCACGGGGCCATCTTTTAGCAAAGAGATTCTCCATTGTCTTAATATCTGATTTAAATAAGCATTTGGAACGTATTCCAATTCGTTAATACAACCCGTTACCAGTAGGTATTCTGCTCAATAAAAGCAGTAGACGAAGAAGCCAAATCCTTGGCTGGGTTAAAAAATAAAAAGTTTAGTAGCACCCTAGCCATATGTCTCTTACAGTCGCATCATTTTGCTATTTATTCCCGAGCACTGAAAACAATTATATTGGTTTATTGGCTTTACTAGATATATGTAAGTAGTGAAGAAGGCACGGCACCGGCCGGGCGCCGGCACCGGCCGCCCGGGGAGCCATGCCATATAATATTATATAATGAGATATGTATATAATAGTAATAGCTCCCTACACCGATTACGGTGACGATGGCCGGTTTCATTGAAACCAGGCAAGCTACTCCTGCGTAGCTTGCCTGGTGATTTTATAGTGCCCAAGTGTGTGCTCTATATATTATGAATATAATATAATACAGTGTGTCCGGTTCCCAGTATATTTTATTAACAATAAAATATCCTGGAAACCTTAACTTAACATTGTTGCCTGTTTTTAGGTTCGTACGGTCTATAAATACAACCAATATGACATATATACTAAGGCGGGTCAATAAGTCCGTGACTTTTTGAATTTCTAACCTCCTTACTGTAAAAGCAACACTACTCCTGTCAACAGGCATCTGTCAGTTGACTCCTTTCAAAATTTGAACTTGCTGCGTCAGTTAGTTTGTGTTTTACAGCTATCTTTATCAGACTATCCAGTAACTTAAGGAAACAATGGAAAAAAGTGAATTTCGTGTGCTTATTAAGCATTATTTTTTGCGAAAAAAAAACATTACCGAGACCAAGGCTAAGCTTGATAAATACTATGGGGACTCTGCACCATCGATTTAAATGGTAAAAAAGTGGTTTACTGAATTTCGTTGTGGCCTTACAAGCACTGAAGATGCCGAACGTCCTGGACGCCCAGTTGAGGTCTCTACACCCGAAACAATCGAAAAAATTCGATATGGTGTTGGCCGCCGAAGATTGAAAGTGCAAGAGATTGTGGAAACCATAGGCATCTCGCATGGCTCAGTGGTTTCAATTTTGAATGATCACTTGGGCATGAGAAAGCTTTCCGCAAGATGGGTGCCGCGTTTGCTCACAGTCGACCACAAACGCAATCGTGTAACAACTTTACAGGAAGGTTTGGCGTTGTTTAATCACAATATGGAGGAGTTTTTTAACCGTGGACGAAACATGGATCCATCACAATACACCAGAGACCAAACAACAGTCAAAACAGTGTGTTTCTAAGGGTGAATCGGCGCCAAAGAAGGCCAAGGTGGGTTTGTCAGCCAATAAAGTTATGGCGACAGTTTTTTGGGATGCACGTGGGATTATCCACATTGACTATCTTCAAAAGGGAAGAACAATTAATGGGGAATATTATGCCAACTTATTGGACCGCTTCAATGAGGATTTGAAAAAAAACCGACCTCATTTGGCCAAGAAAAAAGTTCTTTTTCACTAAGACAATGCAAGGGTGCACACATGTGCAGTTGCCATGGCAAAAATCCATGAATTGGGCTATGAATTGCTCCCACATCCACCCTATTCTCAAGATTTGGCTCCGAGTGACTACTTCTTGTTCCCAAACCTGAAAAAATGGCTCGGTGGAAAAAGATTTGACTCCAATGACGAAGTCATCTCGCAAACAAAGGCCTATTTTGATGACCTCGACAAATCATATTTTTTGGAAGGGATAAAAAAATTGGAGAAGCGTTGGACAAAGTGTATAGAGCTCAAGGGGGACTACGTTGAAAAATAAAATGATTTATTTATCAAAATATCTGTGTTTTATTCCAAAAGTCACGGACTTATTGACCCGCCCTCGTATGTACGAGTACATGTCGGCGGGCGCTAAAGAAGTGGAGATTCGTACATCGATGAGCGCATGAATAGTTATTACGAGCATTAGCGCGCATATTACCTCAGATTATTAAGAGTATTTGCAAAGCTTTTATTCTACAGTAATACACAGATTTGGTAACCACTACTTAATCTGTCTATACTGTATTCGAGTAGAAGATTCTATACTGTCGCTTAAAACTGTTCAATTGTTTATTCTAAATTTCAATTCTTTAACCTTTTTCTTGTCATTTTGCTAATTTTTCCACTGTAACCATTAACTGTACATATTATAATGAGGCTGGCTTTTGCTTTTAAAGTAAAAGGTGACTTCACTACTTACATATAGCTAGTAAAGCCAATAAACCAATATAATTGTTTTCAGTGCTCGGGAATAAATAGCAAAATGATGCGACTGTAAGAGACATATGGCTAGGGTGCTATTAAACTTTTTATTTTTAAACCCAGCCAAGGATTTGGCTTCTTCGTCTACTGCTTTTATTGAGCAGAATACCTACTGGTACGGGTTGTATTAACGAATTGGAATACGTTCCAAATGCTTATTTAAATCAGATATTAAGACAATGGAGAATCTCTTTGCTAAAAGATGGCCCCGTGGAAGTTTCATACGCCGGTTCTTCTCGGCGGGCTAGTTCCCGAACTGGTGGTAGGCATAATGTAGAAATTTCAGAATGTGTATAAGAAGAAGAAGAATTTTGAATAAATATTTTGACTTGATTCGGATTATTATTAAACAACTAGCTTTTGCCCGCAGCTTCACCCGCGTGGGAGAGTGTTCGGGGCAAAAAAACTTCTATAGCATATATATACCTGCAAAGTTTTTTTAAAACTTTGAATGGGTATAGTAACCTATCCTTTAAAGATAGACATAATATTATTAAATGCAATCGCGAACTTTTTTGTAGACATTTAGAAGAGAAACAATCCCGCCATACACTGTTTTATTATAAATTATCTCCAACGGGTTAGGTTAGGCAGCGTTTTCGATAAAAGCTCCTAGACGGCTTGATTTTGTTTTGACATCTTCAACAATTATCGCCATAAATCAAACAATTTCCACAAAACCTTAACAAATTATTATCGACCTAAACCTTCCTAAGGAACTACTCTGTCAGTAAACTGCATGAAAATTTCTTCAGTAGTTTTTGAGATTATCGCGAACATACAGACATACAGACTCAGCGGGGGATTTAAATTTATTATAAATTTTAGAGAAATGTGCAAAGTGTGCGTATTGTGCGCCCACGCTTTTTGACCTTAGGCTAGAACTATATTGCCCGGAATCCGGTAGGCCGGGAAAAATTCAGAGCATTGGAAGCAGAACTCGGCGCTAATAAGCTGAAAATCAAAGTGTCGAGCGTCAAACTGTCCCTTATCTCTTTAACCTTTCAAAAATAGTGTGCCATATTTCTCATTTGACGAAAGTATCTACTAAGGAAGGATTTTTCAAAATTCAACCCCCCGAGGTGGTTAAATAGGGGACAAAAGTTTGTATGATTTTTTTGTGGACATGTTTTGCATGAAATTGAGTACGGAAAAATAAGGAGTTACGTATTTTGGCATTTTTCAATATTCAATCCCTAAGAAAGTAAAATATGGTATGAAAGTTTTAAATAATTTTAAAGATATCGTTTAAAACCCAATTTAACGCGGGCGAAGTCGCGGGCAAATGCTATTTATATTTTTTGCAGGCACTATCAAACTCTATAACTCTATTGAGTTCATCTCTCGTTTCTCATCGTTTCTAAAAAAACGATTTCGGTCGCTCGTTTTCTTTCGATTTATTTTGCAACTACCACGGAAAAAACTAATCATTTTTCGGGTTAATATATTATAACCTATGACAGTCACAAATAATGTGACTGTCTGTTGGTAAAATAATTAAAAATATAGGTTGTAGTAGATCCAGAGATTACCCCTGCCCCTTACAATCTTCTTAAGTCACAAATTCACAAAGAAACAAACTTTAACTCCTTA
Organism: Phengaris arion; assembly: GCA_963565745.1. Classification (NCBI taxonomy): domain Eukaryota; kingdom Metazoa; phylum Arthropoda; class Insecta; order Lepidoptera; family Lycaenidae; genus Phengaris; species Phengaris arion. The sequence continues at coordinate 12,546,531 of OY751445.1, read as the reverse complement.
TAATATTAGCTTTACCTTTTTACAATATTAGTATATAGTATATAGACTTTGATCTTAAAAATATTTGGGATTGTGGTAACCCATCCTAGTTGAATCCATGACCGGCGTTGCTTAACATGAGTTAGCGCTACGACCATAATTATAGAACTTCTCACTTACTCCTGGTATTAATATAAATTAATGATTAGGTAATACCTACGTAAAGTTTCGGCCAGTTCAAGTAATCAGTTATTCTATAGCTTTTTATATGTTATATTCTTTAGGCTGACATAACTTTTATTTAAATGAACCGATTAAATTAAACTAACACTAAAATTTTAGCAGGGCAAACCAAAACGCATTAGTGAAAACCGCATTCAAATTGGTTAAGCCGTTGATTTTGTACGCGCAAAAACATATATCGCAGGAACCGTACTTTTTCCGCAATAAAAAGTATGCCTATGTGTTAATCCAAAGTCTAAACTAACTACCATACCAAATTTCATCTAAATCCGTTCAGAACATTCTGAGATTAGCGCGTACAAACGTACAGACAAACAGATAAACAGACAAACAATTCTAAAAAAAAAATTCTAAAAATCATTGTTTTAGGTTCTGTACCGTTCATAAAGCCCCCCAGTAATAATTTTTCTTATTTATCTTCGATGTACAGACAGCGACCAGTTACAAATTTATTATATGTATAGATAAGGATAGGATTACTAACTACTATGCTCGCGAATACTCGTTCGTATACGAAGCGGTCTAATTACTGTTGCTGGTTTGATTTGAATTATTGTTTCGGGCTTAAGGCGGAGGAAGCTTGCATTGTTTTTGAATTTGTAGACTGCTTTTCGACACTTAAAATAATATTAGCTAACGTCAGACTTAGTTCTCTCTTTACTACATAAATAAATAATAACTACACCTACGTCTATTATATACACCTAAATTTATTACCTAGTACCTACACCTAAAGGTAACAAACAACCTACGCCTATCGCCTATAAAAATAACTGCCCACACCGATTTCGGTGACGGTGGCTGGTTTTATTGAAATATACACAGGAGTAATTTTGTAGTGCCCAAGTGTGTGCGCAGTACACAAGAGCACTCACTCTTCCTTACTGTCATAATCCAGTGGGACGGATGACCGACACGACTGGCGAGAGATAAGGCGCAGGTCCGACTTTTTACAAGCCCATCCGACGCATGAATCATCTTTCTTGTCAGACTATCAGGTGATCAGCCTGCATCGTCCTAACCAAACTTGGAAACAACATTTTTTGTTGTTCCAATGCGGGTATCGAACCCACGACCTCCGAGTCGAGAGCCAAGCTCTAACCACTAGACCACGGAGGCTGTTACATCTATACCGTGTGTACGCCTATCGCCTATAGGTTGTAGGGGTTGTTAGGTACCTGTGTTGTTACTCCTACAACATATAGGCGTAGGTGATAATATTTAGTAGTAGGCATGTTGGTGCATGCACTAGGCTTGGTCTAACCTGCAGGTCACCAAGATGCACGTTGTTCTAAATAGGTAGGTAATTGAATTACAAACAATCAGAATACATCTATTACTCTCTTAGAAAGTAAACATCATTTTTTTAAATATAATTTGTAATAAAATTGTAGTAATAAATTATAAAGTTGATAACATTCCACGACGTAAATGAATGTTGCTTTAATCAACAAGTAATAATCATTATATCAATAATCAGTTTTAAGCATTATTCACTCTGTAAATTATGTTGTTAATGAATTAAGGCGTTAAGAATTAATTATTATTATACTGTCAAAAATAATTTCTCTTTAAAATTTTCAAGCGCTTAAATTTATTAAGCAATGCTAATTCTTGCATTTTTAACATTGTAAAAATATTTATTCGAATATTTTTTGTTGAATGGAATTTCGTATTACGCCGGTTTTTGCTCAAGTTTTCGGCTGCAGCAGGATGCTTGTAATGAATGGCTCTGAGAGCGAATTTGTGTTGTAAATTAGACAACTGTCAGCTTCGGACTTTTTATTCAGGATTTTTTTTTTCAGTTTTATATCGATATAAAACTGGGCTTCTTGTTTGCAGGCTGTCCGCATTCTATCATTTCATACATATTTTTCTAATCACGCGGGCGATCCGCGATTGCGGATTGTAACATTTCATCATCCGCGTGCGTACGAGACCATTGAGTTGGTAAAAAGTACTAGGTCCATGCACGAGACCCACGTGCCCAGATGTATATGGAAACCTGCGTGACAGGAAAAAGGCCCAAGTTTATATAGAAGTGCAACATGACGATTTTGCTTTTGTTTTGTGACGTCCTTATTGAATTATCATCATCATAATAATGTGTAACCAGAAAATAAACGTGATTGACACTAATGATATGTGTAATTCCTATTTATTTTCACGTCAGTGTAATTATATTTAACATGCATTTCGCATTAGCACGAGCCTAATACACTTGGATGTTAGGGTTACATGATTGATGATCATAAATTACCCTGAAAATGTCTTCCTAATCTAAATTAGAGTCGTGTGATGTGGTTTATGAGAATCGTAATCTACTAATTATTATTAGGGACTGATTTTTATACCTATACTGACCCGTCAAATGTTGTTTTGCCATTGTATGTATTTTTAATGCCACATTATATCAAAATAAAACAAAATCTCGAAAGAAAAATATTTAGGGGTTGCACCCTTATCATTTAATGGAAATTTAATTGAAAAAATAGATTACGACCGATTCTCCGACCTATCGAATATGCAAAATATTTTCATAAGGTTTCGGAATAACGTGTCCCCGAAAGCTATGACACGAGAATTTTATTTATATATTAGATTAGAAAGTAACTGACCCGGAAACATGTTGTTTAAAAAAAGCCTATTCTCAGCTATAAAGTACACTAGCTTTTATCCGTGGGTCCGCACGCGTAAATACAGTATCCCACGGGAACACTGTCTTTTTTTCAGGATAAAAAGTAGTCTATGTGGTAGTCCAGAGCTCAAACAACTACTATAGAAAACTTTATCAAAATCTGTCCAATAGTTTTTGCGTGAAAGAGGAATAAACATCCATCCATACATCCTCACAAACTTTCAATTTACAATAGTAGTAGGATGTATAAATTTTAATAAAAATCTGTCAGGCCATTTTGGAGGAGTTCCTTAACGAACACGAACATGATGCAAGTTTATAATAAATATGTTATAGAGATAAGATATATCTGATACAATAATTATAATAACACATTATACAGTAATAATTTTTATATTATAAATATTGATAATTTATAATACGTGAAGTGAAAACTTAATACCCCTTTTTACGAAAATATGCAATCAGAGGAGTATGAAATTTGGAACAGTTAAAGTTTATGTGGAGGAAGGTGTGCAAAAAGCTGTAATTTTTTTTAATCGATGCTTAGAAATTCATAATTTTAATAAAATAAAGTTACACACTGCCTCACACTATCATGCTTTTGTATAATCCTTCTTTCGCATTCCAAATACCAACAACATATTTTACATTATCACAATTTTTTATTGCGTAGGTATCCAAGATTGCCTCTTGCCTCTTGCGAACACGAAAATATGAGTTATTGTAGAATTTCAACCGCTAGCCAAAATTCTGGTACATATTTGATAGATAATGGATGTTGACCAAGACTTTGTGCGCGTTAAAAATCCCGCAGGAACCTTACACTTTACTGGGACAAAAAGTAGCCTGTTTTTTCCCCGTGGTCTATTCTACATCTATGCCAAATTTCATCAAAATCAGTCTAGTAGTTTCGGAGCTTTTGTAATTTCTAATAAATTGATAGTTTCTTAAATATTATATTAGGTCCTTACGTATGAATTTGGCGTTTTGTCGTACTGGCCACTTTGATGTCAAATATATTTTCTTTGGTGAGGAATTCCAATTTAAAATTTATACCGCTATTTACTCATGCATTTGTGTTTCAAAAACCGTGATTCATTTGTTTTTTCCTCTTTTGGTTTTTTCTTTGCGTCACTCTGTTTACAAAATGGAAAACCTTAAATATCGTATTATTTTCGAGTACGAGTTTCACCGTGGCACTAGTGCTGCAGAAACGGCTCGAAGGATTAATTATGTGTATACGGGTACCCCATGAATTGAGTGCAGCAAACTGATAAACGCGTGTCGACTGCTGCGTTACATTACTCAACCGGCACAATAATGAAGGGATTTTAAATCGAATCATTACCTGTGATAAAAATTGGATCCTCTACGATAATCGGAAACGCTCATCGCAATGGCTGAATCCTAGCGAACCAGCCAAAGCCTGCGCCAAGCAAAAATTGACTCAGAAAAGTTACTTGTGAGCGTTTGATGGACCAGTGCCGGTGTCGTTCACTACAGCTTTCTTAAATCTGGCCAGACAATTACGGCAGGTGTCTATTGCCAGCAACTGCAAATCATGATGGAAAAGCACTGCTGCTTCAGGACAACGCTAGACTAGACACTGCACAACAGACGCTACCAAATTAGAGGAGCTTCAATTGGAATGTCTAAGACATCCACCGTACTCCCCGGACCATGCTCCAACAGATTAGCATTTTTTTTGAATTTTGGATAACTTCTTGCAAGGGAAAAAAATTCAACTCCGATGGGGCAATCCAAAGCGCCTTCAAAGATTTTATTGATTCCTGTCTGAATGGTTGTTTTAGTAAAGGAATCAATGAACTACCTATGAGATGGCAAAAGTGCATAGATAGCAATGGTATATACATTGATTAAATAAATATATTATTGTTCTCCCTGTATATGAGTCCTCCCGTGACCACGGCTGCTGGAAAGTAGCCGAAACGTCGGGAAAAAGAAAAGTGCACCGCGACACAATCCGTAAGTGTTTAAAACAATTAACAATATTCGCGTAAACCTAAGAAATCACTAAATATATTATGTTTAAAAAATCGACTTTATGTTCCTCCTTTACAAAACGCCAATTTCATATATTGTAATGACCTAATATTATTTAAATTATAGACTATACATTACTCTTAAAGGATTTTCATTTTCATTTAGATTTTCAGTTCATTTTCGATATAAAATATTTTCCGCAAAACAATATTACTTTAAGTATAAATTTATTAACTTGGCAGCCTTAAACCAATGTGTAACTTAAATAAAATAAAAAAACTATAAATTAATTTCATATAAAGGTTCCGGTCTACGAGTTTTTCTTTCAAAAATCCAATATTGTATCACTTTATTACTTAAATTGGGATTTGATACAAAAATATAAAGTTGTGACTTTATTGTGAACTGTGGTTCAACTTCATACTTTTGCCCCGGAATGCCTCAGGGAACTCTTTTGAAGCCGGGAGGTAGTTTGACAATCTGTTAGTGCCAGTAACAGATTTATTCAAACTAAAATTACTTTTTGGTCACTAAACATACACTACCTGCTACAAATACGCCTGTAAAATTTATTTCAAGGAACATTTATAGTTTCGCTCTGTCCGCCTGTCTATTTTTTTATGAAATCGGGGGGCAAACAAGCAGACGGTCACCTGATGGAAATCGATTGCCGTTGCCGATGGCAACATCGGAGGAGTCGCAAGTACATTGCCGGCTTTTTAAAAAGGAGTACATTTGAAGGTTGCATTGGTCCAGAAATGGCGCTGGCGACAGTTGATTCCAGAGTTGATTTGTCCACGCTACGCATTTCCCGGAGTCAAAACGTGGATGTGGAGTGGATGGATGCCAATCATCAAGATTATTAGGATGGAAGTTTTGTCACGTGGAACGGTGGGGTGGTGAAAAGTTGCAGCAGATATACCCAAGTCCTAACAATTCCTCGGAGCACTTCCCATTATATAACTGATAGAAGATGCAGTGCGAGGCTACATAGAGATGTAGCAGTAGTACCCTTGGCGCTACGTAGAGACGTAGCGCCATGGGGTCGAGCCTATTTAAAATACTTTGGCAGTTGAGAATTTTAGCGCCCTTCGTTGGATGGAAGGGAGAAGCTTGTATTTTGTACAGATATGAGAACAATATTATGATATTGTGTTTAATAAAATATATTTTTATTTTATTCCATGTGTAGCGAAAGGCTTATATAAATAAGGCGCAGGGTTATAGAGTTTTAGGCGCTGGGCCGCAGTGAAGTACTTCATCGACTATTTTAGAACACGAAGCGCCTTGAAGGCTAACTTAAAAAGACCTAAATGACATCGGAACTGAAGGTTTCTCGATATGTCAACACCAGCACGCTTAGCATGACAACCATAGAAATACGTTTTGTCGTTAAAAAAATAGACATACTCATAGTTAATATGGACAAAATGACAGCTTTCCCTTACATAAAACTGTCATTTTATTTATTCTTTCGTAGAAAGACATAATTTCTATGTTGGTTATGCTAAGCGTGCAAGTATTCCAATACTGGCTAAGGAAGTTACGTGGGTGCTTTCAAAACGAGAATGTACGACCGTCGGTAGCTTTTGGCGGTCCATCGTCCATCTGTTCATCCTTGCCAACTTCTGTAATTGTTGACGCTTAAGAATGCTAAAAGCTATCTTTTAGCTGTTACATATATCAACAGTAAGATGTAACTGTCAATGTCATTATTGACATTGACAGATGTCATGAAGTAAAGCCTATCGAGTTTTTTTTAGTTTATTTTAGTTGGCCAAAAGGCTATACATAGTGTAGACGTATATATTGTGTTAAGCATATCTCATTACATATTGTAATACGTATCTGTGGTAAGCACCAATAAAGGAGAGCATAAGAATTGCTGCTGTATTATTATTATCATCACCACTCAAGCGTGAGAAGTACTTGCATATCAAGAGGTCACAGCCCGATACATTAGCATTCTTAAGCAGGTAGACCGTTGTTCATAATTTGTTCGTATTATGTTATTTTAAGTAGGTACTTGGGTTATCGTGCCTTGCTCGAAGTTGTAATAAATTTAAATAAATAATATGAATTCGAACCCACCACATTCCAAACTATCGAACAATATTTAAATATATACGCATACCAAACTGCCAATCGGACTGACATAATAGACTCGAAATTTGATATATTGTTGCACGACAAAAAAAAAATTATATAGACCTAGCTAGATCGAGTTTTCTCCCCTTAAACTCCCTGTATACTAAACATGATAATACTTGCAGACGTTTTCGAGAGATTGTCTCGTTTGAAGTATAAGATGATATCAAACTGACATATCATTGACAATTGGATTGTGATTGCATGCCGTCATTATAATAAAAATAAACTATGAGAACACTCTACCTGCTTGTAAATTAGATTCACTTAGTACCTAGTTACTATCAATTAAGGGAAACGAAAGACTTTTTCCGTCATACTATTTTCATATACAAAATTCTATATTCATCGTTCTACACCTCCAACGTTTACACGACATCACATCGGAACAATTTATTTCCTTCCAAGATATTGATGATCCGAACATGATCAGAATGGCACATAGTCGGCTGCACAAGCCCGTATCATAATAATATATCATCGAATGCACACAAAGAATTTACACCCCCGTGTCCAAGTGCTTATTGCATTTTGTCAGGCAATATATCAAGTCGCAGTGGTTGTAATCCGGAAATATTTTGTTGTTTTAATTTCATAACTTCCCTCAGTTTTGGCAGATTATGTATTATTAGATTAAATGTAATTATGATAAAAGCCTGTTTGAAAATGACTAGCTAGTTATTTACACCATAAAACCTTAATAGTAAATACCATACCTAAACTGAAAGATATTTTATTGAAAAGTTGTGGGATCTTACATACCATTTAAATTTATCTTTATATATAAATGAAGACGCTTCATTTTCTGTTCACTTAGATCTTTTAAACTACAGTTTTATTTAATGTACATTGCACCCGTGCGAAGCTGAAGCGGGCCGCTAGTTTTGTAATAAATTACCGTTTTATTATAGTTATTATTTATAGTGTAATGTTAATTTCAGTTACAATACTGCAATTGCAGTATTGTAACTGAAATCACATGTAGTGTTTATGTTGACGAAATTAATTTTAAGGGTAAATGAAGTGTAACAACAACGTAACAACTTTAAGTTAATAATATACATATAATAGCTCCCCACACCGATTTTGGTGACGGTGGCCAGCTACGCAGGAGTTATTTTATAGTGCTCAAGTGTGTGCGGTGTACACAAGAGCACTCTCCTCCTCCTCCTCTCCTCTTCCTTTGCTCTCGTAACCCAGTGGGACGGCTGGCCGATACGACTGGCGAGAGATCGGGTGAAGGACTTTTGCCCATCCGACGCATGAATTCTTTCATGTCAGACAATCAGTTGATCAGCTTGCATTGTTCTAACCAGACTTGAAATACACATTTTTTGTTATTCCAACGCGAGCACAAAATCGGTCACCGGCTTAGAGCAGTTGGTTTAATGCTCTAAGGTCACCGATGACCCCACAGCGTTTAAAACAATACCAGTATTTTAAACATCTAGCCGCATGCGGTTTTAATTGCTCTCCTGCATAACTTGCAGCATAACCTGCATAACTATGCATAACATAACTCAATGAGAAACGAACATTCCCGAACCGTGAATATGTAAATCATGGAAAATCATATCGCATAAAATTGAATGATGATTTTAATTTCGCTGCAAAAGAACATGCTTGGCTTTGCGCCAGTCCCACGAGCAAAGTGCTTATTGCGGGCCTCAAACGAAATTTGGCCTTTGTTGATGAGGTAGCTCTCGCCCACGGAGATAGATTCCACATTTAATCCATTCAAGGACTGATGACGCAAAAGCGCATATTTTAAATTTTTGTGCGAAAACACGTGTCTTTGTTGTCTTTTGAAGCGCAACCCGGTATTTGTGAATGTTTATTTATTTTGTACTGTACTACTATTTACGTTGTATACTTTACTAGCATAGTACACATTCTTAAATGTAGGGACTTGAGGGAGTGTTGAGAAATCCAATATTTATGTAAGTTGAAAGTAGGCTATATACTAGATGTCACGTATGTATGAAAAAAAAGAGAGAGAGAGAGAGAGATGGGATGTAGTATATATTATATATTAATTAAATGAACATTTAGTGTAAACTGGTACTATTATAGCTATTATGGAGTTTCACAAATTGTATCAAGAATTATTATGAAAATAATTTCTCGGCAAACCTCCTGGCCGGGCACTTCGCCCCGGGCGCGGATTGAAATATACAGTGAAGGAATGTAAAGACTGTAATTGTAACGGTAAACGATATGAATAGAATAGAAATAAACATGTAATGTAAAGATGAGATGTAGAAGTAAAATAGCACAATAAATATAAAAATAAATATAAATGAAATAGTAAATGTAGATGCTAACAAAAAAGAAAATGTACAGACAGAGTAGATAAGAGTCTATAGATAAGTAAGTAAAGTGAAATGTAAAGTAGGAACTGTTATAGAAAATAAGAAAATGAGTGTAATAATGGTAATAAAAAATGGTAATAGTAATGTACAGAAATGTGTTTTTAGAAAATAAATAGTGAGAAGTAAATGTTTTAAAAGCAAGAATGGTAATAAATAATAATAATAAAATAAAAAATGTGGAATTGACAAATAAACATAAACAAAATATAAGTATAAGAAAATAAGATAGTAGAAGAAAAACTGTAATAGTAGATACGTGAATATGTGATTGGAATGTAGAATTGTGAAACTAAAATGCGGAACTGAGTAGCAACATAATGTAAAGAAAGTAGAAGGAAATTGGGATAAAAGATAAAATTAATGTAAAGCATCACAATGTAACATTGTTTTTAGTGGATAATAATAAAAACGAATGTAAAACAGGACCAGTAGAAAATAAGTATAGTAGAAAACACAAAAATTATAATTAGAAAATAAATAAAATATACATGTCATAATCAGATGAAAGTAACAATTATTTTAAATTTTTTTTAAATATTTTAAATTTTAAATATTTTAAATTTTTGTGCGAAAACACGTGTCTTTGTTGTCTTTTGAAGCGCAACCCGGTATTTGTGAATGTTTATTTATTTTGTACTGTACTACTATTTACGTTGTATACTTTACTAGCATAGTACACATTCTTAAATGTAGGGACTTGAGGGAGTGTTGAGAAATCCAATATTTATGTAAGTTGAAAGTAGGCTATATACTAGATGTCACGTATGTATGAAAAAAGAGAGAGAGAGAGAGAGAGATGGGATGTAGTATATATTATATATTAATTAAATGAACATTTAGTGTAAACTGGTACTATTATAGCTATTATGGAGTTTCACAAATTGTATCAAGAATTATTATGAAAATAATTTCTCGGCAAACCTCCTGGCCGGGCACTTCGCCCCGGGCGCGGATTGAAATATACAGTGAAGGAATGTAAAGACTGTAATTGTAACGGTAAACGATATGAATAGAATAGAAATAAACATGTAATGTAAAGATGAGATGTAGAAGTAAAATAGCACAATAAATATAAAAATAAATATAAATGAAATAGTAAATGTAGATGCTAACAAAAAAGAAAATGTACAGACAGAGTAGATAAGAGTCTATAGATAAGTAAGTAAAGTGAAATGTAAAGTAGGAACTGTTATAGAAAATAAGAAAATGAGTGTAATAATGGTAATAAAAAATGGTAATAGTAATGTACAGAAATGTGTTTTTAGAAAATAAATAGTGAGAAGTAAATGTTTTAAAAGCAAGAATGGTAATAAATAATAATAATAAAATAAAAAATGTGGAATTGACAAATAAACATAAACAAAATATAAGTATAAGAAAATAAGATAGTAGAAGAAAAACTGTAATAGTAGATACGTGAATATGTGATTGGAATGTAGAATTGTGAAACTAAAATGCGGAACTGAGTAGCAACATAATGTAAAGAAAGTAGAAGGAAATTGGGATAAAAGATAAAATTAATGTAAAGCATCACAATGTAACATTGTTTTTAGTGGATAATAATAAAAACGAATGTAAAACAGGACCAGTAGAAAATAAGTATAGTAGAAAACACAAAAATTATAATTAGAAAATAAATAAAATATACATGTCATAATCAGATGAAAGTAACAATTGTCCTGACCTCGCTGTTGGGGAAACAATTAGGCCCAGAAATGGGCCCAAGTTTAAAAAAAAAAAAAATTGTGACTTTTATACACTAAGGAGGCTTTCAACTATCAACACGCAATAGGTTTTCTTCGAATTACTTCAAAAGTTGTAGTCCGATTTCGCTCAAAATAATTTTCCTAAAGAGTTTTTAGTATGATCTATAACCATGGAAACTACTTACAAGTTTCTATCACCTATGGTTCAGAAACCAGGAGGCAGGAAGTTATAAGCCACTTTGGAAGCCGATTACTCGAAAATGGTTGACTTTGTAAAAAAACATTTATGAAATCTTACCTTTATTTTAAAAGACCTATTCAACGATACCCCACACGATGGGGTAGAACAAAAAAATATTTTTCATCCCCACTTCACACGTATGGATTAATATAATAAATATAAATATAAATATATATAAAATAAATATAAATATAAATATATTAAAAATATTTTTCATCCCCACTTCACACGTACGCTACCCCTTAAATGTAAAATTATTATTATTTTATGATGCCAAAACCGAGATCTATACACAATTAATTTATATTAATTCAATTTCAATCAATCTACTTACAGAAGCTAGAAGCGAGGACAGACAGACAGACATGCAGACGGACAGACAGACAGACAGACGGAAGGATAGAGCGAAACTATAAGGGTTCCTTGATTACGGAACCCTTAAAATGTATAATTAAAACTTTTTTTATGAAATGGACCAGGAAACGAGCAGACGGATCGCCTGATGGTAAGCAATTACCACCGCCCATGGACACTCGCAACACCAGAGAAGTTACACTTGTAACTCCTAAGCGTGTCCTCTGGTATCATCACATCATACATCATCATAGGTATGGATTGGCTTAAGAAAAAAATTCGTCACAGTCACCCTTCGTGAGCTTACTCTGCGTTGGAGCACGACGCGACAGTGACAAAAAAGCGGGTGGGGCTGTGTCGGGGCATACGGCCGTTGGTTTTAACGTGAAACGTCTATGTTAGCGAATCGCTTTTAAAGTAAAAGATTGAAATGAAAACAAGATGGACGCTGTTTTAAGTATTTTAATAAAAACCCTCCCCCGCCGCCCCGCTTGACCCCGACACGAACTCAATGTCATAACAGCGAGCTGACTATATAAGTGAAATATTTACACCACATTTTTGGTTCTAAGACTAATAGTTTTTTAATTATTAAGGTACGATGATATAGACCTTTTCGTTACGGTCCAGTTTTTAAACCTGGTACCCGTATGTTTCGGCGCGATTTTAAAGACGTTTCACGTCAAAAACTTTTTTGTCACTGTGACAAAAGTCGCCCGTGTGCGCTAGCCGCTTCTACGTACGCAGCACCATAATCATTACACCGTAGCACAAGCCATGGTCGCAGCGAAATGTTAATTTACACCAGATCTACATGATTTAGCACACAATAACCATTTACAACATTATAATTTACATTGAAAAACGCCACAAAGGTATTGCTAATTTATTCTAAGTATATAGTCGAGGATAGGGAAAATGAGTTTTCCCACAAGGGAAATTTTGGTGTGCAAGGGCAAAAGGTTACAGTTTCGCGTAAATTTTTCGGTTTCATAAGATATTACAAGTTTCCAGTATATAAAGATAGAATATGATATTACAAGTTCAGTATTCCACGTTGTACAAAGTCAATAACGGATATTTTGCGCATATAATCTACTGCGTATGTCAAGACGTTTGGACGAAAAATAATTTAAAATTTCGAAAAAAAAATACTAGGAACTAAAATTATTTTGCGCTCTCTAAGGCGCTGAGTTCATAGAAACAGGTAATTTAAAGAGGAAGGAAATACTTTGCCTAAATAACATCAATACACTCAGCTGTCAATTACCTCAACAGCGCCGTAAAGAGCGTAATGTAATTTTATTTAGCATAAGTTTTACCGACATTTTAAATTAATTTTCAGCCTAAACGTCTTGACATAAGGCGTAGATCAAAAAAAAGCCCAAAATATCCGTAATTGACTGCCTTTTTTAGTAATCAATCATCCGTAGGGTTTTCTATGAAATAAGACCGGCAAGTAAACGGTCGTCTGATGGTAGGCCATTACAATACCAGAGTTGACGTGCGTTGCCGGATTTTTAAACCTCCTACTCCTTTAACCTTCGGCAATTCACTCAATTGAAGAAACACAATGCAAGCGTTATTTCATACTGCGGTCTTCTATGATACCGTGGTATCTTTTAATTCGTGACGAAGCATGGTTCTCGGTAAATCGTTTCTCATATCAATATTAGAACCAATGTGGATAACCGTAAAAATACTTTAAAGGGAAGTGAATAACGAACATTATTCAAACCAGACGCTGCACACTGCACACTGCACGGGCAATCTCGGTCCGCAATATCGCAACAGCTCAGTATTAAATCATATCAGCCAGCCAAACTGCAGCTACGATGAACTTTTAAAGCAAGTAATTGAATTTTTTTAAATAATCCTTCCAATTCGTGAAATATAGTTCCGGGAGGCGAAGACAAATCATTTGACAATGGGGGTCAATATTGGACCGTAAAGGCAGCCACAGACGAGAGGCCGATCGTTTCAGTTAGAACAGACGCCTGAACGGATTCGAGCCCATACACGGAAAAAATCGCATCCGAACCAACTGATGTCAGTTCGGCCTGAACGGATTCGAGCACACACACGACACGATTTTGCATCCGTTCAGGCCGAACTGAAGGCAGACCGGACCATGTATGGGCCCCTTTACTGAGACATTCGCCATTTTTTGTCATAATTCAATAATCATAATAACACTGAATATGGTTTCAATCGTCAATGATTTATTTCATCGTAACAAAAGAAGTTCGACGACCTCTGTGGCTCAGTGGTTAGCGCCTTGGTGCTCAAGCCGGAGGTCGCGGGTTCGAATCCCGCCGAAGGAGCAAGAGTTTTCCGAGTTCCTGGGTCATGGATGTGTAATATCTATGGACGCGCTTCACAGTGTAACCCTTTAATTTCACCCCACACCTGAGTCGGCTTAGTAATGTAGAATACTATGTACTCGTAGTATGTGCTATCGAACAAGTTGCCACTCGACCACGCATAAAATGAAATTCGCCGTTGAATCATGCGCACGCACACATACTCATGTGTAAATACGTAGTTAAACCACGTCTGCAGTCGTCGCGGTCACTTCCTTTGTGGTTTAATATTATGAGACCTCCTACTGCAAAGGAAAAGGTGTAGAAACTGTTATTTAGAAACTATTGTTTTACTCTCTTAGGGGTTGAATATTAGAAAACACTTAAATACGTAACTCATAATTTTTCCGTGCTTAATTGATGCGAAATTTCATGCAAATATGTCCAAGGAATATAAAGTTTCATACAAACTTTTATCCCCTATATCACCCCTTGGGGGGTTACCTACACCACTTTAAATTTTTTTTGTCTGCCTGTCCGTCTGTCTGTTTGCTCTTCTGAATCTTTGAATCGTCCGAACCGATTTTGCCCGGACTTTCTCTGGTAGATAGCTGATGTTACTACCAGAGAAAGGAGAGATAAGGATAACCGCAGCTACTTTTATTTAAAGAATACGTTTCCGTTTCCATCAACAGTCCCACGCGAACGAAGTTGCGGGCACCAGCTAGTACAATATAATACTAGCTTTTTCCCGCGGCTTCGCCTGCGTATACTGCGTATACTGTATTTTTTCGGGATAAAAAGTAGCATATGTTTGAATCCGGAGCCTAAAATATTAACATACCAAATTTCATCGAAATCCTTTCAGTAGTTTTTGCGTCAAAGAGTAACAAACATTCATCCATCCATACATCCTCACAAAAATTTGACTTATATAAAATTGTAGTAGGATTATCATACTTTAAATATTGTCATCATCATCATCACCCCATCATTCCTACTGAGCTCGGGTTCTCCATCAATGTAAATTAATAATATAAACATTATAATCACAAGAATTACAACTCTCATTCATAGGAAATTGAGTTTTAATCTAAATTTTCAGCCTATATTATAATCTAAAGCCTAAACTACTACCATACCAAATTTCATCAGAATCCGTTTAGTAGTTTTTGCGTGAAAGAGTAACATCCATGCATCCATCCAGCCATCCTCACAAACTTTCACATTTATAATATTATTAATAAAAATAACAACAAAACATTCCTTAGATTAGAAACAATATAACAATACAATTTTGTTGCATTACATTCAATTATTTTTTGTATCTAAAAGGCAAATGAACCCTTATAAAATTCAAACTTAAAAATTATATGAATTTCATTAGGCGAAGTGGGCGGTTTCTAATAATAATAAATATGTAAGTGTATAAATACTGCTATATCGAAGCAAAATCATACCAGGGGCCGTATTACAAGCTCTTAATTCCAGCCATTTAAGCCATAAAACAAACTGGCTGAAATTTTCGTATTATAGTCACATGTTACCAGCCAGTCAGCAGTCACGTGACTCTTGACTTACTTCTGCATTGAAACTTGAGTGGTATTTTCGTATTATGACAGTACTTCTGACATAAGCTGGCTTGTATTTACGTCAAAAACTGTTTAAACGAAGCCGTTCAGTTTACGCTCAACTTCATTAGCTTTTATTGAATAGTTTATATTTTAGTGTTCTCTTTTAATAATATATAGGTTAGGTTAGTTAGGTTAGTTAATAATTTCTCCCATAGAATTCAGTGTATCTGAGACGTCAGTCCACATGCATTTGGATTATTCTCGCGCCTGCGCCGATTTGTTGAATCCAACAGCTGTATCCCTGTGAGAATTCAAAAACTCCCACAAAGATTCTAGCTGGTTGAATGAAACCCGGCGACGACGCGAAAACACCTCCTGTGAACTAAACATGAATAGCCTTTGTTTTAGTCTAAACTAATATGTACTATGCTTAAATATACTTTATATTTGATAAATAAAACACAAATAATACTTACGCCATTCTTAATTATTTAAATCTTATATTATTGAGATTACAAATTAAAAAACATTACACTTTTCTAATCATCTAATAGCCCGGTGAGATCAGTGTTGCCAAACTCAGATTATTTAAGTTTGCCGCCTTTTTTCAGTTTCATTAATCGCTGGCCGAATGACCAAATAGAGCTGTAAAGTAGTTAAATTGGCAACACTGATTTCACTCCTGACAGGACCTCTATGCCGACGATCACTCACTATTCACTATTTAGAAACTCCGAGGTTATTGAGCTGTGAATTCCGTTTTCCAAAATCTTCGTAACCCTAATTGCGCCTTAAACAGCATACTCACGCACGGTCCGATCCAGCACCGTAGCCGTGGACCGTGAGTATGCCGCTTATTTTACCGATAAATTTTTTAGAAATAAGGTTTTTGGTAGAAATTAAGCACATTTTTTTCTTGAAATAGGTGTATACAAAAACGACGGCTATTTTACCAACTTAAACCATTTATTTTTTGCAGTCTATAAAATTTGCTTTAACTTTAACAATAATTGTACATATTCTATGTATAGTTCAAAATATTTAGTACAAGTTTTCTGTTCGTTATTGGCTATTCACTTCATAAGTGCATGGCAAGAAAAAAACATACTGTAATACGTCAAATTTGACGTATCCGAATGTCACCTTCATGCTCCATTAAACCAGTCATAGACAATCAAATCAGGATGAATCCAGTCAGCATGAAATATCGTTGTAATACGAAAAAAGAACACGGCACTTTAAGGCCGTATATTGAATTGCCTGGAAACAAGCTGGTTTTTTTAAAAATATCATAATACGACCCCTGTCAACCGTAAACCATCATCTACCTAACCACGGATAAGAATTTATCTTATCCGTGTACGTAACCGCAAACCATATAATCAAAAATATGTAATATGATTCAATATTACGATGGCTTAACATTTCCTTTTTGGTTCTATTCCGCTTCTGTATATTTATTCATAATACATAAGCGGATATGTATTAGGATGTGGAAAAAATATTCGATGTATCTTTGAAATAATGTTAATTTGATCCGAAGTATTTAGTTTCTTTATTTCTGTGTGTCTATTCGTGATAATCTCAAAAACTACTGAACGCATTTCCATGCGGTTTTCATCTATCGACAGAGTGGTTCCTGAGAAAGTTTCATGTGTAAAATTTGTCAAGGTTTTCTGAAAATATTATGTTGAAATATGACGGTATTTGTAGCAGACGGTATTGCATTTATTTCAAAACACCTGTTCGTCGACATGATGGGGTAGAATGAAAAAATTTCATGCCCTCTTCACCATGTATGAAGAGCCTCCACTCCAATTTTCATCCTAAATGGATTCATAACTAGCTGTCCCGACACACGTGGTTCCGTCTTAACTATGAACTGGAATAAATAAATAACTACACCTACACCTACAACTTACACTAACATCTACATCTAAACCTACCAACCTACTGGGGACAGACAATTTAAAAAAAAAAAACCAAACAGGTAAACTGAACGCACAGCTATGAATATTTTACAGGCAAGTGACAAATTGAAAATAGGTGACAGTAAGCAGTTAGTACGGGAAAATTGAATGGACGTTTTTATTATTTTCCCTGCATTTTTTTTACTATTTCCCACCATTTAAACCTTCCCTGAACATTCAAAAATATTTCAAGACCAAAATTCTCGAGTTTCAGTCAGACATTGGAATTGCAATCCATTTTTATAATATAATATAAAATTCTCGTATCATAGTGTTCGGGGACACACTCCTCCGAAACGGCTTGACCGATTCTTATGAAAATTTTTTGCTTATCGGTAGGTCTGAGATTCGTAATCTATTTTTTCAACCCCTAAATGATAAGGGTGACACACCCCTTTTTTTAATTTTATATGATGTGGAATTAAAAAATACACACAATCCTAAATTTTCACCCTTCTACTAAATATTATCTTATAGAAATAATATATATGGCAAAACAACGTTGCCGGGTCAGCTACTAGTACGGGTTTGCGTTTGGTTTCCGGGTACTACGTATAGAAAAAAAAATTACCGAAATGTTTGTACGCGCATAACTTCCAAACTACTACACCAAATTGGATAAATCTTTCTTTCATGTGTTTGTTATTGTCAGGAGCAGGTTTGTATGAAAAAAAAAATTTATAGAAAATATATTGTTTCGACAATTTTTTATATTTTTATATGATGTTGCATTTAAAAAATACATACACTGGCAACATAACGTTTGCCGGGTAAGCAAGTATATTATACTTGCTTACCCGGCAAGGTAAGGGCTCCTTGTAGTACAAAGACAGTGGCTATAAATTATTTAGTTTGTGTAAAATCCAATATTACGCGGGCGAAGCCGCGGGCGAAAGCTTGGAATTTAATATTTCAAGTTTGTATGACGTATATACGGAGTCTCGAAACCTTAACCGTAAACGCTAAGTAAGTTTAAAATTAATTAAGCTTCAAGCATATTTGAATAATTTGACAGAAATGCTTAGTAACTGACACTGAGATGGGATTAAATACACGGAGTGATTTTAATGTAGATGACGTATTCTATAGTATAGAAACTTAACTAAAACACGGGGTCTTAAATTGATTCCAAAATAGGTCAGGTTGTTCAAAAGCAAAGCTTTGCCTTAAAACATTAATACAATCAGATGTGTGAGGTCAATAACCTTAACAGCGCCGTAAAGAGCGTACTGTAATTTTATATAATATAAATAATAATTGTAATATAAATATTTTTCAGCCGAAACATTTTACATAAGCAGAAGATCACAATAATGTGCCCAAAATATACGTAATTGACTTTGAACAAACGTTGTATAGTGTATTATGTATATGTTGTATACCCTGTCTAATGTAATATTTATATTTGCACAGATTAGTAATGAATACGAATTTGCTCACAGCCTAAATAAATATTAAGTACTGGTGTTTTGGTAGAACGAAAAAAAATAAAAAAATAATAAAAGAAAAATATATAATAAGAATAACAAAAACATTTATCTTACCGAGATTCCAGCCCACCACATTCCGAATTTTCAAACAATCCATAAATTATACGTAGGTACGCATACCAAGCTGGCAATCAGACTGACGTAATGGAGTCGAAATAATTATTGATACCTATCTTGTTGCACGACGAAATAAAAAATATATATTGCTTAAAAATGCGCAGTTTCTAAGGGGTAAGATAAAATATTAGCTTTCTGCACACCTTACTCCACATAAACTTTAACTGTGCAAAATTTCATACCACTCTGTTCGCACAGTTCTCGTACATCTGTAATTAAATTGCTTTACGTAATTATAATTATATAATATGATGATCAAATCAAATCAAATCAAATCAAAATCATTTATTTGCAGGAATATGGTACAATAAGTTGTTAGTTATTTACATTTTCCACATATGCTACTACTTTTATAGTGTGCAAAATATTTATTATAAAGATCAAGCTTTTTATGGTTAATGTATTACCAAGTCAGAAGATTTATTACATAGAAATGTCGACACTGATTCATTCGTTACATTACAATATAGTGTATTAATTTGTTTAAATAAATTCATTCATTCATAATATTTTTATCATCAAAGAATTCATTTACTGAGTAATACATTTTGTTAAGGAGCGAGATGAATAGTTTATTTTTGTATTGTTTTATAGTTAGTTCTTTAAAGTAGTTAGGTAATTTGTTATAGAACCGAACTGCCATACAATACGCGTTTTTACTACAAATTTTGAGTCTTTGGTTAGGTATAACAAGTTTATGTTTATCTCTACTACTTTTTGTCGCTATGTTAATTTTTTTAGTAAAGAAACGATCTAGATTTTTATGTACAAAAACACAAACGTCAAAAATATACTGACAAGGCAGTGGAAGTATTTTGAATTTTTTGAATAACGGCTTACAGGTCTCAAAATAATGATGATAATGATGTTGTACCCAAGATACCCTAACAAAATTAATAGTGGTCGCTATGTGATTAATTTCATTAATTTATTTCGATTGAAAAAAATTGGATATCCGATTCGAGAAAATAATGCGAGGCATAAGACAGATGACGCCGCCCTTATAAAGCCCTTAGATAAATTGTGGGATATCTGTCTAGCTACTTCAAGGCTTCGTTTAATCAATCTTTGAGTAAACTTTTTGTGGAATTTTCCGATTTGCAAAATCAATTTTCATTATGTACTGTAATTTTGTTAAAATTTGACAGCGATGATGGATGAACACCTGTTTGCGAATGAACTTTACTACTTTACTTGGGTGTAATGATTGTTGTATTAGTCACTTATTTTAATCTATTCGATATAATAATTGTCAGGTAGGAATGGATGGTCTATATATAAAAATACCCTGTTGTATTCACCGGTCGCGCGACGTGGGTCGTGGGCATTAGTTAGTGCTCCCTAAAAATTTATGCTAAGCACTGGCTCCGTGGACCGCGACCCTAATTCGGTCTCGCGCCATGCGTCGCGTGCTTCGAAAGGCTACATAAGGCTGACCCCACATACGGCGTGAGCGTTCCTCGGGTGTGTGAGTGGCGCGAGCAGCGCCCGCATCGCTGACACGCCCGAGGAACGCGTATGCCTAATGTAGGGGAGGCCTTAACTATCAATGTTCAATAGGTTTTATTCACATTACTTCAAAAATTATTAGCAGATTTCGCTCAAAATAATTTTTCTAAAGAGTATTTGACATAATAATCTATCATCATGTGAAGTTACAACTAACAAGTTTCTACCTCTTATAGTTTAGAAATGCCAGGAAATGGGACTAAATTATTAACCACTTTGGGGGCCGATTACTCAATAATGATTCACTTTGTAGAAGAGTCATGTATGAAACCCTAGGATTTATTACACAATAATTTATACACAATGGGGTAGAATGAGAAAAAAGTTTCATCCCCACCTCAAGTGTCCCCACCCAAAATCCAAATATATATTTTATCGTTATATGCTGCCAAGTGCCAAAATAAAATACGCAATCTATAAGTGTACTAAATAGCATCAATTTGTATTAGTAATTGCCGAAGTTAGCAGGAGCGGACAGACTGACGGACAGAGCGTAACTAAGGGTTTGTTGCAGTACTAATACTTCTGTAAGGATTTATTAAATAACACATTATTAAGTATGCTAACGACTTTTAAATCAGCTCTCCGTGCGAGCTAATCAGGTCGTACTTATACTATGTGAGGAAGGCTTGCAAGTTTTTGACAGTGATGAATTTGTGTTTTCAAAAGGCTCCATAAATGTCATATTGGACTAACCTATGTTGGACCGTTGTCAAAACGTTACGGACTCCTGTCTTAGTGTTAGTAAAAATGATGTTATTGATACCGCCTTTTGCTTCAATTATATTGCAATGAGACCCTTAAACCATCCTTGAACTCTTGTTCAGTCATTTTTTATTATAGCCGATAAAATAAAAAATATAATCGTAAATGTAAGTTGCGTAACTAATTCGTTTGCGGTTGGAGGTAGTTTTCGCACCAAAAAACTCAAAACCTAGTTCCGATACTACAATAGTTTCTATTTTCTATAATTTTTATAGCAGTCTGCTACTGCACTTGTTACATAAATATACTTTTGAATGACATCACTCGTTCATATGTATGTGTGTTCATATGGTTTTATTCGATATCGTCAAACATCCATAAGTGAATTTTGTGTTACATTACACAAAGCTGATAAAAGTATCGACGCAATCTCCTGTACAAACACTATTTTTCTAATGAGGTTGACGTTAACACGAGTACAGTACGTCCTATTTTTATCCCAGGTGATCCTCTACGTTATTGATCTGGTTATCTAAGTGACTTAGCCCAGGACTTAAAGACCTCTGGGTCATAGGAAATTTGATATGATATTACGATAAGAATATAAGAGAAGAAGTTGTAAAGTAATGTACATTTATGGAATTCTACATTATAATTTGAAACTCGGGAAAACTAAATTTCTAGGAATTTCGTATATTCAAAGGTTTGTACTGAGTATGGAAAATAAAAATATTGTTAGTGAAAAATTCTTTTATAATAAGGATTATTCTCTACCTTTCCTACCTTCCTTTCAATTCCATTAAAATGGAATTGAAAGGTAAATATAGCATAAGGGATACTTTGAATGTATCGAAATACAAAAAAGAATACTCAAGAATAATTGATATTGCGAATGTATTTTACATAGCTTTTACAGATTTTTTTTTTATTTTAGCACAAGTTTGTTTCGTAGGCAAACAAAAAGACCAGCTTTTACTCGCCCTGTGACGTAGCTTAGTTAAGAACGTCTTCTACTTATCTTTCGTAATAGTTTATTTCTAAGTAACATCATAACATCTATATTAAATAATATTAGTCATAGAACCTGCAACGAGCGCTCAGCATAACAAATATCTACAAGTATTTAAACCTGTTGAATAGGGCATAGTAAGTGATGGGTTATTTTGACGGTTGTAGTTCTGGATTTCAGAAGTTTGGTTACAGTTGAGAATCGTCTGTGTAGATAGGATAGTAGATCCTGTCAGATAGAAGGAAATGAACAACTAATTTCCCACTAATAATAATGAAATTTAAAGTAATAGTTATTAAATAGCATGGCCTATTTAAAATTTACACTATAATGCTTTCTGCTACTTGGTGCCAAGAAATCTCCAAGCATTCTCGCGCACGGCCGACTTTTTTTTTTCATAAAACACTCGCATTATTACCACAGTGTAAATTTTTTGTAACATGAGCCATGAGTAATAAGTGTGTTAAATTAATTTAAAAATTATTGTTTAATATAAAACCTTCTTTGAAGGTTGCAGCAAATGTTCTATAAGCGACAGCAATCGGTGCTGTACCAGTATGTGTATTTATGTAACAGTGGTAAATGAACGCGACTAGTTGTCAGTGGTTTACGAGTCGAGACGAGTCTTACTGTTTCACAATCTTCTAATAATTGTCAGATAGCTTAACTGTATGTTTTGTATCTATCTCACAATTTAAAGTAGGCAGCGAAATTTCGGATAAGCTATTTGACACTTATTAGGTAATTGGGAAACAGGCCCTCAGGAACCTATTAATCTCTTCTCCCGACACCGATTTCGGTGACGATGGCCGGGTCAAATTCAATCAATTGAAACCAGGCCAGCCACGCAGCAGTTATTTTTATAGTGCCCAGGTAAGGAAGAGAGAGTGCTCTTGTGTACTGCGTACACACGCAGTACACAAGAGCACTCTCTCTTCCTTTACTCTCATAACCCAGTGGGACGGATGACCGACACGACTGATCAGGCGAAGGACCGACTTTTTACATGCCCATCCGACGCATGGATCATCTTTCTTGTCAGACAATCAGGTGATCAGCCTGCATTGTCCTTACCAAACTTGGAAACAACATTTTTTGTTATTCCAACGCGGGAATCGAACCTACGACCCCCGACTCGAGAGCCAAGCTCGATACCACTAGACCACAGAAGCTATTGTTGTGGGCTGCGACGTCTTGGTTCTTACAGACCCTTCTTACGCTTAAGTGATGATGATAATAAGACAGCGACAATTGTGATATTCTTCTTTATTGGTGCATATGAGAGAGATGCTTAACACAGATAGGTATTATACATGAGATATGCTTACCACAGATACGTCTACACTACATATAGTCTTTTGGCTAACTGAAATAATCTAACTAGATAGGCTGTGCTTGTGACATCTGTCAATAAGACATTGACATTTCTACTTTTTATTACTACTATACTAAGCAACAACGGCTTACAGGGATTTGCACAACAATTTGGGAACAGGGATTATCGGAAATAGATTTGATAAGACACGGACTTATCTTGAGAAAAACATTCGGTAGAGTGACGACATACGCCTAAGCCTTGCCTGAGTTGCCTCTTAGCTTAGGTGCACTTTATGTAAGTGGCGAAAACATTGATGAAACTAAACGATTTACTTGTAGATGTACCGTTTCTTGCCATTTTCATACCGTTGTCTTAGTATTTTTATTATTATTTCCATATAAGGATTCTTATTATTATTTCGCGTTTATAATATTATAAGTAAGGATATCTGCGTCGTCAAATTTTAATGACTTCGAAAATCTTTTGAATAGGAAAATGTTAGTAGGTATTAGGCAGATAGACTTTAACCTTAAAAATATTTGGGATTGTGATCAACCATCCTAGTTGAATCCTCGACCGGCGTTGCTTAACAATAGTTAGCGCTACGACCATAATAGAACTTCTCACTTATTCCTTCTGGTATTAATGTACATCAACGATTAGGTAATACCTACGTAAAGTATAAACCAATTCAACTGATCAGTTATTCTATAGCATTTTTTAAGTGTGTGTATATTTAGACTGACATAATAACATTTTATATTTATGAACTGATTGAAATGAAGCAAACATTAAATTTTATGAGGAGCAAACAAAAATGATTCAAATCGGTTCAGCCTTTGACTTCGTACGTGCAAAAACATATATCGCAGGAACCGTACATTTTTCCACAATAAATTTTCGTTTTTCTTATATGTCTTCCATGTACAGACAGTCACGAGTTACGATTTTATTATATGTATAGATTGAGGTGAGATCCGAGCCCCAGCATCGACGTAAGCGATACTACAATATCCAAGATATTACAGCAGAATGCAATTAGTGTTGGTAAGGTTGATTTATTTTTGGCTAAGAATTCGTGACCTGTCACCGGAATTGACGCTCACTGTTGGTGACGTGGCGCCGGAAGTAGCGTGCCCAATTAAATTATGAATTACCCTCATATATTATGTTCTGTTCTAAAGAAAATATTTTAGATATTAGGTACTTGTAGGCGGCCTATTTTGCTGTTCTAATGCTATAGTTTCTGAAATGAAACTGTTTTAAATGCATTGTAGTGATCTAACAGCCTCCGTGGTTCAGTGGCTTAGAGCTTGGCTCTCGACTCGGAGATCGTGGGTTCGATTCCCGCGTTCGAACAACAAAAAATGATGTTTCCAAGTTTGGTTAGGATAATGCAGGCTGATCACCTGATTGTCTGACAAGAAAGATGCTCCATGCACCGTATGGATGCCCAAACGGTGCATGTAAAAAATCGGACCTACGTCTGATCTCACGCCAGTCGTATTGGTTATCCGTCCCACTAGGTTTCGAGACTAAAGAACGAGAGAGTGCTCTTGTTTACTGCGCACACACTTAGGTACTATAAAATAACTCCTGCCTACCTGGCCTGGTTTTGAAAATCGGTGTGGGGGAGCTATTATTAGTGATCTAAAATACGATGAAACAAATTATATAGGCGACAGTAAAATGAGACAACCACATAGATTCATCTAGATTCTATTGGATAATCATGCATGAGCTTCTATTTATTCTATAAATAAATTGTATAGTATCCGAAACGTCGTAAATTAAAAAAAAATATAGCGATCAAATTCGTAAATGTTTATTTATTCATTATGGTGCCCGCACGGGCAGCTAGGGTCCCACGGGACCCGTCCGTGGATCTGGCTAGAACAAAAGTATTTGCTTACTTGTGTAGCGTGTAAATCTAGTATTATAATATAAAACGGAAATCTTTACGTACTTAGCCCCAAGTTCACCAATGCATTAACCATTGTTGAACTTGGGTGATTGGTGAACACTGTTAACGGTGAGCTACGGTTTTGAATCTGTCTGTTCCCGTTCTAACATATTGACTGAGAGAGAGATAGAGAGATCGAAACGCCGTTTAAATTTGGTGAAACCGAGCCTTAGGGGTGATTTCACCATTCACAATAAAAACTTCGTTTAATAAAATTTAGTTGTCACTAAGCGCGTTCATGCGTCCATGTCAATCTCGTTTTACTTTAAACGGATTTCACCAGCATCTTTAAGAAATCCGAGTTTAAGACGTGACATGATGCGCTTATAATAACTAATACTTTTCCTACAATTTTACTTTGTAAAGAATGTAACTTATATATAATTTTAGTGTTGTTTGTGACTAAAAAGCCAACAAAAATATTTCACATTAGTTTTTTCCGTAAGGTGGTTATACCCTGTATATTTAGATGTTATACAGTAATATTCCGGACCTATGCTTATATGAGAAATATTATAAATTTCAAAGTACCTTGTTGCGTTGTGATACTTTTTTATAAAAGGCATAACATTGTTTTTGGAGTCGACAGTGGATGTGAATCATCAATTCCCAGTATAATGTTTTCTGGCTACAGTATTTCTGCTTACATTACAAGAATTAGGAACCCATACATTTATGAATATTTTATTAACTGTTTTATTTTGCCATTTTATTTCACAAAAAAATCCACGACAGAAATATCATTGCAGTAAACGAGTTTTAATCAACAATTACATGACATCTATTCTATGCTTTTTATCTTATTGCCGGAATATCTTTATATATAATTCTACTGTACGTGTGTATGTCACTGAACTCCTCCTAAACGGCTGGACCGATTTGAATGAATTTTATTGTATGCGTTTGGGTGGCGCCCTGGATGGTTTAGATTCACAAATCAGCCCGGCAGGACAACGTCTGTCTGGTCCGCTCGTTATTTATAATTCTTATTACAATAACACATATTTATATGCTCATTTACATAATGTGACACTTAGTAATATTAACTCTGTCTAGGATAAACTTAAAAGCAATCGTTCTACATAACTTTGAATTTTTAATAATATATAATGACCTTTTTGATGGTGAAATATTTTTAATGAAATTAATTAATATTTCCGCTTATTATTTTAATTTTCTTTTTGAAATATTGTTTTAAATATATTTCAATAAAAAATGTTTTAACATACCCTCGTGCATTACATTATTCACAACCAATTATTATGCTATTTCTAAATAAAATTATCTTCTTAAAATAATCAATATAAAAATGAACTTAGTTGATGTTATTTCTGTTATTTTTATGTAAGTATTTCCCATAATGGAATCCAAAAATAAATATATTTCATCAAAATGCACGAGGTCTACGTACTAAGACTTGTTGTTATAAAAGAAACATTTTACTCAATAACTACGATGTAATCTCTATTACCGAGACATGGCTTCTGGAGGGTATACACAATGAGGAATTACTCGATAACCGTTATATGGTGTGGCGTCGAGGTCGAGACTATTCTCTTACTAACAAATCTTTAGGGGGTGACGTTATGTTAGGTATTCGGCGTGACTTCGCGGTGGTCGGGCGTCCAGAGTGGTCTTCCACTACAGAGGACCTATGGGTGACTATTATGCCTAACACAATGTGTAAATTCTCTACTAGAATTCATCTCTGCACAATTTACCTCTGTAATCAGAACATGGGCAACACTTTCTCCGTCCAATTAGAAAACTACACACAATCTGTTTGATATCATTTTTAAACTTTTGTCCGGATGATAATTTTATTATTATGGGGATTTTAACTAACCTAATATTGACTGGGAAAGGAAATTATTTTACATTCAATGGACTACCACTCAGTGGGGCACAAATAAATTTTATGGACACCCTGGCTCTATGTGATCTCATCCAGCGTAGTCAGGTTCGAAATGATAACAATAGGTTTCTAGATCTGGTTTTCTCGAATTGTGAGCTTGATGTTAGCGCTTGCGACGACCCCTTAGTGCCTGAAGACATTCCCAACCATAAATCGCTTTGCATAACTTTATCACACTCCCTTAATAGTGCCTTTAAAAGTAAAAATAGAATAAAATATTTTTGTAACTCTGGTGACTATAACTCGATTTGTGCATCGCTTAAAGTAATTAACTGGACCAAAAATCTGCATAGTAAGTCATTGGATGAAGCTGCGAAATTCTTTTATGACACTTCACACGATCTTCGTAATTCCTACGAACCTTACAAGCTATTCCAGCCTAATTCTTACCCTCCATGTTACAGTACATCTCTTATAAGGGTCTTAAAAGTTCTCAATTTTTTACGAAAATTTAAGCTTTATAGAAACCAGAGTGATTACTCAACGTTCTCACTTCTCAGAAAGAGGGCAAAGTGTCTTGAAAAACTTTTTTACGAGTCATATATTAACAAAACGCACGACTCCATTACGAATGACCCTAGAGCTTTTTGGTTGTTTATTAAGAGTAATAATAAATCCCCCACTATCCCTTCTTCCATGTCTCTCGACAATGAAACTGCTTGCACTGGTGATAAGATTTGTGATCTCTTTGCTACTTATTTCGAGGCCAACTTCCTTGATCCTATCCCTAATCCTAGTTTCACTTGCTACAGGACGAATGAAATAAGTAGATTTAGTATAGGAGATATTACTATAAATTCTGTTGAGCTCCTTAAACTTCTCGAAAATGTTAACTTAAATAAAGGCGCTGGGCCCGATGACGTTCCACCGATAATTATTCAAAAATGTGCTAAAAGCCTAGTCACTCCGCTAAGTATACTTTTTAGGCGTTCATTAGACGAAGGCTTTATACCAAATACCTGGAAGGCGGCTTTTATAACCCCAGTCTACAAGAGTGGCGATAAAACAAACAAGTAAATTAAAAATTACAAGCCCATTTCGAAACTTTGTATTTTTGCAAAAAAAAATTAAAAGCATAGTGTATCGTCAGGTACACTGGTGGTGGTGCACTTAAGTCTTGGTTCAATCCAGAGCAGCATGGTTTCTTAAAGGGTCGTTTGACTACGTCAAATCTTCTCCTCACCTACGACTATGTCAGCTCATCCATGGACTCGGGCATCCAGGTTGACATTATTTATACAGTCTTCAGCAAAGCTTTTAATCATATAGTTGGCGACCTCTGTGGCTCAGCCGGCGGTCGCGGGTTCGAATCCCGCCGAAGGAACAAAAAGTTTTTCTGTGTTCCTGGGTCATGGATGTGTATTAAATATGTGTATAATATAATAAAAATCTTAAATATATGTATAGTATAAAAGTATTAAATATACTTCCCGTCTTCTGGTACCCGTAACACAAGTTCTTCGGATACTTAGCATGGGGCCGGATTGACGTGGTGTGAAGCGTCCATAGATATTTATTATTATTTATTATTATTATATAGATAATTGCATTTTGCCTGAGAAGTTCCATCTGGCGGGAATACATGGAAACCTATTTCAGTGGTTCTCCTCATACATAAATAATCGTTCTCAAGCAGTAGCATTAAACGGGTACGTTTCATCCTGGATGTCAATCCCCTCCGGAGTTTCTCAAAGCTCGCTGCTCGGGCCGCTTCTAATCACCATATTTTTGAACGATGTGTCAGCTTGTTTTCATCATGCCCGTTGCTTATTATACGCCGATGAAACTAAAATAATAAAACATATATCTTCAAGTGAGAATTGTCAATTGCTGGTAGATGACCTAAAAGGATTCAGTGGATATTAATCTAATTACAAATTGGACCTAAATATATCAAATTGCTATGTGGTGAACTTTACTCGCAAACTAAATATAATGAACTAAACTAAACGATGTATAATGAACTAAATATAATGAACAACTAAATTATGTAAAATTACACTCTAAACAATCAGATCGTGTTACATAAAATAGCATTAAAGACCTAGGTGTAATTGTTGATCACAAACTATTGTATAACGAGCACATAGACTATGTAGTTAGGAAGGCCTCGAGAGCTCTTGGGTTTATTACTACGTCTTGCAAAGACTTCAGGGGTTCTATTATGAGCGCTTGTAGCAGTGTTACTTTAACATTACTTTTGAATTTCATATAAGCAAACATGATCTCTATTTATATAAACAAAAATATATTTTTAATTTGCGCGAAATCTATAAGTAATGTTAAAGTAATACTGCTACAAGAGCTCATAATATAACCCCAGGTCACTCAAGCCTATAAAAGTATTGCATTGCTCGTTCGTACGTAGTATACTTGAGTATTGCTCTGAAGTCTGGAACCCTGCATATGATATTTATATAGATAGGATTGAATCAATTCAGAAAAGATTTCTTAGATACTTTGCAGTATAAATGCGGCGATGATCTAATTAACTACGAAACCAGATGTAAAAAATATCATTTCCTCCCCTTAAGAGTTCGTCGTAAAATCTCGGATACAGTTTATTTAAAGAAAATCATAAATAATCTCAAAGATCTCCTGGTTTGCACAATATAATCAAGATTAATGTACCCACTAGGTTCTTCCGCACTTTTGTCCCATTTTATATTCCAAAATATAGTACAAATTATCGTCGATATTCGTTTATTTGTAGATCGACTGCACAATTTAACGATTTTCTACGTGTTCATTATGATGTTTATCCTTTCTTAATCAAACCTTCGTCTATCAGGCGGCTTGCAACTATTTATCATCTAATAGGTAATGCTTAATACTAATTGTGTGTATGGTTCTGCGATTCAGCGGTTCGCTTCTCTTTTCTTTCTTCTTATTTGCTTGTTACGTAATGGTTTAATAATATTATTGCTTTTTTCATCTCATTACTTCATGGTTACTGCTAAATTATAGTACTCACCTTAATTGTTACAATTAATCTGTAAAAACTTCTAAAAGGCTTTTTGTTTCTATTTTGTTATGATATTGTTATATGTATAGCTGTAAGTTTTTCTGTACATATAAAAAAAAAATTAGAAGTTGCATAATTTAAGAGCGACATCACACCATTTTATTAACAAAATGGCAAGAAACGGTACATCTACAAGTAAATCGTTTAGATTTTTTTTTAAATCGTTTTCGTTTTTAATCGTTTTTAAATTTTAATCGTTTTTTCGTTTTTTGTTTCATTAATATTTTCGCCACTTAAATAAAGTGCACCTAAGCTAAGTCTGAGTTGCCTACTCAGGCAAGGCTTAGGCGTATGTCGTCACTCTACCGATTGTTTTCCCAAAATAAGTCCCTGACTTATCAAATCTATTTCCGATAATCCCTGTTCCCAAATTGTTGTGCAAATACCTGTAAGCCGTTGTTGTATAATAAAGTAGTAATAAAAAGTAGAAATGTCGATGTCTTATTGACAGGTGTCACAAGCCTATCTAGTTAGATTATTTGAGGTAGCCAAAATGCTATATATAGTTTAGACGTATCTGTGTTAAGCATCTCTCTCATATGCACCAATAAAGAAGAATAACACAATGGATGCTATATCATTATTATCACCACTCAAGCATAAGAAGGATCTGTAAGAACCATGACGTCGCAGCCCACAACACCGTTTTGTTGATTGTCGCGATCTATATGTAGACAATAATGTATACTAAATAAAACTTTGTAGACTGTAGAAGTGTACATAGTTTTTTTTACTATTTTCGTTGTTTTCGCCTGTACAATAATGAATAGATATGACTCATCGTAGGTATGTTGATTGTTGACCGTTTGCGGTTGAATATTGGACACGGGAAAGATCACATCAGGTATGACAATAATTTTCAGCCAAATTATTACGAGTTTCCCGCGACTTCGTATGAGCAAATGAAATTCCCGCGGAAATCGTACCTACATTTTCGTGGTCCATTCTTAGATATCTATGCATGCCTTTCATCAAAATCAGTTTAGTAGTGTCAGAGCTTATTCAATGCAAACAAAGGAACATATTACAAAGAAACACTAAAAGAGCTAGAATTTAAACGCCTAAATAACTTAAGCGGCATAAGTTTGTTGTACAACAAACTCTTATCTATACTTCTACAGTATGTGTCGTCTCGAGACAAAGAGGATTACTTTTAGGGATTTGTATTTTCTTGTTTTTAATTAAATTAAGCCTTTGATCGATATAATATCGACAAGCGATTTGAAAAGTCGACCTGTAGAACTTTTGCAACTATATTTTAATGTATAAAGGACAATAATACTACAGATCATATTTTTATTATTTATTTATCAGTTCATTTATGTTTGGGGAGAAATATTTGTGAGAGTTGGAACACTGCACAAAAATGCACTGTAAATAGTACTCTGTTCTAATACAATAGAGCTGAAAACCAAACACACGAGTGTCGTGCTGACATAATGGTCCGCTCCAGACAAAATCGGTACGTATATAAGCAACATAAGTAAACAAGATAAAATGTCAAAATATAAAGCACTCGAAAAAAACTTTAATGTCGTGTCAAAAAAACTTCATAGTCATTACTTCATCTTCTCACTTCATCTTCATCTCACTCAAAACTTCTTAGCATTCTTTAAAAAAAATGGGTGGAATATCTCAAAAACAAAAATAATCTATTTCGAATTTCAACTTAACCAATTTTTTTGTATCGCTTTATGTTTTAAAATTTTATGTTGTTTATTTTATATTGTTATTTTATGAAGACCGTTAATTTGTTTCCAATTGTTGAAAATCGACACATAAACGAAGTTAAGTTCAGCAACAGCTTCTTCAGACCCGAGGGGACTACATTACTGATAGTACAGTGAGAAGATGACTTACTTAAGCAAATCTGAAACCCCAAAGACCAGCGAGTGCGGCTCTAAAACCACAAGCCAAGCCACATCTTGACTAAGTGTAGAGTTTTTAAAGTTAGTCTTGTTGAGTTAGGTCGTGTAGAGTCAGAAGCTTGGTTTTACATGAGATCTAATAACTTTTTGACAGTGCGAGTTATAAGGTATCGTATTGGCAATATTTTAATATGAATATGTTTTTGATTGAATTTAATTACTTTTTGTAAATTGTTACGACAATATTTTCCGTAAGTCACCAGTCAATGTCAAATACGTATGGCTCAGCCACTAAGCGTCAGACAACAGAGTTTGCGTTGTTGGAAAATATATGGTCGCGGGTTCGAATTCCGGTGAGATGTAATTATTAATAACTCCGAGTAAAGCTCGGTCGCCGAGACAATTACTTTTATTCGAATGTTTCGGTGAAAAATTCGTTATGGAGTCTATTATCATATATTATGTACAACTCGCGGGGTGATGGAGTCAGTGTGTCATGGAGTCAACAGCGACGTATATTATTGTCTTACAAGGTACAACATTGAGCAGCGCTTATGCCCCTGGCCTATTATAAAATGGCTTACAATCGTTTGACAGTGGACACATAACTTCACGTGAGAAAGCAATCAGTATGCCACCTGCCAATAGATTCGCAAATAATTCCTTTACGTTCAAGAAGCTGTCCCAGTATTAATGGTGTAAACTGTAAGCAACTACAATGAGAGAAATCAATGATGAGAGTGCATACATAAGGTACAAAATATTTTTCTTTTTTCCGATTGGGGTCTCAACGTAATTGGTCTGATGACTGCCATTTAGCTAGTCGATTTGGTGTACCTTGCAAAATAATTTTTTTTTTTTTTTTTTTTTTTCGAATGGGTCTATGCTGTAGGCATTTAAGCCGTTTTAGCTTCATCGGTCTAAGTTGCTGCCATTTAGCAGTCGTTTAGGTGGGAATGCAAAGAGGGAGTATGACCCCCTCTGACATCACCCCCCTGCGGGTGATGTGCGTACTGATTTAGGTGAATATTTTGAATGACTACGGGTAAGCTATTTTTAGAAGGACTGGAGAGACCGTGGTCCCTCCCTGTGAGGGGTCCGACCCCTTCCTCACTCTCTGTGCAAAATAATTATCATGAGGGTTACTTATATGATCACTGTCGGTGCTCCGATAGTGCGATGCAGGATCCTTACAGTGCCATCTAGCGATGGTTGGGGAAACTAAGATTATTGTTCAATATAGGAGTGTTACACTATGTGCTTTCCTAGATGGCGCTTTTTACCAGATTTTATTTCCTTCTAAGCTAAGTGAATACTGTAAATATTTGATTTACAAAAACTAAAAAGTATGTTTTATGGCCTAATATTATAACATGTTGTATTTTGATATGCATATTTACTTCAAGTAATTAATAATCGTTTTGATGATAAATCATAATATTTTTTATGTTTTGTTAAAGCGCCATCTATAACTTATATCATGGAATAAGTAAGTTATGTCCTCGTTCGAAAACTAATAATTGACGTTATATTGAAATAATTATTTCCCTTGTATTCTATAGTAATTTCAACGGAGAAATTTACATAAAGGTAACATTCAAATTATTTATTAAAAGGGTGTTTGCACACTACTATTTAAGATGATGTACATTAAAATAATATGTCTATAAAGATTAATAATACATAGGCTGCACTAAAAGTATCGGAAATGGAATATTTCCACAGTTCCTGTCATATTAAAATCTTTTTAATATAAAACTCCTTGGTTTTAAAAATCTAATACCGTTTATTTATTTAAAAAAAGATTCTCGGTCTTGTCACAAGGTCTTGTCAAACTTGTTTAGTCGTTGAGAAAATGGAATTGACTCGAGAAAATTCTAGAGCGATGATTTATTATGACTTTCGAAGTGGTTTAACACAAAAACAGTGTGTTGACCGGATGATTTCTGCATTTGGTGATGAAGCCCCATCCAAAACCACAATTTATCGCTGGTTTGCTGAATTTCAACGTGGACGTGTCAAGCTCAGTGATGATCCCCGTCATGGTCGACCAAAAACTGCAGTCACCCAAGAAAACGTTGATGCTGTGCGTAAGCTGATTGAGGAAGATCGACATGTGACATACCGCGAAATTCAGGCAACTTTAGACATTGGCATGAGTCAAATACAAATAATCTTTCATGAACAATTAGGTGTAAAAAAGTAGTTTTCCCGATGGATACCGCATTTGCTCTGTGAAGAGCAAAAAGCGGCTCGCGTTACTTGGTGCGTCAGAACTCTCGAAAGATTCCACGCAGGATCCTGAAAATCTGTATACAACATCGTATCAGGTGACGAATCCTGGATATATGCGTACGAACCCGAAACAAAAAACCAGTCACGAGTTTGGGTGTTCGAAAATGAGTTAAAGCCAACAAAAATTGTTCGTTCACGGAGTGTTGCAAAAAAAATGGTGGCCACGTTTGTCTTCAAAACCGG
This sequence comes from Phengaris arion, assembly GCA_963565745.1. Classification (NCBI taxonomy): domain Eukaryota; kingdom Metazoa; phylum Arthropoda; class Insecta; order Lepidoptera; family Lycaenidae; genus Phengaris; species Phengaris arion. Next base: position 12,511,599 of record OY751445.1, on the reverse strand, counting down.
CCATGTTGCGACTATTCCTCTTGAGGGACAAAGAACGGTTAATGTAGAATGGTGTGCTAACATTTGTTTGCCACAGGTCGTTTCTGAACTCCGTAAAGAGAGAACCGCCGCATCATCCTCCATCACGACAATGCGAGTTCCCACACCGCGCACAGAACAAAAGAGTTTTTAGAGCAAGAAATCATAGAATTATTAGACCATCCGCCGTACAGCCCCGACCTAAGCCCTAATGATTTCTATACTTTCCCTAAAATAAAGAATAAATTGCGTGGTCAGAGATTTTCATCACCTGAAGAAGCTGTGGACGCCTACAAAACGGCCATTTTGGAGACCCCAACTTCAGAATGGAATGGTTGCTTCAATGATTGGTTCCATCGTATGGAAAAATGTGTCAAATTTCGCGGAGAATACTTCGAAAAGCAATAAATACATTTTTAAATAGTAATGTTGTGTCACTTCCTTGATTCCCGAAATTTTCAGTGCCGCCCTCGTACGTATTGTGGTTTTTGTTGTCAATAAAGGGTTACATGGTTATTTTATTGTTACGAGGGCGGGTCAATAAGTCCGTGACTTTTGGAATAAACGAAGATTTTTTGATAAATAAATCATTTTATTTTTCAACGTGGACTACGTTGAGTACCCTTACCCGTACCCTTGAGCTCTATACACTTTGTCCAACGCTTCTCCAATTTTTTTATCCCTTCCAAAAAATATGATTTGTCGAGGTCCTCAAAATAGGCCTTTGTTTGCGAGATGACTTCATCATTGGAGTCAAATCTTTTTCCACCGAGCCATTTTTTCAGGTTTGGGAAAAAGAAGTAGTCACTCGGAGCCAAATCTGGAGAATAGGGTGGATGTGGGAGCAATTCATAGCCCAATTCATGGATTTTTGCCATGGCAACTGCACATGTGTGCAGTTGCCATTGTCTTGGTGAAAAAGAACTTTTTTCTTGGCCAAATGAGGTCGGTTTTGTTTTCAAATCCTCATTGAAGCGGTCCAATAAGTTGGCATAATATTCCCCATTAATTGTTCTTCCCTTTTGAAGATAGTCAATGTGGATTATCCCACGTGCATCCCAAAAAACAGTCGCCATAACTTTATTGGCTGACAAACCCACCTTGGCCTTCTTTGGCGCCGATTCACCCTTAGAAACACACTGTTTTGACTGTTGTTTGGTCTCTGGTGTGTTGTGATGGATCCATATTTCGTCCACGGTTAAAAAACTCCTCCATATTGTGATTAAACAACGCCAAACCTTCCTGTGAAGTTGTTACACGATTGCGTTTGTGGTCGACTGTGAGCAAACGCGGCACCCATCTTGCGGAAAGCTTTCTCATGCCCAAGTGATCATTCAAAATTGAAACCACTGAGCCATGCGAGATGCCTATGGCTTCCACAATCTCTTGCACTTTTAATCTTCGGTCGGCCAACACCGTATCGTGAATTTTTTCGATTGTTTCGGGTGTAGAGACCTCAACTGGGCGTCCAGGACGTTCGGCATCTTCAGTGCTTGTACGGCTACAACGAAATTCAGTAACCACTTTTTTACCATTGAAATCGATGGTGCAGAGTCCCCATAGTATTTATCAAGCTTAGCCTTGGTCTCGGTAATGGTTTTTTTTCGCAAAAAATAATGCTTAATAAGCACACGAAATTCACTTTTTTCCATTGTTTCCTTAAGTTACTGGATAGTCTGATAAAGATAGCTGTAAAACACAAACTAACTGACGCAGCAAGTTCAAATTTTGATAGGAGTCAACTGACAGATGCCTGTTGACAGGAGTAGTGTTGCTTTTTCTGTAAGGAGGTTAGAAATTCAAAAAGTCACGGACTTATTGACCCGCCTTAGTATTATCGGATCCCTACAACAATTTTCAGACCTCTAGCGTCAACATTTGTTTGTATGAGACTTTCGCTTAATAGGTAGAATGTTACCTTTATGTTTAATTTCCCGTACTCAGATACTCAGACAGTTCTGACTTCTCTCATTCTCTCTCAGAGAATTTTTAGAAATTAAGGTTTTTCATAAAAATTACTTATCTTAAAGAAAATACGTGGTTACGCGGTTGTTTGGGGGAAGGAAATTTTCATTCTTTTTTCAGTAGGATGCACAGTTTCCGAGATAGAAGCGATTTTAGAAAAAAATATATGGCATTGCTCTACTTTGAGACACAAGTTGAAAAATTCAGGATTTTGAAACTTCTTTTTCTCCTATCATGAAGAAAATATATGGTTGCGGTGTTACTAAGGGAGAGGAAATTTTCATTATTTTTTCAGTAGGATCCATCGTCCTAGATATCCATTCCTATTCCTATTCCTTCCTAGAAAATAATATATGGCAATGCTCTACTTTGAGATACGAACAATGTATAAAGCTATAGAAATATTGGATAATTGAATTAAAATATAGAAATGTTGGATAATTCAGGATTTTCAAATTTCTTTTTCTCCCATCGTGAAGTTTTCTTCCTATGTTTTTATAGGGGTGCAAATTTTTTTTGGCACCGGGATAGAAGAATTTTACAGAAATTAAAATACATCCATCTCTTTGAAATTAAAAATGTATATAATTTTTGTATTCAGTACCCGTAAAAACCTCGAAGACGACACTCATATTAATTTTACATAAAAATTAATATTCGCCATTTTAAAGGAGACAATTTTTTTTGGGCTTTTTCTGAATGTGCCGGCCAACAAAAATTGAATGGTCGCTTCAAAAGAGATTTTCGTTAGGTTAGTATTACTAGGTTTGGAGGGTGTTATAGTTTCATTGCATGAGAATTAGAAGACTTTTGTAATTGAACTCTAAAATATAAGTTATTTTCAGTCTGATATAAAATGTAAAAATCAATAAATATATGAAAATGGGGAATGATCCAACTTGTTTTATTTGACTTAGAGTAATCCTACAACTTTGCTGCCATATTAACTATTGCTCCAAATGACTAGTACTAAACACACGAACCATTTCTTTTGTTGGCCGGCACTTTCAGAAAAGGCTCAAAAATGTATGGGGCCTTTATGTTCTCCTTTCAAAATGAATGAATTTTTGTAATCAGCAGCCCCAGAAACCTACAAAAGGATACCCATATTAATTTTTATAAAATGAAATATGTTCGTCATCTTTGAATTTCAAAATGGATGTAATTTTCGTATCCAGCACCCCCAACAACGAAATTTACGAAAAATAAATATCCGCCATTTTGAAATTTCAAAATGAATGTTTTTCTTTAATCTACACCTCCCGAAACCGAAAAAATTAAAAATGGGAATTTTGTACACTCCTTCACGTTTTTTATGTGCGCTTGTTTTGCTGCTTATTATGTTTTTTGTGTTTGTGGGAAAATATATGTACCTATTTTAAATTAAATGTGTACTCTCAATTTGTCACCAATATGGTTATTTGTTCGCCAAAATAATCCAGTCTGCCAGTTTGGAATATTTAGTGAACAAAACGGGTATTATTTAATCGTCAGATTTGGAATTTTATGTTTCTTACATTATTTCGCCAACTTAGTAATTTTATTGTATTGTCGCAAGTTTAAATATATGCCATAAATACATAATATTGATAATGTATTAAATAACGTAAATTTTCCGCTTTTTGCAAGTTTTTTTACTATTATTAACATATTATTGAAAAATAATTAAATGTATTCGAATTATTCAAATACTGAATCCATTCATATTCTTACTATATATTATATTGGATTTAAAGTCTTTGTAACATGAAATACATTTTTAATTAAGCAGGATATCAAAGAACAGATTATTATTTTAATTAAAAAAAACTTTAAGAGAACTATAATTAAAAACTGTTGGAGTGTCTGAAGTTCTATCTTTTATAAAGTCTAGTTTATCAAGTACCTAATTTTTTAACTAGAGGGCGCCCTGTGGTTGAAATTCATCCATAATTACTAAAATAAAAAACAAATATAAATGTTGTGACAGATGGAAAAAATTCAACGTGTAACAAAATTGTATCTTTCAAATACACGGTAGTGTAACACACACACTTTGCTGTTGATATTTTGTCAATTTTATGAAGTTATTTATAAGCATTCTTTAAAAAAATATTAGCATAAACTTAAACTTACCGGCCAAATTTCATACTCCTCCGGTTGCAAAGTTTTCGTAAAATTTTACTGAAAATGTTCGCTTCACGTATCAATATAAGGAAAGGATAAGGAATTTTCAATTTTCATAAAACCCTTTCGTCAACGACAACAATTTTTGTCTCAAAAAGGACCACATATAAGACACATTAAATTAATACGTGAAGCAAAAATTTCAAGTACGGTTTTACAAGAGTTGTGCAAGAAATGATCGGTATCAGTGTGAAATTTGGAACATTTAAAGTTTAAGTGGAGGTAGGGCTGCCGAAAAATAATAATTTTAAAAATAACGCTTATAAATACATTAAATTTATAAAATAACAACACACTACTTCACACACACTAGCATTTTTGTAATATTATAGTGGGTTTGACACAATTGTCAATGAGTGTTAAACTTTCTTCCATAATCCATAAACAACATTTATTTATTATTTTTGTTGCGTATCTAAGAGGCAAAAGAAACCTAAAAAAGTTGAAACTTTAAAATTGAAATCTTCCTAATTTTGAAGTCAGTACCAGCCCAAACACTATCCTATAATATTTTATAGAACTCACGTTCAAATTTGCTGGTACCGACATAAAAATTAGGAAGTAGAGAGCTAGTTAAAATTTTAGCCAAATTTATAAGGGGAATTATTTAGAAAATAAATTTTATTTCATACTTTTTTGTGCATTTTTACTTTGGAAGTCGGTTTTAATTTTTTGTTTTAATTAAAAATAATATTTTTTTAGTTACATTTATCATCTATCTTATTTTGAACACATTAATATCGGTGCACAAAACTATGATGAGTAGTGAGTACCTATGTCATATATAATAATATGTTGGTATTTCTTGTGAAGATGGTGGTGATGATGATGATGATTACCGTAATTGACATAGTGGCATATGCTTGCAGTTCTTTAAGCAACGCCGAAATCCCCAAACATGTATCTATAAGGAGTCAGGAGTTCTGTTCAATACTTTTGGATCCAGGGTATACTTTGGTGCAAAATCTTACTTTTTATTAGCATATGCTTAGACTACTTCAGAAAAAGTAGAAGTCACTATATATTACGAAATTTATATGGACACACCATATAAATTTCGAAGAGTTCCCTCGATTCTTCATGGATCCCATCGTCAGGTCACCACTTTGGTAAAAACGGGACTAACTTGGGATTACACCCTTTACATCAAAATAAGAATTTTGAAAATCGGTCCACAGACGGCGGAATTATCGTTGAACATACAATAATATTACATATGTATATACAGCCGAATGCATAACCGCCTCCTTTTTTTGGAAGTCGGTTAATAAATTTTCACAATATTCAATGAAAGGGCAGAGACGCTCCATACGTTCCATAGCCGTTTTTAGCATTTTACGATATTAAAGTAATAAATAATTATTGAAATCATAAAAACAGCTCAGGAAGTTTCCATAGGTATATAAAGTTAGCACTCGGTACAGTCAAGTAACAAAAAAAAAACAAGTTACAAACAAGCGTAATTACATGCATAGAATTGATGTAGAGTTCTTTTTAGGTGCAGACAAAAATAGCGCTTATGAAAAGGTGTTAGGCGTGAGATTGGTGTATCACAAATTGGGATTGTTTTGGAAAATTTGCCAACCTCACTCGAGATATCATGGGAAGGCCAAGTGGCTCTCAGCTTGTGCGTCAGTTTGGGTTTTACGTGATACATTTTTTGTTGATTCTATTTATATATTTATCGATTTTGTACCTACTTTGTGACAGGCGAACACAAGTTTATTAAGTAGCTATCATTACGCTACTAAGCCTAGAATTAAGAATAATCATCTCGCGATATTGCAGACGAAACGAAATAGAAATGTCATTAATGTCAAATATTTTATTTTATTACATAGTTTAACCAATGACGTCCCTTGAGCTTGAGCTTTTCGCAGTGTTGGCGTAATAAAAAAACCGAGCGCCATTAGTGAAAGTTTTTATTTTCCTGGTAAGGATTTATATTTAACTAGTTGTCCCGACATATGTTATTCTGTCTTAACTGTGAACTGGAATTAATAAATACACCTACAACAATATCTAGACATATAAAAACGACCTACACCTACAACCTACATCTACAGATGTATATGTACATCTATACCTACCTACCTACCTACCCACATATACTTAGCTGCAATCCATTTTTATATATTTTTAAAAAATGTACATAACCAGAAGAATTTATTTTAAGCCGAAAATAATATTTTAATTATTGTGAAGCTATTTACACATAAATGGAATACAATTTTAGGGATTTAATACTGACCTTTATTCAAAATATAACATAAATTATTTTTCAAATACGTTTTTATTAAATTCTAATAATTTGCGCTGGAACCTGACTGAAATAAATAAAACTAATTAAAATGTTGCATCAAAGGCTTTAGAAAAAAGGCTTTACAGATGAGGGCAATTCAAAAGGCAGGAAATTTCGTTATGATTCATGATTAAATTTGGGAGAAAACGCAGTATGATATCCAAAGTTTTACGTCCACAATGTACCAATCAGCTTGTAAAAGTTCCGAAAATTGCGTATTCTACCTTGAAAAATATTAATTTACCAGAGAAGGAGCGACTCTTGTATTACACCGTTAAAACGTTACGTTTTAACGGTACCTAGGAGTCCTGGTCCAGAAGTGCGTAAAATAAAATGCATAATAAAGCAAATTGTAAATAACCAATGTTTAATAAAAATAACATTATAAGGTTTGATTTCCTTGTTAACTATAATAAAAAATAAAACTGGCTGGTTGCTTTTTTTATTTTGTTGCCATTTCACAAACCATTTTATAGTCCTTGAATAAACTAGACGCATAAAGAGCCTTTTACCTGTCTACCTAAGTATAGCTTTTAAGACAAGCGGAAATTTTGTTGCGTATCTGTCCGGTAAATACTCATTATTATACGTTTGTAAAAATTGTGATTTAAAGTCATAAATCTCAAAGATTTCATATCCAGATGAATAACAAAATAATAAATCATACGATATTTTATTAATATTATAAAGCTTACAAATAAATTAATCCCACTAAAACATTACCTAAATGAAAAAAGCCAAGTATTTCCTTTGCAAAAAATTATGAGATGTCGTAGAGGCCAAGTGAAATTCAAGATAGCCCATTTAATTAGTTACTCATAAAAAAATTGTAACCGTATTTAGAACATTTTATTTTATAATTTATTATATTAGATCTCATTTCTTTTTGTAGGTTACACGAAGACCAAGGAATTTGCGGTCTTAAAGACCGTGAACGCACTTATAATTTTTCCGGTTTTGCGAATGTCTTAATGCGGGAGTAATTGTTTATTAACAGATCTTAGAATGAATACTTATGAAATACCTATGAAGTAGGAGTACAATCAAGCCGTTGTTGCACGGATCGCGACTGATGACGTCATCGTCACCAATTCAGATGACGTCATCGGTAGCGCGCGTTTCAAACTAGCCGTTCAGAAAAGCTTTAATAAATCCACCATTTCTAGATGGATTTTAATAATTAAAAAAATCAAATGCTCAGTAAGTTAGTACTTAGTAAAAATCAGATTTGCCACTAAGTGATGATCCTCATTGCAACGATATTCATTACGGCAATGTGATTAGAATGTGATTTATTCGTCAACGAGCAAGTTAAATTTTCAGTAATTGAAGATGACGGGAAAATAAGCTGAAATTTTTGCGTGTTATAAGATTTTATCCGAATTCCCGTTCGTAACAAAAAACCTTTTAAAGTCGCGAAATCATAGCTTGCCCTTTATGTGCGAATACCATGAAATTGCTGAAAGGTGTTGAGTGGCGCTTCCTTCCGCCACGCGGCAAATATCCGAACCCGTAAATTGTAAATGTAAATACGAATATCGCACTCGTATTTACATTTACAATTTACGTATTACACGTGATTTGTCGGAATGTATTCAGAATTAAAAAAATATATATTATGAGGCTCGGGAATATAGCGGGGCGCCTGCTGTGTGCAAGTTTTTATCACTATTCGACATGAAAATGTTGACTACAATTTGTATAAGATCGAATTAGCTACCATTGTTTGCCACTAGGGGCGTTGTTTCAATAAAAACTCGCATTCAGCCCACTGGTCGAGAATTCCCGGCAAATCTAACTCTAATCGAGACGAGAAAAAATATGTCGAGAAGTCGAGAAATCGATATATCGCTAATCGAGAAATCGCGTCTTGATTATTATGCTTGCTTCCGTGCTATTTTCTCCCGCGCGGTGATGATTTATTTCTTATGACATACTCTAGAAGTATGATGAAGATGGTAGATTATAATTACTGTGTACGAGTAGGTACATAATGAACTTCTAGTTTTTATGGTAAAGTAGTTGATTATGACGTTGTGTTTGATATTTCTTTATTTTATTTAACTAAGCGAATTTGAATTAAAATTCAAATTATTTATAGGTATACTATATAAGTGTTCAACTTTAATTTAAATAAGGTTTGTCTGAAGATACTAAATACTTATTTTATTTGATTTTGTATAATGACTTGGTATATTATTGAAACCAAGTAATTATTAGGTACTTGGTTTCTATAATATATCCAAGTCATTATGATCTTCCTCTAGATCCGGATTTTGAATACTTCATTATAATTATTTTAATGTCCGGGTGCAAAGTTCATAACGAATTGTATGTTAATTAATAATTTAATACTTGTAAAGATTAGCGCTATTCACGATTTCGGTTACATTGACTTTTGTATTAGATATCTTTATTATTATTAGCACTTATTCTTTTAACAGCAATTTACGTAAAGTTTCTTTCATACAAATCTTTTATTCATTTCTACTGTTCAAACTGGTATAAATTCAAAGAAAATTATTACCTACTCGTCGATCGATCGATCGTCATCGATTTACACAAGTAAGGCAAGTAAAACTGTATGATCCGGAATCCGGAAAGCCGGAGAATATTCAGGGCACTGAAAATAGAACTCTACGCTAATACGAGTGTCAAGTCAAATGTCAATGTCAAATCTGAAAACTTGACACTCATGTGTTCGATTTTCTACTCCTGACGCTGGCAACTCCTATTACAAGGAAGGCTATGCCAAAAGAAGAAGAAGAAGATTTTCTACTCCAGTCGATTATGGACTAATCTAAAATTATGGAGTTCTAATGTCAGTGCTCTGTATATCCCCGTCCATAAGGATTGATTTAAAGCATACAGGTTGTGCTCGTGACCGTACATTTAAAAACCGAAATCGGTTACGTAACCGCCAACCGGAGTCGTAAGGTAAGTAATAAACTGAACCGGAGATGACCCGGTGTTCGAGTGGCCTCAATGTGGCCGGCGCAGGTTACCGACAATCGGAAAGAGACACGCTTGAATATATCTATTTAAATAAGAATATTGCCATTTACTTAGAGGGTTTAAAAGGAGGTTAAAAATACGCGGTAATGAAGTGTTTAGATAATCTCTACATAGAGTAAAATGCCATTGGCACTACTCCAAGGAACATTGGTCGGTGACACAAGGTGCCAATATGCCAATGATTGAGAACTTTAACCTAGCATTAGCTTATGTGGCCGGCGCAGGTTACCGACAAACTGAAAGAGACACGCTTGAATATAACTATTTAAATAAGAATATTGGGAGAATAAATTAAGATTTTTGAAAATGTAGCTTTGATACTGTTTCAGTTGAGATGCTGCGTTATGCATAACGAGAGTGTCTTCTTTTTTCGTACAGTACAACCATTTTAAAGGGCTCGTTTTAGAATCATTAAATAACTGTCGTAACTTATCCGTAAGTAGTGTCGGTGCTTACTTTAAATCGTGCGACAGAGATGCACATAATTAAGCTTATCACGAAATATATTTTGTTCATATTATAACATAGCACCCTGGAGATTAATACTATACTCGTACTTACTGTTGCTCAAAGATTCTATAATTGTTTTTGAATAAGATTTTGAAAGGAGGAAAAGAAGAGGAAAGAAAAGTCGGTTGAAATATAGCCTCAAGTTGAAAAAAATAATTTTATTTTATTTTACTATTTATGTACACACGATATAAAGGTTAACAAAATATACAACTTAAAACTAGAAATCCATTTTGTACAAAGGCACATCTTATTCCAAAATGGAATGCCTCCCAGAAGACCTATGTGGAAGGACCTATCAAGGAATAGGTGACTAGCGAAAAACACCTGTTAACGATTGCACACCATGGAAATAAGATGCTCCCCTGCAAGGCTGTCTCTATCTACCTGAGTACTTTTGACTGTTTTAAAAATATTTAACATAGATTTAAGTTTATAATGTAAAATGTATAGTTCCTTCAAAAGAACAATTTTCCATCTTTTTGCTAAAAAATGGCACCGTGCGAGTTTCTTACTCCGGTTCTTCTCGGCGGGTTAAGGTTGAACCGGTGGTAGCTTTTTCTGTAGACTTTCCGAAAAAAGTTTCATTTGGAAATAAAAAAAAATAATTCATTTTCATTTCAAAAGCAAAAAAGAGTGTGCACGTGCTGTTTCAATTTACAAATTAAAATAACTACTATATGTTTATTTTCGTCTAAAATAGTGCTTGTGAGTTCACAATGGCAACGGTATGTAAAATTGCAATAAATGTTTACTAAAATAAGTTTATATATATTATACTATGAGACTCCAGGGACCAGTCCCTACATCGTACAAAACTTTTACTAAATCTCGACCTTCTTGACACGTCTAAGTTGATACCATGCGATACGATCCAGTATTGAAAAGTAGAGTTTGCAAATAACTCGCGCTCAGTCAAAATATAATATTATATGTACTAGCTGTCCCGACACACGATCTTAATCTGTCCTAACTATGGTCTGGAGCAAATAAATAACAAAACCAACACCAACACCTTCCACCCTACTGGGGTCGGCCTATATTTTTGAAATAAATGAAAACAGTTAAACCGAATGCAACTATAAAATATATTTGATAGTCAAGTGACAAATTGAACACAGTGAACAGTTAGTATGGGAAGCACAGTCATCATTTTAAGCATTTTCCCCGCAATTTTTCCAATATTTCTCACAGTTTAAACTATCCCAGAACTACTACAATTATTTCAAGCTCAAAATTAGCCAAATTGGTCTAGCCATTCTCGAGTTTTATGGAAACATTGAAACTGCAATCCATTTTCATATTTATGAGAAGAAGATATTTTCATGAGACACCATAGGATTTTATTTTACTAATAAATAAAATCAGCTAACCAGTTCTAACTATGAAGAGATTTTAAAACACAAATGCCATTTACTTAGAGGGTTTAAAAGGAGGTTAAAAATACGCGGTAATGAAGGGTTTAGATAATCTCTACATAGAGTAAAATGCCATTGGCACTACTCCAAGGAACATTGGTCGGTGACACAAGGTGCCAATATGCCAATGATTGAGAACTTTAACCTAGCATTAGCTTATGTGGCCGGCGCAGGTTACCGACAAACTGAAAGAGACACGCTTGAATATAACTATTTAAATAAGAATATTGGGAGAATAAATTAAGATTTTTGAAAAGCTAGCTTTGATCCTGTTTCAGTTGAGATGCTGCGTTATGCATAACAAGAGTGTCTTCTTTTTTCGTACAGTACAACCATTTTAAAGGGCTCGTTTTATAATCATTTAATAACTATCGTAACTTATCCGTAAGTAGTGTCGGTGCTTACTTTAAATCGTGCGACAGAGATACGAGTACACATAATTCGGTATTAACCGGAAGATATTAAAAATCGAACTCTAAAACGTAATACTGAGGTTTTTTTTCATAACTTGAGCTTTCCATACGAACATACTATTATGTAATTGATAACTATTAGATTGGCTCTAATATACCGCCTATGGGCCCACGGACAAGCAACACTAGAATGGTTAACTCCTGTAGTGCTGGTTTTGTAAAACCTTAAACCTCCTGGGTCATCTATACCCTGACTAACTGGAGCTCGCGTAGAGCTTAATTTCACGCTGGTTTTAGTAAGATCGTGGCATCAAAGCAAAGCATGGCTAATATCTGAATGAATGTTCCCATAAATATTATAATCCACTTCTTTGAATTCTTAAAGAAAGTTCCAATATTTAATTTTGAAATAAGAATAACATTTATTTATAACTTACTTAAATCGCCGTCCTTTATTTGACGCTCTGTGCAAATTTAAAACAAAAAGCTTTTCAAACTATTTTTTTCTTTAAACAAGAAACATATATTGCTAAGGGTACATTATATTTTAGTTCTCCAGTATTAAGTATGTCGGTTACCAAAGTTTGAGGTTCGGTGCCTGGGCGAGGCATGATGTGGTTTCGACCCTCGTTTTAGTCAAGTATTATCATGATTTGTTAAGTAATTTGGTAATCTTATTTACATAAAATGAATATAAGCTTTGGAATTGTGACTGCAATACACAATTTATAGATTAGATTAATGGTATGGTATTATTTGGAAATCATAAGACATGTATGTATACAACGGAAGTATGTAAGTTAGTTAGTTAGTTACCTAATTATAATATAAACATAGACGTATATATTATAGAAGAGACATGATGATGAAAAAACTGTCTCCACTTAAATGGTCCCAATTTTGGATGTCTTGGGGCCATTTTGACATTTGAAGTGTGGTGAAATCAAGATGGATGACATTTGAGGTATGATGAAAACCACAATGGCGTAACTTTTTCTTCTATGAAGATTTGTCCTGTCTAATGTACGTCATAGCCTATCTTTAGTTTTGAAATCTTTGAATATGTAACGAACCGAGCGCTACTGCCAATTTTGAAGCAGGTTTTTGATGCAAGCTCGACCTATTACCCCAACGGCCAACACGGAATTGCAGACTTTTTTTTTTCTTGCAGGGGATATGTGGGACTCCCGGCGCTGACGTTGGTTTACCCACTAAAATCATACCTGCGAATTGCCATCAGCCGCTATGAAAGGGAGTGTCCCGGATCTGTCAAACACAGGACACTCCCCACGACCGGCCGGTCTTCCTCATGAGGGTCCGGACTTCCAACTAGAATAGGGGGCACTCCGACAAACTGAAGCGCCCCTCTCGACGCCGAAACTGGCTAGGCCGGGGAAATTCCCATCCTCTCCCGGAGCCCCGTTAGACCGGAGGCAGGAGGTTCGCGTAGCGACGCCTCCGCACTCCTGTCCTACGCCGGCGGAGCGGAACAGAGGATGGATCAATCTTTTGGTCCCGCTCCATGGCCTCTTTCTGCAAAATGACGGATTCACAGATAGAGACCGCCACCTGCCAGGCTCGCTCTCGAGCATGCAGCGCACCACACTCGAGAGCGAGAGGACAAGAGCAGAGAGAAGCACAGAGTTAAGTTAAGTTAACAGAGCCCAAGCACTGTCACGAGATTGTGGCGCTGCACGGCCCATCGGTCGCACACCTCCAGGGAGTGCTGGGCCGTGTCCTCCGCAGCGCCACATTCGTGGCAAGCTGGCGTAGGCTCTCTTCTGGCGACCTAACACAGGTACGCACCGAAGCATCCGTGCTCGGTGAGCATCTGTGTAAGGCGGAAGGTGAGGGGTTTTTTCTTGCGGCATGGATGCGCCGAACCAGAACCGTACGTTGGCCGTACTGCGACTACGTCAGAACCTCTCCCCACCTCTACAGCAACCACAGCTCTCCTAGCTCACCGCCTGAGCTCCTGCCACGAAGGGACCTCACCACGTGACCTCCCCTCTGAAACGAGGAGGTTTAACTCGGTGAGGACCCTCGCCACGAGCTCCCACGGTGACTCCCCGGCCAGAGTAGTAGCTGCGGCCCAGGAGACTGTACGGTAGCCTCTGATGACCCTTACCGCTATGACCCGCTGCATTTTGTGCAGCAGGGCCGTGTTACGTACGGTGAGGGCATCCGCCCAGATTGGGGCTCCGTACAGGATGGTCCTGTACGGTCCTGTACTCCGGCACACCCCGGAGTATAGCCGCCTGCAGGCTTGGCTGGGGCCCCCGACCACAGCCACAGCCGACACCCAGCGATGACGCCACCCTTATGACCTTCGGTCCCAGTTGTCAGAAATGGGGGCCGAAGGTCCCCTCTGACCTCCTCCTCTCCGACCTGGAGTCGTGCGCCTGGGGGTAGTCCTCTCTTTCCGGGTCCGCAGAACATTAGGGCTTCAACTTTTTTCGAATCGAACCCAAAGCCCCAACCTCCTGATGCGGCTAGCCACCAGCGATACCGCCGATTCAGCCAGCCGCCGCCGCCTCTTGATACGTTCGTCCCCGGGATGCAACGAAGGTGTCATCTGCATAGTAGGTGACACTCATCCCGGGGAGGAGATGACATTGCAGGACCCAGTCAAAGCCGATGTCCCACAGGAGCGGTCCCAGTATTGACTTCTGTGGGACACCGCACTCGACACTCCACCGCACATAAGACCCCTCCTGCACATAGGATGGTCCTCCCACACGACCATCCTGCCGGAGAGCCAATCCTTTAGCAGCCTACCGATATACGTGGGGACACCGAAATACTCGAGTGGCTCCAGTATCACGCTGTGAGGAAGGCTGTTAAAAGCATTGGCGATGTCGAACGACACCCCCAACACCACCTCTTTCTCGTGTTCCGCCTCCTGCGTCATTGACCGTAGGCGCCTGATTGCGTCAACGGTAGACCGACCTGCCCGGAAACCGTACTAAATATCGGACAGTTTCGAACCCGGGCCTCCCTCCAAGTGCTGACCTTCCCAACCTCGTTCAGCAAAACGATCGGCCCCCTTTTGGCAATAAGGTAAGCTGACCCTCCTTCCAAGTCCTCGGGAACTGACCCAATCGGAAACTGTGGTCGAACAGCTCTCTGAGGGGCTCCTCGAGGTGTGGGAGTGCAATTGACAGCACCTTCCCATGCACCTCGTCCGGACCCGGCGCCCTCTTTTTGCTACGGACGGCGGGACAGAACCACCTCCATCTCCTGGTCGGTGACCTGTGGCGGAACACCCTCCGTTGTCAAGTCCGGTGACGGCCGGGCCATTCGCGGGGAAGCGAATCCTGCCGGGGTGTCAGGTAACAGCTCTCTGACGATGCTCCCCAACAGCTCGAGTTGGAGCGTCTCCGTCAATGGGGCTGACTGGTACTTTTATATTGTCGACCCCAGGGGTCAGTATCCAGACCTCCGACAAGCTCCAACTATGCTTCCTCCCAGCTGATGGCCAGCAACAAGGCTCCTCTACTCTCCGAATGGACCTGTTGCAGCCGGCCAATCCCTTTCTGTGTCCTGGGGCTGGCGCCGCCTGATACGAACATATACGCATCGCGCCGCGTTACAGGCGGCGCGACTGAACTCCAGGTATGGCTGCCCGGCAAACGCTTCTGAGTACATCCCCGAGAAAGCCAGCCAATTCATCCACCCTCTGACCTTGTGACGACGACGTCTTGAGGGAAGGGCTTTACCACGAGTAGATGGGGGTTGCACGCTCTCTCCCCATCACGTGATCTGCCTTACGGCCAGCTTCTGTGCAAGCGGCGCAACGAGGCTTGGCATCACAGGTGACAGCCTTGTGCCCCAGTTGTCCGCAACGGAAACAGAGCCCGCTGCGGTCTTTCTCCGAGGGGGCACATAATGGAGGAATGTCTCATCTCGAAACACCGAAAACAGTGTCTGGAGCGCATTCCTTCATGCACAACCCCGGCTCCAACCGACACAGAAACTGCCCCGCCGCAACAACTCCCTTCCCGAGGCAATTGGGCAGGATATCCTCGCAACACCAATTCCACGGGGGCTGCGAAATATTTCCCCTACTCAAACCGGTTCAGAAGCACAGCCTTCTTAGCCACTACCGCCTTTATGTTCTCGACGTTGGCTGTGTCGTCCAGACCCGTCAATATAAATTCAGTGGTCATGACGGGTCTGGTGACCTCTGCCACCCCCGACAACACTGAAGCCAACTTACTGGCAAGTTGATCCGCCTTCTCCTGATTCGCCCTGCTGGGGACCACAATTAGGCGGGCCCCAGTCGCCGAGTGTCGAATCCTAAGAGCCCCCAGCCCGAGCTCTTGCGGATCCACTGCTAACCTAGCCTTTGTGAGCGCATCACAGTACGACACCCCTGACTGCGCGGCCTCCGGACACAGCTTAACGATAATGGCCGCGGAACTCGAGAGTTTCAACTTCTTGTTCTTAGGGGTGTCCTTAGGTACCTCCTTTGACTTTGTCGCTACCTTCTTTTTCGGTGCCTTGCGGCGGACAATCTCAGACCAACCCGCCGCAGGCGCTTGCTCTAACAGTGGATAAGGTGCACCTTCCGTTGGATGTCCTTTGGTTGCGACATCTTAATTGGGGACAGAAGCATCAAAGCTGGTCCCAACTGTCTCCTTTGTCTGCTTACCCTTGCCCTTGCTATTTTGGTCCTTAGCAGTAGCAGGCCGTGCCGCAGGGCGGACCGGCAATGGAGGGAAACTCTCCTGACTCCAGGCCCGAACCGGCAGAGGAGGGAATTCGTTCTCCCTTCGCAGTACCACCTATCTATCGAAGCCAACTGCTTGGAAGCTTCTCGAGTTCCAATAATTGGCGACTCTCTCTGCGCCGGCGCAGCTTGAGCCGCTCCAGCGGCTTTAGCTTCGCGAGCTGCTTTCTTTCTGTCCGCTGCCAATGGCGAACGAATCACCGCAGGAGGCGGCAACCTGTTCTCGAAAGCAGCCATCCGACCGTCAATCATATTCCCGACTAACCTAGCTACGCTGATCTCGCCACCTCCCTTCGTAGACGATTATTATCAGCCCGGAGGCGGCGTATTTCCTCCACTTCCGATCTCGTTGCCAGCGTGTCCAGGACCGTTCTGATCACCCCACTAGATCGACGAATCTTATTAGCATACCCACCCTTTAAATATGTCAACCAAGTTGAGGATGTTGAGGATGAGGATCCAAAGGACCCGGCATTTTCCCTCCAACCTCCTTCACTGGTGACTTCCTAAAGCTCTGAAGCTCCAGGGAAGCCAAAAACATCTTCGAATTTTTAGGCCTTTTGGCCTCCTCCTCAGTCTCATTCTATCGAGCATTCTTCGAGCCAGAAAGCTCGGAGAACAGACGCTTACGAGGCAAATCCGATTTCGACACCAACACCGATGGTATCGCCCAGTCATACCCCAGGATCTCGTTTATAGTTATCCCGGCACGGGAACTGCCCTTCGATGGTCTGGAAATCTCCCTACCGAACAGACCCTGACCAATCCTTCATAAATTCCTATCCGAATCCGATTTCCCCTGCTTCTGCTCCTACTCACCTAACCTAACCTAACAAGGAGCTGTTAGTAGTCTGGTCAGTAACAGGGCTAAGTCAATACCTGAATTTTAAATAACCTAACCAAGAGCATGTCAGGACATGTCTAAGGAGGGTTTCATCAACATAGCTATCAACGCGTAATAGGTTTTATTTAAATTGCTTTAAAAGTTGTTGCCCCATTTTGCGTAAAATAATTTTCCTAAAGTGGTTTGAGTAAGATCTAGCAGCATGGAAACTCACAAGTTTCCATCTCTTATAGTTTAGAAATGCCAAGACCTGAAAAGAGTATAAAGAGTATAATATATATAATATTGGTATTTGTCGCTTCTGAGTTCTAATCAGTCCAACATCTTTAATGATTTAGAAAGTGCGGACAGGTATGTCAAAATTATATAAGAGTATAGATTAGCCACTTAGATCCGTCCACAGTTAGCACACCTCCAATTGCACGATAGGATCTATGGCCCAGATACTCACGGATGCTGATCCGGTGATTTGCGCCCAGCGAACCGTGGCGCGTGGTAGCGCCAACTGGGGTTTTCCTTTTTAATAACTCTGCATCATTCACAGCATCGTATGCATAAACATTAGGAGGGTCAAAGGAATTTGCGCCTTCTACTCAATACTTTAAGTTCAATTTTGCTTGTTGCACTGATTTACGCTTGGAAGTCTTTCTGTTTGTCAGGTGTAATGCCTACACATCATAATAATCCTTATCTCTACATCATAATGTGCGCAGATAACATTGTTAAACGTTTTATACTGTTAAATATTACGCGTTAAAATTATTTTTAAATAATTATTAATAATAACATTTGAGGACTGTTTAATATCAAAGTACGAACATTAACACAGACTTTTTACAGAGGAGAACGGAGTTAGTAATAACAATAATTTACTATCTATCTTTACAAATAGAAATTAAAATAAAGTTGTAGTGTCTGTTTGTAATTTTAAATTAATAGCTTTTCACTCAATGCATATGAATGAAAGTCTATTTAAACGGTACTTATAATAAAAAATCAACTTCTTAAAATGTTGTTTGTCCGTCTTTCTGTCTACCTGTTTGTTCCAGATAATCTCTGAAACGGCTGGATGGATTTTCACGGGACTTTCACTGGCAGATAGCTGATGTTATAAGGTGTAACGTAGGCTATATTATCTTAGGGTTCCGTTTAAAGAAATAGGGTTCCGTTTCCGTTAGTTCTAAGCAAACGAAGTTGCGGACACCAGCTAGTCTATAAATATTTTGTTACAACCCACAAAGTAGGCTAACTGTTTCATTTGTCGCTATCGCTTTCGTCAAGAAAATAGGAAACACGGTTACACTAGTGGATATAAAGCTCAAAAACAGTTAAATAATCATCATCATGACCGACTACTAAAGCTTTCACTACTAAGGCAGAGTAGTTTCTGCCTTTTAGGATATAGCTCTCCCAAATGTAAAAACAGGTCAAGAGCGAGTCAGACTCGCTTACCGAGGGTTCTGTGATTACTAATTGCTATGTTTTAATGAGGGTCATCTTTAAACAGATGAAGATTTTGATTTTGGCGGCACAGTAATTTCTATTCAACT
Organism: Phengaris arion; assembly: GCA_963565745.1. NCBI lineage: Eukaryota > Metazoa > Arthropoda > Insecta > Lepidoptera > Lycaenidae > Phengaris > Phengaris arion. The sequence goes on along the minus strand of OY751445.1, from coordinate 12,492,666 downwards.
CAATTACTATGTGTGAGATGTATATTCACTTAGCTCTATTCAAAAGTGGGCATACCTACTCTCTCTATAAACCTTAAGAAACTTTTAATAAAACTGTCAATCAAGGTATGGAAAAAGGCGTAATTTGTTGAAAATCAACCCTTTTCTTAATTTTTCCGTATGGCATTCCTTTCCATAATTTATTTCTTTTTAGTAACACTATCGAATGGTCTAGTAAAATAGCGTGATTTTTTCCAAAAGCAGTCGCTTCGATCCCTGGATATTAATTTATCAAAATATATCCAGATCCAGTTTTAGTTTTTATCAAAGTCGGGCTCGCAACTCTTTTCAGCATTTTTCACCATTCCTTAATAGTTTCGGATTTGGCCTACCGCATATGCCCACTTGACAAATTCATTCTGTATAATGTTACTTGCCAAATTTTTGTATGGGTTTATAAGGGACGTACCCTATGAATTTTGATTGGCTTGAGAATGTCGAAATATGCATTTTGTGGAAAAAACGGCCGTATCGTGTTTTCACAGCTGCAAGGCACTGTAGACATGAGTATATGGTTTAATTTCAACTCGATACTTCCACACATTCCCAAAATAAATGGTCTCGATAATCATACAGACGGACGGGCAACAAAGTGATGTTATGAGGGTTCCGTTTTGTTCTTTTGAGGTATGGAACCCTAAAAGGATTATACAGCATGCTAGCCTACTACGAATAGGCACTATAAAAGATGAGTCATAATAAAATGAAATTATTTTAATGATTGCGGAATGTATGGAATGTGAAACCGCAAAATTGGTCGATAGTATTGGTTATTGGTAGGTCCGGTATCAAACTAAATGGACTTTTAATTTTCTCAAACCTATTTGTGGTATATTATATCGAGTATTTACGACAATTTTGTCGTTGAATATATATATATATATATATATATATATATATATATATATATATATATATATATATATATATATATATATATATATATATTATTATATATGGACAAAATTTAATAAAACAAAAGTTAATAGTGCTCTGAATAAAAATTTTGGTTTACAAAGAAATAGTATAACAAAAATCAATATTTAAAATAAAAGCTGCGGATTATTTGAAGCACTTTTGTGTTGTTGAAGGCGCCCAATACAGAAGGTCGATTCTGCTAATTAAATTCGATATTTTAAATTTGCGAAATGGGATTTTCATAAACGTCAAACCAACGTCAAATCGTTTTAATTGATCCAAACTACAAAAATCCGTTAATGCTATCAAAACCATCCTAAATGGATTATATAATTGAATAAAAGTTAAATGAAAGTATAAATTAATTACGAGAGTTGGGGTTCAGATCGTATCGCAATCTCGTAATTAAAGTTTTCTTTCATTTTACTTTGATTATATTATAAGTGAAGCGACTTGTTATCATAAACTGATTTTGTGACGTTTGGACCAATCAAGAGGCGTTAGACGCTGCTTTAACGTTTACGAGAATACCGGTGTGACAGTTTTAGCGTATCGGAAAAAGACATGCCTGCCTGGTAATTAAAATACGTGGCTACAAGAAGTATTTATCGTAGTTGTACTTTATGAACATAGGAACAAAAAAAACAATAATATTAAACGTCAAACTCGAATGATAAAAGATAATTAATTAAATATAAACTAACCTATTGTTTAATTGCCCTAGTGGTGGTTTGCGGAAAAGTGGCATCTATTAATGGTGATGTCAATTACGTAATGAAATTAATAACTAGTTTGTTTGGCAATACGCTAAACGCAATATGCTAATTGATAGATGTCGCTTTCACGTTAAGAAAACCAAAAACATAATAATTATTTTTCATAGTATATTTATACTATGAAAAATATTTATTATGTGTTTGGTTTTCTTCTAATATTTTAATATATTATAGAGGGATCTATTTCACACTCCAAGTTACATTTTTTTTTATAAAACTAGTACTAAACTTCTAGTAGTCTAAAAATCTAGTAGTAAACTAAACTGCTGAACTATACAAAAAGAAAATAACTTTATACTCCAATTAAAAATATTATAATAATATAATTTTTCGTCAAAAAATTTTACGCCTCAAATTGTCAATTTACAGCATGATAACCATAGATTAAACAGATAATATGATGACAACGATTACCACAGATAATTAGTTACACATTTTGCACATGAATTCTCATAACATTTGTTCCCAAGTCCTATAATATTTTTTTGTTTAATAACTTTTTAAGTACTATAAAACCACATATTATGTTCGAAACTTGGCCGCTCTTGTTGGAAAATCATTAAATTGCTAAAATCATTCTGTGGCTTCAAAGTCTGAGGTAGAAGGTAGAGTATGAGGTAGAGTAGAAGTTGGTTTAGGTAATTTTTTTTATCTCCGGTGGACATAATATTTGTGTGAGTTTTTTTTACTTCACTGTTTTATTTTTTCGCTATCAACTGTACCTTAAGGCCAGTTTAACCGGCTAACAGAGAGAATGGCTTGTTATATTATTATTGTAGTGTTGAACATATAGCCTCGATAGGCGCACGCGCTGGTGTAGACCATTGAGTATCAATATTTATCATTGTGAGTGAACTTTACAATTGTAAGTATGAGCTTTATTAGCCACGAATTTTGATACGGTCACTGTGATTTATTTACTTAATCAATATTTATTTTTTTGATTATTTTTAAAGTCAAAATTATATAGGCAAATTACTTTCTAATTTTTTTTAATGTTGGGACCATTACATTAATTTTGGAGATTATTCGAACTAATATGTTACCGATTAACTACTATGGGTTATATGTTATATGTTATTGATTGTACTGTAGGTTATTGGTGGAAATTCATGTTACACAGTAATAATATACACATATATACATACAGTACACAGAGCTTCTTGCACTTTTGTCACTAATATTTTTAGTCTCATATCATACGGATGGATCCGTATGATATGAGGAGATAGTAGCTACGAAATTGTTTGTTAGACATTTAAGCCCGTTAAATTTATCTTTTTCGAATTGAATTAATTTGTTTATTAAGGCACGAAACTTTTGACATAAAGGTTCCTCTATGCAACTCTTTCGTGTAACATTCGTTGTTATAGGTATTCAAAGTTTTAAGTCACTCAAGTTGTTCTTCTTTGTTAAGTTTAAGAAAACATCGAATTGTGACTATATAATAAGGTATAAATCTTTAGATAAGTAATAAATCTTTTTAAACAACTAAATCTTACCACGATACAATAAACTTTACATTTGAACGCTTTCTAAAATGTCGCAAAAATAACGCTACTACTTAAAAGCTATTTCGGTAAACATACATTTCAACATTATTCGTGTTTAATTGAAAAATAACTGGCAACTTCCCTATTTCTTATAACCCTTCGGTGCCGTGTGATAATATTGCAAAACAATGGAATAATTTGTATTCTAGACGTCACGCAATCAGACACAGTTGTAACAATTCTGATCACAAACAAAACCTGCTACGAATTATACGGTGCGTCTATTATATTTGTTTGGTGAACAAAGGAATTTTACTGGAATATGGAACAAAACAAATTGTAATAATTAAAAAAGGTTAAATTAGATATTAACTAAAACTATAAGAATACGACGATTTGATAATGCTCCTTTTAGCATTCGCTCATCAAAAGATTAAAACTAGTTAACGTAACTAAGTAGAAGGTAGTAGTTTTCTCGTTGTCTTATAAGAATATTTCTTTGTCTGTATTGATTTGAATATTTTCTTCTTTATATAAAGAAATCGTTTATATAATCTACGTTTCTGCAAAAAAACAAACCTGTTATTTTTCTACCAAGCAAGTATTTATAAATAAGGATTTCTTTCATATTTAAGCAAACTTTGCGAGCTAAGGTAAAGTTTTAAATGCGTTGAAATATTGTGTTTCCGCGAATTAACTCTGGTACCTACGGCCGCAGCAGGATCACGCTTCACCCATACTATACTCAACTTAAGACTTTCGCTTACTTAAGCACCATTGGTGATTCCATCAGATTTTCTGGATGTCCACCACCAGGCATGCCGACAGTGCCATCTTTTAGATATGCTAGTCGTACAATCTATGCCACACAAGTTATCAGTCAATTCTTGGGAGATTATAAATATGGTTGATAATGGTGCAACAGGCCATCGCTATGCTCGCCACATACGTAACGATTTAATATTTTACATATTACACGTACGCTGACAGGTTTGCCTGCACAGGTAAACCGGAGTGTGTGTGTATGTATATTGCAAAGCTGTGCAGGTTTCCATACTAGTTGGCTCATGCTTAGCTGCCGTTCGTGTATGGTTAGCTTTATCATTTAGCGCCGATAGACGTCATGCCACAAAAAGAAAAATCCGGATCCGCCAATCGGATTTATTTTGACAAAAATTTTCGTAGGGCTTAATAGGTAAAAATATTAGAGTAAACATAATTGGAGATGAGATCTATCAAGCATGTACCTATTTACTTTAATTTTATTATTATCATTATGTTGTTAAAATACTGAAAATAACACCCAAAGTTTTGCTTAAGAAATAAAAATTTGTTAAATTTGTAAATTTTTGCTCCAATTTTTCCAATGTCCATTCTACTTAATGATTATATTTTTGGAAGACAATCGGGCTTTAGAAACTTACCATAAAACTTAATAACCTAACCAAGCTAACTTTAAAATAAAAATAAAAAACATTTTTTGATAAACGATGGCCCCGTGCGAGTTACGCCGGTTTTCTCGGCGGGTTAGGCCCCTCGCCCACTGCGACTTTTAGTAGCGATGCAGTCGCGCGTTTATGAAGCGCACGACTGCATCACTACTAACGCGCGTTAGTCGCATTTGCAACGCAATACAGTGATGCTAACGCGCTACTGCATCGCGACTGCATCCATGCAAACGCGCGACCGTAGAGCAACCGTGTCGGACGACATCGGGGAGAATTCGGCTGTCTGCTCTTCGGTTGCCTACGTAAAAGCAGCACCAAAGACACCGTGACTAATGTTGCCTCAACGGAGTCCATCTTGCAACTTTGACGATCGTAAGCATTTTTATGCCGTAAGTGAATCGCGACAGAAGCGCGACAGTATTGCGTAAGCATCGCGACTGCATCGTGTTCAGGTGGGCGAGGACACACAGCTAGCGACGGCATCGCGACTGTATCGATGCAAATACGCGACAGTATCGCGACTGCATCGCTACAAAAAGTCGCAATGGGCGCGCGGCCTTAGGGTTGAATCGGTGGTAGCTTTTTTTTCTGTTGACTTTCCGACAAAGCTTGTTAAGTTTCATTTGGAAATACATTTTTTTCATTTTCCATTTTCATGAGTATACCAGGACAATATGTATAAGGAAGGTTCCAAACTTTTAACTATCAACTCGCAAAAAGCTATTTCAAGTTAAAGGCCTATTACACTACACGGTATTCAGGGACCCTTACGATTATTTAGGGCAGTGTTAATGTAATTAGGGCGAGCAGACGACCCCGGCAAGCCTTGCTCCTTAATCGCCCTTACGATCGAGTAGTGTAATAACACTTAGAGTGGTAAGGGAGCTTCCTGTAGCTGGAAATCTTAATGTGACAACCAGACTTTGTTTAGCACTTACACTCTGTCTTAAAATTGTGTCTTCTTTTTTTATATACGGAGTTTCTAAATTTAATAAATATTGAAATTCCTCATCTCCCATTATTAAATAATTTTTAAAATCCACTGGTTCCAGAGCATTAAGTATCAGCATAGTGCAGTGTAATTATCGACGCCCTTGAAAGGGGCCACGCCCTCCCTGACTACCAGGCAGTACTCTCGTCACGCATTACACGTACTTACATCGTACAAAAGTATGATTATTTGATGATGACAAAAATTAAGACTATATGCAATCTATAAATATATATAAAACTTTGTCTATTTATATTAATAGTTACCGAAGTTAGTAGGGGCGGACGGACAAAAAGACGCACAGACGGACGGATAAGGGTTCCTTGTAGTTACTACGGGACCCTAAAAACTATGCGTTTCTTTGCCGTGGGTTTTGTACATTAGCACAACCGAGCATTCTTTAATAGGTATTTTTGCAGACCTTACGAATCCCTACCCTGAGTATGAAATATTCTAGATTAACACAGTTCAAATACCCTTCCGATGAATAATAATTTCGTTATTCATCAAAGCAGTTCAACCTGTATTTGAGTACCATTGTGGGTCATTACCTATTCAGTATTTTCCTCTATATATTTTGATCTTATTACACCACATAACATAATCACAATGTATGTTCATTGATTTACGGCCACATACTGTTTAATAATTCGTATAGCAGAGACAGCGATAGCCTGTGAATAGGACGTCTCTTAATTATGATAAGCGTTTCAGTATCCGGCCGTTAATGATTTAATATTAAAACGAAGCAGAATTTAAGCATTCAACATTGTCAAATTTGTAAAAATGTTTCATAGGTTTGACCTCGCTTCTTTGTATGTGCATTGTGCGCTGCTACGTTTCGCGGCACAATATTTGGTATCATTTACTCTTTAATCATTGATAGAGTTCAAGCCTTCATACGAGTACAAGTAGTTGCTCTGAAGTTTATATTTTTCTACATCACAGTTTACATCCTAGAGTTACATTGTCTCGAAGTTTGCAGGTGTTACGACAAAAACCAAATGACGCGGTGTCATATTATATTCAACGAGTAGGTATTTTAGACGTCAAAAGCTTGATTTATCAAGACGGATTCCCTTGCACAAGAAGTGAAAGTATTACTGAGAATATGTTGTCACTATTATAGAATTTGTCACGACCCAATGAAGCAAAACATGTTATAATACAAACACTAGTGGTTAGATGTGCCTCCCCTGTTGCTAGTTGCTACAACTAAATGCTATATGACAAGTAATTTGTCGATGGTTACAATAATCAAGTAATAATTCAAATTGTATGTCCGATTTCACTCTAAATAATTTTCCTAAAGAGTTGTGAGCAGGACCTATTAGTATGAATTAGTTTAGATATGCCGGGGAGGGGCCAACATATAAACAATTCAATTCAATTAATTAATTTTGCATATGTGTGTTACATATAGGTCTTACACTTGAGTTAAGTTGCATCACATAGGCCACTTGGGGCATGAAAAAGTTACATAGTAATATATTTTATTAGTAAATTTTACGCTTATGTTAATACTTAATACTACAAATATTTGAATGAGACATATTTTTTGGTTAATATAATATATCAGTCAAAAGGAACATATAAAAAATTAAAGTATCTACATCAAATTAGTTATATCACGTTTCGCATATTGTCCATATCTTATCAATTATTCTAATTATAAATAAAAAATTAACATAAAATATGACAGTTAAATAATAATAATTATAAATCACACATGTTCATGACAATTATAGAAATAGGCAGTAATAATAAAACAGTAAAAAAGAATGTCAACTTAAATAAATAATAATAATAATCCGTATGTCATTAAATAATAATTGCGTCATCAGTTAAATATTCTTTAATGTCATAATAAACTTTTCCGAGCAGAGTTGCCTTGACAGTATTTTTAAATAATTGTAGGGAAATTATATCTAGAATGCTTTTTGGTAGTTTATTGTATAGACGAATCGCCATGCCTAGATCACTCTTATTAAGTAAGGCAGTTTTGCTACTGGGGTAACACAGCTTATGGCGATTTCTAAGGCTTAAAGACTCATATTCCTGTAAATTAGAGTTTATAAATGTTAAGCTTTCTAAAATGTATATGCTTGGAAATGTCTCTACTTGAGCTTGAAACGCTGACATAAAAGTTTGTATACCAAACTGTTTTTGAAGCATATGTAAGGCATACGACAATCTATTAATTTTTCCGCGAATATAGTTACAGTGTTCTATCCAATTTAATTGACTGTCTACATATATTCCCAAGAACTTAGAATCATGCACTTATTTAAATTTGGTACTCATAAACACCACTTCCATATTTACACTAGCTTGTTTAAAGTTTTTGAAATACATAAGATTAGTTTTATCTAAATTAATTATTAAGTGGTTCATGGTAAACAATTTAAGAATTTTATCAAGAGGGATTAATATGTCCGGTTCTAGATTAATTTTATTTTTCGCAGCATATAATATTGTACTATCGTCAGCAAAGAGTACCATTTTTTCTCAAGTTCTCTAGTTAGGTCGTTAATATATACTAGGAACATAAGTGGCGCTAGGACACCTCCCTGTGGAACACCACATTCAACTACTTGGGATGGTGATGCATAGCGAATTTCCATAAGACTACGAGGACATACTTTTTTTATCTGCGTAATTTGCTTTCTGTCACTAAGGTACAATTTAATTTTATTTAAATTAAGCACGTTTTCTCTAATTCCGTATGAATGTAGTTCATCGATTAAGATTTGATGATTGACAAAATTGAAAGCATTTGATAGGTTCATATACAAAGCACACAAATTGATTTTGTCATTTAAATTTGTTTAATATATTTTGTATAAAGCCGTGTAGAGCACAATTTATTGATTTGTTTTACCTAAAACCCATTTGTTCACTGCATATTATGTTATGTTTTTGAAAGTAATTATATAAGTTTTCGTTAATTAAATTTTTAAAAAACTTTTGAGAAAACTTTCATGAGTACTATTGGCTTATAATTATTTGGAACTTCTGCATCACCTATTTTAAAAAGGGGTATTGTTATTGTTATTTTTAACCTATCAGGATATACTCCCCCTTCAATACAAATATTATAGACGTGGCATAGTATTGGAGATATAATGGTAGAAACTTTCTTAATAATATTAGTTGTTATGCATTTGGAGGTATAGCGAAAAATTATATAATTTTTTGTCGAATTATTAAACTATGTCGATTCTTTGTGTGTGCGTTCTTGCCATGGGATCCCATTGCTACATTTTTTTTCTTTACTCTTTTGAATTTTTATATCCTAATTTTAAATCACTGTCTAGGTAACTTATTGAACGAATCTTAACCAGCTTCAACTAGAATATCAATTATATTACTATTATTAATATCTGCTAACAACTTTCGTACGCGTATTTTAGAAAAAAAAAATACAAGCTGTACTTAGAGCTTCGTCGGTATTGCAAATATATATATATATATATATATATATATATATATATATATATATATATATATATATATATATATATATATATATATATATATATATATATATATATATATATATATGATTGCTTGAAGTTTGAACTATTCACTGAGTAACAAATATTACCATATAAGGTACCTATAACTATGAGTAAAAACGCATCAGATATTGACATACCTACCTACGTTATTTTATTTAAATTATTAGTTAACAATTAGTTCAGAACCTTTTATCAAAAAGTCAATCGACGTTTGCTTAAAACTGATTGCCAAATAATGATCCTTTTGACCCGAAAGACAAAATGAAGTATTAGAGTAGCCCTCTTGACCTATTACGAGCAGGTACAACATCGACAAAGTTCCTGCTCGACCAGATTTTCCTTTGCTTTAAATATTTAAACACAAAGGAAGTGGCCGCAATGACTGCAGACGTGGTTGAACTACGTTTTCACTCGTAAGTATGTGTCCGTGCGAATGATTAGCTGGCGATATTAAGCGATTTTCATCTTATGCCTGGTCGAGCGGCAACGTGTCCGATAGTACATTCTATACAATATTACGCATGGTAGGCACTAGCTTCCAAACGGATGGACCAACTTTGATCTACGAATTTTTTTTTGTTTGAAAGCTGACGTGATCGAAAGTGTTCTTAGCTATAATTCGTTATCATCATCTCGCTTACTGCTTAAAAATGAAGGATATTACTTAATTTTTTAATTTTGTTTATTGATACAGGGCTTCTTTAGAGAAAGTGCCTTAGGGCACGCTACGCCCCTGGCACTATTAGTAACCGCATAGTTTCAAACAATTTTATCTAGATAAAGGAATTTAATATTCAACTAAGGTCTGCGTGGGTTTGATCGGCCAGCGATAACGTCTCCCAAACACATTATCCGCTTTGCAATGATAGGATGTATACACATCCTATCATTTACATCCAATTGAGAAATGAGGTAGCCAAATCAATTTGGCAAAATAGTTTGGCCACGAAACAGCCCAACATTTGATCGCCCAAAACATTCACTTCACATATTACAATACGCCTCTAGTTTATCACATAATTCTGAGCCGACTAATATTAGATAGTTGATTACATCAGTTTAATTGTTATTTCGAATGTAGAAACCAATTACTGGCACGCTTTGAAATTGTGCCAACTTCTCTTATATTGCTTCCAGCGACTAACCTCTATCGATGTTATAATATTAAAGTTGCCACATATTAAAATAACCAAAAGCATGTCAGGACATGTCTGTGGAGGGTTCTGTAATTTTCGACGCGCATTAGGCTTTTTTTGAAATTACTACAAAAGTTATTGTTCAGTTTCTAATTTTCTAATATAGCAGAACCATGGAACAGATAATATATAGCTCCATGAACCTATCAGCATGGAAAGTTAGTAACTCTTACAGTTTAGAAATGCTAATGGGGGGGGGGGGGGGGGGCGTTGTCAACATGTGGGGCTGCGGTATCGTCGATTTTGGCAAGGTTTCGCAAAGTTTTCATTACCGCCGAGTTTTTAGTGAGTAGGGGCTCCGGGGCTGCACCCGTTCACCATCTTTTCAGGCGTAGCAGACTCTCACATACTCACGGGTAGGACCCCCGTCCCCCCGTCCCCCCGTCCCTCCGTCCCCCCGTCCCCCCGTGGGATGCTTAAACCCATTTTCTCAGCAAAAAAAAAAGGTTATTAAACTTTATGCTAGCTTACGATTTGTGCAATTACGACAATGATTTTAATGACGACGATGTTTATTTGGAAGGACAAAGGTTAGGATGTGTACAAAACTACAAACTAATATTCATAAAGTTGCAATAGTATTGTGAAGGTTGTGCCTTTCAAATGTAGGTAGGTAATTAGTAACTTGCTTAACAGATAATGCCTAACAATGGCTCTTTATATTATTATTCAAAGAATAGGTAAGATTTACTGTGGTTTTGGCGTGCTTCTAATGAGCGGTATATATACGAGTAAATCTCGCGATTTCTTTAGTTGGGAAATATAAAATAATAGGTGTTATAGGCATCTTTATTCGCGTATTAAGAATAGCTATTTTGATAGATCTAAAAAAAGATAGATTGTAATCTATATTATATGTCCCTAGGCTAGGGCCTAAAATGTTTGTAATTTGACATTTACAATACATAAAACCATCAATTTTTCCATTCTAACACCACCCCCCATTTTTTGATAGCGATTTATAGTACATACTGTAATAATCTTCCACCCTCAGGGGTCGATGACTCTTTTACACAACATCTGTAGGTTAGGTTAGTAGGTGTAGGTTCTATGTGTAGGTAGTATTATTAGCTGTTGGTGTAGAAACTGTAGGGTGTATGGAAATTGTAGGTAGTTCTTTATTTAAAGGCAGAACAACGCATGTCGGGTCAGCTAGTAACTTAGTAAATTATAAGTATTTAATTTCTCAATTAAGTTGACTTCTGCTGCTGATATTAAATTATATATTTTCATTTTTATTATAATTAACGTAACTATAATTTATGCTATGTAGCTTATAACTTAACATTGCACAGCCATGAGTACTTGTTCATATACTGACCCGGACGAAGCGATGTATGTTGAACGAAAAAGTCGCTGTCCCACACAACTCTAAGTAATTATGAAACCTGAAAGTTTTACTGACCTATGTTTAAAACAAATGTTAGGTAACTAGATGTTTTCCGTGCACACAAAACACAAAAGGAAATCTCGCGGTAACTGTACATTTAGACGAGATAAAAAGTAGCCTATGTCCTTCCCTGTGCCTTACTTTATATGTGTCAAATTTCACGATAATCGGTTAAGTAGTTTTTACATGAAAGCGTTACAACCAAACAAACAAACTCACATTCTCATTGATATTATTAGTTAGGATAATTGTAAAGCCGCGACCACGATTCATACTTTAAAATATCTAATTACAAGTAAAGAAAGCAATCACCTCAATATTTTTCGTTACCAAATATGCTTTTTGGTTCCACTTTGTAAAATTCGTACCTGAAATCTGAATAGACTGACTCGTAAAAGCTTTTTTTTGTTAGTTTATAATTTATTATTAGTACATTCAAATTATGTGTTTGTAATAAAAATTATTTTGTTATTGTTTCAGACGAAATGAAGCAGACGACAACGATACTTTTTTTGGGGACGTTAATTCTGCAGACGTACTCTGTAAGTTTTCCTGATGTTTTACTATTTTCTCTTTTTTACATAGAACTTGGAAACATAGGCGCATTTTCTTAAAATATTAGGTATAGAAATTAAATTAATATTATCTATTATTCTTTTTTTTTTGTAAAACGAACATACTATGTAAAAGAAGATAACACAATAAGCATAATATGAGGATATTATGCTTATTGTGTTATCTTCTTTTACATATTAAAAAGCTCAACCTAACTTATGAATAATATACGAACGTCTTAAATTCTCATGGGGCTCAAGTCAAAACTGCACGTTTTTTCCGACATCCATTAAGGAAGCTTTCAGGAGGTCAGGATAAGGTTTGTATTATTCCAAACCACTCGAGAAAGCTAAATTAGAATAGATTCGGTGAACCCAGAATCGAAACACATACGAGTTTATACCTACGAATTTTTATACATTTCGTAAAATTATAGTACATAATACTTAATACTAATAATAGCTGTCCACAACTTTGTTTGCAACGAAAAATAATCATCTTTCATTGCAAGGTCTTCCCCTCCCTTCCTTCAATCGAAAATGTCATCAATCTATTATGCTAGCCATACACGTGACGGTATACCTGACAGGTTTGCATGTACAGTTGAGTTGTACAGATAAACCGGAGCATGTATATTGCACAACTGTGCAGGTATCCATACTGCTCAGCTCATGTTAAAAACCGCCGCAGCGTGTAACGTTTCTCGGTATGAACTGACCCTAACGTCCGATTGAAAAATATTAATTTGTAGGCATTGCTGTTTTAACTTGATTTTCACAAATAAAAAAAAACCAACGTCATAATATATTAATACGTGTTGAACCCCTGCGTTAATGAGAATAAAGGGTCGGATTTGATCACAATATTATGTATTTTGTTTCTGAATTTAAGCTCACGTTAAAAGTATTTGTAACTTAGCCCCAATTTCACCAACGTATTGAAACGACGTTTAACGCTGAGCTTCAGTTTAAGATTTGTCTGTCCCGTTCTAACATGGAATAAATTGAATGAGAGAGTGAGAGATCTAATCCGAGTTTAGCGATTTATGTACGTTTAGAGATTTTTGGTAAAATCGGGGCTTAATCTTCTACGCAATCAAAAGTCGTTATCTCCCTCCATTTTTCAGACGTTTTAAGCCATTGCTAAACCTCTTTAAGAAAATTACTAGGTTACTTGATAGTTATTAACATTGCAATTTTTTTCACCAAAATCCTAGATGTGACAAATATTTGAATGTATCTTGTATTACGTGAACAATAGGTAACAAAAATATGACCTATTTTACCGTCTGATCCAATTCAACTTCGCAGCAACTAATCCCTGGATCAATCTCATTGTAGACCATCACGTATTGTATGGAGGTGGAAATAAATTGGAAAACAGATCAATATAAGCCTAACGAAATGGATTTTGAAAAGCTGGTACGCGGAAATCGGTATGTTTATAATAATATGTATTTTCGTTCTATGAATAACAATAATTAATGCGGATATAGAAAGATGTAGTATAATTAGGGTTCCGTAGTTCACGTCTCGGAAGATTTAGGGGACGCACATGACGAAACTACAAGGGTTCCGACTTCCGAGACGTGATGTACAGAACTGTAAAAACGGAAATACATGTTTAGTGAGACAGATTGCTGCGTTCGGTTTTTATTCTTCTCTCTAGGTATCAATATTATTGCGTAAGGTAAGGCATGCTTCGCTTCCGCTGGTCCATTTCAAAGTTGTCAAAATTCGATAGATTTTTGTGCTTTGGTTGCAGTTGTTTTGGTCGCAATGTTAATACGACGTATGAATTACTATTTTATTGCAACGAAATGTGGTAAAAAAGTGGCTTATATTGATGGCAGTATAATTAATATCATTTGTCTACGGAAAGCTTCAACATAAGTGTTGGAAAACTTACTAATATAGTATGTGATGATTAATTTGAACACAAAAAGTGAATTTAAAGATATTCGAATAGAAAATCTCAAAAGAACTCTGAAGACTCATTTTGAAATCCAGCTTAGTGTTAAGCTGAACTATCACGTTATTGGAATGGTCTTTGTTTCCACAGTAAAATCTTCAACATTTTATTAATATAATGTATTATTTTACTAATGGACATGCGAAAATTATTCTATTTCAAAAGTCTTATTTACTGAAAAAAATAAAACAATGGTTTCATTTACGTAACATAAAGTATATAAAGGAAAACGAATATAATCACTATAAGTTTACTGCTTGTAACTTGTACTGTTTTCTACAGTGAGTCTCTCAGACGCATATTAATTCCTTACATAGTTATCCTGCAACGTCTGAACTTCGGCATAAACCTCATTAGTTTGATTCACTTCACTATTTCCTAAATTCTTTAATTTCTTAATTTTATTACAGTTAAATACTTAGATTATTAACTGTAGAGCACAAGCGACTTTATTTTAATCTAAAGTTATATTTTATCTAGTTTAGTCCATCGCTCTAGTGTCAATCATTATATTCTGGATTCTGATTTTTCGAATGAACTAACATAGAATAAGTCACCTTGAGATATAATAATATAAAATAATAAAACATGCATTGTATATTAATGTCTGTTTACGAATAATATCGAGTACTTATTTTGTTATTGTGGCGTGAATTTTTGTTGTTACTTATTTATAATTATAGTGTCGCAAATTTTCATCACAAAATGGCTTATAATTATCCTAGATTAACAAAAAGCACAAATTATCACATGACCATTACCACGTGGTGACATATCGCGTCGGTACGTTTTTGTTCAAAAATCTAAATCAAAATACTAGAAGGTGGATGCGCAATTCACGTCAACTGTAATTGAAATTTATTCACAACCAAATCACAGCTGATTGGACTTAGTAAATAATCTTATATATTCGGGTACAGTGTTTGTTACAAAACTCCTCTGAAATGGCTAGACCGATTTTTATGAATCGTAAAAATCCAAACTATTCTACACTACATTCTTACAAACTATTCTCAGACCTAGCTAATACACCTGTCATTAGCTAGGCCTGACAACACAACGTAGCGTAGTGGGCGACCCGCCCCGGGCGGAACTTTTTAGAGGGCGGCAAAATCTCACTCTTTCATATATACCTATTATCTACCAGTGGTGATGCTTGAGTTTCGCGGTATGTTACCTAATAATAATATACATAATATCTATTATAATACAAAACAACGCTAGTTTGGATTTTTCGCGCTACATGCCATAAATTGGGGGTAGAACGTTTTAGTTCGCCTAATCAACCGCGCGTGCACATCGTAGCGCTTGAGTCGACACGGGCGGCGGGAGTAATTTTGCGCAAATATAAACTTTAAAAAACTTGGAATTCTTCCTACTCCTCCAACCTTTCTTCTGATTAATTTCGTTGCGGGTCCCAAGACAGATTTAGCATGTCCTTCGGGCACCCCTGATATCATATCAAAGGATTTTTGTGTTAAATTACCGCTGTCGATCCTGGCTCACAGGAGTTGCAGTGGCAGGAATGTGTAGTAGGCCAATGCCCGTTAAAAGAAAAATTTTATCGTCCATGAAATAATGAAAAACCAATATTTATATGAGCTTTTCATTTGTTCTTCATCTAAATAAGTGCGGTGCGATGGACGGAATTGTTTTGTCAGCGTTTATGTTACGCTCTAAAACTATGATTTTTGTGCTTAGATATTTTTTTTAATTTAAAATCTAACCTGTATTATGCAAAATAACTATGACTGTTCTTGCCGAAAAGTTCTCTAGAATTAATTTAATGTAGGTAATGTGTTGAATACATACACTATGTCCATTAAATGGAAAAACCTAAATAAGGGGGCGGCAAAATTGTGTTGTTGTAAGTATAGCTTGTAGATGTGGGTAGGGTTGTAGGTGTAGGTTGTAGGTTTAGAAATCATCACTACATAGTATAAAACAAAGTCGCTTTCTCTGTCCCTATATCCCTATGTATGCTTTAATCTTCAAAACTACGCAACGGTTTTTGATGCCGTTTTTTTTAATAGATAGAGTGTTTGAAGAGGAAGGTTTATATGTATAATAACATTCACTAAATAGTGGAGAAATACTGTTATTTTTGAGGTTTCTAATGTGATGTCGTAAATAATTACATTTTTTCCGCTTACATTGCAAACGGTGGCTAAACCCTATGAGATAGATCAAAATAATGTACTACAGTTTTGTTCATCATAAAAAAGCCTACAAAAAAATCCGCAATAGCATATATCTATCTCTTAGGGATAACCCACAATAACCATTTTTTTATCCTTTACTTTGATTTAAATTTAATAGCTTATTTACGAAGCGATTTTAAGCAATACAGCATTAATCCTTATCCAATTTAGTACCTTAAATACATTGTGCATTTAATATAGATCAATATGGCCCTTTATAGCATGTAATTTTAATGAATATTTTCGAAGATATTACAGATTTAAAATGCAGGGACATGTCTCGGCGGCACTCGCGAGTCGCGACTCGGTGCTCGCTCAACGAATATTCTGTACTGCAGTTCTTATGGAATATCCATAGAGGTAGTTGGTCAGTTTTGTTAGAATGTCAAATTATATTTGAATGGCAAATTAAATGATTATTCACTATGTAGTATAAAACAAGTCGCTTTATCTGTCTGTCCCTATGTACCTATATTGTATGCTTAATTCTTTAAATCTACGCAACGAATTTTGATGCGGTTTTTTTAAATAGTCTTTTTATACTCAAGCGCGATAGATATAATAATATAATGTATATCAAGCGGTCGCGCATGTTGCGTGGGTGATAGGGTCCCATTTTTAACCAATTGCATTGGGTAAACCTATAAACATTTTCAATATTCTATCAGATATTGCTGTAAATAGAGAGTTGTTCGCCGAAGTTGTTTTTTCTCCAAGAACACTATACTACGCGGGCGAAGCCACGGGCAAAAGCTAGTTAGGAATAAAATGAAACACTTTTGTGTATAAGTCATAAATAAAATTATTAATTAAGTTTTATTCAACGTAAGGTAGTGTAACTAAAACATAAAATATTCAATTGCTTGCAGCTTTGGGATTAACTCACGTGCAATATTTTTCCAAAGCTTATATTAGTTTTCCATGAATAACCATAAAAAGCTTGTATAAGCTCTATCGAAATATTGTAAGTGAAGATAAGCCCTGAAAACTGCGTTTAGAGGAAGAAAATCGGGCAAATTGGACCCGTATACGTTCCGCAACTGCCACTGCACACTACACTATTAATTACAATTCCGCATGCCGCAAGTATAATGCATCTCGCTTCTTTTCCAAACTGTATTTCATCGCACTACACTTCTAGGAAGATAGGTAAAAATGTTTTCATTTGGTGTGTAGGTTGAGTCGGCTCATTCGTGACCAAGCGTGATCAGTCAACGTTTAAATTATCATGTTTGGTACTACCACAGATTAAATTTAACGACTAAGTAAATAGTTACTACGTATGTACTACTATTAGATAGTACCTAACCTTTAACATTTATTCTTTGACTTAATGAAGGAATTCCTAATAGTTATGTTTATCAGCATCATGCTAACGACACATTTAAAGTACCCGAAAATAATCATTATTTTATTTTTGATACATTAAATGATATAAGCAACTTTAACATTTATTCTTTGACTTAATGAAGGAATTCCTAATAGTTTTGTTTATCAGCATCATGCTAACGACACATTTAAAGTACCCGAAAATAATCATTATTTTATTTTTGATACATTAAATGATATAAGCAACTTTAACATTTATTCTTTGACTTAATGAAGGAATTCCTAATAGTTTTGTTTATCAGCATCATGCTAACGGCACATTTAAAGTAACCGAAAATAATCATTATTTTATTTTTGATACATCAAATGAAATAAGCAAATAAATGTTATTTATGCTTAAGAATGCCATCAAAACGGGCTTATAAAGGCACGCAATTTTACGTGTCGTTATTAAAAGTCCGGTCACGGAAGCCAGCTCTAATTGCATACTACAGATTCAGCTGCGATATGAATCAAATGTTACAACTTACAACGTAACTATAATACGTCTAAATTACACTTTTGCGCTTAATTGTAGGTACTGTACGACATTTTTATGTAAGGGCTGAGGTCAATTCACAATAAAAAAAAACACAATATTGAGGAGCAGTTTACTAAAACTATTTAGTTGCCTACCTATTGTTTGTTTAGATAGCTTTTACGTGCGTCTTCGTCCGCATGGACCCGTGGACATTGGTACCGGAATGTGGGATATGCGTTTCAAAAATTCCATTCATAATGGATGTATACGTCATAAGAACTATCTGCTTGCCACACTTCAGCACCATTCGACCAGTGGCTGATATTTCACCAGACATACTCTGGACCCCTTTAGGGTGAGAATTAAAAAAAAGGGTTGTTCAATCTTTGTATTTAGTAGGAATAAAATATGGAAATCGGTGAAGATTTTCAATTGTTACGATACAAAATTTAATACCCTCAGGGGGTAAATTGTAATAATACCTGAAACACATATATTATGAAATGTCTTTAAGAGTATGAATCTCAATTTTCATCTTTTTTCTTTCAAGAAACTTTCAACCCCTATTTCACCCCTTTGAGGGTGGAATTTTCAAAATCCCTTCTTAATGTGTGTGTTAACATTATAAATTAAAACTACTGCCCACATTTCTACCGTTAGCGGTTACGGCTATACTATAACGGCCGGTTTCAATAACCTATCTACAAATAAGTATTTGTTAAGAACGTCGTCATTCAATCATTTGCCGGTTTTTTTCGATACAAAATTTGACGTTTTTAACAAATAGTTATTGCTAGATAGGTTATTGAAACCGGCCGTTAGTCAGTCAGTAGGAACATCTCCTTTTATATACATAATAATATATAGATTACAGAAGTTAGAAGGGCGGACACATACATACAGATGGACGGACATAGCGAAACTATAAGAGTTTCTTGTAGGACTGCGGAAACCTAAAAAGTTACCAACCTCTGTTAGACTTGTACTATGCGCCTACTCGTATATTAACAGCTTTTAGGGCTATAATTGCAAATAATATAATATACATCACATTATATACATATTGTAATATACATCACAGTATATACAGGTTGTTTTTTCAGTCAGTATCCACACTTTCAAAAGGGATCCGGCATTGATAGCATTTTGTATAAAACAACAGATTTTTTTCCAGTAGGAAAGTTGTTCCCATAGTAAAAGTTGCTTATATTTAATATTATATAAATAATATAAATAATTCACTCCTGAAAGTTTGGACGTTGACTGGAAAAACACCCTGTATATATACATATCATGTATATTATGAGCTCTTTCCCGCGGCTGCGCCCGCGTAAATATCGTATCCCACAAAAATATTGTACTTTTTCAGGATAAAAAGTAGACTATGTTTTAATCCAGAGCCTAAACTACTACCATACCGAATTTCATCGAAATCCGTTCAGTAGTTTTTGCGTGAAGTAGTCATATAGAAACAACATCCATCTATCCATGCATCCATCTATCCATTCTCAAAAACTTTTACACTAAAAATTTAAAAAATCTGCACTTATTTGTCCAGAGACCTTTCCGTGTTGTCGAGCAATTGTGACCCAAAAAATTGCCCCTATAAACGCACCTTCACGCTTACGTTAACATGGCATTTGCCGGTGCTCGAGCTGTCATTCGTAGAGAGTGTCGTCCCTGTGATAAAAGTACTATAAAATTGACAGAAAGACGCCTAGCTAAAAACTTGGAAAATTTAAAGAAGCCGTCATAGATTATACAGGCAAGCAAACGTGCGATGGCTTATCGGCTTGATGCGCTCAGCTCTACGCTAATAGAGCTTTATTCATTGAATAGATGTGACGAGATCTATTTCGCTCTAGCAGGCAGATCGTCAGACGGGACAATTTTATAGTCGTCAATTTTTTTTATTTACTACCTACTTACGTACATTCTTACTACATTCATATGGCAATTATATCCATCAAAAATATTTGTATCTACTACTATACTTAAATTACCTATTTTAGTATTGTTGTAGAAACAAATATTTGACTACAATGAAGGAATTATTACTTTATTAGTCCATGGTACTACTAACCTAACCTAAACTAACTAACTTACCAAAATAGGTTGTCATGTTTGGGGGATTTAACGTTTTTTTCATATATTTCAAAAGTGTCTTATTGGTAATTATGATTTCAATGTTTGGCCTTGAACTACAGGGTTAAAGCAAGGTCGTCTCAAATCGCTAAGGATAAAAATCGATTCGTTACTGGCGGAGTATATGCATACAAAAAAATATACAATTGAAATCTAAACATCCTCCTATTTGGAAGTGGTTAAAAATAATAAATGTCGTTACCGTATCGTCTTACGTATCCTTTTTTAATGCTTCTATGGCATGATTGAATGCTATAATATTGTATTTATAAAACCTAATATACCTAATAATAAGAGTGTCTCCTATAAACTATTAG
This sequence comes from Phengaris arion, assembly GCA_963565745.1. Taxonomy (NCBI): domain Eukaryota; kingdom Metazoa; phylum Arthropoda; class Insecta; order Lepidoptera; family Lycaenidae; genus Phengaris; species Phengaris arion. The sequence goes on along the minus strand of OY751445.1, from coordinate 12,471,856 downwards.
CAAAATAACGTACTGTATAGAATAATAAGTTTCTGGACGGGATGGGGTACTATAATCGGAGCTACAAGTATTGTCTACTAGAAACAAGCAAAACATAACCAAAATTTCTATGGCACTGCATCTCGGCAATTCGTCAAAATGCTCACATTATTAATTATCTACCTATACGGAATGTTGAAACAAATTTCAACACCGGCCACGCAGTCGCTGTATGCGGGAAATAGTTTTATAGAAACACACAGTTTTGCAATGTTTTGCCGGTGTTATGCCGTAACAAGCCAATATTTTTTAAGTAAATATCATGCAAAACAAATGATTGATACTCGTATTATATACTTGCGATATGATGTTTTATTTACTAACGTTCGGTGAACGCCTCTAGCTATTTTTTTCAGAATGTAGAAGATTTTTCGTTTCAATGTAATTTTAATTAAAATTACGAATATTTTATGGTTTTAAACCTAGTTACTTTTTTGCCGTCTACCCGCATTTTTTAAACCGACTTCCAATGAGACGTTCGGCTGTTTTTTTATGTTCAACGATAATTCTGCCGTCTGTGGACCGATTTTCAAAATTATTTTTTGTTTTTTTGGATGTAAAGGGTATTATCCGAAGTTGTTCCCGTTTTCACCAAAGTAGTGACCTGATGACGGGATCCATGAGGAATCGAGGGAACTCTTCGAAATTTATGGATACATAATATAGTCATTTTGACGTTTTCTGAAGTAACCCAAGCATATGCCTATGCCATATACCCTGGAGTCTGGACCCAAAAGTATTGAACCGAACTCCTGACTCCTTATAGATACATGTTTGGAGACTTCGGCATTGTTTAAAGAACTGCTAGCATATGCCACTATATCAATTACATTAATCATCATCATCGTCACCATCATCACACCATACAACATCACATTATGACGATATAATAGGTACTTTTCATAGTATTTTACACACACACGGATTTCTTTGAACATTACCTACTCTGCCGTTTGTGAACCTATTTGCAAAATTATTTTGTTATTGTAAAGGATATAATTCGAAATTTGTCCCTTAGTCACCAAAGTGGTGACCTGACGATTGGATCCATGAAGAATCGGGGGAACTCTTCGAAATTTATGGAAAATTATTTAGGCCACATGTATAGTGATTTCGACTTTTTCTGATGTAGTCTAAGCATATGCTACCAAGAAGTAAGCTTTTGTACCAAGGTAGACCCTGGATCCAAAAGTACTGAACAGAACTCCTGAGTCCTTATAGATACATGTTTGGGGATTCCGGCGTTGTTTAAAAAACTGCAAGCATATTATGCCATCATACCACTTACAGTAATCATCACCATCATCACCACCATCTTCACAAGAAACACCAACATATTATTATGATGACATAGGTACTCACTACTCATCAGAGTTTTGTGCACCGATATCAATGTGTTCATAATAATATAGATAATAAATTTAACTAAAAAGAGAAAAAATATTATTTTAAACAGAAAAATAAAACCGACTTCCAAAGTAAAAATGCACAAAGTATAAAATAAAACTTATTTTCTAAATAATCCTTTTAAATTCGGCTAAAATTTTAACTATTTCTATACTCAATCTAATCTAAATAACTATTTCCTAATTTTGAATTCGGTACCAGCCCAAACAATATCCTATAATATTTTATAGAACTCACATTCAAATTTGCTGGTACCGACTTCAAAATTAGGAAGATTGAGTAGAGAAATGGTTAAAATTAGAGCCGAATTTAAAAGGGTATTTTTTACTCCAGGTATTCATTTATTCCAGTTCATAGTTAAGACCGAACAGCGTGTATCGGGACAGCTTGTAATCAAAATTTGATCGCTCTCGACCTGTGTCTGTGTGTTATCAATTACCTTTTACAATGAATTACCACTAATTATTAACTGTGTTTTGGTTACAGGCACCTCAGTTCATAACTTTCAAGGATGGAAAGTTAGGGGTCAACTTCATGGGATACCATGCTGGTGTAGGCATTGGTGGTCTCGCTGGTATGTCTATAAATTTGTAGTTTAGATGTTTTACGGAATAAGTCGATAAACGAGCAGATAAATCACCAGATGAGAAGTGATTACCGCCGCCCACTAGAGAAGCTATGTGAAAATTGCGTATCTGAATATACACAATACTGGCTCAGACCAAATAATAAAGTGAAGACCTAGTTCTGCAAACCACAGTGAGTAATTACACAGTGTCACGCAAACACGTGTAACGAAACTACGCCTTACCTTGTAAAGCGAGCTGCCGCGGTGTGTGGTTTTTATGTATATAGTGCGTAGCTACACGCGCATCTAAACAGCAACCGGCCGCACATTAGCCGGCCTGAGTTTAGTTTAATAAAGCTCTGTTTTGCACTTTTTTTATTTGGTCTGAGTCTGAGAATATTGGTTGTATTTTATTCTAAGGTTGCTCATAGCGCAAAAGAATCATTATAATTATTTTAGTATATGCGAGATGTTTTCGTCACATCACTCATCATAATTATCTAACTACACCTAGCGTTAGAGTCAATGACTCAATAACTTTGCGTCTGATCTTAATCCACCAGATTGCACTAATGATGGCACTAAACACAGTGACTCGTTTTTAGGGTGAATATAGAAGCAGACAAGAACATTTCGCTTGTTTATTCTGTGAGGTTCCGTAGTTACAAAAAATGCTCTGTTCATATAGAGTACCCGGGTAACCGAGATTTCTTCGGAGTTCTGATAAATTAAAAAAAAAAATGAAAGTAGTTACAAAATTATTAATCTGACCGGGGTTCATACCAAATTCCGAATTGTCGAAGTCGACAAAATAGATCACCATTCACGCTCCATACATGTTTGGGCCTAGAGGATGAAGAAAGGTAAAAATATTAATCTGACCGGGGTTCATACCAAATTCCGAATTGTCGAAGAAAATAGATCACCATTCACGCTCCATACAATATGTTTGGGCCTAGAGGTTGAAAAAAGGTAGCCAGGTATCAAAAACCATTGCTACATTAATCCTAGATATTATTGTTGCCTTTTTAGTTATTACTGAGTGCGGGTTTTTGTCTCTACTCGCCGTGAAGAAGTAGCTTGTTGTTTCGATGCCATATAAATTGTAGTTAACTTCTTCACGGCGGGTAGTGACAAAAACTCGTACCGAGATTACTGAATAATGATTGACGTCCCCTACAAAGAAATAGTTTTTTTTTTCACTTTCGCCGGCTAGTTAAAATTTGGGCCCAAAATGAACGGTCTCCTTTGTTAATACTTGATTAGTTAAGCGCCTTACACCGTCCAACCTGCAAATCCAATACCGCGGCCTTGAAGCGGACTTGTAGGTAAAAATTATAAATTATTGACTCTTTTGACACTAATGACGATCATTAGTACTGTCACGTACCGAAAGTTTCTGAGGTTTATGTCAAAAATAAAATACTTGACCATTCTAATATCAACTGCCCTTTTTTAATTGCGATATTTGTACTGTAATAATCTTCAACCCTCAGTTGTCGATAACTCTTTTACTCATCACCTGTAAGTTGTAGGTGTAGGAAGTAGGTATAGGTGTAGGTTGGAGGTTGTAGGTAATAGCTGTAAGTAGTAGATGTAGGTTGTAGATGTTGGTATTATGTGTAATTGTCGGTTGTTGGTTATAGGTTATAGGTGTAGATAGCAGATTTAGGTTGGTGTATGTAGTTTTAGGTGTAGGAAGTATAATATTATGTAGTTTGTAGGTTTAGTTGTTGGTGTATAAACTATAATATCTTGTAGGTAGTTAGTATTTTATTTATTCCAGTTCATAGTTAAAGAACAACGTCTGTTGGGTACAACTTATTTGGATGCTCTTTTATATAATTGAAATATAGAGTACATACTCTTATACTTCCTACAACTAAAACTACAAATATTGAAGATAAAAACAAGAAAAAACTGAATAATACAGTAAACAAAACAATAGTAAACAAATAATATAGGTAATAGTAAATTAATAAAATAAATCGAGGTAATTTACTCGACTGCTGAATCCTAATAAAATATCCTCCTACAATAATTATGCAACAACCAAAGCAATCACAATGAGCTAGCAGCGTAATACGAGACTGTTCCGGTATTATAACAAGGTTACGATAAACAGCGTAAACAATTACAATATTTATAACATCTTATTGTAATTCCACACATAACTCTCATAAATAGCAGGTTTGTGTTAATGCTTCATGGAATTGTACTATAGGTGTTGAATAATATAATTGTTGCGCTTAAAGAAACAGCAAAGTCATTAAAATTATGACAAAGATAACAATAAAACAAGTAGGTATCTTTTATTTATACCGTAGTTGAGAAATAATATAATTTTTAATTAATTTTGTATCATGTAGGCATATGTCATGCTACATACAGGTTTTATAAATAAATAATTATAACTATACTAGCTGTTGCTAGTATAGTTATAGCTATAGCTAGTATAGCTATATATAGCTAGTATACTATACTAGCTGTTTCTAGTATAGAGGGATACTATAGATAAATATAGTATCCCTCGAGAACACTTTCTGGAATAAAAAGTAGCCTATATTTTAATCCAAAGCCTAAACTACTACCATACCAAATTTCATCGAAATCAGTTAAGTATTTTTTGCGTGAAAGAGTAACAAACATCCATCCATCCTTACAAACTTTCACATTTATAAAATTAGTAGGATATAATTATTTAACTATAAAATATAAAGTCAGAATATGATATAATTTAAAACTGATTAATTTAAATTAGGTTTTTCTGCATGGAGAATACCATTATGAATTTAAAAGTTTCAAAAATCCAGTTTGTTGTTTTGAAAAGTTAAGGAAAAACACAAAGATAAATTAAAAGCTCATTTTAAGATGACAATACATTTAAATAAATATGTTATTTTAAAATCTGATTGCATTTAAGGTGGGGGTGATGCAGCAGGGAGACTTTACGCTGAGGCCGGAACTCCTACTGGTCAGCTTGCCAGAGCAGGCCTTGGAGGTCAGGTAGACGAAAAGGGAAGAGCATCAGGTAAATATTCTTATCGTAATATATGTTTTGTATTTATTAATGTTTAATACTAATTAGGTTAGCATAAACGAATATTCACTACCAAGACAATAGAAAAGTGCTTAAATGTCTCTTTGTTGAAGAGAAATGGACCCTCAGTAAAATATAGTAGAAATCATTCATAAATAGTCAATTACGCAATACAATAAATAAAAAGGTTCTACTGATCTGCTTAAAACTCATCGTTTTTTTTCTTATAGGTGGTCTGTTTGCTGGTGCTACAGCTGGTGGCAATGTGAAAGCAGCCGCAGGTCTAGCCGGTGGTGTTAATGAGAATAACGCACAAGGAGGAGGCTTTGCAGGAGCCCAAGCCGGACATCATGTTGCAACTTCAGTACTGGTAGGTGACACTCTAAGTGACATTAGAAAGAGGAGAAAGGAAGAAAAGAAGAAACAGCGAAAAGCTGCAAAGGAAGCGAAGCGTCTGTTAGAGAATAGTGATTAGATTAGTGATTACAAGGATTGTAGATTTATTTAGTTAAGTTTTTGGTAATTGGCAGTGATTTTACTTGTGTTGGTGATATTTAATTTTAGTTTAGAATAAAATTTATGAAATAATACAAATTAATTATTTTTATGTTTCCCTATCAAGTCCCGATAAAACTGGACATTGCGAAAAGGTATTATTTGTTTTCATATTAGGAATGCGAATTTTCATGAATATAAAACTAGAATCGTAGTTCGTTCGTAGCTTCCATCTATGGTAGATATGCATGCATGTAGAGTGCACGATGCATCTTTACCATGTCTGTATTAGCATCAAGCATGTATCATTCATGAGGCAGACACAATTCATTATCATTAGCGCCATTAAGTTATTTATGTTTTGGTATTTTAATATAATTACTTAAAATTTTTAAATTATTCAGGGAGGCCAATCTGCAGTGGAAGGATCATCTGATTTTACTTATTCAAATGAAAAAGTGATCCACAAGGAGAAACACAATGAAATTAGACCATTAGAAGTTACAGCTAACGTCGAAGCGAACGTTAATTCTGGCATTGAAAATTATGAACAACCAGCAGTCCTTGTTAAAGAAGTAAGTAGTAACGAAAGAGCCAACAACATATCTACGCTTTCTGTATCCTCAAACACAAAATTTATGTCTAATTTTATTTTAAGGTGTACGTGCAACGTAAAAAACATCACAAGAAGCCTCATAAGACTTATGTCACCTACGTCGATGAGAGTGAAGTACCAGTTTCGAAATCTCTAGAAACCATCGAAAAAAGGATCGACACTGGTGTAGAAGGTTCTTTTAACATCGGTGCTAAAGCCGATGCTGCAAATGGAGCGAGCATCGATCATGTCTATACAAAGACTATCCAAAGAAACCCAGAATTCTTTGACAATATCTTCAATGTAAGTAGCGCTGAAAGTTGTCTATACATAATATTAAAAGGGAAATATTTGTTTATTTGTTTGCATTGAAACATTTGCATTTTGACGAAAATTGGCACGGATAAGTAAGTAGGTATGTGGACCATGGGGAGGGACATAGGTTACTTTTTATAGCGGGAAATGTCGATCTTTCAGAATTCTCTTTTGCGCCCACGAAGTCGTAGGCAACATCTGTTTAGTGATATTAATACATTTTAAAGTATTTTTTAAATAAATATCTGCATTAGCATCTGTAAACTTTTAGTAAAGTAACTTAAGTATTTAAGTAGCTTATGGATGTTCTTAGTTCTTACATAACGAGTTGATGAGAAGATCTCTTCGGTTGGCTTAATAACTGTTTTTTCATTATTGTTTTAGATTCCAATTTCTGCTCTGGCGTCCGTAAGAAATTTCTTGACCAACACAGCAGAGAACACCAACGTGTCTGTACAAAAATCTGCATCAATTAACTCAGGTGTTTACGTTAATCACTAATATTAAAATATATTTATTTAATGCGGTTTATGAAAAGTTTTAAGTTAATTTCTACAATCACAATGTATAATAGTTTGTTCTAGTGTACCAGTACTGAAATAAACTGTACATTTCTATACCATTTTGTGTTGATACCACTCACTTTTATATATTTTGTACACACATAAAAAGTTGAATAATGTAAAATAATTAAAATTTTGGTCAGTGTATTTTAAGATTGGTCCGTTTTAGCTGCAAATTTTAACTGAAGCCCAATTCTCGTAGCAATTCCGATATAATCTCGATTCGGCCAAAGCGCTGACTCATACGCTTACGCATACGCCTCAAATCGCGCGCGAGCGGGACAGCCTGAAAATCCAAACGAGATTTGTAAGCGATAATAATATTTACGAGAAAAAACGGATATCGTCAATTAACAGGCGAATGTCAATTTTAAGATATTATACGCATTTTAGAATAAGTTTTTTAAAATATTACCTGAGTGGGCTACACAACTTTTTGTGATAATAAAATAAATTGAATTTTCTAAACATATTAGGCTTTGTTTTCATTTAGTTATGTGCATTAATTTTCATTAATTTTTTACTGTAATATTACTATTCACATTAACAATAGAGGTAAATTGCACAGGTGCGAATATAATTTAGTACAATTATAATACCCGATATAATATTTTGTGCTAGTTTAAATAAAGTTCATATTAAAAATTAATTCAATAACACCAGGTACTGTGTTCAGTGGAAAATTGTTCAAAAATAAATTATAAGTAGATGAATTAAATAGAGGAAGAAACATAATTTATTCTTTAAACGAGTTCCAAAAAGGAGGCGGTTTTACGTTCGGTTGTATATATTTTTAATTTTTTTATATACGAGTGGTAGACACCTTAAACGGGTCCTGAGGTCCCGTAAACTTATTAATGGCAGTATTGTAAACCATCGCTGCTGCCGATAAGCCAAAAAAAACCCAAAACGATGATATATAAAGCCTCATTCATGTATCTTCAAACTATACCTTGATTATATTCGAAGTCTACATTCGTTGGGAGGGCAAGTGTTGTACTTTAACGAATAGTTTCAAGTATTTTAGTCGACTCTTCCAACAAACCTTTGACGAGCAGGCTCTTGTATTTTTACGAAGAGAGTTTGTAACTTTACCATAAGTCTATCCTTACTCGTCTCTAAGAAACGAATATTAGCCACGGATAAAACATGTATATGATTGAGCCTAGGCAATGCGCTGGAATCAAGGGCTCAGTTTTTCAAATTACTTCGAAACTTAATGAACGATTTTGCTCAAAATAATACAAGTTTCAACCTCTTAGGGTCAGTACACACTGAAACAAGACGATATGCGTCGGGGCGCTACATTTTTAAAATAGTTATTCAAAATTGTATTTTTAGGTACACAAGAAGATCCAAGTTTCATTGCAAGAGCGGCGCCGCGCTATTTTCGCCGGTCTAGTTTGATATTCGAACTCTTGCAATTAGACGTGTATATTGTGTAGTGAATGAAGTTCAATTTTGAATCGCTATCTTAAAAATGAAAAATTCAGCGACCCGTCATGTATCGTCTCTCATAATTACAGAAGTAAGAAAGGCGGATAGACAAACATATAGTCGGATGGACTGAGCAAAACTAGAAGGGTTTCTTCATTCCTTGTAGTACTACGGAATCCTTATAATAAAATTTAATATTTCAATATATCAAGCTTCAATCAAAAAGGTCATTATGACCATCATCATGCTTATTGAATTTTAAATTCAAATATTAATTATTCTTTATATTATTAGACGTACTTTTAAAATATGTACATTACATTAAATAAGTAATCTAATATTTAAAAAAAAACGATATTTTTAGGCAGGTGAATTTTAAGATTCGAGCGATTTGAAGATTGTTTTAAAAGTTTATTTTTGCTTTACAGAAACAGATTTACCATCGGCCAAAGATCATTCATTCATCAAATCATCACAATCATCAGCGCATGTATCGGTAGAGACTCCGACTGCCTCTAAATTCCTAGACGACATTTTCGCTGTAAGTTCATCTAGAAACTTTAACCTGTAAGCGCCGCAGCTCCGGCGGTGCCGCCGGATTGTGTATGGATTTCGCCGCCGTTACCGCGGCAGCGGTTGCGACGCAGGAGCTGCGGCGTTTCACCGCCGACGCTACGGAAAAAATAACATACAAATCCTAGTGCAGCGGCGCCGCGGGTGCCGCAGTGCGTGTGGAAACATACTAACAATCATCTAACTCTGTAGAGCTGATAAAGGAACACAATATGTAGTTGAACTTATCCGACCCGATATCTGACATCGGACCGGTTAAAATAAAAGACAGGTATAAATAATATGTTTCATATGTTTTACTTGCTCTTGGCTATTAGATATTGGCTATCGGCGTCCGATACCGAAATCGGATCGGACAGTGGAAAAACGCTTTAAGCATGAAAGCCCGCAAAATTGAAAATAAATATGCTCATAATTATTATTATTGCACTCATTTCATTTCAATTCCGTCCTTTGAATCTTTTCCGTGTGCGGAGTGCTGAGCTAACTAAGTTTGGTAAAAGTAAAGTAAATATTTTAAAGCAGTTGATATTATTGTGTTTGCTAATATATTCATTTTATATTTGTGGAAATAAATTATTAGCTTGGAAAAGGTAAATTAAACTTCGCAATGAGTAACAATTTTAACAGTTGAGTAGTTAATTGTTCTGGTTGATTTATTCAATGTTATAGGATTGTAAATAGAGGGTAAGTATTTGTTTATTAATATATAATAAATGCACTATATAATTTATTTATATTTTGATAAACTGATTATAATTATTTTACACAATAAATATTTTTTTAGAATGATGTTATGATGCTTACTTAGCTAAGTGGCTTTTCTATCAGTAATGATAGTGATGTAAGAGCGTTTTCACATTTATCCGATCCGATATCCAATATCGGACCGAATGAGAGAAACAGGTATGTATTTCAATATTGAAACATATACCTGTCTTTTTTCAATATTGAAACACGCCTGTCTTTCTCAATCGGTCCGATATCCAATATCGGATTGAATAGAAACGCTCTAAAATAGGCATAGGTCAGTAGGTAGAAGTAGGTTCGATAAAGGATTTTTTTTTCCATTATAAATTGTTATGTTAAGTGTATGACCATTGCACTCCTTAATGTATTTATTTTATGCTTTTTATTAAAATACATCCTAAAAAATATGAGAACTATCTCATATTTTTTATTCAGTGTGATAAACAAATTTTAATTGGTATTAACTAATAATATCCACAGATACCAATAAACACATTAGGTGCCGTCAGTAAGTTCCTCGACAACAACGTGCCAGCGAGAAAGACAATTCAGGTAACAGTTTGTCAATAAAAATATTCATGAGCACATTAATTTAAATAGAAATTACATAATTTTAAAGGATTTTATTGTCTGTTTGCACATTTAAGAATGTATCCTTTTGGTTAAGTAACTATCACCGTTAGGTATATGCACATAGTTATAAAGATATTGGTCCAATGCTTAGAATAAATTAAGTTAGTATAGCATAGTGTGTATGTGTATTATGATAAAAGTGCAGAACAGAGACACAGACACAGAGTGGAAATATATTATATGCTTACGTATAGAGAAACAGCTTTTTGTTTTTGATGTCCTTTTCAACGGCCCACGATTTTTCCGCGCAATCGTGGACACTACGTAGCTAACTATGTAGCTGTTCATCTGTTACTCTTTAATATGTCGCGATACTCAACACTCGTTTATGCATTTAAAATTGTATAGTTATTTCTCTAAATTTTCAGACTGCAGATGGTGAAGTCAGACTTAGAGGGCCAGCAAGAAGAAGAGCGAACAAGAGAGTTATCATCACGAACCAGCAGCACGCAGAGGCTGATGATGAGCAATAGGGTAATACACCCTGCTGTTGGCACTTACTTCAGTTTATATTGACAGAATATGTAAAGGCCTTTATTTGAATGCCTTAACTTATAAGGAGTATAATTAATACTAGTTATACTTTACTTTGTGTGATATTGACATACTTAGGTTAGTTTTATACTCAAATATAGATTTTTTAGGTGGTACAAAGTAATATATAAATAATAATTTTATAAAATATGGACGTTTTAATTATTGGGAACCTGACTTGTTAAAATTTAATTTGTATTTTGTAATTTCAAAAGCGCTCAAGAGAAGTAATTTGAAAGCAATAAAACTTCTCGGATAGCTAAAATTCTTAAGGGATCCATACACGGTCCGGATTTCCTTCAGTTCGGCCTGAACGGATGCAAAATCGTATCGTCTGTGTGCAATTTCGAGATCGCATCAGTCGGCCGTATGGACTGAAGCGATTCCAGTGTTGTCAACTCTGGCTTGCGAAACTACTAAAGTCGCGTCGTTTTCTACTAAAAACTACTAAAAGCGTACCGATAACTATAAATCCCTAAAAGTTTTTTTAACCGTTAAATTAAAGAAAATATAGTAGGAAATATTACGTATATAGAAATTAAATCGGTAGTTTTAAGCGCCTTACGGACGCGTGCTACTATGTGCTATTATATAAGATCAAACGAACTTCTTGAAGTGAAGTTCGATCATTATTATATGAGTCGCTTCATTCGAAGATACAGTAATTCACAATGTAGTCCTTTAACCTAACAGGCATTAATCCGCACGTTTAGAGAATCGATTTTGAGGGTAATCGAAATTTTTTATTTTGCTTACCACCATGTTGCGCCAGCCGGCTTGCCTCATTCTTTTAGAGAATTGTGTTTTTTCCCTGTTGGTTGTGGGTGGGTGGGAACTTTGTTTCTTCGAATGAAGCGACTCATATAATAATGATCGAACTTCACTTCAAGAAGTTCGTTTGATCTTATATTATATTTCGTCGCTTCATTCTTCAGATACAGTAATTAACAATGTAGATGTTTAGAGTCAGTAAGATACAAAGTAGGAAAAAACTTTTTATTACTCTTATACTTAATTTAACATTATAAGTACAATTAATAATAATCAGCCTTATGTGAAAATCAACAAATATGGCACTCAATTAGTGCTATCGGTAACCCCACAAACGAATCGAGCATATGCTCCGTCATCGACCACAGGACGGTTGTAGAAGCGCGCGAATACGGCGGACGAGCTGGTCCAGCCGGCCGTCCTCCTGATGGTGTCGATGCAGACACCTGCGGAGGCTGCCGCCGAGGTGGAGGCGTGTCGAGTGCTGTGTGCACTGAACATGGACACGTCCACGCCGCTTTCCGCGAGTGTCTGTTTTATCCACCTGCTGATCGTTTGTGACGTCACCTTCTTGTGAGGTTTTTTATAACTCACTAAAAGATTATCTGCTGTTTCATCATTTCTTAAATTTGATGTAGCCAGCAAATAGTCTTCCAAAGCCTTAGCCGGGCACATTTTTGGGTCACTGCTAAAGTAAGGCAAAAACAAAATAGGTTGGTCGCGATTAGCTGCCGAGGTCTTAATTATATCACTTATTAGTATTCTTATACCTGAATCTGTCCTACTTATATTAGTAATTTTAAGCAATGCAAGCGTTTGCACTCTATGAGAAGTACAAATAGCTAATAAAATTGTCAATTTTTTAGTAATTTGTATCAAGTTTAAGTTATTATGTGGGTACCATGCAGATACATAATCTAGAACAATTTTTGGATCCCACGTAGAAATATATTTAGGACGAGAAGGCTTTTGTCTATAAATACCTTTGAGGATCCGTTTTATACGTTCGTCTGAACCGATATTACTACCTAGGAGTAAAGATAGGGCAGACCGATGATTATTAAGAGTGCCATACGAGGCGCCATTGTTAAAATTATCCACAATAAACTTAATAACTGAAGACGTTGAAGCTTCAAAGGTATTTAGAGAGTTATCGGCACAAAAAGACCACCAAAATTTATATGTCACCGAGTATTGTTTCATGGTATTAATTGAAATCGAAGCTAGCATAAGATCTAGTGCTACATCTGGTGTATTTAATCTAGTGAATGCTTCCTGTACGAATGGACTGAACGGCAATAATATGAAGGAATAAAATTCAAGTGTAAAATATAACCGGTCAAGTGCGAATCGGCGAGAGGGATCCCGTACAAAACGGAAAAAATCACGTTTGTTGTATGTGAGCCTCAAATTTTTATTTTATTCTGTTTTTAAGTATTTGTTGTTATAGCGGCAATAGAAATCTAACCTAAGTACAAAGGTAGTACAAAAATACCTACATCATACATTTGTTATAATTTTAACTGTCGAGCTATAACGGTATAAGAAGATACAGCCTGGCGACAGACGGACGAACAGCAAAGTCATAGTAATAGGGTCCCGTTTTTACCCTTTGGGTACGGAACCCTAAAAATTGCACGTGGTGTAAAGAAATTTATTGAAGTTCATTGAAGTATTTAAAACTTTAAAGCCACTATAGTTGATAAAATCTAAAGACTATTACTATAAAACAAAGAGAAATGGTTTCTATTACATATTACTGGAAAAATTTATGACACAATAATTCGGTTTCGTCGATAGCGTGATTACAGTTGCAGCAAAATACAATTATTAAATAAAATAATAGCCTAAACTAACCAAGAGCATGTCACGACATGTCTAAGGAGGGTTCCGTAACTATCAACGCGCAATAGGTTTCCTTGGAAATACTACAAAAGTTCCGTCATAAAGTTATTACAGAAGCTAGGTGGGCGGCGGACAGACAGACAGACGGACGGGCAGAGTGAAATTATAAGGATTCCTTAAGTATTAAGGAACCCTAAAAATACGACCGAAGCTCGCGGCAATTTTCCGTGTAAGTATGTGCTCGAATCCGTTCAGGCCGAACCTTAGATTAAAATGCGTAGAATACGGGTACACGCATGAAAAGTGAAGTCATAATTAAAAACATTATGATGGTTTGTGTCGTTATTGGATGTCACAATGCATCGGAAAAGAATTAAAAAAGCTTCATTTATAATATGATTCTATTTTAAAAACATTTTTAAATAAAATCATATGATATTATGTCACCATCTTGCTGCCCTACTCGTATTGTGAATTGTGAAAGTGTTACTAGTAATAATAAATTTATTTCAAAATTTTCATGGCTAACTAATAGTTGCAACTAAGACAAAGTTTTCTAATATTTTCTGATTTTTTTAACTATCTCTTTATAGTATTGCCAGTATTAAGATAATCCTTAATATATTCCTTATTACCAGTTTAATATAAATAAAGTTCACAAGTTGTGTTTAAATAGTGTAAAATGAAATATAAGTTATATTTTTACATCTCACGATATTAAGAAAAAGAAATACAATAATTCCAATTTTATGAGTACACCCTCCACAGCTTTAAAGTTTTGTTTGTGTGCGTGTCGGTATGTAATGCTTACGCCTACATCTATCTGTTGCTTGCTTCACTTTGTACGATGCATTTGTTTGAAGACTATCTGGGCGTTATTAATCTAAGGGCCGAACTGACGTCAGTTCGGTCGGATCCGATTTTCTCCGTGTATGTGCACGAATCCGTTCAGGCCGAACTGACGTCAGTTCTAACTGAAACGATTGGCCTCTCGTCTGTACGAGCCTTTAGATTTGGTTTTCGCTTGCGTACAATACCTTTAAATACCCATATACCCATAATACCTTTAATTACCCATAATTGCGTACATTACCTAGTAACCACATACTATGTGGTTATTAGTATTACATCATCTTGAAAGTAAAATTGCGCCCAAGTACCCGACCTCAACGGGATAGTTTTAGTCAAATTCAGAACGTAAATAGTATTTTGGCGAGAGCAGGAACATGTCTCTACTCTCAGGGCAACGCATTCACGAAAATTGCGTTTAAATATTCAATAACTGCTATCTACCCTACTCTGTAGTTTCATTGCTGTGGAATTTAAATTGAAAAATAAGACACCCAGACAAGACGACAAGTGAAAATGAAAAATTTATTTCCAAATGAAACTAACAAGCTTTTTTCGGAAAGTCAACCGAAAAAAGAAATTACCACCTGTGTCTGAACCCCTAACACGCCCAGAAGAACCGGCGTAAGAAACTCGAACGGGGCCATCTTTTAGCAAAAATATAAAAAATTGTTATTTTAAAAGAAATAGGTATAATATATTATATACATTTTAATCTTAATCTCATTAAGTTGGATAGAATAACAAATAGTCAAATAGTACACATAGATACAGCCTTGAAGTGAGGCATCTCATTCTCAAGAAATGCAATTGTTAATAACAAAATCATTTACTTTATAATAAACTTAAGCACACAAAAGTTATTTGACTAATTTATATTAGTCTCGTGAGAATTTCTCTCGTGAGGAGTCTCCACGCGAGAGTGAGAAGGGGATGGCGACACAAGAAGCGCCGAGAAACGTGAATGTATCACGTTTCTCGGCGCTTCTTGGCGAGAGTCTGGAATTTATACAAATTTTATTTCAAAGAAGCAATAAGTCCCTAGAATTGGTTATGCACTGATTTATAAGGGTTTCTTATGAAGCTATAGCATCTAGCTCACGGCTTCAAGTTTTAAGAGTAGATAATACAGTCGAGTGTTGACCCATGGTATTCAGACAGACAATTTAATTAATATTATATCTAGCAATGTCCCGCGAAAAAATACACCCATGGATTTCCGCAAAGTAACGCTTGATTTTATGAAAAAGTCGGACAGACCTTTTGCAAGACATACCCTAATATCGGACTATCGATTCGTCGGATTCATCTGTGGCTCAGTGGTTAGCGGGTTGATGCTCAAGCCGGTGCGGAGGTCACGGGTTCGATTCCCGCCAAGGGAACAAAATGTTTTCTGTGTTCCCCAGTCATGGATGTGTATTCAATATGTGTATAATATAATAAAAATCTTAAATTTATATGTAGTATAAAAGTATTAAATATACGTCCCGCTGTCTGGTACCTGTAACACAAGTACTTCGGATATTAGCACGGAACCAGATAGATGTTGTGTGAATCGTTCATAGATTTTTTTTAGTATAGATAAATTTGGTATCTGACAAATTCTAAGTAATACAACAACTGAATGATTTATCAGAATAAAATATGTGTCATTAGTAGTATATTAATTAACAAAATATATTAAACGGTCACTAAACGCCTAATAAGGCGAAAGTATTCTATGGTTTTGAATGAATGAATGAATGAATGAATGAATATGCTTTATTGTGTTCACAAAAGTACAGGTAAGATTAAAATTACAGTTGACAATTTTAGCATGAACACAAAGGCGGCTTTATCGCTAAAAAGCGATTTCTTCCAAGCAACCCTTGGCGCATGGAAATAAAAAGATAATGCAGTGCAATTACGGAACTAAGTATGACAAAAACTAGAACTAAACATAAAACCTTACATACTAATAATACTATTACTCTATAGAAAATATCACAAACTTAATAAACATAAAATAAAGAAAATAACACTAAATGATACCTAATCTAAACTTACGTATTAATAACCTACTATATTATACTAATACATAAATAATTTTATATACCTACATATACTAATATATATTCCTATTTCCTAATGATAGAACTTAAACTTTATGCATCTACATACTATTAACTTAGTACGAAATATTTAGTGACTTAGATAGTATTGTTTGAGCAATGTTTTAAAATTATTAATACTTTTAGCTTGCCTGATATTGGCAGGTAAAGAGTTCCATAGTAGTATCGACCTGACAGTACAGGATTGACCAAAGAAAATTTATGTGGAAATCTGTGGAAAAGTAGCTTAAATAGCCTTTTCTGTAGGTGCTATTATTATTTTATTATAGATGAAACTTTTATTCCATCAATTACTGCAAGCGAAATAAAATAATCCATTTACATTTATAGAACAAAAACCGAGGTTTTTACAATATTTTCTAGAGATAATACAATATTAAAGTAATTATTTAATCTTTGCAGCTGCCGACATACATTTTTAGATTGCTACTGCTCTGAAAAAAGCAATAAAACACGAAACAATATTAGCGCTTTCTAAAAATAGATATAAGAATTTATTAAAAAAATTAATTAAATTATTTTTATAAGATCCTCTTTAGACGATCTTATAAAATAATTTAAACATTATGGAGTTTAAGTATTTTAATTTAAAACATAAGGGCATTTGTTCGGAGACGAAATTTTTTATGTCCGTGGATTTATTTCTGTAACCAGTTTTTTTTTATATAGTTGAGCTTTATCTCTTATTAGGTACAACTTTCTTTTTAATATAATTTCAGTCTAAATATTATAAAAAAATGCGTTATGCACGGTTATAGGCATAATTATCATTTCTACAGCATCCGTGTTCCAGTGGTTAGAGCTTGGCTCTCAACTCGGACGGAGGTCGTGGGTTCGATTCCCGCATTGGAGCAACGAACAAAATGTTGTTTCCAAGTTTGGTTAAAACCTTTTTGTATTTAGAAAGTTTATAGCATGTATCTGGCTGACTAGGTAGGTTACCGATACCGGTAGGTTACCGATACCGGTAGGTTACCGATTTTTCAGTCAAATTAGTACTGTAAACAGTTTTCATTGAAATAGATTATTGTTGCTGTGAGAATATTATTATGTTATTATGCATGTTATTTATTTTCATACTTTCTGAATCGAGTGAAATTTTATTATGAACTTTAAATACTTATGTTAATAATTATTTAGCTTCGTAGCAACATGTAAAGGACCGTTGAGTTTTTAAACCCATCCAATGTGTTTGTCACATTGTTCAAAGAGTAATTTAATTTTTTCCTGTTTTCGCATTTTAATATTTTAAATTTTAACATGTGACATTGACACAAAGTTTTCGATGATGATGATGACTTTATACTTCATTGCGCTTGTTTTTAATCAAAAGATATTTATATTTAATTATCAGTTAGGTTAGTAAGTACTCAAGTTTCTATAGCTCTATGGTTTCATCTAGGCATATATTTTTTAACGATGTTGCAATATTTTTCAAAAAGTTTGAGTTAAAAGAAAAATTGGAGAATCACGCACTGAAATGTATTTCGTTGAAAAACTTCCTCTTCTTAAAATGTCTCTTTATAGACTGGATTCAGCATATTTCGCTTCTAAAATCCTGAAGTTCGTTTCCATTAAAGAAAAACACAATTTTCAATTGAATAAATTAAAATATAATAAAGTTTGTATCTGCATATTTTACCATTTATTACAAGAAAACATTAACTCATTCAAGAAAACATCAACCGGAAAAGCTTAAACAAAACTTAATAAAATTACTTAACTTAACTAAATAAAATTAACGTACAGCCAAAATATTTCATCTGGCATTCAGTATAGAACTGTAAAATGCAAATTCATCTAATTATTTCCACCGTAGAAAATTGGTACTAATTAGTATTTCAAATCCACATTTTATTCATGCGTTAAGCTTTGTATTATGCGAAATGTGGTATTTTTCATATGAATAAAAAAACCCTTAACGAACTTTAATCGGAAAGTTCATACTTTAATTAATGCTATTAATTTTGGAATTTAGTCGGACAAGGGTTAAAGTTTCGATGTATTCGACGTTGTTTTGCCCTTTTTTGCGTAGCGAGTAGGGTTAACTTATAACAACGCTAAGCCGAAAATTTTCCAAGCTCCTAAATTCCTCATTTTCCATAGCATTTTTATAGCCATAACAGTTGAGAAAATTTTATCCCGAGTGGAATGTATAATGTCGGGAAAAATACATGTTCAGAGCAGTTTCGTTGTTCTCGTCATTTGTTAATTCTTTAATGACATATTCAGGAGGCCTAGCAGGAACATTTGACATCGGCGTAAAGGTAACGTTAACGAATGAAACTAGCATGGGCTCTCTCGGGATTTTGACAGTTTTTCATACAATTCTCATTCGATAACGTTACGTTAACGCCGCTGTCAAATGTTCCCGCCCACAAGAGTCGCTTACCATCAGGAAATAGATACTTAAAAGAATATTACATTGCTAAGCATTCAATTTCCTTGATCGTATCAATGGATAGTAACCTGAGAGACCGAGCTTTGCTCGGAGTTCTGGTACCTACATCTGTTATATATAAAAGAAAGTCGTGTTAGTTACACTATTTATAAATCAAGAACGGCTGAACCGATTTGGCTGAAATTGGTGTGGAGATAGCTCAAACCAGGAGCCGTGACATATAATTCTTAAGTGCCCCGCCGAATCTGTCAGTCTGTATGTTCGCGATAATCTCAAAAACTACTGAAAGGATTCTCATGCCGTTTACATTTACCGACAGAGTGGTTCCATAGGAAGGTTTAGGTCGATAATAATTTGTTGAGGTTTTGTGGAAATTGTTTGATTTATGACGATAATTGTTGAAGGTGTCGGAAAAAATCAAGCCGTCTGGGAACTTTTATCGAAAATGCTGCCTAACCTAACCTGACCTAACCTAACCTAACCCGTTGGAGATAAATAACAAAACAATATATGGTGGGATGCTTTCTCTTTTATAGGTCTACAAAAAAGTCCGCGATGGCATAGATTGGATAGGTTACTATACCCATTTTACGTTAAAAAAAAAAGATCAGAAATAATGTTGAGAAGCTATTTAGACGGATATAATTTAATTATCCTTATCTAGGAGATTATATCTAGGACATATTTTAAAATTAAAAAGGAAGTGTGAAAATTTATTATAAAGTATATATTTTTGCTCTGTGCTATTACAGGTATATTGGCTAAAGCAGATTTTTGCCACAAACACTCGGGTAAAGCTGCGGGTTAAACCTAGTTAGTAAAAAAAATAATTGCTTAACAATATTTATGTAATCGGGATTCGAACCCGAGGCATGGGACTGACATTATTAGTGGCAAAATTATTGACATATTGTTACACGACAGAAAAAACATATAATAACTTAAAAATGCGCAGTTTCCCATGGATAAGACCTAGATCGATTTTTATAAAATGATTGAAGTCGTTTCCGAGATTCTCATTATATATATATAAGAATCGCTCGTTTAAAATATAAGATTGTAACACGATGAATTAATGATATGCGTGCAGCGCGCGGATCCTAGTGCGTTCCCGCTCACACACCGACTACCTATCTCACCGAGCACCCCCACCATCCCCACTACGATGTTTTGCACACGGCCCCAACGACGGCAGCGTATATAACTCCCAGTGCGCAACCGGAGGACACCAGACGTTCCGATATCCCCAAAAGCGGCCTAAGCATATCTTAGCCGACCCAGTAGACTCCATCACAAAACACGTAATACAATTACGTAAACACAAAATACATGCACCCGCGTGGTTAGTAAAGCACCGGGGTCGACGCCGGCGCCTACCCCGAAGTCTTACACCAGACACGAACACACGTATTGACATACGGACCGACACAAACACGGGACCACCGGACTCGAACCCGGGTCCGAGTTCGACTCCTACTAGTTTAGCCACACCTAATCAAGACCGCGACCGCGATATTGTTATAGAGAGCTCTATCAATACTGCGGCATTATTATTCGATATCAGGACACTCGCGCGCGAGTCCGCCCGACCGCACGCGGGAGGGGGGAGGGACGGCCCTCCCAGACCAAATTATAAAAATGAGCTACTCTATCAATACAAAACTCGTACGCCGTTAGTTTGTGCTACCGCGCGCGAGCAACCACACTCGTCAGAGAGTGAGGAAGGGGTCGGACCCCTCACAGGGAGGGACTACGGTCTCTCCAGTCATAAAAATAGCTTACCCGTAGTTATTCACAAAATTCACCAAAATCAGTACGTACATCACCCGCAGGGGGGTGATGTTAGAGGGGGTCATACTCCCTCTTTGTATTCCCACCTAAACGACTGCTAAATGGCAGCAACTTAGACCGATGAAGCTAAAACGGCTTAAATGCCTATAGCATAGACCCATTCGAAAAAAAAAAAAACCGGAGGACACATTCAGCTAGCGACCGTGCTAGGGCGATAGCCAGTATCGTGCCGAAGTAAGTAGGAGGTGCGATAGCCCCTGCAGTCCGCCTCTCTAATAGCTAGAAAATTAGCTACCTTATAGGCTAGGAGTGCGATAGCCCCTGCAGTCCACTCCGACGCCTGTTAGGAAATTAGGGCAGTGTTGTGTAATATACGACAGTATCAAATTACCGGTGTTTCACTTCAAACATCCCCTACAAGATTATTTAATCAGACGATTCATTGGGGTAGGAAATTCGAAAGCGCGTATGCAAACCCGCACTAGACTATCGTGCTGGCATCCTTCTCACGTTGAGGAGTAACCTATGTACTCGTTTACTAAAGTTAGCATGATAATAATAAATGAAGGGTACAGGGGAAGAAGGATCATTGTCAACTTTTCGATAAAAACAAACTAATAATGCCATCTAGTGCAAAATGAAAAACCTTTCTGTCCATATTAACGAAAAACGCTTAAAACGATCATCGTGCACAAGGGACTCAAAAAAAGATTGTATGGCTGTATCATAGAAAGATCAATGTCACCCTAGTTTCAGAAAGAAAGATATGTCTATGAACATTGATCTTTTTTAGTTTCACAGCTGGCTGTCAGTGGCTGTCTGTTATTTCGTACATGTGGTTTTCGCGGTATTTAATTAGAGTTATGCAATTAGAGGGTCAGAGTACTAGTACTACTATATTTACTAACTGTTATAGGGTGTGGAAGGCGAAAACACTTAGAAAAATTTCGACGAAAAATATCTAAAGAAAAGTATGACAACTTGCAATGTTTAAAAAAGTTTTGCAAACCTGAAGCACAACTTTTTTATGCCCAGTTAGCTAAAAAATAACATTACTTTTATCAGTCATTTTGGAGCATGACGTATGTGTACATGTTATAAAGATCAAAGTCATTGACTATGATCTTTTTTACGTGTTTATTTCTTAAGCTAATTTAAATATTATCTTCTAAATTGTCAGTAATTATAATATTTTTATTACAAATAGCTAGAATATTTTGATTAAATTGTGCTACAATTAAAATAAATAAATACTAAACTTGGAAAGAAAGATCAATGTCAGTTGACTATGATCTTTGTTACAAGTAATATTTTCTAAATTTTCTTTATCCTTAAGTTAATTACAAGTAAATAAATAATAAAGAATTCAAAACTAAATTATAATATATACTATAATAAACAGATTTAATTGCTGCTGTAGTAAATTGTTTAATAAATAATGATGCAAAGTTAATTAAGTTTTTTCCATTTTCTCACAATGATTCACTTTTGACAATGATCCTTTTTCCCCTGTACCCTTCAAATATAATATGTATGGATGAAGTGCAGTAAAAGATAAATCAAATAAGGCAATAGTATAATAGTATCTCGGCAAATAAATTGCCTGTCAGCTTCAGAGACGCTGCAGAGTATGTGGACGTGTTACACATTAAATCGAAAAACAACTCAAACAGGAACTTTAGTCTTCAGACGGATCGCCTGATAGTAAGTGAATCACGGTCTTTGAACTTCCTCTCTATTAGATGTTCAAAACAGTGTATCGGCGAAACACAATGCGAGGGTGTAATAATATAAATAATAATATCTATGGACGCTTCGCACCACGTCAATCTGGCCCCGTGCTAAGTATCCTAAGAACTTGTGTTACAGGTACCAGACAACGGGAAGTATATTTAATATTTTTATACTACACATATATTACATATATTTAAAATTTTTATTATATTATAATATTATATTATATTTAATACACATGACTCAGGAACACACTTTTTGTTCCTTTGGCGGGATTCAAACCTGTGACCTCCGGTTTGAGCGTCAACGCGCTAGCCACTGAGCCACAGAGGTCGTCATAGTAATTTATATCCAAAGCGTAGCGTATTTTTCTTTTGGTGTATTTCTACATGCGTGGTATGTAACTGTGTGCGTATAATATGCATGATCTCTGTTCCACGGCTACATAATTCTATTAGAAATATTAAAATTGTTTTGTTAAAAGAATCTCAAATGTGCTGAAACAAAAGGCATGTATTCGTCCCGATAACTTTATTTTAACCACTATATTGTAACTACGCGTGTCAATTACTATATATTAATGTCTCCAGTCTCATCTACCATATTCATTACAAGTGGGTGGACCATGGAAGGCTCCTTTAAAGGCCAACTATTGAAAATTCGCAGTAATTGCCACGTAAGGACATATTCCATCTATTACATACTAAGATCCATCAAACTCAATTCCACAACCGCGGCGGGCGGCGGCAAGTCGCTCGCGCCGCTATTTTGGCAGTGCGATCCCACGTTACGTAGACTTTGGTCGTCGACGTTACAATTATTTTTCCGGCGCACAGTAAAACGTTAGTTTTTAGTTAAATAACCTATTATTTTCTCATATTTTTTACTGTGAATTGTCATATAAGGATTTTTATGGTACTAAAGAAAAAAGTAATATTTTTCCTCGATTTCTGTTAAAATATTGCTAGTGTTCTTAGGAAAGTCGGTAGTTCCTTATAAGGCCAATCAAAAATTTGACAGTTGGCCTTGCTAGGATACAAGGAACAACTATAAATCATGAACATTATGAACACTTAGTATTTAGTTTTAAATGCGTATCGTTAAAGTTTAAAAATGTTTTATATTAATATTTCTATGTTTTATAAGATTTTGGGTAAGTTAGGGGTAGCTTTGGAAAAGTTTGGCCTTACAAAGAACGAATCCCTCAGTACAGCCGTTTTAAGAAAAAAAAAAAGTTTTTGGTTTCTTTATAAAACGCATTAGCATGTTATTTGATATCAAAATAATACTCATTACTACTATTATTAAATAATTTCCATTCATATATATATACTTTGTTAAACTATAGTGTTCGAGTAATGTTCGTTGTTTTTTTTATACATGATAAAAGTATATTACGCGTTTAACGTTCTGTTTAAATGAGAGCGCATATTATGCAGTTTTATTAAAAGTGGATATATGATATGAATTATTGCAACTCTAATTTTAAGTTGAACGACTGATCTATAATAGTGGCCTTGTTTTTAGCCCTGTTCCTTTCAAAGCCATTTGTAAGAGGTTAATAAGACTTAAGCTTAATAAATAGTGTTTAAAGCTGGGTTAAAAAAATCGGTTGGCTGTAAAGTCGATTTACGGACGATAGATGAACGCGCGACAACGTCAACAACGTCATAAGAAAATACTGATGGAATGGTTGCATTTTACAAAAGAAAATTTTAATTTTATTAAGCCTTAAATGGAACGCCTCAGAGCAAGGTAACGCCGCATGAGTCATGTTTATTCGTGCGTGCAGCCGGCTCCATTGAATTATAAGATGTTGTCACGTCAAAAAATATATTTTTTATGGTACACCATGAAACAAAGTATTACTTAAGATGTTTTTTCTTTCATTTGTCCAGTAAATAAACGAATAAAAAGCGTTTACTCTTTATAGCAGCCTTCCATGGACCACCTACCTCACTTCTCAGTCGCAGACATAAGATCAACTAATCACGTTAATTTAACTAAGGCCCAGCAGATTCGGGTCAGACACATGGTTTTGCTAGAACGCGTCACATACTAATTTGTAAATGATACATTTGGTCAGCAAACGCTCTACAAGTCGTTAACTATTGCACGTACAATTTGTGTTACTGCGTGAATTATTATACTGTGGCATAATGGTTAGCTATTTTCCCTTACCGGCCCGGCCCCGCGCGGCGGTCCGGCTGCTGGGGGAGCAAAATTGTATTAAATTAAATGGCATATTGACGACCTCTGGGGCTGTGGTTTGCGCTTTGGCTCTCAAGCCGGAGGTCGCGGGTTCGAATCCCGCCAAGGGAATCTGTTATTTTTTTTTATTAAATACAATGTACTTAATAAAAATCATAAATATATGTATAGTATAAAAGTATCAAATATATTTCCCGATGTCTGGTTAACACAAGTTCATCGGATAAAGCGGTAAAGCGTCCATAGATATACATTTTCATAATTTTTTCTCCCCCAGCACGTCATTTCAACAACTTGAACATTTCAAAGTCAATGTTGGATGTTTAGTTCATTTGTTTTAAGTGGGGATGTTTTTTTATTCATTCCACCTCACCTCGAATAGGTCTTTTTAAACTACGGCGAGGTTTCATACATGACTATTGTTAAGGACAGCGGCCTCGTAACGTAATTACATTAGTGAATTGAAATGTGAACGATAAACAAGTGATTTAAAACAGTACATAAACTATAATGGTGAACTCTCAGTGACTATATTATATGTATAGATTTCTATAGCATTAGTGTACAAAAGTCGTGTTAAATGGTGTTTTATCAAGTGAAGGTTATTTCGCTTATATATTTTAAACTATACTTAGTGAATTTTAACGTAGCTTCTTTTGATTTATATAGATAAACATAATACCTAACGTGTAGAGTAACGATTTAGATTATATAATAAATGGATAAGTAGTTATTAAGAAAATAATGGTAAAAATGTAGAACATTTCTTGTATAGTGAACCTTAAGTTGTAAATTTCACACAACGCGTTTTGCTTCACCTGGCTCATGAAAAGTAGGGAAAATTATGGAAAATAGCCCTATAGAGAGGTAAAAGTGAGATAGCAAATCAGCCCGAAAGAGGCGTACGGGCGCGGCTCTCTATACGGCATTGCCATGCGCCAGGTAAGCAAAGCGAAAAAAGTGAAAATCATTCTCCTCAAAATAGTGTTTTTATTATCGCCCCGGCTCTGCCCAAATCGGTGTAACCTTGCTATCTTCGAGTCTAATCTGAGCCGGCGGTTGAAACCCTGTGGAATAATACAGTCCCCTACAACTATTTTATAATTTGAAATATTTTAGAGTAATCGAATCCAAAGTGGTTTACAAGTTTATAAGCCCTGGAATTTCTAAATCTTTCCATGCTGATAGCTATTTGAATCAACGCACATACATACACATACATATCTGATGCTAGTACTTATTGCTAAATACTGTTTAGGAAAATTATTTTTAGAAAAATCGGAAAAAGACTTTTGATGCAATTTAAAAATTAAAATAATTACGTAACCCACCTTAGACAATAGGCATATTGTCCTGACATGCTCTTGGTAAGTTTATTTTTTAATTCGTTCGTCGTTCCTCTTTACATAATTATGAACGTAGACTTTACATGACGTGTGAAAATATTTAGTATCAAGATAATCCTACTAATATTATAAATGTGAAAGTTTATAGATGGATGGAAGGATGGATGGATGTTTGTTACTTTTTCACGCAAAATCTACTAAACGGAATGTGTAGAAATTTGGTATGGTAGTAAGTAAGCCTAAACGCTTTGGATTAAAACATAGGCTACTTTTTATCCCGAAAGTGTACAGTGTTCCCGTGGAATACCAGATACTATATTTACGCGGGCGGAGCCGCGGGACAAAGCTAGTAATTTTATAATGGCATATTATTATCTGCTAGCTTTTTCCCGCGTCTCCGCTCGCGTTAATACAGTATCCCACGGGAGCACTGTACTTTTTAGGATAAAAAGTAGCCTATGTTTTAATCCAGAGCCTAAACTACTACCATACCTTTGCTTTTGCTTGAAAGATCATCCATCCATCCATCCATCCTCACAAACTTTCACATTTATAATAGTAGTAATATAATTTCCTTTCGGATGCATAGGTACAGGCGTAGTGATCATGGTTTTTTGACTTACCCCCTTCTATATATTATTCATAGTTATTCAATGATACTATCTTTGTCTGTCAAATGACTTTTCCAACGTATCAGACAAATACAGCAACATTGAATGTTAATCATTTGTGTAAATATTTTAAAAGTAAGGTAATAATTGTGTAACTTAATTGTGTACCTAAGTGATTATTTTTTCTTCAAATATATCGGGGGGGGGGGGGGTATATTTGAAAACCGATTCATAAGGAGTAAACTCCAAAAACGCACATACTTATTATCATAGTAAATAAAAAAATAGCATGAAACTTAGTCTTCATTCCAAGTTCCAACTATAGTATTCGGTGAAAACAGAGCAGAGAGCTCATAATAATCTTGTTTCAAACATTATTGTCGTCTAGTTTAGGGAGTCAAATAACATGTAGTTGATTTTAATAGCTTTATATCTATTGAATGAAAACTATGTTTGCGAAAATTATTGAAATAGTATTGCCACAGATTACTTCATACCTAAATTGCGTATGAAAATTATGCTGTATTATAGTAATGAGTTGTATTATTCTTTTTTATTGCTTAAAAAATTAAATCTTCTATTTTGTGTAGTTGCGCCGCACCGGCCGGGGGAAAGTTATACTCTTCTGTGAGCGCTCATCAAAGCTTACGTTTGACGGCCTCTGTGGCTCAGTGGTTAATGCAGTGGTACTCTAGCCGGAGCCGGTTTTGAATCCCGCCGATGGACATGGCCTTTTTATTCGTTATGGGATGATTTATACAGTTTTCTCCGAGCGAAGTTACCACTCTTGAAATACTGTAGTGCCTGGGACAGTCGATTTTTTAAATGTCGTATGGTTGCCCAAGCACATACGGCATTCTCACAACACAGTCAGCCTAGTCCACAGGATGACGGACCACAACGGCATATCCTTTGGCATCAGATAACATAAATCCACAGGCACAAACATAATACGAACTACACGCATATTCAACACGCATAAGGCAAATTGGAGTCAGTTTCGTGAGAAACTGACCCAGTTGATGTCAGACAGACAAATAACTATACAGGACATAGACACAATACACAGCACACAACAAATAGAGGAAGCAATAGACAGATACACACAATCAATCACACAGACATGCAGAGACACAATGCCTACTAAAAACACACACAGAAATTCACTTTGTCGTGGTGGAATGAAGAGCTCGCGCAGATGAAGAAGCGGGTTTCCACGAGGAGACGCAGGATCCGAACCGCAGCACCTGATCGCAGAGCCCACGTGGTTGGTTTGTACCTGGAAGAGAAAGAGATGTATGAAAAGGAGGTGAAAGATGCACAAGTGGAGAGTTGGAAGGAGTTTTGATGATTGAAGATCCGGAAACAGGATAGGGAGGGGGTATGGGAGGGCATCTACAGAGTGCTGAACAGAGCGACTGGGAGGGAGGAGGATCTGCCCCTTACCAGGAACGGTCAAACCCTTGACGCCCGAAACTCTGCAGAGTGGCTGGCTGAGACCTTCTACCCCGTGGACCAGGAAAGTGATGAAAGCGAGAAACATCGGCTTACGCGCCAGCGGGCGGAGTCCTTGGACACCGAACCGGGTCCGGACGACCCCCCTTTCATCATGGAGGAGTTGAAGAGAGCCGTAAGGTCCTTCAACCCCAAAAAGGCCCCCGGGGCGGATGGTCTCACGTCGGTCATCTGCCAGCACGCTGTGGAATGTGACCCCGTGTGGTTCCTTGCCCTGCTAAACAAGTGTATCGCTCTTGCCTGCTTCCCCAACCAGTGGAAGCAGGCAACAGTGGTAGTACTGAGGAAGCCGGGAAAGGAATCATACAGGGTACCAAAAGCCTATCGCCCGATCGGCCTCCTGCCTGTTTTCGGCAAAATCTTCGAAAAGATGCTGGTCGCTCAACTCAGGTTCCACCTGCTGCCCAAAATAAGCCCGAACCAGTATGGCTTCATGCTCCAAAGAAGCACCGAAGACGCCCTCTACAGGTTGGTGAACCACATCAGAAAGAAGAGGTAGGAGAAAAAGATTTCTGTTGTGGTGTCGCTGGACATAGAGGGGGCCTTCGATAGTGCTTGGTGGCCGGCCATAAAGGTTCGACTGGCAGACGTTGGGTGTCTGGTGAGCCTGAGGCGAGTAATCGGCAACTATCTGAGTGGAAGACGAGTGAGAGTGAGGTATGCAGGAATGGAAGTGAGCAGGGAGACCAACAAGGGGTGCGTGCAGGGGTCTATAGGCGGACCAATCCTGTGGAACCTCTTGTTGGACCCCCTGCTATGGATGCTACAAGAGATGAATGTGTTCTGTCAGGCATTTGCCGACGACATAGTCCTGGTTTTTGCGGGCGGAACACCACTGGACATAGAGAGGGCCGCAAATGAGGCTCTTGATAAAATAACCAAATGGGGGAAAGCTAATAAATTAAAATTCGCGCCACACAAGACCTGCGCCATATTGTCGACTAAAAGACTTAAATACGACGAACCCAGACTGAAAGTGGGGGGTGTGGACATCAATTATAAAAAAGAAATAAAAATCCTGGGCCTGACAATCAACAGCGGGCTGACTTTTAACGCCCATGTCAGCAACGTTTGTCAAAAGGCCATCAGCCGCTATAAGCTGTTATCGCGGACAGCTCGTGTAGGGTGGGGGCTTAACCCCCAAGTAATAAAGCTAATCTATACAGCGGTTATAGAACCGACTATTTTGTATGCATCAGCAGCGTGGGCAACCACCGTGGAAAAGAAGGGGGTCCAAAAACGGCTCAACTCCGTCCAACGGGGTTTTGCCCAGAAGATCTGCAGAGCATATCGGACTATCTCCCTGAACTCTGCGATGCTGTTGGCTGGGATACTCCCTCTTGATCTCAGGATACTCGAAGCATCGAGGCTCTATGAGATCAAGAAGGGAGTAGAACCACACCCAGTATTGAGGGACAGGGAGGTGGAAGGAATGGCTCCAGCGATTGAGGACCCACATCCAGCAGAGCAGGTAGAGCTGAGGTTCGGGTTGGTGGACGAGGACTCATATGTAGACGTGGTCAACAGCCACGTCCATAGGATTTATACGGACGGCAGCAAGATTGAGGGTCGAGTCGGAGCCGCACTCTCCGTATGGAAGGGTGAGGCCGAGACAAAGGCCGTCAAGCTTGCATTGCCATCGTATTGCACCGTCTACCAAGCCGAGCTTCTAGCGCTCCAGAGAGCAGTAACTATAGCCTGCAAGAGTGGAATGCCGAAGGTCGGTATCCTTAGCGATTCCAGATCGGCTTTCCAGGCAGTCACCCTTAGTTCCCCTCATCCCTTGGCAGTGCAAACAAGGGCGGCCCTCCGAAAAGCTGCATTGCAGAGGCGGGAGGTCTCCCTGTTTTGGATTAAGGCGCACGCAGGGTTGAGAGGGAATGAGAGGGTTGACGAATTAGCTAAGGAGGCCGCGCTGCGATTGAAAAGGAGGCCCGACTACGATCTGTGTCCTGTTTCATTGAGAGGATACGGTTGAGGAATGGGACAGGAGATACGAAGTGGGAGGGACGGCCGGAGTCACGAAGCTCTTTTTCCCAAGCGCTGCTTCTGCATACAAAATAGTTAAGAAAATAGATATCACACACCACACCACACAAGCACTGACTGGTCACGGTGGATTCGCCTTCTACTTGAACAGATTCAAGCTGGAGGAGGATCCATCGTGCCTATGTCAGCCCGGAGTTGAGGAGGCGGATCCTCACCTGCTACTCGAGTGCCCAATTTTTGCAACCAATAGATATGATATTGAGCAAAAATTGGGCATCGCGATGACGGATGAGAATCTGCCTTCAATCCTGGGGGGAAAGCGCAGGGAAATTTTCCTTAAATTCTGCGCAAAAATTGTGAAAATAGTTAATAAGAGAAATTATTGTAGTGGTGGGGTAATGTTGCTGTGATATTAGTTCGTAGGCCTTTTAAATATTGTTATAGTTAGTTTAAATTTTGCTTTTGTCATCTATTTAATGTATTGTCTATTGTTCTTTAACCTAAATTTTATTGCTATTGCATCATTATATTGTATTGTGAATTTTTTATTGTAAATTGTGACTTTTAACACTGTACTGTAAATTTTTAAAAGTATTTATCAGCTTGGTACTATATTGTCAGTATAAAATTGTACTATCATTTAAATTGTAATAAACAGTATAGACTGGAAAAAGAGGAAAATATGTAAATTTAAACGTAAAAAATGTTATGGAAACAATGTAAAAGTAGTAAAATGTAAGGCAATGAAAAAATACAAAGGAAGACAAAAATTATAAGCAAAAAACGAGCCCTGTTCATGATAAACTACTAAAAAAAAAAAAGAGGATTGATTGGTCAATACGTCTGGGGCCAACCATGTGTTTTTTTTCTCTTTTTTTTTTTTTTTTCTTTTTTTTCCTCACGATGTGTTCCTTCACCGTTACAGCGTCCGTATAATCTATATATGAATATGTATATAGCTCTTCTTAGCTTCTTGTTTCATGGATGTGTATTAAATATATTGTTTATAATATGATAAACAACTTAAATATATTATGTCTAATATTAGGCGCTCCGTGGCCTAGTGGGTAGACCATTTGATTCGCACTCGAGAGAGTGCAGGTTCGATTTCCAGGTTGTGGCGTGTGACCAGTGAGACTTTTTCAGATCTCAAGTACATTATACGGACGCTCTAACGGTGAAGGAACACATCGTGAGGAAACCCGCACATGGTTGGCCCCAGACGTATTGACCTGTCATTCCTCTGGACTAGGCTGACTGTGTTGTGAGAATGCCGTATGTGCTTGGGCAACCACAGACGGAGGACAATTACGGTTGAAAAGGCCCAAGTTTTATACTAATATTATAAAGAGGAAAAGTTTGTTTGTTTGTTTGCATTACATAGGCATCTAGACTACTCGACCGATTTTGATGAAATTTACATAGATATAGAGTAGACCACGGGGAAGGACATAGGCTACTTTTTATTTCAGTGGTTTCAGCAGAAGTCGCGGTCTACATCTAGTATAATATAATTCCGTTGTCTGGTCCTCGTAACACAAGTTCTTCGGTGGTGTGAAGCGTCCATAGATTTAAATTACATAAGTATTAATTCGTATATGGAGGAAAATAAACTATGAGGTTTTGTGCTTTGTAACTTGTAACATAATATTATATTCCACAGTGGCGCAGGCGGTTCAAAGTTTAACGGTTGGATGGGTATTATGAAACGATTCTCGTACATTACAATTCACACCGCAATCACCACAACACATTCATGAAAAACCAAAATATCTGGTTCAGTGATTCCTCCAATGAATAAATTTTTTTGTACTTTGAGAAATATTTAGAATTAATTACTCAAGAACAGAAGTTTTTAATTAATTATTGACTACACACAGCCATTTGAATTGATATTATTTTGGCAAAGATTTTGCTTTCGCTTTAAAGTCAGCTGTTTCTGTCAGATTAATGACCTCATCGCCTTACGCCCGAAATTAATAATCAATCTTAAATCTCATTTTAGCTATCTGAGATCAAGATTTCAATACATTTCAACGATCCTAGGATTAACTTCACGTCAATTTACGTCAATTTTTGTTTGAGAATTTAAGATTGAAGTCAATGTAATTTTATATAGGTAGTTACTTAGGTAGCATAATATATTTTATTCGAAATTTTGAAATTATTTTTCTATCTAAACGTCACGTCCAAAATATTCGTAATTGATCTTACCAAACCTTAGGTATATATTAAATTCAGTTTCAAATAATGAAATTCTGTCTTTTAAATAATGTCTGAGTTTACATCAATTATTACGAGTATATTATTATATTATGCTTATTACGGATGGAAAAAGCCTAAAGTTACTCAGCCGGAACGGATGCTGAACCGGCAAATCGGAATTACTTTTGCACCAATAACCAGTCTAACAAAGGCAAGCCAATTAAACTGCAACAGTTTCCAACATTGGCCTCTGTTGACTAAGAAATGACATGTAAGGCCTAACACCATAGACTTATTTATATATAAGAGATGTCAGTGTTGCGCTGTAATAGTCTGTGCAGTGTGGTCGAAATTCGCCCATAATAATTCATATAATTTTTATGTTTAAACTTTTTAACAACAAAATTGTGTGTATCAAACGCACGGCATAGCGTATGTTAATAATCTGAAGTAGTGTGTGTTGTTGTTATTTTTATTATGGAGGGTTTTTTAATTCGTGACATCTGACAGTTTTTTGACACGACAAGGACCGTCGGGCTACCAAGCGCCGCCTGGTGACAGAAGAAGGATCTAAAATTCTTATTGACAGTTTTTGATACCACTTACGCCACCAGATGACGCTTTGTGTGCGTTGGGTCTGCCCCCTAACAGCAGAAAAAATATCAAACACCCTCATTTAATGCATTTCTAAGCATTTTATAAAGTTCTGCACACCTTCCTCCACATAAACTTTAATTGTGGCAAATATCATACTCCTTCACAATTCGCACAATTCTCTTAAAATTGTTCTGAAAGGTTTTGCTTTACGTATTAATATATAGTATGATAGGGTATAATTTCATATTAATCACAGGTAATGGAAGCCATTACAAGTTTTAGGTGGATCGCTTACATCGTAACAGATCGATCCTGAATAGATGGCATCACCGACATAATTGAAATTACTTTTAAAATGAAATAATGCAAATTGTTAATTGTCGAAGTTTACTGTACAGGTTCATTTCCCATGAATGTGTGATAGATATCACACACCACACCACACAAGCACTGACTGGTCACGGTGGATTCGCCTTCTACTTGAACAGATTCAAGCTGGAGGAGGATCCATCGTGCCTATGTCAGCCCGGAGTTGAGGAGGTGGATCCTCACCTGCTACTCGAGTGCCCAATTTTTGCAACCAATAGATATGATATTGAGCAAAAATTGGGCATTGAATAAACAAATCTAAGCAAAATTTTACTACCGAGAACAGTAGTAACTCATTCTGAAGAAAAATAATTTGTCGATAAATCATCGATCACTGACTGCACTATCCAGGCGACCGAAGCCGACGTGGCGCGAACGAGTCGAAAGGCGCGGTAATTTGGCTCGCTTCGCAACCCATTGCGCGTCAGATGTGTCTTCTCGCGAAATATTTGTGCAATTCACCAGCAATGTATATTTTCTGTGATTCTTGGCTTAATTGTCGTTTCTACTTAGAATTTTATAATTCGAACTAGTTTTTTGGGAAAAATACTAATAAACTGAGGTTTTTATGCTTACCGATGAAAAGAAATTCCTCCTTGTTTCATATTTGATGTCTGACTCTTTAATTTGCACATAACAATCGCACAACACGGCATTTTCAAAGGATATTAGCGCTGCTCCGTACTGCGAGGCAATCAACAAGCGACTAAAAAGTATGAACGCGTGGTTCGGTTGAAGTATGATTGTCCAATCATACTTGTGGCGCGTCTGCCCCGCGCACATTGCCAATCCAATCTCATTTATCTTATCCGTGGTTTTTATTCACAGTCCTTAACAATATCCACTTGTTATTAGAATACAACATTTATGTAGGTAGTGTTTTCAGGTACTTAATGAAAGAAAATAAAAGGGCGTTCAAATAAAAGTAAACAATTATTTCAAGAAAAAATGCAAGTTTTCATCGAGAAAAAGTTTTATTTCATTTTTCTGTTAGAGTTTACGTTTAACCTATACACACATTACACATGAAAACTTTAGTACATCTAGAAAAGACTTTTACCAAATCATTAACGTTTTATTACTTCTTCTTCTGGGGCTAGCATCAATTTTCATTAGGTCTTCTGTCTTCCAACGGACCATTAAGAATATAGTTTTCTGAAGATTTGTCAGTTACCTGAGTGATAAAAATTTGTTGTTTTTAATTATTTTCATACAATTTAAAATCACATACATATTGCACAAAGTATGCACAAGTTAGTTCAATCTTTAAACGACGCGAATTTAAGAAATTTTGAGCAAAGAAAAAATCTCACTTAAACAGAAGAAAGAAACAAAAAATTTTAAAGTGATAAATACGAGGGCGGGTCAATAAGTCCGTGACTTTTGGAATAAAACACAGATTTTTTGATAAATAAATCATTTTATTTTTCAACGTAGTCCCCCTTGAGCTCTATACACTTTGTCCAACGCTTCTCCAATTTTTTTATCCCTTCCAAAAAATATGATTTGTCGAGGTCCTCAAAATAGGCCTTTGTTTGCGAGATGACTTCATCATTGGAGTCAAATCTTTTTCCACCGAGCCATTTTTTCAGGTTTGGGAACAAGAAGTAGTCACTCGGAGCCAAATCTGGAGAATAGGGTGGATGTGGGAGCAATTCATAGCCCAATTCATGGATTTTTGCCATGGCAACTGCACATGTCACCCTTGCATTGTCTTGGTGAAAAAGAACTTTTTTCTTGGCCAAATGAGGTCGGTTTTTTTCAAATCCTCATTGTAGCGGTCCAATAAGTTGGCATAATATTCCCCATTAATTGTTCTTCCCTTTTGAAGATAGTCAATGTGGATTATCCCACGACTTTATTGGCTGACAAACCCACCTTGGCCTTCTTTGGCGCCGATTCACCCTTAGAAACCCACTGTTTTGACTGTTGTTTGGTCTCTGGTGTGTTGTAATGGATCCATGTTTCGTCCACGGTTACAAAACGGCGCAAAAACTCCTCCATATTGTGATTAAACAACGCCAAACCTTCCTGTGAAGTTGTTACACGATTGCGTTTGTGGTCGACTTGCGGAAAGCTTTCTCATGCCCAAGTGATCATTCAAAATTGAAACCACTGAGCCATGCGAGATGCCTATGGCTTCCGCAATCTCTTGCACTTTCAATCTTCGGTCGGCCAACACCATAATATCGTGAATTTTTTCGATTGTTTCGGGTGTAGAGACCTCAACTGGGCGTCCAGGACGTTCGGCATCTTCAGTGCTTGTACGGCCACAACGAAATTCAGTAAACCACTTTTTTACCATTGAAATCGATGGTGCAGAGTCCCCATAGTATATATCAAGCTTAGCCTTGGTCTCGGTAATGGTTTTTTTTCGCAAAAAATAATGCTTAATAAGCACACGAAATTCACTTTTTTCCATTGTTTCCTTAAGTTACTGGATAGTCTGATAAAGATAGCTGTAAAACACAAACTAACTGACGCAGCAAGTTCAAATTTTGATTGGAGTCAACTGACAGATGCCTGTTGACAGGAGTAGTGTTGCTTTTTCAGTAAGGAGGTTAGAAATTCAAAAAGTCACGGACTTATTGACCCGCCTTAGTATGACATAGGTAAGTAAAGATAATATACGATAAGATATAATTAATATTATTAATATTAATCTTACTAATTTATAATACTTATTTAATATTAATAATTAATATTATTAATAAATATTATTAATATCATCACAGTTGTGATTACAATTAACTTCAAATACAAAAGTATATCGTGTTAAATGTAACCTACCTAATAACATATGGATAATATTATGTGTAGTTATTAAATCAATATATTTTAGTTAACATACAACCGATCGCCTAGAGGTTAAAATTCGACAACAATTCATTCAATATTCAAGTTTAAGCATTATTATGCAAGGTTCCTAAACTACACCAGTATTACTGGCCAGTACGATCTGACGTCATCGGTAGCTGTCATTCTGTTCGTGTTCCAAAAGGCTATATTATGCTATATATGCTATGTTTACCTACAATATGGCAAGCCGAAGTGACATCAAATCATACTGGCTAGTATTATTGACAAAGCTTAGGAACAACCCTAAGGGTTCTTTTGTCAAAGGCTTAACCTCTTAGATACGCAATAAAAAAGATGTGCTAAGCTTTTGATTCACGTATTTATATAGGTATATGATTGAATATTGGTAGTTACATTTAAAGATTGAGGGTAATCTTATATATACCCAAACGTGGCTTCCATTCTAAGACTATTGGATTTCTCGCATAAAATATGAGAGCTCAGTACGAGAACATGATATGTTGTGAGTATTTGGTATTGTTTATTGTATATAAGATAAAATATTATCACATGCATAACGGACCCCACGACGATTCGACCGATCCGGCTAATTTTCTTTTTTTTAATAGTTTTTTGACTGTCGGTACAAGGTTTTGAAAAGACATATTAATTTTTCTGGAAATTGTGCCAATGAAGTAGTCTATTTTGTGTGTAATTTGGTATTGGGATAACAAACAAATTTAACAATCTTTGTTTGTGGCACGCGTTGCGATAGTAACCTATAATCCTCCTCTAAGTTCTGATTTACCCCAAATTTTAGCAAATCAGTTCGGTAGTTTGTGCATGATTGCGTTACATACTGACTCACTTTTGCATTGTTAATATTAATACTAGGGATTCTATTTGTTAAGCGAAAAAAAAGTGATTTTTTGGTTTTATTAGGTATAAAGAACAAATTCTAAATGTGTATGCGCTTTAATAATATTGAAAAACCAGACAATTTCATTATAGATAAAGTTAATACTGTACCAAAGATTTCCATAAAAGCATCGCTGATACACCATAAAATATTTTTTCAATATAGGAATATTGTAAATCTTTGATGCGGTGAACTTGATGGTGAGGGTCGTATAATCTTATTTTCAGAAGATAAAAATGATTATGTTGAGTGTGCTCAGTTGCACACTACACGCTACTGCGTCATACTTGACGATAAAATATTTACATGGCTAAGGTAAGGCGAACTTATCTTTATAGTTCAAAATGTTCGTACAAACTGAAATCGGTAGCGAACAGCGCGAGTAACTAGGAAACTAGGATATTACCGTTGTACTTAAAGTGAAAGTGTAGTGTGATATCATAGCGAGCTATAAATTTCCTGGTAAACAATAAAAATTGTTTTTTCTACAAAAAAAGGACTAAGAAGAAGGGATGAAATATTTCTTGGATTTCTTTTATGAGAATGTGAAAGTTGGGATGGATGTTTGTTAACTTTCTTTCACGCCGAAACTACTGAACGGATTTCAATGAAGTTTGGCATGGTACTGGAATAAAATATAGGATACATCGTAGGATACTGTATTTATGCAGGCACGGGCAAAAGCTAATCATATGTTATATCTTCATAGTTAAACATATTATTGTGAGTAGATTTTTTTAAATAAACGTCGAAGAACCTATTACATAAAAGTAGAAGTGAAGCAATTCAAGAAATACATAATCTGATACAAAAAAAATTAATTACATAAAATATGACAATGCAGATACTATGACAATAACAATATTTTTAAACGCACCTGTGAAGTCCCTGATATTTTGGTAGAAATAATTGTATCTGCCCTCACTTCTGCGGATGTCTTTGATGTTTTAGTAGATGCCGATGACAATTCGTCAGTCGTCAGCTTATTTTCTGAAAATCCATCATCGAATGTGTAAAATACGATAATACAGCACAGGGCCAGATTGACATGGTGTGAAGCGTCCATAAAGATATTATTATACTAGTATTAATAATATGAACAACTGAAAATATTAAAAACACTAAAAAAAATAAAAATAATTACTCAGTACTCAGTACTGTGTTGCTAGTATTTTGTTTTTAACCTCCGACGAAAACAGAGGGGTGTTTGATGTGTCTATGCGTCTGTTTGGTCTAGTTTTTTTTTGTTTGAAAGCTGGAATGATCGAGAATGTTCTTAGCTATAATTAATCATCAGCAGCTCACTCGCTGCTTGAGAATTAAGGGGTTACTTAATTTTTTAAATTTTGTTTCGTATATGAATACTCGCATAACGCAACACAAAGCTTTATTTCGTTATGCCAGTTTTCTATAAGATCGTTGTTCGTTGATCGTATCTCCTCGGTAGACCCAACTTATTCATACCAGCTATATATACACAGCTCCCATAATATTATTATCTAATGCGATATTATTTGTGCATACGTTACGGTGTATGATCTTAAACGGTCATGGACTATGATGTTATAACTCGATGCAACCGACAGCAATGCCACGCGTCGTCTATTATGTAAATGTACGGAATGGATTACGCATTAGGTAGTGACTAGTGACGTGCTATTCCAAATTCCTTCTAATGCCTTGCAATATCTATCTGTAAATACGTTAGATCCCTAATGACGGTGTAGGCGTGGAAGATTCACGGGAGTAGTCACATAGTGTTGTGAAAAAACAAATTTGAATGTATTACGAATACGAGCGGCCTAATTAAAAGGTCACAACAAAATGTGGATCATATTAAACATTGGATACCTTATGGCTTTTAAACTGACACTAAAACGGCCACTAATCGATAAAAAAGTGTGTGTCAGCTCCGACGCACGACTGGAGTTTACTCTAAAAAGTAAAACACGTCCCTTAGAAGGAACAAAAACTATAACGATCGATTTGAGTTCAAAAATTCGCGCCATGCGAAAAAAAGTGACAGGTGCGCACAATAGCTTGCGCACGAAAACGTAACGCTGTCATTCGTTCAGTAGATGTTACTGCTCATATTTTTTTCATACTTCGATTCGATCGATTTTCATATAAGGCCCCCGGCCTTATATGAAAATCGATTCTTAAGGAGTAAACTCCAAAAATTTAAAATTCAATCCTATGATTGAATTTTAAATTTTTGGATTTCCATATTATTATATTTTTGGATTTCATAGATATTATATTATTTTTATTTATTTATTCCAAATACACATGTGTATCTATATACACATGAGTATTTGGAATAAATAAATAAAAATAATATAATATCTATGGACGCTTTCGCACCACGTCAATCTGGTCCCTCAAGTTCTCAAGTCAAGTTCTCGAAGAACTTGTGTTACAGGCACCACGCAGACAACGGAAATATATTATTCAATTCTTTTTAAACTATAGGTACCTACTAATATTTAAGATTTTTATCATATAACACACATATTTAATACACATCAATAACCCAGGAACACAGAAATCTTACTGTTCCCTAGTGGGATTCGAACGGTTTGAGCGCCATCACGCTAACCACTGACTCTCAGAGGTCGTTAAAAGAATTATCTTTTCTCATCATTCATCAAAAATCAAAAACTTAGTAACGACGCTTACTTCACTAAATTGAATATAAGAAGCGTTCGAATTTTAACTTTGCAAAAATAATTACTTTACAATAATCAAAAAATTAATCAATAAATTAATGAAGCTGAGTGCCATTTCGAGGTTTCATTTAAATACATTTATAAATTACCTTGTGCAGTCGATGGCAGTGCTGTGATAGACGGGTCCGAATAAACTGTCGTCAGAAAATTACGAACGGCTTTGAGAGTTGCAATTGGAATCTATAAAAATATATAATTAAAAAAAAAACAATTATAGGTGCTGACTACAAAAAATATATATTCATGGTCTATGGTGTAGTAGCAGCGTAGTATTAAAATCTAAAGCAGTCTTAATAATATTATAAAATTATAAAGAAGAAGCCAAATAATTATTGCTAATAATAATTGCGTACGCAGGGTGTTGTTGTTGTTGTTGTTGTTGTTCTTGTGTTGTGTTGTTTAATGAGGCCTGTAAAAAAGTTTCATCTACCACTAGGCAATCAAAGAAAATCCTTGAAAATTGGCTGTTAGGAATTGACTTCGTAGAAACGGAGCTTTTATTGCCATGATATACACACACACAGGCAAACAAGCACACACGCAGGCAAACAAGCACACACACAAACACACTAGTTTTTTTTTAAGTTAAAATAAACGTAGATCCTACAATTATAAGTGTGAAAGTTTGTAAAGATGGATGGAATTATAATGATGGATGGATGGATGTTTGTTTCTATGTTTGTCTTTCCCGCAAAAACTACTGAACGGATGTCGATGAAATTTGGTGTTATAGTAGTTTAAGCTCTGAATTAAAACATATTATACTATTACTCATACTATATTATACTCATACTATACTAGTACTCATATGCTTAAGCTATTTCTAAGCACCTAAATCTCTGACTTTTGCGTTACAAATAATTGCGCTTAGCGAAAGAGAAACAGCTGTTTTAGAACCTAGCTCTAAGTATATATTGTTAGATTTAATTTATTTGTACTCCTTTGAAGAAGAATTTTACTTACATTGATCATATCCTGGTAATAATTAGGATTCGTTAATAGAATTTGTTTGATATGAAGTTCACTTGTAGCTTGGTCATTCGTGGTGGACGCAACTTCCTCAGTAACTCCAATGAGGGTAGAATGGTCGGGAATATTTTCTAGTGTTTGTAGTATTTGTCCTGATTTGAGACGGTCTTTATTAAGCTCGGCAGTACCCTCTGTAAATAAAAAGAAATGATTTACTATCATTATAACAATATTACAGACGCCGACAAATAGCATTAAAAGACACAGTTAAATTGTACTTATCTATATTTCTATACTAATATTATAAAAAGGAAAGATTTGTTTGGATTGAATAGACTTCGTAACTACTGGATTGGTTATGATGAAACTTGGCACTGATATAGATTGGACTACGAGTAAGGCTACAATACCTAACACACATATATACAACGACATAGGCTACTTTTTCTCGCGGCTAAATGTACGAATTTACTAATGTACGAAACTTACTAATATTATAATTAGGAAAGATTTGTCTGTTTGTTTGTTTCATTGAATAGGCTCCAGACTGATTGTGTAAGAATTTGGCATAGATAATAATATTATATTGTTTACCACGAGGAAAGACATAAGATACTGTTTTTGGTGGCAAAGTGTACGAGTCGCGAGGGATTTTCTTTTGCGCACACGAAGTCGCAGGCAACATTAAGTATTAAATCCTATTACTAAATTATAAATGTGAAAGTTTTTGAGGACGGATGGATGTATGGATGGATGTTTGTTACTCTTTCTCGCAAAAACTACTGAACGGTATGGTAGTAATTTTTATCCCGAAAATACAGTATTCAATTGGGATACTCGATATTATATTTACGCGACAGGAGCTGCGTGAAAAAGCTAGCATAAACTTAATCGAAAGTTAATCGCCATCAAATGTTACCGAATTAATACACCGATAGATGAATCCAATAAACAAAATTACTGAAAAATATTGTGGTTGAAAAATCATCTAAATTGGAAATAATGATTTGCAATCCCATAAAACCCAATATTGGTTTGTTTATTTATTAACTAATCATAATAATTAATTACCACAATATTTGAGTATCTTTATTACCAATAGGAACTTTGGATGAGACAACATTGCTGGCTGCTACAACTGGTGGAGAACTGATAGGTGGAGCTGCTTGAGTCGCATAGTTCTCTGCAAGGAAATGACTCACTGCGTTGAGAGTTGAGATAGGAATCTGAAAAATTATAATATTAGCAAATAGGTACACATTTTAAAATCAAATTAATTTTGACGCTTGCGTAGGTACCCTTTGTTTAAAAAGCTTTAGTTTTACTTAATTCCCAGTCCCTACATCATATTATTACTATACCTAATATAAAATTACCAAATATTTAATTTAGTTGAAATCTAAGTAGGTATTTACTTACATTGAAAATATCCTGAATAGTCGGAAGTCTAAGCAATATTCCTGGTTTATTTTGAGCAATTTGACTGATTTGGTTAATCACATTTAATCCAGGAATCTTTGGAATATTTATAGGACTATTGGTGTTGTCACTGCTGACAGGCACTGTGCCAGGAGTTCCTGATAAAACTTCAATTGGTGATCGTAGATACTCCTTTGATACTGGAGGTCTTGAAGTCGCTGGTGGCCTAATGTTGGTATTCGATGGAGATCCTCCGAGAAAATTGCTTACTGCTTGAAGGGCAGCGATTGGAATCTACAACGTACATAAGCGTACAAATAAAAGTGTAATATGTATAAATATAATAAAACATATTTAGTTAATATTGAGATTAGAAAAGGTATTAAAAATTACATTGAACATGTCGTAGTAATAGGATGGAGGTCTCTGCTGCATCGGTTCTATTTTTGAATGCGAAGGAATGCTGCCAGAGCCAATAGTTGTGCCAGTTGATTCTTCATTGTCCTTATTAGAACGAGAGGTTGGCGTTTCTTCGGGACGTGAACTCGGCTTTTGATCGGTTTTTGTAATCGTGGGAATATTATTAGATTCGTTTATTGAACTTTTAGATTCCACGCCTGCATTTTCAGATATGGATTTTTGGTCTTTATCAGTTTTGGTGGAAGTGCTGCTAGAATCGTTTATCGATTTTTTTGATTTTAATATTACATTTCCAGTTGAAGTATTGTCATTATCTTTACTTTCTACTTCTTTACTATTTGTCCAAATGCTACCTAGTATGTCACTAGAATAACTTTTTAATTCCTTTTCAATAATCTTATTTGTCGGTTTGTGTTCTATTTTTGTATCCGTAGAAATACTGCTTGACTCACTTATTGTAACCTTAGATTCCACACCTGAGTTCCCACTTGTTGATTCTTTATTTTCACTACTAGAACGAGTTAAAGTAGGATGGGGCAGCTAAAATAGTTGAAATAAAAGTTAATTAGTAAAATAATTATTTCCATAACTTCACTTGATTTTAAAAAATAAAATCTGATCATATTATATTTTACTAATACTTTCGATCGTTTATGTTATTGTTGGTAAAATTGAGTTAATAAAATTGTGTCAGTGTGTGTAGGACTGAAACGGCTTAACCGATTTTTATGAAATTTGTAGGTGTATTGACAGTTGCAGGTAGTTAAGAGAATAATAGGTTGCAAGCTAATAATCTTCAATCCACAGTGGTCGATAACTCACAAAATATTTCGTGAACTCATTGCCTGTAGGTTGAGGTGTAAGTTGTAACTTGTAGGTATTGGTTGTAGGTGAAGATACTAGATGTAGGTTGAAGGTGTAGGAAGCTATTTATTTTTTCAGTTCATATATAACACCGGAAAACGTCTCTTAGGTCAGCTAGTAATTGTGTAAAGTAGAATTGCTTATAATTAAATTTCGAAAGGATGTGTAATTTTTTAAAATATTTTTTGAGCCAATTTCAATAGAAATTCAAATGTAGCCTGTACCTATTATCATATTTCTCAAGTTAAATAAAGGAATAGAACACGTTCATAAATTATCAAAGTACATAAAATGTTTATGCTAATAAATAGACTTTTAAGCGTCTGAAAATTAAATATTACTCACGGCATAAATTTGAAACACGAATAATGTCAACAGAATTACAGTTGGGTGTTTCATATTGCCTGAAACAAAAACAAAATTAAAATTTGATTAATAACGTTGAATTATGCACATGCATTTTATATACAAACGTAAGACTGATTAAAAAGTAAATTTGTTTCGGGAATCATTTGAAGGGGAAATAATTACGTGAGTGTTTCTCATAAATGTATTATAAATGAATTATATTTCATAAAATCAACCAGCACAAGACTGAACGTAGATAGGATTTGTGAGTTAATATGAGGTTTGTTAGTTAAACAACAAAAAAATTGTATGTCATGATTTATAAATAATAAATATAAAATGATTAAATCTTTTGTTTCTAGATATTAATTTTCACTAACATTATGAAACATGGACGATACACAAATTATACGTCTAAAATAACGAGAGTAACAATAAAGTAAATAAAAATATTCGCAAACAAATGTTACTGAACATCCGAAAATAATACTGAATAGGAGGAAAAAATCAAATAGTATGTGATTTCACATAAACGAAAAAAGGTCCAGAGAAAAACCTATAAGCCGAGATTACAATACAGTGTTTCCAAACATTTACCATTGAATGCTCAGACCAAATAAATAAGTAAAGACAGAGTTCTGGTTGGCAGAACTCTGTCGTAACTATTTGTTTTGAGTCCATGTGATGTAACTTTGGAAGCACAGGAGTTAGAGAGACTTGTAAAATGCGTTTACTTGGAGAACTTCGTACAAATAATAACGAAATAATAAGGAAACATGTAAAATATTATATTACATTGACATATTGGTACGGAATCCTACGTGCGCGAGTTTCGACTCGCACTTGGCCGGTTTTTATATACTGTTTCTTCTGAGAACTTAGTCATATTTATGAGTACTGTTCATTTATTAAAAAAAAATCAGTCATCTAGCCGTAATATAGTCCTTTCTTAGTTATTCATCTAAAATTTGATTTTATTTTGATATTGTTATTTTTAGAAATTACTTTGTGGAAACTTGCAGACATGATACCAATGCAAAATAAAAATATAGGTACTTGTTAGGTACATACAAAATTTTG
The DNA here is from genome assembly GCA_963565745.1 of Phengaris arion. NCBI lineage: Eukaryota > Metazoa > Arthropoda > Insecta > Lepidoptera > Lycaenidae > Phengaris > Phengaris arion. The sequence continues at coordinate 12,427,015 of OY751445.1, read as the reverse complement.
TTACATCTAACATTCAGAAGAGTATTAAAAGGACTTTTAACCATTTTTTCTTTAAATATGTAACTGAATGTTTTTATTAAAAATATTTTGTTGAATAAAAACATTGTTAATAAATTGTTATTTTACTACACTGAACACGTTTTATAACGACATCACTTATAACGACAATCTGGATATTGTGACGAAGTGTTGTGATTCGTCATGTTAAAATATGAACATTTTACCATCGGTTTTGACGACTAAGTATCTGCTATTACAACCACAATTCAACGGTCCTTTCAATATATAATAATCGTTATAATTGGTTTCCACTGTATTTAAGATTAAAAATATTGTATAACACCTCAAAATGTTTTATGCCTAAAATAAAAACAAAAAATGCTCGAATGAATTAGCAAAAAAGAAACTTACTTTATGCGATTCCTGCACAAGTTTTTTAAATGACATTCGCCCAGGGTAGATGGACAAACACTATTAAATAGGTGTTTTATCGATTCTATATATATACTGGGATAGAACAGGCCTCTGATTCCAAAGCGGGATTCTACTGGTCATGTCCCTACTGGTATTAATAGACGGCGTGTTATGACCTAAACCTGTCTAGTGTACACTTAGATACAAAAGGTGATTTAAGTTGATATATGACACGAAATATCCATGATTTAATTCCTTTATTAGTTTATGGAGCAAAAGTAAGTATTATGATACTAAAAATATAAAATAATATGTGCTAGTGTGGTAGTATTACACTACATGAAATCCTCCAAGCATGTTAGGTATTTATCTCCAAAAAGATTGTCCTGTAAAGGTAATATTTTTAACGTAGAAGAGCTATACTTCGGCATAAATAGGCCGGATCGACCAGATAAATACCACGACCTCCCAGAAATTTACCGGTTTGAAATAACGCTTGCATTGTGTAATGTGTTTCGCCGAATGGGTGAGGTTACCGGGGGCCTCTCTCACTCTCAACTCAATTGCAACTCCACTGGTATTGCGGGTATCCACAGTCGGCCTTTACATCAGGTGATCCGGCTGCTTGTCTCCTGGTTCATTTCATAAAAAAAAGAAAAAATGTGTTTGACACGCGATAATATTTTGTATTTAACTATTTATGTGCGTGATTATACTAGTGGGCATATTCACCCTAGCTATTAACATCCAGAGTTCACTTTATGTTTGAAGAAATAACCTGTAGGTATTTGTCTAGTTAAACATCACTAGACTTCATCGTCAGGAGTCCATGATATGTATATGAAGGCCTGTTATTTCTTACGACATATCAAGGCATATTATTTCTTCTAATACCTTCTAAAAATAGAACAACTTTTATTTATCATGGCTTATTTGTTAGAGTACCTTTCGCCATTGTTTAAAATTGAAATGTAATAAATCTTTAATATAATTTCTTCTTCCGGATCCGTAGGTAACACAAATTATGAAATATCACAAATTAGAGATATGACAATGAGATCAGAATAAGGTATAATAGTATCATACTACACTTATTATCATATTAGGGATGATTATCGCTCGAGTATAGTCGGCGCCACTAGCGCCACTCCCGCCACAATAGTTTTCGCTCCAGTATAGATGGCGCCACTAGCTCCACAATAGTTAGCCGCCACAATAGTTGGCGCGAACGAGTCCTTATAAAACCATCAAACAGTCTAACGGCTGTTTGCTAGTGACAAATTGTGGTGAAGTGAACATTAACCTATTAAGTGACAGACCTCAGAAATTGTCATTTGTAGCGGGATGACAGGTGTTGACAGCCCGCCAAAATTTTTTAGTTAGACATTTTATTACCCACTTATTTCAAGAAAACTACGTAATTATATCTTATGAGTCATATATTACCGTAATCTGTATTAAATTTCCTGTCTAATTTACTAATTTAAATAATATCCTGTGTGGTGTTTCCGATAATTATTATTATTAGTGTTAATTATAACAGTGTTAAAGTGATAAATAATTGATTAAAGTGATAAATAGTTAATTGGTGGTAAAGTATTAATACGTTAATATTAAGTATGTAATTATAAATATAACTTAATAAACTAAAATAAATCAGTAATTGTCTGTGAGAGCTTTGGTTAATGAATATATTGTATTAACTATATTAACTGTGTTATTTTCCATAAAGTACGAATATGGAAGCTTTTATTAATCTTAAAAAAACATCAAGATTAGACACAGCTAGAACCTCCCTCTGTATTCTTCAACAGGTCGATGTTACCGACAACCGATTGTAACTCAGAAGATGACGTCATATTTCTTGCCAGTAATGTGATGAATTCGTACGGGCAAATGCTGACTAGGACGTACCCGTTCCCTAGGTCTGACAATACACCATTTGGCATATCGCATTCGTGCTCATGACCAAAGTCGATGGAATAATGTTTCATCTCTCCTGCTCCGTGGGTATATTGGATCACTGTTTTTCTACCTTCACTAATGTATGTCGACTGCTTTAATTTCTCACTTCTACTGGGATCTTGTTCTTACATGCCACCGTCTCTGCAGGTGCTACTTCTTTAAATGACACTTTTACACGCTCTTATGCAATTATTTCTTTGGGCCAGTAACTAAATTCTTTCTCGGTTCTGGAACATACAGTCCCAGCCTTATATCTTTAACCATTAGTCCAAATGATGAGCATTAAAAGGAAAACATCTCACGTTTTAAACACTTGAGACGATAATTTGTCTTATTTTGATAAAAAATCATAATTGTTGATAATAATTATTATAACCAATAAACATCATCGATTTAAAGATATTTTTTTTATATAAAAATCATCTTTTTCCGACTTAAATGTGCTTGTTGCTGACTTTTTTGCAGGCACTATCAAACTCTTAAACTTTTCTCAAGAACTTATTAATAAATCTCTCATCGATAAGGCAGCGCTTCTCAAACACGATTTCGTTGTCCCGTTTTTTTTCGATTTATTTTGCAAATCCGACTATCACGGAAAATACTTACCATCAAATAATGTGACTTTCTATTGATAAAAGAATTTAAAAAATCGGTTGAAGTAGATCCAGACATTAAATCCCTTACAATCTCGGTTAGTCACAAACTCACAAAGAAACAAACTTTACATTTTTATAATATTAGTATAGTACAGATATTAGCCGCGACTTCGTACGCGATAAAGAAATCTCTGAAGAACCGTCTTCTATCTATAAATCTTGCTGCGAATAAAAGTAGCCTATGTGTTAATCCAGAGACTGTACTACTACTATATTAAATTTCATCAAAATCCGTTCAGTTGTTATTAAGGGAAAGAGTAACGAACATCCAAACATAAAACTTTCGCGTTTTTAATATTAGGTATAGGTAAGATTATCTTCGCCGTCGTGTTTTAATGATTTCGATGATTGACATTTTTTCGAATTGGAAAACGTTAGTAGGTATTCGGCGTATAGATTTGAACCTTAAAAACATTTGGGATTGTGGTCACTCATCATAGTTGAAACCATGGCCGGCGTTGCTTAACATGAGTTAGCGCTACGACCATAATAGAACTTCTCGTTCATTCCTCCTGGTATTGGTGTATATTAATTGATGTACATCAATGTTAAGGTAATATCTACGTAAAGCTTCAGCCAATTCAACTGACCCGTTATTCTATAGCAATTTACATGTTATATTTTTTAGACTGACATAACTTTTATATTTATGAACAGTTTGAAATGAAACGAACGTTTAATTTTATGTGGAAACCAAAATGCATTAGTGACAGCCGCATTCAAATCGGTTAAGCCGTTGATTTCGTACGCGCAAAACCAATATCGTGGGAACCGTACATTTTTCCGCAATGACAAGAAGCCTATGTGTCTAGTAAGAGTCTGGATTAGACTCTAAACTACTAACGCACCAAATTTCATAAGAAATCCGTCTAGTAGATTCTGAGATTAGCGCGTACAAACGTACAGACAAACAGATAAACACACAAACAGACAAAAATTCTAAAAATCGTTGTTTTAGGTTCTATGTCATTCATAAACCCACCCTGATATAGTTTTTCTTATATATCTTCCATGTACCGACCGACCGAGCGACCAGTTATGAATTTATTATATTATGTATAGATAATTTTCTTTGTTTCTAAAATTCGGAAAGTGGTGGGTTCTAATCCCGGTCAGATAAATATTTTTGGTGATTCTTTTTATTTGTTTTAATTTATCAGAACTCCGAACAAAGCTCGGTTACCCAGGTACTAAATAGATGAATTAATAATATCAAACGATTAACGAATATTATTAAGGTGATTTTACAAAGTAACGAAACAAGTTTATAAAACTAGGGACGTTATCCCCCAATTAGGTAAATGTCTAAGCACAAAAGGCAGATAATTTGCATTTTAACAAGAATTTACATTAATTGTAAGATCTTATCTGAACAAATATTTAAATAGAAGCAACTGAGCAAATATTTGACAGTAATTTGTTTCGATTAATACACAAAATCAATGTTAAATGGAGTAATAAGCGTAGGTACAATGTAGATACTTAATATACAAGTACAATATATTTATGGTTAAAAGGTAAATAGGGCCTAAGCGACATTTTGGTCGAAAATGTCATCCTAGTTAAAATTCTTCACTCTTTTGTATGAGCCGACTCCAAAATAAAGCGTTACGCCAAGTGTTACTTTGTGTAACCGACCGAATTTCAGGTCTTTTTTACCAGGCGCTTGCGCCCCAGTAAAAATGACATCAATTTTGATTCACAGTCGGTACTACTGTCTTTTAGTTCTCACTAGTGCTGAGATTTATGGACGTTTATAACAAAGACGTCTGATTTGAAAACTGAAGCGTATGACTTTTGACCATTGTCATACATTAAGCGTCGCTTAAATGGCGTCGCCCTACTACAAAAATCAAATTTTATGTTAAAATGCCGGTTACTACCGCGCAAAATTTTAATGAGACTGTGTTGTTTATCCCGTATTGCTTTACAAATAGCAAATACCAGTGTACCTACCTACCTAAAAATAATATATATAATATAATCAAACAACAGAACATTCTTACATCAGAATTATTATAATATTGTGTATACAACTTAATTCTACTAAGTTAATTCATGTTATAATGTATGTACTGCTGGCGTCCTTTTCAATAAACAAATCAATAAAACGCTCTAATACGTGAAGCAAAAATCACAAAAAAGCAAAGTTCTCACGTAAGGTATTTTTTAATCTTACTATTTATTGAGTGTAAAAATAGAATAGATTACATACTCTCATTTCATATTTTACTAGTGAATTGTATTACTTAGTAATTGTCATGGTACTACTACCATGACAATTACTAAGTAATACACTAGATAGGCCTACATAGGTTCTAACTTGCCACAGCTCTGTTTTCCTAGGATAGCGTTGCCGTCATATAGCGGCCGTAATACAGCGGTGAATGAACATTTTCTATGTAAACAAACGGTGTACCACATTTCGATCTTATAACTATGAAAATAAGGTTCAAAAGCTTTATTTTTTTATTTATTTTTTGTTGGAGTTGTAAACAGACGAAGCCCAAGGGCAAAGGTCTATGTTTGTATTAGTTTGTAGAATTTCTAAATATTTAATCTCCGTATAGAAAAGTTTATCATATTTGGAGAATACTTGTGAAGTATGATTGTATTTATCAAAATGTATAATAAATACTATATATTATATTGTGAGATGTATTGCAAAAATCGGATTCTTTTGTAAAATTTCTTAATAAACTTCAACTGTAACTGCAGAAAAGTATATTTAGTAATATCAATAATGATAATTATTTACCACACTATGCTTTTAAAGCCAAAAAACCGTCCAAGTGCGTGTCAGACTATGCATAGAATAGGGTTCCATATTATTATGTTTCATCCGTTAGGGTTATGACTTTATTTTTAATAAATTACATGTCTACTTATCATTTCGTTATTTTTGTACGAAGTTTTCTAAGTAAACGCATTTAACATGTAAGTCTTCTATAATTCCTAAACTAAGAAAGTTATCTAAGCCGTTATAGTTTTCCTTAAAAGTTCATGTCATGGAAAAAATGTCAAGCCGTTTCGTAGGAGTGTGTCCCTAACACTAAGACACGACAATTTTATATATTAGATTTATCGGTATATAATATGCCATTCAATTTTCATTTGACATTCCAAGAAAACTGATCAACCACCTCCATGGACAATTCTCAATTACTACAGTGCAGAATATTCGTGAGCCTCTACGTCTAGTGTTTTCGATAGCGCGATGCAGATGCGGGAACCCCCCGGCCAGTGCCGTCGCAACAGCTATATTTATATAAAACGCAACAGCTATATTTATATAGCTATAACATTATAAATTAAAAACGCAGGGACGTTTTTAATTTGTAATGTCTTCGAAAATATTACATGCTGTAAAGGGCCATATCATGTTATTTAATTTTCATATATTGTTATCTGTAACTAATACCATTTAGTTCGACTGGGAATTTAAATTTTACCTATACCAATATACCTATGTAATTACTATTCAAATTCACACGCCTCTTCATAGTTTTGTGTTTGAGACATTATAATATTTTTAATAAAAATATATTTATTTCTAAAAATGGAAGACATGTTGCTTTTGTCGTATACTTGCCTGTTTATGACGCTGTAAAGACAGTAAGTTCTACGCAAGGGCCATGACCATGGCAAATTTTCTTAATTAAAAAAAAGATTTCGGCTGAGGTTTCAAAATTATTTTCCGAAAAAAAGAGGGAAGGCTGGCGACAGTTCTGTTTAAGTCTCTCGCCCATATCTAAGCCCTCGGTCGTTTGGAGTAACATAAGGAAGTTCCCTGTCGTCAAGTGATTACCGTCAGACAAATGATCCTTCTGAATGGGTTGACGCATTTTCGCGAAGGTTGGCTCCTCTGACGGCTCCATCCTTCGAAGAACTTCGCTTTGGTACCAACGCGAAGTTCTTTAGGATCTTCATCAAACTATTTCGATACACCATTTTCTCTGGAGGAATTTCGTCTGGTTTCAGGTTCATTAAAGGATACCGCTCCTGGTGCAAATGGAATTCCATACTCCTTTATAGTCAACCGGGGACCAGAGACACAACATCTATGTCTGACTATTCTGAATGACATCTTCCAGTCAGAACCAGATGAGTGGCGCTCCCAAATTATTTTACCTATTCTTAAGCCGGGAAAGCGTAGTAGCGACCCATCTAGTTCTAGACCCATTTCCTCTTTCGGGCACTTTAGGAAAAATTTTAGAACACGTCCTAATCAATAACAGGTTGGAATGGCTAACGGAGAGTACGACAATGTCAATCTTTTGGAGCTGAGGCAAAAACTGCAACAGCTGAGTGTCCTAGCAAAGATGACTAACTATATCTGCAATTCCCTCTCTTCCCGTTCTCTTACCATGTCTTCCCGAAATTCCTACCTATCTCCTAGAATTATTTACAAAGGCCTCCCACAGGCAATGTCCTCAGTCCACTTCTCTATAACATATATACCTCTGATCTAGACCAAATGTCAATAGTTTTTGCGAGATCCTCCAGTAGGCAGATGTAGGCGGCCTTGTACAGGGCCTCAAAAGATATTGCGGAATGCTCTGCCCGCCTAAACTCTACCATTAGCTTCCTTAACGACTGTATGGATAGACATGGCCTATCCATTTCTATTACAAGAAGCTCTGTAGTTGTGCTTACCAGATCCATAATTATACCTAACATAAGTATTGAATCCAATCAACAGGGTTTACCGGTGAAGAATAGTGTAAAATGTTTGAGTGTTTATTCAGATTCTAACTAGTGTACATCATATTAACCATGTGACGAAAAAATTAGAGAAAAATATAATTTTCACGGATGCATTTAAGCTTCTGTAGAGCAGCTGTGTTGGAGTGCCAGTATGGATTCCGAGGATTAGTGTTGTTCTAAATTTTAAATTACCGCCATATTCATCTGTGTTCACTGGCAAACCCTGGCTATTTTGGAGGCACTATCGTTTGTTTAGTCCCATCGCCTCAATAAATCCATTATACTATCGGACTCCAGAAGTGCCTTAGGGACCATCAACTCCAACCAGTTTCGCTCCAAATGTAAATTCCCCTTGGCCCTGAAAATAAGACAGCTTCTCTTTAGGTGCCACACAAAAGGTATCCAAGTGGATCTGGGTTGGATATCAGGTCATAGTAGAATAACTGGCAATAAGACTGTAGATGCTTATGCTAAAGATGCAAGAAGAACAATAGGTGGACCAATTCAATATAAGGTTTATTGTTAAGATTTAATTCCCCTAGTTAAAAATCACATCAATGGTCATGGAATCAGGTGGCAAAATGAGTGGGCCAGAACTAGTGAAAATAAATAAAAACACTATTTTGATATTCAAAATAGTATTCCAGTTAGACCATGGTTTTTTAAATTCAAACAAGCAAGCAAAACATTGTTGATCACCTATTTTCCTAGCCAAGATTATGGTCAGGGATAGCTCCATACGTGGGTGCAACCTAGACGAGGGCACTCTTCTCCTGTCCAAAAAATCAATCCTCATTATGTAATTCCCTCCCTTCTATAATTCCTCGCCCTATCAATTTTAAATCCGTTCTAAGTTTTGTAAATACCCCTTTTATTCAAACTTTATGTACATATATTCTAACTAACAAAATAGGACTATTAGGTACTAATCTTAAATGTCTGTGTTTGTTCCAGGTTCTAGTTTCTTAAATATATTTTACTCAGTTCCCCGTACCCTTGTTGTTACATAAAATTAACTCGTAAGGCAGAGTCTTCGTCAACACACTCTGTCATTGGCGACTCACTAAGGAGCTATTCTTAAAAAAGAAGTTGTATTTAGGTTTTTTTTTAAATTTATATATGGCATCGGCTTATAACCATTTGCCAGTGTCAAGTTAAAATGGTGGGAAATAGAACTTTCGTTTCAATTTTCAACACCGTATTCCTATATCGTCAAGTCTAAAGTCTAGTCAAAGTCCAAATAAATAGTCAGTGCAGTCATGTCAGTTGATTCAGTAAAGTGGTAGAAGCTTTACTGAAAGTTCCTAGGGAGTTTAGGCGGGAAACACAAAATAGCACGTTTTTAGAAGTTGTACCACTTGCCCACACTTGTGCACGTTAACGAATATTTAATGGTTAATATTCTACCAATATTACACATTAAGAACTGAGATAACACAAATTTATGAAATATTACAAATTCCACAACGTCACCTATTGAACTCCCCGGCAAAACTCCTTGTATTAAGGTTATTTCAAGAACATGCAATACCTACGCCATCCGCCATTACCATTAGGGTTTAAATTTAAAAATAATTGGTACTGTGTGAATATTGGAAAATTAAAGCGGATTATTAATTTTTATATTTTTAATAATTTTAAGGCCAAAAGCTGATCGTAGTAAAAGCGCAGTGCAGATTACAAAACATTTTATTATATTCAAGTTTAGATCATTTTAGAATTAAATTATATCTAACTTTCCATTAATATGGCGTTTAAAAGTAAAAATTGACTCAAATGCGACAACAAGGTTTGTTAAAGTCAGGGCATGACTTTTAGTTGACAACATGTAATATAGTCACTTGTCTCAAATTGACTGCTGTAAAACAAGATGGGGTTCGTTTAACAAACGTCATTATGAAAACGTGTATACAACTGCTTCATTATATAAACGTCATATATAGGTTTTTCAATCACCCAATTTGGGCAGTTGAAATCGTTTATTAGACTGCGACGTTATTATGACTATTGCGTTGTCGTACAAACGTTTAAGCTAAAAACTATAATATAACGTCGTGTAGTTTAGTATTGCCAATATTGCTATGACCTGTTTATTATGATTTATGTTATATTGGTCGTACGACTAAAAAGTTACGTCTAAAGGACCTATTAGTCTCATTACTATTTTAAAACTGCAATACAACTGGAATTCGTACAAGCCTTTACTTATATGACGTTTTGTTTGTTGGGTTATTTTGATCTATCTCGTAGGGTTCAGTCGGCCTCTGTAATGTAAGCACAAAAAAATGTGTTTATTAATGACATTAGAAATCTCTAAAATTATCAGTGTTTCTCTACTATATTATTAATGTAATATACATAAACACCTTCCTCTTGAATCACCCTATCTATTTAAAAAACTACATCAATATCGGTTGGGTAGTTTTAATGATCTAAACTTACATAAGGACAGACAGAAAAAGTGACATTGTTTTATACTATATAGTGAAGCCAAATGTAGTATACAGGTAAGATTAAGTACAAAATCATATTCCTTTGTTTTTTTGCCCGACTACGACGAAGCCAAAAGGAAGGGTAATGATTTTGGCAGTCTATGTATGTATGTATGTTTGTTTCCTCGTAGCGTCTAAGCTACTGCTCCGATTTTAATAAAGAAGGTGTCAATAGATTCGTAATGATGCCTCGGGTTACATGGGCTATATAACTTTTTCAAAATTTTGTATTTCGAAAATTGAAGCTCGGATTCTAACATCTAAAAAAATTAAATGATTATCTCATCATCACGTGTTTGGTATCAAAAGAAAGGTCGTGGCAAGCACATCACACATATGTATATATATTTTACATATTTTACATATCGTGTGCTTGCACAAATATTTATTTATTTATTTGTTAATGTCAATGTCAAATATGTCAAAATACACGTTGAAAATGCGGTGCGGTGTGTTAGTTACCTAAGCATTAATATATTTCGGATTGCTTACAAATGTTGTTTCAACGTTAGATGGTAAATTATAGTAAATACGATTATCTACTTCGGTACAAAATTGTAATGTTCTACTATAAGTCTTAATGAGAAATTGAGGTTTTAAAAAAAAGTGTTCCAATGTGGCAACCTTGCCCTATGTATTGTAAATATTTTGACTCGTCGGAAAATAAAGTAAGAAGAATTTTTGAAGGTTTTGTTTCGGGTGAACTGTTCATTAAATCGTTATTTTTAACTTATATCATGTACACTGTACACATGTGAAAATTTCGCACGTAGTGTACGCGACAGTACTTATATACAGTAAGGCCTGTGGGGTGGGGCCGCAAGCGGTGTTATTAGATTTGATTTCCTTATACCTTAGGTACATTTCCTATATCTGAATAGAATATAGTTCGTTCTTTCATTTCTTATTCATCTAAATAAATTGCCCAACTTACCCAAAAGCTGAAGAGAATAGTATAGCATTCTACTTTCTACTAACCTACTCAAATTATAAACGCGAATACTATTGGGTATTTAAAACGTGAAAGCTTGTGAGGATGAATGGATGAATGTTTGTGACTATTTCACGCAAAAACTACTAAACAGATTTTGATGAAATTTGGTATGGTGGTAGTTTAGGGTCTGGACTAAAACACAAAATTTTATTACAAATAGCTAAAGTGTTCTCGTAGGATACTCCATTAACGTGAGCTACGTAATGTTCTCGTAGGATACTGCATTTAAGTGGGTGTGGCCGCGGGCAAAAGCTAGAGGTTAAAATATAATGTTAACTATTTTACAGTAGCGGGAATTAAAATTGGAATTTATTTTTAAAAGTCTAACGCACTAATCATTTTTTTGTAGCCAAATATAATTTCATATGGATTTATTTAAAAATAAAAATGTTAGTTATAAAAGGATTAATTATAAAAATTCTATCGTCATAAAATTAAAAATATTCCAACAAGATTTTTATGTTACAAAAAACTAGATAACGAAAAACTTTACTGAAAATACCTCAAAGATTGTCTTTAAAACAGAAATTGTGCAGCCAAGTTACTGGTCCAATGAATTCTACAGTAATTACTACATGATTTACTTCTTAGAGATTTCCTTGACAAAGCCTTTGTCTCGATGTAGTTTTGCAGAAGTCTGTGAAAAGTATTTTTTTTATTTTAACTAACTTTAATCATAACTTAATTTAAGTAATGAAGCTTTTATAAAATAACAGACGTATAATAATACTGAGGACATAGCATGTCAAACATTAGCCAAAAAAAAATCTAGATCTGTTGAAAGCCGATGGAACTACGATGTCTACAATCAAACTACGAATCGTACTGTGTAAAAATGTACTTTTCTTAGGAGGTCTGATGATTTATAATGTTTATTTCGAGTGATGTAACAATTTTTTAAATAGGTACTGTAGTCCTGGGACAGGCAGTTGTAAATATCTAAATAATAATATTATGCTAGCTCAGCATATACAGCGTTATCACAATACAGTCAGTCTAGTCACAGATTAATAAATAGTTACTACGTAACAGATACATCACTCCCATACAAAAGTGAAAATACCTACGCTATAATTTTCTACAAAATCTTAATAATAAAATCTGCTTTTCGCAGCGAGAAAAAAAGTACCATAAGTACGCGCACAAAGAGTCGATTTTATGATGCCGGCCGTGCGACTCAGTTTACACGTACTCGTAAGTCACGCGTCGACTGCTCACGAATGCGCCAGGGTTGTACCTATGAGGGTTATTGTAATTTATTTGTCAATCAAATATGTTATAAAATAGTTTATATATTTATTTACCTTCATTGAATTCTCGATTATGAAATTTTATAGTTGAAAATATCCTAAATCACGTAAATAATTTGAGTTGGTTATAAAAAAGTTGGTATAATAAGGAAAACATCAAAGCGGAGGAAAATCAATAAATACTTAAATAAGTAGGTATTGCAATTGTAAAATTTGCAATACTTATTTATAAACGCTCTTTCTAACTTTTCTGGCTGGAGGCTATATAATAATAAGGAAAACATCAAAGCGGAGGAAAATTAATAAATACTTAAATAACTAGGTATTGCAATTTTAAAATTTACGATACTGATTTATAAACGCTATTTCTAATTTTTTCTGGCTGGAGGCTATTTCCTACAACAAAAAAAACTACTAAGAATTAAATGCCCACTAAAGAGGTCAAAAACTATTAAATTTAGTTGTTAAACTACTATACTGCAGCCATCCACTGCACAATAATTACATGGCATTTCGACGCGTAAGCACGGCAACGTGCGGTGCGAGTGCTCTGGTGGGCGTGCGGCAGCCTATTGTCGATTGTACCTTAGAAGGTACGCTGAGTGGTAGGCAAATAACGCCTGTCCTTGAGCGAGTGACGAACGCCTGGTCTAGTCCAGAGAAATGACTCGTCAATACGTCTGACAAGTTATAAGCAGATTTCCTCACGATGTTTTCCATCACCGTTCGAGCGCCCTTGCTTGAAAAAATCTTATTGGTATACCAATAGTACAACTTGAGATTAAGATTGCAGGGTACAGGTTCGATACCAGGTTGTGTAAGTGAAGCAGTCTACTCGGTAGGCCACGGACTTCGCTTGAAATGTTGGTAGCATTTATTGTAGGTAGTTATTTTAAAAGTGTTAGTATAATAAATGCTGCATTTCTCTTTTTTCAGCATGTCAGCTATAGTGTTCCTGTTTGTCAATATTGAAATTTTCTAGAAATCGAGTAATATTATGGGGCCTGCTTATAAAAATGGAATAATTATTATCCGTAGTGTACAGTCCTTAAAACTACTTCTATGAATAATTATATACTAAGCTTTATTTGAAATTTTTGTTTTTGATGGTACAGTCCAGGAAATTAAACGCATAGCCGATTTTACGCCAAGCGACTGATGTCAACACCGCGTTACTGTAATACGAACAAGTTATGATAGCAACTAAGCTGCTAAGCATTCAATCTTCTTGTACTTAAATCTGTAAAAGTTGCAGGAACTGTAGCAGCAAGAAGAAGTGTCTTTGTCTCTAATTCAATTTTAAGACCAAAGCGTTTCACAGATATTTAAAAAAAAATTTATATCGATTAATATTAATGTCGCAGATGTCGACAGACAGTAATCCAGTGAAATACGGCTTAAGCGTAGAATTTTTGCAAGTATTTAGATAAATATTGTTTGAAGCCGAATCCTCTGACGGAAGCCATTAAGCACGGACGAATTGTATCTACATTTTATTTTTACCAGCCTTAGCTCTATAGATATATTTTCGGTTACGTATAAGTGTAGTTTAATATTGATTTATTATTAGAAATGAACATGTCATTGACAAAAAAGTTTTTCTCATGTAAAACTTACAAAGTTATATATAGAACGCCAGAAAAAAAATATCTACCACCGGGTCAGCCCTATCCCGCAGAGAAGAACGTTTACTCAGACGGAATCAGAAATCACCCAGAATATATTTGGCTTTTAAAAAATACTAAGTTTCTACACCAACAACTACACCTACAACCGACACCTACAATCTACATAATATAGATACTATCTACACCTACAAACTACAGGCAAAGTGCGAAAGAGTTATCAACCAATGAGGGATGAAGAATCACAAAAATATTTTACCGGGGTTCCACTACCACAAACCACATAGAATTTCCGAACAAGGCAAAAATTAACCAAACTACCAATTGGACTGACATTATAGATATATTGATATATTGTTGCACGTTGAAAGAAAAAACATATATAATTTAAAAATTCGCAGTTTCGCAGGGATAAAACCTAGCTAGACCATAAAAACTCCCTGCATACGAAATTTCATGTAAATTCGTTTTTTGGGTATACGTTACAAACGGGTTGCTGAGATTACGATTATATATATTATATATACAAGATTTTCTCGTATAAAGTACAGGATGTTAATTCCATAGATTTGATTGATCTCGATGGGCGCTCGACAAGATAGAGCACTCCCTTACAAAAACAGCTTCGCCAATGCGGCAAATCATTATTGTAGTGTGTAAATTGACAATTGGCTTACATGTGACAAATTCTAGTATGCGTGAAAAATTGTGATGCCAGCTAATCAACATTTGCCCGATATAATGGGAAAAATATGTTATGCTTGTGGTCTATTAGTTAAGTTATCCCTACATAGTATAAAACAATGTCGCTTTTTATACGTTAACAACTTTTTTAAATTTATTAATGGAAAGATTTTGAACATTTTCTGGGATTGTATTGTAAAGGCATATACATTGACTTTTAAAATATTTACTTACTTTGCTAATAATTCTACATGTTCATTGGAACATCCGGGGGATTCGCGGTAAGGTGGCCCCCCTACGCCACCTCCTTCGGGAACACCGAGTGCACGTCGCACTGCTAAGTGAGACCCTCTTGTCCCCGCAGGATTGTCTTCGCATCCCTGGCTTCGTGGCGTATCGCCAGGATTATCTGGGGGAGACCGTGCGAGTAGAGGCCTCGCCGTCCTGGTCGGCTGCAGGCTACTCCACCAACTCCTCCCAGCCCCCTCGGTTACCTCCCTACATGCACTGGGCGCTGAGCTGGCACTCGGCTCCCATCGCACCCGTATATACGCGTGCTATAAATACCCGGGATCGCATTTAGATATCTCCGACATCCACAGGCTCATATCAGATGAGCCGACGGTGATTGCCGGAGATCTAAATTGCAAGCATCCCGGGTCGGGTTCCCGCACGACCAACGCGGATGGTCTACGCCTGCACTCAGACTCCATACAGACCGGGTACTCGGTGGTGGGTACTTATACTCCCACTCACTACCCCGAATGCCCCCGGTTCTCGCCAGACGTCCTGGACGTGGCCATCACCTTCCGGCTACCAGGAGCCTTCGACCAAGAAGCCCTTGACGAGGCCCACGGCTCGGACCACCTCCCTGTCCTGGCCTGCATCCGCGCATCACCCGCGAGTGTCGTCCCCTCCCCCCCACCCGGTACGCGATTGGGATATCTTTGTCGAGAAGCTGCACGAGAGCACGCCCAATTTCCCGGTCGATTCTGCAGAGCCCGTCGAATTGATGACTCTGCAAATCACCGAGGCAATTTCCGCCGCGATGGAAGCGGCCACCCTACCGCCAACCCAACGGCAGCAAACTAGGCCGCCGCTACCCCGCCACATCGCCGACCTTGTGGCGAAAAAGAAGAAGCTGCGCCGCCAATGGCAGCGCACCCGCTGCCCAGCGATGAAGAGCCAGCTCAACCGCCTCACTGCAAAGGTAAAGTCTCTCCTCGAAGAGCAAAACGCTGCAGACTGGACCTTGCGCATCCAGGAGGCGGGTGAGGACTGGCCCTCCCTCCACCGGTTCTGCCGCAGGTTAACCGGCACAGCTGCTCCCGTCAGCCCTCTACTCCACCCAGACGGCAACTTGCGCTACCGAGCTGAGGATAGAGCAGAGATTCACGCCAAACACTTGGAACGCCAATTCCAACCGCTGCCCACGACCGCAACGGATCACGACCACATGGTCTCCGAGGAGGTAAAGGTCTTTCTCCTTTCCCCTCCCTCCCCCCCTACCTTCTTCTTTTCCCCGAGAGAGGTCCAAAAAACCCTCTCTCACCTCAAACCCAAAAAGGCCCCCGGCGCGGACGGTATTCCCAACGCAGCCCTCCGCCGCCTTCCCTTTAGAATGGTGGCCGCCCTCACCCGCCTGTTTAATGGCATAGTGAGGACCGGCCACTTCCCTCCCCCCTGGAAGCGAGGATTAATTATTAACATCCCAAAGCCCCATAAAAATTTGAGACGGGCCGAGGGCTACCGGCCTATAACACTGCTCTCAACCCTCTCAAAGTCCTTCGAAATCCTTCTCCTTAAATACCTCTCCCCGTACCTCCCTCCTCGTGAGGAGCAGTTCGGTTTTCGGTCCCAGCTGAGTACCACCCTCCAGCTGGTACGCGTGATTCACCACCTTTCCGTTGCGGCCAACAAAAAGAACTCGTCAGTCGCGGTCTTTTTAGACATGGAGAAGGCGTTCGATAGTGTTTGGCACGAAGGTCTCCTCTATAAGCTCATCCGTGCCGACGTACCCCCCCCCCCCCCCCTGATAAGGCTCATGGCCTCATTCCTCACCGGACGGACCTTCCAGGTCCGCGACGTACTGTCAGGTGAGTACCCCATCGCAGCGGGAGTCCCTCAAGGCAGCGTGCTCTCCCCGGGGCTGTACAGCTTCTTCGCCAGCGACGTGCCCAAGGACCCTGGCACCATCGCAGCGCTGTATGCGGACGATACAGCATTTATTGCCAGCTCGTTGAAGCCTGACCATGCCGCCATCAAACTCCAGAGGACGCTGGACCTCCTCCCTGACTGGCTGAGCAAATGGAGACTCTCTGTTAATGCAGGTAAGTCCCAGGCGCTCGCCGTCACCACGAGAGCAAGTTTTCCAGCGCCCCTGAAGATTGGAGACGCCGTGATCCCATGGGGACGAACGGCGAAATACCTCGGGGTAATTATAGACCGCCGACTCTCCATGCGCGCCCAATGCCAGTCTGCGGTGGCCAACTCGAATAATTTGTTACATAGTAATCAGTGGTTTTACTAAAGGTCGGTCCACAACAGATGCAGGTCATTAGTCTTCTGTGCAGTATATTTGAAGCTTGGGAGAGGTCACAGGATGCACTTGGTATATTCTGTGATTTATCCAAAGCATTTGACTGTGTGGAGCATGATACGCTGTTCAGGAAATTATACCATTATGGTGTAAAGGGCACGGCTCTAAAGTTTCTAAGCTCTTATCTAATAAATAGAACACAGACTGTAGAAGTTAATTCCAAAAGGTCTAATGGTACTAAAATTAAACTAGGAGTACCACAGGGGTCTATTTTGGGCCCTTTTCTATTTCTCATCTATATAAATGATCTACCTTATCTAGTTAATGATAAGCATGAGATAGTACTTTTTGCTGATGATACTTCACTAATTTTTAATGTGAAGTGACGACAATCTAACAATGACGAGGTAAATAGTGCTCTCTCAAAAATAGTACATTGGTTTAATGCTAATAATTTACTGTTGAATTCTAATAAAACAAAATGTTTAAAGTTCAGCTTGCCAAATGTTACGCAGGCACAAACCAATATACTATTAAATAATGAGAAAATGAAATTAGTAGACACCACTGTTTTTCTAGGTATAACATTAGATAGTAAGTTACAGTGGGGACCACATATTGCTAAATTGGCAGATAAGCTGAGTTCTGCAGCATACGCTGTTAAAAAAATTAGAGAAATTACCGACATAGAGACCGCGCGATTAGTTTACTTTAGCTATTTTCATAGCATAATGTCGTACGGCATCCTCTTGTGGGGAAACGCTGCGGACATTAATACAATATTTGTGCTGCAGAAATGTGCTATACGTTCTATTTATAAGTTGTCGACTTTTGAATCTCTAAGGGAAAAGTTTAAAGAAATAAAAGTTCTGACCGTCGCATCTCAATACATTTTGGAAAATGTGTTATACGTAAAAAAGAATCTAAACAACTTCAAAAAGAAATGTGATAATCATTGTGTAAACACTAGAAATAAGAACAAGTTAGATATGCCAGTGTTCAGACTAAGCAAAGTTAGTAAATCCTTTAAAGGCCAATGTATACGCTTATACAATATAATCCCAGATAAGGTTCAAAACCTTCCCATTAATTAGTTTAAAAAAAGTAGTTAAAGAACGTTTGTGTGCCAAAGCGTATTATAAAATTAATGACTTCATTCAAGACGGCACACCTTGGGAATAAGGTGGCTCCTTATTTTATGTTATTATTTGTTACATAGACATAAGCAAACATTGTAATAATTTTGATTTTAAAAGAATAATTTTCCATCTTTTTGGTAAAAGATGGCCCCAGACGAGTTTCTTGCCGGCTCTTCTGGCTGGGTTAGTTCCCGAACCGGTGGTAGGCATTACGTAGTAACGACGTTCAAAAAGAGTATTTAAAAATACCAATTTTGAATAAAAAATTTTTGATTTGATTTGACAAGACTGGAGCAGCCATAGCCCAGCTGAGACCAGCCTACGCGTCCCCACAGATCCCTCTTAATATGCGTTTAACTCTGTTTAAGACCTACATCAGATCCCGCCTCATCAGCGTGGCACCACCTGCTCTCTGCGCCCCAGAGAGCGTTGCTGCAGAGAGCCCAGAACCGTGTGCTGCGCCGAGTCGCAGGTGCCCCCTGGTACGTGAGGAACGACACCATATCAAGAGACCTGAGGGTGGAGAGCGTCGAGGCTTTCGCGGCTCAGCTCTCCTCCAGATTATTCGCGCGTGCGGATGCCTCGCGCCTGGTCGAACTAACCGACCTGGCGCCGTGGCACGCCCGCCCGCCCGACCGCCACCGCCTGCCCAGGGATGCCGTCCTACCCGGAGGACCCAGCGGAGCCCGCAGCCCGCCCCGCCGCCCCCGAAGAGGAGGAGCCCAGGCGCAATGATGCGCCGTACCTAGCGCCCTGATGCGCTCCGGCGCACCGCGCCACCACCATCGCGGGATTGTATCCCCCCCCCGTACCTTTCCCTTTCACCGGCAAACCAAATGCCGGTGAACCTTCTCTTACCGCGTCCGGGGCCTGACGAGTGGCAGCCCTATTGCCACCCCGTCGTCCCCGGGGCGTACCTTCCCCCCCCTCCCCCCCCCCCCCCCCCGACATAAAAAGTCGGGGCCCGGTAGTTTTAAAACTCCCACCCTTTTCCCCAGGTCGCTTGTGTCCACGGTCCGGTAAACGCGGCGTGTGAGGCAGTGGATCCACACACGTTTTCTCGGCCCGGGTCGCGACCCCTACGCGCAGCTTAGAGCCGACCGCCGGTCCCGGTTGTGCCTGGATTGGCAACTCGTCACTCCTTTTGCCTCGAGGTTGCCCACCCCCATGGGTTTACCCCGCGTTCTGCCGCGGGGTGTCTTCCCCAAAAACCAAAGACTCATGCGCCCAGTACGAGTACTGGGCGCGTCATCCCACCCCAAGTAGAAGGGCTATGCCCCTGGTTTTGGTTATTTCCGCCGTAAGGCCCTTTTCAGGGGCCCGGCGTCGAGTGAGAAGAGTCTCCTTCTCTAACAGATGCGTTATCGTTTTGCTTTCTGTTTTCTGTTCGACTTGACTGTGTTTCTGAACTGTTTCTTCCGATTTGTGACTATTGTGCTTGTTTACTGGACTCTGATTTTGCTTGTGATACGGAACTGTTGACGATGACGACCTACACGAACCAAGAATATGCAGATATACTAGTTTGCTACGGATACTGCAATTGCGTTTCTGCGCAAGCTCGTAACGAGTACATAAGACGCTATCCCAGCCGTCGAGTACCGGATGTGAGAGTTTTTGAAGGACTCTATCGAAGGTTTCGAGAAACTGGCTCCGTATCGAGGCAACGGACAGATTTAGGAAGGCCACATGTTATTGATGATGACGAAGAACAGTACAACGAAATAGTGCAACGATTCCGATTGAATCCAACCACCTCCACAAATATTGTTGCCGCTCAACTGGGAGTCTCGCAATGGAAAGTGTGGTATAACGTTCACACTGCGGGCTTATACCCATACCACTACACGCCTGTACAGGATATTGAACAAGATGATGAGGATATTGAAGAAGATGATCGTAAGATGATTGGGTTTCTGCCGATTCATGTTGAATGCAGATGTAGAAGACCCGACTTTTTTTAAAAAAATCTTGTGGACGGATAAGTCAAAGTTTGACAAAGACGGAATCACAAACTACCATAACGTCCATTATTGGGCCCCGAAAGAACAGGGAAATCCAAACAAGAAGGGGGTTAAGGGATCACAACGCCGATTCAGCTTGAACGTGTAAATGGGTATCATTTCCAATCAAGTGATTGGCCCATATTTTCTCCCTGATAATTTAAATGGGGAATTTTATGAAAATTTCCTGAGAGGAGACCTCAATGTTTTACTAGAAGATTTGCCACTCACTCTGCGCCGAGACATGTGGTTCCAACATGATGGCTGCCCTGTGCATTACAGGAGAGGTGTCAGAGAATGATTGGATAGAAATTACCAGAACAAATGGATTGGGCGGGGTGGGCCTATACCCTGGCCACCGAGAGGTCCGGACCTAACCCCCATGGATTTTTATGTATGGGGGCACATGAAGAGTCTGGTGTACAGTGAGCCCAACCCGATATCATCTGTACAAGAATTGAGAACTAGAATAATTAACGCGGCGAATGAAATAAGAGGCAATTAACAACTGGCGTAGTGAAAAGTGGACTGAGAAAAAGACTGCGAAAATGTGTGCAAAACAGGGGTGGTCAATTGAACATGAAATTTAAAAAATGGGTTATGAAGTAATAAATGTTATTGTTTACTTACTTATTGTTTTATTTTGTTTTCTGGGGTCAAGGATTAAATTAAACGTAATCAACCAATGTAATTTTTTACCTCCTTAGTTGCCGTTGAAGCTAAGTTTTTTGCACCAATTTCAATAAAATCTTTGATTGTTATACCTTTTTGGATAGCTGATGAAACGTAGATATTTCAAAGTAAATCTGCAGAACATCTTCCATAATTTTTGATATCCTTTAAAGAAAAATAAACTTAATTAACCTGTTAAGTTAATTTGGTTACAATTTTGGTTATTGAAGTCATAAGGCATCTTGTCCTAGTTGTAAAAAGCAATAAATAATGCGGTTTTGACTACAAAATTTCATAGTATACAATCAAATATCTAAAAATTCGGCAAATTTATGAAAAAAAATTAAATAAGGATAGGTTGTTTCATAGCCAAATCAGTTAGAAACGATGCTAACTACACGCCCTTAACGGATCTACGTCGACATTTCCTGCAACCCTGTATATCTTTCATACTTACACAGTTTTGGAAGGTTCTTCGACTGTCCTGTGTAAGTTAAATTACAAAAGTTTTAAATACGACTAGCTCATATAGCATAGATATTACCTACTATACAGAGTTAAATTTATACTATTTTTGGCTGTAAAACTATTTAGACAAGATTAATGCTTGGTTTCTTAGGTTTTTGTCGGTAGTTTTATCTATTCAATAGTGCTATTATGCAAAAATTGAACATATAAATAAGTATGGGCGCAATAAATATTGATTCAATTTTCGTTCAATGCAAACGAAGTTTTACGGCTTCGTATGATACGAATATTTATTTGTAGTGTGCTCGGACCCTAAGTCACAATTTCTTATAAATGTGTTATGTGCGAAGCCGTTTATCCAAAGTGTATGAAAAGTGATGTTTTTACAGGGCCGAGGGGATATTAGAGGTTCATTTTTTAAATTTCGCCGCCTCACCATAAAATTCTTTGTAACGGTCACGAACGCACCCGAGGTACTGTTTGACAGCTTCTTGACTGATTTTTATACCCCAAATTCAACCCAAGCATAATACAAATTATTTTTTTCAAAATATTTAAGATCCTTTGATATTACTTTTATAACATCCTCCGTGGTCTAGTGGTTAGAGCTTGGCTCTCGACTCGGAGGTCGTGGGTTCGATTCCCGTATTGGAACAAAAAAAAATGTTGTTTCCAAGTTTGGTTAGGACAATTCAGACTGATCACCTGATTGTCTGACAAGAAAGATGATCCATGCGTCGGATGGGCATGTAAAAAGTCGGACCTGCGCCTAATCTCTCGCCAGTCGTGTCGGTTATCCGTCCCACTGGGTTACGAGAGTAAAGGAGGAGAGAGTGCTCTTGTGTACTGCGCACACACTTGGGCACTATAACATAACTCCTGCGTAGCTGGCCTGGTTTCAATGAAACCGGCCACCGTCACCGAAATCGGTGTGGAGAGCTATTATTATTACTTTTATAGAGGAGGTAATGGCTTTCATTAGGCTGGGACTATATGATCCGGAATCCGGAAGGCCGGGGAAAATTCAAAGTCGATAGTGCCAATCATTTTTAATTTTTGCCTATCACTCCAGTTAAAGGCCACGGCACTGGATTTACTGGCTGGACCGTCGACCCTTAACGTGAAACCTTTTTTTTGAGAAACATGCCAAAGTAAATTGGCTGCACATTTCAAAAGGCACTCTGAAATTTTCAATTCTGTGTTTTTGTTACAACTTAAATGAAGAGAAAGCCCTTCCGAACTCATCTGAAAAAACAGAGATATCGAATTAAACGGATAAAAGTCAATAAACTTTGTTGGAATAAAATACGCACCAAAGCAATTTCATACATGATATTTATTGCTACTGTTCGACGAATTTGCCACACCAATGCTGTGTTACATATTCTAGTTCCTTTATCTCGCTAAAACTCGAGAACGTGTAGACCGATTTGTATAATTTGATCCAAACTAACTGTGGTGTATGGTTTAAGTGATGATATTGAAATATTGTAACAAATTATTAGGAAAATATTTGACAGCTATCAACATTTAGCTATGGGAAATTTTAACTGTCATATTTTGATGTTTGTTCGGCGCGGCGGTAGCGTACAGTATTCGCTCAGTGCGAAGCCATGGTAGGGAGAGCCAGATCGATCTCAGCGCTCGCAGTGGATGATTTAGGCGTTAAATGGGGCTGTTTAATATTTCTGAGCAATCAAAATATACGATTTTTTTTATTTCATTTAATAAAACAGATTAATGCAGCAATATGTTTGCATTTTTTACTTTGGTTGTAAACACAATTACATTGAACGTCTGTCACGTGTCGAGCTGCATTTATCTGAAATAATAAATTAAGTTTTATTAATATATTGATTCAGTTACTGTAATTTAATAAAATATAATAATTCACGATTCATGACATTTTTTATTACATTTAATGAATGAATTAAATGAATTGAAAATGAATTTACAAATAATGAAAATTACATGGACTGATCCCTGCCTAATTATACGAGATATTATTAAATAACTTTCATTATTTTTACGGAACTCTTGAACTTCTCGTACGTGGTCAGCGAATACGAGCTTTTTTTCTTTAATTTTTGTTTGTGGTTGAAATTCAATTGTATGTGTGATTGATTGAAAGCCTGTTTTAATAATGATGTTCATGATGAATTTGAATCTTAAAATAAAAAATAAATATTTATTTACTTAACAAGTAGGTACCTAAAACTACAATTTTATATGAAATTGAAATCGGTAGACATCTGACAGTTCTAAAAAATTTTTAACAAATAGATTAGCATAAAAAAAAAAATCAAATTAACATTCATAGTTTTGTTAAAATTCTACATATGATTTTTTTATAATTTTCTTTACAATAAATTATATTTTGAATAAAAATTATTAAAATTGTCACATGTCTACTAATTTTAATTTCATAATTTAATTCATTATTTTTCTCTGGCCAATATTTTTTTATTCTGTTTTTATCTGTCAATAATTTAACCTCACATTTGCTGGTTTTTATATCATTTGTATTGTTCAAAATACTTACTTGGCACACAACATACAACACACAAATACTTCACGACATAAAATCTTCATTGATTAAAAATTTATTTTTTTTATATTTTTTATAATAAAAATTTTACATTAAAGATTCATAGTGTAAAGCTCTCTAAGAGCCCCCTTTCATTCATGCCGTGGCGCTGCGTCACGCACAGAGCGAATAGGTGAGATGACTGCATCTAAAATATTTAGTTTCATTAATATACCTACCCAGAAGTATTCTTCTTGTTTTTTCTTCTTCTTGGTATATGTAAAATAAGTACAAAAAAGTTTTTTTTTGCTAAATTAGTAAACAAAACCTATTTCATTGGTTTACTTACGACATATATAAAAACATTAAATAAGGTACCTAAGTATGAACTTACCGCACAAAGTTCGGAGATATTTACAAATATGTTCCTGCGGCCTTATACTGCTTACACTTTTACAAGATAGTTCAACTCATCTTTGCGCGTGACGCTATGTGTGCGTGCGCTTGTTTTTTATACAGCTTTAATTTGTGTGGCAGTGACGCAACCGCCGTCGTCCGAGCGACACGTGTTCTTATCGTTATTTTGCGTGGGTACAGTCATTAAGAAAATGTCTAGCTCTTCACGGAGAAAATGTTTAAGGAGACAGGTATATATTTTTGTTATGTGTCACATCCGATATAATTAATATTTGTCATGATTCAATAATGTATGAATCTTTAAAAATAATATTTTTAAAGTTAACGTATTGTTATTGTTTTAGACTCGTGAAACTATTGCCAAGGTATACGAATTTATGAAAAAGGATGCGACAGATCTTTTGCAACTAGTAAATGATCCAGTTTGCAGCGCAAGTCCAATTTTAATATCAAAATATTAAAATTGTAATATTTATACAAATAAAATACATTTTACACATTAAGTTTTTATTTTAGTTGTAATAAATGTTTCTGTATTTTGTACTTCACTGTACCTCTTGTCACGCACACAAAGTCACTGTGCATATACAAGGTTAAGGCACACATAATTCCGCGCGCAAAGATGAGTTGAACTATC
Organism: Phengaris arion; assembly: GCA_963565745.1. Classification (NCBI taxonomy): domain Eukaryota; kingdom Metazoa; phylum Arthropoda; class Insecta; order Lepidoptera; family Lycaenidae; genus Phengaris; species Phengaris arion. The sequence continues at coordinate 12,401,826 of OY751445.1, read as the reverse complement.
TTATACCTAGGCGTAACGTCACAGCTAGGTACGACTTTAGTATGGAGCGTTTTCACGAGACTTCTGAAATTTTTCTGAAAATACTATGTAAAATTTTGGGTCGAACATAATGAGAATAATTTTGGAACTCATTCGTATTTAACAAAAATTTGTGACAGGTTAGGTAGGTGAAACTGTTTATTTTTTGTAATTTAATTATTACATTATCAAGAACACATATTATGTATGTGTCAAATTATACCAATTTGTTTTTTTTAGTATGGCGGTAAACCATTGCCAGTGTAGAGTTAAAGCGGCGGGAAAATAGGTTTTTTAATATTTTAAAGTTTTCAACACTGTTTTCCTAAATCGTCAAGTCCAAACTTTCAAGTCTAGTCAAAGTCCAAGTAAATTGTTAGTGCCGTAACGAGTGATGTCAGTCGATTCAGTTAAGTGACTCTGTACTGAAACTTCCATAGGAGTTTAGGAGAGAAAACAAAATTGCACGCTTTTTGTAGTTGTAGGTACTATTTGCCAACACTTGTGCACGTTAACGAATATAATATGTAATGGTTAATATTCTTCCAATATTACACATTAATAAACGAAATAACACAAATTTAAGGAAGAAATACAAAAACAAGAATGCGACACTTTCACGTCCTCGTCAAAACTCCACCCTCACTTGTTTGTGGAGTGAAAATTTTCGCCCTAATGAGGTAAGGTTCACGCCTTCCAGTCAGCAAAATAAAGTTTATAGGAACAATTATTATTATGAACAAGAATTACCTTTTACTCGCAAAAAAAGGTTGATTAAACATTTTTATTTCTATCTACTGTAAAATCTGGCTAAAAAAATAATATTATGTGGAGTTTTTTATTACGAATCAAGATAGAGACCCTTTTTTACTCTTTGGGTTATGTTTTTCATCAGGTCATCAATTTGATGTCAAAAGGACCAATTTGGGATTGTAGCCTTCATCTCCAAAAAAACAATTTTGAAAGTCGGTCCACAGACGGCGGGGAGTAATCGTTGAACACACACAAAAAAAAATATATATATACAACCGAATGTGTAACCGCCACCTTTTTGGAAGTCGATTAAAGCCAGACGGTAGGTCTGAGAATCGGTCGTAATCTATCTTTTATATATGGAAAAACAACGATTACCGGGTCAGCTAGTAGAAGATTATAAAATTAATAGATTAACATAAGTATCCTCGACATAACATCTGTGAACATACAATTGCAAAATTTCCACATTCGTATCGAAGTTTGAATGATTTTCGTCGTGGCGCATAAGTATACAGTACCTGGGAGACCGAGCTTTGCTCGAAGTTTTAGTAAAGGATTAAATAATAAAAAAAAATATATAAAATATAAAAGAAAAAAAAAATAAGAATCACAAAAAATATTTATCTGACCGGGATTCAAACCCACCACATTCCAAATTTCCAACTAAGGCAAAAATTATACAAAGGTCCGCATACCAAGCTGCCAATGTCACATACGTAAAGGAGTCGAAATTATTGATTTATTGTTGCACGACATACATATTATATTGCTTAAAAATACGCTATTTCTAAGGCATAACACCTATCTAGATCGATTTTTCTCCCCCAAATCTCACTGCGTAGTAAATTTCATGTCAAGTTTAAAGTATAAGATACTTATGTAAAATTCTTTTCAAAAAGGTAAGGGCAAACTCTTAACCCGATCGTATTTGTATTAGGCTCAAATTGTAGCTGACTAAACTGCCCAGAGGAAATTTTTAAATTTTTGATATTATTCGTCGTTTCCAAAATAAAGCGCCAATATCGAAAATTGGGAATTTTTTTTTTTTTCACTACTTTAATATACATAGCTTTTTTCGTTTTTTACTTTCTCGAATAATTCTTTTTGCACCTTATAGCTCTCGCGAATACGCGTCTTTTGACCCTTTTTTGAATATCATATCTTTACAACTCTCCGAGATATAAGGGGATCGCACTTTTTCACGAAATCGGCCCCTATACTAGAGCGAACGAAAAACATTTCCAATGTAAAAAATTCAATTTTTTCAGAATTTTTGATTTCTGTGCTCGATATTTTGGAATCGATGAATTATATCAAAATTTTGAGAAAAACTCCTCTGGACAATCTAGTCAACTACAATTTGAGCCCAAAACAACGACGATCGGGTTAAGGGGTTTGCCCTGAAACCTAACCTTTTTTGAAAAAAAAAATGAAATATCTTATACTTTAAACTTTTATCTTGTTTATATAATAAAATCGAAATCTCGGTAACGGCTACAATTATTAGCATGAAAAGTATGCAGGGAGTTTTGGGGGAGAAAAATAGATCTAACTAGGTCTTATCTGCTATAATATATTATATGGTTTTTTTTCTTTCGTCGTGCAACAATATATCAATAATTTCGACACTCTTACGTCAGTCTGATTGGCAGCTCGGTATACGAACCTATGTGTAATTTTTGCGTTGTTTGGAAATTTGGAATGTGGTGGGTTGAAATCCTGGTCAGATAAATATTTATGTGATTCTTATTATTTATTTTTCTTTTATATTTTATATTTATTTTTAATGATTTTATCGTTCTACTAAAACTCCGAGCAAAGATCGGTCTCCCAGGTACTGTATACTTATGCGCCACGGCGACAACTATTCAAACTTTGATACGAATGTGAAAATTTTGCAATTTGTTTTTCACGGGCGTTATGTCGAGGATACTTATGTTAATCTTTTATTAAATAAAGTAATATGCCCTGAATGAGAGATTCATCAACGTAGAGGCAGAACTATTGAAGCTAAAAACGTAAAATTTGGACCGTGGCTTCCTTTTATGACGTATAGATCCACTAAGAAAATATTTTGCGAAACTCACCCCCTAAAGGGGTTAAAGGAGTATCAACGTTTGTATGTAACTTTTTTGTTTGTAGTCAGATCTCTTTGAAATTTCGCAATATTGCTCTTTGACATGATCTACTAAAACTCTAATGCAATATTGCCGAAAATTCGATCTATTAATTGGTAACAAGGGGTATTAAACTTTGTACGGAGAAAAAATATTATATGAACATTTCGGCTTGGAACTTTGTAAATGTAGTCCTAAAAGAAAATAAGTAAACACGTATATCACGATTTTTCGTTATTCAACCCCTAAAGGGGTAAACAGGGTCTCTCCCCTGTTGGTACCAGGGGTATGAATGTATTTTTTTCACAGTCAGACTCATGCTTGACCATTTTACTAAATTTGTTGTTTAATTTTGGAATGTTCTCTTCAAGCTCTTTTTTTTGATACACGTAGTAAATAGTACAAGGGGCATACGAGCGGATGAGGTAAAATCATGTTTAAAGTAATCATACATGTGGAGTCAATTCCACATGTATGATTACTTTAACACATGGACAAAAGAGTCCATTTGAGAGGAGAATAGTTTTATGAATTCTTGCTTAAAATAGGAAACGGCGATTATCCTACAATTTATGATAAAATAACTATTCCGCAAAGTTTGGAAACAGTGGTGACATCACTTAAAGAACTCACTAAGACCCTGATGTCACCAATCTTATGACAAAGCACATAGAAAGGTTATATTGTGAGCGTGCCATTTTGACTCCCAAAAATGAAAACGCCACAATAAATTAACTTTTACTCAAACCATTTGAAGCAGATGAAGTACAATATAAGTCAGTGGGTTCAGTAGTACAAACTGATGATACAGTGAACTATCTCGTGGAGTTTCTTAATACCCTAAACCCAACAGGTCTTCCACCAGATAATCTCCGTTTGAATATTAGAGCACCGGTTATGTTATTAGGAAATATTAAGCCTCTAAAATTGTGTAATGGTACCAGACTCCAGATAAAAGTTCTCCATCGCACTCACTAGATGTGCTCAAGGGGAAACTATTTATACCTAAAATACCATTGATCCCATCAGAGTATCCATTTGTATTTAAAAGACTGCAGTTTCCCTTAAAAATATGCTATGCCATCAATAAAGCTCTGGGGCAGCCATTGGAAGTGGCTGGGATAGACCTAAGAGAGAACTGTTTCTCACACGGACAGTTCTGTTGCGTGTCCCAGAGTAAGTTCGGCTAGCAGTCTCGTGATCCTTGCGGCGCATGGCAATACAGTTGTATATAGAGAGGTCCTTCAATAGTATAATACACTCTAATAATAAAATAATTTTAAACCATTTATCATTTAATTCATTTTTAGTATAATTAAAGTAAAGTCTCTTTCTCCAAATAATAGGAATTCAGTCACCTCAACATCTACACGTACGAAGTCGCTGGCAAAAGTCTAGGAATAAAATAATGATTACCTATAATTCAACGTTGTAGTATAATTTTGTAACCTTTTCCTTATCCCGACTTTCTCGTCACTCAGCGACAGTATATTTTTTTTCCGAATTCCGTAGATACATTTCCAACGTGCTCGATAGTCCTGTGAGGCACGAAATCTGTGAAATGTTTTTGCAATCGTGTTTTTTTATTATGGATGAAATTTTGCACCGAGTTACTCGCCACGCTTACAAAAGCGTATACTTACTGTACATAAATTATTACGGATAGAGGATACGCCATTTTAAAGTTTACGGGAGCAACACGAAAGTTGCCACGCGTCATATTATAAGATGGTACCTACGTAAAATTTTCTACACAATGTTTTTATCATCGTACACAATATATATTTAGTATATATAATATATTTTTGAATGTGACTATCCGAAAAACAGACATAATGTTATGGATGTAGGTTAGGAAAACATTGATCAAGTCAAAAACATCTTAACGATATTTAGCTACCTGTATTTTCTTCGGAATGTTATTTGACTTCTATACAAGGCATCTAGTTATCTGTCATCTACATATTAATATTTTACAAGGCGAAGGTACCTACTTGAATTACTTGTAATTGATATTGGTTAAATAAAAATAATTTGTTTTAGTCCATATTTATCTATATACAGATAAATAAAATTGAAGTGACTATTTGTAATTTCAAACTAACAGCTTTTCACTTAATTTAATAAAGTAAACAATTGTCTGTCTGTCTGTTTGTTCCAGCTAATCTCTGGAACGACTAGACCGATTTTCACGGGACTTTGACTGGCAGATAAAATCATCAAAAAATATTTAACGCCCAACGAAGTGGGCACGGGTCCGCTGGTTGTAAATAATATTTCACTTTCATAAGATTATTTTATTATTATGAACAGTAATTTGTAAATAACTAACAGCCGAATACTGAAACGCTAATCAAAATTAAGAGCCCTTCTATTCACAGGCTGTCGCTGTCTCTGCTAGCCAAAATGACAAGGACAGCATTTGACTTGAGCGTCACTTAATTTAACTATCGTTCTAGAATTTGGCCGTAAGACAATATAAATATTTTGCTACGTAATATTCTACTTCTATTATAAATGTGAAAGTTTGTCTTATTTCTTAGCTAGCTTTTGCGCGCGGTTCCACCCGCGTAAATACAGTATCCCACTGGAACACTGTACTTTTTCGGTTTTAAAAGTAGCATATGTGTTAATTGAGAGCTTAAACTACTACTATACCAAATTTTTTCAATATCCGTTTTGTATTTTTCTGGTGAAAGAGCAACAAACATCCATCCATTCATTCAGCCATTCTCACAAACTTTACATTAATAATAGTAGAATTTTGCTAAGGAAACAAAAATAATCGCAATATGATAATTTGTTGAGATTCCACTGCTATTTTAAATGTGAAAGTTTGTGAGGATGGATAGATGGATGTTGCGACTCTTTTGCTCAAAAACTACTGAACGGATTTCGATGAAACTTGATATGGACTGTGGTTGTAGTTTAGGCTGTAGATTATGGTCTACTGTTATCCCGAAAAAGTGTTTCCGTGGAAAAATGTATTTATGCGGGTGGAGCCGCGGGCGAAAGCTAGTTCAAAATGAAGTAAATTCCTACAGCAGAAAATTTATAAAGCATTTAATGGGTATGCTTAATGCAAACGTCTTACAGATTATACTTTAATTTAACTTTAATAGGCTTTGTTTATTTCCCTTGGATGTTTAAAAATTTCCAGAAGATCCTAATTTGGGACAGTAAGGCTGGGACTATATACTCTGGAATCCGGATCCGTAATATATAGATCCGGATCCAGAATCCGGAATGCCGTTGAAAATTCTGAGCATTGAAAATGGAACTCTGCGCTAATACAAAGGAGTTGAAAAATACATAAGTGTCGAGTCAAATGTCAACATCATATATGACAGCTCGACACTCGAAACTTCAATTTTTAACTCTATTGTATTAGTGCAGAGTTATCTTTTCAATGATCTTTAATTTCTAAGGCCTTCCGGATTCCGGAACATAAAGTCCCAGCCTAAAACATCTCAGTTAATCTTTGATTGTGTATTAATTTCTCTGACAAAAAAGACTTTACCAAGTTTTCTTTATTTCCTTTTTCACAAATTTCCTCGTTTTTAATAGACCATACTGTATACAGCGTGTTCCACGAAATTTTACGATAGCCGAACAATGAGCTATTTTAAACAAACTAAAATATAACAATAGATAGTAGTGTTCTGACTTTTTACAAAAGGTTTTATATGGTTTCAATCATTTTGACGAATTGATGTTGTTTATTCTCGGAATATAATAGAAATAAACAAGCCATTTGTATGGCGTAGTCATTGTGAAGATAAAAATGATGGATTTTGGATGACAGTGCGGATATTGGTTCTATGAAATTCCAATAGTTTTCGACAATGGGATCAAAATTCAAAAGAAATTAAACACTGTGCATATGGTAGAAAGTTTTCATTGCACTGCCACTGAAGAACACTCAATTATCAGGCTTGAGGCGATAGGATGGCCGTGAAAGGCACGAAATGATCGCATTATGTATATAGCCCATAGACGTAGGTATATACTAGGGACAGGGCAATATGTCGAGGCTAAAACGTGCTTACTTTGCCTAAAAACGTCCTTACTTCTAACTAAAGGTCAGTTTTGCGCTGTAAAAGGCTGCAAAATTACGACTTACGATATTGACATGCCTTGTCCTTAAATAATATACTACGTCTATGGAATAAACTTTCACTTACAAAATTTTTCCTAACACCTAAATGCAATACCTACACAAACAATATATGGACCTACTACGTCAAGAATATCATGCAAACAATTTATTAATGTACGATACGAATTAAATTCAATGAAATGAAATATTAATTTTTTTATTTCCAAATGAAACTTAACTAGCTTTTTCGGAAAGTCAACAGAAAAAGCAGTTTTATAGGCGTATACATTGGCCCTTAAAAGATTTACTTACTTTGCTAAGTTTTGTCACTGGTACATCTAGCTTGTGCTTATTTCTAGTGTATATACAATTATTATCACGTTTCTTCTTGAAATTGCTTAAGTTTTTTCTAACATATAATACCGTACCGTAGCTTCTCAGTATATTATACAAAATATACTAAGTAGCTACGGTTAGTACACTTATTTCTTTAAACTTTTCTCTCAGATATTCAAAAGGGTACATTCTATAATATAAATAGCACGAATAGCTCGCTTCTGCAGCACAAATATTGAATTTATGTCAGCAGCATTTCCCCATAAAATTATGCCATAAGACATTCTACTATGAAAGTAGCTGAAATAAACCAAGCGTGCCGTTTTTTTATCTGAAATTTCTCTAATTTTTCTAACTGCATATGCTGCTGAACTGAGTCTATTTGCTAGGTTAGCAATATGAGGACCCCAATGTAATTTACAATCTAGCGTAATATAGGTATTACGCTCTCCATGTCCCATGCTCCCCTAGGAATACAGTGGAGAGCGTAATACCTATCTCTACCAAGTTCATTTTCTCTTAACCTTTTCTCATAATTAAGTAGTAAATTAGTTTGTACTTGCCTAAGATTTGGTAAGATAAACTTTAAAAAATTTGTTTTATTTGCATTTAAAAGTAAATTACTAACACTAAACCAGTTTACTATACTTAAGAGAGCACTGTTTACCTCTTTGTAATTTGATTGTTGTCTCTTCACTTTAAATATTAGTGAAGTGTCATCGCCAAAGAGTACTATCTCACGCCTATCTGGAACTAGATAAGTCATTTATGTAGATGAGAAAAAGAAATGGACCTAAACTAGATCCCTGTGGGACACCTAATTATATTTTAGTCCCAGTGGACTTTTTACTATTAACCTCTACCTTTTGAATCCTATTGTTAAATTACTAAGTACTCAAAATATTAAGAGCATAGCTGTTAATGAAATGACCACTAAAAATATTGAAGGTGTTTTAACATCCTGCATTGCCTAATGACAATACATTTTTAGTCACTAAGTTTATTATTTTTGATGTGATAACGGCTTATAATTCGATGGAGCCGGCTGCATGCACGAACAAACATGACTCATGCCGTTACTAGCGTTACCTCGCTAAATATGACGCATTTGCCGTTACCTCAGCTGGCCGCGCCTTAGGTATGTGAGCGTTGGGACGGAGAGGGCGCTTGATGTTATTACTCAGTTCGGCGCCGGACTTCGCGGCGGCAACACGCGTTGACTGTGCTGGCTAGTTTAGACCAAACGCACAAGAGATTGCAATAGCAAGATGAGCCCGCCGATAAAAAGACAATCTAAGGAAATAATACTTAAAGTGCATACGTTTTTTAAAAAACGGAAAGCCGATGTCAATAGTTTAGAATATAAACCTGATGCGTCTTTAATTTACTCTTTTCAATAATTGAATAATTATTGTTCACGATATCTCGAGATTGGTCGTCACTGTCTAATCTCATGTGCTTTGCGAGCAGCAAGCAACCCTCAACCTCACCCCTGTCCCTACCTAAGGCGCGGCCAATTAGTTCCGCGCGCACTATAAACATGACGTTCTCACGTTCAACTATCTTCAGTAAACCGACTTTACAGACAACCGATTTTTTTTTAATACCAGTGTGCTCAGTGCGAGTTTTTGTAACTCAATTGTCACTACTTGACGTGAGAAAGTTAACTACAATTTGTATGACATTGAATTATTTACCATTGTTTTCCACTAGAAGCGTTGTTTCGATGCCATACAAATTGTAGATAACTTCTTCACGTCGAATAGTGACAAAGTCTCGCACTCAACATACAGTATTGGCTCATACTTAGTGTATTACATAATTTTATTTACAAAATCTATTTTACGTGAGTTTGATTGAAGATTAAAAAATTTTTACAGCAAGAGTAAACCAATTTTTATATTTGTCTAATTAATAATTAATTATTTTACCTATTCAGAGCTGTTTGATTATATAAACCTTTCCCCTTCATTTTAATTTTTTTTTTCCAAAGCTTTAAATTGTTTCTGCTCGACTTATATTTATTGTTTAAATCTTAATAAGTATTTATCGATATCGATATAATCGAATTTAGTAGTAAGTTCGATTAACACAGAAATTTAAAATAAAGTAAAGTTAAACAGAATATGAAGTTTATTATAGCATTAAATCTAGCCATTGTAACCACTTCACAAACTTCAAGATGCATTTCACATACAGATGGAGATTGTAACTACGAGGTAAACTACAAACAGAAATGTCTTCGGCGAAGTAATAAGTTGATGATGTTCATTAAAGATAAATATAGTTACAACAGCTTTGCTCATAAAAGATGAACTCCATAGAACTCAGAGTACTGGGTATTAATAATTGAGATTCATCTTCTACGTAATTCAGTTTAACTAATATTCATAGTTATATCGAAGTTTATCTAGACTTAAAATAAAAATGAGGTCATGCTCTCTACGTGCGTCTAAGAACTTAGTAGGTAAAATTAAAGGAGATGGGCAAGTCACCATACCTTTGTGGCGGACATAATAGCGGCACAATCCTGAATCGCGCGTATCTAAGATCAGCGCTATATATACAACATCCGAAAATTCATACACGTGGGCTTCGGCCTGACCGAGCATACCACCTCGCTCGGTCGGAGATCTCCCTTTGGGGCTTTCACTAATACCACACCTTTACTGCCTGGTACACCCTTTAAAATACGTGTTGTACACACATATTTTAAAGGGCGTACCAGGCAGGTTACAACAAAAGTTATTTTAAGTTGTACTTTATGATTTTAGGAACAAAAAAAGCAATAATATTATACATAAAACTCGAGGAATAAAATATAATTGAATAAATATAACCTAAGCTGTTCAATAAATTGCCCTAGTGGCCATTTATAAAGCTACTGATTAACAAATACAGCGGGCTTAACAAATTGACATAAATTTATTATTATTTAAATCGTATGTATCACATAATAAACTAAAATACTAATAAAAAAGAAGACCTATCTACAAATATGAATATCTCTAAAAATACTTTATATTTTTATTATGAAAACTGATATTTAATATGAATTAGTTTGCCAGTTGTGTACAACGCGGACTACTAAGAACTAAATACCTACTGAAGAGGTTAAAAATGGTAAATAAACTAATAAATCTAGTTGTAAAACTACTAAATTGGCAAGACTATAACCGAATGATAACCATAGACTATACAGATATGATGACAACGACTACCACAAATAAGTACGAATATTGCAAACGAATAATCTGATATTTGTAGATTCATAACTTTTGATTCCTAACTCCTAAAAATATTTTTTATATAATAACTTTTAAGTTCTATTAAACCACATATGTAAGAAACTTGCATGCTCTTGGTAGAAAATAAGGCAGTAATCGCCCTCGTCCACTAGTGCAGTGTCCAGTGAACTCCCGATAGCGATCTTCAATTCACACTTTATTATTCATTAGAATAAAGTGTGGATTGGCGCCTTGCTGGGGAGTTGCCCTGCTCTTGGTCTCCCGATGAGTCTAACACTGGTACTGGTACCCCCCCCGCCACAATGCCCGCCGACGGCGCCCTGCGGCGAGTACGGGCCCCCGCCCAGCACAGCCGAACAGGGTTCGGCCAAACCCGAGAGTGTATCGCGCCGTACGCAGGTGAGCGACCCTCGCCATCCTGCCGAACCCCCTAGACTCCACAACGTCCAACAAGCGGACGCACCCCGCGACACCGCGGGCTCTACCCGCCCCACGCCGGCTCTTCAGTCGCGACATCATCGCGCCGCGCTGGCCTCTCAGCCGCTTGGCCCACACCAGCCCAATGCGGAGACTCCGCGCTCGCCTGATGTCTCGCCGGCTCCACCGCCGTGCGACACCCGCCGAGCCGCACTGCGACACCAGAAAACCATCCTAGCCCGCCGCGCGAGTATTCCTACTGCGCGCCCACGTGCCCCCCTTATCTACCTACCCCCAGTGACTACCACTTACAATGTCCCCCGCTTCCCCCACCCACAGCTAACCCCAGCACCCACAGCGTCCCCCGCGCTCCCCGCACAGATCCAGTGCCACTTCCTCGGTCATCACAACCGTGGAAATGGTGCTGCCTCGGAGCCCGAGAACCACGCGGCTGCCCCGTACACCCAGCGTCCAGTGTCGCCTCCCCTGCACAAAAATCTGGTGCAAAAAGAGGCCCCCACTTCCACAGCAGAGCTCCTGCAATCTCTCATTAAAAGTCTGGGGTTCGGGGAACACACTTCCCCCTCCTTTCCTTCCCCAGGTCGGCTGTGTCCGTGGTCGGCAAAAGCCGCGCGTGCGGGAGTGGACTCATACACGCTTCCTGGTCCCCGGATCAGGACCCCACACGTCGCCGGAGCTGACCGCAGGTCTTGGCCGTCCACCGCGTTCTGCTGTTCGTACTGGGCGCGTCCATTCCAAAATTTTTCATTCACATGTAGAGGGCATAGCCCCTGGTCATGTTTCCCCGCCCAAGGCCCCTTTCAAGGGCCCGGCGTGAGAAGACGTAAAGTAAGTTAATTGATTATAGTCTCATCCAGGTTGCATTTCATTAAACAATTAGTTCAAAGGAAGTGAAAAATGCAAAATACAAGAGTTTAAATATTTTTATGGAAATTGAAAAAAATCGATCAAGCTATTATTTATATTCACCTTATAATTTTTGGGCTTAACTTAGGTAATAAGTACCTGGGTAACCGAGCTTTGTTCGAAGTTTTAATAAATAATCATAAAAATATTTATCTGACCGGGATTCAAATCCACCCCACCACATTCCGAGTTTTTGAACAAAGCAAAAATTATACACACGCATACCAAACTACCAATCGGAGTGACATAATAAAGTTGAAATTATTGATATTATATTGATTCACGACGAAAGAAAAAAAACAAATATAGCTTAAAAATGCGCAGTTTCTCAGGGGTAAGAGCTAGCTACATCCAAGTCTCTCCCCCAAAACTCCCTGCACACTAAGTTTCATGAGAAAACTAAAGAAAACTAAAAAAAATAACTATAAAGTACCTATAAGATATAATTCGCTAGCTCTTGTTATAACTGAATATTGACACGATCATTAACTAACAGACGGCTGGCAGATGTCCAATGTTTAATAATATATTGTTAAATAATAATTACACACAAATTATTTACGGCCCGTTTCAATAACCTATCTACCAGTAATTATTTGTTAGAAACGTCAAATTTGTATCGCAAAAAACCGGCAAATGATTGAATGATAATGTTTTTAATAAATAGCTATTGGTAGATTATTTGTAAACAAGTAGAAGTATGAGTATAATATGTAGGTATACTCATACTTCTATTTCAAGTTTCAATACCAAAAACTACACTTACAAGTACCTATCTACACCGACCAACATATTTATGTGAAACATTACAACCACGTTTTTAAAGTTTTTCGGGAATCGTCGTTTCTATACATTGTCTCACGTTTGTAATTTCTAAAGAAGAAAACAACTGATACTAATCATGTTTATAAATTCTATACCGCTATATTTGTTTATTTTTTGGGATTACCCTTTTGGTGACATCAAATACGATTTCAACACATTGAGAACTATTTCGTTGCTGTCGTCTCTGGTTTAATTAAGGTTCTGTATAATGCCAGTGACCTTGAGCGTCGAGTCCCATACTAATTTTGTAGGCGACAGGGGCGTATCGCGCCGGCTGGAGAGTATTGAAATCGGATAAAAAATCGCTATAAATATTTGAGACAAAATTTACAAAAACTAAAACGACCTTGCCCTCAGCTGAGTCTTGTCTTTCCTAAAATACTAAAATAATTTTCACACTCGTGTGACTTATAGAAGAAGAGAGAAAAGGTTTTAAATTAAAAAATAGGGTGGACTTACCATATTTTTAAATCAATATTTAAATTACAATTTCAATTTATTTTCACAACAAACCATAGCTTCTCATTAAATGTTGGTTAAGAAAATGTTTTTCATAAGTTTACACTTAATTTTTCGTTGCTGGATATCAGCGTATACCTACCTAACCGAAATTAACATAAGCTATTTCATGGCAAAGTACAATGATCTCCTGTTACCTATGCTGAAATAAGCTCTATATTTTATTATATGATTTTGTAGTCGACTCTGGGTCCCTTTAAGCGGTTGTGCGCTGGATAGAACTGAAAATTGGAGTTCTTTGAATCCTTTTTTCTCAGTAGTGCTCGTGTTTAAAAAATCTAAAAAAAACATATTATGTTAATCTGTATTTGAAATTCAAATTCAATTTTTAATGCTTTTAGCTGTTAGTAAAATAGTGAAAAATCTAAATTTTTGAATATTTTCAACGGGGATCTTTCCTAAATCCTTTTAAGATTAGCTCCAAAAAGTTAAAAAATGATCAACGTTTTTATGTTAACTTTCAATTGGTGAAAATCATCTAATTAACAAAAGCATAGTTAATTAAATAATTGGCATATTTTTTTGCTGACGGATTATTGTTTATTGATATGTATATAGTATCCAAATTTTTTATTCCTTAATATTAATATTTAGTCAATAAAATTTTTTTTTTTGTTCTTGTATAAGATTCGGACGATGCGCGCGGCAGCCGAATCACGCGTTTTTACCCTTATCTTTGCCGCTAAATTAAAATTATAAGCATTGTCGGTACAGTTCCGGGAGATAGGAGTTTTTTTAGGATATTTTTGCGTTTTAAGGATCTTTTTTCAAATTTCGATTATCTAAAATAGTTTTTAAAATATTTCAAAAAAACCAAACCATTTTTTTAAGTTATTGTTTGTTACTTTTGCGTTATTTTCAGCCCCTTTTGTAATTTTGTTAGTTTTTTTAGATGCCATTCCGAATCGAATGAGACCAAAATCATAATTTCCGGTGGTCCGTGCTGGTGGTGGTGGTTAGGTTTGGATGAAATGGACCTTGTGAATCAGACTACTCTTTGGTTTCGTTATGACGTTTCTTTGACGAGGGCGGCGTCAAGCTATGTCGCGCCGCTCATCTCGCGGGTGACGGCGCGCATATATCGCTGCGTCGCGATGCACCGCTCTACGCCGAGAGCATTGCAGCGCTATGTGATGCAATGTATTCTGAATTGTCACAGTGAAATATGTATCTTTTCGTATAATTAATAAAAAATCAATTTTGAATGGATATTTTAAAAATGTATCGTCGCGCGACGCTGCGCCGCGTTGTGATGTGAACTGACCCTAAGATACTTCGGTCAACTAGACATCTTTGACTGAAATAAAACACTTTCTAACTTCCTGTAATCTTTCTATTCTTCTCTACAAATTTGCTTTACTTTTTTGTTTCGCAAGCAAAACTAGAACAACGCTAAAAGCGGCTTTTGTTGTCACGGCGGCGATCGAATGTAAACCATGTGTTTAAATAAATGCGTCGCGCACACCAACTCACAAAGGATTCCCTTTTTTAAAGTTAACGGGGTGGAAAGATAATAGATGTGGGAAGGTTTGCACATGCAATAGTAAAACGAGCTATTCTCATTTCATGAAAAAAAGTCCGTAGGAACTTGTACGTGTAGTTTTAATGTTAGAAGACAGTCCGTTTAGCATTTCAAATGAATCCTCTATTTGCATATTTATATGTCTTTCAATATTACCGCAGCGGGCACATCCTTTATTGTGCAGCCGAAAATAGAACTCTTGTTACTAGTAAAATATTATGTAGTAGTGTATTCAGTACCAAATTTACGGTAGTCTATTCTAAATAGTTTAGCGTAAATTTGGTACTGAATATACGTAATATATTAGGTCAATACATATGAAATTGGCGTTTTGTAAAGAAAGAACATAAAGTCGTTTTTTTCATAAATCAAAGTATATACCATTGCTATCTATGCACTTTAGCCATCTCATAGGTAGTTCATTGATTCCTTTACTAAAAAAACCATTCGGACAGGAATCAATAACATCTCTGAAGGCGCTTTGGATTGCCCCATCGGAGTTAAATTTTTTCCCTTGCAAGAAGTTATCCAAATTTCGAAAAAAAAAAGGTTATCTGTTGGAGCAAATGGATGTCTTAGACATATCAAGTGAAGCTTCTCTAATTTGGTAGCCGTCTGTTGTGCAGTGTGGGGTCTAGCGTTGTCCTGAAGCAGCAGTGGACTAGAACGACCAACGATGACCAACCTCGGTTGTTTAGCAGCTAGCTTTTCCATCATGAATGCATCGTGAATCCTGGCAATAGATATCTGCCGTAATCGTCTGGCCAGATTTAAGAAAGCTGTAGTGAACGATACCTGCACTAGACCACCAAACGCTCACAAGTATCTTTTTTTAGTCAATTTTCGCTTGGGGCAGGCTTTGGCTGGTTCGCCAGGGTTCAGCCATTGCAATGAGCGTTTCCGATTATCGTACAGGATCAACTTTTCATCACAGGTAATGATTCGATTTAAAATCCCTTCATTATTGTGCCGGTTGAGTAATATAACGCAGCAGTCGACGCGCGTTTGTCGGTTTGCTGCACTAAATTCACGAGGTACCCACCTTTCAAGCTTTTTCACCTTCCCAGTGCTTCAAGTGGATTAAAATATCTGTAAGGATATTTTATCACTAACACCGCAGCCTGCAGCCAACTCGGACGTGGTTTGCGATGGATCCGCTTCCACAATAGTCCAGAACGAAAACGTTGGAACTAAAAACGCACTGCTTTTTATTTTGCGACACCGCCGCCTTACACATCATTAATCCTTCGAGCCGTTTCTACAGCACTGGTGCTACGGTTGAACTCGTACTCGAAAATAATACGATATTTCAAGTTTTCCATTTTGTAAACAGAGTGACGCAAAGAAAAAAACCAAATGAGGAAAAACCAAATGAATTACGAAACACAAATGCATGAGTAAATAGCGGTATAAATTTGAAATTGGAATTCCTAACCAAGGAAGATATATTTGAGATCAAAGTGGCCAGTACGACAAAACGCCAATTTCATATGTAAAGACCTAATATAATACAGTAGCTATACTTTATTATAAAATAAAAAAAGCCTTTATTCTATCTGTTATTTTTGTTTTGTCTCTTATTACAGTGTTGGGTATTTAATCTTTTATTTTTATGCCTAATATTATTCTTCTTTCCATTTTATATGTATATTATGTTATTGATTGTCTTTCCATTTTTTTGCTGTATAGAAACATTTTTTTTTTCTGTGTCCAGGTTTGGCAGCCGTATGTTAGGCATGGCAGCTATACTTGATTAAGTACCTAAATAACGTAAATACCTACCTATGATATTTAAATTGCTTCTTCTTTGCTTACGTTTTATCCAAAAGTTACAAAGACCTGAAATATCAGAAAAAATATCTAAGAATAATAATAATAATAAACATTTATTTGACACAATGAGACATTACACCACAAATAAAACAAAGACTTACGTACATACAAAAGTCATAAAAACAGGACAGAAAAACAACTCAAAACATAAACATAAAAATTACGTACCATGAGTACGCAAGAGATACTATTATGGATAGGAAGGTAGGTAGTGTAATGCCTAACTGTCAAAAAGGAGACCGCTCAGGCGTATCACTGCGGCGTAACAGCATAGTGCCTGGTATTATGCGGTTCCATATTGTTGTCGTTTGATGGACAGATTTAACACACTCACCAACAGCAAATAAACAGTTACATATATACATAAACGATTAACGAGATAATGATAATAATAATATATATTATGGCTTACAAAATACAATACTATCACGAGATAACAATACGAACAGAAAATGTACAATACATAATACATATATATTATACTAGCGCTGTAAAAGGATGAAATATTAAGTAAGTTATGATCTTTATCAATATTGTGCATAATTAGACTACATAAAATAATAGTATATATTTATATTTTAGGTGTGTTCTACATAGGTAATATTATTATTCGTATTATTCGTTCGCTGTCGTACATAAATGACAATTGAGAAGTAGGTACCTGACCTTTAAGACTACAGGCTCCCTGCAAACCGCCATGCGTCGGCTCGTACCCGAACGGTAAGTAACGCCATAGTTAAGTAGTATAGTAAATTAAGTACATCATTAAATAATTATAATATAGGTATATTAAAATTAGGTTATGTCATAATAATATTAAAAATTTAATTAATTAAAGGATAAAAAAATAATAATAATAGAATAATACTAATTATAAGATAATAATAAGAATATTAAATAAAAAATTATATAGGGGTAAGTTGTTCTCGTAGCAAAAGAGATGTAAATTTTAATTTAAAGTAATTTATTGTTTTCAGAGCACGCAACTCCGGCGGTAGAAGGTTGTTCCAGATTTTACTAGCCAGGTATCTGAAGCTACCTCTGAACATGGAAGTGCGATGGAGTGGAGTAATTAGTAAATAAGCCGATCCCCTAGTAGTCATTGTCAGGTTTTTGTCGCATGCCCACTGTATTTTGTCATAAAGGTAGGCCGGTGTTTTAAATTTAATGACTCCAAATAAAAGAGTAGCAAAGTGTAATTGTCTGCGACCATCCATTTTGAGCCACCGTGGATTGTTTATATGACGTCACGTGAGCACGCGGAGAGATGTCGCAGCAATACCTACTGCACGCATTCTGTACCTTTTGAATGAGGCTTTTAGACCGTGCAAGCAAACAGGGACCTATCACCGCGTCTGCGTAGTTTAAGTTTGAGAGCACCAGAGATTCACCGAGAGTTCGTCGTAACGATTGTGGTATAAAATTTCTTATCTTATACAGTAGCTTTACTCTGTATAAGCACCGACTGACAGCTGTAATGACATGCTTTTCAAACCTGAGTCCCTCGTCCATCAGCACCCCTAAGTTGCGTGCTTCTGTTACTCTTTCAATTATATCGTTCCTAATACGTATAAGTGGTTGGGTGACAGATACTTTTTGGACCTGGTATTTTGTACACAATATCATATATTTTGATTTGTTAGGGTTGAGCACAAGGGAGTTTGTATTAGACCACTCACAAATACGCGCTAGATCATCGTTCAGCTTGCCTACAGCCTCTCTAATATTACACAGCTTAAAGTTTATGTACAGCTGGATATCATCGGCGTATATGTGGTATTTACAATGCAGGATATACCTGGTGATATCAGCACAGTACAGTGCAAAGAGGCGGGGGCCAATCACGGATCCTTGGGGAACCCCTCTATTTACCCTACATGGGTTGGAACATAATATTAGCGTCCCGTTATCCATTTACGTTGGCCATGAATTACCTTTTCTAATATTTTAGACATACATGACAATATGCTTATTGGTCTAAGGGCCCTTAGTTCAGATACGTTTACTTTTTTTGACAACGGTTTAACGATCGCCAAGTGCCATGAATCAGGAATAGTTCCAGTTTAAAGAGATGTATTAATTATTTTAGTTATAACACTTAGACAAGCTGGAAAATGACAAGCCATGGACAGCATGTCTAAGTTTATGCCATCAGCACCCATCGCGTTGGATTTTAAAGTATTTATAATTTTTTGCACGTCACTGTTGCTAACCGTAGAGAAATTAAATTTTGACGAGCTAAATAAGTTGTTATTAAAGTAGGCAATCGTTGACTGGGGCACTGAACTAGTGCCTGGAACGTCCAAAAAAAAGGTATTAATAAGGTCGGGGTCGAATAGGTGATTAGGTAAAATTAACTCAGATTTAGGTTCATGTGCATTAATATTTTCCTTGATGTGCTTCCACATTAGTTGTGGTGACTTAATATTAGCGTTAATGTATGTATTAAAATATGCTGACTTTTTTCTAGTAAGCGCGCAGGACACTTCGCGCTTAAGATCCTTATAAAAGCGAATATGCGACTCGTTTTTAGGACGTACGTGCACGTTTATGCGCCTCGCCTCGACACTTCATCATTTGTTTGATTTTGTATGTGACCCACGGGTGCTGCCTATCCTCAACATAAATAGTTTTGACGGGAGCCAATAAATCAAATCCCCACTTGATACTATTATTAAAAATATTCACCATGTCGTTAACACTAGTTAATTGTTCAAAGTAGTGCCAATCTATAGTGTTCATGAGATATTCGAAATCATTAATCGCAATATCTTTTAAACCTCTATAGATTTTTTTAGCATAGGTCTTTGTTTTTTGTTCTTTGTTCGAAATGTTATAAACGCGTGGCCACTGAGGTCGGGTATGTAGTCAACCACGACTCGATCCAGGTCTGCGTTTGTGCAGACTAAGTCGAGCAGGGTTTCCGTGTCCGCAGTGAAATGTGTAGCCTCGGTTGTACACTGACGCAGTCTGCGTGTTGACAAAAAATCGCATAATATTCTGTAATGCACTGTGTTGGTGTTGAAATAATTAATGTTAAAGTCGCCTACGAGATACAAAAAGTCGTACCCTGTTAAACTACTAATTGTATCTGTTAGTGCGTCTGTAAAAAGGTTAGCAGACAGCCAGGGAGGTCGGTACGCCGTCCCTACAAAGATAAGCTTGCCGTTTGTTTTTATTGAAATCCACATTTGTTCAACGTTAGGTGTTACTGTATTATGTTTAACTGTCTGTGCGTTCAGACCTTTCCTAATGTAGAAATCTACGCCGCCACCGCGGGAGCGCACGCCAGGCCTAGGTATATGCACGAGGCGGTAGCCCGGGACCCGCGGCACGCGGCCTCCCTCACCCGGTCGCAGCCAGGTCTCATTGAGTGCAATAAGGTCACAGTTATGACGGTTTGCAGCCACTAGAAACTCATCATACTTGGAGCCTAAAGAGCCAGAGTTTATAAAGCCAATTTTAATATTTTTAGAATTAATCATTTTTAATTTTAATCAATTATATTATTTAATATACAAGCATAAAATATTTTTTTTATAAAAATATAGTGACATAATAATGATTGACGTATAGATAATATAATGTTAAAAAAATTACAAAACATTTATTATATAAATATGTGTATATATTATAATGATATATAAATATTTTAAATATATTATAATGCATGTTTGCTTTGCGTCTTAAGTCCTTGCATCTACACAATAACAATTTTGTGTCATTATGGGCCAAATAACCATAATATGCATTTGTCAAAGAGTTCAGCAATACACCACCGTAACCTCCATAATATAGCCTTGACACATGAACCACAGATACGGTAAAAAATGATAGTATGTACAAATTGTTAAAATACAAATAGAAGAGACAGTTAAAATAATATTTTTGCAATTTAAATATGCGACAGATATATAACAAAACACAAACACAGTATTACGATGAGGATATGCAATGAAAAGAACATCTTTAACACATAAATGTTTTTACAATTAAAATATGCAACAGACAGATGTGGCTTAAGTACTGTTATTGGTACAAGTACGAGTATAACACAGAAGTACGTTACTCTGACTGACCAACAGTGCCAGTACCAAAAATTCGATCTAAGTCGCGATCAGTTTTGATTCTATGTACTGTGTTACCTGGCTCACGACGTACGAATATTAAGCCTCCGCGGGTCCAGACATACCGCCAGCTGTGTCGACGACCCTCCTCGCGCGCCCTATAGAACAGAACGCGATTGCATCTCGTTAGGTGCTCGTTAAGGTATATATGCCGCGGCTGGCCTTCTAGGACACCAGCGGTGTCCAACTCACGCCGCACACGAGCAGCCCTCAAGATGCTGTCGCGCACCGCTCTCCTCGCTAACCGGACTACGATCGTCCTGGGTTTCTGGTGGTCTCCACGGTGGCTGCTCTTTTGACTCCCTTGCGCACAACGCTAACAATATCGTACTCTTTGATGTTGATGCCTATTTTTTTTGTAATTAAGCCCACCAAGTGTGAGACGTTCTCTCCTGGAGTCTCAGACAGGCCGGCAATCTGGATGTCGTTGAGCAGGCTTTCCTGCTCGCGATCGTTCAGCTCGGCTTTCAGCCGATCGATTATATCGGTGAGTTCAGTAACTGCTGGGTCTTGCGCGCGGTCAGTCGCGTGCGCATTGAGCTTCTCCTCCACCGTGGCCACGCGTTGCTCGACGGTATCCACGCGTTTGTTGACATCGTTGATGACCGTATTCAACTTAATGACTTCATCCCTCAGAGACTTCATCTCAGTGCTTACAGTGGTGATAGCCTCCCGGAGCAGTCTCACTTCTTCCACCAGTTGATTCGGTGACGATGTACCCACGTTCGCATCGAGAAAAAAGACGTTTGGTGTACTTTCACTACTAGTGGTACGAGGGCGGCACTGAAAATTTCGGGAATCAAGGAAGTGACACAACATTACTATTTAAAAATGTATTTATTGCTTTTCGAAGTATTCTCCGCGAAATTTGACACATTGTTCCATACGATGGAGTTTCCGAGAGTATTCCATACCAATCATTGAAGCAACCATTCCATTCGGAAGTTGGGTCTCCAAAATGGCCGTTTTGTAGGCGTCCACAGCTTCTTCAGGTGATGAAAATCTCTGACCACGCAATTTATTCTTTATTTTAGGGAAAGTATAGAAATCATTAGGGCTTAGGTCGGGGCTGTACGGCGGATGGTCTAATAATTCTATGATTTCTTGCTTTAAAAACTCTTTTGTTCTGTGCGCGGTGTGGGAACTCGCATTGTCGTGATGGAGGATGATGCGGCGGTTGCAGTTCTCTTTACGGAGTTCAGAAACGACCTGTGGCAAACAAATGTTAGCATACCATTCTGCATTAACCGTTCTTTGTCCCTCAAGAGGAATAGGCAACATGGCCGGTTTTGGAGACAAACGTGGCCACCATTTTTTTTGCAACACTCCGTGAACGAACAATTTTTGTTGACTTTAACTCGTTTTTAAACACCCAAACTCGTGACTGGTTTTTTGTTTCGGGTTCGTACGCGTATATCCAGGATTCGTCACCTGATACGATGTTGTATACAGCATTTGAGGATCCTGCGTGGAATCTTTCGAGAGTTCTGACGCACCAAGTAACGCGAGCCGCTTTTTGCTCTTCACAGAGCAAATGCGGTATCCATCGGGAAAAAAACTTTTTTACACCTAATTGTTCATGCAAGATTATTTGTATTTGACTCATGCCAATGTCTAAAGTTGCCTGAATTTCGCGGTATGTCACATGTCGATCTTCTTCAATCAGCTTACGCACAGCATCAACGTTTTCATTCCCGTTACTTTTGGTGCAGCCTATGTATTGGATGCGTTATGTTTAGTGGGTGGTGTAATGAAAGTGCGGCATGACCATTTATTTGTACTTTTGGGGTCGAAACCTTTAGCACAGCCGCGATGAAACATCCCTGTGAATTTGGAGCACTTGGCGCTTTCCGCGAGGCTGAGAAACTTGGCACACGAGGTACACTTAAAATTAGGCATTGCTAAGAGTGCTCAAAAAGATTAGGATATCCCAAAAATAAATAAAAAATAGAATAGAATAGTCAACGTTATTTAGGTAGTTTAAATCACAGTGGGTATACGTTAAAACATATGACTGTTACTATCGGAGTATATCACTGTTTTATGCAACTATGGCGCACTTTAGATATTAAACTTTGACACTGACACTGGCTATTCCTCAAGGGAGGCCATTATAAAGAAGAAGAAGAAGAAGACATTAAACTTTATTATATAAATGACCACTATAACTTCTAGATCAATAATAAATGTAATTATGCACTTATTTTGTGTTTTACTATTTTAAAATATAGTTTTACTTAGAGCTGTGTGTATTCTGTCAAACGTCAAACGTCGTTTTCAAGACAAAAACGTGGACGCCTGTCGCCTAATAAATAATAATTAACCATCTAAAACTTAACCTCCCCAAATGCTATCACTAGTCCATTATCAAATGAATATTTTTAAATTAACCACATTTTTCTACGTCAAAAGTTTGAAGTCAGTAAATTATTCTGAATGTGTAGATAATTATTATCATAATAATTTTAAACAGCAACTCAAAAAAAATACTTATTGCTTAAATCTTGAAATATTAGGTATTATTCCAACAGAAACCTTTCCAGAACAATTATAACTATCTAGAAGGATTTGGAACGGAATTTCTGTTGAATTTAGGATCAGAAGTTTGTTGTACAAACATATATAACCTACGATAGATATAGGTTATACGAGTAGGTACAATATGATTTTACTATAAACTTCTGGAAACGGACCGACGACGCTTCACTACATACATGTAGGCATGTATGTAGCGGTCGGTCGTCGGTCCGTTCCCAATGATATCTTAACTTCTGACAGCTTTGATTAAGGTCCAAAATTAATTTTCCGCGTGAAGGGTCCCATTTAATTTCATAAATAGTTCAGAAATGCCTCAGAACCCGGTCGGAGATTGAAATAATCATCCATCTTGTCTGTGTGGTAAATATGTAAGCCTATATTTTGATTTCAATTAATTTTTATTACAGCTTTATTTTGGTTAATTATAACTATAGTTATTGTTACATAATGTCAAAAATGACATTGACAGATGTCATGAAGTAAAGCCTATTTAGATAGGTTTATTTCAGTTAGGTTAAAGGCTATTCTCAGTGTAGAGACTGTTGACGTGTTTGTGTTAGACATACTTATATCATTTGTAATACGTATCTGTGTTAAGCACCAATAAAGGAGAATATAAGAATTGTTGCTGTATTATTATCATCACCACTAAAACGCAAGAAGGACTTACATATCAAGAGGTCGCAGCCCGCTACAGTTATAGTGCCATTCTATTATAATATTATACAATAATTACATATAATACTAGCATTTGCCCGCGGCTTCGCCCGCGTGAAATTGTGTTTAAAGGATATCTTTATAATAATTTAAAACTTTCATTCCCTATTTTACTCTCTTAGGTTAATGTAAGAAAATGATGAAATACGTAACACATAATTTTCCGTACTCAATTTATAAGAAATTTCATGCAAACATGTCCAAGGAATAAAAAGTTTCATACAAACTTTTATCCCCTATATCACCACCCCAGGGTTAAATTTTGAAAAATCCTTTTTTTTGTGGATCCCTTCGTCACATGAGAAATACGTGTGAAAATTTTAAATTTTACCCCCTTGGGGGTTCCATTTTCAATAATCCTTTCTTAGTCGATGCTTTCGTCATATTATTAGGAATACGTGTGCGAAATTTCAATCTTCTAGCATCAAGAATTTGGCCTGTGCTTTTAATTTAAACTGTCATCCCCTATTTTACCCTCCTAGGAGCTGAATTTTAGAAAACGCTGAATCTTTATTTTTTCCGTACTCAATTCACATGAAATTTCATGCAAACATATCCATGAATAAAAAGTTTCATACAAACTTTTATCCCCTATTTCACCACCTTGGGGTTGAATTTTGAAAAATCTTTCCTTAGTGGACTATGAGACATACGTGTGAAAAATTTCAAATTACTAGCCTTAAGGGTTTGTGGCCTGTGCTTTGAGACATTAGTCAAATCAGCTTTGCCTTTTATTTAAATAGATAGAAGAAAGATAATGATAAGTTATTTACCAAGATGATCTTATTAATCCTAATTAGGATTCATCTTGGTTAATTTGCCATTCTAAGAATAGTTATTGCTATTCTAGGAATTAGTTATTGAGGCTATAAAACAAGCACAACAGATTATTATTAGTCAGCCAATAGGCAGCCATTTTTTTAAAAAGCTTCTCAAAAAAATACTTACATAATAATATGTTGCTTTTTGACAATCTTATTCACTTACATATTCGTTGTAATGATAGGTCACAATTTTTACGTTTTGTAAATTATAATATTTGCACCCCCCTAGCGCTAACGGTAAGGCGGATTTTTTGAGAAACTGGAAAATTATAAGATACTAGCGGACTAGGCAAACGTTGTTCTGCCATCAAAATTATCACTCATTGATGTAAAAGAAATAACTATCCATTTTCAGACCTATCGAATAATTGCACAAAAATTTCATAAAAATCTTCAAACTGTTTCAGAGGAGTTAATTGTATATAAACATGACATGAGAATTTTATATAGGTACAAGAAAGATAACAGAAAGGAAAAAGAAGGTTAGGTGGTACATAGGGTAGGATACAAAAAGGTTGATTAAGTAGCTCATATTATTATAAAACAATGGGTACATAGGTACCCATTGTTCTATAATCTGAGATTGTAAAATTAATACAATCGGCGTACTATGGCGTAGGTACCTCTAGTAAATAAATACAAAAAAATATTCATAATTCCAATTGGCCATTACACTACACAGTCTGCTTTCATTTGTATTTAATTTGTTCGTGTTAAGTATAAATTGTAAAGAGGACGCTCTGAATTCTGGACTACACAGACGCTGTGACGCATCCACTATTTTCGCATTATGCGATACGATATCGTTATGATCGTTAAATTACATAGACATGAGATGATATGACAGAGATATGTTTTCATAAGAAACATAAGATTACCTACTGAAAACATAAACCTGTCTTTGACATTATCGACGCGATATCCGATTGGATATTAAAAAAAAGACGCTGTGACGCGTCCACTATTTTCGCATTATGCGATACGATATCGTTATGATCGTTAAATTACATAGACATGAGATGATATGACAGAGATATGTTTTCATAAGAAACAAGATTACCTACCGAAAACATAAACCTGTCTTTGACATTATCGACGCGATATCCGATTGGATATTAAAAAAAAGACGCTGTGACGCGTCCACTATTTTCGCATTATGCGATACGATATCGTTATGATCGTTAAATTACATAGACATGAGATGATATGACAGAGATATGTTTTCATAAGAAACATAAGATTACCTACCGAAAACATAAACCTGTCTTTGACATTATCGATATCCGATTGGATATTAAAAAAAAGACGCTGTGACACGTCCACTATTTTCGCATTATGCAATACGATATCGTTATGATCGTTAAATTACATAGACATGAGATGATATGACAGAGATATGTTTTCATAAGAAACATAAGATTACCTACCGAAAATATAAACTTGTCTTTGACATTATCGACGCGATATCTGTATATATTAAAAAAAAACGCATTTATGCCAATATATATATAATACACATAATTTTATGTGAAAACGCTCTTTATAATAATTATATTGTGCGATCGACACGCTCGTTGAGCTCTGGAGCAATATAATTCTCATATACCCTCAATTCTTAAAGAAAGGACCGGCCGCCCGCGTCTTACTGCTCGCAGTCAGTTACAAATCGCGGTCGCATACTATACGCACGTACACGTACATCCCGCATGCGGTATGCGCGCGCACACTAGCGTAGTATTTCGTGCAAAAACCCAAGCTTATTTTTAAGATTTAATTAAGTTGATAATAATGTTGTGTAAGTAAATAATCTGATACAACTTAAAAGAAAAAAAGGAATTTAAGAAACCACATTAAGTCTCCAATCTCCGAAGGTCTAATGTTCTATCCTGATTTGAGCCTCAACGGCCATCATTAGGGACCTACAGTCACAATTTTCATACAATTTCAAATGTCCAATAATAGACTTAAGGAATCAATTTGCTTATTATTAATTTTGAAGAAAATTTTGTGTCGAAGCTACCAATGGTCTTTCCGGAATTTCCGGAAAATTCGAATAAGAATATACTTCCTACCTAACACTCACCAATAAAAACAATTTATATCTGAAGCAGACTTTATTATAATAAGCTTAACCTTAAATTTCCCTTTATTCAAAGGTTCCGTGACGGCCGGGTAGGCTACTGAAGGATTTGAAACCTGGATGTTCGTCTTCTCGCGCCGGGCCCCTGAAAAGGGCCTTGGGCGGGGAACCAATACCTGGCTAGAGCCCCTCTAATTGGGGTGGGATGGCGCGCTCAGTACGAGTACTGGGCGCATTAGACCAGTTTTTAGGGAAGAAGAAGAGAACCCGAGGTGGCAAGAGAGAAAGATAGTGGCCAGGGCCGTGGGCGGGCAAGACCTGCGGTCGACTCCGACGACGCGTGGGGTCCTGGTCCGGGGACCAGGAAGCGTGTATGGGTCCACTCCCGCACGCGCCTCTTTTGCCAACCACGGACACAACCGACCAGGGAAAGGAGGGGGGGGGGGGGGTGTTCCCGAGCCCCAGACTTTTAATGTCGGGGGGGAAAGAGGCTGCCACGGGGCTGACGTGTTGGTAAATAGGGCTGCCCCACGTCATACTCCGGGCGCACTAAAATAATTGCGGCGGTTTTGAAAACCGACACGGGGTTTGGAGGGGGGGTATCGATCCAACGGTGCTTGTAGGGGCGTCTCGGCAGCGTGGCTCCGCGATGCTCCCTGCGTCTGGTGTCAGCAGAGGATTTTTTTTTAACGGGCAATTGGCCCACCACACTTACCCACCACTGCAACTCCTGTGTAGCCAGGATCGACAGTGGTAACTAACCGCAAAAACCCTTTGATATGATCTCAGGGGTGCCCGGGGGACATGCTAAATCCGTCTTGGAACCCGCAACGAAATTAATTATTGTTATAATTATTATTATATTGTAGGAGGAGTAGGAAGTATTCCAGTTTCCCTCCCCAAACAAAGCGGGAGACAGCAAAAATTTTGATGACAAAAAGTCAGTATTAAAGGGGAAGCACCACGGGAGTAACATGTTTTTTGTTTTTTTTATGACTACAAGACAGAATGATCAGCAGAGGATGTCCTGGCGGCGAGCAGGTGTACCAAGGCGGCGGGTCGCTTTGACCGGGCACGTGGCTTCCGCTCGCTCGAAGAAATTTGGGGATCCTGCACTTAAGAGTAAAAATTAACGCGTTCAAAGAGCGCGGGGGGGCGGTGCATAGCACGAGTGTATCCCAAGTCCGGGACGCGTGACGCAGATCTCCGGCAGTCACAGTCGGCTACTCTGATAGGAGCTTCTGGATGCCGGAGATATCTAGGCGCGGGTCCGAGCTATGGTCTGGGGAGTCAAATATGAATTAATTCGGTCATAGTCATCAAGTCTACGAAGGCCTGCAGGAGAGTCGGAAGTATATCCTCCCTAACGAGTATGGTCGTTCGCCTTCGCCATCAGTGATGTAGAAGTCGGCGGAGGAGGAGGGGCCTCTTGCTCAGGGGGAGGCGAGTCGGCAGGTACGTAGGGGGGGGGGGGGGGCGTTGACAGTTCGCGCTTTCCGGCGGCCCTACAAAAAACTGGGCATTGTCTGCTGTTTGCAGGGTGGGCCTGCCTGCAGTTAACGCAGGTAAGCGTCTCGGAGGGTGGGCGGGGGCAGTCCCGCACGTAGTGTTCCTGGGCACGACGGAAACAGGCAACCTTCCGGTGGCAGTTGTGGCTCGAGTGCCTGAACTGGTGGCATCGGTGATAAGGTTGGCCCCTGATAGGTACCTTGATTATCCGTTCCTGTGGCAGCGAGTAGGAGAACCAGGAGGCTTGTCCTTGCTTCTCCAGGTCCATTAGGTAGCGCTTGACAACCCTGTATTCTGATTCGCTTTGGGGCGAAAAGCGAATCCCACGGCCGTTATATTAAGCATTAGGTATGTGCCCCAATATGTCGCGAAGACGGCGGAAATGACGCACCCAGTCGTCGATTCTCTCGGCAACCAGGGGCGGGTAGCGAGTAGTAGTAGACGGAGGCGGCGTTTTATTCTCCGACGGCACCGGAGGGGGGGTCTATAAATGTCTACTTGTGAGCTGATAGCACTCACCTCGGCGTAAGACAGCTGACGGTCGGTGTACCTGGCCGTCGGTGGTGTCGGAAGATTGATGAGTGGTGGCGGGAAGGTAGGCGCGCGGTAACGAATGCCAACCCAATGCGGCGTGCTTGAGCGAGTTTCTGTGGCCGCATTGGGTGTGGCTCGGCGGTTGTCGCCTGGCTGTGGGGCCGGCGAAGCATCAGGCAAGCGCGGAGTGCTCGCGGTGGGCTGGCGTGGGCCGCGCGGCTGAGGAGCCAGCGTGGCGCGGTGGTGTCGTGGCTGGGGAGCCGGCGAGGGGTGGGCTGAGCCCGCGGTGGTGTGGGGTGTGTCCGCTTGAAGGACGTTGTAGCGTCCAGGATGGGCGGCAGGCTGGCGAGGGTCGCCAGCGTGCTGTTAGGGGTCCCTTCAGATTAGGCTTTTTAAAAAAAGGTTTATTTCCACAACTACTTTTATTAAGGAAAATTACAAAAGTATATGAAGGGACCCTTGGGCAGAACCGTCACGACCGAGGACTGAAGACCAACTGAGGCTCACAGCTAGAGTCTAGACCAGACTAAACACGGGATGTGCTGATTCGACGTTACGTCAGCAACAACCCTAACAGGGACGGGACATAACGCCTCCCCCCTAAGATGTAACTTCGGGGAAACATCGAAGTTACAGCTGAACTTCTAAAATCTACTTCGAATATTATTAATGTTTTCAATTTCTATATTATCTTCAACATTCTGTTCAGTGTCTTTAATTTCTATTATGTCACACTGAATATTTTTAGATACTTTGGAATTAGAGTCAACTTTTGCTAGATTCAATTTTAAGGTTCTGCTGCCGGGTTTCACACAGTTATAAAATCTAAATATGGAATAAAGAACTATCACTATCACTATAAGTATAACTACTACGGAGTAATGTCTCCCGTATTCAACTATATGAGGGTTTTCTAGAATATTATCTGAGTCCTCAAGATTTTTAAGAAAAATTTGTTGATTAAATTTAATATTATCTAAATCAAAATTTTGTAGTTTGATAGGGGTCACATTCCTCGCGCTTAAATTTAGTTTCTTAAAATTACAACAGCTGTCATTAATAAGATTAAAATCAGGTATTCCAATTTCTATGGTAGCGTTGACAAAATCGTGTTGAGTTATGAGAGTGTTACTTTTATGATAACCGATACAATTACTAGGAAGTGACATAATGCCAGTACCTAAAATTTTAATTTGGGATGCTTCGCTATTTCTACAATCTATAGAGACTTTACCGGGTACTGACTGTACAAAAATCCATTTATTATTCTTAAGCGGTTTCCAAATATCTAACTCTCCAAAAATTAGTTTAGTTTCACAATTTTCCGGGACCTTATCAATTACTTTACTCATAAACTCTGTTTCACATGTGGACTTAGTTTCTGTTACATAAATTATTGAAATTTCACAAACATAGTTTTCGTTTAACATATTTTGCAACTATTTACATCTTCCAAGATACAATACTGCGATTTGTCTTTGGTCATTGCTATGTATTTTGAATTGGGTATTATTAAACTGAAAGAGTTGGGGTTGCTAGAGTCATGTGGTGTCGGTAATCCAATATTATGAAATAACATAAATTCCTTAATTAACACTAATGGAATTTGGAGAACAAAGAATATCTTATTATCTACATAATAACTATCAATTTTCGATATACTTAACATAGAACTCATTGAGGCTATTTCGAGGCTCACTGGATATTTCATATTATTAGGTAAATGTTGATGGTTATCGGCAAGTTCTCTGAATAATTGCTGTGTCGTGATTAAAGAAGGGTGTAAAATATTTTGGTTACTGAATAAAACAGAATTAGTTATGTCTTCCAATTGGAAGGATAATGTTAAAATTGAAGTTTCTAAATTATTAATAACCTGGTTAATACTGATCTGAGACCAAAGCTCATCCGTGATGATAGATATGTTACGTACTTTAACAGAGAGGTTGTCGATAGCATCATTCAAATTTAATTCGTTAATTTTAATTTTATTTATAGTATCGTTATACATCGATACGGTAGATGTGGTAAGTAGAATATTATTTTTGACGAGAGAAACTACTTTATTTTGATTATTAAACAATACTTTTATAGCCTCATCGTATTTAAGACCATCATTCTCATCTAAATTGCCAAATACCTGTTTTATTATTGAGCCTATTCCACTCACCCAAGTATGATAATAAATGTGATATATAGTGATTTCCTAGTAACTAAATGGGATACAGAACTAAATTCCTTATACATATCATTATATCTAACAGCTAGCGGCTCAAGGAGATGGTGACAATCGATATTACTAAATGTCGTTTTCTCACAAAGATCCTTAATTAATTTTATAGCATAGTCTATATTTTCAATATGTGTACTTAAGTGAGATATGTCCATTGGCATTAAGATATTTAATTTCCCGTTAATAACGCTGAGCTTGCCAAGATAGTCGAAATAGATCCCTGGACTTGATTTAAATTGTTGTACGTAATGATTTTGCTGACTTTCAGCATGTTGATGAGTTCTGCAAGAATAGAACAGTATCTTGCTATTATAAATTATAAAAACTAATATTATATACTTAGTGTGCACTAGTATGAGAAAAAAGGTAAAGTAAAAGTAATTACTAAATAATGTATAAGTATAATAAAGTAAAATTTAAATGTAAGGTGTGTATAAAAGCAAACATTTTACGAACTCTGCACTTGAGCAGGTTTGACCTGGTCATAGTGGTGTACGACATGACGTCGATTAATTAATATTGACAATGTATTATTACCATTGATCTTAATTATTTTATAGGGGCCTTTCCACACTGGGGACAAGGCTTTCCGCAGTCTTAAATGATTCTTTACGTAAACGTATTCGCCAGCATGATAGCTGACTGGTCGTGTCCGTGTATCATAATATGTTTTGGAACTTCCTTTAGATTTATTGATGAATTCTACGGCTTTTTGCCGGGAGTGCTTGAGACGATTCTGCAACATGCGGACATATTCAGGGTATGTAGCCCCTGGGGATTCGTTATAAATAGAATTTGGTATAAATGGTTTATTACCGAACATTAATTCATATGGTGTAAAATGCGTAGTAGAGTGGACGGATGTATTATAAGCCAGCATGGCAGTATATATATATCGGGGCCAGTTTGTTTGTTCCTCATTAATGTATGATTTTAAATACTCCTTAAGGGTGGAATGGCTTCGTTCAAGAGCCCCTTGCGTCTGTGGATGGTAAGGTGAAGCCCAAAGATTTTTAATTTTTAAGAATTTGCATGTCTCTTTAAATAGTCCATATGTAAAATTTGTCCCTTGATCTGTGAGGATCATTTTAGGTATACCAAAAATTGAGATGTAATGAAGGAGACATTCACATGTTTCCTCCGCGGTTGTAGTCCTAATAGGATATGCTGAAGAGAATTTCGTTAGATCATCTTGAACTGTTAATATATATTTTAATTTACCGGGACCAGATTCTGGAAGTGGCCCGACAATATCAAGAGCTACACGTTGACAAGGTTCTGTTGAAGTACTAGTTATTTGCATGGGAGCGCGATTTATTTGTCGGAGTGCTTTATTTTCTTGGCAGGATTTACATTGTTTAACATATGTTTCTATGTCACTACGCATCCCTTTCCAATAATAAATTTCTTTTATCCTATTATACATACGAGCAGAACCTAAATGGCCAGCAACCGGGATATCATGATTATCGTGTAATATTTTCTTTATTTCAGTCGGGACTGGGAAGATAATTTTATTATGATATATTTTAATTTTAATTTTAATCTTCGTGTTATGAAAAAGGTAAGTTAAAATATTAAGTATTTTAATAAATGAGTGTTTTTCAAAAGGATTTTTCATATCCGATATACCTATTTCGTTGGTATTTGCGAAAATTAATAATTCATTACGAATCCTCTTTAAGGTTTCAAATATTTCTGGATAGGATGCTTCATCAAAATGATGAATTTTATAAAATAACATATTTTATTATTACGTTCTATTTTATAGAAACCAAGAAGCTCTCTTTCAGAATTTAATATTGTTTGATTTGTTTCAGGATCATTCAGCATTTCTTCAAGATAAAGGTTGGATTCATCAAGGTCAATAGATGTTGGTACAAGAATTACTTTAGCCGGACATATTAATAAACTCTCGTTATATTCTTCGATTACAGTATTAAATGTTTGACTTTTATCCGACATGGACTTTAAGAATGTAGGATAAACATCTACAGGAGCATCTGGATTCGCGCTAGTGGAAGGAGTTGGCTCGGATGGTACTTCAAAATCTGGTTCGGCGATAGGCTGATCGCTAGGCTCATTAGGCACGGCATCTTCGAGGCCGGGTGGATCAAATGGATCAGGAGGAGTGTTCAAAAGTTTCGATGGAGATTCAGTATTTTCTACAGGGATTGGATCGGGCAAGATATCTAAGAGGTCTCTCTCGGGATCAAAGGATGGCGGTGTCACTAACAAATCTAAAAGATCTCTATCTGGTGAGTACGGTTGTTCCTCCTGGGGCTCTGATGCTGAAGGAGATGGGTTTTCGGCTTGGATTGGGTTCACGGGGTACCGGGAAAGAGCGTCGGCATTTGTATTTATTTTACCTTTTTTATATTGAATATCATAATCAAATTCTTCTAGTTTTAGTCTCCAGCGAATTAACCTAGAGCCCGGATCTTTACAGCTGAACAGCCAATTCAGCGGTTTATGGTCTGTAATTATTGTAAAACGTCGACCAAACAGGTAAGGCCGGAAAACCTTTGTTCCAAAAACTATCGCTAAACATTCCTTTTCAGTTACTGAATAATTGGTTTCGGCTTTATTTAAAGTTCTAGAGGAATAAGCTGTGGGACGATCTTGACCAATAGGACCTTGGGACAAAATTGCAGAAATGGCGTAATTGGATGCATCACAAGTTAAGAGGAAAGGTTTGTTAAAATCAGGATAAGCTAATACCGGAGCACTAATAAGATTTTCTTTAAGAGATTCAAAAGCAAGTTGATGTTCCTCCTTCCAGACGAACGGAACATCCTTTTTCAACAAACTGGTAAGTGATTTTGCTATTTTAGAGAAATTAGGAATAAATCTTCTATAATAGGAAACAAGGCCTAGAAAGGATTTAATGTCCTTAGGGGACTTGGGTATAGGAAACTTAGCTACAGCCTCTGTTTTTTCTGGGTTTGGCCTTACGCCATCTTCACCTATTATGTGCCCTAAATAAACTACCTCTTTACGAAGGAACTGATATTTTTCCGGTTGTAATTTAAGATTAAACTTTCGAAGTCTATCAAATACGGCTTTAAGGTTATCTATGTGTGTGTCGAGATCAAAGGAATAGATTACAATATCGTCCAAATACACAAAACATCGGCTTCCCTGTAGTCCTGACAGGCAAGTATTCATTAGTTTTTGAAATGTACTAGGTGCGTTTCTGAGGCCAAATGGCATACGATTAAATTGAAAGTGACCTTGAGGGACTGAAAATGCAGTTTTGGGTGCATCGTCAGCTGAAATACGAATTTGGTGGAATCCAGAAGCAAGATCTAGTGTTGTAAAATATTTACTTTTGCCTAACTGGTCTAGAATTTCGGAAATTTGAGGTATCGGATAAGTTTCGCCTACACTTATGTCATTAAGCTTCCTATAATCTATCACTATTCGCCATTTGCGTTGTCCGTTCGAGTCAATATTTTTGGGAACTACCCATATGGGTGAGCTCCAAGGAGAGGATGACGGCTCTATTATGTTATGTTCAAGCATTTGATTTATTTGTTTTTCAACTTCTTGCTTGTGACATTCGGGAAACCTATATGACTTGGTATGTATTGGAATTTCATTATTTGTTCTGATGGTATGTTCGATTGCAGACGTATGTGTGAGCTGATCACTGGGCATATGAAAGATATCCGGGTATTGACTACAAAGATCAACAAGAGCATTGAGTTCTTCTTCATTTAAATGCTCTGTCCGAAGTTCTTTTATTACTGCTTCGGATCTTTCTGAGGTAAAAAAATTACACGTATTTACCGGATGTAGAGGAGAATTTAATGGTTCAACATGGAGTTTTAGATCTCCTTTGATATGTGCATAATTTTCAGAGGTATTGGCAATAGTTAAATTAACGCGATTATTATTTTTGATTTTAACGATGCAATTAGATATAAGTAAATCTTCCGAAAGATGTTGATCGACTATAACACCCTCTCTTAAATTAGTTTTCTGTATTGAACATTGAATTACAGCTTCACTTCGAGGTGGAACAATAAAGAACGGTTCGGTGAAAAGTAATTTAATTTCGGATTTTCCTATTTTTAATATATCATTCGTGTAATCTATTTTGCAGCCGAATTTTGTTAAGAAATCTGTGCCTATAATACCATCGTAAGGTAAGCTAATCTCATTTATTACATGAAATTTAAATATTAACGGATTTTTGTCATTTAATTTTAGCCTAAGTTGTAAGTGACCTTCCGTAGAAGTCGGTTCATCGCCTGGATCTATGCATTTAAGTTTTACAGGTTCTTTAATTAATTTTTGACTATTTAATATACAGGTTTCTTTTATTAAACAGATCGACGAGCCCGAGTCGACCAACAAGGATAAAGGGATATCTGAAACTGAAGATTCTACTAATATGTGAGGTAAGCGTCGCTTAGTTGTATCGATATTAATTTCGTAAATTTCTTTTTTTTCAGGTTCAACTACGAGGGAGTCTTCGGTTTCGGGCTGGTTACCCTGCTGCGTGACTCTGAAGGATGCATCTCCGTTTTGGGGCTGGTTACCCTGTTGTATGATGCTGAGAGAATTATTAGCGTTTCCATTTTGGGGCTGGTTACCCTGTCGTATAACGCGAGACGATTTATTAGCGTTTCCATTTTGGGGCTGGTTACCCTGTCGTATAACGCGAGACGATTTATTAGCGTTTCCATTTTGGGGCTGGTTACCCTGTCGTATAACGCGGGAGAAAGTTTTCGTGTCGATTTCTGATTTAATTAGTCCCGCACGACACGAGAGCGAGACAGAATTTAGTTTAAATTATTATTATTCGATTGGAATGAGTCATAAACATGTTGATCATCATGTTCATTCATAATCAAATGCATTCGATTTGGTTGTTGCTGGGATTTATTATTAAATTGACTGTTATTGTATTCCCTTTTCGCGCAATCTTTAATATCATGGCCCGTAGTTTTACAATATCGACAAAACATCGATTGGGTTCTGTCTGAATAATTATTATTATTGTTGTTATTAGGGTTATTATTTGGAGAAATTAATCTCGGCGGATAAGAAGACTGATTACGTGACGTGTTTGGTTGTCCATATGATCGTGAGAAAAACGGTCTGGGTCTAAAGTTACTTTGATTATTATTTAACTTCGATTCTCTCAACTGAGGTCGTTTGTAAAGACTTTGTTGTATGCGCTCCTCAGAGATCGCAATATTAATAGCGTCATTTAAATTTCGCGGATTTCTGCAACGCACAATATTTGAGATACGGGGATGTAAACCAATAAGAAAATGATGAAGCGC
Organism: Phengaris arion; assembly: GCA_963565745.1. Classification (NCBI taxonomy): domain Eukaryota; kingdom Metazoa; phylum Arthropoda; class Insecta; order Lepidoptera; family Lycaenidae; genus Phengaris; species Phengaris arion. Next base: position 12,365,350 of record OY751445.1, on the reverse strand, counting down.
TAAAACCTCCATGGCTGCTGAACGACCAGGGATTTCTTTTAGTGTGCAATTAGACAGGGTTACCTCAGTCAGAAGCTGTGAAAGATAGGTTTCTACGCGTAAAGAATATTGTGTAACGTTTTCATTAGGACCCTGTTTACTTTCTTGCAAGTCCATAAGTATGTGAGCATAATGCTTACGTTCACAAAATTGGTTTCGCAGGAATTCTTTTAATTGGTCCCACTTTTTGAATTCCTTGATAGCGCAAGCGATTTCGGCTTTACCTTGCAACTGGCTAAAGATATACCGAAATAGGATTGGCTTTTGTACCTCAGTGGCCAAGTCATAGGCGTTATTACAATTTATAATAAATGAATTTACGCACTCTCGGGAACCATCAAATGGTTTGATAAATTTAAATAATGTATTTAGATCCAGTTCGACCATCATGACACTCGTACCCGAAGCGGTTCCCTTTCGGGTCGTTGCTTTGGGAGAGACAGGAGGGTTTTTGGCTGTGTCAGATGGACCAGCTTCCGATTCCGACATAGAAATGTTAAGATTTAATAGTTCACTTTTCGACATATTGAAAAATATTATTAATTAGAATGATAACAAATTAAATTACAAATATGGATTATCTTAGTGGAGTACCGAACCCTAAATCTAGGTAAACTTAGAAGGCTACTAAATGTAAACAGTGACCAAAGACTCACAGGGATATCAGCGCGTGGGCGGCGAAGATAAGCTGCACGGCGACTCGATGCATGCCCGCGCCCGGCCGGATAGGATGACTCGTTCACACGGTTATAACTTTTAGGATTTGAACACTATTCACTTGGGATTTTCACTTTTCACTTTGGCTTTTGCTCTTAATAACTTTATGGATATTGGAAATGAGTTGGTTTCCTCACTGCACTTTCACTTAAGATGTTTTTTTTTTTTTTGACGAGTTTTTACTTTTTCACTTTGTTAGGATAACTTTCCAGAATTAAACGGCACTGGGGATATCCGATCCCACCGCTGCCACCAAAAATGTTAGGGGTCCCTTCGGATTAGGCTTTTTAAAAAAAGGTTTATTTCCACAACTACTTTTATTAAGGAAAATTACAAAAGTATATGACCCTTGGGCAGAACCGTCACGACCGAGGACTGAAGACCAACTGAGGCTCACAGCTAGAGTCTAGACCAGACTAAACACGGGATGTGCTGATTCAACGTTACGTCAGCAACAACCCTAACAGGGACGGGACATAACAGTGCGCAGTACGGCGCGAGGCGTGCCTAGGGTTGGCCAAACCCTGATCGGCTGTGCGGGGCGGGGGCCTAGACTCGTCGCAGGCCGCCGTCGGGAGGCATTGGGCCGGGGGGGCGGGTACCAGTACACCCCCGCGAGAATGCCGAAGGCGACCCGGGGCGGGCGGTGTCCTGCCCGCACAAGCTAGGTTCAGTGAGCGGGCGGTGGTGCGTGCGGTCCTGGGTCGAGCGTGAGCTGGACCTCGATGAGGCCGGGCTGTACGACGACTCGGAGTCTGTACGGGAATGGTTCAGGTGATCGCGGCTTAGCCACGGTCCGAGTCATGGTCCGACATAGTTATGTAGTAAACATAAAATAAAAACACACGAGTCACAAACAAGTAACGGGTGTACGTATCACAGAACAAAGAGTACTCACACTAACGTGGACGGACGATACACTGAGTGTACATACACGAAGACGGTACACACGGCTGTCTCCTCGTGACCCAACGCTGAGCCGAAACTCAACGGGAGGCCAAGAGCAGGGCAGTTGCCCTGCTCTTGGCCTCCCGTTGAGAACGTATACGTTTGAAAATTCACACCTTATTCATTAGAATAAGTTGTGAATTTACGATCGCTATCTAGCTAGCTGCACTAGAAGCGGGTCGGCACAGTGGCGGGTAGGCAGGGCTACGGCGCAGCGAATACGGAGCAACGGCTCAACGTATTACGCTACGGAGCGACTGAGAACGCGCGCGCACTAACGGAGACAGGACGATCCGGTGGTCGCATAGTCCTAAGTCACATGCTTATGTTTTAAATTCGCATATGCATTCCAGTGTCAGTGCACGCTGTTGCATTCGCACCACACGCACGACGCTGTCGCACTCGCACACGCACAATGGTGTCGCACACGTCTAAACCTACAGGCCACAACCTACACCTACACCTATATCTATACCTACCAACCTACTGGGGCAGGCTGAATTTAAAATAAATGAAACAGGTAAACTGAATGCACCTGAAATATAATATTTGACAGTCAAGAGACTAATTGAACATGTGAACAGTTAGTATGGGAAAATTCAATCGTCGTTTTTAGTATTTTCCCCGCAATATGCTTAATATTTTTCAACCGTTTAAGCCTTTCCTGAACTACCACAATTATTTTGAGACCAAAATTAGACAAATCATTAAGGTGTTATCGAGTTTTAACGATACATTGGAATTGAAATCCATTTTTTTCCATTTGTATATAAAATAGAGTAGATAAGAAGAATAATATTATCAAATGTACAAACGGATCCTATAACATTTGGTGCTGTGTTGATTTATAGTCCCGTTAGCTAAGTGTGTTTTGAAGTAGGTACTTAATTTAAGTCTTACAAATAGATAAAAAAAATTAAACAAGTAATTATTTAGTGAATTAAATTAAAATATAATATCTATACTTAGGGCCTGTTTCACCATCTGATAAGTTTCAAATAGATTATTTGCATGTTTTGTCTCTGTCGCTCGATATAACGTAAAAAGCGACAAAACTTCCCAAATAGAAAGAAAGAAAGAAAGAAAGTTTTTATTTTCAGTTCACAAAAGACACAAATATAACATGACATAAAATAGGAATATATAAAAGAGAATAACAAATTGAGACATGCACCATAGTTACTGCTGTTGATAAAATAGGACAAATTGTGCCTTCATGTTACTTAGAAAATGGGTCCAGTTCGACATAAGCCACGTATGTTGTATAAAGACACGCGCATACATGACACCGGTTTTCAACTGAACCGTGAAGTGTAGTAAGCCACGAACATCATGCGACTTTCTACATAACATCGTAATATACTATATATAAATACGTATACACAAACATACACATACATATACATATAAATATACACACAAATATATATGTATATATACATACACATGTATACAAACATACATACATATATACACACACATAAACATAATACATAATATAATATGATAATAGTAGACTATACTTTAACAAACAACTCCCTTACAAACTATACACTAGATAAAAAGACCGCACAAACTGCTAGAAAACGTTACAACAACACAGCCCGACAAGACACTACTGAGTAACATTGGTAAATTTCAAATTAGACTAATAGATAAGAATCATAAATTAATTCAATTGTATGTATAATATTCATATGAATGACAGGTTACTAATAATCATACCATGTTTACGCTGTTCCTTAATGAGAAACTCTTTCAAGTGATGTCTAAACGTGCCTACCGTGTTGAGTGTACGTATCGGAGGAGGAATATTGTTCCAAATCTTCGCAGCTGCATAGCGAAAGCTGCCACGAAGTGCTTTGGTTCGATGTTGCTGTGTTGACAGTCCCTGTGAGCACTGTCTGCGCGAGTTTAGCCAACTCAACCTCTCGTATAAATAAGACGGTTCTTTATACTTTATGACACCGAACATAAGACATGCCAGATGATATTTACGCCTGGACTTCATTTTAAGCAAAGAATGTTCATTTAAAAAAGGTGTTACATGTCCTCTACTTGGAACTGAGTAGCAAAACCGAACGCAAGCGTTCTGTACTCTCTGAATAAGTTTCTCCGTTCGAGCCAGTAGACGGGGGCCATAGACTGTGTCAGAGTAGTTCAGTTTGGAAAGGACTACAGTTTCTACTAACCGTTCACGTAGCTCTTCAGATAGATAAGGCCTAATTTTATATAAGACTTTTAAGCGATAAAAACAATTTTGTACCGAATCAGCTATATGTTTTTCGAATATCAGGTGGCTGTCCATAAGTAATCCCAAGTTTCGAGCCTCATCCACTCGTTCAATAGGCTGACCAAGAACCATAATACCGATCGAGGCTGGCAAATTTTTTAAGCTGATGCTGGCCACCTAATGCTAAGTGTCTTGTCTTGGACGGGTTCAGTATTAAATTGAAAATAGCTATCCGACACTTATTAGATTCTGAAACGGGTCCTAAATATTAAGAACAAATAATTGTTTGTTTGCATTGAATAGGCTCCGAAACCACTAGCACTATTTTGATGAGATTTGGCACAGAAATAGAGTAGACGATGGGGAAGGACATGTGCTACTTTTTATCGCAGCAAAATGTACGGTACCGGCGGTATTTTGTTTTGCTCGCACGAAGTCGCGGGAATCATCTGACTGTTCATAAAAAAACCTGAACTATGTTATGTTATTGGAAATGCTTTCACGCCAGTGAGCGCCTCTGTCAAGGTATTTTCAAATATCAAAACATATAGCTACGTACTATTAAAATACTTAGTCATATATAAAGTGTATTGTCAGTAAAAATGATAATTTTAAAGATGTCTTGCTCAGTGGTTACTCCTGTAAGCTATAGTAAAATCCTAAACAAATGGGCTTCGTATTTTTTTTTTTAAATCAAAATAATCTCAAGTTTGTTACGATATACAGATAAATTTACAGATAAATTAAACCATGTTAGCTTTTTATGTCCTATTATGGCAGTATAAGCTTGTATTTGGACGAAGGCATTATGGGAAAAATCCTAGTCGCCCAAATTAATGTGTGATGGAGGATGATGCAATGACCATAAAATGTCCGCCTTGAAACAATCAAAATCGTCGTTTCGTAAAAAAATATTGGCGGAATAGACAACTGAGCCGCCATCCATCACAGTCTGTAATTCCTGCGTCCACCCTCGATAGGCTTCGAAATGACGAGCCGTCATAGGATTTATCTAAGCCAACCGAAATGGAAACTTAAAATGGTGAGGAAGAGTTTTTGAAATTTAGACCTCGTTGTCAATTTTGTAACTGAAAATTATGTAATTTGAAAGAAAAAAATGTTTCAGGCAGCGCTTGTTAACCCCCGACTAAAGCAGAGAGGTGTTATAAGTTTGACGTGTCTGTCTTAGTGCCGAGTCTGCCCGTATCGTAGCTCCCAAACGGATATTTTTTTCGTTTGAATACTGACATGATCGAGAGTTATCTCAGCTCTAATTCGTCATCATCAACTCGCTCACTACTTGACAATTCGGGGGTTGGTTAAAATTTTTAGTTCTGTTTATGGACTGAGATTCGAGCCCGCCTGGCTCCCCGTATATTCTTACTGATAAAATGTATGTCATATTGTAGTATTAGTTGTGTACAATGAACGTTTGTTTACCCGCCAGATGGTGCGGGGGGGCAATTCTCAGGTACAGGGTGCCAAAGGTACAAAAAAAATGTTCTTACTTTTATTACAGCCTTTGAAATGATTCTAACGTATATTATTTGGATATTGCAAAGTGAGTTTTCATACAATTTGTATGCAAAAAATAAAAAACTCATTAGAAATGAGATTTTCATTAGGTACCTACTTATAACATTTAAAAAAAAAAAGTTAATAGTTCGACTGAAATTAAGCTAATTACAGTGCAGTCATTTTAATAGGTAACATAGTTAGGTGACCTGCGTAAAAACATCGATTAAAGTGAATGAATCGATACGGACTTGAAACATATTATGTGAATTTTAAAAATCATCAGGCGAATCCCTGTCCCATTATTATTTTTTCTTTCGTTAATTTAAGGAACAAAATAAGACAGGTACATAATTTAACAAAAAACTTGCATTTATTCAGTTGAACTATCAGAACTGTTATTAGTATTGTCATCATCACTGCTGTCAGCACTCAGAGATATTATTCATTCATTTTCTTTTCTCACATCTCGTTCAAAATCTTGTAAAATTACTTTCTTCGTTTTCTCTACGACTTTACCCCAGTCTTCTGAAGTAACTTCTGCACACGCAGTTTGTAGCAGAGTCATCATTTTAGCAGAACTGAAGGGTGTTTATGTGGTCATGCAGCGCGGAACAATACCTACTGAAATCATATTAACACAAACTAATAATGATAATTTAGCATCTGGTTTGAATTTCCGGTAATGCCATGAATTGTTAGCCCAGTTCGATCGCCCCTGGAGCACAATGAACATTAATCCAAAACAATTATTACAGATGTTCCATCATTATAAACACCAGGCGTTTGAATATATTATTTTAACTAACATTATGTAATAAACTATGCGTTAGTGATTTCATGTTTTATATTTATTGCTGGTTTGCACGGGCTAAATTCTTTTTTTTACGCAAAGTTTGGTACTATGTTTCATCCCCTTTTTTAACCCGAAATACAATTATTTCTAAGTGGTTGTCTATTTGCACATATCTATCGAAAATAAATAAATAAACAAAAATGTATCTCAGATTATTATAAATCCATAATGTTAGTAAATACATATTGCACTTAAAAACCTATAATAGCATACTAATTTAGAAATGGTTAGGCGCTGAACTGAGACTCAACTGATTTAACATCCACTCCAATCGAATGCCTCACCCATTGAGCTAGTTCTCACAGACCGTCTGGGCGTCCGTCAAAACCCTTAGAATGCTGATGCTATTACTGCTTTTGGCAAGTTGCATCGAGGAGCGACTCTTTTTACTACTCTCTTATTGTATTCGAAAAGCATTGATCGCACGTCGGGTATAGGATAAGCCCGTATATTGCAGGTGTAAAAGAATTGGAAGTAAACCTTAAATAATATCAAAAAACAGTGCAATCCATTTGTCTACTGTATACTTGCTAATTTTAAGAGTTTTGTCAAAAAATTGTAGCAGTCTGCTTTGGATAGGAACATGAGCTACTTTTTGTCCCGTAAAAAGTAGGTACAATTTGTTTGTGGATTAATAAAGCCTTCGCCAGCTGGTTCTCCTTCATAGGAAAGCCCTAGCCTGTATAATAGGGAGGGATTTGGACGAGTGTCTTCAAAAGGTCACTTACCTTGCCACTGCAAGGGAAGCCTATAGGAATGGAGTTTTAGGAACCCCACGCCACTGGTACCTACTTATTTTGTTCTACCTAATCCGGTCGCAGGCAAAGTCTGTAAAATTAATAGGCATAGTAGAAAGGAAACATGTATAATGTGCCCTTTTAGAGACGGCACTGGCGGAAATGCGGAGCGTACAAAAGGCGGTAGGAATAGGAATCTTCGATAATGTCACTCGCAGCGACACACAGGAAACCGATTCCATCTGTTTAGAGTCCTTTTATTACTGGGAACTGAGCCTTACTCTGTTTCGTATGTTTTGATTGTCCTAATTATTGTTTTTGACTTTTGTTCTTGATAATAAGATTTTCATAATATAAATTATAGATCCGGTCCATAAGATCTGGAGCCAGTCAATTTTTAAATGTAAAACGTATTAAATAGCTAAATATATAGTTATCCATAATGCATCTGTAAAACCTTAATTACGGTACATACATAATATTTCTATGCCTATGGTTTTATATTTTACTCTGTACTTTTTTATATCTATGGACGCTTCACACCACGTCAATCTGGTCCCGTGGTAAGTTATCGAAGAACTTGTGTTACGGGTACCAGACAACGGAAATATATTTAATACTTTTTATATTATACACATAATTAAGATTCTTATTACATTATACACATATTGAATACACAGCCATGACCCAGGAACACGGAAAAACTTTTTGTTCCATCGGCGGGATTCAAACCCGCGACCGGGGCAATGGTTGAGCACCAACATGCTCAACCATTGAGCCACAGAGGTCGTCAAATCAGTCAGGTCGCCATCCGACGCATGGATCATCTTTTTTGTCAGACAATCAGGTGATCAGCCTGCATTGTCTTAACCAATCTTGGAAACAACCTTTTTTGTTGTTCCAAAGCGGGAATAGAACCCACGACGTTCGAGTCGAAAGCCAAGCTCTAACCACTAGACCACGGAGGCCGTTTTGATGTAGGTGATGGAATGTGTGTTTGTTACCATTTCACGGAATAAATACTAATAGAGTTATTATTTATCCTGAAGAAGTATATAAGGTTGTTCAAAATCCATTACGGATATTTTGGCCATACGTATTAAAATTCGAAAAAAAATAACGAAATAAAATATTACATTACGCTCTGTACCGCGCTGTTAAGGTACCTCACACGGCTGATGTATCGCCAAGATAAGCCAAGCGAAGCGCAAGGGCACTACCAGACCACGTTTTCTCGAAGCGATTCGTCGATTTTTTGAACCCTCATAACTTGGCTTTGGATAATACCAGATAATTATAAATTAGCTACTGGGAACATATCCTGAAATTTTCAGGATATGTTCCCAGTAGCGGACTTATTAAACATGTAATGTTTTGATTGATAGGTATTATACTTTAGATTTATTGATATCTAAAAACCCCTGAAATCGTCACTGACTCTACTTCCGAATGTCCTAGAAAGCTGAAATTCGGTACGTTTATCCTCCAAACCCTTAACTAGGGTATGAAAGTTAAGACTCTTCAAAAGCGCCATCTATCGCGTATATTAAGAACTATGTTAGTATGTCGTCGTTCGTCGGTTGGATTGGAAACTAATTGACGTAATATTGAAACAACTATTTCCCGAGTCTTCTGCAGTAATTTCAACGGGAAATTAAACATTAAGGTCACATTCTAGCTATTAAACGGAAGTCTCTTATAAACTTTTATCCTCCAACCCCCGAAACTAGGGGATGGAAGATCGTATGAGAATTCCACAAATTTTGACGCTAGAGGTCTGAAAATCGTTGTAGGGATCCGATAATAACGATAAAATGTAGTAATTTATCCATGTAACCTTTTATTGACAACAAAAACACAATAAGTATTTTTAAACATTATCGACATATTTTAATGTAGGTACATCATATCAAATAGTAGTGTACGAACGTCCCTTTAATAATTAGAATGTTTCCTTTATATTTACTTTTCCGTTTAAATTACTAAATAATACTCGGGAAATAATTATTTCACTATTAGGTCAAGTAGTATCCAATCCAATCGATGAATACTGACATGACTAACATAGTTCTATACGCGATAGATGGCGCTTTAGATAAGACTAAAAAAATATTATGATTTATTATCAAATATCATTTAATTCATTGAAGTTAATAATAATGTCAAAAGGATACACGTTATATTAGGTCTTTAGTCATTAGGTAGGCTTTACCTATGAAATTTCCGTTTTGTATGAAAAAATTTAAACATGAAAACGCAAAATTAAAAATTTTTTTCATGTATTTTTTAATAATCGAAGTAATCACCCATGCAATCAATCCATCTTTGCCAACGCAGTGGCAGTTTATTGATGCCCTTCTTAAAGAAATCAGCTGGACGGGAGGCAACAAATTCTTCAAAGGCATTTTGTACTGCCTCTCGGGTATTGAATTTTTTTCCCGCCAAGAAGTTATCCAAATTCTGAAAAAAGTAGTAGTCTGTAGGCGCAAGGTCTGGTGAGTAGGGTGGATGACGGAGAGCTTCCAACCCCAGTTCTTACAACTTGGAGACCGTCTGCTGTGCAGTATGAGGACGCGCGTTGTCTTGCAGGAGCAGCGGAGACGAGCGATTGACCAATGCTGGTTGGAGATGTGCCAGCTTCTCCATCATTGTGTTCAGTTCTTCACAGTACACATCTGCAGTAATGCTCACCCCGTTTGGTAAGAAGCTGTGATCACACCGGCGCTAGACCACCAAACAGTGACCATCACTTTTCTAGGGCTAAGTTTTCGTTTAGGGCATTGTTTAGGTGCTGAACCAGGATCCAACCATCCAATCCAACTTGCTGAGCGCTTGCGGTTATCAAACAGAATCCATTTTTCATCACAATAATAGGTAACAATGCGGTTCAAAATTCCTTAAATTTTTTTGTCTGTTTAGCAGAGCAAGGCACGTCTCGCGTACATCGCGCTGGCGATCATTGAGTTCATGGGGCACCCATTTGTCAAGCGTTTTAACCTTGCCAATTTGACGCAAATGGACCAATATTGATTTGACGCTAACATCGAAAGCTGCTGCTAATTCAGCTGTATATTGTGTATCATCGGCTTCCACAATCGCCTTTAATTCGTCATTGTCGACCAAAGTCTTCGAACGACCGCGAAGTTAATTTTTCAGGTCGAAATTTCCAGAACGGAAGCGAGCAAACAGGTGGTGCGTTGGTTTGTAGTATTAGCTCCGTAAACGTCGTTGATGTTGCGTGCCGCTTGTGCCGCGTTGCTGCCACGACGGTACTCATATTCCATAATTACTCGAATTTTTAACGTATCCATGATGACGAAAAAGATTGAAAAACGATGAAAATGTAACACTAATCAATAAACAAATGACTACTTTTGGAAAAAGAATTCCATGTGTTTAAAATAAAATTAATTTGAAATTAGAATTCTTAGCCAAATAAAAATTATTTTGATTTGAAATGGCCAGTACTGTAGAACAGCAATTTCATAGGTAAAGGCCTATTATTATTAGGCCATAAAAGAGTAATATACTTTTTAGTTTTTAGGCTTTGTAAATAAAAAGAGTTTTAAATAAACAACTTAAAACTAAATCCACTTGGGATTGGAAGCGAAGTAGCTTCTAGAGAAAAATAACATCTAGTCAAAAGCGCCATCCAGGCAAATACTTGTACTTAGCTAATAAACAATATCAATAATTATATTGTGTATTTAAGTAATGCTTAATGCTACCGATAGCTGTCAGTGTTTGGACGCTGTATCACGCTTATGCTTGCCTTCAATAGATTAGGTACTTATGAAATCATAGATTCTGTAAATATATTTTTTTCACTAAAAGATTCGGATAATATTAATAGATACCTGAGAGACCGAGCTTGGCTCGGAGTTATATTATTATTACGGACAAAAAATATAAATAAATTTTTATTTTTATGAAATGAACCAGGAAACGACAGACGGATCGCGTGATGATATGCGATTATCGCCGCCTATGGACACTCGCAACACCAGAAGAATTACACTTGTTACTCCTCTGGTGTTGCGACTTGCGTTCCAAGTTCTTAAAATCCCCAATACCCCTTGGGCATCCGGTAACTTTACTCACTCAGCGAAATAATATGCAAGCATTATTTCACGCTAGTTTTCTGTGAGGCCGCGGTATTTACCCAGTCGAGCCGACTCATTCATGTCGAAGCGTGGCTCTCCCACATTTAAATATTAAAAAAATCATCTAACCGGGATTCAAACCCTCGACCATTTTGCCAACAACGCAAAGTCTGATACTTAGTAGCTGAAATACTGGAAGCCGTTTCCGAGATTCTCAATGTTATAATATTGTATATTATAACATATTGACAGGATTTGCTCATTTAAAGTAAAAGATATTAAAAATTTGTATTCTTATGTAATACGTTGTATATGATAGGTAGTGAGTGATATTATTGTTCCAGTGTAATGTGTATGAAAATACCGTTAAACTATTGTTCATTATGATAAGAGGGGGAAACGTGAAACCGCAGCTGGGTCACCTGATGAAAAGCGACTTGCCTTGCCCATGAATACCCGTGACACCATAGGAGTTGAAATTGCGTTGTCGGCCTTTAGTATACTAGTACCTCATGCTTCTTTTCTACGTCACATCACATTTTAGTATACATATACGAGTACTAAACTGTTATTCTACATCCATTAAATAATACAGTATCATATCTATCATTATATAATTGATATCTATCGGCTACATAGCCGATAGATATCAATTATCGATATATTATGTCCTGCTGAATCATGCTACCGTTTTATCATTAGATGTATGGGCAAATTTTACTTAACAGATCAAATAATTTATTGGGGCAACTACGTTCGCTTGTGGGCGGGATTATGTAGCACTCTCTACAGTGACTAGTTTGTAAGGTGTTCCCCATATAAATATTGACTCTAGTAGTATTAAAGCACAATAGTCAGCTATAGTCGTCGCTTATTGTAAATAGAAAGCCAACAAAGAAAAAAGGCAAAGATAAGAAAGTGGGCAGTAAAAAGGCGCCTGCCTGTGTTGTGCAAGTACTAACTTGCACAACACCGGCGTACAACCTTTTACAAACCTTTTTTAACATTTTTACCCTAAAAAGAGAAATAAAATAAAAATATTGTCATAACAACTTCCAAGTGATGCCAAGATCGCACTATCAAAAAGTTATCAGACCTCATGTAAAACAAAGCTTCTGACTCTACACGTCTTAACTCTACAAGCCTAACTTTACCTTAGTCAAGTTATGTGACTTGGCCGTTTCGTTACTACAATAATAGTATAGTAGAAAAACAGTCAGTAAATTTTCACATTACGACCAAGCGAATGTAACGAAATGGCCAGGCCACATAACTTAACTAAGGTGTAGAGTTTTGAAGTTAGGCTTGTAGAGTTTACATGAAAATGTTTTTGTTAGGAATACTTTTATTTCGGCAAAGTCTTCGTTCTCTCTTTAAATCACCTGTTTCTGTGAGTCCTCAGCGCTTTAGAGAGTGCAATTTAATTTTATTTAGTTTATTTTTCGAAATTGTTAATTACTTTTCACCCTAAACGTCATGACATAAGCAGTAGATCATATGACCAAAACATCCATAATAGGGATATTGCATAGTGTGGAATATCACATTTTTATAAATTAATTTTTTAAATTGTTGATTAAAGATACATAAATCTAAAAGAAATACGTATATAAGTTGACGTGATTAAAATATATAAGCAAAAAAAAAAATTGCCCATCTCATTCTCGCGAAACGATTTGTTACGTCACAAGTTGTACTCGCCATACATTTTGTAATGACAAATGTATGGCGGGTGCAACTCCTGACGTCATAGGCTGACATATCGCTCTCTTTCATATTGTAAATTCAAATTGTTTGTATCTTTGTTATTTTATAAGATATACGAAAATGGGCTATAGATTGTTTATTAACATGTTGTCTAACATCCTAAAATGTTGCCTAAAAAAAATTTTTTTAGGCGACATGCCTTTATAGTTCCAGCGGTAAACACATTTCCTTTTTGCGTGAACGAAATCGCGGTAAGCATGTAGTAAAGGGAGAAATGGGAATTAGGATTCATTCATTTTACAATCACGAGGAAAGCGCCATTCAAAGGCAGTACGTAGGTAAAGCGTTGGGTAGTTAGGTGGGTATCTGGTGTTAAATGGTTAGTGAAGTTAGTGTTTGATATTCCTCACTCGATCCGGAATGCCAAACACAATCGAGTGAAAAGCTTTATCTGATAAGCTTGTTTTATACTGTTAATTAAAACCCTAAGGGTCAGGTCACACCGTAGCGAAACGATACGTGACATAGCGCTGCATTTTTAAGATAGCTATTGAAAATTGAACTTTATTCATTAAAAACTTAGGACTTTTCATCCGATATTGGATGATTTACACAGTATTCTCCGAGCGAAGTAGCCACTCTTGAAATACTGTACTGCCTGGGACAGTTAATTTTTAAATGTCGTATGGTTGCCCAAGCACATACGGCATTCTTACAACACAGTCAGCCAGTTCAGAGGAATGACTGGTCAATACATCTGGGGCTAACCATTTGCGGGTTTCCTCACGATGTGTTCCTTCACCGTTAGAGCGTCCGTATGAACTTGAGATCTGAAAAAATCTCATTGGTACACGTCACAACCTGGGAATCGAACCTGCACTTCGATTTATTGTAAGTTTAAAACTTAAAAAACTTTTACTTTTAAACTCACGTTTTATTGTAAGAGTTCGATTGTCAAATTGCACCGCGCTGCACAGCGCATGCGCAGTGTATGACTTATTATATATGAGATGCGTGTATCTTTTTGTGTAGTGGATAGTTCAATTTTGAATAGCTATCTTAAAAATGCAGCATCGCGTGGCGTCACGTATCGTCGCAGTGTGAATTGACCATTAGAGGCAAATGAAAGGTAGAAATATATATGTATTTAAATACTTCGGACACATAGCCAGAAAAGAAGGATATAATCTTGAAAAACTAATGGCAACTAGCAAAATATATGGGGAAAAGACCGCGAGGCTGCAACCCGATGCGTTGGTCTGACTAAATCCGAACCACACTCGAGTCCACCGTCTACGATGCTCTTCGAGTAACCGAAAACAGGAAAAACTGGCGCACCATCGTAAGAAAGAAGGTCATGGAAGGGCGAGGTCACGACTTTCAGACATGAGGAGCACGACTGAAGGAGTATAGAGTTTGTACTCGAAGCCCTATTCTGATGCTAGAGTTACACTCTTTCAAGTACGCAATCCTTTATTTTCCGGTGCCCCACGACTCACGAACCTCCCCAGCCTGGTGGATCTTTGTTAGCCAAGCATGCCTAGCTTGTGTGGACTGTGGGCACCATAAGATCCCATGTTGCTTTCTATACATCCAACAAGGGTGAATTTTTTTCCGTTTCGTATGGAAAAATTTCATGTGCGAGTCCGACTCGCACCTGGCTGGTTTTTACTACTATCATAAAGTATATATTTAGTTTTACACCATGAATTTTGAAAATATCTCTGATTGTTACACCTGCTTAAATAACATTAATTAAACTGATTGTACTGATGTTATTTACACAAAGTCTTTGCTTTCTCTATCAAATCAGCTAAAAATAAAATTAAAATAAATTAATGATAATGCTTTTTATCGTAAATATAACATAATATAATATAATATTATGTACTTCCTTTCTTAATTATGTAAGAAGTTTATAAATGTCAAATACAAATCTAGAAAATCCCGGTTTACCTAATACCTTTGAGCACTTAAATTACAAACATAATGACTTATTTAAGTATTTTAATACATTGAAAACTTTAATCTGCTTTGGATTATAATAACAAACAAATCATGATAAAGTTTTGCTCATGGCCTTTTTGTTTTCAGTATAATTAACTCTTTAACTCTGCTTCCTCAGGAACTACGCTAAAAGGAAGTTTTTGTTGGCTTTGAATAAGATAATTTAAATTGTTACACGCTAGACTCGCAGTTGATGAAACTAAATTTTGTCGCAATGGAATTTTTATCCTATGTTCAAAATATAACCTTGTAATAATCCTTACTGCTAGGTCACAGGTCTTCTATACGAATATTATAAAAACTATAAGGTTTCCTTGAGTATTACGGAACCCTAAAAAGGGAATGGTTTGTTTGTTTGCTTGCATTGAATAGGCTCCGAAACAACTGGACCTATTTTTATGAATTTTGTCAAATATATAGGATCAGACCACGGGGAAGGACATAGGCTACTTTTAGTCGTAACCAAAGGTACGGCTCCCGCAAGATTTATTTTCTTTAGCACGTACGAAATCGAGGGCAACATCTAGTCTTAAATAAGAGGATATTATGCTGTAATGCACTACGATATCTTACAGCTGGTTAGAACATAGCGATTCAGGGACCTTTGATGATTGCTAGTCTTCACAGACATGCAGATATTTACCTTACGATCCTCACGATATTTTCCTTCACAATATGAGTCAGTCTTGTAGTATATAGTAAAAAATAATTGTTATCTTTTACTTTTGTAAACAAAAATATGTTTTCAATATGTTACATGATCCTTTTATCCTCAAGTAAATCGTAAAACAAAAACAATTCCAAACAACTTTGGAGCATACTCACGTTTTATTGAGTTCAGGATTGTTATACTTGCAGTTGTTTGTCTTTAATGTACTTAGGAAATAGGCTTGTTGTCTTGAATTTTACCTCGAACTATCGCATCAAAAAATTTAATTTTTAACTTGAATATCAAAGAGACTATAGCAATTTGTAGTGACAAATGTAAATAAATATTTACAACAGTAATAATTAATTACTTGTCTAAATACAGGAGGAGCGGGACACTTGATCCTAAAGGGAGACTAGGTACACGCTATTTACAGAGCATCTATAGGCTACTTTTAAGGCTCCCACTGACGAGAGGACGATCGTTTCAGTTAGAACTGACGTCAGTACGGCCTGAACGGATTCGAGCACATGCACGGAGAAAATCGCATTCGACCGAACTGACGTCAGTTCGTCTCTAGATTATGAACGCCTAGATAGTATTCAAACAAACGCATCGTACAAAGTGAAGCAAGCAACAGATAGATGTTGGCGTAAGAATTACATACCGACACGCACACAAATAAAACTTTAAAGTTGTGGAGTGTGTACTCTTAAAATTGGAATTATTGCATTTGTTTTTCTTAATATCGTGAGACGTAAAAATACAACTTATATTTAATTTTAAACCATCTAAACACAATTTGTGAACTTAATTTATATTAAACTGGTATTAGGGAATATATTAAGGATTATCTTAATACGGGCAATACTTTAAATTCATAATTTAAAAAATCAGAAAATATTATAAAACTTTGTCTTAGTTGCAACTATTAGTTAGCAATGAAATTTTTTAAATATATTTATTTTTACTAGTAACACTTTCACAATTCACAATAGGGCAGCAAGATGGCGGTATACTATGATTTTATTTAAAAATGTTTTAAATATTTGACTTAATACATGTCAAATTGTTCGGACATAACATTTCATACTCACATATGAAATGTTATGTCCGAAGCTTTTTTATTATTTTCCGATGCATTGTGACACCCAATAACGACACAAACTGTCATAATGTTTTTAACAGTCTGAGATGTATGCACTAGCGCTTGACCTTGACAACTGACGGGTCGTTCGAACAAACTGAGCGGATATGGCTCAGTATGATTTACTTCACTTTTCATGCGCGTAATAATAGGCGTTTTAATCTAAGGTTCGGCCTGAACGGATTCGAGCACATACACGGGAAATTGATGCGAGCTTCAGTCGTGTTTTTAGGGTTCCGTAATACTTAAGGAACCCTTATA
Source organism: Phengaris arion (assembly GCA_963565745.1). Lineage (NCBI taxonomy): Eukaryota > Metazoa > Arthropoda > Insecta > Lepidoptera > Lycaenidae > Phengaris > Phengaris arion. Next base: position 12,348,431 of record OY751445.1, on the reverse strand, counting down.
ATTTCACTCTGCCCGTCCGTCTGACAGACAGACAGAGCTTCTGTAATAACTTTATGACAATAACTTTTGTAGTAATTCAAAGAAAACCTATTGCGCGTTGATAGTAACGGAACCCTCCTTAGACATGTCGTGACATGCTCTTGGTCAGTTTAGGCTATTATATTATTTATTAATTGTATTTTGTTGCAATTAATAAATAATATAATAAACGCTATCGACGAAACCGAATTATTGTGTCATACATTTTTCCAGTAATATGTTATAGAAATCATTTCTCTTTGTTGTATAGTAATAGTCTTTAGATTTTATCAACCATAGAGGCTCTAAAGTTTTAAATACTTCAATTAACTTTAATCTTTAGAGCACGTGCAATTTTTAGGGTTCCGTACCCAAAGGGTAAAAACGGGACCCTATAACTGAGACTTTGCTGTTCGTCCGTCTGTCGCCAGGGGCTGTATCTTAACCTTCTTATACCATGATAGCTCGACAGTTAAAATTTTCACACATGTATGGTGTAGGTATTTCTATTGCCGTTATAACAACAAATACTAAAAAGAGAATAAAATAAAAATTTGAGGCTCATACAACAAACGTGATTTTTTCCGTTTTGTACGGAACCCCTCTTGCCGACTCGCACTTGACCGGTTTTATTTTACACTCGAATTTTATTACCATTCAGTCCAATTTTATTGCCGTTCAGTCCATCCGTACAGGTCAGAAGTAATGTTGCCAACTTAGTTGTTGTACAAAGTTTTACTACTTTTTGTATTTTATGAGGGACATTCGTAGGAATTTAGTTGTTAGTAGTGGTTTTATAGAAAATAGCTAGACAGTAATCATAATATACAAAATGGCCTGCTTCTATGTACTATTATGATAAGGTGTCTACTATTATGATAGTACATAGTAGCACGCGTCCGTAAGTCGCTTAAAACTACCGATTTAATTTCTATATACGTAATATTTCCTACTATATTTTTAATTTAACGGTTAAATATTAAAACAGAAAATGTATGTTTGTTTGTAAACACAAATTCCTAAGTTTAGTAGCTTTTTATAGTTATCGGTACTCTTTTAGTAGTTTTTAGTAGAAAACGACGCGAGCTTAGTAGTTTCGCAAAAACAGGGTTGGCAACACTAGAACGAATCGCTTCAGTCCATACGGTCGACTGATGCGATCTCGAAATTGTACAAAGACGATACGATTTTGCATCCGTTCAGGCCGTACTGAAGGAACACCGGACCGTGTATGGGGCCCCTTACAGTTTAAGATACCAAATTTAGAAAGATTACAAATTTTTCCAAGTGAGTAGAATCATCACAATATATGAAAATTTTTTATGGTAGATGATAGATGATTTTTGTTGCAATCAACTTGTATTTTATAAGTTTTCATTCTGACTGAATAGTTATTTCGAAACTATATTTTAGATGTGTGTTATGTATGAACATAAAACGAACCTTATCTATGTGTCTTTCGATTCATTTAAATAAAAGTTTTAATCTTAATAATAAACTAAAGCTTTAGCCCGCGGCTTTGCTCGCGTGGAATGTGTCCTTGGAGAAAAAACTTCTTCAGCAAATAACTCTACTCACTGCAATATACGAGTACATCTGTAGGTATACAATAATGAAAAAGGTTTTTAGGTTCGTACCCAATGGGTAAAAACGGGACCCTATCAACTCGATGCGACGTGCGAGACCGCTTGATATAATATATTTTTCGCGGTTGAATATAATTTTTACAATATCTTCTAAATATAAGATATTCATTTAAACTGTAAACTGTAAATGTGTTACTATAATGTGTATAATTTGATAAGGATGATACTGTGTACGCCACCGGCCCTAAACCCCTTCCCCCCATTCCCCCCCCCCCTGGCCGCCCGGTCCAACCGCAATGTCCCTGCATTTAAAATCTGTAGTAATATCTTCGAAATTATTCATTTAAATTACATGCTGTATAGGGCCATATTGATATATATTAAATGCACAATGTATTTAAGGTACTTCATTTGATAAGTATTAACGCTGTATTGCTTATAATCGCTTCGTAAATAAGCCATTATTTCTCGTAAAAAGTAAAGGATAAAAAATGGTTATTGTGGATTATCCCTAAGAGATAGACATATACCATTGCGGACTTTTTTGTAGACCTTTTTAAGGTGTATAATACTGTAGTACATTATTTTGATTTATCTCGTAGGGTTCAGCCAGCGTTTGCAATGTAAGCGCAAAAAATGTGTTTATTTACGATATTAGAAACATCTAAAATTATCCGTGTTTCTCTACTATATTAACATGTTATATACATATAAACCTTTCTCTTGAATCGCTCTATCTATTAAAAAACCCGCATCAAAATCAGTTGCGTAGTTTTAAAGATCTAAGCATACATAGGGACAGATAGAACAAACGACTATATTTTATACTATGTAGAGATTTGCTTTATAGCATAAAACTACTCCCGGGTATATTGTTGTATGTTACACATTACGTCAGCTGTATAGCTACATATATACTGCTCTAAGCATGTCGGTGACGCGAACCCATAAGAATTTCCCCTACCAAAAAGTGCCCAACGCGGCTAAAGAACTTTTCACTTCAATTTATTGATGATACTAATGATGTAACGTAGTTATATTCCCTTTCAATAAAATCGATTATTTCGGCGTTACTCGCGTCATCTATGATTTGTATAATTAATTATTTAGTCATTTTTCGAGGCTTAAAGCGCCATCTATCGGCGCACGTCCTTACTAAAACGGCGTCAGCCTTGCTATAATACTTAAATTCGTAGATCGATTTTTCCGTCTTAAATCTTAAAAAATACTAATTTAATTTTGAATAATAATGAAAATACAGTAAATTTCTAATATAATATTACATAATATATTGATTATTGATATAATATCTTCTTATTTTGATTTCTGGATTTCTTATCTTTACGCTTTAGTTTATAGTTGTCAAAAGTTTAAAAAAGAGGAAGGAAGGGTATATATATGGTACTTCTTCGAATGACATTTCCTTTTTGAATAAAATTTTCTATACTCAAGATGTAGTCGTTATAATAATTATATTTTAACCCCGTGTTCCACGGTGAGTATTTTAAGTATCTGTGTTGTGAATATTTAGAAAATTACGCTTGTATTAAAATGCATTATTCTTTCATGTAAACTATCATCTTGGTAAATTAGTTGTCAATTATTTGATTAGCCATACCACGTGCTCAATTTGTAGTTTCATCTTTCCAATCTAGCACTATTAAAATGTTAGGATGTTTGTATCATATTGGTTGTCCTTAATATTATCTTATCTTTTTTTATTTTGCCTACCTTCTTTGTAATGGTCACACAGCCCGTGATATTTTATCGTTGGGGTTAAGATCACACAGGCTGTAGGACCGGACCCCTACCGACACGTTATTGTGAATATTTCAGGGAACTTGATTTGGGGCACAAACTCCGCCAACTACAGCACTCGAGGTACCGTCTAAAAAGGACTTATACTAGCTGGAGTTCTGAGTGCTGATAGACATTGGACGGGGATTTATTTTTTTGAGACGATCTATCTACGACGAACGGACGCAGCGGTGATGGAGAAGCTTCCAGAAGTTGGAGCTCTATCTCGCATCCGCCACGTGCTAGACACCTGGATTCTAAGCTAAGTGCCCACGTGGTTTAAAGCCCACCACCTTGACCAGACCGTACGGCCTTCTGCCCACGACCCTCTTTTTTCTGTTAATATATTTACTGTCACGGAGAATCTTTTTTTTTATTTTTAATTTCACCCGTAACAATGATATAATAAGACACTTGGTACCATTCCCTGTCTTTAGTTTTAGTAGGTAAATCACATATTCTTCTAGCTTTTTCCACGTATTCCAGTGCCAATTTTTTTAAAGTAGAACCTTTATGAAGGAAAGGGGGTCAATTAGTATCCCCAGTTTCCTCTACCCTGTCTAGGTACCCACTACGTGCATGTTTCCTCACATTTTTAATTATTAATCTCTGCTAGGCAGAAATGTAAATAGACCGGAATTTTACGGAGAATGTATGCGCAGGATAATCACATTAACATATTTAAATCATAATGCCGCGCCCCACCACCATGTAGCCTCTCTTTAATTCCCGGCTTATTATTCTAACCTTACGTTTGTACGGAAGTAATCTTACTTGACTTAGTTAACAAAAAATATTTAGGTAAATCACCTTTTAAAACTTGAATAAAGATACCTTCTATACCTTGGTCTCATTGCCAACACCAGGCCAGAATTTTAGCATTCAGTGGCAGTGTTGACTCACTGGTAATTTAACTGATTTAAAAAAAATCATAATACAGTAGGTATTATCTGTTGGCGTGATGACCAGGTCCTAATCACGCCACGGTCTTTTCATCAATCGGTTGAAACGGTCTTACTTAAGGACGCGGCGTTGGAAGTTTCTTAGTAAGCAGCAACATTTCATGTGTATCAACTCTCCTATGCCTTTTTGATTTCGTGAATTGATACAGAAGTTTATCACAAGGTGAAATGTCTGATGATACCAATATTCAAAGATTTCTAAACTAAAGATAGGCTATGAAGTACATTTGACATATTATACAAGAAAAATTTACGCCATCTTGGTTTTCACCGTACTTCAATTGTCAGCCATCTAGATTTTACCATACCTCAAATATCAAAATGGCCCCAAAATCTCCAAAAGCACGGCCATTTAAGTGGGGAAAGTTTTCACCTCAACATGCCTCGTCTATAACATACGTCATACGTCAATTCACCGACTGATGTAATCTTTTGTCACATTGTATACTAACTATGTGAATCGCAGAATTTGAGAGAGAAAAAAATATTTTTTCCACATAAAGCTGTAGTAATCGGAAGTTGTTTGAAGAATCGCGTGATTCACCTCAGTAACAAGTGTCACAATTTTCGACTCACTTTATCTATCTACCAGAATGTTTTGTTATGAGACGCCGCGCTAATGGGAATTTGTCTATTCACATTTAAGTATTCTATACTACTTATGTAATACTAGCTGGTGCCCGCAACTTTGCGTAGAACTAACGGAAACGGAACCCTAATATTTTAAACGGAACCATAAGATAAAGCCTAAGTTACTTCTCTTAACATCAGCTATCTGCCATTGAAAGTCCTGTGAAAATTCGGTCTAGCCGTTTTAGAGATTAGCCGGAACAAACAGACAGACAGACGGTCTAAGAAAATAAAAAAAAAGATTTTATAATAATAATAAATAAATAAAATGGCATAATTTTTTTTCAGACAATACGTAGTCCATACGGATTAATTTTAATGTAAATACCGTATACTTTAATTAAAAATTACAAACAGACACTTCAATTTTATTCATATATAATATAGAGAGTTAATAGATATTTATGTGTACTTTTTACTTTTATTTATGTATACTTAAGCAGATTTAATGCCATAATGCATTTTCTACGTAATTTCCTTACATAGTATTGATTTATTACGCACTTAATTACTCAACTCTCAAGAAAAATATCAAGTCCAAAGATTGTTCAAAGCTTTATTCATATTTTTTGCAATATCGTTTATAATTATTTGCGTTTTGAAAGGAAGGAGCGAGAATTAATAATGCAAATGGCCGCCTAACACTCTTTTAGTACTTCATATTTAATAATTTTATCCTTGAATATTTTATCTGTAATTAGCTTTATAAAACGTAGAATTATGGTGATAACAAGGTAATTAGTAGCGGGCAAAAATTCGGATGGAAATTGCGGCAAATTAATTATTTTAGTCTCGAGATGTTTGACCCGGATTTCATTGCCTGTCTTCACTAGTTTACAATTAGTAAAATTATAATTCAAGCCCAATGTTCGGGGAACACAAACGCGAATTTCAGAGAAATTTCAATATTTTCGCATAAGAACAACCAAAACAATGTAAATTACGTGAAGCAGTTGGAATAGTGTGATATTATTTTATCGTTATACGGTTACCCGGTCTCTTGCTATCTCGAGGTAGATAGCCATCTATCTATTTCACGCAAACCGTGTATATTTTGAGATGAAAAGTTACTAGTATGTTAACTAAGGCTTATAGGTGATGTGCGCAAATTTTATATTATAATATATATATTATAATAACATCATCCATACTATTATATAGTATGGATGATGTTATTAAGAATTAGGTACAAGATTATTATTATGTACAAGATTTTTTATTCATATTTAGAATAATATTTTTAGTTTAGATTGGCATAAACATTTAATGTTGAAAACACAATTAAATAATTAATGAAATATATTTAAAAAATTTGAGCGAGCTCACGATAGTGAATTATATCTACGAACACTCTCGATCATGTCAGCTTTCAAACAAAACAAAAAAACTACATCAAAATTGATTCATCCGTTTGGGAGCTACAATGCTACGGACAGACACACACACAGACAGACACTTCAAACTCATAATACCCCTCTCTTTTCATCGAGGGTTCAAAATAGCTTTTTTACAAGCAAATAATAATAATTAGGTACCTACGTAGCAAACAAAACGCCATTTCTACTGAATTTCAACTGAATATTCTAGTTGTTCCTTTTAATAGATATGTCAGTTTAAGTACTAGCGGAATTAAGTAACCTTACTCCATTTTAAAATCAGTAAACGGGGAAATTTCACGTAGGAATTTCTAGAGTGCAATAAAGTGACTTTAGTGTTACTAGATCGACCATAATTTCGGAACGATAGGGACATTCTCACGTTGGTGTGTGTGTCTCTTATTTAGTGAATTTTATAAATAATTTATTTTTATTGCTGTAAGCCGAATATCAACAAACTAATCGTCTTGACACATGCACTACATGAACTTTTACAAATGCGTTGCTGGCATATAACCTTACGCTACAATATGTGGGTCGTAAAGTCGTATAGGATATTCAATACCTTCTAGGTTTCTACCTAGTGTTAGTAGCAGCTAGTAGACATAAAAACCATAAACCTCATAACTAGTACACTACAAAGTAATATTATCTATACTAATATTATAAGGAGGAAAAGTTTGTTTGTTTGCATTGAATAGGTTCCGAAACTACAGGATTTTGATGAAATTTGGCAGAAATATAGAAAAGACCACCGGGAAGGACATAGGCTACATTTTATGGCGGAAAATATACGGTGTCCGCAAAATTAACTTTTGCACGCTCGTAGTCGTAGGCAACATCTAGATATTGATATAAGATTCATAGTTCAATTTAAATATTTAATTACGGTATGAAATTCAGGTGAAAATCAACAAAAGGAAATAACTCATAAATAGACAAGAACAGTACTGAGGTATCATTGCGATTGGCAGTCAGCTTTGCAGAATATTAAGCGAAGAAACGCTAGTACTCATTAGTTCATTTTATTTCGCTCAGATAGGTAAGCGCTTTGTCCGCCTTTGTTGTTCTTATTTCCACTATGTTCCTTTTATTTCCAGCGGTCTTTATTTTAAAGTCTTTAAGATACAACTTTTAATTATATTACCGATCGGAACTTTTTAATTTAGTGACTAAAATTTTTGTGTTCATAAAAATGAATTAATTAGAAACGGTTACACGTCGTCGTCGGTACCGCCTGAAGACGTCCATTGCAGCATGTGCAATGTAACCAACAGTATGAAATCTGTTGGTTACATAACCAATAGTTTTCCAATGCGACCGGACGCTCAAGAAATATGTGGACAAACGACCTGGTGAAGGTAACCTGGGTCGTGTCACGTTTGTCCAGGTATTTTTTTATTAAAATGTTGTCCTAATAATAGCAAATATATTGTCACCGTACACACGTAGGTGCGCCGCGCAGAGACAGAACTTATTTACATATCGCGCAGTTAAACCCAACTAAACGTCGATAACCGTAATATTGTTCGAAATTTCAAGTACGAAATTATCAATTGGGTGGGAAGTTTCTCTAATATACTAAATATATTAATATTATGATAATGGGGAAAGATTTGTTTATTTGTTTGTTAGTGTTTTTGTTCGCATTGAAGAGCCTCCAAAACTACTGGGCCGATTTTGATGAAATTTTTCGCAATCACAAAGTAGACCACGGGGATGGACAAAGGCTACATGTTGTCGCGGCAAAATGGACGGTTTCAGTGAGATTTCTCGGGAGATCTGTCGTATTCACGGGCAACATCTAGTGTTCCATAATTTTGTTGCACAAGGCAGCCTGTGTGTTTGTTACATTATACAATATGCATATTATGTATATAAAAACTCCGACCCGACTAAATAAATATTATAATATTCTACCCGGGCTATTATCGCGAATCTTTTGACACCGCATTCATTTATAATACGCCAGTAATTCAGGCGTTACGGTGGATCAAACATTCATACGTGTAAATATGTATATTTGCATGTATGTTTGTTCTATATTTGGTAGTATATGTTCCATATGTACATATGGAACATAACAAACTTTTGGCTTCACCGAACTCGGCGAGTAATAAAAAGTCTCTTTCTAACCAGAACTTTCTATATTAAATTTATTGAACTAAACGATGTATTGGAACTTGAAATATGGATCTCACATCCATATTTCACTATCTCTTAATAATTGCGGTGTAAATACAGCGATAACCTTGCTGTATATTTGTATTTTTAATAATAATGTATATATTATTATTATTATTATCATTATTATTATTATTATTATTATCATTATCATTATTATTATTATTATTATTATTATTATTATTATTATTATTATTATTATATCACGCTTTCTCACCACGTCCGCGTCAATCTGGTCCTATAATAATCATCCGAAGAACTTGTATCACAGGTACCAGACAACGGAAGTACATTTTATACTTTTATACTATACAAATATACCCAATATATTAATGAATATTTTACAACGAACACAGAAAACGTTTTTATTTTCCTTTGGCGGGATACGAATACTTATACTTGCTACCTTCGGCTTATGCGCCGACGCGCTAACCACTGAGCTCCAGAGGTCGTCAAATGCATGTTACAATTTACTAAGTATTTAGCTTGAAAATTTTGCCCACTTGCGCAGATCTTAAAGTTAACCCTGAGTTGAATATCATGTTATCTCTCTTGTTCTTTGTATTTATGAAAGGAAAGACATGATATTTTAACCCAGAGCTAACTTTAACCCAGATCTGCGCAACCGGGCCTTAGTCGATAGTATTCATAACATTTAATATCTAATGCAAAATGATAACCCTGCAGTTGATGCAGTATTTAAATTCGTTATAATACCGCGACTACCAAGTACCAACTAAAACCACAAATTTTCAACTACAAATTTAATATTTACTTAACTAACTAACTAGCTAACTGGAGTTTATCGCTTAACTATATGTACACATAAAATAACTTAATTTAAGATAACTTCTTTGTACAGTCACAAACACAATATATTATAAACTAGCATTAATTGCCCGCGGCTTCGCCCTCGTGAAATTATGTTTTAAAAATTCATCCCCTATTTTGCCCAAACTAGGGACTGAATTTTAGAAGTCATTATTTTTTCCGTACTCAATTCATACGAAATATCATGCGTATATGTCCAAGGAATAAAAAGGTTCATACAAACTTTTATCAGCTATTTTAACTCCTTGGGGGTTGAATTTTGAAAAATCCTTCCTTTGCCTCGTCATATGAGAAATACGTGTGCATAATTTAAAATTTCTAGCCTTAAGGGTTTGGCCTGTGCGTTGATACATCAGTCAATCAGCTTTGCTTTTTATATAGATGTTTTTCCAGTCACTGTCCAAACTTTCAGGAGTATAAGCAACTCTTGAATATAAGCAACTTTTACTATGTGATCAACTTTCCTACTTGAAAAAAAAAGTCAGCTGTTTCATACAAAATGCTATCTATCTATGCCGTAGCCCTTTTGTAGGACTTTTTAAAATTAGGAATATTACGCAAAGCTATTAGTAGAGGGCGACATCTTATTAAAATAGAAATAGCTTTTTATAGCACGGTGAAATTCCAAAGAGTCAATACTCAAGAGTGTTTTGTTTTATTAAGTTTGATTTTATTTTAATAATTTTCTATTTTCTCTTTTTACCCAACTACGGCGAAGCCAACAGGGAGGGCGATGATTTTGGCAGTTTATGTATGTATGTATACTTTATTAAATAAAGTGGAAAAGTGTAAAAAAAAGTTGCGTGATATTATTATGAACATGGATTTTCACCAACTCAATCAATTATATCAATGTGTATATTGTATATATTATGTTTGTTCCAACCTAGCGCCTAAACTACTGATCCGATTTTTATGAATAATATGTCAAAAGATTCGCAATAATGGCTCATTTAACATAGGTTGAATAATTTACGTAGTCGGGTTACAGTATTTATAAAAAAAATGTAGTTCTTTTCATGCAGACAAAAAATAAAAATCAAAAATGTTAATTTTGTTTACGTTATACTGCGGTGGCGCCTGTAGCGGAATAGTTTGGCAGTTTTATTATAGCTAAAGGAAATCCCCCTGAAACCATGCATTTTGCCGCGATAAAAAGTTCCTATGTCCTTTCCCGTGGTCTACTCTATATCTGTGCCAAATTTCATCAGAATCCGCGGAGTGGTTTTGGAGTATATTCGGTGCAAGCAAATAAATCTTTCCTCTTTATAATGTAAGTATAGATAGAGTTCGAGGCTCTATATCATCTCTGCACTGTTGCGATTAAAAGTAAAATGTTGTGAAGATGTGATTCCTCTTGTAAATTACGTTTCATATAGGCTTGAATGTAAGTATACAAAATATATTAGTTTGTAATTAAAGATGTTAGCTTTTTAGTAAATGATTGAATAAGTAACATTATACGGTATGAAATTATTTCAAAAAACAATTTTTACAAGAGTAAGTTATGAAAGAATACTTAAGATCAAATATCAGCAAAATAAATAACCTTCCACAAAATATAGCTGTTTACACCCGCTATACACGCCATTTGTAAGCGTTGTTTCCGAGTGGCGATCACATTTCAGATATTTTCCCAATACAAGAATCCCCAATCACGTACGAATGTTATCAAATATCTGGAACGTGGTCCCTTGAAAGATAACGATCTGTTTTTTCAACTTTTTTATTAACATGGGTACGTGGATTTAAATGCGTCAGCTGTTTAAGTTAAGAAAAGTTATGATTTTAGTATATTAAGAATAATACGAATCGCTTACCTGTGTATAAGCGATAACAATAAATGCGTGCGGGAATGAAAGAGACTAGTAGCGATGAGTCAATGTACGGAATTCTACGTGCTCCGCGACCGCACCTTTGTACATAAAGATTTATGTTTTAATTTGGAAATCTTATTTCATATAAAATTGTACTTAAAGTAACCTAAGAAAAGATAAACGATGAAAGAATTTACCCACTCAAACCGCAGTCTTTCCTTGCTGGCTATAGAATTTTTAAAATAGCTATTTTAGGGTAAAAACGAGACCCTTTTACTGACACTCCGCTATCTGTCTGTCTGTCTGTCACCCGGTTCTCATGAACCGTGATAGCTCGACAGCAGAAATATAAATATAGATTTAAATATAAATATAGATAATGGTACGGAATATTCGTGCGCGAGTCCAACTCCCACTTGGCCGTTTTTTAATTTTGGAGGCTCAGTTCGAAGTTGAATTGAGTTGAAGTTTATAAATGGACATAAGCTTTCAGGCTTCGGAGCTAATCGTTTCAGGTTATTGTGACTGTTTCGTAACTTTTGAATCATGATCGTTTTATACATTCTGTTAAGTTGTACAACAACTCCTGTGTTTCTCTTTTATATATAAGTGAAACAATGTAACAATGTAACAATGTAACAAAGTTATGCCATTGTAAGTTGTAACATCGACTATGTTTTCGAAGTGAAAATAAATCTCCTCTAGTTTCGGTGTGTTTTGGAATTGATGAAATGCGAAGCAGACGTATTTTAGTACACAACATGCAAAAACAATAGCGCGAGTAATCAGGGAGCAATCCTGAGAGCGACATCTATTGAAACAAGTAAGAACTAGTAACTTACTACTAGTAACGTAATTTCTAGTAGTACTAGAAAATCGATGTTTGTCATGTTGGTTATAAATCTTGAATTATTTTATTTCTATTGCGTCCGAACAGGCTATGAGGCTAGCTTTTTCGTGAAAAGAACAAAAATTTAAATTAAGCGACCTTATACAAGTTATAAGTTAAGTTAAAATTTATTTAGAAATAAATATAGGTGAATGCAATATGAATACAACTACAGTGAAATTGTCATTGGAAACAATTTAATTAAGGCCACCTTTTCATGTTCGCTGGCTTGCCGCCAGTGGTAAGGTTGCAAACGGCAACAAATTATCGCCAACCGGTAAGCCTAGAAGCACTTGCGGTTTCAAATTTATGACACCTCACGACAATGGCCAAGAATTTGATTAAAAAATATTGAAGACACTAAGGAGATGTGTTATTAACAGTTAAAAAGAATGAAGTTTCCTGAAATTTTAGTTTTAGGTAAACTTCTTTTTTTGTTTTTTCGTGTAAAAAAAAAACGTATTGTTCTGCGACCTCGAAAGTAGTGCGATGATTCTGTAGATTATTTTATTACACTATTGCTAATGTGAAACAAGTTTAACTATCTATTCTGTATGCAATAACACAATTAACATTATGTTTTATAAAATAAGGTTGTTCCAAATCAATTACGGATATTTTGGGCATATGATCTACTTATGTAAACATACGTAGGCAAGAAAATATTAAAAAATTTCTAAAAAAATACCAAATGAAATTATTACATTACGCTCTCTAAGGTGGTCATGAACCTCACAGAAACAGGTGTTTTAAAGAGAGAACAAAGACATTACCTAAATAACATCAATACAATCAGCTGTGCGAGGTCAATGACCTTAACAGCGCCGTAAAGAGTGTAATGTAAATTTATTTGGTATTTTTTTTTAATCGTTAGTTAATTTTCTGCCTTAGCATCTTGACATAAGCAGCCTCTTGACATAATATGCCCAATAAGACGTAATTGATTTTAAACATCTATATAAAGGTATTCAAATTTCAAATACATATATTATGTAAATACTATCTTTTGCTCGCAGCTCGGCCCGTGTAAATATAGTATCCCACAGGTATACTGTACTCTTTCGGGATAAGAAGTAGCCTTTGTTTTAATCCAGAGCCTAAACTACTTGCATATCAAATTTCATCGAAATCCGTTCAGTAGTTTTTGCGTGAAAGAGTAACAAACATCGATCCATAGTAAGTAGGATTAATATCGTTTGTTGTAATTCGAAGTAAATTATATAGTAAGTTTAAGGTGAAAATCAGTTGGAGATTCTCAGAATAAATCCAAGTATCGGGTCGTTCTTTGTGCAATTCAAATATATTCAAATGTGCAATAAGAGATTCTTAGAAGTGAGATGAAGATGAAAGCAATATGCGATTGAGCCTTTGTATGCCACTGATCTGATAACTCCACAATGTGTTCTCCGTAGGTATAGTCTATAAATTTAGTTGTAAATAAATGTCAAGCGGTTGTTTCTATGCCGCACAAAGGACTCACTAAGGACATTTTCTGACAATTACGTTTGCTTCTATATTGAAATTCTAAAATGAAATTCTATAGTAAAAATATTATAAATATAAAATATATAATTTTTTACTAGTACGTACTAGTAGTAACTTGCTTACATGCTAGTTTTTAATGTACCTACCACCGGTTCTCTCGGATATACTTTTCAATTCCAAGTTAATAAGTTTCCACTCAAAAATATTATTCACTTTCTGAAGTAATTCATAACTTTCATTAATGTTATCTAGTAAAAAGTTCTCAAGTCGAGAACTTCCAAAATTCTTCTGAACACAATTTTTTTAACATTTCGTCATTCTTCTTCACCTTCCAATTCCACAAAGTTTGCTCCCAGCTAAATTTTTGTGTGAGCTCCACGAAAATATTTTTACATTTTTTAATTCTGATTTCAGAATTTTTGATGATGCTACTTAAATTTAGCTTCCGACAAAATACAATGAAAGGCTTTAAAGTTTTCTGCAATTTGGTATACTGTACATAAATATGTTGGTAAATATTTAAGCCTCAGTTCTTAGCGTTATGTTTAATAATTTATCATCGTGTTTTTTTAAGATATATCCACAACAAATTTTTTGAATACTGACGAATATGCGCAAAGCGTGTACCTACCACTCCGAGTATTCACGAATCAAGGGCCTATTCATACGAAGGGTCAACTGTTTCAGTGTCATGTACTATCGACAAAGTTGCCGCTCGACCAGGCATAAGGCTAAAATCGCTTGGATGCCATGGCACACGACTCATCACGCACACATACTCACGCGTAAAAACCGGCTTCAAAGACGTTTGCAATCGATGCGATAATAATTTTATTTTGTATTTTTAATTACTCATTCATTCATATTTTGAAAACAAATTATAAAAATTAATTAATATTATATTACCTAATCACTAGACATCGTTTATAGTTACCTATTACCGTTTTTTTATGTAATAAAATAGTATGAATTACTGTGGCATTCAATTCCAGTGATATGTTTGCGATGCTGTGCCCTTGTTGGTGCATGACGAGAATTTCGACGCGTTCCTCCCTTGTGAGGATTCTGTTCATGATGAATCATGAGAGTCCAGTTCACACGCACAAGCAGTAAAGCAATCAGAAGTTCATTAAAACCACGGATAAGATAAATGAGGTTGGATTAGCAATGTGCGCGGGGCAGACGCGCCACAAGTATGATTGGACAATCATACTTCAACCGAACCACGCGTTCATACTTTTTAGTCGCTTGTTGATTGCCTCGCAGTACGGAACAGCGCTAAAATCCTTTGAAAATGCCGTGTTGTACGATTGTTATGTGCAAATTAAAGAGTTAGACATCAAATATGAAACAAGGAGGAATTTCTTTTCATCGGTAAGCATAAAAACCTTATTTTTTTAGTATTTTTCCCAAATAACTAGTTCGAATTATGAAATTCTAAGTAGAAACGACAATTAAGCCAAGAATCACAGAAAATATACGTTACTGGTGAAGTACGCAAATATTTCGCGAGAAGACACATTTGACGCGCAATGGGTTGCGAAGCGAGCCAAATTACCGCGCCTTTCGACTCGTTCGCGTCACGTCCGCTTCAGTCGCTTGGATAGTGCAGTCAGTGATCGATGATTTATCGACAAATTATTTTTCTTCAGAATGAGTTACTACTGTTCTCGGTAGTAAAATTTTGCTAGTCTTTTTTTTGCTACATATTATTTATAAAGACGTCGATTCTTGCACGCGAGTGACGAGTGTTTTGTTTGTTTGTTTATTGTTATTATAAATTACTGTCAGTGATCATTTGCGTGTTGATAATTGATGAATGAATTAGAACCTAAGCCAATAGGTTTTATAAATTCACTAACGCAACGATATAAATATGCAATTTTACACATATTAACGGATTAACGTTAACTTGCGTTAATTCTTTCGAAATGTTACGCTTTAACGTTTAACGAAGCTAACTTTTTTTGAAGCGGATTAACGATTAACGAAGTTAACTATTTGATTAACGGTGCCCGGCTATGCCTAAAACCTTTCCGCGATGCGGGGTTGTTGACGACGTTGATGTAATATTTGATGCTGAAGCGAAGAAGATAATGTATTGGTTTATTACTTGTTGGTATTGCATAATAATATGTACGCTTAAGAAAATGTAAATTATGAATATTTCGTCTACAATAAAAAAATAAAAGACTACGACTGTGCAAATGGCAGTGCTACACTGCCATCGACTTCTTTTTTTGCTTTGATTTTCTAATTATTTTTGATTACAAATAAAGGTAATACATGTTGATATTTTTTTTCATTTTCTATCCCAATACCAATTAAATTCGCCTTTGACACAATGTTTTAGTTAGTATAAAATTACTAGTGCTCCCGTTATTAAAATTTTTCATTCAATTACCAATAGCTACTGGACGGTTTACGATTTACGATGAGCCCTCGGCAAAAATAGTGGGGATGCACATATTGTACACGCGCAACCATACTTACCCCGCTACTCCCCCCGCCGCATTCAAAAGTTAGGGCTCATAAATCGTAAATCTAACTGAAACTAAGATGATTTCAAGATTCAAGTTTGTCCATTTTCAATATCGAAAATTCCTATCGACCATAGCAAGCCCTAGCGTGCATGTGAATTTTGAGCACGTAGTTGTGTCGTAACGTTACCGACTCAACGTAGTGTGAGTACCAAATCGCAGCCCTCTGTTCTAGGTGTGATTTGTTAATTTGTGTGCGTAATTCGTGTATGTATTATAATTTTTTATGTAGTGGAGTGCATTGGTGGGAGACAGGTGGCGACGCTGGTTTTCAAGTAAAAGTGTCACGGTTGCCAATCCAACCTCATTTATCTTATCCGTGATTAAAACGCAGCACAGATAATTTCAGCAAGTCCGGTATAAATTAAAGCGCACAAAGAAAGCGTGAAAAACATTGATAACTATATAATACATCTACGGAGAAAAAAATAAGAGCGTCGTCAATCGGCAAATCTGTTGACAGATTTTCATACAATTCTTCGATAACGTTACGTTTACGCCGCTGTCAAATATTCCTGCTAGGCCCCTGAGCTTTGGCTGTGTTCGCTGGCATATTTGTTGGCGCATGCGTTGTCAAATACCAAATAATAAAAATGTTTATTTTTGATAACGTGTCAATTTATAAACAAATTTCAAATTTGTGTACAACTTGCCAGGTAACCGTTTTTATTAATTAGTACTAAGTTTGGTGATGCGCCACAGCGCATGCGCCAGAAAGTACGCCGACGAACACGACCTTACAACTAATAATTTTTACGGTCGAGCACACGACGATGTATGCGTTATCCAATCACGCTTTTATTTCCTATGTGCTTAAGAATTTTTGAGGCGACCCCGTGGACAAAGGAAAATTTTCAGAAACTGGTCGAGCCGGAACTTTGCCTGTATAGTACCTACCTATTATAATTTAAACTTTATCTACATTAATATAATCTTGTTACTATTGAATGGGAAATATATTGCTGTTATAACAATAGTTTATGATTTGTTTACATTATTGGTACACGTAAATATTTTCAGAGCTAATTATGAAAATCTGAGATACGTCATAATAATATTATATTAAGGTCATAGAGAGATATAGAATCGTCCTGTAGTATTTATATTTTATGCGATAACTTTTATTTATGAACTAGAATCTAGATGTTTCCCGAGACTTCGTATGCTCAAAAGAAAATTCTGCGGGAACCATCCATATAGTTTACCTTATTATCTGTGCCTTTTATTAAAATTGGTTTTTAATTTTAACCAATTTTAATGGGACCAATAGGCTCTAGCCTATTTAACACAAACAAACAAACGATTGATATTTCCTCTTTATAATACTGGTAAAAGATAAATCTATCGATATAATATTATGTTGTAACAAGTGATGAGATGGTAAAACTATCCGATAGCTGTTAATAAAACAGTTCACTTTGATATAAACAAGATATTATAAAGTACTTACTTACAAAGCGGAAAATGAAAATAAGGAAGAGTTTGAGTAACCCCCAAAGGGTCCATTAAAATGAGATCGTAAGCCCGATAGATTAGATTGATGGGCGATTGTAAAGATATTCAAGGAAGGTATAATATTGTAAAGCTGTTGAAATAGCAATAAATAAATTTTCAACAAATACTGAACGAAAAATTCAAATAAAACAAATTATATGTTTTTCGGTAATTTACCTACTATGTACATTCAATTAAAAAATATTTTAGATTTTATTTCTGGCGATTAAATTGATAGGCAGATTCGAATGAAACATTATGTTTGTTTTTAATTTGAAATAAAATACATTTTTATCCCAGAGTGCTAACTGTGAGTTTTTCTTTTCGCATTCGATCGTGAGCGCGTTTGGCGTTTACTAGGAATTTGTATGTGATGACCTAGTTGTCGCGTTTACAACTAGGTTGCGGTGTACAAATTAAAATTCTTAATAATTAGATGTTAAACATTTTTTGAATTCGCGGAGTGAAGTGAATCTTCTAGAAATTCAATGTGACAAAACTACGTCAATGCCATCTACACTAACGTTCACGCCTGTTCGCGGATCTTCACGGTAATAGTATAGAGCCGAGGCTACGGATACTCACAATTCCGACACTGCAGCCCGTTAAGGTACAGTGTTTCTTCACTAAGATGATATTGTCAACAGATTGTAGACAATTGACCCACATAGATCTAATAGATCGCACAGGGGATTTATACATTTTGGTGATTATTCAAAATAATACCCAAGATTAATGTTTCTAGGATTAAGGACACTAATCCTAGAAAGATACTTAATATGCGTAAAATTTACGCATGCATTTTTGAAATATTCCTTTTACTTTGTAACTATGGTCCATCGTGAATATGTTGCTGTGCGTTTAGGACATCTCCCTCGATGCTAGTCATGAGGCACTTCGATCAGGCTTTAAGTGTTACCAATTTTGTGTTATAACGACCACGTGCTTCAAAATTACGCATGATATAATATTTTATGTGACTTAGGTGAATATTAAGATTTTAACAAAAATTGATAATTCTATTATTTATTCTCATGATTATACTTGGAATGTTATTTTATACTACACTGGTGGACACATAAACTGCATCATAGTGCAAGATAACTTTCAATGAAATATAATTAGTGAAAGTGCTAACTATTTTGATTTATTTCAATGATAATACTAAGACTGGTTTTTAATCTGATAAAAAAATCAATTCATGTGTATATAGGTCAATTTTTCTCAGTAAAAGTATCAAATTACTCCTTTTGCATCTTTTTGGAATGAAACAGTGAATAGAACAAAAACGGCTTTATTAAGAAAATTTTACAATACTAAGAAAAGAAAAAAAAAATTTTGTTTTTAATAATGTGTATTACCTCCTCTTGCCTTAATAACTAATTAAAGTCGGTTTCGAATCGACCTGGTCAGAGTTTTAAAAGATCTTGCGGAGTATTGTCCCATTCTTGTGACAATGCAACTCTGAGCTTTGCAACCGTTGTTGGGACCGGATTTCTTATAAATACAGCTCTTTTTAGGTTATCCCACATGTGTTCTATCGGATTGAGGTCTGGGCTACGTGCTCGCCAATCCATGGAACGAATCTCAACATGAGTAAAGTATTGCTCAACTTTTCTCGCTGCGTGCGGACGAGCATTTTCCTGCATCAGAATGAAGTTTTAGCCTATAAGTCCGCTAAAAGGTACCACATGAAGGTCCAATATCTCCGTTATATAGCGATGCGATGTTAAACCACGGTTACCACGGCCAGGTGTGTCTGCATCAATAAACACAAGTTCAGTTCGAGCATCCATCGATATGCCGCCCCAAACCATACAAGACCTCCATACATGACGCCTCCAAATGGAACCCTCTCCTCAATGCAATTTTGAGCATATCGCTTTCCTCGTCTACGGTAGACTAGTCTGCGACCATCAGCACCGTAGAAACAAGTCCTACACTCATCAGTGAATAATACGGAAGCCCATTGCTCTTCAGTCCAATTTAAGTGTGCACGAGCAAATCTTAGTCGAGCTTGCCTGTGAGCTGCAGATAATTTTGGTTCATTTGCGGGTCTGAAAGGTCACGTACCTGGTGGAGATCATTTTTAATGCTTATATACGTTAAAAACCGATTTCGCAAGAAAGTTATCACAATAAACCTATCGTCACGAGTCGTTGTCACCCGAGTTCACCCGGTTCTACATCTTCTTTTAAATGAACCTGTCTCCATAAAACTTGTATAAACTTAGGAAACCGTAGACTGGTTTACATTTAAATCTGCAGCAATTGTTTGTTTGTCTAGGCCTTGCTGCACTAGAGCAACAATTTGTGCGGTTTTTTCGGACGATACGTCCATATTCGTGAGAGAAAAACATGTGTAAAATGAAAACAGATTAGCAATTAAACAATTCGTCACGATAATTCAACATGTAACAAAACAAAAAAAAAATAACCATCAATCACAACATTAACGTAACAACGAGTTAATCTTTAGTAAATTGACAAGATTTCTTCTATAGAATATTTTATTTCTTTTGTGACAGTACCATATTAAAATTTGATTTTGTATTTGTGTTTATAAACCAGCCTTTATTTTCCAATACCAATAAATGTAAAAAGTTCGCATATTTCGTAATAAAATTTGATTGAATGTGTTCTTGCACTATGAAGCAGTTTATGTGTCCGCCAGTGTATTTTTGTCATTTGGTACTTTTTTATATTTTATTTATTTATTAACTTATTGTAAATGTATTAAGTATAATATAAGTAAAAACCAATAATGGGGAGTAGAAATTTTGTCAAAGCCCAGTCCAGTTATCCTGGGCCGTCTTTAAGAGAATGATGACGAGCTCACCTGTAAGGGTTTGTATATAGATATAATATCATTTTGTTCGAAATAAATTACGGATTTTTTGGGAATATATTGACCTACTTCTTATGTAAAGACGCTTAGGCAGAACATTTTTTTTTGTAAATGGACAAAATAAAATTATTATATTCATAGTAATAACACACAATATACTTTTTTCACACTTTTCCACTTTATTAAAAAATTTTACAATCATTTTATATGAATAAAACGACCGGTTTCGATTAAGCAATCGTCAGGTGTCAATTAACTCATCATCAGAACCGATTTATACCAAGAACTAACAGTACACCTAATCAGTTACATTGATCTCACACATCTGTTTGTATTGATGTTATTTAGGCAGTCTTTGCTTTCCCTCAAAATTAGCTTTTTCTGTAAGGTTAATGACCTCAACGCCTGAGAGAGCGCAATGTAATTTTATTGAGTAGGTATAATATTGTATATAATAGGTCTTTACCTATGAAATTGCCGTTCTGCAGTACTGGCCATTTCAAATCAAAATAATTTTTGTTTGGCTAAGAATTCTAATTTCAAATTAATTTTATTTTAAAAACATGGAACTCTTTTTCCAAAAGTAGTCATTAGTTTATTGATTTGTGTTACATTTTCATTGCATTTCAATCTTTTTCGTCATCATATAGGATACGTTAAAAATTCGAGTAATTATGGAATATGAGTACCGTCGTGGCAGTAATGCGGCACAAGCAGCACGCAACATCAAAGACGTTTACGGAACTAACACTACAAACCAACGCACCACCTGTTATTGGTTTGCTCGCTTCCGTTCTAGAAATTTCGACCTGAAAAATGAACCTCGCGGTCGTCCGAAGACTTTGGTTGACAATGACGAATTAAAGGCGAATGTGGAAGCTGATGATACACAATCTACGGCTAAATTAGCAGCAGCTTTCGACGTTAGCGTCAGAACAATATTGGTCCATTTGCGTCAAATTGGCAAGGTAAAAAAGCTTGACAAATGGGTGCCCCACGAACTCAATGATCGCCAGCACGAAGTACGCGTCGAGACGTGCCTTGCACTGTCAACAGACACAAATGAATGAATTTTGAACCGCATTGTTACCTGCGATGAAAAATGGATTCTGTTTGATAACCGCAAGCGCTCAGCATGTTGGTTGGATCCTGGTTCAGCACCTAAACAATGCCCTAAAGGAAAACTTACCCCTAGAAAAGTGATAGTCACTGTTTGGTGGTCTAGCACTGGCGTGATTCATCACAGCTTTTTACCAAACGGGGTGAGCATTACTGCAGATGTGTGCTGTGAGAACTGAACACAATGATGGAGAAGCTGGCACATCTCCAACCAGCATTGGTCAATCGCTCGTCTCCGCTGCTTCTGCACGACAACGCGCGACCTCATACTGCACAGCAGACGGTCTCCGAGTTGCATGAACTGGGGTTGGAAGATGCAATACAATCACGAGCTTAATTTTCATTTCTTTCAGTAATCGTCGCGTCATCGACAATCATTGCCATAGAAAACAATGATTGTCGAGGGCCATTTGAAACATGTTTTTTTGTAATGTTGCTTACACACGTACAGATTTGGTTTGGAGCGGACCATTATGACAGCACGACACTCGTAGGTTTGGTTCTCTTGTATTAGCAAAGAGTACTATTTACAGTGCATTCCGATTTCTGTGCAGTGTTCCAACTCTCACAAATATTTCTCCCCAAACTTAAATTTTGTTCTGTAATATTATTATTTCCTTTTTACATTAAAATATACTACCAAAAGTTTATTTTTTACAGGATGACTTTTCTAATTGCTTGTCGATGTATCCCCCCTTAGAGGATTTTTTCCCTAATTTTAATGAAAAATCCCTAAGTTGGCAACTAAATACATACTTCTGTTAATATTCTAAATAGTGTTTAACTAAAAATCATATTCGACAATAAAATACAGTTATTTAGAATAATTGAAGTTAAAATATTCCGTAGTTTAGATATTTTTAAGGTTTAATGATAATTGGTTTATTAAAATCCAAAAAAAAAATACTCGAAAAAATAGCTAATTGAAACGTATTTTTTCTTCTTACGTACTTAATCATTGACGTACGTCTATCTGGGGTTAACGTGGTTCTGGGGTTTTGTAACGGTACCTTTGTTTACAATTTTTTTTTGAATAAAAATTTACGAAGTCACAGAAAACCGCAAGTAAAATAATATGTCTTTTAAGTTTTAATTCCAGGGAAATATTATACCTCGACTCTAGACGGTGGTTTTAATTCGTTGCTAGTATTGACTTTACATAAATATATGAACAAGGGGCCTGCTTAAAATATTTTTAATCAAATTATCAAGATTTTTATGGTAAAAAATCTAGAAATAAAAATTGATACTTGTAACAAAATTTTTCAACATAAAAATTTTAAAGTTATCATTATTTTTTTCATCGAACAGCCAACAGGTGTACTTATATGTATGTATTATTCGACCTAATTTATCAAAGCTTATTAATATGTAGAGCGACCATCGAGAGACGTAAATCGTGATATTATAATTAGGGTCAAGTATCAAGTGGTTGCGCGCGTGACGTTTGCAGTAGTCGATAAGGAAGTAGCTTAATTAAGGCTAGGCACGCACTGCTTTCGTCGCATATTTCCCTTAAATAGGCTTTTCTGTGATTATAATCTACTAGATGTTACCCGTGACTTCGTGCGCGAAAAAGAAATCCCGCGGGACGTACATCAAAATACGATGAAAAGTCGCTTGTGTCCTTCGCCAAAGTCTTATATCCGACTCCGTGCCAAGTTACATCAAAATTGGTCCAATATTTTTGGAACCTTTTTAATGCAAACAAACAAAAAAAATAATCTTCATAATATAATTGGTTGATTAGGTTTGATTAGAGAATAGCTTGTTACTTTTAGCGCTAAATGAATTAATATCTACATATTAATTCAATTCAAAAAAATAAATAAAATCGGTTGTCTGTAAAGTCGGTTTACTGACGATAGTTGAACGTGACAACGTCATGTTTATAGTGCGCGCGGAACTAATTGACCGCGCCTTAAGTAGGCGTGTTGCCTGAGTAATAATATAAAGCGCTCCCACCTCTCCGTCCCACCGATCACACACCTAAGGCGCGGCTAGCTGAGGTAACGGCAATGTGTCATATTTAGTGAGGTAGCGCTGGTAACAGGTAACGCATGAGTCATGTTTTTTCGTGCGTGCAGTCGGCTCCATCAAATTATAAGACGTTATCACGTCAAAAACTATAGTTTTTACCCCATAAAGTGTACGGTTCTCGAAAGATTAAAAACAATTAAATAGTTTTTTAATTTTTTGGCTAACTGTAATTAAACGCATCACTAACATACAATAATTAATAATTATTTATTAATAACTAGTATACTTACGCCTAAAATTCATGAAAAATCAGATGCGTTTACTGTTTATGTTATTCGAGTACCTATCTAAGTGGATTAATATCGACGCGGCACCGCGTTAGAGCTAAACCCAATTCGCTTCAACTGTGATTACTGGTAACTACACTTCACAGAAACTTTAAACCGGCATGGACTAAGATCCCGGGCCCACCAGACTAACCTTATATTCTTACTGATAATGTATATCATATTGTAGTATGTGTGTAAGATGAACGTGTCCATATTTCATACCAGCTAGTTTGTGCCGTGGGCAAATTTTTTGAAAAAGTTGCGGAAAATTGTACTCATTTTACTTACATCTTATACTTTAAACGAGACGATCTTGTATATATTAATCGGTATATTGACAACGGCTACAAGTATTACCATCAAATTTAGTATGCAGGGAGTTTTGGAGGAGAAGAAATTGATCTAGCTAGGGCTTATCCCTTAGAAACTGCGCATTTTTAAGCAATATATGTTTTTTTATTTCGTCGTGCAACTATATATCGATAATTTCGACTCTCTTATGATTGGAAGCTTGGTACATACCAATCTTCCAATCATAAGAGAGTCAGTCAGTTTTACAGGTACACATGTACCTACGTGTAATTTTTGCCTTGTTTGGAAAATGTGGTGGGTTCGAATCCCGGTAAATTCTTGAGATTCTTATTATTTCTTTTTCTTTTATATATTTTTAATTGTTTTATCGTTCTACTAAAACACTCACAAACACACAAAGCTCGGTCTCCCAAGTACTTCTGATTAAGTATCAATCTTAGTTTTTGCTTTGAGAATAACTTAAAGATCGAAACTTATTAAAGCAATGTTTCTCTAAACTTGGTTTAGACAGAGATATAAAGGTTAGAAGTTTAATGATTTTTATTTCTACATGGATCATGTTCCATTTTGTATGAAGCCTCTGAGTGAAAATATAGTATAGTATAGCACAAATTTAAGCAATTGGTGTAATTTTCACTTTATAATATTTAATTGTCATTACCTATTCTGCTATAACATGCGCTAAAATAATTTCAAAGGCTGTAAGAAATGTTAGTACAATTTTTTGTACCTTCGGCGCCATATACCTGAGATTTGGCCCACCGCACAAACAAGCGGGTATGCATACGTTTATTGTTTACACTAATTATACTAAAAAATGAAATACATTTTATCAGTAAGAATATAAGGGTAATCAGGCGGGTCTGCGATCTCAGTCTAGCACTATTTAAGTATCAACTAGTCTAAAATGTTGATAAAACAGTTTTAAACTATAAGTGAGTAGGTAGCTAAATTATTATAGAATGAAAAGAAGGTAATTTTGTCATAAAGTAGCGTTGCAGCGTTTTTTACTAGATGAAATAAGAAGAAAAGAAACTAAAACTAGGTTTTAATTTAATTACATCTGAATGTAATTCAAATAAAGCCGAGGGAACTCTAGCGTTCAAATGTTTACAATTTGCGATAAAATACATAAATGAGGAGAGAAAAGAAGGTAGGAGTAAAAATGTGATTAAAGCTAATTCGTTATTCCAAGAGGCGCTGCAGAGTTAGTTGCCCTAATTAAGGTTTAGTTCATACCGCGACAATACGGGACGCTACGTGGCGCTGCGTTTTTAAGATAGCTTTTAAAAATTAAACTTTATATATAGCCGTGTACAGAATCGGTATACGGCAAATCCCGGAATTGAACCTCTCGAATGAAAAACCCAAGCGATCAACATAAATTTTATTATTATTAGGTGATTAGGTTATATTTTATTAGACTGGGGCCTTAAGTTATTGATTGATTATAATCTATCAATAACTTAAGGCCCCAGTCTCGCATTGATTATAGCAACAACCAACAAAAAAGTTCAAAGAATCAATTTGCGTCTTGATGAGACTCTCAGAATTCGCAATTATATTCATAGTAGATTGGGCGGCACGTGTCGCTTGTGATACATTACGTCATACAGCATTCATAACATTACTATTAGTATAATACTAATATTATGTCTATCTATCTATCTGTGGGTATCGATATCCTTCAGTAGGTACAGTTTCATGAGAATAATAATACTAATACACAGTATTTTCTAAAACTATAAAATAATAATATTTACAGTGGCGAAGCGAGAGATCCGTGTAGTAAGCCGTGCAAGCAAACATCTGTAATAATACGGAACAACGATACTTTGTTTTTATTGCACTTAGTACCATATTATGAACCAAACCCTCCTTGAAACAATAAAAACCCAATATTGAAGTCATTTTTCATTTGTTTTTATTTGTATCGTAATAAGGTTTATTTTTATCCATACAAGCAAATCAAATCAAATCAAATCAAAAAATTTTTATTCAAAATTTTTAAATACTCTTTTTGAACGTCGTTACTACGTGATGCCTACCACCGGTTCGGGAACTAACCCAGCGAGAAGAGCCGGCAAGAAACTCGTCTGGGACCATCTTTTACCAAAAAGATGGAAAATTATTCTTTTAAAATCAAAATTATTACAATGTTTACTTATGTCTATGTAACAAATAATAACATAAGATAAGGAGCCACCTTATTCCCAAGGTGTGCCGTCTTGAATGAAGTCATTAATTTTATAATACGCTTTGGCACACAAACGTTCTTTAACTACTTTTTTAAACTTATTAATGGGAAGGTTTTGAACCTTTTCTGGGATTATATTGTATAAGCGTATACATTGGCCTTTAAAGGATTTACTAACTTTGCTTAGTCTGAACACTGGCATATCTAACTTGTTCTTATTTCTAGTGTTTACACAATGATTATCACATTTCTTTTTGAAGTTGTTTAGATTCTTTCTTACGTATAACACATTTTCCAAAATGTATTGAGATGCGACGGTCAGAACTTTTATTTCTTTAAACTTTTCCCTTAGAGATTCAAAGCCGGTTAGTACTTGGCGCGTCTTGTGCGTCGAAGGGCATTGTTTCTTTCACAAGGTGTTAGCGCAATTTTTTGGGTGCACTGGAAGCAATTAATGTTTTGGATTAGTACGGTATTTTAAAAATTAATTTACGCACGCCTGCTGTGGTTCCTTTTGTTTTGTGTGATATTTTAAGTTCGTGAGCTCACATGATTCAATGCTCAAGCTGTAAAGGAAATCAGCGCGTCTGAGAAATAAGCATTTAAACATTAATGTAAGAGAACCACTATAGCCTCCAGTAGGGAATGTAGTATTTATGTATGGTATATTAATATAATATACTCATGTAAGTGTGTATGTAGTAAGTGCTGAGTTGTTTCGCCGGTTCTTCTCGGCGGGTTAGCGTTAAACCATTGGTAGCTTTTTTGTTGACATTCCGAAAAAAAGTTTCATTTATATAAGATTTGTTTGTTTCTTACTTTATTTGTTTGTACTGAATAGGCTACGAAGCTACTGGATCGATCTTGATGAAATTTGGCACATATATAGTTTAGACCACGGGAAAAGACATAAGCTACTTTTTATTGCAGAAAAATATACTGTTCCTGCGGAATAACATTACGCGCGCACCAAGTCACTCAACATCTAGTTTGGATATTAAATTTTTGAATATCAATTATATCTAATTACACACGTTACGTTAGCGGTCGATGTCGACAATAGGCTTTTCAATACTGGGTTGAAATGTACCTTTAAAATCACAACATGCATAGAAATTCATGCGGTCTATAATATTAAATTTCAAACGCTCTTGGTTCAGGTGGCATTTCGATCTTGGTTGCGTATCGCGATCTTGATCCTCGGTTGCCGACATCGAAATGTCACCTACACAGTTCACTGCCTCTTGATCTCTTCAAACCAAACGTCTAATTACGGTCCCATATTTTAGGAAGGTAAAATGACCTACTAAAGGTCAGGTAAGGCTCAAACTTCACTTCTACCGAAGCAGAAGATAAAAAGTTGCTATTTTTAAATGCACGATTCTGGTTAACGCCAGGCGTTCGTCACTCGCTCACAATGACACGCGTTATTTGCCTATCGCTCTGCGTGTCTCTTACGAGACAATAGACAAAAAACCGCCGCACTACGTAGTTACTATTTATTAATCTGTGCCCGCTCGTCGCACGCCCGCCAGAGCATTCGCACCGCGCGTTCCCTTCCGTGCTTACGCGTCGAAATGCCATGTAATTATTGTGTAGTGACTGGTGTAGTAGTTTAATAACTAAATTAAGTAGTTTTTTACTTTTCGTTAGTAGGCATTTAGTTCTATGTTTTTTTTTTGTAGGAAATAGCCTCCAACCAGAAAAAATAGAAGGAACGTTCTTAAATAAGTATCGCAAATTTAAAATAGCAATACTCTACTTATTTAAGAATTTATTGATTTTCCTATATAATAATCGAGAATTCAATGAAGATTAAAAATGTTTAAATTTGATTGATAAATAAATTACAATAATCCTCATAGGTACAACACTGGCGCATTCGTGCGATGGTACGCTTACACGTGAGTCGCACGGCCGACAACACAATCTTGACTCTTTGTGCGCGTACTTATCATGGTAGGCTATATTTTTAGCGTAGAGGTATTTTGCTGTTGTATGGAAGTGATGTATCTGTTACGTAGTAACTATTTATTCATGAATATTCAAGAAATTTACGAAAGGTCCATAGTCTTCCTCATTACCATTATTGTATAAATTTTATATTTCCTTAATACCTACAATATTGCATAATTTTACATTAAATTATCAATATTTCTGCGCTTCTGGTCTTGAATGTATTATATATAGTTACAAAAAATAAATTTTAAATGTTAAATTAATGAAAAATAAAACACTTCGGAAACATTTTCCTCAAAACCCAACAAATCTGGGAGATAAATCTGAACATATTCCGACCGCTATAAATATCATAAAAGGTTCACAAGTTCAATTTTTATTATTTCCACAATTAAGTGATTTATGAGTTGAGCTAAACATTAATCCATTTATCACCACGGCAATAAAGACATGCCGCTATAAATTGTTAAATTGTCGTCAAGGTTCATACATCCCAAATTATATTGTTCGCAAATAAAAGCCTTTGGAGTTGTAGCATCGTTTCCGAAACATATCGCAGCCGATGAATGGTACGAAACTATAAATTGTGCCATATGAGATAAAAATATATTGATTGAGAAAAGAAAATATTATCCTGAAGCATATTTTATTAAATATGTGAAAGAATTCTGGCTTAAGCCCAACCAAAAGTGTACATGTTTCAAAGTTATTTAAATATACATGTTTAATGTAGTTGAACTAAGTGCTACTAAAGTTCAGAAAAACTTATGTCAAAATATATTTATCTGTTTGTTCTTTATACATATTAAAAGTTCAAAAGAGTGAGTTACGATTAGTTTCGGAGTACCTACGACCTATTAAGGTCAATTAATTAAATTTTTTATCATTTCGATTTTAGATGATTGATATAATCTTTATTCAAACTCTTGATCGCAGAAATCTTGCGATAGGTACAATTGAGAATAATCTGGAATTTAATTTGAACCCTGGAACAATGGCATATAAAGCCGGGATAGCTCGACACCCGGCAAATCCTTTCAATAGATTGGAAAGATTATGACCGAATCTTTTGCTCCGACGATATATCATTTAGTCCTCTTTTTCGATTCAAGGCTCTAAACCAGTGATTTTTACACTTTTACAACATAGGATAATGTGAAATATCACTGTAAGCCTCGTGAAGTAGCACTGATTACCTGGTTAAACACTTTCAGGCGCAAAATAGAGCGTTGATTTTTCTAAATATTATGATTAGTATGTTCTGTATGCTGAAAGCGAGCGTGTAGTCAGTTTTTTTTTTCCAATTTCGCAATTTTAAAATTTGATATCGGGCAAATAAACATCCGCGTAGCTATACCACACTGTCCAAATCTGCAGAGCCACATGTCTCCTCTATACCAAAAAGAACAATTTATGGTAATTGCGAGCCACGTCACAAATATGTTACCTGAGGCAAATTGTGTCTATTAGGCAATGACGTTGTTATATTAGGTCCATACATATTAAATTAGCGTTTTGTCGTACTGGCCACTTTGATCTCAAATATATCTTCTTTGGTTAGGAATTCCAATTTCAAATTTATACCACTATTTACTCATGCATTTGTGTTTCGAAAACCGTAATTCATTTGTTTTTTCCTCTTTTAGTTTTTTTTTGCGTCACTCTGTTTACAAAATGGAAAACTTAAAAAATCGTATTTTTTTCGAGTACGAGTTCCACCGTGGCACCTGTGCTGCAGAAACGGCTCAAAAGATTAATGATGTGTATGGCGGCGGTGTCGCAAAATAAAACACAATGCGTTTTTGGTTCCAACGTTTTTGTTCTGGAAATTTCGACTTGCAGACCAAGCCCCGTGGACGGCCGGAGACCAAAGTTGATAATGAAGAATTGAAGGCTATCGTGGAAGCGCATCTATTACAAACCACATCCGAGCTAGCTGCAGGCTCCGGTGTTAGTGATAAAACTGTTTTAACTACTACTATTTGAAGCAAATTGGGAAGGTGAAAAAGCTTGAAAGGTGAACCTCATGAATTGAGTGCAGCAAACCGACAAACGCGCGTCGACTGCTGGTTAAATTACTCAACCGGCACAATAATGAAGGGATTTTAAAATGGAATCATTACCTGTGATGAAAAGTGGATCCTGTACGATAATCAGAAACGCTCATCGTAATGGCTGAACCATGGCAAACTAGCCAAAGCTAGCTTTGGTGGACTAGTGCTGGTGTTGTTCACTACAGCTTTCTTAAATCTGGACAGACGATTACGGCAGATGTTTATTGCCAGCAACTGCAAATTATGATGGAAAAGCTAGCTGCTAAACAACCGAGGTTGGTCATTCGCTCTAGGCCACTGCTGCGTCAGGACAACGCTAGACCACACACTGCACAACAAACGGCTACCAAATTAGAGGAGCTTCAATTGGAATGTCTAAGACATCCACCGTACTCCCTGGACCTTGCTCTAACAGATTACCATTTTTTTCGAAATTTGGGACTTCTTGTAAGGGAAAAAATTCAACTCCGATAGGGCAGTCCAAAGCGCCTTCAAAGATTTTATTGATTCCTGTTCGAATGGTTTTTTTAGTAAAGGAAAAGTGCATAGATAGCAATGGTATATACTTTGATTAAATAAACATATTACGTTTAAAAAAATCGACTTTATGTTCCTCCTTTACAAAACGCCAATTTCACCTAATATATTTCGGCCTTATCTAAAAGGTACACTTTGGAAAAAACAATAAAATCATCTGTGTAAAACAGCAGGTTAACAATTTATTAGGTACAATAATTACAATATATTATTCTGTTTGTCAAAATTTTATTTACCTGTTTAATTACACCGAAAAAAAAGAATATAAGGATTAAGTATAACTTGCTGTTAAACTAATTTTACCTTGGGTATAATCAGTTTAACAGCATTTTAGTGCATTTTTTTGATTTATATTATATAAAGTCAAAAGGTCATTCCACCATGTATTACATAATAAATTTTATATTAACATAGTTACATAAATAATACGTAAATCAAAAACATTCAGTACAGTTTTTTCAAAAATTATCAAAGAGTATTTTGCCACAGTTAAAAGTTTATGTGGAGGTAGGTGTGCAGAAAGCTAATATTTTTCATAAATAATGCTTAGAAATACATTAAATTAATAAAAATAACAACAACACACACTACCTCAGATTATTAACAATCTACCGTGCGTTAGATAAATATAATATTATATCTAATAAAAATTGTATCTATATGATACAATTTTGTTACACGTTGATTTTTTGTCAATCTGTCACAACTCACAACATTTACATTTTATTTATTTTTTTCTATCTAAGAGCCAATGGAACCCTCATAAAGTTGCAAACTTTAAAATGACATGAATTTCGACCACAGGACGTCCTCTAGTTCAGGTAAATTTAAAACTAAAAAAAACTAGGGGTCGAGTTTCTGGGGGGATTATCATGGTTATGAATAGAAAATTAATAAAAGTAATATTGTAATCACTAGAAAAACAGTAGGCACTGTTCATGCATTAAATGAACTTTAACATATTGCAAAAAAGTTAATAAGGGTAATAAACATTTCAGGAGAGAAATATGGTAGCAAATTATACATGAGATTGAGTGTAATAAAACGAAACAGGTTCATTTGTAAAATGACTCTCACAAAAACTCATTTTGGCAAAGATATTATAAAAATTGTATAGATCCTTTACGAGTTTTGGTCATTTAGATATTGCCGAAAATCACTTATTTTCTTTTATAAAATATGTAAATTATTCAGAGGTTTAAACCTCTGCCTCAAAATATGCCTTTTTCGTTAAAGCCGAAGTATACTGGTTAGGTATGTCTCATACAAAATATGTTATAGTTAGCGTTACCCACTTTTCGGAATTTGATTTAAAACTAGTAATTTAAATAGTAACTATTTTATGAGCACATGTAATTAATAATGAATGTGTTATTAAATAGATCAATAATAATTATTCGTTTGAGACACCTCCGTGGTCCAGTGGTTAAGAGCTTGGCTCTCGACTCCGGAGGTCTCGGGTTCGATCCCCGCGTCGGAACAACAAAAATATTATTTTCAAGTCTGGTTAGTCGTTAGGATAATGCAGGCTGATCACCTGATTGTCTGACAAGAAATATGGTCTATGCTTCGCATGGGCAAGAAAAAAGTTGGTCCAGCGCCTGATCTCTCCCTAGTCGTGTCGGTCATCCGTCCCTCTAGATTACGAGAGTAAAGGACAATATGTGCTCTTCAATACCGGATTAGCCATATTATAGAGCGGAGGCAGCAATAGCTACGGGCTACGCGCTTTTAGGGGGGCCCCACGCTCCAACGTCTGCCGGCCGAATGCTGAAAGTTGAACACACGACAGCAATTAAAAAACTCGTTGTGAGTTCGATTTTCAGCTCTATTGTACCTTACCCAATAGAGCGGAAAATAGTTCGGAATACAAAAAAGTACTATTAGCTTTTTAACGTTCCATATTAGCAGAGGCGGCGCTAGGCGGTGGCGATGTGGACAACCGCCCCTTGAGGGCCTCGCGCCTCACAGCCAAAAAAAAAAATTAACGCCAAAAGTACACGCCACAAGTTTTTTCTTGTATTGAAAATATAAGAATTAATTGTCAATAGATCGTGAACAATAAAATATTTATCATGTGTACAAATAAGGTTTGGTAAAATCAATTATGGATATTTTGGTCGTAATATGATGTAATGCTTATGCAAAAACGTTTAAACAGAAAAATATTAAAAAATTTGAAAAATAAAACTAAATAGAATTACATTACGTTCTTAACGGCGTTCTTTAAACCAGTAAAATATATATAAAAAAAACTTTTACATAATCATCATAATATATTGTTTTGTACTGATGTTCTGTTTTAGGATATTGATTTGATTGTATTTTTTGAAGTAAACAGTCATTCAAGGTGTAAAGTTTAGTTCAGGTAGTAAAATAGAAAAAAAAGTGATCGCTCGCTACGCTCGCTCGCATTTCATATAAAGAGCAAATATTATGCTCGCTCTCTCCGCTCGCTCGCTTTTCACTCAGGGGCTTCACGGCAGAATTTGCTACAGGCCCTGTGCTGGCTTAATCCGGTATTTTCCGAAGTTTACATTATTTTAAGGTTTGAAATATTTTAATCTGGAAAGTAGAAAAAAATGTTTGTTCGCTCGCTCCGCTCGCTCGCGTTTCACATGTAAAACATATTATTATATTATTTTGTACCAACGATCGGTTTTAAGCTATGAATTTAATTGTATTTTTTTAAATAAACAGTCATTCAGGGTGTTAAGAATAGTTCAGGTAGTAAAATAGAAAAAAAAAGTGATCGCTCGTTACGCTCGCTCGTGTTTCATATAAAAAGCAAATATGATACTCGCTCTCTCCGCTCGCTCGCTTTTCACTCAGGGGCCCCGCGGCAGAATTTGCTACGGGCCCTGTGCTGGCTTAATCCGGCACTGGTGCTCTTGTGTATTGCGCACACAATTGGGCACTATAAAATTACTCCTTCGTAGCCGGCCACCATCACAAAAATCGGTGTAGAAGACAATTATTATTATTAATGATAGGCTTAGTAAATGACGTATCTTTAGTGATCACGTCGGGGTCACCAGTTTAGTGATCAATGGCTGGGGTCTTCAAATTAAATATCTGATGTACTGAATTACTTTATTTGACAACCGGTTAAGTTGGCGAGGGGCAGACGACTGACTCTCGCAGGAGTTATATCTTATTGCGACGTACATATACATAACATAACAAAGTAAGCTGACTCTACATTTTACAATTACTGAGAAATAATATATACACTACATATCTATGTATGTATAATAATGTATCTTTGTAAGAATACTATTGGTATATCCCATAATGCTCTTGAATAATTTAGTACGCATTTTTCAGACGCTTCCCGTGATGCAGCGGATATTACACTGATGTCTCTCCCTGAGCTTATTCCATATTACACCGGGTGGCATGATAATATATGATGCCATTAGTCACCAGCAAATTTGTCAAACACGTTCACAGGCCTTTGAATTTTTTTCTAGGAATCCGTACCCAAAGGGTAAAAACCGGACCCCATTACTGAGATTTCGCTGTCTGTCCGTCCATCTGTCCGTCTGTCACTAGGCTGTATCTCGTGAACCGTGAGACAGTTTTTATTTGTCGATATTAGTACTAATAGTTGTATAGATAATGGTACTTAACAATTCGTGCACCAATCAGACTCGCACTTGGCCTATTTTTGGACTTACATACTTTTATATGTATACGCTTATCGGCTCTGTAGGTATGCATCTTTGAAAATAGGCAAACGGATTTTATCTCCACAGAGTTATCCAAATGTTTATAAGCAATTAAGCGTAACACGTATGCAGTATGCATGTTAGGAGAAACCAAATTTAAAAAATTACGCGGCCTATGCAGATTAAAACTTATACATGAACTAGCTAACTAGCGGCTTCGTCCGCGTGGGTGTCCAATGTTGCACCCCTGTGGGAGATTAATTTTGAAAAATCTATTTTTGATGGATGCCTATATCATAATAACTATATGCATACCGAAATTCAATTCACCTTTAAGGGAAGAATTCCAATAAACTATAAAATAAGTTCTCAACGATTTATATTAATTATTAGCTCGGTCATTAAATGGAAATTAAAAAAACATGGATATCGGGGCAGATTTTTAATAATTCTCATACAAACTTTCAATCCCTTATTTTACAAGCTCAGATGGGGAATTCTATTAAACCCTAAAACAAATACGAAGTTAAATGTATTTAAGAGCATGAAACTCAATTTTCAACGAAATCGAAGCAAATTTAAAGGATTGTACTTATAATGATATAAATTTTAAACCCCAATGTCACTCCTTTAGGGATGTCATCTTTGAAAATCTTTCCTCAGTGTGCATCTACATTGTAATAATAGGTCTTTACCTATGAAATTGTCGTTCTGCAGTACTGGCCATTTCAAATGAAAATAATTTTTGTTTGGCTAAGAATTCTAATTTCAAATTAATTTAATTTTAAAAACATGGAATTCTTTTTCCAAAAGTAGTCATTTCTTTATTGATTAGTGTTACATTTTCATCGCATTTCAATCTTTTTCGTCATCATGGATACGTTAAAAATTCAAGTAATTATGGAATATGAGTACCTTCGTGGCAGCAACGCGGCACAAGCGGCACGCAACATCAACGACGTTTATTACGTAATTTACGTAATCGCCTTTAATTCGTCATTGTCAAAGATTGAAATGTGATAAAAATGTAACACTAATCAATAAACAAATGACTTCTTTTGGAAAAAGAATTACATGTTTTTAAAATAAAATTAATTTGAAATTAGAATTCTTAGCCAAACAAAAATTATTTTGATTTGAAATGGCCAGTACTGCAGAACGGCAATTTCATAGGTAAAGACTTATTATAAACTACTGTCTAAGCTTCACATTTCTACCGGCGGTAACGGCTGCGCGTGCGTCTATAATGATAGATTATATTAATATTATTTCAGTGAGTCTGTCATTGGGGACATCTCCTTTTATATTGTATATAAAGATATAATAGATGATTTCAATGTATTCATCACCATACTAAAACTTGAAGCTCTCGGCTGATAAACTATATAACTTTGACTTTAATGGTTATTCCACTACTAAAACCTGTATTGTAAAGTAAACCAAAGTTCCAGGATAAAGCGTACAGTAATAAAATAAATACAAAACCTATTTTTTGTATATTAATACATTTTACTATACACATCGAGAGTATTTTGCATATAATTCAGAAACAAAGAAACTTAAAACACAGAATACCGTTAGCATAAATGCGCACGATATTTAGACCGATTGTTCCTTTCACCGTTCGCTACAAAAGCAACAATCGATATTGCAATTTTATTTCGTAGAAAGCTAGAAATTCCATTTCACTTTACTATTGTAACATTTTACTTGTCTTTGATGATATTATTTAATATTCCAATTAAATAGAACAACGATTTTAATAAATAAATTGGACGCTGATAAGTGATAAGCATTAAAGTGTCAACCCACTAGATCGCCATTTTGAGAAAATCGTGTTTAACTAAATTTATTCTATAGAGAATTTCAACTACGTGTCAAAAGTTTTTATCAGTTTTTCTGTACTTAAATTCACTAAACACTATTTAGAAAATTATAGTTTATCGCCTGAGAAAGTCATTAGTATCAACATCTTGATTTATGTAGTTTTGTGGGTTCACACAGTATTGCATAACAGCGTCCTTATGAGAATTAAATAAACATTTACTTTTAACTGAGTTTCTTTTTCTATCTTCTATGTCTACACTATACAGAGAAACGTCGTCAATCGTCGTCATTATAGAATACTGATTGTCAGTATTGCATATTATATTTGTATTTTTTCAGCCCATTTGGTTGTATTATAAAAAAGTCTAAAGTGTGTATAATACGTTCCGAAAACATAAATTTCCTCAAAATTTGCTGCGTAAAGTAAGCCATACATGCTATGGTCTACCGGAGAGGTAACCTATACTGGTTTGCCACTTTTGCCAGTCAAGTGACATTGGAGACCCGAATTTCCGACGGAACGAATATCAAATGTTTGATAGGTAGGAACAGTAAGTATTTCAAAATTTAATCGTCGTTTTTGGACCTAATTTACCACGCATTTTTTTCAATATTTCTCACCGTTTATACCTTCCCTGAACTTCCACGTTTATTTCAAGTACGTGAGCGTACACACAATAACAAAAGTTACTGAACATTTCGCGTTTTCAGCATTTTGCTGTAAATAATTTGCAATAAATAATAATCAAAACGTTAAAAACTATCACCCAACTACGCAAATTATGTAGCTTATATTACCGGGCCATTATTACGAATCTATTAACACATCATTCATTATAATTCAGTGGTTTGACTTCGCCGTAGTCGGGTAAAAAGAAGTTACGACTGAGTTCTAAATTAATAATTTAGTTTTATTCATTTGACTATTATTAAAACTTTATACTAATTTAATAAACACAAATAATGACTGCTATTTTCAGTTGTTATAATAAAATATGACGATCAAAATTCTACATTTATTAATAGCACATTTTGACGTAAATAGTCACCGGTAACCATAATCTTATAGATAAATGTATAATGCTCATTGCCAAGTCACTAGAATAATTATTTAAAAATAAAATTATACACTTACAGTCACAAAAATTTATTGAATAACTAATGATAATTAGGGACTAACCTAAATTAGACTTGGTATCTACGATATCTTAAAACTGTTTACTTGAAAAAGACTTGGCCCTTTTTCATTTAATGTCTTTTGTGGAATATCTATATTTTGTACAGTCCCAGTCATGAAATGTAGACAAAACACTCTCCTGAAGGATCTCATTTCATTAGACTTGTTGGCGGCTCGCCAGGACGACAGCCACTGATGCTATGACAATCAAAAAAGCTTACAGCATGGCGTAACCACAAACAAAATGGTGGTTTATTATGATAATGCTACTTACTGCTATAAGCTGACACTTATCAGTAGATTGTGAAACATGCCCTAGAAATTTTTCGAGTCACCTGTATGTTTTGACTATAATTTATGAGAATAAAAAAATATTAAATGCAATTATTAAGGAATTAGGTAGATTCCGATAGAAAAAGGATGAGACACCCCTCCACCTTGATAGTCCAGCACTTCAACAAAGTAGTAACAAGTTCCTTGGGCAGCACAAATACGGTACGGTAGACCGTAGAGGAAATTCGCAGCGCCAACCCCAACCATATTGTTCAGTTCATGAGCATTATAGGGCCGGGGAAGGTACTATAACGCGCTAAGAATAAATTATAATAGATCCACTTGGGTTGTGAAGTCAGGACGCAATTAGGATCTGCTTTAGGAGGGGGACACTTGATCCTTAAGGGATCTAGGTAAACTCAATTTACTGAGACTGTGTCCTACTTGAATACCTACTTTTACAGTCAGTAGTAGGTAGGTATACGATACCAGCAAGTTTTCCCAAATGAGTAGAATCGTCAGATATTATGGCATTTTTTTAGACGTTGGCCAAAAAATTA
This sequence comes from Phengaris arion, assembly GCA_963565745.1. Classification (NCBI taxonomy): domain Eukaryota; kingdom Metazoa; phylum Arthropoda; class Insecta; order Lepidoptera; family Lycaenidae; genus Phengaris; species Phengaris arion. The sequence goes on along the minus strand of OY751445.1, from coordinate 12,309,980 downwards.
ATCTTGTTGCAATCAACTTTTATTTCGTAAGTTTTTATTCTAATTAACCGTTATTTTTTAACTATATATGTGTATGAAATAAAAAATATTCTTTATCTTTTGTTTTATTAAAAAAAGTATTAATCAAAATCGACTTTAGCGATAAAGTTCATAACATAAAATTACTTAATAATAGTATACATGGTAGGTATATCGACTTAATTTAGTAAACTTAGAATATTTTTAATTATTTATTGGTTATTGCATATTTCCATAGTCCTAAGAAAAAGAAAGTTAAAACAATTTTTTTTAACTTTTTTATGTTGCATAGTAATTTTTTGGGGATCAAATGCCCCTCAATTTTGGTAGGTAAATTAGTATTCTTTTCACTGATATTCAGTTTGCCTTTCACGTATTCAAGCGCCATTTTTTTCAAATAGGACCTTTAATTAGAAAATATATGGATTGATAAGCATATTTCTGAGATCAACTGTTTAACGGTATATAAGCCTATCCTCCCCTATATAAAGTACTCAAATATTTTCACATAGCCATGACATTACATATCATGCCAAGCCATGACTTTTTATATAATATGCTAACTAATATATTTACCTATTATTTTGTAAGAACATATTTGACGGCGCTTATACGCTCTATTTAATTTATAAATTGTAACCCAGTAAGGAAAGAGATTATAAGATTTAATCTATGAAATGAATTTTGGTGTGGGCATTCCATATACCCAACATTCGGCTCAGGATATGCACTAAACGATCATAATTTCGGGGAAACAGGTTCATTAGAACACATAATTGAATATGTGGGTTATTCGCTAAACGCCTGGTATCTTGTGACCATGTACAAATTGTTAGGGTCAAATCACACCGAAATGGCAGCGGAATGGCCAGCAGCATAACTGTCATATAATTTTAAACTTTAGCTTTCGCTTTCCCTAGCGGCCATCGGCGGCCCTGAGCGGCGGCAGCTGTCTCAAACGAAACTGAGTTTTATAATAATGAAGATAAAGTTTAAAATTATATAACAGTTATAATGCTGGCTCCGCTGCCATTACGATGTGATTTGAGCCTTAATCAATTTTGTCACTAAATAATCCGTGCAAACCTGCTACCGTAGAGTTCCGTACCTCAAGAGGAAAAACAGAACTCTTATAGAACATTTCCTCTTATCCGTCCACTCTTATCCGTCCGTCCGTCTATCCGTTAAACTTTTTTGATGATCGCCGCTATAGGCCGCAAGCAGTGCAGTGCGGTTGATCGTGGTTACTCTCGACTCAAATTATGTGAAAAAAAATATATTCCATATTATTATATATATTAATTATATATATAATAATATGAAATGGCCTGTCTTTCATGAAGTGCTGGATGCAGCTGTAATGTATACATGATACGTTTTCGACGAAACGTGGCGAGATTGTATACGGCCTCGTAATACGAGAAGATCCCGTCCAGCCATCTTCCGAACTTCTTCCACAGGAATATCCCCGGCGATTTCTATGATGAAAGCTCCATCTGATTGTACGTGTTCACCGTAGTAACTACGGGATCGCTTCAGTTGATAGCTGCCTAAAGCAAACAGCGTCAATTCTTCTTCTGTCAGTCTAGGGAAATTATTGAATTCAGGCCTATCGGCTTCCATGGCCTGAAACTGTGCTCTCCGTCTATTATAATTGTTTGTTATAACAAGTTCTGCCAAACTGTTTGGCGTATTGATTCGTTCATGAATTATCTCAAGGAAATCGCTTGCGTGCACGTTGTTGTCAATTAGGACATGGTAGCTGTTCAGCAATGCTGCCGCGATTCTGAAATAATCTATCATGTTACCTAATGCCCGGTTACTGTGAACATGTCTTAGTAAACGAAAATCTCTTTTGAAGCGACCATTTATCACTTCGACCACCCAGCGGCAAATGGTCACAAGTCTAGATTTATTAGCCTGGTCAGTAGTAAGCTGGGTTTCGTTCGGGTGCTTTGTTTCTGGAATCTGAGCCACATAACCACATGCCTCCAGATTGCTTATAGCATCTCGAAAGCCACGATCTAGGATGAAAACATCTCCATCCCGGTAAAACCAGTGCAACACGCCATCTTCGTCATTTAATGCATTGTTTAAAATCTGGGCATCGGAGGTTGTTGCAGCGTATGGTCCCTCTACTGCAATTATTGTTCCATCGCAACAAACATATAAAAAAGGCTTCAAAAGTTTTCGGAACTTATCATTACTGTACGATTTTCTCTGGAAAAAGTAATTAGAGCTTTTTTTAGATATATGTATGTGCCATCGAGAATAGTAATCAACTTTCTTTCTTCAATTGGACTATCTGGATTGCCAAACAAACGCTATGGAATCATAAGGTTCTTCTGCACTACTTCCTCTCTGGTTATATGGTCAAATCCGATACGGGATGGTACAAAGTCGTACAAAGCCTATCTTTAGTTTTCATTTTAAATATGGATGCTAACTGTGCATTAGAATCGCCTGTACGCATTTTCGCTAATACTGCTGCCATTATTGTCCGTTTGTCGCTGTGTCGATTTAGACTGGTTACGTTTTCCAGCACATCAGAGAACTGGAGGTGAGTAAGGCCTATCCACGTGTGCAGCTCATTTGCATTTATGTTTTCGTAATGCTCCAAGTTCAAAAAATCGGTGGAGATTTTATTTTTCATCATAGTTAACGTATGGACTATTAGATCAGCAGTGAATTCCTCTGTGAGGTTATCCTGTTGTGGAAGTAAATGCACTACACAGTAATGCAATAAAATATCTTCCTATACTTGAGCTGATTGATAACTGGCCGAAACGACGAACTTAAAAAAGGAATATTACATTATATTCTGGCATCTTTTTGAAAATAGAACGCCAAATTTGAATTTAATCGAACTGATGGAATTTGTTTGAGAGGACGTAGAACTTTATCTGTCGTAAATTTTCTTAACAATGGAAAGAAACGAAATTCGTGCGGTGATAAAGTTTTACGTTTTAAAAGAGAAAACAGCAACCCAGATTAAAACCAAACTAGACAGTGTTTTAGGTAATTCTGCTCCTGCATTGAGTACAATTCACACCTGGGTAACTGATTTTAAACGTGGAAGACAGAGCTGCGAAGACGCCCACAGGTCTGGCCGTCCAAATGAAGTCACGAATTCGGACATGATCAAAAAAAATCACATAATTGTATTGAATGATCGGCGCTTAAAGTTGCGAGAGATAGCAGAGATGGTGAGCATTTCATCTGAACGCGTTTTTAATATTTTGCACCAACATTTGGGAATGAAAAAGCTTTGCGCGCGATGGGTGCCGCGTTTGCTCACTGTAGACCAAAAGCAACGTCGAGTGGACGATTCATCGGAGTGTTTGGCGCTGTTTAACCGAGATCCTAATGAGTTTTTGCGGCGTTATGTAACAGTCGATGAAACCTGGATACATCATTATACTCCCGAGACAAAAAAACAATCTAAGCAGTGGACTGAGAGCGGAAAACCTGCGCCGAAGAAAGCAAAAACGGTTTTGTCGGCCGGCAAAGTGATGGCGACTGTTTTTTGGGATGCTCGAGGGATTATTTTAGTGGATTATATGCAAAAAGGAAAAACATTAAATGGAGAGTACTACGCAAGCTTGCTGCAAAAATTAAGTGAAGAAATCCAGAAGAAACGACCACATTTGGCCAAGAAAAAAATTTTGTTCCACCATGACAACGCACCTGCACACACGTCAATGGTTGCAGTCGCCAAACTCCATGAATTGCGGTTCAAATTGCTACCGCATCCACCCTATTCCCCGGATCTGGCCCCGTGCGACTTCCACTTATTCCCAAACCTGAAGAAATGGTTAGGTGGCCAGAGATTTTCATCAAATGAAGAAGTCATTGTTGCCCTGGACGAGTATTTTGAGTGGTTGGAGAAAACATTTTATCAAACTGGTGTAACGGCATTGGAGAAGCGCTGGACTAAATGCATCGAGGTAGAAGGAAACTACGTTGAGAAATAAATTTATTTTAAATAGATTTTTGAAGATTTTCTTTGTCGTTTCGGAAACTTATCAATCAGCCCTCGTGCGACCCCGCCTATAATAGTGAGTAGTCTATAATAGTGGGGGCGTGACTCAACCGGTTCGTAGTCCGGGTTGTGCGGGCAATGGGGCCCGCGTGGCGATTCCTGGCCTCCCTACGGAAGACCGGGCAGTTTCGGCTGTTGGCGGGGTGAGGCCACTTGCAATTTATGCAAGTGGGGGCTGGTCGGTTGCAGGTCGGGGGCAGTCAGAGGCGGCGTGTTCCTCGCCGCATCTGACGCACGCCATCTTGTGGTGGCAGTTTGTGCTGGAGTTCCTAATCTGCTGGCAGCGGTGGCACTGGGCGGGGCCACTCTTCCCACGCCAGGCTTCCACCTTGATGTCCGGCATATTTGATATTTCCGTTACCTGGTAGATGCCTGGTACCAGGTTCGGGGTGCGTTTCAACAAGACAAAGTAGGACACCCTGGGCGGTCCTTTCTGACAAGAATTCGGGACACGTGCTCTACTACAAAACCTTTGGTGGAGAGATCCGCTGCTATCTCCTCGGTGGGCGTGTTGACCGAAAGGCTGTGTATGCCTACCTTTAGTCCACGGTCCTGAGGCAGCGCGTACGAATACCAGCTGACCTGAGTGGACTCGCTCAGGTCAGCCAGGTACCGCTGCTCCTCAGGCACCGATACTCCTTCTCACTGCGTGGGGAGAACTTTACCACCAGGCCGTACGGCTTCGCGTGCGGGGGGTGCCCCAGGAGGTCCCTGAGGCGGCGGAAGTGGACAATCCAGTCCTCCAACTTCTCCACTATGAGTGAGGGGCACCTGGGGGCTGATTTCGGCGGCGGTGAGGTCACGTTCGCTGAGGGGGAGGCGGAGGTTACCGTGGTTGTCTCCATCGGCGAGGGGGCCCTCGAGGTAGAGGCCACAGTGGATCCGGACGGTGCAGGGGCGGTGGCCACTGCTGCCTAGGTAGCCGGGCGATCGGCACGCTTGGCCGGCGGCGAGACGTCCGAGGAGACTTCCTGCCTCGGCCGTTTGTACACAGGTGCAGGGGGCACAGGGGGTGGGGGCATGCTTGCCGACAAGGGGGCAGGCGCGGGGCTACCCAGGTTAGGGGTACTTACCCCTCTACGGTCTTCTTCCGGCGGGGCGACCTCCAATGCCGCCACGGACTCGGAGTTCCCACGGAGTGCCCACGGCTACGACCACCTTCCGGTCCTAGCCATCATACGCGCCGCTCCCGCAAGCGTCCCCCCCCCCTTTCCAGCCCGCGATTGGGACGCCTTCTCATTGCAGCTGCACGAGTCCACGCCCCATCACCGCTGGCGTACCTCAAGGTAGTGTGCTCTCCCCAGGGCTGTACAACCTCTACGCCAGCGACGTGCCTACACATCCTGGCATCACCGCGGCGCTGTACGCTGACGATACAGCCTACATCGCCAGCTAGCTAAACAGGGACCACGCCGTCATAAAACTTCAGAGGACGCTGGACCTTCTCCCGGACTGGCTGAGCAAATGGAGACTATCTGTAAATGCAGGTAAGCCCCAGGCGCTCGCCGTCTCTACGAGAACAGGTTTTCCGGCTCCTCTGAAGATCGGAGATGCCGCAATCCCATGGGGTAAGACGGCGAAATACCTCGGGGTCATCATTGACCGCCGCTTATCCATGGCTGCCCAGTACTCATCGGCGGTGGCGAAGGCGAACTCGGCGGTAGCCCAGCTGCGTCCGGCCTACGCGTCCCCGCAGATCCCCCTGAGGATGCGCATCGCCCTATACAAGACGAACGTACGGTCCCGCCTCACGTACGCGGCACCCACGTGGCACCACTTGCTCTCTGCACCCCAGAAAGGGTTGTTGCAGAGAGCCCAAAACCGGGTGCTGCGCCGAATTGTGGGCGCACCGTGGTACGTCCGCAACGCCACCATTACAAGGGACCTCAGGGTGGAGAGCGTGGAGGCCTATGTGGCCCTGCTCTCTGCCAAGCTGCTCGCGCGTGCGGATGCCTCGCGCCTGGTCGAACTAACCGACCTGGCGCCGTGGCACGCCCACCCGCCCGATCGCCACCGCCTGCCCAGGGATGCCGACCCACCAGAGGACCCAGCGGAGCCACACAGCCCGCCACGCCACCCCCGAAGAGGAAGAGCCCTGGCGCACTGATGCGCCGCACCCAAGCGCAATGATGCGCCCCGGCGCAGCCGCGCCTCATCCATCGCGGGATCGTACCCTCCTTACACCGGTAAACCAGATGCCGGTGTAACTCGTCTCACCTCGTCCGGTGCCTGACGAGTGGCAGCCCTATTGCCACTCCGTCGTCATCGTGGCGTTCCTTCCCCCCCGATACAAAAGTCGGGGCCCGGAAGTTTTAAAACTCCCACCCTTTCTCCAGGTCGCTCGTGTCCACGGTACGGTAAACGCGGCGCGTGAGGGAGTGGACTCAAACACGTTTCTTGGCCTCCGGGTCGGGACCCCCACGCGCCGTTTGGAGCCGACCGCCGGTCCTGGTCGTGCCTGGTTGGCAATCTTCACTCCTTTCGTGAACTTTGCTCCCCCATGGGTTTCCCCCGCGTTCTGCCGCGGGGGGTCTTCTCTTAAAAACCTGACTAAATGCGCCCAGTACTCGTACTGGGCGCGTCATCCCACCCCAATTAGAGGGGCTCTAGCCCCTGGCATTGGTTCCCCGCCCAAGGCCCTTTTCAGGGGCCCGGCGCGTGAGAAGAGTCTCCTTTTCTAACCACTCATTTCATTTTACAACGACTTCGGATGATTAGTATTAGCAATATTTATCATTATTTTATATTTTTCCTCACTTTCAGAAATCATACAATATATGAAAATGACAAATCATAGAACTTGTATAAATTGACTTATAGTAACTATACAATTTTGCTGCCATATTAACTATTGCTCCAAGTGACTAGAACTAAATACATGTACCATTATTTTTTGTTGGCCGGCACATTCAGAAAAGGCCCAAAAAATTATCTCCTTTGTTAGATGAAAATGTTTTAATAATAAAATACCCATTCCAAACTTACAAGGAAAATTATGTCAAGGCATGCAGTAAGAAAATTACATGATATTATTATTATGCCTGAGCAATAAGACCTGGTTGTTGTGTCTTTTATTAAAGCTTTGCAGGGCCGAGCGCGGCTGTTTACAATTATGGTTACTTTGAATAACTCCATCTGCCAAGTCCTTAATACTAATGAACATTTATTAAGATAAACACAAAATTAAAAAAATTATGTAACCCCCGACACAAAAAACTATAAAAAGTAGGTAAATAAATAATTTTATATGTTAGCCTTTAAATACGTTTAAAGGATCAAAAAAAATGAAAAATATTTAAACGCTAACATATAAATATGTGCGTCGCCGAGTCGGGAACCGCGGTGTGAGAAGTTTTTTATTTACCTACTTATAAGGTAATAGAGAATATGCAGGTTCCTTATATCTATATCGTTATAGCTAAGAAAAACATCTTCACACTACGGTCCCCAAACTCGGCGACGCACATAATATTAAAAAGATCCTTTAAAAATATTGAAAGGCTAAAATATAGATTTATTTACGTACTTTTATAGTTTTTTGTGTCGGGGGTTACTTAAAATTTTTAATTTTGTATTTTATTTCATTTCTTTTTAAATGCATTTTTTTATTTATTGATAAGAAACAATAATTAGATAGGAAAGTATAATATTCAAGTACAAGTAGGTACAATATTATATTATGCACTAACAAAAAAACCTTAACCTTAACCTTAAACCTTAACGTTTAAGAGCGCAGTGGCAGCAGGCGTTTACATCTGAATCAAATTTATATTTTATGTACATAAAATATAAGTAACAGTTCCATAAAAGTAAACGTGAATTTTAAAATAATATTAAAATGTTAGTTGGTAGGTGAGTGCATTAATGTCGTGTGACATCCACAATAATTCAGAATATATCATCAATATTTTGAAAAATAGTGTGATTTTAATTTATTTTTAATATATCGCGTTGTAGCTTCTATTAATTTAGGGGGTAATTCATTTAATAAGCGAGGTATTAGGTATCGAGCCGTCCACGGAACGTACGGAAGTAACGGAACGTACGCAGCGTACGGAACCGGTTCTGTGCTACGGCCCGCGTGTATATAGGGTGTTCAATAGCATGTTTAATGTCGTCATCGAAAAATAATTCTTTTAATTAATTATATTTTAGCATATCGGTTACTGGTAACACTTTACACTGTTTAAATATCTCCACGCTTTGGTCATTTGATCTTAATTTTAGCGGTAAGATTGTTTTTAGAATTTTGACTTGTAATTTATAAATTTGATTAATTTAAGTTGCGTATGTTCTGCCATGGCTGCTTATGCCATATTGAACGTAAGATTCTGCCAGTGAGTGGTATAGAAGCAGATTGGTTTTTAATGGAATACAATCTATATTTTTCCACAACAAATTTAATTACAACCTTCTTCTAACTGGTATCTTTGCCGTTCCATTTGAAATTCTGATTATGCCCATGCTACCATTGACTAATTGACCATAAGTGAAAGGTATAAGAATACTTCGACTATAGATATATACATATAATATTTTCACCAGCAATTTTGCATACATTTTTGATTTTTCAATGTAACAAGCGAGGTTCTAGTATCATGCTGCAGCATCAGGTGCAGACTATCACCGTCTATATACATCCTATTACCTAAACACGATACGTCTGCTGTACGTCAGTGAAAGGTTGGGAGTTCTGCAGATTCCAAGTAATGCTACATTTTCAGGTGCAAATGATCACTATTTATCTATATCCTATTCATTGAGCATCACTTAAATGAGCGGAAACACGATACCTCTGTAGGCAATATTGTGCCAGGTTACGATATATTGAACCGATTAGACCAGTGGAAGTTTCTTACAACCCTTCATCAACTAGATAATTGACCCCATGGATTAAAAAACCCCATATAGTCAGGCAGTGAGTGAGCTGATGATGATGAATTATAGCCAAGAACACTCTTGATCATGTTAGTTTTCATACAAAAAACCGCATCTTAATCGGACCTTTTGTTTAGGAGCTACGATGCCACGGATGTCTATTCGTGTCTATCTGTCCGTCTACAAAGACGGACGGACACGTCTATCTGTCTGTCTGTGTGTCTACACAGACAGACAGATAGACACGTCAAACTAATAACACCCCTTTTTTTGCGTCGGGCGGGGGTTAAAAATACTGTCGAGTGCAGGTACTACGTATTGTTTTAATAGAGTAAGTGCAGTAAATATAGACTTCCATAAGTATGGAAGTTTTTTTTCTATCCTACTCCAATACAGTTCCCTTTCTGGACGAGGCCAAGGACGCCTGGAGCTCAACTAGTGCTTGTAGCGAATTGCCTGATAATACTTTTCCCAAAGGCTCTGGGACGTGTCACTCTGCAGACTGGTACGGAATAATCTTCTTAATACGTCCTCCAGTCCTGTGGAACAGGCTCGCCTCTTAGCTACGGAAAAGTGGGAGTCGGGCCTTTAGCTACAAGCATTACCGTCACCCAATACGGGCACATTGCTGGATCGAACAGCTTTCCGGTTAGCCACTGCCCTGCATCTTGGCACCCCCCACGTCGTCCCCCATCGCTGTGTTTGTGGTGCAAACGTGGACAGCCTCGGACACCACGGGCTGTCCTGTCAACGAAGCGCCGGCCGCATCTCCCGACATCACTGCCTGAACGATCTCATCCGTCGGCCTCTTGTCACCGCCGGAGTGCCAGCTGTGCTGGAACCCTCTGGTTTGGCGCGCGACGATGGCAAGAGAATAGACGGTATGATCCCGGTCCCTTGGAGAGTAGGACGGGCTCTTGTATGGGACGCTACTTGCGTCGATACACTTGCTCCGTCCCATGTCCAGGGCACCTCGAGTTCTGCAGGTGCGGCCGCCAATCAGGCGGAAAACTCAAGCGGCGCAAATATGAGAACCTTAGTGGGGATCTCATATTTGAACCGTTTGGGGTTGAAACCCTGGATACATGGGATCTGGATGCGCATAAACTTTTCAGAGAAATCTCCAAAAAACTCATTGAGGCCACCCGAGACCCCAGAGCCGGCAACTACCTGGCCCAGAGAATAAGTATCGCAATCCAGCGAGGAAACTTTTTGAGCCTTCTAGGTACTCAACCTGGTAGGGACGACCTGGGAGATTTCTTTGTTTTTTAGCATTTTATGTTTTGGAGTAGTTATTTTTTTTTTTTAGTACTTACCTGCTTTTATAGTTTGTAAGTATTTTAAATAGATTTTAGTTAACTTCAGCATTTAAAACATGGATGTAAAATTGAAATAAATTGTTACATAAGTATTGTGTAGAAAAAAACACTAGTATATTATTTTCACCACAAACATGACGTTTCTTACGCAAAATAACGAAAATATTGAAAATTTCGATAAGATCATTTTTAGTATTAAAAAGTGCTAGTTAGCATTAAAAATGCTAGTAGATTTATTCTTTGACATTTCTTCTACCGTATATAATTTCGATGAAAGCTATTTTATAAAAACAATTATGAAAAGTGTACCGCACCCGGTACAGTGCAATCACGTTCCTAATGTCTTTCGAGACTCATCGTCAGTCTGTTTTTCATAGGTGCATTGTCTGTCTTACTTAAGACAGACAATGTATCTTTGTCCATTGTCTGTCTTGTCTATCTTACATTAAGATAAGACAGCGATGGACTGCAATGTGCGGGCTTGGGGAGTCCAATGGAAGATGTTGTGCTCGCGAATAACGTTTTTTACCTCCTTATTTAATACACTTGCATTACAATATATAGGGAGGTGATACACACTACAGGACATTAGTCACTAAGAAAGTGTACTATGGTACTTATATTATATATATACCTATGGTACTTATATTATTATAGTTATTTATGTTATTTTAAACAGTAACAATACCAGGAGAAAATAAAATATTTTACTCCATCATAACCTTAAAACAAAACATTTTTCAATTAACTATGTCAAATCCTCATAAATGTAAAAAATTCATAATTTTCACCCAAGTAGAGAGAGAACTAGGTAAAAATTAGCATAATGGGGTGGTCATTCTTAGCAATTTTTACAGTTCATTCGATAAAGCTACGAATACTTTGCTGTCTATTGTTCGTGCTTGGGCAACAAAGCTGTGAACGAATATAACGAACATTTTCGTTCCAAAATGAAAAAAAGCCAGTGAAACGGAGCAAAATGTCGTTAGGAATACGACAACAATATTCTTGATAAATTATAACATGTAACTCCTTAATCCTGTCATAATGTTTACTCTTCAGTTACAACATTGTTTATTTTAAAAAATACTAGATCAGTTCTAGAGCCTGTAAAGGATAATCCATAATGTAATTAAATTTACCTTCTAAAGGCTGTAAAAGGATCAGAAATCTAAGTCAATTACCGTTTCGGAATTGATTCTGGCTGGCTAAAGCCTCGTCTGCAGGGCCTCTGTCAAAAGGCTTTATATTTTACTGTCAGTTGGTTGTTAGTTCAGGCTGTAAAATAAATATAAATGACGAGCTTTTACCCGCGGCTTCGCCCGCATAAATACAGTATTCAACGGGAACACTGTACTTTTTCGGGACAAAAGTAGCTTATGTGTTAATCCAGAGCTTAAGCTACAACCATAACAAATTTTATCAAAATCCGTTTAGTAGCTTTTGAGTGAAAAAGTAACAATCATCCATTCATTCATCCATCCATCCATCCATCCTCACAAACTTTATAATAAAGTAGTAGATTATGTGCCTGAATTTCATCATATATTATAACTTAAAATACAAATTAATAATATGTAGAAACTAGAAAAAAATAAAAGTATAGATATTGGCTCAAAATTTTAATTAAAGATCTGAATTAATATATTTAGTATCAATCATTTTTTCAGCGACAGTCTTAGAATTCAAAAAGCAATAGGAAGGCCCCGTAAAAAGGTCCAAAGGATTTAAAAATAAGCTGAAAACAATTAAAAAATTGGTACACACTGTTAAAGTGCTAAACCAGTTCAAATTAATAATCCGTTTCAACATTATGCCCATTTCATTATTCTGTAATGTGTACGTAGACAATTGAAATTAAATCCTAAATGCTGGCAATAATTATTATGTGTGTACAGTTCAAATAGTAAATAATATATTATAACGTTTTCCAATATCGATAACAGAAATATTGGGCACATGATACGGACGTTTAGGCAAAGAATATAGTGTTCAGAATAAAATAAAATTGTTCTCTCTTCAGTACTCAGGAGGTAATTGACCTCACACAGCTGTTGAAATTGATTGAATAAAATTAAAAATATTTTTGAAATATCTGTATGTCAGTGGCATAGGTGTAAAACTTTAATTGTGCCAAATATCATACTTCTCCGTTCACACAGTTCTCGTAAAACTGTACTGAAAGGTTTTGCTTGCAATGCAAAAGTACCTTTTGGTTTTTTATAAGAATATTACCGTCTTCTACCTTTAATAAACACTAATTTCAGTTAATCTGGTAAAAATGTTAAAACTTTTCTCAAAAAAATTGTTTCGACGTCACGCAAGCGGAGTTAAAAAGATAAACAGTACGCCATGTGCCTTTAATTTTAATAATAAACAGATGCCGTTCACGAGGAAGTAGGTACACGTTTCTTAGGTGTATGGTGAATGTTATAAGGTTAGACTCAGTTAAGTTACTTAATTACTTAATTGCAGGTGCGGCCGCCAATCAGGCGGATAACCTCAAGCGGTGCAAATATGAGAACCTTAGCGGGGATCTCATATTTGAACCATTTAGGGTTGAAGCCCTAGTTACATGGGGTCCGGGTACGCACAAACTTTTCAGGGAAATTTCGAAAAACTCGTTGAGGCCACCCGAGACCCCAGAGCCGGCACCTATCTAGCCCAAAGAGTGAGTATCGCAATCCAGCGATGAAACTCTCTGAGCCTTTTAGGTACTCTGCCTGGTGGGGACGAGCTGGGAGATTCACGAAATGTTTTTTTTTTGTTATTATTTGCAACACATCAAAAAAAGCTATCATTCTCCCTTTTACTATACTCAAAAAAATTCTTCATAGATTTTTATATATTTCATAAAAACGCGCCATAAAGTCAATATTTGAAAAGCGTTACGCGGCTGAAAATGGCAGATACAGCGTAGGTATTGTTACATTTTACGACACACTTTGTAACAGTACTAAAGTTACTTGATGAAAATGTTCACGCCTCCAATATCGCTTTCACGTGATCGAAGTACAAAGTAAAGATAAAATTTAGTTATGACAATAACGACGTGTCGTATGTAATATTCATTTCAATAAAAAGTCTATGCCCGCATTTTACAGCTCGCGGTTCGGGATGAAATGGAGTCAGCGTCACGCACTACGTTCGGCTACAGCACATAATAAGTAGGATATTTAGAATGTGGCTACAGGTTTGCGCCGAATAGACAAGTTGCCATTAGCTGATTTTAAAACTGCAACGCAGGCTACACACAAGGATTTATTGTATTAAAAAAACGGTGCAAGCCGAACGGTGCCGTTTCATCGACCGCGTCTAAGGCACATTGTTACGAATTATCATTTGTCGTAGGTCGATACGATTTTTGCTTTAAGCCCCCTATACACCTAACATTTTATCGTAACAATTTAATCACAGGTCTTATAATAATAAAATAGTAATGGCTCTGTTTCAATTTACAAGTAATAACGGCGCGCCGCGTCGCATTAATCTATTCTAGGTAATGTACACTCGCTAGCTATTTCCTGGCAAAAAAATACCCTATTAATATGCCATAGCGCTAAAATGGACTGAGCCGTGAAAATAGAATATGAGGTGTTCTCACAGTATGGTGAATAGTAGCGAATTATCGTAACGATTTGCCATACCTACACACGATCGATAAAACTGAACAGTTCGGCTTAATCCGTTAAATCGTTACGATATAACGTTAGGTTTGTAGCGGGCAGTAGCAAGTAGCAACACACTGAATCCGTGCCCACGTGCGAGTTTCAATTCGAATCAGTAAATTCTATAACTCTCTGCAGCATAACTCAGTACTGTGCAGCGTTTTTAACTTTTTCGTTACGCGCTTGCGCAATTTTCAGGCATAAAATCATAATTACTGTAAAGATAAAAAATACATTGTTTTGCCTAAAAGGTCGCTTAATAATTTTCGTAATTTTCTACGTAATATAAAATAATAAATCGCTAAGAAATGGTAAATTATCAGAGACGCTAAAACGGTTTAAATATTATATTTCAATAGAATTATGTATGTAATTAAGTCTGCGTTTATTTTGCATAAAGTGTCAAGCTTTGAATATAATACGATTATAATATTCTCTAAGGGTTGAGCGTTGAAAATTGTGGTGATAAAGAATTTAATTTCCAGGGGTTGTCTAAAAATTAATTCGGTCTGGATTCCTATCCAGACTTTCTGGTCTAAAACCTGACCTAGCTATTGGCCATTTGACCTGACCAGCTCTCTTTTTTGAGTATCAAACGAATTTTGAGTTTAGTTTAAATTGATTTTTAAACACTTGAGCAGCAGTAAAATTTAAGTGACGTTTTAGTAGGTACTCGGCCATAGATCATGCTGGTCCCCTCTTACCAAATATTAATTATAACACCAATTGTGAATATAAATTAAATTTCAATTAGACTATTTTTCTTGGGCTCAGCCATTCTGAGATTGGATCTTATTGTACCCATTAACGAGAAATCCTTTCAGATTTTCTCATAAAAAGAACGAATGAATTGGAAGTTTTTAAAGACATTTTCTCTTCAAACACCTCCATTCGTTAAATAATATTGTTCATAAGTTGTTAAATCATTTTATTTATAATTTGAATAATCGAATCTACTGTAAGAAACAAACTCCGTAAAATATATTTAAGGATTTCACCTTTTCGTAAATAATTGTAATGTATTTCATAACCAAATTATTTTTAATTAATACGTACCTAAAGCAAACATTTTCAGTACAGTTTTACGAGAATTGTGCTCATAAAGGAGTAAGATTTTTTGGCGCAGTTAAAGTTTACATGCAGGAATGTGTAAAGAAAAGCAAATATTAAAAAAAATAGTGTTTAGATATAAATAAAATTAATAAAAAAAATAATAACGCACACTACCTCAGATTAATTATTAATTAACAGAACAATTACGGTGAAGTGAAGTGGGGAAGTTATTTTCATTTCATCCCATCATGTGATATGATCCTGATACGTAGTAACTATATATTAATCTGTGGTATCGTCGAAAAGGTCTTCTTAAATAAAGGAAATGTTTCATACATGACTTTTTTAATGAAAACCATAGATAGTAAGTATTTGAGTTATCGTCCTCTAATGTGGTTTACAAGTTAGATCTATAAGTGTGTTATAGCAACGTCCATTATATTTTATTAGATATCAAATAATTAATCTTTTAAATTTTGTACCAGTTTAATAAATTCTCTGAAGCTTTGAAGACATTTTGAAGACAAGTTCTCATATTTTGCATGCTCAAGTACCTCTGTCGTCTGTCGCTGTCTTACAATAGCAATACGATATAAAGTATCTTATCGAAATTTCGAAAAATATTACAAACCTCAATTCATGAATATTAGAAAATACAATAAGTATTCCATTTTCCGTTATGCCATTTAGCTTTTCAAATAAGCGTTTCGGCCAAATAAAGTATTCTGACCATCATTATTTTAAATATTGTATTGGCCATTTTAAAGTTTTGATACCTCATGTTACATATTGTATTAATATACTTTTGACAGAAAATATTTTAAAATGCTCTTATATTTTACTATGTACTTAATATAAGCTAAATTTAAAATCTAATAGGCAAATGTTGAGTCAAAAGTTCAATGGATTACCTACCTCTTAATCCGCGACTACCTATTGTTAATCAGTTAAGGCAAACATATAGATGTGTAGACAAAATCCACGTCTACTTACATCTTACTGGCAGGTGCCAACAATAAATCACACGAAAGCACATCAACATGCCATTGAGCACACGCGTGTATAAATCACACGAAAGCACATCAACATGCTATTGACAACATGAACAGAATCCCCAAAAATATCTACTAAATGAAACGAAAGTATCATCAGTAGATTTGTATTCCAATTCAACCTTACAAACTACTCCCTGCCTCATATACATAACTCTCAGTGCTTTGATAGCGTGATGTAGAAAACATTTACTGACATCTATTATAATATAAAAGAACTAAAAATTTAAATACCTTTCAGAATATGACTTAAGAAAAATTCTAATTTATAAAAACAATAAAACCTAAAAGAGGTTTAAACATACCGGCCGCCATGAACGGCCACGTTCATTATAATTCAATTAAAAGTAATAATAATTATTATTAGATGTTGGTCAACTTAAACCAACTTTAAAGAAAATAACAATCCATACAAAACCAACCATACTTGTCTTAATTAATATTACTACAACTAATCTTACATTAGAACTGAAACCAATAAACATTTGTAAGTACATAAACTTTAACTTGAAACTGACATGAATTTTTATCAAATGCATAATAACATAAAATTATTATTTTTTAATTAAACTGAACATACTGTATAGAAAATGCTTATAGTTATAGAGTATAATTAATTATTCTCTAATTACTGTTCTCTACTGGTAACAAAATAATCTTTGATACTGGTCTTTTAATCGTATGACCTTTGTATTTTAAAGTAACAACTCGCGTGAGTCCGTCCAAACCAGGATACTTTTGTACAACTATCCCCAAAAGCCATCTCGCAGGTGGAAAATCATCCTCCTTTACTAATACTATGCTACCTAAGTCCGGTTCTGAAGTTTGATTAGTCCATTTGTATCTTTGTTGTAGTTGAGTAAGATACTCTTTGGACCACCTACACCAAAAATCTTGAACTAGACGTTGTGTGTAATGCCACCTTCTCAACGTGTTAATGTTGGAGTTTTCATAGTTCATATCAGGTACTAGAACTAAAGGTTCCCCTACTAAGAAGTGCCCTGGTGTTAAAGGGTTCGGACTTTCATCTGGACTATTCGATAATTGTGAAATGGGTCTTGAGTTAAGACATGCCTCGATTTGAACTAATATTGTATTCAACTCTTCGAAAGTAAGAGTACTATTACCTATAATTCTTTTCAAATGATATTTGGTAGACTTAATGCCCGATTCCCACAACTCTCCAAAATTAGGAGAGTGTGGGGGAATAAAATGCCAACTAGTACTGTTTGTTGCCATCCAATCTACTATTTTGATAGTAAAACTGGATTTTTCCGCTTTAAATAAATCAGATAATTCTTTAGCACCGCCAACAAAATTAGTGCCGTTATCACTTTATACCTCAGCGACATGTCCGCGTCGCGCTACAAACATTTTAAATGCAGCTAAGAATTATGAAAAGCATTTATGAAAAGGTCTGTTAGGTGTTACTCGTGATTGTGGTAGTTGACCCATCATCTGTTGACTAGAGTGTGCTGAGTGTCTCACACAAATTATACACTTATGTACAATTCCCTTAACAAGACGTTTAGCTCCTGTTATCCAATATCTACTTCGTAGAAAATTGAGCATAATTTGTGGTCCGCCATGCATAGTCTTCTGGTGAGCATCTGTAATTATTAATTTGGAAAGTGGTGAATCATGTGATAAGATAATAGGGTGTCTCATTTCAAGTTCTACTTGAGCACTCTGTATTCTACCTCCTACTCTGAGGATGCCAACTGAATCCAAAAATGGATTTAAAGAGGTGAGTTTACTTTTTTTACTAACTTTGTGTCCTGTTAAAATTATATTAATTTCCTGTTGGAAATGTTGCTTTTGGCTTAATTTAATGCAAGTAAGTAATGCTTCATTAATTTCTCTTGCTGTTAATTGTGCACTAACTTTTTCTTTCTCAGGTGACTTCCAGTGTATTACTCTACGACAGTAGGAGATCACTCGGGTAAGTTTATTTAATGATGAATATCTTGATAATAAATCCATACTGTTTTCATTCGTGACCATATGACTTTTAATCTCCGTATGTCTTTCTTCTAAATGTATATTTTCTATGTTTCCTAATTCATATTTAATATTTTTCATGTGCAGCCAGGCAGGTCCTTGAAACCAGAGTTTATTTTTTACTAGTTCTGACGGTAAGAGTCCTCGTGATGCTGGATCAGCTGGATTTTCTGAAGATATGACATGAGTCTACTGATTTCTATTCATTGCCATCAAAATTTCAGCGACTCTATTCGCCACAAAAGTTTTCCATCTATTGGGATGGTTACTGAGCCACGCCAACACAATCGATGAATCAGTCCAAGCATGTATATGATTCTTAGATATTTTCAGTACCTCAGAGATTTCGATAAGGATTTTCGACAGCAAAACTGCACCACACAATTCCAAACGTGGAATTGAAACTTGTTTTACTGGAGCCACTCTTGTTTTTGATGATATTAAACTAACCTTTATTTCTCCAGTGGTATCAATGATTCTTAAGTATACTTCAGCAGCATATGCTGCATTGGATGCATCACAAAAGCCGTGAAGTTCACGAATTTGGCCATCCATTTTCCAATTATTCCATCGTGGTAATCTTATCTTAGTAAGTACTGGTAAGTCCTTATAGAAATTTTTCCATTCTTCTAATAAATTAGTAGGAACTTTCTGGTCCCAATCGATCCCAGCTAGCCATAACTTTTGGATGAATATCTTTGCCATTGTAATAGTTGGTGCTAACCATCCAAGAGGATCGTAGAGGCATGATATGTCCGAGATAATTTTCCTTTTAGTTACAGAACTCTGAGGAAGAACATCGACTGTGAACCGGAAATTGTCAGAGTTTCTATCCCACCTTAAACCGAGAATTTTTATCTTTTCATCTAATTTAGGTTCCAGTTTAAGGTCTGACTCTTTTGAATCCACTTGTATCTTCTGTAACAAACTTGTACTATTACTTGCCCACTTTTGAAGCGTGAAACCACCACGATCAAGTAAATTTTTTACTTCTTTATAAAGTTGTACTCCTTCTTCTTCTGTGTAACAACCACTCATCATGTCATCCATATAATACTCATTTAAAACTGTATACACTGCTCGAGGAAACTGAGAACCTTCAATCGTTGCTAAGTGTTGAAGGCATTTAACTGCTAGATACGGTGCAGATGAAGTTCCAAAGGTAACTCGTGTGAAACGAAGATGTTGTAGTTCGGCCTCATGACTGTCTCGCCATAGTACTCTTTGGGAATCTAAATCCTCTGGTGCGACTTTCAATTGTCTATACATTTTCACAATATCTGCAACTAGAGCAATAGGATAGCAGCGCCACCTCATAATAAGATGACGAAGTTCTGGCTGGAGCCTCGGCCCCACTAATAGTTCACTGTTTAATGATATCCCATTTGAATCCTTACAGGATGCATCTACAACCATACGTACCTTGGTTGTTATTCTGTCTTTCTTGACTATGGGATGATGAGGTAAGTATACTGCTTCTTTATTAATATCACAGGTATCCACGTTCTCTAAATGACCTGAATCCTTGTATTCATTGAGTACATTTGTATACTCTACTCTTAGCTCAGGATCCTTTGATAAACGCCTCTCTAAATTAGAAAATCGTTTTTTGGCGACTTCTCTTAAGTTGCCCTGTAAACAACGTGGATTATCCGTTTTGAACGGTAGTCTTACTATAAACCTTCCTGTTTCATCACGCTTTACTGTTTCATAGAAGAAATCTTCACATTTCTTCTCTTCAGGAGTTAAAATTTTCCTTGTACATAATTTTGGTTCTGATTCTAACTCCCAAAAACGTTTGAGGAGCTCGTCCTCTCCGTTATCATAACATTCTAACTTAGCGTGATGACAATGCCTTATTTCTTTTGATGTTTTTTGTGAACAAATTTTTCCAGATAAAATCCAGCCTAACATTGTGCGTTGGGCAACAATAGATTGAGATGGACCTTTTATTATACCTTCAAGTAATATTTGACTGTAAACTTCAGCTCCTAAGAGCAAATCGATCTTACTAGGAACGTCATAAGTAGGGTCTGCTAATTCATCTACTGGCAACGAAGGCAATACTTGGACCATTATTTTATTTGATGGCAACAAAGCTGTAATTTTTCCCAGGACATGAGCCCTTACTACTATACTGAAATTAGGGTCAAGGCGTGATATCATCTTAACTATAACAGACGACTTTGAAGTCAAAGTCGTCTGATCACCGCCAAGCCCGGATATTAAACTAGTACCTGGTATCTTTTTTAGTGCCAACAATTGCACCGCAGACTCCGTTATAAAAGAGGCCTGAGACCCTTGGTCTATAAGAGATCTCAACACAACTGTACTATTCCTATTTGATTTTACTTTTACTAGGGCGGTAGCTAGTAGTACATGCCCTTGAACCTCAGAATAGTGACATGTAGTAACTACTGGCGGAATTGGAGACTCGTTACCGTTTTTTGGAGATTGACTATTTGAACTAAAGGCCTCATCAGGTCGTGATGGCGCTTTGTATACTTTTAAATGTAGTAGACTGTGATGCTTTCTTTTGCAATAAAAGCATTTGGTTGGAACTGTGCACTAGTACGTTGAGTGTCCCGAATTTAAGCAGTTGAAGCATAGATTATTAGTTTGTGCGAACTCACGTCGTGTCCCTACATTTTCCTTAATAAACCTCTTACAAGTGTGAATCTTATGATTATTATCATTGCAAAACTTACAAACAAGGATGGCAGTTGCAACATGTGAAAAGCTCGGCCTATCTACTCTTGAACTTTTAGTATCCAGAAACTCCAAAGACCTAAATCTGCTTTGAAGAAATTCTTCAAACATACTAAAACTAGGTAGGTCTATTTTGGCCTCACAAACCTTTTGTTACCAACGTTTGCGGGATTCTGAATCTAATTTAAGGGATATAAGGTAGATTATTATCATATCCCAACTGCTAGTATCAATGCCTATGTTCCTCAGTGCATGAAGGCATTCTTTGGTATTGTCTAGTAAGCCTTTAATAGCTACTGCCGACTCTGTGACTATAACCTTTTGGTTGGTTAACCTAGCTAGAATATTATTTGATAAGTATCTCTTATTATTATATCTAGTTTCTAACTGGTTCCAACAAACACTATAATTGTCAGCGGTAGTTGGCATATATCTTAAAAGCTGTTCGGCTTCACCAGTGACACTGCTTTTGAGGTAGTGAAGTTTCTGGACATCATCAATGCAAGAATTTTTATGTATTAAAGAAATAAATAAATCCCGAAAGCTAACCCATTCCGAATATTTCCCCGAAAATTTTGGCAAACTAATTTTAGGTAAACTTACTGCAGGCTTATCATTCGCAGTTGCAACTGATTCCTTAACACTATTTACACTATTAACATAATTACCTAACGCATTTTTTAACAGCGATTTGTAATCAGTGTACAACTCTTCAGCCTGCTCGTATAAATCATTCGTAATGTATTCAGATTTTTCTAGGTCTTTGGCTTCTACTTCTAATATAATCGTATTATGATTAGAAGTAAATGTCTGCCAGTAGTTTTCAAGGGTTTCTAATCGGGTCTCTATATATCCTTTATTTAAGCGCTCTTTCGGCGACTTTTTAAAATTTATTTGAGCCTTATTAATGTTGCAAATTACATTTTTCTGAATAACTATTGCCTCCATATTTGTGCTCTCTGACTATGTCCAGTAACTAAATATTCTTCGGAAAAAACTTATAATAACTTTGTTCGTAATTCGCACAGCACTATATTATTCTTGTTTCTTATTATTATTATTATTATTTTTTCATTTTTGCACTATTTGTTTACACTAGGGAATAAGGATTAAAATTACTCACTCGGGACTGGTGTACTAACTGTCAGTGAGTTCCGGCTCGGCCACTTAGAGTGTAGATCGGCACCTGTTCCAGCACCTCGGGTTCCTCTGCTGCTGCTGAAGGTTCTGCTGCTGCTGAAGGTTCTGCTCCAACCACCAGCCTCCGGTTGTTCCTCGTCCGGTCGCAGAATCTCGTCCGGTCGCAGAGTACCTCGCTGATTTTCTTCAGGCTGCCAGTCTTCCTCCAATCTTCCAGGGCCCCAGATTTTAACCCAGGATAGTGCACAGGCCACAACGATTCTTTATGACATCGAAGGACCATGAACAGAATCCCCAAAAATATCTACTAAATGAAACGAAAGTATCATCAGTAGATTTGTATTCCAATTCAACCTTACAAACTACTCCCTGCCTTATATACATAACTCTCAGTGCTTTGATAGCGTGATGTAGAAAACATTTACTGACATCGATTATAATATAAAAGAACTAAAAATTTAAATACCTTTCAGAATATGACTTAAGAAAAATTCTAATTTATAAAAATAATAAAATCTAAAAGAGGTTTAAACACCACACACGTGTATAAATCACACGAAAGCACATCAACATGCTATTGACTACACGCGTGTATAAATCACACGTCAGAACATCGACTTGCTGTTGACTACACGCGTGTATAAATCACATGAAAGCACATCAACATTTCTGATAAACCCAACACGGTACACCAGCTGGGTACAATGATACCCCACACTCTCGTAATCTATTTTTCTCAAACAGCTTAAATCAAACAGATTTTACTTATTTGTAGTGAACCCAACATAATAAACGGGACATAAACGTCACTATCCATTACGAGATGGCCATTCCTGCACCTGTTTTCACCCCATTTTCTCGTTAGTTTAGCAAAGTGCGAGAATGACCTCAAATGGCTCTGCACTTTAAAATAAATTACTCCAGCTTTGGGTTGGATTGCTGAAAGCCAGTGGTAATGAACTAAATATATACGTCTCCACTTTGTTAGCTAATATATATATATATATATATATATATATATATATATATATATATATATATATATATATATATATAGATAGATAGAAGATACAATAAGTAGCTATATTTTAACTTACTTAAGCGTCGCCACGTTTTCCTGAATGCTAAAGTTATGGTTTTAAAGCTAACAAAAAGTAATTGGAACCATACGGCGTTACTGATAAAAGGCAAATGCTATAAAACTTTGATAAAAGGGATCCTTTAATACTAGACGCTGTTTCACGTGTACAGATGCAAATAGGCGTGTGAAAAATCAAGTCGTTTATAATTATGATATTGAGACATAATATCCCCAAAATAAATTTTATACATGACGCGATATTAAAGTTGAATATGTAAAACGTTCAAATTCTATATTATTTAAATGATTGTCACACTCACTCACTTCAGCAGAAGTAAAATATTGACGAAACTCAATCAATCAATCGAATATTATCATAATGATTAATGTTTTTACATCAAAGATCTTAAATACAAAAGGCTTGACCGAGTTTTACGAAATTTTTCTAGGTAGGTCTGTAAACTATTTCTTATACCCTTAATAGCGTTTACACACGTGCTGTAGCTCCTGCAGCTGCACTGGGATTTGTATGGAATATGGATTTTGTGCCGCAGCAACAGGGGTGACACTCTCCCACAGGGGTGACACTCTCTACAAATGACAGCTAGAGCACCGGCATGTTGACGTACGACTAAGGTGACACCTAAATAATTTTAAACGTCGCGTCAGACAAATCTATCATAAATATTATGAAATTATATTGTCTATTATGTCAAAGCAGGAAACGACCAGCGGCCAGCTCCTTAAACGAAAGTCCGGGCTGGAAATGACTTCCGCCCTTCTTTCCGCGCGCACCCCTCGCATACGTCTAGCCACGCACACATAGCTGCGAGTTGTCAATCGTGTAAGTCTATCGAATGACGGTTTTTTACTCCTTGCCGCAGTGTCGTTGCCGCCCGCCGTGACACGGGTGTAAACGCTCTAAATGCCTTTACAGCGCAGCTGCAGCTTCCGCGGCGCCGCTACACTAATATAAGGTTTGCATGGATTTTATATCGCAGCGCCGTTGCCGCTCGCCATAAGACGGTTGTGAATGCTCCAAGTGCCTTTACAGCGCAGTTGCAGCTTCCGCGGCGCCGCTACACTAAGGTTTGCGTGAATTTTGTATCGCAGCGCCGTTGCCGCCCACCGTGACACGGGTGTAAACGCTCTAAATGCCTTTACAGCGCAGCTGCAGCTTCCGCGGCGCCGCTACACTAATATAAGGTTTGCATGGATTTTGTATCACAGCGCCGTTGCCGCTCGCCATGAGACATTTGTGAACGCTCAAAGTGCCTTTACAGCGCAGTTGCAGCTTCCGCGGCGCCGCTACACTAATGTTTGCGTGGATTGTGTATCGCAGCGCCGTTGCCGCTCGCCGTGACATGGGTGTACACTCTCTAAATGCTTTTATAGCGCAGCTGCAGCTTCCGCGGCGTCGCTACACTAATATAAGGTTTGCATGGATTTTGTATCGCAGCGCCGTTGCCGCTCGCCATGAGACGGTTGTGAACGCTCCAATTGCCTTTACAGCGCAGTTGCAGCTTCCGCGGCGCCGCTAGACTAAGGTTTGCGTGGATTTTGTATCGCAGTGCCGTTGCCGCCCGCCGTGACACGGGTGTAAACGCTCCAAGTGCCTTTACAGCGCAGTTGCAGCTTCCGCGGCGCCGCTACACTAAGGTTTGCGTGGATTTTGTATCGCAGCGCCGTTGCCGCCCGCCGTGACACGGGTGTAAACGCTCCAAGCGCCTTTACAGCGCAGTTGCATATTCCGGGGCGCCGCTACACTAAGGTTTACTAACTTGTAAAAGAGGGTAGACTCAAATTATCAACATCTCTCTGTACAGGCTCTCAGTAAATTATTAAAAAAAAAATAATAAAAACACGTATTTTTAAACAAAAAAGTGATTCGTTTATGTATCTTAGTGTAATAATCCCGTAAAAGTGTTTGTGAGACATTTCATAAGTGCATAAAACAATAAACTCAAAATAAGTGTGTGCCTATATTTGCTTTAGTAATCAACGTAATATGCCAATATAAGTGAAATAAATACGACAATTATTTATATGTAAACATAGGAAACGAAGAGTGGGAAAACGTCTTGTGCATATTAATAACTTTTGTGACGAAAATAAAAAGTGAATACAAGTTTTCTTCTTTCATTCAAAATTATTATAACGACAATTATACTGCCACTATTTTGAAGCTGAATTTGACCAGGATATTTAAACACTACGTCATAGACTCATTGGCAGTACGTATCTATTTGTTGACCAAATCCATACATCGATATAACTCGGTCACATTAACTTGACGCATCGCTGGAATGTAAAGCCCTGCCCGCTTCCCCCCGCGTTCGCTTAGCTCGCCCGGCAAACGTCAGTATGGTCAGCATCTCTGTTACAGATACGCGCGTCGATATTTTCGTTAGTTTTCTGTTGCAGTTTTTGGACATTTTGTTAAGCTTTCGTTATTGTATTGTTACGTTTGGACTATTGTTATTGTTATTTTTTGTTACTTTTGGACTATTTATTTATTTATGAGTCATCCGACAGCCAAAGCAAAGAAGTAGTTAGTGATGATGATATCGTACCAATAGTGATTAAATATTTTTAAATAAATAAATAAATATTTTTTTTATTTCAGATACCACCCGTATAGTAAATTGAGAGAAATAAAAAATTAAATAACATTAAAAATAAAATACTGTATGCTATCTATAAAATAATTTGAAATTTATAGTAACATTCATTAAATTAATACATGATGCAACGTGTTGTAAGATTAACAAATAAAATCTATGCTCTAAAATCAAACGTATTTTTTTACCTACATGCTTTTGTTTTCGCACCGTACTTGAACGCCAAAATGACGTCATTA
Organism: Phengaris arion; assembly: GCA_963565745.1. NCBI lineage: Eukaryota > Metazoa > Arthropoda > Insecta > Lepidoptera > Lycaenidae > Phengaris > Phengaris arion. The sequence goes on along the minus strand of OY751445.1, from coordinate 12,284,159 downwards.
AGCCCATGCGTCAAGTTAATGTGACCGCGTTGTAGATGTCATTGTGAACATTAAAGTTTCTGTCAACAAAAACATAATTAAACAATTACAAACTTCAACATCAGTACGATAGAGGGCGATAGTAGTACCATGAACTTCCTAGACAATATTACGTTTAGAATACATCAATCGAAACTGAATTCCACGAATACTAGTTAAGTGACGAAGACTTCAAGAGTGTGCATTCGGTAAACAACAGTATAAATAGTTTACCAGATATATCAGACGACGAAACAAATGAAATGTTAAAATTAAAGAACGCATAGTAGAACTTGAAAATGAATTAAAATTGCACAGTCACAGATTGATTTTTTATCTCAAATATATAATGATAATCATCAAAGTACGAATGAAAACCTGAAAAATATAACAAAATTTATAAAAAATAACGAAAACTTATATAAACCTACTTGCACATCTAAAAAGACTTAAAAGAAAACTAAATGTCCAAACAAAGTTGAATTAGGAAAGAAAGAAAATAATAATTCGCAACTTACCAATAAAATGATTCATCGGAACAATTCACTAAATAAAAAAATAAGCATCATCAGCACAAAAAGAAGACACAATATCCTGCCTATCGCTCAAAGTACGTTAAATAATCACTCGAATTAATGTCATTATATAAAACCAAATGCTACATTAAAGCAAATGTTACTAGGTATAGAAACAAAAGTCGCAAACTTTACCATCAATGATTTTTGTATTATTATGATTGGAGAAGAAGATTTTAAAACTACTAATGATTATTTTATCACAATACATACATACAGACAAATATTAGAGATTTGCTACGAAAAATACAACACACAAATATTATTATTAGGTCTTTACCTATGAAATTGCCGTTTAAATTGCCGAAAAATTTTAAACGATTTTTTTTCATGTATTTTTTATTTGTGTTAATCGAAGTAATCACCCATGCAATCAATGCATCTTTGCCAACGCAGTGGCAGTTTATTAATGCCCTTCTTAAAGAAATCAGATGGACGGGAGGCAACAAATTCTTCAAAGGCATTTTGTACTGCCTCTCGGGTATTGAATTTTTGTTCCCGCCAAGACGTTATCCAAATTCTGGAAAAAGAAGTAGTCTGTAGGCGCAAGGTTTGGTGAGTAGGGCGGATGACGGAGAGCTTCCAACCCCAGTTCTTGCAACTTGGAGACCGTCTGCTGTGCAGTATGAGGTCGCGCGTTGTCGTGCAGGAGCAGCGGAGACGAGCGACTGACCAATGCTGGTTGGAGATGTGCCAGCTTCTTCATCATTGTGTTCAGTTCTTCACAGTACACATCTGTAGTAATGCTCACCACGTTACGTAAAAAGCTGTGATGAATTACACCGTCGCTAGACCACCAAACAGTGACCATCACTTTTGTAGGGGTAAGTTTTCGTTTAGGGCATTGTTTAGGTGCTGAACCAGGATCCAACCAACTTGCTGAGCGCTTGCGGTTATCAAACAGAATCCATGTTTCATCGCAGGTAACAATGCGGTTCAAAATTCCTTCATTTGTGTGTCTGTTGAGCAGTGCAAGGCACGTCTCGACGCGTACTTCACGCTGGCGATTATTGAGTTCATTGGGCACCTATTTGTCCAGCTTTTATACCTTGCTAATTTGACGCAAATGGACCAATATTGTTTTGACGCTAACGTCGAAAGCTGCTGCTAATTCAGCCGTAGATTGTGTCTCAGCAGCTTCCACAATCGCCTTTAATTCGTCATTGTTGAATAAATCCTTCAGACGACCGCGAGGTTAATTTTTCAGGTCGAAATTTCCAGAACGGAAGCGAGCAAACCAATAATAGGTGGTGCGTTGGTTTGTAGTGTTGGCTCCGTAAACGTCGTTGATGTTGCGTGCCGCTTGTGCCGCGTTGCTGCCACGACGGTACTCATATTCCATAATTACTCGAATTTTTAACGTAATATCATATATTATATGATAATATATGATATTACGTTATACGATTTACGATATTACGATAATAATCCATGATGACGAAAAATATTGAAATGCGATGAAAATGTAACACTAATCAATAAACAAATGACTACTTTTGGAAAAAGAATTCCATGTTTTTAAAATGAAATAAATTTGAAATTAGAATTCTTAGCCAAACAAAAATTATTTTGATTTGAAATGGCCAGTACTGCAGAACGGCAATTTCGGCACGGCAATAATAGGTAAAGACCTATTATTTGTCCTGGCGACCTATAAATTTGGATATTATAATAATATGTTTAATTGGCGAGTAGAAACCTTTAATAACCTTTTATATCTGGATGTTATAACCCATGAACATGCGTATATACTCGACTCTAATAAAAATTTGGAGTATAATTACCGCATGTTTTCTAAGCATTCTGGTGTAATAAGCAATCGAGGTATTGAAAAAGTATTTCGAAATCTTCATACTATGATTAATTACATATTATACACCTTCAATGATACCATACAAACACTACAAGAACAAAAGTCACAACGTTGGACACCACAGAGCAAACTTCATTTTTTCGAGAATAATTCCTTATAATCCTCCATCAGAATATAGCCGGACTATTGAACAAAAGTGATGAATTAATAGTCAACCTAGATGAACTCGCACAAAAAAAACTTGGTCATTGATATATGACTAATATTATGTATCACTCAACACTTCATGAAAAAATACCAAGAGCATTATGAAAAAAGACTAAGAGCATATACTTGATTATACCAAACTATTCACTGGCCACTTGCTTTGCTAGAGCTGACAGCAAATGAGGTGGAGCGTGTATAATAATAAAAAATAATCATGAATGGAAAGAAATTAACGAAATAAGAAAGCTATCTTTATCAAATATTATTGAATGTTGTGCAATTGAATTGATTCCTTATAAAATTTTAATTGTATTAATGTTTATATAGAGTTCCAAATTCAAATAATATTAATACATTTTTTTATAAGCTTGACATGATTTTGTAATTTTATGTAAAATTTAAATTTTATAATATTATTTATAACGAGTGACTTCAATATTGACATATTAAAATGTAACAACATAACTTTAAATTTTGAAATAATTTTAAAGTTTAAAATAATTTAAAAATTTTTATTTATGAGAGTAATATTATTGAAGAAGTTCATAATACAATATTTTTAGGTGTAGAAATAGATAAGCAATTAAATTGGAAAAAGCATGTAGAAGAACTTAGTAAAAGAGTGAGTAGTTTAGCATATGCGTTAAACAAGCTATCTTCGACAGTCAATAAGGACACTCTAATTATTGCCTACTATGGATTAATCGAATCTGTTTTGCGATAATATGGCATTATATTTTGGGGCAACTTAACACTCAAGGAATCGGTATTTAAATCACAAAAAAATATGTTTAAGAGCCATGTTTAGAATCAAAGTTACTGACAGTTGCAGACCGTTATTCAAACAATATAAACTTCTGACACTTCCTTCCTTATATCTGCTTGAAGTAGCCTTATTTTTTAAATACAATTATAACTTGTTTTCACGCTTATCAGATAATGTTAAAAGAAATAGACGCCACGGTGATAGACTATGCATAGAAAAATGTAAGACTGAACTGATGTTAAAAAGTGTATATTGTATGGGTCCAAGAATTTACAATAAGATTCCAAAGCATATAAAAGAGCTAAATACAAATATTTTCAAAACAAAATTTAAAACAAATCTAACAGAAAAATGTTATTATCTACTCTATTGATGACTATCTTAATGACACTTTTTAATTATATTATTATCACTTTGTTTATTATTTAATTTTAATTGGCTTACCTAAAAAATTTAATTATTATTATGAATTAATTTTTAACATTATGTTTCTCTTCTAATTTTATAATAATTTACTAATTTAATATATATCTTGTAAATTATAATGAATTTTAGGCGAATGATTTATTCTTTGTGATGATTTTAATTATGTTATTGATAATTTTAATTAATTATTGTAGTGAATTCTATTTAATGACAGTTACTACTTTTATTTATTAATTGTCTAGTTGCATGATTTTTTTATCAATTTTAGTTTTCTTTTATTAATTTTCATGACTTTTTCTTTTATATTATTAATATACCAAGACTCTCAATAATACTGAGTAATAATTGTGATTTTAATGGTTTATTTAATTGTAAATAATGAAATAAATAAAAAATGTAGTGAATGATAAGAGCATGCAAGTGTCACATGCCATTATAATGGCAGAATGTACTAGAACTATAATATTTTTAATTTACCATCTTTGTAATTATACTACATTCTGGTGATCAATAAATGAATTGAATTGAATTGAATTGAATTGCATGAATTTTGTATCGCAGCGCCGTTGACGCCCGCCGTGACACGGGTGTAAACGGCGGGCGTCAACGGCGCTGCGATACAAAATTGACACGGGTGTAAACGCTCCAAGTGCCTTTACAGCGCAGTTGCAGCTTCCGCGGCGCCGCTACAGCTAAGGCTTACATGGATTTTGTTTTGCAGCGCCAATGGCAAAATACATACAAATACAAACAGGGATCTGCGGCGCGTGTATAAAGATATATGTAATATATAGTGTATAGTGATAACTCCAAATTTTATATTTATTTTTTGCATTTTTTTAAATTCCTTTTTAATGTGAAACTTTTATTTTAAAGTGAAACTTTTATCACATCGTCTCAAACTTTTTCGTCTGTGTGTTGCATGTCGCGTGACGGTCGGCCGCGGAGTAGGGATAAAGTGAAAGGCGCTCGTCAGAGCAGCCGAGGCCAATATGGCAGCGCCTTTAGTTCGCATCAGCTGACCGTGTAGTGTATAGACTAGTACTCATTTGTGCCAGTGCTCCACGCTATTTTGTTATTAAGTTTCACTTTTACCGTGGTTTCATAAAACCACACAATCCTTTTCTTGATTGGTTTACAACCCAAAAATACTTCACATTAGTAAGGCCCTCATAAACATCTTATGCAAATAGGTTCGCTTTACCTATAGCGTGATCTAGCGGCAAATCAGCGCCATCTAGTATGCCATATGAGAACCAAAGTTCCTTAAGCAAATTAACTTAAAATCTAACGCATAAACAGTCTGTATATTGATAAAGACCGCATTTAACTCGTTATGTAGTTCACAGTAGTAGACACAAGAAGCGCATTTTATTGTTATTAAGTTTCACTTTTACCGTGGTTTCATAAAACCACACAATCCTTTTTCATTTTATGATTAGGCGTTAAAATACTTTTAACCCTAAAGGAGTTGGATCCATGACCAAAAATGTGTCCAGAGTGTACATCATGAAATGGTTGTAAATCATATTGATGTCAGCAAAGTGGTGTGCTCACTTTGGTGACATCAATATGATTTACAATGAGATCATTGGCAACCATTTTATTACTGTCGACTCTGGTTATATTTTGTATGGATTTTAGACCAACTCATTGTCACCCTTATAGCATCAAATCTTTTTTTTAATAGAAATGTTAGCACAGAGTAGTAAATATTTATACTTACGTACAGAGAAACAATTTTTAATAGAACGAACCAAATCGATCCAAATTTGAAAATTTTGACATCCCTTTCAACGGCCCACAATTTTTCCACACAATCGTGGACACACCGTATTCTTTTAGTAGTGCAATCAAATAGAAATCTAACTATGTAGTTGTTTATTTGTTCGTCTTACTTTAATCTGTGAAACCATTTAAGTCTTAAATTTTAACTTTGAAAGTAGATTTTCATTTTTTGTTTAAACATAATTTATAGAAGAACTAGCCAACTCAACAAACGTTGTTCTGACTTAAATGTGAGTTGGAACAAATAAATAACTATCTACATACACCTACAGTTTCTACACCTACAACCTACACCTAGTACCTACAGGCGATATGTAAAAAATAGTACACACATTAGAGTTATCGACCATTGGGAGTTGAAGATTTATTTCTTACACTGTAATAATCTTTATTTATTCCAGTTCACATTTAAGACAGAACAAACAGGCAGGCTAGTTCTTGTATAAATTATTTGTAAACAAAGAATGAAAATCGACTTCCAAAGTAAAAATTGAAGACTTATATGGTTTTCTCATGGATGCCACACGGAAAGCACCAGCTTTGAAATAATTAAAGAATCATCAAAATCGGTTCACTCAGTCGAAAGTTCTGAATGTAATAAATATAAAAAATATAGTCGAATAGAGAACTTTTTTTTGAAGTCGGTTAAAAAGAATGTAACGTAATTAAAAATTGCACCCAAAGTCAGCCACGAGATTGACCCTCGAAACTTAGTAATCTAAGTTACAGTTACTTCAGGGAGCTGCGAGCGGATGACCTAATAACATTACGTGTGCACCAAGAATGTACAGTCTGATAAAATTTTATACTTTAAACGAGACAATCTTGTTTATATAACAAAGTACCTGGTTAAACGAGCTTTGCTCGGAGTTCTAGTAGATTTAAAAAATAAAAAGAATCACAAAAATATTTATCTGACCCACCACATTTCGAATTACCGAACATCGTAAAAATTATTCATACCCAACTGCCAATCGGACTGACATATTAGAAAGTTTCCTAGAAATATATGAAGCTGTTTTCGAGAAACCGATTATATACATACAAGATTGTCCCGTTTATAGTATAAGATTATACAATCGTAATTTCGAAAACGGCTGCAAGTGCTACCGTGAAATTTAGTATGCAGGCAGTTTTGGGGGAGAAAAATCTATCTAGCTAGGACTTATCCCTGGGAAACTACGCATGTTTAAGCCATATAGGTTTTTTCTTTTGCCGTGCTACAATATATCAATAATTTCGACTCTACTTCGTCAGTCCGATTGGCAGATTGGCATACTTATGTATAACTTTTGCTTTGTTCGAAAATTCGGAATGTCGTGGGTTCGAATCCCGGTCAGATATATGTTTTGTGATTCTTTTTACTTATTTAATTTTATGAGAACTCCGAGCAATGCTCGGATACCCAGGTACTTAATGTTTATCCGTTTGTTGATCGTCCTTATAAGTTGTTCGTAATATGCATAATGTGGCGGTGTCTTTAGTCGCTTACCTACTTCGATTAACATGACCGATTTCAGAATATGTTGACAAATCTGCTACAAATTAAATTTTCTTGACTGTACGTAATGCAACCGCATCTTGCTGCCTTTAATCCCCCATTTAGAAATCCGAAGTTTAAAGTCAATATCAAAGTACAGATAGTTGATCACTATATAAAACTATTCACTGCTTGCGGTAAAACAATAGGTACTCTGTAGTACGAATCTACTTTGTACAGTTTCAATTTAATATTTTTGTGAGCAAAAATACATCAGTTTACTGTGTCCACTATAATGCTACCAATTTGAATGCCACTTATTCACCGTGCAATACAAAAATACTAGGACACATTGAAATCAATACAAAATTACAATGTACTATTAAATAAAATACGGCAGTAGGAAATGCATTGCAAATTCCATTTAGAAATATTTGTATAGTAATGGTACTGCAGACATTAAACGGTCCATACTGTTAATTCCTCTCTACAATCGGTATTCATGTCCAGTTATAATAAATCCAATTGTATAATGTACAGGAATTATTCTCCATAAATTAACATAACATGTATCTCTTATAACCTTGCAATTAATTTATATCTCACAATGTAACTTATCTCTGTATTCAACGCACTTATACAAGCACATACACTACGTAGGCACCCTAGTAGTTTAAAACTGATCCCAAGACTTCGGTCGTATGGCTAGGGTGCTTATATATACACACATGGATGCATACACACATATACTTATGCTGTGTGATGTAATGTAGCCTTTTGAGATTACTCTTCTAATTCATATGTGCAAGATTTTATTTTATTTTGCCTTTTTATGTTAGCACTTTCCAGAATTATTGTGATTCCTGTTAAAAGCTATTAGCTGATTTGTATCTGATAATTTAACATACTTATAATATGTGGAAAATAATGTGGATGTCACATTTGTTATTAATATGTAACTGGATAGGATCATAATGATTAATAAAGATTAATGGTAATGATTTTTTGTTAAACATGTAAACACCTTATAATTATAATAATTATAATAAAATAATAATAATAAGTAATCATATGTGCAAGATTTTATTTTATTTTGCTTTTTTATGTTAGCACTTTCCAGAATTATTGTGATTACTGTTAAAAGCAATTGGCTGATTTGTATCCGATAATGTTACTTAATACTTAGTAGTTTTTTCTTTCATTTCGAGTAAACAAAGATATGACGTAATATGTGGATAACGATGTGGGTGTCACATCTACTAATATGTAACTAAATACTATTTTTCTAAGACTTTGTATTTGTGTGATCACTATTGGTTGTCCCCAATAAAGAAAATAAAAAATAAAAACTCACTCCCTCCCTCGCCAGTAATGCCCACCACGGCGTTCCTCCAAGACAGTTGACAATCACCAAGAATATTATTTTTTTATACAAATTAAACATTACACTCTGAGCACCATTTCATATGCCTAAGATATTATTTGTAAAATAATTTCATATCATAACCAAATATTAGCTAATAATACTAATTAACTCGTATTATACATTTAAACCATTCATTGTACGATGACATATTATTATTGATAAGTATTATATAGGTATAACCTAAAATAATAAGCTTACAAGACATAATATTAGTCATACTTATTATTGAGCTGACAACAAAAGCCGGTAAGCCATCGTTCGCTCGAGCGTTTTATTACCGCGTCATAAAAAACTGTGCCCTAATAAAATGGAGTTGACAATCGAACACACGACAACGCTTTATAGACGCGACGCTCATGTGAAGAGACACATAGAAATGAAATTATTCTATTCTAATCAATTTACCAATTAGTCATTTACACGGGATGCGACATAAGTCATGACAAATAAATGACGTTAAGTACGATAGCGAGCCTTATAGCAGTAGGTAGGTAGGTACTCTATACAAAACTATCGGAACATATCAAAAGCCAGAATTACGTGCGGTATTAGTTATGATAAAATAGTAACAGTTGAATTTTAAGGAATGACTGGAAAATTCTACGAACGTATTCGTATGTAAGACCTAACGAGACTAGACCGCGATTCAGAATTTGTATGCGAAACAATAATTAGAGAATGTGTAGGTATCTATACTAAAACCACGTGGGAGAATAATTTTTGTAAACAATGATCGTATGTAAAAATGAAAATACTTCTAAATTCAATCAAACCAAAGTGACATATTATTACGTTTATTACGTTATTTTCCAAGTTTTTGAAAAATATGTCAAATTGTTCAAAATAACAAAATACATTTGCCATTCCTTGTGAATTTCTTTCCATTCCAATTAATAATGCTGCCACAACACTAAAATATGTTGTCATGACGTCACCTTCTTGTAGCCCAGCTGGGTCAACTATCAAATCACACTAAACATGTCAAATCCTAGAATGCTTGGTGTTAACTTTCGTAATTTTACTATTTTAAAATGCCTTTTATATGGTGCTATACTATTAAGTATTAATCTAAGAGAAACGCTGATATTCCGAACAAAACTTCGAATACACGTAACTGACGTAACAACTGACGTAAAAAAAATTATATGACGTTTACTGACGGTAATGATACTAAGGCGGGTCAATAAGTCCGTGACTTTTTGAATTTCTAACCTCCTTACTGAAAAAGCAACACTACTCCTGTCAACAGGCATCTGTCAGTTGACTCCTATCAAAATTTGAACTTGCTGCGTCAGTTAGTTTGTGTTTTACAGCTATCTTTATCAGACTATCCAGTAACTTAAGGAAACAATGGAAAAAAGTGAATTTCGTGTGCTTATTAAGCATTATTTTTTGCGAAAAAAACCATTACCAAGACCAAGGCTAAGCTTGATAAATACTATGGGACTCTGCACCATCGATTTCAATGGTAAAAAAGTGGTTACTGAATTTCGTTGTGGCCGTACAAGCACTGAAGATGCCGAACGTCCTGGACGCCCAGTTGAGGTCTCTACACCCGAAACAATCGAAAAAATTCACGATATGGTGTTGGCCGACCGAAGATTAAAAGTGCAAGAGATTGTGGAAGCCATAGGCATCTCGCATGGCTCAGTGGTTTCAATTTTGAATGATCACTTGGGCATGAGAAAGCTTTCCGCAAGATGGGTGCCGCGTTTGCTCACAGTCGACCACAAACGCAATCGTGTAACAACTTCACAGGAAGGTTTGGCGTTGTTTAATCACAATATGGAGGAGTTTTTTAACCGTGGACGAAACATGGATCCATCACAACACACCAGAGACCAAACAACAGTCAAAACAGTGGGTTTCTAAGGGTGAATCGGCGCCAAAGAAGGCCAAGGTGGGTTTGTCAGCCAATAAAGTTATGGCGACTGTTTTTTGGGATGCACGTGGGATAATCCACATTGACTATCTTCAAAAGGGAAGAACAATTAATGGGGAATATTATGCCAACTTATTGGACCGCTTCAATGAGGATTTGAAAACAAAACCGACCTCATATGGCCAAGAAAAAAGTTCTTTTTCACCAAGACAATGCAAGGGTGCACACATGTGCAGTTGCCATGGCAAAAATCCATGAATTAGGCTATGAATTGCTCCCACATCCACCCTATTCTCAAGATTTGGCTCCGAGTGACTACTTCTTGTTCCTAAACCTGAAAAAATGGCTCGGTGGAAAAAGATTTGACTCCAATGATGAAGTCATCTCGCAAACAAAGGCCTATTTTGAGGACCTCGACAAATCATATTTTTTGGAAGGGATAGAAAAATTGGACGTTGGGAAAAAAAAACGGAAGCGTTGGACAAAGTGTATAGAGCTCAAGGGGGACTACGTTGGAAAATAAAATGATTTATTTATCAAAAAATCTGTGTTTTATTCCAAAAGTCACGGACTTATTGACCCGCCCTCGTGGAATTGGGTTAGGCTTAAAAAAGGAGAATTTCTACTTCTACAAGAAGTTGATGTCACGTTTGACGATTGTGCGTTTTTAATCACGTGGTCAAATGTGAGAAATTAATTATTTTACTTTCGATATTTTGTAAAAATCAATCATATTTATAGTAAAGTGTTGGTTAAATTGGTTTTTAATAATGTTATGTTAAAAAATATCAATCGTTTGATGTATATTTTCATTATAGGATAATTGCCTATTGTCAGATTTGTTATTCAAGTTGAAGAAGTGACTAATCTGTTTATATACGGAGGCGATTATATTATATTCGACTAGTTTGTATAACCAACCTTAAAACTCATATCATAATAATAATAATAATAATAATAATAATAATAATAATAATAATAATAATAATAGGTTTTACCTATGAAATTTCCGTTCTGCAGTACTGGCCTATACGGTATGTACGGTATTTCAAATCAAAATAATTTTTTTTTGGCTAAGAATTCTAATTTCAAATTAATTTTATTTTAAAAACATGGAATTCTTTTTCCAACAGTAATCATATTTTGTTTATTGATTAGTCTTACATTTTCATCGCATTTCAATCTTTTTCGTCATTATGGATACGTTAAAAATTCTAGTAATTATGGAATATGAGTACCGTCGTGACAGCAACGCGGCACGAACTCAATGATCGCCAGCGCGAAGTTCGCATCGAGACGTGCCTTGCACTGCTCAACAGACACACAAATGAAGGAATTTTGACCCGCATTGTTACCTGCGATGGAAAATGGATTCTGATTGATAACCGCAAGCGCTCAGCGAGTTGGTTGGATCCTGGTTCAGCACCTAAACAATGCCCTAAACGAAAACTTACCCCTAGAAAAGTGATGGTCACTGTTTGGTGGTCTAGCGCCGGTGTGATTCATCACAGCTTCTTACCAAAAGGAGTGAGCATTACTGCAGATGTGTACTGTGATGAACTGAACACAATGATGGAGAAGCTGGCACATTTCCAACCAGCATTGGTCAATCGCTCGTCTCCGCTGCTCCTGCACGACAACGCGCGACCTCATACTGCACAGCAGACGGTCAAGTTGCAAGAACTGGGGTTGGAAGCTCTCCGTCATCCGCCCTACTCACCAGACCTTGCGCCTACAGACTACTACTTTTTCCAGAATTTGGATAACTTATTGGCGGGAAAAAAATTCAATACCCGAGAGGCAGTACAAAATGCCTTTGAAGAATTTGTTGCCTCCCGTCCAGCTGATTTCTTTAAGAAGGCCATCAATAAACTGCCACTGCGTTGGCAAAGATGCATTGATTGCGTGGGTTACTTCGATTAATACAAATAAAAAATACATGAAAAAAATTTGTTTAAATTTTTTCATACAAAACGGCAATTTCATAGGTAAAGACCTAATATTATATCTACCAAATCTATACTTAATTAATTGTGCAGTGTGTTTTTAAGCCAGGATGTATTTACTTACTAGAATTTAAATAAATAACTTAATACGATGAACTATTGTCCAAATAGGTTAACAGCTGATATATTTATTAGACCAACGAATCTCGCCTAATTCGCATTCCGAGACCCTTTGCTCTAAGTGTAGGTACTCGAAAGCACTGTAGTTCTAGTTGACATACCTCTTAAGCTTTGGTGTCAGTTCATACCGCGACGATACGAGACGCTACGTGGCGCTGCATGTCTAAGATAACTTTTTAAAATTGAACTTTATTCCTTACACAAAAAGATATTTTAGATAGTTTCATTTCTTAACTATCACACCACTTATATGTTAAACATAGAAATACGGAATAAATTATTTATCAATCCGAAATCGGTCTTCTATTCGTAACTCCAGATATACTAAAATTACGGGTCAGTAAATTTTTCCTAACTCGAAATCTAGGGGTCTAAAAAGTCCATTTTACATGTTTCATATTATATTTCATATTATTTTTTTTTTCCATACAAAAATCGTGAAATGGTAAAATGGTTTCATGATTCACCTGATTTCATCATATTAGAAAACATCAATTTTAACAGTTTTCAATAGAAATGCGTAAAATGGCGCACATAATATGAGTTGAAAAAAATATATGAAACACCTAAACGGGCCTTTTTAGACCCCCTGTGTTTTCTCCTAGATTGTGCATCTGCAATCGCTAAAACTGCGAGTGCTTACGTCTTCCTCATCGGAACTAATGATCTTGTCTACACAAAATGTTTTGTTTCAATCAAAAACATTTTCTATAGCAGAAGACAGCTTGTGTATGCGTTTTTGTTTTATGTTTTCTGTGTAATGTTTCGAAAAAACATGAGCAGGAGACGCGCCTTTAGATGAATCGTATTATGAAACATTGTCACGAACAGATGATGTTTATTATATGATTCACTTAATGTGGCTATTTTAGTTCTTACTATATGCCTTATTTACTCGATGTACAATTTAGTACTTAGTATGTGCCATAGTAGTGTGCCATAGAGTATTTCAAAGATAATTAAGATCAATTAAATTAAATTTATTTATCATCTAAATATTTAGGTACCAATAAGTATGTACCGTCGGCGTACCACTTGTCGACCTTATTAGTAAAGCGATTTGGTTCATTATTGTATTAGGTATATCGGATTCTCGGCGACCGTGACTAAATTATATTATTATGTAGTGTGCGTTTTTCAGTTTTTGGAACGAAGTTCCTTATGGCGCGTTGCGAATTGTATTGGGGCTGAACGGATTATAGGCACGACACTTTTTGCCACTCGAAATCACAATGTAATAACGACTGTTAAGAATGATACAAAAAACGACCTTATCACCTTGACAATAATGTAGAATTTTGCAATTACAAATTGTGACTGTTATGACTGTTACATATTGTGTCTAGCTAGCTACTTCTTCACAAATGAGTAGATTGTGAATTCCATCGAAATATTTTACAATTAATGAATTAATTGTATTTTGAACTGATCTACTGTGCCCTTTTTCCAATACACATGCGAAATAATAAATTTACACGGCATTTCACTGCATTATTTATTTAAAACTAATTATTATCTACTGTTACATAATTTACGTATGTACGTATCTCAAAGCCCTAATTCGAGTATGTCTGTTTATATAATGTTGTTATTTCAGTTATTGTACAATTTACAGTTACGAAGTGTCTGTCAGATGTACAGACGTCTACAAACTTGTGACAACTTTGATTAAGGTGCTTAATTAATTTTGGGCAGACTGGGTTTGATTTTAGACTTGATAAATGATTTGTTACTAATAGCTAGCACTTCGCAAAATATTGCCTTGTGCTTAATAGTAATTCTAAGTTTGAAATTTAAAATATGTACATTGTATCTACATAATAATAAAAAAATATATATTCTACGATGCGTATAAACGAAACATGGTATTTCGCTGTAATTTTTTATTACAAAATCAATTATGTAAATTGTCTTTTTTGTTAGAGCTCTATTCATTAGTGCTCTAAAAATAAGACAATTTACAGAAGGTGTTAGTTTACTAAAATAAACAACGAGCGAGCCATACTGTAGTCGCATATGATGTGTCATCAACATCTTATAAAAATATTTAAAAAAAAACATACAAAAATATTAAAAAATGCTTAGTACGATTTTCTAGATTAAAAAAATACGGAAACCTTTCCATTAAGCAGAGACAGAAATCAACGTCAAAATTTAAAAAAGCTAAATACTGAAATATTTTATTTGAATCTTCAAATAGCGCGCGCTTTCGTTACTTCCTGTTACACGATTCCGTCCCATTTCACGAAATCACTCCCACAAATTGCAAGAAATCGAGAGAAAAGACGATACACATAAAAAATCCATATTTTCAAAGAAACTGCAGGGAGCTTGAAATCACTTTTATGAGTAAACACCCCACATAAAAGTCGCACAAGCAGGTGACGTCACACGTGGTTTGTATGTTGCTACGAAATGTATGGTCACATGCACAAAATTTCAGATATCTCCGAAGTTTGCCCATTTATATTATGTTAAGTTTTTCGCGCGCATCTTATATGTATGTATGTTTGTAAATTCCTTTATTCCCAAGTATCTTCCAAACGGCTGGATGTATTTCGACACATAAGGTATCGTTAGTTTTGTCTCAAAAACCAGTGTCCATAGATATTTAGTTCAAAGAAAAAATACAAAATGGCGGATTTTGGCGCCAAATTACAAGTAGTTAATTTTTTTTTAATCAAACCTGTCAAGTAGGATATCAAAATAAAGAAAATTAAAAAGAGATTTAAAAAAATATAAATAAGTCATGTATTTAAATTTAATTAGGAATAATTACAACCATTTTAATTAAATCATTCGAATAAATTTGTAGTCAATACATTCAAATAGTCGAATTTTTGTTTTAAATCGACCAAGTGTGTGTTGTTTAAACTAAATAGTCGAAATAAAAAAATAAATAATTAAAAAAATTAAAAACCCGACTGCAAAAAGGACAGATACCTAAGTCAATAACCTATCTATCTATAACTATTTGTTAAAAACGTCGTCATTCAATAATTTGACGGTTTTTTGCGATACAAGTTTGACGTTTACTAACAAATAGTTATTGGTTATTGAAACGGGCCATTAGTGCGTTGCTTAGGTATCTGTCTTTTTTTTGTCGGGTTTTATTTTAATAATTGTTTATTGTATTATATTTTATGTAAGTATCCTAAGTATGTAGGTTTTTATACTAATGTCGTAGAAAAATCCAAATTTTTGTGACTTTTATAATATTGTATACTTTTTGTAATTAGATGCATTATCTAGTTACAAAAACTCTCTTTACTTTATCTAGTTGTAATATCTAACTATTTCTAACCGATTAAAAAAAAACAAAATGTTTATATTAAACGGTATTAATAAAAATACCCAATGTAAGGTTTCAAACTACTATTACATTAATACGCTTGGCAAACAGCTTGGCAAGCAAGTAAATCTCTTTGTTCTCCAGTGTCTCTATAACACCGTGGATATCTGCTTGCGTAGAGTGGGCGCTATGAAATACTGATGCATACAAAATGGCACGCACCTATGCAATAAATTAAAAACTAATCGCAAATTATTTTCAAAGTTTATCCACTAAGCCAGTAAATACCGATATTATTCTATAGTCTATACGATTATATACAACCGAAAATCCGGACTAAAGCCGTAAACATCGTACGTACGCTTTACGAGTTCATATTGCACATTATTGCGAATTTATCGTAGTTTTTCACGTCTGTATGAAATACGAATTCCTCGCACGTAGCCAGTGACGTACAAATCATATGATATTATATTATTTAACGCTTACGACGTGTTTTGTTTGGGAAATTTGCAATTTCATTGGATTTAAATTAGCTTCAAGACATTTTTTTGACGATGATTATAAACGATTTAATGGCGTTTAACGTTATGTAATTGGGGTAATGTGTTTGGCGTATATTAAAAAAAATCTTGGTCACTTTAAAATTTAGAGGAATTTAGTTTTGAGATTCAAACATAAAAATACTTGGTCAATTACTATGAATTTTTAAAAAATATCCATGTACACCACGTCAATATGGTCCTGCACTAAGTATCCGAAGAACTTTTATCACAGATGCCTACAAGACAAGGGAAATATTATATAATATACTATACACATTACACGTAATATTATTTAAGATTTTTATTATACTATATAAGTAATATTTAATACACGTCCAAGACCCAGGTACATAGAAAAACTTTTTGTCCCTTCGGCGGGATTCGAGCCCGCCACCTGCGGCTTACGGCTTGTTTCAATAACCTATCTATCTTTAACTATTTGTTAAAAACGTCGCCATTCAATCATTTGACGGTTTTTTGCGATTCAATTTTGACGTTTCTAACAAATAGCTACTGGTAGATAGGTTACTGAAACGGGCCATTAAGCACCGAAGCGCTAACCACTGAGCCACACATTTCGCCCAACGTTTTCGTAACGCCTCATCGGTGAGAAAAGCAATTTGCTACTAGTGTTTTGCATTTTCAAGATGTGTAGGACCTAGGAAGTGGTACACTATACACTTTAAACGTTATCGACCTCTGGAGTAATACAAGTTTTGAAACTGACCACTACAAAACTAGCAAACGAGCTTTAAAATGTACTTTGTAGTGTAGAAATCTAAAGTTATTCACGTTTTGCAAGTGAAACGTTTGTTGTACTGACATCGTGTCCTCAATCGGAATTGCGAACAATAACAAAACCATGTTCGATTCCACACGGAAATGTTTCAGAATTGTACTTCATTTTGTTTGAAACTAGCCCCGTGTCACATGGGGTTGCTGTCATTTACTTTTTAACCGACTTCAAAAAACTGACGCTCATTACTCTGTTCAAATCTAATTTAATGTAAATGTAAAAAAAGACAATAGTATCTATATCTACACTATAATGCTCCCGATTTAAATACAACTTATTTACTGGGCAATTACGTTAATACAATGACACATTAATTTGGTCGAATTAAATCTTTTCTACGTTCAAATTAAATTGCATTTGACAAAAATACGGGTATACCTACTCTATATAATACCCGTGATTTCAACTCAACGTGCGCTCAGTCGCGGGAAAGGTCTCGCACAAAAATAACCTTTACCTATTCTTGAAAAGCGCGCACAACCCTCCGCGAGACCAAACAAAGCCAGTCAACCGAATATTTGTCTTATTTGGCGCGTACTTTACGACGAGTGTCCTCCAAATAGGATTATACGGGTTTCAATTTAATTCAACGCCGGCGAGGGATGATTATAATATGTTTTTGTACAGTCGCGAGCAATAATATCGCCTTTTGCTTAGGTGTATAGTGTATACCTACTGTATACAGTGACCCAACAGAAGCTTGGCCGTTTAGTAACTAGCTACTCAAACCAAATAAAAAAGTAGACAGAGCTTTGTCAAACAAAAGCCGCCCAAGCGAGTTGGACTCGCGCACGAAAGGTTCCGTACCATTATCTTGTTGTTTCAGCGGCAGCAGAAATACATCATGTCTGAAATTTTCAACTGTCTAACTATCACGGCTCATGTGATTCAGCTTGGTGACAGAGATACAGAGAGACGGACAGACAGCAGAGTCTTAGTAACAGGGTCCCGTTTTACTCTTAGGGTACGGAAACCTAAAAACTGAGGTCGGTGTTTTATGTACGAAATGCGAGTGTACATTACAAAGGTACATAAAAAATTACATACCGCGACAGTTCAATGTGTAGTTTTGTTGCATATGTGTACGTGAAACTGTGTAATTGGTAACACGGCGAGGCGTAGTTGAGACCGGCCTCACTGTGCGGTTCGCTTAAATCTGTCTTCACTTTTTTTGGTTTTAGCCACACGAGATTAAACCGATAACAATTACGAGAATTGCCCCTCAGATTACTTAATATGTAGTTACTTCATCAGACAAAAAACATAATAATAATAGCTCCCACGCCGATCTCGGTGGCGGTGGCTGGTTTCGTGGAAACCAGTCCGGCTACGCAAGACAGGTGATCAGCCTGCATTGTCCTATCCTAACTTGGAAACAACATTTTTGTCGTCCAACGCGGGAATCGAACCCACGACCTCCGAGTCAAGAGCCAAGCTCTAAACCACTGGACAACGGAGGCTGCTAGTAGATACATAATATTATTAACATGATTTTAAAATGCACCTCCACCATGTTTCCAGCACAACGTGTACTGCAACTGCGGCGGAGGATAGTGGGGGGGAACGCATTTTAAGAATAGTTTATGTCTACCAGCTTCTTCGCATATGAATTTGAGGATTCCGTGAGGTGTGGACGGAATCTGCGACGGATATGCCGGATTCCGCTCGGTTTACAAGTACGCGGGTAACCGCGGTGTCTATGTAAGGAACGCCTAAGGCAGGGAATATATTATTACTAGCTGTCCCGGCAAACGTTGCTTTGCCATATTAAGTATTTCGCCCATATTATTTTATTGAAGTGATTTATTGAAATAAGTATGTCACCATGGCAACGTCGATCGCTAGCCCGTCACACAAACAATATGGTCGCCGTCAGTCTCTAGTTGTAATAATTTACTATTTTTCATTCAACAAATGCACTTATCAATATATAAAATACCCAGTAGCCGATTCTCAGACCTACTGAATACGCATATAAAATTTGGTAAAAATCGGTAAAGCCGTTTCGGAGGAGTACGGTAACTAACATTGTGACATGGAAATTTTATATATTAGATGATCCAGAATCCGGAAGGCCGAAGAAAGTTCAAAGCATTGAAAATAGAAATCTACGCTAATATAATAGAGCGTAAAATCGAACAAACAGGACGTCAAATATCAATGTCATATATGACAGCTCGACACTTGACACTTCCATTTTCAACTCTATTGTATTAGCGCAGAGTTCTATTTTCAGTGCTCTGAATTTTCCCAGGACCGCCGGATTCCGGATCATATTAAAGTCCCAGCCTTATTATACAAAAATTAATTTAAAAAATTGTCTGTTAGTTTGACCGTAATTAGATTCATAATCAACAACATTCTCGAGTGTTATAAATTGTATCGGTCGATAATAAATTAACCGACACTAAGCGGCTTATGTTGTCCCGTGATAAATATATCCGATTATTTATTTGTATTTAACGCATTAAACAAGCAATATGTAATTGCCAGAAACAAATTATGAATGCATTATAATATAATATACTAAAAAGGCGCTGTTAGTGATACGCCAGTAATATTAAAAAGCAAATTAATGAAATAAGCACTAAACAGAACTACTACAGTTTAATTGTTTTATTGAATTAAACTGCTTTACGCATGCTGGACTTGGGGAGTAAGCTGGTGAAAGCGTGACGAGAGCGTTATGAAAAGTGTGATAGGGCAAGCCGAACGGTAGTTGAGAGGGAGATATAAGTTAGTGAACATGAAAAATGAGAGTTACATTTCGTAAATTACTATGCGAGCAAGAGAGAGCTGTGCGTGCGCACACTTTCTTCCTCTCTTTCTCTCATAGCCAGTGCATGAAAAATATATACATCAGTCAGTAGTTAGTTTGCGAGTTTTATTTCAGTCGTGTGGTCTAAAGTACGCTCGTTCTTTTTTATTACTGCAAACGCCCGTCAGTGGCGTAGCCTATGTTTCTATGAAACTATGAGAGTTTTCTTATTACCAAAGTTATATTATACCGTTGTTCAACAACTTCTGTGGTCCAGTGGTTAGCTTGGCTCTCGACTCGGAGGTTGTGGGTTCGATTCCCGCGTTGATTGTCTGACAAGAAAGATGATCCATGCGTCGGCATGTAAATAGTCGGACCTGCGCCTGATCTCTCGCCATCGTGTCGGTCATCCGGCTACGAGAGTAAAGGAAAAGACAGTGATATTGTGTACTGCGCGCCCACTTAGGCACTATCAAATAACTCCTGCGTAGCTAGCTAAGTTTCAATGAAACCGGCCACCGTCATCGAGACCGGCGTCCCCGAGCCATTATTATCATACCGTTGTTCACAGTTACCATAAACATCACGAGGAAAACTGCGTGATAAGACTAACAAATACTTATCTTAGAAGATGTGTGACTTTTGCCAAAACACTGTAATAGGACTTCTACCGCCTGGCCCTGCTCATATCAAAGAGACACACGATCTAGAAGATGTGTGACTTTTGCCAAAACACTGTAATAGGACTTCTACCGCCTGGCCCTGCTCATATCAAAGAGACACACGATCCCCAGCTTAAGTGTGTTTTTAGCCTTAAAAAGCGAAATCCTTATTTTATTAGCTTAATCTATTAAAATATATAGGAAATGAATATTCTAAATGCGACAGTAAAACACCAGTATCAGGCATGTCCTTCCCAATAGATTATTTAAAAAAAGACATGAAAGTTTCGTCGCGAAATAAAATTATCGCTTGAAAGTTTGTTCCGAGAAAACAAACCAAGATGGTAAGAGTGTTTTATGTCATCGGATAACACATTTAAAAGCGCAATTAATGACTTTAGGATTTAATTAAAATTGTTATTGGATTCAAAATTATTATGTCCAATTTTGTGTTTCAGGATTTCTCCATTTTACTCCGCCGTTACTTGTGGTCGGTGATGAAGTAAATTAAACAAATAACACATGTCCACAATCTCAATTTACGTAATTTTATAAGTAAATTTTGTTAAATCATGCATGTGCGATTGGGACAGCATGAGCTGACACTTAATAATTATACGAATATAATTACCTTCATGGGACTTCAGGTAAAATACTCAGACCAAATAAAATAGTGAAAACAGAGCTTCGATCAAACAAAAACTGAGGCCGGTTTTTTTATGTGTGTAGTGCGCGTGTAGCTAAGCACATCTAAAATCACACACCGTGATAGCTCGCATTACATCAAGGTAAGGCGTAGTTTTGTTATATGTATGTGCCTGATACTGTGTGCGTGTAATTACACGACGACGCGTAGTTGAGACCGGACTCAAATGTCTCAATAATTTTATTTGGTCTGATATAAATATTAGCATAATATAGACGTGCCATGCATTTACGCATTGACGTAAGCGTGGATGACAATACAAATTCGCATTTACAGATGTCAAGCGGCCCATCAAAGGAGGCAAAAGCACTTGGCGTTGGTCTAATCTTCATCCCTTTTTATCCTCTAAGCCGTCGCAGCCTTCAAGCGTCCTTTTATCGCCAACAATAGGTCGTTGTCATTTAATAAGTACTTTGTAACGTCGTGGTATAACAAAATAATATATAACTAGTAGTGGTCGCCTCCGACACTGGTCGAAATTTAACCGTAATTCGTATTTTATTTTTAGGTTTCAACTTCGTTAGGGTTCCTTTGATAATATTGCTAATGAAATGTGAACAAAAGATTGATAAGTGTGCCAAACCAACATCTACTGTTGGAGTTATGCCGGGAATTCAATGGGTGACGTTGTGGATTTTGCATTTCCTTCATAAATTTGTGTTATTTCGGTTCTTAATGTGTAATAGTGGTAGTACAACTTCTAAAAACGTGCTATTTTGAGTTTCCCTCCAAAACTCCCTAGGAACTTTCAGTAAAGCTTCTACCATTTTACTGAATCAACTGACATGACTCATGGACTGCACTGACTATTTATTTGGACTTTGACTAGACTTTAGACTTGATGATTTAGGAATACGGTGTTAAAAATTGAAACGAATGTTCTATTTCCCGCCTTTTTAACTTGACACTGGCAAATGGTTATAAGCCGATGCCATATATAAATAAAAAAAATTAAAAAAAAAAACACCTACTGTTATTATACATACATATTGGTGGTGTGACTTATTGATTTTATATATTTCTGAGCATTATTTAAAAATATTAGCGTCCGCGCACCTTCCTCCATATAAACAATATATATGCCTAATACTATACTGCTCCGTTAGCATAATTTTCGTAAAACGGAGTCAGAAATTTTCGCTTTACGTTTTAAAATATATGATATTGTTAATTGTCCCTTTCAATGGCACGATGCTTGTGAAAAACAATACTGTCTTTGTGAAAGCAGTCCCCTAAATAAAGTATAGTAAAATGCCAGCAAAATGTATCTACTTTGGTTAGAAAATGTTAAATGTCAAATTCAGGATTTTATTTTCACATACGAAATATACGAAAATCTTAATAAGTTTATTTGGATAGTTCGAAAGAGCAACTGCTTCAAATAGAAGTTCGACGTCTGGACCCAAACTGTATGAGCTCTCTATTCTCCCCTTCAGTTTTTGTGTTAGAAATAGAATAGAGGGCGTATAAAGAATAAACCAACTTCCAAAGTAAAAATGCACCAAAAAAGTATGAAACAAAACTTATTTTCTAAATAATTCCATTCTAAATTTGGCTAAATTTTTAACTATTTCTCTACTCATCCTTCCTAATTTTGAAGTTGGTACCAGCCCAAGCAATATCCTATAATATTTTATAGAACTCGCGCTCAAATTTGCTGGTACCGACTTGAAAATTAGGAAGATTTAGTAGAGAAATAGTTAAAATCTTAGCCCAATTCAAAAGAGGAATTATTTAGAAAATAAGTTTTATTTCATTTTTTTGTGCATTTTTACTTTGGAAGTCGGTTTAAATTTATTGTTTAAAAATAATATTTTTTTCTCAATTTAGTTAAATTTATTATAACAGATTGATATCGGTGCACAAAACTCTATGAGTAGTGAGTACCCATGTCATCATAATATTATGTTGGCGTTTCGTGTGGAGATAGTGGTGATGATGATGGTTACTGTAAGTGGTATGATGGCATATGCTTGCAGTTCTTTGAACAACGCCGGAATCCCCAAACATGTACTTTGGTGACTAAGGTACAAATTTTGAATAATTATAGCCTTAACAAAAACAAAACAATTTTGCAAATAGGTTCACATACGGCAAAGTAATGACTAATGTTCAAAGATATGTGTCGGTGTAAAATACTATGAGAAGTACCTATTATATCATCATAATGTGATGATGTATATGGTGTGATGATGGTGTTGATGATGATGATAACTATAATTGTTATAGTGGCGTATGCTTGCAGTTTTTTAGACAACGCCGAAATCCCCAAATATGCCTCCATAAGGAGTCAGGAGTTCTGTTTGGTACTTTTGGATCCAGGGTATACCTTGGTGCAAAATCTTACTTTTTGGTAGCATATGCTTGGACTACTTTAGAAAAAGTTAAAATCACCATGTGTCCATATAAACTTTGAGGAGTTCCCTCGATTCCTCATGGATCCCATAATTAGGTCACCACTTTGGTGAAAACGGGACCAACTATATCCTTGTCATCAAAAAAATAATTTGATTTTCAAAATTCCACAGGTCCACAGCATATTTAAGTCGGTTAAAAATATAATCTTTTTATCTAAGAATCAAAGCGTAAACAGTCCATGTTGGACTTAGCAATGGTTTTTTTGATAGTTATTTTTTCTGGAAACTTGTCTATTTTTTATTATCAGGTATATAATCTAAATATTTGCTTAAAGATCCATAAATTATTATTTTTTGGTATTCTGTTTAATTAAATGATTGAATTATATTATATTTTAGATACTTTTGGTGCCTTTATACTCATGGAAATATGGCGCACCAAAGATATTTAAGAAAGTAATATAGAAATTAACTCAAACTTATTTATATAAATTATATTACCTATAAATATAGGTCAAAGGCTTTTATTTTTTATTTTATGCCATGTAATTAATGATTTTATCTTGCACCTATCTTGTTATTCATTCATCTAGATAATAATATTATATTAAATAATTTATGGCAAGAAATTAAATGCAGTATCAACATATTTTAATATTCGTTAATTTTAAATTTGTCTTTTGTAGGTAGGTAGACAAAGACAAGCGAAAAGTGAATGCACATTTTGTGCCCACCTTGCAAAAGCTTCGTTTAATACATCTTATACGAGTATGTATTTGTTTCTAGGTTGAAGAAAAAACTAAGAAAAGTAACTATCGCGTCAAGTTCATTCTTTGAATGGGGTCACCTAGTCAAAAATACCAAAAAAAATTAACATTAATTGTATGATTAAGCACTATGATTTTTATCTAGATAAAATTGCAATCCATTTTTAAAATACATATTATGTAATATAAATATAACATAAATTAATACATTTTACACTACATTTTTCAAGAAACGAGACAATTAAATAAAGCTTTAGGCAGACTAGGCACATCTCTTAAATTTAAAAATAGATGTTGATACTTGTTATATAAAAACTTATATTTATTTATAGGCCGTAACAAATAACAGTCTCAAAATACAATGTAAGTCTAGAACTAGACTAGGTCAACATGTTCCTTTATTATATTTTGTTTGCTAAAGTAGCGAGTATTGTATAAGTTATTGTATTGCACATAATACCTTGATATTTGAAGTCCTGCCGTGGCAGCTCTCGTTTATAAATTATGAAAGACATCATTCAAAGAGTATTGACTTAATCCTTAAAATCTTTTATCGACCTAAGACCTAATGGGTGCTAGGATTAGTGTTACATAAGCTTCATACAATTTGAGTCACTTGTAGGTTTTGGTTTGAAGTCTGGACACTGTACTTACATTATTTTTCAGTGAATATTACAATTTACTGGAAATAAATAATTTATAACATGTAACAAACTTACAAGGTTAGATTTATTATTCTGTCTAACAGGAATAATATAATATTAAAGAAAGTCACAGACAATAATTACATTTTTTATTGCATTACAATAAAATAAAACACAGTCTAATTGAATTAATGGACGATAAAGTTTTTGTCGTAAATCAAGCTTTGTTAATGAATTGTTCTAACGCAAAGTGATCATTTCCTGAGAAAATTGGACGTTGAGGTTGTACACGAAATTGAGAATCGGTTCAACCGCTTCGACGCGAATTCGAAACGTAGAATGCCGCAGTGATTTCGGGTTTTTAAAGATTTACTGTTTGCAGGCAAATAGAATATAATAAGACTATATCTTATCTTACTATACAATATCTTAAGACTATTTTGTAACTTGTAAAAAGTGTTCTGCACTTCTGTTATTAATAGAAAGACATAAAGAATTGTCCGCCTCAAAACGTCTTGCATAAATACCAGTACCTGGATAAACCAAGCTTTGCTCGAAGTTCTAATAGGATTAAAAATAAAAAGAATCACAAAAATATTTATCTGACCGGGATTCGTATCCTCGTTTCATCACATTCCGAATTTCGGAACAACGCAAAAATTATACATATTACACATATTACACGAATTGAAATAATCCTATGGATAGGATCTAGCTGGATCGAGCTTTCCCCCCTTAAGAGGAATCATCAAGGGCTAGAGAAATAAAAAATAGGTATTTGTAAAATCTACTGCTGTTCCGCAGTGCCCGAACAAGCTGCTATCAATGTGCGAGAGTGCGATAGAGAAAACTGTAAATTGAACTGAAAATACCTATTAAAAGTACAAAAAATTAACGATTCGTAGTCCCCTGATTCCTTCTCCAAAACTTAAGCGATTTAAGTTCTTTCTTCATTCGAAAAAGGCTTGAACTGTGTTCCTATGTTTTCATTTTTTTTATATAATTTAGTTAAATTTGTTTTCTGGATGTTTGAACACAGCGGAAAATCTGGCAATTTTTTAAAGTTTTTGAACGTCCATATCTCTTTTAATAATTAATTTATGAAAAAAAGGAAATCATAGGGGACATGCTAATAGTAAAAAACTCCCAGCATACGAAATTTCATGGCAATACTTGCAGCCTTTTCCGAGATTCCGATTATATACAAGATTAGCTCGTTTAAAGTATAAAAATAACATTTAGACAATTTTGTCACAAAAAATGTTATGGATGCGATATGATCGATTTGAAAATCCGTGTTAAATGACGATACAATCACATTACGTATGTACTAAAGTACAATAAATACTCACGTACAGAGAACCATCTATCGTTCATCCAAATTTGAAAATTTTGATGTCCCCTTCAACGGCCCACAATTTTCCCACACAGTCGTAGATACACCGTATCTATAATAGTAGTAGTGAAATCGAAGGTTGTGTAAGGTAAATGTAAAGTATGTAGCTGTTTATCTGTTCCACTGTCTATGATCTGTGATGCGATACCGCAGTTTAGTGTGAACGCTTCGTCTTGCCTATCTTCGTTTACGGAAAAACAAGGACATTTTAAATTCGAACCCAAAAATGTGACAGCTACAAACGATTGGTATTATTCACTCCAACGTTTTTCGGTTTACGACTTCCTGCTCAAAGAGAATTTATTTAAAATATTTAGTGTTTATGTGACCTTGGTTTTTCAGATGGTTTTTCAATTGGATAATTTTGTTTATTCTGCCTACAGTTAAACGTAATGTGTAGTGAAGGATGATGTTTTGATATATTATAATACTAGCTTTTGTCCGCGGCTTCGCCCGCGTAGTATAGTGTTCTTGGAGAAAAAACTACTTCGGCGAATAACTCTCTATTTACAGCAATATACCTACTTCTGATACAGTATTGAAAATGTTTATAGGTTTACCCATTACAAATGGTTAAAAATGGGACCCTATCACCTCGACGCGACATGCGCGACCGCTTGATATACATTATATTATTATTATATCTATCGCGCTTGAGTATAAAAAGACTATTTAAAAAAACCGCATCAAAATCCGTTGCGTAGATTAAAAGATCTAAGCATACAATATAGGTACATAGGGACAGACAGATAAAGCGACTTGTTTTATACTACGTAGTGAATAATCATTTAATTTGCCATTCAAATATAATTTGACATTCCAACAAAACTGGCCAACTACCTCTATGTATATTCCATAAGAACTGCAGTACAGAATACTCGTTGGGGAGCACCGAGTCGCGACTCGCGAGTGCCGCCGAGACATGTCCCCGCATTTTAAATCTGTAATATCTTCGAAAATATTCATTTAAATTACATGCTATAAAGTGCCATATTGATCTATATTAAATGCACAATGTATTTAAGGTACTAAATTGGATAAGGATTGATGCTGTATTGCTTAAAATCGCTTTGTAAATAAGCTATTAAATTAAAATCAAAGAAAAGGATAAAAAAATGGTTATTGTGGGCTATCCCTAAGAGATAGATATATGCTATCGCGGACTTTTTTGTAGGCTTTTTTATGATGAACAAAGCTGTAGTACATTATTTTGATCTATCTCGTAGGGTTCAGCCACCGTTTGCAATGTAAGCGGAAAAATGCAATTATTTACGACATCACATTAGAAACCCCAAAAATAACAGTGTTTCTCCACTATTTAATGAATATTATTATACATATAAACCTTCCTCTTCAATCACTCTATCTATTAAAAAAAACCGCATCAAAATCCGTTGCGTAGTTTTAAAGATTAAAGCATACATAGGGATATAGGGACAGAGAAAGCGACTTTGTTTTATACTATGTAGTGATAATAATAATAATAATATAATATACTAGCTGTTGCACGCTGCTTCACCCGCGTAAATACAGTATCCCACGGGAACACTACTTTTTCGGGATAAAAAGTATCCTATGATTTAATTCACAGCTTAAACTACTACCATAACAAATTTCATCGAAATTATTGTTATGTATACTAATCTAGAACTCAAAGAGATACATGTTGCGGAAGTTTGGAAGTCAAGAACTAATATAGAGGACGAAACAAACAAACTTCGTACTGCATGTGCAATAGGAACCCTAGAACTTTGCTAAACTGTTTTTATTAAGCAGCTAAACCTTGTTTTGGAACTCTTGGTTGTCTACAAAGAAAATGTAATTCAATTAGAAATGCACCGATGCAGTATTTCTTTTCAAAATTGATATTGCATAATATATAAACAACACACATTTTTCTAATATTCAACCCTCGCTAACTTACGATAGTCAGATTTTCAAAAAAGGCTAAAGGAGAATTGACAAAGTACCTGTTATAAATTATTTTCATAAGACTCCATAAATTTCTGCAAAGCCGCCACTTCCATTTAATTTAGGAAACTATTTCTGATGTAATCATAGGCTGACAGGAAGATGTAGTAAGTAATTCTTATCACATTCAGTTTGTTTCAGCATTAGGCTGAGAGTATACGAGCTACAGACGGCCGGTCGCTACAGTTACACGTCACGTTTGTTGTATGGTTGCCCCCCTTAAATATTTTATTTATTATGTTTTACTATTTGTTGTCATAGCGGCAACAGAAATACACCTTCTGCGAAAATTTCAACCCGTTTTTACCCTATGGGTACGTACGAAATCGTAACAAGCCATTGTTGACAATCGCTCGCAGTAGCGTATTACAGTCGGAAGCGGCAACTCAAAATGTATGAATATGGTGTAGCAATCAAAGATTTCAAACCTAAAGATATAACTACGTACATTTGACAGAATAAATCTTCATACATGAAAAAGTTACGCCATCTTGATTTCATCATACCTCAAATGCCAAAATGCAATCCCATTTAGGTGGGGACAGTTTTTGCTTCCACGTGCCTCGTCTATAATATACGTCTATGGTAGCGATAGTGACGTAGCGTTTGCGCCGAGCCTTAGGCGTGGAATAGTCACGTACAATTCTGCAATCAGCCATAAATTGTCAGATTAAGTGCGGTGTGCTCTGGAATTATGAAGTTAATGATATTTTTTGCGCATAAGCCTATAAAAGTATGCCATTCATTCCATAAAAATTATGCGATACGATCTTCCATTTGACAGATCTTCGCATTTTTGTAAGAAAACAACCTGAAGAAGCGAGAAAGGATAGTGTTAATAATGATAATATAGATAAAATAAGTTAAATAGGCGAAGTGTTATTTTTTGTTATTTATTATAGGTATTATTATTAGATTGTTGATTTTTAATGTATCATCACCAGCTTGGTTGTTTCCAGTTCAAATGAAATCCAGTGCCTATCTTAAGCATGTGTTTCATTGCTGACTCACAAAATCCTAATGTTGTTAATAGCAGTCAAAAACTCCCAAATTAGTTTTTGACGCGTCCTCGGAGATAATAAAGGAAAAGACCGTGGACTGATAAAAGATGCGTACCGTCTTTGTCATACGTTACGTGATACGTCACATAGTGAAAAATATTGGTGACACTTCACCGTGACCCCAAATAAATATCCTGTTTCGTTGTGTTTGTTATAAAAACTGACATTTTCTTTACTCATTTTTCATCAATCAAAGCGTCAATTTACACTGTGACGATACGCGATGCTACGCGGTGTTGCCTATTTAAGGTAGCTATTGAAAATGTAACTTTATTCACTACACAAAAAGATACACATTTTAAATAACATCAGTCATGTTGCACATGACATCCGAACTCTCAAAATGAAACAAGTATCTTTCTGTTAAACGAATAAAGTTCAATTTTGAATAGCTATCTTAAAAATGAAGCTCCAAGTAGCGTATCGTTTCGTTTCGGTGTGGATTGACACTTATAGTATTAGGTTACCTATCCGTAGAAAAAAATCTGAGAATCTTTTATTTATTTTCTGTAATATATTTCTCAGATATGTAATATTTAGATGACACGTAGCTTTGATTTGCTGTAAACATTCTAAAGATAGCTCTATCTTATATAATGAACTAACTTTTCCCGCGGCTCCGCCCGCGTAAATATAGTATCGGGTATTCTACGGGAATACTGTACTTTTTTGGGATAAAAAGTAGCCTATCTTTTAATCCAGAGCCTAAACTACTACCATACCAAATTGCATCGAAATCCGTTCAGTAGTTTTTGCGTGAAAGAGTAACAAACATCCATCCATCCATCCATACATCTATCTATTCATGCTTATAAACTTTCACATTTATAATAGTAGTAGGAAGGATGTATAGTGAAACAGAACTTACAAATTATTTATCTAACACTTCTCAGCTATCATTTGTTAGTAAGAATATATCGATTCTTCATTCACTAATTAATTCGATACCTAAGCGTGGTTTCAATTCATTCAAAACGAACTTCCAGTAATAAAATAAATTAATTTAAAATACAGTGAACTTACTGTTGGAATCAAATTAAGAACAAAGAATTGGTACCTTTATACTTTGAAACTGTGTAACGATGTCGGTTATGTAATAGCTACAATCGAGCCGTTACAAGAGAACACTAAGTATAAATAACTTGTACACCTCGAAATTAAAGCAAAGATGTTATTCAATAACTAGCTCGGAGTTAATTAACAAAACTTGAGTAGCTACTAAAGACTCGAAGAAATGCTAAGAAGTTCGCTTTCTACAACTTTGTAAGTACTTACCTAAAGAAGTCTATGAAGTCATAAACACACCAGCATATTTAGCGGAACACAAAATCTACTTACTACACTTCTTTTGTTATTTAAAGTTTCATTTGTTTTACTTAAAATGAGATCACATTAAGAACAGATTTTGCGAGTAAAGGCTATTTGTGAAAAATGGTACATTTTTGAACTTTTCATGTAACCGGGAGAAGTGAAAATTAATATTAAAAAAACAATTAACTAAATTAAAAAAATGGTGATTAATATCGCGTATTTCCTCCACGTGCTCTTATTAAAGTTTCTACCCGTCTAGGCATACTGAGAATGATGTTATCGATGGTCTCCCGGGATAGTCTCCGCCATTCCTCAACTACGGCGATTCGCAGTTCACCCACGTTGGCAGGAGCTGGAATTCTGGACTTAACTTTTCTTTTCAGCAAGTCCCAAATGTGCTCTATTGGGTTCATATCCGGTGATCTCGCCGGCCACTCCATAACAGTGATATTCATATCATTAAGATAAGCTTGAGTTACCCGAGCGGTATGCGGCCGAGCATTATCCTGCATAAAAACAAAATCGTCACCGATATATAGGGCAAACGGTACGACATTTTCTTCTAAAACTTCTCTGATATAGCGGTCTGCAGTCAGACTCCCTCTGTCAATCACTACCAAGTCTGTGCGAGCTCCCAAACAAATGCCCGCCCAAACCATTATTGATCCACCACCGTATGCAACTGTAGTTTCAAAATTTGTCTGAATGTATCGTTCTCCTTTGCGCCTGTATATTCTTTGCCTGCCGTCAATTTGATTTAAGAAAATACTGCACTCATCACTAAACAATACCTTACTCCATTGGTCTGCGTTCCAAAGTCGATGTTCCTGAGCAAAAATTAACCTGTTTCTACGATGATTTACCTCGAGCCTTGGAGCCTTGGCGGGCACAAATGAACCCAAACCAGCTTCTTCAAACCTTCTTCGTACCGTACGCTCACTTACGTTACACCCCGCACTGCTTCTAAGTCATGTCGGGCTTGGACGGCCGTCAAACGGGGGATCCTACGTACACGAAGCCGAATGAAACGATCATCCCTACTCGAAGTGCGTCTTTTTCTGCCTTGTCCTGCTCTTCTCACATAAGTACCGGTCTCCCTGAACCGTTGGATACTGCGATAGATCGTTGAAACTGGTCGACGAAGATCTCTGGATATCACTCTGTAGGTTTGACCATTTCTTCGCATTTCGAGTGCCCTGGCAATCTCCGTTGGGGCTAAGTCAGGCATAATTCAGTCCTCAGCTCCAAAAAGATACGCGATTAAAAAGAAACTAACAAAAAACAGTATTTCAATGAAATTTTAAATCAAACTCAGAAGGAAGAAATACTCGAAGTTCGCTCTAGATAAGGTGTATTTGAATAAAATTAAAACAATTGCATAAAATGTGATATTCAGTTGTTTTATTAATTTGAAAATATTTATTTTTAAATTAAATGACGTATAAACTAGCCAGCAACCTTATATGATACTTTAACAGCCTCCGTGGTCTAGTGGTTAGAGCTTGGCTCTCGACTCGGAGGTCGTGGGTTCGATTCCCGCATTGGAACAAAAAAAAAAAAAAAAAATCTTGTTTCCAAGTTTGGTTAGGACAATTCAGGCTGATCACCTGATTGTCTGACAAGAAAGATGATCCATGCGTCGGATGGGCATGTAAAAAGTCGGAACTGCGCCTAATCTCTCGCCAGTCGTGTCGGTTATCCGTCCCACTGGGTTATGAGAGTAAAAGGAGGAGAGAGTGCTCTTGTGTACTGCGCACACACTTGGGCACTATAACATAACTCCTGCGTAGCTGGCCTGGTTTCAATGAATCAGGCCACCGTCACCGAAATCGGTGTGGGGAGCTATTATTGCTATTATTATGATACTGATATCAAACCATTATTTTATGTTCCGCTAAATATGCCGCTGTGTGTATATACATATAAGGAAGTGGAAAAAAAATGAACTTAGCTAAAGTGTAAACTGTTTTATAGTAATAATACACAGAACTTCTTGCACTGTTTCTACTTTAATAAGGTATTTTACATTGATTTTATTATATTACACGATCGGTATTCGATATTGTTTTGTGTATTATTACTGTGTAACATGAATTTCCACCAATAACCTACAGTACAATCAATAATACAATTAAAGTCTTATTTTACCTCTCTAAAAATTAAATTACCGGACAAGAGCGAGTCGGAATCACCGAGGGTTCCGTACAAAGTACGAACATTACAATTCGCGAAAAATTTGTAAGGAGAAGCTGTTCTTTTCGACATTTTTCATTATAAATAAGAAATTATGCTACATAAAAATAAATAAAATGTGTTTTAGATTGCATACAAGCCATGTATGCAATCTAAAACAATGGGGTATCATTTACATGATACCCCATTTGACCTAGTATAGTAGAAGGCACGTTAACATAAAAGGAAAAATAATGAACTCTAAAAATAAAGTGAAAACTACTTGCAATATAATTGCAAATGAGACTGAAAGAGGCAGAGGCAGTCGTAACTCAAAATTTGAACTTTGCATTAATGATAAAAAGGTCAATTCTGAACTAGAGGTTGCGACGAACTTTGAAAAGTTTTTTGCTGACATTCCGGTCTCAACTACAAAAAAAAATTCTTCACCTGCAGTTGCTGAAAAACTACTTAGAGAAAATGTCAAGGAATCTGAATTTAATTTTAAAGAAATTGACTCCAGAGATATTATTAACACCTTCAAATTACTCAATATTAAAAGTAGTACTGATCTGTGGGGTATTTCTATAAAAATTATAAAATCAATAATGGACATCATTGCCAATAATTATATTAAGAATGGTGTGTTCCCTAACTTATGAAGCATAGCAAGGTGATGCCTCTTTTCAAGGCTGGAAATAAGTCCGACCCAGCCAATATAGACCAATATCTCTACTACCTACTTTTAATAAAAT
The DNA here is from genome assembly GCA_963565745.1 of Phengaris arion. Taxonomy (NCBI): domain Eukaryota; kingdom Metazoa; phylum Arthropoda; class Insecta; order Lepidoptera; family Lycaenidae; genus Phengaris; species Phengaris arion. The sequence continues at coordinate 12,250,459 of OY751445.1, read as the reverse complement.
TTTTGAGAAAATAGTCTTAAATCAATTGCTGGTTCACTTTAACTTAAATAATTTATTACATAGTTATCAATTCGGTTTTATTAAAAGTCTACAACAGATGCAGGCATCAGTCTTCTATGTAGCATATTTGGGGCCTGGGATGATGATGATGATGCATGATGCACTTGGTGTCTTTTATGATCTATCCAAGGCTTTTGACTGTGTCGAGCATGCTACGTTGGTCAGATAATTATACCATTATGGTATAAGGGACATGGCACTTAAACTTTTAAAATCTTATCTTAAAAATAGAACGCAGAGAGTAGAAGTAAATTGTGCAAGGTTTACTGTGACCAAAATAGAACGAGGTTTGTCACAAGGTTCCATTTTAGTCCTGTTTCTTTTACTCATCTATATAAATGAACTTCCTTATCTAGTTAAAGATAAGCATAAGATAGTACTTTTTGCCAATGATAGTTTACTAATTTTTAATGTGAAGTGACGACAGTCAAATTACGATGAGGTAAATAGTGCTCTCTCAAAAATGGTACATTGGTTTAATGATAAGAATTTACTTTCAAATTTAAGAAACAAAAGTCTAAAGTATAGCCTGCCAAATGTTAGGTAGAAACAAACCAATGTACTATTAAATGATTAGAAAATGAACTTACTGGGTACCACTGTATTTCTAGGAATAACACTAGACTAAATTATAGTGGGGTTATATTGCAAATCTGACAAATGGGCTCAGTTCTGCAGCATATGCAAAAAATTTTGGAAAATTTCCGATGAGAACACAGCGCGACTAGTTTATTTTAGTTATTTTCATAGTATAATGTCATACGACATCCTTGTATGGGGAAACGCTGCGGACATTAACATTTAAAGAAATAGGTATTGTGACCGTCACATCTCAATACATTTCTGACAATATGTTATATGTCAGAAAGAACCTACATAATTTCAAAAAGAAAAGCGACAATCATTGTAGGAATCAGACTTAGGCCCGATTCGACCAAACTTGAAGTTACACGAGTGTAACTATAATGAGAATAATTTTACTCCTTCAATTTACTCTAGGATATCTTCATTTGCGTTTTACCAAGTTAGTCGAAGAGTATACTATGCTCGGTATTATTATTCAGTGGTTTAAATGAATAATGAACGAATGTATAAACCAACAAAAAAACATGTACTATTGTTTGTATTAGAATGACTTATACGCCATAACAATTTAATGTCAATGTCAAATTATAATACTTCACAATGACATTGATCGTGACAATTGACAGCCAGCTGTGCGACTATTCACTTTTCTCAGTTTAACTTTACTCCGTCAAAATCGCTCGTGTAAATATTTACTACCGTGTAATTGTAACCTTATTCTTGGATTAGAAGTTGGAAATACGCAAAATCAGCTTACTATTAGATTAGGAAACATTTATACTCGAGTAAAATTTTACTCCAGTTTGGTCGAATCCGCCCCTAGAAATGTAAGTTAAAAGTAAGTAAGTAAGTAAGTAAGTTATCTTTTAAAGGTCGCCTTTTACAATATAATCCCAGAAAACGGTCAAAATCTTTCCATTAATAAATTTAAAACAGTTGTTATAGAACATTTGTATGCTAAAGCTAATAATAAGGTCTATGATTTTATTAACGATTGCACACCTTCGGCTGCTTCTATGTAACCTACTTAAGTATCTTGAATTTTGCCATGTAGATTAAGTTACTACATTGTCAAAATATTTTTTTGAAAAGAATATAATATTATTTTGAAAATATTTTTTTGAAAATAATACAATTTTCTCATCTTTTTGCTAAAAAGTGGCACCGTGCCGAGTTTCTGACTCCACGCCGGTTCTTTTCACCGGGTTAGTTTTCGAACCGGTGGTAGGCATCGTGTAGGACAATTCTATAGGTGTTATTTAATAACCTATATGGAAATAAACATTTTGAGTGAACTTTTGAGTTAAAAAAAATTGAGTTTGAGTAGCTTCAATTTGAAATTTGACCCTCAATTAAACTTTAGACCACCTTTTTATGACTTAATTACAAATGGCTAGTTTTCAGATTTTTTCTTGTAGGTATTTGTACTACAATATAACTTGCAAAATTTCGTAGTTCTAGGTCAACGGGAAGTACTTTATTAATTTTGAATCCCTTGAAAGTTGAGAGTGTCGAAATATTATGCATTTTTTGCGGTCATAACTTTTTTACGGTAACAAGAAGTCTGATTTTTGAGTTTTCGGTTTTAATTTCAACTCTATGCCTATACGCGTTCACGAAATAAAGACGGACGGACAGAAGGACGTACGGACAGCTAAGTGATCTTATAAAATTTATTTTTTTCCTTTTGAGGTACGGAAAAAAAGGCCTGCCAAATAAGTTGAAACAAAAAATCCACTCAAAGCAAAATTGAATTAAAATTATTCACCCAGAATGCTTTGTTTGCATTTTTAAATGAAACAATTAATAAACCAAACATGTAACAGATTTTTTAATTAGCATTAAATTCAAAGCTTTGCGAAAAGGGGCAAATAACAATTCTCCGTGTGGCAAAAGCTATTTTTGTTTCAGAAACTACATAACATCAACATTTTCGTTATAATTTAAATAAGTGAATGAAAATGTGAAATGTGAAACATGAGAAATGTACGGTTCCCGCGCGATTTACTTTTGCGCGTACGAAGTCTCGGGTAAATTATAAAATTATTATAGTATATCTTAAGATTACCATGCAAAATTAGATTCAAGATCATTCCACTATACTTATCTTACAGTTTATTTCACAATCTAATAGTCTATTCGCGTTAAGTTAGTAGTGAATCGTCAATACACATGTCAAAATTTCTTACTTTAATTGAATAACATGAACACTGCTTAAGCGTCATTGGTCAATTTTCACATATTTATAACCGATAGACTATATAGATGAAATATGTAAATGAGTTATGAAACTTATCAGAACATTGTGAAACAGTTCCTTAGTAAAATCTATGTGAAATTTAACTAAGGCATTCGCACTCGACAAAACTCAACACTTGGCTATTTTAAATCAGTTTTTCTCTGTCATGGGTCAGAGTTATAATACGGCTTCACAGACAACTGTCCGTTGTCTAGTTTTTGCCTATAATGCAAAAGTGACTTTGACATCAAAATTTCACACTTGGTGAAAACATAAATATGAAAACACAACATAAATGGTGTTTATTTCAAGCATTCAATAAATCAGATAAAAGTGTTTATATACTTCGGAAAACTTACTCGTGGCTAGTTCGAGAAGGTTCAATCACCTATTCAGACCGCACTCAGTTACTGTCAAAACTAGTGACCCTTATCATACAACAAATATAAAACCGTATACGGTATGGTATACCTACCCGATATATTTTACGGAATCAAATCTGTCAAGTGCGACGTCGTGCAAGGCTACATCATAAGAGCTGGCACCCACGAGAGTTTTTTGTGGTCGTGACAAAAAAAAACTTGAGAGGTGGTATTAAGGGACACCCGGATGGAACGCAGTTATAATATATATTAAATGTGAAAAAATGTTAACAATTTATATTTTATTGTAAGTACCTATCATACTTTTAAATGCATTAAGTGAAAATAAAAGCTGTTAATTTGAAATTACACACAGACACTTCAATTTTGTTTATCTGTATAGATATAATATATTATATTATTACTTACAAAATAAATAGTTGAACTAAGTATATATAGTGCGCGCCGAACTAGTTCGCCGCGCCTTACGTAGGGACAGGGGTGAGGGGGCGGGTTGCTTGCCCCTTCCGTCCCTCGCATACCTAAGGCCCGGCTAGCTAGTCACAATATGTAACAGTCATAACAGTCACAATGTGTAATTGCAAAATTCTACATTATTGTCAAGGTGATAAGGTCGTTTTTTGTATCATTCTTAATAGTCGTTATTACATTGTGATTTCGAGTGACAAAAAGTGTCGTGCCTAATAATCCGTCTAGTCCCAATACAATTCGCAACGCGCCATAAGGAACATCGTTCCAAAAACTGCACTCTAAATAACGCGTTTAGGATGCTGGTGGGGTTTCCCCGCTGGTGCAGTGCGTCGGCGATGTTCGCGTGCGCACGAGTGGACTGTTTCTTTGACACGATGCGCAAGCGAGCGTCATCCCTGATGCGGCGCATGTGGAGGAGTGCCAACAGCATGCTGGCCGCGCTCGCTGAACGCCTTAACAGCCCGTACATTAGCCACTGCTGTAGCATGCACACGACGCGCAGGAGTAATTAGTTATAATTAATAAGTGTATATTATAATTCATTATTAATATTAAAAAAAACTAATAGTATAATTTATACCAAAACATTGTTTGTGATTCTAAATCTAATATGACGTAATTATCTTAATTTGTTATAAATATGGGTCTGTTGTTACCTGAAATAAAATTTATTTAAATAGAACTCTGCGGTAATACAAAAAAGCAGAAAATCGAAGTGTCAAGTGTCAATTCCAATGCATTGACACTTGACAATTCGATTGACACTTTACACTTACCAATAGAACTGTTCGCTAATACAATTATTAGCGAACAGTTCTATTTACAGTACAGTTTTTTTTGTCGCGACCACAAAAAAACGCTCGTGGGAAGGTAGCCTAATGCATAGCAATAACTCATATTGTGCGCTCAAGAACTTAAAATAAATAATTATTGTTCAATTGGTTTACGTAAGCTTCAAACGCGCTGAAGGTGAAAAAGTTACATACCTGCCAAAGTAGAAACGTGTTTAGGATCCTCAAACGGATTATTAAATTAATTCATGCTTAAATGTTTCAAAGCCAAATGGTCACTATGATCCTCTTATAAAATATATCCACAGATGTTAACGATCAGTGTCAGGCTACCCAGTCTCGTAACTCAAAACTTTCGCCCACAAGCTTAGCAGTTAGCTTTATATCCAAGGGATTTGCATTTCCCTTTTCCTTCTGCTGTTTATGACCTGCGGTTTTTCCTGTTCATAAAGCCATTATAGGTCCCACAAGAAAGGTTTTGCTGAGAATTTCATGATTTCCGTCCAAGAAAAGCGACTTGTAACTTAACTTTTACTGAGCCTCTGACATTATCGACGTGACTTTAAAAAAAGATTGCGACAAACATTTCGTTAGTACTAGGTTGAAGGTTCTAACATCTGGGAGTCTAAAAAGGTCACTTTAGGTATTTAATATTATGTTTAATATTTTTTTTGCATACAAAAATCGTGAAATGGTAAAATATGGCTACATGATTCATCTGATTTCATCATATTAGAAAACATCAATTTTGACAGTTTTAAATAGAAATGTCATGAAAAAATGTCATGGGATACTCATCCCAACTACCTGTCCGGTAGTTGTGGAATGGTATACGGGTATGCGACCCCGGCTTCCCTAGCTATTACTGTCCTATTCCTTGCCCTCCTGGACGGTAATATCCTACGTTACCTATATCCTACTCTAACTTACCAATCTTCCTTTTCACACCACCTATCCTTCCCTTTCCCTATCCCTACCCTCTCCGCCAATCCAACGTCGGCCGCGCGGATGGATGCATGGCTAGGGGCAAGCTCTAGTCGTTAGCGTGCCACACTACCCCCCAGGGTAGTGTGGCACGCTAACGCCCGGTCCCAACCGGGCGCACCCAGAATAAGGCCAGCCTTACCCTGGCATGCGGGGCTCTGCTGGGGTGGACAAACCTTTCCCTTGCTACTCGTGGGAACGCAATGGATAATCACTTAAATAATTTGATTAACCAAAATGGCGGCGATGTGGTTCGCCACCCATCACGTCTCGTTTCTCCCGGGGGTGAAAAGCGGCCCATGGAGAGCCGCTTCGCTACGTTGAATGTAAGAGGAGGAATGGATGGTAAGGTAGATGAGGTATGTCAGATGATGGATGAACGATGCATAGATATTCTATGCGTGAACGAAACCAAGAGGAAAGGATGTGATACCACGGTTCATGGTCCCTACACGGCATACTGGTCGGGAGTCCCCCAAACCAGCCGAGGCTGTCAGGGAGTTGGTGTGATTCTTTCCTCTCGAATAGTTGAATGTGTGATAGAGCATGAATGTGTAAGCCCAAGACTCCTCTGGATAAGGTTAAAAGTCGGACTCACTCGCTTGTTTATCCTTGGGGTCTATGCACCGACGGATCTGCGCGGAGGTGGGTCATTAAAAGCCCAACAAGAGAGTGAGGAATTTTGGGATAGCATGAGAGAGGTCTTGAATAAATGCGGAGAAAATGAACGGATCGTGATGTTAGGGGATTTTAATGGGTGAGTTGGAGTAAAGCGTGATGGGTATGACGGAGTTCTGGGGACGTTTGGGGACGAGAGAGTGAATGACAACGGAAGAAGCCTGCTTGAAGTATGCTTGGAATGGAATCTTTGCGTGGCCAACACAATGTTTGACCACAAAAAGATCCATTTGTATACAAGAGATGAGGGTGAGTCTAAAAGTATGATTGATTTTGTAATTGTGGATGAAAGACTGCGGAAGAAAGTGCTAGACACTCGGGCATACCGCGGTGTAGGCCTCGGCACAGACCACTTCCTGGTCATAGCCCGAATGCGTGGCCTCTTTAAACGGTGGCGACACCGTGGGGCCGAGCCTATGAGTGTTCTGGACAGAGTAAAAGTGGAAAATCTCCAAGAAAAAGAAAAGAAAGACGAGTATGTAGAGAAACTGAAAGAAAGCTTTAAAGGCATAGAAGAGATAAGTGCAATTGAAGATTTGTGGGAGACATTTAAGAAAGGGGTCGTGAATGTTGCTATTGAGGTATGCGGGGAAAGGAAGAAAGAACTATAATGTGTGGATGGATAAACATGTACAAAGGGCTGTACAAGAAAAGAAGAAAGCGTGGTTGGATTGGTTAGCAACAAAAGCTAACCAAAAAGTTCAAAAGGCAACGGATGATGAGATAAAGGAAGCAAGAACGAAGTATAAAAGATTGAAATCAGCAGCGAAAGAAGTTGTGTCTAGAAAGAAAGAAGAACTAAAGGATGATTTTGATAGGAGACTCACTGAAGATTTCCAGTCAAACATCAATTTTTTCTGGAAATCCATCAAAATAGCCAGAGGAAAAACTTCTACCTCGGAGCTGAGTGCAATCAGGAGTCAAGATGGGAGTATTATTAAAGGCGAAGAATGTGTGTTAAAGAGATGGAAAGAGTATTTTGAAAGTTTGTTTGAAAGAGAGGAAGTGCAGGTACAATATCCGGCATCTTCCATGGAAACTAATTTAAATGTTGATGAAAGTGAGATAAGCATGGATGAAATAGTGAAAGCGTTGAAAAGTATGAGACTAGGTAAGGCTGTAGGATATGACAGAATTACCGCCGAGATGCTGAGGGCTGGACAGGGCATAGTGGCTAGCCAGCTGTACCGCCTTTTTGTGCTGGCGAAATGGGCAAGTACCGGGAGACTGGTGCAAAGCCGTAATCGTGTCATTATTTAAAGGAAAAGGGTCATGGCAGGACTGCATAAATTACCGCGGTATAAGTCTTCTCAGCGTCGTCGGGAAATTGTATGCGAAAGTATTGATTGAAAGGGTTGTGAATGAAACAGACGAAAAAGTATGGGATGCACAAGCGGGATTTAGAAAGGGAATGGGATGTACGGATCAGGTCTTTTCATTGCGATGCATAGCCGAAAAGTATTTGGCTAAAAACAAGAAGGTCTATTGCACGTTCGTGGATCTTGAAAAGGCCTATGATAGAGTCGTGAGGAATGAATTGTGGTCAGCATTGTCCGTGAACGGGGTGAGCAGTATCCTCATACGAGCATTGCAATCTCTTTATAGGGATTCTAGGGCTTGTGTAAGGATAAATGGGGCATACACTGAATGGCTTAATATCGAAAGAGGTGTTAGACAGGGATGTGTAGCGTCACCGTGGCTGTTCAGTCTGTTCATGGACAATTGCTTAACAGATTTAAAAGAGAATGAAAGTGGGTTGAGAATGAATGAGCTACTCGTCAAATGTTTTCTCTATGCTGATGACCAAGTATTACTTGCATCTTCGGCTGAGGAGTTGCAGGAGATAGTAACTGCTATGAGTGGAGCTTTTGTTAGAAAGGGAATGAAGATGAATGTAAAGAAGACGAAAGTGATGGTGTTTGAAAGAGATGAGGCAGTGACAGACTGCAATATCGTGATTGGAGATGAACAAATTGAACAGGTGATTGAGTTTGTGTATCTAGGATCAAAGTTTACAAGAGATGGAAAGTGTGAGAGTGATATTTAAAGAAGAGTGAATGCAGGAAACAGGGTGAATGGAGCTTTGCACTCCTTTATGAGCAGTCGGAAGGTGTCTAACAAGGCTCGTTTGGCTGTGCATGAGGGAGTGTTGGTTCCGACACTCATGTTTGGAAGTGAAAGTTGGGTATGGCAGAAGAAACATGAAAGCAGAATAAATGCAGTTGAAATGAGAGCGTTAAGAAGTATGATAGGAGTTAAACTGAGTCACAGGATAAGAAATAGTGAGATTAGGAAACTTTGTGATCTGAAAGAAGATGTAGTGACAAAAATTGAGTAAGGTATGCTGAGATTGTTTGGCCATGTCGAGAGAATGAATGAAGAACGATTGACGAAAAAAGTGTATAAGGCGAGTGTGAATGGGAGTGTTGGAAGGGGTAGACCTAGGCGGACGTTTCGGGACCAAATCAGGGATGTCTTGGAAAAAGGCCAGGTTAAGAGTACCCTAAACTGAAGAACATGTATGAAGGGAATAATGAAAGTGGACGAAGCGAAACAAGTATGTAAGGATCGTAGCAAGTGGAAAGAAGTGGTCTCTGTCTACCCCTACGGGAAAGAGGCGTGATTATATGTATGTATGTATGTAAATAGAAATGCATAAAATGGCGCACATAATATGAGTTGAAAAAATATATGAACATAATATTATGAATCACCTAAAGTGGCATTTTTAAAACCCCCTGAGCTTGTATAGGTATATTTTTATTAAAAATAAAATTTTATCTTCACATGAAAATGACGCAATGCGACATATTACAGTTACTGGATTTTTTTAAGCGGATCATATTATAATATAAAACATTGTATTTATGGTTTGAAATTCTATTTGCTTAATTACTAAGCAACTAAGCTGGTGGCCGCAACTTCGCTTGCGTAGAAATAACGGAAACGAAACCCATTTTTTTCAAACGGATCCCTAAGATATTATTAGCCTTAAGTTACTCCTTATAACACCAGCTATATGCCAGTGAAAGTCCCGTGAATGTCGGTCCAGCCGTTTCAGACATTAGCCGGAACAAACAGACAGATAGAAGAACAGACAAAAAAAATTGTATTGTAAGGAGTAAGTACCTACTGTATATACTTTCATATTGCATTTAGTGATAAGCTGTTTTTAGTAATTACAAACAGACACTTCAATTTTATTTATTTGTATTGATTACATTAAAAAAAAATGTATAATAAAGCATAAAAACTCCTTTAATATTTTGCGAATAGGAAAATAATGCTCAAAAGATTTTAATTTCCACTCTTGTGAGAGCGACAGAAAACTTTTGTTCAAGTTTTAAAAGTTAAATGTTGGATTTTTGTTTAAAAGGGAGGATGATGAGTAATTTTTTGCTCACTGGAGCTGAAAAGTCAATATTTCTAAGGCTTTTATGGATATTCAGTCATTGTGAACAGAAAAGTTTTTAACCGTTTCCTTAATCCTGAATTTATATTATAAGATTTTGAAACTACACTGAAACAAACCATAATGTGTTGCTTTTAAACGAAAGAAACAAATACCTACTTATTTATTAGGTGTCTAATAAATAAATAGGTATTGTTTCTTTCGTTTCATAGAAAAGTTCATAATAATATAATAGGTGTCTGCCTATTATATTATTATGAGCTTTTCTATATAGAACTATGGGTTATTTGATCTACTGAACTTTGTAAATTAGTTAGCAAGGAATAGTTCAATCATAAGATTTTGAGGAAATATATGAAAAAAGAGGTAAAATTCCAAAAACTTAAATGTTCCCCACATGCATAGTTTTTTATTGGCTTTTCAAATGCTTAGTTTTAAAAGTACAAAATAAGCCAGGAAAGATTGTTTTTGCAATGGCATATGGCAATAAACCGTTGACAAAATACAGTTTTCACAAAAGTGAGAACGTCGGAGAGCTTTAAAAACGCTCTATACAAAAAAATATGGACGAGTGGTGTCACAGCAGTTGAAAATATATGAATATAAACACTCACACTGTCGTACAGCACGTATTCCGAGATGTCAGGACATGCGAGTCCATGCGTAATGCGAGATGTCAGGAAATGCGAGTCCATGCGTAATGCGAGATGTCAGGAAATGCGAGTCCATGCGTAATGCCAGTTGTCAGGAAAAGCTGACCATGTTATTTGTCTGTAAATTACGATTTTTAGCTATGTCATTACTTATATAATATTGTAGTCTAATGTTGGGTTCAATATTTAATTCGCTTAAAAATAAATACCCTGCATACAAAAAATCATATCACAGTTAGAACTATAATTGCGAGAATTTGCTTTAAAACGGCGATTCCGATAAAAAATAATCCTAGAATGAATAATCCCGTCTCAACTGACCCCATTGTTCTATGTCCGATTCACTGCGGCACAATTCACCAAATGGGGTGGATGTATTAGGGATTCACAGGAGCGTATTCACCCGATAGCCGTTTCACAGACAGTTTGGCGAAATCTATTGAGTCGAGGGCAAACGTCACCGTAATATCCACATACTAGTAGGTACAGTAACAGTACAGTTAGTTAGTAGGCTGCTACTTTTAACAGTACCGCGGAACCGTATACTTTTCCGCAATAAAAGTAGCCTATGCCCTTCCCCGTGGTAAACTCGATATCTGTGCCAAATTTCATGAAAATCAGTCCAGTAGTTTAAGAGCCTATTCAATGATAACAAACAACATACTAACAAAATCGGAATCCGTGTCGGATTCCGCGCATTGGAATAGTAATGGATAAATAAAAAACTTGAGAGGTGTCAAGGGACACCCGGATGGAACGTAGTTATAATATATATATATATATATATATATATATATATATATATATATATATATATATATATATATATATATATTATAATATAAATATATAGTTGACAATGAAGAATTGAAGCCTATTCGATCTAGCCGTTATATATATATATTATTATTATTCGATATAGAAAATTGGTCTAGCCGTTTAATTAAATTAAATTAAATTGTTTTAATTGTATTCTTTATGTAATTGTAGATGTGCTTGTTAGTAAGTTCGTCTTGTAACAATTGTTTTAATGGCGGCGGGCGGGTCAATAAATCACACTTATTTTCAACATCACTAAGTTCACTGGCCAACACTAGTCTGTCGATTAAAAATTTTTGACAATCGAAGATAATGTGCTCCACAGTTCCATCACTTGAATTGCAATGTGAACAGGTTTTATTGGCAATAATGCCGAGTCGAGCAAGGTGTGACGGTGCAGTATTATGACCAAAACGCAGTCTATTTATGATAGTAATAAAGTCTCGAGTAGCATCTTGCATACGATGATACCAAGGTCTTGCAGGTAAGCTTTCTTGTATGCTTCTATACCATTTTCCTTTCGTATCTTGATCTTTCTTCCACATTTCTAACCACAACTTTTGAGTATTCTGGTCAATACATTACAAGTAATCGGACATAGGAACACTCATTGTATTTCTAACGTCAACAGCATTAACTCCTTCATATGCAGTTTTATCAGCCATTTCATTGCCAGAGATACCTTTGTGGGAAGACACCCATAAAAAGAAAATTTGGATATTTTTATTGTAGTATTGTTGAATTATTTATTTAATGAAGTAAAGGATATAATTAGTCTTGAATTTAACTGTGAGGGTAGTTAAAATTGTGATCAAACTCAAGGAATCAGAAATTATTAAAAAATAATTAATGTTATTGATTTCGCGAATACGCATTAATGCCTGATACACTGCATATGCCTCTGCCGTAAATATAGAGCAGGGTTCATGCAGAATAAAACTTAAAGAGAATTTTGCTTGTGGGTCATATAGAGCAGCATGTACATAATCACTTGCTTTGCTCCCATCAGTGTAGATAACATAGAACATTGTATTTTCCTCCAAAAATTGAAGCATTTCCGAATTATTGTTTATTGTCTGTTGAACTACATTAATTGGATGTGAAATACACTGATAAGATAAAGAGTAACATGGCCATGGAAACTGTTTTCTAATTTTTGAAAAAATATTGTCTATTTCCAGAAATATATCGGACAGTGTTGGAGAATTACCACATAGTAGACCTTGTGCTGTTGTTAATGGTCTTCTTGGGGATCTATCTATATAAGGCACGATTTTGTTTATTACTTGAGTGTTGTTTGATGCTATTAGTTTGAGACAGTATCTTTTAGCAAGTAAGATTCGCCTCAAAATCAAAGGCATCACTTTTGTCTCAACTTCCATGGCCCTTATGGGAGTTGAGCACATAGCACGAGATATTATTCTTAAAGCCTTATTCTGCAATATATCTAATTTATTTACATGAGAACTATTCATATAAACGAGTGAGCTATAGTCTAAGTGACTTCTAACAATACTTTTATACAATATTGACAATACTTTAGGGTCTGCACCCCATGTTACGCCACAAAGTGTTCTGATAACATTTAGTCCTGTGTGAGCATTTTTGGATATATATTTAATATGGTCTTCAAAAGTTAGCCTTGGGTCCAGTATTATTCCTACAAATTTCTTTGAAGTGACTCTATTTATAATTTCATTATTGTAAATAATATTTGAATTTGGGGCTTCTTTGCCAAAAAACATAACACTACTTTTAGAGGGGTTTTTTTAAATGTAAACGATCATTATAATATTGTAATAGTTGAAATAAGGATTTGTTCATATTATCTATTGCAATATCTAAGTTGTAATTACTGATATATAATACAATGTCATCAGCAAATTTTAAAATATTTACATTCCTATTATTTACATATTAAAAATTTCACTTGTGTATATATTGTACAGTAATGGAGATAGTGTGGCACCCTGCATTGTGTCTCTTGAGGCACATTTGGGTCCATGTAAAATATTGTTATGCCTAGCATAGATTGTTCTGTTGTTCAAAAAATTAAAAATCCACTTACATAAGTGCCTGGGCACTCCCAACCTAGACATGATTTGAACTAGTATACCAGGATCAACACTGTCAAAAGCACTTTGAACGTCTAGGAATACGCAAACAGTGTTTAATTTTCTATGTTTTGCATTTTTCAGGTCAGAGATTAAAAAGAGGTGAAACTGTCTGCACTACTACGCCCTCTACGGAAGCCATATTGTATATGTCGAATAAACACTTGGATTCAACATACCAATCAAGACGGACTTTCACTATATTTTCGAATATTTTACCAAGACAGGATGACAAGGAAATTGGTCTATAAGAACTAGCAAACTCAGGAGATTTGTAGGGCTTAAGTATTGGGACAACACACTGTGTTTTCCATGACTGTGGAATAGATTTATTATGACAAAGCAAATTGAGGATGTTAAGAAACAACTTTTGGGCAGATACATCTAAGTTTTTAATTACCATGTAAGGATAATCATCTAAGCCAGGAGTTGTATTTCGTCTAGAGTGCAAGCTTGCTAAAAATTCAGACCATGAAAATGGATCCAGTAAAAATTTAGAATTTGGGTTATCATTGTTGATTTCAAAAAGAATGTTCAGTTGATCTACTTCAATTAAGTTGTTATTATCTGATAATTTATCCAAGAGTGGAGATATAAACTCATTTGTATATGATTTATTCTTAGGTCTTATGCCTTTGAACATTTTCAATAAATTCCAAATTTTACTTATGTGAGTATTTCTATTAAAAGTGTTACATAAGTTATTCCATCCAATTTTTTTCTGTTCTAAAATTGTTCTCTTTTTCTGGGCATCTTTTCTTTTAAATTAAATATAAATTTCAATAGTAGGCTCTTTTCTATATAGTTTTAGTGCATTATATGAAGCAATAACATTTTGTTCACATATGCTATTCCACCAGGGAGATGGTGGTCTGCTTATGAAAGTGTTCGTTTTAGTGAGCTTTGGGATTGACATTTCTTTAAGAGTATCTAAATGAAAACAGAAATTATTATAAGTTGTAATAGGATCATGTGATTGAAGTGTCAAATCATTAAATATTGTTTTTGAAAGAACTGTATATGTTGCCCAGTCAGCTTTTTTATATATGAACCTATCTATAGGGGAATTGAGATGATATTTATCTATATATAATGAAATCTCTGTTATTGTTGGATAATGGTAACTTCCCATTGTATCATCATGTACAGACCATTCACATAGTGGTGCGAGGCTGCCACTGATGAAGCTTACATCAATGGCAGAAGCAGTTTGTCTAGGGCGATTTATAGTTGTAGGTCTACCATCATTTAAAATACACAAATCTAAGTCATCAATTAAATTAAATAACTCCTGACCTCTACCTTACGTTGACTGACAACCAAATGCAATATGATGAGCATTAAAATCACCACTCATAAATATGGGCTTTGGTAGATCATTAATAATGTAACGGAGTCTATTAATTCGTATATGCCCACTTGAAGGTGGACAGTATACACAGAGAATTGTTAAACTACTATGTCCTGTTGATACAGATACAGCAACTGTTTGAATGTCTTCATAAAATCTGGTATTTAATATATTATATTTAAGGTATGGTTTTATCAGTATTGCAACTCCATTATGTGCATTGTTTGAATTTTTGTTGTAAATATTATATCCTGGTATTTTAAAATTATTATCTTTGAACCATGTCTCATTAAGAAGGCAAATATCAATATTTTGTTGTTTTAAAAATTGGATTAATAAAGGTTTTTTACTATTTGCACTTTGAATGTTACTGCGCAATACATAGCTTGGATTGTGTAGAACACAACACATATACACCCTACACAATCCATTATGTTAGTTTTTTAATAATGCATCTTTAATAGTTTTAATATTAGTGGGTGTACTGTCATCTTTATTGGCTAATTCCACCAACGTCTGCACTAGGGCCATAAGTGCATCGTTGTTGGAAATTATTTGAGTTTTAAGATCTTTAGAATGAACTTTTTCAACTTTATTTAGATCTTGTACAGACTTATTTGCAGAGATATGTACAGACTTATTTACAATAACATTACTATTTACAGGTTGTGGTTTCGATGGTTGGAGTGAAGGGAAATCTGTTTCATTGGTGGTGACTTGTTTTGTTAAGGCGACACTTGCATAAGATATGTTGTTTTTGTTTTCAATAATCTTCTTTGTTTTAATAGGACATAGTCTAGATATCGCAAGATTAAGCCCACTGCAATTTATGCAGCTGATTTCTGTTGGCTTATCACATTCCTTATACAAGTGCTCACCTCCGCAAATACTACATCTTTGTTTACCATTACAGATCTTTGCTGAATGATTAAATTTAAAACACTTATAGCACTGTAGTAATGGTGGAATGTATTCAAAACTCTGTACGAGAATAAATCATATTGTTCATTATTAGGCAGCACATTAGATAAAAAAGTTATGCTTACAGTCTGCAATGCAATGCGCTCTTGTCCTACTTTCTTTGAAAACCTTCTTATTGCCACTATTTCATAAATTGAAGAAAGTCTTGTGTAAAGTTCTTTGTTAGATATATTCGCTGGAACAATTAATCTAATGATGCCGATTTTTTCAATTTGCGCTGTCGGTATGAACGTCTTCATGTTATATTTTGTGAGGAAAGTGGTGTTATTAATAAAGTTATTGGCCGTATTATATTGCTTGAAAATAACTGCTATTTTATTGGCATTCACCCTCTGAATACCCGTCACACCTTTTATGTCCATTGCGAAAATATGGTTTAAGTATATAGGGCTCTTGTTGCCCAATCTATCGTCCATCGTGGATTCCACATACACTTTAAAGTCTGTGTTGGTTGAGTTTTCCGGATAAAGTCTTTTATAATTCGGTTTGTAATAAGGCAGATATGCATCTCGCTCATCGCCGCAGTCCGATCGTCCAGAGCCTACGCCTACGCCTCCTTCATCCGTAGGCCGTGGCCGCTTTTTTGAGGCGGGCGGGTGAGACCCCCCCCCCCCCCTCCCTCGTTTATCTCCATTGCTATTGTGCATTTCAGCAGCTAATAGCAATATTTAAATTCACTTTAACTATAAAAAAACACTATTTATAGGGAAAATTTAAAATTAAGTTTTATAGTCAACCGCGCTTTTTCAAGGTTCCCGCCAGAATCATAAGGAACTACGTTCAAATAATATTTATTAAACGCTTCACACCACGTCGATCTAGTCCCATGCTAAATATCCGAAGAACTTTTGTTATCTACGGTGAACCAGACAACAGGAAGTGTATTTAATACTTTATACTTTACATATGTTTAAAATTTTTACTATAGTAATACACATGATTAGTACACATCCATGACCCAGGAACACAGGAAACTTTTTATTCCCTCGGCGGTATTATAACCACTGAGCCCCAGATCGATTTCTCATATCGGTATCGATATGAGAATCGCCTTAAGTACAAACAATTTAAATGAAAACTAACTTCCAAAGTAAAAATGCACAAATAGTATGAAATAAAACTTATTTTATAAATAATTCCCCTTTAAAATTTGGCTAATATTCGGTACCAGCACGAACAACATCCTGATAAAACAATATTTTGTAGAACTCACATTCATGTTGGCTGGCACCTACTTCAAAATTATGAAGATTGAATAGAGAAATAGTTACAATTTTAGCCGAATTTAAATGGGGATTTTTTATATAATAAGTTTTATTTCATACTTTTAGGGTGTAATTTTACTTTGGAATTCGGTTTCCATTTTTTTTTCTTTTTAGTTATATTACCTTAGCTTTTGTACCAAGGTATACCACCTTGGTACAAAAGCTTCCTTTTTGGTAGCATATCACTATATGTCACTATATGTGTCAATATAAATTTCGAAGAGTTCCCTCGATTTATCATGGATCCCCTAATCAGGTCTCCACTTTTGTAACTAAGGGACAAATTTAGAATTATAGCCTTTACAACAACAAAACAATTTTGTAAATAGGTTCACTTGCGGCAAAGTAATGACTAATGTTCAACAATATCCGTGTCGGTGTAAAATACTATGTGAAGTACCTTTTATATCATCATAATGTAATGATGTATATGGTGTGATGATGGTGTTGATGATGATGATAACTATAATTGTTATAGTGGTGTATGCTTGCAGTTTTTAGACAACGCCGAAATCCCCAAACATGTACTTATTTATAAGGAGTCAGGAGTTCCTTCATTACTTTTGGATCCAAGGTACACCTTGATGCATAATGTATCTTTTTGGTAGCATATGCTACTTTGGTGAAAACGGGACCAACTTGGGATTATACCCTTTACATCAAAAAATAATTTTGAAAATCGGTCCACAGACGGCGAAATTATCGTTGAACATACAAAAAAAATATAAATATACAGCCGAATTGTAACCGCCTCCTTGTTTTGGAATTCGGTTAAAATGGAGCTTGGCATTTTACTAAATTCTGAAACGAACTACAAAATCGCTGTAGTTTATAGCTTCCATCACGATATTGTACCTACTACAAATTCGTTAAGGAACATGTATATTGTAATCGACAAGTGTGAGAGAGTAATATTAGTTTGAATAGTATTCGTTGTGAGCGAGCAAAGAATTCTAGAGGTAACCCTGTGGTCGAATTTTGCCCATAATTATTCAAAGTCAAGCTGGAGCCGCTATTTGTAACATTAATGCAGTCTGTTACAGGCGGCGCAAAATAGTCCGTTGCGTTCACAGGGACACAGTCTATTTAGACGCTATCTTTTCCAATGGAATAACACGCAATAAAACCGTAAGGCTCGTGCTACCCTCATAAAATAAAGTTCAGCCAAGACCTCACGTACGGCTTATTTATAACTGCTACGCTCGCCGGCCTTATGTAACGTATCTCGCCCACCGACAATAATTGGAATTGAAAATGTTTTAATGGACTGAATATTTTATTTTTCTAATACAGTCGCGCTTTTTTCCTGTTTCGATTTTTCATCTTGTAAAATGTAAAATGGATTAAGGATGCTCCTTTAAAGCATGTAGTACCCGGATAACCCAGCTTTGCTCGGAGCTCTTGTAGATTAAAAAAGAAAAAAAAAATAATCACAAAAATATTAACCGGGGTTCGAATCCATTCCGAATTTCCGAACGGAAAAATTAACAAAACTGCCAATCGGACTGAAATTATTAGAGTCGAAATTTTTGATATATACGACGATAGAACGAAACGAACCAAAGATGAAAAAGCACGACGAAAGAAAAAACATATAATATTATGTAAATTAAAATTGCGCAGTTTTCCAGGGATAAAATGTAGCTAGACTGATTTTTCTCGCCCAAAACTCCCTGCATACTAAAATTCATGTAAATATTTGCAGCCGTTGCCGAGATTACGATTATATATATACAAGATTGTATCGTTTAAAGTATAAGATAATGGTAAGTAACATTCGTAGATTACATTGGTTATAGACAATGTTAAACAATAAATTACATATTTTATTGACTATTAATTTACTTTGAAAAGACGCTACTAATATAAAATGATATCATGCTAAATATTGTTACATGAAATTTTACTTAAGATACTTTCCCAATATTTCAGTGCTACGAGTATCTTATGAGATAAAATGTAAATAAGTAGTTTTGCCTATTACCCAACCAGGAAATTGAATAGCAAACGAAAAGCCACATACATAGGTAGGTACAAAAAAATCCAAGGGAAAATGGTTTAACCTTTATTTTCCCATTATATTGGATATAAGATAAACACGAACACAAACGAAATGTTCTTGTTTGGAAAGGATGATTTCAAGGTAAGTAAATTACTTAGCAACAAAATTGTACTTAGGTACTTATCCCTTTGTAAGCATTTCGTCGGGAGCTCTGAAGGGGTAGCCCTTCATACGTTTCAGTATAAACACTATTTTGATTGACGCTTAGTTAAAGAAAAGTAAAAATAATAATAACGTATTTTCTGTAACGTATAAACAATTGTATTTAAAGAATATTTTACCTTCTTTTTACAATAGTTACTATTAGGTAGGTACCTGTCGACGTGTCGTATTTCCAGAGATTCGTGAACTAACTTTACGTAAAAATTTCCTACCAATTATTGGGGAGCCATGTCAAAGGTTTCTAATCGTAACAGTCTGTGGCATTGTACTCCAATTGGCTCTTTGTAAGGTAATCCAGCTGAAATTGCGTATCCACAAGAGTTAATACCTACATTTTATAATATCACATTCTAGAATCATTAGAAATGTACCTAGATAGTTTGACAATATCTATAATCTGCATATTATAGTATATTTTTTCATCGTGAAATGAGATGAAATATGTAGATAAATTATCAGAAAAGGTGTGATAAAATAAAATGTCGTTTATATATAATTTATTAATTATAATAATATATTTTATGGACGCTTCGCGCCAGGTCTCCCCATGCTAAGTTTACGAAAAACTGTTAAGGGGCCCATACATGGTCCGGTCTGCCTTCAGTTCAGCCTGAACGGATGCAAAATCGTGTCGTGTGTGTGCTCGAATCCGTTCAGGCCGAACTGACGTCAGTTGGGTCGGATGCGATTTTTTCCGTGTATGGGCTCGAATCCGTTCAGGCGTCAGTACTAACTGAATCGATCGGCCTCTCGTCTGTGGATGCCTTAAACGGGTAAAGTACCACAGAACGGGAAGTATATTTAATACTTTATACTCAAAATTGTTTAGTAATCACATCTAAATAAATCCAATGCAATCCATCTTGCCAACTCCGGAGCGTCTTGTAAAATATAGAAGGATTGTTATTTGTCAACGTCAGGGTACAAAAGACCCCAGTTAAATAAACTTAAATCCCGGCCCGGCATCTTCAAATACAACATTTGACCCCAGTTAATCTTACCGTGGCTAAGAATCTTTGACATAATTCGTTTCATTCGCTCATAAAAGCGGAAAATCGTATTCCACTTCCATTTTCTCATTATAAAGTCGTTAAGGATGTTGTACACTACTCTTATTTTATTAAGTATGAACTCAATGTTGAGTAACTCTTAACCGTAAATGAATGAAAATTATGATCGCAGAAACGAAACAGATTCGCAGCGTATAAATGAGCTTTAAAGTAATAACACCCCAACAATTTAATTTCTGAAAATACAAATAATTAAGACTCCTTTGAAACAAAGGATGGTTCTGCAAATTTTCTTGTGTGAAAGTAAAACAACAAGATGGTCTTAAAATTTTATTTACATTCCATCGAATACTTTATTTACATTTTAGTGCCAAATTACCTACAAATACTCCCTGTACAAAATTCTTACGATGATATTAACATCAAACAATTTTATCGAAAGTGGCTCATGTGTCTTACAATAATAATATAAGTTGCAAGTGAAAATAATAATGAAAGCAACGGTACAAATGCATGTGCGCTCGAACGAGGTACTCTTTCGTCAGACATGACGCTTGAAGCGACGATCACTCGTCGCCCGTTCGTGACGTCATTCCTGGGTTCGTCGGGGGCTGAAACGCTGCTTACTTCAGGTGGAACGCAACTTGGAAGTTTTACCTTAAAATAATAAATACAGCTGAAGAAAATCTAAAGAATTTCAAATTTAGGAAAGCCCGTAATATACCTACTCGTATTTAGCACCGTGAAGTTTTTAATTTAAGCCGGTAGCGTATCGTGTAACTTATGATAATGTCAAGGAGCCCTTGTAAGAAGAATCTTGACTTAAAATTAGAATACTTTCTCAGATGTTCCTATTTTCTAGATTTCGCATGTTTGTTTGTATATAAATGTACTATTTATCAGTCTAGGTAACATCAGGAACTTTAATTTCTATTTTATTATAATTCACACCATTAGTGGATTAATTTCTAGTCATTTAAAACGCAGATGGTATTTTATTTCATATCATAAATAATACACTCGAACGTGCAATAAATTTTCATTGTTGATTCTAAATACTTCATCACTACAAATCTGAATCGAAAATTTTTACGGAACACTCATCAGCATGCAAAAGTTATGATTTATTTGTTAGTAAATAAAAGGTTAAACGAACTGAAAAATAAATAAAATTTATAACAAGTGATATATTAAATCTGTATACTAATGGAATTCAAGTATTGTTGCAGCTTTGTTTTATGTGCTTGCATAGTCAAGTAAGCGTTATTCATGCGGTAGTTGAAATCAGAAAAACAACTGTTATAGAGCTGTGACGTCTTCCGTCTATATTTCCCACTTCATGGATCTTTTTACATATAGGTATAATAATATTTTTTACTTAAATAATAAATAGATAATATCTAAATAATTGGTGCCTAGTTTATAATAGACATTAACAACTGATAGATACTAAAAGTCTAAAACGATTAATGGCCGGTTTCAATAACCTGTCTACCAAAACTATTTGTTAAAATCGTCGTCATTCAATCATTTGCCGGTTTTTTTGCGATACAAATTTGACGTTTTTAGAAACGGGCCGTTAGGGTGGGTCTGTTTTACGGTCTAATGATAAGTGTCAGATATGTTATTGGCAAGTTCTGACTCTGTCGCTCAGTATAAAGTAAGCAGCGACAAAACTTACGGATAAGCTATTATTCAACAATTACTAGCAAATTGTGAAACAGGCCCTACATATTTACTAGATAATTGCAAACAATTCAATTTTGATTGATATTGGACGCGAAACGTTGATCGTATCGGAGATCATGCTACATGAAATGTCATGTGCCAATCAACAGCTTTTCCTTTAGTGATACCCCGTTACCATTATTAGGTATGCATTACCTGTGGCGGAGTGAAATTGAATGTAGTCTCGGGGCAGCGACGCGCCTGATGCGCTAAGCAAGCGGAGTACGCAATCGCGTGAGGTATGTAGCTCTGTTCAACGACGCCCGCAAACAGAATCGTTGCCATTGGACCTGAAAATTTGTTTTACAGTAAATAATGTTGATAAATTTCCCAAAAATGACGATTGGATTCATTCGCTCTATACTGTGTATTGTTGACATTGATTTATTAGAGATGCTGGAGCACAAATTAATTATGACGTTGCAAAATTTTCTAAAAATAATCATTTTGGATTAAGTGGCTCTGAATTATTTTACTCGTAATGCTGTAGAAAAAGCCAATTACTTTTGATAATAACAATACTTCGTTGCCTACCAATGTTTAGGTCCTGAAAAAAGAACTTAATATTATTTTGGTAACATGTTGCTAAAAATCTAAAAAACAAATTTACTTAGTTGCTAGTTACTCTTAACATAACGTCATATCAATATCTGGCAAAAGTCCTGAAAATGATACCTATTTAGAAATTCACATTGAAATTTGTGACAAAAAAACCCTTACGTGTAAATTATTTACATAATATTACTCTCCCTTATGAAAATTTCGAAATGTTATCTTAATTTCGAAAACATTTTCTAATTCTCAGCTGGTTTTAATGAAATTAAAATCTAAATCTTAAAAGAGTTTTCCTGAATAATTGATCAGATAGTTGATGAGTCAAGTAATTTTTTGAACATACAAGTACCTTAAGAAATAGAAAATTGTAATTTTCGAGATTAAAAGCATTAGAATGTACGAATTGCATACAGTTTTTTTATTGGCTTTTCGAAGAGTACAGAATAAATAAGCCAGGGAATATTGTCTTTGCAATAGCATAATATTATATACGATCAACCGATCAATTCAATTATAGCAAAAAAAATCGGCGCTATTTTGTCCTTTTAAGTCCTTTTATTTAGCAACTGATTACTGTACTTTTTGCATTTTTCGGCCCATATTTTATGTTGCCTTTCGGAAAATATAAGAATTTTGCTGATTTAGAACAAATGCATGAATTACATAATCTTCGAACTAAATTGATATTGGATGCGAAACGTTGATTGTATCAGTGATACTACACAAATATGATATTGTATTGGTAATACCAATTAGTTATTAGACAAACAAAATTAAACATTATTTTATTAAAAATATCTTTGCAATTATTTGGTATATTTTTTATTCCGATAAAATGATTCTTTGTGTAAAAACTAAACGTCTCCTTTTCACATTACAAAAGAAATCGTGAATTTATGGGATTATCAAATGCGGCCGTTTTTGTGATGGCGGTTTCTAAACCATTTAATTCCCCTAACTTTATGTGGGCGGGTACTGTCATACATCAAAGGGCAGTACACCCCTAATCCTTATGTATCATAAAAAGTTATCTGATGAAAGTTCGGAAGGTCACGCAACTCGTGTATAGATTATTCTGTTTTACACACATTTTTTATATAAAATAGGAAAATGTCTTGTAATATGTATTATCAGGGTAACTGATTCATAAGCAGGTAGAATGTTCTCATAATTTATTTGTATTATAATGATGGCTTGCAGTCACAATACAATTGTCAATGACATGTCAGTTTGATATACTCGTAATATATAATATTTATAACAATAATACGAATAAAATATTATGATAGTACATATGTATTTTATACATATTATGATTTCCCAAATCTGTAAGTGCAGATCTAAATGCCTCAAATGTTAGGTCCTACTCACCCTTACTGATCGCTCTTAATAGGATCTAAATCGTGGACATACCTAGGGCATACACAGGCACGTCTTCTCCTCCGTGTGTAGCCCACTGTCGGGGCGCTGCGGCAGAGTGGACAGCATCCACTGGGCTCGCCGCTGAGCTGTTCAGAGGTACTGATCTCGGTTCTGAGTAACCAGGCCCGGTGCCATATAGTAACGTGGTGTATCTTAACCCGTCGATGTCCGATGGTACCGTATCAGCACCTACACATAATAAGCTTATATGACGAGCATAAAAATGTATGTAGCAATTTTTGCCATTAGGTTTTTACAGACAACTAGCTAGCAGCTGGGTCACCCCTAGCACAATCAAAACGAACAAGACGAAGTCGGGATCAACTATCTCGACTTCATCTCGTATTTAAAGCTTAGCTAGAGCTTTCTCTACGCGTAATCGTGCTAGATTGTTTGAGAAATATTTGAACACATTAATTTATTCGTTAAGAAGTTCTTTTACATTTTATCTGAAGATTTGAGATATTGGCGCGTAATTGGATTTGGCGAAATATGATAAAGGGCAAAGAGGCAATGATATTTTATGTATATCTACCCTTTAAACTTATGTTTTTTCTAATATATTCCTATAATGTATTACGAAGTCACGTCAAAGATCAAATTAATTTACGATGATTTCAAAATATTCTTTCACTTAAATACAATTTATTATTATTATATATTAGAATTTGCAACATCTTGGCAGCCCAATCGAACGGCTGTTAGCGCCGAAAAATAAAAATTTAGCTACTGAAATAGCTTTATATCGGTGCTTGTTCTCCTTGAATAGCCCAAAGGTGACAGTTTGCGAACGTATCGATTCTGAGTCGCGACTAAGCCTTAATTTCACCAACATATTTTATTACTTTTTGCCGTATTTTATTTATTTATTAACCAAGACAAGAAAAAATCCTTTTTTGGTTTGTAGTCATAATCAGGGGCTTATATGTTGATGACTTCACAATATTTTTTATAATCTAGCACACTGAGTAAAAGTTAAGGAGTCATATACATTATGCATACATGCAAATGCTGCATCTAGAAATATAATCAATTGTAGAGTGTGTGTGTGTGTGTATAGCACCCTAGCCCTACAACCAATGTCTTGGGATCAGTATACAGAACTACTAGGGCGCTTGTCTAGTGTAAAGTGGTGTAGTATTAAGCGACGTATATTGAAACGACGTTAAACACGTCGCTTTGTTTAAGATCTGTATGTTCCGTTCTAACATTGAATGAGAAAGAGACAATTCAAATCAGTTTAGCGATAAGCGCGTTTAAAGTAGTTTGGTGAAATCGGGGCTTAGGGCGTTTGAATCGCCTCAACTGAGTTTCGACTTTGGAAGCGATTCAAATGCGCTATTATGTGCATTGTAATCCGTTGATTTGCTAGAAAATAATGTTTCCATATCTCACCTAATATCGGATGACCCCTGGGAGTGGCTTGACCGCCAAAGGTCATAACGTGTCCGTGGTCCGCCGTGACGACTATTAATGTCTCCGCCGGGTTGACCCGCTCCAGCGCCGCCAGCAAAGCCGTTTCCAACTCCAAAGTCTCGTCAAGCGCCCGATAAGGATTGTTGTAATGATGGGCATGATCTATCCTCCCACCTTAAACAAGGTTAATACGAAAACTTTGTAATAACGTCATGTTTTGTCAAATCGTGATAATATGATTATGTTTTGTAATAATATGAGGCTTTATAAGCATTAATCACCAGTACCTACTTTTTTTATGAAAAACATACATTAAGGTGGGTTAAGGCTTATAAAAAAAGCCTTTCACTACCACGTAAAATTTAACTACGTTTGACATTTTGTTTCGAAATCAGAGCATCTTTAATTTTCCGATTGAAATTAGATTTTTGAATATGATTTCGATTCAAATTCAGAATCGAATTGCCAATACTTAAAATCACATAGAAAAAAATTACGGAAATAAAATTTTAGTGCTCGCTCCCGTTTTCTGGATGGTTCAACAATCAGTTAAGCATTCGTAACAGTAAGTGAATCGGTATGGTAAGAAACGCAATTTTGTAAAAAATCTAACTTAAAGGGCAAATCACACCAAAACGAAACGCGACATAGCGCTGCATTTTTAAGATAGCTATTCAAAATTGAACCTTATTCATTAGACAAGAAGATACACGTCTCATTGTAAGAGTTCAAATGTGCTGTATATGACCTATCTCATATGAAACATGTATCTTTTTGGGTAGTGAATAAAGTTTAATTTTGAATAGCTATCTTAAAAATGCAGCGCCTAGTAGCGTCACATATCGTCGCGGTGTGAATTGACCCTAATCGGTGAAACTGCTAGCGTTAGGTAACTGTCCTAATTTGCTTCGACAATCTTCATGCTCTAGAATTCAAAGGTTTGCTTAAAAAAGTTTTAGAGAAAAATTTAGTTGTGTTTAAATATAATAGAAGCCAGGGAGCCAATTCTGCTAAACAAAATCTGCTATCATACAATTACAATCAAGTCCCGACACGCTGAAACTGTCAAACCGGTATTCTCGTAACCGTTAAAGCAGCATCTAGCGCCTCCTGATTGGTCCAAACGTCACAAAATCAGTTTATGACCACAAGTCGCTTCACTTATAATACAATCAAAGTAAAATGAAAGACTAGATTAAATACGAGAATCGAGGTTCAGTTCTGCTGTTTGTTTTATGAAAATATTGTTTGCTCACCGTTTGATATAAGTATCAGTTTTAAACAAAAATTTGTATCATAGTAGAGGTACCGCTTAAGTTATCTCAGCTAAAAACAAGTGAGACTTAAAGCGCGAAGCATTTAAATTTATTTGGCAAATTTTTAAATTTACTGCAGAAATAATATTATTGTGGTCGGTGTAAAATGTTTAAAATTTGAACTTTTATTTTGTTATCTACCCGGGGAATACCCGCTGTTATTAATTTATGTAAATTAAAGCGCTGCTTGTTTTTTTACGGCTGCGTGGTTTTATGAGCTTATATCAGGCACATTTA
Organism: Phengaris arion; assembly: GCA_963565745.1. Classification (NCBI taxonomy): domain Eukaryota; kingdom Metazoa; phylum Arthropoda; class Insecta; order Lepidoptera; family Lycaenidae; genus Phengaris; species Phengaris arion. The sequence continues at coordinate 12,223,765 of OY751445.1, read as the reverse complement.
ATGCGAAATGTAGGATTACTTTTGTACCAAACAAAACTTTATTTCATTTAATACACTTAAGGCATGTTGCAGAATCTACTGATAAATGTCAGAACCTTATTTGCATGTTTTGTCTCCGTCGCTCGATATCCTACTAATATTATAAATGTGAAACTTTGTGAGGATGGATGGATGGATAGATGAATGTATGGATGTATGAATGAATGTTTGTTACTCTTTCACGCAAAAACTACTGAACGCGTTTCGGTGAACTTTGGTATGGTATTTTAGGCCCTGGATTAAATCGTAGGCTACTTTTTATCCCGACAAAGTATAGTGTTCCCGTGGGATACTGTATTTGCGCAGGTGGATCCGTGGGCAACAGTTAGTAAAGTATAGAGCAGCGATAAAACTTCTGACCGACACTTATTAGAAGATTGTAAAAAAGGTACTTAATATACCTACCTTCTTATTGAGTTGATACTTAAATCTATTTCTTATATTTACAGAACCACTCCGAACTTTTGAAATAATTCTTATTAAATTTATCGTAGTTTTGTTATACCTAAACCTAGATTTAATTAGCCATATTTTATCTAAAACTTTATCACTATAGACTAACAAACAAGTAGCTACTTATTGAGTTGTAATAAATCATTTTCTCCTTATATTATTGAATATTAGTAAAATGTTTACTCTGTCTAATGTGTAGTCAAACTTATAACATAATTCTTTTTGAATTTGTCGCAAGTTTTTCTTATGTAATGGGTACCAAAACCAATCTTTATTATGTCATTATTTATGTATCAACTTTTTTATTTTATTTTAGACGCCCCAAAAGTACCAATTAAAGTTTATCAATTATGTATTTTTATTATTTATTTTGATTTCTTTAAAAGAATCAGAAATATTTTTTTACCTTCAAGCAGTAGAAAGAATCCTTTGTCATTTTTTGTCAATATGGATAGAGCGACCCTGGTCATATCGGCTAGAGATGGGTCATCGGCTTTCACGGCTCCACTGGTAGACCCTTCTTCAGCATCCAGAGCAGCACCACGCTCAGCGTTGAATTCCATGTGTGAGTACTCGAACAAACCTAAAAAAATGCGGGTTGGTCACGAAAAACTTATCTATGCTTCCCCTAATGTTGTGATCAGTTTGTAAGATATTTAAGAAATTAAAAGAAATTATTAAAGGATTTCTGTGTCAAAAGATTTTCTCAGAATCAGACTTTTTACACAATATTTGCTCACGAACAAGGCTGAATATTGGATACGTCACAAAAAATTTGATTACATAGGTAAATCTTTAAAAAAATATGAAATCTTTTCATTGTCATTATTAGGTATATACTTAGCTATCAAGGCGTCGTCAAAATAGCAATATAATAAATAAAACTGTAGAATAACTTTTGTAAAAATATATTATAATTCCTGCGACTACATGTACGCGCAAAAAGAAATCCCCCGGAATCGTACATTTTGCCGCAATAAAAAGTAGCGATTTTTCCTCCTCATGACTAACTCTATATCCGTTTCAAATTTCATCATAATAGGTTCAGTAGTTTCAGAGCCTATTCAATGCAAACAAACAAAAAATATGTTCTCTTTATAATATTATAAAGAGCGCAAAATAAATTATATTAATCCCACTTCGCCTCAATAACTTCCTAAGAAGACGTCGTTTTTATTCCCGATCATATTATCAAAGAAGGTTTAATAGCTTTTAGGTCACGAGATGTTGCATGAGAGTAGAATCAGCATTCAGTAGCTACTAAAATTTAAAAAATCTTAATTTAAGATACAAAATATGTGTCAACTAATATAATATAATATGTTCTGCTACAAAAAAATATATATTTTATTAATTAGTATTACTACTAAACTAACTGGCTAACGAAATACGAAACTTCATTAACTAAACGAGATCAAGAACAATATTCTGAAAAACTCCCAAATCGCACCTCTAGGAAATCTTAGAATCGAATCGAAATCGTACAGCATTCAATGTGAAATAGAATTTATTTCCGAATAAAGAGGCCAATAAATTCGGGAGCCAAATATATTTCAGATAACGCTTGAACCCACATTAAAGATTGGTTTCTTTAAATTTAGGGCAAGTCTTTTAGTCAACAGACAGCTGGACTTAATGTGAGTCTCCTACCCTTAGGGATATCGTTACGTACGGAATGCAAACAAACCATTCTCTGAGACGTGACTTTGAATAAGATACTGTGGATAGTCGGTCTATGTTTAGTGTGTTGTAATGAAAGCCAACGTTCCTATCGCAGTCATACGACTAATGGCCGGTTTCAATAACCTATCCACCAATATAGCTATTTGTTGAAAACGTCGTCATTCGTCATTATCCAATTTTTTGGGATACAAATTTGACTTTTCTAACATATAGTTATTGGTAGATAGGTTATTGAAACGGGCCATAAATGACGTTCCAAACATAAGCAGTCAATTGCTATATTGCAGTTGATTCATTTCAGACTTTAGTAAACTAAAATCCACGCTTGAAACTATTGTTCTAAATAATATATTGTGTGCGCTATTAATGTATGCACTTTCATTAATACGTACCTAATATGTGATCCACCGCTCTCGGATCTATTTTCGCTAACTGTTCTTTTGTGTGTATATATTGCGCCCTCAGTCGTCGTCTCTTCTTTTCTCTCGCCCAATCTTCTGCTAAATTCCTTCCATCTAATCTTCTTCCTTCTCTATTCGGATGTTCCGGGTCTGGCGTCACATTTGGTAGAAAATGCCTTCTCCCACCGCCCATTATTACCTTTACAAATAAAAGTAACATAAACAAACAATAGATGACCTAGACATGTATTGTGCTGCAGCCAACATATTTTTAGCATCCCCTTTATACAATGCATGAGTGTAGGCACTACAATAGTTACATAAGTTTGGAGATGATGTTTTCTAGAGAACAATGCCTAGAGAAGAAAAGAAATGAAAGCAATTACACATATTATTCGATGAATAAATAATAAATTGCTTATCATATATATTCATTACCAAAATATATTATGGATTCATTATGTTCCAGTACGATGTTATTCTTCAGATTCTGATATTAATTAGTATGTTTTCGACGAAAAAAAGCAGTACATGTTACAAACTGACGACTGAATGGATGAGTTAATTTGGATCTTTTTAAAATAGAATCTTTTTTTTTTTAATCTACTTGTAAAATTTTTAACGGCATTTAATAGGTTTTAATTTTATTGACAAAACTTTTGGGGATCGCAACCCTCACCGGTTACAATCTCTTAAGTGTGTTTTGTATCCGAATTGGGTATTCTTTTAACAGCTGATTGTCAGTAGAAGGAATAAACTTTATCATTCATCAGAAATTCAAATAATTAGAAAAATGTTGAGATGAATAATGAGTTTTTTTTGGGATTCATTTAAGTTTAATTTTATTTTTTTGTAGTAAAATTATAAAACAAATTATTATTTAATAATTTAATTTAAAGAAAGATAGTAAACATGCAAATTTTGACAACCTAGATTCTTTATAAAACTACAGTGTTTTTTTTTCTTTCTTTTACCTTTATTAAAGTAGTTTATAATTTAATAGGTTTAGTTTATAATTTAATATTCGACTCGCACGTATCACTTGTCGGTGACACTAATTGCAACTAAGTAAGTAAACGCTACATGCGGGAGCGTTGACTGCCGCATTTGTATTGTACCTATTCCCTAAGTAACCGGTTCTTTTGAGTTGTTTTATACTTAATAAAAGAATTAGATTATTTTGTATGATGTACATAATGTGTATATGAACTAAAGAATGTGCAATTATTATGGTTTTAGTCTGTTTTTTGAAACTTAAGAAATATCATTTTTTGTCTGTATGCTTTATTTTCTTTAAAATACAGAATAATGCACATATTTTACACACATATAATAGGTTTGAAATAGTTATTTATTCAGCTTATTAGCAGCATTCTCCTTGCGTTTCTTGCTTTTTGTATATACAATTGTGTAAAGGCATTATATTGTTGGCTTGAAACCATTAATGTAATGTTATTCTCACATATGTAGATCCAAGAAACTATAATATCCCTGAACAGTTTTGTGTAATTAACTAATTACAAAATGTTTCATGTTAATATTTAGCAGTAAGATTACAATATGATTGGCTTTACTAATTTATTGCTTAAAAACTAGAAGTACAAATGTGTTACCTTTTAAATTCTTGGTTGTGTCCTCAATACATGTGTTTTTTAATTTAACTTGGTGCTATTTAATATGTGTGCATAAGTAAATATATTTTGGTGCCTTTTATTTTTGGCATGTATTACAGCAAACCTCTTATACACTGCCGGCGTGTGAATATTGATAGCACATATTTTTATGTATTATACAATTTTGGTTACAATTTTAAGTACGAATACGAATATAAAATAAGGTATATATATTATATATATATTTTTTTTTTGTATTTTTTATATTGCTTAATGTTACAATCAACTAATGATGTTAGTTTCCCATCTAATAATAGCTCTGTCGTTGTCGTCAGATGGTAGTTTCCAGAGTTTGCCCCCATCCTTAGACTCACAGCTGAATTCCACCTTTTCTATGTTCTCCAAAAACTATGGAAGTTTTAATATATTTTATGGAAGTTTTAATATAGTTTAACATATAAATGCGCAAAGCATTCCTGAGCACTATCCGGATTTATTAAGTACATTCTTTGACATACCACATCTACATGCTATTCTTGTGTCTGAATCCTTTTTGAAACTTTGCCTTTCTTCTTATTCCTACTCCCTACCTGGATTTCGTATAATACGTAATTACAGAACGGTCAAGGGTGGAGGTGGAGTAGCTATATACCTTAAAAGCCATATGCCCTACAGTGTCGTCAATGCCTCTCCATCTCAATACTCCGAATCATCTGAACATTTATTTCTGGAGGTTCTCCTAGGTTACACAAAGGTTCTGTTGGGAGTATTTTACAGCCCTAACCTACATATCGACTACTTCAGTTCTTTTGAAACGATGCTCGAATCACTGGTTGCGGTATTTGATCACACTTTAATTTTGGGTGACTTTAATACCTGTCTCCTTAAAGCGGATTGTCGTTCTAAAAGATTGCTTTCTATCGTTGAGAGTACAAACCTTAATATACTGCCTTCAGCTGCAACTCATCATGCACCTCACTGTCTACCGTCACTATTGGATCTTGGTATGGTATCTTCTCTTGATCATGTCGCTAACCACGGTCAGTTTTCTGCTAAAGCCTTCTCTTATCGCGACATACACTTCCGAGTTGTTTGCGTACTGCAGTAGTTGTCCCTATTCTCAAAACTAATGATCCTTTACTACCCTCTCATTTTAGACCCATATCCATTCTACCTTACCTTTCCAAAGTTCTCAAACGACTTGTTTCGAACCAGCTCGATTCATTTATTAATTCTATACATTTTTTAAATATATATCAGTCTGGGTTCTGTCCAGGACATAGTACCACTACTGCTCTAGTCAATATTTCAGATAACATTCGTCTACGGCTGTCCAACCGACTTGTGACTGCGATGGTTCTCCTGGACTTTAGCAACGCTTTTTGTACAGTTGTCAGCGATATTTTATTGGCTATGCTTCGAAATATGCTCGGCTCTGACAAAGTGATCACGTGGTTTAGCAGTTATCTCGTCGGTCGACAGCAATGCATCCCCGTAGATGGTAGGTCCTCTGGGTTATGTGATGTGGTTGCCGGATTGCCACAAGGCGGTGTACTTTCTCCTCTCCTTTTTACAATATTTATTAACTTTAAAACCCCCTTGCTTACGTGTCATTACCATTTATACGCGGATGACCTCCAAATCTACTCTCAAGCCGATATTAAAGAAATAGATGCACTAATCTGCAAAATAAACCATAATCTCTCTAAAATTTACAATTGGAGCTTATCTAATGGGCTGACAATTAATCCGAACAAATCTCAGGCAATTGTCATTGGTGGAGTTAAGCAGATGGATAAGCTCAAACAACTTACAGTTTCTCCATTTTTTTTAAATAATGTACCGTTAAATTTAACTACTGTCGTTAAAAATCTAGGTGTTTGCTTTGATTCTTCCTTGTCTTGGGCACCTCACATATCTGAGATTAGTCGAAAGGTTTACGCAGCATCTGGGTCACTCAGAAGACTAAAAAATTTGCTACCTAAAAAAACAAAGACTGAACTTGCGCAGTCGCTACTCTGGCCGATCCTTGACTACGCGGACGTCTGCCTCATAGATCTCAATGATGAATTGATCAATAAATTCCAACGTATCTAAAACCTCTGCTTAAGATTCATTTACGGTTTGTGCAAGTTTGATCATGTAACCGAGTTCAGACGTCAACTTAAGTGGCTGCCCATCAGGCTGCGTCGTGAGGAGCATATTTTGACTCTTTTATACAAAACACTTCAAATTCCTTGGTGCTAGTCACAGCCTTTCTCTTCGCTCTGATATGGACAATACTTTGGAGATACCTCTTGCTCGATCTGGCTACTACTATAACTCCTTCACCGTAAAGGCCTCAATCCTTTGGAACTCACTGCCACCTGACATACGACACTCCAATTCAATTGCAATTTTTAAATCTAAATTGCACAAACATCTTCTACAAAACGACTAGATTGTAGCTATATTGATGTATTCTAAATATTAATATTTATTAATTTATTAAACACATAGATACTATGTATGTATCTATGTATATTATAGTATCATGGTTTAGTATCTATTATGTTTATGTACAGTATGTAGATGTATGTATTTGTAATTAATTTCTTATATTTTATGTTTAGTTATCTTAATTATACCAATTTCATTTAAGTTTTCCGTTGACACTAAGGTTGTCTGGAAGAGATCGCTTTAAGCGATAAGACCGCCTTTGCCCACGCTGTCTAACCGTTTTTATGGCTAAGTCTATTATTTTGTAATTTGTGAGCAAAAAAGTGTTTTATTATTATTATTATTATTATTAAAGTAGTTTCAGTGACTTTATTTTGTAACAATAATAATTATTAACATTTTTTTATTTTTTCAGACGACCTCTGTGGCTCAGTGGAATTGGCGTTCAAGCCTAAGGTCGCGGGTTTGAATCCCGCCAGGGAACAAAAAATATATTTCTGTTGTCTGGTACCCGTAACGTTCACGGGGCCAGACAGAAGCGTCCATAGATATTATTATTATTATTTTAAATAAAAGTAAGTCGTAATTTCCCTTACATTTATACTTCTTCCGGGTTCATTTTCGACCAACTGCATAGCGATATCCTTGCAATCCTTTCGCACAGTGGGCGGTACTCGACTGTCATCTTCCCAGTATCTTGAAGGAGTATGGGCGTACAGCGCAGCAGGGGTCGCGTGGGTTATTCTAGATGTGGTCACGATTCCACTTGATTTACCTGAAAAATACTATTATTTAAATTTCTGATAACACTAACCGCTGTGATTGAACTTAACGTTAACAAAAAATGCACATAATAATTTAATAGGACGAGTAGACAGAGTAGATACTCGTATAGTTTAGGAGACGACTATATTATTTAAAATATTAAGGTATTGCTTACTACTTTACAAACGTAAAAATAGAATATTTTAACATCTAAAAATACTAAAAGTTTCGTTTTTTTTTTCTAAATAAGTAAATAAAACTAACATCATTAGTTCACTTATCTTATACAAAAACATTTATTGTAATTAAGTATGAACTTAAACGCAAAAATTTCGGAGATATTTACAAATAATATGTCATACACATTTACCTAATCGTGACGCCACGGCTAGGTACGACTTTTTGTGGCGTTTTCACGAGACTCGCGAAATTTTGTAAACAAATCGCTGTACCTATGAAAATATTGTTTTTTTATATACTGTTTACTCTGAGAACTTACTCATATATTTTCATTAATGTAATAAAAAAACATACCGGTTGTCTGTAAAGTCGGTTTACTGACGATAGTTGAACGTGACAACGTCAACAACAACAACAACAACAACAACAATAATAATAATGACGTAAAGGCAATGCGAGCTAACGCTGGTACTTGGTAACGATAACGGGTAACAGGTAACGCATGATTCATGTTTTTTCGTGCGTGCAGCCGGCTCCATCGATTTATAAGACTTTATCACCTCAAAAAAATCAGTCGTCTAGCCTTAAGCCTGTTAACAATATCTCCTAGATATACATCTTTTTCTAAATACTAATGGGGCGTTGGAATAAAATACTACGTTGGTAAAGCTGAACGATCCATTTGGTAAGTACCTACTGGCGTGAACATATTTTGTAGCTGAGTAATGGATGAAATTTCCCCTACCCCTGCATTAGTAAGTGAACCTTAGCACAAAAGAGAATAAACTACTGGTCCATTGCAACATGAGCATAATTCATTCCCACTCGACATATTGCATTATAATCAATCAACTCGTAATGCCCCCGTTGGATAATTAGGTCGTAGTAATGGAGACAAACCTAATGAAGCCATTGTACGAACCATGCGTCAAAGAAAAAGTGGTGCTTACGTGGATAGGTGAATAGTAATTAGAAATTAGCTTCCCGTATAAAAGTGGTTTCAATTAAGAAAATTTTTAAAACGTCGCACTTGTAGTTATTAATAACGTCATTAATCTTAAAATCTCTCAAATTAATCGAATTTTATTTTAGCAGTAAGCTAGTGTAGTAGATTATAGGCACGTTAATCCTACTATGAGGATGGATGGATGGATGGATGTTTGTTACTATTTCACGCCAAAACTACTAGTAAGATTGTATGTCGTATTTGAAACAGCTGTAGTTATATTATAATATTTTAAATAGTTATGTATTTCGTGATTACATTCCAAGTATGTCCTTATCCATTTCGTGTTTTACCTTAATATTGGATATCTTGAAGTTGGGAAATTGGGAATGTAATATAAAAATGCAGCACGGCAGCATGTATAAAATAATAAAATAAAATAATAAACATAAATTACATCATGACGTACGATTGAAACCAACCAACCAACCAACGAGCCATAAAATATTTTAAATAATTAGTATTCTGAAAAGGTTTCAATAACTTTGTCTGGAACTGAAACTTATAAACATGCTGAAAAACGTAACACGTGGAGTGACCCCAAATGTCTGTAGAAGTATGAAGTCAGCTGCTGTAGGCCCCTTTTTATTATGTTAGATTGATATTATATAGACGTCAACTTTAAAATCCAATGCAACTGAGACTAAGAATGAATACTGATCGTAGCGTTTATAAAAAACGTAACCAAAAACGACAAAATTTAATCCAATTATATTTTTAATAGACTATAATAGTTTTATTATTTTTTGCTAATACTGGTCTAAATTTAAAAAAAAAACATGCCAGAAAGGATAAGGCTTATTTTGTGCCACGATGTCAAGTAGCCGGCCAACGAAAAAAAAAGGTTGAAAAAAAAATAAAGAAACAAATTCTGTAAAGTACATAAACGGAAACATGACGAAATATGTTATTTTTAACAGAAGACTTATTTTTCTTACGTGACCTTAGATAGCTCATGTGAAGTATTTTGTAATTGAAAATATTATGTTGTTTCCAAAAGTATTGCCTATACTAGGTACTTAGCCTCTAACGGTATGGAAAGTCAATCTGAACATTATTATTAATGATCACTGGCTTAACGCTTAACTTTTTTTTTGTTTGTAAAACAAAATTCGAAACTATAAGGAATGGTAAATAATGATAAAAAGATAAGAGCTATATATAGAGCTCGGATAAAATTTGATAAAGAGAAATTGATTAAAACTAAAACTGCGTGATAAGATTTTGGATTAATCATTTTTCCTAACCAGGAATCAAAATGTTTGGCTTTGAAAAATAAAGACATACTCTGTGTTAGTACATCATTCCATAGTTTTGCTAATAAGGAACAAATTCTGGAAAGTAATTACATACGGAAAACTTAAGGAACATGTTGTATTTTAATAATTTGCTTCTTTTTAAAGAAATAATTTAAAATAAAAGAATAAAATTGCTTTGTTTCAGAGAGGAAAAATATTATATATTCACAATTCAGAGCGTGAGAGTTGTCCTTTAATGTGCTTTGAAAGTATAAAAAGTATGTAGTTTATTTCCTATAAACTACATGTTTATAGGAAATAAACATGCTTTTTTATGGTAATAAAACACATAAAATGGCAGTGATTAGTTTTAGTTTCCCGTTTAAAGTAATAGTCGTCGTCGTAATTAATGAAACCCGCTGGGTTTAATCTATGCGATATCCATGGGGCTCAATATTTATCTCACCCTCATTAATTGTAAAAGGGATAATTGTATTTGAATAAATATAACATAGCTGTTAACAACTGGGTAGAACATAATAATAATTATAAAACCTGTCTTAAATTTTATTACATTACATACTATGTCTGTTATCGAATACCATCCATAGACTTATGAATAAGGACAATAATCTATATCGACGCTTGAAAGGCAAGAATTACCAAGCGACATGTATACAACTTTACACTAGAGCATGTTAAAGTTTTTTTTTTGCGATAAAAATTTATATAAAATTACCTGTTAGTCGAAACAACTTCATTTAACGAATTTGAAATGTATTTCAAAGGCTTAATAAACTGCCATTTAGGGATTATGTAATTTATTTATATTCTCTGAAATAGTGTCGCTTAGTAATAATTTTTATAAAAATATAAACAGGTAAAAATGACTAACCGTCAACAAAATTTTGTCATAAAACAAGTAAAAAGAGCTAAACATCACTAAATTATAATTATGTTGGAAGCAGAATTGCGCATCTAGAAATAACACATTTTTCACATAATGGTAGAATGATCTAAACAGAAAGTAGAAACACTTTTCTTTCAAGCAATTTTAACTATTGAACAAATTAAAAAAGGTTAGTGTGGGGTGTTATTGAACAAGTATCAAAATAATCAGATTTTAATCGAAAATAACTATTCATATAAATACATTAAATTTTTACATAAAAAAAACAACTGTATATTTCAACGCATAATCATCATCATAATCATTACCATCTCTTTTGTGGTAATCTACATTCATTTATGAGAGAATGGTGGACGAATTAGAGTATACTTCACCACACTACTCTAATGCAGGTGAGTGGAGGTTGTGGCTCAGTGAGCAACCCTTCGTTATGAACGTCTATAGATATATGTTGTGAACGTCGATACAAGTATTTGTCATTGAATACTTACAAAAACTTAAATTAAGTGTTGGTAAGAATAAACTCAGGCATTTTTTTTATAAATTTTATTAACTGTACGTAATTTTACTTTTTAATATTATAATCAACTTATCATTAAAAGTCCTTAAGTTTCAAATCAGGCTTTTCAGTAACCTTACTTTCCTATTATTGCTTTGGAACATACATACTAGAACCTCTTTAAAATGAACTATCTTTAAAGCCACAGGTTTGTGATAAAATCTGCTTATTAGATATGTATACATTTAGAATAATTACAGCAACAATTTAACATTTTAATGGCATTTAAAATACTTTGTACTATTTATCACAACTAAGCTTTCCAAAACCAATTACCTATCTACGAGCGAGGTATACTTAGATTACTCTTATTATTATAAATTAAGATCTATCCATTGTCATAAGTTACAAACAATATTCTTATACCTAATCAAATATAGTAAATATTTAACCTCTTAGGAACTTTTATAAAAACATACCAAATGTCTCCATACAAAATAAATTATTCCATACCTCTTTGGAAGTTAAATAAAAATCATCCTAACGTATATATTTTTATATTATAAATGCAAAAGTACCTACGTCTGTCTACCTGTCTGTTACGATTTCACGCCTAAACTAATGAACCGATTTAATAATATCCGAGGTAAGAAATGTCTTCTAAACATAACAAAATATACCGCAGCCTCTTAAGAAGTTGCATAAAAAACATTAAAAATGTATCTCTATAAATAAAAAAATAGAATCATATTTGTAAATATGTAACAGCTTCATCGTGCTCTTTGTTTTCGATATCTGATTCTGGCAAAACATCTTTTGTGGATGCAGAAAAAGGAATCTCGTTAAATTCTCTTTGGAATGGAGTAGGAATAACTTTGTCATGGCAAAGCTTAGTAAGGTCATTGTATTTTGCATTTGATATTGGCAGACGTGAATGATAGCATGCAATGAGAGGAACCCGGGGCTTAAATTGGATTTCAACCATGTTTGAATCAGTAGATTTGTTCATGGAGTACTTGATGAAAACTTTTGAAATATTGCTTTTTTTGAATGTCGCTATTCTGATTTTACTTATGTTTCCTGTTAGGTTACCTTTAAAGTACTTTTAAGCAATATAATCCCATTTATAAAAATCTTTAAATGTCAGTTGTTCAACCTCGTAGGGGAAAGGATCTTTCCGGGCTGTTGAAAAAACAGTGTACCATTGTGACGGTGCATAAATAATTGTCTTTTTTAGATTAGCTTCAATAACTGCATGGACACTGTAGACCGGCATATACGTATGGCCAGTAAGTAAATAATTGATCTGTATGGTTTCTAAATTATTACATTGTTGTAACGTTGAGTGTATCATTGCCAAAACTACACGGTTCCGGTTTTGACCGGGGCAACAGTCACAATACAAAAGCAAGTTCTTAATACTACCCCTTTCGTCAACAGACAAAATGTATCTATGCAGAATACTAGATATTTCATTTGCACCTCTTTTGTCATGACTTTCGTCCCAATAATAGCAGAATACTTTCCGGGTTCCGTTTTCATAGAAACATAAATTGTATACAGCCAATGTTCGCGAGTAATATAAAAGCATTGACTCACCATGTGGAGTGTTTAATACCTTCTCTAAATCAAAGCTAACACATAAAGTGTTAGGGTCACTTTTGTGTATATTCTTATGAGCAACAAATCGGTTATAGCTTTCATTTTTTTCAGTTTCATGTTCAATTTTCCTTGGATCTTCATTATCCGTTTGTTCTAGTTTTAAGCATTTTAGGCATTTATCTTTCTTGGGCATATGGAAGCCTATACTAAAGTCATCAGAAAATATTTTACGGAACACTCTTTCGCTTACAAAATCTATAACATTATCTCCACATTTGCTTTTATACACGCTGTATAAATTAGCAACATTTTTATATTCGCGTGCTAAGTAAAGTAAACTTTAGTGGAATCATGTCGGCAATAATGTGACAAGACAGCAGGAAGACTTTTAATGAATTTTTTTACGGATTCTATTGTAACTAGTTTGCATTTATTAGGTGGTACATGTTTGCCTCGTAAATTCTTCTTTAGCGCAGCCCCAACTAGAGTTCTTGACAATATAGTAGATAGTTTTCGATGATATATTTAACGTAGCAGATAAAAATTGCAAACACACTGGTCTTCTGCCCTCTCCTTCATTAATATGATACTTGAAAGATGCCGAGCGTTTGTCCGTATCAACTCGCTTACGTTTTATCTCCTCCTTCTGTGTTATACTTACTAACCAGTCTCTTCGACGATCTACTGAGAGTCCCCAAAAATGATCGAATACTCTCTGCCTTTTTTCAGCATTCACAGTTTCACAGTTATTTCCGCATTTTTTTCCAACGCATGGGTTAGGTTGAACAGATTTAGATTCCATTATTTTACCATTACTTCGTACATATTGTTTTCCAGACTTTTTTTCTGTAACCGTTCATTTCTTAAATTTTTCCTTTTGATTTTCAGACCCTTTTCTCCAACTGTTTCTTCGTGTGCGTCATCTAAATAAGTATTTTTCTTCTCATCGCTTGAGTACGCTGTTCACATTTTGAAATCTGTAATTTAAATTTATATTAACATTGTTTGGTTTTATAATAATTAGGATTATTATAAAAATTATTAACGAAACAGGTAGGTACCGTACCGAGGTCAAATCTTTGCTATTCAAGCCTGCTTCTAACAAAGCTTGCTTTAGTATGTAATTTCTCTCGTATTGCGATTCATAATGTAACTAAAACTATAAATTTAAATCAATTTAAAATGCATTGTTAAAATAAACAACGAAAAATATACCAATAAGATCTTAATAACGAAACAACTCACCGAGTGTTAGTCGCAAACTCCGCGTACTTTGTGCGATGCGCACAAGCGCACAGGTTGCCTATGCGACAGTCCCGCGACGACTAATCGATAATTTGTTACCAACAACCATTCAAAATACGCTTTGCAACGCGTATAACCGACTAAGTGAAATACATGTAACAGGGATAAACTACTTTTTACACAAATTTCACATCAGAAATAGTTATCTAAGTAACAAAAACAGTAAAAAACGGCACGTAAAAAATTACCAAACGACAAAACATATTATTTTTAGGGAAGATAAATACTACTATATTGCATTTTTATTTTCATTGCATTTAAGAAAAAAAATACTAAACTACTCATAGTAGTTATGTAAATGAGGTATGTCAAAACGGCTTAAATTACGACAGTTGATAAATAAGTTTCAGGCAAAATTTCATAAGCTATACTCCCACCCTAGTTAGTGAAAGCTAAAAAATACTTAATGTTTAAATGTATCAATTCCAAATAAGGCAAAGATTACTAAGTACAAAATGTTAAAATCTAAAGTCGACCAAGTAAAAATAATTTGTAAATAGATAAAATTATAGTCGCTTGGACGCCGAAAACGGTGAAAATAAAAGGTTTTTTAAATTACCAAGCGACAATTAAACTCGTCGTAGCGATACGCCAGTAAGACCAATCGACGGAGAAAAATTCTCTGATTTCAGTGATATACGAGTATATAACTCAATATCGCTCAAAATGTCGCTTGGTAAATTTTGCCTTTCAAGCGTCGATATATTTATAAGAGTGTCGTGTTAGTTACACTATTTATAACTCAAGAACGGCTGAACCTTTCTTATCCCGTTCCCGTGAGACGTGACATAAAGTTCATAAAAGGTGTGATTTGATATGGAAAATTACAAAGTTATGGAAAATCTTATCTTATATATAATAAAAATGGATTGCAATTCCAATGTCTCGCTAATACCGGCTGGACCGATTTGGCTAATTTTGGTCTTGAAATTTAAACGGTGACAAATATTGGAAAAATTGCGGGGGAAATATTAACACTATATTTATAGGTGCGACAGAACAACGTGTGTCGGGACAGCTAGTATTACATACAATTTGCCTAAAAATTTCTTCGTACAAGGAAAAAGTAATATCATCTGTTGAGAACCGATCGGACTACGATGTAAGCAATCGAACTAAGCCTACATGTGTTAACCAGCTTTAATTTTTTATATTATTACGAAATACTTTATCTATAACAATTTATATTATTATACTTTTACTTATAATATTGTATCTAATCTATCTTTTTTACTCGTTTGTCGTCATTTCGCAGCCTTCAACAGCTCATCAATGTCCGTACTAAGTAAAGACAAAGATATTTTTAGCCTAGATATTCTCCGTCTCTAATATATAAATATGTCTATGAAAACCTCCATCACAAAAAAAAAAAACTAAAGTATTTTCAATCCCATGCACGTTCCAAGTCTACAAGCGGACAAACAAATCTTCAGATTTTCATTAAACAAACTATTTATCATTTTTACTCATCTATACACTTATTACTTACTAGCTTGTATTCGGCTAACCCAATTTTTGAATTGAAAATTGGGTTTTATATCTTTATAATAATTTATCGCCTATTCGTAATTCTGATGTTCGCCGTAATATGGGCGCGTGCGGAGAATCGCGATCGAGCGAGTCCTATCGGTAGTCGACCGCTTGAAGTAATTTAATGTTAGGATAATTATTATCCCTTAAGATATTAATTTAAACTGTATGGTGTTGGGCAATATAATAATGTGTATGAAATACTAATGTGACTACCGCCTAAATAGCTTCTGAGAATACCACATAATTTGTGATCATTTTCTTACACTTTATAGTATGAGTATAGTAAGCTATCCTTAAAAGATGGACATAATATGCAATCTGAACTTTTTGTAGACCTGTAAAACAGAAACAATCCCACCATACATTGTTTACATCTCCAACAGATAAGGCGCGTTTAATTAATTTATAATGTTCAGAGATATTACATTAATTTTGCACTCAACAATCATTTAACTTGATAGCAATGTTATGGTTCTTTAAAATTGAAATTCAGGTCTTGTCTATCAAAGGCGGTTTCAGCAAATCGTTTCGTGTGATCGCCAATTTGGCGCAAAATAAAACCATAATAGCTGATAACAAAAGACACATTCTTTATATTTTACAATTATACTTTTTGGTATCTAACTTCTACAATATGTACCATAAAAGCCCTTAAATATATTTTTTACTAGCTTTGGCCCGCGGCTCCGCCCGCGTAAATACAGTAGCCCACGGGAACTCTGTACTTTTTCGGGATAAAATGTATTAATCCAGAGCCTAAACTACTACCATACCAAATTTCATTAAAATCAGTTCAGTAGTTTTTGCGTGAAAGAGTAATAAACATCCATCCATCCATACATCCATCCATCCATCCTCACAAACTTTCACATTTATAATATTTGTAGGACTAGCTTTTGCCCGCGGCTCCGCCCGCGTATTTAGATTATCCTACGGGAACTCTGTACTCTATCGGGATAAAAAGTAGGCTGTGTAATCAAGAGCTTAAACTACTACCATACATCTGGCATTCGTCGAAATCCGTTCAGTCGTTTTGGTGTGAGAGAGTAACAAACATCCATCCTCACAAACTTTCACATTTATTATATAATTTTATTAATAGTAGTAGGAAGTATTTGGCCGAATATATTTCGTATTCATTCCTAAGCTCTTTTCTATACAGCTGCTAAGGCCGATTTACCTGTTTAGTCACGATTTCTTGTCTACTAATAGCCAAATTGCAATAATTAAACCTCAACCTACATGGCTCACCGATTTGGTAAGCGAGCGACGATGCCGCGAAAGCGGATTGTAGCTTTTTTTCATAATCATAACATTAATAGTTACAAGAAAGGATACCTACTTTCTATTTCTCACGATGCTGTAGGAATTCCATCGCTAGAAATAAGTTTTTCTTTCGTTTACGCGGGGTACATCTAGTTGAATAATATTCGTCACCTCGAGTTGCCAAAAAAGTTTCCTCGTTATTTTGCATGATACAGACTTTTATAGGTTATTTGGAACTTCTTCCATCATTAGTAAATTTTTCATCACTTTTATAATATGGCAGTCCAATGAAACAACTGAGATCGTATTTCTTACCAACGACCGGATTTTAGTGTCACAGATACATTTATTTTAAAATAGTGCCCCATATCGTAGATTCGTGCAAAAGCTCTTTATATATCCGCCTTGATATATGGAAACATTGTAGATCTAAGAGACACTTTTAGTGAGATTGTAATAGATCGACTTGAAGTAAAAGACATTTGAAAACATAGGTACCTTCAGGACATAAATAACACTCGTAAAATATATATTCGAGTACTCTGAAAGCCTGACCCTCTAAATAGGCAATTTCTAGGCCGCCTAGAGCTGTAGTGTACGCATTTTGTGTAAGGTTGTTTTTCATTGGATTCAAGAGAAAATGATAAAATCTTGCTTATTCCTCACATGTAGGATGTTATTTTGATATAAGCGACTACCTTTTATTTCATAAATATATTTCTAGTTTTTCATCCGGTTCTTTCTGTATGATTGAAATACTTTAGTATATTTTGATTATTATTAGGTACTCTATTCATTATATAAAAATATTTTTAAATGCGTGGAATAAAAAAGTTGCATACTTCTTTATAAGTATAATAATAGGTAGATCATACAGGTGATTAAACTCTTTGTCTGAATGACACACTTTCATGCCTTCATCCTAACCTCTAACTGATCGGCGTCTTATTTTAAGCACTCCAACTCTATGGAAGAATAGACAAAAACACGACGTTTGACAATAGAAAGCTATCAAATTTTTCATATTATCTGTCAGTATGTCTGTTCTTGTGTAGACAAAACGCATTTCTATGGTGGTAATTCTAAGCGTGATGGTTGGACAAAGATTACGCATATGCATTTACTTCATTATTTACTACGTACGTCCCCATTACTTAGGCACGGGACTGAACGAAGCTGTTATATACCGAGTTTTACTTTACAACTATCTATAGGTCAAGGTAACATCAGGTCAGAAGCATCCGACAAGAGAGATGAATGCGGATGAGGCGAAAGAAGGGTGAAAGAAGATTGCATTTAATGGAGTTCTGTGGTCCTGTCTACACTTATAGGAGACCAGCGTGAGCATTGTATGAATGTATGTATGGGAACGTACCCATACTACGTGACCTCATTTTTATAATTTTAACTCCCTCCCCCTCGGTGACCATATGCCAAGACCCTCATTATCGTAGTACAAGAATGCTCATAGCTATAATATGGTTTAAAAATAACGTTTCTGCCTGCAAAAATGAAATAAAATGCCCACATTAAGTGAATGGTATTAAGAAATATCATATTCTCTAAAAATTTAATATATGATGTTTGATGATAGGGTTCACTTTATGAGACCATTTTAGACCTGCTGCAGATCCAATACGGTAATTATGGCCGTCGCGTGATATTCTCCTAGAAGATATTGACTACATTAAAAAAAACTTACACCTTCCGCCCTCTGTGACCAAGAGTAGTGCTTTAAATACCCATAAACAGGTCACGTGGTATGTAGTGAGTATGTTCCCTTATGTTATACAGACCTGCGTCATGGGCCCAGTCTATCAGTGATGTGACTTTGGAGTTAACGGAGGACGAGCAACTGTTGAAGCGGCCTCCAGCGTCGAGGCCCAGCGTCTCGTACCGTGCTTTCACCCCGCACAGCAGAGCCGTCGCGCAAGCCGAGGACTCGCCAGTTTGCGCGTCCACGTTGTACGTCTAGAAACAAAATTAGATGAGCTAAGAGTTCTAACAAGACATTCTAATAACATCGGCTGGCTACATCTAGTTATAATCAACTAGATGCTGCCCTCGACTTCGCACGCGCAAATAGAAATCTCGCAAAAACCGTGCATTTTACTCAGACATAAAGTAGCCTTTGTCCTTCCCTTTGGTCTACTCCGTATCTTTGTCAAATATAATCTAAATAAGTCCAGTAGTTTCGGAGCCTATGCGATGCAAACAAACAAACAATTAGGTAACAAACAAAATATATTTCCTGTTTTTAATAATAGTATAGATTAATTTTGATGTCGTTTAAAGTGACGTCGTTTTATGTACCAATATTGATTATTTAAATTTTAATTTAAAGGCTGAAATGTTTCAAAGTTGTAAGCAATCGGCCCCTGATTGCTTACAACCTTAAAAAGCTCTCGTGCACATTCCATTTGATGCGTGCGTGAGTACGACACCATGCGCTGACACTGGCGAATTAAACAGAAACAATTACGAGATTTGGGTTTCATGTCATAATTTTTGTAACAAGTAGACAAACAGTTAATTACATATTCAATTTGATATAATACAGGTGTATTTGCTACTCAAAGGTTGGTTCAAGTACCTACCTTTGCAAGCGCCACAGCGGGGAACGTGTCCCAAACTAAATCTGTGTCTTCGCCTGATTGTCCTCTTCTTTGGCCCCTTAGTATTCTTGCGGCTGTTGCTGTGGTCAGACTCATGCCGTCGCCGACCACTAGAATAACGTTCCTGGTAAAAAAAAAAAACAATAATGTCGTAATTTAAATTTATATTTATATTTAATACCTAAGTTCATAAAATATAAAAATCTGAATAGAATAAAAACATTTATAATATCCAGTTTGAGAAAATTAGGATCAGATCTAAATGTAATAATATTGTAACACCGAAAATATTATAACAGAGGACTTTTATTTTCAAATATTGCTTGGATGATCAGATGAATGTAGTTATATTATAATAATATAGATATTACCGTGACGCCTAAATGACTGAAACCTACTACGAAATTGGCACAGGATCAATTTTGGTTCAAACACTGGCTATTTATAAGGGATGGCGTTGTAAATATTATTCAATAGATAATGCCAATGACTGCTTACCGAATCGCGAACAAGTTGGCAAATCAATGAACAAAATAGACAACGAACTAAATCGATTGACGCGAATGAATAGACACAAAAGGCATTGGAAATAAGGCAGACTTAATGATATATGACCTGATGTTGATTTGATAAAACTGGATATGCCAATCAAAATCCATATGCCAATCAAAGATAGTCGATGTATTGAAATGATTTTCAATAAGGAACTCGAATAAAATACTCAAATTTATCTCTAAAGCGAGTCTTATACGATATACATAATTCCTAACCATATTTTGTATAAATACATTCTTGAAAATTCAAACAATACTATCACAGACTTCATGTTAACCTAACAAGGTATAAGACAATACGTAGTCAACTTGACATAAACCCTTCCTATTTGCTTAAATAAGGGAACGTGAATATCTTATAAGGTTTGAAGTTTTCCTTAGTACCAATTGAAGCCGACTAAGGTAAAGGAAGGGACCTTGAGGGGGACCTCAATTATAAATTAGTAAAACCACACCCAATTAATTATTCAACGATCCTATAAGGAACAAGAATAATTAACAAGCACTAAAGTTTCGCATAAAATTTCATGGACTTTAAATAGCCAAACATAGACACTTAAAAATAGAAGGACAATGGAATTATATTATTATACCTAGCCCTATGCAGTGTTATGAAAACTAAATAACGATTAGAATCTATGGAATATGCATTTGTTTTAAATCAGCAAAAGTCGTTTATTTTTCGAAAGAAAACATAAATAATAAATATGTACCGAATTATGTGAAAAGTATAGTAATAAGTTACTAAATTAAAAGGTAACTGGACTTAAAAATACTTTTTTGCTTTAATTGAAAAATGAAAATTACCCTTCAAATCCTTAATATGTTATTTGTGTTTTTTTTTTCTTAACACACATAAACGCAGTACCCAGTTAAGTTATTAAATTCAATTTTGTATTAATCTCCATACATTAACTGCGCGGTGCGGCGGTTGTGACCAGTGACGTCATTTATCATGCCCCTTTTGTGTGAGGCATTTTTAATGTTCTCCAACAATCTCACTTTTGTGATGATTGTATTTCGTCAACGTTGATCGTAGATATGCCGTTGCAAGGACAATATTTCGCAGCTTATTATGTACTTTTCGAAAAGCCATTTAAAAAACGATGAATAATCCCAATTATGGCTATATATCTGCTATGTTTTATCCCATCTCTCTCCATGGGGGTGCTGTAAGAAATTTATTTTTTGAAATCAGCAGAACCTTTGTGTCGTCTTTCCATGTAAGCTACAAAGTTATTTGTGTGCAATAAATTGCTAAATAAAATAAAAATAAATAAATGGCGAGTAGATATAAAATATAAAGGTATTATCTACTTGGCATAATTGTGTTATTAAGAACCTAATACTTACGAGTTAATTACTACGAGGGCGGGTCAATAAGTCCGTGACTTTTGGAATAAAACACAGATTTTTTGATAAATAAATCATTTTATTTTTCAACGTAGTCCCCCTTGAGCTCTATACACTTTGTCCAACACTTCTCCAATTTTTTTATCCCTTCCAAAAAATATGATTTGTCGAGGTCCTCAAAATAAGCCTTTGTTTGCGAGATGACTTCATCATTGGAGTCAAATCTTTTTCCACCGAGCCATTTTTTCAGGTTTGGGAACAAGAAGTAGTCACTCGGAGCCAAATCTGGAGAATAGGGTGGATGCGGGAGCAATTCATAGCCCAATTCATGGATTTTTGCCATGGCAACTGCACATGTGTGCACCCTTGCATTGTCTTAGTGAAAAAGAACTTTTTTCTTGGCCAAATGAGGTCGGTTTTTTTTCAAATCCTCATTGAAGCGGTCCAAGAAGCTGGCATAATATTCCCCATTAATTGTTCTTCCCTTTTGAAGATAGTCAATGTGGATTATCCCACGTGCATCCCAAAAAACAGTCGCCATAACTTTATTGGCTGACAAACCCACCTTGGCCTTCTTTGGCGCCGATTCACCCTTAGAAACACACTGTTTTGACTGTTGTTTGGTCTCTGGTGTATTGTGATGGATCCATGTTTCGTCCACGGTTAAAAAACTCCTCCATATTGTGATTAAACAACGCCAAACCTTCCTGTGAAGTTGTTACACGATTGCGTTTGTGGTCGACTGTGAGCAAACGCGGCACCCATCTTGCGGAAAGCTTTCTCATGCCCAAGTGATCATTCAAAATTGAAACCACTGAGCCATGCGAAATGCCTATGGCTTCCACAATCTCTTGCACTTTCAATCTTCGGTCGGCCAACACCATATCGTGAATTTTTTCGATTGTTTCGGGTGTAGAGACCTCAACTGGGCGTCCAGGACGTTCGGCATCTTCAGTGCTTGTAAGGCCACAACGAAATTCAGTAAACCACTTTTTTACCATTGAAATCGATGGTGCAGAGTCCCCATAGTATTTATCAAGCTTAGCCTTGGTCTCGGTAATGGTTTTTTTTCGCAAAAAATAATGCTTAATAAGCACACGAAATTCACTTTTTTCCATTGTTTCCTTAAGTTACTGGATAGTCTGATAAAGATAGCTGTAAAACACAAAGTAACTAATGCAGCAAGTTCAAATTTTGATAGGAGTCAACAACAGATGCCTGTTGACAGGAGTAGTGTTGCTTTTTCAGTAAGGAGGTTAGAAATTCAAAAAGTCACGGACTTATTGACCCGCCTTAGTATTAATACCTACTCGCAATAATTACTTACTCGTAATTTCGTAGGTAGGTACATGATTTTGTTAAGCAACAAAAATTTTAAGATTTTCGTGATTTACAACAATTAATATAAAGTAAAAATATTTTGAATAAGTTCTTGCGTTCTGAATATTATGTTACAGCTATAAAAATCCAATATAAGAAAATATAGTAGTTTGTTATAAGAAAATATAGTAGTAATAGTACTCATAAGAAAGTTACGCTTTTATGATCATAATATAAAAACTCGACAAAGTTAGAAAATATACACAAAAGGCGCGTTGTAACATACTTATTCTCTTTTGTTGTTCACTCTTTACATATATCACCAGTTTATTACATATAACTCGATTTCCGCGTGCGTAGATTTTGGGTTTATCTCACGCACTTTCTAAGAAATATTGGGATCAAAGTCATCCATCTGTTCGGTAAGCAGGTAAAGTACCTTAAATTAAATGTTGAGTACATTTCATTAAAATTACTCTCTTTAAGTTCGAAAACAAAATGTATGGGATTTGACTTATGGCATCGCAAGCGACATGTCACTTAGCGATGACTTATGTCAAATTCCATACATTTTTGATTTCGTCGAATGCATCTTGACTAAAGGCTCAGGTCCAAGTCTGAATATTTTAGAGTCACCAATTAGGTTACTCTCTTGTATATCTAGTTAAGCCTCCGTGGTCTAGTGGTTAGAGCGTGGCTCTCGACTCGGAGGTCGTGGGTTCGATTCCCGCATCAGAACAAAAAAAAAAATGTTGTTTCCGAGTTTGGTTAGGACAATTCAGGCTGATCACCTGATTGTCTGACAAGAAAGATGATCCATGCGTCGGATGGGCATGTAAAAAGTCGGACCTGCGCCTAATCTCTCGCCAGTCGTGTCGGTTATTCGTCCCACTGGGTTACGAGAGTAAAGGAGGAGAGAGTGCTCTTGTGTACTGCGCACACACTTGGGCACTATAACATAACTCCTGCGTAGCTGGCCTGGTTTCAATGAAACAGGCCACCGTCATCGAAATCGGTGTGGGGAGCTATTACCTAGTTAAGGGGAATTAATGATCAGAAGTTCAGTTGTCCTTATAATAAGTAAGTATTATATTGTAATAAGTGACCTGCACGCGTAATATGGCCACCGTAGAAATTTTTTCTTTCTACGAAATAATAGACAAAGGAAATCTGGTATATAGTCTTTTTAATCTGTATTATAGTATATACAAAACGCATTTCTACCGTCATGCTAAAGCTCTGTTTTCCTAGGACAGCGTTGCCCTCATATAGCGGCCGTAATATAGCAGTGAATGAACATTTTCTATATAAACAAAATGGTACGGTTTCCTAGTAAGCGGTGTAATGAGGATTTTTGATATTTTTTCCGCCGTTAGGTTAGGTTAGGTTAGTTAGGTAACTCACACATAGCGTCATCTGGTAGCGTAAGTGGCATCGAAAACGGTCAATAAGAATTTTCGATTCTTTTTCAGTCACCAGGCGGCGCTTGGTAGCCCTGACGATTCTTGTCGTGTCAAAAAGCTGTCAGATGTCACGAATTTAATAACACTCATTGCCACCGTTTTTCACCTATAAAACTTTGATTCACCGCCGTTTTACGACCGCTATAATTATGACGGTAACTCTGTCCCAGGAAACAGGAGCTTTAGTGTGATGGTGTCGATGTTATAATCAGTCACTTGCCGTCGAGAAATATTAACATGACTAATTTCAAAAGTATCTAATGTTCGCGCGTTAGCGCCGATCATATGCGAGATCCCATACGAGAGCACGAGGACGTTCGCAGCGATACCCGACGCGAAACAACTACGCCTATAACCCTCTCCGTAGACACTCATATTTTGATTTGCCTTATTTTTCTTAGTATTATTTCAACATTATAAAACCTGAATATAATTAGTCTAAAGTATTCTGAATTTTATTTATCTCTTATGTGCTATCGTTCATCTAAATCTCAACTTCTCTGACATTCGATTTTCTTGTTCTTTATATTTAGGTACTTTGTATTTCCTAAAATTCAAGTTGCAATGTATTAAAATAAACTCGATGAAGCATGAAATATCATGTGCAATGAAATTTCAAGAGAAAACACTAGCAGAGATCACGTAATTCTGTTTCAGTAAGGATCAAGTGAGCTTCAGCGGACATTAACTTTAAAACCGAATAACGCGTCCATAAAACTTACTGCTCTTAAATTAATATTTAGGTACTGGAATCTGAACGTTTCGGTTGTCGTTTCCTAAATTTTGTAAACCTTTTTGAATCTAATCATATTTTAAACTTCTAAGGTTAAGGATAAAAGATAGTAGAGTAGGTAATCTTTATTATAGGAAAAATATTGATATATATAATATTGAAAAATATTCGGGCAATTTTGGAGGTTTTTTATTTGATGATAATTCGAAATTAGATTTTCGAAAAATCCTCATGGAACAATTTTTTTTTGTCGATGGCGCTTGTGGACGTTCTAAAATACATATACCATGTTTCTCTATTAACTTTAAATAGATTTTAATCTAAGTCCTAAGCCAAACCGTTTATTTATTTGGGGGTGTATAAAATGTAAGTATGATCATGACTTTTTGTATTCAATATTCTAAAACGCATTTTACATGAAACAAAATCGGGCATAAAAGGTTTTTGATTAAATTTTTAGGCAATATATAGGAGTTTCATGAACTTTCTAACTATGAACGTAACGTAATAAATTCAAAAGCATAACTTAACTTTTAATATCAAAGCTTTCAGTGTTTTCAGTTTTAGAAAATATGTACTTTTTCTAGATAGGAAGGTAATAATTTATAGCTATATAAAATCTACATTGTCGTTCAATTATGCCTTTTTATTTAATATAACTAATAAAATATAATAAAAGAGAATGTTGTTATGATTACACGAGAACACGAGTACATTGTATTTAGGGGAGCCTGTTGTACCTCGGCTAGCTTTTCTGATATTCGTTATTTATTCCAATTTGACTTACTACACATAAGCCATGTTTGTATATTTTCGAAGGTTGATTATTTGGGTGGATATACTTCATCAAAATAATATGCAAAATGTACATAAAATGTTTACATATTGTATTTAAGACCATTAAAACAGTTCTACAACTGGCCAAGGAACAACATACCCGATGTATCTTGAGTGAGTAGCATGTTGTACCTCAAAATTCTTGTTAAAAATGTGAATTCTCGAAAAAAATATTAATGTTTAGTCGTTTGACGATGCCTAGTTCTACTCAATTATTTCACTGTAAGCTTTCTTCTGCATTTATTGTTCTCATATAAGTTACTTTTGTCATAATGGGAAATAAAATGAACCTAATCAAACCGATACATTGAAAAAGTAAATTTATTTATAATAAATAGTTAATGAAATCGACATATAATTCATAGTATACCAATGTTTAAATACAAACAACAATATTTTAATACCCCAGGCTTATTAGACAGAACGCATTAAAAAAAATCTACGGGTGTCTGCACGTATAAAAGTTATAAATATTAAATACTACCATTTATTTTCATCCATACATTCTCAATAGGCTAAGGACCACCGGTATTTAAATTCGCCATATCGCCGCCGCACTTATCATGCAAGTTTATTACTACTTTAATACTTGATAAATAAAAAAAAAAATGAAAATATAATTTATGTGACTTAATAGTCACTTAAATTATAACACGTTATAAACTATCATACTTCTTATAATGGTTAAAATGAATCTTTTATCACCCACAAAAAATTCTAATGTCGGTAAAATCAAATACTACGAGGGCGGGTCAATAAGTCCGTGACTTTTGGAATAAAACACAGATTTTTTGATAAATAAATCATTTTATTTTTCAACGTAGTCCCCCTTGAGCTCTATACACTTTGTCCAACGCTTCTCCAATTTTTTT
Organism: Phengaris arion; assembly: GCA_963565745.1. Lineage (NCBI taxonomy): Eukaryota > Metazoa > Arthropoda > Insecta > Lepidoptera > Lycaenidae > Phengaris > Phengaris arion. The sequence continues at coordinate 12,197,086 of OY751445.1, read as the reverse complement.
ATCCCTTCCAAAAAATATGATGACCTCGACAAGAGGTCCTCAAAATAGGCCTTTGTTTGCGAGATGACTTCATCATTGGAGTCAAATCTTTTTCCACCGAGCCATTTTTTCAGGTTTGGGAACAAGAAGTAGTCACTCGGAGCCAAATCTGGAGAATAGGGTGGATTTGGGAGCAATTCATAGCCCAATTCATGTATTTTTGCCATGGCAACTGCACATGTGTGCACCCTTGCATTGTCTTGGTGAAAAAGAACTTTTTTCTTGGCCAAATGAGGTCGGTTTTTTTTCAAATCCTCATTGAAGCGGTCCAATAAGTTGGCATAATATTCCCCATTAATTGTTCTTCCCTTTTGAAGATCGTCAATGTGGATTATCCCACGTGCATCCCAAAAAACAGTCGCCATAACTTTATTGGCTGACAAACCCACCTTGGCCTTCTTTGGCGCCGATTCACCCTTAGAAACCCACTGTTTTGACTGTTGTTTGGTCTCTGGTGTGTTGTGATGGATCCATGTTTCGTCCACGGTTACAAAACGGCGCAAAAACTCCTCCATATTGTGATTAAACAACGCCAAACCTTCCTGTGAAGTTGTAACGATTGCGTTTTTGGTCGACTTGCGGAAAGCTTTCTCATGCCCAAGTGATCATTCAAAATTGAAACCACTGAGCCATGCGAGATGCCTATGGCTTCCACAATCTCTTGCACTTTCAATCTTCGGTCGGCCAACGCCATATCGTGAATTTTTTCGATTGTTTCGGGTGTAGAGACCTCAACTGGGCGTCCAGGACGTTCGGCATCTTCAGTGCTTGTACGGCCACAACGAAATTCAGTAAACCACTTTTGTACCATTGAAATCGATGGTGCAGAGTCCCCATAGTATTTATCAAGCTTAGCCTTGGTCTCGGTAATGGTTTTTTTTCGCAAAAATAATGCTTAATAAGCACACGAAATTCACTTTTTTCCATTGTTTCCTTAAGTTACTGGATAGTCTGATAAAGATAGCTATAAAACACAAACTAACTGACGCAGCAAGTTCAAATTTTGATAGGAGTCAACTGACAGATGCCTGTTGACAGGAGTAGTGTTGCTTTTTCAGTAAGGAGGTTAGAAATTCAAAAAGTCACGGACTTATTGACCCGCCTTAGTAGCTTAATGGCTGTAAACGACTAAGGGCGTCACATACTATAATAATAATAAGAAGATACTATAATATTTTATTATAAGACATCTTGATATATTCTTCATATGAAAAGTATCTTAACCGTCTGTGATAGTTCATACAAACTGTATACCAAGTGATATTTTATTCTAATATAAAATATTGTAGTATACTCACCGTCTGTGATACCCCGTACTCTATAAAAGATGTTCGGTAGAGTAGAGCTTATACGTATATAGAGATACGTATAGCAAACACACTAGGCATTGAAATTCAAAAGCTCAGAAATATCTAGAAAAAGTCTAACTGGCTAAGGTACACGTTACAACGGCTCCGAGGCACAAAATGTTCCCCCACTTGTAATTATAGTTCTTCAGTGAATGTATCTTTACTTTAAAAGATAGACGAAGTAAAAACGATTCATAATCAATAAATTGCTATTATTGTAATATGTAACAGTAAAATTTAATTATACATATTAAAGTTAAAGACCAGTGTTGTGAAGGAAAAGGTTTAATTAGTATAATTATGAAGATCAGTGGAGTGTTATTTAAACAGGTAAAATCAGGTTTACATCTACACGTGTAAAATCAGGCTTATAAAATATTCTTAATGGATTATTATCTACTTACTTAGCAACAGGATTCTTTTCAGTGGCATACTGCAGACGTTTCTGCAATGTTTCTTGGGCTTGAGCATACCAGTAGGCACGATCTGTAACATTAAGTTCTAAGTAAATTAGAAGAATATGACTACAAAACTATAAAACTACAAAACCATAGCTCATATGAGAGCAACGCTATATAAGTATTGAAATAAGCAATTATTTCTATGGTATACTCTTATTTTTTTATGAAATGAACCAGGAAACGAGTAGACGGATCGCCTGATGGTAACGATTACCGCCGCCCATGGACTCTCGCAACACCAGAGGAGTTACAAGTGTAACGTTGCGACCTGCGTCCCCTTGGGCTTCCGGTAACCTCACTCACTGCGAAACACAACGCAAGCGTTATTTCACGTTTCTGTGAGGCCGTGGTATTTGCCCGGTCGAGCCGGCCCATTCATGCCGAAGCGTGGCTCTCCCACGTTTAGATAGTCTGTTTAGATCCAATTAAATAATTTTGTAAACAAAAACACACCAGGACTTTTATGCTACACTTTTACTTTAATTCTACCAATTTAAATGTCACAAAGAAATACAATTACACTTTATTATGGTCGAATATAACAGGGCTGGCTCAACTCTAGAGATACTGGAGATATACTCCGGCCTCGCAGATATAACGCTGGCATTGTGTTTCGTCGAATGAGAGTACCATTAGCATGGGGTTCCTATAACTCCATTCCTATCGGCTTCACTTACTACTTACTTTTTGAAGACCCTCATCCAAATCCCTACTATACAGGTTAGGGCTTCCCCAGGAAGGAGAACAAGTGGAAGTTAAAGTTAGAGTGAAAGATAATAGTCAGTCATCCACTGTCACTTGCGACTCCCATAGTGTCGCGCGTGTCAGTGGTAAACAATGAGGACTATCGTTTTTTGTCTCACCAGGTGGCGCCATTGTAGAATGAGGTCCTAAAGTACGGCTGTCTGAGTTTGTAATATTTAATACAATAGAAGCAGAGTAAACGTATTGGCCATGGCCTATGCCACAGTATTGCGTTATATCGTTTTGCTCGATAAACAAGGCGGAGTAATTTTTTCTCAGCTCCGCTTTCAAAGCTCTCACATTAATTGATCCGTAACATATATTTGCCATAATTAAGTTTCATGTAGAAAAAAAAGTTATTGGAAATAAGCCGGCGTAGCCAACACGCAAACGGCGACATTTGACATTTCGGAGACCTCCCGCCACACAAGTGCCCCTTTCTGTCTACTCGTTTCGTTTGGTATCTTCCATGGAAATAACAATAAATTGTACCACAATAGAGGGTTGACAGATTCAGTGTTTTAGCAATAGTCATTCATAACAAAAGCTTACGCTGTCGAGTGTTTTTGCATAATGCTATTCAGTACGCAAAATCATTCGAAGGAAATAAATTCACGCAGAAGGGTACCAAGGACGAAGTTTTTTTGACAGCTGTCAGACCTCGAATTTTGGCGTAACAGACTACTATAGTTGGAACAGTTTCAAAGGCGTATTTGTCTCTGAAACTCACTATGTTTTATTCTCATTTCGTTTACTTGCACAAGTGAATTCACGGAAAAATATTTTAGGTGTTTTCCACGGAAAACCATTTCAAAATGTTGCGATTCAACAGTTTCTAAGAATAACTTAGGTGTAACGAAAATATTATATGTTCGCCGAAAACTGTATAATGATGTTTTGTAGCCTTAATATTGCGCTTGATTTGAATTGTTTCGCAGCTGAAACAGTTTGGATTTCGAACAATTCAGAACATCAATTTCATTGGCGATTAATTGGATGAGTTGAATTCATAACACTGGTAACTTCTGTGTAGATATGGAATCAAAGCTGCATCGTCAAAAATGTGACGATTATATTTTTTACTGCATTAAAGAAGGTCCTTTTGGAAAAAAAATTATATGTCTTTAACAAGACACTCAACTTTGCATTCAAGATTGCTTGAGTGCAAAGTTGAGTGTGTGCAAATTGATTAAGTTAGAAGTTATATTATTTACGTATTATTGTCATTTGTAACTCTGTTCAAAAACTTCTGACGACCTCCGTGGCTTTGTGTGAACAAAAAGATTTCATAGTCATGGATGTGTATTAAATATGTGTTTTAGTATAAATATAAAAGTATTAAATATACTTCCCGTTGTCTGGTCCCCGTAACACAAGTTCTTCGGCATGGGACCAGACTGACTATATTACTAGCTTTTGCCCGCGGCTCCGCCCGCGTTATACTATACTTTTTTGGGATAAAAAGTAGCATATGTGTTCCACAGCTTACTACCATACTAAAATTCATCAAAATCCGTTCAGTAGTTCTTGCGTGAAAGAGTAACAAATCAAAAATGTCTAAGTTGTGAGGATAGATGGATCCATCCGCACAAACTTTGACTTTTATGACAGTAGTAGGATTTGATATTTAAAATATTTATTAATTACGCAGCATTTTCTAGGATGATATTCAATAGCATTCATATTTCATAACCTACATACACAAGCATAGCACATAGCAACTGCGAGCGAAATCGTGATGCAGTTTCATCCAAGGCCGTTCTGGCTTGGCTTTCACACTTTAAAGTACTTTTGTGTGAATTTTCCATACAAACATAAAGTACAAACGGGAAACCTTGGAGGTTAAAAACATTATACGTAAAATGTTAGGGAGTAGTATCACTTCTTCTTCTTTCATCTTATCTACAAAGTATAAAATGTTTTATGTAGTTACTAAGTTCGGATAAAAATCTTAGTTTTGTAGCTTACAGTCACGACTCACGAGTCTAAAGGTAGCCTTCCAGTCTATGCGACGCGAGACCGCGACCCGCGACCGCGAGCAGCAGACCAGCGAATCAGGTTCTATGGCCATGCTCAATGCTTCATATGATAATTAATTAATACTAACATCCGTGGTCCAGTGGTTTTGAGCTTGGCTCTCGACTCGGAGGTCATAGGTTCGATTCCCGCGTTGCAACGACCAAAAATTTTGCTTCCAACTTGAGTTAAGCAATGCAGGCTGATCACCATCGGATGAGCATGTAAAAAGTCGGTCCTGCGCCTGATCTCTCGCCAATCGTGTTGGTCCCACTGGGTTTCATGAGTAAAGGAAGAGAGAGTCGTCTTGTGTACTGCGCACACACATGGGCTCTATAAAATAACTCCTGCGTAGCTGGCCTGGTTTCAATGAAACCTTCCACCGTTACCGAAATCGGTATGGAGGAGCTATTATAAGTAGGCTCTATACTATACTTCTCTCTATACATCGGTCAATCTATCCAAGCTATATTAACATTTTACGAAAAATATGCATCACGTTCATACTTCTCTAAAATAGGTATTGAATTTTAGGTTAATCACAATAGTACATAACTGAAGACAATCTGACGGCACGTCATGAGCGGCAAAGCTAAATTAAAGTTTACTTGGAACATTATTTACAATGTACTCGTGTTGGCTACGTTCCTAAGTGCTTTTAATCAGATATCTTCAAGATTCTCTTGCTCAGCTCCACCGTGTCTAGTTAGCGGTTTTGTTTGTGGTTAACAGTGTGTTTCTTGTTTATTTCTTTATCCAACGAAGTTTAATAGTTTTATCGGTTGATGGATTTTGTAAATAAACTTTATTATTTAGGTTTTAATTTGATTTCAGGAATAGTACTAAGGCGGGTCAATAAGTCCGTGACTTTTTGAACTTCTAACCTCCTTACTGAAAAAGCAACACTACTCCTGTCAACAGGCATCTGTCAGTTAACTCCTATCAAAATTTGAACTTGCTGCGTCAGTCAGTTTGTGTTTTACAGCTATCTTTATCAGACTATCCAGTAACTTAAGGAAACAATGGAAAAAAGTGAATTTCGTGTGCTTATTAAGCATTATTTTTTGCGAAAAAAAACCATTACCGAGACCAAGGCTAAGCTTGATAAATACTATGGGGACTCTGCACCATCGATTTCAATGGTAAAAAAGTGGTTTACTGAATTTCGTTGTGGCCGTACAAGCACTGAAGATGCCAAACGTTGCCCAGTTGAGGTCTCTACACCCGAAACAATCGAAAAACTTCACGATATGGTGTTGGCCGACCGAAGATTGAAAGTGCAAGAGATTGTGAAAGCCATAGGCATCTCGCATGGCTCAGTGGTTTCAATTTTGAATGATCATTTGGGCATGAGAAAGCTTTCCGCAAGATGGGTGCCGCGTTTGCTCACAGTCGACCACAAACGCAATCGTGTAACAACTTCACAGGAAGGTTTGGCGTTGTTTAATCACAATATGGAGGAGTTTTTGCGCCGTTTTGTAACCGTGGACGAAACATGGATCCATCAAAACACACCAGAGACCAAACAACAGTCAAAACAGTGGGTTTCTAAGGGTGGATCGGCGCCAAAGAAGGCCAAGGTGGGTTTGTCAGCCAATAAAGTTATGGCGACTGTTTTTTGGGATGCACGTGGGATAATCCACATTGACTATCTTCAAAAGGGAAGAACAATTAATGAGGAATATTATGCCAACTTATTGGACCGCTTCAATGAGGATTTGAAAAAAAACAGACCTCATTTGGCCAAGAAAAAAGTTCTTTTTCACCAAGACAATGGAAAGGTGCACACATGTGCAGTTGCCATGGCAAAAATCCATGAATTGGGCTATGAATTGCTCCCACATCCACCCTATTCTCCAGATTTGGCTCCAAATGACTACTTCTTATTCCCAAACCTGAAAAAATGGCTCGGTGGAAAAATATTTGACTCCAATGATGAAGTCATCTCGCAAACAAAGGCCTATTTTGAGGACCTCGACAAATCATATTTTTTGGAAGGGATAAAAAAATTGGAGAAGCGTTGGACAAAGTGTATAGAGCTCAAGGGGGACTACGTTGAAAAATAAAATGATTTATTTATCAAAAAATCTGTGTTTTATTCCAAAAGTCACGGACTTATTGACCCGCCCTCGTACCTTACCCATTTTCTACGCCGGTTACTAATAATTTTCTCTCTGTGCGTGTCTTGTGATTGTAATGGATATTGAGGTCAAAAATAACTTCAACCCCGACACAAAATGAGGCTGCCTAATTATTAATCTCTATATCTCTATACATATATATATACTAATAGTTTTTGTTTGTTTGCATTGAACAGGCTCCGAAACTACTGGGCTGATTTTTTATAAAATTTGGCACAGATATTAAGTAGACCACGGGGAATAACATATATTACTTTTTATTGCGGCAAAATATACGGTCTTTCTTTTAGCGTGCACGAAGTCGCGGGTAACATCTAGTCTATAATAACCAGCTAATGAATGGTTTCTGATAAAACTACTCACTCTCGGTCCTACTTAAACCTACAATACTCACCGTATGTCTCCTTGACCTCCGCGTGCATGGGCGCCGGAGATAGGACGCCAGTGCTGATCGTGCACATCATGACCACGACGCAGCACCACCTCATCATTGTCAAGCTTCATCTGTAATGACGTCGTCGCAACCCTCGAGATTCGAATCCCATGTATTCCAAGACAACTATTTGGTCCTGAAACAATGCATATTTTACATTATATAATTATTTTAATTCTAATTATTGCTCTTCTTTGTATTAGTGAATAACAATATCGCAGGGAGCCGACGGATACAGGCCGCGAGCGACCGGTCGCACTGGAAATCTTTGGGGGAGGCCTATGTCCTGTAGTGGACGTCACGCTGAAACGACGAATATCATGTGACGCATCAGTGTGCAATGCTCTGTCCTGACAGTCATGATTTATGACTCATGATATAGGTATCTCGTAAAGTCTAGAGTAAGACCACCTGATAGGCATATTATTATAACTAGAGGAATTTATTATTACATATATTATTTATTTTATTAATTGTATTTATTTCTAATCATTAGGTATTGAAAACATATTAAATTTCTGCGCACCTTCCTCCATATAAACTTTAACTGTGCCAAATATCATACTCCTCCGTTTCGCACAATTCTCGTAACACTATACAAAAAGCTTCACGTTTTATTCTTATGGTCTAAATTATTTCAGATAGGCCTGTGTAAATTTTTGTTTCCTTAAACCTGCTTCATAAAATCAATTATTTTGCTCCCTCTTTCATAACTTTGATATGAATATCATTGTCATTAGTGTAATGGAGATTATTGTGATGATAAATCGTTATTATTAGGTACTATTGATTTTCCCGTTGCTATGTTTTAAATCTCTGATGTATTTGTTTCTATGGCACCACTCCAAATAAAAGTAGTTTGTGTTCTGTTCAAGCAAACCTATTAAAATAATCTCCAACGATAGTTTACATTGCGTATCCACATTTTTTGCACTCAACGTTAACGAAGGTTTTTGTGGCGAAAATGGCCTGGGTCCATGAAAATAGTTTCCCTATTACAAATTTATTATAAGACATCGGATTTATAGATTAGGCAAATATACTTATATATACTATTAGCTGGTGTCTGCAACTCCGTTTGCGTAGAACTAACGGAAACGGATTACGGAACCCAATCTTTTTAAACGATAAAAGATAGCCTAACTTACTCCTTGTAACATCAGCTATCTGGCAGTGAAAGTATCGTTTCAGACAGGCAGACGGACAGACAAAAATTTCAAAAATACTTAGCTATTCATTATTGGGAAACAAATAATTTGGCGTAACTCAAAGTTAGCCAAGCGCCAAAAAACTACAGAGCCACATCGGCGATGTGTCATGTTAAAGTTTATGGGGGAAGTTTTGGCTTCATTTATTTTGTCAGCGGACAATTCGCTCGGTCGTGACTGGCCAAACAACTTGTAGCGACAACTTTTATACGAAAATATTTTTTTTTGCTCACCATACTGAAGTATTAAAACCTAGTACCTAATTAACGTACACTCTACATCTTATATATAAAATTCTCGTGTCACAATGTTAGTCACCGAACTCCTCCGAAACGGCTTTACTGATTTTTACCAAATTTTATATGCATATTCAGTAGGTCTGAGAATCGGCTACTGGGTATTTTATATATTGATAAGTGCGTTTGTTGAATGAAAAATAGTAAATTATTACAACTCGAGACTGACGGCGACCATATTGTTTGTGTGACGGGATAGCGATCGACGTTGCCATGGTGACATACTTATTTAGTCACTTCAATAAAATAATATGGGCGAAATACTTAATATGGCAAAGCAACGTTTGCCGGGACAGCTAGTTATAATATAAATGCGGCTTTTAACTTTTTTTTTCTACTTTCGAATGTATAAAATATGAGATTCCCCAACTTCCACACCTGATAGCTCAATGGCCAAAGTTCATAACTACGAAGTACGAACTGCCTGAAACTTGCAAGATGGCTGTCTTTTGTCCTCATTCATTACGGACCAAGACCGTTTTGCATCGAAATTAAAATGGAGATTAAAATTAAAAAGACTTTTATAGAGAAAATTATATTTTGTATACGCACTTTACATAATATTTTACAGTCTTTGTTATTTTATACTCGTTAGCCGTTACACTAACGAGGTGAAATTAAAGTCTGTTTATTTACATATAAATATGACATTGAATTATTAAATATAATAAAGGCACTACTATATATTCTAAGTAGCGGTTGGTTTTCATTTAGGTTTTGAACATTAATTAATGCGGTAAATCTTCATTTTCATTATGAACATAAAATTATTAAATGAAAGTACTAAAATGCTGTCAACATTTAAAATTGTCTAGTCATAAAGTAAGCATATCATAAAGCTCTTGAGAAATACATAAAAAATTACGTCTAAAAATTTCATGATAACTAGGTACTACAATTTTTTTATCTTTTAAATAATTATTACATGCCCTGTATATAGCCAGCTTATTACGTTATATACTATCGCGAAGATGATAGTTACAAATTTTTAATCAGAGTCATTTCTTCATTTTGATTATTTTCCTGATAAAACCTCCCCCGGGCTTTACGTCAAGAGTTGCAGATTTTCTCTGAACAGTAGAGATTCTCAGAGACTAACTTATTAATATTAAGTGTTTGAATAAATAGCTTTCTTTTTAAGCTAAGAAGTTTCTAAATACAACTTTAATCCTACTAATATTATACATGTGAAAGTTTATGAGGATGGATGGATGTTTGTTACTCTTTCACGAAATAACTACTGAACGGATTTCGATGAAATTTGGTACGGTAGTAGTTTAGGCTCTGGGTTAAAACATAGGCTACTTATTATCCCGAAAAAGTAGGTACAGTGTTCCTTTGGGATACTGTATTTACGCGGGCGAAGGCGCGGGTGACAGCTAGTATTTACATAATCGGCTATGTTAATGGTGATTGTAAATATTATCATTGCTAGCATAAATGCGAACGTTCATTGTTCGTGACTTCGTGAGTATGCGTGGATGTGAATTTTACACTTTTCCGCATGATTATCCCGCGGAAAACTGGACGGTAGTCAGATTTACTGTCGATGTCGCAGACAAAACTGTCCCTAGAGAGCAAACGAACACAATGTAATGTACTACTATCGGACAAGTTGCCACACGACCAGGGATAAGATCAATGGCGCTTATCAGTGCCGATGAATGGTGCGGACGCACACATACTCACTTTTAAATATGCACTTCAACCACGTCTACAGTCGATGCGATCACATCCTTTGTGTTTAGGTAAGCATTTTGTGACGACATCGTGCAAAGGCAAAATGTTTGGAAAATGAACTTTGCCGATATTATACCTACAAAAAATAATATACATAATTTTAATTGCAAAAATGTGTATCATTTCATGTATATCGATGTTATAAATTCCCACAACCGCATTCATCAGATACGAATATTTATGACTCGAACATGATACCATTTATCACAGCTATAAAGACATATAAATCGATGCCGGGGTCTACATACGAATATTGTTTGAAAGGTACGCTTCTGCCAGCACTTCCGATGTGGAAACATATTGGGGGTGATAAATATTTATATTACAGACTGTCAATGATATGACGACATTTTCTTTCGTACTTACCAAAATACGTTTACAATAAACGCCAATAACGGAAAATACTATACATTCACTAGCTGACCCTGTTTTGCCATTGTACGTATTTTTAATGCCACATGATATAAAAACAAAAAAATGGTCCAAAAATTAAAAAAAATTTTAGGGGTCACCCGTGTCATTTATTTGTTTATATATTCAGTAACATTGAGGCATTATTACTTGATAAATGTAAAAAAAAATGTGTAGTTTTCATATATCTAATAAATTACAAATAACGTTGAATTTTTTTTGCTATGTCTATACCGATAAAACAAAAAACAATTATAAAAGAAAAATAAATAAAAAGAATCACAAAAAATCTGTCTGTCTGGAATTCGTATACTTAATATTATAAAGACGTAACCTTTGTGAGGTTGTAGGCGGTAATCTCTGGATCTACTGAACGGGTTTAGAAAATTCTTTCACCGATAGAAGGCTACGTTATTTATGAGTGACATAGGCTATATATTAGCCCGAAAAATGAAAAGACTTTTTCGTGGTAGCCGGATTTGCAATGTAAGTCGGAGTAAAACGGTCGAACGAAAATGTTTTTACGAACGCTGCCTTACCGGTAGATGTATGATTACCCAGTCCCAGAGAAAAGCTGTAAAGCTTGATAATGCCTACAAAAAAGTCAGTCAGTTGTTTGGCTAAGAATTCTAATTTCAAATTAATTTTATTTTAAAAACATGGAATTCTTTTTCCAAAAGTAGTCATTTGTTTATTGATTAGTGTTACATTTTCATCGCATTTAATCTTTTTCGTCATCATGGATACGTTAAAAATTCGAGTAATTATGGAATATGAGTACCGTCGTGGCAGCAACACGGCACAAGCGGCACGCAACATCAACGACGTTTACAAAGCTAACACTACAAACCAACGCATCACCTGTTATTGGTTTGCTCGCTTCCGTTCTGGAAATTTCGACCTAAAAAATGAACCTTGCGGTCATCCGAAGACTTTGGTCGACAATGACGAATTAAAGGCGATTGTGGAAGCTGATGATACACAATCAACGGCTGAATTAGCAGCTTTCGATGTTAGCGTCAAAACAATATTGGTCCATTTCCGTCAAATTGGCAAGGTACAAAAGCTTAGCAAATGGGTAGCCCACGAACTCAATGATAGCCAGCGCGAAGTATGCATCGAGACGTGCCTTGCACTGTTCAACAGACACACAAATGAAGGAATTTTGAACCGCATTGTTACCTACGATGAAAAATGGATTCTGTTAGATAACCGCATGAACCTTTAAACAATTTACGTACTTTGCTAAGTCTGATCACCGTTATTTCTAACTTGTTCTTATTTCTAGTATTTCTACAATGGTTGTCGCTTCTCTTTTTGAAATTATTAAGATTCTTTTTGACATACAACAAATTGTCAAAATACCTATTTCTTTAATCGTATCTCACAGAGATTCAAAACATTACATCTTATAAATATAACGTACAGTTCGCTTCTGCAGCATTTCAGCCGCGTTTCCCCATAGAAGGATGCCGTATGACATTATATAATACTATGAAAATAATTACTAAAATAAAATATATAAATAATAATAATAGACATTTCGTAAAATTGCATTGCTCAGGTCTATAGCTAAAATAAATTTAAAATATCAGCAATATTGTACCTGCGATCCTCGTATTTCATAGAACTTTAGGAACATGGGACTTCATAGACTACGCAACTTTTGTATGAAGCGTTTTCACGATACTTGTAAGAAAAGTCGCTGTACCTTAAAAATATGGATTTTTAATATTATACAGTTTCTTCTGAGAGCTCACTCATATTTGAGAGTACTATTAATATTTTGTACAGTGAAAAAACAGCAAAGCCTTTTGTAAACAATAGCAAGCAAAACTTGGCAATTAATTATCAATAATATTCGAATACATCTACATAAAAATTGAATTTATAATGTAAAATTTAAAGTTTATAACAATATTCCCTCTGTCCTTTTTTCTCATTTCACATGTGGCTGTGAATAGCTGGCATAAAATACGATAAGAAAATTTACACGAAAATATTGATTACGTCATCGAAGGCTCGCAGGCACACATAATACATTGAATTTATTAGCAATTTACCTCAGGCATCAGGCATCGTGCATCGTGCATCGTGGAATATTGTCAGAGGATTATGTCTACACGATGTACCACAAACTTCAGCTATTTTATCAGCATTCCATACAAAAATGCCAGCACAAAGTTAAGGTTTAAATCTTCTACATAATAATATTTTAAAAGTTATGAATTGTATTTCATATTAAAGTAAAAACTGCATCAGACACCTTAGAATAGTAACTGGTCTTAATTTAGATTACCTAATAGCCGAATGCTGAAACGATAGTTTATTTATTTATTCACTAACGGAACAACATTTGGTACAATATAAAAATAATAAAAGCAATGTTTTTTATAGATAAAATGAGTTCTAATGATAGGTGAAATACAACGTACTTCTGCGACAATGAGATGAAATGAAGTAAAATATGAAATAAGTGATGATAATGGTAACAAAGTATGAAGAAAAAAAAAGAGAATTTTCTTAAATTTTCTTTCGTGGAGCTGTGGAAGGCCGCCGGAGTGGGAGGCTACCTGTCGTCACACAAGCTGGCGGTATCACACGTGACGGCTGCGGGGGTGGCAACTGCACACCCCGAGACCCACAAAAGGCGAAAATATTAATCCATCGGTGATGGTTACATTTTTCTGCCTTTTGGCGTCAAAACTAAGGGTCCGTGGGGCCTAAGTGCCAAGCTCCTTTTTAAAGATTTGGCCAAAAAACTGGTCGACAAAACCAATGACCCTATGGCTGGAGCTTACCTCGGCCAACGAATCAGTTTGGCCATACAACGAGGCAATGCTGCCAGCCTCTTAGGTACTCTACCCGCAGTCTCCGACTTAGATAAAGTTTTTTTATCTATATCCCTTTTTTTATTTAGACAATAAGTTATATATAATTTAGATATTTCAACTAGTTCTTAAATCATTTATTTTCTTCTTATAACTAAAAACTAAATAGAATATAGTGCTTAACAACAAAGTATAAGAATCATAATGATATTAATTAGATACTTATACTTTGTAAGATAACAAAACAGAAAATTTTACAATACGAATATGACTATAGTATTTTTTTTTGTTTACATATGTAAGTATTTTTTTATTTGCCTTACGTAACAGTAACAAAATATATACGGCTTCATAGTGTTATTAATTAGGATATGTACTACTTTTGATATATTGTTTAAATTTGTGTTTAAATGTGCTGAGTTTATCTGAGAGTATACAAATGTCTGGACATTTGGAAATAGCGTTATAGGATCTACACAGTCTTCTGAGTGGTGCGTAATAATCCAGGTTGGTTCTAGCAAATTTGACATGAAACGGTATAAAATTGTTTTTTTTTTTCCGTGTGATCTTGTAGAAATATTTATAGAGATTTTGCTTAATAGTTTATTATTAACAATAGCACCAGTCAGAAGCTTGTGTAGAAAAATTAGTTCAAAATATTTACGACGCTCAAACAGACAATTGAGATGGTAATATTTTAGCCTGTTGACATAATGAGGTAGTTTACTAAGCAATACATGCTTGTTGGACAGGTGTCAAAGGAATCGCTTTTGGACTGTTTCGATACTGTTCGAATATATTATGTAGGACTGCTTGTAGGACAGTTGTCAAAGGAAACGCCTTTGGACTGTTTCGATACGGTTCGAATATATGTAGGACTGCTTGTAGGACAGGTGCCAAAGGAAACGCTTTTGGACTATTTCGATACGGTTCGATTATATGTAGGACTGCTTGTAGGACAGGTGCCAAAGGAATCGCTTTTGGACTGTTTCGATACGGTTCGAGTATATGGCATAATGTGGATTCCAAACAGGGCTGCAGTACTCAAGCTTGCTGTGTACGAATGCGTTGTAGAGATTGAAGTGTGCGGATTCTAAAAAGAAGTGCAATTTTTTTTGATAATAATTTGATAAAGCCTAGCATTTTCTACCAATGAGATACAACGTGATCGATGTGTTTGTGTTTGTGTTCTGATGTTGCATTTGTACCTTGGAGTTTAGAATAATTTCGAGATCTCGAATCTCCTGATCCTGAGATAATTGATTAAATATATAGGTACTCAAGTCACATGATGTCCTTGTTGTCATTTCGGCTAGCAGAGACAGCGACAGCCTGTCCACAGGAGGGCTCTTAATTTTGATTAGCGTTCCAGTATTTGGGCATAAGTTGCTTGATTTGATGTCTATGTAGCCTCTAGTCTCACACTCTTAATATATCGTTATCACAATAATACCTACAAATGTACCTGTGAGTGTAATCGTGTAGAAAAGTAATTAAGTAAAATGTTGGCTGTTTTTGTAATCGGAATATAAATAATTAAGTCCACGTTCTACCTAAATGGTTACTCAATCACGCCGTTTGTGGTTTTCAACACGAAACGTTCAGTTTATCACGTGTCAAGTGAATTGCTATAAGCTTAGGTGTATATATTACAATGATTGAAGATAGACTTAGTATTAATTAGGTACTAAATATACCTAGTGACAGAAATTAATGAGCCGTAATTAGACGCCTGTGATGTTTCACGCATAACTATTTACGACTAGATATTGGCGGCGACATGGCGCACGTAAAAGGGAATCTCACGGGAACCGTTCATTTTGTCGCAAATAAAAGTAGCCTAAGCTCTTTCGGCGGTCTAATCTGTATATCTGACAAATTTCATCAAAATCGTTTCAGTAGTTTCGGAGCCTATTCAATGCTAACAAACAAACAAATCTGTCCTCTTTACAATATTAGTTAATTTTTACGATTACAGTTTTATTCTTTGATACTGGAACTAGATACATACTGTAATTTAGGCGCGCAAATCACAGTATGTATACACTATCCAGTATCCAGATTGTGTGTTTGTTTCGTATGTTGTGTATACTTAATACCTATATTGTAACTATTTATAAAAACAAATATTATATCCATCCTTAAGTAACCAATATTGCTAACAAGTGTCAGAGGGATTAAGAACCTTAAACCATTACCGAAATTAGCCCGAATTATACCGGAATAGCATTACTGACATTTGTCTAGAAAAAAAACGTGAGCTTCATGAAATAAATTATTCTTCATTCTTATAAAGGGAGCTAAGAAGCAGTTTAGTAATTGGTTAAGGGATACGTAGGATTTACCGCAAAGTTGGGATTCAAGTGTGAAGAATCCATTAACCCCATGTAAAATGCCTCAAAGGGATCCTTCTAAATCTCAGGGCGTTAATTCATTTTCATGGGGTGAGCCAGCATAATGCCTTGCCTACACGATTCGCCATGCAGAATCCGAAAATTACGGAGATACCGTCACGCTGCTCAAACATACTCTTCAATTGTTTTTTATTTTTTATTTTATTTGTTCGGAAAACTTACAGCTACTTTTACAATTCAAATTAACTAGTAACTAACTACAAGCCATTTATAAGTTTTCACAAATAGCAAAAAAGAGAGTGCACATAAAGGCATAAGTAATCAGTGAAACATAAGTAATATATAGTAAAAAAAGAGTGTACATAAAAGCATAAGTAAAAACATGAAAGCAAAACAAGCTCAAGACCCAAATGTACAGGAAACAGATACTTAATCTAGGCATTAGGCGTATTAATTAGTGTAAAGGTCTTTTAAGAATTGCAGCATTATAGCTATACATGGTTTTAGTAAATTATAAGTAATGCAACAATAACAAACTCTACTATAATATAATAACTTATTAATTATTATCGCTAAGCAAATCTAAACTACAGCTAGCTAATCGACATTAAAAAAGGACTTAGTAACCAACTGTCTAATCGCATGAGGCTCGGCGGTGAAAATATCAAAATATGGGTTTACTCTAGAAAATTCATTTAGTTGAGAACTCGCTCTAAATATAAATGAATTACGGCGGTAATACGTTTTAAAAGTGGGGATATTGATTGGAACAAAACTTCTAAAATACTTAGTGGGGATACAAAAGTTTATTTTTTCGAGCTAGTATGAGCTGTCAATGTTATGATTGATTATTTTAATTAAATAAGATATATCAGTTATATTTCTCCGTACTGTCAATGGTAAAAAGTGAAATTGCTTACATGTATGTAGGTATCGTAAAAAACGTTTTTGGATAGATTCAATCCTATTTCTATATAAATCATATTTAGGGTTCCATACCTCTGAGCAGTTTTCGAGTATACTACGCACATGAGCACAGTATAAGACTTTAATTACTTTAATTGTGGTAAAATTTTTACTCATCCTAATGACGAATCCGAGCGCTTTAGAAGCTTTATTAACAATGTGATCAATATGTTTGTCAAAAATTAATTTTGAGTCCATAATAACACCTAGGTCTTTCATATAATTAGTAGTCTCCAACACTTTATTACTAATGCTGTATGGGAATTTTAGTAAATTGATGTTACGAGAGAAAGTCATCGTAAAACACTTGGAGACATTTAGGTCTAGTTTATTAACGTTGCAGTAATGATTAAATCTAATCAAGTCTCCCTGTAGCAAATGACAATCATTAACAGAGGAAAGCTTTTTGAAAATTTTGGTGTCGTCCGCATATACTAAAAATTTACAATATTTAAAACATGATGCAATATCATTCAGAAAAATCGCAAATAAAAGGGGTCCTAGGATCGAACCCTGGTGCACTCCCGATGGTATATAAATCTATTTAGAGATATATCCATTTATAGCTACAGCTTGAGAGCGATAGGTTATATATGAAGAGAACCACCTGAATAGGTTTCCGCGTATACCAGCGAAGTACAGCTTCTGAAGCAGGATAGAGTGGTCGATACGATCAAATGCCTTACTAAAGTCAGTAAAGATCATATCGACCTGCTCACCCGAGTCCATGCAGGAGGAGATATAATCATTCGCTATAATAAGGTTGGAGACCGTCGAGCGTCCTTTCATAAAGCCATGCTGCTCGGGTATAAACCAGCTACGCAATGTAGAACATAACTGTCGATGTACGATGCCCTCGAAAATTTTAGCAAATATACAGAGCTTGGAGATGGGTCTGTAGTTCTTTATTTCAATTTTATTTCCGCCCTTGTGTACCGGTGTTATGAAAGCGGCCTTCTAGATATTAGGTACATACCCCTCGTTTAGTGATCGCGTGAAGATCATACAAAGAGGATAGACTAGACTCTTAGCACATTTAACAATTAGTATGGGATGCAAATTATCCGGGCCAGCTCCTTTACTAATATTAACCGATTTAAGTGCATTAAAAATCTCAAACGAATCAATATCAATATTTCTTATGTCATGATTACTCATATCAACGGTCTGATAATAGGAGGTGCAGTGGTTAGAGTTCGACTGTTGAAAATTAGCCTCAAAGAAGGTGTTAAATAAGTTGCACACCTCCTTACCATTAGTTGCCAATATCTCATTATATGTCATAGTGGAGGGAAAAACATTACAAGCTTTTTTATTATCTTTAATATATGTCCAAAATGATCTAGGGTTGTTTACTATGTTCAATTCAGTTTTATTAATGTAGGATTCATAGCATTGACGTTCTTAAGTTTTAACTCTGTTTCTTAGTAGTGAGAAAGTATTATAATCGTTAAGATTTCCATATAATTTGTATTTGCGATGATGTTTAAATTTTTCTTTTAGCAACTTTTTTAGAGATGTGTCAAACCAGGGAGGGAAAGTTTTGGACGAAGACACGAGCTTATGGGGAATGTGGGTGTTACGTAGATCATAATTATTATTATAAAAATGTTTAACTGCTTCTTCTACCGCGTTATTATTTAAAATGTTATTCCAATTAATTGTATCGAGAGCTGCACATAAAGCATCATAATCACCCGAATTATAATAATACTTTATTCTCTCCTTGACTTCCATTGTTCTTTGTACAGTTAAATTAATATCGATGCTCAATGACCTATGATGAGGAAGATCGTCCGGTACTAAAGGCTCGTCACAAGGGGTAACATCAATCTCGATATTGGAGAATACTAAATCTAACAGCCTATTTTTAAAATTACGTACGTGACTACACTGAGATAAATTACATTGTGCTAGGGTATCTATAAATTCTATTTGTGTTCGGTTAAGGGAAAACCCTGTATGCACTGAGTGATCACCATACACATTCCAATCGATGAAGGGTAAATTAAAATCACCTATGATAATAAATTTCTCATCAGGGCATGCATTGACTACGTCGAACAATTTATTTGAAAAATTATCCAATTGAGTGTTGGAATTATTTCCCTCATTTTTCTTACAGAGGTAGAAGTGTACAAATGTGAGTATAAGTAGTTAACCTACTGCAAATAGATTTATGCGTGATGGTCACCCAGAAGGTCCTCAGCAGACGAGCGCCAGTCCACACGCTCCGCAGCAGCAAGGTTCCGGTGGACCGCCACTAGACTGACTAGTCACACTATAGTCCCTATCACGCCGAAAAACTAAGTACCTATCGTCAAACAACTCTTCGTCATGAATTCCTTCTAGCAACCACGTCTCAGAGATTAATATTGCGTCATAGTTGTTAAGGTAAACATTTCTCTTAAAAATACATATTTTAGTTCGAAGCCCCCTTGCATTTTAGTAAGATATATTAAGTTTGGAATCCATTTTTAATCGAGAACAATATAATAATTATTATCAATAATACAGAGACATTACTTAAAATTTAATTATTACTGACTAGCTTTTGCTAGTCAGTTATAATATTGAAGTATCAGCTTTTTTTAGTGAAAGAGTAAATTTTTATATTATAATTATATTATATTATATTATATTATGAAAAATATGAGATGTAAAATCTACTGAACGAATGACCTCGTTACGTTTTCGTGCGCACCCTATTCTGCGCACCTGTCACTTTTTTTCACATGGCGCCGATTTTTGAACTCAAATCGATCGCTAAAGTTTTTGTCCCTTCTGAGGGACGTGTTTTACTTTTTAGAGTAAACTCCAGTCGTGCGTCGGAGCTGACACACACTTTTTTTTAATAAAAGAGTAGTAAGTAAGTAAGAAATCAGTTTTTTTTGTGAAAGAGTAACTAACATCCATTTATACTCACAAACTTTCACATTTATAATAGACAAGCTTTTGCCCGCGGCTTCGTTCGCGTGGAATAGTGTTCTTGGAGAAAAACTTCTTCAGCAAATAACTTGAGAGGCTGGTAGCGCTGCGCATTGTACTATGTCCCTGCATTTTAAATATGTAATATCTTCGAAAATATTTATTTAAATTACATGCTCTGAAGGGCCATATTGATCTATATTAAATGCACAAGGTATTTAAGGTACTTAATTGGATAAGAATTAATGCTGTATTGCTTAAAATAGCTTCGTAAATAAACCATTATTTCTCGTAAAAAGTAAAGGATAAAAAATGCTTATAAATGGTTATCTCTAAGAGATAGACATATATCATTGTAGATTTTTTTGTAGACCTTTTTAAGGTGTACAATACTGTAGTACATTTATTTACATTAATTTGATCTATTTCGTAGGGTTCAGCCAGCGTTTGCAATGTAAGCGCAAAAAATGTGTTTATTTACGACATTAGAAACCTCTAATATTATCAGTGTTTCTCTACTATATTATGCATGTTATATGCATATAAACCTTTCTCTTAATCACTCTATCTATTAAAAAAACCCGCAGAAAAATTCTTTGCGCAGTTTAAAAGATCAAAGCATAGATAATGACAGACAGAAAAAGCTACTTTGTTTTATACAATATAGTGATGATATAGCTATTATCTCCCATAGTTATGCAGGACGGAACGTGTAAATGAAACTTTACACTTGATAACCGACCCGAGTATCAACTTACGTAATGCTTTTCGGTATATCAGTAGCGTGTTAATCCTTTGATGTTGCCGTACTTTGAGGAACAGTGAGCTTACAAAATGGTTTTGTGACTAATTAACATGACTTTGACAAGACAAATGCCTGTAATAACCTTTGGACTCTTGACTATTGACATGGTATTTGTGAATCGATGACGAACGGTCTGATAGGCCGCACCAATATTTGGTCCATAGCATAGAAATTTAGATGTATAGCTTACCGCAGAGTTTAGTAAGCATTTAATCATATATTAGAGTACAAAATAAAACAAACTGAGGCACCCTAAATATATTTTTTATTTAGGAACACACATTCACAATATATGTAGTCTCTGAACAAAATAAATAGCAATTAAAAACTTATTATAACAAAAATACTTATTTTCTTATACCATATAAATACCTACTGTTCTATTCAACACAGAACAATAATACGTTAATCACAATCAACGTTCCACAAAACTGACAATGGTCAAACATTGTTATTTTTCACTGGCAGTAAGATAATTGTTGTCTACCCATACTCTTGTCTTCGCTCTGACTCTCGAAACGCACCAAACCGTGATGGTGCGTTTCGAGTTCCACATCTAAAAAAAGATCTTTCTTCGGTTCGTGAGATAAGATCACTTTGTTCAGGAATCAATCTCCGGCTTTCGATCCGCTTGAGTCTTCTTGTGTAAGCCATTTTTCAATCTGGCGATCGCGTTTTGGGTTTCTGAGTCACAAAAACGGTTTGCTAGTGTTTGGTGCAACATTACTGCTTCCCAACAACCTTAGCTCGTTTTTTTGAGGTTCAGGTCACCTCATTGTATGTAATAACAGTAAAATCGAAAAAAATAAAATAGAAAAAGACAACAAAGCAAAATCACTTTAAAAGTTACGTAAGCGGCGTGGCCGCTCGTGCCTTTTTAATCGATGTAACTTACCAATTTTTGCACGTCAAATGTAACGATCTCCTCTCCGCAGTGTGGATGCACCTAAACTCGAAGCTCACTCGAACTCAGTCGTGTAAACACAAAAAACCTGGAGTGCGGCCTTCCGCACAGCAATCGGCCTGTGAGACCGTTTGTCTCGTTTGAGTAACATGTTAGAGTTAAAGATTACCGAGTAACGACTCGTCAATTTAAACCTACACTAATAATATAATAAAGAGGAAATATTTGATTTCTAAGGATTGCATTGAATAGACTCCGGAACTACTATACTACACTATCGAATTTCATCAAAATCAGTAGACTGATTTGATGAAATTCGACACGGATATAGAGTAGACCACGGGTAAGGACATAAGATACTTTTTGTCGGGGCAAAATGTTGTGATCCCACGAGATTTCCTTTTGAGCGGGCAACATCTATTAGTTCATTACATGTAAAATTGGTGTTCTGTAAAGGAGGAACATAATGTCGATTATTTTAAAACGTAATATATTTATTTAATCAAAATATATACCATTGCTATTATATATACCACTTTTGCCATCTCATAGGTAGTTCAATGATTCCTTTACTAAAAAACCATTCGAACAGGAATCAATAAAACATTTGAAGGCGCTTTGGACTGCCCCATCGGAGTTGAATTTTTCCCTTGAAAGAAGTTATCCAAATTTCGAAAAAAAAGATTATTCTTTTGGAGCAAGGTCCGGGGAGTACGGTGGATGTCTTAGACATTCCAATTGAAGCTCCTCTAATTTGGTAGCCGTCTGTTGTGCAGGGTGTGGTCTAGCGTTGTCCTGAAGCAGCAGTGGCCTAGAGCGAATGACTAACCTCGGTTGTTTAGCAGCTAGCTTTTCCATCATGATTTGCAGTTATTGGCATCTGCCGTAATCTGGCCAGATTTAAGAAATCTGTAGTGAACGACCCCGGCACTAGTCCACCAAACACTCACAAATAATTTTTTTTGAGTCAATTTTCGCTCGGTGCAGGCTTTGCCTGGTTCGCCAGGCTTCAGCCATTACGATGAGAGTTTTCGATTATCGTACAGAATCCACTTATTATCACAGGTAATGATTCGATTTAAAATCCCTTCATTATTGTGCCGGTTGAGTAATGTAACGCAGCAGTCGACGCGCGTTTGTCGGTTTTCTGCACTCAATTCATGAGGTACCCACTTTTCAAGCTTTTTCACCTTCCCAATTTGCTTCAAGTGGATTAAAACAGTTTTATCACTAACACCGCAGCCTGCAGCTAACTTGGAGGTGGTTTGCGATGGATCCGCTTCCACAATAGCATTTAATCCTTCATTATCAGCTTTGGTCTCCGGCCGTCCACGGGGCTTGTTCTGCAGGTCGAAATTTCCACAACGAAAACGTTGGAATCAAAAACGCACTGCATTTTCTTTTGCGACACCGCCGCCATACACATCATTAATCCTTCGAGCCGTTTCTGCAGCACTGGTTTAACGGTGGAACTCGTACTCGAAAATAATACGATATTTCAAATTTTCCATTTTGTAAACAGAGTGACGCAAAGAAAAAACCAAAAGAGGAAAAAACAAATGAATTACGATTTTCGAAACACAAATATTCATGAGTAAATAGCGGTATAAAATTGAAATTGGAATTCCAAACCAAAGAACATTTATTTGAGATCAAAGTGGCCAGTAGGATCAAACGCCAATTTTATATGTAAGGACCTAATATATTATAATAATATTTTTTCAAAAGGAAATAATGAAATGTTTTTAAAAATTCAACAACACTGTAGTCTGTATAGTCACAAAACGAGACTTAACTATCAATGAGCACTTACCGAGGACTGATAATTATTGATCACATATTGTGTAATGGTACCTATAGCTACGGTCTAATTAATTTACTACTGTTATCTTATGCTAAGACTATAATATGATCCGGCATACGGCGGGCCCGGGAAAGTTCAGAGCGCTGAAAATAGAACTCTGCGTTAGTTGTACTAGGGAAGAAAATCGAAGTGTCGAGTGTCGAGCATCGAACATTTTATATGACATTGACATGTGACTCGACATACTTTGTGTGTTCGATTTTCAGCTCTATTGCATTAGCGCAGAGTTCTATTTTCAGTGCTCGGAATATGTATTCAGTCTTAACAGTGGTATTTGCATTGACCATGTAGTCAACTGTGAACGACACGGCTGTGAATATTAATCTGAGATTAAGGCCTGAGGGCTGTGTCCTTAATCTTTGAAGCATTACTTTCAATAGCAATTAAAACATTATCATAGATTAAAAACTATTATACTAATAAAATAAAAGGGAAAGATTTATTTATTTGTTTGTTGCATTGAATAGGCTCTGAATCTACTGGACCAATATTGATGAAATTTGGGACCAGGGGAAAGGACATAGGTTACTTTTTATTGTGGCAAAATGTACGGGTCCTGCGGGATTTCGTTTTGCGCGCACAAAGTCGCGGACAACATCTAGTAATAATATAGTTTTTTAAAAAAGGAAATATATATATAATAGTAGGTTTTTAGATGAGAACAATATATTACCTCCAGTACAGTCTGGTTTTCGCAGTCGACATAGCACGACTACTGCGCTAATTGATGTCGTGGACAATATTATTTCGGCTCAAGACGCAGGCGAAGCTACTATTTTGGTGTTGCTAGATTTTTCGCGAGCTTTCGACACTATCAGTATCCCCTTGCTTTTAGCTAAATTAAAATTCTACGGATTTAACGACGACGCTATCGCTTGGTTCTCAGACTATCTAAGCAACCGGTTTCAAGTAGTCGAACTAAAAATTGATAACGGCACATCAACACGCTCTGATCCATTAAGAGCAGATAGGGGGGTACCTCAGGGATCGGTGGTGGGCCCTCGCCTCTTTTCACTCTACTGTGCAGACATCATTAATTACATCAAACATTGTAAATACCACATATATTGTGATGACATCCAGATATACATATCTTTTAAGTCATGTGATGTAAATAAGGCAGTAAAAAAGCTAAACGAGGACCTAGCGCGTATTTCTGAGTGGTCTAATGCGAACGCTTTAGTACTTAATCCTAGCAAATCTCAGTACATGATACTAGGTACGAAATATCAGATACAAAAAATCGTTCTTGCACAACCGCTAATATGTGTTCACAATGATGATATTCCAAGGGTCACTGAAGCGCGCAACTTAGGAGTTATAATGGACGGAGGGCTTAAATTTGAGAAACATGTCGTTAGAACGGTCAGTCGTTGCTTTTACAGGTTGAAAGTACTATATAAGATAAGAAAGTTCATAGCGGAACCGTTGCGTCGAACCCTCTGCGAGTCGCTGGTGCTTTCAAATTTAAATTATGCAGACGCAGTGATAGGTCCCTGTTTACTCGCACGGTCTAAGAGTCTTATCCAAAAGGTACAGAATGCGTGCAGTAGGTATTGCTGTGACATCCCTCCGCGTGCTCACGTGACGCCTTATATAAACAACTTACGGTGGCTCAAAATGGATGGTCGCAGACAATTACACTTTGCCACTATTTTATTTGGAGTAGTAAAATTCAAAACACCGGCCTACCTATATGATAAATTACAGTGGGCGTGCGATAAACAGCTGTCAATGACCACTAGGGGATCGGACTATCTAATAATTACTCCCCTACACCGCACTTCTATGTTCCGAGGTAGCTTCAGATACCTAGCAAGCAAAGTCTGGAACAACCTTCTGCCGCCGCAATTTCGAGCTCTAAAAACAATAAATAATTTTAAATTAAAACTTAAATCTCTACTACTGAAAGAACAAATTGCAATGATGTAATAAAATATATATATATATGTATATATATGTATGTATATATATATATGTATATGTATATATATATATATATATATATATATATATATATATATATATGTATGTATATATATATATATATATATATATATATATATATATATATATATATATATATATATATATATATATATATATATATATATATATATATATATGTGTATGTATATATATATATATATATATATATATATATATATATATATATATATATATATATATATATATGTATATGTATATATATATATATGTATGTATGTATGTATGTATATATGTATATATTTGTATATCCTACTTATATAATATTCTATTTATATAATGCTTTACTAATTGATTTAATTGCTATACTATTAATTATTATTATTTAATGAATTAATTTTTTATTACGCTAATTATGACATCACATATACTACTTACCGTTCGGGTTGTAAGCTGAGTCATGGCGGTTTACAGGTGGACCGTAGTCGCCTTCAAGGTCAGGTACCAATTTTTCAGTAAAATGGTTGAGCTATCAGTTGTACTGCCCACATCATATCTCTTATTACAACACTTTGTTCTATTTTATTTCGTAGCAATTACCTAAATGTATAAATATCTATTTTTATCTTAAGTATATTAATTATGTATAATACTGAATTACCTAAGTATGTTTAAAAATATAACATAAGATCAACATTAAACCTACCTTTCTATACTTGTATTGCGCTAGTATGTAAATAAGTTTATACTTATTTAGCAAATAAGTATTTAATAGATCTTGTTATTTATAATATTATTTATCTCGTGATAGTTGCTATGGACAGGCCTGTGGCTACTGGCTAGCGTTGCGCGCGTCTGCCCCTTGCAACATAGCTGTAGTCACTATGGGAAATGTGTGCGGGGCGTGCGGAGGGCGCGGGTGGCGTGATCGCTGCATTGTCCATAGCAGTGAGACACACTATTAATATACATATATATATATATATATATATATATATATATATATATATATATATATATATATATATATATATATATATATATATATATATAGCATCCCATAATATAATTTATCTTTCGCTCGTTTATGTATTTATGTAACTTTCTAATGCGGTTGCTGAGTGTAAATCTGTACTTCAAATGGCAAAGCTAATGGAATCACATAATACCAGGCACTGTGGTGTTCACACCGCGGTGATACGCCTGAGTGATGTCCATTTCGGCAATAGGACATTTCACATTACGCTGCCTACCTTCCTATCCGCACGCATCTTGGCGTGCGTTAAATTTTAGCAGGTACCTACTCATTAAACAAAAAACAAAGCAAAATACTATTATATAATACTTATTTCTGTTTTTGTTATTGCGTTTCATGTTATTGTGTCTTATAGCGTAAATCTATGTATGTAATGTTATGTCTTATTTTGTCGAATAAATGTTTTATTATTATTATTATTATTATATAATATTAGGTCTTTACCTATAAAATTGCCGTTCTGCAGTACTGGCCATTTCAAATCAAAATAATTTTTGTTTGGCTAAGGATTCTAATTTCAAATTAATTTTATTTTCAAAACATGGAATTCTTTTTCCAAAAGTAGTCATTTGTTTATAGTGTTACATTTTTATCGCATTTCAATCTTTTTCGTCATCATGGATACGTTAAAAATTCGAGTAATTATGGAATATGAGTACCGTCGTGGCAGCAACGCGGCACAAGCGGCACGCAACATCAACGACGTTTACGGAGCTAACACTACAAAACAACGCACCACCTGTTATTGGTTTGCTCGCTTCCGTTCTGGAAATTTCGAGCTGAAAAATGAACCTCGCGCTCGTCCGAAGACTTTGGTCGACAATGACGAATTAAAGGCGATTGTGGAAGCTGATGATACACAATCTACGGCTGAATTAGCAGCAGCTTTCGACGTTACGAGTAGCGTCAAAACCATATTGGTCCATTTGCGTCAAATTGGCAAGGTAAAAAAGCTTGACAAATGGGTGCCCCACGAACTCAATGATCGCCAGCGCGAAGTGCCTTGCACTGCTCAACAGACACAAATGAAGGAATTTTGAACCGCACCTGTTGTTGTGTGTTGTTACCTGCGATGAAAAATGGATTCTGTTTGATAACCGCAAGCGCTCATCAAGTTGGTTGGATCCTGGTTTAGCACCTAAACAATGCCCTAAACGAAAACTTACCCCTAGAAAAGTGATGGTCAATGTTTGGTGGTCTAGCGCCGGTGTGATTCATCACAGTTTCTTACCAAACGGGGTGAGCATTACTGCAGATGTGTACTGTGAAGAACTGAATACAATGATGGAGAAGCTGGCACATCTCCAACCAGCATTGTTCAATTGCTCGTCTCCGCTGCTCTTGCACGACAACGCGCGACCTCATACTGCACAGCAGACGGTCTCCAAGTTGCAAGAACTGGGGTTGGAAGCTCTTCGTCATCCGCCCTACTCACCAGACCTTGCACCTACAGACTACTACTTTTTCCAGAATTTGGATAACTTCTTGGCGGGAAAAAAAATCAATACACGAGAGGCACAATTGGTTTGTTGGCAGAACAATTTGTTGCCTCCCGTCCAGCTGATTTCTTTAAGAAGAGCATCAATAAACTGCCACTGCGTTGGCAAAGATGCATTGATTGCATGGGTGATTACTTCGATTAATACAAATAAAAAATACATGAAAAAAATTAGTTTAAAGTTTTTCATACAAAACGGCAACTTCATAGGTAAAGACCTAATATCTGTTACTTTGATATTATATCTTATCTTATCTTATACTTTAAACGAGCAATTCTTGTATATTTATATGTTTCTGTGATCTCGGAAACGGCTCGAACGATTTCACTGAAATTTGGTATACGGGGGTTTTCGGGGGTAAACAATCGATCTAGATCAGTCTCATGTTGGGGAAAACGCGTGTTTTAGAGTTTTCATGCGTTTTTCTGTCCACGCAGTATATGGTCACTAATTTCGTCTTGCCGGCCAATGTCCGTCTGGTCCAGCGGGTTAAGACGCGGACGGCAAGAAACGAGTATTACGGGTCCGAATCCCGCTCTGTGACTTACTATTGTTTTTTTTATATGTTCAAGTTTATATATCATTTTTTAATTTTTATTGTATTTATACAAGTTAAAAAAATGTAGTTAATGTTTGAGATAACAATATATATTTCTCATAAAAATGTTTAACATTTACCTATACTGATTACGTGAATAAGATTTATGCTATCGAGTTTCACCATATTACAATAAATAGTAATAACCGAGCAAAGCTCGGTCGCCCAGGTACTAATTTTAAAAAGACACAATTAAAAATATTTAAACTGACGTGCATTTATATTTAGCTGTGGCCTGTGACTAAAAGCCACAAGTGTAAAAGCCACAAGTGTAAGAAGGTGGTATAT
Source organism: Phengaris arion (assembly GCA_963565745.1). Classification (NCBI taxonomy): domain Eukaryota; kingdom Metazoa; phylum Arthropoda; class Insecta; order Lepidoptera; family Lycaenidae; genus Phengaris; species Phengaris arion. The sequence goes on along the minus strand of OY751445.1, from coordinate 12,168,228 downwards.
AGTGAAATTTGGGTGCGTAAATAGACACAGTTATTTAAATATCTAGTGTAACGTACGCCGTAGGTACTTTAAACTAAATTATACCGAAGCTGTTAAATAGTTGAAATTAAATTATCTAAGCTCTTGAACTTAGAAAACGTGTGCGACGTCGGTACATGATATACATAATTTAGCGAATAGCGATCTTAACATTATTAAACTAAAAATAAAATAAAATTTATATAGTTAATACCAAACTGAAAATTTTAATTTGTGGCGATTACGTCCGACATTAAAAAGCAATATTTAAAGTGATATAGAAATACGATTTTTATTATTTCTAGATTTGAATCAACACAATGGAAAATCCAATTTAGATGGTCGTTGTAAGTTTATCAGATTTTACTAAAACAAAACCATTAAAAGGTGATCAATCACTGCCACTCGATTATTAACTTAACAACTTTTGATAATAGGCCCTTTGACAATAGTCGCCAAGGCCCAAGAGTTGAAAAAAATTAGTGACGTGAAAAGTTTATTGTCACTGAAATTATTGTAAATATATGTCATTTTAAATATTATGTGCGTGCATACAATATTAATGAAACGTTTTCTCCTTGGTGTGGCTTTTCATTATACGTTTAATTAGTAACACAATAACACAAAATAGCGTGTGAACGCGTTTATCATCTTAATCTCTGAGTATGTGGTTTTATATAACTTGTTGATGTCCATATTATAGGAACAGCTGTAATGGTTTCCCAGAAATTGTGTATATGAAAACGCAATTTTAAATAAATGCAGTAACATGGTAAAGTAATTAATTTTAACATAGTTCCTCGAAATTTTAGCTATACCTAGCTAATGATTAAAAAATATGTTTGAGCTACTTGAATTATTATAACTATTGTAAATGCAGTTTACGTTTACACCATTTTTTAAAGCTTTGAGCTAAAATTTAACCTTGGTCCCTATTAATTCTACAGTAATATTCTATCTATTTATAATTATAACTAATTAATCTATTATATTACGCATTTGCCCGCTTCGACCGCAAAACATCATTCATTCCCTATTTTACTCTCTTAGGCATTGAGTATTAGAAAACGCTGAAATACTTGACTCATATTTTCGTACTCAATTAATACATAATTTCATGCAAATATGTCCAAGGAATAAAATGTTTCATACAAACTTTTATGCCCTATTCACCCCCTTGGGGATTGAATTTCTAAAAATCCTTCCTTAGTGGATGCTTTCGTCAAATGAGAGATACGTGTGCAATATTTCAAATTTTAACCCCTTGGGGGTTGAATTTTGAAAAATCCTTCCTTAGTGGATGCCTTCGTCATATAAGAAATATGTGTGCGAAATTTAAAATTTCTAGATGAAGATTTTGGCCTCTGCGTTTATTTAAAACTTTCATCCCATATTCTGCCCTCTTAAGGGCTGAATTTTAAAAGACGTTGAAATACGTAAATCATATTTTTTTGTACTTAATTTATACGAAATATCATGCAAATATGTTCAAGGTATAAATAGATTCATACAAAATTTTATCCCCTATTTTACCCGCTTGGGGATTGAATTTTGAAAAATTCTTCCTTAGTGAACGTAGGCAACGTCATATGAGAAATACGTGTGCAAAATTTTTTCAAAATTTCAAATTTCTAGCCTTAATGGTTTGGCCTGTGCGTTGAGACATCGGTCAATCTGCTATACCTTTTAATATATAATATTATATAGATAGATAAAAGGAGATGTCTGACTGACTGACGCATAGACGCTGGCACAGCCGTAACCGCTAATAGAATAGAATCGTGAAATTTGGACATGAAATATTAACCCCCATGTAATATTAACAACTGAACGGATGGCGTAGAACTTTCGCACGCGGATAGTTATTCGGTATGACGTAGAATTCCGTTAAAAAATGATTTTTTGAAATACATACCCCACGGGGTGCAATGGGGATGCACACGGACGAAGTCACACGCAAATACTAGTATTTATATATAAAAAAAAAAAAGCTGCTGCTCAGAATACAAACTATAAACTGTTCCGAACTTTAGTGTGCGTTTGATTACACTTTGTTTGCGAACTATCTTCGTGGCATAGAAATAATAGAGCTCGGGTCTCACGTATGCAATTTGTAGAACAGAGGACGCAGGGATTAGTCCGGCAGTCTATTTGCACCGACGAGACTCCTATAATTAGGTCTATTACACGGCACATACCGAGTGAGAGCTAACAGTAATATCGAGCACTAGCTTTTATAATACAATATCACCAGTATATATTCCTATCCAGTATTTTATATGTGAGAAAACTGTACTTTTTCGGGATAAAAAGTAGCCTGTATGGTAACCTACATATAAACTACTACCATATTAAATGTCATCAAAATACGTTTAGTAATTTTTGCGTGAAAGAGTAACAAACATCCATCCATCTATCCGTCCATACATCCATCCTCAGAAACTATAACGTTTATGATTTTACTAGTTTTTCCCGCAGCTCCGCCCGCGTAAATATAGTATCGGGTATCCTACGGGAATACAGTACGTTTTCGGGATAAAAGTAATTTATGTTTTAATCCAGAGCCTAAACTACTACCATACCAAATTTCATCGACATGGAGATCCGTTCAGTAGTTTTTGCGTGAAAGAGTAACAAACATCCATCCATCCATCTATCCATACATCCATCCAAACTTTCACATTTTCAATAGTAGTAGGTTTTCATTGTGCTTCATAATTAGAACAGATTGTACAGAGCAGTCTGATTTATCTATTAGCACACGTAAAGTTCGAAACGCGCATCGAACTGCGTTTCAAATCGTGAAGGGATTTATGCGGTTTGGATTACCAGCGTCTTACATAATAAGCGTTCAAACTGTGAAAAATGCACTATCATCGACATGCCATTGGACTGTCAGGCCCGCGCATTTACACGCTCGGTTCGGACCACGGGTTGGAATGAAGCGTGTGTCCGAACTGTACGTGTGAATTGATAAGGCATAAGGTAAATGTGAACCTTTACTTCAACGTTTATCAAAAATTATAAGCTGACACTAAATAGCTTTCAAATTAAAAATCTTGCAATTCAAAATTTAAAATTAAAAATATTGATAAGGACAATTTCTTACTTTTCCGAAACGAAACATCTGGAACTTTGCAACTGCCAAAATTTGGTATAATTGCTGTATTAAATGGTGTATAAAGGCTGTGAATGAACCTCCTAATGGTTTCTATGAAATCTAATGGGATACGATTAAGTGATAGCATCTAATTGTGTTGCGTCCATTACTTTTTATACTTATTTTATAGCATGAGCTACTTCACATTACACGACCAGTGTAGTCAGTAAATCCGTTTATGTACCAACTTCTATCCGCATTACTATGAAACTACATATAGATTTTAATGAATATTGTTATTAGAATGATTGCAAGATTTGTAGGTGTAATTGTAGGTGTATATTTAATAATATAATGATTAAACAGTTTAAATACTAATTAAAATATATCACGTTAACCTAACGTTTATTTAGTAAACTGGTGACGCAAGAAAATCCTTTGTCTACAAAATCAAACTAAGGTGTTATCATTGGATACAGGTTTGATATTAGGTATTACGAGGGCGGCACTGAAAATTTCGGGAATCAAGGAAGTGACAGAACATTACTATTTAAAAATGTATTTATTGCTTTTCGAAGTATTCTCCGCGAAATTTGACACATTTTTCCATACGATGGAACCAATCATTGAAGCAACCATTCCATTCGGAAGTTGGGGTCTCCAAAATGGCCGTTTTGTAGGCGTCCACAGCTTCTTCAGGTGATGAAAATCTCTAACCGCGCAATTTATTATTTATTTTAGGGAAAGTATAGAAATCATTAGGGCTTAGGTCGGGGCTGTACGGCGGATGGTCTAATAATTCTATGATTTCTTGCTCTAAAAACTCTTTTGTTCTGTGCGCGGTGTGAGAACTCGCATTGTCGTGATGGAGGATGATGCGGCGGTTGCAGTTCTCTTTACGGAGTTCAGAAACGACCTGTGGCAAACAAATGTTAGCATACCATTCTGCATTAACCGTTCTTTGTCCCTCAGGAGGAATAGTCGCAACATGGCCGGTTTTGGAGACAAACGTGGCCACCATTTTTTTTGCAACACTCCGTGAACGAACAATTTTTGTTGCCTTTAACTAATTTTTAAACACCCAAACTCGTGACTGGTTTTTTTTTTCGGGTTCGTACGCGTATATCCAGGATTCGTCACCTGATACGATGTTGTATACAGCATTTGAGGATCCTGCGTGGAATCTTTCGAGAGTTTTGACGCACCAAGTAACGCGAGCCGCTTTTTGTTCTTTTTCACAGAGCAAATGCGGTATCCATCGGGAAAACAACTTTTTTACACCTAATTGTTCATGCAAGATTATTTGTATTTGACTCATGCCAATGTCTAAAGTTGCCTGAATTTCGCGGTATGTCACATGTCGATCTTCCTCAATCAGCTTACGCACAACATCAACGTTTTCTTGGATGACTGCAGTTTTTGGACGACCTTGACGAGGATCATCACTGAGCTTGACACGTCCACGTTGAAATTCAGCAAACCAGCGATAAATTGTGGTTTTGGATGGGGCTTCATCACCAAATGCAGAAATCATCCGGTCAACACACTGTTTTTGTGTTAAACCACTTCGAAAGTCATAATAAATCATCGCTCTAGAATTTTCTCGAGTCAATTCCATTTTCTCAACGACTAAACAAGTTTGACAAGACATTGTGACAAGACCGAGAATCTTTTTTTAAATAAATAAACGGTATTCGATTTTTAAAACCAAGGAGTTTTAAATTAAAAAGATTTTAATATGACAGGAACAGTGGAAATATTCCATTCCGATACTTTTAGTGCAGCCTATGTAATACCCTGATAATATCACGGCCTTATAGAATACAGGCATTAAATAACGACTTTGGTCGTTGTTTTTTTGCATGCAATAAGAGTACCGAGGGCCCAAATAGTAAGATTATAAGACCGGTAACGCACTTCAAACTCTTCTAGAGGTAATCGCTTACAATCAGGCAATCCATTTACTTATTTACTCTAGTTTAGTTTGTGCTAGTATGCGGGCCTTACTCTTTGGATTCGTATTTTAAAGAAGGGAGTTAATTGTTTAATAGAAAGTCATTAGATTTATCTTAAAACTACTAGTTAGATACAAATATCTTTATTATAGACACGGGTAAAGTGTAGTTAAAATGTTTTTTTATTTATATTAAAGATAAATGATTATATAAAGAAGATAAAAATATAATGATCCAATTAGAGATAATTTTAAAAATATATTAATGAAAAAAATTAAATTAAATCAATGAACATGTTTCGTTTGAGAATAAAACCAGGGCATGACCCATTTTGTTTTAAAAGAGGTATGTCATATTATAAAGCTTGGTCATTTAAAAAATATTTTTATATAAAATGTAAAATTTGCATCAAATTAAACTAACAGCTTCTGGGAAAGTATTTGCCGGATTATATACTGGACGGATTTTGATGAAATTTGGTCCACGGGGAAAGACATAGGCTACTTTATATTGCGGCAAAATGTATGGTACCCACGGGGTTATGCGCGCACGAAGTCGGGGGCAACATCTAGTCTACAATATTATATGCGAATAGTCAATAGACAGTTTGTTATAATGATAATATGTAACCGATTTGATTGTTTTTTTTTTTACTATTATAGCACATTGTATACCGCACAAATACACGAGTTTTACAATGTTTCAAAAAAATAGAATAGGACCTGTTATGCCGGCTTTGTCCATATCATGATCTACAGACGCCCGCATGTATTCTTCAGCAAATAACAAGCGAACTTCAAAAACAAAACCTCCGCAGACGCGTCATACGGGCCACGTTCCACTTGCAAGGAAAAAATCTTAATTAACTTTATTACTCTTTCCCTCATAAGTTATTCCATTCATAACATCGTAGCGTGACGTAGCTTACGGAATAATGTTTCGGTCTTTTTGATAAACAAAAATGTTATATATTTAATTATTTATGCCATATTATCGCTAGGTATGAAAAAAAAACTTGTTCTTTTTTCTGTGCATGTCGTTTAAATAGGGTTTTAAAAACTTAATTTCATCCAAATGAGACGAAATTATGATTTTTACAGTCATGAAATTCATTAAATCTGGAATTCAGCACCGCCCCTTAATGGGGCATTGAGAAAATAATAATATTATGTCAACAGGTTTTGTATTCAATGGTCAAACGTCTTTATGTTAAAAACTTTGTGGCAGACAGCACCTCATCATCAGAGTCCACCGCTTCTCAAACATCCACTTCATCTGCAGGGACAACTCTTCCTTCTACACATTACTCCACTTTCTCCTCATTTCCTTCGAGTCCGGTCGAGCCGTTTTGGAGGAGACCTGCGGAGAGCCTTTAGTAGGCCTAACGTTTTCCTATTCAAAATATTTTCAAAATCATTAAAATATTCATCGATGACGAATAAATACTTACTTAATATTATAAACGCGAATGTTTTTGTGCATGTATTTTATTTACTCTTACATCTAGATTTACGCGTTATTCGTCGGTTTCTCTATTTTGATGGCGTCATCAGACTGCATTCGCCTCTATTCTCAAAGGGCGCAATTAACTCCCTTGTTATGTTTACGCAATTTAACCGCTATTGTTACGTAATGGGTACAGAAATACAATGAAATATTTTTATATAATATATATTATATAAAAATATAATACCTAGTTTAACACCTAGTTTTAAAGTACAAAATTAAAAGTTTAGTTTTAAAGTATAACATTTAAAGTAAATCAAAATGTCAGTATGAAAAATAGGTAATATACACACACACACATATATATATGTCATATATGTCAGAGCGGTCAAAACTTTGGTTGCTGAATTGAGTCAATAGTACGGAAGTTGAATTGGCGGGAACGCTAGCGCCATGTTGATGGCGCTGTTGGAGACCGGCTGACGAGCTGGCGCGGTCGGTTTGGTGGAGATGGTAATCACGTTTTCCCTCCGAGGAACGATAACGAGACACTTAACTACCAGCCGTCGTAGCGAGAGGTTCGGCTCGGGAACTATCGGTGTTCGTGTTAAAAAGTGAGATTGAAAATAAGTGGAAAATAGTGAAAAAAAGAAATGACATGTACAGAGTACACGTAGCAGAAGTGAAACACCATTCATTACATTACTTACATTACATACTCTCATCGTGCCTGAAGAACAATCATTTAAAAAAATATTTGTTTGACTTCAAAAATTATAAAAGAAAAAGAAATAAAAATATTTCGTCTGACCGAGATTAGAACCCGAGACCAATTGGTCAAAAATCCAAGTGCCAGCGCAGGTAGCGCTACGCGTATTACACGACGAAGGAAAAATCATGAATAAATATGGCGCATAACGGAAAAATGTGACTTGGAAATAAAGATGGCGCGTAACAGAAAAACGTTACAAATTTTTTTTCTCTCATACGTCGATAAAGTAGTTTCACTTCAATAAGTGCAGAGTCGTTATTATTTCAATAGACAGTGAATAGTGATTAAAATATTTTTTGAAACCAACACTACCCACGACACTGTAGTGTGTGTATCACCTCCCTATATATTGTAATGTAAGTGTATTAAATAAGAAGTTAATAAAAGTTACGCCTATATTTGTTTTGATAGCCAGTACCTACTTTAGTATAGTATAAAAAAATACGTGTGGCACTCGGGGACTGCCACGGTAAAGCTATTGCATAGTAAGTCTACACGATACGTCTAGTCGCACGCACACAAACACCGTGCCGAAGTCTACCGAACTGAAACGACGTTAGACGATGCACGGCTTTCAACGCCGTGTAACGTAGTTACATTTTCTCTCCGTAAAATCAATTGTTTCGGCGTTACTCGCGTCATCTATGATTTGTATACGTCGTCCTTTCTAAAACGGCGTTAGCCTTGCTTTAATATTTGGTTCAGAGATAGATTTTACTTCCGTCTTAAATCTTAAAAATAAAACGCCGTGTCGAAGACTGCCGAACTGAAACGACGTTAGACGATGCGGGAGCGTGAGGTTTTTTCGTTACGGAATTTCTGGATTCGGTCCCCGCGCTCAAGGCCCGCGATAGAAGCTATGCAATAGCTTAATATTTAAAGCAATAAATTTCTTTACTCTCTTCGTTGTATACGTTCCAGTTGATAATACCTACCAATTGCACAATCGAATAACGATATAGTGGAGAAGAATTGAAGATCCATGCTAAGAACATATTATTATCCTGTCGTAACAAACCTTCCTTGGTCACAGTTTAATTAAAATATAATAAATCATATTAAGTAGCTTCACTATACTATTGTTTAATATCTATTTGCATTAAAAAAGTAAACAATAATTTTAAAAACTAATCAACTGAAATCTTTACCATTATATTATTATTACGAAAATACCTTTGACGCTTTGCTACGTTTGTATACTTCAACTAGCAATAATGTGTTTTTCATCAAATATTGGTAGGCTAGATATTATTGCCCCAGCTCTGTAATATTGATGATTTCAATAGATTCAAAGGTGCTTTGATCATGCTCTTCGATTTTAATTAGGATTAATAGTTATATTTTAATATTATGCCTTTAAACGGCAAGATATATAATATCTAAGTTATTAGTTAGCGTTGAATGTTGGATTAAATGTAGGTAAAAATTTCCAAAACTGTCCCTAACATATTATTTAATATCAAATAAAGAGTTTTTTACTATAATGATAGTGAAAAATGCAAATTACATGGCTTGTTGGAAGCTAACTTAAACGTTCCATACGTTTAAGTTAGCTTACATTGAATAATTATATTGAAAAAAAATTATAACTCTGTTCTATTGAAACTGCTATATAAAATTTATAGGAAACTAGAAATATATTTTTTTGATCAAATCACAAACTAAAGTGAAAACTGCTAGTTCAGTCTATCTGAGCAGCAAGGTTAATAAAGGAGCAATTTTGCTTCTAGCTTCAACTTTCAAAGCTAGAAAAATAGCTTAGCAAACTTTCAGTTCCATTGATTTTCCAATCAATTACCCTAAGGGAACGTCAATCGCACTACTCAAACATCAGCCCTTTGACTGGTAAATTTCATTTACCCGGCACTTGTGGTCGAATTCCAACTTCTATCGCGAGAATATTAATTAGGGCATTCAGACTGTGTCAGTGGTATCACAAATTACAAATTACAAAAAAAACAAAACGATATAAACGACTATAAACGACTTCCGAATAGAAGCAATAACATTCTTAAAGATGCACAAAAAGACTAAAAGGTACTAAATAATTCTAATTCTCAAAATGAATGTTGAAAAAGTTTTTCCCTTATCAGTGATATCATATTATTAATAACAAATTTTAAGAAAGTTATTCCATGACAACATACAAAATAAGCATTGCAGATATTCTGTAGATCTTGTAAACAATCATCAGTGATAATAATAAAGGGATACCCGGATGGAACGAAGTTATAATATATATATATATATAACAATTTATATTTTATTGTAAGTACCGATCATACTTTTAAATGCATTAATTGAAAATAAAAGCTGTTAATTTGAAATTACAAACAGACACTTCAATTTTGTTTCTCTGTATGGATATAATATATTATATTATACAAAACAAATAGTTGAACTAAGTATATATAGTGCGCGCAGAACTAGCGCCTTAGGTAGGGACAGGGGTTGCTTGCTGCTCGCAGTGTTGCCGCCGTGAAGTCCGGCTCTGTACTGAGTAATAACATCAAGCGCTCGGCTAGCTAGTCACAATATGTAACAGTCATAACAGTCACAATGTGTAATTGCAAAATTCTACATTATTGTCAAGGTGATAAGGTCGTTTTTTGTATCATTATACAAAATATATATATTCTTAATAGTCGTTATAACATTGTGATTTCGAGTGGAAAAAAGTGTCGTGCCAATATAATCCGCCTAGCCTCAATATCGCAACGCGCCATAAGGAACTTCGTTCCAATATTATAATATCTATGGACGCTTTAACACCACGTCACTCTGGTCCCGTGGTAAGTTCTCGAAGAACTTGTGTTACGGGCACCATACCATGGAAATATATTTAATGATTTTATACTATATATAATACATATACCTATTTAATATTTTTATTATATTATACACTTAATACACATCCATGACCCAGGAACACAGAAAACTTTTTGTTCAAATCCCGCTGAAGATTTGAACCCGTAACCTCCGGCTTGAGCGCAGACTAGCTAACCACTGAGCCGCAGAGATCGTAGTCTCAGTAGGCATAAAATATAAATATTGTAATGATGATGATGACGACTAACATAATTTTGGGAATAGCGACTAAATGAGGACTAAATAAAGACTATGACTAAACAAAGATGAAGTACCTAAATCATCCCATACGATGATGATGATTGGAGCGATGATGATGATGATGATTATTATAAATTACATAGTGAATATGATTGCAGTTATTTAAGCAATGCTGAAATATCTAAATATGTATCTTTAAAGACTGAGGAGTTCTGTTCAGTACTTTTGGATCCATTACCTAGCTATATGCATATGCTTGGATCACTTCAGAAACAGTCAACATCACTATATAGGTGTCCCTAGAAATTTCGAAAAGTTCTTCTGATTCCTCATGGATTCCGTTACCAAGTCGGTGACATTTGGTGACAGTACAATAAAACTTTTCAACAGAAAAAAGAATTTATCAAATCGATTTTATGTTACACGGTCACTCCACAGTGAGTTGTCACTGTGGAGTGACCGTGTAATATAAAGACAAAAAAAAGGTACAGACAAATTGAGAAGACGGTTAAAAATCAAGTTAATTGCAAAAGATAACATAAAAAAAAACATACCGGTTGTCTGTAAAGTCGGTTTACTGACGATAGTTGAACGTGACAACGTCAACAACAACAACAACAATAATAATAATAATGAGGTAAAGGCAATGCGAGCTAACACTGGTACTTAGTAACGGTACTTGGTAACGATAACGGGTAACAGGTAACGCATGAGTCATGTTTTTTCGTGCGTGCAGCCGGCTCCATCGATTTATAAGACGTTATCACGTCAAAAATATTATTAAGAAATATTATAACATATATTCTTTCGCATTTGATTAGAAAGAATTGAAAGTATATACAAATCCTAAATCCTAATCTAAAATGTAAACTTTAATTAAAAACCGCTCACGTAAATTATTGTGACACCACGCTCAAAACACGAATGCATGATATCATTCTAAATACCGTATTTATTCATATGAAAAATGCATTCCATTTCATAATATCCAATATTTTGATATAACAGCTGATGCGATTGAAATCACGACCTACTTGATTAACCCAGATGCACACGATGGTGCAATACAGCAGTAACACGGTCTCATACATCACTACACTTTGAATGCTGAGTAATTCCGCAGTATTTTTTCTAACACGTTCCCCTGACATTGCTTTAGTGCTCCCATCAAACAGTAATTACAGCGGTGTGATGCTGCGATTAATCCTCGAATGTAATGTGTACAAGTTTATGACACGGATCATCTATCTTTTAATGTTCGGTGTTTTATTGCAATTAGTTTGAATAATGCGTGTTCGCGTAGCTCGTTTATTATGAATATTACGCTATTTGTATGAAGCTTAGCGCAACCTTTATTTTCTTGTACGTTACGTTACCTAAGTAGGGGAATGTATTACAACCGAAATTTTCCCTGCATTCCATTAAAATGTGAATTTAGAATATTAAACTATATGCTAGACTGGTAGTATGACGCGACACCACAAAATGACGAAAAGCGAGATTTTCAATTCACATGCGAACGAAAAATATGAAAAATTGTACATATTTTCGTAGGTATTCAGACTTTTTAACTCTTTCCACCTGAAAACAAGTAGTTCATTGCTCGGATTTTACTTATATAAAAGTTTCTCTATTTTATTTAAATCATGTGTCATAATTTAACTTGGTATAATAACTACTTCCCTGTCCCCATAATACTTTAAATTATATTTAATATTATATTATTATATTTAATACTTTAATAAAGCCCCAAGTCCACTGTTTTTTTTTTAATATAAAGCTATAAAACATTACTATATTCCATAAAAAAAATTCGTGATTATTATTTTATAAGCTGGGTCTATCATTTTGTTGTTTTTTTTTCTGAGTCACATGTGACTCATGAACGTAGCGTAATAAATTTTCTACTCCACGTTCAATGAGTCATATGTAAGCAAACACGCGGAAATGCATTTTTATCAAAATAATGATTTATCATTGACGACCTCTGTGGCTCAGTGGTTCAGCGCGTTGCTGCTCAAGCCGGGGGTCGCGGGACAAAAAAGTTTTTCTGTGTTCCTGGGTCATGGATGTGTATTAAATGTGTATAATATAATAAAAGTCTTAAATATATGTATAGTATAAAAGTATTAAATACACTTCCCGTTTTCTGATACCTGTAACACAATTTCTTCAGATACTTAGCACGGGGCCAGATTGACGTAGTGTGAAGCGTCTATAGATATTTATTTATTTATTTATTTATCATCTATCTATCATTATCGTCAATCAACTGTCAGTAACTGTAATTAGATTTGAAAGTTAATTGTTTCTTTGAAGTTATAATTGATATTTTATTGAAAAAAAGTTCATTTGGTGTTCATTTTACAAGTCCAAGAACATCTGTATTTTCTTGGACCTGCGGCATCAACCACAGAAATTAAATATCTTCCTTCTCCTGTAGCTCTTCAGGAACTTTAATTGCTTCTTCAAGCAATTCTGGACATTCTCTGCAAGAAATTCCACGAAATGCCCACCGTAATTTCGTGCGAAAAAGATGCAATGGGTGCAAATTTAAAAATGAGGGATTATTTGCTAGTAAAGCGAAGCAAATACACACTGAGTGTAAAAGGTATAAAAAGGCTTTCTGTTTAGAATGTTATAATGAGAAACATGCTTGATTTTGTTATATTTTCTTATGTATAATTATTCTAAGCATTGATTAAAGGGCAATATGTTACATTTCAGCAGTTGAAAATTTATGAAAATAAATACAAAATTGATTTTATTAACTTAAGCACTGCGTTTATGTATATCATTGTTTTAACAAAAAATGTCACAAAAAGCTTGAAAAATGAAAATTACTGTTCAAATCCAACAGTAATTTTCATTTTTCAATCATAGCAAAAAAGTCGTCCTTTTTTTCTTCGTTTTAGTACTGTAACTTTTCCTTCCTCCTCCTCCTAGTCCTTTAGCAACTGATTACTGTATTTTTTGCATTTTTGGAGTTTACTCCTTAAGAATCGATTTTCATATAAGGCCCCCGGTATGAAAAAAATATGAGATGTAAAACTACTGAACGAATGACTTCGTTACGTTTTCGTGCGCAACCTTTTCTGCGCACCTGTCACTTTTTTTCACATGGCGCGAATTTTTGAACTCAAAAAGATCGCTGAAGTTTTTGTTCCTTCTGAGGGACGTGTTTTACTTTTTGGAGTAAATTCCAGTCGTGCGTCGGAGCTGACACACACTTTTTTTTTCGTCCATATTGTATGAAATTTGGCACAGACATAGAGTAGACAACGAGGAAGGACAAAGGTTACTCACGTCGCAGAAAAGCAAAGTCGCGAGCAAGATCTATATGTACAGGGTGTTAGAAGACCACTCCATTAACTTTGGGATATGATTATACTACTTTTCTCATTAAAAAAATGTAATTTTTTAAATTATTTTTTCAAAAATTTTATTTTTTTTTTAATTTTATTTTTTTACATTTTATACCTTCTAATCATAAGAACAAGCTGTTTAGAAATAGTTTTTTTTTATTCTAAAATTTTATTATTGTTACTTCATTACGCACGCGGGCCTATGACCCGGACCGGCGTGTCAGCTGGGCACCGCTGAACCGGGCGCCGCGCCGTGCTCCTCTCCCAATACCTACACGCGTTCAGCGGTGGTGTATACGGTGACTTAGAACCGTAACACACAAAAGTGATGGAAAGATGATAAGATAAGATTCCAAAATCCAATTTTGGAACTCGGACCTCTGACCTAGATAATGCCCAAGTCCGGATTTTTGCCAACTACCTACCAAGTCAAGATCCTAATTTCATAATTTGAAATAAATTTGGCGGAACCTCGATGACTATCCTACGGAACCCACTTTCGAAATCCCTGCTCTACACCGCCTGCAGTGTGCTTCGAAAATACCACGCACAAAATGTTCCTTGACTAATAACGAAACCAGTGTACAGTGCAACTAAATTCTTAATTATAGACGGTGTGTGAAAAACGACAATAACCGAAAGGTGTAACGTGGTTGAATTGTAGGTAAAAATTAAACTAAGTAGGTGTATAAATGGTGCCCGAAGTAGCATTGGTGAATTATTATTAATAATAATAAGTCACGTACGTAAGTCTGTACACCGATCATAATAAGTAAAACTATGGCTAATAGCTATTTACTTACGTGAAAGAAGTATTGAGTACTGAATGACTGCTTGTAGGTAGTAGGTACAAAGTCTACTCCTAGTAGTAAGTTCACGGAATCCATCGACCATCAGGTGATCGCGGCAAGGTGTCGCGTTAATAGTTAAAAATTAAAGTTGTTAGAAAGTGTTTTTGTTGTATTTTGAAAATCGTTGCTAGCACCATAAATCATTCCACGTATCACTTAAAACTTAACAACACAACACTACGTTTTTAAACACGACCTAATAGTGAAACTTAGATCAGACGACAATATTTTACCTCGAGAGAAAAACCGCAACTAAATTCGAAAATCTATTTCAAAACAATATAGTTCTTTTATCGACTTTCGGCAAAATTCAAAAGATACCGACGCTATGCGGTGCGGGCGCGGGCGGCCACAGTACGGCTTTTTCGCGGCAAATATCAAAAGCGTGCTGCTCGGCTCTTTAAAAAACTACCTAGGCTAAGTTTTTTGTAACAAATAAGTTACTGTTTTTATATCAAATCAGCTGGGTTTTTATGATTTATGACTGGCAATCGAGCAGATAGATCGCCTGATAGTATGCGATTATCGTCTTCCACGCAACTATCTCTTCGCTCTTTTACACGCCTTGAGCCTCCAGTAGATTTTGTAATAAGTTCATACAAATCAATGCGTATGCAAATTAAATAGTAATTTATCGATATAAAAAACTATCGATACAAATGTATCGGGATTCTGGACACATACCTACGTTTTTTACATAAAATCATTTTCTCTGGTTGGTCAGTTGGCTGTAAGTATAAACACGCGATTTCGAGTGACGTTCTGTGTTATTTTTTTAATGGTTATTTGTTTATTTTGACTTTTGTTTGTTTTAATTACTGTTTTATTTGGAATAAATTAACTGTTTTGTTTGTTTTGACTTGTTTTTCGTGTGACTTGTGTGTGATTTTTTATCCTAAAATGCCTTCGCCATACGCGTATACCACGCGTTACTATGGTATGATGATGATGTGCCTATGTGAAGCATTTGCGAATGCGCAGAGGCATTAAGGATTTACCGAAGGTGATGTACTCATGCCCGTCATCCTTAAGACTCCCGTACCATTACACAGGCATGCCAGTTTTTGAAAATAGGCCCGGCTCATTGAGACTCCAGCGGTGGGCGGTAACTGGACGTAAATATCGAGAAGCAAATTTTAGACGGTGCGCCGGGATCCTCGTCTTGGAGGTACTTGCTGTTCGATTTAACTGTATGTACCTCATCTCATTTTATTTTCATGTATTTTTCATAATCAGAATAAAAAAATTAAAGTAATTAAATGTTAACTTAACAAAAGTTAGTAAACTTGAATGTTATTAGAACTTTAAAGAAGATTGTTATTAATCTATACAATGTTTGTGGTTTATTTACTAGTACAGCTGCTAAAAAACGATCAGCTGATTTTCTCTATTCGCATTTTCGCGCCTGCGTGGGCGCGGGGGACGTGTTTGCGCGCCCTACCCCGCGCGCACTGGCCTCCGACCGCCCGTGTGGTTGCACGTTGTATATTACATTGTGTATTGAAAATTTTAACTTTTACAAAAACAATCGATTGAAAGCAAATGACTAGTACCAATGGATCTATCTCGTGGCGTAATATAAGCCCACGAAGTTATCGGGACTGGTCTGAATACACCAGTATATAATAGTATCATATAAAGATCTTTTTACGTAAATAATTTTGAAATAAACTTTTTTACCTAACTTTAGTTTTAGGTAGTAAGCTAACTTCATGTGTATTGAATTCCATTGAATTTTATAGGCAACTCCGGATTTTTTTACTTTTGTATAAAAATTCGTGGAACCTAGGAACTAAATGTTTGGAGTTTTAGGAAACTTTTTCAACTCGTGTTAAACGTGATATGTGTGGGATTTACATGGATGACTAAGGCTCAATTCACACCGAAAATAAACGATACGGGACGCATTTTAAAGATTAAACTTTATTCATTACACAAGAAGGTACGTGTTTCACTGTAAGAGCGTTGATGCAGTGTATGACTGATGTAACTGTAAACTTTATTCACTACACAAAATGATACACGTTTCATAAAATGATACGCGACGCATTTTAAAGATTAAACTTTATTCATCACACAAGAAGGTATGTGTTTCACTGTAAGAGCGTTTATGCAGTGTATGACTGATGTAACTGTAAACTTTATTCACTACACAAAATGATACACGTTTTATAAAATGATACGCGACGCATTTTAAAGATTAAACTTTATTCATTACACAAGAAGGTACATGTTTCACTGTAAGAGCGTTGATGCAGTGTATGACTGATGTAACTGTAAACTTTATTCACTACACTAAATGACACACGTTTCATAAAATGATACGCGAAAACTTTATTCATTACACAAGAAGGTACGTGTTTCACTGTAAGAGCGTTGATGCAATTTATGACTGATGTAACTGTAAACGTACACGTTTTATGAAACGTGTATCATTTTGTGTAGTGAATAAAGTTCAATTTTTAATAGCTATTTAAAAATGCAGCGCCGCGTCGCTTATCGTCACGATGTGAACTGACCGTATCACACTGTGTAGTCAAAGGGCTGGAACAGCTTTTTACGCGTCACTGCACCGTACGAAAAATGCGGGAAATATTAACTGTGTATGTAGGTGGTTGAATGGGTGGTGGGTGAGGGAATGGTTTTTATTTCTGGGATACAGGTAAATTTAGTTTTCTTGGCACGTCTACACATAGATACGTATGTGTGTACACATGTGTGTGTATATGTGTGAATGAAAGTGTGCAGAGCCGGGATTAACCCTAAGGCCAAAAGGCCTTTTAATGGTAATAGATATATGCAAAACTCTTAAGTAGCATAGTACTTTTCAAATGGAAAAATAGTTGGATAGCATTTCATCACAAACAGCTATCAGCGATGGTCAATCCGCTTTTACATGCTTGATATTTCCTGCAAATAGCGGATACATCACACGGTTCCGTAGTTTTACTCCGTGCGTCCGTCTATTCGTTCGTTCGTCTGTTTGTCCACTTCTGCTAACTTCCGCAATCATGGATACAAATGCATAGGTGTAGTTAAAGATAGCTATAGATTCTACTTTTGCCTTCAAAGGACTATCTATGTATATATATATATATGAATATCATAATAAGAATATCTATGGACGGTTTCACACAACGTCAATCTGGCCTTGTGCTAAGTTCTCGAGGAACTTGTGTTACAGGTACTAGAGAACGGAAATGTACAACCTTTTTAATACTTTTATATTATCTATACACATATTTAAGATTTTTATTATATAATACCTTTAATGCACTTAGGCCCAATTCGATCAAACTTGAAGTTACACGAGTGTTACTGTAATGAGAATAATTTTACTCCTTCAATTTACTCTAGGATATCTTCGTTCGCGTTTTACCAAGTTACTCGAAGAGTATACTATGCTCGGTATTATTATTCAAAGAATAATGAACGAATGTATAAACCGACAAAAAATCATGTACTATTGTTTGTATTAGAATGACTTGTACGCCATAACAATTTAATTTCGTAGTGTAATACAGTAAAATGTCAGTATCAAATTATAACACTTCACAATGACATTGATCGTGACAATTGACAGCCAGCCGTGCGACTATTCACTATTCTCAGTTTAATACTTTACTCCGTCAAAATCGCCCGTGTAAATATTTACTCCCGTGTAATTACCTTATTCTTGGATTAGTAGTTGGAAAAACGCAAAACCAGCTTACTCTTAGATTAGGAAACATTTATACTCGAGTAAAATTTTACTCCAGTTTGGTCGAATCCGCCCTAAGTATTATACATACCTATTCATAACCCACGAATACAGAAAACTGTTTTGTTCCTTTTGTTGAAACGCTTAACCACTTAGTCATAGAGGTCGCAATGAGTCAAAAATTGTAATTAAAACCGTGTAAAAACTTACTTAGCTGGGAATAAATAATAACAATATTGTGTTACTTATAAAATGTAAACTGTTTCATAAGAGGCATACCTATTATACGTTATACAATATGAAAAATCTATATTTTCATAAAATTACTTTATTGTAAGTTTTTACAGCCGATTCGCTGGCATTGCCGAGACGAACCGCGTAAAGTTTAAGAAGCTCATGATGTCAGTTGTAGTATTTTGTACCTGGGTAACGAGTTTGCTCGGAGTTTTGATGAATTTAAAAAAATAAAAAGATTCGCAAAAATATTTATCTGCCCGGGATTCGAACCCACCACATTCCGAATTTTCAAACAAAGCAAAAATTCTACATACGCATACCAAACTGTCAATCGGACTGATATAATAGAGTCGAAATTATTGATACGTTGTTGCGCGACGAAAGAAAAAACATATTATATAGCTTAAAATGCGCATTTTCGCAGGGATAAGACCTACATAGATAGATGTTTCTCCTCTACAACTCCCTGCATACTAAATTCATGGTACAACTTGCAGCCATTGCTGAGAAACCGATTATATATATACAGGGTATTTTTTCTGTCAGTGTCCAAGCTTTCAGAAGTGAATAAACTCTTGAATATAAGCAACTTTTACTCTGGGACCAACTTTCCTACTTGAAAAAAAAATCTGCTGTTTGTTACAAAATGCTATCTATGCTGTAGCCCTTTTCCTTCTTTAAATTTCTTTTTCAGAGCTATTTTCAAACGATACCATTTGTCCTAGGTAAGTATATTCCTACAGACGTTTGTTAGTATCTTAGTTTTTGTTGTGTTGAGTGATAACTTTATGATTTTTTTTTTTGATTTATGAACCCACTTTATGATGCTAATTGCCTGGTCATATTCTCAAGTTCAGTTGCACTTTCAGCAAATAATATGTTTTCCGCGAAGCGCAGGTGGTTCAGCAATTCTCCGTCTAAATTCACTCCTTTGCATTCCCAGTCCATAGATCTTAAAACTGATTCAAGCACTGCTGATATGTATGTATGGGTCAACGCCTTGCAATGTCAGTAACTTCCATATTGCTTTAAAATATAAAGAGTCGAAGGTTTTCGTGTAGTCTATAAAACACACATACAAAGTCTTTTTGAATTCTCTACATTTTTCTATTAATTGTGTTATGACTTGTATAATATGGTCTATAGTTGAATATCCTTTACGAAAGCCTGCTTGTTCGCGCGGCTGTTTTTCCTCTAGACTGTTTGATATTCTGCCTAGAATTATTTTTGAGAACATTTTGTATACATTTTCGTGAGGCTAATAATTGGTATGTAGTTTAATGAAGTATAATAATTGTTGACTTTGACCATTGGTCTGGTGTGGTTCTTAAGATATTGATGAATATTACCTGTAGAAGTGAGATGGATTTTGATTTAAGTACTTCATTAGCAATGTTATAATTTCCCGGTGCTTTGTCGTTTTTTTGAGTAATAGCATGTAAGCTAATAGTAAGATCATTAGTGTATGTGTGTCTTTATATTTCGCAATAAGATCGTTAGGCTCCGTAAGGTAAAATTCTGAGTGGTGTGTGTGGTCATATATATAGTAGAGATCTGCGTAAAAGTTTGTTGCTTTCTTTATAATGTCTGGGCGTCTATTTTGCACAATTCCCTGTCTATTTTTCATATTAGCTTGGACAGCTAATATGAAAATAGATATAAGATAGTGGTCTTTCCCGTCAGTCCCTTATATGTAGCCGACCGCGTTAAGTTTAAGTCACGACTATATGCAGTTAATATTGACTTCACACGACTGCAGCCGACCGCGTGATGTTGATATCATGACTGAATGAAGTCGAACATACAACTGCATGCAGTTGAATATATTGGCTGCGCACGTTTGCCACGATGCAGTTCGTCTGTAGGCAGCCTTACATTTTACTGTGTGTAACACATTATGTACGTATTTTATTTCAAACAGATTACCAAGAAAGTCTCAACTGTATATTCAAAATAACATGTACACGACACTGGTTGAGTTTTACAAATTTCAACCTCAAAGGACGAAAACCATGAATTTTACAAATCCAATATTGAAATTCGCATTTCAAAAGAGGAAAGTAATAATTGTAAACGTGTGTTATACCACTCAAACAATATTTACGCTGCTGTAGATATCTAACCTATGTGGTTGTGTACAAAATGTACAGAAAATAAACTCCTTTTGATGATTTTGGCTGTGACCCCGCAATGACATGTTTTATTTTTACCTATAATTTACGCCACACATTTCCACTGCGAATTCCGTATAACCAGAGGGCTTTACTTTTAATAAAATAGCAATATCGAAACGATAATGAAGTTAAAAAGTATAAAATGTTATCGAATTGACATATTTCGTCGCTGAATCTGACGTGTTTAATTACATAAAATATATTTATTCGTTTTTGTTTCGAAATTGTACTTATTCTAAGCCTCTACAACAACAGTATCCGGCAAGCTCAGAGGTTTGTAATCCAATTACAAAAATTACACACAAAATTATACGAAAAGAGGTTTAAAATTACCTTTTAACCAATCTATTATCTAAAAATAATTTACGTAAAGTGTTATAATGCTTAATTAAAATCTCATTGGGCTTTTTAATTTCCGTCCATTATCCGGGCTGAACACTTATAATCATTTTTGAAAATTAATTAATCTTATCTTTTCCATTAGCTAATCAATCCCCGCGACTCGAGTGGCACGTTTCATTGTAGGTACTCGATTTATCTTAGGGACCGATTATTATAGATACATCATTCCACTGTTTTGTTTGCAGCTGCGTTTTCATACAATTTATTTTTTACCCGACTACGGAGAAGCCAAAATGAAGGTTATAATTTTGACAGTCTATGTATGTATGTATGTTTGTTCCATTGTAGCGCCTAAACTACTAATCCGATTTTAATGAATGAGGTGTCAAAAGATTCGTAATAATGGCCCTAGTAACATAGGCTATACAGTTGGCGTAGTTAGGTTATAATTTTTAACTTTTGTAACTTTAACTACACTTTCATTACCTGTTTTCTGTAATGTATTTTTTTACCATGTGTAAAATTAAGAATAATCGAGTAGTCGCGTCGGGTAGTCTGTTATATTAGAGAGTAAATTAAATTGTATACTAAATTTGAAGTTCTGACATTCATTCCCTTCATTCAGACTTTTGCCTGAGTAAATTTAAACAAAACTTCTTACTTACTTCTTCTTACTTCTTCCTACTTCTTTCTCACTTTCTTCTTACTCAGGCAACTCTTTCGCTAAATATTTTTGCAATTTTTGAGTTGTCTTTTTTCTAAAGTATTGCCAATACCTTCTAAAGTATTGCCAATACGTTTCGTATGCCAACTATGAAAATACAAAGAATAACGGTGCCTGAAAAATTAATTAAAAGCAACTCGATTTTTTCACACGAAATGATCGAAATTCGAATCCACTCCGGTTGTTTCAATTATACGTCGAGATTGTGCATGTGAACGATTTCAATTTTAGTCAGTAGATTTTTTAAAAGTTGTGTCATAAAAATATTTGTGTAAGTATTGCAAGTATTCAACGTGTGGATTAATAATTGATTTGCCAATAACGCACTTGGAATAGTATATTTTTAGGTATCTAGTAATGCACTTGTTAAATAATTAAAATAATATGCATCTACATAATACATTTACACAGTGCTTCATTACGCGTTAAAAAGAGGTCGCCTATTAAATTCCAAAAAAAAAGAAAAGAAAATACATTTTTTATATCTACGTATAAAAGAAATGATAAAATACTATATTTTAATCTCATATTATTATACTTTGGAATATTTTAATCCAACCTATTAAATTCCAAAAAAAAAAGAAAAGAAAATACATTTTTTATATCTACGTATAAAAGAAATGATAAAATACTATATTTTAATCTCATATTATTATACTTTGGAATATTTTAATCCAATGACTGTGGTGCCCCTTCTGGTTAATTCAGGAATAAAATTCAAATTCAAATCCCGGAGAAAGGGATCTGAGTATTGAAAAAAAATAATACAATATTTTATTATAAATATATTATATATTTATAAATATATTTTATAAATATATAATAATATATTAATCATAGTGGCTTGAAATATTTAAAGAAGACTTCCTTTTGTGTAGCTTCATTCACGAAAATTATTCAAAATCGATCGCAGAGTTTTATGACAACTTACAGGTCGCCCTGTGAAAATTCGAACATAATTCATATATCACTTTTTAATTTTTACGATTATTTTACCTCTTAGATACGCAATAAAAAATGTTAAATTTTGCCTATAGAATGTGAAAGATTGGCATTGTGTCAAACCAACAGCTAAGTAGGTACTGTTATTATACCAACGCATGGAAGAGTGTATATCTTTATTTTCATTACTTTGATGTATTTCTAAGCATTATCCAGAAAAATATTCACTTTCTGCTCATATCCCTCCACAAAAACTTTAACAGTGACAAATTTCATACTCCTCCATTCGCACAATTCTCGTAAAAGTCGAACCTCAAAGTTTCTGCTTCACTATTAATATACTACTATGATACTTATAATATATAATACTATGATAATTGATACTATGTATAATAATATGATACTTCTAAATGTACAGCCAAATTTAGTTAACTCGATCGAAGTCGCCGACAAAATGTTCTACAAGCCTAATTCTCAAAAGGGCCAATAGGAAATTAAATTTCAGATAATAAAAGTTATTATACCCGGATAACATGCCCGGGGCAAATCTTTCAATAAAGATCAAGAATGATTATGCCTCCCATTCATTGTTGCATAACTCAATTGGATGCCTCATGCCTCTAATCCCTAATTGGGTATTTTCTTACATGTAAAGTTTAGTTTCTTTTAAACATTGAGATATAATAATTAGGTATTGCATCTTGATAAAAGTTAAATGAAATGAAGATTTTAAGTGTAGTTTTGTAATTAGATGCATTTCAAAGTCCCAAAAAGTTGGGGTTTTTTTACAACATTAGTGTAAATTCTTCTTGGCAGTCGGGTAAAACCTACATAAAGAGTTTACTTACATCAAATACAAAAACATTTACTGTGTTTGAGTATGAACAAAAACACGCAAACTTCTGAGGTATCAAAAAATTTTTGCATAATGTTATGACCATACATTTTGTACTTTGTAACTTACAAGCGTGTAACGTTACCTGCTTGTACGACTTTTGTATGTGGCGTATTCAGGCTCACAAAACTGCTTCAAGCTGCTTCCGCAGTTTCTTTGAAATTATTGATTTTTAGAATAATTATTCTTTTGTAAACTGTCTTTTGTAACCTTTCTTTAATTTAGGTCATTATTTTGTTGTAATTAGTAAATACATAGTTTATCCGGATAGGATTAGACAGTGTTGAGGGCGAGTGTAGCGGACCAACTTTGCGTCAGTATATAATTATCAAAAGTTTATATGTATTGTCCACATTGTGTGTTGTATTTAATTAAATATGAATTTAAATTATTTTCTATGGAACTCCATTTAAAAGCCAGGTAACTATCATTTCGTATTAATGATGTGTTACAATTGAATTGATTATTAAAACCTGTTATATCTGATACACAATTGACCACATTTCAAAATAAAGCATTTAAAATTGAACAAATTTTAATTACAATATTATATTCTTATAATAAGGTTTTTTGTTTATCAACATATTATGTTTGAATTAATTCGGTTAGCGTATTAAATGAAGAATAGAATATCAAAATATGTATGTCTCGTTACCTTTTACCTTGTAAAATTAAAGTTACATACTAAGATTACCCGTGAAATTATAGGTTTTATTTCTAATTATTATATTAATACGTGAAGCATAAACTTTCTATACACTTTTACGAGAATTGTGCGAGTGAAGGAGTATGATATTTGTACTGTTAAAGTTTATGTGCAGAAAGCTAATATTCTTAAATATATAAAATTGATAAAAACAATAACAACGCACACTACCTCAAATTATTAACGCACACTAGATATCGTGCGTTTAATATTTACAACCAATTTTTAATACACGTTCGGCAATCTGTCACAACTTTTAGATTTTTTAAAATATTTTTTCTCTCTAAGAGGCAAAAGAACCCTTCCATATAGCATAGCTGTCCCGACACATGTTGTTCTGTCTTAACTATGAACTGGAATATTTAAATAACTACACCCACATTTACGTCTACTCCTACACCTGCAACCTACACCTACACCTAGATCTTTTCCAATATTTCTCACCGTTCGAACCTTTCCTGAACTTCCAAAATATTATTATAATTATAAAGAAATAATTCAAGGCCAAATCGATCCAGCCGTTCCCGAGATTTAGCGAGACATTGAAATCAACAATCCATTTTTATATATAAGAAGATTATGTGCGAATTTCGACCACAGTGCGACCTCTAGGAATTATAATTAATCGCAGACACGTCAAACTTACTAATACTTTTGTCTAGTATAAGATAAAAAGTTTAAAAGCGACCTTACGCAATTGAAAACTAGCCAAGCACGAGACGGATTCGTCGTAGGTACAAATCAGCAAAAAATCACGTTTGATGTGTGGGATGACATTAAATATTAATTTTATTCTGTTTCTAGTATTTGTTGTTATAGCCGCTACAGAAATACATCATCTGTGAAAGTTTTAACGCTATCACGGTTCATGAGATTCAGCCTGGTGATAGAAAGACGGGCAGCGAAGTCTTAGTAATAGGGTCCTAAAAGGATAGCTTACACTTCTAATATTATTTCATATATTTTCAAATATCGAGAATTATCCTACAAAACATCTAATAAGTAAATAATATATATTTCTCATGAGTGGTATTTGTATTTTCGTATAGATCTCCTCCTAAACAGCTCGACCGATTTTTATGAAATTTTGCAAGTGTATATGGTATAAGAATAGGCTGTATATTATTTTTAACTAGCTGTTGCACGCGTGTCCGCCCTCGTAAATACAGTATCCTAAGGAGCAGTGTACTTTTTCGGAATAAAATTAGCCTATGTTTTAATCTAGAGCCCAAACTACTATCTTATCAAATTTCATTGAAATCCGTTAAATATTTTTTGCGTGAAAGAGTCACAAACATCCATCCATCTATCCTCACAAACTTTATTTATAATTCTAAATATTCACCCTTTTAACAGCAACCCCCATTGTTTGTTATCGATATTAGTAACAAATCACCTAGGGTAGGTTAGGTTAGGTGGAGATGTAGGTGTAGGTGTAAGCATAGGTGTAGGTAGAAGTGGATGTGTAGGTTTAGGTGACCGTATAAATGTTGGTGTAGGTAGTAGATATAGGACTAGAAAATATTAGGTGTTGGTTG
The DNA here is from genome assembly GCA_963565745.1 of Phengaris arion. Taxonomy (NCBI): domain Eukaryota; kingdom Metazoa; phylum Arthropoda; class Insecta; order Lepidoptera; family Lycaenidae; genus Phengaris; species Phengaris arion. Next base: position 12,142,394 of record OY751445.1, on the reverse strand, counting down.
CAGGTGTAGTTGTTGGTAGTTATTTATTTAATCTAGTTCATAGTCAAGACAACCTCTGTTCGGTAAAGCTAGTGATTTCATAATTTTCTAACCCCCTTACTACATAATAAAAAGATTTACACAACGGATAACTTAAACAACGTTGCTGTCTGATGTCTGATGCGTCGGAAAAGTCACTTAACAGACAAAGACAGCAACGTTGTTTAAGTTATCACTTTGTGTAAATCTTCTTATTAGTAAGGGGGCTAGTAAATAAAGACAATAAATAGCTTGTGGTAGTATATTATGTTTAAGCTAATTACTCTTTCTGCTCGTGTTCAGCTGCAGCTCAATTAGCCCGCACATTTCACGTGAGGCGAGCTAAATTCCGAAGCGTGTGACCTTATTTCATTTAAATTAACATTTTTCACCATTTTACCTAAAGGAGTAAACGTTTGTATTTCAGATTACAGTAGATATAATAAGATTTAATTAAAACAAATCATTCGTTTCATCCAAATACCGAATTTAGTTTTAGATACTTTTTAACGAGCTTAGTTTATTTTTGTGTCTCTTAAATTAGTACGGTACCAGGAATTCAGAGAATGCTAGGAGGATTGTTCAATCACATAAGATAAGAAATGGACGTGACTTCACAGTGTCTACCAATGTTCGTAGACAATGTGGATCAGCTACGCTCGCGTAGACCCGCTACGAAAAAATATCAGTCTTGAAACCTGCATAATAATAATATTAAAGTTGTGAGAAAATATGAACTTTGTTTATCTTATTTTAACTTAACGTAACTGTTGAAGCAAATAATGAAGTAAGACGAAGAACGAAAGAAGAAGAAACACGAAGAAGTAAGGACACCTTCGTATTGTTTCTTATTTATGTACTTCAGTGTCTTTGAATGTTTAATAAAAATACCTGGAAAATTCATGAACGTCCCAAAAAGATCAATTAATCATAAAAATGCCTAATCATTAAAATATTTTCTTAACAAATTTTACTAAGGGCAAGCTAATCGTAAGGATTCGCAGTTCTAAAATGTACGTACCTAGACATAATATTCAAAACATCAAGGTATGGACTAAATACCTTACCTTTAGAAAAAGCCCTCATTATTTCTTTTGAAACGACCCAAGAAAACAATTTCGTAAATATTGTTAAAAAAACTTTCGCGGTTCCAAGTTCGGGATTTATTCCTTTCTTTTGTAAATGAAACAAAAAACTTTTTCCTTTTGGAGGATTTATTTTTTTCCTTTGTCTTTTATCGACGTATATTTAATTATGATTGCTAAGTAATTGACCATTGTCTTGCTATATTGAGTAGAGATTTGCTCATAATCATACGATGCGACGCTCTCTAGGGAAGAAAGAAACGTGAAAGACATAAATAAATAAATAACTTTTATTTCAGTCCGCATGGGCCCATACTATAAATACCTTACAGACCAACATACATACTATGTACTAATAAATTGTTTTGTAGTTATTAATCAGGCGTTACTTTAAATCTTTTTAATTTAAAACTCCTTGGTTTTAAAAATCGAATACCGTTTATTTATTTAAAAAAAGATTGTCGGTCTTGTCACAAGGTCTTGTCAAACTTGTTTAGTCGTTGAGAAAATGGAATTGACTCGAGAAAATTCTAGAGCGATGATTTATTACGACTTTCGAAGTGGTTTAACACAAAAACAGTGGAAATCCGTAGCATACAATTTAAATAATATCATATCCCACGAAAAAATAACCATTACCTGCAAGCAAATGTGTGAGTATAGAGCGTACGTATAGCGCAAGTGTGTGAGTATAGCAAATGTGTGAGCCTACACAAGCATGCGTGAAGTTCGTGCTAGATGTAATATTAAATAAATAAATCATTTATTCCAGTTTAAATATTAAGTAAATTGTTTTGCGTTGCCGCTGTGTGTACACAATATAATGTATACAAATATAATAAAGAGGAAAGGTTTGTTTGCATTGAAGAGGCTCCGAAACTACTAGATCGATTTTGATGAAATTTGGTATGGATATACATATAGTAGACCACGGGAGGGATATCTTTATCGCGCCAATATGTAGGGTTCCAGCGAGATTATATTTTGGCGGAAAAGAAGCTCCGTTACAACTATTATCTATACCTACACCAATCGACCTAACTAACGAACCAACCGCAACCCAACAAGTAGTATGTTACTTCAGTCCCTATACCAACAAATAGATATATACCTCATCTCACATCTCCACCTACTATGATTTTGGATTTTATTCCTGCTCATAAATTCTATACCCAGAGTTTTTCAGGGTTGCCCCTTTGGTGACATCAAATATTATTTTGAAGTGAACCCATTGGCAAGCATTTCATTGGTGTTGATACTAGGTTTCTTTTGGTATGAATTGTGGACCATGACCACAGGTACCTTAACTTACCTACTACCTTTGTATAACTACACAAAATACTAGTATCTTATACCTTTATATCGATTCAAATGTCACACCCTCAGGCGTTCGAAACGACGTTACGAAAAATTTATAATGTAGATAATTGTACTAAATGTATTTCTGTAAAGTAATTTTCAAAGTTACTCGGCTGAGTTATTCCCGGACTTTATTAGCCAATGTATAGAGATAATAATAATGCCGGTATGTATTTTTTTATGAGTAATTGACGAACTCTTTGGTTCTAGCCAGAAGTCGTTCATTTCATTGGTTCATTGGGTTCGAATCCTGCCAAAGGAACAAATAGTTTTTTGTATTCCTTGATCATGGATGTGTGTTAAATGTGTGTATAACACAGTAAAATATCCTAAATACGGGTACCTATGTATGAAAGTATTAAATATACTTACCGTTGTCTGGTACCCGTATCACAAGTTCTTCGAGAACTTAGCATACGACCAGAATGACGTGGTGTGAAGCGTCCATACGCGAAGGGCTTAACAATTTTGGCATTCAAGACAACAATGTAAATATTTTATTGTGTTCCTTCAAACTTGGAAAGGTACTTTTACTATTATTGGCTATATTATCGATAAAATTGTCATAAAATAACTGACGACATAATTTACAATGGATAAAAACTTTTTTATTAGTTGATGATAATGTCACTACAACCTACAAACACAGATTAAAGACATAGGGACCAGATAAATATCTACATAGTCAACTGTCGATTAGATTGCACTACTACGAGCATACGACATGTGCACAATTCTCCTATCGCGTACACGGCAATAGTGAAAAAATCTGGTTAATTGTGTGCCGTTGAAGGGACTAATTGACTAAACTAACTAATACTAATTAATTAAATTGACGTCTACATTTTTAAAATTCGAGTTTGGATTTTTATGTCATGTGACATTGAGAATTGTGATGTGTTGTTGGTTGTCATGACGACAAATAACATTTTTTTCAATATTATATTTGCGTCCAATGAACGTTTAAACATTATAATATAAGAATATTAAATACAAATAATATCAAACAAAAAACTGGTCATGTATTGTACTGAGAGCATGAACAATACTAGAATAAATAAAAATATATCCTATTTTAGCTATCCTAAGGATAATAATAGGTTAGTTAACATTTAATTTTCTGGGAGATTTTTTGTTTTATTATAAGAGCGTCCATGACCTAGTGAAGAGACCCCTTGAGTCACACGCGTGATCGTGCAGGTTCGGTCCCGGGTTGTGTGTGTGCCAATCAAACTTTGTCAATAACCTTATACTGACGTACGTAGACTTGGTTTAATTTACCTGTGACACCTTAATCTTCTGTGACAACCCTGATAAAACTTGGATCGTTCTACGAAAGTATATATTTTTACTGTGCTACAAACCTTGCAAAAACGATGTTCATTAAAGGAAACCGAAATAATGTCTTAGGTACAATGGTATTTTGTTTTAATTTAAATACAAATTTCTCAAATATTACAATCTTCTAAGTATTTGCTCTATATCTCTATATCTTAAAATTTATTCTTATAAATTTGATAATGTCTGTTCACTTTATTACATTAAGCGGGACATATTTTTCGATATAACGCCATAAAACGGAAAATCGTTTTTCGGAGTCGTAAAATTGTTATCTTCCGTGATTTAACTTAAAGCCTAATAGATTACGATATTTCAGTGACCCTCAGGGTCAATTCATACTTGCGCAGAGTCGAAGCGCAGCGAAGCGCCAATTTTTTTCATTCTTCTCTATTTCATTCTTCGGTATTTTAAAATCTTGGCAAAGTTTCACACGTGTCTTTTTTACAAAATCAACAATTTTAGAGTAATCGCCCACCAATATGGTTCATAAGGTGGTGCCCCCCCCTGGCTTTTCTAAACTATACGAGATATAAACATGTAAGTTTATATGCTAATAAATCATGCTAAAAACTCTTTAGGAAAATTATTTTGAGCGAAATCGAATAATAACTTTTTATGTAACTAAAAGAACCTACTGCGCGTTGATAGTTACAGAACTCGACTTAGACGTATCCTGACATGCTCTTAGTTAGGTTTTATTATAAATGCATAAGTATGGATAGACCCTTACCGATTCGAGGTAATTTATAGCATCCGTTAGGCCATGCTGACTCAATTTACAGGTTGAAATTACCGTTTTGTAGCCGTTTCCTACATAGGCTACCTAGCTTCCATAATGTATTTATTACTAGCTTATTCCCGCGGCCCCCGTTCGCGTAAATATAGTATCTGGTATCCCACGGGAATACTGTTCTTTTTCGAGGTAAAAGAAGATAGTTTTAATCCAGAGCCTAAACTACTACTATGCCAAATTTCATCAAAATCCGTTTAGTACTTTTGCGTAAAAGAGTAACAAACATCCATCCATCCATCCTCACAAACTTTCACATTTATAATATTAGTAGGATTAATAGGATAGTAGGGTGTTGTAATAATATAATATTATGATAGAAGTGCATCTGTTTGGTAGGTAAATTAATTTGATAGTCTTTCTCGGAAAAGCAAGCTGCTATTCAATTTTCCTCAACTCTTAATATCTTACTACTATTATAAATGTGAAAGTACCTATGTGAGGATGGATGGATGGATGTTTATGTCTCTTTCATGCAAACACTACTGAACGGATTTTGATGAAATTTGTTATGGTAGTAGTTTAGGCTCTGTATTAAAACAAAGGCAACTTTCTATCCCGAAAAAGTACAGTGTTTCCGTGGGATACTGTATTGACGCCGGCGCAGCCGCGGGAATTAACTACTACAAGTATAAAAATGCAATTACTAAATAAATTTATACAAGATATTGTCAACTGTTACCAAGGAATAAAAAACAAGTATGTATTTTATTCTACTAATTTATATAACGTATACGGCCATTTACCACGGATCGAATGTACCTTGTTGTAAGATTTTTAGAAACTTTAAATGTTCATAGCTTCAAAAATATTAATTATATAGATATAATTGCCATGACCATTTCATTTGTTTTAACATTTCCGTGCACTTGAAACAACGCGGCTTAAAACACTTTTGGCCCAAGCTGCTCCCTGGCAACCTTTATAATCAGTGGGACCATATAAATAGGATCATATATAAAACAAATTATATAGAAACGTTTTCACTACATACCCGCCGATACGAGCTGGTCTAGATGAATAATTCATATTGTTTACTTACATATTATTTACTTACAGTTTTGCGCAATGCAGTCTGCCAAATTAATTTTTTAAATGTATGTTCTCTCACAGTTCGGTTAGCAGTGCAGAAGCGTAGGAACATAAAAATATTTTCCATAATGTTTTCGTACCTCTACTTACTCGCTGTTCAATATAACTTTTATTAATACGCTATACAAATTGTTGGCGAAAATTTAATATATTGACTCAAATTATCTGATAATAATTAGTATGCAAAAATATTTGATTCGAATAACAGTTAAGGAATAAAAAACACCATTTAAACTACAACTTACCTCGAATTTTAATATGAAGTCCAAAATTTTAACCACTCAAATAAATACAAATTTTATCACTAAAGTACACAAACGTCACAATAATAATTAGCTTTTACCAATATTTTAAAAGTTATGCTCTATGAAACGAACAATTTTCAAAGTTGCCCGTAGAAACTTTTACTAGATTCACGTTATGTTTCGATCTAGTATAAACCATCCCGAGTCAGATCGTAGACCGTTTTTCAACGGATCCCATCGTCGACTGAATTTTGATAAGGCATTTTCTATGACGCATGCGCCTTTTCGACCCTATGTCAAAAGTATATGCGTCTATTTCATTACTTAGAAACTTTTTGTTATGCATCTGGTTTTTGTTTGTAATTCTGGGGTGGATATTATGTTTAATAAATGGTGTTGTAATTTAACTCCCTCTCATGTGTTTGGTGCTTAATAACAATTACCACCCACTATTTTTACATCTACTTTAATATTATCTAAACCCCTAGGAAATACACTGAACTTCGTTTATTTGGTCGAAAAGTAACTTTTATAGCCTACCACAACTGACGACACATAAAATATCTGTGTTATTTAATTTTAAGTACCTGGGTATCACAACTCCGAGCAAAGCTCGGTAGCTTTGCTCGGAGTTGTGATAAATTAAAAAAATAAAAAGAATCACAAAAATATTTTCGTATTTTCGAACAGAAGGAAATGATACATACGCATACCAAACTGCCAAGCAGACTAACATAATCATACATGTATTATATTAAAAAGAGGGATATAATAGAATCGAATTTATTGATATATAGATCACGCCGCACGAGGAAAGAATATGCATAATTTATAATGCTGATTCTTTCGTTTTAAAAATTAAAATTCGCAGTTTGTCAGCGAAAAGACTTATATTGATTTTTTTCCCCCAAAAACTCCTTGCATACTATATTTTTTGGTAATACTTCTCATTTTCGAAAAACCGATTATATAATATATACAAGATTGTCTCTTATAGTTGTGGTCGATTTGAAGAAGACTTAGACATGTCCTGACATGCTCTTGGTTATGTTATGAGGGTTCCGTAACTATCAACGCGTAATAAGTTTTTTCAAATTACTTCAAGAGTGACTGTCCGATTTCGTTCAAAATAATTTTCCTAAACAGTTTTTAGCATGATCCATCAGCATGGAAACTTACAAGGGGGAGGAATGCCAACTAACAAACCAATGGAGGCCGGTTACTCGAAAATGGTAAACTTTGTAAAAAGAAATATATGAAACCTTGCCTTTATTTTATATTAAACGATACCCCACACGTTGGGGTAAAATGAAAAAATATTTTTCATCTCCACTTCACATGTATGGAGGGGTCACCCCTAAAATATAAAATTATTATTATTTTATGATGCCACAACCAAGATCTATATAAAATCTATAACTATATCAAATTTCATCCATTTATATTCATAATTACAGAAGCTTCTAGCTTCTAGATACTAGCTATCTAGAAGCTGACATCGCGGACAGACAAATAAATAGACAGATGGACGGACAACGCGAAACTATAAGGGTTCCCTGTGTATTACGGAACCCTGAAAATTGTCTGTACGTGTAGAACAAAATTGTCCTTTACTAAAATAATTAAACGTATAAAGTTTCACCACAACAAACTGTTTCATTGTGGACAAAGGTTTAAAGTTAAAAATTGGCGACGACTTTTAATAAAAGCCAACAGTTTACGGCTTGAGGAAGTTGGGGATTATTGGAATATCGCGCCATTTGTTCTGGAACAGCTGGTCCAAGCCGCATTTCCAACTATTGGTTCGTAATACCTGACTTTTGACATGAATAGGTAACTACGTCTTCAAGATTGTTTTCTTAATAGGCGGCATGTCAAAAAACTGCGAGTCAGACTCGCACACAAAGGGATCCGTCCACACGGCAACAAAACATGTTTGTTGTATGGGAGCCCACCGTGAATATTTATTTTATTCTATTTTTAGTATTTGTTGTCAAAGCGGCAACAGAAATACATCATCCGTGAAAATTTCATCTGTCTAGCTATCACGGTTAAGGAGATATAGCCAGATGATAGACGGACAGACATACAGACAGACGGTGGCCAGCGAAGTCTCAGTAATAGGGTCCCGTTTTTCAACTTTGAGTACGGAACCCTAAAAAACGATTGATAACAAAATCTCTATCCAAAATCCAATTACTCTAAAGAGCCATGATAATAATTTTACGCTAAGTATATACTGACGCGCATCACGTGTGGTGGGATAAGCGCCGCCATTTAAGTTGATTTGGCTGCGTATCGAGATTTCCATGAATACCTGAAATACTAGAGGAGTTACAAGAGCGTTTCTGAACTTATAAATACACAATCCATTTGGGTCTCCGGCTCACTCCAAGGTGAAACACATTCGTTAGCGTTGTTTTACGGTATTCGAGCTGGCGAATTCGTGCCGAAGCACTGCCAAGACAATACGTACTTGTCCTAGTATTATTATATTACACATAAAGCGCCGCGATCATTTTAGTGAAGTCTCTACTCTCTTACAAACTTAGAGCAAATTCATACCGAAACGAAACGAAACGATACGCGACTTGGCGTTGAAATTTTAAGATCGCTACTCAAAATTGAACTTTATTCATTACACAAGAAGATACACGTTTCACATGACATTCGAACTCTTAGAATACCTTATCTTCTAGTGTAATGAATAAAGTTAGATATTGAATAGCTATCTTTAACCTACATGACGCAGCGCTGCATTTTTAAAATAAGAGTTCGAATGTCGAATTCCAACGCCGCCCTTGCGTGTATCTTTTGTGTAATCTAAGTGTATCTTCCTGTGCAGTGAATGAAGTTCAATGAATCGTCTCGTTTTGATGTTAACTGACGGCTAATAATAATAATAAACAGCCTTTCTTAATTCCAGTAGCAGTTATTGGAACCACATTCTGGGTAAGGGCCTTCTCCAGCTTGCTCCATGCAGTTCTTTCCTGGGCTTTCCTTCGCCATTATTTTCCTACTATTGTTATAATTTCGTCGACCCATCTATGTCTAGGGTGCCCAAGAACTGACGCCCATGTACATGAAATTCAGAAGAACTGAGGAGTTATAAAAATAAATTATAAATCTTACTAATATTTAAAATGCGATCGTATGAGGATGCGTGAATATTATGTGTTGTTAGTTGTTAAGTACCCTTTTTTCGAAATAAGCCACTTGGTTTTAATATAATTTGGCAATACGTAGATAATATATATAGTTTCCAATCTGTTGCCTACTTTTTATCTTGAAAAATATTATGAACAACACAAACAATATTATACAAACGACTTCGCGGACATACCCTAACTGTACAGGAGATTTAAAGAGGTCTTCAGTTAGATTTGCCATATTTGTAAAACAACAGAATGGGTTTCTTGATCTTTTCTTTGATCTTGTTGGACGAGCTGACGAAGTATCCTGCTCACATACCGAAAGCCATGGCCAGAGAATACATTTTGACAAATTACTAATAATAAGTAATTACTGTGCCAACTATACCGAATTCGCTTTGCCGAATTTAGTTATTTAAATTGTTCCTTTCGAAATTCATGATATGGACTTCAAACGGAACCCATATAATATATAACGTCTCCGAAAATCAATTACGGATACTTCGGGCACACGATTTACTACCAGTGTAAAGAAGTTTAGGCAAAAAAAAATTCCATCAAAAGTAAAAAATCATCTCATGTATGGGTGAGACTCCGCTAAACGAAATAATATTTTTTTCGAGCAGGACAATTATTTTTCTGCCCAAACGTCTTCACATAAGCAGTAAATCATGGGTCCGAAATATCTGCAGTTGATTTTTCTTGACCTTATATAATAAGTGTTTACGTGTAAGTGTTTAAGTGTAAGTGTTTACCCGAAATTATTTATTGTTTGTTTATTTATAGGGTTTATTTGAGCATATTATTATGCCTATAAACCCTAGTCTAAACAATTTAAGGTATCCAGGAGACAGATATCTGGTAACAATTTGCAGAGTATCCAGATTAAGGACAAAAGCGGGGTCGAAGTTAGGTTTGGATACGGTTAGGCGGCCCAGTTGCAAAATAATTATATTTTTTGTAAATAAATATTTTATATTTATATTATTTACTTTTTTCTTCGGCGCAAAGTAGAGAGTTGCAACATAATAAGACACTTTATCTAAAAGTAAAACAAAATCATAATAAATGTAACCTACCTACCAGATTTTTCTGCCGAAAAACTTTATAGACGTAAATTGTAATAAAATTATATTTTCACAGAATATTACAATAGCTACAAGCTTGTATGACTTTTGATATTCGCTGCGTAGTGCTTTAATTAAACGTATATCTTTTTCTGTATACAAAGTTCAATTTTGAATCGCTATCTTATAAGTGCGCAGTGTCACGTCTCGGTATAAACTGATGCTAATGAAAGTCGTGTCACAGTAATATTACAATATTATTCACACCACATTATTGTGATGTTCACACATTCCAGTTGACAACAAGTTGAAGGGCGTCGAGTTGGACGTGAACTTGTGAATTGTTCGCTTGGGAATGAATTGAAATACACGTACAGATCATACAAATGTTATGTGGTTTGCTCCACACCTACAGATAACATAAAAATGTTTGTAAATAACATAAAGGTTGATTTCTTAGGTTTACGCGAATATTGTTCATTGTTTTAAACACTTACAGATTGTGTCGCGGTACACTTTTCTTTTTCCCGACGTTTCGGCTACTTTCCAGCAGCCGACGTCGGGAAAAAGAAAAGTGTACCGAGATACAATCCGTAAGTGTTTAAAACAATATAAAGGTTATCAATTTTATCGGAATAAGAAGCGTTCGTGGCCCAGTAGTAGGTCGCTTGAGCAGCAGTGGAAAGTAAGCAGATTCGATCCCAAGTATTGCCCAGATTCGAACCCGAGTATCCCGAGGGAGCCTAGCAGGAACATTTGGCAGCGGCGTAAACGTAACGTTATCGAATGAGAATTGTATGAAAATCCGTCAAAATCATGACAGCGCCTATACAAATTTCATTCGATAACGTTACGTTTACACCGCCGTCAAATGTTCCTGCTAGGCCCCCTGCACTTAAGAGGAAGCAGGTTTGGTACACGCCAATACCTAGGGCATGGGTGTAATGTGCTTAGACCCTGGGCTTCCCAAACTTATTTACTGTGACGCCCTTGTGTCGATCCAGAGCGTCGTGACGTACTTTTGGGCATCTCTGCATATATACCAATGATTTGTCAAGTACGAGTGTCAAGAGAGGAAACAAGTGAAGAACCGTGTCTAAGAAGACAATCTTCGAAGGTCCTTGCAGTCTGCCAACCTGCAGTACGCTGGTGCGCTGGACTACAGAACCCCAATTCTCGTAATTAACTCACACTTTCATTTTACTTTTATTGAATTAAGAATTAATCTTGTTAACATAAGCTGAATTTTGGAGTTAGAATCAAACCAATCAAAACGGGTTTGACGTTTATGAGAATACCATTTTGCAATTTAATATTAGGTGTTTACCTATGAAATTGCCGTTTTGTATGAAAAAATTTAAACGAATTTTTTTCATGTATTTTTTATTTGTATTAATTAAAGTAACAACCCATGCAAACAATGCATCTTTGTCATCGCATTGGCAGTATTGATGCCCTTCTTAAAGAAATCAGCTGGATGGGAGGCAACAAATTCTTCAAAGGCATTTTGTACTGCCTCTCGGGTATTGAATTTTTTTCCCGCTAAGAAGTTATCCAAATTCTGGTAAAAGTAGTATGTAAGTAAGTAATGTAAGTAATGTAAGGCGCAAGGTCTGGTGAGTAGGGCGGATGACGGAGAGATTCCAACTCCAGTTCTTGCAACTTGGAGACCGTCTGCTGTGCAGTTATGAGGTCGCGCGTTGTCGTGCATGAGCAGCGGAGACGTGCGATTGACCAATGCTGGTTGGAGATGTGCCAGCTTCTCCATCCATTGTGTTTAGTTCTTCACAGTACACATCTGCAGTAATGCTCACCCCGTTTGGTAAGAAGCTGTGATGAATCACACCGGCGCTAGACCACCAAACTGTGACCATCACTTTTCTAGGGGTAAGTTTTCATTTAGGGCATTGTTTAGGTGCTGAACCAGTATCCTATCCAACCAACTTGTTGAACGCTTGTGGTTATCAAACAGAATCCATTTTTCGTTGCAGGTAACAATGCGGTTCAAAATTCTTTCATTTGTGTGTCTGTTGAGTAGTGAAAGGCACGTCTCGACGCGTACTTCGCGCTGGCGATCATTGATTTCGTGGGGCACCCATTAGTCAAGCTTTTTTACCTTTCCAATTTGACGGAAATGGACCAATATTGTTTTGACGCTAACGTCGAAAGCTGCTGCTAATTCAGCCGTAGATTGTGTATCACCAGCTTCCACAATCGCCTTTAATTCGTCATTGTCAAAGTCTTCGGACGAACGCGAGGTTCATTTTTCAGGTCGAAATTTCCAGAACGGAAGCGAGCAAACCAATAACAGGTGGTGTGTTGGTTTGTAGTATTAGCTCTGTAAACGTCGTTGATGTTTCGTGCCGCTTGTGCCGCGTTGCTGCCACGACGGTACTCATATTCCATAATTACTCGAATTTTTAACGTGTCCATGACGACTAAAAAGATTGAAATGCGATGAAAATGTAACACTAATCAATAGACAAATGACTACTTTTGGAAAAAGAATTCCATGTTTTTAAAATAAAATTAATTTGAAATTAGAATTCTTAGCCAAACAAAAATTATTTTGATTTGAAATGGCCAGTACTGCAGAACGGCAATTTCATAGGTAAAGACCTATTGTATCGGGAATGCAATGTAACTGTATAATTGCAGGATTTAATTAGCAGAATTGACCTTCAGCCTAAAAGTCTTTACATTTATAGGCCCGAGACCCGGACGTAGGGACCTTAGTGGTCGGTAATGATGATTTAGTAACAAAGAAACATGCGCAAAATATAAAAAAAGCTATACTTACAATACCTTTTAGGTATAATATCTGCTCTTGATAAATATATTAAATGGCTGTTTAAATACGGAACAAGCTTTTTCCATCACACAGATATTTAAAACAGTGACGCTTTTAGTGAGAATATAAATATTTACAGTTTACCTTTATACCAATCGCTAAAAGAGGGGTGTTATAATTTTGTATTCTGCGTTGGTCTGTGTATCAGTCCCTGTACGCTTGGCATACATAATTCACAAAACGACTAACTCGCGTTATGCCTTAATCGCAAAGTAGGCAAAACGAGAGTTAGCCTTTTTAGGGTTCCTTAATCCTCAAGGATTTATTGTTTCACTCTTACCGTCCGTCTGTCTGTCTGTCTGTCCGCGCCTCTAGAACTGTGTATAGATCACGGTTCTGCCATCATAAAATAATAATAATTTTACATTTTAAGGGTGGGTGTATGGAGATACATGTGAAGTGGGGATGAAAAATAATTTTTCATTCTACCCCATCATGTAGGGTATCGTTGAAAAGGTATTTTAAAATAAAGACAAGGTTTATACATGATTTTTTTACAAAGTCAACAATTTACGAGTAATCAGCATCCAAAGTGGTTTATAAGTTGGTCCTCCTCTGGCATTTCTAAACTATGCGATATAAAAATTAAAATATTTTATGATAGGTTATGCTATATACTCTTTAAGAAAATTATTTTGAACGAAATCGGACTGCAACTTTTGAAGCAATTTAAAAAAAACCTTTTACGAGTTTATTGTTACAGAACCCTCCTTAGGCATGTCCTGACATGTTCTTGGTAAGGTTATTAACCACTAGATGTTGCCCACGACTTCGCGCACTCAAAAGGAAATCCCGCGACATACACTAAATGATAGATTATGGGGTATTTACACGGGTGCCTGAAGCCGCACGACTTCAGCCGCACTGCGAAAATCGACCATATAAATGCCAATTCGGTGTGGCCGCATGTGACTAAAGCAGTAAGCCGCAACTTTTGTAGTATTTACACGGGTGACCAGCCGCACGATTTTCGCAGCACGGTGAAAATCCACCGTGTAAATGCCAATTCGGTGAGGCCGCGAGTGACTAAAAGCAGCAAGCCCCAAAGTTGGGTATTATTCGACTTTCGCAGCACGGCGCCCGGCAGTGTGGCCAGGCTTAGCAAAATACTGCGATTTTAGCAGAATCAGAATACAATTTTAGAGTTTTGTAGATTGTATCGCAGATTTGAAAAATTAGCAGTTTTAAGGAAAATTTTATAAAATCTCCAGATTTAGAAGACAATAAAAGAAATGTTTTTAAAACAAACCTCATGATTATTCGGCATGCTCTGCCCTGCGGTGGGAATGTTTTTAAACTCGCAAACGCTATTTAAAAGTTTTTGGTAGATCCAACCTGGCCAGAACTGGCGCGAAATCTTGCGGGAACTGTATTTTAGGAAATATTTTTTGAAACTTGGTAACACGATCGTACTCGCCCAAATTAACTATCTACGCTTTCTTTATATATAGGGTGAAGATTATGTACAAATCGATATTATTTATGTGTTTCAAGGTTTTCAAAATTATCATCTGAAAATTCTGCCGAAACATTTGACACGCTGTAGGTATAATGGTCAAAGTCTGACGCGTCACTGCGCCCGAGTAAAACGCGGCGACGCGCGTCGACTACTACTCCACAAAAACGCAGACGTGCGGATACGCACGCCGACGCGCGACGTCGAGCGCTACCGTATTATCATAATACAAATTTGTACCTTAATAATGGAAAAATAGAAATGAATATGTTTTAAGCGTAGAACTATACCTAAACCTTTATACTAAAGAAATGTTGCCATTCGTGCGCGCAAAAAGAAATCCCACGGGGTACATTTTCCCGTGATAAAAAATAGCCCCGTGTTCTATTCCATATCTGCGCAAATCATTTCATCAAAATCTATCCGCTAATTTCGAAACTTATTCAATACAAACCAACATACAAACTAACAAATCTTTTCTCTTTATTACATTACTATAAACGAGGCATGTCGAAACAAAAAGTCCACACTTAAACTGGCCTACTTTTGGGGTTATTTGGGGCAGTCGAGGCTTGATATTTGCTTTTAGCAGTATATTCGGTCTGCTTAATTAATGTAATTGACAAAATCTTCTGAAATCAAGATGGCGTAAGTTTTATTGTATGAAGTTTTATTCTGACAAATGTACGTCATAACCCATCCTTAGTTTTGAAATCCTTCGTTATAGCCTCTTTGAGAAAATCGTGACGTGTCACGTCCCTTCAACTCTACGCCAGTGCGAGTTGACCCTAAAGCCGCATGCTGTTTTAGTCACCCGTGTAAATGGGCTTGCGATTTGGCGAGGTGAGGTGACTTGTCAGACGGATCGCCGCACGGCGAAAACCGACCCGTGTAAATGGCTTTTTAGACATACTGATATTGAGTCTTGAAGCTAGAGTGACTTTTTACAATCCTTCCTATTAGTTGGGACTCAGAATCTACCCTTTCAATAAGGTGGCACAGGTGACGGCCCATGACATCCAACACTCGGATATAACATATAGATGTATTATGTGCTGGTTATATTTTTTTATGAAATTGACCAGAAAACGAGCAGATGGATCGCCTGATGGTAAGTATTTACCACCGCCCATTGACACTCACAACACCAGAGGAATTACACTTGTAATTTATCTAGTGTTGCGTACTTGTGTTTCTGGTCCTTAAAATACCCAAAACACAACCTCCTCTTGGTTAGACCCCACTCACTCGGACAAACACAACGAAAACGTTATTTTACGCCGGTATTCTGTAACGCCGTGGTATTTATCCGGTCGACTCGGCCCATTCGTATTGAAGCGTGGCTCTCCCACAGTTGTGAGAAAATAGAATATCGTAAAAGTATCATTGTCATGTGCCAGTTAGGCATAATGCGAGATAGGCAAATAACTCGTAAGCCACTAACAGTAATGTAGAAAAATAATTATAAATACTTATGCTTAACTATGTGCTACCTTGTTATTTCGCAGCAGATGTTCGTTTACACGGCTGTTTAATGCTACACTAGAGGTAATTTCAGTTTGCGAGTTTGTTTAAATAGTGTTACCTCTTTGTCAGTATTAAATTGTCGCCGGTGCAACGCTCCGCAATTATAAAGGCCAAATAAAGCAATATGCCTAACCTACAATTGTGTATTTGCCTATGTGTAAAAATTTGATTTTTTTAAACATTATAAAATAATTAGATATTGCAACTTGACAAAAGTATTAAGAATTTAATTTAAGAGAAAATTTTTAGAAAAAAATAAAATTTAAGAGAAAGAAAAAAAAAATTTAAAAAATTAAGATTTTATGTGTAGTTTTATAATTGCATTTTGAATTCACAAAAAGTTGGAATTTTTTTTTATTTTTCAATGCACTTTTCATTTATATAAGTAATTTAGTAAATACAGGTAAATACAGTATTCACTATGTATTACTTTGTATTTTGTAATAGAGGTAGTTATTAGTTAGATAAGTACATATTTAATTTATAGCCAATGTTTCCCTCAATACCGCGATTACTCGAAACCCTCTCACAAACTCCGTTCAAAAATTTAACAGATATGGTGTAGGTATATTGTAATATTTAGCAATGGATCATCGATATTTAATCCATGGGAAAAGTTTTTATTAAAAAAAAATATCTATCAAAATATCTCATCTCCAAATATCTATTACAGCAAAGGCTCTATTAAAGCAAAAGTGGTTTTATGGCTCTATTACTGCCATAAAACTATAATAAAGAAATTTTTTCAACATTTTTTCTTTCATTTTTGTCTGATTAAATCCTATTTCTATGTTTTGTTAGGAAGTTTTTATGCTTTGTTTGTTGACCTTCATAAGGTCATCGGTTCACCTAGGCCGTCCAACGCTACGCTTTCCAGTTCGTGGTCTCCACTCTAGAACCTTTACTCCCCAGCGGTTATCAGTTCTACGAGCGATGTGGCCTGCCTATTGCCACTTCAACTTACTGATTCTGCGAGCTATGTCGGTTCGTCTGCGAATCTCCTCGTTGCGGATTCTGTCACGCAGAGAAACCCCGAGCATAGCTCTCTCCATCGCTCTTTGATTGACTTTGAGCTTATTTAAGAGGCCAACAGTGAGTGAAAAATTAAACCATATAGATTACAATATTTGAGGAAATTTAGAACATTAACATACATATCAGGATTTTGTTACATCATGTTATGTTGCATGTGGTAGCGTAGTTCTTGAAAAAGTGGAATAAATGCTAATTTAATTTTATTCAAAAGCAAATATAAATTGAAAGGTATGACCACATGTTATAATTTGTTTCAAACTTACTGAAGTGAGCGTAGAATGTAAATTACTTGCCTTACGTGTAGGCGACGCACGGGTGAGCCTCTGTACTAAGTTTTCTACTTTATCAATGTTATAAATTAACACGAACACGAACTTAAAACTTCGTAACAAACACGGAAACAGCATGACCGACATATTTATGTCTCAATAATTCACAAATGTTTTTTAGGGTTCCGTAAGCGTTAATAAGAGTGTTTTCACATTGATTAGGTCCGATATCCGACATTGCGCCAATACTTTTGTCACAGATTAAAGAAAGACGAACAGATAATCAGCTACATAGTTTCAGTTAGCTTTCGATTTAATTGCACTACTACAAGAACACGGTGTGTCCACGATTGTGTGGAAAAAATTTCAAATTTGAATCGATGTGGTCGTTCTATGAAAGCTGTTTCTCTGTACGTGAGTATATAATATATTTTCTACTCTGTGCTTTTGTCATGTAATAATAAAGACAGGATATAATTATGTTTTACAAGCTGTCTCTCACATTATCGCACGCGATATTTGATACTTTTATCGCGTAATTTGAAAACGCTCTTCAGACATAAATACATTCTGATATATTAAAATCAGGTATTGTAGGGAATAGTTTCCAAAACACAAAATTTACGAGGTAGGTCCTTACGGTAAATAAAACGGGATAGTGAATGTGAACTAACGTAGAATTTTATACAATGTATTTGAAATGGTTCTCTTATTCGAATAAGCCACAGACATGTATTTAGGTAGATGATGTATCACTATCCACCAAGCGTGAATTTAATCGTAGCGACAACGTTATGCAAACAATATTTATTTTACCAAAATGATTTTAATAAATAATGTTATAATTGTGGCGACGTATCTAATTAAGTTAGAAAAGTTGAAAATCAACTCGATATAAATCAAATCCATTTTTTAATTATATAGAAAATGCACCATTTATATAATATAACCAATTGATCTACTTTCAGCCGAATGCTGGAAAGCTAATCAAAAATAAGAGCCCTCCTATTCACTGGCTGTCGCTGTCTCTGCTAGCCGAAATGACAAGGACAGCATGTGACTTGAGCGTCACTTAATTTAACTATCCTTCCAGTATCCTTTACATATATTTTTTATTTGACTACGCACCTGTTCGTGCTTCGAACACGAGGCAACATGCAGCCTCTATTTAAATATGTCTGTGAAATAAGCTATACAAACGCCGCGGAAATCCAAGACGCTAACTACATCCGGTTAACCACATCGGGTTGCTGAATAAACATTTTTGCATAGGTTCAAATGAAATATAAAATTCCATTTCATATTTATAACTGAAACTGGGTTTGAGCTAGCTTTCTAGATTAGTTTTTTAGCTAAATAATGAATTCGCTGTTTCAATCCAGGGCCTGTTTAGGCTCTAGATTAAAACATAGGTTATATTTCATTAAAGTCCATTCAGTAGGTTTTGCGTGAAACAGTCACTAACATCCATCCATCCTTGCAAACTTTCACATTTATAATAGTAGTAGGATTTGCATACTTCTCTCGATCTAGATCTCTGTTCCCTCCTTCACCGTCATTCCGTATGCTCTAGGTCTCTGAAATTGTACATGAGAATTCCGAAAAGTCTTTTTGGTAACCACCAACAGTCAACACATGGAATCAAATCCGCACTCACTCAGGCGACCAGGCGACCAGGGCACGGTCGCTCATAGTTAGGTACGTATAACTATAATGTTGTGATCCAGGATCCTCAATATCTACAATAGAAACAACACGACAACGCTATTAGAATTAGTATTCAAACAAAATAGGATTCCGTGAAAACGAATGAAAATACGTTTTACACGGCAATTTTAATGTCTACACAATCTGTTACTGGGATTCAATTTTCAATCCGGACACTAGCGTTTTATTTCGATTTGGAATTGAATAATTTGAGGGTAACTTTTACGCTTTTATGCGAGAACGGTTATTTGTCGAAGCGTTTTATTGTTATTGGTCTTTAGTACTCAACTGCATATGACCTAAAAATGCATTTGCAAATGCAAAATGCAAATTATTGATTTTATCACATTTCGAATATCTCAATATGCTAAATCATTTTAAGGCGAACATATTTCGAATATTCAGATATAAATATTGTGTTACAAATATTTTGAAACTGTCGAGCAGAAACTTTGTCGAAATTGTAATAATTAATATTTCCTTCTATGTACATATTATAGCTTGGAAACGAAATGTAATTGTTATATTTCTTAAATAACGTACTAAGTTAAATTTGGAAATAAAACAATAACATTTCATTTCGAAATCATAGTTATATCTTTCGATATTGGACGCTTCCACACTACGTCAATCTTGTCATGTAGGTACTAAGTATCCGGAGAACTTGTATCACAGGTAGGTACCAGACAACGGAAATATATTTGTATACTTTTATACTACTTAGTCTGGCCATAAATACTGTTACAATTAAAAATAAACAAAATATTACTTTTCAATTTGGAATCTGTCATTTTTATATGATTGTTCATTGTGTTTTCTCATTTTGGCGATATTGTACATTGTGCGATATTTTGCGATAGTTAAATGGAGTGGGGTGATAAAGAGAACCGAATCGCTGTGATTGCATTACACAAAGTAGGTATGGAGCCAAATGCAATTTTTAAAATCTCCATACGCTTGGTATTAGTAAAATGTTTGTGTACCGGGCTATTAATAGGTACAATGAGACCTCCTCTATTTGTGACAGAAAAAGACCTGACCGTCCACGTAGTGTTCGTACGAAAAAGGTGGTCAAAGCAGTATGGGAAAGAATTCGAAGAAATCCTGTCCGAAAGCAAAAGATTTTATCTCGGGAGATGAAGATAGCACCTAGAACCATGTCGCGTATTTTAAAAGATGACTTAGGACTTGCAGCCTATAAGAGACGTACTGGTAATTTCTTAACTGATAATTTAAAAATAATAGGGTGGTAAAATCGAAACAACTACTGAAGCGGTACGCAAAGGGAGGTCACAGAAAAATTAAAAGAAAAATATGTTTACGAATGAGATTTTTTTTACAATTGAGCAACATTTTAACAAACAAAAGGCCAAATTTATGCTCAAAGCTCTAAGGAAGCTTCCCAATAAGTCGACAGAGTGCAACGTGGGCACTATCCGACTTCAGTGATGGTTTGGTGGGGTATTATTAGCTATGAAGGAGTGACTGAGCCATACTTTTGTGAAAAAGGTATCAAAACATCGGCACAAGTGTATCAAGATTGACCATTCTTGAGAAGGTAGTGAAGCCCCTTAACAACACCATGTTCAATAACCAAGAATGGTTCTTCCAGCAAGACTCGGCGTCGGGTCATAAGGCTCGGTCTACGCAGTCTTGGTCGGAAACGAACGTTTCGGACTTGATCAGAGCTGAAGACTGGCTGTCGTCTAGCCCCGATCTTAATCCGCTGGATTATGATTTATGGTAAGTTTTAGAGTGTACGGCTTGCTCTAAACGCCATGATAATTTTGAGTCCCTAAAACAATCCGTACGATTGGCAGTGAAGAATTTTCCCATGGAAAGAGTGCGTGATTCTATTGATAACTGGCCTCAACGTTCAAAGGATTGTATTGCAGCCAGTGCCAACCAAGCCAACTTCGAATAAGCTTTTTATATTTTAAATTGCTAACACACAGTAAAAGTAATAAATGTTATTTGCAACAGAATTTTTTTTTCTTTTTTTCAGTATTTATGGCATGACTTATTATAATTATATTTAAGATTTTTATTATGTTATACATATATTTTATAACATCCAAGACCCAGGAACTCAGAAAAACTTTTTGTCCCTTCCGCGGGATTCGAACCCTCGACAACGCCGACGCGCTACCACTGAGACACAGACGCCGCCATAGTAAAATTTTCATAATATGAAATGAGAGTGCCAATTTACACTGCTATTTTGTTTCAATAAAATTTGGAAATGCAACTTACAGAGTTGGCTATGAAACTAACGAGCTTCGTAAACAAGCACCAGTAGAACAAGGAATAAGCTAAGCTTAAAGCTTCACAGTAACAACCTTAAATTTGCGGTAACGTTGTGGTCTATCAAAGCTCAGGATCGTTTGAACTTTGCATTCAAATACATTCGACTGGTTATATTTTATATCAAAATCAAAATTCAAAAGTGATTATCTCACGTACCTTAGGAACTTATAAGGGTTCCTTGAATCAGTATAAGTATACTTGTAATTGTTGACTGATCTATTGATACGGAGCTCAAACTACCGAAAAGTTTATTCTGTGTACACGAATTAATAACTGTTACTATAGCAAATACATTTTTATAGTTGACTAGATGTTGCCCGCGACTTCGTACGAGGAAAGGGAAATCCTGCAGGAACCATACATTTTGCCGCGAAAAAAAATTTGTCCTTCCCCGTGGACCAAAATCGGACCGGTAGTTTCGGAGCCTATTAAATGCAAAAAAAACAAACAAACAAACAAACTTTTCCTTTTTATAATATAAGTATAAATATTATTTGGGTAACACTTTTAATAACTAGGTACATAATATAATGTGACATCCGCTGAGAAAATAGGTGGGGGACCATGAAAGACCACGGCTTGCAGTAGCTGCGTTAGGGAGGGGCGCGGTTGGGCGCCACCGGATAAAAAAGGGCGCCGCAGGCGTACTATTCTCCCATCAAAACGACTAGCCAACCGGCAGTCACCAGTCCGACTAAGTTAAAACGGCCCTCCGGACATTAGCGTAGACCCCAATGGGTCTACGCTAATGTTCCAATGAAAAAAAATAGCGTACTTTTCTATCACTCGATCACTGAGTTAGACCTACATACTCGTAAATTCTCTAAAACCGGCACTGCTCCTTTGAATGATTACTATTTATAAAAAGTCGTAGTTATTCACATGTAAGAACATTCCTTTTACTACTTCACTACAAGTTTCCTTGCGGTTTAAGTCACTCGCGGTCTTGCCGAATTGGCATTTACTCGGTCGATTTTCACCGTGTGGCTGAAATTGTGCGCCTTTAGTCACACGTTTATATGCCACAAAGGCTCTAGTCTCTCACAGCCTCCCCAATGTTACGGAACCCTACGTGCGCGAGTCCGACTCGTACTTGGCCAGTTTTTTAGTTTTTGATACGTACTGTTCAGTTAAAGTTAAAACAATTGTTTTATATTTATCATATTTCTATGAATAAGGGTAATTCAACTATTAACACGATCAACATATTGGCCTTACAAAGAATAAGGGCATTTTAGGTAAATAAAGTTAACAATTTTATAACAATAATACACATTGGCAAATTATTTAATATCAAAATAATACTCATTACTTCTACTTTTAAATAATTTCTATAAATGTATTCTAAGTAATACGATGGTGTTGGTTGAGTTTTTTATAGATGTTAAAAATATTATGTTATGTATTAAGGCCTGTTTTACAATCGCATAGTAAGTGACGAATAAATTATCTGGAAGTTTGCCTCTGTTACTCAGTATAAAGTAAGCAGTGATAAAACTTCCGGTCAAGCTATTCGTCACTTATTAGGCGATTATGAAACAGGCCCTAAGCGCAAGCGCGCACTGGCGGCCAGGCCGCGGCGGCCACCGAAATGTATGCATTGTATCATCAGTGCTTGCATACATTTCGGCTTAATGTTTCATGTAAATGAAATAGCTTGTAATGTAGTTTTAGTAAAAGCAAATACATTAATTTTTACAACTCTATTTTTAAGTTGAACGACTGAATTATAATATTGGCCTTGTTTGGAGCCCTGTTCCTTTCAAGGCTATTTATAAGAACTTAACAAAACTTAAGTTTAATAGACTAGTGATTAAAGCTAGGTTAAAAAAAGTGATTTATGTGGTACACAATAAAACAAAGTATTGCTTAATAATAAATTCTTTCCTTCGTTTATCCAGTAAATAAATAAATAAAAAGTGTTTACTCGTTTGAGTTTCCTTCCATGGCAAACTATATTAATATATTTTATTAATAAACCAAACAAAAATAATGTGTCAAGATAATATTTTATACCAAACAAAAATTATTTGTCAAGAAAATGTTTCCAAAGAAAAGTCTAAGATTCATCTAAGCTTCTGTTGGAGCGAAGTGATAAAACGTTTCCAATTCAAATCGATACGACCTAAGCTACGTACTAACGCTTATCAGCACGAACATTTTAAGGTCAACATCTCCATTTCGTATCTACCTAGGAAATAATAAAGCTGGAAAACACTAACCACTTTGCTCATATTATGCAGCTGAAAGCCAAATTTAAATATTTGGCTCCGGCTCAGAAACACGAGGCTGTACAAACAACTCGGTAATCCTCGAATCTACCTCACCGTTCTCATCTCCTTCGCGACAGCATACTGGTCGATACTGGTTTACTTACGTGGATTCTACTCAAGGTACGGTCGCCGACATATCCGGTTACTAACATATTTAGATCTTATTACTGTGGAAATAATGTTCAACAGTTAACAGCCTTCGAGGTGCAGTGTCTTAAAGCTTGGCTCTCGACTCGGTCGTGGGAACAAAAGAAAAATTTGTTTCCACGTTTGGTTAGGACAATGCAGGCTGATCACCTAAGTGTCTGACAAGAAAGATAATGTATCGGATCGGCATGTAAAAAGTCTGTCCTGCGTCTGATCTCTCGCCAGTTGTGTTGGTCATCCGTCCTACTGGGTTTCGAGAGTAAAGGAAGAGAGAGTGTTCTTGTGAACTGCGCAAACCCATGGGCACTGTAAAATAACTCCTGCGTAGCTGGCCTGGCTACCGTCACCGAAATCGGTGTGGGGAGTTATTCTAATATAATATTATTTGATACTAGATTACTTAGGTATGTTGATAGCACTCAAGATATAGTAAAATCCAGTGTAGGCACCTACCATATTTCTATCCAACCAGATCTTTTATATGTTGAAGTAAAGTCTAAAAGTAATACACCGGATTTGTCGGTGACCGTACATACAAACATCTGAGTTGCGTAATGACTAGCTAACATCTATTAGCGCCACTAGGCTACGCAGTAGATCGCTTAGGTTGCTCTCGAGAAGGCACGCCCTGTCCCTTCTCGTGTTGGTATTTTCAGACCCGCAAGTTACGGTGTCGAACCTGTGCCTTTAATCAAGATGCATTCGATAATTTCGACGGCGAAGTTCGAAACAAAGTGTATGGGATTTGACATAGGTCATCGCTAAGTGACATGTCGAAAAATGCGGGTCTGAAAAGACCAACACGCTGTAGATACTGAAAAATGGAAAACACTTGTAGTTTCTCATAGTAAATCAATAATATAAATTTGAAAATTTATCAATACCTACTTAAATTATAAAAAACAAAAGATTTGATAGTTCATTTGTTTGCTACCATTATTTGATGCCTATTTAGGCTCCAAAACTACTGAACTGATTTCGAAGAAACTTCGCACAGATAAACGGGAATTCCTTTTGCGCGCACGATGTCGCGGGCAACTTCTAGTTAACTTATAATATGACGTGACGTCCTCAAGAACGAAATCACAAGCACCAACTGGTGATAACTATGTTTTATCATGGAAATTCTAGAAAATAAATATCTACAAGTATAAAGACATTATAGTATTATGACATTCACTTCAGAATTCCCAGGTAATACAGTCATGTAAAATAAATGTTTGTCTCGAAGTCGCTTCTAGGAAAAGTTGATTAAAAGGAATCCTTTCCTTTCAATACGTAAAAAACTTGTTTACAGTAAAATTCTGTATGTTTAATATACAGTGTACAGTAAATAGTTACTACGTAACGTTTAATATTGTACAGTGTACAGTAAATAGTTACTACGTAAAGATTAATATTGTACAGTGTACAGTCAATAGTTACTACGTAATGTTTAATATTGTACAGTGTACAGTAAATAGTTACTACGTAACGTTTAATATTGTACAGTGTACAGTCAATAGTTACTACGTAACGTTTAATATTGTACAGTTTACAGTCAATAGTTACTACGTAACGTTTAATATTGTACAGTGTACATTAAATAGTTACTACGTAACGTTTAATATTGTACAGTTAGCTACAAAAATTTCCAACCAGTAGGGCAATTATAAACAATTTGCATTGAAAACTTTAAAATTATCTTATTTTTGATAAAAAAATGGGCCATTAGTTATATTGGCTCATTGGTTCAGCGCGTTGGTGCTCAAGCCCCCCGGCTTGCGCGCGTTCGAATC
Source organism: Phengaris arion (assembly GCA_963565745.1). Lineage (NCBI taxonomy): Eukaryota > Metazoa > Arthropoda > Insecta > Lepidoptera > Lycaenidae > Phengaris > Phengaris arion. Next base: position 12,116,895 of record OY751445.1, on the reverse strand, counting down.
CCGCCGAAGGAACAAAAAGTTTTTCTGTGTTCCTGGGTCATGGATGTGTATTAAATATGTGTATAACATAATAAAAATCTTAAATATATGTATAGTATAATAGTATTAAATATACTTCCCGTTTTCTGGTACCTGTAACACAGGTTCTTCGGATCTTAGCACGGGGCCATATTGACGTGGTGTAAAGCGTACATAATTATTATTATTATTATTATTGAACTTTTGTAGCTGACTGTACAATATTAAACGTTGCGGTTTCTCAGAATTTTACAGTAAACGAGCGTCTTAGGTACGTATTAAAATAAAAGTATTCCTTCTAGAGTATTAATCGCTTATTTAAATAATCTGATGATTAGCATGTTGATGTACCATGAAATAGAGTAGCTTATAGGTACCTTTGCTAGAACCAACTTCGGGACAAAAACTTAATAACACTTGCCTATATTACAATAATATTGTGGCATTACCTTGGAATTAAAAAAATATTAAATCTACGCAACCGCTGCCGCCGCGGGTCCCTCGAAACTCTAAATGCATCCTCGCGCAGCACGAAATATCTAGAAAGCATCATAATCAAATCGTTTTATTTACTAAATAAAGTTCCTTTAAAGTTAATCAAACTTCCATATACGTATCTCCTGTTTACTTATCTAACAGGAAACACCGCGAAGAAGTAGTAGCACAGTCAAAACTATGTAGGTCACAGGACCTTTACAAGCACTCTATCCCACTGAGAATTGAAACGAAATGTTGAAATGAAAATGGTGTTCCGCTAGTGAATAACAAAATGTTATGCAGATTCCCACTGCGTGTATGCGTTGGCGGTCACAAGCGGAATTTACGATCAGCTACGCTTCAACTTGCAGAATTTATCGGGGGACAACTTTAATGCGCTGCAGGGAGTTGGAATGGTCAAGACTATTTGTTCTGACTATACTTTCATGATGCGGCTAAAATACTCAGATAATAGGTAATTGTGGGTACATTAAAATTGTTTTTAACAAACTCGTAGATACTCTTTGTTAGTGAGGTAATAATTATATTGTCAAGACTAAAGATTTCATAACTAAAGATAGGCTATGAGGTACATTTGACAGAACAAATCTTCATACAAAAAAAATTTACGCCATCTTGATTTCACCATACTTCAAATGTCATAATGACAGTTTTTGCCTCAACATGCCTCGTCTATAATATATACAAGATCAAGACTATCTATCCATCCTCCAAACAAACATAATTAATAAAATAAACAAATAAATAAATAAATAAATAAATAAAATAAAAAAAAAATAAAAAAAAACAAATAAATAAAATTAAAGTGTCTGTAATTTAAAATTAACAGCTTTTCACTTCATGCATATGAAAGTGCATATACGGTATTTAACAAAAAAAAACTATTTTTTAAATTTTGTTCGTCCGTCTGTCTGTCTGTCAATCTATTTGTTCCGGCTGATCTGGGAAACGGCTGAAATTTCCACGGGATTTTCACTGATAGTTGATGTTATAAGGTCTAACATAGGCTACTTTATCTTGGGGTTCCGTTTAAAACATGGGGTTCCGTTTCCGTTAGTTCTTTGGAAACGAAGTTGCGGGCACCAACTAGTGTTTGGAATATAATCGGTCTTGTATATTGATATAAGTTGTCTAGACTCTACTGGTTTAATTTTTTTTTTTTTATTTGTACCTACAATTTTAAGTAAGTTAACAGAGTGCTTTACTGTTGGAAAGTTTAGATTTAATATTTAAATCAATCGGTGGACAATGTCCTTTTGTTTTAATGTGGAAACGTACTCTTGAATTTAGTTTTACTAAAAAGCATTATTTAATGCCTTCCTGGCATTAAATAATAAGTCAAAGTCAAAGTCAAAAATTTTTATTCAAAATGGGTATTTTCATACACTTTCTGAACGTCGATCTACATGATGCCTACCACCGGTTCGGGAACTAGCCCGGCGAGAAGAACCGGCGTAAGAAACTCGCGCGGGGCCATCTTTTATCAAAAAGATGGAAAATTGTTCTTTTAAAATATAAAAAAGGCATATATAACAATGTTATAACTAAAACTACATAACAAGATACAATAATATATGTAATTTAGAAGTAGCCTTGCAGGGGGTCACCTCATTCCCATGGTGTGCTATCATTCATAAAATCATTAACTTTATAATAGGCTTTAGCACACATACGTTCTTTAACTAGTTTTTTAAATTTATTGATTGAAAAATTTTGAACGTTTTCTGGGATCTTATTGTATAGGCGTATACACTGGCCTTTAAACGAGTTCTTTACTTTACTAAGTCTAGTCACTGGTACATCAAGCTTATGCTTATTTCGGGTATTTCTATTGTGGTTGTCACTTTTCTTTTTGAATAGGTTTAAATTTTTTTTAACATATAATACATTTGATAGAACATACTGAGAAGCTACAGTTAAGATTCCAGTTTCTTTAAACTTCTCTCTTAATGAAGTGTTGGGGGCCAGCTTGTAGATTGTCCGAACAGCTCGCTTCTGCAGCACAAATATAGTATTTATATCGGCAGCATTTCCCCACAGTAGAATGCCATAGGACATTATACTGTGGAAGTAACTAAAATATACAAGTCTTGCTGTATTTTCGTCTGAAAAATGTCTTATTTTACTCACTGCAAATGCTGCTGAACTGAGTCTGTCGGCCAACCCAACAATATGAGGGCCCCACTGTAGTTTTGCGTCTAAAGTTATACCTAAAAAGACAGCTGTATCTACTAGTTCCATACCTTTTCCATTCAATAGAACATTGGTTTCAGTTTGCCTTACATTTGGCAACGTGAACCTTATACATTTAGTTTTTTTGCTATTTAACAAAAGATTATTAACACTAAACCAGTGTACTATTTTTGAGAGAGCATTATTTACTTCGTCATAGCCTGAGTTTTGGCGATTAATATTAAAAGTAAGTGACGTGTCATCGGCAAATAAGACTATCCCGTTTTATCCATTAATAAGGTATGGTAGGTCATTTATATAGACCAGAAAAAGAAAGGGTCCTAAAATTGATCCTTGTGGGACCCCCATCTCAATTTTGGTACCTGTGGATCTTTTTCCATTTATCTCAACCCTCTGAGTCCTATTTGATAAATAAGATTTTAAGAGGACGAGTGCTGGTCCCCTTACTCCATAGTGGCATAGTTTCCTGATCAATGTTGTGTGCTGCACGCAATCAAATGCCTTAGAGAGATCGCAAAAAACTCCTAGAGCATCCCGCGACCTCTCCCAAGCATCAAAAATGTCACTAATCAAATCAACGCCAGCATCTGTTGTAGAGCGACCCTTCGTAAAACCAAATTGTTTATTATGTAAAATGTTATTAATATTAAAGTGTGCTAGTAACTGAGTAAGTATTATTTTTTCATATATTTTACTTAGTGTTGGCAAAATAGATATAGGTCGGAAGTTAGATGGATTCGACTTACTACCAGACTTAAACAGAGGTAAAACTTTACTATGTTTCATTAGATCAGGAAATACGCCACTTTTTATACAATCATTAAAAATAGTTGCTAAGTAAGGTGCGATAATATCGATTATAGATTTAATAACTTTCATTGATAGACCCCATAAATCTGCAGTATTCTTAATATTTAATAAATTAAAATTTTTAATAATGTCTTGCGGTCCTATTTCATTAAATCTAAATTCGATTTCACACTCTTTTACATTATCTTTAAGAAGTAATTCAGCATCAGCAGGAGAGGCATACAAATTTTTGGTGGTTGAAACTGGAATGTCAGCAAAGAATTTCTCAAAAGCAGTTGCAACTTCACTGTCAGATTTAAATATTTTATTATCTATATTCAATTTAAAATATGTGTTGTGGCTGGTGACTCTTCCAGTTTCATTTGCAATGATTTGCCAAGCTGTTTTAATTTTATTTTTCGAATTCTTAATTTTATTTCTAATGTGAAGAGATTTTGCTGCAGAGCAAACTTGCTTAAATGTTTTTGAATATAACCTTACATAATTTTTAAATTCTTCACTTTGATTCATTGTTCTTTCATTATAAAGTTCATACAATTTTAATCTACTTTTTAAAATACCTGCTGTTGCCCATTCGCTGAATTTACTTTTATTGTTTGTTCTCACTGTCTTAGGGGTGAAAATAGTATCAAATTTATGTTTTATTAATTTAAACAGTTTACCGAACGACATATCCGGGCTACTATGACACTCTAAGTGTCCAATATTAGCTATAATTTCACCTCTAAACTTCTCAATATATTTGACATTTATTGGTATACATGTGTTTCTCTCCTTGTGTAATTGTTTGCAATTATTATCTATAGGGAAAATGGCCCGCTGTCCACAGTGATCAGAGCTTAGTATGTTAATGACTTCCTTATTTAATGGATCTATGTTGGTAAAAATGTTATCAATGCATGTAGCAGAGCTATCACTGATCCTTGTTGGTTCAAAGAATAAATGCTTTAAGTTATATGATTTTAACAATGAAGTAAATCTAACAGTGGTGGAATTACTTTCTAAAATATTTATATTTAAATCACCACACAATAATATATGTTTGTTAGATACACTTACTTTAGGTAATAACGTTTCCATTATTTTTTCAAATGAATCATATAACCCTAAAGGAGGCCTGTGTACGCTAACAATAATAAAGTGTTCCACCTCTATACAGGCTATTTCAGTTGTTCGTTCTGTAGAGAGGCTTACTATGTCTTTACGTTCTTTATATTTTAAATTCTTCTTAATTAATATAAGTGAGCCGCCTCTTATGGCTTTTTCTCTGCAGAAAGAACTAGCCAGCTGGTGCATACCAAGATTTAACATAATTTGATTTTTCTTAAACCAATGTTCGGTTATACATAAAATGTCTAAATTATTGTTTAAAAACAACTCAATTTCTAATTCCTTACTAGACATACCTTGTATGTTTTGATGCACCAGCGTAAGTTTACATAGTTTATTATCTTTAATTAAATTATTATTTTCATTTACCTACAATGCTAAAGATTTCCTCTGTTGTCTTACAGGCTAATTTAAATTATTATTATTTGGAACATTTTCCAAGGTGTTATAATAAGTCATATTATTATGACTAAACTGCTCAATAGAAGCAGTTGTTGTCTTACTAGCCAAGTACTTGGCTGAGTTAAAATATAAAAAGTTAATAGCGTACTTGCTATAAGTCTTGTAAAATAAGAGGATAGATAATATCTATCTAATGTCAATTTACATAATTTATAATTTACAATATTATTAATGTCGATTATATTTAATTTATTGTCATATTTATTTAATAATATACAATTATTATTAACAGCAGTATACAATTGGCTGTTAAGCTTATATCTAATTTTGTTTTCCCATGGCAACCGTTTTATGTAAGGAAATGTGAGTAATATAATCTTACTAATATTTTGCAGTTTGTTCAATGCTTCTATATAATATTCTAATTGGTATTTAATAATATACAATTATTATTAACAGCAGTATACAATTGGCTGTTAAGCTTATATCTAATTTTGTTTTATTTTTTTAAAATAATTTTAATTTAATTAAAAATTAATAATATTAAATTTAAATAATTTGAAATAGTTAAGAATATTATTAAAACTAAGCTCGTTATTATGTTCAATTGTTCATAAGCTGATAAGACTAATGATATTTTATGGAAATTTGAATAGAGAGTATTACTTATAATATAAACTTGTCATGGCATATTTTGTAATGTAAAATTTGTTATTAAACGAAGTAATAATTATGAAATAATAAAATTTGTAACTAGCAGGATGTAAATCATAGTTCCAAAAATTGCAGGGATCAGAATCCCAAGTCTCGTAATTAGCTTACACTTTCATTTTACTTTTATTGAATTATAAATTAATCGTCTTGATATCATTAACTGATTGTTGGAGTTTGGACCAATCAAAACGGGTTCGTTGTTGGTTTGACGTTTAAGAGAATACTATTTTGCAGTTCTAACATATCGCGGCTGAATCATAAATTTACTAATGCAGTTATTAAAATTGTAATATACAAAAATAAAGAATCTGTGTGAAAAAAATAGAATTATTGTTCATGCAAAAGGTTGTTTTTGTTCTCAAGTGTTCTCAACAAAAATATTGTTTTTCTGTCACTTATTGCGGCACTCACAGCCTGTTTTATACAGAAGTTCGACCATTTGTTTTTTGGTGTATTTTGTTTTATTTTTTTATTTTTATTTTCAAGGAAAACTTACGGCTAGAAGGTACAATACTAAACACGCCGTCATATTTAGCGGAACACAAAAAAAAGGTCCATAATTAAAAAAATATGGTTTTATTTTAAAATCTACTTACTACACTTCTTTTGTTATTTAAAGTTTCATTTGTTTTACTTAAAATGAGATCACATTAAAAACAGATTTTGCGAGTAAAGGCTATTTGTGAAAAATGGTACATTTTTGAACTTTTCATGTAACCGGGAAAACTGAAAATTAATATTAAAATAACAATTAATTAAATTAGAAAAATGGTGATTAATATCGCGTATTTCCTCCACGTGCTCTTATTGATAATGATATTATCGATGGTCTTTTGGGATAGTCTCCGCCATTCCTCAACTACGGCGATTCGCAGTTCACCCACGTTGACAGGAGGTGGAATTCTGGACTTAACTTTTCTTTTCAGCAAATCCCAAACGTGCTCTATTGGGTTCATATCCGGTGATCTCGCCGGCCACTCCATAACAGTGATATTCATATCATTAAGATAAGCTTGAGTTACCCGAGCGGTATGCGGCCGAGCATTATCCTGCATAAAAACAAAATCGTCACCGATATATGGGGCAAACGGTACGACATTTTCTTCTAAAACTTCTCTGATATAGCGGTCTGCAGTCAGACTCCCTCTGTCAATCACTACCAAGTCTGTGCGAGCTCCCAAACAAATGCCCGCCCAAACCATTATTGATCCACCACCGTATGCAACTGTAGTTTCAAAATTTGTCTGAATGTATCGTTCTCCTTTGCGTCTGTATATTCTTTGCCTGCCGTCAATTTGTTTTAAGAGAATTCTGCACTCATCACTAAACAATACCTTACTCCATTGATCCGCGTTCCAAAGTCGATGTTCCTGAGCAAAAGTTAACCTGTTTCTACGATGATTTACCTCGAGCCTTGGAGCCTTGGCGGGCACAAATGAACCCAAACCAGCTTCTTCGAACCTTCTTCGTACCGTACGCTCACTTACGGTTACACCCCGCACTGCTTCTAACTCATGTCGGGCTTGGACGGCCGTCAAACGGGGGTTCCTACCCTACGTACACGAAGCCGAATGAAACGATCATCCCTACTCGAAGTGCGTCTTTTTCTGCCTTGTCCTGCTCTTCTCACATAAGAACCGGTCTCCCTGAACTGTTGGATACTGCGATGGATCGTTGAAACTGGTCGACGAAGATCTCTGGATATCACTCTGTAGGTTTGACCATTTCTTCGCATTTCGAGTGCCCTGGCAATCTCCGTTGGGGCTAAGTCAGGCAAAATTCAGTCCTCAACTCCAAAAAGATACGCGATAAAAAAAAACTAACAGAAAACTGTATTTCAATGAAATTTTAAATCAAACTCAGAAGGAAGAAATACTCGAAGTTCGCTCCAGATAAGATGTATTTGAATAAAATTAAAACAATTGCATAAAATGTGATTTTCAGTTGTTTTCTTAATTTGAAAATATTTAATTTTAAATTAAATGACGTATAAACCAGCCAGCAACCTTATATGATACTGATATCAAACCTTTATTTTATGTTCCGCTAAATATGCCGGTGTGTGTAGTAACGGAGTAACAGTATAGGGCCAATTACAAGTTTTCACGTGTAACTAATATTATAATGTTGAAATTGAGGTAGACATTAAAAGGACGAGCAAAAATGTGAATGAGTGAAGGAAAAATATTTGACTTAATTTTAAATACAATATTAGCAATTACTATTAAAGAAATGGTATGTTAGAGTTTTTCTTACATTTTTTATACTGGTGTTGAATAAACCTATGTCGGTACTGCGAGATGCTGCATTGTATGCTCTGCTAGCTTGCACGATGTACGAGTTCTGACGATGTATATGAAATGAAGCTGATTTTCTTGGAAGTAATTGTCTAAAGGAGAGGCCATAACACTGCGTTGCGGCGTCGAAACGCAAAAATCGGCAACGACATGTAAGTACAAGCGACGACGCAACGCAGAGTTGTGGTTTCGCCCTAGGTGTATGTTTATTAAATTTTGCCTATAGGCTGGGCAATATTCAATTAATATTGTTTCTGTATGAATACCTGAATATACATTATAAAGTGTTTTTTTTATGAACTTAGGGCTTGTTTCACGATCCTACTTTCTACTACTATTATAAATGTGAATGTTTGTGCGGATGAATGGATGTATAGATGGATAGATGGATGGACGTTTGTTACACTTTCACGCAAAAACTACTAAACGATTTCAATGAAATTCGATATGGCAGTAGTTTAGGTTTTGTATTTTAACATAGGCTACTTTTTATCCCGAAAAAGTACAGTATTCTCGTGGGATACCCGATATTATAATCACGCGGATGGAGCCTCGGGAAAAAGCTAGTCTATTTATTAAATGTGAAAGTATGTGAGGATGGATGGATGTTTGTTAGTCTTTCACGCAAAAACTATTGAAAGGATTTTCATGAAATTTGGTATTATAGTTATTTTTTTAGACTCTTGTTTAAAACACATGTTACTTTTTATCCCAAAAAAGTACAGTATTCACGTGGGGTGCTGTATTTTCGCGGGCGGAGCCGCGGGGAAAAGTTAATATTCTAATAAGTGTCGGATAGCTTATTCAGAAGTTTTGTTTCTGCTTACTTAATATCGAGGGACGGGATTAACAAAACATGCGAATAAGCTATGTGACACGTGTCAGTAAAATTCACACAAACTGTCAAGTACCTTATACCCAATACCTTTAAACAGTATGCCGTAGGTAGTTTTGCAATAATGGGTAGGTTTTCATTTGTATAGTAAAGATTTAATACGAGTCATAATTTGAGTTTTCACCACTGATTCTAAGGAGGCAGTAGGCCAGTAAATCCTTACACCCGATGACGTATATGGCTCCTGATAACCCTTCTCTGCTGACGTCACATAACAGTATCGCTTTGTCCCAGATCTCAGGTAATTCGCGTGATATACGGTTAGGTTATAAATTTTAGTTTGCTTTGTTAAATAGCATTTAAATTACCACACAATGCAATTTGAGCTGAGATCTTGGAAATGGCGTCAATATTTAGGAAATGTGACGTCTGAATTATTCAGCAATAGGGATTTATGTTCTTATTCGGTAAGGTTAAAGATAATACCGTTTTGTAATATGAACATTAGAATATACTCGTACCTAGTATTCGTTTTAATTTTAAATCCCCTAATTTTTGTATTCGAATACTTAGCACGGGACCAGACTAACTAACCAGACTAACGTTGTGTGAAAGCCTACATTGATATTATTGTCTAACGTGCGGTTGCGGAGCACGTAGAATTCCGCACATTGACTTTACGCTACTTGTCGCTTTCACTGGCGCATGAATATATTGCTATCGCGCTCGTAAAGAGACAAGTAGAGATGAGTCAATGTGCGGAATTCTACGTGCTCCGCGACCGCACTTTACTAAAAAGCAAATCTTATCAGTCTAACTATCCTTTTATATTTCAGACCTCCATGAAAAATCAATAGCCAACTGCATAGTCTAGTCGACAAGTTGAAAATGGTATAAAATAGAGATAGGTACTGCTCTTAAAATTATGTGCGATAGGTCAGGACATTTTTAGGTTGCGCGCGTGGCGTCAAAAGCGAGTACGGCACATTATTTTATTTATTTAATTGTTTTTTTTTTATTGTTTTTTTTATTTTATTGTTTTTGTTAATTTTAGTTTTAGAAAAAAATAAAAAATATATAAAAAATTTGTTTATAAGAAATTGGTAAGTTAATAAACAATAGAATTGTTGATAAAAAAAATTTTTTTTTGTTACTTTATAGAGGACTGTCAATTATGATTTTTAGAAAAAAAATAATTTCTTAACTAATTATTTAAACAATAGAAACATTAAAAAAACGATTATAAACAATTAAAAATTGTTAGTAACGAAAAATTTTTTTTTTAAATCATAATATTTGTAATTTATTACAAGTTATGAATTTTTTTTTTTTAATATTGATTTAATCAATTTGTTTATAAAAATATTATCAACAAATGGCGGAAAAATTTTTTTTGCAAATCAATAAATATTTTGTATTAATAAAAAAAACGATAATATGATGATTAAGAAAAAAAAATTTTTAACAACATTACTTGGATTTTTAAGTTTTTGTTCAAGTAAAAAAATTGTTATAAACAAAGTATAAATATTTTTTAACTTTTATGGAACGATCTTATTAAGTATGTATGTAAGAAAGGCTCTACGAAGCGAAATTTTTTTACGACCATTATTTAAACATTTTTTTTCACTTACAATTAAGACGGTAGTTCGAGAAAATTTTGTTAGTTAACAATTGTTTAACTTGTTGAAAAATTAACTTAAAGTAAAATTTCCAACGGGAATAAATTATTTATAGTGTTCAGAACACATCATAATTTATTCAAATTTAAAAAAAATATATTCAATACCTTAAATAAATAAATTAATTAATGTGCCGTACTCGCTTTTGACGCCACGCGCGCAACTTAAAAATGTCGCGCACAGACCTATTTTCAGCGTTAAATTAAAATTATAAATAATAGAGACAGAGTTCCGGGAGTTAGAAGTTTTTTATTCGAAATTTCCTCTTATTTCAGAATCTTTTTTTGAAATTTCTTAAATATCAATAGTTTATGAAATATTGGCAAAAAACGAAATGCCATTTTTTTTCATCTTTAATTGTTTATAACTTTTGCAATTTTTTATGTGCATTATACACGCTTTTGGCACATTTTTCTAGGCGTCATTCCGGATCTAATGAGCTATCGCACATAATTTTAAGAGCAGTATCTCTATTTTGTACCATTTTCAACTTGTCGACTAGACTAGCAGTACAATAACTACGCATCTAACCAACTCACCAATTTTCTGTACAGAGAAAACTATACACGATATATTCTTGTAAATCAAATTTAAAAGTGCAGCTGTGCTCAATGCTTATGCACAAATTACTTTCTGCTCTCTCAAAGTCCTGTAATGTAGATACACTACTACGGTAGTGCGCGCAAGTGGGTTCCTAGTTCCCACTGAAATTGTATACAAGTTTGAGAAATGTTTTCCTACTTTTAACATAGAAATTACATAACATTTTTGGAGGACGTTCAGAAGTTGGCTACATACATGAACATATTGCAAAGCCTTCAAACAGTAAAAACTTTGAATATAATGTTGAATGAAGCGCTTTATAACAGGCCCTTACTCCTAATATCCTATGTAAATACACAAGCTATTGGGAGCCTTACTCCTAATAACCTGAATATTTACATAGGATATTAGGAGTAAGGGCCTATTATGTACATGCGCTGTGCAGCGCGACGCAACTTGATATTCGAACTATTACAATGAAACGTGTATCTTCTTGTTTAATCAATAAAGTTCAAATTTGGATAGCTATCTTAAAAATGTAGCGCCGCGTCGCATATCTTTTCGTTTCGGTATGAATCTATTCTAACTTGAATAGACGTGTGTGTGTGTGTGTGTATGAAAAAATGGCATGAAGCTGAAATTTCGTAGCTCTATCATGGCCTATTCTACTTAACCCTGTTCGATATTAGATTTTGAATTAAATTTCTTGAATTTTGCGGACACAATAGAAGAAAGTCTTTGGTAAAAACCATTACCTAGGTCACAAAATTTTATGAGGCTTTCTATTTCTACATATTCGATAACATTATTTCATTTTCACCCACGTTTCTATTGAGCTACCTAGTACTGTATACAATATTTTATATATGTGCATTCGGTCTTATTTGAATGTACCTAATCAATTTATTTCGCAAAAAAGTCCAATTCTCAATACCCTGTTAACCGAATAGTGAAAGGGCTGGCAACATAAAGATATCGTAAGCCAGCTGTTTAAAGAAGGATTAATTTAAGCAAACTCAGACGGGCTTCATACATTTCACTGGATAAATATTTAATTAAAGCGCAGTTTTATACTGGAAATTCATATTAATATGTCATTTATTTAGAGCCTGTTGGCTGTAATTGGCTGTTTTTCCACTTACCGGTTCATGTGTGATGTGGGAACCATCGGCGTGCCGTTGCCGGGCCGATAAGTGAAAAACATCTCATATCCATATTTTATACTTTGAACGAGACAATCTTGTATATTATAATATATAATTCTCGAAAACGGGTGCAAGTATTACCATGAAATTTAGTATGCAGGTAGTTTTGGGGGAGAAAAATCGATCTCCCCTTATCCCTGGAAATTGCGCGTTTTTAAGCTATTTTTTTTTTTTCATCTTGCAACAACATATCAATAATTTCGACTATCTTATGCCAATCCGATTGGCAGTTTGGAATTTGTATGTATAGTTTTTGCTTCAGATAAATATTTTATGATTATTTTTCTTTTTAAAATTATCAGAACCCCGAGCAAAGGTCGGTTACCCATGTACTAATATTATTGTATTCATTTATTGCTCCCCGGGCATCCGGGTAGTTGCCGGTGCCGGCGCTGGGTCAGTGCGGGGCCGATTAGTGGAAAAACAGCCATTTAATATTTTAATCCTTTCTAGTCCAGGGATTATTCTCATTCATTTGCGATATTCGTATTATTAAATTCTTCCAATTAAATTATATTTTTGACCTACCTAATATTATAGGCCCGTAAGCGGCGACGATGATCATGAAATTCTTTTGGTCGGAAATTGTTATCAAATTTATTTTATAAAATGCAAAAGCTGTAATCAGCAGAGTTGAAAGAAAGTTTACTGAACGAATATACCTTTCTCTGCATTTTCTGTCTGGAACTGGATTATTAAAAGTGTTTCATAGGGATGAAACAGAAAAATTGCTGAAAGTCTCGTAATAATTTCATCAAACTAAAGATCAAAAGGTGCTTAAATAGCAAGTTATAGGAGGTTAGCTCAACAATTACTTGGCTCTGAATATCCGCTTTTGAGTTTTGGCGTTGTTATATGTAAATTTGCCTTTTAGGGCTCTTTAGAAGTTTTATTATCTTGTAGGAAACTACTGCTACAAGCTTGTATCGATCTTTTGTTAAACATGTAAGAAGATCTACAGTCTTGTTTAACGTGTATTCAGCAAAAGATCCTGCACATGGTCTTTAGTTAAAATCATGATTCAGCGCACTGTATCGAATATAAATGGACACCCAAGTACCACAAAAGTCTTATTAATTAATAATTAATAAAATTAATATTAGCTGTATTACTGTCTACAATGGAATCCAAAGAGGTAGTCCAAAAGGTGTACTAGCTAGCTGAATACGAGCTGTAGAGGCGCTGTAACAGCTCATGTAACTCTGATTTGGGCACAAATCAAACAGGCTATTAGCTGAATAACTAGTACATTTGCTTCAGCATTATATCAGCAATATTAAAGGTAACAGTTGTCCCAAGAGCTGAATGTTTGCTGATTTTTATAAATAAATATAAATAAATAAATAATCGTTTATTTGCCATACGTTTAGAGTATGTGTTACCTTTTATACAGCACAATGCAGATTATTGGACTTCTTGTTACCTATTTTGCAGCACAAAGTATACGTTCGGGTTGTTTTAAAGTTTCTATGGAGCTCAACGTTCACGAGTGCAAAATTGTGAACAATATTTACCCTTGGTCCCTTATTCCCTTAGTTTATTATTATTTGTTGTATTGTGTTCACAATTTTGTGCGACTTATGATGTAATGGTGAATAATATAATAGTGAAAAATATTGTTTTCGCGTAAAATCTCGCTTTTACTGCAAATTCTTATGGGAAATAGAATTCATTGTGAAATACTATATGAATACCAGCTATATAAGAACATTTTCACGCGCTCTCAAAATGACACTGTTTACCTACTTGAAAATTATAGTGTAAAATATTTTGATCAATGATAAATGGATAACAAAAGGTTTTTTTATTATTTTGCATTTATAATTTGTCCTAATGCCTTTTGTGTATAAAATCAGGAGGACATTTTCTATCTTAATCAATTCAAACTTTTGATAAAATATTTTTTCATTAAATAAGTTACATAGAATTATAACCTGAAAATGGCGGACAAGCAATGTAATGACAATTACCGCTATGGGCTGTATCAGTATCCACTCGTGGTACATAAATCAGTAACGAGCTGATACCTGTAGTTATTGTGTAAAACAAGTCAGCCACAGATTCATGTACTAGCTTTATAGCGGGTAACATAATAATTATAATATATGTATTCTGTGGACGCTTTCACACCACGTTAATCTGGTCCCATGGTAAGTTCTCGAAAAACTTGTTTTACGGGTACCAGAAAACGGAAATATATTTATCTAATACTTTTATACTATACATATATTTAAGATTTTTATTATATAATATTTAATGCACATTCACGACCCAGGAACACAGAAAGCTATTTTGTACCCTGGCGGGATTCGAACCCGCGACTTCCGGCTTGATCGGCAACGCGCTAACCACTGCCACAGAGGTCGTCATGTACGCAAATATTGTAACTAATCAGTTAACCGCACTAATGTGGATTCTACATTAATTTCTCGGCGTGTTCCGCCAGTCCTTCGTTTATCTTTCCACATTATGGACGTAGTTATGTAGTAGAAAGTCCAAGTAGTTACGTATCACAATATTCGTACTATATATTATGCTAACATGTGGCGGACGAATTAACTGGATATTTAATAACTACACGGCGCTGAATAAATAAGTCTTTAAAGTCCCATATAACTGCAATAGCATGCTATTGTAGTTATGCTGCTTTTGCTACAGCTTTAATGGGAATAATGAGTAACATGTGAGCTAATTTATAGCTATGTGCTGTAATTTAGCATCATAAAAGTAGTACACCCATAGTGGTCATGTCATATTTTAGCGCTGTTATCCGATTGCGTGTAATAAGCTGATTAACACTGCTGAAGTTCTACTTTATCCACAAGATGCATTAATCGACGTCACAGGAGAACTGATTGCATTATAGTAATAATTCACAGTTCTTTCTTAAAATGCAAGCGGTCTGGGGGTAGGTACACTTGTGGCCTTCAATTCAGAATAGAGCTGAGTTAAAGTCCACGAAGATGCCTTAATGGAGCTTACACTTCTATTTATTGCTAATAGCCCTACGCTGCGCTTGTAGCTTTACAGTGTGGTATCCGTGACGCGTAATAGCGTTAATATACAGGCGAAGGAGTAACTTTCAGCTATTGCAATTATAGTATACTGTAATAACTATAAAAACTCTTTATAAACGCTAAAGTTACCGATGTTACACTTTTTGCCATCTTATACAGCAGTTTTGTGCTACTTAGGCGTGGTGTGTGATTCTCAATAAGGGTCAGTTCACACCGCGACGATACGCACCGCTACGCGCCGCTTGATTTGAATTGAATTGAATTGAATATTTGAATTTTATTAATTTTTATTCAAATGAATTTATATTAAAATTGTCAATGAGTTTCTTTTACAATTTATACTTAAATGGTGAATGAGTACAGCGGTGGCGGATCATTTTAGTCGTAATTAGCATGACAATTCAACCCGCAGTCCAAACCGCACAGATCTTCTCGCGGTTTGGAACGCAGTCCGATCCGCGGTCGGAACTTTACGAGTGCAGGGTGGGGTGAGAGTTTTGTTAACCGTAACTTCAGTGAAAACAGCTGTTACGGGTATTTTAAAGCAATAGATTACCAACGTAACAAAATTTATTATAAATAAAATAAAATGTGACTAGAGAAGAGAGGGTCGTGGGCAAAAGGCCGTAAGATCTGGTTTTAGCTTTTTAGTATTTCTGGGGATCGAAGGGCACTTAGCTCTAAACCATACGGCACTTAGCTCTAGTTCCTGTGATGGTAATGGAAAGCACGGGCCGTGGAGAGCCCAACTTCCGGTAGCGCTTCCAGTTCAATGGCCAGGCCAGAAAAATCGCCACGACGTAGAATGCTCAGTCCGGAGCGTAGTTTGTAAGCGTGTTCCCAAGGCGAAGTTCTTGGGGCGAAGCGCAAACTCAAGCGAAGCAGCAAGTGCGTTAAACTCGGAATGTAGCTCACTGAAATTTCCATTCCAGCACGTCAGGAGTGAGGTCCTACAACCGCATGGTCTTAAAATCACAATCGACCAAAACCACGGGTTGTGTGTCCATTACGGAATAAAAAGGATAAGTAAAATAAAACCAGTATTTTTATTGCAAAATCAAACAACAAGAAATTTAGAACGTGCACGTGTTTGGTTAATCAATCATGACAATTTTTACAATCATATGATTTATAGTGAAAAGATTAAATGATTTGTTAGAAGCGTGATTTACTTAACGAAACTATCAACTCTCTCAACACAGATATAAAAAGACTCACCGTAAGACGGGATAAGAACGTTACTATTACTACATCTTGGTTTTTATCGGAAACAATTGTTTCGATTTAAAATGCTTGCCAGTATTTTTGGACCTAAAAAGGCCTTTGATACTATGTCAGTTCCTACTCTCATCAAAAGTCTTGATAATATTGGATTTCGAGGTTTACCTCTAACTCTCCTAAAACCTTTGCGAACGGAAACAGGCAGTCAAGATTGATGATATTATTAATTCTAAAGATGTCACATATGGCATCCCCAAGGTAGTGTGCTTGGCCCAGACTCTGTTTCTTATTTACATTAACAGTTTGTTATATAGTAAAATCTATATTCAAAATGTAAAATATTTTGTTATGCAGAAGATACAGCTATTGTTATCTTTGATAGCCGAGGAAGGTCTCTCTTAGATCGCTAAATGGCTGAAAGAAAGCCTACTAACATACTTATATAACATTAAATACGGACACAAGTAATTTTATTTGCTTCGCCCCGAGTCTGAGGTCCCAACTTAGTTCAGACTTCAGAATCGTAATACATTCCTGTGGTACCAGTGATAATACATTATGTAATTGTGATCCTGTTAAAAAAATAGTACAAGATATCTCGGTGTTATAATAGATCAAAGGTTATTGTGGCACGAGCATATAGATTTCAAGGGTTAAAAAACTTACTTGAATATTGAGAAAGCTGTTATGTCTAATAAACTACTAAATATAATTAATGTTTTACTGGTGCAATCAGTTATTACCTACTGTATACCAATATTGGTGCGACAAAAACTAGACTCCTCGACCTGGAAAGAGCTCAAAGGTCACTTTTAAACAAATAAAGGTCATGTATTTCAAGCGACACAGAGCTATATAGGTATTACATTTTTTTTGTTTGTCAAGCTTAAGTTAAATACTAAGGCGGGTCAATAAGTCCGTGACTTTTTGAATTTCTAACCTCCTTACTGAAAAAGCAACACTACTCCTGTCAACAGGCATCTGTCAGTTGACTCCTATCAAAATTTGAACTTGCTGCGTCAGTTAGTTTGTGTTTTACAGCTATCTTTATCAGACTATCCAGTAACTTAAGGAAACAATGGAAAAAATGAATTTCGTGTGCTTATTAAGCATTATTTTTTGCGAAAAAAAACCATTACCGAGACCAAGGCTAAGCTTGATAAATACTATGGGGACTCTGAACCATCGATTTCAATGGTAAAAAAGTGGTTTACTGAATTTCGTTGTGGCCTTACAAGCACTGAAGATGCCGAACGTCCTGGACGCCCAGTTGAGGTCTCTACACCCGAAACAATCGAAAAAATTCACGATATGGTGTTGGCCGACCGAAGATTGAAAGTGCAAGAGATTGTGGAAGCCATAGGCATCTCGCATGGCTCAGTGGTTTCAATTTTGAATGATCACTTGGGCATGAGAAAGCTTTCCGCATGATGGGTGCCGCGTTTGCTCACAGTCGACCACAAACGCAATCGTGTAACAACTTCACAAGAAGGTTTGGCGTTGTTTAATCACAATATGGAGGAGTTTTTTAACCGTGGACGAAACATGGATCCATCACAATACACCAGAGACCAAACAACAGTCAAAACAGTGTGTTTCTAAGGGTGAATCGGCGCCAAAGAAGGCCAAGGTGGGTTTGTCAGCCAATAAAGTTATGGCGACTGTTTTTTGGGATGCACGTGGGATAATCCACATTGACTATCTTCAAAAGGGAAGAACAATTAATGGGGAATATTATGCCAACTTATTGGACCGCTTCAATGAGGATTTGAAAAAAAACCGACCTCATTTGGCCAAGAAAAAAGTTCTTTTTCACTAAGACAATGCAAGGGTGCACACATGTGCAGTTGCCATGGCAAAAATCCATGAATTGGGCTATGAATTGCTCCCACATCCACCCTATTCTCAAGATTTGGCTCCGAGTGACTACTTCTTGTTCCCAAACCTGAAAAAATGGCTCGGTGGAAAAAGATTTGACTCCAATGATGAAGTCATCTCGCAAACAAAGGCCTATTTTGAGGACCTCGACAAATCATATTTTATGGAAGGGATAAAAAAATTGGAGAAGCGTTGGATAAAGTGTATAGAGCTCAAGGGGGACTACGTTGAAAAATAAAATGATTTATTTATCAAAAAATCTGTGTTTTATTCCAAAAGTCACGGACTTATTGACCCGCCCTCGTAGCATGTTGTGGTGGGGCTTGGGTTTTGAATTAACAAACGAACGAAAATAGTGTAAATAACGTGTATTATAGTGTACACATCACACTTAACACACAATAGTTACAGTACCGCGTCGGTGTTCAACGCGCGAACGCGGCCTCTCCGTTCGGCGGATTACGTATTACTGATTGCACGGTGCGCGGGCGCCAGGGGCCCTGCGTTGACGAGTTGAACGCCGGAGGCCGGAGCAGAGAGAACGGCGCAATGGTGGTGGTGCGAAACGGAGCACGGGCTGTCCGCTTAGCGTCTCGCGCTATATCTTCCCCCTCCAAGTCACAAGTGCGACCCGTCTGTGACTTGGCTGGACGACCACGACGACGCTGATACTCAATCACTCTCACTCCTTACCCACGTAAGGAGTGAGAGCGCTGGTATTTACCTCTAACAACACCATTAACATCTTTGACCACAAACTACGTCGGGCTAACGATCTGAGAGACACGATAGAGGTCCTCCCGTTTTGGAGTAAACTTGCTAGTGAATTCTTTAGATGCATTACTCGCCAGGTGGGCATCCACAAGGACTAGGTCACCCTTTGCAAAAGAGGGATTGTCTCGACGGTGTTGATCGCCTTTCGAAGGTCTTGCTGTTCTTCAACCCTGTGCTTAACATCACGCAAAATCCGCACAAACTCCTTCAAGTAAGGTGTAATCTGAGGAATGAAATTCTGTTAGGACACTATAGCCCGAAGGTCAGTGTGTACTGTCATAGGAGAGCGCAGCTCCCGAGCAAATGTAATGTACGCGGCTGTCTGACCCGTCCCTTGATTATAGGCACTATTGAGTGCAAAACGAACCATCGGTAAAAGAGTCGGCCATCGGCGATGTTCAGGTCCAACCAGGATACCAAGTAACTGTTTTAGCTCGCGATTCTTGCGTTCTGCCGGGTTTGCTTCCGGGTGGTAAACAGGAATCAGTGACTGTTGTACTCCAAGCACAAACATGGCCTTCTGCATCACCGCAGAGACAAACTGTCTACCATTGTCCGAAATTACTCGTAGAGGTAAACCATAGCGCAGGAAGACGTCTTCTATAAGGACTTTTGCACACGACTCAGCTGTCGCATCAACTAGTGCATATAGCTCGACCCATCGGCTCGCAGTATCTTCAACGAGAAAAACCCACTTTTCTCCATCTTCGGCTTCTGGAAGAGGTCCAAATAGATCCATTGCAAGCACTTCGAATCTCTGCTGAGGCACTGGGGTCTGAAGCAGACCAGCAGGTTTTAAATTCGTGGCTTTATACATTTGACACATGTCACGTAAGGTTCGCTCCAAACCCAAGTGTCCAGCAGTAGGCGCGTCATGTGGTTCTTTCATGAGCACTGCCCTTAAATATTCTGGAACCACTAGCTGAGGCTCTTCGGATACTCCATCCGGATCGCAGCGATATAACACACCTTGTGAAAGATAATACCCTCTGTCAGTCCAGCGTGCAATGACAATGCAGAATGACCCTGAAGCAGCTGCTTCAGGGTCATTCGCATTTTCAAAGTCTTCGATAATTTTACTCACTTCAGAATCATTCATTTGAGCCTCTCGAATGTCTTCTGGACTACATTGAGGCAAATCGACGACTACAGAACAAAGACCAACAAGGTCCAGAACTAGGTTCTTCAGACAAATTGGTCACTGGACGACTAAGAGTATCGGCAATCAGATTAACTCTACCCGGTGTATACTCAATTTTGAGGTCGAGCGATTGAATTTTCATCGCCCAACGGGCCAATCTACCACTGGGTGTCTTTAACGACAAAAGCCATCTTAACGGTTGGTGGTCGGTAGCCATATGAACTTGAGCTCCCTCGAGGTACCCTCGGAATTTATCCAATGTCCAAACAACCACCAAGGCCTCTCGCTCGGTGGTATGATAATTTCGTTCAGCTGCAGTGAGCAGCCGGCTGGCATACTCAATTGGTCTTTCTTCATGATAAGATGGGCCTTGCAGCAATACTGCTCCTAGGGCATAGGCACTTGCGTCTGTCCGCAGAACAAACGGCTCATCAAAGTTTGCCTGCCGAAAAATGGGGCTGTTTGAAAGTGTACTTTTCAGCTCATCGAAGGCTCTTTGCTTGTCCTCGCTCCACTTCCAACTTCGGTCCTTCTTAGTAAGATCCGTTAAAGGACGAGATAGATCAGAAAACTGTGGTATGAATTTTCGAAACCAGGAGAAGGTTTGTAAAAACGTTTTTAGCTCTTTCAGGTTCGTTGGAGGCTTCATATCCATCACACCTTCGACCTTCGTAGGATCCGGCTCTATCCCTTTTAAAGAAACGACGTGTCCCAGGTAAGTAACCTTGTTTCTAGAAAAATAAAATTTCTTTCTGTTTACCTTCAGGTTGAACAGGCGAAGGCGCTCGAAGACTTGCTGAAGATCCTTCAGGTGCTGGATCCATACATGGCGATATAATGAGGATGTCATCCAGATATGCCAGAACGCCATGCTAGAACGCATACATCCTTGAGACCAGATCTCATCCGGTCTATTAACTGCTGGAACGTTGCTTGCGCATTTTTTAAGCCGAACGGCATGCGGCGAAACTGGAACGTTCCAAAAGGCGTAGTGAATGCTGTCTTATGTCGATCTTCCGGGGCTACAATTATTTGCCAGTAGCCTGATTTCAAATCGATTGTTGACATGACGCAGTCTGCTTTCGTGTTTTGCAGCAATTCGTCGATAACAGGAAGTGGGTACTTATCAGTCCGTGTGACACTATTTAGTTTTCTGTAATCCACACAGAACCGGGCTTTACCATTTTTCTTCGGTATCAAAACCACAGGTGAGGTATCAATACCATGTACAGCAAACTCGCTAGGTCCTCCCCCTGGAGTAAAAATATCCTCGTGGATATTCAGAAGCTCGGATAGACGTTTCCGTTCATCCGGACAGAAAGATGGGATCCCTCGTCCTCGCGAAGACCCACAGACGAACAGGCGAGAGGCCGTAATGACTTGTTTTCAAAAAGAATCGACTCCGGCGACCTGTCTCACATACCATACACCGCGATCGAAGTCTAACACCATACCGATGTCCTCTATAAAATTCATCCCTAACAGGCTCTCAGTTGCATCCGGCAACATAAGAAAATCGACAGTTCGCGCCACGCCTCGCACCGTTACATTGACCTGCGCTATTTCGACATTTTGTGCTGAGATTCTACCGTCTGCATACTTTAGTTCAGTAAATACATTATGAAACTGACAACAATTCTTAGATAAATGGGCTCTTAGACTAACACTTCCTACAGAATGTTTAGCTCCAGTGTCTACTAATATATTACCGAATTCACCAATCACAATCAATATTAGGATACTCGCGGACACTGACTGAAACGCACTGTTAGACGGCGCAGGCGGCGCGCTTGATTTATTTTCCTTACATGTCGCGCAGTTAGAGCGTATAACTCCGGGTGCCCCACACCCGAAACACGTAACTGAAGGGAAACGCGAAGCTCCATCGACTGGACCATCTCTGGTCTTTGCCTGCTTGGCAAGTTGCTGGCACTCCTCCTTGAGATGGCCGTACCGCTTGCAGTACTTACATTGAGGCCGATGCATTTTTGTAATAGACTCCGCCTGAGCCGTCACCGCAGAGTACGTCGCGGGTTTAGTATCCACATTGGCACGCGGCTTACTCTCATCTATAATGTCTTCGACACGCCGCGCTTGTGCCAATAACTCGGGGAAACTGTCAAAACCAGAACGCGGACCTTCTCGTGGATTCGCCGGTGCATCAATCCATAAGCCATATCTAGCTGCACCGTTTCGGTAAGTGTAAACTGTGGGAGCTGGGCGAGAAGTGATCTAACATGGCAAATAAATAAATCTGTAGACTCATCTACACGCTGTTCCCGTTCAAATATTTTTAGATATAACTTGTGAGGAGGTAAACGTGGTCCAAACGTTTGCTTTAACGATTCTATAGCAGCTCGCCATGACGGGGTCGTGTCTTTGACTCCTTGTCACCAAGTAGCGGCCAATCCCGTGAGAAGCATAGACAACCCACGAAGTGCGTTGAGATCGTCAACGCGTAGACACTCCTTATACGTTTCAACGGCGTCGATAAAAGCCTCAACATTACTAGATTTCTCTCCGTCGAAACGCGCTGTGCACTTGGCGAAATTGCCAGTAGGTTTAGTAAATTGGTAATGTACTGACAGGATCGCTGCGACTCAACCTGTCTATAAGTAGTAAAAGTTGGTCCGTTGTCATGGTGACCGAGGCCGTTGCAGCACCAGCAGCTGGCTGCGGGTCCTCCATGAACGCCTGCGCGGCGTGAACGCCGGCAGTGCATGGAATATTCTCGAACACAATCTTAGGTATTCTGAAAAAATCACTATTTTACTCGTAGTGTAACAGTTCGCGTAACAAAACTAAACAGAAAACTATAGGCCAACACACCTACTGATTAGTTCGCGGAAGAAAAACCGTTGCACTATTAGGTACTTTCGGAAACCTAAGTGTTAAAGTCCCTTCGGCCACACGTTAGGCTGCCACTTGTGGTGGGGCTCGGGTTTTGAATTTACAAACGAACGAAAATAGTTTAAATAACGTGTATTATAGGGTACACATCACACTTAATACACAATAGTTACAGTACCGCGTCGGTGTTCAACGCGCGTACGCGGCCTCTCCGTTCGGCGGATTACGTACTACTGATCGCACGGTGCGCGGGCGCCAGGGGGCCTGCGTTGACGAGTTGAACGCCGGAGCAGAGAGGACGGCGCAATGGTGGTGGTGCGAAACGGAGCGCGGGCTGTCCGCCTAGCGTCTCGCGCTATAATGTATATTATTATTTTATATCTTATGTAATATTTTTGTTAATTTTTACAATTTATGTTTAAAATTTGGTAACACTTTATAGTATAGAAAGTTTCTCAATATTGTTGTTACCGAGGGAATGAACGAGACAGCCCCAACACAAATAATCTCCTATTTAATGGGGACGCCTTACGATTATGATGTAATTGATAATTTTAGAAACAAAGATTTTATTGATTTATTAGTTCTTCTTATTCTTCTTTTGGCACAGCCTCCCCTGTAATAGAAGTTGCCAACGTCAGAGTGATGATATTTAATAGTTAATTATAAAAAAATTGTCATTTGGCAAAAGCTCTTTTATCCTACTTCTTTTTTTTTTAAACTGACAACTATAGCGGTAAAACAAAGTCCGCATATCAAAATAAAATAATATATATTATTATTAATAACCAAATTGCCATACTTGAATTACTTTTTTTTTTAATATTATATTTAAATGTTATATTTTTATGCTTTAAGGGAAGGTTAAAATTGATAAAAGTATCAATTGATTAAACTAATTCTACCGCCGTTTTAATAAAACGGTTGGCCGATAGATGGCGGCAAGCGTCTAGAACGACTAATCATTATGCTAATTATAGATATCGCTAGTAACGCCGAAATATGTAATTATAACTTAAAAGAAATGTAGCTTTGTTACACAACTATGAATACTTAATAAACTATAGGGGCTAATTGAGATTTACTGGCTTGCAGAGATTAATCTCAAATAGAGTGTTGATTTGGCTAACTAACCGACGCTTACAATGGTCGTGGCTAGTTTAATATTGAGGTGTTACTCTAGGGAACGATAGTCTAGCAATAAAATTATTAACAGACCTAATATCCACATCCAGTAGAAAAAAAAAATTAAATCTTTAATTTTGCTGCATTTTTTTATTTGAAGCAATATTTATTTAGATAAAACCGATTATACAATCTGAAACGTGCGGTGCTCCGTGTTTTTAAATGCAAACTTATACATTACCTATCTATTGTCAATTAGTTAAATAAGGAAGAGACTAAACAAGCAAAACATGTTTTGAGAGCAGCAAAGCTGTTAAGGCTTCTAAAACTTGATCTGAATAAAAGAACGTTTAGGATCTTAAAGAGAATTATTAGCATAGCTAAATAGACTATTTATATGCAGGATTGACAGGCCGCTTACAATTTTACATGAAACAAATGCAGCGTCAAATTCAAAGAAAACAGTACCTACCTATCAAAGCTCTGAAAGAGAAAATAGCGTTAGCCTGTACAGTCAATATTAATTAACAATATTGAACATGTAACTTTATGAGAGAGTTTTATCGCTAGTTTTCAATGCAGCGTATATATAAACGAATTTATATTTTAAATATCTGTTTCTTCATAGATATAACAACATCATGTCATAAATACACCATGCATATATCTTAATCTATTAATGGTATCTGGATACAAACAAGTAAAACCTTTTTAATTGTTAATTGACATAGTTTAGTTTACGTACTAATTACTAGTAGCGTTTCTGAATTCTCTGAAAAAGAATAAACGAGAACGATTCCAATTATATTATCTTGAAGCTTTGTGGTCAAAGTAGGTTTAGGTCAAAGTGTTAACGTACGTGTATGCAATTTATGTCGGTCTACAACATGAACCTTTAAGCTTACCGTGTATTAGAAATGCTATTTTAATTTTAATTTATTAAACATATTATAAAGTAAGACAACGACAACGAAAATAATACTGGGTGATTTTTATCCGGTTCGGGAGAAACAGAGGTACAAAACATAATAGGTACATGAAATTAAGTAATATTATAGCATACTTATTTTTCTTTTTATTTTCTTTTTTCTAACTTGCTGAAAACTTGTTTTACAACATCGTACCTACTACTTGATTTAAAATCAATTAAATTTACTTATTTATACATTTAAGAAATAATTTCAGATAAAATAATAAAAATACTAAAATTACAAAACATAATTGACCCCTGGGGCTATGTTAGCCCGTAAGACGTAACGCGTCATTGGATCGTACAACGGCGCCTGGTGAGGCGGGGCTCCGTCGCCCTTGCAGTTATAGGGGTCACCTTGTAGGTCACTAAATTCATGATCTTTTAAAATTTTCTAACTTTCAAACACTTGAGCTCTGAAATAAATGCTTTTGTAGACATATATTTTTGATACAAATCATGTCCTGTTTCTCTCGAAACGGAATAAAAAATAGGTAGGCATATTCTAAAAGAAGCAACAAGAAATTTTGTTGTAGTAAGTTTCTGGCTTATTATCTTATTCATCAGTCTCCTCTTTATATCGCAAATAATATTGACCAGCTTCAACTCAAAGTCACGTAGGTACTTGATTATTCTAATAGAATTTGTATTAGTATTCAGTTCCTTATTTCCGAATGAAGTATTCTTTCTTCCCCGTCAGTTACAACTTAATCTGCTGCAGTTCTATCAAATTGATCTAGTTAAAATCGGCTTTCATTAGTTGGTTAGTCAAATGTTGCAATATTTCAACTTAAAATTAGTCTTCAACGAAATTTATGTGTTCAAATTATATGAATGGACACTTAGACTTGTTTAAATAATAATTTATAATATAAATTTTACAGTATGTAAAACTAAACTTTTTAAATCTCCAATCCAATTAATAAAACTTAATTATAATTCATATTGTGAACAAACTTGTCGCTAATTCGGCACAAATGTATTACGATAATTATGTCAAAATACTTCTTGTTTAATCATAATATTATGCAGAGCTAATTAAGTAACAACCAGAAAACATTAAAAACCGTCCTGGTGCGAGAAGGACTCGCGCACTACCCTTTGCGTATGGAACCCCTTAAAAAAACTCCACCGAACTAGTAAAGTTAATAACTAACAGAATTTTAGCTACTAATATATTATATACATGTACAGTGCAGAAACATAGCCAGACAAATATAAGTTACAAGCATAATAGCATTTCCTTGGTCTTTCTGTTATTTTATTAACACAATTTGTAAATATTTTTAAAATTAAATTTTTCAACTCCATTGGGCTGCTTTCGAAAAGTGAATTCTGATCTTAAGTTGAAACTGGCTTTATATTCGAATGTGTGTCATCAAAGATCATAAAAGTATAGATATGGCTTGTAACTAAGAGGTTGATATTTTTTTATCTTTCATGTCTTTTATAAAAAAAAATATTATTATTCGATGATAGATTTCAGTACGTCTACAATAATAAACCGGTTGGGCCTCCATGTGCGGTCCGGTTTACCTTCAGTTCGGCCTTAATGGATGCAAAATCGTATCGTCTGTGTGCAATTTCGAGATCGCATCAGTCATCCGCCCGGGATGGACGGAAGCGATTCGCTCTAATGTTGCCAAGTCTGTTTTTGTGAATGTAATAAACTCGCGTCGACTTCTACTAAAAACTACAAAAAGATTACTGAAAAGTATCAAAAAAGCTGAGGAATCCCTAAAGCTCACAAAAAACTACTGCATTTTAGGTTCTGGTATATTAAATTATTTTTCTTCTGGTTTTTTTTGTTCTGGTATATATATTAAATTTTTATTATTTATTGAATTTTATTATAAATTTGTCCGTTTAATTAAAATATACTAGGACATAATACGTATATATAGTAATTAAACTGGTAGTTTTAAGCAAATTACAGACGATGTATTATTATAATCAATTTTTTTTTTCTTTGTGCCTAACCTTTACCATTTTGCATGTGATTACTGTCTGGCTATTTCCTACTAAAACACTACTAACAACTAAATTTCCACTAAGGAGAAAATAAAATACTTAATTTAGGAGTAAAACTTTGTATAGTAACTAAGTTAGCAACATTCATTCTGGACTGAACGGATGCATTGAACAAACCATGTGTGGCAAATCGCTTCAGATCTCGCCAGAGCCGCGGCCGTGCGGGCGTGTATGGTATACAAGCGTAATGAGTTGACAATTAATAAACACGACCGTAGCTCGCGGCAAACCAGAACAAACTGATGCGATTTTTCCGTGTATGTGCTCGAATACGTTCAGGCCGAAATGACGTCAGTAGGGTCGGATGAGATTTTTTCCGTGTATGAGCTCGAATCCGTTCAGGCCAAACTAACGTCAGTCCTAACTGCAATGATCAGCCTCTCGTCTGTACGATCACATACTGTGCTTTTACATTCTACTAAAATTTAACTATTTCTCTACTCAATCTTTTTATATATTTTTATGCATATATTTTTGTAATATTTTTTTCTTTTTTTCTTTTTAGTGATATTATAAAATTATAATTTACTATTACCTGGGTGACCGAACTTTGTTCGAAGTTTAAGTTGAACGATATATTTAAAAATAAATAAAAAATATAAGAGAAAGGCGATAAAAATAAATCACAAAAATATTTATCTGACCGGGTTTCGAACTCGAGACGAATTCGTAAACAAACGAATGAATTACCTAATTAATTAATTTATTCTACTATCCAGATGAAGCTACATTTTATCGCAGCGAAATCTATTAAGCACTTAAGCACAAAATACCTCTACGAAGTTAGTTGGAGCAAAAGGTCCCACACATTCCAAGGTCCCTTGGTCATTCATTCCATGAACTGCTGGATCAATTTTCATAAATATTTTTTGTGGTGTTGTTTAAAATTAAAAATGTGTATGAAAACTTAACGAGCATTATTAACTTTTCTAATGAGAGTTTCTTCGATTCGTAATGGGTTATCATCATTATCGTTGTTATGGTATACCTCGGTACCTAATACCTATATCAACATAATACCTATGTATCATATGGAGTGATGATGGCGGTGGTGATAATGATTATTTAATAGTGACATATGCTTGCAGTTCTTTAAGCAATGCTGAAATTTCCAAACGTGTATCTTTAAAGACTGAGGAGTTCTGTTTAGTCCTTTTGAATCCAGGGTATACCTTGGCACAACATTTCACTTTTTAGTAGCTGTGAATGCTCAAAGAAATCGATATTGGTATAAAAGACGACTATAAGAAATATCTATATCAACATAATACCATGGTGTATAGTGTGATGATGATGGTGGTGATGATAATTATCATATAGTGACATATGCTTGCATTTTATAAACATAATATCCTGAAATTTCCAAACATATGTCTTCAAAGACTGGGAATGCCGTTCAGTTCTTTTGGATCCAGGGTATACCTTGGCACATCATTCCATTTTTTGTTAGCATTATGCTCGAGTTACTTCATAAAACGTCAAAATCACTACATATATGTGTTCCTATAAATTTTGAGGACTTTTCTCGATTCCTCATGGATCCCATAACCTTTGGTGACAATGGGACCAAAATGGAAAAGGGAAGTTAACAAACATAAAAAAAAAATACACACGAATTGATAACCTCTTATTTAATTGATAAGTGTTTTGGAAGTCGGTTGAAAAATGGTCAATTGAAAAATTGTCTGTCCATTAACCGTCCGTAAACCGTAAGTCAGTTGGACAATAATTTTACGTAATAACGTCATCACAAGCCGAACGCGTAAGGCTCCCACAGACGATAGGCCGATCGTTTGAGATAAAACTGCCGTCAGTTCGGCCTGAGCAGATTCGAGCACATACACGGAAAAAAATTTCATCCGACCCAACTGACTTCATTTCGGCCTGAACCGATTCGAGCACACACTGAAAAATCGCATCAGTTCGTTCTGGTTTGCCACGAGCTACGGTCGTGTTTATTAATTGTAAACTTACTACGCTTATACACGATACACGCCCGCACGGTCGCGGCTCTGGCGAGAACTGAAGCGATTTGTCAAACATGGTCCGTTCAGTCCATCCGTACAGTCCAGAATTAATGTTGGCAACTTAGTTATTTTACAAAGTTTTACTACTAAATTAAGTATTTTATTCCCTCCTAAGTAGGAATTTAGTTGTTAGTAGTGTTTTAGTAGGAAAGAAGCAGACAGTAATCATATGCAAAATGGCCTCGGTTAGGCTACATAATATTTCCTAGTATATTTTAATTTGACGATAAAATTTATAATATAATTCAATAAATAATAAAATATTAATGCATTTTAGGTTTTGTTATCTAAAATTCAGTGGTTTTTTGAGGGCTTTAGGGATTCCTAATTTGAGTAGCTTTTTTAATAGTTTTCAGTATTCTTTTAGTAGTTTTTAGTAGAAATCAACGCGAGTTTAGTAGTTTCGCAAAAACAGAGTTGGCGACACTGGAACTTCAGTCCATCCGGCTGACTGATGCGATCTCGAAATTCACAGACGATACGATTTTGAATCCGTTCATTCCGAACTGAAGGAAAACCGGTCCGTATATGGGGCCCCTTAGGCCGATAGTGCCTGTCTATCGTTTCTTCCGCTCACTCGCTTGCACGCTCGACTCAGGCGGAAAGTGACAATCAGTCGGAACGTGACAATTTTACGTGCGTGCACCCGGCGTTAATCGATTTATAAGTTTAGTATAGACATTATTACGTCAAAAGTTGTCTCTTTGTATCCAGCTGGTATGATATTTAAATTTTAAGTATTAAACATTTGAGTTTCAAGCTAATCCAACCATATAAACAGTTTGAACCAACATGTCATATCTGTCTCCTGTATGATCTTTGTTTGATACCGTCCAGTAAGTTTATTCAATATACTCTCCTATTTTAGCCATTGAAGATTTTACGCTGTCCCTCAAGGCACAAGAATGACACGTAGTACATCTAACAGATCACATTCCAAATGAATATGTAAGCGATTTAAAAATTTCCCCTTTGTAAATTCAAAAGTAGATTCCTATTCATGACTGTCACTTCATTTGGTGCTTTGTTTTTGCTGCGGAAAATCACGTAATTTACTTCAGCGGATTTACATGTTATGAGGTTGCAGATGTGTACAAATGTTTTTTACCTTTTGTGTCCGCATGTTTTAATGTTAATTCAAATCTACTTTAAACAGGCATACATACGTACATAATGCGTTGGCAATTTTAAATTTATCTTCATTACCAAATTACTTACCTCATTATAGTATATAGGGATAAGTAAGTTAACCTTGGGAGATCAAACACTTTGGAGAAGCCAGACCACCAGACACAAACCAGATAATTTGTTTGTTATGGAAAGACTGCATTGATCGTTGCTGCATAATAGTTAATTATTTAAATTTTGGATCGTACGTTTTAATATCAGGGAATTCTATAACAGGTACAGCATAATAAGTTTGCATAACATACATAACTTAAAGTTTTTTATCTCTTATGGCCGATTTCTTCATGAGAGAGATAAACTAGAGTTTGTTATTCGGTTGATATACTTATTCCAGCGTTAAAATTTCGATGGTTGTCTTCAACAGACCAGCGGGTTAGCTATCCTATGGTCATATATGTGTGACTGTGAGCTATATACCTACCTACTCTAGGGGTCCTCTAGACCCAAATTTAGTGTAAGTACTTAAAAAATATTTACTACCTACTTCTCTGTTCTAATAAAAGTTTGTTACTTATTATTTGTTTACGCTAAATTATCTAGTTTTTTTCAATTTTTTTTTTGTTTTTTTTTGACAAATTTTCATGGGAGATCGAAATATTATTCATTTTATATTTGACATTCGAAGAATCGTTGTACAAGCATGTACAGTGCCATGTCAACTCTACACTGTAGAGTTTTTACGCACACACTGACATCAGTAAGTTAACTGCCAGGTATAAAGTCCAATATTTATGGTTATTTCTTAAACTGGTGTAAAGAAAACGAAATCTCCAGTTAACTCACGTAAACTAGGTAACGGATGACTCTAATCGTAGGATAACTATGAGTGAAGAAATCAGCCATTAGTGAATTTCTATGATTGTTTAAGTTTACTCAATGAATGTTAATTTTAATAATAGGAAAATTAAAAACTTCACAGTGGACAGGAGTTGAGGATAATTTGATTTCTATGACTGATTCGATTTCATTGACTATCAATTCAATAAATTCTGTAAACCTTAACTCACTTAGTCAAAAATGTCTTGTTAAAAAGCTCTTGTAACTGTCAATTCTCAAATTCTTAGATTCGAAGTTACTCAGGGACTGTGAAATTTTATCTCCTCGATAATTTATAAACTTACTAGCTGTTTCCCGCGGCTCCGCCTGCGTAAAAATACTATAGAGTATCCCACGGGAACATATATTTAACAACCTGTGTTTTAATCCATAGTCTAAACTACTACCATACCAAATTTCATCAAAATCCGTTCAGTAGTTTTCGCGTGAAAGTGTGACAAACAAACTTACATTCGCATTTATAATGTTAGTAGGGATAGAGATAACGGACCTTATATTGTTTACCTTCGTAGCTCAAAATAAATCAAACGAGTCGTCTATTAGTTGTTTACTATAGACTGTATTACCTTAGTATGTTTTCTTACGCTGACTGTGTGCGTCTTGCGCGTTTTAATCTTAATTTTTTAAGAAATAGAATCTGCTGAAAAATTAAAATTTATAACAAACTAGATGTTGCCCGCGACTTCGTGCGCGCAAAAGGAAATTCCGCAAAAACCGTACATTTTGCCGCAATAACAGTAGCCTATGTCCTTTCCCGGAGCCTATTCAATGCAAACAAACAAACAAATCTTTCCTCTTTATTATATTGGTATAGAAGTAGGTATAGCGCCTCCTAAAACATACGTCATAGATATACTTTTTACCACATCTACGAGAGAAACCACAGAACTCAGCTTAGTTGCCAAGCAGATTCTTATGTTCCTTTGTTATTATTTATATGTATTGGCCCAGTAAATTCCTTTCAGAGCGTTTGGCTACGGTCTTTAATTTCCGAAAGTGGCGATTATTTGTTTGCTTGGAAGGGTGCAGTATTTGCAATGGCTGGGGGATGTGTGCTTAAATATACATTGGATTTCCGAGGAGGCGACAATAGAATTGCTTTGATAAATCTATAGATATATCTCTAGCAACGCTTGTTGCAATGTCATATTATCATGGCACAGTGTGGCGTCAATACCTTTGTTAGTAAACCTAGATGACTAGGTAACACAAATCTTACGATTCGGGATTTCAACCACGATTCAAAGTGTTAAATAATAGAAAATAAAATTTGTAAATCAAACTTCTTTGAGAATGGTAATAAAATACTCGACATTAATTACAAAGTCTAATTTAGTGCCAATTTCACCGACGCCTGTTAAAGTTAATCGTTGATTATATATGATGTTATCTCTCTCGTTTGTCGTATTAATGAAAGGAAAAACATGATATGAAATGATTAACATTAAGGGTCAATTCACACCAAAACTAAACGATACGCGACATGGCGCGACATTTTTAAGATAGTTATTAAAAGTTGAACTTTATTTATTACACGATAAGATACACGTCTCACTGCAAGAGTTCGAATGCCATTTAATGTTGTACCGCGCTGCACAGCGCATGCGCAGTGTATGACTGATGCAGATGTCATAGGAAACGTGTAGGTATCTTTTTCGTTCAGTTTCAATAGTTATTTTAAATAAGCAGCGCCGCGTAGCGTCGCAATGTGAAAGGTTGTTAACAGGCGTTGGTGAAATAGGGATTTAAACTTTTCCATATAATGAGCCCATTTTCAATTCAACATTTGTCCTGATTGTTGTAATATAATTGTAAGTCGTTTGGTAAAAGGAAAAAAAAATATCGGTCGTCTGTAAAGTTTGTTTACTGACGATAGTTGAACGTGACGTCATGTGTATAGTGCGCGCGGAACTAATTGGCCGCGCCTTAGGTAGGCGTGTTGCCGCCGCGAAGTCCGGCGCCGAACTGAGTAATAATAATAATAATAATAATAATAATAATAATAATAATATTAATATTAATAATAATAATAATAATAATAATAATAATAATAATAATAATAATAATAATAATAATAATAATAATAATAATAATAATAATAATAATAATAATAATAATAATAATAATAATAATAATAATAATAATAATAATAATAATAATAATAATAATAATACATCCATAATAACGCCTCTCCATCCCACCGCTCACATACCTAAGGCGCGGCTAGCTGAGGTAACGGCAATGCGAGGTAACGCTGGTACTTGGTAACATGTTTTTTCGTGCGTGCAGCCGGCTCCATCGAATTATAAGACGTGATCATGTCAAAAATCAAAATTAATTTGAGAATTGCACACTTAATTTAAACACAAAATCCTCGACACGATTACAACCTTAACACATTCTTTAAAGTTTAAGTGGTTTAGCTCTAGCAATTTCACTCACACTCGAAACAAAGCGAAACGCGGAAATGCATTTAAATTATGATAATAAACCAGAGATTCGCGAGCGTGGGTAAGGCGAAAATAATTCATACATTCACTGCTCTAATCTTCTATACAGCCATTTCCTTTATCACAGTTCTATTGCAAAGTCGTAATTTCGAATCAGTTTTAGTTTTCTAGTAAAAAAGGCAAATGTGTCTTCTCGCTGTAACAAATTATGAGGCAAACCATAATATTTAATTTTATTTAAAAAAAAAATGTAGACAGTAAGACCAGCTCTTACTGTCTACATAATAAAATATTGGTGCTAATCGCTATCAATAAGGGAGAATTTATTTTTAGAGAGGACAGTATATACTCGCGTGAGTATTAATTCTAGATTAACACGCTACTCGCTAGCCAAGCAGCTTGGCAAGCAAATCCTTTAGTTCTTCGGTACCCTGTGCCTCCGTATTCCAGTGGATTAGAGCTTGGCCACAGAACAAATATAATATTATTATATTATGACGTGAAGCAAAAACTTTCAGTAGATACCTATAGTTTTACGAGAATTGTGCAGTATGAACTTTGGCAGGTAAATTAAAGTTTATGTGGGGGACGGTGTGCTAAA
This sequence comes from Phengaris arion, assembly GCA_963565745.1. NCBI lineage: Eukaryota > Metazoa > Arthropoda > Insecta > Lepidoptera > Lycaenidae > Phengaris > Phengaris arion. Next base: position 12,082,478 of record OY751445.1, on the reverse strand, counting down.
TGCTAATATTTTATAATAATGCTCATAAATAATTTAAGAATGAATTAAAAATAAATTATTATGACTAAAAAAATTATGTAGGTAAAAATACTATGTATATGAATAAATTATGGGCGAATTTCGACCACAGTTATATTTACCCCGTTGCTTGGCTATGAGAGTAAAGAAAGAGAGAGCGCGCTGGTATACAGCGCACACACTTGGGCACTACAAAATAACTGCGCAGGTGGACTGGTTTCAACGAAACCGTCCAAAGTCAGCGAAACCGGTGTAGGAGCTATATTAATCCGGGCCCCAGGACCTTGCAGCTTGCCTAGCCACTGCGAGCATAACAAAAGTACTAATAATGTAATTGTCTACCAGCTTCTATCGACAACCTCTGCGGCTCAATGGTTAGCGCGTTGGCGATCAAGCCGGAGGTCGCGGGTTCGAATCTCGCCGAGGGGACAAAAAGTTTTTTGTGTTTCTGGGTCATGGATGTGTATTAAATATGTGTTAATAATATAATAAAAATCTTAAATATGCATAATGGATTTTCAGGAACCAGAAGTGGATTTATATAAAAAATATCAAACAAAACATTTAAATCCTTCTATGTATCATTCTTTTATAGATTTCAATACACTCAATTAAGTTTAAAAAAATCGTTACTATAAATATCAAACGTAGCGGCAGAAACGACAAACAGTACGCCTTAACAGCGCATTTCTGAGTTACATCGTAAAGCAGGGGCCTCTATTACTCGTGTTTCTCATCATCAAACGATCATCATCATACAAACCATCGAAAAATGCTGCGCTTGTTTCAGGGCACCATTCCCCTTTCCACAATATTATATGTTGCGTCGCGGTTTGTGTCGACTTCCCATAAGCTCCAGTCAACAGTTTCAACTCCTACCTACTACCACGTGTGCTACCGATTCACTTCGATAAGGGCCGCTCATACCGTTGTCCGATTTGCCAGTAGACTGCGCAACTTTGATGACTAAAACAAAGTCATACCTGGAACGTGCAAGGGTTACTCGTCCTGACGCGTCTGGTTTCTCTGAAATAGTTCGGTAGCTCTGTTGCGACATAGCTCACGCCATGCCTCGTGATTTGGCGCCTATCTTTCGACAGCCACATTGCGCACGAGCGAGCGTATCAGAGGAGTAGCCGCATTGATACATGTCAACAGATTCAGAGCAGATATTTGCGTGGTTTTTCGTTTAGTCATAGTCATATTTAGCTCCAGCTGCAGCTTCGAGAGGGAACTCGACCACTAAGCTATTGTGGTTAGTTTCGATGCGTATCATGTTCAACACAGTGCGGACATAACGTTCAACCTGGCCGTGGGCATAGTGCATTTCCGGGGTTATGTAGTGCACCTCTATTGATAATTTCTTAGCCAGGTTGGTGAATTTGGCTGACTCGAACATTCTCCCTAGATCACAAATAACTGTGGAGCACCGAAACGATAGACCGTACTAAAAAAGCAAGATGTTAATAAAATTAAATAACAATAACAATAACAAATAACATAACAAACAAAACTTTGAAAAGCACGACTATAACGAGTACAAATTTCAAACCATTTTATTCAGGCAGAGGGCCTAGCACATCAACATATATAGTATGAAACAGTATATCGTGTTTATTCCAAGACTGAATAATTTGTAAAGGAGGTCTCGGCATTCTATTTTTAGATATACAAACTAAACAAGCGTCTCCAGCTCGTAAGAGTAGTATCTGCTTTCCGCTCCCGGTGAGTTTACTAAAATAAGTAACAACTTTATTAAGCTATTGCATAGCTTCTATCGCGGGCCTTGAGCGCGGGGACCGAATCCAGAAATTCCGTAACGAAAAAACCTCACCCTCCCCACTCCGACGGGCACGGAGGTGTGGCTTGAAGGCCGTGCATCGTCTAACGTCGTTTCAGTTCGGCAGTCTTCGACACGGCGTTGTGTGCGTGCGATAATGCTATGCAATAGCTTTACCGCGGCAGTCCCCGAGTGCCACACGTCTTTTTTTTATTTTTGGGGTGTATTTATCTCAAACCGTGCCATATCCTATGCTACTGGCGTCCGTGTGAAGTTCGATCAATAATTTTGGGTCGAAGATCCCAAGCACCGGTTCAGTCGTAAGGGCTTTAACTATCTCACATCGAGCTATTTCCTGAGCTATGCCCCAATGATACTTGACATCTTTTTTAGTTAAATGAGCGATGCATGCGGTCTTCGACGCATAGTTACTTATGTACTATCTAAAGTGCCCCGCTAGACCGAGGAACTGTCGAACTTGCTTGACGCTTTCAGGAATAGGAGCACTTACTAGAGCATCTATTTTACGAGGGCTTGGCTTTACCTGACCCCGACCTACAATTATTCCCAAGTATTCAATTTCCTCAGTTAGGAACGAACACTTGCGAAGATTTATGGAAAATCCCGCACTCATTAATGTGAATAATACTTGACGCAACAATCGTATACTATCTTGAACAGAGTCACTTAAAACCGGTACATCATCAACAGAAACAATAACGTTCCCTGTATCAATGCATTTACGTAAAGTACCATTGATAATCCGTTGGTACACTATAGGGGACTTTGTCAGGCCATAAGGCATCTTGAGGTACTCATAATGACCCTCTGGCGTGACGAATCCCGTCATGTGAATAGACATCTCATCTAAAGGGATCTGATGAAACCCTGAGGCCATGTCCAAACTACTGAAGTATTTACTACTTCGAAGGCGATCAATACAGTCATCTATCAAAGGTAGTAGTCACTATACTTAAAGCTCGGAAATCGACACACATGTGATCACTCCCATCCTTCTTTTTAACTAGAATAATTGGTCTGGAGTATAACGATTCCGACTCCCTAATTATACGCTTTTATAATAAATCATTATAAAAGCGTATAATTATTATCTCACGCACTTTGAATTTTTCATGATAAGACAATTTGTAAGGATAATAAATAATAGTCGTTTCATCAGTTAGTCAAATACGCATAGTGCCAGTTTACGGTAGTGGTCGCGGTTCCGGGAATAAAGTACGAGTCCTTGAACTCATTTATGACAACCTTCAAATAGGTTTCATGCAACTTTTTTACAAACAACAAAATTATCTTTACAAGATTCCAATACACGTGGCGAACGAGAATGATTGAACGATGGCCCACCACAGATTCCCACCACTGCAACTCCTGTGTAGCCAGTATATATGTATGGGATATAAATGTATGGGATATCACATAACGCATCGCAAGCGACATGTCACATAACGACGACTTATGTCAAATACCATAAATTTTTGATATCGAAATTATCAAATGCATCTTGACTAATGGCCCTGAATCGACAGCGGTAACCAACCACAAAAACCCTCTCAGGGGTGCCCGAGGGACATGCCTTGGGACCCGCAACGAAACTAATTAAATGTATTACCTATTTTTTATTTTACAATTAGGAGGAGTAGGAAGTATTCCAGTTTCCCTCCGAAACAGCCAAATTATAATTGTAATGATCAAAAATGTCATAACTAGAAGGGGAAACACCACGGAAATAATATAAGTTATTAGGCCTACTTAACTAAATATATGTTATGTATTATGTATAATTTAAATGACATTTATTTATAATGGTAAAATAATATTGTACTGATTCCAATAATGCTTATAGTTTAGGATCCGGTATAAGAAATATATACCCTTATCTGTTATTTATTAGTGATAAGAAATAAATGATAGATAATATTCACATTGACACATTCCACATAGTTTGCCTAGTTAAATTGCGCCCTAATCGTTTGAGACAACCGCCGCCGCTCACGGCCGCTGATGGCCGCTAGCCACCGTAGCGGCCTTCGGCGGCCGTGAGCGGTGCGTTAAACGAAACTGTGTTTTATAGTAATGAAAATAAAGTATATTATGACAGTTAAGCTGTTCGCCGCTCCACTGACATTTCGGTGTGAATCGGCACTTAGCGCGATTTTAATTACATAACATTTTAGTATCTATCGAGGCTCCTAGTTTATAGAACACCTAAAACTTTGTTCTAACATTTTTAAACGGGATTGCTTTTGTTTCGTTGCCAAATTACAGTTTTCTAGTACTTGAATACAGACTTACAGAAGATTTACAGAAATCTGACAAAGCCTGGAACGAACATTTCGCTCTAAGGATTCTTTGGTTGGATATAATTTCCCAACCCAGACTTAATAATTCGGAAGCATATTATTATAAATTAGTTAATGTAAAATAAAATATAAAATAATATACTATAATGATTGAAAATAAGATGGAAAATTATAACTCAACACTTTTAATTTTTTTTTTACCAATAATCACGTTTATTGGAACGTAGTTCCCTATGGCGCGTTGCGAATTGTATGGAAGCTAGGCGGATTGACTAGGCACGACACTTTTTGCCACTCGAAATCACAATGTAATAACGACTATTAAGAATGATACAAAAAACAACCTTATCACCTTGATAAGAATGTAGAATTTTGCAATTACACATTGTGACTGTTATGACTGTTACATATTGTGAGTAGCTAGCCGAGCACTTGATGTTATTACTCAGTACGGAGCCAGACTTCGCGGCGGCAACACTGCGAGCAGCATGCAAACCCGCCCCTCACCCCTGTCCCTACCTAAGCCGCGCGTACTATATATACTTAGTTCAACTATTTATTTTGTACAGTATAATATATATTATATATATATAATATGTATATTTCTACCAAAATAGGCTTCAATTCTTCATTAACTTCGTTCCATCCGGGTGTCCCTTGACACCTCTCAAGTTTTATAATACTAAGGCGGGTCAATAAGTCCGTGACTTTTTGAATTTCTAACCTCCTTACTGAAAAAGCAACATTACTCCTGTCAACAGGCATCTGTCAGTTGACTCCTATCAAAATTTGAACTTGCTGCGTCAGTTAGTTTGTGTTTTACAGCTATCTTTATCAGACTATCCAGTAACTTAAGGAAACAATGGAAAAAAGTGAATTTCGTGTGCTTATTAAGCATTATTTTTTTGCGAAAAAAAACCATTACCGAGACCAAGGCTAAGCTTGATAAATACTATGGGGACTCTGCACCATCGATTTCAATGGTAAAAAAGTGGTTTACTGAATTTCGTTGTGGCCTTACAAGCACTGAAGATGCCGGACGTCCTGGACGCCCAGTTGAGGTCTCTACACCCGAAACAATCGAAAATATGGTGTTGGCCGACCGAAGATTGAAAGTGCAAGAGATTGTGGAAGCCATAGGCATCTCGCATGGCTCAGTGGTTTCAATTTTGAATGATCACTTGGGCATGAGAAAGCTTTCCGCAAGATGGGTGCCGCGTTTGCTCACAGTCGACCACAAACGCAATCGTGTAACAACTTCACAGGAAGGTTTGGCGTTGTTTAATCACAATATGGAGGAGTTTTTTAACCGTGGACGAAACATGGATCCATCACAATACACCAGAGACCAAACAACAGTCAAAACAGTGTGTTTCTAAGGGTGAATCGGCGCCAAAGAAGGCCAAGGTGGGTTTGTCAGCCAATAAAGTTATGGCGACTGTTTTTTGGGATGCACGTGGGATAATCCACATTGACTATCTTCAAAAGGGAAGAACAATTAATGGGGAATATTATGCCAACTTATTGGACCGCTTCAATGAGGATTTGAAAAAAAACCGACCTCATTTGGCCAAGAAAAAAGTTCTTTTTCACTAAGACAATGCAAGGGTGCACACATGTGCAGTTGCCATGGCAAAAATCCATGAATTGGGCTATGAATTGCTCCCACATCCACCCTATTCTCAAGATTTGGCTCCGAGTGACTACTTCTTGTTCCCAAACCTGAAAAAATGTCTCGGTGGAAAAAGATTTGACTCCAATGATGAAGTCATCTCGCAAACAAAGGCCTATTTTGAGGACCTCGACAAATCATATTTTTTGGAAGGGATAAAAAAATTGGAGAAGCGTTGGACAAAGTGTATAGAGCTCAAGGGGGACTACGTTGAAAAATAAAATGATTTATTTATCAAAAAATCTGTGTTTTATTCAAAAAGTCACGGACTTATTGACCCGCCCTCGTAGTATCTGGGTAACTGAGCTAGAAAAGTGGTTATACCACGCATTTAAATAATAGTCCAGTCAAATGCCTACATTTGACTTAGCCAAAATTCGCATAGAGCTGAAAATTGGCAGAGACGTTAAATACATCATTATAAATGAAATGTCCAAAATCCCCTTCGATCCCACTTCTGCAAAAAAATTTATTCAAGGTCAAAAGTATAAAATTAAGGTTTTTTCCATTTTTCTCGAAAACAGTTAGTATTATCGTGAAAATAGATCAGACAAAAATTGTAGATCATACAATTCTCTACAAAAATGGTCCAGTCACTTTTTCTCTTACGACTCACCATTCATGAGATATCGCGGTTTTAGTCATTAGAAAATTCATATTTTACATAATATGCACACATTTCCGCACCACCTATGAGGTAATGTACTTGGCGCATTTTTTTAACGTGGTTTCCCCAGTAGGTATACTCCACGATCTATTGTAATAAAGAAAGTTTGATCAGATCGTATCCTATTAATTGAAAGAATAGTAATATTGCTGATGATTAAAGTGGAATAGGTTGTTTTTTTCTACATGTCATTATATAAGATAATTGTCTAATTCTACTTCAACAATTATTTCTTCGTCTTCATTCTCTTCTTCTTGCAAATATATAATAATTTATATAATTTAATTTAATTATTTAAATTTATTATTTATTTTTATTTAATTTTTACAATTTCGAATATCGTACTGATTATCAATAAAACAGATAATTGGTAAGCTTCCTTTCTTCTCAGTTATAATAATTTTATCACCATACTTTAACTTTAATCTTCTTTTAATTGTTTTATTATCTATAGTTGGATTTTTGCCGATATCTTTCAATTCTTGTAATGAAAATTGGCAATCATCATTATTTTCAATGTACTGAAATATTTCCTCCATCGCCAAGTTTACTGAATCATCTTCGGGACGACCGACTTTATATCCCTTGGTAGGCCTCAGAAAGATATTATAACAGTTATTGTGGTACTTAGCTTCAGCAGCAACTAAGTCAAATTCATACTCAATGCGGGCAATAACAGCTTTAGCTACGTCATCAGAACGAGTCCGAGCTACCTTTAAAATGGAATCTTTAAATTCAAGTGTAGATACGTTATAAATTTTACGACGAACATTCTGCGCTTTCTTATTTTCAGCTTCTTCATTTGCTTCATCGCCGCAAAATAAACAACATTTTTTAAAGTTAAAATCTGGCTCACTTACTCGTGCTCTAGTATGAGGTGGACTTATCGTGGATGTACTACCTTCTTCTGTCTCGCGCTGTCTTTTAGCTGCAACAGTACTACTCTTTCGAGTATACATTTTACGACACTGCACGTGGACTGTTACAGATTGCTTGTCTTTTAAGTATTCAAAAAAATTATCATTTCTTTCAACACTTGCATCAATCAAAGTCTTCATTCCACGATCAACAACAACGACTTCACTTTCTTTCAAAGGTTTATCACAAATAAAACAAACTTCTGACATTTTGTTTAAATTATTTAACAGCACAAATTACCAATCAAGAAAAGGATTGTGTGGTTTTATGAAACCACGGTAAAAGTGAAACTTAATAACAAAATAGCGTGGAGCACTGGCACAAATGAGTACTAGTCTATACACTACACGGTCAGCTGATGCGAACTATAGGCGCCGCTATATTGGCCTCGGCTGCTCTGACGAGCGCCTTTTACTTTCTCCCTACTCCGCGGCCGACCGTCACGCGACATGCAACACACAGACGAAAAAGTTTGAGACGATGTAATACAAAAGTTTCACTTTAAAAAGGGATGCTTTTTATTTTTCTCCATATCAAACTAAAGCCAATAACTAATGTTTAGGGTACGATGAGAGCGATTTCCCTTATTAATTAATTTCCATCCTGAGTTAGTCTTGGATGATTTTTGGATTTTTTTTTATGGAAATGTACTCACAGAAGGTTGCAGCCAATGTTTTGTCGCTTAAAGTCCTCAAATGTGTATTCTAACATTTCAAAGGTCAGTCCTGGTGGCGATGCCGTGAGATCGGTTCCATCAATCAAACCTCTGGTTTCCAAAGACAACCATGTACCGAACTACGGCATTATCGTTTTATTGGGAGTCAATCGTTACCAAAATCGCAGTTTTTCCCAATGGAGTAACATATTATGACTTATTTTGTACTTTTCTGTAGTTTTGTGCATGATAGTACTATGCATATTTTACCGTCAAAATTTATTCATCCAAAAAACGAATGTTTTTTACTGCGGTTCGAATCGACTCATTCTTAAAACATCTTGGGTGTTTCGGATCGCGGTGCGAATCGACCCATTCAAAAACAGTGCTGGGGCTATTCGAATCCTAGCGGTGCGAAACGACTAACGACCCAAACTATTGGCTTAATTCGAAGATTCAAAAATTTTATTGACAACCAATGCAGTGCACAAACATAATTAATTATTTAAGTTATTACAACTACTAAGTTGTAATAACATATGTGCAAGATAAAACTTATAAGCGAACATTTCCCGCGGTCCGCTCGGGCCGCGTAAAAGAGGTATCTCACGAGAACACTATTTTTTCGGGACAAAATGTTTCGGCCTTTGTGTTGCCAGAGCTTTAGCTACTATCACACCAAATTTCATCAAAATCTGTTAAGTAGTTCTTGGGTGAAAGAGTAACAAATATCCATCCATCCACACAAACTTTCACATTTAAAATAGTAGTAGGTTAGTATAGTTTCCCCATAGAGTTGCTCTAGAGTCTAGGGGCATCAATCCGCACCAGAAATTCATTAAGAAATTAAAGTGAAATGTTTGTTGGAACGAAGTTCCTTATTGAGCGTTGCGAAAGGGGGCTAGACGGAAAAAATTAAGACTGTAACGACACTTTTTGCTATAGTTGTAAGCCGTGCGGCGTGCGCGTGTTTCTCTGTCTGTCTCTCTCTCTCAATTATTACTAAAATTGAGCCTACTGATTAAGTTTATATTGTATTATATTTGTTAATAATTAAAAAAATATTATTATAACTTAAAAAAAATAAAATTTTATTACAATTCCTTCACTAATTAATCGAAAGGAACTTCTTTCCATCCGGGTGTACCTTGACACCTCTCAAGTTTTTTTGATTATTTTTAACCTTTTACAATGAAAATTATGACTAGTTTTAACTAAAATTAACATTTAATTGTTTCATTACCTGATTTCGACGCGAATCTCGATAAAATCAAACGAAAGGTTTTTAACGCTTTAAGGCATCTATCCGCTATAGGAGGTGGATTTACTCAAAATTAATATTACTAAGGATAACAAACATTTTGATAAACATGTTACTATTTAAGTTCGGCTTTTTAATATGTTTTGTGTTATGAGTACAATAGGATTGGCTACATGGCATTTCATGCACTAAAATCCTTAAAATAATAAATAAAAAAAGAACACGTTGATTTTTTCTGATATATCTACATTTTATCATCATCAACAATTTTACGTAATACACGGTTTTTTAGAAAGTAGCAAAGTATCCGGCTTTTTCCGTAGCTGATATAAAAATTAATACTGCATACATTTGGTGTTTCAGAGCTGTAAGATGATGAAATTTGTGGATATATGGTTTCATATGTATGAAAGTCAGACAAAAAATTTTTCAAATCATATTGTGATAATAAAGCCAATAGTTATGTACTGTAACTTATGTACTGTAGATCATACGGTGCAGTGCGGCTACGAGCAGCACTATGTGTGCGTCTGCTGGTGATACAGTTTTAAGGACGTCATACACGGCGAAGATATTATAATATTCTATCATAATATGCTTGAATATATGTATTTCATATTACAGTACGTATAAGAAGTATAATATAAAGAATCTTAGCCATCTGAGATAGTTCATACACACTGTACCTGTAGCTAGCGATATTTTACCTTCACGTAAAATATTATAAATGTCTTCATTCTTCGCCGTCTGTGACGTGTGTGGTAGTGACGCGGTCCACGTAGCCGTACGAGACGCTTTGCGTGGGATAGTTCGATACTAGCACATAGCACCGCGCGCATAAATGAGTTTTTAGTGATCAATGACTAGGGCCTTCAAATTAAATATCTGATGTACTGAATTACTTTATTTGACAACCGGTTAAGTTATCGAGGGGCAGACAACTAACTCTCGTAGGAGTTATATATTATTGCGACGTACATATACATAACATAACAGCGTAAGCTGACTCTACATTCTACGATTACTGAGAATATACACTACAATTTGAATATAGCAAGCGACAGTTCATTTTGAGGTAGAAGAATCCAAAAAAAGTGCTGAGTTTATGATCGCAGATCTCAGGTATCGAAGTATAGTGCAGGCGGACTATTACGAGACAGATTGAAAAATCCGAAAGTCGTTATCTTATAATATTATCTATTCAAGAGCAGAATATTCGCTGTGAGTTTCGTGTGCAATCTAGTCGGTTTGTATAATTCAGAATGTCATAGATAGTCATAATATAATAAATAAAATAAATAAATAAATCTCTTCATACCACGTCAGTCTGGCCCGTGCTAAGTATCCGATGAACTTGAGATACGGGGACCAGACAATGGGAAGTATACTAACCATATATTTAAGATTTTTATTAAATTATTATACACATACTTAGTACACATCCATGACCCAAGAACTCAGAAAACTTTTTGTTTCCTCGGCGGGATTCGCACCCGAAATCTGAACCTCAATTCACTTATTTAAAGTAGACTTTAATTTTACTTTGATTGTGTTATAAGTGAAGCGACTTGTTATCATAAAGTGATTTTGTGACGTTTGGACCAATCAGGAGGCGTTATACGCTGCTTTAACGTTTACGAAAATACCGGTTTGACAGTTTTAGCGTGTTGGGACTTGATAGTATTTGTATTATTGCTGGTTTTACTGAGCAGAATTGACCATCTGGCTTAAGCGCCAACGCGGCAACTGGTGAGCCACAGAGATCGCCAATATTATTATAATAGTTCACATAATTATGGGGTGATGCTGACGTGGTTTTAAAACAAAACATCTTCTACTACCAGCACCTACACCAACAACCTAAGGTGAACAGGTATAGGAAAACTCAATAGACGTTTTTAGTATTTTTCATGTAATTTTTCCAATACTTATCACCGTTTAAACCTTCCCTGAACTTCCACAATTATTTGAAAAACAAAATAAGCCAAATAGGTCCAGCTGTTCTCGAGTTTTACCGAGACATTCTGCAATCCATTTTAAGGGTTTCGTAGTAGGTAATCAAGGAACTCCTACAGTTTCGCTCTGTCCGACTGTCTGTCTGTCTGTCCCTTCTAGCTTCTGTAATTATGAATATAAATGGTTGAAATTTGGTATATTTTTATGACAATAATTTTATATTTTAAGGGTGCCTTTCCATACATTTGAAGTGGGGAGGAAATTTGGATGAATTGTCAACCATATTCAAGCAATCGGCCTCCAAAGTGGTTTGTAAGTTGCCCCCCATTTCCTGCCACAAATTTCCTGTGATAAAAAGTTGCCTATGTGTTAATCCAGAGACATAGCTACTACCATATCAAATTTCCTTAAAATCCGTTCGGCTATTATTACGTGAAAGAGTAACGAACATTAATACTGATGTATTTTTCTTTAACTTTTATTAACTTTCACGTTTATAATAATTAAGGATAATAATTATGTTCGTCGTCATGTTTTAATGATTTCGAAAATCTCTTGAATAGAAAAACGTTGGTGGGCTTATAGACTGATCTTAAAAATGGGATGGGATTGTGGTCACCCATCCTAGTTGAATCCACGACCGGCGTTGCTTTACATGAGTTGGCGCTACGACCTAGAATTTCTCATTTATTACTCCTGGTAATATACATCATTGATTAGGTAACACGTACGTAAAGTTTCAGCCAGTTCAACTAATCAGTTAATATTATCTATAGTATTTTATATAAGTTTATAATATATTCTTTAGACGGACATAGGAACCGATTGAAATGAAACAAACACTAAATTTTAGTAGAGCAAACTAAAACGCAGTAGTGAAAGCCGGATTCAAATCGGAAACCGGATTTAAATGGGTTAAGCCGTTGACTTCATACGCGCAAAAACAAATATCCCAAAACCGTACATTCTTCCGCAATAAAAAGTAGTCTATGTATTAATCCAGAGTCTAAACTACTATCATACCAAATTTCATCAAAATCCGTTATGTAGATTCTGAGATTAGCGCGTACAAACGTGGCGCCTGAATCGCGCTATCGAAGTTTTTCCGCCCGCTGAGTATGTACCACCGTCGAGCTCCGAGTCCGTTTTTACACAGCCGTGACGGGGCGACCAGTCACAAATTTGTTATATGTATAGAATAGATATTGCTATAGATTATTGCAGATGAGATATATCAAGGCAAAAACAGTTACCTAAATGGCCCCCACTTTTGGGGTTGTTTGGGGACATTTTGACATTTAAGGTATGGTGAAATCAAGACGGCGTAACTTTTTCTTGTATGAAGACTTGTTATGTCAAATGTACGTCATAGCCTACATTTTGTTTTTAAATCTTTGGTCATTATAATATGTAAGGAGATTAATAATTTTTAAAGGAAACATTTACATTATTACAATAAGATATTGTGTATTGTTGATATTATTGCATGCATGCAGTGAGACATTTGTTTCGCTCATCTAATGACTTGCGATGCTTCACGGTCCGAATACTAACGTAATCCCTGGGAAATCCCATATTTATTGCACTGGGCTGGAATTACCTTAGTAGCTCCAAAATGTATGGACAAGTATTAATTTTCGCCCTTATTGATTTTATCTTCTATTAATTACATTATTTAATATATTTCGAAATCTCAAATCTTTATTACTTTAAAAAACCTCTTCGAGTTTATTTTAATCAAATTTATTTAATAGCTTTTACTTTTTCATTTAGGCACGTTTAATTAATATTTACCTTAAATCAGTTATTGGTTTTATTTTCATCAAGAATTTACTCGATGGAGCTCTTTCTTTAGATATTTTATTCATTTAGTTATAAGTTACTATAGTTCATCGAGAACAGACCATATTATCTACTTCTAGTAAAATTTCTCCAATATGAGTGCCCCAATGAGGTTTGCGAGTTGCCACTTTTCATCTATGATCCGCAAGAATTGAAAAATATAGAGCGCAACATTTACAAGATTAAGTAAAGTATGTAAGTTTAGTTGAATGAAGAAGAGGCTCATCCTTAGTTTCTAAATCATTGAGTTTATTAATTTCAAATTCGTAGGTAGGTACCAAATATAACCTTAAAGCGTTTCTTTATTAGATATATAATTACTATTGTATTAATTTTAATATAACACCTACGTCACATAAACCCAGACAATAAAGCAGACTCCGACAGACACCTCAAAATTTAATTACTCGTATTTTACCATTATATGATGTAATTTTACTTTTTAATTTAATTTTACTAATTAATCATACTTTAATATATTATAGTGAATACCCACTATAATATAATAAGACAAATAATGGACGAGAGCAGGAGGTACGATGAGGAGGGCTTCATACTGGTGAAGAGAAGAAAGAAGAGGAAGCCTGCGGTCCGCAACCACCGAGGCACCGCACCCAGCGAACCCGAGCAGCGTCTGCGGTTCGAAGTACGCGCCACACCGCTGTACATCTTTGTGAACCGCCTGCACTGGTCCACGAAGGTCGAGGACGTCGTGGACTACATTTATTATTAAGCGTAAGGTTTAGTATTAAGGTAAGCTTCAGTTCCTTTGTGGTCAGAGTACGGACGCGTCTTTTACCGACCTTCGAGTTGGAGGAGTTCTGATAGACGGACGTAATCTACCGGAGATTTCGAGGAAGGCTCCCCAACGAAGCGCGCATTATGTCGCCGAAAAACGACAATACGTGATAAACTACAGTATATGTGTAAGAGTGAATGTGAATAATATAGAAAATAAGATTTATGTATAGTATTGTATAGTATAAAATTGTGTGTGTATAGTATAAAAATATATATCCGTTGTCTGATACCCGTAAGACAAGTTCAACTTACCACGGGATCGGATTGACGTCATATATATTATATAATTATGTATATTTGTTTTGTGTCTATTTTTATGTGTGTCTGATTATATTAATTTGATTTTGATTTTTTTAATTAAGTTTAACCAACCAACCCAAAAGTCTTTGAGGTATTTTTAGGATCAACTTAATCAATAACAAGTATTATGTATGGTAGTTTAAGCTCTGGATTAAAACATAGGCTACTTTTTATCCCGAAAAAGTACAGTGTTCCCATGGGATACTATATTTGCGCGGGCGGAACCAGGGGAAAATGCTAGTAAATTCATGTAACTCATAGCATTTATAATAAGACAATTAATATTGACAGATTGTCAGCTGATTTTGATGTTCGCTAAGTGGTTGCTGTTGAGATTGGCGATCTTCCAACTCCGCCAGTTGTAATCTTTCCTGCCATCAATACGAAGAGCCGTAGTAAGCAATATAATTTTATTACACGTACTGACGAATGCAAAACTGTTATATTCATTACCTATTTAGTACTCCAAAAGTCTTGCTTTTGCCAAGCGTCTTTATAGCTGTCTATCGCGTTACCCATTCGGTCTTATTGGAACTTCTATGCTTTTTAATACCCAATTGTCTTATTTATCGTACAAGACCCGCGTCACGACGCACGGAGTTAAATTGCTTGACATGTAAAGTACTCAAATTCAGGTGAAGATAATACTGTTAGCGACAGCCGACACGGTATTATTGCAGACCCATGTCATGTCACCTTTATAACTCTGGGAATGTCAGATGTTACCCGATCAATCAACAACCTGCTCCTGTGTAATTTATTGCAGTTTTTTAAATGATATATTCTATGAATGACATTTGGACACTTACATAAGCAATTACAGGAGCAATTATCACATAATATCACAATCATTTTTAAGAAAAAATTATAATCACTCTACAATGGAGACTTACAAGCATAATATTACGCTTAGTTTCCACTAACTAAATAGTAAATACTCACATAATATAGAGAGGAAGAACATCAGTTCTGTATCCTTACATTGAATAAGACTTATTCTGAATAAACAGAAAATAAGCAGAATAAATATTAAGTTTTGACTTTGAAAATGTATTTTTTCGTTCGCTCCAGTATAGGCCCTGATTTCACGAAATAGTGCGACCCCTTTAACTTTCAAAGAGTTTTGAAGATACGATATTAACCCTTAATTAGGCGCGCCTAAAAAGTTGAAAAAGTGGTCGCGTGGGGTGTTTAGCACCCCAATCAATAAATTTAAATAAAATACAAAATACGTGCAAAATCTGACTTTTAATGATAGGAACATATAAATTACTTACTAATCAACTTTTATACTTATTTTTAGAACAATCAAATAAAATTGTAAACTTAAAAATAACTTTATATAAGTACTAGTTTCCTTCATAACAATTATGGCAGACTACAATCATATGATCATTGCACACATGCTTATGGCATTTATATCAACCAGTCTTTGTTTTTCTATCCTTCGTTCTTGGACAAATATGACACCTTTTGTATGACTGTGATCTTCCAGCTTCAGAAAAAGATTCTTGCTCCTCAATTTGATGACGCCTTTTTAGTCGTTTATGCACCAGTCGTGGTAATGTGGGTATTCCTGCTCTTGAAATTTGATGAGGTTTAACTAAATCGACAGCCAATCGCTTCAAAAATACTCTTCGGAGTATATTCGAGTCAATTTTAGATTTGTAAATTACATATGAATTGATACCTGTGATATTGAAAACATGAAAAAATATCACCATTGGCCATCTTTTGGTTCGTCTTCCTACATTATAATTGGCGCACATTTGATCATTCGTATCAACTCCTACTTTTGTTTTATTATAACAATGAATTATTTCAGGCTTTCTTTTGTCACCCTCAATATTATGATAATGATGCAATGTCGATAAAAGTAAAACTGCTTTTCTTGGTTTCGTTACATATGAGCACAAAGTCATATCATTTTGGAAACCAAACAAGCTAGAATTCACTGTCCGTTTTTTTTCCGGAAGAAAACACTTTGGTATTTCAGGCTTATTTTTTCTCATTGTGCCCACCATAGTAATATTATGTTCGTGCAAAAGCAATTTGGCCAATGGGACACTAGTGAACCAATTGTCCATGGTCACATTTCTTCCAGACACAGAAATAGGTTCTATCAGTCTTGTCACTAAGCTTTTGGTATCAGAGGGTAATTTGAAAGGCCCATCAGGTTGTACTCCGACATAAACTTCTAATTTTTGTAAATAGTAAGTGGCCGAGTCCACGAGAGCAAAATGTTTTATCCCATATTTAGTGGGTTTGCTGGGCATATATACGAGACCACAAAATCTGCCTCGAAAACCAGGTAATTGCTCATCAATTGTTACATTCTCGGACATACTATAACATTTCTGAAAATTATCATGCATGAGATTGCAGAAATCCCTAATAGCTGCCAGTTTATCCAAAGACTGTTTCTCCTCTCTTGTTGTTCGGATGTCAAATCGCAAACACCTGAGAATAAAAAGGAATATTTTGGAATTCATAGTATTCGGGAAAAATTCGATCCCTGTATCATCTGTAGCCCATAAATCTTGATAATTCAAATGTGATGAACGAAGAACTCCTGACATATAAAGTAGTCGAAAAAATGCGAGTAACTCTTCACAAGATATAACTTTACAGTCACGTTCTCTCTGGTAGTTATTTTGAATAGACATTATATATTCGTTCGAATGAGTCAGGATAAGATCTATAGCTTCTCTAGAAAATATACTCAAAAAAGCATCACTCAAAGTGTTTATTTCTCTAGCTGGCCCCTTAGGTCTAGCAGCATCTGTTACAATACTTGCTCGAGCAGTTCTTACACTGGAGCGCGTATGATCTTTGAACCATTTTGTTTCTTTATTTTTTCCGAGATAAAATGATCTGTCACGCGAACTAGCAAAATTCTGTATTATCTTCACTACTCCATTCATCACCTAGTTCATTTTCGCTTTGCTCTGATTCACTGTTATGGTCGCTCACTATAACATCATAATCTTGTTCAGTTTCAGATTCACTATCGAAAGGCTCTTCTACTTCCAACAACTCTTCTATCTCCCCGGAATTCAAGAAACGTGACATTTTACCTAAAACAAAAATACTAAAATATAACCTCAAAATCAAAATAAAACTAAATATTTTTTGTTCACTACTACTACCGTAAACTAAACATAACCTCAAAAATAAAGTTCTTAAAACATTGAACTTTGAGAAACGTCATATTTCTCAAAATTCAATGTTTTAAAAACTGTAATACAAAAGTATAACCTTGTAAATGTTATAAAATAATTTTTTGTTTTTTGGTCGGGGGACAGCCAACTCCACCTTCTACTCTCATTCTTTTTAAAAAAATGTGTTCATTATTGACAGTTTGTGTTGGACCATAACTTATGAGACGTTCACCTCTTTCATTGCGCACTCTATAACCATATTTTCCCATTACTGGATTTTTTTTGAGCAGCCTATTATAGCATTGAAATCGCCCATGACTATAACCTTTCCTTCTGTCATGGTGTGAGCCTTTTCAAGGTCCTTGTAAAATTTATCAATATCTTCATCTATGGATCCCTCAGTTGGTGAATATGCTTGTATTATTGATATGGAAAAACATTCAAATTTTAGCTGTAGAAGTGCTACTCTTTCAGAGATTCCTGTAAAGTTGGTTATGTTAGTTTTATATTGTTTCTTGATTATAAATCCCACTCCATGATGTCCTTTTGTTTCTCCGATGTAGCAAAAGATTAAGTGTCTGTGCTTTTCGATACTACACTCTATTTTTCGGATTTCTGCTAGACCTAAGATGTCCCAATTAATGTTTTTTAGAGCATAAGTAAGTTCGAGGAAACGTTCTGTTGTTGCATGTGTTCTTACATTATAAGTGCAGATTTTGAGAGTTGGTTTTATATTATGACTTGCTTTAGTCTTTGTATTTAGTGGAGGGTTGCAGTCTTTTTCCCCACGAGGACAAGTCGGGTTGGGGAATGTTTTGTTTACATTACCTTTAAGTTGTTGTTTATTTTGTGCTTTGTTCCGGTGGCTGATGACAATATTCTATGATTTCTGGTCAGTTGGCATGTTGGCAGAAGGCAGAGAGTTGCTTCTATTCCTCATTACGTCAAAAGCATTAAGACGATGAGTTTTTAATGATGATTGTTGTTTACGAGGATTTTCTTTTGCATTAGGCGATGTTGATACTTCTCTTTTGCGTTTCTCATTTCCTGGTTTCCCCTGTTTAATTACTAGCTTATCGTAATTTATGTATGCATAATTGCCTTTTTTCTTTTCTTCTTCCAATTTAGGCTGTAGTTTCTTCCTCGTTTCAAGGATCTCTTTAGGGTAGTCTTCAGACACATACATATTTATTAATTTCTTTTTGTTTGCCATTATCTCATTTTTCTTCCAGAAGTTAACAAATGCCAGAAGGATTGGCCTCTCTTTTCCATTTTTTGTATTATTTTTGTCGATTCTGTAGATCATATTTACGTCCCTGTCTTCGATAGTAATATTTAAATCATCTTTAAATTTCTTTTTTATGATTTCTATAAGGTCGATAGTCGATTTTTCGGCTTCCTTTACTCCATATAAAATAAGGTTGTTTAATCTTCTATGTTTTTCAAGATTGTAGATTTTTTCCTGTAGTTTTTCGTTTTCTGACCTTATTTCCTGCATTTCAAGTCTAAAAGGAACTAATTTATCTTCCATTCGTTTCATAATAACATCGGTTTGTTTTGACATTTCTATTTTCATTTGTTCGAAAAAAGATTGAAGGTTGTCCATTTTTGTTATTGTTCTTTGCGTGAAATGGAACGTAAATATTGTGAACACAGCTTTTATGTTGGTTGCACTGATCTGACGTTGCGTTGTCAATGTCAAAGTCTGTGTGTTTATACTTTGATGTTGGCGGAAATTGAGGATAACCTCTAAGTTTTGTGTCTCTAAGTGGATTTGGAGACTGAATAATTGTTTTTATGAAACAGCATACACTTAGATTTTTATCTTGCAATGTAGTTTAGCACTGTATGTATTGAGTTCTAATGTTTTTACACAGGATTTCACGGTATGTACACAGATATTTGATTAAATTATGGAGCTCGCTATCACTATGTCTTTACGTCAACAAAGCCGGAAACGGAACCTGCAGCAACCACTTAGCGAACATCAAAATCAGCTGACAATCTGTCAACATTTGTTTTATTATAAATGCTATGAGTTACATGAATTTACTAGTATTTTCCCCCGGTTCCACCCGCGCAAATACAGTATCCTACGGGAACACTGTACTTTTTCGGGATAAAAAGTAGCCCATGTTTTAATCCAGAGCGTAAACTACCATACCAAATTTCAGCAGAACCTGTTAATTAGTTTTTACGTGAAAGTGTAACAAACACCCATCCATCTTCACAAACTGTCACATTTATTATAGTAGTATGATTGGATTGGACAAACTGAAATAACTATAATTTTTACAAAACTTTAAACCGACTACGTGAACATATAGCTTATGATACCCGGGCTATTATTACGAATCTATTAACACCTCATTTATTAAAATCGGATCTGTAGTTTAGGCGCTACGACGTAACAAACAAACAATGCATACATACATGAATGCATTAATTACTGCCAAAATCATTAGGTACCCTAGGTAAAAAGGGCGATACTTGAGATGGGGTTTGAATATTTTGCACCAAACAGTACATTATGCTGACATATTTTAAAGTATCCCAAATAAACAATCGATTAGTATTGAGATTTTCATTTTATTTGGATTACGTAGAATCCGATGCGATCAAAAGGTAAACTACGTCAACAAAAGTGATTGTTTAAAAATAATCCGATATCCACAGAGAAGCATAACTGACCTACATTGAGCAGTATTGATATCCAATGTATCAACTGTCCTCCATCACCCCTGGGGTATTATCTGAGGCGACAGGAATATTGAGCAGGATTGTAAGACGCAGCACCTCTTATGGTAATAAGTATAGTCGTAACAAACATCATCTTCACTATATTATACTGGGATTTACTTGATATTTTATCGCCTACTAGCTTTTGCCCGCGGCTCCACCAGCGTAAATACAGTATCCCACGGGAACATTGTACTTTATCGGGATAAAAAGTAGCCTATGTGTTAATCCAGAACTTAAACTACTACCGTACCAAATTTTATCATAATCCGTTTAGTGATTTTTGCGTGAAAGAGTAACAAAGATCTAATCTTCAAAACTTTCCCATTTATAATAGTAGTGGGATTTGCCTCCGCGTTTTCATCTTTTTTGTATGGTTATTTGCGTTTAATTTTTTATTTAATTTTTAATGTACCTACTAGCTGTCACGTGCCCACTTCTTTGGGCACTAAGAAAACATTTAAATTACTTGAGATGAAATTAATTGTGTGGTTCTGTTAGTACTGAGTTCTATGATTAATATCCTGACTGTCAAAAGGATGGTTATATTAGGTCTTTACCTATGAAATTGCCGTTTTGTATGAAAAAATTTAAACGATTTTTTTTCATATATTTTTTATTTGTATTAATCGAAGTAATCACCCATGCAATCAATGCATCTTTGCCAACGCAGTGACAGTTTTTTGATGCCCTTCTTAAACAAATCAGCTGGACGGGAGGCAACAAATTCTTCAAAGGCATTTTGTAGGTACTGCCTCTCGGGTATTGAATTTTTTTGCCGCCAAGAAGTTATCCAAATTCTGGAAAAAGTAGTAGTCTATAGGCGCAAGGTCTGATGAGTAGGGCGGATGACGGAGAGCTTCCAACCCCAGTTCTTGCAACTTGGAGACCGTCTGCTGTGCAGTATGAGGTCGCGCGTTGTCGTGCAGGAGCAGCGGAGACGATTGACCAATGCTGGTTGGAGATGTGCCAGCTTTTCCATCATTGTGTTCAGTTCTTCACAGTACACATCTGCAGTAATGCTCACCCCGTTTGGTAAGAAGCTGTAATGAATCACACCGGCGCTAGACCACCAAACATTGACCATCACTTTTCTAGGGGTAAGTTTTCGTTTAGGGCATTGTTTAGGTGCTGAACCAGGATCTAACCAACTTGCTGAGCACTTGTGGTTATCAAACTGAATCCATTTTTCATCGCAGGTAATAATGCGGTTCACAATTCCTTCATTTGTGTGTCTGTTGAGCAGTGCAAGGCACGTCTCGACGCGTACTTCGCGCTGGCGATCATTGAGTTCGTGGGGCACCCATTTGTCAAGCTTTTTTACCTTGCCAATTTGACGCAAATGGACCAATTTTGTTTTGACGCTAACGTCGAAAGCTGCTGCTAATTTAGTCGTAGATTGTGTATCATCAGCTTCCACAATCGCCTTTAATTCGTCATTGTCGACCAAAGCCTTCGGACGACCGCGAGGTTCATTTTTCAGGTCGAAATTTCCAGAACGGAAGCGAGCAAACCAATAACAGGTGGTGCGTTGGTTTGTAGTGTTAGCTTCGTAAACGTCGTTGATGTTGCGTGCCGCTTGTGCCGCGTTGCTGCCATGACGGTACTCATTTTCCATAATTACTCGAATTTTTAACGTATCCATGATGACGAAAAAGATTGAAATGCGATGAAAATGTAACACTAATCAATAAACAAATTACTACTTTTGGAAAAAGAAATCAATTTTTTTAAATAAAATTAATTTGAAATTAGAATTCTTAGCCAAACAAAAATTATTATGATTTGAAATGGCCAGTATTGCAGAACGGCAATTTCATAGGTAAAGACCTATTATTTTTACTGCATATGTATGTATTTGCATGCCGATTTGGATATAATATTATAAAAAAAGTTGAAAGTGTGCTACGCTTCGAAAATTTCAATTTCGTCAACGTCCGCTGTGCTGTGTAAGAAACCGATAGCAGTAGATAAATCGACCTTTAGCTACTTGTCGAAATTATATGCAGTATAAAAATCGAAATGTCTACGTTTTGAACACTTGAGACCATACATTTACTTATTTACTTATTTAACACAGGATACTTAAGTGCCCCGCCGAGTCTGTCTGTATGTTCGCGATTAACTCAAAAACTACTAAAAGGATTTTCATGCCGTTTACATTTACCGACAGAGTGGTTCCTTATGAAGGTTCAGGGCGATAATAATTTGTTAAGGTTTTGTAGAAATTGTTTGATTTATGACGATAATTGTTGAAAGAGTCGGAAAAATCAAGCCGTCTGGGAACTTTTATCGCAAACGCGGCCTAACCTAACCCCTTGGAGATAAATAACAAAGCAATGTATGGTGGGATTGTTTCTCTCTTATAAACTACAAAAACGGTCCACAAAAAAGTTCGCGATGGCATAGATATGTCTATATTTTAAGGATATGTTACTATTCTCATTAAAGTTTAAAAAAATGATCAGAAATAATGTGGTATTTTCAGAAGGTATTTAGACGGATGCAACTTAATTATACTTATCTTGGAGATTGTATCTGGGAGATATCTTAAAATTAAAATTCATAATTGTCGATAATATGACCAATATATCTGCTAACGATTTAAATTATTATTTTTAGGTACCTAGGTAACATAAAATATACTTTTAGCGACTTAAGTATAAAAGATATAATGTGATGTCGCTGACTTTTTTTAGAGGCATTATAAAGCTCTTAAACTTTTCTCTAGAACTCAATCATATAATTATCTCTATTAGCAGCGTTTGTAAGAAACGTTTTTAACGTAACGAAAAGAGTAACAAACATCCACACATCCATACATACAAACTTTCGCGTTTATAATATTAGTTAGGATTGTACGTATAGAGCTCGCCAACGAAAAAGGAGCTCATCGCGAACAAGCATTGGACCACTGCAGATCGCTAGGCTAAAGTTTGATATAAAACTGCCGGTCTGGCGGTTCTGAACCTGGAAGATTTTTTTTTACTGACCGTAATGTGTGAAGATTTTTTGATTAAAAAAAAGGTCATAAGGAACAAGAAAACTGTTGTGATACACGGCTGCGCGCCAACCATAAACCGATAAAAATGAAAGTCTGGCAGTTCTACTCTTGACCAGTTTCCAGTCTGACCGCCCGGCCCTGAACATGTAAGAACTTTCAGTAAAAAAGTTATGCGTCAATCTGTTCGTCTACTAATCTTCTTTCGAAAACCGTAGATCTGTCATGCTCAAACGTGGCCAAAACTCAGCCAGAACGGGATAAATTTACCTCCTACCCACTAATAGGTAAATAATGAGTAATTTGCACTTAATGAAGCATGATTTGAATAGATTTGTATGTATTTTTTCCGAATTTAAAATTTGCTATCTCATATTGCTACCACTCGTACCGCCATCTTGAAAAAATGGCGATGTCTTTCAATATTTTCGCTATATCTCTTTACATATATACTTTACGATAAAAATATGTTCTACAAATATGAATTAGATACAATTTTATACAATTTATTTTATCTGCATTTTTGTGTCAAATTGATGGTTTTAGCGCTGGAGAGTCTTAGATGGAAAATGTATTAAGGTTGTTGATATTTTTAGTAATCAAGTATATTCTACTCTTTA
Source organism: Phengaris arion (assembly GCA_963565745.1). Lineage (NCBI taxonomy): Eukaryota > Metazoa > Arthropoda > Insecta > Lepidoptera > Lycaenidae > Phengaris > Phengaris arion. The sequence continues at coordinate 12,058,766 of OY751445.1, read as the reverse complement.
AGCCCTTAAGAGCTCTAGCTTTAGTAGTAGGATGCTTATTATTTAACATTGTGAATTTTTATTATAGCAACAGTACAGCCACGCGCGACAAGTATATAAAAACTGAGGGTCGCTGGCTAGTGGCTAGCTAGGCCACGGTGGCCAGTGCCAACTACCAGTGAAGCAATTATAGTCAGTAGCATGTTTGTATCGAGCCTTAACTAAAAAGCTAAAATAATAATCTTTACCTACTTATAGTATCCTCGTTTCACGTTGTAAATCTTTTTCATTTCCATTATTTGATTTATGGACTTTTGAATTCTATGTACTTACTTTCTTGTTTCATATAATCAATATGTAATCCCAATATTCGTTCCCTTTGATCAACAAAAATGTACGCGAGGTAATATTATACATGTAGGCATCTCTTTATATTAGGAAAATATGCTGCGAAAGAATTCGGCCTAGATGCTCTGATATTACGTAGAAAAGTTGTAACGTTTACATCATACATGCTCCTGGCTCCTATTTTCTGTTAAATATTTGAAATATGTTGATAAACTAGCCTCAACAAATTAATATAATTAATATGTTTTTTTTTTGGAAGGATTTTGTCATGGTGATAAGAATAAATTATTATACTTTATTTAAAAGAGCATAATGGAATGAAACAGTTTTTAAGCAAGACGTTTTAAATATTTTTTAATTATTTAATATTTTTCATTTTGTGAGTAAAACTTCAAATAAAAGATTTAAACAAAAATCCAGGTTTAAATTGTCTTTAGATTATAGGTAGTTCATTATACTTCTGTTATTACGAGGAAATTAAAACATTATCAATTGAAACCAATTTTTTTATGTTTTATGGATGATGGAGATGGAGAGCTACTAGGAAATTTAGAGGTGTTTGAGGCAAGCTAAAACCTTGTCCTATACTTTCTATTGTACCTCAACACGGGACTGCAGGTCTGGCTGGTCAGAAGCGGGGCTAAATCAATATACAAATTTTTGAAAAGTGTTGAGAATTTTGGAAAAGAAAAGTTGGGAAAAAAAAGGTCATTTAGTCGGGGCTAAAAATTTGCCAGACTAGTGTAAAAGTAAATTGAAAAAAGGTTTAAAAATAAAAACACGATATAAACTTACAAACTTAAACATTAAACTCTGGGTATAAAATCCTAACTAAGAGCATGTCACGACATGTCTAAGGAGGGTTCCGTAACTATTAACGCGCAATTCTTTGAATTACTTCAAAAATTATTGTCTGATTTCGCTCAAAATAATTTTCCTAGAGAGTTTTTAGCATGATCTGTCAGCATGGAAACATAGAAGTTTTTATCTCTTATAGTTAAGAAATGCCATGGGGAACCAACTTATAAGCCAATTTAGAGGCCGATTTATCGAAAATGGTTGACTTTATAAAAAAATCGTGTATGAAACCTTGCCTTTGTTTTGAAATACCTATAATACTTTTAAATGCATTAAGTGAAAATAAAAGCTGTTAATTTATATTAGATTTAGATATAATATATTATATTATACAAAACAAATAGTTGAACTAAGTATATATAGTGCGCGCGGAACTAGTTGGCCGCGCCTTAGGTAGGGACAGGGGTGAGGGGGCGGGTTGCTTGCCCCTTCCGTCCTGCCGCTCGCATACCTAAGGCCCGGCTAGCTAGTCACAATATGTAACAGTTATAACAGTCAAAATGTGTAATTACAAAATTCTACATTATTGTCAAGGTGATAAGGTCGTTTTTTGTATCATTCTTAATAGTCGTTATTACATTGTGATTTCGAGTGGCAAAAAGTGTCGTGCCTATATTAATCCGTCTAGCCCCAATACAATTCGCAACGCGCCATAAGGAACTTCGTTCCAATTATTATAATTGTTAGGCTAGGATCGTCCTGTCTCCTAGTTCGCGTGTGTTGTGTCTCACTCCGCGTTTCGTGTCGTCTCGTTCTGACTGCGTAGTAGTGACTCGCTCACTCCGCATCAGTGCCGTCTCGCTCCAAACGCGTTGAGTGTCTCGCTCACTCCACGATCGTGCCGATTCCGCCCTCTAGTGCAGTTTTTGTTAACCTCTAATAGCGATCGTCAATTTACACCCTACTTCGTTAGAATAGGTTGTAAATTGGCGCCTTGCTGGGATTTGAACTGCTCTTGACCTCCCGTTGAGATTTACTCATCGCTGGGGTCACGAGGAACCAGCCCTTACAGTGTTGTGTTTTAACCGTGCAAGTACGTACACTTTTGTGACTGCTTAGACATTAAATACGTGTTTTTGTGTTTAGTTTACCTGTGTCGTGTGAGTACTTTTTTTCATTTATTAACTTCCTGTACATGTACATTGTGTTTTTGTGCGTGTACAAATATGACTGTATTGTGCGTCATGTTCGTGTATCCATAGTACAGTAGGTATACTGTACTTCTACCATGGCCGACCGTGGTTCGCGGCCGCATAGCCGCGACCGCCCCAGCCATTCCCGCGCCAGCTCTGCTGCGTCGCGCAGCGGACCCACATCGAGGTCCAGCTCGCGCACGTCAGAGCGCGCGTACCATTCTGCTACCGAGCCCAGCTTGAGCGGTACGGATACCGCTCGCCCCGGGCCACCTTCGGCATTCTCGCGGGGGTGTACTGACACCCCCCCGCCCCAATGCCTTCCGACGGCGCCCCGCCGCGAGAGTCTGGGCCACCCCCCCCCCCCCCGGTGCCCTCCAATCATCGTGGAGAAGCTCGACGATTGGTACGACCATTTTAGCCGCCTCAAGGACCTCCTGGAGCACGCCCCGCACGCGAAGACGTACGGCCTGGGGGTAAAAGGAGTACCGGTGCGTGCAACGGTACCTGGCTGACCTGAGCGAGTCCACCCAGGTCAGCTGGTACTCGTACGCGCTGCCCCAGGACCGCGGCTTAAAGGTAGGCATTCACGGCCTACCGGTCAGCACGCCTACAGAGAGGATAGCAGCAGACCTCACTGCCAAAGGATTCGAGGTGGAACACGTCTCTCGAATCCTCGCCCGGAAGGACCGCCCCGGGTGCGCTTACTTCGTGCTACTGAAGCGCACCCCGAACCTGGTACCAGGCATCTACCAGGTGACCGAAATCCTCAATATGCCTAACCTCAAAGTGGAAGCCTGGTGTGGGAAGAGTGGCCATGCCCAGTGCCACCGATGCCAGCAGTTCAGGCATTCCAGCCGTAACTGCCACCGTAAGCTGGCGTGCGTCAAATGCGGCGAGGAGCACGCCGCCGCTGACTGCCCCCGACCAAAAACCGACGAGCCCATTTGCGTCAACTGCAAGGGGCCCCACCGCGCTAACAACCGGAACTGCCCGGTATTCCGACGGGAGGCCAGAAACCGTCATGCGGGCCCCATCGCCCGCACCACCCGCACCACAAAGAGGGTAAGTCACGCCCCTACCATCACCGACATTGAGGTCCCACCCCCGCCGCCCACCGCTACATTTCTAATGGCGGAGGCCAATTACCCCACCCCCCGTCCCGCCGCATCCGCCGCCCCCCCCCCCCCCTCTTCGGCCCGGAAGCAGCGAAAAAGGACTAGGACTAAAAAGAGGGCCAAATCCGATGCGACCTCCACTGCCGCTACGGACTCGGAGTTCGAGCCTCTCGCCCTCCCCCTCCCCCCTGTTGAAACAGCCCCGCCGGCTGATGAGGCCATCCTATCAGCCCCCCCCTTACCGCAGCGCACCCCGCGCCCCCCGCGCCAGTCGCGCATTAAACGCACCGCCCAGTCGGCCCCTAAACCAGAGGTGACTGAGGTCTCCACAAAGCCAGCAAACCCGGCGATCACCACCGCCATCCTGCCCCCTCGTGTCCCCTCTTCTTCCCGTCGCCGAGAGTCCCCCAGGACCACGGCCCAGCTTCTTAAAGCTCTGTTCTCCCTGGCCTTGGACGTCTTTAACAGGATACAGGCCGGGGAGGAAATACTCCAAACCCTCCTAAGGGTCCTCCCTTAGGGGGCCTCTATCATAGCAGCTCTGATTTCTCAATGGCTAACCACGCCCCAACTTTAAAGGTCGTCCATTGGAACGTCCGGGGGGTCCGCGGCAAGGTGACTTTGATTCGCCACCTCCTTCTGGAGTACGAGGTGGACGTTGCCTTGCTGACCCTCCTGTCCCCCCAGGACCGTTTCAATGCCCCCGGATTCCATGTCTACCGCCAGGATTTCCTGGGGGGCGAGCGTGCGAGTCGAGGCCTCGCCGTTCACGTCGGTAGAAGGATCCTGCACCAGCTTCTCCCCCCCCCCCCCTGCGGTCGCTTCACTCTACGCCTTTGGCGTAGAACTGCTTCCGGCTCCCACCGCACACGTCTATTCGCTTCATACAAACCTCCGGGGTCACGTTTAGATATCTCCGACATCCACAGGCTCCTATCAGAAGAGCCGACTGTGATTGCCGGAGATCTAAATTGTAGGCACCCCGGATGGGGCTCTCGCTCCTCGAATGCGGACGGAAACCGCCTACACGCAGACGCGGTACGAGTCGGGTATTCTGTGGTGGGCACATACACCCTCACCCACTACCCCGAGAACCCTCTGCACTCACCCGACGTCCTCGACGTGGCCATTTTCCACCATCTCCCAGGCGACCTAAACCAGGAGGTTCTCGATGTGGCCCTCGGGTCAGACCACCTCCCCGTCCTGGCCATTTTACGCGCAAATCCCGTGCGCGTTCACATTGCAGCTGCACGAGTCCACGCCCAATTTCCCGGTTGATTCTGCAGAGACCGTCGAGTCTATGACGCTGCAGATCACCGAGGCGATTGCAGCTGCAATGGACGCGGCAACCCAGCCGCCCACCCGCCGCCACTTCAAGCGGCCCCCTCTCCCCCGCCACATCGCTGACCTCATTGTGGAGAAAAAGCGCCTGCGCCGCAGATGGCAGCGCTCGCGTTGCCCCACACAGAAGGCGCAATTAAACCGCCTCACCGCCGAGGTAAAGGTCGCGCTCGAGGACCTCAAGGCTGCAGACTGGACCCGACGCATCCAGGAGGCAGGAGAGGACTGGCCCTCCCTCCACCGCTTCTGCCGCAGCTTCACCGGAGCCACACCCCCCGTATGCCCCCTACTCCATCCAGATGGGAATCTAAGGTACCGTGCAGAGGACAGAGCGGACATCCATGCCGAGCACCTAGAGCGCCAATTCTCACCGCTACCGACGACCGCAACGGAACACGCCCGACTGGTCTCCGAGGAGGTAAAGGTTTTACTACTTCCGTTTACTACATCGCGGGCGCACCGTGGTACGTCCGCAACGCTACTATTTCCAGAGACCTCAGGGTGGAGAGCGTGGAGGCCTTTGTGGCCCAGCTCTCCGCGAAGCTGTTCGCGCGAGTGGATGCCTCGCGCCTGGTCGAGCTGACCGACCTGGCGCCGTGGCATGCCCGCCCGCCGGACCGCCACCGCCTGCCGAGGGATGCCGTCCCTCTGGAGGACCCAGCGAGGCCACGCAGCCCACCCCACCGCCCCCGAAGAGGAAGAGCCCTGACGCACTGATGCGCCACACCCAGCGCAACGATGCGCCCTGGCGCATAGCGCCCACACCCATCGCGGGATTGTATCCCCCCTCCTACCTTTTCCCTTTTCGCCGGCATACCAGATGCCGGCGAAACTCGTCTTAATCCGCGTCCGGGGCCTGACGAGTGGCAGCCCTATTGCCACCCCGTCGTCCCCGGGGCGTTTCCTTCCCCCCCCCCCCAAACATAAAAAGTCGGGGCTCGGAAGTTTTATATTTTATATTTCCTCCCCTTTCCCCAGGTTCGTTCGTTCCACGGTCCGGTAAACACGGCGCGTGAGGGAGTGGACCCAAACACGTTTCTCGGCCTCCGGGTCGGAACCCCCACGCGCCGTTTGGAGCCGACCGCCGGTCTCGGTTGGGCCTGGATTGGCACATCGTCACTCTTTTGCTTCGTTGTTGCCCTCCCATGGGTTTACCCCGCGTTCTGCCGCGGGGTTTCTTCCCATAAAACCCAATGCATCATGCGCCCAGTATTCGTACTGGGCGCGTCTTCCCACCCCAAGTAGAGGGGCTATGCCCCTGGTCTTTGGTTATTTCCGCCGTAAGGCCCTTTTCAGGGGCCCGGCGTCGAGTGAGAAGAGTCTCCTTCTCTAACTAATTGTTAGGCATCATGCCTAAACCGAGATCTATACACAGTATTTGACTATTCTAAAGTTATTTTTTCTAATAATAAATCGTGATTAAATCGAGTGAAATGCATCACTTTGTTTCATTGTTATTATCATTGAATTATAGGAACTAACCAAAACGGCTCTAAAATTTAAAATAGTTTAATGAAAGTAAAAATAAATTGTCTACGTTGCTAATTTATACCTATAGCTCGTTTATGTATGTAAAACTAAAGTGATTTATATCATCACATTAGTTCATTACACATTAGGAGCTATTATCCGTTCAGTCTATCCGGCCGACTGATGCGATATTATTTCAAGGCCAAATCACACATAGACGATATGATTTTGCATTCGTTCAGTTCTAACTGAAGGTAGGCCATATATGGCGCCCTTTATCCTGTTCAGTTAAAAATTAATACTCTACACAAAAAAGGTATGACCGACCCACTTTAAAATGCATAGTAAGTTTTCCATTTCATTTCTTATTTGAATGTTAAAAGTAGATTAAAATTTTCTCGAAGCAGCGTGGAAGAGAATGGAACTTTAGAATAAGAAATCTACAAAAAGGCGTCGGCAAACAAAATATTTTATTTGAGTACTATGAGAATATTTTTCAAGTAATAAAAACTGGAGATACAAGTTAGATTTAACATACCTACTAGGATAAAACTGTCCGCTCTTAATCTGGATGAATGTACATAATTTCTGTTCCCATATTTGTATTTAGCTCACATTTCGTAGAAAACCAAACAGTGCATAATTCACTATTGTTATGAGTACGATTTTAAGACCTTGTCCAGAAAGGAAAAATACGTGCGTAAACCTACGCGCGTAGAGTTTCTTACCTTATCAATACAAAATGTTGGGCAGTCTATGTGTGATGCCAACTCGGGACTTTTTCCCTAAATTTAGGGAGAAAAAGTTTTATGGGATTTTATATGCTTGTTTCATTTAAATATGCAATTAGTCTGCTTGTCGACAAGTAATAATTAGAAAAATGAGAGCCTGAAAAAAATTAGTTTTTTTAAGTAAATAGGCAATAAAATGTATAATTATAGCACACTCATTTTTAGTATTTACCTACCTATTATTATTAAACACAGCCGACGTTTTGCTATTTAACTGTAACTGAACATCCTGTAAGGTAAAATTTCATTAGTTTGACTACTGTGAAAATGCTGAAATTACCAGTTGCCAACAGTGCCAACCGATCCGAATGCGGTGTAACGAATGAACTGAATACTTCTGTCTCACTCTGAATCATACAATCGGAGAGAGAAAACCATATTTCTCTCGCTCCGTATCTCGCGCGAGATATTGCCGCGCGTATATGAGTCGGAGCACCTATACGTCTAGTATAGGCATGCCTACAACCCTAATAGCCTTGTGAGCGTAAACTTTCAAGGTAGTTGTATTGGTATTGTTAGCCTTTTGAGTCTTATTTGATGCTTCTTACTTGCTGGTCATTATTATATCACCGTTAACATACATATTTACAGTAGTGGATTTAGTGTAAAGCGGACCTTTAGTCAGGTAGATTGAAGAGAGCGCAAAATTTGTCATCTGTTCGTTAATTTACGGCCCTTTTTTATTTATTAACAAACATATTGAAGAAAAAATATTACTGTGTTTCAACCGAGAGGTAATACCTCTTTTCGATGTAATATTATAATATATAATTTGTGTATATTTTTGGACTATATGTATACGCATACATCTTTTTTATTTAATTAATTTATAATCTTCGTTGATGTTAATTTGTTAAATGTGTATTGAAAGCTTATTTTTTACACAGCATAAAATTAATTTATATTTGCAAAATAAGCGAAAAACTTTATCGCTCACCCCGCGCGTTCGCTTTTAATTAACATATTACAAAGGAAATAATACAAATCTGTTTTTTTAATTCTAACAAAAATTTTCGGGCCACATCCTTTTTTGAGAGTTGGATCCGAGCCTGAATCAACTAAAGCAGTTTAATATGGCAATCTAGTACGATACGCGCGTTTGTAAATAAATACGCACGTAGCTTCTGGACGTAGTGTATGGGGACCTAGTACCTCGATACGCGCGTTGGCCTTACGTGCGTATGATTACGCGGTAAATACGCGCTTTCTGGACATATTCTAAGCTAAAGGATGAAAATTGAAAACAAAATGTAGCCATCGAATTTTATATATGTGGGTAATTATTGTAGACGTATATACCTACCATTTAATGTCTACTTTTAAATTAAGTGTAGGGGTCAATTCACACCGAAACAAAACGATACGCGATGAGGCGGTCCATATTTAAGATAGCTACTCAAAATTGAACTTTATTTCTACACAAGAAGATACACTTTACATTGTTCAATTTTGAATAGCTACCTCAGCTGGGACACTTTGCGTCACGTATCGACGCGTTATGAATTGACCCTTTCGTCAGCAAATTGAAGCTTTACAATATAACAACTAAAACTAAAAAAATATTATGTAATAAAACTCCCCTAACCATGCATGTGGGGAAGTCTGAAACGTGTTTCTTGAATCTAAAAACCGCCTCCTTTTTTGGAAGTCGGTTCAAAAGGAGTTTTATTAAAACTTGAATTTCACATGCAGTGAAAACCTCTATGGAAGAAAGCCAAAGTGTTTGACCCCGATTCCTAAATAGATAGGCCGGATACAGAAATGGCGGTAAAGTAGCATACGTGTGAACGTTGTTTCACTATGTATGCCAACTTACACCGCACCCTTTTGAGGGTTGATTCATACTACGCCAGCGGAGCGTGTTAGTCAGTGTTATATATCTCAAAAATAGTTCATTTCTAGAATTTTGCCCGTACACTCGCGTGTACACGGAACAAATAATTATTATTATGAGTTCTGTAAGCGTGTACTACTCAGCTTTGCGGCTAGGCAGCTTGCTAATATAGTTCTGTAAGCTGGTACTACTCAGCTTTGCGGCTAGGCAGCTTGCTAAATACACAGATCATCGCTTGAAAAATGAACAGGAGGTTTTCTTAAGCGATACTTAGCATTGCAATTTATAAATAACTAGATGATGCCCGCGACGAAAGGAAATAGCGCTGGAACTGTGCATTTGTGCATTTTTCCGCGATAAAAAGTAGCCTATGTCCTTTTCCGTTGTCTACTCAAAATCTACTCTAAATCGGTCAAGTATTTACTGAGCCTATTCAATGCAAACAAGCAAACAAGAAACATACAAAGAAACAAAACTTTCCTCTTTATGATATTAGTATTTAGTATAGGGAGAGTTGCCCCAGTAGTGTAGTTGCTCCGATCTTAATAACTCTTGTTTTGCGAATGAATTATATAGTGTTTCGATTATTTAAAGAAAGACTTTTCAGCTACCACTAAGTTGACTCTCTCGTATGTCTCTATGTAATTTCATGGGAAGGCAAAATGCGATCAAAGTTTTTCAGGGATCCTCGTTTCGAGAGAAGGCATCTATCCTATAAGGGATTTATATGAATCAGGTAACTATCCCACGCATGGGAAGTCACATAATTAAGAGGTAATATATTCGAGGAAATGTTTTTTACTTTTTACAAATTGGTCAATAAAAATCTGAAGCACCGGCTGGTTAAATAAATAAAGCATTTAACTTTATTTTATAATAGATATGGAGTGATTTCAAAAAGTGGGGCAACTATTCCTGGTTTTCACGTAGATGAAGAATATTAAATTTATTATTTAAATTATATTTTAAACTTAATGTTGATTATACTTATTTGAAACTGGTCGCCGCTCCAAATCCTTTCCAGTGTAAATCAGCCCTAAGGCTTCACAAATTCCTAAATACTTTCCAAAGAGGTTTGACTTATCCTCCGAAAAGGTTTTTTTAGTATCGAACTCCAGGGTATTTTAGGGTATAGGCAATCACTTTGAGCGATAATAAATGTTAGATATTTGTTTTTATGATACTATCGCTAAGCAGAAATTTTATATAACTAAGGCCTAATTTTCCAATCGTCAGTTAACTTTTACCTGAGGAATAAATCTGTGACTTTGACAGATTTCGTATGAAAAATCTGGCACTAATATCTGAAATAATCTGAAACTGTCACATTTATTCCTGAGTTAAAAGTTATCTGACAATTGAAAACCCTATATTTTCACGCTATAAAAAGTACCCTATGTCCTTCTCCGTGGTCTACTCTATGATCGGCTAAGTAGTTTTTAGGTGAAAGCACATAGAGCCGTATATTTTATTCTCTGTGAAAGCATAACAATCAAACAGACAAACTCTCATTCACATTTATAATATTAGTAAGGATGTATGTGTGTTCAAAATTATCGTTCCTTGCCATTTCATACAGATGTTACTCCATTATTTACACTTAGACATAGAGCCATTGATTTTAATTATCCCATTAGATACATGCATTTCTGTACATAAGCAAGGTATTCTTATCTTTTGCATTATGCAATAATTTCCTTAGAATTTTAATTCACCAAGCCCTAGTATAATATATTACGGGGATAGGTGGGAAGTGGGAACAGATCCTCAGCATCGTCAATCTTAGTCGACGTTTAATTCCGGGCTTTGTGATTTACGGATTTAGCTGCAACATGTCTCACAGATAAGATTAAATTTAATTCAACATTAGATTTAATCTGCATATTGAATGTATAAAATATAAGGCGAAAACTTACTGCACCGCACGCCAAATATTGTATACTTACTGACAGAATGTCGGTTTTTAACGTATGGTAGATATACCACATATTTTAAAAGTATTTTCTAGTTCTCGTGGCATTAATTTTTAGGGTTCCGTACCCAAAGGGTAAAACGGGAGCCTATTACGTAAGACTGTCTGTCCGTCTGTCAATAGGCTGTATCTCATACCGTGATAGTTAGACAGTTGAAATTTTCACAGATGATGTATTTCTGTTGCTGTTACAACAACAAATACTAAAAACAAAATAAAATATGTTATAGGGGGACGTATCCTATATAACAAACGTGATTTTATGCTGTTTGTACGGAACCCTTATTGCGTGAGTCCGACTCGCACTTGTCCGGTTTTATTAACTAAGCTGACCTTACATTTCATCAGTACCTACTCGTTGATCCACTTTTACTTTTTGTTGCTTTTAAATTAAAATTGTTGTAATTTATTCCTAGCAACGTCCGTTAAGCTTAAAAAGTACAAAATGTTTTTCACTTATTAGGGAATTATTCCTTCAATGAATAAACATGATGTAAATAAAAAAGCTCGTGCTCGGTAGCTTTTTGAAACTTTGCATCGCATCAAGCTTAACAGAATGAAAATGAGAAAGAGGATTCTGGATAGCATTTGTGACTAGAACTCTTTAAGAATTGTACGCTGTGAGTACCTATTCGGCCATATGTCCATTTTTTGGCATTTTTCTTATTCACTGGCAATAGGGAATATGCATGTATATTTTTTTAACGTTTCTACTGGTTATAACATTATCAAATATATATATATATATATATATATAAAAATATATATATAAACACATACACGGTCTTTACCTATGAAAATAGCGCTGGCGATCATTGAGTTCATGGGGCACCCATTTGTCAAGCTTTTTTACCTTGCCAATTTAACGCAAATGGACCAATATTGTTTTGACGCTAACGTCGAAAGCTGCTGCCAATTCCGTATTAAGCCGTAGATTGTGTATCATCAGCTTCCACAATCGCCTTTAATTCGTCATTGTCGACCAAAGTCTTCGGACGACCGCGAGGTTCATTTTTCAGGTGGAAATTTCCAGAACGGAAGCGAGCAAACCAATAACAGGTGGTGCGTTGGTTTATAATGTTAGCTCCGTAAACGTCGTTGATGTTGCGTGGCGCTTGTGCCGCGTTGCTGCTAGACGGTACTCATATTCCATAATTACTCGAATTTTTAACGTATCCATGATGACGAAAAAGATTGAAATGCGATGCAAATGTAACACTTATCAATAAACGAATGACTACTTTTGGAAAAAGAATTCCATGTTTTTGGGAATATGCATGTATATTTTTTTAACGTTTCTACTGGTTATAACATTATCAAATATATATATAAACACATACACGGTCTTTACCTATGAAAATAGCGCTGGCGATCATTGAGTTCATGGGGCACCCATTTGTCAAGCTTTTTTACCTTGCCAATTTAACGCAAATGGACCAATATTGTTTTGACGCTAACGTCGAAAGCTGCTGCCAATTCCGTATTAAGCCGTAGATTGTGTATCATCAGCTTCCACAATCGCCTTTAATTCGTCATTGTCGACCAAAGTCTTCGGACGACCGCGAGGTTCATTTTTCAGGTCGAAATTTCCAGAACGGAAGCGAGCAAACCAATAACAGGTGGTGCGTTGGTTTGTAATGTTAGCTCCGTAAACGTCGTTGATGTTGCGTGGCGCTTGTGCCGCGTTGCTGCCACGACGGTACTCATATTCCATAATTACTCGAATTTTTAACGTATCCATGATGACGAAAAAGATTGAAATGCTATGAAAATGTAACACTTATCAATAAACGAATGACTACTTTTGGAAAAAGAATTCCATGTTTTTAAAATAAAATTAATTTGAAATTAGAATTCTTAGCCAAACAAAAATTATTTGATTTGAAATGGCCAGTACTGCAGAACGGCAATTTCATAGGTAAAGACCTATTATTATCCATTAGGCTGGAAAAAATGTTTTAAAAGCACAATAATTCTTGGGCGATTTAAAAACGCCATTTTCGCGCGCTTGAGTTGATTGTGATGATGTCACAACGTCATCGCACCTAAAATATACAGTTGACAGAAAAAATCATTGTTTGACTTTGACATACAGTCATACACAAGTTCGATGTAAACAAACAACGAAATGATTACCTAGTTCACAAAGTTATAAAATCAACTTATTACCATGGAAAATCACAGCAACCCATGTTATAAATCTTCTCCCCGGACCTCTGAGGAGTTCAGACGTATTAAAGTGAAAGTTTATTTTGCGAGTTTATTTAAAAATTTATTAAAATTTTACGACAAAAAATTAAGTTAAAATAATAGGAGTGCATAAACGTAAGAAGTAATCGTGCTGGTTACGCCCCTTGTATTATTGCTGACTACGTAAGTGGTGTGAAGGACATTATCCAATCAAGGATCTAGTGGGCGGAACGCGTCACCTGTTGGGGGTAAGCGTCATCAATTACGTCATCGCAAGAGGCGTGCATCACTGCGCTTACGCAGGGTCTAGTTATACTGGACGGTAAGCGGAATTCTACACAAACGTCGATTACCACCATTTTAAATAGACCCCTGGTACAGGTGGCTCTCTAACTCCACATTAGTTAAAAAAGGATAGTTTATACTTCTGAATATTTGCACCTCTGCCTGTTGTCTGTTGTCCTGGTATTAAGGAATAAGGACGATGCCACTCAAAAGAACGCCAACTAAGAATAAGAGGGCAGGTAAGCCTGATTCAAGTAAGTCATCTGCGGAACAGAAACAACCATCCTGCAGCTCTGAATACCTGGTGCAAACAGACACAATTTTAAATAAATCAGCTTCAGAAACGGACTTGTCGCAAACCAGATCGAGTACTTTCCAATTCACGACTCCACCAGATTATCTATCTATGCGGAACAAGAGGTGTAGAGACCAGATGGAGGACTCTTTTTCTACACAATTAAACGACTTTCAAAACGAAATTAGATCACTATTTACGTCTTTCACTTCTGCACAGTCAAATGAACTAAAAAATCTCACTACTCAACTTAAAGAAATACAACTAACAAATTATAACATAGAAAATTCAGTTGCGTATCTAACTTCACAGAATGAAGAATTTAGAAAAAGGATTATAGAATTAGAGACACAAGTGAAGCAGGACAGACAATATATTACGTTGTTAGAAAATAAGCTTGAAGATATACAATTACAGGGCCGTAAGTCTAGTTTCGAAATTAGAAATATTCCTAAATTGAATAATGAAAACAAAGAAGATCTGATTGACATGACCGTCAATCTTTCTAAAACGATAGAATGTAACATAACAAAATCAGATATCTATGATATCTACAGACTTAAACCGAAGTCGGGACATTCCAATAACACCCCAATAATTGTAGAAATGAAGTCGGTTATGATGAAGAATAATGTCTTAAAATCTGCTAAAACATTTAATAAAAAGCATAAAACCAATAAGTTATGCGCGGGACATGCTGGATATAAAACACAAGTGGACACTCCAATATACTTATGTGAACATCTAACACCTAAAGGCTCACGGTTGTTTTTCTTGGCCCGTGACTTGATTAGGACAAAAAAAATTAAATTCTGCTGGACAGCTTACGGAAAAGTGTATGTGAGAGAAAATGAACAAACACCTGTAATACAAATATTTACTGAAAACCAGGTACACGAACTACTGGCTGGCTCATCTAAAGATAACCGAGGGAAGTGACTAAATGTAGCTATAACAATAATTCATTCATTTTCATGTACTATAATCAAGTCAATACCAGCATTTTATTTCATAGTTCATTCTGTAATACTACTACGATTAATCAAAAACAAATACTTTTCACAATTTAACAACATATTTACACTCCATCTACAGATTCATCATTATACGTCTACTAAAGGTACTCATTTGCTTATCTCTAAACCCTTTTGTTATTATATTACGAAATTAATCAGAAACTTGTCGATCAATATATTAGAACAACGAATGAAGTCTCCCAGTTATGGATTCCTTTACATATTTGTTTTAAAACCAAATTTCTTAGATATTAATTACTTTAACAATGCCAAATAAACTCTATAATTTAAATGAAATAGACAGTCTTAACATTGCCCGTTCAATATCATGCAATTGCGATGAGCTTTCTAGTCATTTGACTGTAAACAATAAGGATTTAATAATTATATCTCAAAACATACGCAGTATTTATTCAAATTTCGATGATTTTCTTATTACTATATCTAATCTCTCTATTTACCCAGACATATTAATCTTAACTGAATGTAGATTAAGTCCAGATAAATCAATACCGCATCTGGAAAACTATAGTTGTTACTCTACCTCAAATCATTTGAACCAAAATGACGGAGTGGTGGTTTACATTAAGCAATCATTGAACGCGAAGGTTAAGGAGATTAGACTAATACAAGCATCTTGCCTCCAGGTTGACTTGCTTAATAATTCCTTAATTTGCATTTATAGATCCCCGTCCAATACAAACACAGAAAATTTTATAAATTCTCTTTGCTCTCATTTGGATTCTGTAAATATGAATAGGAATATTATCATTGCGGGTGATATTAACATCAATATTACGCAAAAATCACATGAAACTATCCTGGAATACAATAATAAAATGAATTATCTTAATTCGCTCTCAGTATATGGTATTCTTGCTGGACATACTTTACCTACTCGTGAAAAAAGTTGCTTAGACCACTTTATGCTGAAAATTAACAGAATAAAAAATTCAGCAGTTATCGCTATCCTAAAAACAAGTATAACTGATCACTACACTACTCTTCTTTGTCTCTCAAGAACGCAAATTTCTAACCCAATCTCTAGAACTAAAAATAAAATAGATTTAGATAAAGCCTTAATCGATTTAAAACAGAAAAATCTCTCTAATTTGATGACAAACAACGACCCAAATTCTATCACACATTGCTTAATTAATGAACTTACTGAAACCATAAAGAAAAACACTAAAATTATAAAAATTCCTAAGTCTAAGTTAACACTAAAGCCTTGGATTACCCCGGGAATTTTACGGTGTATTAAACATCGTAATAAATTACAACTGACAGTACGAAAAGAGAGTCATAACGAAGTTTTAAGAGTAACATACTTACGCTACAGGAACCATTGCAATAATCTAATTAAAAAACTCAAACGCAACTATGAAGGAGAATTGCTGAGTAAATCTGTTGCAAATAACAAATTACTTTGGAATAACATAAAAAATATAACATATAGCAGGAAATCCCATAATGATAATAGCGAACTATTAAATACTAAACAAAACCCGCATGAATCTATTAATTTTATAAATACTTACTTTTCTAATGTAGGAGCAGATCTTGCTCATAAAGTATTATCCAATTCTGAACACTACAATACAACAACAAGAAATAATTTTTCCTCTGTTAATTCCTTCGCATTGCTGAAGACCGATGTAAGTGAAGTAAAGAATACACTTATGAACTTGAGATCAAATAGTGCACCTGGCTGGGATGAAGTTCCTACTAGCTTCTTGAAACTAGCCGCTGGTGAACTCGTACCGGTGATTGTATATCTTGCAAATATTTGCTTTGAAAAGGGAATATTTCCAGACCTTTTAAAAAAATCTATAATTACACCAGTTTTCAAGAGTGGTGATAGAGACAGTGTGGGCAATTATAGACCAATCTCTGTTCTTCCAGCGATCTCTAAAATATTGGAAAAGCTACTAAATAACAGACTTATAAATTACCTAGACAAATATAAGTTGTTATCTACATCACAATTTGGGTTTAGGCGAGGCAAATCAACAGAAGATGCAGTTGTAGCTCTCAGTGAACTAATAACGGAGCAAATTGATAAGGGTCACAAATGTTTAACAGTGTTTCTAGATTTAAAAAAGGCCTTTGACACTGTCTCTATACCCATTCTTGTAGAAAAATTAAAAAATATTGGAATCAGAGGTACGGAACTCTCCCTTTTCGAAAGCTATCTATCTGATAGGATGCAGAGAGTAAAAGTCAACCAGTATACCAGCCAAGATACTGCAGTAGCATACGGTGTTCCCCAGGGAAGTGTGTTAGGACCTACACTCTTTCTAGTATATATTAATGACCTCTGTAATTTAAATGTTGTAAATGCCAAAATTATTTCATATGCCGATGACACAGCAATTGTATTTAGAGGAAAAAATTGGTCGGAACTGAAACATCTTGTTGAACATGGTATGAGACAGGTCGCACACTGGTTAGCAAGTAATCTTTTATCCCTAAATACTGCTAAAACACATTATATGTGTTTTAGCATCCTCAATCGTTCGCAACCTGGACCGGAATACACTATAAAAATACATACCTGCCAACCTAGTATATTATCTCTATCCCGCTGTAACTGCCCCCATATAGAAAAAGTAGACAAAACAAAATATCTAGGAGTAATAGTTGACCAGAGGCTATCTTGGCATCCGCATCTGGAACAAGTGGCTTCTAGAATTAGGAAACTGACCTGGATATTCAAAACTTTACGACACGTAGTGCCCAATCCAAATATCCAGTCAAATGAGCGTAACTCCTCTCGTAATGTTTTAAAAGAAATATATACGGCTTTAGCTGAGTCTATCATGGTCTACTGCATACTTGTATGGGGTGGTGCGGGAAAAACTAAACTTTTAGAAGTAGAAAGGGCTCAACGCTCGTTATTAAAAATCATATATTTTAAAACAAGAAGAACTTCGACAGACGAGTTATATAGAATTAGCAAGGTCTTGTCTATCAGGAAATTATATATTTTATTAACAGTATTAAAAAAACATAAAAATAAAGATGTTGTTATTTCTAAAACTAAGCGTAACAAAAGAAATATAATCAAAATACCTATTATAAAAACTGATTTTGCACTTAAACAATATGTCAACAGATCGACTTTTCTGTATAATATGGTAAATAAAACTCTAGACATTAGTAACAAACCAAATTATGAGACTAAAAAATTACTTCGCGACTATTTGTCTAAGTTAAGCTATGAGGAAACTGAAAAATTAGTAGAAAATATAAAATTATAACAGGAAATATTGCATAAATTCACTAACACACATATATGTACAAACACAACACACACACCTACACATTACACACATATACACACGAACACATGCAGACATACACATACACACACATAAAGTTAGATGTTAATTTAGAGTTTATTACGTTTTACGAGTTTATTATGTATTGGTGATAGAGCTATGCTGGTACTAAATGTTTAATATATATATTTTTGTTATGTAATTTTTACCATACTTTACTATTATACTCTTGTAAATAAGTTTCATAATGTATAATATTTTGATAGGTCTTTGTATTAATATTAGGTGTGGAAGAGCCTAGTCACCTGATACAGGCGTAAGCTTACTAGGTGACTACGAGTTCTACTTAATAATTTGTAAACTGTTTTTGGAAATAAATATTTTATTATTATTTTATTATTATTATTATTAAATGTCATCCCTATGTGCGAAAATAACCAAAGTTTATTTTCGTATGCCGAAAGGTTCAAGTATGTAAGAAAAAGTGGTGCAAGGCGATGAGAAGAGACAGTGTATCTTTTTTGAGCACTTTATACTGCTGTGAAGGTCAGTCAGTAATTTGAAATAGATTTCCTACGCATACTTGTTTTATTTACAAACTTCGACGAAAACAACCTACCTCGACGAAAACAACCTAGCTAACGAATAGTTCGTAAACTTATTTAATTCATTCATTTTTATGTAATATCCTAGTGATAAATACCAAATAAATCTAATAAATAAATATTTATATTTTGAAAACAACAAACCATAGAAAACATGATATGACTTCTTCTTCTTTTATTTATGGTAATGGCAATGGCGGTTGCAAAGGTTTTGCACCATTCTGCCAGTGTCGAGAAGTTATAGTTTTTTTCGACTTTATTTATTTACATTATCATTATACGAATTGTAAAGAAAACATAAATTTCGAGGATCGAGATTTCTCTACTCTTAGATTTATTACGCTGGGACTATATTACATGGATTCCGCCTGGCCCTGGAAAATTCAGTGCACTGAAAATAGAACTCTGCGCTACTATAATAGAGTTGAAAATGGAAGTTACGAGTGTCGAGCTGTCATATATGACATTGCCTATAGTCTCAACACTCATGTGTTTGATTTTCAACTCTATTGTATTAGCGCAGAGTTCTATTTCCAATGCTCAGAATTTTCTTCGGCCTTCCGGATTCCGGATGATAATATAGTCCCAGCCTTATACGACAATTCTGTATCACTTGACACAATGAAAACTGACACTGGCAATGGTTTAATACCTTCCTCCTTAAATATAAAAAAAGAGGTTTGAAAGTTGAAATACGATCGTCGACGTCATCGTCGTCTGTACGATGACGTCACGTTTCCTTTTTTGGAATTAAAAAAAACACTTTTTGATGATTAAATTTCACTATTCATTCACGATAAATTTTAAAAACATTTGTATGTAATACAGGTATGTTTTTTTAGCGATAAAGATTACAAATAAAAATATTTTATCCATTGTGGTGTCACATGCATATTGGCCCACCGGCCACCACACATACACACCACTGCAACTCCTGTGTAGCCAGGATTAACAGTGGTAACCAACCACAAAAAACCTTTGATACAATCTCAGGAGTGTCCGAGGAACATGCTAAATCTGTCTTGGGACCTGCGACGAAATTTGGATGTCCATATGGACTGGATCACGAATTTTAACATAATGGACTGAGATCCGAAGCCTACCTGACTACATTTACATCCTTGATGATAAAATGCATTTTAAGAAGTTATTAACACTAATTAGCGTGTACACTGTACAATGAATTGATATCAGCTTGTTTGTGCCGTGGGACAATTTTTACGTACAAGGTGCTAATTGTACTCACTTTATTGTTTTAAACACTTAACAAAAATAAAAGTCAAAATGTTATTCGAAGTAGAGAAAAACTGACTTGCATGTTTAGTTCCTTACAATAATCTAAAACCAAAAAATAAGATTGATAGATGTACGATAACAGAACGTAGATAAATAAAGTAATTACATATTGATTTCTTGTTTACCCGAATATTGATCATTGTTTTAAACACTTACGGATTGTGTCGCGGCGGACTTTCCAGTAGCCAGGAGGAAGTCCTCCCGTGACCACGGCTGCTGGAAAGTAGCCGAAACGTCGGGAAAAAGAGAAGTGCACCGCGACACAATCCGTAAGTGTTTAAAACAATGATCAATATTCGGGTAAACAAGAAATCAATATGTAATTACTTTATTTATCTACGTTCTGTTATCGTACATCTATCAATCTTATTTTTTGGTTTTAGATTATTGTAAGGAACTAAACATGCAAGTCAGTTTTTCTCTACTTCGAATAACATTTTGACTTTTATTTTTGACTTTCTAAAGTTATTATGAACAGAATATATAAAGATGATTTTTATTTCTACATGGATGGAATCGTTTTTATTGTTATGAAAATTTAACAGCATAAAAAAATAGTTGGTGTAAATTAAAAAAAATATTTTAACAGTCATTACTCTACTTTATCATAGGTACTATCGGCAAAGTTCCTGCTCGATCGTTTCTGAAAATTTATATACTATGCACGGGGAGCGGGGACGCCTTAAAATACTTAAGCACATAGGAAATAACAACATGACTAGTTAACGCACACATAGTGGTGTGCTCGACCGTAAAAATTGGATTAGTTGTAAGGTCATGTTCGTCGGCGTACTTTTTGGCGCATTGGATGTGGCATCACCAAACTTAACTTAACTTAACTTACTTACTTTCTTTGTTTGCCTTGTTTACGAACTCCCGCTTTTCTATTTAAAAACAAAGGTAACCTGGCAAGTTGGAAACAAATTTGAAATTTGTTTATAAATTGACAGGTAACCAAAAATAAACGTTTTTAATTGATATTTGACAGCGCATGCACCAACAAATATGCCAGCGAACACGGCCAAAGTTCGAGGGGCCTAGCAGGGACATTTCACAGCGGCGTAACGTTATTGAATGTAATGATTTTGACATATTCATTCGATAACGTTATGTTTACGCCGCTCTCAAAAGTTCCTGCTAGGCCCACAGATCTGCCGATTGACGACGCGCTTATTTCTTTTTTCACTTTCTTTGTTTGCCTTGTTTACGAACTCCCGCTTTCCTACTTCTGACCCACGCTTTTTATACCGAACTTGCTGAAATTATCTGTGCTGCGTTTTATTAGACTTCTCATTGCTTTACTGCTTGTGCGTGTGAACACTGGACTCTTATCATTCATCATGAACATAAACCTCACAAGGGAGGAACGCACCAACAAGGGCACAGCATCACAAACATAATATCACGGGAATTTAATGCCACGGTAAGTCATACTAATAATTTATTAAATAAAAAATACGGTAATACTATAAATGATGGTTAGTGAATAGGTACTATAATATATTAATTACTAGAATAATAATATTGTTCTCAAAATATTAATGAACGAGTAATTTAAAAATACAAAATAAAAGTGAGTATGTGTGCGTGGTGAGTCTTGTCATTATGATTTATGGCTGCCAAACGATTTTAGCCTTACGCCTGGTCGAGCGAAAACTTAGTCGATAGTACGTAACAATAACTTCAAACGTTGTAAGACAAGTTATAATAATTTTATCGTACCTTTGGCGCCTCAAACTAGCAGGTTACGTTCATTGTACAAAAATCCAAAAACATGATATTTATATACATTTTATCAGTAAGGATGTATGTGTAGCTGAGGGGCCTAGGATCTTAGTGCACAAGTACATTTCAAGATTGTCGATCCAAAAATCAACGCACATGACGTATGACGAGGCACAGAGTAAAATAATATATACCTTCTTACGTACAGAGGAACACTTTTCATAGATCGATCGAAATTTTGTCAGGGTTGTCGCAGAAGATGGGGTAAATTAAACCAAGTCTAGCGGCAGTACACGGTTATTAAGAAAGTCTGAAAGTCTGATTGACGGTTATTGAGAGAGTACACACCACAACCCGGGATCCAACCTGCACGATCGACTCAAGGGGTCTATTGTCAAGGGGTCTATTCACTAGTTCATGGACGATAATATAATAAAGCAAGATACCTCTTAGAAAATGAATTATTAACTTAATAATTATCATCCTTAGGTATTAGGTATAAGATATATTTTTGTTTACTCTAGTATTGTTCATACACACAGTACAATAACATAACTACTTTTTTGTTTGATATTATTTCTATTTAATATTCTGATATTTAATAAGTTTTAACATTCATTGGACACAAATTTAAATATAAAATTTATATTAAAAAATGTTATTTGTCGTCATGACAACAAACAATACAATATCACAAATTTCAATCTCACATGACATAAAAACTCAAACGCGAAATTTGAAAATTTAGACTTCCCTTTGACGGCGCACAATCTTGATGGATTTTTGACACCATTGTCGTGTACGCGATAGGAGAATTGTGCACACATCGTATGCTTGTAGTAGTGCAATCTAATCGACAGTTTACTATGTAGATGTTTATCTAGTCCTATGTCTTTAATATGTGGTCTATGGTGCGTTGTTTCGCACTTCATATTTTCACTCCTACTTGACACTAATCGCAGCCAATTTGGCGAGATAGATATTTAATTTAATTCTTAAAAGAATACAAGAAATAACGTATATATAATATATTATTATGTACACCAGATACCTACTACAGAATTGCCAGTTATACAGCAAAGAACATTTCAATAGTCGTTTTGAAGTGTTAATCGACAGTATATAGATCTATTACCTACTGGTTTTATTTAAGTAATAAAAATAATACTTAAAAGCGAATGTACAGTAGACAGTTATAAGCGTCAAATACTGCAGTAAAAATTTCGTTAAAAAATGACGAGTCTTTTATGCCTCATTCCAAACAATAATAATAATGATTAAAGTTTGAAATCATAGATTTGATCCATTATTATCAAAATATTGAAGCATCGAACAAAAAACAATATCATAAAAACGATATAATAATATATTTGTAAGTAGGTAGGTGCCATAATATTATATTGTACGCCATATAAGTAACAAACAACTTTTTTAAAAAGACAACACTATACAGCAAAAATCATAAAATTGTTTGTCCTAACACCTAACCTTTGTTTTATAATTTTCTAATCCACTATGTGCTTCTAATCCATTTAGGGCGGATTCGACCAAACTGGAGTGAAATTTTACTCGAGTATAAATGTTTCCTTATCTAAGATTAAGCTGGTTTTGCGTTTTTCCAACTACTAATCTAAGAATAAGGTAATTACACTTTTGCAATTTTACACGGGAGTAAATATTTACACGGGCGATTTTGACGGATTAAAGTATTAAACTGAGTATAGCGAATAGTCGCACAGCTGGCTGTCAATTGTCACGATCAATGTCATTGTGAAGTGTTATAATTTGATATTGACATTTTACTGTATTACTCTACGAAATTAAATTATTATGGCGTACAAGTCATTCTAATACAAACAATAGTACATGATTTTTTGTCGGTTTATACATTCGTTCATTATTCATTGAATAATAATACCGAGCATAGTATACTCTTCGAGTAACTTGGTAAAACGCAAACGAAGATATCCTAGAGTAAATTGAAGGAGTAAAATTATTCTCATTATAGTAACACTCGTGTAACTTCAAGTTTGGTCGAATCGGGCCTAATGCTCTAAATTAAAGGAAAAATATAAATATTCCTTAAAAAGTTTATTTTTCTAATAGTTTAGGACAATAATATTTTTTGTAAAATAACAGAAAAAAAAAGGATTGACTAGTTCCAATGCTATCTTTAAAAACACCGCACTTAAATAAAGAGGTTGTAACCATTAGCGTCAGCGCAGACAGAGAGGACTAATCCTCGCGCGGTCTCGGGCATTTTCTATTACGTCTTTACCTATGAAATTGCCGTTTTGTATAAAAAAAATTAAACTATTTTTTTCATGTATTTTTTATTTCTATTAATCGAAGTAATCACCCATGCAATTTATTAATGCCCTTTATTAATGCCCTCATTAAAGAAATCAGCTGGACGGAGGGCAACAAATTCTTCAAAGGCATCTTGTACTGCCTCTCGGGTATTGATTTTTTTTCCCGCCAAGGAGTTATCCAAATTCTGGAAAAAGTAGTAGTCTGTAGGCGCAAGGTCTGGTTAGTAGAGCGGATGACGGAGAGCTTCCAACCCCAGTTCTTGCAACTTGGAGACCGTCTGCTGTGCAGTACGAGGTCGGGCGTTGTCGTGCTGGAGCAGCGGAGACGATCGATTGACCAATGCTGGTTGGAGATGTGCCAACTTCTCCATCATTGTGTTCAGTTCTTCACAGTATACATCTGCAGTAATGCTCACCCCGTTTGGTAAGAAGCTGTGATGAATCACACCGGCGCTAGACCACAAAACAGTGACCATAACTTTTCTAGGGGTAAGCTTTCGTTTAGGGCATTGTTTAGGTGCTGAACCAGGATCCAACCAACTTGCTGAGCGCTTGCGGTTATCAAACAGAATCCATTTTTCATCGCAGGTAACAATGCGGTTCAAAATTCCTTCATTTGTGTGTCTGTTGAGGAGTGCAAGGCGCGTACTTCGCGCTGGCGATAATTGAGTTCGTGGGGCACCCATTTGTCAAGCTTTTTTACCTTGCCAATTTGACGCAAATAGACCAATATTGTTTCGATGCTAACGTCGAAAGCTGCTGCTAATTCAGCCGAAGATTGTGTATTATCAGCTTCCACAATCGCCTTTAATTCGTCATTGTTGACCAAAGTCTTCGGACCACCGCGAGGTTCATTTTTCAGGTCGAAATTTCCAGAACGGAAGCGAGCAAACCAATAACAGGACTGGTGGTGCGTTGATTTGTAGTGTTAGGCTCCGTAAACGTCGTTGATGTTGTGTGCCGCTTGTGCCGCGTTGCTGCCACGACGGTACTCATATTCCATAATCACTCGAATTTTTAACGTATTCATGATGACGAAAAAGATTGAAATGCTATGAAAATGTAACACTAATCAATAAATAAATGACTACTTTTGGAAAAAGAATTCCATGTTTTTAAAATAAAATTAATTTGAAATTAGAATCCTTAGCCAAACAAAAATTATTTTGATTTGAAATGGCCAGTACTGCAGAACGGCAATTTCATAGGTAAATACCTATTATATATATCGGGCGTATCTTCGAGGACGCGCGAGTATTTTTTGTCAGGTTCAAGTATGTATGCACTTTATTTTAAAAATTTTAAAGTTCATTTTCGAGTGCGTTAATAAAATCATCTCCGCTACGCTCCTCTCTGTCTCCGCCGCGCTGGCTCTAATAAAGAAGTCACTTACATAATAAAACGCAATAAACTGTTTTCTTAAAAGGGATTAAATCGTGTTAAGACGGTTAAGGTATGGTCGGAGGTGACTTCTAGTATTAGATAATGAACGGTAACCACTAATATAGTAACTGCTGAGGAACGGGTCTCTCCGTGAGGCGGATTACGCTGTAGTCCACCACGCTACTTATGCGTTCAGTGGTCTTCAAAGATTAAAGCTTGTTAGACAAATGGAAATCCCTCGCGATGTTTTCCTTCGCTACTTGAGAAATCGGCGGGGCTATTCACAATTCCCGTACGAATCAGATTCGACAACTTACTGCGCGGTTATTAGTCAACGCATAGCGCGGCAAGCGTTTATTGGTAGCCGCGCAGTGTAAATATCGAATCCAAACCGAATTACGCATTGTGAATAGCCGGGCAGTAAGTTTTATTGGGACATCACACCCGGGATCGAACCAGCAACCTCTTGAGCACAGTTTAAGCGATCAACCACTACGAGCGAATGAAAAGAAAGCAAATAAACCGACTTTTTATCGTCGTCAACATTATATTGTGGCCGATCCTTAACCCAAAAGTCGTAAAAACATTTATTTACTTATTATAGAACATGAATGTTCATAATGATTTTAAGGTTGTTTGAATTATAGGAAATGAAATCCACTGGCAGGTCCCTTAAGCTTCAAAACTTCACGCAGGTTTTGAAGCCCTACTTCTTCAAAACTTCACATAGGTTTTTGTTACCTAAGGCTTAAAAACTTCTAGTAGGTAGTAGGTACTAGATATCGACGGCGCCTACGTACATTTTTGTATTTGAAAAATGCTACTTTTCAGGAGACCTTTTTAAAGTTTATTTTTTGTTTAACTTTGTCTTTAATAGTTAGATCCTTATAAAAAATTGCATAAATGGTATTATTAGGATAACAAATTAGTATACTGTATCAAAAATCGAAAATGTTAAATAGTTTTCGCGAAAATTGATTTACGATAGTGTACCACGTAAATGAGCTTGCTCTCTTAATCGTAACTAGCACTTCCAATTATTTTCTAGGATTGCATAAACAAAAATGTATCCGATTTGCCGATTCCGATGGATCGTGGTTATTACAGTACTTTGGTTGGCGCACTTATTTGTTGGTCTTTATTTATAAAATTGCAGTAACAGAAAAAAATATTCGAGGAATACGTATTTTGTGTATAGTTTGGTACTAGGATAACAAACAAATTTAAGGAGCTTCCAGCTAAGGAGCGATAAAAGTAACCTATATCCTTCTCTATGTTCTGACTTACTCCAAATTTTGTCAAATCAGTTTAGTACTTTGTGCATGATTAAGTACGTTACAGACTGACTTACTTTTGCATAGATAATATTATTAGATTATGGATTTAATTTTTTGAGCAAAAAATTTAACTATCAATATAAAATAATGCTTTTTTTGGTTTAATTAGGTATAAAGAACAAAAATCACAATCATTGCTTTTTGAACTGATAAAATAGATATAATGTAAGATTGATGTTTTCTTTCATCATCGATATTTTCATTATCATTGTCAGATGAGAGAGCTAATAACGTCTTAACAAGATTTAGGCACCCATGACTGTTTTCATAGCAGAAATTGCCAATACATGGCACCAATGAATAGGAATGAGTAAAATTTATTCCTAGTGTGACAGACTTTATAACCTTTTACTGCACAAACTACAAGATCTGTAAATCTCTGTAACAACGCCAACATAATTTTTGTTAAGATTAAAATTTCAAGTGCGGAAGAGGAAATCAAAAAATCGTTAATTGAGACCAAATCAAGATTGTTTTACTTCTATTTCATTTATTTCATTATTCAAACCTTAATCGTCTTAACGTAAAATTATTTACACATGAAATTTAAACTTGACAGCTAAGTAGTAACTTATCTACAATTTGTAAGCTAATATTCTGAAATAACCACGAAGAAGGCAAAATTACGATAAAAACCTATTCGAATAGGTGAAAAATGTCAATAATTATAATATAGTTTCTAAATTAGGAAAGCCTTATGTAGGAGTCATCTCAAACAGCTATGATAATTATTAGTCTTCTTCCATTATTTTCTTAAGTCTTCAAGAAATAACATTTGATTTTTTTTACTAATTTTAAACTGAGATGAAAGAGCGTATCCGACTAGTAGGCTTTCATTAACACCACCAGTTTTACACTGGCACTTTCGATAATTATCAGAATTTTTAAATACCACGTAAAGTATCGTGATTGTCAGATTCGATACAAATACGTTAAAAAAAACCATGTAAACTGTCGGAACTGCCACTTACGTTATATTTGGATTATGAAAATCCATCTTAAGCAATCAGTTCTGCCGGATTCAATACTTTATTCAGTATCATGAATGCTAATTGGTACAACATATTTAAGTAACTAATACTTAAAAACAAAAAATAAATGACGAGCATATATTGCGGCGAACACTCACGTTAGTGGCAGTTACGGCCTTGTCGCACATTTAGGTGTGCAAAGGTAATTCGCGTAAGTTAACATACATTGGCGGACACATAAACTGCGTCATAGTGCAAGATAACTTCCAATGAAATATTGTTACGGGTGAAATTTAATGAAAGAGAGATTTCCCGTGACAATAATATATATATTTAAAAAAATAGGGGTCGTGGGCAGAAGGCCGTATGGTCTGATCTAGCCTCTTGGTGTTTGAAGGGTATCTAAGGGGCTTTAATCCACGTGGGAACTTAGCTGAGGAGTCCGGTCTTTAGTCCAGGAGTCTAGCACGTGGCGAGAGAGCGAGATGGGGCTCCAACTTCTGGTTGCTTCACTTAACACCGCTGCGTCCGATCGACGTCGATAGACCGTCCAAAAAGGTCTCAGTCCAATATCTACCAGCACTCAGAACTCCAGCTAGGTATAAGTCCTTTTTAATCGGTACCTCGAATGCGGTAGTTGGCGGAGTTTGTGCCCGAAACCAAGTTCCCTGAAATATTCACGACTTGTGGGTAGGAGTCCGGTCCCACAGCCAGTGGTATTTTAACCCCAAAAGATCAAAAATCACGGGCTGTGTGGCCATTACAATATAAAAAAGATGATATACAGAATAATTAAGGCATGGATACAAATATCCTAACATTTTAACAATGAAAGAATGTGAGATGAAACTACAAATGATAGCACTTGGTATGGCTAATCAAATAATTGACAACTAATTTACCAAGATGATAGTTTACATGAAAGAATAATGCGTTTTAATACAAGCATGATTCATGATTACTCACCGTGGAACACGGGATTCAAATATAATTATTATAACGACTACATCTTGCGTATAGAAAATTTTATTCAAAAAAGAAATGTCATTCGAAGAAGTGCCATATATATACCCTTCCTTCCTCTTTTTTAAACTTTTGACAACTATAAACTAAAGCGTAAAGATACAAAATCCAGAAATCAAAATAAGAAGATATTATATTAATAATCAATATACTAAGGCGGGTCAATAAGTCCGTGACTTTTTGAATTTCTAACCTCCTTACAGAAAAAGCAACACTACTCCTGTCAACAGGCATCTGTCAGTTGACTCCTATCAAAATTTTAACTTGCTGCATCAGTTAGTTTGTGTTTTACAGCTATCTTTATCAGACTATCCAGTAACTTAAGGAAACAATGGAAAAAAGTGAATTTTGTGTGCTTATTAAGCATTATTTTTTGCGAAAAAAAACCATTACCGAGACCAAGGCTAAGCTTGATAAATACTATGGGGACTCTGCACCATCGATTTCAATGGTAAAAAAGTGGTTTACTGAACTTCGTTGTGGCCTTACAAGCACTGAAGATGCCGAACGTCCTGGACGCCCAGTTGAGGTCTCTACACCCGAAACAATCGAAAAAATTCACGATATGGTGTTGGCCGACCGAAGATTGAAAGTGCAAGAGATTGTGGAAGCCATAGGCATCTCGCATGGCTCAGTGGTTTCAATTTTGAATGATCACTTGGGCATGAGAAAGCTTTCCGCAAGATGGGTGCCGCGTTTGCTCACAGTCGACCACAAACGCAATCGTGTAACAACTTCACAGGAAGGTTTGGCGTTGTTTAATCACAATATGGAGGAGTTTTTTAACCGTGGACGAAACATCGATCCATCACAATACATCAGAGACCAAACAACAGTCAAAACAGTGTGTTTCTAAGGGTGAATCGGCGCCAAAGAAGGCCAAGGTGGGTTTGTCAGCCAATAAAGTTATGGCGACTGTTTTTTGGGATGCACGTGGGATAATCCACATTGACTATCTTCAAAAGGGAAGAACAATTAATGGGGAATATTATGCCAACTTATTGGACCGCTTCAATGAGGATTTGAAAAAAAACCGACCTCATTTGGCCAAGAAAAAAGTTCTTTTTCACTAAGACAATGCAAGGGTGCACACATGTGCAGTTGCCATGGCAAAAATCCATGAATTGGGCTATGAATTGCTCCCACATCCACCCTATTCTTAAGATTTGGCTCCGAGTGACTACTTCTTGTTCCCAAACCTGAAAAAATGGCTCGGTGGAAAAAGATTTGACTCCAATGATGAAGTCATCTCGCAAACAAAGGCCTATTTTGAGGACCTCGACAAATCATATTTTTTGGAAGGGATAAAAAAATTGGAGAAGCGTTGGACAAAGTGTATAGAGCTCAAGGGGGACTACGTTGAAAAATAAAATGATTTATTTATCAAAAAATCTGTGTTTTATTCCAAAAGTCACGGACTTATTGACCCGCCCTCGTATTATGTAATATAATATTACAAATCCACTGTATTTTCATTATTAAAAAAACTAAATTATTATTTTTCTAAGATTTAAGACGAAAGTAAAATCGATCTATGAATCGAATATTAAAGAAAGGCTAACGCCGTTTTAGTAAGGACGTGCACCGATAGATGGCGCTTTAAGCCTCTAAAAATGACTAAATAATTAATTATACAAATCATAGATGACGCGAGTAACGTCGAAATAATCGATTTTATGGAAAGGGAATGTAACTAAGTTACAATATAATTACTGAAAGTGCAAACTATTTTGATTTATTTCAATGATAATGCTAAGACTGGTTCTTTATCTTATAAAAAAATCAATTCATATGTGTATTGGTCAACTTTTCTCACTAAAATAATCAAATTACTCCTTTTGCAGCTTTTTGGAATGAAACTGTGAATAGAACAAAAACGGCTTTATTATGAAACGGCTATATTTTACAATACTAAGAAAATAAAAAGTTTTTTTTTTTTGTTTTTAATAATGTGTATTACCTCCTCCCGCCCTAATAACTGATTAAAGTCGGTTTCGCATAGACCTGATCAGTGTTTTTAAAAGATCTTGCGGAGTATTAACCCATTCTTGTGACAATGCAACTCTGAGCTCCGCAACCGTCGTTGGGACCGGATTTCATGTAAATACAGCTTTTTTTGGTTGTCCCACATGTGTTCTATCGGATTCAGGTCCACGCTACGTGCTGGTCAATCCATGGAACGAATCTCAACCTGAGTAAAGTATTGCTTTACTTGTCTCGTTACGTGCGGACGAGCATTATCCTGCATTAGCCTATACATCACATTTTCACCTATAAATCCGCTAAAAGGTACCACATGAGGGTCCAATATCACCGTTATATAGCGATGTGACGTTAAACCACGGTTACCACGACAATATGTGTCTGCGTCAATAAACACAAGTTCAGTTCGAGCATCTATCGATATGCCGCACTATGTGGACACTCCTAAGAAAGCCGTGCCATAAATGCTTTTTCCAAAAGTCGGCAGAGGTACATGTATTGTACCTCAAATTGTAGACAAAGGACCAATCTACCTAAATTTATACGATTTACACTTGTGTCTGTCCCTATTTTTGAAAAAAAAATCGCCCAAAATCTTGAATGAAAATTTGTTGAAAAATATTCTTAAAATGTGAATTTTAACTTTGATTTTATAATGACTTTAGTTTAATGAATATATAAGTGTTACACCATTTTAGAAACCTTAAAATATATTCTTTATTATGAATTAATTATATATTGGGTTTTTTCATACATGACACCACTAGAGACGTACATCTCATAGTATGTCGTTTTTCCTTATCTTAAATTTTCGATTAGAGTTTTGACGTTTATCGAAGTTTGCCGAAGTTCTGTAATTAGTTTTATTTTGTAGCAAATTTAATGCAAATTTTCTGGGTAATTTTTTTTATTGCGGCATCAGTGCGCAAATTATTAAAATATGGCAAAATGTGAAGATATGTTTTTTCCTCTTAGAATGCAACTGAAGTCATTTGTTTATAATGCAATAATTTTTATAGTAACTTATGTCATTTTAAAAAGCTTGAAATGTTTTCTTTATTATAAATTAAATCAATATGTACATATATATATATATATATATATATATATATATATATATATATATATATATATATATATATATATATATATATATATATATATATATATATATATATATATATATGTACATATTGATGTACATGTCTACTTTATTGTGGTTAGTATATTGATAAGACGTATGAAAATTTTCTTTTGATAAGATAACAAACCTCACAGCCACAATATAGATTTCGGGGTAGATAGTGATTTATGAAACCAAATTGCATACGATATGCACACGTCTCCAAACTATATTTTAGTATATATTCATGTTTTTTCATGAAATAAACAATAGTATTTTATTATTTATTGTTGTGACTAGTTTCACTAATTATTTGTCTAACAATGACTGAATTTACCTGTACTAGACTCAATTTAATTCTCGTATTACTGAATAATGTTATTATGTTATTTCTATCACGGAATTCTTACGAAACAATTTTTCCAATGTCGCTGATGAAAATATTCCAAAAATTATCGTAAGTGTGCAAAAAACTTTTATTGGCCAGTTTCGTCAACGCTATACATAAATCAGGCCGCAAGAAGGAACGGTTTTTAAGAGAAAATAGCGAATGGTTGAAAAACAATTTCACTGTAAATCTTACAGAACCTAGTTGCGAGATTGAGCCTTCTATATCGACAAAGAAACGAGGACGGCCTTCTAAAGCCTACGAAGATGCGGAGCGAACAAAAAAAACAAAAACAAGGAATTACTGGAAATTTGTGGTCTTGAATTTCTACTGAATCCATACGTTAAAGGGTTGAGATCTCAAGAAACACAAGAAGCCTTCATCATTGAAGTTTTACGAGCCTTGCCTATAGAAAAAAAGAATGAAATACGCCGTAATGTTCTAAATGAACCTGGAGCAATAAAGGCTTTTTCAAAGGACGAAGCTCTCAATATTTTATAGAATTAGATCTCAGCACAGCACAGTATGAGAATATGCGGAATTGCTTGATAGCAAAGAATTGCTTATTATTTCCATATTATAAATCAATCCGGGAAGCTAAACAAGGTTGCTATCCCCCAGAATCTAGCATAGAAATAACTAACATGAAAGCAAAAATGAAATTGCAAGATCTCTTAGATCACACGACAGCCAGGATTCTAGAAAAAAATGGCGTTTATAAAACAGGATCATTTCATTTAAAGTTATTTTCTAAATGGGGTTGTGATGGATCAAGTGGACAAAGTGAGTATAAACAAGTATCACCTGAAGAGAGTGACACAATTTCCGACACAAATTTATTTATATCATCAATGGTGCCTCTCAAACTTGTTGATACCGATAGTAATGAAACACTATAGGAAAATCCTGCTCCATCATCAGTCAGATTTTGTCGTCCAATTTTAATAGAATTTTCGAAGGAGACTCCAAAAAAGACTCAAAGTGTAGTTGATGAAATAAATAATCAAATAACTACTCTTAATCCTACATTACTCAACGAAAGTGGGCAAGGTATTGAAATAAAACATATTTTATATTTAACAATGATTGATGGAAAAGTGGCTCAGGTTTTAACAGAGACTTCATCAGGTACTGTATGTACTATTTATGGCGCAAAACCTACAGAAATGAACGATTTGGAAAAAGTACAAAACAAACCTGTTGATGAAAGTGCTTACCAATATGGTCTTTCAACTTTGCATTGTTGGATAAGATTCATGGAACTTATTTTACATCTGTCTTACAATCTAGCCTTTGAAAAATGGTCTGTCACAACAACAGAAAACAAAGAATTAAAAAAACAAAAGAAAGCTTACGTTCAAAGAAGGTTTAGAGAACAACTTGGTTTTAATATAGATAAACCTAAGCAAGTTAGCGGGAACTCCAATGATGGAAATACCGCACGAAGATTTTTCCAAAATTATCATTGCTCGTCAGAAATAACTGGTGTAAATGAAGAACTAATAAAAAGATTTTATATTCTGCTCCAAGTTATGTCGAGTGGTAGAAATATAAATCCTACTAACTTTGGTCAGTACGAATTAGACACGGCGCAACTTTATGTTAATAAATATAAGTGGTAATACATGCCATCTTCGGTGCATAAAGTTTTAATTCACGGTGAAAGTGTTATCCTACATTTTTCTGTATTGGCCCTCGGGCAACTCTCCGAAGATGCCCAGGAATCACGAAATAAAGATTATAAAAAGTTCAGACTTCATCACGCAAGAAAATGCTCCAGAATAGCCACTAATGAAGATGTTCTGCACACACTATTGTATACTTCGGACCCTTATATATCGAGTTTAAGGAAGCCTATTTATAGAAAAACTCAAGAACTTCTAGAAGAAGCTGTGGATCTTTTGGGCGAATTTTAGTAGGTTACTTTTTGGTATTTATGTCTTTAAATATTAAAGAACATATAAGAATCTTAATAATTACGATGTAATTATTATAAAATACAAATATTATGGGTATCAAGTTGTTTGCGTGTTGTTCCCATGGGAATACTATAACTGTATTTACAAGGGCGGAGCCGCGAGCAAAAGCTAGTTTAAATATAAGTTATTAGTCATTTTATATTTACGATATTGTTTAATATATTCAATTTCGTTATTTTATGTAGAATAGTATAACATATAATATAAAAATTATCAAATATTCCCTTTTTTTAACCAATTAAAAATATATTTATATAATCAAAATGTGTTTCATTTGAAAGTGTGTTTATTCAAGAGTAAATCGAAAATGGCCTAAAGTCCAAATAGTGCGCCGCCCCATACTATACAAGACCCGTCTCCACATGGAACTCTCTCCTCAATGCAATTTTGAGCTTATCGCTCTCCTCGACTACGGTAGACTAGTCTGCGACCATCAGCACCGTACAAACAAGTCCTACACTCATCAGCGAATAATACGGAAGCCCATTGCTCTTCAGTCCAATTTAAGTGTTCACGGGTAAATCTTAGTCGAGCTTGCCTGTGACATTTTTGGTCCATTTGCGGTTTTCTGAAAGGTGTGATATCACGCTCTTTGAGCCTTCTTCTTATGGTTCGTGCTACGTCACATACCTGGTGGAGATCATTTTTAATGCTTATATACGTTAAAAACCGATTTCGCAAGAAAGTTGTCACAATAAACCTATCGTCACGAGTCGTTGTCACCCGAGTTCACCTGGTTCTACATCTTTTTTTGAATGAACCTGTCTCCATAAACCTTGTATAAACTTAGGTTTTTAGGGTTTAGGTAGACTGGTTTACATTTAAATCTGCAGCAATTGTTTGTTGGTCTAGGCCTTGCTGTACTAGAGCAACAATTTGTGCAGCTTTTTCGGACGATACGTCCATATTCGTGAGAGAAAAACGTGTGTAAAATGAAAACAGATTAGCAATTAAACAATTCGTCACGATAATTCAACATGTAACAAAACAAAAAAAAAGTAACCATCAATCACAACATTAACGTAACAACGAGTTAATCTTTAGTAAATTGACAAGATTTCTTCTATAGAATATTTTATTTCTTTTGTACCATATTTAAATTTGATTTTGTGTTTATAAACCAGCCTTTATTTTCCAATACCAATAAATGTAAAAAGTTCGCATATTTCGTAATAAAATTTGATTGAAGGTGTTCTTGCACTATGATGCTGTTTATGTGTCCGCCGGTGTACGTTGGTATTGGTCGGACAGACTCATATGTTACGATAAAATACGCCTCAAAACACGCACTTCCAATGGGTTTTTAAAATTTTTGAAAACATGATACCAAAATATAATATATAGACTAAAAACATATAGACTCCAAAACAGTTATAAAATAAATGTAATTTTGCAGTTACAATTGTTAGATTTAGCAAATCATATTAAAATATATCGTCATTATTATTGATACATGAAGTGTTGTAAATTAGCTATATTTACTGTTATGGAATTGGTCTTCATTTATCTTCAGGTTTTTTTTATTCGTATCTCCTTTATTTTTTTAAAATGAAACCGGAAGTACTTATTATGAATATATTTTGTATGATATTATTTCCGTTTCCGAATTGATAATATTTTTGGTTTTGGTGGGAAGACTAGTGGTAATGCCGGGAAGGCGGGGAGGCGACATTCGGATTCCAACCAGCGAACAGAACACAAGTGTTTAAAAAGTTTAATAAACTATTTTGTTGAAGTGTTACCTAGTGTTTCTTTTGCCCGTCTGATCTTTATATCAGAAGCGGGATAAAGAAAGGCGCTCACAGAATGGGAAAAAATAATCCTAGGCGCTTATCTCATCCGCGCAAACGCAAAAATCGGAGTGTAAGCGTAGAATCATCTGATAGTGAATTACAACATCGGTCACGTCGAAATAAGAACAAAAGTAGCAGGCGTGAGTTTGCTACACCGGAAAGAAACAGCGTAAAGAGTGCACGCCATCGGACGCGATCGAGACATCGACACGGTAGCAAGAGACGGCGCAGCCGGGAGCGACGGTTGCGGTCTCGATCGCAGGTGCAGGACAGGCACCGGGAGAGGTCGGCGCGGCCGCCAGCCTCGGCGAGTGTGCGGGACATCACGCCGGAGGTCTACGCGAGCGCCGACGCACCACGTAGTGTTGGGGTAATGGAACAATCTCTGAACTCTAATCAGGCGAGTGTATTGTTATTTTTATTATTATTTTTTTTTGGTTATCGTTTATTCATAGTGTAGTCCGTTTTATTTCTACGCCATTTTGTGCTAGATATTCTTATCTAAATAAAGGCATTATGAATTCTCAATTACCGTTTTAAAGTTTATATTTAGTTATGTTCAAATTACCTTATAATTTCGATAATGTTAAAATAGTTTTGTTTATTATGAAGGCTATCTCGCGGGTAACTTTAATTTTAAAAATAAACCCGAATAATTACACATATTATTACTATAAATTTAGGACGGTATGTTTATGAAGCAACTAGTTTTTATGTCCCTTTTTAAAAATGTTGCTTTTCACAATGAACTGCGTATTTGTATGTGTATTGTATATATGTATGTATGTCTATATATGTACATATATATTTAAAAAAAAAAAAGAAACGTTATTGCGTGAGAAATGATGCTCGAATAATTGGTATTTCAGATGGCGGTTCACTCAAATAATGGAATGCATGGTGGGTCTGGGAGGCCTTCGGAGGAAGGTGTCCTAGATGAATATTATGCAGTGCAGCACCCTGCGACAGGTGGCGCCGAGCCAGAACGAGCTGCGCGAGGGGTGACGTCGAGCCAGCCGTTCTGCGTCGACGCGGCTCCTGGTGGGTCAGGACGTACGAGTGGCGAAGACGTGATGCTTAGTATATCTCAATTTTCTACAATACTACAGAATTTAATGCATACTAATGTACAAGGAATTAGTTTCGATAAGAATATTATACCTGAATTTAATCCTGCACATAAAAATAAAAAAATTGAAAACTGGATAGCTAAAGTAAATGAATGTGCCCAAATGTATAACTGGACAGACAAACAGACTCGACATTTCGCGCTACCCAAGTTATCTGGTCATGCTAAAAACTGGTACGAGGGACAAAGTACCATTATGTTACCTTGGTCGGAGTGGCAGGAGCGACTTATTAGGGCGTTTCCTTCTGAAACGAATTACGGTACGCTACTGACTGATATGTTAGAACGACGAATGAAACCAGGCGAGTCTGTAGACCAATACTATTATGATAAAATTATTCTTTTGAATGCGTGTGACATAAAAGGTAAAAAGGCAGTAGATTGCCTTATTCATGGTATAGACGACAGACTTCTTAGGGCTGGCGCATCGTCCGCTCGGTTAATTGACCCGGAAGACTTACTTAAATTTTTCAAAGATATTTGTAAGGAATCTGTTTCGAAATTTAATAGATTTAGAGTTAATGCAAGCACATCCAATAATG
The DNA here is from genome assembly GCA_963565745.1 of Phengaris arion. NCBI lineage: Eukaryota > Metazoa > Arthropoda > Insecta > Lepidoptera > Lycaenidae > Phengaris > Phengaris arion. The sequence goes on along the minus strand of OY751445.1, from coordinate 12,021,263 downwards.
AAATAGTTTGTTTTAAATGTAATAAAAATGCTCAATGTCGTAATGTTAGCTCCGAAATAACATGTTATAATTGTAAGGAGAAAGGACATTATTCAAATAAATGTCCGAAACCTATTATTAAATGTGATCGTTGCAATCGGTTAGGACATAATTTGGTAGAATGCCCGTTAAAAATTAATAGTTTAAACAAATCCGTGGAAAAAAAACAATGCTAACTCAGGTTAACAAACCTGACACAAAGTATCATAAAGAGGGCATCATTAACAATAATATTAAAGTAGATTGTTTCATAGATTTCGGAAGTGATTGCACGCTCATAAGTCAAACCTTTGTTGAACTTCATTCTTTATTACAAACTGATAATGAATTACCTGTAATTAGAGGGTTCGGTAATGGTTCTTACAAACCAAAAGCCAAAGCTTGTATAACTTTAACCTTAGGCGAAGTGACGGCCGAAATAGACGCATTTGTTGTAGATTCCTCATTAATAAGCCAATCTCTTTTGGTCGGACAAAATTTTACAGAACTCCCAGAAGTGCTTATTGTTAAAACTAATGACAATCTTAATATTCTAAAGAGAGACTTGGATTTTGATTTTAGCACATTGCCTGTAAATAACGAACAGGATAATAGAGTAGTATTAAAAATTCATTCTGACATCATAATTAATAAATTTGATTTCGTAACTTGTGTAGATGACGATAAGACTGATTGTGATTTTCTTTTATATGATTGCAACCGGATTTTTACTAATACTGACTACACTATTGTAGGAGGTGTTTACAGTCTGAATGCCGGATCGGGTAATGTTGCTCTTTATAATCTTACAAATAGGCCATTGACTTTGAAGCGCGGAATGGTACTGGCTCGGGGTGAAGTTGTCAAACAGAGTAATTTTAAAACAATGCGTTCATGTAGTAGAATAGAACAGTCATCAGACCTTTTGCCTATCACAAGAGACCAAATTAATATTAACGCTAACCTCAATACAGAACAATTGGATAGTATAATAAAATTAATTAATAAATATAGAATGTGTTTTGCTCTTGATATGAAAGAATTAGGTTGTACTAATGTTTCCGAAATGACGATTGAATTAGAAGACCATACACCAGTTGTGTACCGTCCTTATCGTATGAGTTACAAAGAAAGAGATATGGTTCGTGACATGGTGAAAGAGTTGCTTGATAATGACATTGCCGAAGAATCTAATTCGCCCTATGCCAGTCCCATCATTTTAGTCCAAAAGAAAACAGGCGGCTATCGTTTATGTGTCGACTTTAGGGCGCTGAATCGCAAAATGAAGAAAGATCATTTTCCAATGCCTAGAATTGACGATCAATTGGATCTTTTAAACGGTAATAGGTTCTTCACAAGTCTAGATCTTGCTAGCGGCTATTACCAGATTCCCATTCGACCTGAGTGTAGATATCTTACAGCCTTTGTCACACCAGATGGCTTGTACCAATTTAAAAAAATGCCATTCGGTCTTGTTAACTCGCCAGCAGTGTTCCAAAGAACTATAAATAAAATACTTGGCGACTGCCGGCATAAATCCACCCTCGCTTATATGGACGATATACTTATTCCTGCAAAAAACTTTACTGAACAGTTAGAGCGTTTAGAAGAAGCTTTTGAATTGTTAAAAAAAGCGGGATTAACTTTAAATTTAAATAAATGCTATTTCTTTAAAGAAACTATAGAATATTTAGGTCATGAAATAAGCGAGAGTGGAATTAGTCCTGGCAAATCTAAAATTCTGGCGGTTGAGCAATTTCCGAAGCCTACAAACGTACACGAAATCCGGCAATTTATCGGGCTCGCGAGTTATTTTAGGAAATATATTAAAAATTTCGCAATTTTGGCCCGCCCTTTAACAGATTTGACGAAGAAGGATTGTCAGTGGGGTTGGGGAGCTGAACAAGAGGACTCTTTCAAGAAATTGAAGGATGCTCTGGTACAGCGACCAGTTTTAGGTTTATATAATCCACATAACGAAACAATCTTACATACAGACGCGAGCAAACATGGATTAGGCGGAATTTTATTACAAAGTGATAATGTTTCAAGTTCAACAAAACCTATTGCATACTTCAGTAGGAAAACTACTTTAGATGAACAGAACTATCACGCATACGAACTTGAAACATTGGCAGTTATTGCTTCCTTGCAACGCTTTCGGGTATACTTGATTGGTGTTAGGTTTACTCTCGTCACTGACTGTAGCGCGTTACGGGCTACATTTACCAAACGCGATCTACTCCCGCGTATTGCGCGCTGGTGGATGGTTATACAGGAGTACGACTTTGTTATTCAATACAGATCAGGCTCTGCTATGCTACACGTCGATGCGTTGAGTAGAAATCCACAGCTTATAGAATTAAATAATATGGATACTGATCTCGTACCTTCTGTATTACGTATTAGTCAAGAGGATTGGCTATTAAGTCAACAATTACAGGACTCCGAAATTCAGCGTATTAAACAAATTTTGGAGAACCAAGAATACTCTGATATAAAGAAAAATTATGTAGTTAAAAATAATAAGTTATATAGAAAAATAGGTGACGGACTTAAATGGGTAGTGCCAAAGGCAACGCGATTTCAGCTTTGTAAATTAAACCATGACGACATGGGTCATTTTAGTTTTGAGAAAACTTATGAAAAGATCAGCAAGGATTTTTGGTTTTCCAAGATGAAGCGCTTCATCAAAAAATATGTGCGGTCCTGTATCGAATGTGCGTACGGCAAAGAACCTAGTGGTCCTAAAGAAGGTCTATTACACCCAATCCATAAAATAGACATACCATTTGATACCGTACATACAGATCATTTAGGTCCGTTTGTAAAAAGCACTCGAGGCTACTCTTATCTCCTTGTTTTGGTTGACGGATTTACGAAATTTTGTATTCTCAAGCCTCTCAGAAATTTGAAAACTGCTCCGACAGTCCGCGTATTAGAAGATATTTTTACCACGTTCGGCTACCCAAATCGACTTATTACGGATAGAGGCACCTCATTTACTTCTCGAGAGTTCGTGAAGTTTTGTAATGAATCAAAAATTAAACATGTCTTAAACGCTGTAGCCTCTCCACGAGCTAACGGTCAAGTGGAGAGGTACAATCGTACAGTACTTGATGCGCTAACCGCTTACTCGGATAAAATAGGGGAGAGATACTGGGACTCGGTTTTAGGTAAAATCCAATGGGGTCTTAACAATACGCTTAACAAGGGGATTGGTAAGACACCATCGGAAGCTCTTTTTGGTACTCAGATGACAAATAAGGGAGAGAATATATTTAATGAGATTTTAAAGGAAACACGACAACCCAACTCTCTGATTGACATCCGCGAAGAGATTAGTAAACATATTGAAAAGGATCAACATGCTCAGAAAAATAGGTACGACAGAAAGAAAATAAAGGCTAGGGTTTATAATGAAGGAGACTTAGTTAAGATTTTAAAACCAGTACAGAGTAATGACGGACAAAGTAAAAAATTATTTCCAAAGTTTACAGGGCCATTCAAAATTACTAAAGTACTAGATAATGATAGGTACCAGGTTTCTAGCATTCCAGGTACAAACGTATCTCAAAAAGATTATTGCAATATTTGGGCCGCGTCGCGGATCGTATTAAGCCATGGATTACCCTAGTAAAAGTGACTCCGAATCTAGTGAGCAAACACAAAGTGATGACTAAATTAAAATATGAAAATCCTAATATAACGTTTTTTGGTTTTTAATGCAGAAATATCTATGCCTTATATGAAATTAATTATAATGTTAATTTTAGTTAATGTTATATTTTTCTAATGATCTAAAAAAAAAAAATGTTGATGTTTAAATGATATTGTAGTAAATTAAATGATTTATGTGAATATTACCATACTTTAATTTATTTGATATAGTTTTTTTTTGGTTCTAAATTATATTGATATGGGTATGTTAAGATTCACTAATGTAATTTAAAAAAAAAAAAGTTTCAGTGATGTAATTATTTAGTGTAGAATAGTTGTAATTTGATATTGAGCTGCTTTAAGATATTATTGAGTTATGGATCGTTTGTGCGTTGTAACTGTAGATTTCTGTTGATGAGGCAGTGTTGATAGATCGTTTGTGCGTTGTAACTGTAGATTTCTGTTGATGAGGCAGTGTTGATAGATCCACTAATTATCAACGGGAAGGTTCAGAGGCGAGGCACAGATAGCTCCTTAGAGTTGATGGTAGACGGAATGTCTGGATAAACCAAGGTTGGAGACTTAGTGTTTTGGCTGGCAAGGCAGTGTTGATGGATCCACTAATTGCCAGCCTCAGTAAAGTGGTTGAAAGGACTGATTGATTATGAGAAGATCTACTTTATAAGCTAGATGGTGAATAATTTCTAGTAAATCTAATTATTCAAGTTTAATTGGACAAGTTTGGGGACAAACTTTTTGTCAGGAAAGGCCGAATGTTAGATTTAGCAAATCATATTAAAATATATCGTCATTATTATTGATACATGAAGTGTTGTAAATTAGCTATATTTACTGTTATGGAATTGGTCTTCATTTATCTTCAGGTTTTTTTTATTCGTATCTCCTTTATTTTTTTAAAATGAAACCGGAAGTACTTATTATGAATATATTTTGTATGATATTATTTCCGTTTCCGAATTGATAATATTTTTGGTTTTGGTGGGAAGACTAGTGGTAATGCCGGGAAGGCGGGGAGGCGACATTCGGATTCCAACCAGCGAACAGAACACAAGTGTTTAAAAAGTTTAATAAACTATTTTGTTGAAGTGTTACCTAGTGTTTCTTTTGCCCGTCTGATCTTTATACAATAATGTACTTAGGCGCCGTCGATATATTAATGTTAATATTGTAATCGTCATTTATTGAAAAAGGATGAAGAGTTTTACCGAAAATTTATAGGAAAATAGTATTATACAATTACAATACAGGTTGAGAACAACGCCGAGTCTACAATACGTTTATTAGAAGTGAACATTCAAAAGCGACCACAACTGTTGTATTGTCTTAAACAGCAACTTTAGCTTTATTCGGAGTTTCGCAATCCATTATTCATTCATTATCTTTGTTGCCTGATTTGATCAAACCGATATACTTATAAAGTATTACCGATATTTATACTATTAGGTATCTGAAAACTATTTGAACGCATCAGTAAGGGTATAAAAAAAGGATTAGATAAACCCACAGTAAGTGATGAATGATAAACCGTATCTAATGGCGCCCACAAACGCGAGGCAAGAAGATTGGCGAATAGCAGGGATCGATCCCTGCTGCTAGTCACCGGAGAACAATCTGTAGCGCCTAGCGTGTAAATGTAGATTATAGCAGGGATGTCCGTAACCGTAAAACTATCGGATATCCGAGATAAAAATTATCTTTAACCGTAACCGAAACCGATATTAAAGCTTCGGTTAATTTCGGATATAGACAGAGTAAAATATAACATGTCTGTTTAATTTGCCGGTCGTGTCGACTGACTAATTTTTTGTGTCAAGTGATAACCTAAACTTTACTTATTTGAATTTTACTAACATTTGTCATCAACCTAATATCCGAAACCGAAATTATCCGAAACTAACGGATAGTTTGAAATTATTTAATATCCGTAACAGTAACCGAAACCGATATAATTTATTACCCATATCCGTATCTAGATCCGAAATATCATATTCTTAATAGCTCTGGATTGAAGCGTAATATCGTACACTTATCCATACTATATTTTAATAATTCACAGTTGCATGATGACGATAACCGTATTATTATTTCGTATAACAGTGATTAAAAAAATATTTGGTTAACATACGCAATTTGTGTTCACATAATATTTACTGGATATCATTTTTGGATAGACTAAAGCCTCTTTAGTAAATTAGTTGTAACTAACAGCCTATAGAAGCCCCGAACGACACACAACTAATGCAAACTAAACTAAAAAATTTATAATATATTGTATATGTCGGCGTAGGTGTTAATATACCTGCTGTTGTTTGTCATGCCCACGTGCAATGTTACTCATCGAACCACTCTTGACAACCCATGAATCCGCAAGGTAGGGATAATGAGGATTCGCCCCACCCTATGAAGAGGGGAGTACAGGATGCTCGGCAGGAAGATCATTATTACGGGGACGTTGGTCTAATCAACATCTAGTTGTTATTAAAATTGTTATTAAAATAGCTCGTCAGAATCATTATATTTCTTTATTATTATTGGAACGAAGTTCCTTATCGCGCGTTGCGAAAGGGAGCTAGACGGAAAAAATTAAGACTAAAAGTTGTAACGAGACTTTTTGCTATCGTTGTAAGTCGTGCGGCGTGCGCGTGTTTCTCTGTCTCTCTCTCTCTCTCTCTCTCTCTCTCTCTCTCAATTATTACTAAAATTAAGCCTCCTGATTAAGTTTATATTACATTATGTTTGTTAATAATAGAAAAAAAATATTATAACAAAAAAATATATATTACAATTTCTTCACTAATTAATCAAAAGGAACTTCGTTCCATCCGGGTGTCCCTTAACACCTCTCAAGTTTTTATTACTTAAAGTTTTTAATTTAGTAAAAGTGATTCTAAATGTTGCAAAATGGATTGTGATAACTTCAGTTATCCTATAAATAAATGTAATTAGAATAACTGGAATTTTAATCAAAATAAACAAGTTAAATGTCAAAAGGCAAGTCTGGTGTTGCTCAAGGTAAGAACCTGAGTCCCTCCGAAATCAGAAGCGGGATGGATCACGGGTCCACTCAAGAATCATCAGCCCACTCAAGGTATGTACTATACAAATTGCCGCTCGACCAGGCACAAGGTGAACATCGCATAATAGCGCCGTTTAATCGTGCACACGCACACATTTTTACGTGTAAATACGTAAATCAACCACGTCATAATCGTTGCAGTCACTTCCTATGTGTTTAAATATTTTTATGCGAAATAGAGCAAAGCAAAATGTTCAGAAACTGGTCGAGCAGGAACTTTTTGATATTGTTCCTACTAAATATCAGTTCCAGCAGTCGCCCTGCAGCTTTAGGCTTCAGAACTTCAGACAATGTGTAGTAAAAAAAAGCATCAATTTCATACCGAACGAAGGCGTTTACTATTGTCATGGTATTTTCGTTTTAGCTGTTATTAACATTCAAGTTAACCTTCATTATTCTAACTTTATCATATTTACTTTGACATTGTCAAAGTCGCTTTGTACCTACGTTCTATTTTAAAATAATGATAATAATTTACTATTCAGTAATTTTGGTAGCCTACTTCTAGATTACCATTATGAATTATAAAATAAAAAATTTAATGTGATTATTACAATAATGAGTTTTAGATGCTCATTTGCCGTTTTGTTCATAGTTCTCGTTCTTAGCTTTCCTATTAATATAGGAATAATAATAATAAAATAGGAATTGCGAGAATGTTATATATTTTTTTGAAAATTTTGGAGTGAATTAGCTTAACCTATCAACTGTACTGATTTAAGATAAAATAAATTTACAAAAGGAAAAAGAAAGCTTGATGATATTATTGATATTGACACTTGATGTTTGAAGGATTAAATTAGCAAAAGAAAGTACCTAGTTTGTCTCGATGTCTGAAATGTTGATTCACTTCACTCACTACTTATTAGTACCCGATGTTTAGTGATTTCAATTGTGTTCTAATAGATTTTATAATTCTGTATTTGATCTTGTAATGACATAGTTACAGATTGTGAAAATTACAATTAAGTACAAAAAAATGCTGTAAATTTATTGAGCATTTATAAATTTTATATTTGCAATGCCAATTAAATAAATTTTTCATGCCATTTACATCATAGTTTCAGATTGGATGAATGAAAAAAAAGTCCTTAATTAAAATATTGGAAGTTTTATTGGAAGCAAGTTTATTTAAAATCAACAGGCCAAATCTATCAGTGTATTTATAAAATTATTGAAATATGTTATAGTTTGGCGCTTAAAATGAATTTTATTTCATTCTTTTTGGAATACGAATATCAAATACGGTAATAATCCATGACGAACTTTAATATTAGCATTCTTCTTTCATTTTGGCAGATTGCTTTCGAAAAGAAAATAGTAGAAATACATTCTGCCTGCTAAATAAAGGTAGGACAGCTTTGATATAGCTGGTATTGTTTCTAAATAAAAAATAGGTAATTATTTTTCTACTAAATGTAATGGATAATATTTAAATAAATTGATCACTAAGAAATGCTCACAAAGTTTGGAAACTTGAAAAAGTTGTTAACCTCTTGCGCCTCGCCACCGTTGTACGGTTGAATCGGCGGTTGAGTAATAGTAGCAAAAAACAATTAAATTGCGTCAAAAAAAAATACATGTTGGTCTCTTTTTAATGTATTGAATATTGAAGCTAATGAAAAGGATGACAAATCTAATATACATACATTTATAATCCTAACAAATAACAAAAGCGATAGCCAATTGAAAACAACATAAGTGGTGTCAAATTGCTTTCAATGTTCAGCACAATTCGCGGATGGATTACAGTGTGTTGTGAAGTGCAATTTTGTTAAGAATGTTTTTGGTAAGTAGCTAATTTTATCTAAAATAAAGGTAATATAAATTTTCGTCATAGTTTCTTGTTTTATATAATTAAATTGCGTCCATATACCAACTCAAATAATAACCGTTACAAAAAAAGTTTTGTATTTTAATAAGTTACGAATATTTCTAGTAATATTTAACTTTTAATAATATAAAATATTATTAACGATTGTTTTACTATAATAAAAGAACTAGTTAGTGTTATAAACAAATCAGAAAATAAAAAATAATAAGACGATGTTTGCTATTAACCGTTGTACGGCGTCGGGAAGCCTGGCATTTTCAAAACAAAATGGCGGCTAAAATTTAAATTACTAATGAATATACAACTCACTTTTTTATTTTCGTATAAAAACATAAAAACTGTATGATAAATATATAGTTATATAAATAAAATATATACTTTTTATTTAAATCGATAATCTAACGTACTAATATTTTTATGTAAAATAGTCAATTGAGTTAATTTGTATGCCTAACAATAACATTTAAAAAAATTACTATAGACAACTAATATTTTTATGTAAAATAGTTAATTAAGTTATTATTTATGTCTCACAAAAACATTTTAAAAAATTTGACGAAAGACAACTCCAAAGATTTTTTGTTCGTAAGTTTCACATAACTGGGATATTTTGTCAATTTTTCAAACATGTTTTAATAACTCTAGAAAAACCTAAGAAATGTGTATTTATTTATTTTGGTTCTATATTTTGTGTAGTTTTTGACAAAACAGCTCATATGTAAAAACATCAAACTGTTAAACTTTTATCAGCCTGTTATGTAAGAGTGGTATTTTTAGCGTCTTTTTTTTGTATTCTAAGATTTTTAATGATCGGGCCACTTGATATACATGACTTTTAAAAAAGAAACTCTTTAATGGGTAAGGTTTAATAGGAGACCACAAAAATACATTTTATGTGGATAATCAGGTCCAAAAAGGCTTTTGAACTCGCGTCTCTTGCAATGATTATTTTTGAAATAACGCATTCGCTTTAAATATTTATTTTTTGCAATTTTCCTAAGCAGAGGATATTGTGTATAATTTATAATAACAAAATACCTTGTTTTTAATATAATTAGTCTATTTATAATGTGTCTAGCGTCTTAAATTGTTTTTTAATTGCTTTTTTCGACAACAAAGGTGTGATTTTACAAACATGTGCGATTAGACGTTAGCAATAATTCCACTTGTTAATTTTTTTATATTATATTAAATACTTATTAAAGTAAATTTTACGTAAATTCCGAATATACTAATATAAGCTAGTGCACTTGTACGAATTTTCGTCGAAATCTGCATTTTAACGCTGACCGGCAACTTAGGTCATACGTCAGATTTGAAGGGCCTGACGACCTATGACATAAATGCTAGGGGGCGCCCGAGAGGCAATAACGTAATATTGGCATAAATGTTATAAACTTTTGCTCAATTTTTGGGTTTATTTGGAATCTATTTTGGTTAACAACATGACAATAAAATTATAAAGGGATGTCTATAAATAGCTATTGTTGAAAGTTTAAGATGAAATTTAAATTATTTAAATTGAAAGAAGTTTGGTCAGATAAGCCGTGTTAGCAATACTTAAAATCAATTCTCAAGTGCCTTACGCAACATGTTTAAAAGGTGGTTACACTAGTTTCATTGCTTGCGTTACAACAGACAGTCTTTTTGTATTCTTAGTTAAATTTACTATATTTCAATAAAATATTATGTGAAATTTGGACTATAGACTAATTTAAAAATATAAGCCTTCACCCTTGGTAATAGTAGTTATAATGAGATTATAATAGTAATTGGGTATTTTCCTACATGTAAAAATTAAAAGTAAAAAGAATTATGATTTTATGTGTGGTTTTGTAATTATATTCATTTCGATGTCGCAAAAAGTTCAAATATTCTTTTACAACATTAGTGTAAAAAATACTACTTATAAGTTTACTTACATCAATTAATACTTTAATTATTGATGTAATTTTATTATTTTGATGGATGGTGTGTATGAACATAAGCGCGCAAACTTCGGAGATATCGGAACATTAGTAGCGTGTGACGTCACCTACTTGTAAGTGCGCTTCAAGCGGTCCGCAGTATCTTTGAAAATATTGATTTTTGGTGTGCTATTGTGCCTTTGCCAGTGCCTTTTGCAAAATATAACTATTTACGTGCAAATAGTTTTATTTTGTCGAAAGTTATTAAACAAAGAAAAACGTCTTAGGGTAGATACACATTAATTTCTTTACTTGCTATATCATATTAATTTAATTTCAATGTTTGTTCAACAATTTTTCACACGTTACTCCAATGACCGCTAATAGTGGAGGCGTGAAATATGAACAGTGGTTTTGACTTACAATGGACTGCACTGGGAACTGCGCGGCAACTGGGTTTCACCATTGGAAGGGATATAAGGGGTTGTAAGTTTGTATGGGCGATTTTTAGAATCTGTCCCGATTTCCATGAAATTTGACATCCGAGCAAATAAATAAAAAATATTGCGTACATGTTTTATAGTTTTTTTGAAATTCGTGCCCTAAAGGGGTGAAGTGAAGTGGCGAAGAAGAACCTTGGATCCCTCCAAGGTTTGTAAGGTAAAATATTAACGGCTGAATGGATGGTGTCGAATTTTGGCGCGTGGATGGTTGTTGTGATATAGAAGTCCCATGAAGAAGGATTTGTCAAAATACATACCCCATGGGGTGGGGCAATGGGGATCCGCGGGGACGGATTCGCGCGCTATAGCTAGTCATAGATAAAATATACAATAAAAATAGTTTCCATTTAAGTAAAGGATGGCCGATAGCATCTGATTGTTGATTTTAAATGTGAACAGTTTCAATAAAAGTTTTGAGAAAAATTGGGTATCTGTTGTATAATATTTAAAATTCTGAAATTATAAACTTTAAACGAGACAATCTTTTGTGTATGTAATCGCAATCTCGTAAACGGCTACAAGTAACTATTACCATGAAATTTGGTATGCAGGGAGTTTTGGGGACCCAATCGATCTGGCTAGGCCTTGTCCCTGGAAACTGCGCATTTTTAAGCTGTTTGTTTTTTTTTCATTCGTCGTGCGACAAATATCAATATTTCGGCTCTATTGTGTCCGTCCGATTGGCGGATTGGTATACTTATTTATGCTTTGTTCGAAAATTCGGAATGTGGTGGATTCAAATCCCGGTGAGATAAATATTTTTGTGATTATTTTTATTTATTTAATTTTCTTAGAACTCCGAGTGGAGCTCGGTTACCCAGGTACTATATCTTTAAATTATTAAACTAATGAAATGAATGTCGTTTACGAATCAAAATAATAATAATTTTGTCGGAAAACGGGCTACTTAGTTGCGCCGCCATTGCAATCATCGATTTGGAAGACTTACGGCTGTAACTTTAGTAATTAGTCTCAAATTTAGACAGAAGTCACAAATTTCAGTCAAAAAATTTCAAAAAATTTCGTTTTGTTTCTCGTGCAATGATTTATGTTAAAGATGAGCGGACACATCATAAATAATACATAATTGATGTTAAAGGGCCCTTACTTTTGTAACGTGAGTCGAGGACAGGGGCCTCATTACTTACTAAAGTAAGCCAAAATTGTTTGCATGTGAGTTGAGGACAAGGGCCTCCTTACTTATGCAATTGTATGGTCGAGGACAGGGGCATCCCTTACTTTTGCAATGTAAACTTTTTTTTTGAAGGTCGAGCGCGTCCTCTATGCGGGATTTCCGTGTCGGCGCAGGTGTTAATTCACCTGCTGCTGTTTGTCATGCCCACGTGCAATGTTTCTCATCAAACCACTATTCCCACTGACAACCCAGGAATCCGCAAGGTGGGGATAATGAGGATTCGCCCCACCCTATGAAGAGGGGAGTATAGGGTGCTCGGGAGGAAGATCATTATTACGGGGACGTTGGTCCAGGCAACATCTAAAGTGGAATCATTTTAATAGTTAACATTTGACAATTCATCAAAATTCAACAACGTAACATTGTACCTAACGGCGGGCATACAATAATATAATATAATAATAATAAAACACAATTATATTTATTATTCTTTTAACAATAAAAATACAAAAAATAACTAATTAGAAAAGTCACTACAGAAGACTGGAGAAAAGTCGTAGAGAAAACAAAGAAAATAATTTACAAGATTTTGAACGAGATGTGAGAATAGTACTTATCTCTGAGTGCTGACAGCAGTGATGAAGATGACAATACTAATAACAGTTTTGATAGTTTAACTGAATAAATGCAATTTTTTTGTTAAATTATGTTCTTGTCTTATTTTGTTCCTTAAATTTACGAAAGAAAAAATAATAATGGAACAGGGATTCGCCTGATGATTTTTAAAATTCACATATGTTTCAAGTCCGTATCGATTCATTCACTTTAATCGATGTTTTTAAGCAGGTCACCTCACTATGGAGATAAAACTGACAGACGTCAAATTATGTTACCTAATAAAATGACTCCACTCTAGTTGTTATTAAAACAGCTCGTCAGAATCATTATTACTTAAATAATTTTTATTTATTACTTAAATATTATTATTACTATTTAATTATTACTTAAATACTTAAATATTAATAAATTTTCTTTATTATTATTATTACTTAAAGGTTCAAAGTTTATTAAAGTTTCGTGTTTTTTTAGTGTAAAAGTGATTCTTATTGTTGCAAAATGCATTGTGATAACTTCAGTTATCCTATAAATAAATGTTATTAAAATAACTGAAGTTTTAATCAAAATAAACAAGTTAAATGTCAAAAGGCAAGTCTGGTTTTGCTGAAGGTAAGATAAATAAACGCAGTCAAACCAGAGTCCCTACGAAATATATTGACTGTAATTCTAAAGCTAAATCCAATCTTTCGTTCATCATCATCATTGGAGCTATGGACCGATACAAGAAGGGACCAGCGGTTGATGCCTTAGGAAAGGCCGTCATGAATCTTGCTTCACATCATAGTAAATTCAAAGTTTGAGTGGGTATTTTAGGAACATTATTTGGCAGACCGCAGTACATACTAAATTAAGACGGGAGGTAATTCTGGCCCGAGAGCCTTCGTTAAATATTATGGTTCATTTTGCATCAGCTCGCGAGCGTGTCCAGTCTTGATTAATTACTTGAATTAAAACCGTCAACAGTTCACATCAGAGTAATTAAAAATGATGTAGCAATTATTCTGCAGCTGTCGGCACAGGAATTTCTCTTCTGAAATGTTGCAAGCTCCATGTTGTCCTATAAATTATAATAGCTTACGAATTTTCATAGTTAAATGCTTATGAAATCGATAGTGAAATAATTGTACGAGTTTCTCTAAAAGCACTAATGTTGTATATCGAAATCATTCTGATGCCAAAATCTATTCACTCACATTGTAATTCTCAAAGAGTTCAAAAATTAAACCCGATAATCCACTCGTATTCATTTTTAATAAGAAACATTAAATATACCTAAAGTAAATATTTTTTGTTTGTAACTAATGAAAGTTTTTCAGCTCGTGTCAGCTGTTTGTCACGACGTGAGGGCCTAGCAGGAACAACTGACAGCATCATAATCGTAACGTTATCGAACGAGAATTGTATGAATATCATGATAGCGCCTAGACAAATTTCATTCGGCAACGTTGATACGATCACGTTGCTAGGAATAATTAATTCTGCTAAGGCCCTAGGACCCGACTTTTACGAAGCACCGCCGGATGGGCAGAAAATTATTATTGACAGCTTTCGAAAAGACTTCCGCCACAAAATAGAAGTTTGTGTGAATCGGGACTGCCTTCTAGCGATAGTAGATAGTAGTAGTGGCGAGACTAGAAATATCGAAACCCCTCATTAACTTTAGTACATAATGATTTATTGTTACTTAATTAAACTACACCGTACCAACTGAATTATTCAAACTAACTATCAGAATTACTATTCACTGTGTAAGTGAAAATATTATTCTTCTAAAATACTGGTACAATTATTGGAATGGGACTTATAATATAATTTTCGGTATATCAAGCGTACCTAGAAGTAAAACAAACTCCTTGATACTACACCAAACGCTTCAAACCAAGCCGCTGCATATTCGGGTTAAATTCCAGGTAAAACCATCGTTTTACCTGACACTGCAGGTTTACGCATACGCACCACTTGCGATCGCAAACGGTAGCCAGCGACAGCCTGTTTGTATGCTTTTACTTACAATTTAGATGTAGCATACGTGTACCCGGCATCGAATAATAACTAAAACAGCATCCGCAATACGTTATTTTCCTGTATTATTTTATTACATAAATAAATAGTGCTCTGAAAAATAAGGCAGCTTACAAAAGGAATAGTATACTAAAATTAAAATTTTCATAGATATTGCGGATTGTTTGAAGCATTTTTGTGAGTCTCGTGAAAACGCCCCATATAAAAGTCGTACTAGTAAATGACGTCACACGCTAGTAAGTTGATACGAAATATATGGCCATATGTGCACAAACTTTCTGATATCTCGTAATTTTGTGCGTTAATGTTGATACATAGGTGTCATAGTAAATATTTTTGTATATGATGTAAGTAAACTTTTTATTTTTATCAAGTTGTAATACCTACCTACCTAATTATTTCTTAATTTATTTAAAAAAAACTAAATTTTTACATGTTGACAAATACGCAATTACCTATTTGTCGCCGCAGAATTTTGCGTCGTGTTTTGGTACATTTTACTGAAACATGTCACCGGGACTAAAAGGCGTTCCAAGATGTCAAATACCGCAGTGTGACGTTGTTCGACAACCCGCGTAGTTAATCCTACTAATATTATAAATCTTTGTGAGGATGGATGGATGGATGGATGCTTGTTACTCTTTCAAGCAAAAACTACTGAAAGGATTTTGATGAAATTTGATATGGCAGTAGTTCTGGATATATTTTAAGATTTGAAACATAGGCTACTTTTAATCCCGAAAAAGTAGATACAGTGTTAATTTGGAATACTGTATTTAGGCGGGGCGGAGCCGCGGGCAACAGCTACTTAAGAATGTAGTAATTCACTGACATATTCATCGTCGGCTTTTACCCCAAACATGTTGTTTAGTAATAATGACGACCTCTGTGGCTCAGTGGTTCAGCGCGTTGGTGCTCAAGCCGGGGGTCGCGGGTTCGATTCCTGCCGAAGGAACAAAACAGTTTTTCTGTGTTCCTGGGTCATGGATGTGTATTAAATATGTGTATAATATAATAAAAATCATAAATATATGTAGTTATAGTATAAAAGTATTAAATATACTTCCCGTTTTCTGGTAGGTACCTGTAACACAAGTTCTTCGGATACTTAGCACGGGGCCAGATTGACGTGGTGTGAAGCGTCCATAGATATTATTATTATTATTATGTAGCACGCTACTGCGATCACATGCAGCCAGTCTGCACCAAATAATTTTCCTAGAAAACTGGCGCTGCAGAAGCGGAAATCGAGAGTTGTTGTTAATACCTACTAGCTGACCCGACATTTTTACTATGAACTGATATAAACACACCGGCATATTTAGCGGAACACAAAAAAAGGTCCATAATTAAAAAAAAGGATTGTGTGGTTTTATGAAACCACGGTAAAAGTGAAACTTAATAATAAAATAGCGTGGAGCACTGGCAAAAATGAGTACTAGTCTATACACTACACGGTCAGCTGATGCGAACTATAGGCGCCGCCATATTGGCCTCGGCTGCTCTGACGAGCGCCTTTCACTTTATCCCTACTCCGCGGCCGACCATCACGCGACATGCAACACACAGACGAAAAAGTTTGAGACGATGTATGAAAAGTTTCACTTTATAAATATGGTTTTTTTTTAAATCTACTTACTACACTTTTTTATTATTTTTTTTGTTATTTAAAGTTTCATTTGTTTTACTTAAAATGAGATCACATTAAGAACAGATTTTGCGAGTAAAAGGCTATTTGTGAAAAATGGTACATTTTTGAACTTTTCATGTAACCGGGAAAAGTGAAAATTTATATTAAAATAACAATTAATTAAATTAGAAAAATGGTGATTAATATCGCGTATTTCCTCCACGTGTTCCTGCTCTTATTAAAGTTTCTACCCGTCTAGGCATACTGAGAATGTTGTTATCGATGGTCTCCTGGGATAGTCTCCGCCATTCCTCAACTACGGCGATTCGCAGTTCACCCACGTTGGCAGGAGCTGGAATTCTGGACTTAACTTTTCTTTTCAGCAAATCCCAAACGTGCTCTATTGGGTTACCGGATATGAATCCGGTGATCTCGCCGGCCACTCCATAACAGTGATATTCATATCATTAAGATAAGCTTGAGTTACCCGAGCGGTATGCGGCCGAGCATTATCCTGCATAAAAACAAAATCGTCACCGATATATGGGGCAAACGGTACGAAATTTTCTTCTAAAACTTCTCTGATATAGCGGTCTGCAGTCAGACTCCCTCTGTCAATCACTACCAAGCTGTGCGAGCACCCAAACAAATGCCCGCCCAAACCATTATTGATCCACCACCACTGTATGCAACTGTAGTTTCAAAATTTGTCTGAATGTATCGTTCTCCTTTGCGTCTGTATATTCTTTGCCTGCCGTCAATTTGATTTAAGAGAATTCTGCACTCATCACTAAACAATACCTTACTCCATTGGTCCGCGTTTCAAAGTCGATGTTCCTGAGCAAAAGTTAACCTGTTTCTACGATGATTTACCTCGAACCTTGGAGCCTTGGC
Source organism: Phengaris arion (assembly GCA_963565745.1). Classification (NCBI taxonomy): domain Eukaryota; kingdom Metazoa; phylum Arthropoda; class Insecta; order Lepidoptera; family Lycaenidae; genus Phengaris; species Phengaris arion. The sequence continues at coordinate 12,003,945 of OY751445.1, read as the reverse complement.
GGGCACAAATAAACCCAAATCAGCTTCTTCGAACCTTCTTCGTACCTTACGCTCACTTACGGTTACACCCCGCACTGCTTCTAACTCATGTCGGGCTTGGATGGCCGTCAAACGGGGGTTCCTACGTACACGAAGCCGATTGAAACGATCATCCCTACTCGAAGTGCGTCTTTTGCTACCTTATCCTTTTTTCTCACATAAGTATTGGTCTCCCTGAACCGTTGGATACTGCGATGGATCGTTGAAACTGGTCGAACAAGATCTCTGGATATCACTCTGTAGGTTTGACCATTTCTTCGCATTTCGAGTGCCCTGGCAATCTCCGTTGGGGCTAAGTCAGGCATAATTCATCCTCAACTCCAAAAAGATACGCGATTGAAAAAAAACTAACAAAAAACAGTATTTCAATGAAATTATAAATGAAACTCAGAAGGAAGAAATACTCAAAGTTCGCTCCAGATAAGGTGTGTTTGAATAAAATTAAAACAACTGCATGAAATGTGATGTTCAGTTGTTTTCTTAATTTGAAAATATTTCATTTTAAATTAAATGACGTATAAACCAGCCAGCAACCTTATATGATACTGATATCAAACCTTTATTTTATGTTCCGCTAAATATGCCAGTGTGTGTATATACTATACCTATAATTTGTTCCATAATACCAACAATAAATAGCCTTTGATAATTTAAATATTTTGATCTTGAAAATATTAATTACAAGACTACAGAGGTAGTTTTGACTAAATAATATTTTCAAGATGTTCAAACTTTACGATTTCATAATATTTAAATGTAAAGCTTATGAATATTTAAATATAATCCATAGATCATAGATCTCTAGAGTTCTTAAAATGTTATGGATTCTACTCGTAAAATGTTAAAGGCTGGACTTTTATGTCTAGACTCTAGCATTATAGATGCTAGAGTCTAGACATAAAAGTACAAAGTACAGTACCTACAAATAAATAAAATTGAAGTGTCTGTTTGTAATTTTAAATTAACAGCTTTTCACTAAATTCATAATGAAAGTATTATATAGGCACTTCCAAGAAAAAATCATTTTGTAATATATTTGTCTGTCTGTCTGTTTGTTCCGGCTAATCTCTGAAACGGCTGGACCGATTTTCACAGGACTTTCACTGGCAGATAGCTGATGTCATAAGTTGTAACATAGGCTAATATCTTAGGGTTCCGTATAAAAAAATAGCGTTCCGTTTCCGTTGATTCTACGCAAACGAAGTTGCGAGCTCCAGCTAGTTCTTAATAAATACTAAAAAGTAACTTTAGAATGTGAAGATCAACTTAAGTAAAGTTCTGAAGTCTCACCTTTACTTAACCTACATATGTTTACTTTCAGGAGCATTATTATTCGGTGATTTACATACGGTTTATGCGATAGTAAAGTTTTGAACGCCGTCTGCATATTACTCGTATTTTCGGTCACCTCACACCCGCATCAAATATTTTCTGTTTAAATTTGAGAGATTATTTAACTTGCGATTTTTTTTATTCGACATCATAGGGGAGATAACTACATCTAAAATATTTAGTTTCATTAATATACTCAGAAATATTACTTATATACTTGGTAAATGTAAAAAAATATAATATTTGATGTGTAGTTTATTAATTAGATCTAAAAAGAACAAAAAAGTTTCTCTTTTTTGCTTTATTACTAAACAAGACCTACACATTAGTTTACTTACATCGTATACAAAAACATATATTATGGTAACTTAAACGCACAAATATCGGAGATATTTAGAAATATGTCCTGCGACCTTATAATTTATACACTTTTACCTAGGCGTGACGTCACAGCTTGGTACGACTTTAGTATGGAGCGTTTTCACGGGACTTGCGAATTTTGTATACAAATCGCTGTACCTTTAAAAATATTGACTTTCGATATACTATTCCTACTGAGAAGTTACTCATATTTAAGAGTACTATTCATTTATGCAATAAAAAAATATCAGTCATCTAGCCTATTGTATTGAGTATTTATCTAATTTGGTTTCTTGAATAGTGTTTTTATTGGTTTTATACAGGATCTTATTGACATCATCAGCCCTCCACTCCTGAACGTACACTAAATGATTCTAATAATATTCTACACCTTTCATCGTACTTTCTTTGATTGCCTACTCTTCTCAATATATATGAATATTATACAATAGGATCTATCATGTTGAAACGTTCAGTATTCCAGAGTGTTAAATCTTGACAGAATAACACAGAACTGCTCAATAAATCAGTTTGAGAGTGCGTTACGTTCAACTTGTATTGAATCCCAGTACCATTTCACTTGATGTGAGGGTATTTTACATTTCATATTGCATTCTATAATCCTACTACTATTACTACTACTACTATAAATGTGAAAGTTTGGATGATGGATGGATGTACATTTGTTACTCTTGCACGCAAAAACTTCGAACGGATTTTGATGAAATTTGGTATGGTAGGGGAGACCGAGGGGTGTTGAAACAATTTTGACATTTTGTTTCATACACCAAACACTATTGACAGAAATGGTATGTTATGAGTACCAATCGTTAGGTCATTCTTTATACTTGCAAATGAATAACATAAAGAAATTGTAAGCGTTAAATATTGTGGTGAAAAATCGACTTTACCGCAACAAGTCATCTTGTTTCAATTCCCCTCATACCGAGGTAAAATGATACAAGCGTCGAGGAGAGTTGAAACATATGATTTTTGAGAAATATTAAGGGCTATAAATAGAAATTTTGATTAAATTTAAAGGTATTTATTAAAATAAAACTTTTCAATCAGGTACATATTTATTTTCTTTACGTACGTATTCATATTTTGTACTACTAAATCACTTGTATAAGTAACTACACTTTCAATACAAATAATCAACTCCTAAAATAGTTAAAAGCACCATAACGTTTTATTCGTCATACTAATTAAAATAACAATTAGATAAACAAAATGTGTTAGATTAATTCTAAACCTTTAAAATAAAATAACTTTCAATACTTGTAGGTTGAGGTAATCTCAGAGAAAGATTAGGATGACGTTTCATAAAAGATCGAAGCCAAACCTCTCCAGCCATTTCATGCTTAGTCCAAGAAGTAGGATTTTTTTTATTATATTCAACAGCCAACCTATAGGCAAATCTTCTTGTTTCCTTAGTTCTCAGACCAAAGTTAGCAGCAGCGCAGTTTAAAAGATAGTCACAAAGTGCCTTCTCATCTGAAGCCGTCAAAACAGTCTTCCAACCGTTGGAGCAGTCGCCGTTTTGTTAGCTTCATAAGCAGTTTTTTCTTTAATATACCTGTAGAGAGAAGAATGGTTTAGGTTGTAACTCGAAGCTGCGTCACGGAGACTTTTTTGCCGCAAAGTTACTTCGTCTGCTGCGAGATCATACATTTCACGACTCGCCATACCTCTGTCAGTTTTTCTTTTATAATCAGTAGGCATGCTGAAACAAAATAAATACTTAAACTAAATCAACAAAAAATATATTTATTTGTGTCCTTTAATTATTGACTGAGCAGTCTGATATAAAATTGAAAACGAGGAGAGTTGAAACAACCTGTTTCAAATCTCCTCAGTAAGAAAAAACCTCCCAATATTAATTTAATCTAAAATTAAGAAGCAAATATACAGTAATCAACTGTGCCAAATATTTTTATTAAATCTTTAGTTAACGAGCTTTCGAAACATACATAACTCAATCTAAAATACTAAACCCTTATCAAAATACAGGCATGGTAAAAAAACGTTAATAACTTACTTTTCACGATTTTTGTCGCATGGCACGCAGATCTCCACAACCGCTCGGCTCACGCCACCGACGCGTACTGACAAATCATCGTGTGGAAAGGAGTAGTTGAAATGCGACATTGCCAGCTCGCTAACGGTTTTAAGTTCAAAAAAATCGGTACTGTTTCAATTCACCTTTGTGTCAAAACCCCTCGGTCTCCCCTAGTAGTTTTAGCTCTAAATTAACATGTAGGCTACATTTTATCGCGGAAAAGTACAGTGTTCCCGTGGGATACTGTGTTTACGCGGGCGGAGCCGCGGGCAAAAGCTAGTACGAATCTAAATTAATGATTCATAGAGATCAATGTTAAAGTATGAATTGGTATTAAAATAAGTAGGGGATTTAGTGGGTATTGATCCCAAGCCAAACCACTTAACTCTCAGCATCTTTGATTTTACCATAATATAATTTATCTTTTTAATTTAATGTAAATATCTTCTTTGAAAAATATACAAATGCTGTCGTAAATATTTCAATCTGTTTATGAGCTGATGAGCTGATATTAATCTTTCAATATATTTGGTTAAGAGACGGTTTCAACTTTAAATATTGCTTCGAGAAAAATATAAATCGTTTCAACGAACCTCAGGTTATATCAAGGCCCCACATGTAATAGATTTGCTTGAGAATATTTACCCAAGAGGATATTTTGTATACGTCATCTATTATTAAATAAATGTGATTTCTAAGGCACGTATTTTATATTCGAAAGAAATAACATGAATAAGAATAGAATACCGAAACCCTTGTTATATTCTACAGTAAATAGTTATTTTATTTATTATTTGCATCAATAACTTGGAGGAAAATATAATGCCCAACTACATTATGAAAAATTACAGGTAGGTATAAGTTTTTCTTTTTGTCACACACACAAACACAAGTATATATAGTTATATATACTATATAGATACTAGGTACCTTATATATCTATGTATTTAAACTGCTAGTTTATAACGGTCTAAATCAGGAGTGCCCAACCAGTGGGGTGCGCCTCCCTAGGGACCCGTAGATAGATTTCAAGGGTGGCAAACCACAAATACCAACATAGGTAGTTTTTTTATTCAAAAATTTTAATCGACGCTTCGCCAGTCGCTATTAGACAAGTTTATGGAAGTTACAATATTTATTAATCCATACAAAAATAGATTTGTTTGATTGATTTATAATCCCAGGGGTCTTGAAAAAAGGTTGGAAAACCCTGGTTTCAATACCCTTAACCCTTTAGTTTCAGGGCCATTCCGAGTAGGGGCAAGCAGAGACCATAGGAGCCTGATAGGGACAGGCAGACTACCATGATTCAGATATTCCGTAGATTACAGAACGCCAATCTGAGTACTTAGTCGTTTCCGAATAAACACAATTGTAACAAACAAATCCAGGGTTAGTTATGATAGTGAAGGCCAAAGTTACATAGCGACCATGTTCAACTAAATGCTTGTGACCCAGCACAGATTCAGTCCGAGTCCCGCTGGAATTTATAGACCATAAAACGTTTCAGCAGAGGGAGCCACCGACATTTATAGGTAGTTTAGTGCGAGCCCGATTGTAACAGATGCATGGTTCAAATCTCCAAATTACATTTGTCCTATATCTTTAGTAATTGACCTGGGATAAAGTTATAACCTATTTATTCGTCTAGTACCTAAAAGACTAAGTAATTTTTGGATTATTTCAAGTTGGTATTTATTAGTAGGCTTATAGTTTTCAAACGCGCCGCAACTCTTGCATTTGCGCAATACCTGCCGACAAACTGCTACGCAGTTTGGCAGGTTTAATACTTAATGTAAATTATTTTCCAATAAAGTATTTATTATTATTATTATTATTATTTGTATGGATTTTGTGACGCAGCGCCGGCGGCAGTGAAACAGCGCAGCTCCTGCGGCGCTGTGTTTAAACTGTAAAGGCACTTTTACATATGTATATACTATTTTTAATCTCTCGAGCGCCGAAACGACAAATCGAAGAAAGTCGTTGCTAGTCGTATCGATATCGTGTCGTAAGGTGTAATTCAACACGTTTTTTTTTCTTTCAAAAATGTTAAATATACTGAGAAACTAGAATAAATTTTCTATATAATGATGTAACTTTAAATAAAAAACTAAATAAATAAAAGCAATTTTGATGAGAACACAAATAATATTTTTTCCTACAAATACGATTCTTTGTTTTTCTAGAAAAAAAAATGTAAACAAAAAGTTTTTACAACCTCCTTAAACCAGGAGGCCATAACGTTAATTTACGAGATCTCGTGTAAGAGGGTGGAATGGCTTGTCGCTAAATTAGAGACTGATAACATCTATGGGCGACATTAAAGGATCTGATTAAAAGATTTGCAGATTACGACCCGGACTAGTTATTGTTGTGACTTTCATTCCGAGTCGTTTAATCTTATTTGATTTTAAGTTTTGGAAGCCGAGAAAATGTAGTGGAGTCTATCCAAAAAGAAATAAAATTATATTGTAACTCAATGGTTCTAATTGAAATCATGTAGCATAAACTACCTACTTATTAGATAGTAATAGAAAAAGTGGATACTATTCACGAGGTTTGTCGCATTGTATTTGTGTGGCCAAAAGCCCACCCTGCCGCAAATTCAACAAAACTTAACCTTAACAATTTAGCTAGGCTTTGTAACTGTAGATACTAGATAGGCTATAATAATTTTATTAAGTTACAAATTGTTAATTGTAATTGTAAATTACAGGCTACAAATTTACAAGTATCTGCTTAACAAAGAATACAATTTACATAGGTATATGTTATGACGGTAAATTGACAAAATTGTAAAATTGTATATTTATTTTCAGGTGACAATTTAAATATTTGTAGGGAAACAAGTTTTTTTGAATTTTAATTACACATTAACATATTTCGATAATTGTAGTACAGTTCTCACAGGTGGAGTCGCCTTGTGTAAGAACTTTACAATTTTTTCTGTCAGACTAATAAGTAAAGAAGTGTCAATGTTAACGACAATAATAGGATACAACAACTAGTGGAAGTATCTTTTATTCAAACTATTTTAACGATTTGATTCAGATACTCTAGAGTTTTAATAACTAGTAGGAGAGATATTTTAATTGTTTTGCTATGTCTTTCAACTTTTTAATTTTCATATCGTGAGTTTGTTTTTGACTAAGCCAACCGAATAAAACATCTCATTTATTTAGAGACAGAACCGTGATTTTCTTATCGTGCCCCATGACTTTTGTTACGAATCAAACAAATAGGAAAGTACTCTATTAACCGAATGATCAAACCAAATTCTAAGCATTATTTTAAAATTCTACGATATTGAAATCTAGGGCCGATTCAGGTAAATCAAGAATCTTGAATATAAACTTATATTTTTCAAATATAACTTACAATTACACATTTGTAAATACAATATTCTCATCAAAATCTACAGGTATTATGTATATAATAGCTTCCGATGCCGATTTCGGTGACAGTGGCCGGTTTCATAGATACCAGGCCGCAGGAGTTATTTTATAGTGCAAAAGTGTATGCGCAGCACACAAGAGCACTCTCTCTTCCCTTACTCTCGAAACCCAGTGGGACGGACAGACCGACACGACTGGCGAGAGATCGGGAGCAGGTCCGACTTATTACGTGCCCATCCGACGCATGAATCATCATTCTTGTCAGACAATAAGATGATCAGCCTGCATTGTCCTAACCAAACTTGGAAACAACATTTTTTGTTGCTCCAACGCGCGAATAGAACCCACGACATCCGAGTCGAGAGCCAAGCTCTAAACCACTGGACCACGGAGGCTGTTACATACATAATATTATGTAAACGTAAAATATAGCAGTATTTATAATTGTCATATTAACAATACTTTTACTTCTTACTTAATTCTAAGGTTTATTCTACGGCACAAGCAAAAATATAATATCGCTTAATTACAAACATGTCGCATTGTAACATTTATTAAACAGGGATCAAATAGAACGTGCGTGAACTGATACGAAAATACCACATCCAAATAACACGCAATATTAGAACAGGGTTTGAAATTGGATGCAAATGGCTTTGAAACTGTATGGAAGTGCATATGTAATATGGAAGTATTGCAGCGCTAGAAAATTAAGGAAATGTAAATACATGATAAATAAATAAATAAAATACATATTAAATTTTTTTGGCCGGTGGTTTACTCTAATAGAATAAAGTGTTTAATAATGTAGGTATGTACGTGATGAAAATTGACGTGCCAGAACTTATGTGTAGAGGTAGTGTTTTATAACATACTTAGAACAGTCTGTAAAACAGTATAAAATAAGTATATTTCGATTTATCCAAAATTTATAAAGATGAAGCAACTGTAAAAAGAAATAAACTATTTTGAAAACCTGACTTACAGAGTTAAAATTAAAATTAAAATTTAGTTTTATTTTAGGTTGTATAGTAAGAAAGTTTTTAAAGAGATTTTTCAATATTTGAATTCCATCATAAATATTGAAATACTTTCTCAAAGGAATGGTTTTCAAAGTTTAATGTTCATTTTGCTGACAAAGAATTGATAGTAAAAAATAGATATTCTAAAATATGCTGTTCACGTTAATTTCTATCAGGTCAAGAGACTATGGCTAAGAACTCACGGAGCGGTATTCACAGAAATAACACACAGGACTTCTTGAACTATTTCAACTTTATTAAGTATTTTACATTAATTTTAATATATTACACGACCGGTTTCGACAAAGTCATCATCAGGTGTCATCGTCACTTTGACGAAACCGGTCGTGTAATATATTAAAATTAATGCAAAATAATTATCAAAGTGGAAATAGTGCAACAAGTCCTATGTGTTATTACTGTGAAACATGAATTTCCACCAAAAACGTACAGTACAATCAATAACATATCTAAGAGCGGTATTCACCCGCGCCCGCCTCGGTTGCCGGCCCGCAACTTCTGTAGAATGCAGATATGTCATGTAAAAAAGTAAAGCACAAATCACGGCGCATTTTACACCCGCTGTGTGCGCGGTTGTTCGCGAGTCGCGCTGCACCGGCAGGCAACTTGTAGAATCGCGCGGGCCCCGGTCATTTTGCGTTCGGTTTCCGGGCGAGATTCAGAAATTCTATTTTAAATATGTATTCGCCTTTCTACAACCGCGCGTCCTGCGATCTTCGCCCGCCACGTTTACGGGCGATAATTTCAACCGCGACGGCTGCGTAACCACGCAAATGACGGGTCTAGATAGTTTGGAAATAAAACCGCAGTTCCCCGATCGCGGCGGGCACGGGAAAAGACCGCTCCGTGAGTTCTTAGCCTATAAATCAATTTTATCTGTCGAACGTCCTCAGAGTGTGAATTCATTGCGATAGACGTACCAACGGTATGTCGACCCGGTTTACCAATTTTCGAACTTATTACAATTTACAAACGTATACGTTCTTTTGAAAAATTTGCCTCTCGACTAGACAATTCACGTGATTATTTCTTTTTTTTTTTTTTTTTCGAACGGGTCTATGCTATGGGTCGGGTTAAGACCGCTGTAGCTAAGTCGGACTATAACTAGCCTGGTGGCTAGTTTATTTGGTTAGAGTCGATGGGAGGGTTTGACCCTCCCTAACATCACCCGGGTGATGTTCAGACCGGATTTTGGGGACAGCTACGAGTTGTGAGCTATTATTATGACAGACCCCTTCCTCACTCGCTGATGAGTGAGGTTGCTCGCGCGCGGTAGCAGAAACTAGCGGCGTGCGAGTTATCGCGATAGAGGAGCTCTCGTTTTGTATGGTATCGGTACTGAGAGGGCCGTCCCTCTCCCCTTCCGCGTACGGTCGGGATGACTCGCGCGCGTAAGTCCTAATATCGATGAGGTTCGTGGTATTGGTAGAGCTCTCTATAACAATATCGCGGTCGCGGGCACTATTTAGAAGTGAACCTAGTCTACTGGGATGCGAACTCGAACTCGGATTCGAGTCCGGTCCCGTGTTAGGGTCGGTCTGTACGTCTGTACGTGTTGTCGTGTCGGATGTGGGACCTCGGGGTAGGCGCCGGCGTCGACCTCGGTGCGATACTAGTCTCGCGGGTGCGTGTGTTTTGTGTTTATGTAACTGTACACAGTACGTTACGTATTTTGTGATCGGGTCAACGGGATCGGCTAAGATATGCTTAGGCCGTTTGTATGGGTGTCGGAAAGTCTGTGCGTCGTGGTCATAGTCCAGTGCCTTTTTGATAAGGGGGTTTGGGTGATTTTTGCCTTTATCAAAGAATCTCTCTACGAGTTCCTTGATATAGGCTTTAATAGTAATGATTTCGCAGTCCCTATGCAAGTCGATGTTACGCATGTACCAGGGGGCGCCTGTTGCCATGCGTAGAAACCGGTTCTGGACTCTTTGCAAACGGTCCAGTTGAGACTCGCTTATCTGTGCGAAAGAGACGCACGCATAAGTGAGTATCGTTCTGATGCAAACCTTATACAGTGTAAGCTTATGTCTTAGGGACATTTTGCTTCGCGGATTAAGTAGCGGATATAATTTGTAGAGTACAAATTTCGCTTTTCGTAATGTGTTACTAATGTGACTCGAAAACGTCATTGACTTGTTTAGTACTACGCCTAAATATTTGACCTAAGTGACCTGTGGGATTATGTTGCCGTGCAGGCTTATAGGGCTCATTAGTTTACGGGGGCAAGTACGCCTCATTGCACTTATAATATCGAATTGGATGGCGTGACTTTTGTCGGGATTGACTTCTATTCTCCATTTGGAGAACCAGTTATCGAGAGCGGTAACTGACTCCTGGAGGGCTTTTGACGCGGTACAGGCTCGTATGTGGGAATAATAAAGGGCTGTGTCGTCCGCGAACATAGCTAATTGCACCTTAGCGTGTTTGGTGATGTCACTAGTATACAGGTTATATAGGGAGGGCGAGAGGACCGAGTCCTGCGGCACTCCCGCCTCCATATATCTTGGCGACGACAGTGCGCCTTCAACGCGGAAATGAAATTTACGGTTTTTTAAAAAGTTACTAATTAGTAGAACAAGATAATCAGGTATTTCCATTTGATAGAGTTTGTATAACAGTCCGTTATGCCAAATTTTATCAAAAGCTTTTGCAATGTCAAAGAATACGGCGCATGTCGTCTTCCTGTCGTTTTTGCTAGATATTATGTACTCCGTTAAGCGGTGTACTTGAGCGGGACAACTGTGCATTTCGCGGAAGGCAAACTGCTCGTCTGGAAGGAGTTTTTTGTCGGATATGACGTCATTGAGGCGCCTTTTGATAACTCTTTCGTAGACTTTACCGAGGGAGCTAATGAGACTTATTGGACGGTAACTACCAGGCACCTTCCGGAGTTTCCCCGGTTTGTGGATACCTATGACAATAGCTACTTTCCAAATGTCTGGGAATGAACATCCTACTAAGAGGGCGTTAAAGATGTTCACTAGGAGTTGAATCAGCTCGGACGGTAACATTTTAAGTGTTTTGTTTGAAATACCGTCGAGGCCTGAGGCCTTTTTGGCTTTCATACACTTAATAATGTCACTGACCTCCTCCGAGTCCACCATCCTCACCCTATCTACATCAGGTGGCCTCGAGAGTCGGCTGTCGACCTCGCTATTTACTAAGCTAAGGTGCACGGGATCAATCGGGAGAGTACTCGGCCGGCACTGTTGTTCGAAGTTATCAGCTAGGCACTCGGCCTTGTCTATGTCTTCGAATGCAGGAGGACGGTTAGGTCTGTCTAACGGAGGCATATCGCACTCCGTGTCGTTTTTGAGGGCCTTCGCGAGTGGCCAGTATGCCACGTGAGACGGTTTTAAATCACTAAGAAGTCGATCCCAACTCTCGGCTTTGTGTTGTTTGATTTTAAACTTAACTTCCCTCTCGTAGTGACGGAGGGCTTTCCTCCACTCTTCCGACGGGTCATTATTTCTCTTCAACTTGTTTTAATTATGTTCTAGTGACAGCATATTCTGTTTCACTTGCGCGTACGGTGTGTGAATGCGACAGCATCGTGCGTGTGCGAGTGGGACAGCATCGTGTGTGCAAGTGTGACACCATCGTGCGTGTGCGACTGCGACAACTACGTGCGTGTGCGATTGCGACAACTACGTGCGTGTGCGACTTTGACAGCCGTGCGTGTGACTTCGACACATCGTGCGTGTGCAACTGCGGCAAATTTGCGTGTGCGACACCATTGTACGTTTTATTGTCCGACACAATTGTATGAAAATTGTGACTGTAGGTATACTTAATGTTAGGGCTCAAATCAGGTTAGACAATTTTAAGAAAGTGCATACAACTGACCTTCGAAAATTTGAGACTTGATGTGGTTTCTTAAATCCCTTCCTTTCTTCTAAATTGTATCGTATTAATTTATTTACGCCACATGTCTTTAATTATTATAGGAGAACTTAATTTAATAGGAATTTTAAAATAGGAAAACAAAAATTACTTTTAAGAAAACTTAACAAGGTGGTTTCTTGCATGAAAAACTACGCGGGTGTGCACGCGCATTGCGAATGCGGAACGTACGAGCGTATGCGACCGCAGTTTGCAAAATCCCGAGAAGGAGACTCTTCTCGCGCTGGGCCCCTGAAAAGTGCCTTGGGCGGGGAACCAATACCAGGGGCTAGAGCCCCTCTAATTGGGGTGGGATGACGCGCCCAGTACGAGTACTGGGCGCATTTAGTCCGTTTTTTGGGAAGACCCCCCGCGGAAGAACGCAGGGAATACCCGAGGTGGCAAGAGAATAAAATGGTGGCGAGGGCCGTGGGCGGTCAAGACCTGCGGTCGACTCCGGCGAAGCGTGTATGGGTCCACTCCCGCACGCGCCGCTTTTGCCGACCACGGACACAACCGACCAGGGATAGGAGAGGGGGGAAGGGTGTTCCCGAGCCCCAGACATTTAATGTCGGTGGGGAGAGAGGCAGCTGACGTGTTGGGCAATAGGGCTGCCCCACATCATACTCCGGGCGCGCAAGAAATGTGATTGCGCCGGTTTTTATAACCGATGCGGGGTACAGGAGGGGGGCATCGATCCAACGGTGCATTGTACAGGGGGCGCACCGCGCATGGGGCGTCTCGGCAGCGTGGCTCCGGGATGCTCCCTGCGTCTGGTGTCAGCTGGGCGGGTGCCGTTTGGCGAGCGGGCATGCCACGGCAGCGGGTCGGCATATTGACCGGGCAGGTGGCTTCCGCTCGCTCAGAGAAACAGGTGATCCTGGAACTTACAATAAAAAATGAACGTGTTCGAGGAGCGCGGGGGTGGGGGGGGGGGGGGGTGCATAGCACGCGTGCAGATCTCCGGCAATCACAGTCGGTTCCTCTTCTGGATTTCGTATTCCGTAGGAGCTTCTGGATGCCGGAGATATCTGGGCGCGGGTCCGAGCTAGGGCCTGGGGAGCCCCAGATCTGAGTGAGAGCGGCTATGATGGGGGTGTAAGAGGGCCTGCATGACGGTTGAAGAACTTCCTCCCCGGCCAGAATCTTCTGGGCGCAGTTCACGGCCAGGAAAAGGAGAGACTGCAGAAGCTCTGCGCCGACTCTTGGGGCGGCGGAGGAAGCACCGGAGGCTGTGGGTGCGGAGCAGCCGCGTGATTCGCGGGCTCCGAGGCGGATGCTATTTCCACGGCTGTGGTGGCCGCGGAGGTGTCATTTGGCGTGCGCGGAGGATGCGGGGGGGGTCTAGTGGCCTGTTTGAGGTCCAGCTGCGGTGGAGCGAGCGTGGGTGGCACCAGATCCAGCTGGGTGCTGGCAGCGGTAGAGGCGGCATCGCAGGGGTTGGCCGCAGGGGATGCGGCATCTTTTCTCCTGGTGTTCGGCTTCTTTTTCCTCCTGGAGGGCTGCGCGGGGGAGTCGGGAGCCGAGGGAGTGACATACCTGGGAGTATAGTCGTTCGCCTCCGCCATCAGAGATGTTGAAGTTGGCGGAGAAGGTGGGGCCTCCTGCACGGGGGGAGGTGGGTCGGGGTTTGCGCAGGGAGGGGGAGGGGCAAGCATTGTCTGCTCACAGTTTCCTTGCCTCCCTGCGGAACTTTGGGTAATCCCTGCTATTACCTGGGTGGGCCCCACTGCAGTTTGCGCAGGTGGGCGTCTCGGTAGGGAGGCGGGGGCAGCCCCGCACAGAGTGTTCCCCGGCACACTGGACACATACTACCTTGCGGTGACAGTTGTGGCTGGAGTGCCTGAAAAGGAGACATCGGCGGCATTGGGCCGGGCTGCTGCGGCCCCGCCAGGCTCGATGTAGATTCCCGGCATATTCAAAAGTTCATTAACTTTATATATGCCGTCGTCCTAGCAATCAGGGCGAAAAATATGTAGCCGCCGGGTTCGGATCTCGCCGGAACTAGGGACACGTACTCCGCCACGTATCCCCATTCGGCGAGTCCAGCCTTGACGTCCTTGTTATCTGTGGAGGAAGGTAGGCCCCTGATACCTACCTTCACTGCACGTTCTTGCGGCAGTGAGTATGAGAACCAGGAGGCATTGCCGTGCTTCTCCAGGTCCGTCAGGTATCTCTTTACGGTCCTGTATTCATGTTCGCTTCGGGGCGTAAAGCGAATACCAGGACCGTTTTGTTTGGCGTTCGGTGCATGCCCCAGGATGTCACGAAGACGGCGGAAGTGGCGCACCCAGTCGTCGATTCTCTCGGCGACCAGGGGCGGGTAGCGAGAAGTAGAAGACGGTGGAGGCGTTTTATCTGCCAGCGGCGCTGTAGTGGGGGGTCTGTAAATGCCTACATGTGGGCTAATAGCACTCACCTCGGCGTAAGACAGCTGACGGTCGGTGTACCTGGCCGTCGGTAGTGTCGAAAGGTTGATGAGTGGTGGCGGGAAGGTAGTCGCGCGGTAACCACGTGCGGCGCGCTTGAGCGAGTTTCTGTGGCCGCAGTGGGTGCGGCTCGGCGGTTGTCACACGGCTGTGGGGCCGGCGAAGCATCAGGCGAGCGTGGAGTGTTCGCGGTGGGCTGGTGTGGGCCGCGCGGCTGAGCAGCCAGCGCGGCGCAGTGGTCTCGCGGCTGGGTAGCCGGCGAGGGGCGGTCTGTGCCCGCGGAGGTACGGGGTACGTCCCCTTGTTGGATGTTGTAGCGTCCAGGATGAGCGGCAGGCTGGCGAGGGTCGCCAGCGTGCGCAGAACGGCGCGAAACGCGCTTAAGATTGGCCGAACCCTGATCGGCTGTGCGGTACGGGGGCCCAGACTCGCCGCAGGCCGCCGTCGGGAGGCATTGGGGCGGGGGGGTACCAGTACACCCCCGCGAGAATGCCGAAGGCGACTCGGGGCGGGCGGTGTCCATTCCGCACCAGCTAGGTTCAGTGAGCAGGCGGTGGTGCGTCGCGGTCCTGGGTCGAATGTGAGCTGGACCTCGATGAGGCTGGGCTGTACGACGACTCGGAGTCCGCACGAGAATAGGTTAGGTGATCGCGGCTCAGCCGCGGGTCATGGTCCGACATAGTTAAACATAATATAAAAACACACGAGTCATAGAAACAAGTAACAAGTGTACGTATCACAAAACAAAGAGTACTCACACAAACGTAGACGGACGATACACTAAGAGTACGCACACGAAGATGGTACACACACTTAGGGGGGCTGTCTCCTCGTGACCCAACGTTGAGCCGAAACTCAACGCCCAAGAGCAGGGCAACTCCCCAGCAAGGCGCAAATTCACAACTTATTCTAATGAATAAGGTGTGAATTTACGATCGCTATCAGGAGTCTATAGCTGCACTAGAAGCGGGTCGGCACGTAGTGGCACGTAGCTAGGGCTACGACGTAGCGAATACGGAGCAACGGCTCAACCTAGTATATTATTATCTCTGTGGCTCAACCATGTCTGGTCAGTTTCATACATTGGAAAATGAAATACATGCTCAGTACGTAAATATGTCGCTACGAGTAAGCATTGTGAACTATGGAAAAGTAAATCATATTAAAAGCACAATTAAACCGCCATGTAACTCATTTTGTTTTACGTCAGTGATTTATCTAGTTTTATTCTTCAAAATTTTGAATGATTACCTACTGAATAAAATATGAATTTATAACAATATTTAATTCATACAACGCCCTCTTTTTTAAAAATTGAATTGATAAAGTACATCGGCACTACGGGACACTTCAAATTAAATGTCGTCAATTTACGTTAGATGGCTAGTTAAAACGACGACGCAACGCGCAGGCGTGGGCGTTAATTTAACAATTTATCTTAATAGCACAGGGATAATAATATACTACGTTAGTACGTAGATAATAATATACTTAGTTATGTTTTGTTATGTTCGTTCTCTGAAGATAGTGTCATTTATAATTTCCACGTAAAGTGCCATCTAGTAAGTTTTCTTAGTAAATAACATTATACTGACAATCATAGAACTCGTTTTAGTACCAAGCTCGCGCCACGGGCGCCCGCGCCGCGCGACTTGGGCGCGCGAGTGTGGGGTCAAATCGACCTATGGGATTGTCCCTCTGTTGTACGCAGTATATTATTATCTCTGTGGCTCAACGTATTACGCTACGGAGCGACTGAGAACGCGCGCGCACTAACGGAGACAGGACGATCCCAGTTTGCAATCGACTGCGAGGCGCGGGCGGTTTTTTTTTTTTTTTTTCGAACAGGTCTATGCTAAGGGTCGGGTTAAGACCGCTGTAGCTAAGTCGGACTATAACTAGCCTGGTGGCTAGTTTATTTGGTTAGAGTCGATGGGAGGGTTTGACCCTCCCTAACATCACCCGGGTGATGTTCAGACCGGATTTACAATTTCCGGATGAACAATTAATGGGGAATATTATGCCAACTTATTGGACCGCTTAAATGAGGATTTGAAAAAAAACCGACCTCATTTGGCCAAGAAAAAAGTTCTTTTTCACTAAGACAATGCAAGGGTGCACACATGTGCAGTTGCCATGGCAAAAATCCATGAATTGGGCTATGAATTGCTCCCACATCCACCCTATTCTCAAGATTTGGCTCCGAGTGACTACTTCTTGTTCCCAAACCTGAAAAAATGGCTCGGTGGAAAAAGATTTGACTCCAATGATGAAGTCATCTCGCAAACAAAGGCCTATTTTGAGGACCTCGACAAATCATATTTTTTGGAAGGGATAAAAAATTGAAGAAGCGTTGGACAAAGTGTATAGAACTCAAGGGGGACTACGTTGAAAAATAAAATGATTTATTTATCAAAAAATCTGTGTTTTATTCCAAAAGTCACGGACTTATTGACCCGCCCTCGTAGTAACGATTTCGCAGTCCCTATGCAAGTCGATGTTACGCATGTACCAGGGGGCGCCTGTTGCCATGCGTAGAAACCGGTTCTGGACCCTTTGCAAACGGTCCAGTTGAGACTCGCTTATCTGTGCGAAAGAGACGCACGCATAAGTGAGTATCGTTTTGATGCAAACCTTATACAGTGTAAGCTTATGTCTCAGGGACATTTTGCTTCGCGAATTAAGTAGCGGATATAATTTGTAGAGTACAAATTTCGCTTTTCGTAATGTGTTACTAATGTGACTCGAAAACGTCATCGACTTGTTTAGTACTACGCCTAAGTATTTGACCTGAGTGACCTGTGGGATTATGTTGCCGTGCAGGCTTATAGGGCTCATAAGTTTACGGGGGCAAGTACGCCTCATTGCACTTTTAATATCGAATTGGACGGCGTGACTTTTGTCGAGATTGACTTCTATTCTCCATTTGGAGAACCAGTTACCGAGAGCGGTAACTGACTCCTGGAGGGCTTTTGACGCGGTACAGGCTCGTATGTGGGAATAATAAAGGGCTGTGTCGTCCGCGAACATAGCTAATTGCACCTTAGCGTGTTTGGGGATGTCACTAGTGTACAGGTTATATAGGGAGGGCGAGAGGACCGAGCCCTGCGGCACACCCGCCTCCATATATCTTGGCGACGACAGTGCGCCTTCAACGCGGAAATGAAATTTACGGTTTTTTAAAAAGTTACTAATTAGTAGAACAAGATAATCAGGTATTTCCATTTGATAGAGTTTGTATAACAGTCCGTTATGCCAAATTTTATCAAAAGCTTTTGCAATGTCAAAGAATACGGCGCATGTCGTCTTCCTGTCGTTTTTGCTAGATATTATGTACTCCGTTAAGCGGTGTACTTGAGCGGGACAACTGTGCATTTCGCGGAAGGCAAACTGCTCGTCTGGAAGGAGTTTTTTGTCGGATATGACGTCATTGAGGCGCCTTTTGATAACTCTTTCGTAGACTTTACCGAGGGAGCTAATGAGACTTATTGGACGGTAACTACCAGGCACCTTCCGGGGTTTCCCCGGTTTGTGGATACCTATGACAATAGCTACTTTCCAAATGTCTGGGAATGAACATCCTACTAAGAGGGCGTTAAAGATGTTCACTAGGAGTTGACAAAGCTCGGACGGTAACATTTTAAGTGTTTTGTTTGAAATACCGTCGAGGCCTGGGGCCTTTTTGCCTTTCATACACTTAATAATGTCACTGACCTCCTCCGAGTCCACCATCCTTACCCTATCTACATCAGGTGGCCTCGAGAGTCGGCTGTCGACCTCGCTATTTACTAAGCTAAGGTGCACGGGATCGATCGGGAGAGTACTCGGCCGGCACTGTTGTTCGAAGTTATCAGCTAGGCACTCGGCCTTGTCTATGTCTTCGAATGCAGGAGGACGGTTAGGTCTGTCTAACGGAGGCATATTGCACTCCGTGTCGTTTTTGAGGGCCTTCGCGAGTGGCCAGTATGCCACGTGAGACGGTTCTAAATCACTAAGAAGTCGATCCCAACTCTCGGCTTTGTGTTGTATGATTTTAAACTTAACATCCCTCTCGTAGTGACGGAGGGCTTTCCTCCACTCTTTCGACGGGTAGCGATCATATGTGCGCTTAGCCGCATTTCGGAGTCTGATGGACTCCCTTATGTCTCAGGGAGGGGCCAACGGCCCTTGGGGGTCGTTGGCACCTCCCTAGATGATCTCTCTATGGTCGCTACCAGGTGATCGGTCAAGTGGGAGGCGGCCGCTATGGCTGTCTCTTTTCTATCTATAATATCGGGGATTTTATCTAAGTGACTAGATTGGAGGACTTTGATGTTCTCCGCTAGTGATTTATAATCTACTATCTTCCTAATACTGGAATTATTGGGGTTGAGACTACCAAGTGTAATCACAACCGGTCTGTGGTCCGAGTTAAGCTCGTGGAGAGTCTCAATATAGATATTTAGGGACACATTTTTAACTAAAGCTATGTCTATAGTACTAGGATTGCGTATGACGCCGTTGATGTTTTCATTGGTGTCATAGCGAGTGGGGTCCGTGGGAGCTAAAAGTGCAAAATTTAATGTGTCGGTTAAGCTACAAAGGATTGAGCCGTTCTTATTGTTATTTATATTGCCCCACTCAGTGTGTTTACAATTTAAGTCGCCGGCAATGATGACAGCGTTGCCTAAATTGAATAGCGCCATTCCAGCGACCTCGCTGGAATGTAGTTCATTGTTACATGCCAGGTACGCGCTAACTATAACAATGGGTCCGTGACCGGACATGCTAATATGACAAACAGATGTTTCTAAACTTAACAATGGCGGTGGCTCTAGGGGAATACAATGTAATGATTTTTTATAGTAGATAAGAGTACCTCCGAGTCGGGATCGAGTTCTATCGTTTCTGATTATTTTGTAGTTAGCTATTTTTGGACTCCTCATACTAGGTTTTAAAAACGTCTCCTGCACTAGAAGAATATCGACATTTTGGCTGCTTACAAAATCGCGAATTTCGCTTATGTTATTCCTAATGCCATTCGTATTGAACGACACTACGCGTAACGAGTGCTGCTTTGTCCTTCCCGAAGGCTCCATTAGATACCGTTTGTGGAGAGAGCCTTGATCTGACGGATCAAGACCTGATGGTCTGACAAAGCTTGGATGCGGTCTGTGGCCGATCCTTTTAGCTTTGTCGCTAAAATAGAAAGCTCCATCGGGTCAATAGGCCCGACGTTGCTTAGGAACTGCTGGACGAAAGAGAGGTCTGCAGTGAAGCTGGGAGTCGGAGGGGGCGTGGCCTTAGGCGCTTTGGGCGCGGAGGGCATGGCCTTGCTGGGGAGAGCGGGGAAAGCCGCTGGCTTCAACCTACTGTTCTGCGCGGGCTTTAACCATGCAGATTGGGAGGGTAGGGGGGCAGGGACGAATCTCTGTTTGGGGGGGGGCACCTTTCGTCTGTGGTGCAACGCGTTTTTTAACTTTGGGTGCTTTTTTGCACCCTCTGTAATTGGCGGGGTGTCCTTGGGACTTGCAGAGAACACAGCTGGGGGGTTCGGACTCCTCAGCTGGGCTCTTGCGGGGGCAGTCAGAGGTGCCGTGGTCACCGAGGCACTTGACGCAACGCGGCCTAGCTTGGCAATTCCGTGCCGAGTGCCCGTAGAGTTGGCATCGGTGGCACTGGCCAGGGATGCCCCTTTTACGGGGGGGCTCTACACGGATGCCCGTAATGTGGCAGATGACTCGGATATTAAAGATATCCTTGCCCTCTGGCGTAAGGGGGAGGGTTACGAGTACCATATTGTACTCGTGTTTTTGATGGGATGGTACATACGATGTACCTCTAAGGCGGGATAACCTTGGGACTGGATGTCCATGAGTACCTCTTTTGTTGAGAGGCACTTATCGACACCTGTAATGACGACGCGCAGAAGGCGCTCGTCTTCGAGGGCGTATGTATGGTAACCTATGTTTTTGTTACGTAGGAACGCGGTGAGGAGGCGGTGGTCCTCCGAGGTCTTTACCTGCACCTTAATCCCGATGGGGGTTGTGTGTGCAGACGAGTAACGTAGCTTTTGCTCGTTAATCGCTGCAGAGATGAGGTTCCATTTTGCCTTCTCCTGGATGATTACGGGAGGAGGCATTTTAGGGGAACGGACGGCCTGAGGGGCCTGAGAGGCCTGAGGGGCCTGAGAGGCCTGAGGGGCCTGGGAGGCCTGAGGGGCCTGGGGTGCGGGAAGGGCCTGGGGGGTCGGAGGGGCCTGCGAGGTTCGGGGAACCTGAGAGGCCAGAGGGGCCTGGGAAGCCAGAGGGGCCTTGGAGGCCAGAGGGGCCGATGAGGTAGTAGGGGCCGCGGAGCCATGAGCCTGCACGGTTTTCCTATTCTTAATGACCGACTTGGTCGGGGAACTTAAGACTGGAGAGGAGGTGCCCTCTGGACGCTTCCTCTTCTTCGTCTTTTTATGTTGGACCGTAGTGAACTCCCCTTCGCTACGGTCGTCTTCTTGCTCTGAGCAAGACATCTCTGAATCAGATGATGGGGATTCATTGTCGGCCGGAATTAAAGGGACGTCGCTATCGGGTGACGCCGGTGAGTCAGCTTCGTGCATGCGCACGAAGCGTTCCCACTTGGACGCTACGTCGGGGATTCTAATTTTAAAAACTCCAGGAACTTTCTGATCATGGCGTCAGACATGATTAGAAAGTTTATCCCGGGAGTGGGGTTCTGCTCTCTTAAATTATTATTGGGGATACAGGGGATACCTTCCCTCCCGGCGACCGGGAGGGAAGGTATGTAGGGAGGAAAAACTCCTCGTGTAGTGTGCCTAAACGTGTCACGGTACTTACAATTGTTCCTGGGGCGGCTGGGACTCACTCACTAACGTTACACTAAACACTAGGGCGCTAGTGTTCGCGAACGAGACGCGGCGGAGCGCGAGCAGAAGGCTCGCGCTAAAAACGAGACGAAACGGACGATGCGACCGGTCGCACGCTCGTCCTAACGCGGCGATAAACACGCGGCGGGGGTGCGAGCAGAAGGCTCGCACAAAAGAGCGAGACGGACGATGCGAGCGGTCGCACGAATCGTCCGGTAGGCGGCGGTCGCGGCGCGGCGCGAGACACGGTACGGCACGGGTCGGGCGGCAAAGGCGGTTGGGTGGCGCCTTGTACTCTTCTTTCTTGAGTCTTGACTCTTGAGTCTTCTTTCTTCGGTCTTCCTTCTTCAGGTGGTACACTTTCACGAACGGTAGCACACGCGAGAGCGCAATAATGCGAGAACGACAGCAACGATCGGAACGAGCGGAGCTGTTCATCGGACGGTGTCCGAGAGCAGAATCCGACGTGTCGCGGGCGGTCGGGCCGGTCCTTTATTAATGAATTGAGGGTATAAGAGAATATTTGTCCAGCTCAACGAGCGTGTCGATCGCAAAATATACTTATTATAAGAGCGTTTTCACATTACCGATATCCGATAACAGACCGGAAACGCTCTTATTTAGGTATATTTTTGACATAAGTACGTTTTTTAAATAGGTGCGTTCAGTTTACCTGTTTAATTATTTATTTATTACAGTTCATAGTTAAGACAGAACAACGTGTGTTAGGACAATTAGTTTAAAATAAAGTTCAGAATTTGTTTAGTAGGATGCAAAACAATAAATAATTCTGAGGCACATTCGACTGAAAACTCCTTTAAGTTATTTAGAAATTATTTTGAATTTTAGTTGAATGATATTCATAAAAATATAAAGTCTAGAGGAATATCGATGTAACATTTAAGTTAGAACTTAGGCAAGGGAAGCTCTAAAAGTCGTTAATGTGTCCCTGTAACTTTCTGAGCTTCACGAAGTAAAAATTAAAGTTTTAATGGACCTCTCCCACGAAAAATGTCTGGGGCAATTATTAAAACATTGCTGTGTCTCGTTTGTTATGAAATAGTAAATGGCATGAATAAATAAAACCCTACAGGACATATTATTATGTAATACTAGTTGTTGCCCGCGGCTCCTCCCGCGTAAATAGTATCGCACGAGAATACTGTACTTTTTCGGGACAAAAAGTAGCCTATGTTTTAATCCAGAATCCGTTTTAATTATTATAATTCTGTTAAGTAGTTTTTGCGTGAAAGTGTAACAAACATCTATCCATCCATCCTCACAAACTTTCACATTTATAATAGTAGTAGGATAGCTGTAGGACGTAGGATTCCTCCTAACATAAAAAATATCACTTAAAACCTTACTGATATAGTTTTGACGAAATTGGATAAAGTTCCTAGTATATTTTTTGGTTTAAACCAGGCATGACCAACCATTAAAAGATTGAGTGACATTTTTTATTTTAGCAAGACCCTAATGGGCTGCACATCTATAAATATCCACAAAACCCCAAAAATCAATGTTTTCAAACATTACCAAATATTGTCATGAACACTCGGCCGCCAGGCGAATACCGAGAGCACCGTTATAGAGGGTCGGTTAACGTTTGTCCTCGAATATCGAGATTTTTCAATAGATCGTGTTTGTAAACATTCCCGATTAGATGAGTCGAGATTTAAATAAGCTCAGGGCTCGGTGGCCGCATGGCAGAGGCCCGCGGGCCGCATGCAGGTTGTCATTCCGGATTAACATATAGGCTACTTTTTGACGAAGCAAAATGTACGGTACAATGTTGCGAGCATAACCTGAACCTGAAAATTATCACAATCCGTAAGTAAGTGGATGCACGCCGAAAGCGACCGGTGCTGGTAAAATATGGGACAGACCTGCCCGCCTATGTCCTGCAGTGGACTTCTTATGTGTGATTTGTAAATATAATATTTTAGCCACAGTAAATATATTTATAGGCTGTGTGTATGAAAGCACATTATAAGTATTATTGCAAAGCAAAGTAGTTATCAATGTGTCAAAGTTCAAATCTGCGCAAATTTACGGTCTTAATTATTATTCTATACATAGATGGTCAATTATAAACGTAGTTTGTTACATCCTCTTTGCTTAATTAGAAAATAAAGTATTTCTAATCCAACAGTTTCTTACAGTTAATTAAGTAGAGACTTTAAACGAACTTTAATAGTGCTTACTTATTGAGGACTTTGTAAATAGTGTATGTATGTGTGGTAAGAAAGGGTCATTAAATTTAAATGTTGTGCAAGGCATTTTTATATCCTTCCCAGAGAAGATGACAAGGACAGCATGTGACTTGAGCGTCACCTACTGTAACTATTGTTTCAGTATTCGGCTGTTTAAGTTTTAGTCTGGGACTATATTATGATCCGGAATTTGGAAGGCTAGAGCAAATCAGAGTGCTGAAAAGAGAATTCTGGACTAATACAATACAGCTGAAAATCGAACACACATGACGTGTTGAAATGTCAATTTCATTTAATATTATTAGGTCATTACATGAAATTGGCGATTTGTAAAGGAGGAACATAAAGAGGAACATAATATATTTATTTAATCAAAGTATATCAATGGTATCTATGCACTTTTGCCATCTCATAGGTAGTTCATTAATTCCTTTACTAAAAAAACCGTTCGAACATGAATCAATAAAATATTTGAAGGCGCTTTGGACTGCCCCATTGGAGTTGAATTTTTTCCCTTGCAAGAAGTTATCCAAATTTCGATAACAATGGTAATCTGTTGGAGCAAGGTCCGGCCCGATGGATGTCTTAGACATTCCAATTGAAGCTCCTCTAATTTGGTAGCCGTCTGTTGTGAAGTGTGTGGTCTAGAGAGAATGACCAGCCTCGGTTGTTTAGCAGCTAGCTTTTCATCATGATTTGCAGTTACTGGCAATAGACATCTGCCGTAATCGTCTGGCCAGATTTAAGAAATCTGTAGTGAACGATACCGACACTAGTCCAGCAAACGCTCACAAGTAACTTTTTTCGAGTCAATTTTCGCTTGGGGCAGGCATTAGCTGGTTCGCCAGGGTTCAGCCATTGCGATGAGCGTTTCCGTACAGGATCCACTTTTTATCACACGTAATGATTCCACTTAAAATCCCTTCATTATTGTGCCAGTTGAGTAATGTAACGCAGCAGTCGACGCGCGTTTGTCGGTTTGCTGCACTCAATTCATGAGGTACCTTTCAAGCTTTTTCACCGTCCCAATTTGCTTCAAGTGGATTAAAACAGTCTTATCACTAACACCACAGTCTGCAGCTTACTCGGACGTAGTCAGCGATGTATCCGCTTCCACAATATCCCATCCCGTCCACGGGGCTTGTTCTGCAGGTCGAAATTTCCAGAACGAAAACTTTGGAACTATAAACGCACTGTGTTTTCTTTTGCGACACCGCCGCCATACACATCACTAATCCTTCTAGCCGTGTTCCTGCGTCTCATCGGGCCGGGCTGGCTAACCGGTTTCTCCCCCGCGCGCGACTTACTCGTAACTCGTACTCGAAAATAATACGATATTTCATGTTTTCCATTTTGTAAACAGAGACGCAAAGAAAAAACCAAAAGAGGAAAAAACAAATGAATTACATTTTTCAAAACACAAATGCATCAGTAAATAGAGGTATGAATTTGAAATTGGAATTCCTAACCAAAGAAGATATTATATTTGAGATCATAGTGGCCAGTACGACAAAACACCAATTTTATATACCTATTGTAAGGACCTAATGTAATGACTGCTGAATTTCAGTGCTTAGAATTTTCCCGGTACCGCCGGATTCCGGATCATGCAGTTCCAGCCTTTAACAGAGTATTTTCAACATCACTATCTTGCACACTAAGAGATATAGAACATTCCAAAAGTTCCTTAGTTGGCTATTGTTGTAACTTAGTGGCCAAATTTCCATCAACCCGTTTGTCAACTGGACTTTATCTCTGGGAAGGACATAAAAATGCCTTGCACAATATTTAAATTTAATGACCCATTCTTAACCTACATACATAGGTACTTACACTATTTACAAAGTCCTTAATAATTAAGCACCATTAGAGATTGTTTAAGGTCTCTTCTTAATTAACTGTAAGCCCAGTTTATCTCTAGCTGCGACTTCGTAACAAATAAAAAACTGTAATGACTTGGATTAGAAATACTTTATTTTGTAATTAAGCAAAGAGAATGTAACAAACTACGTTTAAAATTAACCGTCTATGGATAGAACAAGATTTAAGAGTGTAAATTAGCGCAGATTTTAACTTTGACACATTGGCAACTACTTTGCTTTGCAATAATACTTATAATGTGATGTATGCTTTGATACACACAGCCTATAAACATATTTACTGTGGCTAAAATATTATATTTACAAATCACACATAAGAAGTCCACTGCATGACACAGGCGGGCAGGTCTGTCCCATATTTTACCACCGCGAGTCGCGACCGGTCGCATTCGGCGTGCATCCACTTACTCCCTCTGTCATAATTTTCAGGTCGTCTGTCTATAAATTTATCATTTAACTAGATGCCCCCAACATTGAACCGTACATTTTGTTCCGACAAAAAGTAGCCTATGTGTTAATCCTCCTAAGCTTTTAACAGTAGGTATTCGACGGTATTTGTACTATACTGGTCCTAGGTACCCACGTTCTAAAGAAAGAGAGAAACGAAGAAAGTTTCGACATGTTATATTATTATTAATTTATTATGTTAATGCTCGATAATAAATGTACCTGCCTTTTGCATATAAAATATCAGTTTCTTAACCCCGACAAAAACATAAACACAAAAGAGGGGTATGTGTGTCTGTCCGCGCCATTGTAGCTCCCAAACTGATAAACCGATTTTGATCTAGTTTTTTTAGTTTGAAAGCTGACATGATCGAAAATGTTCTAAGCTTTATTACATCATCGTCAGCTAGCTCACTGCTTGATAATTTACAACTTACATAAATTAATTTTGTTTATTGACAATGTCTATAAGTATACTTTATGACGTTGAAATTTATACATACAATCGATCACTCCAGTTCTGTTCAGTTTCAACTGCTATTTACAGGAATCCTCGTATACGAGTAACAAAGCTGTAAATTCATTTTGTATCGGGACATGAGGTTTCTGAGCCCTTTTTTCGAATTCGACTCGTAAATAACGAAGTTTACATTGCCGTAAACATTGTTTTCTAGACCTTTCCGACACATTGGGAAAATTTATTCGTCTTCCAAACTCGAAGTTACCGCAGCTAGAAGATTTTATTATAAGTGCGATCAAATTCAAATAACTGAAACATAAGAAAAAGATTCTTGGCGGAGTTCGACGGGTTTCGTGTAATGCAAAACGAATAGGAGATAATGCTAGTTCTGCCTGATATCAACTTATTGGGTTTGGATTTCAAAGTTTGTTTGAATATTGTGATTGATATAAGTATAAATTATAGTTTTAGCGTAATAAAATACAGTGGTTTTACCAACACCTTTGATTTGTTTATTTAAATGGTTGGTGAGTCATTAAATAAAACCTTCATTTCAATAGTTGGGTACTGATTTGTTTTAGTTATTTTATTTTATTACCTATAAATTAAGTTTCTTTTAAAATCAAAAAAAAATAATTGGTTATAACAACTTGATAAAAGTAAAAAATAAATAAATATGTGTAGTTTTGTAATTAGATATGCGTATCAAAGTCACAAAAAATTGGATTTTTTTTTACAATATTATCTAGTGTTAAAAATCTCCTTAATTAGTTTACTTACATCAAATACAAAAAGATTTACTGTGGTAAGTATGAACATAAACGTGCAAACTTCTGGAGATATCAGGAATTTTGTCCATATGGCTATTACATTTCTTAGCCACTTACAGTCGTGTGACGTCACCTGCTTAAACGAATTTTGTATCCAGGGGCTTTTTCACAAGCCTCGCAAAAGTATCTCAAACAATCCGCAGTTACTTTGAAAATATTGATTTTCAGTGTACTATTATTCCATTTGTAGTCTTAATTTTCAGAGCACACATTTATGTAATTAAAAAAAATACAATAAAATACCGTATTGTGGCACACAAATACCCGACACCTATTCCTACAATTTGTGTGCTTAACTTTTTATAATTCACTGTTCCCTTTTATGAAACCTATAATTATCTTTATCGGGATTACGTAAACAATAATATTTGATAGCCTCTATCATTTTTGGCCTTCTATAAAGGGAATATGTATAAAAATAAAGAGAGCAGTAAATTTTTATGTTTTTATCTCGTCTGAAAAAATTACTTCCCTCAGCATGGCGTTCAATAAAGAAATTCTTTATGCCAGGAGTCGAATAGTTCGATCATAAATATTTAATTGCTTTTCATTTTAACGGCAGGAATCAGAAGCACTCAAAGAGAATGATAATTGTATTCTGTGTGTTACGACTATAAATTTTACTTTAATTGTTGTGAATAAAATACGTACATGGCGAATTCGGCTTGTCCAAAACTTAATTTAAATAAGTAGCAGCAAAAATCTTTACCTGCCATAGAATCATTCATAGCGTATTATTGTTACGTAGTGTTTAATAATATTATCTATGGACGCCCGACCACGTGGTAAGTATACGAGGAACATGGATGTTACGTTGTTACACAATTTTCAGTATATTTAATAGATACTTATAAATAATCCGTATGATTAAGATTTTTATTTTATACACATATTATATAATACACATCCATTACCCAGGAACACAAAAAAGTTTTTGTTCCTCCGTCGGGATTCGAGACCGCGATCCCTGGCTTGACCACCAACGCGCTCAACTACTGAGCCACAGAGGTCGTCGTGTAAATTCACAGTACATAATAAGTATCAGCTACTACTCGGTACTATAAATTTACGTGAACGGTAAAAAATGTTTGACGGTATGTTTTTACTTGCACCAAGTGTCTACACCTATTTGGCACATAGTACGAGGAGTGAACACTTTTAAATAAAAATATTTGAAGTCAAATCAAAACGTTCTTTATTCATAACTCAATTAGGTATATTATCTCAAATAACAAGTGTTATTTGAGATAATATAGGTATAATGTTTTTGATTTATGTAATATAAATTAAATAATTCTTTAAATCCAATATAAATTTATCAACTTAATGCTGTCTTTGAGAAAAATATATCCGATCATACTTTCTATCGCTACGATATTAAACCCCTTTTAGGAAAGCGCTCTTTGGCAGGATCTTCGCCGAAGCTCGGATGTTGTGCACCACTGTGACATATGCCAGATTTACAATCTCGCAAATCTCCTTTTCCCGAAGTTCTCTGGCTTGAGAAGCGAATTTTCGACGCATATCAGTAATATCTTTGTCTGAAAAAATTACATACTTTTATTAAAAAATCATTTGTTAGTGTAAAACTTTACGCGTGTTTTTATCGAATCACTTCAGAATAATTTGATTGTAGAAATGAAGCACTGTTCATTTGAAATCATAATGATTATAGGTAGTTAATAACCAATTTCAATTGTTGTCATAACTCATGCAGGCTTTGTTTTTTAATATTTAATATATTATATTATGCTTCCTAAGTTCTACGCCAAATTATTGCTCAATGATCTTTGAGTTCTCTGACGCATCGAGCATACAAAACAAATCTCGGGTCTGGCAGGTTCACCCGGCACAGCAGATGAATTGAAATCCACAACGCATATCAGAATGAACTGTTGTTTAATACAACAAAAATGCTTACCATCGCTCAATTCTTTTTCCAATTCAATGCCTACAGTGACCGTGGGTTCGCCCACGGCCTGGCACGTGATCGTTTCAGGCCCGACCTCGAAATGCTCAACCCCTTTATCGTCTACTTTGAAGTCATAGCCGTACTTCGCGGTGCCCAAGACAGCTGTGAAAACACAAATGTTTTTATTCGATTAAGCCACTCGGAAAAATATAATTACATCTTCACTGGAAATATTGGATATGGTTTAAAATAACGGGTTCCCTATTTAGTTTATTTAAACTTTCTTCGTAACATGTTGCCAGGCTTCAAGATTGAGAGTTGGATGGGGAGGAAATTTAGAGATCTACGACATATCGTTTTTTTTAAAGCCAATTAGTTCTTGTTCCTGAACCTCAGTACCTCGTATTTAACTCACACTTTAATTTTTGTTCTATTGAATTTAAACGAATAGACTTGATGTCATAAACAATGATTTTTGGAATTTGGACCAATCAAAACGGATTTAAGGTTAGTTTGACGTTTATGAGAATACCATTTTGCAGTTTTATCATAATACCGGGACTGGATCGTAGCTGTATTATTTCAGGATATAATTAGCAGAATCGACCTTCTGATGGTAACGGCAGTTTTGTAAGATTTTTTTATTATTGATAATGATAACACAAGAAAACACTAAATACCGTAGCTCACCAGGCCAGTAATGCGCTTGTAGTATTAGGAGTGCCCATGAAAAACCACAAGCTCAGAGTAAATAATATATAGTTATGTACAGATAAACAGTCATCATAAAAGCTTCGAAATCGATTCACATTTTGTTGTTGATTCACATTCACAGAAGATTAGGGCAAAATATTAAACTGAGTCTAGTGTCAGTTTAAGGTTATTGAGAAAGATAATTGGCACACACCGCAACGCGCGTATCGAACTTGCTCCATCACATGTGTGGCTCAAGGGGTCTATTCACTAGGCCATGGACTTTCTTATAATAAAGCAAGACACCTACTCGACAGTGTAATAATGAGATATTTTTTTTATTATTTTATTTTTCATGCACGCAGTATATATAAATACATAACCATAATATTTTAGCTTAATATTCTAATATTATTTGTATTAAATATTCAAGTATTATAATCTTTTAATTTCATGACAGTCAACACCAATCAGTAGCATGTGTGCTACTGATTGCTACTACTCAATGTTAAAATATTGTGATGTGTCACAATCTCACATGACATAAAAACTCAAACACGAAATTAGAACATTTTACGACCTTTCGAGGGTACACTGGCTTTACCGGATTTTCCCACTGTTGCCATCTTGCCCCGTACGCGGTAGGAGGCTAGTGGATACGCATACATTCACTGTATGCAATCAATCGCGAATTTAGTATGTAGCTGTTTGTCTGTTCCTCTTTAATTCTGGGCTACAAGCGCGTTGCTGTCCTGATTCAAAAAGGAGAATATAAGTATGTTCCTTTTTGAGTTTGAGGGCCTACAATAATACGACCTAGATTTATTTCCAAATACC
This sequence comes from Phengaris arion, assembly GCA_963565745.1. Lineage (NCBI taxonomy): Eukaryota > Metazoa > Arthropoda > Insecta > Lepidoptera > Lycaenidae > Phengaris > Phengaris arion. The sequence goes on along the minus strand of OY751445.1, from coordinate 11,973,269 downwards.
TATGCTTGGTATTGTATGTACACAGTTAATGATTGGTACAAGTTGCTAGATAGAAACTAACTTTCTAACGGCTAACCACATTCCCCAAACAGCATCCGAAATGTAGTCGGTCCTTTTGCTCCCGCTTGCCACTAGATAAGATCTAAATAAGATTAAACTTTCAGTATTTATAGTACCTTATTGCGCCTCGCAAGAATAACAGGGACTACGTCCAAGTGTTTAATATACCTACTTAACTTTTTGGTATCTTTCGTAAGTAAGTTTTTGGTAAGTTTCTACAAAATCATATGTTCTTGATTGTACCGTAGGTTCTTGGTAGAAATTCATATTTCACAGTAATAATTTATTTATTTATTTATTCGAGGAACCAACAGCTTATAAATAAAAATACATAGAAAACAGACAGTTGAGAGTTAAGCCAATAATATGTTTCCACTAATAGCTATAAAATATAAAATTATACAAACTTAACAGCAATCACAAGCTACCAACAATGATAATAAATGAACCTAGATCTAAGTACAAGGATATTTCAGCTTAGAAATTTTGACAATATACTTAAAAATAATACAAGTACCATACTCACATCATACATCAATATCAAAAAAAATTATTTTATTAAATTCCGATCTTGCTTTTGCAACTTTAGTAACAAAAGGATCCAAGTCTAGTTCTTTACATAGTGCATTAAAGGTAATACTTGCTCGCACCAAAAAGGAATTTCTTCTATAGTTAGTGTTGTAAACTGGGACTAACAGTGAAGGGTTATATCTACGGGATCTGGAAGGAGTATTAAAATTTAACTTATAGAGAAGATTAGGACAGTCAATTTCGTTATTTATGATTTGTAGGATATATGTGCAATCAGCAATACGTCGACGGTTAGTTAAGGTCTGAATGTAAAATCTCCTACAAAGTGTAGTATAGTTATCAGAGCTATAATTAGTTTTGAGTCAGTACTAAGGCGGGTCAATAAGTCCGTGACTTTTTGAATTTCTAACCTCCTTACTGAAAAAGCAACACTACTCCTGTCAACAGGCATCTGTCAGTTGACTCCTATCAAAATTTGAACTTGCTGCGTCAGTTAGTTTGTTTTTTACAGCTATCTTTATCAGACTATCCAGTAACTTAAGGAAACAATGATGATGACGAAATGTGCTTATTAAGCATTATTTTTTGCGAAAAAAAACCATTACCGAGACCAAGGCTAAGCTTGATAAATACTATGGGGACTCTGCACCATCGATTTCAATGGTAAAAAGTGGTTTACTGAATTTCGTTGTGGCCGTACAAGCACTGAAGATGCCGAACGTCCTGGACGCCCAGTTGAGGTCTCTACACCCGAAACAATCGAAAAAATTCACGATATGGGGTTGGCCGACCGAAGATTGAAAGTACAAGAGATTGTGGAAGCCATAGGCATCTCGCATGGCTCAGTGGTTTCAATTTTGAATGATCACTTGGGCATGAGAAAGCTTTCTGCAAGTCGACCACAAACGCAATCGTGTAATAACTTCACAGGAAGGTTTGGCGTTGTTTAATCACAATATGGAGGAGTTTTTGCGCCGTTTTATAACCGTGGACGAAACATGGATCCATCACAACACACCAGAGACCAAATAACAGTCAAAACAGTGGGTTTCTAAGGGTGAATCGGCGCCAAAGAAGGCCAAGGTGGGTTTGTCAGCCAATAAAGTTATGGCGACTGTTTTTTGGGATGCACGTGGGATAATCCACATTGACTATCTTCAAAAGGGAAGAACAATTAATGGGGAATATTATGCCAACTTATTGGACCGCTTCAATGAGGATTTGAAAAAAAACCGACCTCATTTGGCCAAGAAAAAAGTTATTTTTCACCAAGACAATGCAAGGGTGCACACATGTGCAGTTGCCATGGCAAAAATCCATGAATTGGGCTATAAATTGCTCCCACATCCACCCTATTCTCCAGATTTGGCTCCGAGTGACTACTTCTTGTTCCCAAACCTGAAAAAATGGCTCGGTGGAAAAAGATTTGACTCCGATGATGAAGTCATCGCGCAAACAAAGGCCTATTTTGAGGACCTCGACAAATCATATTTTTTGGAAGGGATAAAAAAATTGGAGAAGCGTTGAACAAAGTGTATAGAGCTCAAGGGGGACTACGTTGAAAAATAAAATGATTTATTTATCAAAAAATATGTGTTTTATTCCAAAAGTCACGGACTTATTGACCCGCCCTCGTAACATAGAAATCTAATAAATCATTTTTGAATATTTTCGACTCGACCGATATATAGGTTATAGCATGAATTCCATATTTGAGAGCAAAATTCAAGATGGCTTCTGACAAAGCTACAGTAAAGTACTTTGAAAGTTTTAGCTAGCCTGAAAGAAGAACTTACTCTCATTATGAAACCAAGAGCCTTTGAGGCCTTCACAATGATTTTATCAATGTGTGCATCAAATAGCAGTTTTTCATCATGATATACACCGAGATCCTTTACAATAGAACTTCTAGGTATTTCATGTCCCTTGAGATGGTATGAGGTGAGGATTCTGTTTGTTTTCCTGGAAAAAGTAGTTATGGAGCATTTAGACGGATTCACGTCGAGGTTATTGAAGAGGCAGTAGTCAACCAGTCGGGCTAAATCGGATTTGAGATTCTCCACGTCTTTTGCTGATGATATAGGTAGGAAAATTTTCATATCGTCAGTGAAATATAGGGAACGAGAATAGCGGAAACATGAGTCGATATCGTTGACAAAAATGATGAAGAGGAGAGGCCCCAACAGCGATCCTTGCGGGACACTACTAGGTATGGGTACCCAACCAGATATGTAGTTATTAACTACAACTGCCTGTGACCTGTTGTCCAGGTATGAGCAAAACCATCTATACAGGTCGCCATGAATTCCGATGTTAAAAAGTTTAGTTTTAAGTTGGTTGTGATCAATACGGTCAAAACACTTACTGTAGTATGTGTATATGTCATCGATTTGAGTGCCGCTGTCCATTTTACTTGTTAAATAGTCATTAAATAAGATAAGGTTTGAGACAGTGGATCGGCCTTTTAGGAACCCATGCTGTGAATCGCCGAAAGAAGATTTTAAGGTAGCGTATACTTGATTATGTACTATGCGTTCAAATAATTTGGCAATAGCACATAATTTGGAAATCGGCCTGTAGTTATAATTTTTGATTTGTCACCTTTTTTATGTATAGGTGTAATAAAGGCCGATTTTAGGAAACAAATTTTAGGGACTGTACAAGAGGAAAGTGACAGTTGGTAAAGCTAAAGTTTCATAACAGCCAGTTAGAAATTTAGGGGAGAGATAGTCAGGCCCCGCTAGTTTATTTGGGTCTAGACTATTTAGATGAAATTTGACTAGTTCAGATGTGACTTCAATGGAGCTCGAAAATGTGGTTGGCTCACAGGGTTTTTTAGATATCAGTTGAGTATGGTAGCAATTAGTGACATCGTCCTCATTTGTAACATTTTCAGATCTAAGAATAGATGAGTGGAATTTTTTATGAAATTTGTGTTTTTCCCGTATCAGGCGTTTAAGATTAGAAGTGTACCAAATTGGATATGTACTGGGAGTAATAAGTTTTGATGGTACTAGTTTGTTATGTGTGTCATTTAATGTTTGATAAAAGAATTGAACAGCGCCATCTAACGACCGCTTGTGCAATTCATGGTGCCAGTCAGTTAGTAATAATTCTTTATTAATTTTATTGAAATCGCAGCGATCGTAGCTATGACGTTTGTATGGCCCAGGCATAATACACAGAATTTCTTGGACTGTTTCTACTTTAAAAGGTATTTTACATTAATTTTGATATATTACACGAACGGATTCGACAAAGTTTCAACGAAAACAGCTGACGATGACTTTGTCGAAACTGGTCGTGTAATTTATTAAAACTAATGTATAATGGCACAACCGCTGTTTGCTTTGACGGTATTGACTCCGAACGCTTCAAAATACAAACCGGCGTTAGACAGGGCTGTATATTGTCTCCCCTGCTGTTTAATATATACACAGAGCACATCATGCGGATAGTTCTCGAAGAATGAAACAAGGGAATGTCTGTGGGAGGTCGAAAAATATCAAACCTACGATACGCAGACGATACTACCCTCCTAGCGTCAACCAGAGACGACATCGTGACTCTCCTTCAACTGCTAGAAACCACAGCGTTGGATTTTGGACTTACAATCAATCGCGACAAGACCAAAATGATGATTGCCGATCGTGCGGACACCAACCAACAACACGTCCAGACCATAGGAGGATGCGAAGTAGTTTAGAGCTACGTATATCTGGGCTCCACTATCACCAACACTGGAGGCTGCGAGAATGAAATACGAAGGCGTTACGCTGTGACTAGATCCTCAGTGGAAAAACTCACAAAGATTTGGAAAGACCGTAGAATAACCAAAAACACAAAGATTCGACTGATGCGGTGTCTGGTCTTTCCTATCTTTTTATATGGAGCTGGGACGTGGACGCTGAGGACGCAAGAACGTCGCAAGATTGGAAATTGCTCTGGAAATGTGGTGTTGGAGACGCATGCTCCGAATCCCATGGACCGCGCACCGAACCAACGTCTCCATCCTGAAAGAACTTAACATGCAAGAAAGATTATCATCCTCCGTACAATCGCGTATCCTTAAGTTCTTTGGTCATATTACGCGTAACGAGGATTCAATGGAACGATTGGTGGTGCACGGGAAAGTGGAGGGAAAAAGATCACGTGGGCGCTCTCCAACACGATGGACAGACCTAATTAAATCTGTAACGCACTCCTCCATAAACGACTGCTCTCACTCCGCCAAGCATAGAGCTCTATGGCGGGGCATTGCAAAAACGGCGACGCGTACGACGGAGATGTGACAACGACCACTCTGCTAAGAGTGAACGACTAAGAAGAAGAAGAATGTATAATACCTCTTAAAGTGGAAAAAGCGCATGAAGTTGTGTGTATTATTACTGCCTATATTTTTATTTGTTTATTTTCAACAATTTTGCACCTCGTGCACGGGATAACTTAATGCCTTGAGGCGTTCATTTGGCTTGTTTCGTTTTCACTACTTAACTTCCTGACAAGTAATGAAAAGGGACTATAATTCGGATTTTTTACGGCCATATAAGTAATACTCTATTCAGCTTTATTCCTCTATATTTTTCTCCTCTATTCTATTTATAGTGAGGATTTTGACATAACAACGTCACTTCCATACAAAATGAACAACTTTACCTCATAGGTATGGTTGAAGAGAAAAATAGTTTCGATATTATGTAGTAACAAAAGTTAGAAATTATTTCAAAGTGTGAAAAGGCCCTTAGCATAAAATGATAGTGAAAACGGAACAAGCCGTTCTTTCATGCAAATGCGAATTCGATGCTTTTTATAATTATGAATACCTAACAACCAGCTTGCAAGTTTAGAAATATACATAATATTATTATTTTTATTGTAAGAAGACATTTTATTTTCAGAACGGTTTATGTCTTTTGTCTTCAATACCATGAAATCTTTATTCGTATTAAGCATGATAAATAATTTTATACTTTAAACGAGACTATCTTGTATATATAATCGTAATCTCGGCAACGGCTACAAATATTTACATGAAATTTAGTTTGCAGGTAGCTTAGGCGGAGAAAAATCGGTCTAGCTAGGTTTTATCCTTTTTTACATATACATGTTACATATGTTTTTTTTTTCGTTCTGCAACAATAGATCAATAATTTCAGCTCTATAATGTCAGTCCGATTGGCAGTTTGGTTAAGTTTTGTGTATTTCGGAAATTCGGAATGTGGTGGGTTCGAACCCCGGTAAAATATTTTTGTGATTTTTTTTTTTCAATAAAGCTCGGTTATCCAGGTATTAATATTATTATGAATAATGAAATTCATCTGCCAATGTTTTAAAATATTTTAGTTTTTACAATAGCAAATGCACTAATAAGACGTCTCAAACTTTTGTAATGTGTAGTGTAATAAATATAAACACACCGTAAAACCAGTGCAAGTTGGAAATAATGACGTATTCAAACAGCGCCAGTTGACTGTAAGGTTTCTGTAATGTATGACGTACTACTGCAAAAACTTTCCAAGTTTCAAACTTTCGTGGAACTTGAATGATATTTGCTTTGCTAAAATATCTTGACGCTTTTTAGTGGAAAATCGGAGTTTAATAGATATTTTTCACCCCCGACTCAAAAAGAGTGTTAAGAAAATACATTTTATATTTTACTAGCTGACACAACAGATGTTGTTCTGTCATATCTGTGAACTGGAATAAATAAATACCTACCTATATACACGGACTACAGTTTCTACACCAATCCCACCCCTACACCTACAACCTGCATATACTACCTACGTCTACAACTACCTACACCAACCTACACCTACACCTACTTGAGAACCTACTCCGGATTTACCGTCGGTTAAAAGGAGATAATAATCTTCAACGACCGCAGAGGGTAAAAGATTATTACAATATCGCCATTAAATAATAGCGATTGGCGTTAGAAAGGCGAAAATGTAGGGTTTTATAATTTAAAAAAATATGTAAAAAAATAATAATTGGGATGCACCTGTGAGTGCATACCTTACCACCTTACCTATACCAATAATTATTGGTAAGGGTATGAACTACACTAATGGGTATGAACTACACTAATGGGTATGAACTACACTAATGGGTATGAACTACACTAATGGGTATGAACTACACTAATGGGTATGAACTACACTAATGGGTATGAACTACACTAATGGGTATGAACTACACTAATGGGTATGAACTACACTAATGGGTATGAACTACACTAATGGGTATGAACTACACTAATGGGTAAGAACTACACTAATGGGTATGAACTACACTAATGGGTAAGAACTACACTAATGGGTATGAACTACACTAAATGGGTATGAAAACGTGCTTACATACTAATTTAATTCTAATATAATAAAATATTAATTTTAGTGCCTACCATAATTTTTATGAAATTTCGCAGGCATGTATTACCTGCAATATTTCATAAAAATCGGTCACGGAGGAGTGTGACACAAGATTTTTATATGTAAGTATAAGATTAAATAAAACCGACAAACGAGAGCACAGATAGACGGATGGTCAATGATATATGGCCCGTTTCAATAACCTATCTACCAATAACTATTTGTACTATCGCAAAAAACCGTCAAATTATTGAATGAGGTTTTTAATAAAATAGTTATAAATATATAGGTTATTAAAACGGGCCGATAGACGATAGACAATACCCGAGGAGTAGGTATCCTGGGCCTTTAGTCATGATGCATTCGATATCAAAAATGTATAGCATTTGACATAAGGCCTCCCAAGGGATATATCACTTAGCGATGACATATGTCAAATCCCATACATTTTTGATATCGAAGTTCGCTGTCGAAGTTATCGAATACATTTTGACTAAAAGTCCAGGATATCTATTCCTCGGGCATTGTCTATCGTCTATCGGCCCGTTTCAATAACCATTCTACCAATAACTATTTGTTAGAAACGTCAAATTTGTATCGCAAAAAACCGGCAAATGATTGAATGACGACTTTTTTAACAAATAGTTATTGGTAGATAGGTTTTTGAAACCGGTCATAAATCACTGACCATTCATCTATCTGTACTGTCGTTTAGGTAAATTAGTTTAGCTATCGTACGAGGGCGGCACTGAAAATTTCGGGAATCAAGGAAGTGGCACAACATTACTATTTAAAAATGTATTTATTGGTTTTCGAAGTATTCTCCGCGAAATTTGACACATTTTTCCATACGATGGAACCAATCATTGAAGCAACCATTCCATTCGGAAGTTGGGGTTTCCAAAATGGCCGTTTTGTAGGCGTCCACAGCTTCTTCAGGTGATGAAAATCTCTGACCACGCAATTTATTCTTTATTTTAGGGAAAGTATAGAAATCATTAGGGCTTAGGTCGGGGCTGTACGGCGGATGGTCTAATAATTCTATGATTTCTTGCTCTAAAACTCTTTTGTTCTGTGCGCGGTGTGAGAACTCGCATTGTCGTGATGGAGGATGATGCGGCGGTTTCAGTTCTCTTTACGGAGTTCAGAAACGACCTGTGGCAAACAAGTGTTAGCATACCATTCTGCATTAACCGTTCTTTGTCCCTCAAGAGGAATAGTCGCAACATGGCCGGTTTTGGAGACAAACGTGGCCACCATTTTTTTTGCAACACTCCGTGAACGAACAATTTTTGTTGACTTTAACTCATTTTCGAACACCCAAACTCGTGACTGGCTTTTTGTTTCGGGTTCGTACGCGTATATCCAGGATTCGTCACCTAATACGATGTTGTATACAGCATTTGAGGATTCTGCGTGGAATCTTTCGAGAGTTCTGACGCACCAAGTAAGGCGAGCCGCTTTTTGCTCTTCACAGAGCTAATGCGGTATCCATCGGGAAAACAACTTTTTTACACCTAATTGTTCATGCTGTTACGGGTGTTGTTAAAAATAAAATAAGATTCTCCGTGACAATATATATATTTAAAAAAAGGAAAAAAATAGGGGTCGTGGGCAGAAGGCCGTATGGTCTGGACTAGCCTCTTGGTGTCAAGGTAGTGGTAAGGGGCTTTAATCCAAGTAGGAACTTAGCTGAGGATCCAGCTGTCTAGCACGTGGCGGATGCGAGCTAGGGCTACAACTCCTGGAAGCTTCTCCGTCACCGCTGCGTCCGTTCGTCGTAGATCGTCTCAGAAAAAAAATCCCCGTCCAACGACTATCAGCACTCTGAACTCCAGCTAGATATAAGTCCTTTTAATTAGTGCCTCGAATGCTGTAGTTGGCGGTGTTTCGTGCCCCAAACCAAGTTCCTGGAATAATCACGGTAATGTGTCGGTAGGAGTCCGGTCCTACAGCCAGCGCGATTTCAACCCCAAACGATCAAAAATCACGGGCTGTGTGACCATTACAAAGGTAGGCAAAATAAAAAAGATAAGATGATATTTAGGACCCAATATGATACAAACAACGTAACATTTTAATAGTGCCAGATTGGAAAGACGAAACTACAATTGAGCACGTGGTATGGCCAATCAAATAATTGACAACTAATTTACCAAGATGATAGTTTACATGAAAGAATAATGCGTTTTAATACAAGCATGATTTTCCCAAATATTCACAACACAGATACACTAAATTACTCACCGTGATACACGGGATTAAGAATTAAAAGATACTGGAAAAACTTCAACAATAAAAATCCTTCTTCTTCTAGCAGGAGGAAAAAAAGGCCCTGTCATCTCGCGACAGCCCTTATATACTCCTACTGACAATGTTTTTTTTTTAACTAACAACTAGCGGTAATGCATAATCCAACTGCCACAATAAAGAGATATTGGAGATGAAGCTCTAGTTACAAAACCTTTGCCAATAGATGGCGTCGTCTAACATAATTTAGTTATTAAAGTTAGCAATAACAGCCAATAGATGACGCTAGGAGCGTCGTTATAAGTTATATTAATGCGTTAAAATGTAGCTATGCTACAATGCAAGATTATTTGTATTTGACTCATGCCAATGTCTAAAGTTGCCTGAATTTCGCGGTATGTCACATGTCGATCTTCCTCAATCAGCTTACGCACAGCATCAACGTATTCTTGGGTGACTGCAGTTTTTGGACGATCTTGACGGGGATCATCACTGAGCTTGACACGTCCACGTTGAAATTCAGCAAACCAGCGATAAATTGTGGTTTTGGATGGGGCTTCATCACCAAATGCAGAAATCATCCGGTCAACACACTATTTTTGTGTTAAACCACTTCGAAAGTCATAATAAATCATCGCTCTAGAATTTTCTCGAGTCAATTACATTTTCTCAACGACTAAACAAGTTTGACAAGACCTTGTGACAAGACCGAGAATCTTTTTTTAAATAAATAAACGGTATTCGATTTTTAAAACCAAGGAGTTTTAAATTAAAAAGATTTTAATATGACAGAAACAGTGGAAATATTCCATTCCCGATACTTTTAGTGCAGCCTATGTATAAAATATACTTACACGTTCATGTTAGTCGTAGTGCATTGCGTTATCAATTAATTATGTTACAAAAATGTCACAAGAATTGCGACCGTCAATTATATCTTTAATAATTCTACATGAATAATTACAAAAGAATGCTTGGTTAACATATTGAATAATTCTATAATATTTTATATATTTTTTCCATTAAAGCTATTTGAATTAGTATTTTTCTACAGAGCTCACAGGTTCTCAACAATGTGCTGTTTGTGACACGTAATACAGAGTCAAGTATTGAATACATCTTGAATACAGAATCGAGTAAATTTACTGGAACTTGTATGAATGTATATATTAAGCCAATGAATATATTTTATAATAGCCATAAAAGTTCTTAGCCATACAATATATTCTGGATAAGTAATAGAATTATCTATTGCTTAGTAGGTAATGTAGCGTTTTATCGTTCCTTTTTTTTTTGGAAGGGTAATTAATGATTTTGGCAGTCTATGTATGTATATATTTGTTTTGTTCCCTCATAGCGTCTAAACTACTGGTCCGATTTTAATAAATGAGGTGTCAATAGATTGGTGATGACGCCGCGGGTAACAAAGGTTATATAATTTTTTTTCAAAATTTTTATTTTGAAAATTGAACATCAGATTCTAACACCTAAATTATTAAACCCAGATAGATCATCACGCGTTTAGTATCAAAAGAAATATGTGTATATATATTTTACATATTTGTCTTGTACTTGCACAAATATGTCAAAATACACGTTTAAAATGCGGTCGTACAATTAGTACTAACCCAGTTATCCAATTATCGAACATTACGTATAAGACTATAAATATATAATTTACATATTATTTTATCTAAATTAAATATATTTTATTTTATAAATATAATTTATTATTGACAATAGATAACAATTTAAAAAATTAAATAACCGCTGAATTGTCAAGCAGTAAACGAGCTGATGATGCATCCAAGAGCCGAACGCACTCTCGAACGTGTCAGCTTTCAAACAATAAACAAGATTAAAATCGGATTATCAGTTCATCCATTTTTAATAAGATAATGCAGATGAAATATATTATTAGCATTTAGCATCTACATTTACTACGAGGGCGGCACTGAAAATTTCGGGAATCAAGGAAGTGACACAACATTACTATTTAAAAATGTATTTATTGCTTTTCGAAGTATTCTCCGCGAAATTTGACACATTTTTCCATACGATGGAACCAATCATTGAAGCAACCATTCCATTCGGAAGTTGGGGTCTCCAAAATGGCCGTTTTGTAGGCGTCCACAGCTTCTACAGGTGATGAAAATCTCTGACCACGCAATTTATTCATTATTTTAGGGAATGTATAGAAATCATTAGGGCTTAGGTTGGGGCTGTACGGCGGATGGTCTAATAATTCTTTGATTTCTTGCTCTAAAAACTCTTTTGTTCTGTGCGCGGTGTGAGAACTCGCATTGTCGTGATGGAGGATGATGCGGCGGTTGCAGTTCTCTTTAAGGAGTTCAGAAACGACCTGTGGCAAACAAATGTTAGCATACCATTCTGCATTAACCGTTCTTTGTCCCTCAAGAGGAATAGTCGCAACATGGCCGGTTTTGGAGACAAACGTGGCCACCATTTTTTTTGCAACACTCCGTGAACGAACAATTTTTTGTTGGCTTTAACTCATTTTCGAACACCCAAACTCGTGACTGGTTTTTTTTTTCGGGTTCGTACGCGTATATCCAGGATTCGTCACCCGATACGATATTGTATACAGCATTTGAGGATCCTGCGTGGAATCTTTCGAGAGTTCTGACGCACCAAGTAACGCGAGCCGCTTTTTGCTCTTCACAGAGCAAATGCGGTATCCATCGGGAAAACAACTTTTTTACACCTAATTGTTCATGCAAGATTATTTGTATTTGACTCATGCCAATGTCTAAAGTTGTCTGAATTTCGCGGTATGTCATGTCATGTCGATCTTCCTCAATCAGCTTACGCACAGCATTAACGTTTTCTTGGGTGACTGCAGTTTTTGGACGTCCTTGACGGGGATCATCACTGAGCTTGACACGTCCACGTTGAAATTCAGCAAACCAGCGATAAATTGTGGTTTTGGATGGGGCTTCATCACCAAATGCAGAAATCATCCGGTCAACACACTGTTTTTGTGTTAAACCACTTCGAAAGTCTTAATAAATCATCGCTCTAGAATTTTCTCGAGTCAATTCCATTTTCTCAACGACCAAATAAGTTTGACAAGACACTGTGACAAGACCGAGAATCTTTTTTTAAATAAATAAACAGTATTCGATTTTTAAAACCAAGGAGTTTTAAATTAAAAAGATTTTAATATGACAGGAACAGTGGAAATATTCCATTCCCGATACTTTTAGTGCAGCCTATGTATAAGGTGAACAAGTGAATTGGTGTTGACTGTTGAATGATCTCAATTGCGTTTTTTTGTTTATCATAATATAGGTAATAATAAATATTTCGATCGTAATATAATATTATAATCGTTCTTTAAATCTAAGGTATTTTTAATTTCATATGTTTTGATTAGGTATTATTATTAATATTATTCCAAAAAATATGATCGATTGGGAAACGGAAAAATACGAAATAAACAAAACAAGTTAAAAAACTATAACCCGACTACGCAAAAAGGGGGTCTGAAGGCCGAAACAAGAAAATAATTCAGATAGAAATCCAGAAATGCTTAGGTAAAAAAATGGTGAGGGGCCACGGGGTCGCACCTACTTTATAAAGTTCGGAACAGTTGATGTTAAATCGCAGCAGTATCTATCTTGGGGTATAATTCTAGAAACTTCTCTAGGCCTTATGGTCAGCTCATACCTAGACGCGACGCATCTCGGTGTGAACTGACGCTTAAATGCCATTAGTGGTGCGAACTCGCCTCTAACTTGATTATTTTTGTACCTATGCTTTTCTGGATTTCTACGTGAAGTATTTTCTTGTTTCGGCCTCTTTAGACTCTTTTTTACGTAGTCGGGTTATAGTTTATTTTTTTTTACTTTTTTTTTTATTGTATGAAGATTTTTTCTGTCAAATATACGTCATAGAAATCATTGGATTGTATCTTATAACTCGAAAATACGGTTTTTCACTAGCACAAAATGTCACAAAGTGGGTAACTAGTGTTTATTGAGCATTAATTCCAAGTTACAGCATTTACAGAGAGCCGCTAATGTTTCATCTGACATGCAAAGCATTATAAAGCAGCTATTGTACGCGTTTTCGACAACGAAATTAGGAAATAGGCTTCATAAGCCCAAAATGCTTTATAATCTAACATAATATTGAAAAGACTAATTACTATTAGGTATAGCTGGTGTTTATTAGAATTTTGGCCAAAAGTCGACTAATATTTTAGTGACATAAATTCAGGGATAAATAACTCTATTTTCATGAAATGTATAGTTTGAATATTTTTGAGATAGATCCGGTTTTAGAAATAGGAAGTTGCAACTTCCGAGTCATTTATGTACTATAAAGGAGATGCATTTGCCCTTTCCCTCATACTTTAAAGAGCATAGTTAATCACCTTAATTTAATCAAAATATGTTTTATACAACGAGTATTATGTTTCCATCCCTTATATCCGTAGAGTATTATTTTTTCATCCTATCACTGTATTTGCAATTAATTTATAACTGTGCATAAAGGACTTAAACAAAGAAAATCCAGTAGAGCAACATTAATCATCCAATTTTACAAAGCGAATAATTAATATTGACTCAATCATCTGTACAAAAAATCATAAAAAAAATCTTAATCAATTACAAATGTTTTACGGGTCTAAGCTCATGGACCGTTTCTGGTCTTTATTTATAATTTATATCTGATATTATAATTTAATACTAGAGATACGAAAAAAATTTAAACTTTGTCTATGATATTTACAGTGCCAGATTTACACATTTGCCGCCCATAGGCTATTTAATTTATTGCCCCTTCAGTTTGGGAGGCCAAACTTCCATCTTAAAATTACTCTTCTCATAATAATCAAGAGTACAATTATTGTAGTTTATTACAATTTTCCTGTTTGAAATTTGTACCAAATAGCTATTTGAAGGTGTGATAGCGCAAAATACATAGATTATAACGATTATATTATGTTTTGTACGTTGAAAGCGAGCGAGCAAAAATTCCTCTAATTTAGCAGGATAAAATTGGATACTTATATAATTTTTTTTCAATTACACTGGTTTATTCTTTGGAATAATCAACAGCGCAAAATATACCATTGCCTACTAAATAATATTAGAAATAACATTATTATGTTCTGTACGTTGAAAGCAAGCGAGCGAGCAAAAATGTCTCTTTTTGGAGGTCTCTATTGGATAAATCCCTATAGGGACCAAAAAAAATGACATACGGTAACGCACTGTTACGCACAAAATCTGCAGAGTCTCATAATATCTTCTCAATACCAAAAGAATCCGTCACCACCCACCGCTCTCGTCCAAACATTATTGAATTTAAATTGTATTTTATAATATTGAAACGCTTATAGAATATTTTGCATCGTATATTACCGCAAAATTATAGTTTACAGAGCGTTAATTTTTTTGATTTTTGATTTTTGTATTAAGACGTTAAAGTGTAAAGTATACTGTATAGGAAGTACTAAAATATATATATATTTTGTAAAAAACATGCTTAGGCCACATTTGCTGCCCCTATAATTTGCCGCCCTTCAGCCTACTCTGGCTTCTGGTAAATCCTGAACTTTTACTACTATTTACTAAGAATACATGAAAATATATGAAAAAATTATTGACAGGCAGCTGGATTTGCTGGACCGTGAGGACAGTCCTTAAAATAGGTCCAAAACCGTGACAACATGATATTTGCTTCACGTATTTTTTTCACACGATCATCGCGCGCGATAATGTGAGAGACAGCTACATTATTTTTTATATTAAAACATTTACCTTCTTATTTATTATTTTGATCTTAGATAGAAAAAATAAAAATTAAATGTTGTGACAGATTGACAAAAGTCAACGTGTAATGAAATTAAATCAAACACACGGTAGATAGTGTTTGGTTAGTGTGAGCAAACTGAGGTAGCGGTAATAATTATAAACTACAATTATTGAAATAATTAAAATAATTTCGGTCCAGTTCCATTAAAAATACGAAAAATAAAATTTCACTCATGTTTTTCACGATGAAGCCGAAAGTCATAGGGATTGACAATAATGAATCGACCGTAAATCGAAAACAGTTTTGACAGTGACTCGGTTTAGTTTGAAGGCGATTCAAAAATCGATTTGGTATTAACTTATAACTTTCTCGATGGGACAACAACATCGATTTAACTTCATAAGGGTAAGGCCTACAACGCTACAAATTTCAAACACGATGTCTCCATACTGTCTTTAGCTTATACATACACTATGTGTGTGTATGTGTGAACTAAATCCATGATAGTGTGCGTTGCTGATATTTTCATTAATTTAATGTATTTCTAAGCATTATTTTAAGTAATTTAAGCTTTTCGCACGCCTGCCTCAGCATAAACTTTAATTGTGCCAAATTTCACTCTCATCCGTCCGCATAATTCTAAGTAAAACTATACTTGAAATTTTCGCTTCACGTATTAATATATAGATTTAATGTTTAAATTTTACAAACATATCTACCCTCATTTTACGAATATGAGGATCTTTGTATGGAATCAACCAAGTATTAAATTTATTTTTTGCTTAAGTATATTTTAAGGAGGAGGAAGATGTATTATTAACGAGGCCAACGACATAGGTACCTCAATTAATCAATTCTTTATTCACAGAATGTAGCAGTGACGTGGGGTTCCTACGAGTATAACTCCATTCCTATCGGCTTCACTTACCACTTACCTTTTGAAGACCCTACTTACCTATTATACAGGCTGGGGCTTCCCATGAAGGAGAACCAGCCTTCGCCAATGGAATGTTATTACATGCAGGTGGACATAGTTTTAAAAGAAGTCCGTATATTCTACCTTGACATTGCATGGTTTCTTAATCTCTTTTAGTCAAATAATAGGCAGGGTTCAGCTTGGCAAGCACGGATGAATGAGGATGGGTTGGTTCAGGGGGCACCGGAGAAAAAAAGGATTTGCTTGCTTGCTAAGAAGATTACCATTGGAAGTGTACTTACTGCCTTTGATATGATATGGTCCGGAAAACGTTTTTCCATTCCCCAACTCGACAAGCAAATCACCATCTGCCTTTATATCCACTTTGGTCTGTAGATCCACAGTCTTTGTATCTCTGTCCATTCTGTAAAATAAATGTTGTGTTATATTAGGTACTTTTATATCGTTTATCAAATAGGATTTTGGAAATAATAATATCTAGGGTGATTCCGACTAGCTACGCGATTTTTCTTAGGCTTCTGTAGGCAGCTCATTGTTCAATTGAACTGTCCGCTTTGCCAGACTAGAGCAGGTATGCAGACTTTCCATGCCATCCACGATATTCTTGTTATACACTGAAGATTCCTCATGATCTTTTCCTTCACTATGCAAATGCCAATATAAATGTATGTAAGGAAAATCTGTACACCTGAGAGAAACAGGATTTTTTATCAGGAATTTAGTGAATAATAGTAGAATTACTTACCTGAATTCAGAGAACTGTTGGTTTTTGAGTCCTACTACTGTTATATTCTTCAAGTGCATTTTCGCTTTGGGATTCTCCATCAGGACATAGACTATCGAAGGTATGTTTAGTGGGTCAATGGCTCTGATATCATACTGTGGTATTCCATTACTTGTCTTCTCCAGAAACTCCTGGGTTGTCTTACTAAGGCATTGCGTGTCCTGGATTTCACATGGCGTTAAAAGGGACTCTGTAAAAAGCATTGAGGTTTTTCATAATTGAAAGTTTGAGCTTTTATTATATATTTACTTACCTAATAATATTATTATGTTAAAGTGTTAAGAAATTAACACTTTAACTTCTTACAAAGTGATAAGAAATTAATTTATTTTTATTCGATGTATTTTTTAATTTATTTTTCTAGGAACGTAATTGAAAGAAATCATGACAATGAAAGAGAAAAATATGCTGCAAACGTTTTTATACATTGTACAAACGAAATGCTGATAGATTTAGGAATCAAATACACTGTGTATTTGATTTTCCTAGCAAATGTTTGTTAAACTATGTTCTTACATGTTACATATTAACTATCAATTTAATTTATTTGTACCGCCGTACTATTGAACATTTTCAGCCGATCTCAAATATAGGTCGATAAATTTTCGAGAGACAATGTCACGTCTAGTGCATTATTTTTTTCTAAGTATCAAGGATCAACTAAAAACGTTTTAATAACCAAGAATATATTTTCTATCTAATACTCACCTTCGGATAAAACCCCCGAAGCAAACACAATAAAAATGAAACAATTTAAGACGACCATCTCGTTAACGTCACGCGCGAGACTGATTAAGTCTCCACTACCGACCTGGTTATTATCGAACAAACATGAGGAAATTATCTGAGGCACATAGGTCAATCATTATCAACAACTTGATGCATATGTGAAAAAATGATAAGGTTACCGCTTCGGCGATTGAAACACCCAAACAACTACACATTTGCCTACTAATCTTTAGAAAAAGCCTTGGATTAAACTATTTACTAAGAAACAGAAAAATATATAGAATTTCCCATAATATCTTATACTGCCTCTAGAGTCTGGGCTTATGGCGAGAAGACTTGCGACAATATGAGAAGTTTCTGCGCGAAAGCTATGGTGTCTTAATTTTTAAGGAGATCATGCTGTGAAAGGCTTTTCAAAAAAAGTTCAAAAATTAACAACTTGTAAGCTGGCAAACCAAACCAAACCAAAACCAAATAAAAAGCAGACAAATGGTAGATTGCTCGTTATCAGGGGTATACACTATACAGGTGCAAGGAGAATTTTCTTAAAAACATTTACCTAAAACAGATGCAGTAGACACTCAAACAGCGAAAAACATTGTGAAAAATTGTGAGGAATATTAATATCCTCTTCTGTATTGGGAATAGGTGCCCCAAATTCCTATCCATTCTCGAATATTGATATGGATTATGGAAATGTTATTGTTGATTTATAATTTAATATACATTGGTATATCTTTAATCTGTTTGAATTTTATACGGGGATATTGAACCGATTTAGTATTGGACAATTGTCATAGTAATAACACACAGGAATAAGTATACTTATTAAAGTGGAAATAGTGCGAGAAGTCCTGTGTGTAATTACTGTGGAACATGAATTTCCACCAAGAACCTACAGTACAATCAATAACATACAATTGTCATAGTCAAACAATATCTAGTAAGATAACATCGAACTTAAGTAGTTTGGCTTGTTAATGCAGATCTATAACAATATTTGTCTACAACAAAGTAAAGTGATAAGTAATCTATCTGAGAATTACTCAATGTGACTGAGAGCGAACTGAGTGACTGAAAGAGTTCGTCTTATAGAAAGTACTTATTAGGCTGTATTTCACTTTGCTGCCATATCTACTGCGAGATGACAGACAACACGTGTCGTTGGAGATTATTAGTCTACTTAGGCCGGGACAGTATAGACCCGGCCTTATAAGGCAGGCCCTAATTCTTATTCGGACGTTTTGTCGTTGCTTATTTTATATCGAGCGGCAGAGAAAAAACATGCTAATAAGTTAGGTGACACTTAATAAATGAAACAGAATTAAACACCCAGACTTGAGATTTCCTCACGTCGTTTTCTTTGACCGTATAGGCGTCCATTCCTACGACGTTCTATGTACCTACTTGAAAAAGTTGTTCCTATGCACTATGTGCAAATATTTTAAATTTACTGCCAATAATTGCTATGCCATTTGAGAAAATTGCTAACATTTTAGTGTCAATAAAAATAACCTTTTCTTAATTAACACTGATCAATGTAAATTGGTAGGTAGTGATTCAAGATCTTACACTTAAAAGTTATGAGTCGGAATATTAAAAACGTTATTTGTATTGATTTGAACCATTAGATATAATATTATGCAAGCTTTGAATTAAAAGTATTAAATTATAAATATACTCATATCGAAGTCAATTACTATACCCAATTTCATCCACTTACATTCATAATTACATCAATAAATCAAAGTTACAGCCTGGCTTAAGACCCTAAATTATGAAGAAACTGAGTATTTTCTAGTATAAGTTTTAATTTTCAAAGCTTACTATTACATTATTTTACTATAAATTACACCATATTTAATATTTACACTATTTTTACTATTTACACCATATTTAATATATACACTATTTTACTATTTAAACCGTATTTAACATTTACACTATTTTTACTATTTACACAATATATTATTTTAATATTTACACTATTTTTACTATTTACACAATATTTTATATTTACACTATTTGAACTATTTACACTATTTTTAAAATGTTATTTTACAACTAGCACTTTATCTACTATTCACGATTTTGTTTTATCCTAAGGCACACTACAATTCACACACACACACACAAACACACACACAAACACACACACACACACACACACAGCATCTGCTGTTTTTTCTATAGTTTTAGTTTTAATCTAAATTGCTGTAACTATTTCATCAGTAAAATATAAGAGTGTGCTAAGGAAGAGTGGCCTTTCCTGACACAGGTGCTCCTAGCACTTAATAGGAAAGGTCAACCTCTGTTTATTATTATGTATGTGCTATATTGATGAAATAAAATATTATTATTATTATTATTATTAATTACAAAAGCTAGTGCTAGAAGGGCGGACAGATAGATAGGCGAATGGACAGAGCGAAACTTTATGGGTTCCATGAGTACTACGGAACCCTAATAACAGTGCATGTGACATGTGTCATAATAATAATAATTATTATTAATATTTTAATGGCTAATTTAAGCTCTTTTGAGTGACTACTTGTCTGATCGACAGCAGAGTGTCAAAGTAGGAGATGGCTTGAGTGAGCTCGCTGATATTACCTACGGCGTACCACAAGGGAGCGTCCTGGGGCCGACGCTCTTCTTAATCAATATTAATTACCTCTGCAATTTAAATATTCCAAATGGGAAAATATTTTTCTATGCTGACGACACCGCCATAGTTTTTTCTGGCTCAACATGAGGTGTACCTCATCCGTATGTTGAGCATTTATATATATAGCCATACATGGCTTTGCTCAAAAAGGACTAAACCAAGTAGCTTTATGGTTGGATAACAATTTATTAGCTCTGAATGTCTCAAATTTTAACGATAAACTAAAAATCCACGTCTGTAAAGACTTCATTGACCAAAATTGTTCACGTTTGCAGTATATACAAAATATCGCAAACTAAATATCTAGGAGTAATGGTTAACCAGCGCTTTACTTGGTATCCTCACATTGATCTACTGATAGGTATCTATCAGTAGATCATCTAGGATATTGGATGTTTAAGACCCTTAGATAAGTGGCCGATGTAACCCTATTAAAATAAATATACACATCCTTGGTCCAGTCTATACTAATTTATTGTATCACAATATGGGGCGGTTCTGCTAAAACCAAATTTCTAGAATTGGAACAAGCACATATACTATTACCTAAAGTAATCCATTTTAAACCTTATAATTTACCCAACCAATAGTCTGTACTCTGAATGTGGCTTACTATCTGTACGGAAACTTTACATCCTACACTTGACTCGAAAACTTCATAGTAAACTCCCTTACAATTCCCATCAAGCAAAATAAAAAACGGAGGATACAAAATATTGCATCTGTAACTAAAGTTAAAACTGCTTATAGCAGGAGACGATTCATAGGACAATCATGTCTAATTTTCAACAAATGAAACAATAATTTTCACTCCACAACGATCCATAAATGCAAGTATACATTACAAAAGTAGCTTCGGGACAAATAATATACCGTAATAGAGAACCTTATTGTATACTTACTAGACTAGCTACATTACAACAACATTTCTAATATTTCTCACCCTTTAAACCTTCCCTGAACTTCCACAGTTATTTCAAGACCAATATATATATATATATATATATATATATATATATATATATATATATATATATATATATATATATAATGTGCTCGAAATTGATTTTGATTGTTACTATTCGATTTCATATATTATTATGTATTATGTTTAACTGTTATACGTAAACTTTCATTTCATTTCATTTTACTGCTTACTCACTTTAAAAAATAATGTATCTTTTGTTTGTTTACCGAAAGAGCGAGGTCTCCTAACAGGTTTATACTTAAAAGGAGACCCTAGCAACTTGTATTTTATATTTGTAAAAGATACTGAATATATATTTTTTTTCATTTTAATTTTCTCATCACTGTTATAATAATCGTCAGCTTATCCGACATATCCAAGCCACGTAATTAACATTATGATCATGGATAATGGACATTATTCAACAAGCAGTAAAACTGCTGAGCGTCAGCCATATTTAATAGAATTTACTAAACTTAACTAACATTTTTTGTAGAAAAAATTATGTAGGTACGAATGTTTGATTAGCACAAAGATAAAACT
The DNA here is from genome assembly GCA_963565745.1 of Phengaris arion. Lineage (NCBI taxonomy): Eukaryota > Metazoa > Arthropoda > Insecta > Lepidoptera > Lycaenidae > Phengaris > Phengaris arion. Next base: position 11,951,639 of record OY751445.1, on the reverse strand, counting down.
ATTATACCTAGTACATATTTTGCTAGCCCAGGCTATAATAGGTATATAGTAATGGTACCTCTTATTGCGTAGATACATTTGCGTAGAAAGAGATATAAATACATACCCCCTTACTAATAAAAAGATTTACACAATGGATAACTTAAACAACGTTGCTGTCTTTGTCTCTTATGTGACTTTTCCAATGCAACAGACAAAGACAGCAACGTTGTTTAAGTTATCCATTGTGTAAATCTTTTTAAATCTTTCAATCTTTATCTTGTAAGGGGGTTCGTATATAATGTATGTTTACAAACTCACGGACGATTATATAGATTAGTAGATATGTTATATCTCTCTTTAGTTAGTTATAATGTATTCATCGGTTCAGAGGGTACACTGTGATCTGATGTTAATACAAATGCGTTATATTTTTATTACATGAGAAATAGTGACTAAGCGAAATAGCAAAACTACAATTTATTTTATTCTAAATTTGGCATTACTATTTATTTAAAAGACCGTCAACATATTGTACTTATTGCTACCTCGATCACACCAGCTTACAACCGCATCAAATTCTGTGTATTCGTTTAAGTTTTAGGCGCATCCGTAGGCTGCTATAGACATAGTAGACAGGCACAAAGACACAAAAACACACCACACTTTTATCTGCACCCACCTTGTGTCGGGCATAAAAAAATTGGGGTTTAGTGTTCTTTATACCTATCGGTAACATAAGATTAGTATTATTTTCGTTTCAAACAGCAAATAACTAGCACACATTCGAAATTAAAATTTAGTAAATAACCAGCGAAGCTATCAGCTATTGCTGAACTTGCGGCATCAAAAACCAAAACTCAAATAGGTACCCACGTAACAAACTCTAGCCACATTCGGCTCGAGTTCGACAAACAAATAAAACAAAATTCATTTTAGCTCTAATATTGACTTTTGTTAAATTCCACCCTATTTGTGTTATGATATTTAATAAATGGAGTACAACAAAATAATTTATTTTATTTTATTACATAGGTTCTTTTGAATAACCTAACCTAAGTCAGCAAAAAACTCCTTAGCTAACAATTAGAAGTAGAAATAATCTCAGAAGCAGTTTGTTTATTTTTTTTTCCAATGGTTACTAACGGCGAGAAGAAGCCACTATCCATATTCACGATTCTCGACGTCTTTTGGAGAAATCTGGATGAGCCTTTCAATATTAGGTATGTGTATATTATGCAAATTGCAAATTATTGGTTTCAAAGTTAAATTGGGTCTGAACGCCTAAATTTCTCGACTTACTCTATGTGATTCTAAGTAATTCTAAGAATTACAGGCATATAATATAAACAACTAAAAGGATTTGTGTTAAACGATATAGGCATCTACTTTATCCCTATATTTCTTTATTAATGTAAATAAAAAAAAAATTTTTTAGACGTAGGCTTAAGACAAAAGACGGGGGGGGGGGGGGGTGTTTTAGGTGTCGCAGCTGTATTTAAAAGGACTATAACTCACTGACATATAAAAGACGCACCCACAGCCGTAACCGCTAATGGTAGAAACGTGAAATTTGGACAGTTGTTTTATTTCAATGAAAATGAAAAATTCCATCCCTAAGGGATAAAGTAGGGGTTGAAAGTTTGTATGGATAATCTTTAAATTGCACCGATTTTGTTAACAATTGAGATTCATTCTCTTAAATTACACGTTTTATAAAACTTCGTCCTCTGAGGGTATAAAATAATCGTTGAGAGTTTATATGAAAAATACTTCATTTCTGCCCCGATTTCAATGTAATTTAATATCTGAGCTAATAAATAAAAATCATTGAGTAGGTACGTATTTTATAGTTTTTTGAAGTTCATCACCAAAAGGGTGAAATGGGTGTCCAAAGATTGCATACTGAAATATCAACTGGACGTATTGCTTTGAATTTTGGCATGCAGATAGTTACATATATTAAGACGTAGACATCTGTTATTTATAAGGAGATTTCGAAATGTATACCCCACGGGTGTGCAATCAATATGCGGACGAAGTCTCGCGCAAAACCTAGTAATTTATAATTATTTATGAACAGTGAAAGTATAATAAGATCTACTATATTTTAATACACGTCTCATAATATAAAAAGATCTAAAGATAAGTATAGATAACAGTATATTATAATAAAGATATCATAGGATCTAAAGACCAGTAAGGATTGAAACAAGCGTCAATAAATGGACATTTCACTCTAATATGGGTCAAACTATCGACCGCATTTAGTACTAGAATCGCCTCCAGCATTAATTATTTGGTGTTAGCGACTTAGCTGCTAATAGTTGGCAATAAGCCCGGTTGCTGGTTACTTATCGAGGCACAATATTAACTAATACTGGTAGAAAGATAAAAAAAGTCAAATAGGGGTTGAAAACGATGTTTCACAGTCACTGTGTCTATTTGGCATTTCGCGTCAGTGATAATTAACGTTCCTAAGTTCTAGAGAGAAATAGATATCATGAGCAGAGTCGACACACACTTACGTCCGGTTTCAATAACCTATCTACTAATAACTATTTGTTAAAAACGTCGTCATTCCATAATTTTCCGGTTTTTGTGATACAAATCTGACGTTTTTAACGATAGTTATTGGTAGATAGGTTATTGAAACCGGTCATTAATCCATACTCAGTTGAGTCTGAAAAGATCTGAGCCATTAAACAAAGTTAGAAAATATGTACTTAAATATATAGGAGGAACTACGCGCGACCACGACCACGACAACAGCGACGATTTGTCAACCCCATGCACATTATCTTTTTTTAACCGACTTCCAAAAAAAGGAGGCGCTTATTTAACTTTGTTATCGTTTTTTATCGTTACTTTGGCTAAATCCTTCACGGACTACCTACCCACCCAAAAAGAGTACCATATATTTTAAAGTAACAAAAATAAAGATTTAAAATTTATTTATCAACAAAACTAGCAACTAGCAATAGAAAATAATATTATGTACATAACCAGACAAGAGCTAGACATACGGTGCTCATGACAAGCCAATAACACACAAACACGAGATAGTCTCAAAGGAGTAGTTTTATGATTATATACAACACGTAAAGTCAACGAAATCTAGTAGTTGTATGATAGATTACTCCGAAAGGGTTCGATAAATAGCAGGATAAACAAAAACATAGAAAAAATAAATTTGATTCAGACTGCCTAGCCGCCCGTTAACAACATATGCATTAAATATTTTGCATTTTCTGTTGCGATTGAGTAGGTACTTATTAAGATCAGTCAAGCATTCGTATTAAAAATGTGTAGAATAACACGCTTTAATATCTTTTACCTAAGAAATTGAGAAACTTTATAAAGAAAATCTATTAAACTGCCAACTTACGCTACGCGTGCTTTGACTGCTAAGTAAAGTTCAAAGTCCACAATATACTTCGCCATGTTAAATAGTAGCACAAAACCTAGAGAAAGACTCGGGCAAAATCCTGGTTTCCACTTTTTTATTAACATCCTTGCATACAATAACGCCCTTAGTAGGAACACGCGTTACGCGTTGGTATGCGGCAGCGAGTATCTGCGAAAAAAAAAATATCGGTTGTCTGTAAAGTCGGTTTACTGACGATAGTTGAACGTGACAACGTCAACAACAACAACAACAACAATAATAATAATGAGGTAACGGCAATGCGAGGTAACGCTGGTACTTGGTAACGGATGAGTCACGTTTTTTCGTGCGTGCAACCGGCTCCATCGATTTATAAGACGTTATCACGTCAAAAACCTGCGGTAGCGAAACATCTGTGAAACGTTAGTACATTGCAGTTTTTTCGAATAGAAATGTAATTTTAATTTTTCGTATACTAAGTACGTATACTAAGTAAGCAGACGTCGTTTCAGAACGTCAAAATGTAACAAATATTTCGAAGTTCCTTGCAAAACTATACCAACAATGATGTAGCCATTTAATCTAGCTCATTGATGGGGAGGGACAAAGTATATCCGAATCTCTGCCATACTACTAACTTACAGTTTTTCGTAGTATCGCTGACACTAACGCGTAGGTGTACTTAGGGCGTAATAGATTACATAATACTTACTACACTTTAGTTATTTAGGTAGGTACGTTACATACACCTACCTACCTGAACATAGGTAGGTTCGGAACTTTGGTTATCTAGTTAATCCTGAAGACTACCTTAACGCCTCCGTAGTCCAGTGGTGTTTAGAGCTTGGCTGTCGAATTTTGAGGTTGTAGGTTCGATTCCCGCGTTGGAACAACAAATAATGTTGATTTCAAGTTAGGACAATGCAGACTGATCACCTGATTTTCTGACAAGAAAGATGATGAATGGCCGGATGGACAGAAAAGTTGGTCGTGAGCCTGATTTCTCGCTAAGTCGTGTTGGTTAAATCCATCCGACTAGGTTATGAGCGTAAAGGAAGAGAGAGAGTGCTCTTGTGTACTGCGCACACACTTGGACAATATAAAATAACTACTGCGTAGCTGGGCTGGTTTCCACGAAACCAGCCACCGTCATCGAAATCGGTATGGGGGCTATTATTATTATTACTTAAGACTGCTTCCCATGGTAGTAAGCAACTCATAATATCTATTATACTAATTAACCACCTTGACTTTTAAATGTCAGAATATGAACCAGTGATAAGTTTAACTATATTTTACGGCCCCATTTGTATCGCAAAAAACCCGGCAAATGATTGACTGACGACGTTTTTAACAAATAGTTATTGGTAGATAGGTTATTGAAACGGACCGTTAGAGGACACCGCAGTTAAGGAGTACACTGCATTGTATATTTATTTTACTCGCAAACATTTGGCGCAAATGGTGCATAAAATATAACTTCTAAGCTTAGAACAGTTGTGTGCCTGAGATAAATACCCCTTAGCTATTAAATTATTAACGTGAGGGCAGTGCAGTATTATGAATTAAAATACAAGATTATGAATCGAATTTAAAGGATGTCATGCGATTTCGTAGTAGTACTCCACGAAAATCTATGTAGAGGATTTATTCGCAGGCATTTCACAATCTTTTAATGAGTGCCGGATAGCTTATCAGGAAGTTTTGTCGCTTGTTAATTTATATCCAGTGACAGGCACAAAACATGCGAATAAGATTAGACGTAGATTGTGAAACAGAACCTTACGTAACCTTAGTAAAATATGACTGATTTAACAATAAAGGGCGTCACAGACTGCGAAGTAATTTAATCTTAAGATGCCTGGTTATAATTATTTCATATTACAGCTAATGTACGTAATATGAAAATATATTGTATCTTAGCCGTATGTGAAAGTTCATACAAACTGTATGGCAAGCGATATTTTATCTTAATATAAAATATTATAGTATCTTCTCAGTCTGTGATGCCCCTAAATATAGTTCATGACAAAAATGAAATATTTTGTACTCTTTAAATTACCACCTAAACAATATATTTTATTCATGAGCTCGAGGTGAGTTCCTTTAGAATATTCATCTTTCGAATATTACAAATTCTCTTCATAAGTATTCTGGTGAGGCATTTTATCTTTTACATCCTTAATAACGAGCATTAGAGTAAGAAGGTTAGAGGTAGGTTAAATTTAATATATCTACATAATTGAATTTGTCAGTACCAAAATCAACAATGTAAATGTAATCCATTAGGTGAGGGGTTAGAAACGTCTGTATTTTGGGCCGCTTGCACCAAAAACTAGGTTAAATTTCGATAACTCCGAGTGTGTTAACTCAGGGTTGCAGGTTTAAATGTTTAACTCTTTTTTTGTCTTGCGCCAATGAAAATTAGCCCAGGGTTAACTAACCTTGTGTTAATTCATTTAGTACTGGCAACATTGCATGTGCTATTAAAAACGAGTATAGTACGACATAATTGAGTGGAAGTGACATGTGTATTTGTCTCTTTTGCACTATAGTCTGTCGCATATGAATATCTCATTATTTTATTTTGACAGTGACTTTCCTTTCTGTTTCTATAAATACGTCAATGTCAATTAGAAGCTGACATTGAAAATTTTTCATCGAAACAATAATAAAATTATGCTTATCAATAATAAATTCAATTTGTAAGTTATGATGGAGAAGGAAAATAGGTTGAGGGGGCCTAATTTTACAAATCAAGTAAGTAAATTATAATGAATGAAGTCCATATGGACACAAATAGGTAGTAAGCTATTAGTACGTAGATGGTGATAACTTACTTTTTATTTTCATTTGCGTATTCTAATTTATCCTTTTTTTTTTGCCCAACAAGAACGTTACATTATTTTTCTCCAGACGGAATTTTCTATGGAAACTCTTATCTCGGAGGGAGTTGGAGGGATCAGTGTGTTTTTCTACCCTTCTATTAAAAAAATCCGAACCAATAAATTTGACGATCTCTTCGTCATCATCAGAAAACATAATAATAATTTCATTTATCATTTTTCAACAACTAATTATAATAATATAACCACAATATAACCTCAAAAGTACTTTCTGTCAATGTTTAGATACGAAATTAACCCCGAGTTAGACAATTTAACCTGCCAAAAAGGTAGTGTTAAAATTTTAATTTTTGAACTCTAGGTTATCTCTTAACTCTCGGTGGTGCAAGAAGAAATGTCAACTTAACTCCAGAGGGTTTAACTCTGGGTTTATTTATTTAACTCGGATTGGCGCAAGTGGCCCTTATGAGTTATGCACCTTAGACTTATCATCATCATCGTCACCAACCACTAATCCTCTTCGCTAGGGCTCATCCCTGAGGATAGCCCTGAGGCTATCCTCATTTTGATGAACAACAACAGATGACAGATTTAGCAGGCCTTTTCTTACGATGATTTCCTTCGCCTTTCTAAACTCCAGAATAGGGTTCAACTCTGGGCTTATTTATTTAACTCGGATTGGCGCAAGTGGCCCTCATGAGTTATGCACCTTAGACTTATCATCATCATCATCACCAACCACTAATCCTCTCTGCTAGGGCTCAGGGCTATTCTCATTTTGATGAACAACATCAGATGTCAGATTTTGCAGGCCTTTCCTCACGATGATTTCCTTCGCCTTTCTTGCGTCTTCATAATGTATAATATGTAGTATGTATAAGTAGATACCTACTAAACCCCGATGGCGTTCCTTGTTCCCCGCTGTTGGCAGAGACACGGGAATATAAAACCGTGATTATTTCCTTCGCCTATCTAGCGTCCTTATAATGTTGATACCTACTTGACAAAAGTGTCATTGTCAACACCCGGGGGTGTTGGCGTGTACCAATGGCACTTTTGAAATCGAAATGATTCTTCGAACGATGTGTTTTATTTACGAACGGTTTGTCTGTCAAGTAAATATTTAGAGTTTAGACAAAAAAAAAACTTGAATAATATTTGTACACATACCAATTTGGTCTGAAGCGGCCCATTATGACAGCACGACACTCGTGTGTTTGATTGTCACATGTCACAAAGTGCATTCCGATTTTTGTGCAGTGTTCAAACTCCAAAAATATTTCTCCCCAAACTTAAATAAACTGATAAATAATAAAAAAATGATATTCTGTAATATTATTCTGTCCTTTTACATTAAAATATACTTCCGAAAGTTTATTTTCTACAGATTGAGCTTTCAAATCGCTTGTTGATAATAAATCTCTAAAAATAACCCTAAAAATTCCCACCCCTCGAGGATTTTTTCCCAAATTTTAGGGAGAAACTCATAAGTTGGCAACCAAATCCGTGGTCTGCTCCGGACCAATCTGTACGTGTCTTAAAGATTTGAAGTAATCCATAACCAAATTCACATATGTGTACAGCTGGAATAAAGCCGATAAGCCGACAACACGACGCGGTTTCATAAAAGTTTTTCTGTTGGTCCGGCAAGTTTTAGGTGCCGTCTTGATATTATGTAGAATTTGGTAAGCTTATCGTCGGATAAGGAAAATCTAATCATTTTTTTTCATGTAAATGCTAACTTGCCCTAAATAAACAAAAAAACATAACAAACAAAACAAACAAACAAGTTTGATGAATAAAAAGGTTTAATACGGTTTTTTGAGGTCAATTCACTCCGCTACGCTACATGCGCTGTGCAGCGCGGTGTAACATGACATTCAAACTCTTACAATAATAACCTTACCTCTTGGTTAGGCTATTATTGTAACCCTTCTTAGACATGTCTTTACATGCTCTTGCATTGCTTTCCAGGGTATCGGGACCAACTTATAACCACTTTGGAGCGGATTACTTGAAAATAGTTTACATTATAATTTATAAAAGAGTCATGTATGAACACTTGCCTTTATTATTAAAGACCTCTTCAACTATCTTTCAACAGCCTATAATATACCAAATTTCATCTATTAATATTCATAATTACACAAGCTAGAAGGTCGGACAGACAGACGGAAATACAGACGGACAAGACAGTACAGAGCGAAGCTATAAGGGTTCCTTGAGTACTTAATGAAATTCAATTTTGAATAGCTATCTTAAAATGCACGTAACTTTCGTTTCGGTGTGAATTGGTATTTCCTAATTTTGGCAAATAATGTATGTATGGTTTGAAATAGTTTTCTTTTAGTCATGATTCCTTTCAACAGAAAGACAACCAAAATTAGGTACTCCAGCTTTGCCAAAATCCCTAAAGTAAACTTGCGCTACTAAAGAGATATTGCCTATTGCTCTGTGAAACCCCCTCTATTTTTATGGTACTAACGGACCCGACAGACGTTAGCCTGTTAGTTTCACGTCCTAGTACAAAATGTTTCTAATAATTTTTTTAAATTACTTTTAAGACCAAATTGTTAATCTAATCCGTTCTCGAATCCATTTGAACAAACACAAAAAATTTCTTCAAAATAGGTCCAACCGTTTAGTTCAATCACAAACACACGCACAGAAGATTTATGTACAGTTGTATAAGGATAAATAAAACAGTTAATAAGATTTTAATATGATGGAAAAAAATGGAAATTCCTATGTCGTTAAAAACGTTTTTAACGACAGGAATTTCCATTTTTTCCCTTGGGACTTAGGCTATCCCGAATCACATTCTTGGGCTATCCAAACCTCTCTTTTTCAAATTAACTTTTATGGTGACTACTAGAAAGTGTATTAATCACCTACTATACCTACTTAAATGTACCTCATAATAGCTAAAAACAGACATTGTAGCGAAACGAAATTATGCTGTTCTTTAATAGTTCCCTGTCATAAACTAAATTACCTACTTAAGTTTGAAATGTGATAAAAGTGTTGTAATAATTAGTGTAGTACTAATTAGATACCAACATACAATATTTGACGAGACTTTATTATAAAATAAAAGGAAACGCCGGACCGTGCGAATTCTATATTTTACGAAATTAAATACAATGCTATATCTTGATCCAAGTCAAAACTATACTTAATGAAAGTTTAGTGAATTATATTGTGAGCTTAGGGGTAATCACGAACAATTGAAGTTCGCGTAGGTATTCGTAACGATTAACGAGTGAAATTTGACTATAGTCACTGTAATGATTTTCATACAATTCTTATTCGATAAAGTTACGAATACGTTGCAGTCAATTGTGCCTGCTTAGCCTACTAAAAGCGATACAAATCTGCACATTTTTAGTATTAGCATTTGGCAATGACTGTATCAAACTTACATCTACGTTCTGCCTACGCGAAATCATACAAATTAACGAGTTAAAATAAGTCAGAATTCCGATCTTAAAAACAGGAAATTTTGGTTTTATTTCTTTTTTAGAATAAATGCGGACATAAACTACGTCTGACCACTAACTCGTTCACTTCTTTGTGTACTTTGCTGTAGGAAACATGTTGCTAACATGCGCAAAGTACCTTTTTGGAACATCTATAGTGCTTTTTAGTGCGTTAAATAGCTGCGGGCAGTTTGTGAGCTTTAGAGATGCAGAAACCAGTAAGTTGATTTGTACTTACCTACCTAAGCTTATCGCGTAACAATGATATTCCAGTAAACAAGGTTGATAAGCTAACGGCCTAATACTGGAACGACAGTTAAATTAAGTGACGTCAAGTCACATGCTGTCCTTGTCATTTCGGCTAGCAGATACAGCTACAACCTATGAATAGGAAGGCTCTTAATTTTGATTATTGTTCCAGTATTTGGCCGTTACCTACTGCATAAAACCAATTAACTATTCTAAGTATCCAAAAATGTGAGTGTTGTTTTTATGACTGAATGAATTCCGAGTGCTAAGTGTGAGTTTTTCTTTTCGCATTCGACCGTGATGCGTTTGGCGTTTACTAGGAATTTGTATGTGATTTGTACAGCGCCACCTAGGTGTAAACGCGACAACTAGGTCAAATCACATACAAATTCCTCGTAAACGCCAAACGCGCTCACGCAATCGTGAATGCGAAAAGAATAACTCACACTTAGCACTCTGAGCGATGTATTTTCATAATTCAAACTTTAAAAATATTTTTTGTATATTTAGAAAAATACACTGCTGAATCTATACATACACAGTGTAGTGTGTAGTGTATAGTGTAGTATATGTTTTAGGTACTCAAAAATGTCCAAACGGTTAAAATATTGCTAATAAGTTCTATTTATTTGAATATGTACCTATTACTTACCAATGCCTACGTTGTTTAGAATCAAGGTATTCTAGTTTATTAATAATAAGTTTTTAAAGGTAAAATGGGCAAAACAACTTTGAAAGATCTCCTACCTATCATAGTTGCCTTACGCCTATCATGAAACAAATGAGTTTTTTACCTCTGACAAGTCACAAGACCTCACGCATAATAGAGGACAGTACCTGTGTAACCCAGCTTTGTTCGGAGATCTAGTAAAAAAGAATCACAAAAATATTTTACCGGGGTTCGGTTTCACATTCCGAATTTTCGAAAAACGCAAAAATTTACCAAACTGCCAATCGGACTGACATTATAGTGTCGAAATTAATGATACTCGTAAATTGTTGCACGACGAAAGAAAAAACATATTTAAGTTGAAATTGCGCAGTTTTCCCAGTGATAAAACCTAGCTAGACCGAGTTTTCTCCCCTCAAACTCCCTACATATTAAATTGGCAGCCGATGCCGAGATTACGATAAAATATATAAATTATACAAGATTGTCTCGTTGAAAGTATAAGATCACTCTCATATACACCCGAAGTAAAATACATACATTACTCTAAACAGACTGCATGTTTGAAAGCATACACATTGTGTATGCTTTATTATTTAATGATTTTTATCAATATAAAATTAGGCATTAAATCCTTTAACAGGTTCACGTGCCCAAATCTTGTAACCAAAAACCATCAACATTTAGCTTTATTAATTATATTCAGTGGCTCGCGAATTTGTCAGGCGACTGAACCGAACCAGACTTCGCTGTGTTGAAATACTTTATTATTAGGATAAAGGTCTTTGTACTAGGGTCAGTTCACACTGCGATGATGCGCGACGCGGCGCTGCATTTTTAAAGATAGTTATTCAAAATTAAACTTTATTCACTACACAAAAAGACTGCACATGCTCTTTGCAGCGCGGTGCAACCTGACGTTCGAACTCTTGCAATGAAACGTTTTTTTCCTTTTTTTCCTTCTTCTTGTAATTTTGATTAGTTTGCTTGGTTTTATATTGCATTTTGTATTTGGGGGCTATATGTGTGTTTTACCTTTACTGTTGGGCCATCAGCTATGACGTCGCTAGTGGCTTAAGCAGAATACAGGCCCTGAGTATGCCTTAGGTGTGCCATCTCATGCCGAGCACGAGCTAATTTGCAACTGTTGCTTAGATTTAAGTTTTATTTTTAATTTATTTTGTAATTATCACATAAGTAGCTGCAAATAAACTTTTTATTATTATCATTTATCTTATTGTCCAACAAATTAAGTTCAATTATAAATAACTATCGTAAAAATGTTGCGCCAAGTCGCATATCGTTTCGTTTCGGTGTGAATTGACCCTTGGACTTAAGGATAAAAGGTACCTATTGTAAGGAAGGTTAAGTTTATATTTTCTGGTTTATAACCGCCACCTTTCTGGAAGTCGGCTAAAAATCAAGAGGGTTTCCATTATAGTCATAACCAATTTTGGTGGTAAAAAATTGACCAGACAGGTTGTATTGTGTTCAGTTTCCTTGTATGACCTATGTGATTGACTCATACCTTGGTCGTTGACCTGCTGCCCTATTATGAACTTAAACTGACAATGTGCTTCGTTTTGACGTTTGAACTTTTTAAAACACAATCAAAAAAGTTAAAATGTCAAAATTTTGACATAAGAACTTTTAAAATTGTGTTTTCAAAAGTTTTAAAAGTACTTTTAAAATTGTGTTTTAAAAAGTTCTAACGTCAAAATGAAGCCCATTCCCACTTGTCAGTTGAAGTTCATAATAGGGCAGCTGATCACAATTCATCACGACCAATGTGGGCCTATCCCAGTTCACCAAACATGCGCTATATTATTATCAAAAATGCGGCAGAATGTTGGCCAATCGCAGCTTTTGTTGGCTTGCATACAAAATGAAAAGAAATTATAATCTGTTGTCTGGGATTACTAGATACGAATAGATTCTAGGAATCATCTATAGTTCTTTTTGTAGGCCTTCCAAATTCGGGAGATTAGTCATAATTGACTATGCCACTCCATTAGACCAACGATTGCAATAATTACAATTATAATATAATTAAGTACTAACTACATCACTAATTATAATATATTTTACAGCGATTTAGAGCTTTATTAACCATTTTATACACTTCTATAACTTGTTCAGACAGGGGATACGCTAAAATGCAGTTACAAGTTCTAATATTCATAAAATCTTCCCTCACAACCTGAAATCTAATGTCTTCGTTACGGACACATTCCAACATTATACGAAAAACTTCCTCTATCATTCCGCATTCTGAACAAAGAGGAGATGCTACTATTCTCATCACCTATGTACACACACCGGCATATTTAGTGGAACAAAATAAAGGTTTGATATCAGTATCATATAAGGTTGCTGGCTGGTTTATACGTCATTTAATTTAAAAAGAAATATTTTCAAATTAAGAAACTGAACATCACATTTTATGCAATTGTTTTAATTTTATTCAAATACACCTTATCTGGAGCGAACTTTGAGTATTTCTTCCTTCTGAGTTGGATTTAAAATTTCATTGAAATACTGTTTTTTGTTAGTTTTTTTTTAATCGCGTATCTTTTTGGAGTTGAGGACTGAATTATGCCTGACTTAGCCCAAACGGAGATTGCCAGGGCACTCGAAATGCGAAGAAATGGTCAAACCTGCAGAGTGATATCCAGAGATCTTCGTCGACCAGTTTCAACGATCCATCGCAGTATCCAACGGTTCAGAGATACCGGTACTTATGTGAGAGGACCAGGACAAGGCAGAAAAAGACGCACTTCGAGTAGGGATGATCGTTTCATTCGGCTTCGTGTACGTAGGAACCCCCGTTCGACGGCCGTCCAAGCCCGACATGAGTTAGAAGCAGTGCGGGGTGTAACCGTAAGTGAGCGTACGGTACGAAGAAGGTTCGAAGAAGCTGGTTTGGGTTCATTTGTGCCCGCCAAGGCTCCAAGGCTCGAGGTAAATCATCGTAGAAACAGGTTAACTTTTGCTCAGGAACATCGACTTTGGAACGCGGACCAATGGAGTTTTTAGTGATGAGTGCAGAATTCTCTTAAATCAAATTGACGGCAGGCAAAGAATATACAGACGCAAAGGAGAACGATACATTCAGACAAATTTTGAAACTACAGTTGCATACGGTGGTGGATCAATAATGGTTTGGGCGGGCATTTGTTTGGGAGCTCGCACAGACTTGGTAGTAATTGACAGAGGGAGTCTGACTGCAGACCGCTATATCAGAGAAATTTTAGAAGAAAATGTCGTAACGTTTGCCCCATATATCGGTGACGATTTTGTTTTTATGCAGGATAATGCTCGGCCGCATACCGCTCGGGTAACTCAAGCTTATCTTAATGATATGAATATCACTGTTATGGAGTGGCGAGATCACCGGATATGAACCCAATAGAACACGTTTGGGACTTGCTGAAAAGAAAAGTTAAGTCCAGAATTCCAGCTCCTGCCAACGTGGGTGAACTGCGAATCGCCGTAGTTGAGGAATGGCGGAGACTATCCCAGGAGACCATCGATAACATCATCCTCAGTATGCCTAGACGGGTAGAAACTTTAATAAGAGCACGTGGAGGAAATACGCGATATTAATCACCATTTTTCTAATTTAATTAATTGTTATTTTAATATTAATTTTCAATTTTCCCGGTTACATGAAAAGTTAAAAAATGTACCATTTTTCACAAATAGCACAGCCTATAAACCATAGTATGTAGACTATGTTGTGTGTGAACGAATGCCTTTTGAGCAATTTGTGTTGGCTATTGAGTATTGAGGCGTCTGTGCGATTGGCTTGGTTTACACGCTAATTTATTCAGGCTTAGGAGACATGCGATTCAGGCCTGAGTTACGTTTGATTTATGTTGATGTGCACAATGTATATTATAGTATTAGCTTTTTCCTGCAGCTCCACTCACATTAATACAGTATCCCACGGGAACACTGCACTTTTTCGGGATAAAATGTAGCCTGTTTTAATCCAGAGCCTAAACTCCTACTATCCCAAATTTCAACATTATCCGTTCTGTAGTTTTTGCGTGAAAGAGTCGCAAACCTAGCCAGGTAAGTACCATGTACCATCCAGAGATTATTTTGTTCTCATTTTAATATTTCTACACTAATTAAATAAAGAGGGAAGATTTGTTTCCTCGACAATATAAAATAATGCCTTATATACCAAGTGTTGTCGCATTTGGAATTTGTATTACAAGGATCTGTTAATTACATAATTAACAATAAGGTCATAGCTTTTGAAAATGTAGAGCATGTCCGCTGTTTTATTTATAAGGATAAAACCTTATAAAAATAATATAGTAGGAATTAGGATACATTTAGTCATAATGTTAACCGGAACTGCATATTTCTAAGGTAACCTAGAATATTTTAACTGTGATAATATATTTACGTCATTTCTAAGGTAACCTACATAGACGGATTATATTATCCTTGTTTTAATATAAGTACTTTCGGAACAGAAAACAAAAATGTCTCAGTCAGTCAGTCATTACGTAGGTAATTACTAGGACTGCTATCAGTTTATGACTTTTTAAAGTTCAGTGTTTAGACGATATAGAACATTTTTTTTATTTTTGTAAACAGACAGATTTTTTTACTTAATAAAGAAATGTAAAGTATTATTATCTCTAAGCTTTTTATGCAACATTCATAACGAAAGTTATAACTTATAAGTATTTCAATCTTGCTAAGTTTCCTCATCTGTGACGTCACACATCTTAAATTCAAATCCTGATCTGAGGTTACGCCAGAGTAAGTTTATCCATTTCAATGCAAACTTCTGTTCGACTGCTTGTAGTTTAAAAAAGGGAACAAGAGCAGCTAAGTAAAATCTCAAATACAAACTTCGTTAGTTTCATGTGAGGATTGAGTGCAAGAAAGTTTTATGTATCGCTATCTTGTTGGGAATTCGATTTGGTATCATTTACTTTGCAGTTTTTACTTTATTTTTGAGAAATCCAATATTGAGTTCGTGAAGATCTTTACATTGTAAGTTGTAATGTACTATCAAAGAATTTAATTCATCAGCAAGTTCGATTTTCGTAATTTCGTAATTTATTTTTATTATAATGACGGCATACAGTCATAATACATATTTTTTCAATGATATGTCAGTTTGATATCATATTATAACATAATACGAACAAACTAAGACGAGGATCTGCCTGCTCATGAGTAAATTCCCTGAATATGGACCCATATTATCTGATAGCATGACTGTTCTTGTGTCTATAGACAAAACGCATTTCTATGGTTGTCAATGGTCATGCTAACTGCTCATGAGTTCGATTCCCTGCACGCTTAGCTTAACCACCCTAGCAATGGTTTCTTTCTACGGAAGAATAGACAAAATGACAGATTGACAAAGGAAAGCTGTAATTTGGTACATATTATCTGATAGCATGACTGTTCTTGTGTCTATAGACAAAACGCATTTCTATGGTTGTCAATGGTCATGCTAACTGCTCACGAGTTAGATTCCCTGCACGCTTAGCTTAACCACCCTGGCAATGGTTTCTTTCTACGGAAGAATAGACAAAATGACAGATTGACACAGGAAAGCTGTAATTTGGTCCATATTATCTGACAGTATGACTGTTCTTGTGTCTATAAACAAAACGTATTCCTATGGTTGTCAATAGTCATGCTAACTGCGCTGATAGTAGGTACCTACTATCTAGCCGGTGTATTTTTATAGCTCTTTGATTAGGAAAAGCAAATACTTATAATTTATATTTTCAGATACCCCTTTTTAATCTTATCCAAAAAACATCATTCAACAAACCAACTCCAATAACATATCACGAAGTTTACAATTTTTTACTCCTTTGTTTAGAATTAAAAACAAAAAAACGCAGAAGTCAGGACTTCTAACAGAAATGCTTAAACATTTCAGCCAAGAAGCCGCTTCCATTCCCGACCTGCAGAGCAGACGACATGGAATGCCTGCGACGTGGTTTAAGGACATTCTTCTTCCTCATGAACTCCGAGTACTTGGGCATGACACAGATCGATCCGATGACATTGAATAGCATAACCATATCTCTACCCGAGGAGCGAATGGGATTCTTGCTGAGAAGAGTCAACGTGAGCGGAGCACAGTGGACTAAATTAATTGACAGAAGGTTTGCAATTAGTACCTACTACATACCTACTAGTTTTAGGCTAGGGGAAAAATACTCTAGTATTATATAAATATTATATAAATATTTTTGAGCAAAGCCCTAGAATTAGCCAATAGCAAGTCTGGCCAAAATTGTTAAAGCCATTAGGGTATAGATATTAACTTGATTGTAAAATTACAAAAGGTTTTAACGTCTTTAAGAAGGCAAGTTAAAATAGTGAAATCCATTTTCATAAAGTTATGTGTATTGTAAAAGCGATTCACTAAAATGGAGTCGAAATATTGAAGTAGAAATACACTGGTATTAATATAATATTATAGGTCCCTTCAATGTCGATATACCTACCTATAAATTGTGGTTGTGATAGCAGAGTCGTTAAAAGCGATGGTAAAAATAAAAAATGTTGTAATATTTGTCGTAATATCCAATTTGTCGTTATAAGTAATGTCTTTATAAATGAATTTCTCTGTATTTCTGTTTTTTGGCTCGGTAAAAGGAGATAAATGAGCATCAAGCGGCTTGAGAACATCCTAACAGTTCCTACTAAACCTCTAAATGGTTACTTTGTTTTAAGAAGTCACTAAGGGTCAGTTCAGACCGGGACGATGCTCGACGCTATGCGGCGCTGCATTTTTAAGATAGCTTTCGAAAATTGAACTTTATTTACTACACAAAAACATACACGTTTCATGTGACATCAGACAGTCATACACTGCACATACGCTGCGCGGCGCGGTGCAATCCGACATTCGAACTCTTACAATGAAACGTGTATTTTCTTGTGTAATAAATAAAGTTTAATTTTGAATAGCTATCTTAAAAATGATCCGATTTCCCGGTTACATACATTACAAATAACATGAATCGTAACATTAACTTCATTTCCTATTCTTCAAATTTCATGCTACATAATATCATGTAGTTACTGGCTGTTCCGACACACGTTGTTCTGTCTTAACTATGAAGTGGAATAAATAAATATCTACATCTACATCAACACCTACACGTACCAACCTACGGGACCGGCCGATTTTTATGAAATAAACTAACCAAACAAACAGGCAAACTGAACGCACCTATAATATTGACAGTCAAGTGACAAATTGAACACAGTGAACACTTAGGCCCGATTCGACCAAACTTGAAGTTACACGAGTGTAACTATAATGAGAATAATTTTACTCCTTCAATTTACTCTAGGATATCTTCGTTTGCGTTTTACCAAGTTACTCGAAGAGTATACTATGCTCGGTATTATTATTCAATGAATAATGAACGAATGTATAAACCGACAAAAAATCATGTACTATTGTTTGTATTAGAATGACTTGTACGCCATAATAATTTAATTTCGTACAGTAATACAGTAAAATGTCAATATCAAATTATAAAACTTCACAATGACATTGATCGTGACAATTGACAGCCAGCTGTGCGACTATTCACTATTCTCAGCTTAATACTTTATCCGTCAAAATCGCCCGTGTAAATATTTACTCCCGTGTAATTACCTTATTCTTGGATTAGAAGTTGGAAAAACGGAAAACCAGCTTACTCTTAGATTAGGAAACATTTATACTCGAGTAAAATTTTACTCCAGTTTGGTCGAATCCGCCCATAGTAAGGTAAAAATTCAATCGTCGTTTTAGATTTTTCTCCGTAATTTTAACAACATGTCTGATAGTTTAAACCGTCCCTAAATTTCCACAATTATTTCAAGACGAAAATTAGCCAAAATGGTCCAGCCGCGCTCCAGTTTTAGCGAGACATTGGAATTGCAATCCATTTTATATGTAAGAAGAAGAAAAAGATTACAATATATGTATATACAGACCTAAGTAAGTCTGCTCGCGTTTGATAATAATCACAAACCATCGGGAGAAAATTGCGCCCATTATTCAGCGCGACTGAAAAAAACATAGGACCATTCCTCGGGGAAAATACGTGTAATGTTTTGATACGCATTTCAAGAGGGGGTGTAACTCAGTGGTAGAGTGTCTGCTTCGCATGCTGAAAGTCCTGGGTTCAAATCCCAGCACCTCCAATATTGAGAGATTTTTTGTTCACATACTTAGTAGTTGGTTATATAGTAATCACTAAGTTAGTGAATTGGAAAAGTTAGGGCACAAAATAATACCTAAATAGTTCTTGTTAGGGTATTTTTCGACTAAGGGAACTTCAAACTTCTTAAAGTTAATACCCACAATATGGACACTAATTATGGAACTAAGACATAAAAATCAAATACTAATCTAGACTAGGTATAGGTACTGTTTGTTTGTTTGTTTGCATTGAATAGGCTCCGAATCTTCTCGGCCGATTTTGATTAAATATTTAGGGGTGGCTCTCCAAGTGGTGATGAAAAATATTTTTTCATGCTACCACATTGTGTGGGGTATCGTTGAATAGATATTTTAAAATAAAAGCAAGGTTTCATACATGACTTTTTTACAAACCATCGACCCTGGCATATTCAGTGAATGTTAAGTATTAAATCAAAATGCATTTATAATATGATATTATACATTATATGATAGATACATACTACTTACACGACAAAATATAAAAATGGATACATACTTACATTATATATTAATAAGCCAAACAATCCAAACATTTATTACGTCTTAGACCTAGATCATTAAGTGTAACAAGGAAATTAAAAACTACCAACCCATATAAGCAACGGCACCGACGAGGCAAACTCATTAAGTTTTACAGAAATTAAAAACAAAAATCAACCAGGAACTTCTTTCGAGAAGAAAAAATTAAAATGTAAATCAAACCACACGCTGGGAATTTCCCTTTGGGAATTACGGAAAAGTAATTAGCAACCCAACAATCGGCGTAGCAAAAATAACGCAACAAAATCAAACATAATTTCTGCGATATTGCTTCAGAGATAATGCCAATTATTTTGTTAATTCTTAAATGATTTTTACGCACACCGTCCTGTTCAAAGGAGTAAAATTATTTCCCCCGTGTCCTTATTGCATATGACAATGCTCAGTAAAAAGAGGTTAATTAAACTTTAACTGTTATTACTGCAATTAACAATATCATAAAAAAATACTTAAATACCACACACCTTCCGGCCACCTACAGGTTTTTAATGTACCCAGACTAGTTACTATTACCATACCTAAGTATAATACCTGTGACTTGTCTTACGATAAGTAGCTTTATAGTATTACCTACTATGTTATTACTCATTTCCATCGCGTAGGTAATCATTGGCTGCAGAATGCATCTATAGATCTGAAGCTTAGGTCTAGAGATGCAGGCTGCAGCCAAGTCACCAGTCTCTAACATATTTAGAAAAATAATGTAGACGATTCTTAGTCTACATTATTTTTTTAAATATTTTAGAGACTAAGCTCAGCAAGATGGACTTTACTATCTGGAATCTGGATATAATACTCAAACAATAAATTCTTCGCAATTAGCAATTCCAATGCTTCCAATAGCAAGCAAGGGCAAGAAGCACTGAATTCAAAACAAAGGTTGGGCTATGAATCATATTTCACAAAAAAAATCTTCATACAAGAAAAAGTTACGCTATCTTCATTTCAGAAGATTTTGACAAATAAATGTGGACTGAATAAACTGCGGAAAGCAAATGTCAAAATGACAAACGTCAAACCTCGACAGACCCAAACGACCCCAAAATTAGGGCAGTTCAAGTAATGGACACTTTTTGCATCGACATGCCTCGTCTATAATATACTACCTTTTGTACGCGACATCGTTTGCGTGTCTATGTATAAACACCCGTGGGGGATAAATTCGAAAAATCCTATACAATTACTATAAGCGTGTCAAAATTCAAAGTAAAGTCCAGTTGTTGATATTTCACTATGCAAATTATGAAGTATGAACCTACATTTCACCCTATAAGGGATGAATTTCAAAAAACTATAAGAATAGGTAACTACCTACTCAATGATTTGTATTTATTAGCTCAAATATTAACTTCCACCGAAATTTTAAAAAAAATCCCATACAAACTGTCAACCCTTATTCTACACCCTCAGAGGGTTAGTTGTAATGAATCCTTAAACACGTATCTATTGAAATGTATTTAAGAGCATGAATCTTCATCGATTTCGATGCAGATTTAAAGATTTTCCATACAAACTTTCAACTTCTATTTTACTCCTATACGGGTGGAATTTTTCAAAATCCTTCTCTACGTTTCTATAACTACTGTCCAAATTTCACGTTTCTATTATTAGCGGTTACGGCGAGCGCCTAGTAGTGACTAGTAAGTCATTCAGTGGGGACATCTTTTTTTTATTAAATAGCAATCTATGGCAAGAAGAGCAGTCATAAATATCTGGGTCACCTATCTATCATATTATTATAGTAAGAGAAATTACCGGAAGAGCAACATTGAATGTATTACCCCACTTAAGGCTAGGACTATCATATGGTCCGGAATCCGGACGGCCTAAGAAAATTTAGAGCATTACAAATAGAACTCTGCGCTAATATAATGGAGCTGAAGATCGAACACACAAGTGTCAAGCCAAATGTTAATGTCATATATGACAGTTCGACACTTCGATTTTCAACTCTATTGTATTAGCCCAGAGTTATTTTTTCAGTGCTCTGAATTTTCTCAGGACCGCCGGATTCCTGATCGTATACCTAGTCCCAGCCTAAGAGAGTATCATCAGAATAATAATTATCAAGGAATAGCTGTAGGTACAAGCCCAATTTATTTAACGTAAATGCTTCTTAAAATAGGTCATACTACACTATTTCACTGCAGTCTTCAAGCCTTTACTATAATTTTCAAAACTTCAAGCCAAACTATAAATTTAAGACAAACCTTACTTATATACAAAATAAGTATCTAATATCTACCTATAACTGCAAAATAATGGTTGAAAATAGTGGAACAATAGACATAAGATTCCGAGGTAAAAAAATTATAATTCAAAGTTGATACAAAAACTTTAGACCACAATAGCTCTTAAAAAGCTAAGAAGAAAGCATTAATTATTTTCTCTAGCCAAGTTTCTTGACCGAAGAGAAATCGGAGTTTTATTTTTAACCGAGACAAAAAATTTAAGCCAAAAGGAAATAAATAAAACTAACACAAAATGGTAGCTAAAATTATATTTTGAAACTGCAGATATTTTTGTTGATAGCGAAAAAAGGAAAACACGTTGTGGAATAAGAGCATTAAGAACTTAAAGGGCAACGAACGGCCTGACCATTTATTAGCTGAAGTGAAGGCCACGATTAATAATAGAACATAGCTATATTTAAACCGAGATATGACTACCAAGTTCAAGATCGATGTAATTAAATTATCTCAAAATACTTAAAATAGCATTTCCAAAATGAGAGTCATTGTGAAAATGATTTAATTAGGATGACCCAAAAACTACACAAGATTCTCATAATATTATATGATATAAAAATCACGATCAACCATCAACTAAGGCTACCTTTAACAAAGTTTTCTTGATTGAGCTATATATTATAGAATGTTTAATTTACATTTTTATAGACTTTGGTTGACTTAATAATTTGGAACAAATCAAAAATGATTTGCCCAAAAATGCATTAAATACATAATATCATACACAAACCTGGTGATGTAAACCTAGAAAAATATTTCGTTGTACACATATTTATACATCGACCACGCTGTAAAACCTTGCGTAAATAAACCCGCATATGAATTTTTAAGCCAATATAAAGTAAATATGAAATATAAATATCGCCTTTGTCCTGTCCACCAGCCTCTGTAACACAGACAAATGAATAAATGATTTTTGGAACTGAACTAACAAACTTTTTAGGATGTCTAAAAAATATTATTTTTGAAGTTATAGGATTTTCTGATGCAGTATTTTTGGAGAGCATTTAATATTCAGAATATTGTAGGTCTTTTCCACAACTAACAATATCTTTAACTTTTTAACCGCGACGGTACGGAGACGGTAGGTAGGTACCCTATATATGCGTTTGGAATGATGACTCATGACTGAGATATTATGATCATTTACGGAACTGGTTCTAATCCCACCAAAGATTATAAGCGTGTCTTTAGTTTCATCTAATCATTATTTATTCACAGATTTGATGCACCTGGAAGAAATAGCGTTCGATTTTTCAGCGACTTACATGTGACGGGAGATTTAAGTATGACTTTAGCGGAGCGAGCCGATCCCTATGTTGCTCGCTTGACTATGGATATCGGTAAGATACGGTTATACTTAAAATATTCAGGTGTTTTCGCCATCCGTAATTCCTGTTTTCGTCATTATAGGATTTCTTTTGATTAGGTTAAATTACATTTACCTACTGTTCTCGTCTTGCGAAAGATGCCAAAGATGATGAAGATGAAAGCAAAACAATGTCGTCTCATTAGTTTAATCATATCAGAATGTCTATCGGAAACGTTATTGTAAATTGTATAACGTAACAGGGTTTTAGAAATTTGTATGCTCCTTCCATTGTATATTTGCGTTTCAGTTTATTTATTCTTCAACCTCGCTATCTACTTCGCTTATAAATAACTCAGCAGTTTCAAAATTATAAACCTAAGTTATATTCTTTAGTAACGCCTGGTGCATGGACGGAGAAATTTTATGACAGCTTCCACAAAAGCGCATTTGATAACCCCTTTATTCACTTTGCAGATGCCTCACAATTTATAAAGGCTAAAACTAGTAATGAACCCAAGTTTTCTGTCTTGTTTATTTTAAGTAGCATAAAATTAGTTTGGCTCAACGGTAAAAGTTGTATTATCATCTGAAACCGTTAATAACTAGTAAAGTAATTTGTTAAATACTTAAAACCATACTTGATTTCCATTGGGTACTTTTAATTTTATTGCGGTTATCATTTAAAACCGAATACTTAAATATTTTATTGGTGTTAAAAGTTCAGGGCATTCAGTCAAGATGCATTCGATAATTTGACGGCGAAGTTCGAAATCAAAAATGTATTGGATTTGACATAAGTCATCGCTAAGTGACATGTCGATTGCGATGCCTTATGTCCAATCCCATACATTTTTTTTTCAAACTTCACCGTTGAAATTATCGAATGCATCCTGACTAAAGGCCCTGGTAAGTAGAACAGAAGTACTTAGTACTTAGTAGTTGAAAGCTTAAATAAAATCTGCAAACCTCGGTGTGCAAGTCAACATCACAATGTAGTTTTACGGTTTCTTGTAAAGTTGAAAACTGACAAATATAGCGACATTATAGTAGCATAGCATAGTAGTAGCTTTGCTGACTGTGGTTTTCTTGGTTTCGATTACCTACCACAACTAAAGCTTACCTATGTCGACAATCGTAAAACACGGTCAACTAATAAGTGTAGGTAAGCTCTATGATGAAAGCTGATATTTATCAGATTATCAACTAAAGACCTTGTAAAAAGGGATATATTTATTATACTTTATGCACATATGGTACAGAGGCGGGCTTAATGCCTTCTACCAGCCAACAGATATAATGTTACAAAACAAGACTAAAATAGAACCTTTTTAATATTGTAAGACCATAACAACTACATCAATGATATTATAATAGAATTAGGTATGACTTTTACATTTTATTTGAATAATCAGTAAGCTTGCACTTGGCTGTTCAAGTGCAGTCTCCTAATTTTAAATTGTTTTTTTTTTCCTTTCTGGAGTTTTTTGTTTTTCCTTCCTTCATTATTCCTGTGTCCCAACTCCCAAGGATTTGTACAGTACCAAATACCAGATTAAAGAGGTATGAATCCTTTATAATTTTTATTTGCAGGTGACGTAGAAAGCAATATAACATATGCCTGGACAGGTGAACGTGGCACAGACGACCAAGCTTACATTCTTATCGGAAGGGACAGAATCGTGGTGAGGAATTCCCGAACACCGACATTCTTTTTAGAACCAGGTAAATATTGTATCATACTAGAGTTTATTTCTCCACAATATGACTTTGGAAATCTTCGATTGCGTAAACAATGGTTTTATTGTAAATAAGACAAAAAAATATTACACTGTCTTTTTTACTAAAAACAGAAACTTTCTAGAGAAGTCTTAAGTCCACTGTAGGTAATAATTTTGATTCGAGTCCAGGGTGCATTTTACTTGTAAAACAACATTACCTACCTATTAGTATATACCTAGTTACATTATAATAATAAACATAATTTTCGAATGTGGTTGTAATTAAGAGTTTATGTTAGATTAAGTCTAAAAAACGTTATTACGGACTACTGTATAAAATACTCTAGAGCTGGTTAAAATGTTGAGCTGATTTAAAGGTAAACGTGCAACTTACGTACGTCTACATTTCTAAATTAGTTAGGTTATAAAATATACCTAATAATGACGAAAAGGTCAAAAAGGAAAATCACTGCCCACTACGCAATTCACAAGTGATACGAGTAGGTAGAATCCATAGACAAATCATTGGTCTCGCTGTGCGCTCTACCGCCCAACGAGACCAATGATTTATCTATGGTAGAATCATATAGATAGGTACCCAAGAATTAAAAACTAAGGATGGTCTTTAACGTAGGTACATAAGACAGAAAAAATCTTCATGAAGAAAAATTTGCGCCATCATTAAGTTCAGAAGATTTTGTCAATTACCTAAATGAAGACTAGTAAGCGGGCTGAATAAACTGCGGAAAGCAAATGTCAAGATGACAAATGTCTAACCTTGACTGCCCAAAATAACCCCCAAAAGTAGGGCAGATTAATAAGTGTGGACATTTTGCCTCGACATGCCTCGTCTACAATTTTTTTTATAAAAAATAAACTACACATTGCGCAAATAATGCCAATACATTTAAAAGTTTTAGTAGGTTTATTGCTTACTAGCTTCTTCCCGCGGCTCCGCCCGCGTAAATACAGTAGGTACCTACCTATCGAGTATCCCACGGGAATACGGTCGGGATAAAAAGTAGCCTGTTTTAATCCAGAGTCTAAACTACTACCATACCAAATTTCATCGAAATCCGTTCCGTTGCGTGAAAGAGTAAAAAACATCCATCCTTCCATCCTCATAAACTTTCACATTTATAATAGTAGTAGGATTAATTATGTCGCTATGTGCCGTAACTCGTAAGATGGGACTGTAAGTTAAGCTTAACGCGTCTTTTTTTAGTTGTAGGTACTGAATTTTCAAATTACGAAGTAATGGATAGGTCCCACACGATGGTGACTTGTAGATGTCAAGAACAGTACAAAGATAAAGTTATTTCCAGTGATTTTCATGTTATGTCAAAAAACCTTTTTCCATTCTCGTCAAAAGGATTCTATGTCATTTATCATTTGGTTCTGTCACTGATAGGAAGAACGGATGAATGCGTATCTAGGTTATATTGTTGTAGAATATCCAGAGTTTTTTTTGGGTTCTACATTTCCACAAGAAACCCTTACGATTTTTGTATTATAAAGTTACGTAGGTATGAACTTTTTGGGCAAAAAGCAGGTGGTTTAATTGTCAAACAACAAATAACTTCCATATTTAACAGTACGTGGATCGAGCAAGGTATTTAGAGCGATTTATAATTATGCACTTTAGTTACACGATACTTGTAATAATATACCCGCGCTAAGACGAGAAGCGATTTTTAAGTAGTAGGTGATTTGCTTATATTTTTATGGCTTTGGAAACTATGAAGCTCAAGAAGCTTAAAGGAAACCATAAAATCAACGTAGTAAAAAGCGTTTTTAGAATTAGATTGTGCACACCTAAGTCCTAAGCCGTTGTTTAATTGATTAAGTAAATTAGGTGCCAAACTCGAGCACACATATTCTTTATCCCCCTTACATAGTAATAAAAAGGTTTACACAATGGATAAGTTAAACAACGTTGCTATCTTTGTCGGAAAAGTCACTTGACAGACAAAAGACAGCAACGTTGTTTAAGTTGTTTATCCATTGTACAACTTGTTCCCAAATAACTATATATTTTTTATAAAAATAAAACCCGACTACGTAAATAGTTACTCGGGCTATTATTACGAATCTATTGACACCTAATTTATTAAAATCGAACCAGTAGTTTAGGCACTACGGTGGAACAAACACACATAAATACATAGCCTACCTTCATTTTGGCTTTGCCGTAGTCGAATAACAAAAAGTATGCATTCAAGGAGCATGATGATACGAAATATTGTGGCCTAATGTTGGGTAAATTTTAATATTATTCGTATAAAACGGATTTGGAGTCTTTTTCCCACATACACTACTGACAACTAAATAAATGCGTACTACTAAGGATGCGACTATATGATCCGGAATCCGGCGGGCCCGGGAAAAGCACTGAAAATAGAACTCTGCGCTAATACAATAAAGTTGAAAATCGAAGTGTCGAGTGTCGAGCTGTCATGGAAGGCCGGATAAACATACGTAAGACTGGGATTATATGATCCGAAATCTGGAAGGCCGTGGAAAATTCTAAGCATTGAAACTCTGCACTAATACAATAGAAATGAAAATCAAACTAATGAGTGTCGAGTCTAATGTCAACGTCATATATGGCAACTCGACACTCGAAACTTCCATTTTCAACTTTATTGTGTTAGCGCAGAGTTACATTTTCAGTGCTCTGAATTTTCACCGGCGTTTCGGATTCCGGAGCATATATAGTCCCAGCATTAATAACGACTAAATTTATAGTCGTAAAACTACTACATTGGCAACACTGCACTCCGGTACAAAATTACAACAATACATAAAGGCGACCAGACGTGACGTCAAATTGCATGTCTAGCCAATAATACTGGCGAGAGGAACATCCCCCAGTCTATAAATACTGCTCCTCGAAAATAATTAATTATTATATAAGTTGTAGCTAGAAATTAATAAATCACTCCCTATAACTAAAATCTTGTTTGCTTTCAGAATCAGCTGACACCATTGCAATAAGTGAAGCAATTAATATTAAACCGTCAATCTTGGAACACATATCCAATGAAATAACAATGGCCATCATGCAGACTATTGTGGAAAACTTCAGATACTTTACAAGACTAGTGCCAGCAAAGGAATTCTATCAACTGAACTTCATGTGAATATGATCATACAGTTATGAATTAATCAGTGAAAACAACAAATAAAGGAAAAAATTATAAAATTTTCTGGACACGATTGAGTTTTATATTTGTACCTAATAGTTTTCAGTGTCTTATCTAATAGTGCGGCAGCAATATCATCAAGTCTTTAAGTGGCCCTACTATCTTTTCCCAAAGCCTTTTACAGATTTTTCGTGCCCCCGTTGTTAGTAAAGTTTGAATTATTGATGTTTTATCAAAATATAAATATAATACCATCTTTACATTCATCTTAATAAAATCCTCAATTTGGTATTAAATAAGAATAATTATTATGAAGCTTTTACTTTTCCTTACATTTTACATGGGTATTTTATTATATGTATGTACTTATTTTTAGTAGTGTTAGTTTTGTACTTAATTAATAGGGTAGGGCTAACAGGCGTTCACCGCGATTAGCGGCCCTAAAACCTAACAACACTAACCCTATTAAATAATGACACAAATTTAATAATAATAAATATTTATTATTTTTTAAAAAGCATCTCCAAGTGATTCTTCCATGAATTTCTTATAAATAGACATAAACTTAGCAACAAAAGCCTCTAAATGGAAAATCGCTTTATTTCCTTGTCTCATTCTATGTTCAAATTCAGCCGCATAACTAGCAACTTGGCATTTCATTGCCATATCACAATTCCGAACAAGTTCTTTTAATAAACCAGCAAATATCATATCAGGAGGTATACCATGAATTATAAGCTCATACAATTTCTGCCGGACTTCTCCCAATTTTTTAGGGCTCTGTTCAGATAGAATCATTGATGCTGTCTCCCTTATAAATACTTGCCAATCTGGTTCGGTAACTTTCTGATCCGGTGTGAATGGATATTTTTGAACTCTACAAGCTTCACACATTAGTAATGCCCGACGAAGATTTCTGTCTGAACATGTAGCTATACGCAGTGCTAATTCTGATGGCAATGTTAACCCTTCCTTCTTACACACATTATGGAGTACAGAAGCTATTTCATTTTCTGTAGGTGCAGGTACTCTAATGGTCAAACAACGGGACCTAATAGCTGGTATGACCCGTGATATTGAATTAGCTATTAGTATAAGACGACAAGTACTCACATACTTCTCCATGGTGCGACGTAACGCATGCTGCGCGTCCTTCGTCAGATCATCTACTTCATTTAGTATGACTACTTTAAATTCACGCTGTCCAGAAGAATCTATTTGATGTGTTTGAGCTACATTTTTGACCAAATCCATGATAACAACTCGATCGTGTATTCCAACGTCAGTAGGGTTAACCTCTATGTGATAATTGCTACTCACTGTCATAATCTCAATCTTTTTATTCG
The DNA here is from genome assembly GCA_963565745.1 of Phengaris arion. Classification (NCBI taxonomy): domain Eukaryota; kingdom Metazoa; phylum Arthropoda; class Insecta; order Lepidoptera; family Lycaenidae; genus Phengaris; species Phengaris arion. Next base: position 11,922,478 of record OY751445.1, on the reverse strand, counting down.
AGGGCGTTGTAAAATGCATTGTCTCTTGTCTTAATCTTTCCGCACCAGAACCGTACAGTTCACGTAGTAAACACATAATTCGAGTCTTCTTTCCCGCTCCCGAAGGTCCGTAAACTAGGAGATGTGGAAAGTCACTCTGTTGTACAAGGCTTTTGAGTCGTCCTGCCTGTTCTTTATGATAATCAAGCTTCATTAGATCTTTTGGACGATGTTTGTCGACCCAGAGACTCATTTTTTTTAAGAATTTATTTCTAAGCCCTAAAATATAATTGTTTTCCTCTTTTAATTTTGGACTATTTACACAAAATATTGTAAATAAATTTTACCGGTATGTAACTTATTTGATTTTGACATTTAACAATTGTCAGTTGTCAATAGAGAGGGAAAACGCGCGAAATTTGACGTTTACTTTTTTTTATTTGGAAAAGCAAAACAAAAATGGCTCACCTTTTTATTTATCTACAATTTGATACTCACACTAAAATATGGAGATAAAATAATTATTACTTACCTATCTTATGATTTATCAGCATTTTCATTGAAATACGGTAAGTACCTAAACATTTTGAGCAACACTACTTGAACTTTTACTCAGATTTTTGCTGAAAAGTTTGTAAAAAAAATATCGAAGCCAGACAAGTGTCAAAGTCGATATTATTTGAATCCGTAAAAATTGTAGCAAAACAAATTATTTTACTGTAGATTATTTACGTACTAAAATTGTGACAAAAATATAAAAAATATGTATTAATCGCTTTTTCGGTCGGATACGTAACTAAGAACTTGTATACCAAATAGGAGCAATGCTATTTCTAAGTTCTATCTACGTTTTTATGTTTTGTGTTATTGTTGAAGTGGTTTGCGACGAGTTTAATTTATCAGGTGATGCCGGTCAAGCTTACGCTCTAAAAATTAATATTGGTTATCCTCCTCAAACGGTAAGTACGACCTTTTGCTGAACATAACCTAATCTGAATTACGTCGAATTTTTAAAGCTTCTATCTACTAGCTAAACAAACTGTTTTTTTAATCAATTTAGTGCACAATAATTGATTATTATTACTAATTACTGCCAAATGTAGAGTTTAGGGGAATATCACATGATTAAGCTAAATGGAATAACAATAAAATGCTGAAAGCGTACACAATACTATCGTTGGCCGGATCGGCCTGACGCTACCGATTGGATCAGTTAGAACTGACCGTGTGCGGGTGTGGATTTGCAAGAAAGTTTATACTGTTTATGTCAAGCTCTAACTAATCCAATTGTTTGTCAAACTTGTTTGCAACACAGTTGTGTCATGTAGATTGGATAGTTGACAGTATAGTGTATGGCTACGGTAACTCTTTTGTCTCTTTTAGCTAAGCGTCTTAGTGGATACTGGAAGTACAACATTAGCAATAGCTTCATATCCTCGCAAGGAGAGCAATATTTACTTTCATTCTGACAATTCAACCAGCGTTTACCATAAAGGGAAAGAGGTAAAATATTGAACTAAAACCTAAGACATTTCTCTTTATCCCTTTAATTTAAAAAAATGTGTTTATGAAATTATAACAATGTAAATGCCTGATGTGTGTCACCATGTAATTTACCACTATGCTATCAGTCTGCTTGTTGGGGCTGTACCATAAAAAATATTTTGTAGTATACATGTGAAATATAAAATAAGTTGATTATTTTACAGGTTCAAGCTAAGTATTCTCAAGGGACATGGGTTGGTCAATTAGTGTCGGATTTTGTGCAGTTTCCATCATTACCTGCCATACCAGAAGTTAGGACAGACATTGCTGTAATAACCAAAAGTCACAAGTTTTTCATGAATGGCTCTGGATGGCAAGTGAGTATCATCCTCATTTGTTTCTATTTACTGTATGATACCAATTATTATTTTAGATTATTATACCAATTATTATTGGATTACCAATGCTAGTTTGAATAAAATTCAAGTTACTTTTTTATTTTATCTCAGCTACAAACACTTATTTTTAGTACCTATCTATAATCTATATACATTGCTATAAGACAATTCATGCTATTGCAGTCAATGTATAGTGAATGTAACAGCAAATACTCTCTTATATCAACAGCAAAATGCGCCTATTCCTTCTCAGAGTAAAAATAAGCATTAGTCATGCAAATGGAATATTATGTGCATTATGCTGTAGACATAAAGGTGAATTTGCTATATTGCATTTAATAATTTCTTATTACTGCACTTGTACTTTTGTATGAATTGGCCCAAAGTTATTTTAAACCTATCACCTTTATAATTATAGTAATAAATTATTCATTTTGTAAGTTTCTTTTTACACATGTCACACATAGCTGTAAGACACTAGGAAATGCTAAAGATTATTGTCTGGTAATTTTTTTTTTTTCAGGGTCTTCTTGGCTTAGCTTACTTGCCTGTTGGGGCTTGGGGTGAAAATGTGATAGTTGGTTCTTGGCTGGACTCACTCGAAAAGTACTTAGAAAAACCAGTTTCATTTGAACTGAAGTTATGCGGAACATTGAGTCAAACAAATTCTACACACTATGGAACTTTTAAAATGCTTGGTAAGTATACTTTAAAGAAAATTATCTAACAACACATATTTGATTGCAATCTGATCCTAGCGACCGCGACATGCTATTGGGATCTGCAACTGTGACATGCTATCGGGATCCGCTATTGCGAAGAGCTATCAGTTAAAAAGTATTCATTTAATTTGCAGATTCCTTGCCTGATGATAAAAAAATTTTCAAAACTCCAATATTACAAAAGAGATGGTATGAAGTAGGTGTATTGTCAGTTACACTGCTGAACTCATCAGAGAACTTAAACAGTGACAACAATAGCTCTAGTGATCTAAACAAGGATAATTGTATAAAGTTGAATGAAGAAAAGAGCATAGTGGATAGTGGTACAACCAATATAAGGTTACCAGACTCAGTATTTAGACAGGTATGTATAATGTTTGTGCATCTAATAACACCTCCGTCAAAGAATATATATTACTAACGTAAATAATCGTCATCCAATAGACTTCACGAATGACAGCTTGCAGCTATGTGTGCGTGGCTAGACGTATGCGGGGATTGCGCGCGGCGAGCGGGACGTGAGTTTTTTAAGCCAGGAGATTCGTGTCCTGTTCCAGCCACGTGGCTGGCCGCCGGTCGTTTCGTGCTTTGATGTAATTGACAATATAATTCCATAATATTTATGATAGATTTGTCTGATGCGACGTTTAAAATTATTTCGGTGTTAACCTTATGCTTACGTCAACACGGCTGACATTCGCCCGTGCTCGAGTTGTCATTTGTAGAGTGTCGCCCCTATGGCGGAGGTCTTAGGTTGGAACAACATAAAAACTGTTAGGGCAATGGAGTCTGATCACCTGATTGTCTGGCAAGAAAGACAATTCATGCATGCATAAAGTCATTCCTGCGTCTGATCCTCCTCTCCTCAGTCGTGTCGGAATTCGTCGCACTAGGTTACAAGCGTTAAGAAATACTTGGACACTTTAAAATAACTCCTGCATAGCTGGTCTGGTCTCAATGAAACCGGCCATCGTCACTGAAATAGGTGTGGGGAGCTATTATTATTATGAATCAAAGTTTTATGCTGCTTCATCAGTATCTCAATCAGTTAAGTGATGGTAAAACATTCTGCTCTGTTAGATGTCAATTTTTTTTTATTTTATTTCATAAACGAATACTAGTACTCTTAAATATGAGTAACGTCTCTGAAGAAACAGTACCTATATCAAAAGTCAATAATATCAAAAGTACAGCGATTTGTATACAAAATCTCGTGAAAACGCTCCATACTAAAGTCGTACCTAGCTGTGACGTCACGCCTATGTTAAAGTGTATGAAGTATACAGCTGCAGGAAAATATTTGTAAATATCTCCGATATTTGTGCGTTTAAGTTCATACTTACCATAATTAATGTTTTTGTATATGATATAAGTAAACTAATGATCGTAAGATTTACTAATTTAGGAAAAAATTTCTTTTGTAGTTTTTAGAAGTACCTAATAATTACTAAACTACACATAAAATATTATATTTTTTTAACATTTACCAAGTAGTAATGCCTCAATATTTCTGAGTATATCAATGAAACTAAATATCTTAGATGTAGTCCCTATAATTGTCAAAGGAAAAACTAAAAGGTTCTAAAAAGCTTGAGAAAAGAAGTGAATAAAATGTTTTTTGACTGACTGAGATAAAAAAAATCAAAATATAATTCAATTATTACTGATTACGAAAACGAATTTTGAGTCCATACTATTTTTACTACCTATTGATTTTTTTTTAACTAAAAAACTAAAGTTTCGATTGTTATTGATTTCAGGTTGTTGACGAACTCAGGCACTCTGCACAAGCATCAAACAATTTGATTTTAGACGAATTTTGGTATCATGGAGAGGTATGCTATAAACCTAAAGTGCGATCGCGGAGCACGTAGAATTTCGTACATTGACTCATTGCTACTTGTCTCTTTCACTCGCGCACGAATATATTGCCATCGCGTTTACACAGGTACGCGATAGAAGCGCGATGCGAATAGCGATTTCCGAAATTCTACGTGCTCCGCGACCGCACTTTAGTTGCAACAGTGTAGTTAACAAAGTTAAAAATAAATTTTGGCACACCGGTTTAAGTAAAACAGCAAATTTTGTAATGTAGGTAGGTACTTAATATTTTCATATTTTTTTTTTAGGCTGGATGCTGGCCTGAACCCCAAGAATGGTCCCTGCCATCTTTAGCTATTGATCTATTAAGCACTGAAGCAGATAACACATATTTTACATTGGAAATACCAGCACAGGTAACAATGTTATTAGATTGTATTAACGACGAACTGCTGCGAATTACTGACGACCTCTGAGGCTCAGTGTTTCAGCACGTTGGTGCTCAAGCCGGGGGTCGCGGGTTCGAATCCCGCCGAAGGAACTAAAAGTTTTTCTGTGTTCCTGGGTCATGGATGTGTATTAAATATGTGTATAATATAATAAAAATCTTATATATATGTATAGTATAAAAGTATTAAATATACTTCCCGTTTTCTGGTACCTGTAACACAAGTTCTTCGGATACTTAGCACGGGGCCAGATTGACGTGGTGTGAAGCGTCCATAGATATTATTATTATTATTATTATTTATTACGAACGCCATCTACAATATTTGTGTGTATTATTTTGTAAGAAACTAGAATATTATTTTGTAAGAAAATTTTAGCCTCGGTAGATACTTATTCAAAGTTAATATTGTTAATGGAATAAACCGGGTAGCGAGCAATCGGATCGCCTGATATGCCTCCAAACCTTTGGGTCTTCAGAAACATGTAAATGGTGGTAAAATCACGATGTGAGCACTCATATGTATTTATTGACTATTGTGTTTATTGATTAGATATTTTCGTTTGTTCATAGAACTTCATGCGTGTAGTGTCAGCGCACAATAACAGCCGTGGCAGCGGTAGTGTTTCAGAGTTCTGTTATAAACTAGGACTTGAGGCCGGCGGCAAGGAAACTGTACTGGGATACACTGCTATGGAGGGGCTTCAAGTGAGTTTAAACTCGCTACTCGAAAAATATAATTAAATTTACACGTGGGAGAGCCGTGCTTCAGCACGAACTGGCCGGCTATACTGTATAAATACCACGGCCTCGCAGAAACTCGGCGTGCAATAACAATTGCGTTTCGCCGAGTAAGTGGGGCTACCTGATGGGTTAGGATTTTTAGGCCAAGAACGCAAGTGAGTTACTTGAAGAGTTAAAAGTTTTACTTCTCTGGTGTTGCGAGTGTCCATGGGCAGCGATAATGGCTTACATCCCATTTTTAGGGTTCCGCAAGGAACCCTTGTATTTTAGTGTAGTTGTAGTTTAGATCATGCTAAAACTCTCAAGGAAAATTATTTTGAACGAAATCGGACAGTAACTTTTGAGGTAATTTGAAAAAAAAAATTACGCGGTTATAGGTACGGAACCCTCCTTAGACATGTCCTGACGTGCTCTTGGTTAGGTTTTATTAACAAAAAAACACGAAATAATCTTACATTAAAAAACTATAACATTAAAAAACTATAAACCACGACTCTTGCGGCAAGCCGCAACACTGTCCGCATTAGTTATATAATCATAGGTTACATATTTTATATCCTGCTTCTGTCCAGTGCCGAAAAATTACTTTAGTAAATGCGTTTATTACTGTAACACATCGATGTGTGATATATTGTGGTCGCTTCTTAAACCCACACATTACAAACATTAAGTTTGAATCCCCTACCTTAATGCCCCAGAATCCGGAATGCCGGTGAAAATTCACAGCACTGAAAATAGAACTCTACGGTAATAATACGATAGAGCTGAAAATGGAAGTTTCAAGTGTCGAGCTGTCATAATTGACATTAGCATTTGTCTCAACACTCATGTGTTCGATTTTCAACTCTATTGTATTAACGCAGAGTCCTATTTTTAATGCTCAGAATTTTCTACAGCTGTATGGATTCCGGATCATATAGTCCCAGTCTATATTATATTATTAAGTGAGTTCAGTAACTGTTTAACATTTGGAATATCATCTACAATAATCATTTTCAGGTGCTTTTCAACCGATCCGGAGGTTGGATCGGCTGGCGTCCATCCGATTGTGGCTCAAAAACAAAAATAACAGGACCGTTCAACATTTCATCATCATTTACAAACCTCTGCCAACTCACAAAACCTGTGCCCGACGTAGCAGAGTCTATCAAGGCGGCTCAATGGATTCTCTGTGCCATATCAATCATAGCAGTAGCCGTGGTCATTTATTTATTGGCCCCTGGTATCAAAGTGTTGCTTATACGGCCTCTACCAAGGTCACAGCAAATCTCACTGTCCCAAGCGGCTCTAGTGCAACAAGAAACGTAATATAGCGATCTCTTTCATTCATTCGTCATCTCATTCGATTGTAACAGTATTTTGGAAAAGTATTTTATGAGACATTCTTTAGGTACTTTAGGAAAATAATTTTGGGTTGTAAAAAAAATGGAGTAGCTACAAATTAAATATCTTTAGGCGCAAAAAATCTTCCATTTTAGAAATTCAGTATTATTTTGTGTTTGATTGTGGTGTCCTATTTTATTGTGTGTGGTTTGATCTTTGACAGTTATGAAGACCTAGTCATTATTTTTGGAAAGTGCTATATTGATACTTTTCAAACTTTTAGAAAGCTTTGTGCTTTATGTTTAAAAAATTGAATTTATGTATTGTTAGGTATTTTAAAAGCACTTACTGCACTCATTACATTATAACTAACTATAATTTTATGTAGGTACTTCAATAAAGTAACTATATTTTATATAATTTTGATAGTTATGATTATTAAACAAAAAGTAACAAATAATTAAATAAAACCTACAAAATAAAGGATGGTGATTCATATCACAATGGTGTAATCTCTTACACTATGTTAATATAAATCATTCTTTATTTCTTTTTTGGTTCTCACCTTTTTTAAATAATCAGCTCCATATTCAATTAGATTTAAAGTTGATAACAATTTCATGAAACATATTATAATATTTTAAAATTTGACAATCAATGTATTGGCAGTATAGGCAACATTCAAATATTTTACTATTTATAGTTTGTGATTGAGTAAAAACGTAGGTATTCTATAGAACAAAAAACTCCAATATTGCAATATTTTGATATAGGTGTACGATAGTACATAAGAGATAAATGAAATTCTGAATACTTTAGACTAATTATATTCAGGTTTTACCACGTTAAAACAATACTATATAAAAAGCCAATTAAAATGTGAGTGTCCACGAGTGGGGTTGTAGGCGTAGTAGTTTTTGCGTCGGGTGTCGCCGCGAACCTTCCCGTGCGTGTGAGTGGGACAAAAGAGCGCCGTCGGGCGCGCTCGTATGGGATCTCGCATATGTTCGGCGCTAACGCGCGAACAATAGGTTTATAATTGTTTAGACGAGTAGGAAAAAAAGTTACATGAATGGTTACATGTGCCCAGTGCCTATTCTATTTTTGGTAGTGATGAATAAATTAACATTTAGGTTTAATTAGAAAAATTATTATTCATGTTGATGAGTGCATTTGAACCATTTTGTTTAAGTAATTAATTTTCGTAATATATTTTAAATGGTTACATTTAAAATACATCAATCAGACGAATGAGATTAGTATTTGATTGGCGGCAAAAAAAAAACTTGTTTTAAATATTCCCACTGCAATATAAATGGCAAAGATTTTGAAATACGAACGTATTATACTCGTGTAATGGCATCCATCCATCCAAAAAAATTAAATCTAAATATTATACAATTACGAAAAATACTTACCTAGATTTTCTTAATTTATATTTGTATTAATTAAAAATGTTCGTTTATTTTGTTTTTGTAGCTATTCGTAAAAGACCAAAATTAATGGGTTTATTATTAATAAGGTATTATGTGCCCGTTTCTTTCCATGTAAAAACATTATACTACAATCATATAAACGTAACATAAAATGTTTGGTCGAATCATGGACCAATAAAACTAGTCGAATTTACTTTTTTACACCTTGAAAATTGTTTCGCTATGTTTGTAATGCAAATTTTGGTATTATTTTGAGAACACTGTAATTTTCGATTTGAGTACCGAGTCTGGGAACACACGTACTTAATTTGACATTATTTATGAATGTTTGATATTCTTTAAGGATGTCCAATTAAGTGAAAATTCACGAATTTACATGAAAGTGTCAGAACGATACAGCTTGTGTGTGGGACATGCGTGTTGTGTATGGCAACCTGGCCTTCGAACGCCTTAAACGTGTGTTCCCAGGCTTGGGTGTAAATTGTGATTATTTATTCAACAAAATTAGGATCACACTAAAAGAGTTTTTAACATTTATTATGTAGGTAGGTTGTTTCTATAAAACAAAAAAATGCGAATGCAAAGGTAGATTTTGCACAAAACTAAAAACATTGCCATATTAAAATGCCAAATTATTTTAATAGTAGCGATTTCTAATAAGTAATACTATATGTATCACTGTCTCCTATGTACAAAAATAATATTTGACAAGAAACACCCAGGGAAAGCCCGAATTTATAATGTTTTACAAGGAAACCGATTTTCGGGAATCTGATTCATCGATACATAAAAACGATTCAAATCATAATAATTTTGAAGTCGAGATATTCGGCTAGTTTCGACTTTGTAGAGCATTTTCTTTTACGCGCATACTAGTGACATCTCGCCTATAGTTCGTTCAGATATATTTTACATCGCAGTTTCTATGAGTGATCCTTATGTCAAAGGCATAAAGGTCCTGTCAGAGGTGAAATAATTTTGAACAGCTGGATTGATTGATTGGTAGAGGTGATGCACGCGCCTCTCAGATTCTATCAGATTAATAACTATAAATAGCATAGATATCCGGCTAATAGCAGGAGGAGGAGACATATTTTATCGTCCTTATGACATGTTAATGGGGAAGAAGGAGATATCTTAAAAGTTAGTGACATGCCAAATTTTTCTAGAATTTCATTGTTTTTGTTGAAACTTTCCTCAGAATTATAACTATAGCATTAATTATTATAACCCGGCTATTAGTAGGAGAAGAAACATTCGTTCCTTATCCCACATGATAACACATATTATTATCAGTGCAATAAAGTCGTCATTCCAACGTCGTAAAAATTATACAAAAAGTTCACCAACGTCGGAGCAACCTTAAAAAAAACATTTGTTTGCTTTCCCCCGCCCGCGAAATTCGAGGCAGCAGCCTTATGTTTATTTGATTATATCGCTAAAAGAAAATACCGCAAAACCGAAGGTTTTAATTATAATTTTAAAGAATTATGCATCTATTTTGTGAATGAGCGATTAATATAACTTTAAGTATATTAATTATATGCTGGTAGGTACTTATGATTTTCCTATATATGAAATACTTGTTTTAACACACATTGAGGACGTTATTTATTTGCGAATAATTATATACTTATGGTAAGTATAAATATTTTTAAATACATTACATTTATTATAATGTAAATAATACAATACTTTAATTTTTAAATATGTGTACCAATTCATCTTAAAATAATTACTATCATAATGTGTAGCTTGTTTTAAACAATAACAAGTATTGCTAAAAGCAATCTCTGTTTAACAAAAACAGTAGGTATATTATAACAATACCTTATTAAAATTTTGCACAAATAATTTGCACAAATAATTGGAAAATTGGCGGGGAGGTAGCTTAGAACCAGGAGACGGACATAGGATACTAAAGTGCCCCGCGATATCTGTCTGTCTGTATGTTCGCGACAATCTCATAAATTACTGAAAGGATTTTCATGCCGTTTACATTTACCGACAGAGTGGTTCCTTAGGATGGTTTAGGTCGATAATAATTTGTTAAGGTTTTGTGGAAATTGTTTGATTTATGGCGATAATTGTTGAAGGTGTCAAAAAAAAATAACTCGTTGGAGATAAATAACAACAATGTGGGATTGTTTGTCTTTTATAGGTCTACAAAAAAGTCCGCGATGATATAGATGTCTATATATATATTTTATAGGTATATATTTTTTCTCTGTGTTATTAATATATTGCAGGTATATTTGCTAAAGAAGTTTTTTGCCACGAACATTCTCCCGCGCGGGCTAAGCTGCGGGCAAAAATACATTATTTATTATATCATTCTACATTTGGAGCATAATTCTATACCTACCCTTTTTTTTTTCTTACATACAAAGATAGTTTTTTGTGGTTGCGACAGAAAAAACTGCACTATTTACAGTGCAAACTCTTGTGGATACGAGGGAAAAAAGTTTGTAAAATTATCTAGGAAATATTGCTGTTTGTCACAGAGACATTTTGGTCCATTTTCCGTCTTGGCTAGTATTTACTAATTCACAATTATAACATTAGACTAAAATTAATTCAATATTCTGGCACTAAGAAGGCACTACTTACTACTTTAGCAATAGATTTTATAGTATGGGATCCGCTGTAGGATTAGTAAGTTATTAGGTAGTAAATTGATAGTTTAAAAACAAACTTACAAAAAACCCCTTACAAAAAAAAAAGATTTAAACAATGGATAACTTAAACAACGTTGCTGTCTTTGTCTGTCAAGTGACTTTCCAACGCATCAGACAGCAACAGCAAAAGACAGCAACTTTGTTTATGTTATCCGTTGTGTAAATATTTTTATTAGTAAGGGTTACCCCCTTACTAATTTATTATTATGAGTGGTAGTAGGTAGGTACATACACTTTTACAGCTTGCATTTTGTTATTATATTTTTTATGAAACCAAATAGCTGGCACATTTTCATTGGCGACATGCAAAAAGTGTACTGCCCCATTTAAGTATAAACACTTACTTCAACTCATAACAAATTTTTCATTCATTACATGAACATACTAATTCTGCAGCGGGATCTTAGACTGTTAGGTGTGTTTGTTTGTGTGATCTTATCTAATGAACTTGTCAATTGTTTTAGTGACGTTACTCGTTTTGATTTTGGATGTGTGGAGTTTTAGATAAGTAGATATGTACCTATTAAATAATTTCGAGACGTACTTAAATGTGAAACCTTTCATCAATTGATTAACATTTTAATTTTCCGAAAACAAAATTAATCATCGGCTATTTGCTACAAGTCCGCTGCCTCGAATTTCGCTGTGATCGGCGCGGCGGCGCGGCCGGCAGTGACAGCAGCGGCGACGCACGCAGGCGGGCGCCATAGTCACCGCTTGTCTGAAATGCACTGCTGTCAAGCGGTGACTATATATGGCGCCCGCCTGCGCGCGTCGCCGCTGCTGTCATTGATCGCCACTGCGCCGCTCACCACGAAAGGGCAGCGGCCCAATGGTTTTTAAATTCGTGACATGCGACAGCTTTTTGACACGACAAGGTCCACGAATTTAAAAACCATGGAGGTTAGAATACAGAAGAACGTAACGCTGTAGAAAATAGTGTGCCAGAAATATGGACAAAATAAGTGAGGTGTGGTAAATATGAACAAAATAAATCTGGGACTCCGGTTGCATAGGTTGCATTGTGACTGAACCTAGCATATACCTGGTCATACAATTAGATTTTGTTTTATTCTTATAAACTCCTACTGCAAAATTTTTAAAAATTGTTAAGGTGCTACACACTTGGCGACACTACTGAGTACCCAGAAATTTTATGTCGTATCCAATGAAAGACACCTCCCTCTTAGTGACAAGGTGTCAAAAGGCTACTTTCGCGTTTGTCGGAGCGAATTGTGCTAGGCGACGCTGTTCTGTCACGTTGTGCACAAGTGTGAACTCACCTTTAACTAAAAAAATTAAAATGTTACTCAAATACTCGGTTTATATTATATTGATACGATATATTTTGTATTTGTGATCAAAATGACCAATTAAGGCAAAAGGGTTAGATCTTTTAATATTAAAATAATTCATATATTTACAATAAATCATTGATCAGAAACTTGTTTTTTTTTTCAGACCCAAGTTCTCAGAAAAGTCAGAAGTGTATGTTAAATTAAAAGGCACGCTTTTATCTTTTCCTTTTGAAGCACGGAGCTTATTCAAAAATATAATACAAAATATAGAAGAAAGATCAAACTTCTCTACTACATTTTTCCCTTACGTTACTATAGATATTATATATATATATATATATATATATATATATATATATATATATATATATATATATATATATATATATATATATATATATATATATATATATATATATATATATATATATATATAATATATACTATAGATATTTTATATATATATATATATATATATATAATATCTATGGACATTCACTCCACATCAATCTAGTCCTGTGGTAAGTTTTCAAAGAACTTGTGTTACGGATACCAGACAAGGGCAATATAATATTTAATAATTTTATACTACCGTATAGGTATTATACGAGTATTTAAGATTTTTATTATATAGGTACTTAATACACATCCCATACATGACCCAGGGACACAAAACTTTTTGTTCCCTGGCGGGATTCGAACCCGCGACTTGCGGCTGGAGCGTCAACCCGCTAACCACTGAATCACACGGATGTTATAATTTTAATTAACGCCCGTCTAATTTAAATTGAATATTTTATTAATTCGTGTTCATGGATGGACTTGCAATTCTACTTCCTCTTCAATCAAGTTTCATTTCCTTTGCCAGCCCTTTAATTCTATTTAACCAACATGTTTTGATCTATCACTGATAAATTAATTTCCTTCGACAAATTGAAAACTATGATTATATGAATAATAATACTTATACGTAATATTTTATGGTAGTATCATAATTCACTATAGGAGAGCCGTGCTTTCAGTACGGATGGGATTATTGGGACGGATCAACTGGAGCGATACTACAGCCTTACGTAAAATTGTTGTTAAAACACTTATTATTTCGCCGAGTGAAATAGTGTAATAATAGTAAATACGTACTTATCTGTGGTAATCGTTGTCATCATAACTGTATTCTTGTATCGTCTGTGGTTATCATGTTGTAAATGATCAATTTGAGGCGTAAAAGCTTCATCTAGTGGCCCAATAGATAGATTTATTTTTAATTCGAGTATAAAGTTATTTTCTTTTTCTATAGTTCAGTAGTTAAGTATTAGGTTTATGAAAAAAAATATTACTTGGGGTGTGAAATATATCCCTCTATACTATTTTTAGTATATAGAAAAATAATTATTATTCTTCTTTTCCGTTCTTGTTTTTCGTAACGTAAAAGCGACATCTACCATTTATCTGTTAGCATATTGCGTTTCCAAACAATATAGTTATTAATTTCATTACGTACCTAATTGACATCACAACTAATAGATGTCGCTTTTCCGCAAACCTCCACTAGCGCAATTTATTGAAAAATAGGTTAGGTTACATTTAATTAATTATCTTTTATCCCCCGAGTTTGATGTATTATATATTATAACTTTTTTTTGTTCCTATGTTCATAAAGTACAACTTGCAATAAATACTTTTTATGGCCACATATTTTAGTCACCAGGCAGCAAATGTATGGCAACTTGCCGGTCTCGTTTCATAGAAATACTTTGAGTTGTTTCCGAGATTCCGATTATATAATATTATAATATACAAGATTAGTTCGTTTAAAGTATAAGATAATATACTATGTATAGGTACACTACGTTTACCTAGTTTTTCTTTAGGCTGGCCCATAGATATACGCTAATATTTACTCTGTGGTCTGGCCATAGCATAAAAATGCGATCAGTTACGACTCACGTAATCTGTCCGAAGTCCGTGAATTTGCATCGAAACGAGATGGGGCAAACGTCAAAAGCGGATCGCAAAATTCCACAATCGGAAAAATTGCGGCTAATCTTTCAAAACTAATTTAATTTTGAACCCGATGTTACTTATTGGACAAAGAAAGTGATGACCATAAAGTAATTATTTTTCTGAATTTTATTTTAATATGAAAAAGGTTTTTAATATCTCCTTGAGGTCTGGTTCTGAGTTTTTTTATTTATATGAACGGTTATAAATTAGTGAATTCAGATGTCTGGCTTTTTTTGTCAATCGCCTTTTTATAGACACATAAAAGGTCAGGTGTTCGAAAATTAGGTACTAATTTGATTTTAGGTATGAATGTTCGGTTTCTTTTTCTGTAGCAGATAGGTACATAAGTACCTAGGCTTCTTTATGCAATGGACCAGGAAACGAGCAGAATGTTCGCCTAATGGTAAGCGATTACCGCCGCCCATGGACACTCAACACGAGAGTTACAACTTACACATACACACATACTAACCTAACCTAACTTGAACTCCTCCACTATATAGCATAGCTAGTGTGTTTGATCGCACGTATCATACAAAAAATGTATGAGGAGTTGACTGACCAACTTACAAATATTATAGATTGTAAAAAGGTATAACACGTGGTATTTAACTCTTAGATTTCAAAGTATATTCCTAATGATTTTGAAGAAGGCCTATTTTCTTAAAAACATACTTCTCAGATAATTTTTTTTTTTTGCTATTTATAATAACTTTTTCATTACCACATTATCCAATTTATAATAAACACATTTGGTTAGAGAATATAGATCCCAGTACCAATTTAAATAAATCTATGGTCTGGGATCCTTAATGGAGTTGAAGTTATCGGCCCGTTCGAGCTGCCAGACACATTAACCGCCGAGAGATACTTAAATTTTTGCAAAATGATCTCCCTTGGAAATAATTATAACCACTAACACATTTTAAGAAAGTTATAAATACAAAAAAGCCTTCGCTATTCTGACTCTCTCGGAAAAACAAACTCAAGCGTTATTTTATGCCAGTTTTCTGAGAGGCCGTGGTATTTCCCCAAATAAGCATTACCGATCCGTGGGCCTAGTAAACAATCACCAATGATGATAATGATTATATACTATATCATTAAATAATTATTTTTATGTATTGTAGT
Organism: Phengaris arion; assembly: GCA_963565745.1. Taxonomy (NCBI): domain Eukaryota; kingdom Metazoa; phylum Arthropoda; class Insecta; order Lepidoptera; family Lycaenidae; genus Phengaris; species Phengaris arion. The sequence continues at coordinate 11,907,011 of OY751445.1, read as the reverse complement.
GGTCGGCGGAAAAAATGTAGCAGTAAGCATTAAATATAAGTATTATAGTGATGATGATAATCACGAATATAATTTTGGCATTAGCAAATTTCAAAGTCATTGGTGCACAAAACTCTGATGACTAGTGAGTACCTATGTCATCATAATAATATTAAGTAGCTGGTTATCAGAGCTTTACTCGGAGCTCTAGTAGATAAAAAAAATAACAAAAATATTTTTCCGGGGTATGAACCCACCACATTCCGAATTTCCGTTCAACGCGAGTCGAAATTATTGATATATAACTTAAAATGCGCAGTTTTCCAGGGATAAAACCTAGCTAGTCCCAGATTTCTCCCCCAAAACCCCCTGCTTACAAAATATTAAGTAAATACTTGCAGCCGTTGCCGAGATTACGATATATATTCAAGATTGTCTCGATTAAAGTATAAGATTTGTTTCGTGTGAAGATCGAGGTGAAGATTATGATCATTACTGTAAGTTTTATTATGGCATATGCTTGCAGTTCTTTAAACAACGCCGGAATCCCCAAACATGTATCTATAAGGACTGAGGGGTTTTGTTCACTACTTTTGGATCCAGGGTACACCCTTGGCACAAAATATTATTTTTTGGTAACATAATATGCTTGGACTACTTTAGAAAAAGTTGAAATCACCATATGTATCCATATAAATTTCGAAGAGTTACCTCGATTAATCATGGATCCTATGATCAGGTTCCCAACAACCACCTTCACAACAACAAAAGAACTTTGCAAATAGGCTCACAAACTGCAAAGTAACAGTCAAATATGTCCGTGTATATATATATATATATATATATATATATAGTATATATATATACAGCCGAACGTTTAACCGCCTCCTTTTTTGGAGTCGGTTAAAAAATATGTTACTGTAAATAATTCGACTAAGACTAGACGAGAATTTCGATTGATTGTGAAATAAATACGTTTCATAAATATGGTCGTCATCATCATCTGCTTCTAACCACTGCTGGAGATGGTGTTTCGAGTCAATCTGTGGAGGAATATGGGCCTTTAGTCAAGATGCACTCGATAATTTCGAACTTGCGAACTTCGAAATCAAAAATGTATGGGATTTGACATAAGTCATCGCCAAGTGACATGTCGCTTGCGAGACCTTAATATGTCAAATCCCATACATTTCGTTTTCAAACTTCGCCGTCGAAATTATCGAATCGTTACGCTAGCCTCCTGCGCAATGGCACTATCAAGCATGAAGCACCATCCTTGTGACCAAAAAACATCCCAGAGTATTCACTTGTTGAATGTAATGCAAAGTTGAAACAACCCTTTGACTACATAGGGCACTCATTAAAATTATCAATAGGCTGAAGTGATGTTTGGTTCCTTTGATTAATACAAATGTAGGTCATGATTCTTTCTAAATCTCAGGCTATAAACCTACAAAGAGAATGCTTGTAAGGTTGTGACTATAATAATAGGTATTTAAGTAGTTACCATCTACTTTCTCACTAGATGCGTCTTTTTAGTTCTTCGATGTGTAATGTGAGTAAGTATTTCAAGGGCTTTCAAATGAAAAGTGCATAGGCATAGATAGCAATGGTATATACTTTTATTAAATAAAATATTATGTTTAAAAAAAATCGACTCTATGTTCCTCCTTTACAATACGCCAATTTAAATGACCTAATATTAATAAATTAAAAAAGTAGTCAAAGAACGTTTGTGTGCTAAAGCTTATTACTATAAAGTAAATGATTTTGTTAACGATTGCACACCTTAGGAATAAGTAGCTCCCCTGCAAGGGTGTCTCTATGTGCTTGTGAACTTTTGCCTTTTTTTATGTTTAACATAGATTTAAGTTTACAATGTAAAATATATATTTCTCGTGCGAGTTTCTTACGCCGGTTCTTCACGGCGGGTTAGGGTTGAGCCGGTTGCTTGTTGTTGTTGCAAAAAGCTTGTTAAGTTATTTGGAAATCAAATTTTCATTTTCAAAGTAAAAATGCCCAAAAAAAGTATGAAAAAAAAATCATACTTTGAGTTATGTGTTTTCTATAAAATCCTACAATATTTTATAGAACACACGTTCATATTTGCTGGTATTGACTTCAAAATTAAGAAGAGTGAGTAGAGAAATAGTTAAAGTTGTAGCCGAATTTAAAAGGGGAATTATTTAAAAAATAAGTTATATTTCATACTTTTTTTGCACATTTCTATAATTGACCATAACCGTAATGGACTTCGTGAACAATAATTATAATTATATTATAAAAATAATTGTAAGAAATTTATAAATGTCCTGAACATAATAATTGTCATATCTGGGTAAAAAGTGTACGGGCATTAATAGTAGTTTATTTTTATTGAATAAGAAATGTGGATAAGTAGGAATAAAACAAGGTCATAACTTTTATTTTCACAGAGACCCCTAAAATTAGCAAAATAGGTATTATAACTTAAATGTAAATTTCTGACCAGAAATAATAATATATAAAGCGATAATTATAATAACAACTTCAAAAGAAAATCGGTAGTGCAGAACAGACTATTACCGCAGGATGTCTTCCTTTAATGCTCTGTTTTTGATTACACATTTGAATGGTGAGTGATATTTAATTTTTTGTCGTAATGTTGTTACCAATTTTTCATTTTTCTGAGGTCATTGACTTCAAAAGGAAGATAAGAAACCATAACTAATTATTCGGGGTACTTTTTTGTAGGTATGTGAGATTAGGGACACTTTTGTTTTAAATTTCCTTAATATATGTAGATACATTGGGTCTAATTTGAAAAAAAAAATGGCACTGGAATACGTAGAATTTATCTGTCTACATGAAACAACCAACAGAATACTAATTAATCTATTATAAACTAAAGACATGAAAGGGCTAGGTCCAAAATTTATTCTAAAAAAACCCAGAATCGACATCAATGAAATGGTTGCCAAATTCACTTTAAATCAATTTGATGTTACCAAACAGGAATCCAAAAAGACTGGGGAGAAGGTATATAAATTATGTGTAAGAATAAAATCCAAAATCATTAGGTAGAGATGTCGGTGTAGATATATTTGTTGGTGTATCAACTATAGGAGTAAATAGTTAAGTTGCTGTTGTAGGTGGGTAGGTGTAGGTACAGATTAGAGTTATAACGGAGCCCCGTTTCCGCCTCCACAATGGCAGAATTCCCGCAATCGTACCTCCGTCGGATACCTTGAAATTGTAGTCGTATGTATGTACGAGCATACATACAATTGCAACACCAAAAACTACGCATAAGTCCTACATCTACTAGCCTACCTACTAGCATCCTACTACCGACACCAATCAACATAATATTATGTTAATACATTACATCCACGTTTTAATGTCTTTCGGGAATCGTCGTATTTCATACAGAGCGTATGTCTGTCATTCCCATACAATTTTACATAAAAGAAAAAAAAACATACAACTGATTTTATTTTTGCTCATAACTTCTATAACCGGCGTTTTTTCGAGTTTGCCCTTTTGGTGATATCATATAAGATTTAAAGTGAACACATTAGCAACTATTTCGTTTCTGTCGATTCTGGGTCAATTTCGGACCAAGCCCTTTTACCAAGTGTCCCATATAATTAGGGAGACTTGATCTATAATAATAACTTTTTCATTACCACATTATCCAATTTATAATAAACACATTTGGTTAGAGAATATAGATCCCAGTACCAATTTAAATAAATCTATGGTCTGGGATCCTTAATGGAGTTGAAGTTATCGGCCCGTTCGAGCTGCCAGACACATTAACCGCCGAGAGATACTTAAATTTTTGCAAAATGATCTCCCTTGGAAATAATTATAACCACTAACACATTTTAAGAAAGTTATAAATACAAAAAAGCCTTCGCTATTCTGACTCTCTCGGAAAAACAAACTCAAGCGTTATTTTATGCCAGTTTTCTGAGAGGCCGTGGTATTTCCCCAAATAAGCATTACCGATCCGTGGGCCTAGTAAACAATCACCAATGATGATAATGATTATATACTATATCATTAAATAATTATTTTTATGTATTGTAGTGGTCGGCGGAAAAAATGTAGCAGTAAGCATTAAATATAAGTATTATAGTGATGATGATAATCACGAATATAATTTTGGCATTAGCAAATTTCAAAGTCATTGGTGCACAAAACTCTGATGACTAGTGAGTACCTATGTCATCATAATAATATTAAGTAGCTGGTTATCAGAGCTTTACTCGGAGCTCTAGTAGATAAAAAAAATAACAAAAATATTTTTCCGGGGTATGAACCCACCACATTCCGAATTTCCGTTCAACGCGAGTCGAAATTATTGATATATAACTTAAAATGCGCAGTTTTCCAGGGATAAAACCTAGCTAGTCCCAGATTTCTCCCCCAAAACCCCCTGCTTACAAAATATTAAGTAAATACTTGCAGCCGTTGCCGAGATTACGATATATATTCAAGATTGTCTCGATTAAAGTATAAGATTTGTTTCGTGTGAAGATCGAGGTGAAGATTATGATCATTACTGTAAGTTTTATTATGGCATATGCTTGCAGTTCTTTAAACAACGCCGGAATCCCCAAACATGTATCTATAAGGACTGAGGGGTTTTGTTCACTACTTTTGGATCCAGGGTACACCCTTGGCACAAAATATTAATTTTTGGTAACATAATATGCTTGGACTACTTTAGAAAAAGTTGAAATCACCATATGTATCCATATAAATTTCGAAGAGTTACCTCGATTAATCATGGATCCTATGATCAGGTTCCCAACAACCACCTTCACAACAACAAAAGAACTTTGCAAATAGGCTCACAAACTGCAAAGTAACAGTCAAATATGTCCGTGTATATATATATATATATATATATATATATATATATATATATATATATATATATATATATATATATATATATATATATATATAGTATATATATATACAGCCGAACGTTTAACCGCCTCCTTTTTTGGAGTCGGTTAAAAAATATGTTACTGTAAATAATTCGACTAAGACTAGACGAGAATTTCGATTGATTGTGAAATAAATACGTTTCATAAATATGGTCGTCATCATCATCTGCTTCTAACCACTGCTGGAGATGGTGTTTCGAGTCAATCTGTGGAGGAATATGGGCCTTTAGTCAAGATGCACTCGATAATTTCGAACTTGCGAACTTCGAAATCAAAAATGTATGGGATTTGACATAAGTCATCGCCAAGTGACATGTCGCTTGCGAGACCTTAATATGTCAAATCCCATACATTTCGTTTTCAAACTTCGCCGTCGAAATTATCGAATCGTTACGCTAGCCTCCTGCGCAATGGCACTATCAAGCATGAAGCACCATCCTTGTGACCAAAAAACATCCCAGAGTATTCACTTGTTGAATGTAATGCAAAGTTGAAACAACCCTTTGACTACATAGGGCACTCATTAAAATTATCAATAGGCTGAAGTGATGTTTGGTTCCTTTGATTAATACAAATGTAGGTCATGATTCTTTCTAAATCTCAGGCTATAAACCTACAAAGAGAATGCTTGTAAGGTTGTGACTATAATAATAGGTATTTAAGTAGTTACCATCTACTTTCTCACTAGATGCGTCTTTTTAGTTCTTCGATGTGTAATGTGAGTAAGTATTTCAAGGGCTTTCAAATGAAAAGTGCATAGGCATAGATAGCAATGGTATATACTTTTATTAAATAAAATATTATGTTTTAAAAAAATCGACTCTATGTTCCTCCTTTACAATACGCCAATTTAAATGACCTAATATTAATAAATTAAAAAAGTAGTCAAAGAACGTTTGTGTGCTAAAGCTTATTACTATAAAGTAAATGATTTTGTTAACGATTGCACACCTTAGGAATAAGTAGCTCCCCTGCAAGGGTGTCTCTATGTGCTTGTGAACTTTTGCCTTTTTTTATGTTTAACATAGATTTAAGTTTACAATGTAAAATATATATTTCTCGTGCGAGTTTCTTACGCCGGTTCTTCACGGCGGGTTAGGGTTGAGCCGGTTGCTTGTTGTTGTTGCAAAAAGCTTGTTAAGTTATTTGGAAATCAAATTTTCATTTTCAAAGTAAAAATGCCCAAAAAAAGTATGAAAAAAAAATCATACTTTGAGTTATGTGTTTTCTATAAAATCCTACAATATTTTATAGAACACACGTTCATATTTGCTGGTATTGACTTCAAAATTAAGAAGAGTGAGTAGAGAAATAGTTAAAGTTGTAGCCGAATTTAAAAGGGGAATTATTTAAAAAATAAGTTATATTTCATACTTTTTTTGCACATTTCTATAATTGACCATAACCGTAATGGACTTCGTGAACAATAATTATAATTATATTATAAAAATAATTGTAAGAAATTTATAAATGTCCTGAACATAATAATTGTCATATCTGGGTAAAAAGTGTACGGGCATTAATAGTAGTTTATTTTTATTGAATAAGAAATGTGGATAAGTAGGAATAAAACAAGGTCATAACTTTTATTTTCACAGAGACCCCTAAAATTAGCAAAATAGGTATTATAACTTAAATGTAAATTTCTGACCAGAAATAATAATATATAAAGCGATAATTATAATAACAACTTCAAAAGAAAATCGGTAGTGCAGAACAGACTATTACCGCAGGATGTCTTCCTTTAATGCTCTGTTTTTGATTACACATTTGAATGGTGAGTGATATTTAATTTTTTGTCGTAATGTTGTTACCAATTTATCATTTTTCTGAGGTCATTGACTTCAAAAGGAAGATAAGAAACCATAACTAATTATTCGGGGTACTTTTTTGTAGGTATGTGAGATTAGGGACACTTTTGTTTTAAATTTCCTTAATATATGTAGATACATTGGGTCTAATTTGAAAAAAAAATGGCACTGGAATACGTAGAATTTATCTGTCTACATGAAACAACCAACAGAATACTAATTAATCTATTATAAACTAAAGACATGAAAGGGCTAGGTCCAAAATTTATTCTAAAAAAACCCAGAATCGACATCAATGAAATGGTTGCCAAATTCACTTTAAATCAATTTGATGTTACCAAACAGGAATCCAAAAAGACTGGGGAGAAGGTATATAAATTATGTGTAAGAATAAAATCCAAAATCATTAGGTAGAGATGTCGGTGTAGATATATTTGTTGGTGTATCAACTATAGGAGTAAATAGTTAAGTTGCTGTTGTAGGTGGGTAGGTGTAGGTACAGATTAGAGTTATAACGGAGCCCCGTTTCCGCCTCCACAATGGCAGAATTCCCGCAATCGTACCTCCGTCGGATACCTTGAAATTGTAGTCGTATGTATGTACGAGCATACATACAATTGCAACACCAAAAACTACGCATAAGTCCTACATCTACTAGCCTACCTACTAGCATCCTACTACCGACACCAATCAACATAATATTATGTTAATACATTACATCCACGTTTTAATGTCTTTCGGGAATCGTCGTATTTCATACAGAGCGTATGTCTGTCATTCCCATACAATTTTACATAAAAAAAAAAAAAACATACAACTGATTTTATTTTTGCTCATAACTTCTATAACCGGCGTTTTTTCGAGTTTGCCCTTTTGGTGATATCATATAAGATTTAAAGTGAACACATTAGCAACTATTTCGTTTCTGTCGATTCTGGGTCAATTTGGGACCAAGCCCTTTTACCAAGTGTCCCATATAATTAGGGAGACTTGATCCCTTAAACATAAGGGCACTGAACGATCCAGGAGGGATTAAGTCTCCCCGAATAAACTATACCATATTGTGTAGTGTGTACTGTAACTCAAATAAATAAACTTTAAAAAAAGTACTCCCGGGTAATCGTAATCCAAAGTTTTTTTTAACCAAACCAAAATCAAAATAAAGGAAATTAAATGGAGAATTTCAAATGTCATTTTATTTAAATCATTTGATTAAATTTGTAATAATTGCATTAAAATAGTCGTATTTTTGCTTTAATCGACGAGTATAGTAGACTCGATCGTAGTTCAGAAAATGACCGATAGATGTCATAAAATCAAATGTATTTTTATCGTTGTAAAAATATTCTTCTTTTAGATTTCATTCTAAAACTATTGTTTCAGCTTTTATATCCAAATGCAGCATATACGATACCCTCTGCCTCTCCAGTCTGACTCAGATTTACGCGACTACCGTCATCCCAGGTGGGACGGGGTACGGCATAGAGTCCCTGGATCCCATGATGCTGGACACCATTAGTGCGGAAAAAGATGGACTGTACTTTGAACTGTCTGATATAGAGATAGGAGGATTCAAGCATACGCTGATTGATAAAGTGCAGTGAGTATCTTCAAATTGTCTATTTGGGTATGAAGCTGTTAATGTAGTCTTTGCCTGCGATGGTTTTACTAAAACCAGAATAGATGTAGAGATTTGCAGTAAGTTTCCGTGTATCTGGTATAATTATAATGCACCACTAAGTTTTAATCATTTCATAAAGTTGGCTAGTTCCAACTGGCATGAACCAGTATTAACTGCATAAGAAAATCAGTAGCAAGTAACAACACATTGAATTTTTATTAGACCCAATTGGTAGTGGTTTAGTGTTGGTTTTAACTTAAACTTGTGTTACGGGCATTACACGTGGCAAATTGAGCTATTTAGAAGCGAACGAATATGCTACTACTATTATAAATGTGTAAGTTTGTGAAGATGGACGGATGGATGTTTGTTAACTCATTCACTCTAAAACTACTGCACGGATTTTGATGAAGAACGGATTTGGTATATTAGTAGCTTAAGCTCTATATTAACACATAGGCTGCTTTTTATCTCGGAAAAGTACAGTGTTCCCGTGGATACTGTATTCACGCTGGCGGAGCCGCGAGCAAATGCTTGTTTTAAACTAAAAATGCTTGTTTTAAACTAAATTCCATGATGTTTTCTGGTGAACGTTCTTTTCAGATTCAACAAAGACCAGAGGAAATCCAACCTTAAGCTACGCATACCGACCTTGACCATGTTCTGTAACTATACTACTAAGGGCCTCTTACAGAGCGTGCCGTTTAATGGCGATGGAAAATTAATCTTCAAGTTGTGTAAGATTTTCTTTATTAGATATTATATATAAGATTCTATGGCAACCGTACATTTTGCTGTGATTATACTAGAACTATCTGCGTTTCTCATTGCCTTCGAATCCATTCATTCAATTTCTAGAAACTTTTGCATTTTTACCTAAGAAGCGAGATTTTATTTAGGTAATATTTTAAAAATATTAGAAAACTAGCTTTTTCCTGCGTCTCCGCCCGCATAAATAACGGGTGTCCCTCGGGAGAACTGTCCTGTTTCGGTATTAAAGGTGGCCATGTATCTATATATATATATATATATATATATATATATATATATATATATATATATATATATATATATATATATATATATATATATATATATGGCATAATATGTATCCAGAGCCTAAACTACTACCATACAAAATTTCATCGAAATCCGTTTAGTAGTGTTTGTGTGAAAGAGTAACAATCATCCATCCATCGATCCATCCACCCTCACAAACTTTCACAATAATTATAATATTAGTAGGATTCTTTACTTTATTGGCATATCGATAATAACTTTTCAGTTGATACCGAGTTCGAAATAACGATGAACTATGATCTTGCTAAGGGAAATGACGGTAAGGAGCATATTCAATATTTGAAGGATTTCACATATTGGTATGATATGCGATACGCGGAATCGTTCATTGAAAATGTTAATAAGGAAGATCCCATTAAGGGTAAGTTCTATTATGTACTGTATAAATTCTTGTTTTTAACAAAAAATATGTATGGATGTTGGATAATATCTACTTTCAAGGCGGACTTTCTAAAAGAGCGTCAGATGTGTCACTAACGCGTCGTCACTGACGCCACAATAGAAATATATAAATATTAGGTCATTACATATGAAATAGGCGTTTTGTAAAGGAGGAACATAAATTCGTTTTGTTTTAAAGATAATATATTTATTTAATCAAAGTATATACCATTGCTGTCTATGCACTTTTGCCATCTCATAAGTAGTTTATTGATTCCTTTAATAAAACAAACCATTCGGACAGGAATCCATAAAATCTTTGAAGGCGCTTTGGATTGCCCCATCGGAGTTGAATTTTTTCCCTAGCAAGAAGTTATCCTAATTTCGAAAAAAATGGTAATCTGTTGGAGTACGGTGGATGTCTTAGACATTCCAATTGAAGCTCCTCTAATTTGGTAGCCGTCTGTTGTGCAGTGTGTGGTCTAGCATTATCCTGAAGCAGCAGTGGCCTTAGAGCGAATGACCAAAATCGGTTGTTTAGGAGCTATCTTTTCTATTGATTTGCAGTTGCTGGCAATAGACATCTGCCGTAATCGTCTGAGCATATTTAAGAAAGCTGTAGTGAATGACACCGGCACTAGTTCACCAAACGCTCACAAGTAATTTTTTTTGAGTCAATTTTCGCTTGGCGCAGGCGTTCGCTAGGGTTCAGCCATTGCAATGAGCGTTTCCGATTATCGTACAGGATCCACTTTTCACCACAGGTAATGATTCGATTTAAAATCCCTTCATTATTGTGCCGGTTGAGTAATGTAACGCAGCAGTCGACGGGCGTTTGTCGGTTTGCTGCACTCAATTCATGAGGTACCCACCTTTCAAGCTTTTTCACCTTCCCAATTTGATTCAAGTAAATTTAAACAGTTTTATCACTAACACCGCAGCCTGCAGCTAACTCGGACGTGGTTTGCGATGGATCCGCTTCCACAATAACCTTTAATTCTTCATTATCAACTTTGATCTCCGGCCGTCCACGAGGCCTGTTCTACTGGTCAACATTTCCAGAACGAAAACGTTGGAACCAAAAACGCACTGTGTTTTTTTTTGCGACACCGCCGCCATATACATCAGTAATCCTTCGAGCCCTTTCTGCATCACTGGTGCCAAGGTGGAATTCGTACTCGTAAATAATACGATATTTCAAGTTTCCATTTTGTAAACAGAGTGACGCAAAGAAAAAACCAAAAGAGGATAGACAAATGAATTACGGTTTTCGAAACACAATGCATGAGTAAATAGCGGTATATATTTGAAATTGGAATTCCTAACCAAAGAAGATATATTTGAGATCAAAGTGGCCAGTACGACAAAACGCCAATTTCCTATGTAAGGATCTAATATTATATACTTCTATTGTGCTGACGCTACTGAGTAGGTACTGACGTTTGCTTCGAAAGTCCATCTTGAATCGGTTTGTAGCAAAGGTTGTAAATGGCACCTCTGGTCTTAAATGCTCCCAGATCAACTTTGTAGCTTTACTTAATTCAAACAGTACCTTTTTTTTATTATTATAATTCCAGTTCCGCTCCGCCTTCTTCCTTCCTCCTGTTGTCTCTATTTCTTGTTATCTCTTGTGACTCCTTCGGTGATTTTCCTTGCCATTTCTAGGAATGCCCGTCTGTATCTTTCCTTGTTCATTATGTGTCTGATGTTGGCTCTGTTTATGCTTTTCCCATTTTTTGTTCCGTTTCCATTCTTGTCACCGTATGTTTTGCGCATTCGCACAGGCAGTGTAGTACGGTTTGCTCCGATGTATTGTCACAGTCACATATGTTTGCATCTCTTTTTATGTGGAATCTGTGTAAGTATTCGCCGAACCCACCGTGGCCTGTCAACGTTTGGGCCATTACGTTGTCCATTTTGATGTTCTGGATTATTTTGTGGGCTTGGCGAACGTTTTTGAAGAAGTATACAATTGGTTTGTAATTTCTTTTCTCTTCGTACTCCTTTTGATATTCCTCTATTGTATTCCGTCTGATATAGTACTTCACTGCACTTAGTGGGACTGTAGAGTATGCTGGGGCAGTTTTTGAGTTTGGCCTCTTTAGCTAGAGTGTCAGCACGTTCATTTCCTTCTAACCCTGTGTGCGCTTTGATCCAACACCAGTTTATATCGATGCTGTTTGCTTTTAGGGTTCATTTTATGTCCATTGCTAACGGGTTCAAGTTGTTAGGGTCTGCCAACGTCTGTAGTGATGATCTTCAGTCCGATGCTAGACTGGCCTTCCTGTTTTTGTATTTTACCATCAATTGCACTGCCCGCCATATTGCCGCCAGCTCTGCCTGGTATACAGAGCAGTATCTTTCCAGCTTTATCTTGCTTGTTCGCTTTTCACTCTCTCCTTCCCACCAACTGACCGCCGCTCCCACTCTTTTTTCCAGCTTGCTACCGTCTGTGTAGATTATAGGTAAATTGTTTGGTATTGTTTTTAGCTCTGTTTCGTCCGCAATGAGCTGAAAGGGAATGGGACTTCTTTCGGATGGGTGGGGCAGATCGAAAGGGTGAGCTCTCTTTTCGAGTGCTCTACCAGGATACTCTTCCATTGGTTTACCTCTTTTGATTTTATACAACGCGGCATTTTCCTTTATTTGCAGGTGGAGGGGTATAATGCCACTAAGGAGGGTGCTGGCCATGAGGGATGTTGTTTTGTGGGCTTTGGCTATTTTCATTGCGAAGATCCTATTCACGCGATCAATTTTTTTCCTTATATACTTCCTCCTTAAGGCTGGTTCCCATACGCTAGCCGCATATAGGATGGTTGGTTGGTTGGTTTGGTTCTATTACCGCGTTGTATATTGTCCTGAGTATTTCAGAGTTTAGCCCCCATGTAGCTCTGGCAGTTGTGGATACCTTTTTGTGTATTTTTATGACTTTCTCATTTAGGTTTTCTATGTGTTCTTTTAAAGTTAGTTTGTTATCCAGTGTTATTCCCAGAATCTTTAAGCTAGTTGAGTATGACAATTTGGTTCCGCAGAACTCCAGTTCGGGTGTGTTATATTTTCGCCGGTTTGTTATGATGATGGTTTGCGTCTTTTGCGCCGCGAACCGGAGTCTGTTTTCTTGTCCCCAATGCTCAACTGCTTTTAGGGCTGTATTTGCTTTGTCCTCGACGTTTTTTGAGTCTTTTCCAAGTGCTATCATCAGAATATCATCTGCGAACGCCTGTATGTGTGCTTCGAGGTTCTTTGCTTTTTCAAGTAGTATTAGTACATGAGTGGCCCTCCCACCGATCCTTGAATACATCCCTTTTCAGCATTCCTCTATATTGGCCAGGTAATGGTGTGGCCAGTGTAAGTTAATTTGATTTTTCATTCAGAGAGATAGTCATGCAGTGTTTTTTGTAGGTTTTTACCTATTTCCTTCTTGTACAGTTGTTGTTTTATTTTTAACCACCAGGTGTTGTCAAATGCCCCCTCGATATCCAACGACACCACGATTACAATTTTCTTTTGGTTAACTGCTTGTCTAATTAGTTCTGTAGCATCGTAGAGGGCATTTTCTGTGCTTCGCTGGGGCATGAAGCCGTATTGCCTGGGGTTTAACTTTTTAGCTTGTTCTAGGCTCCAGAGCAACCTTCTGCACAAGATTTTTTCGAACACTTTTCCTAAAATCGGGAGTAGGCCTATGGGTCGGTATGCTTTGGGGGTGTTGTAGTTGTCCTTCCCTGGTTTCCTTAGAACTATCACGGTTGCTCTTTTCTATCTAATAGGGAAGCAGCCTATCCTAAGTACCTAGTAAGTAGTAAGTACAAACAGTACCTACCAACAGTACCACATGCTAAACAAATTTACCGGCGTCAGATAGCTTTGTCGAGGGCGCTCGACATAAAATATAATATATCTTTTGTCTTTGGCAATATTGTTTTGAATATTTTATCATTTTTACGAAACAATTCGATTTCCTTTGATTGTTATACACTGGAAATAAAATATATATCTTTTGTCTTAGGGAATATTGTTCTAAATATTTTATTATTTTTACGAAACAATTCGAGTTATTAATTCTTTTTATTGTTACTTCGTAAGCCATTATCGTCGAGGCCTTTTTTTATTTTCTTTCAGCTACCGAAGCGCAAGAGGTTTTAAGGCGCGACTACAAAATTCTGTGGCAACATTACGGCAGGCGTGTGCTGGACAAAGTCGCCGAGAGGATTGTGGAGACGGCCAGGAAGGTGCTGCTCATCGTACCGGCCGAACACATTTTGTCTGACTATAATTAATTGATAGTATGTAGAGTAGAGACCTAACATCAGACAGGTAAATTTTAGGTAAAATGTAAATGCTTTCTTCATTATAGTTCATTCGCGGTTACTTTGCAGTGAGTGTCAGCACAGAGAAGGAAATATATAAACTCATGTACAAAGAAACAGCTTTCATAGAACGATCCAAATCGATCCAAATTTGAAAAATTTGACGGCCTCTTTAACGGCCCACAATTTTACCGTGGACACACCATATGCTTGTAGTAGTGCAATCAAATCGAAAGCCAACTATGTAGCTATTTATCTGTTCGTATTTCTTAAATCTGTGGTATCGGTGCAAATCACTGGTCGATTTCGACATTTGCACTGATGATTTACTGCAAACTTAAGGTGAATGAACTATAGAATACTTTTAATTCCATCACAAACTAATTACTGCCTACAAATAAATGTTATAAATCTGAAAACTTTTATTTATACAGATTGTTTTTGGCTGAAAAGCCAAACGTTATTATTTCCATATACCTAGGTTATTAAATAACACTTATAGAACTGTCCTACATGATGCCTGCCACCGGTTCGGAAACTACTGGCCCGGACTACCCGAAACTAAAGCCCGGCGAGAAGAACCGGCGTAAGAAACTCGCGTAAAAAGATGGGAAAATTGTTCTTTAAAAAAAATTACAATGTAGTAATTTCTGTTTAAAACATAATATTATACGCACAACAAAATATTTCAAATGCTATGACCTAACTCCTGAATGACCTAGATTCTAGAACGTCTGTGGAAAAGGTACAGTAAAGGTAAATACCTACCTACTTCACATAGCATTACACTCTATTTAAATTCGTGTTTTCATTATTAATTACAATTAGGTAGGTGCTACGTATAGAGAATAGTCGAGGATATAACCTAAATGGAAGAATCATGTCAATACGCCATGGAATTATTAATAGAATTTCCTAAAATCTTATGCATTGACGAGTAGTTAGCTAGTCTCCATATAGCTGGAAACAATCTTGTCACATCCCATATAACCTGAATCTCCTTACTCCTATCTACTTATATGTCGTAGGGTAATTGGAAAATTAGGGTCATTACGAAAATCCTAGGATCATTGCAAAGATCCGGATTGTTTGATTCTGAGATATGAATATTAGAATTTCGACATGAAATATGTTTATTCGCCATCACCTTTAATTATCAGAATCTTCGCAAAAAACCCGACTGTAGGTACTCGGAATATTTACTTAAGTGTTAGTGAATTTAGAGCATCTTTATTTAGATTGGTCAAAAATCATCAAAACAGTTCTATAGACTTTAGAAAGCTTAGAAGTGACAAATGTTTATAAACAATTACGGCTATTATTATCTGGTAAATTAATAATAATAATATCTATAGACGCTTTGGCCCACGTCAATCTGGCCCCGTGTTAAGTACCCGAAGAACTTGTGTTACGGGGACCAGATAACGGAAAGTATATTTAATAGATACTTTTATACTACACATAATAATAATAAGTTTACTATAATATTATAAACATATTTAATACACATCCATGACCCAGAGACATTGAAGATTTTTTGTTTCCTCGCCGACACGCTAACCACTAAACCCCAGAGGGCGTCGGTGTAGCTATAAAGAATTATTACAATATTATAATATTGTAGTAGGTAAAGCAACTGTTTTTCATAAGTATTGAGCATTTATTATTGTGTTATGTAACAGTACATACCTACCTATAGGTAATTGCTGTTCTATCATGTTTGTCGTTGTGTATATTACATTTCATTCATTCATTAATTATTTATAACACATAAGATGAAAAATCACTATATCGTAATAATAATAATTTTGTTATTATAGTAAAAATATATAAATATCCTTGCAGTAGCCATATACCATTATGTCAATAATTTCTAACTGATCAAATCGCTATGCCGATTGGACGATAATCAGTATCCTATCGTCCAATCGGCATGACGATTTGATCAGTTAGAACTTGACATAATTAATATAAACACTACAAACTGTTATACAAGCCTATGAACATGGTCAGTTCTAACATGGCATGACACTATCGGTTGGATGGTAGGCAATATGGTACGGCTACACTTATGGTCGTTAATAAATATAAATAAAATAAAATAAAAAAGCCTTTTATTTCATTGCAAAGTTTACAAAATATTATATAAAAGAAAAAAAACAGTTAAAAAATGATATTAAAAAAAATGCTCTATCTTGACCATTTTTGTATCTATGCATTTCTGGGTTTCTTGCTGAATTATTTTCTTGTTTCGGCCTTTTTAGACCCCTTTTTTATAACGTAGTCGGGTTATAGTTTTTTTAACATATTTTTTAAATAAAATAAATGCAGATGTTATACTCATATGTCAGATATTAATATGATGTTAACAGATCGCCGACTTGACGTAGGTATTACTTTTGTGAATGTCAAGGCTGGAACTGCTTTCAAGTTTCTCGTTACTTTTTAACCGACTTCCAAAAAAACATATATATATATATATATATTTATATATTTTTTTTGTATGTTCAACGATTACTCCGCCGTTTATAGACCGATTTTCAAAATTCTGTTTTTGATGTATAGGGTATAAACCCTATACATCAAAAACAGAATTTTGAAAATCGGTAACAAATATATATATATATATATATATCAAATATATATATATATATATGTAAAAAGTCAAAGAAATTTGGGAATAATCCCAAATTGGTCCTTTTAATATCAAAGTGGTGACCTGATGATGAGATCTATATAGAATCGAGGGAACTCGTCGAAATTTATATGGACACATATGGTGACTTTGACTTTTTCTGAAGCATATGTTACCAAAAAGTAAGATTTTGCACCAAGGTATACCCTGGATCCAAAAGTACTGAACAGAACTCCTGACTACTTATAGATTCATATTTGTGGATTTCAGCATTGTTTAAAGAACTTCAAGTATGTAACTTATAGTAGTAAGTAAGTAGTAGTAGTATGTAGTTCTGTTTTTGATGTATAGGGTATAATCCCAAATTGGTCCTTTTAATATCAAAGTGGTGACCTGATGATGAGATCTATATAGAATCGAGGGAACTCGTCGAAATTTATATGGACACATATGGTGACTTTGACTTTTTCTGAAGCATATGTTACCAAAAAGTAAGATTTTGCACCAAGGTATACCCTGGATCCAAAAGTACTGAACAGAATTCCTGACTACTTATAGATACATATTTGTGGATTTCAGCATTGTTTAAAGAACTTCAAGTATGTAACTTATAGTAATCATCAATCAGTATTGTTTGGGATGGTACCGACTTCAAAATTATGAAGATTGAGTAGAGAAATAGTAAAAATTTTAACCGAATGTAAAGGGGAATTATTTATAAAATAAGATTTATTTTATACTTTTTTGTGTATTTTTATTATTATATAGAATACTACGTTCATTACGATTCTTAGCCGTAATATTTATTGTATCGTAGATTCAACACATGATAGAGTCACTCAATCGTGTCAGTAAAACAGTGGGCTTAGATATGAATTTATCCAAAACAATGTTAATGATAAACAGCATAAAGAAAAAAATATCTGTGGCATCCGAGGCCCTGAAATATACAGACATATCGTAAATATACGAGGGCGGCACTGAAAATTTCGGGAATCAAGGAAGTGACACAATATTACTATTTAAAAATGTATTTATTGCTTTTCAAAGTATTCTCCGCGAAATTTGACACATTTTTCCATACGATGGAACCAATCATTGAAGCAACCATTCCATTCGGAAGTTGAGCCTCCAAAATGGCCGTTTTGTAGGCGTCCACAGCATCTTCAGGTGATGAAAATCTCTGACCACGCAATTTATTCTTTATTTTAGGGAAAGTATAAAAATCATTAGGGCTTGGGTTGGGGCTGTACGGCGGATGGTCTAATAATTCTATGATTTCTTGCTCTAAAAACTCTTTTGTTCTGTGCGCGGTGTGAGAACTCGCATTGTCGTGATGGAGGATGATGCGGCGGTTGCAGTTCTCTTTACGGAGTTCAGAAACGACCTGTGGCAAAGAAATATTAGCATACCATTCTGCATTAACCGTTCTTTGTCCCTCAAGAGGAATAGTCGCAACATGGCCGGTTTTGGAGACAAACGTGGCCACCATTTTTTTTTTGCAACACTCCATGAACGAACAATTTTTGTTGGCTTTAACTCATTTTCGAACACCCAAACTCGTGACTGGTTTTTTGTTTCGGGTTCGTACGCGTATATCCAGGATTCGTCACCTGATACGATGTTGTATACAGCATTTGAGGATCCTGCGTGGAATCTTTCGAGAGTTCTGACGCACCAAGTAACGCGAGCCGCTTTTTGCTCTTTACAGAGCAAATGCGGTATCAATTGGGAAAACAACTTTTTTACAACTAATTGTTCATGCAAGATTATTTGTATTTCACTCATGCCAATGTCTAAAGTTGCCTGAATTTCGTGGTATGTCACATGTCGATCTTCCTCAATCAGCTTACGCACAGCATCAACGTTTTCTTGGGTGACTGCAGTTTTTGGACGTCCTTGACGGGGATCATCACTGAGCTTGACACGTCCATGTTGAAATTCAGAAAACTAGCGATAAATTGTGGTTTTGGATGGGGCTTCATTACCAAATGCAGAAATCATCCGGTCAACATACTGTTTTTGTGTTAAACCACTTCGAAAGTCATAATAAATCATCGCTCTAGAATTTTCTCGAGTCAATTCCATTTTCTCAACGACTAAACAAGTTTGACAAGACCTTGTGACAGGACCGAGAAACTTTTTTTAAATAAATAAACGGTATTCGATTTTTAAAACCAAGGAGTTTTAAATTAAAAAGATTTTAATATAACAGGAACAGTGGAAATATTCCATTCCCGATACTTTTAGTGCAGCCTATGTATATACCTATATCGTACATTGCACTGAGAAGCTCAAAATTTGCAACCGACTGGGCCAATTACAAAAAACCTATTTCGGAAAGCAGTAGCTATTTCCCGCGCCTCCACCCGCGTATATCCCACGGGAATATGACACTTTTTCGGGATAAAAGCTTCTGTTTTAACCCAGAGCCTAAACTACTACCATACCAATTTTCATCGAAAGCCGTTCAGTAGTTTTTGCGTGAAAGAGTATCAAACATCCATCGATCCTCACAAACTTTCACATTTATAATAGTAGTAACATGTGAAAGTTTGTGAGGATGGATGGATGGATAGATGTTTGTTACTCTTTCACGCTAATACTACTGAACGTATTTTGATGAAATTTGGTATGGTAGTAGTTTAAGCTGGATTAACACATCTAGGCTACTTTTCATCCCGAAAAAGTACAGTATTGCTTAGGATACTGTATTTATGTGGAGCCGCGAGCAAAAGTTAGTTAATAATTAAATTTAAAGAAATAACATACCTTGATAAAGTCAGGAAGCCCTTTTTTTTTAATGTGAGTCTTTTTATTAGCTCCGCGTGGCATATATAAAAGGCGAATTACTTGACTTATTCATCAGAAAGTTTTCAGACGTCAAGAAGGACAGTCAGTTTTATAAAAATGGGTTTTAATCCAGTTTTTTATGTAACGCATTTCGCGCAGTTGGCAGGTAAGTACCTACTAAGTAGTGATGTGATTATATTGTAATTTGCGATAAGCTGTAGATAAGAACTTTGAAAGTTGTACCAACTCGACCAGGGTTTCGTAAAAACCGGCGAGAAATAACGTGTGCGCTCTGTATACTGAAAGTAGCAAGGAGCTAAGGGACCAACAACGAACTTGTAATTTGTGTGATGTTCCTGATCCGGAATCTGGTGAGGCCGGGAAAATTCAGAGCACTGAAAATAGAACTCTGCGCTGATCAAATACAGTTGAAAATCGAAGTGTTGAGTATCAAACTGTCATATATGACATTTGACTTGACACTCGTGTGTTCGATTTTCAACTTTCCCCGGCTTTTCGGATGATAAAGTCCCAGTCTATAATAACCTAACCAAGAGTCTAGGGGGGGTTCCGCAACTATCAACGTGTAATAGTTTTTTTTTCAAATTACCTACTTTAATAGCTACTGTCCGATTCCATTCAAAATGATTTTGCCTAAAGAGTATTTTGCATGATCTATCAGCATGAAAAATTGCAAGTGACTAAGTCACATAGCTTAAAAATGCTAGGGTACCAACTGGTAAACCACCTTGAAGGTCGATTACGCGTAAATGGTTTACATTATAAAAAAAGTCATGTATAAGACCTTATTTTTATTTAAAAAAACGTAATAGATGATACCCAACATGATAGGTTGGAATGAAGAAAAAATCATCCCCATGTACCTATGGGGAGCTACCCCTAACATACAAAATTATAATTATTTTAATACGATGCCAAAAATAAAGTCAATAATATACGCAATATATAAATATACAAAATATTGTCTTTTTATATTCATAATTAGGTAGCGAAGTTATCAAGGGAGGATAGACGGATGGACAGAGCGAAACTATAAGGGTTCCTTGTGGTTAGATACAACAAAACCCAAAAAAGGGCGACGGTTGAAGGCATCGGATGAACCGTTTTATTCCAGATTTAATATCAAAATGTAGTGTTTGGGACACTGCGTGTGTGACAAGTCTGGCCCAGACGTACTCCAATCAGATCATACGGAATGGCATCGATTCGGAAACTGGACCGTTGGACCCCATATTCCTCGCGCCTGTAGAAATTGACAACGGCAGCTTCAAGTTCACCTGGGCTGATAGCAAAATACTGGGACTCCGGGACTCTATCGTTGAGACAGTACAGTATGTTATACTTTTCTATAATATAAAATATCTTATTTAATCTAGTAAAAAATAAAAATTCTTTGTACTTATCTATACTTATATTATAAAGCGGAATGATTTGTTTATTTGTATGTTTGTTTGCATCTAATAGGCTCCGAAACTACTGAATGTTGCCCGGGACGTTGTGCGCGCTAAATAAAATCTAGCGGGAACCGTACATTTTGCTGCAAGAAAAGTCTATGTCCTTTCCCGTGGTATAATCTATATCTGTGCTAAATTTCATCAAAATCGGTCCCGTAGATTCGGAGCTTATTCAATTCAAATAAACAAACAAACCTTTCCTCTTTATAATATTAGTATAGATAGGTAAAATAAGTTTGATATTTTATTGTTGAATGTTGCGTGAAAAGGCGTTATGTTTACTTGTAAGTGTAGGACTGGCTAGCTAAATTATTATTTATTATCAAAAACTGAATAGCCTAGGGCGGCAAGTGTGTAAATCTGGCACTGTAAATATCATAGACAAAATTTACACATTTTTATTGTGTATTTAGTGCTAACAGACACTCGAACTTGGTGCGCGGACCATATCCGCGTACCGAATCTCACACACACACGCACGGATTTGGTCCGGCAGACCGAATTGTAATCTAGAAACTCGTGTGTTCGATTTTCAGCTCTATTGTATTTTTCTACGCAGAGTTCTATTTACAGTGCTGTTTTTCGACGACGACGATGATTCCAGCAATCAATTGAAATCGTGCAGTGATACCAACTCTCAAAAATATTTCTCCCCAAACTTAACCCTTAATTCGACTCTGATTAGTTATAATATTTATAAGATTTACGCTGATTTTGTTGGAATATTTACATATGTACAATTGTGTTATCTCATATATATTATAATAAATAATAATCTAATTATAATAAATAAGAGATAGTAAGCTAGAAACTCTAAAAACTTTATTTGCTAAACAAATAAAGACTTACGCGTAAATGACATAAAACTAACGTGTCACTTAATCTGATTTCACACCCTTTAAATTTTCATATATATATATATATATATATATATATATATATATATATATATATATATATATATATATACATATATATTGAAAATAATTATTATTAATTGAGTCCTTCGCTGTTGGTAACACTGAGATCGTTGTCCGGCCCAAACACACGACTGCTCTACACACGGATACGGATACGGATTTGGTACGGAGCGAACCAAATCCGATGCGGACAGCGGCGGACTCAATTAATAATAATTATCTTCAATGGAATATATAGAGGTCGGATTTGGTCCGCTCCGTAAATCTGTGCTGAAAGTCAAGTAGATTCACTAAGACTCTATCACATTTTCCATTCTTTACAAAATTACTACCGATTTAATCAACTGGCTAGTGCTAAAGAAATTAATAATTTTTTACCCTCGACGCAAATAGCGGGTTATTATAAGTTTGAAAATGTCCGTCTGTCTGTGTGTGTGTACGTGGCATCGCAGCTCCCGAACGGATGAATGGATTTTGATATAGTTCTTTTGTTTAAAATCTAACATGATCCAGAATGTTGTTAGCTATAATGCATCATCGTCAGCTCTTTCTGCTTGACAAATCAGAGTATCTATTTTTTAATTTTGTTTGTTTCAGATTTAATACACAAGACCGAACTTTTCGCATGAGGAGTCGCGTGCCTTGCCTTACCATTCTGGGTAACTACACATCCGCAGGCTACATCGAGGATATTCCATACTTCGGAAAAGGAAAAGTTTTGGCTCTACACAGTGAGTATAATGTTTACTTACGAAATTACTCCGCTCGGTACGGGGTTTAAGGTAATCCGCGTGTGAAATTAAGTTTAAACAAAAATCTCATCCCATTGTGCTTATACAGAATGAAGTTTTCATTGAGCGAATCCAACGTTTGAGTATGAAATAAGTACTAGCTTTTTCCCGCTTCGGGATAAAAATTAGCCTTTTATTTATAATAAGAATTAGTAATTAGTAGTTTTAATTCACAGCCTAAACTACTTCCATACCAAATTTTGTGGAAATACATACATCCTCACAAACTTTTACATCTTACTACTATTATAAATATAATAACTCCCCCACGCCGATTTCGGTGACTGTGGCCGGTTTCATTGAAACCAAGCCAGTTACGTAGGTGTATTTTTATAGTACCCAAGTGTGTGCACAGTACACAAGAACACTCTCTCTTTCTTTACTCTCGTAACCCAGTGGAACGGATAACCGACACGACTGGCGAGAGATCATGCGCAGGTCCGACTTTTTACATGCCCATACGACGCATGGATCATCTTTCTTGTCAGACAATCAGGCGATCAGCTTGCATTGTCCTAAGCAAACTCGGAACTAACCATTTTTGTTGTTCCGATGCGGGATTCGAACCCACGACCTCCGAGTCGAGAGCCAAGCTTTAACCACTAGCCACGGAGGTTGCTAGCAATAATAATAGTAGAGTTATCAATCTCAGATTACAAAACAACCTATTGTTTTGTAATCTGACGAAACGACTGTTTGTTGTGAGACATCCAGCGGCGAATCTGTTGCGGTTTTTGCAACCTTTGAACAAGATTTCATTTCAAAAGCATGGTTGCCTTACCTTCCTTCTAATCTTAATGTGAATACTTCTAAAAGAATATACCTATGTACCACATATGTTTATTGGGGACCTTTATATCTAACATGTATAATATTGCTATTTTTCAGATGATTTCGTGAATGAGTTAATCGTTAAATATAATATTTTTACGGGTAAAGATGACAAGAATTACATGGATTTGGAAAGTTATTCCTATTGGTTCGAAACACCGAATAGTAGCATGGATTTTGAAGGAATTAATAAAGACGACGCTTTGAAAGGTGAAAGAAATGAACAACTTAATTAGTTAATAGGTACCTACTAACACCACTAACATAAAGGTTAAAGGCTTCACGGGAATTATAAATGATTTGGAAGAAACGTTCTAAATGTTATAAAACGTTATCGTGGTAAATAGTGTTGAAACTGCAGCATCTTGAGTAAAATCAATAATGATTTAAAAAACAACATTAAGGGCCTGTTTCACAATCTCTCAATAAGTGTCGAATAATTTATTCGGAAGTTTTGTCGCTTCTTACTTTGTACTTACTGAGCGATAGCGAATATGCTATACTAACGGTTATCAATATATCAACCCCAAAAAGGCCCCGGGGCGGATGGCCTCACGTCTGACATCTGCCAGTACGCTGTGCAATGTAACCCGGAATGGTTCCTTGCGCTGCTGAATAGGTGCCTCACTGTCACCTGCTTTCCCGAACAGTAGAAGCAGGCGACCGTGGTAGTGCTAAGGAAGCCGGGCAAGGAATCGCATCGGGTACCAAAAGCCTATCGACTGATCAGCCTCCTTACCTGTTCTCGGTAAAATCTTCGAGAAGATGCTGGTCGCCCGACTCAGGTTCTACCTGCTGCCCAAGATTAGCCTCAACCAATATGGCTTCATGCCGCAAAGGAGCACCGAAGACGCCCTCTATAGGTTGGTGAACCACATCAGAAAGCAGAGAGAGGAGAAGAAAATTTCTGTTGTGGTCTCGCTGGACATAGATAGTACTTGGTGGCCAGCCATAAAGGTTAGGTTGGCTGAGGTTGGGTGTCCGGGGAATCTGAGACGGTGATCAGCAGCTACCTGAGTGAAAGAAGTGTGAATGTAAGGTAATAATAATAATAATAGCTCCCACACCGATTTCGGTGACGGTGGCCTGTTTCATTGAAACCAGACCAGCTACGCAGGAGTTATGTTATAGTGCCCAAGTGTGTGCGCAGTACACAAGAGCACTCTCTCCTCCTTTTACTCTCGTAACCCAGTGGGACGGATAACCGACACGACTGGCGAGAGATTAGGCGCAGGTCCGACTTTTTACATGCCCATCCGACGCATGGATCATCTTTCTTGTCAGACAATCAGGTGATCAGCCTGAATTGTCCTAACCAAACTTGGAAACAACATTTTTTTGTTCCAATGCGGGAATCGAACCCACGACCTCCGAGTCGAGAGCCAAGCTCTAACCACTAGACCACGGAGGCTGTTAATGAATGATGATGATATGTAGAATGTAAGGTATGCAGGTATGGAAGTGAGCAGGGAGACCAACGGGGTGCGTGCAGGGGTCCATAGGTGAACCGATCCTGTGGGACCTCTTGTTGGACCCCCTGCTATGGAAAATAGAGGAGATGAATGTTTTTTGCCAGGTGTTTGCCGACGACATCGTGCTTGTGTTTCAAGACGATACGGCTCTCGATATAGAATTAAAAGCAAATAGGGTGCTAGGAGAAATAAAAGAATGGGGTAAGGCCAATAAACTAAATTTCGCATCACAAAAAACCTGTGCTCTGCTGCTTAAAAGTGCTCTCTGCAAGGAAACTAAAACATGACATACCGCGACTCAAAATGGGGAGTGTGGACATTAAATATTACAAAAACATAAAAATACTAGGCTTGACGATAGACGGCGGCCTAACTCTTAATACCCATGTCTGGAATGTTTGCCAGAAGGCTATTGCCTTCTATAAGCTATTAGCTAAAACAGCCAGAGTGAGCTTGGGTCTTAACCCCCAAGTGGTAGAAATTATCTATACAGCCGTTATAGAACCCACTTTTTTTATGCAGCGGCAGCGTCGGCAAACACCGTGGAAAAGATGGGGGTCCAAAAAAGGCTCAACATCGTCCAACGGGGTTTTGCCCAAAAGATCTGCAGATCATATCGGACCATCTCCTTGAACTCTGCAATGCTGTTGGCTGGGATACTCCCTCTCGATCTCAGAATACTCGAAGCCTCGAGACTTTATGAGATCAAGAAGGGGGTTCACACCCGGTGTTGAGAGACAGGGAGGTGGAGCGATTGGCTCCTGCGATTGAGGACCCACATCCAGCAGAGCAGGAAGAGCTGAGGTTCGGGTTGGTAGACGAGGACTCGTATGCAGACGTACCTAACAACCACGTCCATAGGATCTATACGGATGGTAGCAAGATTGAGGGTCGAGTCGGAGCCGCACTGTTCTTCCGTATGGAAGGGTGAGACCGAGACGAAGGCCGTCAAGCTTGCACTGCCGCCGTATTGTACCGTCTACCAGGCCGAGGTTCTAGCGCTTCAAAGAGCAGTAAGTATAGCCTGCAAGAGTGGAATGGCGAAGGTCGGCATCCTTAGCGATTTCATATCGGCCCTCCAGGTAGTCACCCTTAGTTCCCCTCATCCCCTGGCAGTGCAAACAAGGGCGGCCCTCCGAAAAGCTGCATTACAGAGGCGGGAGGTCTCCCTGTTTTGGATCAAGGCGCACGCAGGGTTGAGGGTAAATGAGAGGGTTGACGAATTAGCCAAGGGGGCCGTGCTGGAATTGAAAAGGAAGCCTGATTACGATCTGTATCCTGTCTCATTCGTCAAGCGTATCTAAAGAGAGGATACGATTGAGGAATGGGACAGGAGATATGAAGTGGGAGGGACGGCCGGAGTCACGAAGCTCTTTTTCCCAAGCGCTGCTGCTGCATACAAAATAGTTAAGAAAACAGACATCACACACCACACCACACAAGCACTGACTGGACACGGTGGATTCGCCTTCTACTTGAACAGATTCAAGTTGAAGGAGGATCCATCGTGCCTGTGTCAGCCCGGAGTTGAGGAGACGGTTCCTCACCTATTTTTGCAAGCAATAGATACGATATTGAGCAGAAATTGGGCATCGCGATAAAGGGTGAGAACCTGCCTTCCATCCTGGGGGGAAAGAGAAGAGATACGTTTCTCGAGTACTGTAAAAAAAGTGGTAAAAATTGTAAACAAAAGGCACTGTGATAATTTACTGTCATATTAGGGTTAAGTTTTGTAATATTAGGGTTAGTTTGAGTGTTGTGCCGTTGTTTTTAATTGATTATTCTTGTTTGGCATATTATTGATTTTATTGACATTGTACATTGTAATTCTAAATCCGATATTGTAAATTGTAACTGAAAAATTTTATGTGTGTGTGTAATTTATTATTCTATATCATTTATATCACTTATTTTATGTAATACATATATAGTAATGTATACTGTAATTATGTAACAAAAATGAAAGAAGTAAAAAATAAAGAAAACAAAATAAAAGACAAAAGAAACAAAATATAAAAAAAATAAAACAACAAGCCCTGTCCATGATAAATGGATGAGGGATGCAAAAAAAAAGGTTATCAGTATATTGTCATTAAGGACCTAAGAAATTTCATACAATATGAACAGTTGAACTTAAAGATTTCAAAACTCACTATGATGTACATTTTACGGAACAAATCTTCGTACAAGAAAAAGATACGCCATCTTGGTTTTCACCATACTTCAAATGTCAGCCATCTTTTAACAGGAGACACTTTTTGCATCAACATGCATCGTCTATTATATAATATTATAATATACGTCTATGACTTAAACCACATTTCTAATAACTTTCTGGAAACATACATTTTCTTACATCATCTGTAATTTTCATAGAAAAACACAAAAAAAAATCTGTTTTAAGTATTTGTTATTATAGTGGCAACAGAAATGGGTACATCGTATGTGAAAATTTTAACTATATGAATCAAAATAACATATTGGTCCTACTATTTTCAGCTCATCAAGCCCGAGAGCATTCAACTAGAAGATTACAGAAATTATGGCAACAGTTCGGCAGAAACGTCTTCAATCTTTTCAACGACAAAATTTTTGAGGCGTTACAGAAGTTCTTCCGTGCCACACCTGTAGATAATATGATATATGATTATTAAAGTAAATAAATCATTACGTCGTAGGAAGCTTACTTTCTTTTGTCTCTTAGTGAAGTAGAGGTCGCGCAGTGGTCGCAATTCGCCCATAATAATTCATATAGTTTTAGTTTGAACTTTAATATTTTTGACTTTGATAAATGGTTCTTTTGCCATTTTTCTCAATAGCTTACTAATAGAAGCTATTGAAAAAAAAATTGTGACTTGTGACAGATTGACGAACGTCAACGTGTAACTAAATTATATCATTCACACGGTAATACACTACCGTGTGAATGATAGATATACAATTAATGAAAATAAAAAAAGGTAATAATCTGAGGTAGTGTGAATTGTTATTTTTAATTTATTTATGCAGGTAAAGTATTATTAAAAAAATGCTTTCTGGTCACCCTAATCCACATACACTTTCACTGTGCCAAATAATATATGTGTAATATGATGATCTATTTACTATAGATACGCGGCGCCTGCGAGGCTGCGTGTGACTCATGACTATAAGTATAATTGTTATTCTGCTAAATGGTGCAAGCCTTCTTTTACATGTGAATTGAAACATTTAGTTTATTTACTTAGTACTTATAGTTGTATAATGGTACGGAACCGTTCGTGCGCGAATATGATTCGCAATTGCCCGGTTTTTTCTACCTTCATAAGACGACCTATGTGGCTCAGTGGTTGACCGCATTGATGCTCAAACCGCAAGTCGCGGGTTAGAATCTCGCCGAAGGAACAAAAATTTATTTCTGGGTTATGGATATTGCGTATTAAATAAACGTGTGTAGTATAATAGAATTCTTAAATAATATAATATTATTTGTATAGCATAAAATTAATAAATATATTTCCGTTGACTGGTTTACCCGTAACACAAGTTTTTTGAGGACTTACCACGGGACGGCGTGACGATAGTGAAAGCGTCCATTGTATTATTTTCCCTTGGCCTCGCCCGCGCAAATACAATATCCCAAGGGAACACTGCACTTTTTTGGGATAAAAAGTAGCCTATGTTTTAATCCAGAGCCTAAACCATGCCAAATTTCATCGAAATCCGTTCTGTAGTTTTTGCGTGAAAGAGTAACAAACATCCATATATCTATCCATCCATCCATCCAACTATCCATCTATCCATCCTCAAAAACTTTCACATTTATAATAGTAGTAGGGCTTTAAATTAAAACAAAGAATAACAGATGTGTAGATCTTGCACTACGATTTCGTATTAATTAATTCATTTTGTTTATAATAAATTATAACCATAATAATTTAATTTCCCAAAGGTACGCTTAGCAAACGAGGATTTCCTAACGCAAAACTAAATTATGTTCTACTTAAGTTAACAACTTTATTTGAATTACGAGCACAATGCTTCCTTAAAACAAGTTCATAACAAAATACTAAAAAGACGTTCTAAAATTAGAATTTAAGATTGTATTAATGGAAAAACCATTAAAAGTCAAACAGAAAGCAAATCCATGTCTTTGCGCTTTTTTTGAAGTTTGTCCCGACTCGGTGATCTTTTGGTGTTCTTTTTTAGGACGTTGGAATTACGACTTTATGGCACTAAATCCTACTGCTATTATAAATGTGAAAGTTTGTGAAGATGGATGAATGTTTGTTACTCTTTTACGCAGAAATTACTGAACGGGGAACTCGATGAAATTAGGTATGGTATCAGATTGAGCTCTGGATTAACACATAGGCGATTATGATATTTTTATCCCGAAAATGTACAGTGTTCCCGCGGGATACTGTATGCACGCGGCCGGAGCCGTGGGCAAAAGCTAGTTAACAAATAATGGTGCTAAGGTAGCATAGGTAAGGTATAGGTAGAGTATTATATTAGACGACCTCTGTGGCTCAGTGGTTCAGCGCGTTGGTTGAGCACCCTCCCACCCTCACGCGGGTTCTAATCCCGCCGAAGGAACAAAATAGTTTTTCAGCGTTCCTGGGTTATGGATGTGTATTAAATATGTGTATAATATAATAACATTTTTAAATATATGTATGTAACATCATTGCTTCTCTTTGATATACTTTTCAGACTTGACAATGAATGTCAACTGTCAAGGGAATGAGACTTATATTTAATTTGTTATGAATAATTTGTTTGAAAATATTATTTAATTTGTGAAATATTAGCATTTAATGTTATTTCTTTAGTTGTAAAGCAACACATTACCTTTTGTTTCCATATTGTTAAACAATCTTATTATAAAACAGCATTTTCGCTATAACTTATGAACAATGGAAAAACTGAGATTTGAATTTGTAGTAAAGGCAAGTGATGATCCAAAATCTAATATTATCTGCTTAACTTCGATTGCTGATACTGATAAAAGTATAATATACTTGATTCTACAAGAATTTCAGCCGGCTAAATGACATGATGCTATTCTCAAGACGCAAGTATATGATAATATAAAAAAATGGAGTGTCTATTGCTCCGACACTTTGGACGAATAAAATTGTTCCAACACTTTGGATGAATAAAAAATAATTATTCGTCCGACAATTTAAATTTAACAATTAAAAAAAATATTGATTATTATTTTTTTTTTTATTTATTATTTTAAAACCATAAATTCTCATTTTTTAATTGTCGGACGAATAATTCTATTTTATTCATCCAAAGTGTTGGATCTTTAGCATCTTTCATAAAAAAACATTGAAGAAAAGTCATGAGAAAAGACAAGTATGGATTGCAATGACACAAGAAATACATGATGCCTTTATAGATGACGATGGATACACTCAATTTAATGTATATTTTTTAGAGGAAATAACTTCAAAAATTGAAAGAGCACCACAGCGTTTAGGAATTTCGAAAGAGTCTGACTGAATTATTACATAAAATATGCATGGAATCAAATAAACCACAAATTTCGGGAAATACAGTAGACAAATTTATATTGGAAAAGTTTAACAGGAGGACATCTAATCCATCTCAATGGATGAATAGATTTGAAGAGGAATGTCCACGATTATCAATTGTTGAAGATGCAAAGAAAATTGAGATTATAAGATCATTTTTAGAGGATCTAGACTGGTATACCTCCATGATGATTAAATATACAATTAATTCGGAATGGAAATATGGACGAAATTTTTCTGTGAAACTTATGCTGACAATGGTTGGTCACGAGCCAATTATGCAATTTTATTTCAATACAGACAAGGTTATTTATTAGACTATGCCTTGAAAAAGGAGAGATTTTTATTGGAAGTGAACAAAAACATTGAGTTTTGTTCATTGATTGATTTGATTGCAACGGGACTACCTACATTTGTGATAAATAAAATTGACAGAAATATTTTAAGAACAACAGAAGATTTATTTAACCAAATAAGAGGTCTAGAATGTTTAGTTACCAAAAAGAATTTTGAAAACAACTTTAGAAGGAATGCTGATAAAGAATCAGAGAAACAAAATAAAAATACAAGAAGCTCACAAAGAGTAGGAGAAAACAGATACCCCATAAGAAACGTTAACAATTCAGTTAGATGTTGAATTAAATGAAATTGATCCAAAAAACTTGATGTCCCGCCATTTATCAAAATTGGAGTTGAATTAAATGACTCCTTAAAAATAAAAGGGATTTTTATTATGGATACATTCGAGCCTGAATCGTAGATATTCAGGCTCGAATGTATCCATAATAAATTCCAAAATGTTTTCATTAAAAGGTAGTCAAAATAATAAGGACGGTATAAATGTTAATCTCAAGACGATTAATGGCGTTAAAAAAAGTGTTGGTATGATAAGACTCAAAATAAGGATTTTCGATATAGAAAGAAATGTCAATGTATTTGCCGTAGACGAAGAAAGCTTGGATTACGATTTTTTCATCGGATAGACAATTAAAATATTTCATTTTGTTCAAGATGAACACTTAGAAATAAAACAGAGTATTCCGTTTAAGGAGAATAAGACACATTACAAAACAAAAACATTATATAGAACAAAAAATAGTGACAAAGCAAACAAGTAATATGAAATTAATTTTAATGAACATCTAGAGGAAAAGACTTTACTATTATGGTGAATCACCTTAATGTGTATCAACGGAATGAGATTGATAACCTTATATCAAAATATAAATCACTTTTCGCAACAGGCAAGTTCGATGTTGGTAGAGTAAAATATTACGAAGCCCATATTGATTTATTGGTCGATAGTACTGTGCTAAAAGACCATATAGATGTTGTATAGAAGATAAAAAAGAGATAGAAATATTGATTGAGGAATCTCATAGTCCTTTTGCAGCACCTGTTACTCTGGCATATAAAAAAGAAGACGGACGGAAATCCAGATTATGCATTGATTTCCGAGATTTAAATAAAATTGTAATACCACATTCACAACCGTTTCCCTTCATAGAAGACTTAGTGGTGAAAACTTGTTACACGAAATTGTAAATACTATACAACATTTGATGTTAATTCGACATTTTGGTCAATCCCGCTCAAAATTGAAGACAGACATAAAATAGCTTTTGTAACTCAAGATGGACATTTTCAATGGATCTGCCTACCCTTTGGGTTAAAATTCTTCACCAGCAATTTTTCAAAGAGTATTAAGCAATATAATAAAAGGAAGCACAAACTATCGAACTTTACTGTAAATTATATTAATGACATTTTGATTTTTTCTTAGACATTTCAAGAACATATTACACACAGAAGGATTCAGATTAAAATTTTTAAAATGTTACTTTGCACAAGATTTAGTAAAGTACCTTGGTCATATAATTAAGAACAACACTATTGCTCTTTTGAAAGACAGATTAAGTGCAATAAAAGATTTTCCTGTACCAAAGACGCAAAAGAACGTACGTCAATTTTTAGGAAAAATCAATTTTTATGGTAAATACATACCAAATATATCAATTATTTTAGACTCTTTACATAATTTATTGAGAAAAGGGCAACCATTTTTTTAGATCAAAAAAGTGTGAAGAATCTTTTCAGTTGATTAAAAACTTAATGTGCCAGAAGCCTATATTAACTATATTTGATCTTGATTTACCAATACGTATTTATACTGACGCCAGCATACTGGGTATTACTTAGAATGTTTAGCTATAAAGGAGGCTGTTAAGTATTGGCAACATTGGTTACTAGGGAAAAAGTTTATTGTTTTTACAGATCATAAGCCTATAGAAAAAATGAATATTAAATCTCGCCCAGATAAAGAACTAGGAGATCTTACATATTATTTATCTCAGTACAATTTTGAAGTTATATTTTATTTGCCGGGTTAATATAATTTGGAAGCTGATAGTCTTAGTAGAAATCCAGTATTGGAACCAGATTGTAATCATGATGATAATTTAAAATTGTAAATTTTGTTAAAATAGAAGATATTCAATGTGATCAGCAAAGAAATGAGTACATAAGACAAAATAAAAATAAATTAAAGTTCGAAAATTTAATATACTTTAAAAAGTCAAAGAAAAAAGAAAAAATCATACGAATGGAAGAATTTAGTAAAAAGCTAATAAAAGATATTCATTACCTCTACTGTCACATAGGAGCAGAACAGATAAGGAATAAAATAAGCTAATTTTATACTGCAAATAACTTGATGAGAAATATAAAGATTATATGTGATACATGTGAAGTGTGCATAAAAAGTGTCTCCAGAGATAAATATAATTATGCATTATTGTCTCAGTTAGGACCAGCTTCATGTCCTTATGAAATAATGTCAATAGACACTATTGGAGGATTTGGTGGATCTCGATCTACAAAAAAATATTTACACCTTTTAGTAGATGACTTTACAAGATATTCTTACCTTTTGACCTTGAAAACACAGAATTCAAATGATTTTAAAAAAGTTATTGCAGAAAGTGACACAGGAACATAAGATTGGCTTTATTTTATCTGATCAATATCCAGGTATAAATTCAAAAGAATTTAAACCATTTTTAGATACAGAAAATATGACTATAGTTTTTACTGACGTGAATGCGCCGTTTTCAAATGGTTCAAATGAGAGATTAAACAAAACTATTGTAAATATAGATGTAAGATAAATGAAAATAACAGTAACTTAGCCGGGACAACTATTGCTCGTGAATGTATCAAAAGATATAATGAGACAGAAGACACTTTTATAAAGTTTACACCTCAATATCTTTTGGAAGGCAAAAATTACACCCTTCTACCAGATTAATCAAAACCAAATTCTACAGTTGAAGATTTAAAAAGTGACAGAAAATTGGCATTTGAAAATTATATGAAGTCACATTTATACAATAAGCAAAATTTGATAGAAAGAGGAGAGATCTAGATTTGAAAGGTAGTTGTTTTATATATATTGAAAATGGAAATAAACTTAATAGAAGAAAGTTAGATGAATTAAAGATTGGGCCTTTTGAGGTTTTGGAAAAGAGATCTGACTCTATATACAGAGTAGACACTGGTCACAAGAAGTGTCAATCAAATTTCTATCACATTACGATTATGTTTCCAGCGTCTACAGCTGCAGCGGTCGGAGTCTAATCTGGAGGAGGAGATGTAACCTCATTGCTTCTCTTAGATATACTTTTTAGACTTGACAATGAATGTCAACTGTCAAGGGAATGAGACTTATATTTAAATTCTTATGAATAATTTGTTTGAAAATATTATTTAATTTGTGAAATATTAGCATTAAACGTTGTTTCTTTAGTTGTAAAGCAAAACACATTATCTTTTATTTCCATATTGTTAAACAATCTTATTATATGTATAGTATTAAAGTATTAAATATACTTTCCAGATTGACGTGGTGTGAAGCGTTTATAGATATTATTATTATTATTAATAGGTAGGTATCTACACAGTTTTCCCTGAAGCTATTTTCTTGCAGTAAATATATCCTCAATATTGTTTAGCAGCCATGGGACTAATATTTTTTTCTGCAAAATCTCCGAGAATTCTCATGAGAGGATCCATCTCCATTAAAAACTACTATCTAACTCTGGAAGTAAGCTTTCCGCTTTCATAACTTCTTGTGTCATGATAAGTATTGAAAATGTTTTATACTCATTAAAAATCGGTAAAACAATTATGTTTAGTATAAAATGTCTCATATTAACAAATCAGTTACTTGAAAAGAAAAATAGATATTTACTTATAACATTAGATATTAAATTAATTGACTAATTTAATTTATATCCTACTAATGTATAAGGCACAATTATTTATAATTAATACTCTAGGTATGCTCTAGGCAGTACCTAAGTGTTCCGATTTTTGGAGCCACAAACTAATAGATTATTGTATCTCTTATGAAATTTTATTCACTATATGAATACTTACGTGAAGTGAAAACTTCTTACCCCTTTTAACGAAAATATGCAAAAAACTTTTTTTTTTAGTAGAAGTAGAAATACAAACCATTCATAAAAATAAAGTTGCACACTACCACAGATTATCAGTCCTTAAAAATGCTATTTAAATGTAATTCCCGTTCACAGGGTTGTCCCATTCCGAATGCCAATGGACATTGATTAATAGGGCTGCCCCAGTTAACATCAGCCCGTAATTATCCTAAGATAACATTAATATATCTTATATCTCGTGCAAATCTATGCGTATCCGAATTTACTACATGCTATAATTTTCCTTGCTAACGAGCTTAGTACAAATAATAACGCTATGGCCGTACCGTATACTGAATAATAATGCTTGTAGCCTTTGACATTACTGTTACTAGTATAGGGGACTTATTATAATAATAATCTGCGCAATGTGCATGTTTAAAATAAAAATGATATGATATTCTTATTTTATGTTTTAAACACTTGAGGCGATAAATTAACTTATTTTGAGAGACTAAGAATTCATAATTATTGTTAACAATATGACCAATGAACCCAACAAATTAATTATTTTTTTAACTAAAAAATCTGCCTTATGTGGCATCGTTAAGGCTGTGTTCGTCAAAAACGTTTTCGTTTGACTGTTTTATCTCCGATTTATTTCGCAGATGCGGCTATATGGAAAAGTCTTCACATTTTTCGTCTTAATAATATAT
Source organism: Phengaris arion (assembly GCA_963565745.1). Lineage (NCBI taxonomy): Eukaryota > Metazoa > Arthropoda > Insecta > Lepidoptera > Lycaenidae > Phengaris > Phengaris arion. The sequence continues at coordinate 11,871,292 of OY751445.1, read as the reverse complement.
AGCCTATTACAATAATAAATAATGTGGCATTCTATATTGGTACAATAATTTTTAAAAAATCGGATTAGTAGAGCCAGAGATTACCTCTTACAACGTCAAAAACTCACAAAGTAAAGAACTTATCCTCTTTATAATATTAGTATAGACTATTATATTTATTAAACCTTAAACACATTTGAGAAAAGGTTAGGTCTCTACTTAGTTAAGAAGAACTCTGCTAAGATTCAATTAAAATTTTCTTACTTTTTTTTTAACATTTTTACAATTTTTTGTATATTAAAATGATAGTCAATCACTCAACAGTCAACCACAGTTCGAACCGAACAACTGAAGATAAACATGAACGAGAAAAGCTATTTGAATGAAACAACTGAGTAATTTTTGATTTATTCAGTTGTTTAAATCAATATTGAATATTGATGTAATAAATTTGAAATAACAAGCAAACCCCTAATTTAATTGGCGTTGATTAAAAATGTATATTAGTTAGTAAGATCAAACTGTTGAGAGCTCTTGTTTATTTTAAGTGTTTCAAATTTTAGTCTTCTCATAATTTTAACGTGGAATACTTTGGCACGAATGGGCTGGCTGGACCGGAGAAACACTATGGCGTCACTTGCAGAAACTGTCTTCAAATAACGTCGTGCTTGAGTGAGAATACTGACGGCCCAAAGAAGGTTTCTCTCTCCTTAAGTGTCAATGAGCATTGTAGGCTTGTCATTAGGTGATGTCTCCTTTTTAACGGTTTCCTTTCATCAAAAATACCATAAACTTATAACATAACTAGTATTGTATTTTGACGGAACCCCAAAAATAATATTTTTTGTAAGTTTCTGCATCAAGTGCGCCATTATATTTCAGATTATCAGACCGTACAGATGATCCAGGATAATCCGCGGACTCCATCAAGTTGATAAAATTTTCAACTTTCCCATTAATGTTATTCTGAAATAAATATTGATATTACAGAATTCTGAGAAGTAGAGTTAATGTCAAGGGCGTAATAACCAACGGAAAACTTAGATTTTTTTATTTGATTGGAAATTTTATTTAATTGGATGCTTTTTTTGTCATTCAGACACCATATAATGTAACTCCCCACACTGATTTCGGTGACGGTGACCGGTTTCATTGAAACCAGGCCAGTTACACAAGAGCACTCTCTCTTCCTTTACTCTTGTAACCCACTGGGACGGATAACCGACACGACTGACCTCCCACTGGGTTATGAGAGTAAAGGAAGAGAGAGTGCACTTGTGTACTGCGGACACACTTGAGCACTATAAAATTACTCCTGCGTAACTGGTCTGGTTTCAATGAAACCGGCGACCGACACCGAAATCGGTGTGGGGGAGTTTAGCCTATGTTAACTTTAACTACAACTTACATGTCTTAAGAGCGTCACAAATGTCGAAGATACTTTAGTATTTTATGTTGAGATGGCTGGATAGTGGATATATTTCATATTAAAGTACGTGGTATGAAAATATATAGTATCTTAGCCGTCTGTGATAGTTCATACAAACTGTATAGCAAGATATATTTTATCTTAACATAAAATATTGTAGTATCTTTGTCGTCTTTGACGCCCTTTAGTGATCGTTATACTGTTTAAGTATAATCATAGAGGAATTATATTTGGTCTATGGTACAGTCAAACATCGACAAGAAGTCAACATTACAAAAACCTCTTTGGAATCAAATCGGTTTTTATGTTTTAGAATTATCTTGTTTCCCTTCTGCTATCGTTAAGGAAACAAAAGGTACCGATAACAAAGCGAGACCCGTACTCCACGATTAATTGTCTGGCTAATTGTATACATGTATTTTGCATTTAAAATTGTCGGAAGAATAAAGGTGTTTTCCATTACATTTTTTTTTTGTAATTTGGAATTCTGGCTTGATGAACTAAATATTATATACTAAAACTATTGATTTGTAAACGATACAGCTTAGCTACTTCTGTTTACAAAATTTTAAATGGTGTTTTATCACTTAAGCTTTTCAATCCTATATCTATATGTTATAAAATGTCGTGATATATTATTATAACTATAGTATATTCGGGTTAAGAAGTGAATCATGCGTACTTAGTTATCAAATCAAATCACATTTATTTTAATGCAAATTATATAAAAAAAGAAAAAAAATTAAAAAAACACATTCTGTTAGAATTTAGATATGTCAACATATGAATATAGAAAACTATGTCAATATGTCTTACTTAAATCTGTATAAGTAAACATGGCTCATTGGTCAATTTTAGCATTTATACGCATGATTCACTGACTTCCTAACGCAAAAGAATGTTCTATTATTATGTTATAACTATATTTTCATCGTTTTTTATCTGTATAATTATATATAGAAGATATATCCTCACTGACTTACTGACTGACAGGGGGTATAAGTGGGATGTTTTGCAGTGGAATCTTGCAGAATACTACCGATCGATCTGCATCGCACATGGTGGATTCTGTCTACATTATAAACATTCCATAAATCTCTTCACTGGTGGCTCCAAGTAGCTGTTGTGCATGCAGCGGCCGTATCCCGGTAAACCGTGTCGATCCACGGGCTAAATCCAGTGAAGGGGACTGAGTTTCACAAACGTAGTTTAATGGGCTGATTCCCCCATAAATTGCATAAAGTCTGCAGCGGCTCGGAAGGCGGACACCGTCAGTATGGCTTCAAACCCGGCGACCGTGGCGCTGCAGCAGGGCACCTGTGACATGCCTGATAGGGCGTATGTCGGGATCCAAGAGATATGCGGCCAGTCACTGCATCTTCTAGTGCTAACCAGTCGTAGCGCGCTTCCGCCCCACTGGTAACAAGCAATGGAAGACGAGAGAGTGGGTTCGTGTATGCGCAAATGCTTACCCACTTTAATATATTCCCGCGCTGATGACCCCTGGCTCATAGACGAGCTAAGGGTGTCGCCGTCGACGGATACGTCTGGGAGGACATCATCATAATCACTGACTGACATATAGAATATTGTACTTGTTCGGGATAAAAAGCCTCTTTTTTAATCCAGAGCGTAAATTAATACCATACTAAATATCATCGAAAGCCGTTCAGTAGTTTTTGCGTGAAAGAGTATCAAACATCCATCCATCCTCACAAAATTTCACATTTATAATAGTAGTAAGATGTGAAGGTTTGTAAGGATGGATGGATGGATAGATGTTTGTTACTCTTTCACGCTATACTACTGAACGTATTTTGATGAAATTTGGTATGGTAGTAGGTAGCTTAAGCTGGATTAACACATCTAGGCTACTTTTCTTTCCGAAAAAGTGCAGTATTGCTTAGGATAAAGTATTTATGTGGAGCCGCGAGCAAAAGTTAGTTAATAATTAAATTTAAAGAAATAACATACCTTGATAAAGACAGGAAGCCCTTTTTTTAAATGTGAGTCTTTTTCTTAGCTCCGCGGGGCATATATAAAGGGCGAATTACTTGACCTATTCATCAGAAAGTTTTCAGACGTCAAGAAGGACATGCAGTTTTATCAAAATGGGTTTTAATCCAGTATTTTATATAACGCATTTCGCGCAGTTGGCAAGTAAGTACCTACTAAGTAGTGATGTGATAATATTGTAATTTGCGATAAGCTGAAGATAAGAACTTTGAAAGTTGTACCAACTCGACCAGGGTTTCGTAAAAACCGGCGAGAAATAACGCGTGCGCTGTATACTGAAAGTAGCAAGGAGCTAAGGGACCAACAACAAACTTGTAATTTGTATGATGTTGTGGATGGCCATGGGCGGCTAGGCGGGCTAGCCAACCTAAGGCTGGGACTACATGATCCGGAATCCGGCGAGGACGGGAAAATTCAAGCACTGAAAATAGAACTCTGCGCTGATAAAATACAGTTGATAATCGAAGTGTTGAGTATCGAACTGTCATATTATATGACATTTGACTTGACACTTGTGTGTTCGATTTTCATCTTTCCCCCGCTTTTCGGATGATAAAGTCCCAGCCATATTCTATAATTACCTAACGAAGAGTCTAAGGGGGGTTCCGCAACTATCAACGTGTAATAGTTTTTTTTTTCAAATTACCTACTTTAGTAGCTACTGTCCGATTCCATTCAAAATAATTTTCCTAAAGAGTATTTTGCATGATCTATCAGCATGAAAAATTGCAAGTACTAAGTCACATAGATAAGAAATGCTAGCCTACCAACTGGTAAACCACCTTGAAGGTCGATTACTCGTGAGAGTTGATTCGTGAGGTCGATTACTTATGAGACCTTATCTTTATTTAAAAGGACGTACTAAACGATAGCCAACATGATAGGTTGGAATGAAAAAAAAATCATCCCCATGTACGTATGTCGAGCTACCCGTAACATACAAAATTACCATTATTTTCATAAGATCCAAAAAATAAAGTCTATAATCTATATGCAATATATAACTACCTGGGCTGATTGATAACTGGCCTAAACGACGAACTTAAAAAAATATATAAATAATATTACATTATATTCTGGCATCTTTTTGAAAATAGAACGCCAAATTTGAATTTAATCAAACTGATGGAATTTGTTTCAGAGGACGTAGAACTTTCTCTGTCGTAAATTTTCTTAACAATGAAAAGAAACGAAATTCGTGCGGTGATAAAGTTTTACGTTTTAAAAGAGAAAACAGCAACCCAGATTAAAACCAAGCTAGACAGTGTTTTAGATAATTCTGCTCCTGCATTGAGTACAATTCACACCTGGGTAACTGATTTTAAACGTGGAAGATAGAGCTGCAAAGACGCTCACAGGTCTGGCCGTCCAAATGAAGTCACGAATCCGGACATGATCCAAAAAATTCACAAAATTGTATTGAATGATCGGCGCTTAAAGTTTCGAGAGATAGCAGAGATGGTGAGTATTTCATCTGAACGCGTTTTTAATATTTTGCACCAACATTTGGGAATGAAAAAGCTTTGCGCGCGATGGGTGCCGCGTTGTTTGCTCACTGTAGACCAAAAGCAACGTCGAGTGGACGATTCATCGGAGTGTTTGGCGCTGTTTAACTGAGATCCTAATGAGTTTTTGCGGCGTTATGTAACAGTCTATGAAACCTGGATACATCATATAATGATGACTCCCGAGACAAAAGAACAATCTAAGCAGTGGACTGAGAGCGGAAAACCTGCGCCGAAGAAAGCAAAAACGGTTTTGTCGGCCGGAAAAGTGATGGCGACTGTTTTTTGGGATGCTCGAGGGATTATTTTAGTGGATTATCTGCAAAAAGGAAAAACAATAAATGGAGAGTACTACGCAAACTTGCTGCAAAAATTAAGTGAAGAAATCCATAAGAAACGACCACATTTGGCCAAGAAAAAAATTTTGTTCCACCATGACAACGCACCTGCACACACGTCAATGGTTGCAGTCGCCAAACTCCATGAATTGCGGTTCGAATTGCTACCGCATCCACCCTATTCCCCGGATCTGGCCCCGTGCGACTTCCACTTATTCCCAAACCTGAAGAAATGGTTAGGTGGCCAGAGATTTTCATCAAATGAAGAAGTCATTGTTGCCGTGGACGAGTATCTTGAGGGGTTGGAGAAAACATTTTATCAAACTGGTGTAACGGCATTGGAGAAGCGCTGGACTAAATGCATCGAGGTAGAAGGAAACTATGTTGAGAAGTAAATTTATTTTAAATAGATTTTTGAAGTTTTTCTTTGCCGTTTCGGAAACTTATCAATCAGCCCTCGTATACAAAATATTGTCTATTTATATTCATAATTAGGTACCGAAGTTATCAAGGGAGGATAGACGGTACGGTACGGACAGAGCGAAACTATAAGGGTTCCTTGTGGTTAGATACAACGGAACACAAAAAAGGGCGACGGTAGAAGGCAACGGATGAACCGTTTTATTCCAGATTTAATATCAAAATGTAGTGTTTGGGACACTGCGTGTGTGACAAGTCTGGCCCAGGCGTACTCCAATCAGATCATACGGAATGGCATCGATTCGGAAACTGGACCGTTGGACCCCATGTTCCTAGCGCCTGTAGAAATTGACAACGGCAGCTTAAAGTTCACCTGGGCTGATAACAAAATACTGGGACTCCGGGACTCTATCGTTGAGACAGTACAGTATGTTTTACTTTTCTATAATATTAAAATATCTTATTTAATCTAGAAAAATATAAAACTCTTTACTATATTATCTTTACTATATACTTATCTATACTAATATTATAAAGAGGAAAGATTTGTTTATTTCTATGTTTGTTTGCATTTAATAGGCTCCGAAACTACTTGCCCGTGACTTTGTGCGCGCTAAATGAAATCTAGCGGGAACCGTACATTTTGCTGCAAGAAAAAGTAGCCTATGTCCTTTCCCGTGGTATAATCTATATCTGTGCTAAATTTCATCAAAATCGGTTCGGTAGTTTCGGAGCCTATTCAATTCAAATAAACAAACAAACCTTTCCTCTTTATTATATTAGTATAGATAAGTAAAATAAGTTTGATATTTTATTGTTGAATGTTGCGTGAAAAGGCGTTATGTTTATTACGCCGCTTATTATTAAGGGTTAAGTTTGGAGAGAATTATTTTTGAGAGTTGGTATCACTGCACGATTTCAATTGATTGCTGGAATCATCGTCGTCGTCGAAAAACAGCACTGTAAATAGAACTCTGCGTAGAAAAATACAATAGAGCTGAAAATCGAACATATATATATATATATATATATATATATATATATATATATATATATATATATATATATATATATATATATATATATATATATATTATGTATAAAATTGGTTCCTAAGGACTAAACTCTAAAACTCCTGCCCCCTAGTAAGCCCCGTAGATTTTTTTGCCTAATTTTGGGAGGAAAATCCCTTGGTTGGTAACACTGATATCGTTGCCTGGCCCAAACACCCGACTGCTCTACACACGGATACGGATACGGAATTGGTACGAAGCGAACCAAATCCGATGCGGACAGCGGCGGACACAATAATAATTATTTTCGCCGGAATATATAGAGGACGGATTTGGTCCGCTTCGTACCGAATCCGTACTTGTGTTAGCACTTTAAGATGCAAAAGATGCCTAAAAATTGAAACAAAAAAAAAAATGAATTAATGTCGAAGGCCACAGGGCGATCTCTATTACAACATTAAAGCGTGGAAAAATAATCCGAAAAAATTAATTCTAAAAAAATCTGAGTCAAAACGAAAAAAAAAAACACTCATACACTATTCACTAAGATAGATAGATAGATAAACACTTTATTGCTCACATTATAAAGTACGTACAATCAAATTACTAAAATTAGTTAAAATTATAACCTAACTGTGGGCAAGGGCGTCCTTATCGCTATAAGCGATCTCTTCCAGGCAACCCTGCAGGACAGGAGAGGTAAATTGAATAGATAAATAGCGGGGTAATAAAAAGTTTATAATAAAATAATAAAAATAAATAATTGTTTAAGTACGTTTTTAGAATCTCTAATTGGTTTGAAAATAAAAATAAGTAAATAAAAATAAGTAATACAACAAAATAATAATATAAAGTTGCATGCATAGTTATATTTAATTAAGAAGAGGCTCTCATGTATAAATAAAGTAAAATTGAGTCAAACTAGGCAAGCTACTCTGTTTCGAAGATGACTATGGAGCTTGGATTTGATATGACTTTGAATGGCAAGTGACTTCGACTCTCGGATGTCACGTGGAAGATCATTCCACAAGTGCGTAGCCTTCACAGCAAAAGAATCTGCAAAGTAACCGGACCTGGCAAGACTCTATCACATTTTCCATTCTTTACAAAATTACTACCGATTTAATCAACTGGTTAGTGCTCAAGGAATTAACAATTTTTTAACCCTTGTCTGTGTGTATGTACGTGGCATCGTAGCTCCCAAACGGATGAATGGATTTTGATATAGTTCTTTTGTTTAAAATCTAACATGATCCAGAATGTTCTTAGCTATAATGCATCATCATTAGCTCTTTCTTTTTGACAATTCGCAGTATCTATTTTTTAATTCTGTTTATTTCAGATTTAATACAAGAGACCGAACTTTTCGCATGAGGAGTCGCGTGCCTTGCCTTACCATGCTGGGTAACTACACATCCACAGGCTACGTGGAGGATATTCCATACTTCGGAAAAGGAAAAGTTTTAGCTCTACATAGTGAGTATAATATTTACTTTCGAAATTACTCCGCTCGGTACGGGACTTAAGGTAATCTGCGTGTGAAATTAAGCTTAAACAAAAATTTCATCCCATTGTGCTTATACAGAATGAAATTTCATTGAGCGAATCCAACGTTTAAGTATAAAATACTAGCTTTTTCCCACGTTTTGGCCCGCCTAAATATACTATCCCACGGGAATACTGTACCTACATTTTCGGGATAAAAATTAGCCTATTATTTATAATAAGAATAAGTTTTTAGTAGTTTTAATTCAGAGCCTAAACTACTACCATACCAAATTTCATTGAAATACATACATCCTCACAAACTTTCACATCTTACTACTATTATAAATATAATAACTCCCCAACGCCGATTTCGGTGACTGTGGCCGGTTTCATTGAAACCGAGCCAGTTACGTAGAAGTATTTTTATAGTGCCCAAGTGTTTGCACAGTACACAAGAGCACTCTCTCTTTCTTTACTCTCGTAGTACACTCCCAGTGGAATGGATAACCAACACGACTGGCGAGAGATCAGACGCAGGTTGACTTTTTACATGCCCATACGACGCATGGATCATCTTTCTTATCAGATAATCAGGCGATCAGCCTGCATTGTCCTAAGCAAACTTGGAACTAACCATTTTTGTTGTTCCGATGCCCGAATCGAACCCACGACCTCCGAGTCGAGAGCCAATCTCTAACCACTAGCCACGTAGGCTGCTAGCAAGCTAAAAGAATATACCTATGTACCACATATGTTTATTAGTGAGCTTTTACATCTAACGTGTATAATATTTTTATTTTTCAGATGATTTCGTGAATGAGTTAATCGTTAAATATAATGTTTTTACGGGAAAAGATGACAAGAATTACATGGATTTGGAAAGTTATTCCTATTGGTTCGAAACACCGAATACTAGCATTGATTTAGAAGGAATTAATAAAGACGACGCTTTGAAAGGTGAAAGAAATGAACAACTCAATTAGTTAATAGGTACCTACTAACACTACTAACATTAAGATTAAAGGCTTCACGGGAATTATAAACGATTTGGAAGAAAACGTTCTAAATGTTATAAAACGTTATCGTGGTAAATAGTGTTGTAACTGCAGCATCTTGAGTAAAATCAATAATGATTTAAAAAACAACATTATGGGCCTGTTTCACAATCTACCAATAAGTGTCGAATAACTTTTTTGGAAGTTTTGTCGCTTCTTACTTTGTACTTACTGAGCGATAGCGAATATGCTATACTAACAAACCTATGACGTACATTTGACAAAACAAATCTTCATACAAGAAAAAGATACGCCATCTTGGTTTTCACCATACTTCAAATGTCAGCCATCTTGTTTTAACTATACTTCAAATGTCCAAATGGCCCCAAAAATCTTAAAAGCTCCATTTAACTGGAGTCACTTTTTGCATCAACATGCATCGTCTATTATATAATATTATAATATACGTCTATGAGTTAAACCACATTTCTAATGACTTTCTGGAAACATTGATTTTCTTACATTATCTGTCATTTTCATAGAAAAACACAAAAAAAATATTCTGTTCTAAGTATTTGTTATTATAGCGGCATCAGAATAGGTCTGTGAAAATTTAACTGTATGAATCAAAATAACATATTGGTCCTACTATTTTCAGCTCATCAAGCCCGAGAGCATGCAAATAGAAGATTCCAGAAAATATGGCAACAGTTCGGCAGAAACTTCTTCAATCTTTTCAACGACAAAATTTTTGAGGCGTTACAGAAGTTCTTCCGTGCCACACCTGTAGATAATATGATATATGATTATTAAAGTAAATAAATCATTACGTCGTAGCAAGCTTACTTTCTTTTGTCTCTTAGTGAAGTAGAGGTCGCGCAGTGGTCGCAATTCGCCCATAATAATTCATATAGTTTTAGTTTGAACTTTAATATTTTTGACTTAGATAAATGGTTATTTTGCCTTTTCTCTCAATAGCTTACTAATAGAAGCTATTGAAAAAAAAAATTGTGACTTGTGACAGATTGACGAACGTCAACGTGTAACTAAATTGTATAATTCGCACGGTAATACACTACCGTGCGAATGATAGATATACAATTAATGAAAATAAAAAAAGGTAATAATCTGAGGTAGTGTGAATTGTTATTTTTAATTTATTTATGCAGGTAAAGTATTATTAAATATAAATGCTTTCTGGTCACCCTAATCCACATACACTTTCACTGTGCCAAATAATATATGTGTAATATGATGATCTATTTACTATAGATACGCGGCGCCTGCGAGGCTGCGTGTGACTCATGACTATAAGTATAATTGTTATTCTGCTAAATGGTGTAAGCCTTCTTTTACATGTGAATTGAGACATTTAGTTTATTTACTTAGTACTTATAGTTGTATAATGGTACGGAACCGTTCGTGCGCGAATATTACTCGCAATTGCCCGGTTTTTTCTACCTTCATAAGACGACCTATGTGGCTCAGTGGTTGACCGCGTTGATGCTCAAACCGCAAGTCGCGGGTTAGATGCCCGCCAAAGGAACAAAAATTTATTTCTGGGTCATGGATATTGCGTATTAAATATATTTGTGTAATATAATAGAATTCTTAAATAATATAATATTATTTGTATAGCATAAAATTTTTAAATATATTTCCGTTGACTGGTTTACCCGTAACACAAGTTTTTCGAGGACTTACCACGGGACGGCGTGACGACAGTGAAAGCGTCCATAGGTATCATTATTGTATTATTTTCCCGTGGCCTCTTCCGCGTAAATATAATATCCCAAGGGAACACTGTACTTTTACGGGATAAAAAGTAGCCTATGTTTTAATCCAGAGCCTAAACCATGCCAAATTTCATCGAAATCTGTTCTCTAGTTTTTGTGTGTAAGAGTAAAAAACATCCATATATCCATATATCCATCCATCCATCCATCCAACTATCCATCCATCCATCCTCAAAAACTTTCACATTTATAATAGTAGTAGGACTTTAAATTAAAACAAAGAATAACAGATGTGTAGATCTTGCACTACGATTACGTATTAATTAATTCATTTTGTTTATAACAAATTAAAACCATAATAATCTAATTTCCCAACGGTACGCTTAGCAAACGAGGATTTCCTAACACAAAACTAATTTATGTTCTACTTAAGTTAACAACTTTATTTGAATTACGAGCACAATGCTTCCTTAAAACAAACTGTGCATTACAAAATACTAAAAAGACGTTCTGAAATTAGAATTTAAGATTGTATTAATGGAAAAACCATTAAATGTCAAACAGAAAGCAAATCCATGTCTTTGCGCTTTTTTTAAAGTTTGTCCCGACTGGGTGACCTTTTGGTCTTCTTTTTTAGGACGTTGGAATTACGACTTTATGGCACTAAATCCTACTGCTATTATAAATGTGAAAGTTTGTGAAGATGGATGAATGTTTGTTACTCTTTTACGCAGAAATTACTGAACGCGGAACTCGATGAAATTAGGTATGGTATCAGATTGAGCTCTGGATTAACAAATAGGCGACTTTTTATCCCGAAAAAGTACAGTGTTCCCGCGGGATACTGTATTTACGCGGGCGGCGCCGTGGGCAAAAGCTAGTTAACAAATAATGGTGCTAAGGTAGCATAGGTAAGGTATAGGTAGAGAATTATATTTGACGACCTCTGTGGCTCAGTGGTTCAGCCCGTTAGTTTAGCACCCTCAAGCCGGAGGACGCGGGTTCTAATCCCGCCGAAGGAATAAAATAGTTTTTCAGCGTTCCTGGGTTATGGATGTCTATTAAATATGTGTATAATATAATAACATTTTTAAATATATGTATGTAACCTCATTGCTTCTCTTTGATATACTTTTTAGACTTGACAATGAATGTCAACTGTCAAGGAAATGAGACTTATATTTAATTTGTTATGAATAATTTGTTTGAAAATATTATTTAATTTGTGAAATATTAGCATTAAATGTTGTTTCTTTAGTTGTAAAGCAACACATTACCTTTTATTTCCATATTATTAAACAATCTTACTAAGGCGGGTCAATAAGTCCGTGACTTTTTGAATTTCTAACCTCCTTACTGAAAAAGCAACACTACTCCTGTCAACAGGCATCTGTCAGTTGACTCCTATCAAAATTTGAACTTGCTGCGTCAGTTAGTTTGTGTTTTACAGCTATCTTTATCAGACTATCCAGTAACTTAAGGAAACAATGGAAAAAAGTGAACTTCGTGTGCTTATTAAGCATTATTTTTTGCGAAAAAAAACCATTACCGAGACCAAGGCTAAGCTTGATAAATACTATGGGGACTCTGCACCATCGATTTCAATGGTAAAAAAGTGGTTTACTGAATTTCGTTGTGGCCGTACAAGCACTGAAGATGCCGAACATCCTGGACGCCCAATTGAGGTCTCTACACCCGAAACAATCGAAAAAATTCACGATATGGTGTTGGCCGACCGAAGATTGAAAGTGCAAGAGATTGTGGAAGCCATTGGCATCTCGCATGGCTCAGTGGTTTCAATTTTGAATGATCACTTGGGCATGAGAAAGCTTTCCGCAAGATGGGTGCCGCGTTTGCTCACAGTCGACCACAAACGCAATCGTGTAACAACTTCACAGGAAGGTTTGGCGTTGTTTAGTCACAATATGGAGGAGTTTTTGCGCCGTTTTGTAACCGTGGACGAAACATGGATCCATCACTACACACCAGTCAAAACAGTGGGTTTCTAAGGGTGAATCGGTGCCAAAGAAGGCCAAGGTGGGTTTGTCAGCCAATAAAGTTATGGCGACTGTTTTTTGGGATGCACGTGGGATAATCCATATTGACTATCTTCAAAAGGGAAGAACAATTAATGGGGAATATTATGCCAACTTATTGGACCGCTTCAATGAGGATTTGAAAAAAAACCGACCTCATTTGGCCAAGGAAAAAGTTCTTTTTCACCAAGACAATGCAAGGGTGCACACATGTGCAGTTGCCATGGCAAAAATCCATGAATTGGCCTATGAATTGCTCCCACATCCACCCTATTCTCCAGATTTGGCTCCGAGTGACTACTTCTTGTTCTCAAACCTGAAAAAATGGCTCGGTGGAAAAAGATTTGACTCCAATGATGAAGTCATCTCGCAAACAAAGGCCTATTTTGAGGACCTCGACAAATCATATTTTTTGGAAGGGATAAAAAAATTGGAGAAGCGTTGGACAAAGTGTATAGAGCTCAAGGGGGACTACGTTGAAAAATAAAATGATTTATTTATCAAAAAATCTGTGTTTTATTCCAAAAGTCACGGACTTATTGACCCGCCCTCGTATTACAAAACAACATTTTCTCTATAACTTATGAACAATGGAAAAACTGAGATTTGAATTTGTAGTAAAAGTGATGTTCCAAAATCTAATATTATCTGCTTAACTTCGATTGCTGATACTGATAAAAGAATATACTTGATTCCACAAGAATTTCAGCCGGCTAAATTACATGATGCTATTCTTAAGACGCAAGTATATGATAATATAAAAAAATGGCGTGTCTATTGCTCCGACACTTTGGACGAATAAAATTGCTCCAACACTTTGGATGAATAAAAAATAATTATTCGTCCGACAATTTAAATTTAACAATTTAAAAAAAATATATATTTTTTTTAATTTATTATTTTAAAACCATAAATTCTTATTTTTTAATTGTAGGACGAATAATTATTTTTTATTCATCCAAAGTGTTGGATCTTTAGCATCTTCCATGAAACAATATTGAAGAAAAGTCATGAGAAAAGACATGTATGGATTGCAATGACATAAGAAGTACATGATACCTATATAAATGACGATGGATACACTATCAATTTATCGGATATTTTTTAGAGGAAATAACTTCAAAAATTGAAAGAGCACCACAGCATATAGGAATTTCGGAAGTCTTTGTCAGAATTATTACATAAATGCATGAAATCAAATAAACCACAAATTTCGGGAAATACAGTAGACAAATTTATATTGGAAAAGTTTAACAGGAGGACATCTAATGCATTTCAACGGATGAATAGATTTGAAGAGAAATGTTCACGATTATCAATTGTTGAAGATGCAAAGAAAATTGAGATTATAAGAGCATTTTTAGAGGATCTAGACTGGTATACCTCCATGATGATTAAATATACAATTAATTCGGAATGGAAAAAATGGAAGAAATTTTTCTGTGAAACTTATGCAGACAAAGGTTAGTCACGAGTCAAATATGCAATTTTATTTCAGTAAAGACAAGGTTATTTATTAGACTATGCCTTGAAAAAAGAGGAACTTTTATTGGAAGTGAACAAAAACATTGAGTTTTGTACATTGATTGATTTGATTGCAACGGGACTACCTACATTTGTGAGAAATAAAATTGACAGAAATATTTTAAGAAAAACAAGATTTATTTAACCAAATAAGAGGTCTAGAATATTTAGTTACCAAAAAGAATTTTGAAAGGAACTTTAGAAGGAATGCTGACAAAGGATCAGAGAAACAATATAAAAATACAAGAAGCTAACAAGGAGTAGTAGAAAACAGATACCCCATAAGAAACGTTAACAATTCAGAGTTAGAAGTTGAATTAAATGAAATTGATCCGAATAACTTGATATCCCGCCATTAATCAAAATTGGAGTTTAATTAAATGACTCCTTAAAAATAAAAGGGATCTATGATTCAGGCTCGAATGTATCTATAATAAATTCCAAAATTTTATCATTAAAAGGTAGTCCCAATAATAAGGACGGTATAAATGCGAATCTCAAGACGATTAATGGCGTTAAAAAAAGTGTTGGTATGATAACACTCAAAATAAGGATTTTCGATATAGAGAGAAATGTCAATGTATTTGCCGTAGACGAAGAAAACTTCGATTACGATTTTTTCATTGGATTAGACAGTAAAAAAAATTCATCTTGAACACTTAGAAATAAAACAAAGTATTCCGTTTAGGAGAATAAGACACATTATAAAACAAATTCATTTTATAGAACAAAAAACTGTGACAAAGCAAACAAGGAATATGAAATTAATTTTAACGATCATTTAGAGGAAAAAGACTTTACTATTATGGTGAATCACCTTAATGATGCTTTCAACTTTCAATTTTCAATTTTCAATTTTCAAACGGAATGCGATTGATGACCTTGTATCAAACTATAAATCACTTTTCGCAACAGGCAAGTCCGATGTTGGTAGAGTAAAATATTACGAAGCCCATATTGATTTATTGGTCGATAGTACTGTGCTAAAAGACCATATAGATGATGTATAGAAGATAAAAAAGAGATAGAAATATTGATTGAGGAATCTCATAGTCCTTTTGCAGCACCTGTTACTCTGGCATATAAAAAAGAAGACGGACGGAAATCCAGATTATGCATTGATTTCCGAGATTTAAATAAAATTGTAATACCACATTCACAACCGTTTCCCTTCATAGAAGACTTAGTGGTGAAAACTTGTTACTCGAAATTGTAAATACTATACAACACTTGATGTTAATTCGACATTTTGGTCAATCCCGCTCAAAATTGAAGACAGACATAAAATAGCTTTTGTAACTCAAGATGGACATTTTCAATGGATCTGCCTACCCTTTGGGTTAAAATTCTTCACCAACAATTTTTCAAAGAGTATTAAGCAATATAATAAAAGGAAGCACAAACTATCGAACTTTACTGTAAATTATATTAATGATATTTTGATTTTTTCTTAGACATTTCAAGAACATATTACACACAGAAGGATTCAGATTAAAATTTTTAAAATGTTACTTTGCACAAGATTTAGTAAAGTACCTTGGTCATATAATTAAGAACAACACTATTGCTCCTTTGAAAGACAATTTAAGTGCAATAAAAGATTTTCCTGTACCAAAGACGCAAAAGAACGTACATCAACTTTTAGTAAAAATCCATTTTTATGGTAAATACATACCAAATATATCAATAATTATTTTAGACCCTTTACATAATTTATTGAGAAAAGGGCAACAATTTGTTGGGTCAAAAAAGTGTGAAGAATCTTTTCAGTTAATTAAAAACTTAATGTGCTAGAAGCCTATATAAACTATTTTTGATTCTGATTTACCAATACGTATTCATACTGACGCCGGCATACTGGGTATTGGCGCTGTCATTAAACAGCCACAACTTAATGGAGAGGAAAAGCAATGTGCATATTTTTCAAGAAAACTGAATGATACTCAGAAAAAGAAAAAAGCTATTTACTTAGAATGTTTAGCTATAAAGTAGTCTGTTAAGTATTGGCAACATTGGTTACTAGGGAAAAAGTTTATAGTTTTTACAGATCATAAGCCTTTAGAAAAAATAAATATTAAATCTCGACCAGATATAGAACTAGGAGACCTTACATATTTTTTATCTCAGTACAATTTTCAAGTTATTTATTCGGCGGGTAAATATAATTTGGAAGCTGATAGTCTTAGTAGAAATCCAGTATTGGAACCAGATTGTAATCATTGTAAATTTTGTTAAAATATTAAATGTGAATAGCTAAGAAATGAATACATAAGACAAAATAAAAATAAATTAAAGTTTGAAAATTTAATATACTTTAAAAAGTCAAAGAAAAAAGAAAATAGTCAATCATACTAACGGAAGAATTCAGTTAAAAGCTAATAAAAGATATTCATTACCTCTACTGTCACATAGGAGCAGAACAGATAAGGAATAAAATAAGCTCATTTTATACTGCAAATAACTTGATGAGAAATATAAAGAATATATGTGGTACATGTGAAGTGTGCATAAGAAATAAGTCCAGAGATAAATATAATTATGCATTATTGTCTCAGTTAGGACCAGCTTCATGTCCTTATGAAATAATGTCAATAGACACTATTGGAGGATTTGGTGGATCTCGATCTACAAAAAAATATTTACACCTTTTAGTAGATCACTTTACAAGATATTCTTACATTTTGACCTTGAAAACACAGAATTCAAATGATTTTATAAAAGTTATTGCAGAAAGTGACACAGGAACATAAGATTGGCTTTATTTTATCTGATCAATATCCAGGTATAAATTCAAAAGAATTTAAACCATTTTTAGATACAGAAAATATAACTACAGTTTTTACTGCCGTGAATGCGCCGTTTTCAAATGGTTCAAATGAGAGATTAAACCAAACTATTGTAAATATAGATGTAAGATAAATAAAAATAATAGTAACTTAGCCTGGACAACTATTGCTCGTGAATGAATCAAAAGATATAATGAGACAGAACACACTTTTATAAAGTTTACACATTAAAATCTTTTGGAAGGCAAAAATTACACGCTTCTACCAGATTAATTAAAACCAAATTCTACAGTTGAAGATTTAAAAAGTGACAGAAAATTGGCATTTGAAAATTATATGAAGTCACATTTATACAATAAGCAAAAATTTGATAGAAAGAGGAGAGATCTAGATTTGAAAGGTAGTGGTTTTGTATATATTGAAAATGGAAATAAACTTAATAGAAGAAAGTTAGATAAATTAAAGATTGGGCCTTTTGAGGTTTTGGAAAAGATATCTGACTCTATACATATTATGTATACAGAGTAGACACTGGTCACAAGAAGTGTGAATCAAATTTCTATCACATTACGAAGATGGTTCCAGCGCCTACAACTGCAGCGGTCGAAGTCTGATCTGGAGGAGGAAATGTAACCTCATTGCTTCTCTTAGATATACTTTTTAGACTTGACAATGAATGTCAACTGTCAAGGGAATGAGACTTATATTTAAATTCTTATGAATAATTTGTTTGAAAATATTATTTAATTTGTGAAATATTAGCATTAAACGTTGTTTCTTTAGTTGTAAAGCAAAACACATTATCATTTATTTCCATATTGTTAAACAATCTTATTATATGTATAGTATTAAAGTATTAAATATACTTTCCAGATTGACGTGGTGTGAAGCGTTTATAGATATTATTATTATTATTAATAGGTAGGTATCTACACAGTTTTCCCTGAAGCTATTTTCTTGGAGTAAATATATCCTCAATATTGTTTAGCAGCCATGGGACTAATATTTTTTTCTGCAAAATCTCCGAGAATTCTCATGAGAGGATCCATCTCCATTAAAAACTACTATCTAACTCTGGAAGTAAGCTTTCCGCTTTCATAACTTCTTGTGTCATGATAAGTATTGAAAGTGTTTTATACTCATTTAAAATCGGTAAAACAATTATGTTTAGTATAAAATGTCTCATATTAACAAATCAGTTTCTTGAAAAGCAAAATAGATATCTACTTTATAACATTAGATATTAAATTAATTGACTAATTTAATTTATATCCTATTAATGTATAAGGCACAATTATTTATAATTAATACTCTAGGTATGCTCTAGGCAGTACCTAAGTGTTCCGATTTTTGGAGCCACAAACTAATAGATTATTGTATCTCTTATGAAATTTTATTCACTATATGAATACTTACGTGAAGTGAAAACTTCTTACCCCTTTTAACGAAAATATGCAAAAAACATTTTTTTTTAGTAGAAGTAGAAATACAAACCATTCATAAAAATAAAGTTGCACACTACCACAGATTATCAGTCCTTAAAAATGCTATTTAAATGTAATTCCCGTACACAGGGTTGTCCCATTCCGAATGCCAATGGACATTGATTAATAGGGCTGCCCCAGTTAACATCAGCCCGTAATTATCCTAAGATAACATTAATTTATCTTATATCTCGTGCAAATCTATGCGTATCCGAATTTACTACATGCTATAATTTTCCTTGCTAACGAGCTTAGTACAAATAATAACGCTATGGCCGTACCGTATACTGAATAATAATGCTTGTAGCCTTTGACATTACTGTTACTAGTATAGGGGAATTATTATAATAATAATCTGCGCAATGTGCATGTTTAAAATAAAAATGATATGATATTCTTATTTCATGTTTTAAACACTTGAGGCGATAAATTAACTTATTTTGAGAGACTAAGAATTCATAATTATTGTTAACAATATGACCAATGAACCCAACAATTTAATTATTTTTTTAACTAAAAAATCTGCCTTATGTGGCATCGTTAAGGCTGTGTTCGTCAAAAACGTTTTCGTTTGACTGTTTTATTTCCGATTTATTTTGCAAATGCGACTATATGGAAAAGTCTTCACATTTTTCGTCTTAATAATGTATAGCCTCTTTCACTAATAAATTATGTGGCATTCTATATTGGTATAATAATTTTAAAAAATCGGTTTAGTAGAGCCAGAGATTACCTCTTACAACGTCAAAAACTCACAAAGTAAAGAACTTTACCTCTTTATAATATTAGTATATACTATTATATTTGTTAAACCTTAAACACATTTGAGAAAAGGTAAGGTCTCTCCTTAGTTAAGAAGAACTCTGCTAAGATTCAATTAAAATTTTCTTACTCAGCAATTTTTTGTATATTAAAATGATAGTCAATCACTCAACAGTCAACCACAGTTCGAACCGAACAACTGAAGATAAACATGAACGAGAAAAGCTATTTGAATGAAACAACTGAGTAATTTTTGATTTATTCAGTTGTTTAAATCAATATTGAATATTGATGTAATAAATTTGAAATAACAAGCAAACCCCTAATTTAATTGGCGTTGATTAAAAATGTATATTAGTTAGTAAGATCAAACTGTTGAGAGCTCTTGTTTATTTTAAGTGTTTCAAATTTTAGTCTTCTCATAATTTTAACGTGGGATACTTTGGCACGAATGGGCTGGCTGGACCGGAGAAATACTATGGCGTCACTTGCAGAAACTGTCTTCAAATAACGTCGTGCTTAAGTGAGAATACAGACGGCCCAAAGAAGGTTTCTCTCTCCTTAAGTGTCAATGAGCATTGTAGGCTTGTCATTAGGTGATGTCTCCTTTTTGACGGTTTTCTTTCGTCAAAAATACCATAAACTTATATTACTTAAAAATACCATAACTAGTATAGTATTTTGACGGAACCTCAAAAACAATATTTTTTGTAAGTTTCTGCATCAAGTGCGCCATTATATTTTAGATTATCAGACCGTACAGATGATCCAGGATAATCCGCGGACTCCATCAAGTGGATAACTTTCCCATTAATGTTATTCTGAAATAAATATTGATATTACAGAATTCTGAGAAGTAGAGTTAATGTCAAGGGCGTATATTACCAACGGAAAACTTAGATTTTTTTATTTGATTGGAAATTTTATTTAATTGGATGCTTTTTTTGTCATTCAGACATCATATAATGTAACTCCCCACGCCGATTTCGGTGACCGTGACCGGTTTCATTGAAACCAGGCCAGTTACACAAAAACACTCTCTCTTCCTTTACTCTTGTAACCCACTGGGACGGATAACCGACACGACTGACCTTCCCACTGGGTTATGAGAGTAAAGGAAGAGAGAGTGCACTTGTGTACCGCGGACACACTTGAGCACTATAAATTTACTCCTGCGTAACTGGTCTGGTTTCAATGAAACCGGCCACCGACCCCGAAATCGAAAATTGTGTAAAAAGCAAAATGAGCTTGGGATGCAAAATGTGCAATTTAATGATGATGATTCGATGATGAGGAATTACAAAGTCTGTAAAGGCAGCTGATATTTATTCTTTATAGACTTATTATTATGTTATGCTTTTAATACACATTTAAAATTGATCGTTGATAAAAAATCTAAAACAAAGCCTATGTTAACTTTAGCTACAACTTACATGTCTTAAGAGCGTCACAGATGTCGAAGATACTTTAGTATTTTATGTTGAGATGCCTGGATAGTGGATATATTTCATATTAAAGTATGTGGTATGAAAATATATAGTATCTTAGCCATCTGTGATAGTTCATACAAACTGTGTAGCAAGATAAATTTTATCTTAACATAAAATATTGTAGTATCTTTGTCGTCTGTGACGCCCATTAGTGATCGTTATACTGTTTAAGTACAATCATAGAGGAATTATGTTTGGTCTATGGTACTGTCAAACATCGACAGGAAGTCAACATTACAAAAACCTCTTTGGAATCAAATCGGTTTTTATGTTTTAGAATTATCTTGTTTCCCTTCTGCTATCGTTAAGGAAACAAAAGGTACCGATAACAAAGCGAGACCCGTACTTCACGATTAATTGTCTGTCTAATTGTAAGATCCCTTGTATACATGTATATTGCATTTAAAATTGTCGGAAGAATAAAGGTGTTTTCCATTACGTTTTTTTTTGGTAATTTGAAATTCTGGCTAGATGAACTAAATATTATATACTAAAACTATTGATTCGTAAACGATACAGCTTAGCTACTTCTGTTTACAAAATTTTAAATGGTGTTTTATCACTTAAGCTTTTTAATCCTATATCTGTGTTATAAAATGTCGTAATATATTATTATAACTATAGTATATTCGCGTTAAGAAGTGAATCATGCGTACTTAGTTATCAAATCAAATCACATTTATTTTAATGCAAATAATATGAAATAAGAAAAAAAAAATAGAAAAACACATTCTGATAGAATTTAGATATGTCCAGATATGAATATAGAAAACTATGTCAATATGTCTTACTTATATGTGTATAAGTGAACATGGCTCATTGGTCAATTTTAGCATTTATACGCATGATTCACTGACTTCATAACGGAAAAAAATGTTCTATTATTATGTAATATTGTCATCGTTTTTTATTTGTATAATTATATATAAAAGGAGATATGTGCTCACTGCCTTACTGACTGACATATAGACACTCGCGCAGCCGTAACCGCTAATGGGTGAAACGTGAAATTTGGACAGTTGTTTTAATTTACAATGTAGACGTACACTAAGAAGGAATTTAAAAAATTCCACCTCCAAACGGATGACAGAAAGGAAAGAATAAAAAAGAAAAAAAAAGGAAAGGTAGGTGCAGAAAGTTTGTATGGAAAATCTATAAATTAGCACCGATTTTGTTGAAAATTAGAATTCATGCTCTTAAAATTATTTCATTAAATAGGTGTTTCAGGCTTTATAAGAATCCCCCTTTTTGAAATAGGGGTCCAAAGTTTGTATCACGAAATATCAACAACTAGACGTAGTATTGTTTTGAATTTTGGCACGCAGATAGTTATTATAACGTAGACATCCGTTTTGAAGAGGATTTTTCCAAATTTATCCCTCGCGGGGATGCAATGGTCGAACACGGGTGAAGTCGCACGCAAATGCTAGTAAACAATAAACATTATCATATTATGTTTAGGTCATTGTCCTTATCAGACATCATTAGATCTTATAAGAGCTGGCAGTTTCCTGTGGGAGTTCTTAATTCTCATCTCATATTATATCGTTTCATATTTGCATAAACAATTAATTTCACCTCTGGGGAGCAGCTACGATTATACGGTAGTACGAAAGTACTTAAAATACGTACTGTAATATGCAAGTTGACCGTAATTGTATCATTTGTTAGTATTATATTAATATTATGATATCAATCTGACATGTCATTTACAATGTATTGTGTCTGCATTCTGTCATTATGATACAAATAAAATTATGAGAACACTTTCTCTGATAAGTACCTTTAAAGTATTTTTAGAATAACAGCTATATTATATATAGTGTATAATGTAAGTAATATGATATAGAATAATATTGATTAAGTTTTCTTTTTTTTTTTAATTTTATTTATTTATAAATTAACAAAAATCTAAAATCTAAAAATCTAAAATATATGGAAAATATAAAAGTACTTAATAAATATAATAATTATACTTCATGTTGTCTGGTCCCCGTAATACAAGTTCTTCGAGTACTTAGCACGGGGCCAGATGGACGTGGTGTAAAGCGCATTATTAGTGTATAAAAAAAATTTAAATAACCCCCAACATAAAAAAAACTATTAAAAGTATCGTTGTAGCTAAGAGAAACATCTTTTCAGTTCACTCTGCGGTCCCCCGACTCGGCGACGCACATATTAAAAAGATCCTTTAAAAATATTGAGAGGCTAAATATATTTATATAATTTATTTTTTAAGGTTTATTGTGTCTTATATATATGTTTATATTATATTATATATATGTTATAATTTAAATTTTTTAATTTTGTTTTTGTTTGATATTTTTTAAATTAATTTAATTACAACCTTCTTCTAACTCGTCTCTGCGAAGTCCATTCCACAACACAACACAACACAACACAACACAACACAACACAACACAACACAACACAACACAACACAACACAACACAACACAACACAACACAACACAACACAACACAACACAACACAACACAACACAACACAACACAACACAACACAACACAACACAACACAACACAACACAACACAACACAACACAACACAACACAACACAACACAACACAACACAACACAACACAACACAACACAACACAACACAACACAACACAACACAACACAACACAACACAACACAACACAACACAACACAACACAACACAACACAACACAACACAACACAACACAACACTATACAATATAATATAATATAATATAATATATATACCGGATACCTACATCCTATTCATTGGAGCCTTTTCAATGAGCCCGAACACGATACGTCTGCTGTACCTTAGTGAAAAGCTGTGATTTCTGCAGATTCCAAGTAATGATGCATCATCAGGTGCAAATGATCACTATTTATCTATGTCCTATTCATTGAGATCACTTAAACCAGCCCAAACACGAAACCTCTGCTGTAAGTTTGTGAGGAGTTGGGTATCCTACAGATTCCGGGTGATGCTGCAGCATCAGCTTTACTTTACCAAGTGTAAGCAATATTGTTAAAGTGCCAGGATACGAAACATTTAAATCTATCAGGCTAGTGGAAGTTGCTTTCAACCTTGAATCAACTAGATAACCCCCGTATTGTCAGGCAGTGAGCGAACTGATGATGATGAATTATAGCTAAGAACACTTTCGATCATATCAGCTTTCATTTAAAAAAAATCTCATCTAAATCGGACCTTTTGTTTAGGAGCTATGATGCCACGGATAGACACACAGACAGACATACATATACGTCAAACTTATAACACCCCTCTCTTTTGTCGAGGGTTAAAAAGTATGTTGCTCTTACCACGTGTGACGTGACAGTGAGAAAAACAAAGTATTCTCCTTCGACTCCAACTGATACTAAAATTGCTACACTAACACTGGCTATTCGTTAGGGAGTTTAAAGAAGAAGAATATATCAAATTAGGTAATTCGCACAATTAAACTTTTATACAATTTAGCACACAATAAACATTAATAATTATAAAAACAATCTGAAACTCAAGTCCAACTTTACACATTATTCATGACAGTACCATATTTAAAACCACAAAAAATATCTCGAAAATTCGGATCCGCGTTTGTTTTGAGAGTTATTTGAATAAATTTAGGGAGAATATAAATTATTGTTAAACCGTATTGCACCCAGCTTTGCTTTGTATTAATTGATACCTTAGAAGATCATCATCACATCTTCACGTAATAAAAAATAAATACCAAAAAAAACAGAGAGTTAAAACTTATAACGAGAGAAATTTTTCAAGTGTCGATTTCACTCCTAGAGTTTATGTATTAATAAGCACCCGCGACGTGAGTTTGGATCTTCGATTTTTTCTTTAGCTATAACCTAAAGAATAGAATTCACACCGAGGTCGCAAAAAATATCAAAAGGCTAAAAGTTATTTATTTTCTTTTTATATTTAGTTATTTTTGTCGGTGGTTACCTAAATTTTTTAATTTTGTTTTTATTTTCTCGTGGGGTCATAGGCCGGGGACCACCAACATTAAAGGTTAGTAAATTTTACAATTCTTTAGTTTCAACATAAGCATCTGTCAAACGAATCTTTAGTAAATTATTATAATAATTTGAACGAAAACTTTATTACTTCATTCAATGTATTTCTAAATCTGGGCTGCCCAAGATCGGGATGAAAGGCGCTCATTGGGGGAGGCCTACGTTCAGCAGTGGACGGAGATAGGCAGATAATGATGATGATTTTTAAA
Organism: Phengaris arion; assembly: GCA_963565745.1. Classification (NCBI taxonomy): domain Eukaryota; kingdom Metazoa; phylum Arthropoda; class Insecta; order Lepidoptera; family Lycaenidae; genus Phengaris; species Phengaris arion. The sequence goes on along the minus strand of OY751445.1, from coordinate 11,846,050 downwards.
TACTTATTAAAGCAATAAATAGCCAAATCTAAAACAAGCTTACTAAAATAACCAAAATTAAAGGAATGTGTTGTGGCGTAACGTCCTCTGTGGAAACAATATCAAAATAGTGTAGAGACAATAAAATTCTTATTACGTTAACACAAATGAGGTAAAAGGACCTCTTTCTATTTTTGAAAAGTTTTTTGCAGAATATCCACCACGCTAATCTAATAGGTGTAAGCAGACTTTTAAAATGACAAATATCGTTGTAATACCTACTTAAATTTTTTCTTTAGCAAAAATGCATTGGTGCATGCAATCCGAATTCATTCCTGTTTGCAAACAATTCGAACATCCATTTCGACCGCGGACGTTCATGTAATAATTAATAATAATTATTATAATTAAATAAAAACTACAAAACTCTTTACATTTCAAAGTCTATTTCATAAGTCATCAGTACGTCTTAAAAAACTTAAGGAGTGATTTATTGAGTGTATTAAATAAAAAAACTTGGTAGGAGCTTGTAGAGTTTCCAAAAAACCTTGCGGCTTACGAACAAGAGACGTTCCCGCCTTTTCTATGTCCAAAACTCGTAATTAAGACCACACCAAAAGTGATCTTTCGATAAAGAAAATCTTACGGTATCTAGAAATGCTTCATATTCATTTTCTGAATTTTCAGTTTACTTTGGTACTTCATGTAACAAAATATAAAAATATTAGGTATCGTGGGATAAATCTCAGGAATTTTGTTTTAAGTAATTATAAACGTGAACGTCTAACACTAAGATAATTTATAATTAATCTTATTCATTACTTAAGCAAGATGTTATAGATATTGTTTTATTTAGGTACTGTTTTAAAACCCTTGTAAAGTATTTCTCCCTTTACAAATTGTAATCAACATTATTGTTAATGTTAGGCGTGCTGTAATGAGAGTAAGCCATTGTTGTTCGCGAACGAACTAACCAAAAAACCCGGGTTGTGCGTTTCGCTTGGTTCAGCTAAGTTTGTCTCAATTGGCTCATTTGGGTCACAGATTTACTAGCTCACTAACGAGCTAATCAGCCACGAGAACCAAAGAACTCGTATAAGCTGCGCGCGTGAACCAACAAGTGGCGATTGACACGCAAGTCTTCAGCTCGCTTAGATCTTTCAGTTTATTGAATGGTTCGATCGAACGGGTCAATTGAACCGGTTCGTTAATTCAATAGATCAGTAATCATTATCGAATAGATCTGGTTCGCGGAAATTGAAGGAACGACACACGCATAGTGAAGAGGGCTTACTCAAGATAGTCTATAAGTGAAAATTGTCAGCGTAAAAAGTATAAAAAGTGTGTTTTTCTTAACCCAGATACAAAATTTTGTAATATTATAGTGTATTTTTCCCCATATAACCTTATTATTTCTTTTCCTATGAGAGATTCCAAATAATCGCGCACGAGGGTTCATTCCATTATACCAATATATTACATGTTTCCTTTTATTTTTCCAAGTAAGTGTATTTTACAAATTTAAAAGAAGAAAGAATTATAATTCAGCATTTACTTCTAAAACTATTAGAAATAGTAATAAAAAAGTAACTTTATTGAATGGGCAACTGCAGGAATTAAAATAAGCAGGAAAATATTATATGAATTACATGCTAAAAAGGTATTATAACAACAATGAAAATTTAAAAAATATGTTAAAAACTATTCAAAAACCTTAAAAAAATATGTAAAGGTGCTAAGGCTCTTTATATAAAGAATAAAATTAAATATTCTAAAAATAAAATTAAAACTACGTGGAAGGTAATAGCTGGTGCGACTGGAAACGTCACCTGTCGTGGCTCTGATTTTGAACTTTGTTTTGAAAATAAAAAGAATACTACAGATTTAGAAGTTGCGACGGTTTTAGAAAAGTTTTTTGCTGATATTACGGTCTTAACTACAAAAAAATTTAATTCCTTACCTGCAGCTACTGTAAAACTACTTAGAGACAATGTAAAGGAATGTGATGTAAATTTAAAGCTTAAATAAATTGACTCCAGAGATATTATTAACACATTTAAGTTGCTGAATAATAAAAATACTGCTGATCTCTGGGGCATGTCTATAAAAGTTATAAAATCAATAATTGACATCGTAGTTCCTTATGTAGCGATAATATTCAATGAATGTATAATAAGTGGTATTTTCCCTGACTAAATGAAGTATAGCATTGTAATACCCTTATTCAAAGCTAGAAAAAATCTGATCCGAAAAATTACAGGCCTATATCGATTCTACCGACCTTTAGTAAAATATTTTAACACAGTTACCAACACAGCGCACTTTAATTTAAACAATGTATTACATAATAATCAATGCAATTTTACTAAGGGTCGATCCTCAACGGATGCTGGTATACCTATACCAGCATCCTTTGTGGATGCTGGTATAGGTATACTAACATCTACAAAGAAGACCACTTCTTTGTAGTATCTTTGAAGCTTGGAAGGGGTTACAGGATGCATTGGGTGTTTTGCGACCTCTCCAATGCCTTTGATTGTGTTGAGCATGCTACATTGATCAGAAAATTGCACCACTATGGTATTCGGGACTATGCACTCAAACTTTTGAGTTCTTACCTTAAAAATAGGACTCAAAGGTTGGAGATAAATAGTAAACGGTCCACTGGGACCAAAATAGAATAAGGTGTCACACAGGGATCCATTTCAGGTCCATTTTTTTCTCATCTATATAAACCTTATCTTATTTAAGATAATAATAATGAGATAGTACTTTTTGCCGATGACACTTTACTAATTTTTAATGTGAAACGACAACAGTCAGATCATGACGAGGTAAATACTAAGGCGGGTCAATAAGTCCGTGACTTTTTGAATTTCTAACCTCCTTACTGAAAAAGCAACACTACTCCTGTCAACAGGCATCTGTCAGTTGACTCCTATCAAAATTTGAACTTGCTGCGTCAGTTATTTTGTGTTTTACAGCTATCTTTATCAGACTATCCAGTAACTTAAGGAAACAATGGAAAAAAGTGAATTTCGTGTGCTTATTAAGCATTATTTTTTGCGAAAAAAAACCATTATCGAGACCAAGGCTAAGCTTGATAAATACTAAGGGGACTCTGCACCATCGATTTCAATGGTAACTAAGTGGTTTAATGAATTTCGTTGTGGCCTTACAAGCACTGAAGATGCCGAACGTCCTGGACGCCCAGTTGAGGTCTCTACACCCGAAACAATCGAAAAAATTCACGATATGGTGTTGGCCGACCGAAGATTGAAAGTGCAAGAGATTGTGGAAGCCATAGGCATCTCGCATGGCTCAGTGGTTTCAATTTTGAATGATCACTTGGGCATGAGAAAGCTTTCCGCAAGATGGGTGCCGCGTTTGCTCACAGTCGATCACAAACGCAATCGTGTAACAACTTCACAGGAAGGTTTGGCGTTGTTTAATCACAATATGGAGGAGTTTTTTAACCGTGGACGAAACATGGATCCATCACAATACACCAGAGACCAAACAACAGTCAAAACAGTGTGTTTCTAAGGGTGAATCGGCGCCAAAGAAGGCCAAGGTGGGTTTGTCAGCCAATAAAGTTATGGCGACTGTTTTTTGGGATGCACGTGGGATAATCCACATTGACTATCTTCAAAAGGGAAGAACAATTAATGGGGAATATTATGCCAACTTATTCGACCGCTTCAATGAGGATTTGAAAAAAAACCGACCTCATTTGGCCAAGAAAAAAGTTCTTTTTCACTAAGACAATGCAAGGGTGCACACATGTGCAGTTGCCATGGCAAAAATCCATGAATTGGGCTATGAATTGCTCCCACATCCACCCTATTCTCAAGATTTGGCTCCGAGTGACTACTTCTTGTTCCCAAACCTGAAAATAATGGCTCGGTGGAAAAAGATTTGACTCCAATGATGAAGTCATCTCGCATCATATTTTTTGGAAGGGATAAAAAAATTGGAGAAGCGTTGGACAAAGTGTATAGAGCTCAAGGGGGACTACGTTGAAAAATAAAATGATTTATTTATCAAAAAATCTGTGTTTTATTCCAAAAGTCACGGACTTATTGACCCGCCCTCGTAGTACTCTCTCGAAAATTGTATTTTGGTTTAATGTTAACAACTTACTTTTAAATTCAAATAAAACAAAATTTTTAAAGTTTACTTTGCCCAATGTTAGTCAAGTACAAACCAATATACTATTAAATTATGAGAAAATGAACTTAGTGGACACCTCTGTGTTTCTAGGTATTGCAGTAGATAGTAAATTATAGTGTGGTCCTCATATTGCTAATCTTGCAAATAGACTCAGTTCTGCAGCATATTATGCAGTCAGAAAAAATGTGAAAATTCTGACGAAGACATGGCTCGACAAGTTTATATTAGTTACTTTCATAGTAGAATGTTTTACGGCATTCTTTTATGGGGAAATGCCGCCAACATTAATACAATATTTGTGCTGCAGAAGCGAGCAATACGTTCATATATATTCTTCTCAATACATTTTGGATAATGTATTATATTATGTTAGAAAGAATATCAGTAATTTTAAAACTAAAAGCGACAATCACTGTAGAAACACTAGAAACAAGCACAAGCTAGTTATACCGGTGATCAGACTAAGTTTAAAGAACGTTTGTGTGCTAAAGCTAGGGTAAAAGGGCTAGGCTAAGGCTATAGGGTCAATGATTTTATTGACGATCGCACACTATGGGAATAGAATAGTCACCTGCACGGCTGCTTCTATGTACTATATGTATCTGACTTTTGTTAATATAATATAGACTAAGTTTACATATTGTAAAAATATAATTTTTTTTAAAAGAACAATTTTCCATCTTTTTGCTAAAAGGGGCGATGGTGCGAGTTTCTTACGCTGGTTCTTCTCGCCGGGTCAGTTCCCGAACCGGTGGTAGGCATCACGTAAGGACAATGCCATAAGCGTTGCTTTGTAACCTGTATGGAAATAAAACTTTTTGTTTTTTTTTTATTTGAAGAAAATCAGTGTTACGAACTATGTTCGCAACATATTATGCTGCACTCAGCACCAATTTGGTAATATTTCTTGTATTTTTCTTTTTAATGTATATTTAATCTTCAGTTGTTTTACCAAATAAATTATCTTTTCTTATTCTTTTTTCTAATTACGACAGAACCGGCGCGCTGTTTTCAGTAAGTTCGTAACTTCAGAGCCGCAGTCTCGCTTCGGACGCGGACGTAGTGAGACGCGTTACTACTGCCATAGTGCACATCGATAAATACATGATAAATTAAATAATAAACTAATTTATAAACTTTAAATTGAATTAGTTCTAAAGGATTTAAGTTTGAAAATCATTCGATTTTCAAACTTAAATCGCACGACTTCAGTGCTTTTTAAGTGTAAAAACTTTGTCAAGAAAAGACATGGTGATTGTTAATATGTGATTAAAGGATTTGTTTTGGTAAGTTATATTTTAAGTTGATATTTGACTGCTAACTGATTTGGTCAACATAATGTTTAAAGAATAATTTCTATTGACGAGTTATCAATGTCTAAGCAAACATTTAGAGCTTTTCCTTTAAATAATTATTATAATATATGTTAAGCTATGAAAAGCTTTTGAAAACAAAATATTTTTCTGAGTTTTTAAATAATTTTAACTTTTCGTAGGTACACTTTGTGTTTTAACGACATGAGTTCCCTTTTAATTTTCTTTGAACAGAAGCTGTATTGCGGGAGCAATACCTAAGGAAATAATATAATATTTTAAGCATTTTATTATATTTATACCAATAATATGTTATTGATAATTACATTAGAGATAAAAAGCGTTAGAAAAAAGTTATGTTTAAAACTTTCAACTTTTATAATAATTATATAAAATAATATCTTACATAATATTTTTTTTATCTCTTATAATCATAGATCTTTGTTATCCATACAACTAAGAAATAAATAACTCATCCACATAACTTTAAACTTAAGTAACAAGTACGACTAGTTAAATAGGTACTTAATTTTCAATTAACAAAATTGAAAATAAAGTACTCTGGTTTGAATTAATTTCGTAGATTGTGTCGAATAATAAAGTATATTTAACTAATAAGAATAACCAATTAACTTGAAGGTTTTATGTCATATACTTGCTATAAATAGCTATGAAGGTATGTATATGGAATTTTTAAACTTTAAAGTAAGCATTACACTGAACCCGTGCCAACTACGCAGTGTTTTACCTTACATAACAATAATACATTTTGCTTCTTTTTGGTGTTTCTAGACCATTAGGCATCTCCTCGATTGAAAAATATAGGTCGGATATATAAGAGTCACTATTTTTATTCTCTGTCGAACTATCGTTAGTTTTCTTTGGAACTAGTTGATGGATTCAACTATGTGTGTAGTGTATACATAGAAACATAATTTCAAATAAGCATCAGGTCAGATAGAAGAATTGGTGTAGGTACACATTATTATTTTACACTTCTTATATGTAACCTCGGTTGTTTAGCAGCTAGCTTTTCCATCATGATTTGTAGTTGCTGGCAAAAGACAACTCTAATCGTCTGCCGTAATTATCTGGCCAGATTTTAGAAAGCTGTAGTGAACTACACCGGCACTAGTCTACCAAACGCTCACACGCAATTTTTTGAGTTAATTTTCGCTTGGGGTAGGCATTGGCTGGTTCACCAGGGTTCAGCCATTGCGATGAGCGTTTCCGATTATCATACAGGATCCACTTTTCATTACAGGTAATGATTCGATTTAAAATCCCTTCATTATTGTGCCGGTTGAGTAATGTAACGCAGCAGTCAACGCGCGTTTGTCGGTTTGCTACACTCAATTCATGAGGTACCCACCTTTCAAGCTTTTTCACCTTCCCAATTTGCTTCAAGTGGATTAAAACACGTTTATCATTAACACTGCAGCCTGTAGTTAACTCGAACGAGGTTTGCGATGGATCCGCTTCCACAATAACCTTCAATTCTTCATTATCAATTTAGTCTCCGGCCGTCCACGGAGCTTGTTGTGCTGGTCAAAATTCCCAAAACGAAAACGTTGAAACCAAAAACGCAATGTGTTTTCTTTTGCGACACCGCCGCAATACACATCATTAATCCTTCGAGACGTTTCTGCAGCACTGGTGCTACGGTGGAACTCGTACTCGAAAATAATACGATATTTCAAGTTTTATATTTTGTAAACAGAGTGACGCAAAGAAAATACCAAAAGTGGAAAAAACAAATGAATTATGGTTTTCGAAACACAAATGCGATATAAATTTAAAATTGGATTTCTTAACCAAAGAAGATATTATATTTGAGATCAAAGTGGCCAGTACGACAAAACGCCAATTTCATATGAATGGACCTAATAATATGTTGTGTGAGGCTAAAACTTGACCCCAGCTCAGCAATACGCTGCTAGCAAGCTCAGTGCACTGGTATTCTGCAAAGGTCTATGAATGACTAAATATGAAGTTTTTATCTATTCTATATGATAAAGTGTTTAATCTCTTTTTATTAAACCAAAATAATAAATGTTTTGTCACTTTCGTAAAATATGATATTAAATTAAAAACATCTGTTTTGAATGTTAATTTAGTTAACACCCTTGGTAACTTAATTAACGAAATGTTTTTAAACACTCGAAGCCTTTGAATTTCGTTATGCTTAGACATTTAATTGCTTTTATACAAAACGGATCTTTCTATTTGTATAAAAGTGGAAAAATACCATTGTAATTATGTTTGTTTGTCACAATCAATTTTCCAAGATTTCTATGAGGATTTGTTTCATAATGTTTTACATTGCAATATTGTCAACAAAAGTACAATTTAGAAAATTGGCAAAGTTGCCGCAAAAATCTTAAGAAATAAGGAAAAAGGTTTTTATTTTCTGTGAATTTTACCATCAAAAAGACTTCTGAGGGTGCAAAATGCCTAAGATTTACCTTTGATAGTACAAAATATATAGATCGTATCAAAGTTCTTTTACAATGACAGCCTTAGCTTTCAATTTAAATCATAAGTTTAGGTTTATTTACAATTATATTATAACTACTTGAGATTATATAACTGCACTAGCTTTTGCCCGCGGCTTCGCAAGCGTGGAATTGGGTTTTAATAAATTATATTTTTCTAATAATAATTTATAGCCTATAATTGTAATTCCAATGTACCTAAAACTCGTAATATGGGTGCACGCGGAGTACCTGCATCGGTCGTCGACAGTCGCTTGAATTTATTTTTCTCGCGTGTACCTGCATTTTAATCGAATTCAAAAAAAAGGAGGAGCATATATTCGACCCGTGGAATTTTTTTGTATGTTCAGTGATTACGCCGCTTGTGGACTTATTTTCAATATGCTAAGTAAAATATAATATGCTGCGATCATTAAATAAATAATTAAACCGACTTCCAAAGTAAAAAGGCACAAATAAGTATGAAATAAATCTTATTTTCTAAATAATTCCCCTTTTATATTCGTATAGAATTTGAACTATTTCTCTACTCAATCTTCATAATTTTGAAGTCGGTACCAGCCCGAACAACATCCTGATAAAACAATATTTAAATAGTAATAGTTAATATTTAATAGGTTAAGTTGGCTGGTAGATACATAATGGCATATGCTTGCAGTTATTAAAACAACGCCAAAATTTCCAAACGTGTATCTTTAAAGACTGAGGAGTCTTGTTCAGTGTTTTTGGATCCAGGGTACACCCGTGACAGAAAATTTTACTTTTTGGTAGATATGCTTAATTTACTTCACAAAAGTCAAATCCTGTAGATGTAACTGTAAATTTTGAGTTTCCTCGATTCCTCATGGATACCATCATCAGGTCTCCACTTTGGTGACTAATGGACCAATTTCCAACTATACCCTTTACAACAACAAAAGAATTTTCCAAATGGGTCCACAAACGGCAGAGTAATTAATATTCAAGGATATGTTTCGATGTAAAAGACTATGAAAAGTTCCTATTATCATCATAATGTGATGGTGTATGGTGTGATGATGGTGGTAATGATGATGATTACTGTAATTGACATAGTGGCATATATACATATTTATAAGGACTCGAGTGTTCTGTTCAGTACTTTTTGATCCAGGGTATACCTTGGTGCAAAATCTTACTTTTTGGTTGCATATGCTTGGGTATCTTCAGAAAAAGTTAAAATCACTATATGTGTCCATATAAATTTCGAGGAGTTCCTTCGATTTCTCATGGATACCATGGATATAGACAATCACCAGCGCACTTTGGTATCAAATGGACCAAATTGGGATTATACCCTATACAGCAAAAAAAGAATTTTCAAAATCAGTCCACAGACGGCGGAGTAATCGTTGAAAAAAAAAAACAAAAATAAATAATAAAACTATATACAGCTGAACGTATAACCGCCTATATAAACCTTTTTTGGAAGCCGGTTAAAAAGTAGATAGTACCTATGTTTTAATCAAGAGCCTGAACTACTACCATACCATACATACAAACTTTCGCGTTTAGGTATAATTTTAAGTCAGGATTTCGTTGTCGTCGATAATTTTTTTAACGATTTCGATTTTTTTGTATAGGTAAACGTTAGTAGGCATTTGGCGTGTGAACTTTGAACTTAATAAAAATATTTTAGATTGTGGTCACCCATCCTAGTTGGAACCACGACTGGGTTGCCTCAACATGAGTTATCGCGCTTTGACCACAAATCCATCGAGCTTCTCACTTATTCCTCATAGTATCATACACTTTAATGATTAAGTAATACCTAGGTAATGTTTCAGTCAGTGCACATTTTTTGTTATTCTATACTTCTATAGCATTTTATATGGCATTCTTTAGATGGATATAACTTTTTTATTTATGAACCAATTCAAATGAAATACACTTAATTTTAAGTGGAGCTATCCAAAACGCATTATGTGAAAACCTCATTTAATTTGGTTTAGCCCCTGTAATAGTTTTTCTTCTAAATCTTCCATGTACAGACAGAATAGTTACGATTTTATTATATATAGATTATATGTATAGATTATTACACAACTAATACATTTTTTTTTACAATTTTAACAAACACCTATATTATACACCAACAAATCGAACAACAAATATTATAACAACAAAAGAAAAAGAAAGTAAATTAACTACACTCGAAATATTCTAATGAAATTGTGATTATTACGAATCTATTAACACCTCGTTCATCAAAATCGAATCAGTAGTTTAAGCGGTACGGCGGAAGAAACATACACACATACATTCATACATAGACTGCCAAAATCATTACCCTTTTGGATTATCCGTAGTTGGGTAAAAATGAACTTTTAAACAAATTAAATGGAGCAATCGAAAATATCTGAGTAGACTTAAATCAAAGAGATAGATTTTCATCAAAAGATGTCCAAGAAAAAATAGAATTTAAATTTCGAATTCTAATCAGTTTTATTTTTCAACATAATGAAATTTTCAATATGTGTCAAAAAAATAAAATAATGGGCTCCACTCACAGGCAATCGATTGCCTTGATCGATCGATTGATCGATTTGATCGTAATAATCGATTGCCTGTGAGTGGACTCACAGGCAATCGATTATTACGATTAAATTGGAATTTCGAAATTAATTCCTAGTTGAAGGTAAATTGTTAGCGATGAACTTATTACACGAAATTATTAGTGTATGCATACTCGCTAGTTCCCGCGGTGGGCGCCAAAAGTACGAAAATATTGTACTTGTACCTATGTGACAAGTGTAGATAGGCGGGCCTCGGATCTCAGGCTATACTTCAACGTTCATTTAAACCGATCTACTCGGAACTTCGAATCCAGTTAATATTTCTAGTTTTATTGTAAAGTCTAAATCGATTCGATTCGATCGATCGAGTGGGAGCTTTAAATCAAAAGCACTAAGGCCCGATTCGACCAAACTTGAAGTTACACGAGTGTAACTATAATGAGAATAATTTTACTCCTTCAATTTACTCTAGGATATCTTCGTTTGCGTTTTACCAAGTTACTCGAAGAGTATACTATGCTCGGTATTATTATTCAAAGAATAATGAACGAATGTATAAACCGACAAAAAATCATGTATTAGAATGAATTGTACGCCATAATAATTTAATTTCGTATAACGTATAACATTGATCGTGACAATTGACAGCCAGCTGTGCGACTATTCACTATTCTCAGTTTAATACTTTACTCCGCCAAAATCGCCCGTGTAAATATTTACCTTGTTCTTGGATTAATTTGTTGTTGGAAAAACGCAAAACCAGCTTACTCTTAGATTAGGAAACATTTATACTCGAGTAAAATTTTACTCCAGTTTGGTCGAATCCGCCCTAAGGAGTATAATATTAATAACGACTTTAAAGCAAATCGCTCCCAAATAATTTTCTTACCCTTTTTTAATACGAATTTAAATAAAATGCGATATCCCATCAATTCTGTTTGTGCAAAATTTAAAGTAGATTGGACCAAGGACCCATAAAAAACTTTTTCCCCCTTTTTCACCCCCTTAGGAGTCGAATTTCGTAAAATCCTTTCTTATCGGATGCCTAGGTCATACAAAGAGTCTTCAAGTATCAGGTCTCTACGATCAGCGGTTTAGGCTGTGCGTTGATCCGTCAGTCATTCAGGACAAAGGCTTTTATATATATAGATTATATATATATATATATATATATATATATATATATATATATATATATATATATATATATATATATATATATATATATATACTAGCCGATGCCCGCAACTTCGTTTGCGTTTGCATAACGGAAACGGAACCCTATTTTTTAAACGGAACCCTAAAATAAAAGTAGCCTTTGTTAGACCTTATAACATCAGCTATCTGCCCATGAAAGTCCCGTGAAAATAGGTCCAGCCATTTCAGAGATTAGCCGGAACAAACAGACGGACAAATAAACAGACAGACGGACAGACAAATTTTTTAAAAATTGATATTCTATTGAAAGTACCGAATATACTTTCATAATATGCATTAAGTGAAAATATGTTTATTTTAAATTAGAAACAGACACTTAAATTTTATTTATCTGTATATATCTGTATATACTCGTAGATACGACTACGTGGTTGTCAATTGTTCTTGCTTGGCCTACAGCACAAAATTTATCAGTACGCATTTATACCTTAATCCTTAAAGTACCATGAGAATATTTTATTATTTTGTATATATAATTTATTATGTAATAGCACTCAATACCAAAGATAAAAGTCAAAACAAAAGTGACTTGATTTGACACTTGACAGCGGAACTTTTTTTTCACTGTCCAAAAAAACAATCCTCATTATATGATTCCCTCCCTTCTACAATTACTCGCCCTAGCGACTTAAATCTGTTCTGTAAATACTCCTTATATTGAAACTTTATGTACATAATATATACAAAATAAAACTGTGGTACTAACCCTAAATTTTTGTATTTGTTTTAAATTTGATATGACTTGGAGTCAAATCCTTTAAGCCGTACCAATGTTTTATATATGTAAAATAGGGATATTAAAATAATAAAACACTTTTGATAACGCGGTTTGTGTTTAACTGATGTAATGACGTGAAAACTGATGCATTTTAAAACAAAAGAAATAATATCGCGAAGCCGACCAAAAAGTTTCGAAACGCGACATTAAATCCTCCAACGATGTATTCTGTGCTCCAACGCACACACGCACACTGTTTTGATAGATATGATTGAATTTGAACTTTGTACAGCGGTAATAAAGTGCAAATTGACTCATTGACGTTAGGAATGTAGGTGACATTGCTTAGACAACAGTGAGTGTTTGTAATATATGAACTTTATGCAATAACGATAGAGCTCAAATTGACTCTACGTTTTAGTTAGAAAACGTTTGTATGGTAAAAAGAAAGGGCTGTTTTTAGGGTTTTTCCGGCAATTATTAAAATTTTTCTCGCCGTAAAAACCATCCTTGAACTTCAACGAATATTTAAAAAAAAGAATTGGCCAAATTGATCCAGGAGTTATTGAGTTATGCGCTTACCAACACATTTAGCGATTCATTATATTTATTATTATTCATATATATATATGTAGGTAGGTATCTAACTAGATTAATGTTGTTTGAGTTGTTGGGTCTTGTTTCTTGCTTGAAGGCAAACAATGATTATCACTAATTAATAATAATTTAATCATTATTAAAAGCATTCGCAGATCACAAAATGATGCTCTTAAGAATAATAATAATAAATATTAACGTTTATTGTAACAGTCGAGAGAGTGAGAGTAAAATTGAATGAGAGATGTAAATTATAACGAAAATTGAATGCAAATGTTAATTTCTTATTCATTCTGATTTCTGTTAATCATTTTACTGCCATCTGACCCTTTCTACCGTACGTTCACAGAATGATTTCTTTAAATAGTAAAGTAAAGTTTTCATTATTTTGCTCGTCGTTGTTCTGTCATAACTATGAACTGGAATAAATAAATAAATAACTACCTACATTCACATACAGCTACTACCTACACCTACTATCTATATCTACACCTAGTACCTACACCCATGCATGATATTTCGTATGAATTAAGTACAGAAAAGAAATAAATTACTTATTTCAGTGTTTTCTAAAATTCAACCCTAGGTGGGTAAAATAGGGGATGAAAGTTTTTTATTATAAAGATTTTATATTTTTTATTATAAAACCAATTTCACGCCGTCGAAGCTGCTGGAAAAATATGCTAGTCTGTTATGAGTCGCGCGAACCTATGATAATAACCAGGAACATGATTACAAACGAGAATTGGTTATCCTAATTGATGCCTGAGGCTTTTGACTTCCAAAAAGGACGCGGTTATATTTTCGGCTGTATACATTTTTGTTGGCAGTTTATCTATGCAATTGCACTTTTGATTGGTGTTGGTCAACGTGTTGGTTATTGAAAGCGCTATTGAATAAATAAACTACAGACAAAAACCTGAGAAGCCGGGCATGAATGAAGTAACTAACTCAAGTAAAAAAAGAAACTTCTCACAAACCTATCTAAATTAATGTTAAAATGTACACTATTGCATCCGTTTTGTTCTTACAATTTTACACTGAAATATTTGTGTTGTCACTGCGGACAGATCACACCCCGAGCTTACAGTGTCGGTCGAAAGCTTTGCAAACTTTCGAAAGCTTACATTTTAAGCTTATGTTTTTTGGACATTTATGGCGGCAAAAGCTTAAAGTGTGCTAGCCATTTCAAGTAGCTTAAATCCTTTCTGCAATTTTATGTTATTATAAAATATATTTTACTGATATTATTAGGGTATAGGGTAACAGCATCAGTAGGCAGCCTTTTCGTGGTTATCAAAAAAATTATCGCTTGTATTTTTTCACTTATAAGATTTATAAGTATTAAGTAATATAATGTGTTTAGTAAATCATGTATTAAAGTTTCCTATAAAATCAACATTGTTTAAATTCCCACTTCAAAAAGAAAAAAGCTATTACAAAAAAAAATACACTTTTTCCCAGTGCTCGGTCTCAAAAATCTAGAACTCAGCCGTATTATGACCCAGTACTTAGCCTCCTAAATTCTTGCAATGTTATCATTCTGAAATAAATAGAATTACTTAAATTTAATATTTACTTAGAACCTAATCAACTGAACTGTAAAACATCACAACTAGAATAACTATTAAAAATTGTCACATGGCTGTCTATGAAGCATAAAAATTTAGTAGTCGACCACTTGCAATTTCACATCATTTGAGGCGGCCGACTACTAGTAAAAATAAAAAATATATGGATATAATCCAGTTCTCGGCCAGGCTGGCTGAGCACTGGCAAATTGATAAAAAGAGTAACTCCATTAGTCAGCCATTTCAAATCGCACCTAAATTTAGTATTAAACTATAACAATTTTAGTTATAATAAATCAGAAAGTATATGTCTAGATATTAAAGCAAAGATTTCGATATGACAACTAAAATATCTGCAAAACATTTACCTTTTTTGCAAGCACTGTAAGTTAAGAAAAAAATGGCCGCCATTACTTTTTCACATTTATCGAGCATGTCGTACTAGAGGCGAATTGTGTTAATATAAGTTTAACACACACATAAGTAAAAGTGTTGTTGGCCAATAATAGATCGAGGAACCGAATTAACTTCATGTTTTAGGTCAAGATGTAGAAGACCGTTATTTATTTGATTTAAAAGGCAGAAAAGGCTACTAAAAGGCTAGAAAAGCTACTGGTGCGGGGTTGATTACTGGTGCCGTTACCCTAATGATAGTACTATCATATTATTAAGCTGATTTAATTTGAAATTGAGTACGGTTCCTGTTTTTCATACAGGGGTAATATATCTGAAAAGGAAATAAAATATAGAAAAGCGAGGTAACAAATCACGAGCCGAAGAAACGTAAACATTTTCGGTCATGGGACGTTAAGCGCCGAGCAAAACACTAAGTAAGCATTAAATAGTTATTTGTTAGCTAAACGGAGGTCATTCAATCTAATGCACAATGGATATTATTGTAGTAATTGCTTTGCACCCTTTTAGGCTAAATGTTACTATCTAGATAATTACTCGAGTCTAAATAGTTATCTACAATGAATTAGGAAGTACTTATTGGAGTTTACTCCATAAGGAACGATTTTCATATATAGCCCCGGGTTATGAAAATCAATGGGAGTAAAATCGAATTCACGATGTCTGACGGTCACACAGTACGATGTCACACGATGTTAGCCGAAGATGTAACACTTTTAAGTTATCCGTTCACTAACAGAAAATATAATAAAAATTGACAACCTTCAAAAAGTAAACAAATCATAAATTACTTTTGAAATTTTTACCAATGAGGGTTTTTCATATTTTTTCTGCCGTTAGGGGCCAGACACAACTCACACAAAGCGTCATCTGGTGGCGTCAGTGGTATCGAAAACCGTCAATAAGAATTTTCAATTCTTTTTCTGTCACCAGGCTGCGCTAGGTAGCACGACGGTCCTTGTCGTGTCAAAAAGCTGTCAGATGTCACGAATTTAAAAACCCTCATTCTTAGTTTCAAATCTCAACTAAAACCATATTTATGTTATTATTTACTTAAATCTTCGTTAATTACATACTGTGGGTACATTTTTCATATTATTTAATAACAAAACAGTGGCCTTACTCCCGAAACTGATACGATTTCGATTTACGAGTCTGATCCGATGTCAATTTTGATTCAGTTTCGATCCTGAGGCGTACTCCCGAACAAAATCAAATCGAAATCGAGATCGTGTTGAGATCGTGTCTTATCAGCGTCGTTAGCTGTATCAGGTTGCTGACGTCACGTCCACAGTGTAAACAAGTTACAGCTGAGTGCCTTAGTCTATGGCGAAGATTAATAAAAATATGGAAAACTTATACATTAATATATAATTCACTTTAAATAACATTTTGTGTATTTTTATTCAAATAGCTCAGCCTCAATCTCGTGCAATGGTAGGCTTTTATAGGTTATTTTTCGAAAAAAATTGTGTCTGCAAATAATTGTATCGAAATTGATGTTTATCATCTTTGACGTTCTGTCAAATGTCAAAGTCATATTTTGATTTAATTTGTCAGCAAAACTCAAGTGTTGGGCGCAAAACACATTCACTACAATAACTTGCCATAAATAGGTAATTTATAGTATTGTAAAAAGGGAGTTAATTGTTAATTTTAGTGAAAATATAAGTGGTATATTTAATGTAAATGATATAATAACAATATCGTGTTAAGTGTTTACATTTAGAAAACCCGAGCATAGTAGCACATCAACATACGACTTTTTACATCTATTTGTTGACTTTGTTTTTTCAAAGAGAGATTCAGAGACAAACGAAGTCTTTATATGATACGTTAATATAGATAATATTATGTAGACTTCATTTGTATCAGTCCCTGTCTTAAGTGAAAATATAATTAGCGGCCAAATGTGTAAACAAATGCGTAAAGGTAAGTAACTTTACACATAACGGTGATATAATTTCGGTAAGTCGGTTTCTTCATAATATGCGTAGTTAGAGTAGTATATTTGCGACTCATACGTCACATAACAATTTTTAAAGGCGATAATTGCATCGAAATTCCTCACAATCCATGTCTATTGCTAATGTGTTGAAGTTGGTGAATCTTCATAAATTTCGCATTTCCCGAACGCGTATTCTATTAGCTCCTTCAATAACATTAAATAATGCTGCAATACTGCAATAAAAATCACATAATTCAGTTCAAATACACAAAACAAGCAAACTCGATACTGTAAATGAGACCTCTTTAGCTATTGTGTAATTTGACGTTTGTTTTCGTACCTGCCATTCGATTCTCAGTCGAATGATTTCATCGGGAGTACCGAAAGTTACGATCTAACGAACTTCTCGATTCTGGTTAGTTACAAATTGAGTAGGTGTCGGGAGTATCAAAAGCTATTGAGATCGAAATCGAAAAATAAAAAACTATGAATTACACAAATGTTGATTTTTGGAGCTAAATAGTGGCGAAAATCCATATGACAAACATACCAAAGTTTTTATTTCATTATACAAATATATATTTAAATAACGATTTACATAATGTTTATAAATCGGCAAATAAAAATAACCTACACATTAAATACTGCAAATGACAACTGCAAATCATTCACGGAAGAAGGATATCCCTACATGGAAATAAGGCTAAAATCGAAGCCGTAGGCAGCTATTTGTCTCACAAAACATCAAAGGCAAAAACCCATAAGAGTGAAAGAGAAAGCCATGTCCATGTCTTTTCGTTTTTTTTAAGGTTGGCTCAGGTTTTTTTTCTAAGGTTATCGCAAGTTTGTCTTGGAGTTCAGTTTTACGACGTTGGAATTACGACGTGTACACTTATAACGCTACAATTAAGTGACATCTGAAATTGGTAGCAATTTACTGTCTCAATGTTGGCAACTGAAGTACTGACAGCTAAATATGTCATTTGTAACAAGCTCTCGATTAAGAAGTAAATTAAGATATAAAATTATTTATTTACTTATGTGGATACTATATAGTAAAATAAAAAATAAGTATTTAATTAAGTGCTAAAATGTATGGCTTGTTTTGTGTAGGTATATAAAAAGAACTCTGCGAAGTGCCCGAAAAGAAAATTGTGAAGAAGTATTAACTTTTCTTATGTTTAGAATTGTTTCAGAGAGTTTTCAAGTTTCCGTAACTTATTCCGTGTAAGCCAACAAATGTTGTCCAATTGTTAGTAAATATATTGATTATTATTTCTTCCATTTATCTTTTCACGTTCCCAACTCAAGGGAAAAAGGCACAAATTCAAAACTCGTCAAAAATGACAGTCTATACTGTTTTTATATCAATACAGAGATTAGAACTGACAAGTCGATTGGACGATAGCCTGTATAGTGTATGGTGTATGGCTAGTATTAGCTGTTAATAAAGACGAGCTCCCCCAACAGACTTCTTTACGGCATAAATTAATAAATTTGTAGATAATATTTAATTCGTTTTTTATCGACTTATAATTTATAAATAACCAGCGAGTAGCCACCCGCCCAGGCTTTGCACAGGTGCATAAATCATTACGCATAAACCTTCCTCTTGAATCAATCTATCTATTGGCTGAAAACCGCATTAAAATCCGTTAAGTAGTTTAAAATATCTAAGCGAACAGAAAGCGGTTTATTACTTATTTACAAATTAAGTCATTTGATAATAAGTAAAGATTAGCATTTTCTTCTTCATTTTATTTTTTATCGACATAAAATGCCGACTAGGGACATCACTGGCGTACGGCAATATTTACATATGAAGTTGCAGTCACCTGCTATCATACAACGTGTAACCAACTTCAGACAGATCAGTGTACAAACTCGAGCCACCTACAAAAATTGTATGTAACGAACAATTAGATATCTCTTTCTTCCTCGTTGGCATGTGTCGTATTGGGGAATAAAGAACGATATATTATGATTTTCCTCTTGCTAATAGCCGGGTCTTTATGTTACGTTATTGCTCTGAGAAATAATTAATTAGTCATAGATTCGAAGTTTTTTTTTTTTTTTTGAGTGCACTTACATTCTTTGCATTATTATTTTTATTAGTTTAAGGTACTTTAAGCATTATAATATAACAAAAAAATTGTGCAGATCGTTCTCCTACTCTACACAAACTTTAGCTGTGCCAAATTTCATACTCCTTCGTTCGCATAATTTTCTTAAAAGGAATACAAAGTTTTGTTTCACGTATTCATATAATATATTTTGCATAATGTAAAACTTCCTTAATATGAATTTATGTTATGTCTTAGGTATAAAAAATGTTGCTTCAATTTTGCGAGTAAATGTTTGACTATCTTATATTTTAAACGAGACAATCTTGTATTTATATAAATAGTCATAATCTCGTAAAGGGCTACAAGTATTACCATGAAATTTAGTATTCAGGGAGTTCAGGGAGAAAAAATTATCTAGCCAGGTCTTATCCCTATTTATTAGGGAAACTACCCATATTTAAGCTACATAATATGTTTTTTCTTTCGTCGTGCACCAATATAACCAATGTCGATACTATTATGTCAGTCCGATTGGGATATAGGTTTGCTTATGTATGATTTTTGCTTTGTTCGAAAATTCGAAATGTAAAATATTAAAAATATTACTGTGATTCTTTTTTTAAATCGGTTACCCAGGTACTTATTATTTCATAGTCAAACATATGAATCAGTTTTTGAAGCTTCACATAAATATTTTCTTTCAAAAAATATGATAAAAAATATTATTTGACTATTAATTTTGCTCTCCAATACACGAAATCAAGTTGACGTGATTTGATTTCGGATGCACCTTCGAAGAAATTCAATTGATAGAGGTCGATACTCCTAGGTATATACATCAGGCATCAGCTTCATACACGTATATTTCTTAGAAACAATCATCTACTTTTGCTACGTCTTATAGTTTCTAAGCATATAGGATAGATATACTTACTAACTTAGGGTCAAATCACACCAAAACGAAATGATAGAATAGCTATTTACAATTTATTCGTTACACAAGAAGATACGCGTTTCATTGTAAGAGATCGAATGTCAGGTTGCACGGCGCATGCGCAGGGTCATATTTTGTCACCGCGACGATACTCGACGCTAGGCGGTGCTGCATTTTTAGGATAACTATTCAAATTGGAACCTTATTGACTAGAAAAAAAGATCAGAAGTCATCACATGTGCAACCTGACATTGGAACTCTTACGATGAAACATGTAGATTCCTGTGAAATAAATAAAGTTCAATTTTGACTAGCTATCTTAAAAACGAAGCGCCATGTCGCGCATCGTTTCATTTTGGTGTGAATTGGCCTTTCATCTTCAAACATCTTCATTATCTAGATACATTTAATATTTTCTAAGAAATGTAGCCACGCAGAGGAGCAGATGCTTTCTTAATTCTACCTTATTTGCACACGTCTTCATTCCATAACATTGAAAAAAAATCTAGCTAGTTAAGTTATTACTTAAAAAATTTAATAAGATCTCAGAGAACTGAAGTATAACTTTTTAGTTCAATTAAATAAGAACTGGCCATGTTATAAAAGTTTGAGTACTTTTCCAATATTAGAGGCATATATGTTGGCGATACGTTCAATCTCATTTTAACGTCTTATCTTTTATATCTAAAGTAAAACTAGGATAGGCTATAACTTCGCTTATTAGTTTTACGGACAAGATGTGCCACAGGTAGAAGATATCTAATACAGTCTACTAGACAAGTATTTAAATATAATAGGGCTTAGTACTAAAATCATTATTATTGTACATATTTTTTTAAAATACATTTTAAACTAAAAAAAAAAAAAAAATAATAAAAAAAGAAGACTTATCTACAAATATCTCTATCTCTAAAAATATGTATAAATAGAAAAACTTCCCCAGGTCGTCCCCATCTGGCAGAGTACCTAGCAACTGATAACATTGCCTCGTTGGATAGCAATGGCTATCCGTTGTGCAAGGTAGTTCCCGGCTCTGGGGTCTCGGGTGGTTTCAGTAAGCTTTTTTTATATTTCTTTAAAATGCTTATGTGCGCCCGGACCCCGTGGTTCCCCTCTTACGGTTCAAATATGATTCAAATATGCTATTTAGTACTTAGAGTTACCTCATTAAATATTTAAATCGTCACAGTAAATAACATTTGTTAAAATTTTGTGAGTCTCAAATTGTTTCCCATTTCTGTTTACTTTCACTTGCCTGAAAGATAAACATCGAAATTCATAGATATTCCGAATGTTCTAGAAAGCTAAAAAGACATTGCGAGTTGTTCGCACTCATACGAAAACTACAAAACAAAATACTAGCAATTTGACATTTGTTTTAGCTTGTTGCAGCATAAGATCTCTTGTATACTCTGTTCATATCCAATTTATTCTCTTTATCAATAAAAACATTAATTTAATTTGTCATTCTATTATATTTCTTTATGGCGCGGTTAATAAGTTACATTTAAATTGATAATATATTAGTGTTCTTATTGTCTTTATATTTAAATCAGTTCTAAACTAAGTATTTAATATTATTATAATTGTTTTAATTCGATTGTCGTATTGAAGCTAATGAGTATTCGGGAGAGAGTAATCTTTAGCGGTTTAACATAGCAAACTGCTGACCATTAGTACAAAATTTTAATGTAAACTTCATTTAAATAATAATAATAATATTTTACATTTTACGTTTTGTATTTGCATGGACGCTTCACACCACGTCAATTTGGTCCCGTCGTAAGTTCTCGATGAAATTGTGTTACGGGCACCAGACAACGGAAATATATATTTAATACTTTTTATACTATACACATATTTAAGATTTTTATTATATTATACACATATATATACCATCCATGACCCAGGAACACAGAAAAACTTTTTGTTCCTTCGGCGGGATTCGAACCGGCGACCCCCGGCTTGAGCACCAACACACTCAACCATTTCAATTCAATTCAATTCATTTATTTGCTGTAAAACTGAGCCACTGAGCCACAGAGGTTGTCAAAATATACTATATTAATTTTTTTATAAAAAGTATAACCTGACTACGTAAATTATATAACCTTTGTTACATTATTACGAATCTACTGACACCTAAAATCGTATCAGTAGTAGACAAACATACATACATACATAGAATGCACTCATCATTACCCTTCCTTTTGGCTTCGCCGTAGTCGGGTAAAAAGGCTTAACAAATACAATAAATGACTGTTTGAAAAATGATATTGCGTACGAATAGAATTGTTATTACTATGAAACAAACAAAACATACTCATAAAAAATATAAAATAAAAGCTACTGAATATATCGCTACATTCCATGGCTATGGGAAATTAATATTCTTGCCATATTGCGAAAAATTTTCGTAATTCATTGTAGCAGTATTATGATATTTGATATATGTACAGTCTAAAATGTAAGTATATTAAAAAAGATAATCGAATCCAATTTTGTATGTCTAATGTTCTAATCATCAAAACAGTTATTTATATATATATAATCGTAGTCTAGAAGTCGTAGGCTACAAGTTTTACAATGAAATTTTGTATGCAGGGAGTTTTGGGGGAGAAAAATCGATCGAGCTAGGTATTATCCCTGGGAAACTACATACGAACTACATACTCGTATTTTTATGTTACATACCTATGTTTTTTTCTTTTGTCGTGCAACAAAATATCAATTATTTCGACTCCGATTGACAGATACCTGCTTATGTATAATTATTGCTTTGTTCGAAAATTCGGAATGTGCATGGTGTGTTCGAATCCCGGTCAGATAATTATTTTTGAGATTCTTTTGACGTGATAATGTCTTATAAATCGATGACTGACAGTAAACTTATCAACTTATAATAATAATAACTAATCCTAATGTAGCTGCGTAGAGTAGCATTTGAATAGGTCACAGAATAAAAACTTTGAACTGCTTTACGTTTTTTATGGTTTAATATTATATAATGAAATAATATGCATGAGAATTCATGCATTCTATTGCATCTTTAGTTTACGTAATGGCTACCTATTATAA
The DNA here is from genome assembly GCA_963565745.1 of Phengaris arion. NCBI lineage: Eukaryota > Metazoa > Arthropoda > Insecta > Lepidoptera > Lycaenidae > Phengaris > Phengaris arion. The sequence goes on along the minus strand of OY751445.1, from coordinate 11,823,012 downwards.
TCTCTTCACTACCTTATTTTGATATATTTAAACGTACAGAAACTAGTTATCATTTAAAAATTTTACGTCCCAGAACATATAAAATACGACAAAGTAACCCTAACCTACATTCAAACATTAAGTTTTGTTACTTTATATCGCAATAAAACTTTGGCTCGGTTCGTTTTGGTAATATATCCGAGTAAAAGCTTGCTTTGTTTCAACGGGTTAACCCAACCCTTTGGACAACTGATCTCGATTAATGACAATAACTACAAATGTATAAAAAACTATAACCTGACTAAGTAAATTATATATAGCCTATGTTACCCGGCCTATTATTACGAATATATTGACACCTCATTCATTAAAATAAGATCATCAGTTTAGGTGCTACGGCGGAACAAAAATACATACATACATACATAGACTGGCAAAATCATTACCCTTCCTTTTGGCTTCGCCGTAGTCGGGTAATAATAGGAATACACTAAGCTTAATAACTAAGCTAAATATTAAACGAACCAAATACCCGACAACGTGCAACAAGGGAAAGATTTGAGACAAGGTTTCAGAAATAATCGATACGACATTTTATACCAAAATTTTCATGTTCATATTTTCTACACCACAATTTCGATTCGTTGTAGTTTTTGTTTCTCGTGTTGAGTACGTTTATCTACGAGAAGATAGGGAAAAAAGAAATACTAGAGATACGTATGTTATGTACAGTAAAATAATAATTATTATTATTGAAAGTATCTGTTACAAAATATCTGTTAAGCAAAATTGTTATTTGTTGCAAATTAACAACGCCAATGTTAGTATTTATGTACCTATGAGCATAACAACATTGTCTATAAAATGAATAAAACAATGTATCGATAATAATAGCAGATACCTCGATAAATATTTACAACCCTAGTTCCATATAAAATATGGTTGAGTTTTGTAAATTTTTAATGAAGTTTTAATCCTAAAATACCTGCGAGATTGATGATCATAGAACATCGGTTCAGTGCATCATAATACCTCGGCAACAACACTTCAGCGCAAGTCTGAGCTTGTCGTATGGCTAATTAAAAAACAAGTGTAGTAGTTAGTGTGTACCTTACTCTACGGCTTCAATCCCTTTCACTCAAAGGAAAGTCACGCTGTGTGCTAATTTTGTATCTCGTATGGACATATTTTCAATTAATTCCTAATTAAGTTAAGCTTTTAATTAAGTGGCGTTTTTCAACAATATTATTAAACCTTATTATTAGCAGCAGCGACCAAGACTTAAATATTTTATAATACCTTACATTTTACAGTTTTTGTGACGTCGCGTCCACTCAAACGAAACAAAGGTATGTCATGCGTAGCAACCTCGTACCAATCCGAATCGTTTATGTCTTTTTATTGCTACGCGATAATACACTGCGTAGCAAATCTCGTAGCGACGTTCCATTTTGCACTGCTATGCGTTAATGCATCGTGTCGCGACGTAACGCCTATTTAAAGCATAGCAAATCTCGTAGCAACGTAGTAAAAGATTTTAATTGTCAGTAAAAAATATACAATTCTGTTTTAGACTTCAAGTATGTGGTATATTTTTGTTAAGTTGATGCTTTCTCTTATGCAGCCATGCATGTCCACTAGGTGTAGCCGTTGTCTGAAGCTAAATGTTCATTTTTCTCCACACGTGACATCTGTCCCTGAACGTGGAAGCTGACGTCAGCTCGATTCGCCACTTAGATCTATGTTTAGAAACTCTTGTTTAGTGAGATAGTCTCGATTGCTTTGTATACAAAGAAGTGTTGCTCAAGTGTCCTTTATCTTTCTGCAACTATTTCCGACATAACAACAAATATTGATCACAGTTTTGCAAAGAACAATTAATACACCTGAATACATTGTGTTTTACTCGCTTTTAAAAAAGCCGGCACCTCAAACCAAAATACCTACTATTAGATATACAATTTTCATTCTTATTTCATTTTCCGTGATTATTTTAATTCAGATCCATGGGGAAGTGGAATCAATGAATAAATTGTTGTAATTCGATGTTATTACGTTTACATCTAACTTATATTTAATTTTTTGTGGCCGTGGATAATTGTTCCATAGTGAAATCCAATGTCCTTTAAGAAAATTTTAAATCTCATATTAATAAGTAATTTTTTTTCAAATATATTTATAATTACAAATCTTGTATTAATAGAATACTTATTTATAGGGATTAATTTCAGTTCATCTCATACTTTAAACGAGACAATCTTGTATATAATGTATAATCGGTTTCTCGAAAACGGCAGCAAGCATTACCATGAGATTTAGTATGCAGATAGTTTTGGGGACTAAAATCAATCTAGCTAGGGAACGGAAAACTGCACATTTTTAAGCTATATAATATGTTCTTTTCTTGCGTCATGCAACGATATATCAATAATTACCTAGCAATATTATATTCTATATTAACCATGACCATTGACCATGCAAAACCCTGTAAATTATTGTATCTTCAGTTTAATTTCTATGTAATATCCAGAGGGAAAGAGACTGTTAACCCTTACTACAGGTTTATCGACCTATCAAGGGTAACAGGACTTCACCCATAGTGACTGGATTGTATCTAAAAATTGTGCCTAGTTGTAAGTAAATTTTGTACGAACAACAATCTGCTTTTGACGTGATAACGTCTTATAATTTGATGGAGCCGGCTGCACGCACGAAAAAACATGACTCATGCGTTACCTGTTACCAGTGTTACCTCGCTAAATATGACGCATTGCCATTACCTCAGCTAGCCACGCCTTAGGTATGTGAGCGGTGGGACGGAGAGGTGGGGCGCTTGATGTTATTACTCAGTTCGGCGCCGGACTTCGCGGCGGCAACACCCCTACCTAAGGCGCGACCAATTAGTTCCGCGCGCACTATAAACATGACCTTGTCACGTTCAACTATCATCAGTAAATCGACTTTACAGACAACCGATTTTATTTTGCAACAATAAATTATTATTATTATAATAATTTCGACTCTATCATCGTGGGGTCGTATCCCGGCCAGATAAACTCTTCTAATTAATATATATTTGTGATTCTTATTTATTTATTATTTATTCTTTTTATTAATCATAACCATATAATATGCATATAAAATGCAAAGCTATGTTACCTAAGTCCTTTTCTATCAATGACCATCGGCGTGCTGTCCAATATCGTAAACGTTCAGGTTGATTTAGGTAATATACGTTCATAATTTATTACGTTATTGTTTGATTTACGACCCATGATGGATGATATTTTGCTGAGACTCGTGTCGAGTAGCGCCAACAGACGTAGACGCGTAACTTATGTACTATCAGGGAATCTAATTCATAAACAGGTGGAGTGTTCTCATAATTTATTTTTATTTTAATGACTATTGTTAGTGACATGTCAGTTTGATATCATATTACTAACATAACACGGACAAATTATGGCAACAGTCGAATCGGATTATGAATTAGATTCCCTGATAGTACAAGAGGTAACGTATATGGTTAATACTTGTAATGCTTTGCCCATAGTATGGTGTGAAAAATAGTACTACATTGTCGAAATAGAGCTTCCTGTTTCTACTGATAGCGGCATAAAAATTCAAGTTAGCGTAAGTGTAATCGAAGGATTAGATTCGTTATAACTAAACTGAGTTACTCTCGTTCTTACACATAACAAAATCTCCTGACAAGTTCCATTCTCAGTGTCCATCTTGTAAACGTTGTCAAGGGAATTAAATTATCTACTAGTGCTACTACAAAGTGCCGCAATATCGACTTAAAGCCGAACTTTATTGAGAAGTTAACATGTTCTAAGTAAAACATAATATTGTTAATAAATTTTGGAGTAAATCTCACTTTTAGGAGTGGTGTAGTAATGGTAGTTTTTCTGACTCGGTGTAGTGATGGTAGTGTTTCTGACTCTCTGTAGTGATGGTAGTTTTTCTGACTCTCTGAAGTGATGGTAGTTTTTCTGATTCTCTGTAGTGATGGTAATTTTTCTGACTTTCTGTAGTGATGGTAATTTTTCTGACTCTCTGTAGTGATGGTAATTTTTCTGACTCTCTGTAGTGATGGTAGTTTTTCTGACTCTCTGTAGTGATGGTAGTGTTTCTGACTCTCTGTAGTGATGGTAGTTTTTCTGACTCTCTGTAGTGATGATAGTTTTTCTGACTCCTTGTAGTGATTGTAGTTTTTCTGACTCTCTGTAGTGATGGGAGTTTTTCTGACTCTGTGTAGTGATGGTAATTTTTCTGAACCTATATTATTAACTGACGACCTCTGTGGCTCAGTGGCTCAGCACGTTGGTGGTCAAGCTGAGGGTCGCGGCATCGAATCCCGCCGAAGAAATAAAAAGTTTTTCTGTGTTTCTGGGTCATATATGTGTATTAAATATGTGTATAATGTAATAAAAATCTTAATTATATGTATAGTATAAAAGTATTAAATATATACTTCCCGTAGTCTGGCACTCGTAACACAAGTTCTTCGGATACTTAGCACGGGACCAGACGTGGTAACGTGGTGTGAAGCGTTCATATATATTATTATTATTAACTTAATTTCGTTGGCTCAATAATAGGTTTTAATTATTATTATTATATTATGTACAGATTTCTGTTATACGTAACTCATTCCCACAAAAAAATTATTTACCTACCTATTGGAAAATGGTTTTTTTTTTTTTTTTTGATAAATTCCCTCTTATAGAAATAGGGATGATGACTACATGTAAAATATTTAGTTTCATTAATATACTCAGAAATATTAAGGCATTATTAGGTACTTGGTAAATGTAAAAAAAAAATATTTTATTACTACTATTTTTAAGAGGGAATTTATCAAAAAAAAAATTAACCATTTTCCTATACATAAATTCAAACTTTATCGCTCTTGGTGTAATTTAAACATATATAAAAATAACGCATACATACAGGCTATACATATATTTAACCAATTGCCCAATCAATTTAAAAAATTACCATTCAATAAATTCAAAAGAAATCTGACATCATGGCTAATAGAAAATTGTTTTTATGACTGGAATGAATTTATGCTATGTATTAAATAATGACTTGAAAGTTAATAATTATTTGATTTTTTTAAAAATTAATTTTAATTTTAGGCATGTTTTTTTTTTAAATATACGTATTAAAATATTGTTCTAAAGATTTTTTTGACTGTGTATTTTTATTGTTTATTATTATAATGATTTTACATTGTACTATTTGATGATTTTAATTTCTGTTAATAATTTAACATTATTTTGATAAATGACATTTATATAACTACCTTGACAACGTAACATTTTGACAAACTGAATCTTTATATTAACATTCAAATTGACTATTATGTAACTAATTGAACTTGTATTTTCTATATTAAATAATAATAATTACCTGTTGACATATTCACACACCATTGTTATGGTAGGATGTGTAAGAACTGATGTACCTATTATATCCACCATTGTTAACCACATTCTGTGAAATAAATGATTTTATTTGATTTGATTAGATTTGCGGCCATATACTTCATACACTTTAATCTAGGCGTGATGTCACAGCTAGGTACGACTTTAGTATGGAGCGTTTTTACGAGACTTGCAAAATTTTGTATACAAATCGCTGTACATTTGAAAATATTGACTTATGATATACTGTTTATTCTGAGAAGTTACTCATATTTTAGAGTACCTACTATTCATTTATGGTATTAAAAAATTAGTCATCTGGCTTATTATTGCCTTCGAAGACTTAGATGGAAACCTACAAAACTGCAATCAGTTTGTAATACTAATTCTATAAGAAACTTAGTCTTTGTAGACGTTAACGATTAGTTTACTCGTGGTAATTAACATTGTGAAGTAACTTCACCAAGAACAGCCGCGGGTAACTGGCACAACTACAAGAACTTTGTTAACCCTCTCAGATAGATAACGACTGATTTCAACTAAATATTCATGATAAAGTGTAAAACTATTTTCTAAGATTTTTTTGTAAAAATCTTGGACTATCTTAATATTCTTATATTGTTATGTACTTTACTTTATTAGAGTTACAAAACTGAAAAAAAAACCGGACAAGAGCGAGTCGGACTCGCAACCGAGGGTTCCGTACACATTGAGAAAATTACAAATAGTTCATGTATTGAGTCTCGCGATGATTAAAGTTTATTTGTATTGCTTTGACATTTTTCATTATAAATAAGAAATTATGCTTTGTAAGAAATTTCCTATTTATATTGAAAATAAATTGTTTATTTAGTTGTTATTTAGCTTTATTTGTTATTTAATAATAATATTATTTAATTCTTGGTGATTAAACAAAATGTTAATAGAAATTTGTAAGATATACTTAAAATATTATGTTTTGGAATGCACGAAGTAATCAAGCCCATTCATATGATACCCCATTTGACCTGATAGCTTAAATTTAAAATTTCAACTCTCTGATAGACCTTATACCGCCCTTTTTTTATGTTTTAATTACAAATGTGAGGATTTCAAATTTTTCTTGTATTTTTAGGAGGTATATACGAGTTAGTAATAATTTTACTTGTCAAATTTCATAGTTTTATGTCGACGAGAGGTATCCTATAAATAAATACTCTTGAGAGTGTAGAAATACGCGTTTTTTGCTGCATAAACTGCTGTAACTTTAGCTAACTTTTATAAGTTAGCTTAGAAGTCTGATGTTTTTAAATCTTCAAGGGACCATAGGTTTGAGTACGTATACGGGTTTAACTCGATGCCTCCACGAGTTCCTGAAATAAACGGTCTTGACAGAAAGATGGACGGATGGACAGCAATGTGATCTTAAGACGGTTCCGATTTTTTCTATTGGGGTACTTCGGAACCCTTAATAATGAAATAGGACAACTCCGCTAGTTTTCCGCTGTCTACGTGTTTGTCTATTTATCATTCTATCCTCCTGATGTAACCCTCCTGATCTCCATGAAATCAATTAATATAGTACACAACTTTTTTGTAATATTATGTATATTTTGGAATTTGATCGGATCGGATTCGAAATGTTTAATATCGTAGAATAAACCAAGTACGGAATCCTATTTATCGTACGGCTCGTACTTGACCGTTTTGTACATTGGCGTTGCGGTCAAAGTTATAAAATGTAGTCTAAAAGGCTCTTTAGCTCACAAAGGTAAACTTTTTTTATACATAATCGAGCTCACTAATAAGGTTTTTTCACAAGGACATACATAGTTTTTAACCAATTAGAAAATAGTAATATTTTATTTTTTACATGGGTATTAAGATTTTAAGATTAGAGCGAGTTAAATATATGTTTCTGACGAAATAGTATTTATTTGTGTATTTTCCAGTGTTTTAAACAATAGATGGTTTTATATAAAATTGAGAATGTTTTCTTTAACTTGAAATTACAAAGGAAGATGTTTTTTTTAAAACTAAGTATAGTTTTTCCGAAAGTTATTTTTCAAGTTGAAGGGTTAATAAGGTATCCCCCTTAGTCCTTTACAATGTGCGTTTATTTTACATTTTACAAACGTCTAATTTGTTTTATTTGTTAACACTATCGATCGAAATTGGCCCATAATAATTCATATCATTCTGAGTTTAAACTTTATAACGGTTCTTTTCGGCAAGCTACGTGTATTGTTGTTATTTTTTATTAATTCGGCACACCTTCCTCCACATAAGCTTTAGTGTGCCAAATATCATACTCCCCCGTTCGTAATAGTAATAGTTATAGCTCCCACACCGATTTCGGTGACGGTGGCCTGTTTCATTGAAACCAGGCCAGCTACGCAGGAGTTATGTTATAGTGCCCAAGTGTGTGCGCAGTACACAAGAGCACTCTCTCCTCCTTTTACTCTCATAACCCAGTGGGACGGATAACCGACACGACTGGCGAGAGATTAGGCGCAGGTCCGACTTTTTACATGCCCATCCGACGCATGGATCATCTTTCTTGTCAGACAATCAGGTGATCAGCCTGAATTGTCCTAACCAAACTTGGAAACAACATTTTTTTTTGTTCCAATGCGGGAATCGAACCCACGACCTCCGAGTCGAGAGCCAAGCTCTAACCACTAGACCACGGAGGCTGTTTATATAATTCGTATAATTCTTTCGTTCGTATAATTCTTGTAAAGCTGAGCTGTAAGTTTTTGCTCCACATACCTATTTCATATCTATTTATGATGATGAAGTCTGCTGCTGGTATACCCAAATTAAGTCACATAATATAGTTAAATAATATTGCAAATGCAACAAATATTAACATTTTGTTAACACATTGTAAGTGTAAAAGTCTCACTCAAACCAAATTTGATTTTGATAAGGCAATCGCTTTTCTCCCCGTGATAAATTTCTGAAGCCCGGGGTTTTCCTAAGAAAGATAACAAAGAATCCTTAAACTTAAAGCTCGAGAGGTTGTCTCGAGAAACAAAAGACGGTCAAGTATTTGTGAGTTGTGGAAAACGGAATCTAGGTTTGTAGCAGTTGAGTGAATTTGAGCTTTGTCATCATTCCGTAAGGTTTATTATAATTGTATGAAGCTTGTTGTCACTATTGTTATTTATTTGATTCGACTGCCCGCAGCTACGCGTTTATTTTATTTCGCGATACACAACTCATAAAATAAAAAAGCTAAGCTTACCCGTCACATCAGTTTGCAAAGATCTATAAATAATAAATATTATACACTGAAAAAACATTATAACTTCTGACGTATTAGCAATTTTTCCCGTCGACTTCAAAATTAAAATGTCAAGAAATTTTCTTTTTTAGTTTCAATGACGGAACAATCTTAAAGATTGTCTAAAATATTTTTTTGAACTTAAACAGATAGTTAACTTGCGGTCGTCTTGTGGTCGAAATTCGATTATAAATTAATTAAACTTCCTAATTTTCTTTCGCTCCTAAGTTTTAGATAGATAAAAAATATATATTTTTGTGCCAGATTGACAAACGTCAAAATCAGAAGCATAATAGTGTGAATTATTAATCTGAGGTAGTCTGTGTGACGTTATTTTTATTAATTTAATGTATTTTTAAGCATTTATAGAAAAAATAATAATGCAGCTCGCTTCTCCTCCATATAAACTTTAACAGTGCTAAATTTTATATTTCTTCGTTCGAATAATTGTCGTAAAACGGAGTATAAAATGTTTGCTTCACGTATTCATAAATAATATTATGATGATGATGATTGTAACGTTCAGTACAAAACCTGTAGTAACTGTAACACAATCGTGGATCAATCAAACTGTGTGAAAGGGAATTTGAGAAGGATAATTAATTTCGTTCACTCAATCATTCACAACTAATGGTTCCGTTCAAACAATGCTTAAATAATCTACTATAGAATATTCTAGTTTAGTTTAGGTTATATACGCTAATTATAAATAATTAATATACAATGGATGGTTTAAATTAGGATAAATATATATTATATAGAATAGGATAGTATAATTATTGTTATTTGTTAAATATTTGGTTATGAGATGGAGATGATTTTTAAGATAATGTCTAAGGCATATGAAATTATGTTCAAACTTTAAAGTGTCTTATTTGTGTAAAAAATATAATATTCCTTATCGTCAATAATAAATTGTTTTTATTGACGACGCCGTGATTCGTGACGCCGTTAACGTAAGAACCGTACACTGTACTCGTACATGCTCAAGCACATGTAGATAATTCAGAAGACAATAAGTCGCCTATCTACATCAGTGGTTTTCCCAGACTCTTTTCTTTCATAGACCACTTTCAAAATTTTTCTGGTTCCAGTGGACCCCCTGCATCTACATTACTACCAATTTCTAAATCTCGAAAAAAGTGAACATTAGATCTATCTATCTATGGAAACTTGCGTTGTGGCTGAGTTTCAACGACGAATTAACAGTTTTCGAAAAAAAGGTTAGAATTGATTGCTTGATAGGGTTAATTATTTGATAATAAAGTAGGTAGACTAAACAAATTTTTAATTAAATTTTAATTCATTGTGTTGTGAGTGGATGTCACAAAAGCAAAGTTGGCCAATCGAAAAAGTGACTCTATCCAACTTTACTTTTTTGAAATCTACAGTGACTCAGCACAAGGACCAATCAATTCTCACAAATTTTATTTAGAAAACGTCCCATTCGGAGTGGTAAAAAGAAATATAGTATATTTCCTTGTGTTGTAGGTATATATATTATATATTCAAATATATAAATTATTACACTAATAATTATTATTGTTATAAGAGTACGACTGTATATATATAATCAAAATTAAACACTTATTTATAATGTTGTGAATTAAATTACGTAATGTAAATCTACAATGGTAATTACAAAAAAATATATCTTTTTAATGAGATGGATGTGCTTGATGGATTGACAGAAAATTATCAATATTTTGCTTGAGTTTTGTAAGGAATAACCGCAATTCTCCCTGTTCTGTGATATTTATATATTGTGGATCTGATGACCTTCACTCAATTTTCATTTCTTGATGTGCCGAGGTTCTTGCTAAACCAGTTACGATTATTTTCAGTACCTTAATTAAAACAGGCGTTTTCCCTGGCATATGGAAAAAGTCCATTATAACTCCGATTCCCATGAACAATAAAAAAGATAACATAACAGAATATAGACCTATCTCTAAATTGTGCGTCTTGGGTAAGATACTTGAAAAAATAGTAACTTCTCAAATGTTTGCTGCTTTTCGTAATCATATTTCTCAATATCAATACGGTTTCTTTAAAAACCTAAGCGTAGATAGCAATATGTTAAATTTCTCTGACTTTCTAGTGCAAGCGATGGACAAAAATCTACAGGTGGATGTCGTGTACACCGACTTCTCGAAAGCATTCGATAAAATAAATCATAATATGCTAATCGAAAAGCTGACGAGGACCGGTGTACATGGCAACCTACTCAGGTGGATACATTCCTACATAAAAAATCGTAGCCAGGCTGACTACCTCAAAGGTTACTCTTCCCAATTCCTCCCTGTCCCTTCAGAAGTTCCCCAGGGATCGCACCTAGGGCCATTACTGTTTAACATTTACATAAACGACATAGAATTAATATTTAAACATAGTAATCACCTACTCTATGCTGATGACACGAAAATTTTTATAGTCATCAAGTCGATACTTGATTGCACAAAATTGCAAAATGACTTATTGAGGTTGCAACAATATTGTGAGATTAATCAACTATTCCTTTACATAGATAAATGTTTTATCATATCAATACACGAAAAACTCACCAGATCAATTTTGACTACATGTTGAATAATTCCATTCTTAAAAGAGTTTCAACCATTAGAGACCTTGGGTTAATTATGGATTCCAAATTAACATATAATAATCACATTGACCATATAATTAGTACCGCATTTCGTAACCTAGGTTTCATTCATCGTGTTAGTAAACCTTTTAGAGACGTGAAAACTCTAAAAATTCTTTATTTTTCTTTTGTTCGCTCTATTTTGGATTTTTGTAGTACTGTTTGGAGTCCATGCTTTCAAATACATATTAATCGCATTGAAAATGCTCAGAGAAAGTTCCTTAAATCACTTAATTACCGCGTAAATATTTATGATGACCCGTATGAAGATGCCCTGCGTAGGCATAACTTATCAACTCTTCACAATAGACGTAGCATGTTTGATATCACTCAATTATTTAAAATTTTAAACTCGCTGACAGATTCGCCTACATTATTATCTAAGATATCATTTAAAGCTTACGCCCGACAACCTGTGCGCCCCTCACGAAATAAGCCACTTTTTGTTCTTCCAACACTTTGTAAAACTTACACTCGTAATTCATTCTTATACCGTTCCACTAATAATTACAACAGAGACTTCACTGATATAGATATATTTAATAACTCTCTCAATAGCCTAAAATCAGAATTAAAACGTAGATTTAATATTGTTTAAGATCTTATAACACACTTATTGTTCATTCTTTGTTATTATTATTTTTTTTGTTTGTTTGTAACCCGTGTGTCTTTACTCATGACACAAAGATTAATGTTAATTAATTATACCTAAGCTACGCGTCTTCCAAATTAAGAGTTAAAATCTGTTATTGTTTCTGTACTTTATTTTTGGCACTGTAGGTTTATTGTAAAAAATTAATATTTACTGTACCTTCTATAACTGTATATGACTGTTTGTTGCCAGAATAAAATAAATAAATAAATATTTAATCTGTTCCTTTTTTTTGTTAATAAGTTTGTAACGGCACTAAAAGTTTTATCGGCGAGATATGACAAAGGAAACGCTATCAGAAGCTTTTGCACGATTCCCCACAGTCCAGGATATTTTTCAGGTATTTCTGCCTGCAGCCAAAATCTTTAATACCCTCTTTTAAATGTCACTTTCAGATCCTCATTAGTGCTAAGCGCGAGTAGCTCTCTCTTGTAATATTACATTCTCCACTTCGGTTTCATCAAATAGATTTATGATCCATGGTGGTATTTCCATCGACAGAATGTCTTCAAATCTGATTTTAAAATCATCATGCGGGGCAATCAAATGTTGAACGTATGTCTGAATATCTTCATCAAGGCATTCTACCTGCGACAAGTTTGAAAACTGTGAAAATTCGCCAATATTTTCCTTCATAAATTTCAATTTACCAATAAAAGCTGAAATTACACTCTTTGTTTTTATTAAATTAAGCCTGTCCCCTTGTAATTGTAAGTTGAGGTCATTAAATTTTTTGAACAAATCTGTCAAATACGCGATGTCTGCTTTAAAATTGATTAGGTTTTTTTAAATCAGGACCTTTCTTTTCCAGAAATTCTAAAACTGAGTCAAAAAGTAAATAAAATCTTCATAAACATGCACCTTTCGACAACCAGCGTACTTCGGTATGTAACAGCAATCGTTGGAAGTTTTTATCATTTTCATGGCAGAATTGTGCAAATAAGTGCGTATTCAATGCATTGCTTCTAATTTTATTAACTGCATTAATCACAAATTGAAGCGATTGATGCAATCTATCACTAAAATTTTTCGCTACTAGATGTTGTCGGTGGATAACACAGTGAATTGCAGTTACCTTGGGTATAAGTCTTTTACCTATAAGCCCACGATATTGCCCGACCATGGCAGGAGCTCCATCTGTTGCCACCAAAATAACATTTGTAAATGGAATCGATTTTTCTTAAAAAAATTACTCAGGACATTAAATATTGATTCACCTTTAATGTCCGTCTTCAAAGTTTTCGCGAATAGTAGCTCTTCATGAATTTCTTCGACCATAACAAATCGAACATACGCCAATAATAATGCTTTATTGCCAGGTGAAGTTTACTCGTCCAGTGGAATAGAAAAATGAGTTGTTTGCAGATAATCACACAAGCAACTTTCAACATCAGAGCTCATTTCATCAATACGTTTTTGTACAGTGTTGTTACTCAAAGGAATTGTTTTGAGTATGTCAAATGAAAATTTGTGCAGAACAGTTTTTAAAACCTCTTCAACAGCAGGTAAAATTAACTGTTCTCCAATGGTGTGCGGTTTTCCAGATTTTGATATAAGTAATGAGATATTGTAAGATGCCTGCAAGCCATCATCGTTGCTTTCAGACGTTGAAGCGAACATACTGTGCACGGTGGGTCCCTTTTCATATTTTTCCTTTAATGTTTGAAAATATTTAAATACTTTACCTATTTTATCAGGATGAGACCTTCTTAGGTTGTCTTCCAGCTTTGATGGTTTCATAGAGTCATTACTCAAAACTTTGTTGCATAGAAGGCATATGGGTAATCGTTTATCGGCCTGTGATGGAAGAAAACCAAATTTTAAATATTCAACACTGTACTGACGACACTTCTTAGATTTTGTCATGTATCGTATCAATCACCTACCTGTAAATAATAAATAAAATATATTATATTATATAGGCAGGTAGGTAGGTATACAAATAGGTAGGTAGGTACGTACTTACTTTTCCGACACTGGTAATCACTAATATCGATTCACTTTTCTTTATGAAATTTCGGAAACAAATGAGTAACGTTAAACCTTGACATTCGTATTTATCTTGGTGAAGAATTAAACAATAATTTGCACCCAATGTGCCCAAAGCATTGCGCTAATACGAAACAATTTAACGACGAAATAATTTCCGTTCTACGCACGATATGCGCCAATATTAATAAATAAAAAGTCACTATTAATTTACCGGTTTCTATGGATAAAAATAAACCGTATATATTAAGGATCCCATACACGAGAGGTCGATCGCTCCAGTTAGAACTGACGTCAGTTCGGCCTGAATGGATTCGAGCACAAACACGGAAAAAAATCGCATCCGACCCAACTGACGTAGTTTCGGCCTGAACGGATTCGAGCACACACGGAAAAATCGCATCAGTTCGTTTTGGTTTGCCGCGAGCTACGGTCGTTTTTATTAATTGTAAACTCACTAGGCTTGTACACTATACACGCCCGCATGGCTGTGAACTCTGGCGAGAACTGGAGCGATTTGTAACGGTCCGTTCAGTCCAGAATTAATGTTGCCAACTTAGTTATTTTACAAAGTTTTACTACTAAATTAAGTATATTATTCCCTCCTTAGTATGAATTTAGTTGTTCGTAGTGTTTTAGTAAGAAAGAGCCAGACAGTAAATATATGCGAAATGGCCTAGGTTAGGCACAAAAAAAACATGAAAAAATTACATTTAAAATAAAGAAATAAATACATTTTACATATTGCGTTTAAAACAGTAAACCACCAAGAAAATAAAACAAAATAACAAGATCATAAATTACAAATCAAAGAACATATTGTAATTTGTTCATTAGAGAACAAGAATATATGTTTTTATTTGGATGCATAAAGAAGGAAACCTTATATTTTTTAATAATCCAAGAAGGATACATGCGAGTAAGTTTACGATTTAAGTCAAAATTAGTACTTTAGTATAGGATCTTGGACTTGGACTTGTGGAACAACAAACTCACTGTTCAACCTGATCAATAACCTCCAGCTTAAAATACTGTACTAGATTTAAGGTTAATTAAATACATTAATCACAAAAAAAACAGATACTGGTTGTAAACTGAAACAGAAACTCGTAAGTTTAAGGCTATATTTATTTACTACATCATGCCGAAAAGGTTATTAGTGTGTTTTATTAATATGCAAAATTATTGTATAACTCTAATCAGTTGTATGAGTTTGTAGACAGTATGCTAAGTGGGCTAGTCCCAAAAACTTTTGTTTTCCAATTTAATATGTAATAATTATACTGCAAATAATTCAAATATGGCAAGAATATATGGGTAAACAAGTTTGTACTTATGACAGTTTGAGTAAAAAGCAATAGATTTTGTTATTTAGTTACATTAATCTAATAAAACTAACATATAATTAGAACTTACAGAAAGTGCAGGTTTTATTGGCACCTTAACTAGGCTGAGACTGTATCTTAGATGCCAGTTCCTTCCTCGATAAATAGTTCCCGGTTACACAATACACATTTACATTTCATACAATTTGGTCACTGCTCACTGAACATTTTTTGAATTTGGAAACTTCTGCTAATTCCACAAGTCTGTTCTGTTTACAACTCAAACATCTTTATATCGAAATTGGCATTTTGTAAAGGAGAAACATAAAGTCGTTTTTTTAAACCTAATAATATATTTATTTAATCAAAGTATTATACCATTGCTATCTAAGCAATCTCATAGGTACTTTGATACAAGATTCCTTTACTAAAAAAACCATTCGAACAGAAATTATTAAAATCTTTGAAGGCGCTTTGGACTACCCTATCGGAGTTGTACTTTTTCTCTTGCAAGAAGTTATCCAAATTTGGAAAAAAATGGTAATTCTGTTGGAGCAAGGTCCGGGGAGTACGGTGGATGTCTTATGCCCGTTTTCACCAACTGATTCCTAAACAACTCTTATGTAAGTGACCCTTTGGATAGGCGGTCTCCTAAAATCGGCACCTACCTAATTTAATTTTCATCAAGCCGGGTAACACTTAGCTATGGAACTCCTAGTTAAGTGACAGTATTTTTTTTTCTAATTTGCGCTCATACTATTGATATTTTATTGATAAATGTAACATCGCAAATTCTAGTATAAATAATTCACAGATAAATAATATAACACAAATAAATCCAAGTTAGTGTACTTTTGTATGCTTTGATAAATTATTCAGCAATTATAAAAACTAAATTAGTGAGACGATAACGTACAGCATGTTTAAAAATGTACTGTGCTGTAAATTAAAAAGTAATAATGTCAGTTTCACTGATGAGTGACAGACGAGTCATTTGATGTTGTTTATTTACAATTCACAACCACGTTTACTGTCTCACAATCTCCAAATTGTTCGTTTATTCTTTTGCGGTTAATTATTATATCATTTTTGATTAGATTAATTAAAAATATTTTCCATTAACTATATTTCGCTGCCTGCTACTTGTGACATACCTATTTGTATGAAATTGTATCAGAGACGTCCAAGTAGGTAATGGTACAGGTAAATACATATTAAAAGAACAATCACTGCTTTTGATTTCGACATGATATTCAAGTATCATTAGAAAATTATAAATTCCATTGGTAAAGGAGTATGTAGGTAAGTACAAGAAAAGTACCTAAATGTAAAATGTAATAGAACAATACACTTTACTTGTCTTTATACTAAAGAAGATGTAAAATTTTTTCTAATAAAAATATTACCCTCTGTTTTGTTAACCTATATCGGATGAAGAAGTCGATATCATATTTATCAAAATGTTCCACTCTTTGGCGATATTAACGGGGTCTTTTTGGTAACAAGTCATTAGAAAATAATTCAAGCACTTCAACAGCGTCTAAAGTTACCAATAACTGGCTTAGATCGTCTTCCATTTCAAGGGATTCACGTATTTTCAATCACAATGTAATGTTAGGTGACAGTTAAGGCGCGAAATATCGGGCCCCTAAAGTTAGAGGCCCCCCTAAGGACTTAGGTGACACCTAAGCGTTGGTGGAAACAATTTTTCTTAAGAGGCGCCCTAAATGGCCGCTAAGGGACACTTAAAATTAGGAGTCAGTTGGTGAAAACGGCCATAAGACCTTTTTAATAGAAGCTCCTCTAATTTGGTAGCCGTCTGTTGTGCAGTGTGTGTCCTGAAGCAGCAGTGGCCTAGAGCGAATGACCAACGAGAAAATGCTTTGGCTGGTTCGCCAGGGTTCGGCCATTGCAATGAGCGTTTCCGATTATCGTACAGGTTTTATTTTTCATCACAGGTAATGATTTGATTTAAAATCCCTTCATTATTGTGCCGGTTGAGTAATGTAACGCAGCAGTCGATACGCGTTTGTCTGTTTGCTGCACTCAATTCATGAGTTTCAGAGAAACCTTTCAAGCTTTTTTACCTTCCCAATCTGCTTCAAGTGGATTTTAACAGTTTTATCACTAACACCTCAGCCTGCAGCTAACTCGGACGGACTCTGGTTTGCGATGGATCCGCTTCCACGATAGCCTTCAATTCTTCATTAGCAACTTTGGTCTCCAGCCGTCCACGGGGCTTGTTCTGCAGGTCGAATTTCCAGAACGAAAACGTTGGAATCAAAAATGCACTGTGTTTTCTTTTGCGAAAAGATTCAAAGATTCTTTGCGAAGCAAAGAAAAAACCAAAAGAGGAAAAAACAAATGAATTACGGTTTGAAACACAAACGCATGAGTAAATAGCGGTATTTTGAAATTGGAATTCCTAACGAAAGAAGATATTATATTTGAGATCAAAGTGGCCAGTACGACAAAATGCCAATTTCATATGTAAGGACTTTATATTTTAATTCAACTGACATAACTCCTTTAGATAGAACTTTGAGAAAAAATGTGTTTTGTAATGAGAAATAATGTGAAATAATATATATTTGTTGAAATAATGTGTAATACTCGTAATGTGAAATGTTTATTGACTTATTAATTATGAAATTTTATTTCATAACATTTTAATAAAAATATAATATCGGTAACCATATTTTGGGGATAGTTGCCATACTGGTTTTTATTGGTAAAACAGTGCGACAGCGAAGACTGTGAACATAAGACATTTATGAAATATGTAAATATGTTTTTATATTTACTGCATATATTTTACATTGTATGTTTATTTGTATATTCGAGTGCATGTGAGAGTGGTGTGTGTGTGTGTGTGTATGTGTGTGTGCGTGAGTGGGTGTGTGTATGTGTGTCTGTCTGTATGTTTGCGCGCGAGTCGGAATTTTTAATTACATATTACATATTTTAATTGGTTTATTAACTATTATATTATTATTTAAAAGGCAGTCATCACAACTTAGTGATTTCAAATAAATTGTGAGTTTTTCTTTACATTTCTTTTTACGCAAAAGAAAAATATTAATGGACGAATTTATTTTATTATATAGCATAGGGCCTAAGTACCATTGATTTTTTTTAATGAAACTGGATTTAATTTGTAGCGTTGAACAGACTTTACTTTTATGTCGAGACAATGAGTCTACTCTAGAGAAATTTAGTTTTGAGTTTTGTGTTAATAGTTTCCTTGATAAAGAATTGCCTTATTGATAAAACATTGCAGTCAGAGTATAGTTCATACGTAGGATACCTGTATGGCTTCAATTTCATAACTTAAAGAATAGCTCTTTGCGAGCGCTGTAATATTAATAAAATATTTTTGTGTGTTCCTCCCCAGAATACGATGCAGTATGTCATAATAGATTATGCTACTGCATCATACACTGTTTTTAGTAATTTATAGTCCGCTATGTGTCGTAAAAGTTTAAAATGTATATTAATTTCCTTGGGTGTTTTGAGATTAAATTGACATGATGTCTCCATGATAGTGTTTGATCGAGAGTAACAACTGGAAGCGATTGACTTCTTGTGAGTGATAAACATTCACAAGAGGTATTTTGTGTACCAGACCTATGTATGAGCTTAGACACATATTATATCTGTAGACAAATAACGCTTAGACATACAAAATGTTATTATTTTTGACTTAGATATATTCAAGGTAAGTGAGTTGATGTTCATCCATTCACTGACTGCAGGGATGCCTTCTTCTGCCTTGATCCTAGCTTCATAGATAATGCAGTGTCATTTGCATAATATGTAAAAAATTTACAGTTGCTAATATTAAGTTTGCACAAGACTTTGATATAAATCAAAAAGATGCTAGGACGCGCTTCTTTGTGGGACGCCATAAGTGACGGCTAAATTCAAGCTGTAGCAAACACCGATTTTTACTCTTTGCTTGCGGTTTGTTAGAAAATCTTTACGACACCACGAATACCTATGCGCTCGAGTTTATCTAACAATATGGGTACAGAAACCGTGTCGGATGCTTTCGCAATATCTAGTAATACCTACGCCAACGCATTTGTTTTTATTCTCAAGTTTTGTTCCTATAAATTCAACCAGGTCAGATACAGCATTTGTAGTAGATACTTCGGGTCTGAAACCATATTGCTTAGGTGACAAAATATTAATTTTATTAAGGTATGCTAACAACCTGTTATTTATTACTTTCTCAGTAATTTTAGCAAAAACAGGCAAGATTGAAATTGGTCTATAATTATTGACACAATTCTTATCGCCATTTTTGTGAATATGATGTACATCTTGTAATACATAAATTGACTATGTGAGTTAAAAGCGGAGCTATTTTATGCTTAGTTAGTTTAATATATAATATAGTATATAAATAGTATAAATAATATAGTATATAATCACATCCACACTCAGATCCTTTTTTAGTGTATCTTTAATGCTTATAATATCCTGCTCTGATATATCTGATATAAACATTGAGTTTATGGAGTATGATGTCTGGCTGTCGTGGAATCTTGTCTGCTAATGTCTTTCTAATACATCGGTAGCATTCATCCGTAACTTTCTTAGAACTTCCCTTCTTTTAGTTAAACGATAAAATTTATAATAATATAATTCAATAAATAATAAAAAAATTATATAACAAAACCTAAAATGCAGTGCTCAGCACGGAATCTTACAAGTTTCTATCTTCATAGTTTAGAAATGCCAGGGGGGACCTACTTATACTTTGGAGGCCGATTACTCGAAACTTGTCGACTTTGTAAAAAAAGGTCATGTATAAAACCTTGCCTTTGTTTTAAAATACCAGTTCAACGATACCCCACACGATGGGGTAGAATGAAAAAAATATTTTGTGTCCCCTTTTCACATGTATGGAGAGCCACCCCTAAAATATAAAATTATTATTATTTGATGATGCCAAAACCGAGATATATACCTATATATCTCGGTTTTGGCAATAGTACCGAGATATATACCTATATATCTCGGTTTTGGCAATAATACCGAGACATATACATATATAATATACGAGATATATATATATATATATCTCGGTTTTGGCAATAATACCAAATTTCATACATTTATATTCATAATTACAGAAG
This sequence comes from Phengaris arion, assembly GCA_963565745.1. Taxonomy (NCBI): domain Eukaryota; kingdom Metazoa; phylum Arthropoda; class Insecta; order Lepidoptera; family Lycaenidae; genus Phengaris; species Phengaris arion. Next base: position 11,802,576 of record OY751445.1, on the reverse strand, counting down.
CTAGAAGGGCGGACAGACAGACAAACATACAGACGGATGGACACAGAGAAACTATAAGGGTTGCTTAAGTGTTACGGAATACTAAAAAGAAAATATTGAAAAGGAAAAATACTTAATAAATAGAAAATACTTAATTAATAGTATGGTGCAGATGCAACGTATGAACGAATGCAGTTGCTATACTAATATGTTAAGAATGCAGTAAACCATCAGTGCAAACCATCAATGTAAACAAGGTGTAAGCATCATAAGTGAATTTTGCCATGTTTTGCACTGATGACTCACAGCAATATTAACGCGAATGTAGTGTAGTAAGTGTTACAAGCATAGAATATAATTATACATCAGGGCAAATAATGTTCAACTTTTTAAAAGGTTTAAATAAAATGTTAAATACCTAGTCTATTAGATTAAAGAATATCTAAATTCTGCGTTATGCAAATTCTTGATAAGTTTTAATAAAAATTTTCATAATATCATGGGATTATCAAATAAAAAAGGTATAAAAGCATTGGAATGTCAATAAAAAAGTTCCTTCTAAATAGAATTCCATATAGGCTCTCCATTCACTCCAATATCCAAAGAACCTTTTTTAAAATGGTTCGAGTTATTCAATAATAGCTTTTGCGCTCGACTTCGTCTGAGTGGATCCATCGGCATTGTACCCCCCCGTGTGGAATAAATTTTTTTTTTTTTTAACGAATTTTCAACTCTTATTTTACACATTTAGCGGGTAAATACGAATCAACCCTAGAAATGTACCTAGTGAAATGTATTTAAAAGGGTGAATCTCAATTTTCATCGTATACTATGCAGATTTAAAGATTTTTCATACAAACTTTCAACCCTTATTTTACGGGTAGAATTTTTTCAAAATACCTTCTTACAATATAAATAAAATGAAATGTGCAAATTTTAATTGTTTCTACCGTTAGCGGCCACAGCTGTGCGTGCGTCGATAAGTCAGTCATCCTCCTCCTTTTATATATATCTCGAAGTTCCCGCCACTTCGTGCGCGCAAAAGTTAATCTTGCGGAAACTGTACATTTCCCGCGATAAAAAGTAGCCTATGTCCTTCACCGGGGTCTACTCTATATATTTGCCAAAACTAATCAAAAACGCTCCAGTAGTTGCGGAGCCTATTCAATGTAAACAAACAAAAAAAAAAAAAAACTTTTCCTTTTTGTAATATTAGTATAGACTGGAAATAGTCCTGTGGTCGAAATTCGACCATTCGACCATAATATATAATAGTAGGGTCCCTTATTTTTCAAGTTTGATACTTTTTTACGCATATCCTATTAAAATGTTCGCATTGACCCGATATAGCCTAGAGAAAAATATATTAGGCCAATTGATAACCCGGTGCCGACTTGCGATTTTAATTTTCCCATACAAGTTACAAGGGGACAACCCTATGACCTGCAATTAAATGTTTCATTTCTCGTTTAATACGTGGTATTTTGAGATTTCTTGTGCGCAATAGTTTATTGCGTACCTAAAGATGTCTGTAAAATTCAAGAGCGGTAAAAAAGTACTGCCTAGCCACCAAATAAATGGTGTAAAATCAGCACATAATCGTTAAGTTTTGGCAGTGCCATTTTACGTGTATTTTACATTTACATTATATATGATGAGATGATCAAACTGACTGCCAGTTAAAGAAACGTAATAATAATATGAATATATTCTTAATAATATAATAAAACATATTCTGGCAACTTGAATAGGATTACAATGGAGGAAGACAAATCATTTTCAAAGAAACAAAGAAAGTAAGGTCACCAAAGCCATTGTTCAGGTGGTTTAGACAATAAATTTGCGGAGAAAGAAAGAAACTCAGACAAAACCGATTACAAGAAGAAGAAAGAAAGTTAACTTCTTGTCCTTTTCTTTATATTTGCATATTTTTTTGTCTACACCACACAAACGATGTTTTCGTTCGACCTGGCTACCTTTGTTTTTTTGAAAATAATTTTTCTTTCATATAAATAAATAAATTTTCATTTTTGAAGCCATTAGGATGTGCAATATCAAATAATGTTTTATAACAAAGAGTTATTACTTGTGATTTCTAAATTTTCTGTAAATAACATTGAATATTCAAAAGATTCGGTCATATAACAGATTCTGAATTTTGGACGCAGTATGCCAGACAAGATTTTCTTGTCTATATACAAATCCAGGGCAGAAGCAAACAAAATGTCTTTCGGAACAATTACTTATCTGAAGTAATCTTAAGTCAATCAGGGTGAAAAACTGTTACCTAATTATATGTATCGACGAAGTTGAATAGAAGAAAATTTGCCAATTATCGTTACATTTACGATAGAGAACAGCTTCTTGGACTTAAAAAATCAGGGAGATTATCGGGAAAGATCAAGCTAAAGACATCTAAACTACACTCTTTGACTGAAATCTTCATAAAAAAGTGCGTAAATCCCGTCTAAAGAAATAAAATAAAGAAGGTTCTTGTTGCGCTGTGTCGTCAACATAGAAACTTGTATCAGGCCTGCAGAAAGTGACCTAAAGATCAGTTATCCAAACTGGTTCTTATTATTTTATGATTTTAAATAAGTATTCATGTCATCCTTGACATATTGATCCTAATTTGCCCAATTTTTGCACTTAAATTGGTTTTGTAGCAGAACAAAATATCAGTACAGAACGCGACTTTTTATAAACTTTGCGGGTCAGTCGGCACGGGTTGCAATCATCCTATAAGGATAAAAATTTATATTTAGATTTTTTTTTAGCATTTATAAATTATGTGGATGGTATGCGTTTCAAACTCCAAAAAAATTTTTTTGCCATATTTTTACCCACCCACCTGTAAGAAACCTGATGTAAGAAGTTTTTTCCTTCTTAAGCTAACGTTTCATATGCATTTCTGCTATATAATAGAATATCATCGAAAAAGTAAGTTAGACTACTGATAGCAGAGGAGCCCAAAAAGGGATTTTTTAACGCCAGTGACCTTGCGCGTTAAGTCCCATACTGATTTTGTAGGCATACAGGTGGTAATACGCCGGTCGGAGAGTATTTAAATCGGATAAAAATCGCCTTAGACATTCCAATTGAAGCTCCTCTAATTTGGTAGCCGTCTGTTGTGCAGTATGTGCGAATGACCACCCTCATTTGTTTAGTAGCTAGCTTTTCCATCATGATTTGCAGTTGCATTGGCAATAGACATCTGCCGTAATCGTCTGGCTAGATTTAAGAAAGCTGTAGTGAACGTCACCGGCAGTAGTCCACCAAACGCTCACAAGTAACTTTCTTTGAGTCAATATTCGCCTTCGGCAGGTTCGTCAGGGTTTAGCCATTGCGATGAGCGTTTCCGATTATCGTACAGGATCCACATTTCATTACAGGTAGTGATTTGATTTATAATCCCTTCATTATTGTGCCGATTGAGTAATGTAACGCAGCAGTCGACGCGAATTTGTCGGTTTGCTGCACCCAATTCACGAGGTTCGCCTTTCAAGCTTTTTCAATTTCCCAATTTGCTTCAAGTGGATTAAAACAGATTTATCACTAACACCGCAGCCTGCAGCTAACTCGAACGTGGTTTGCGATGGGTCCGCTTCCACAATAGTCTTCAATTCTTCATTATCAGCTTTAGTCTCCGGCCATCCACGGGGCTTGTTCTGCAGGTCGAAATTTCCATAACGAAAACGAAAACTAAAAACGCAGTGTTTTCTTTTGCGACACCGCCGCCATACACATCATTAATCCTTCGAGCCGTTTCTGCAGCACTGGTGCCGCGGTGGATCTCAAACTCGAAAATAATAAGATATGTCAAGTTTTCCATATTTTATGTAAACAGAGTGAAAAAACCAAAAGAGGAAAAAACAAATGAATTACAGTTTTCGGAACATAAATGCATGAGTGCAAAGAAGATATATTTGAGATCAAAGTGGCCAGTACGACAAAACGCCAATTTCCTATGTAAGGACCTAATATATATCGAAATATATCAATTTTTAAAAATATACTCCTAGGCTAAATATAATGCAATTTAATATTTTTTTTTTCCTATTTTTTCAGTACGCCCATGACTGAGAAATAAGTTTTCAAAGAACTCCAATTTTCAGTTCTATCGAGCGCACAACCCCTTAAGTAAACTCGAGCGCGTCAGATTAAGAAAATATAGGCGTCCTACGCGTGCCTAGTAATCGAGGTACAAAAATCAGTTTACTTGGTTGGAGCGTTTGAAAAAAGTAAAAAATATATAATGTATAATCGGGCGCGTCAGATTAAAATGGAGGATGTTAAGTAGACATCAAAGAAGCTCCAACTTAGGTAAACCGTATGGACTTTTTTTAATTTCAAAAACAAAGCATAGCACCATACTTAAACTATTTGAGCTTCTCAGATATTTTATATTGGACTTGAATAAATAGTTTAGTCCTGCTCATCTAAAACCTGATATTAAACTACTTTTTTGACATTTCCTTTTTTCTAATTTTTAAATGCTGTACCCGCTGGAATAAAAATCTTCCTAATAGATAGATAGATAGATAAATAGATAAACTCTTTATTGCTCACATTAAAGAATACAATCAGTAGACTAAAACTAAACTTATAATCTAAATGTGGGCAAGGGCGGCCTTATCGCTATAAGCGATCTCTTCCAGGCAACCCTGCAGGACAGGAGAGGTAAAATAACTAAATAAGTCAAGAAATACTATCTAAATAGTTAAGCAATACTTACATAATAAATAATGTGTATGTGATATACAAATAATATACGATTGTTCAAATAATAAATAGGTTTAGTTTAGCGAGCGACTTTGTTCAGAAGATAGTTATGCAGCAGATTTGAAGATAGCAAGTGACTTTGACTCTCGAATGTCAAGTGGTAGGTCATTCCACATGAGTGCAGCCTTTACAATGAAAGAACCACTAAAGTAACCAGACTTTGTAAATGGCACATGAAGTTTCCTACTATATCCAGAGCGTAGTGCACTGATTTGGTCAGTGCTCCGATAGTGAAAACACTATCGGAGCACTGACCAAACTATTATATTATATTATATTATATTATATTATATTATATTATATTATATTATATTATATTATATTATATTATATTATATTATATTATATTATATTATACATACATATTAATATTGATAAACTATTACCTAATCTACAAAACCTACTAGGTCTCCACGACGATCGAGTAATTACACATTTAGCATCATGGGCTACCCCAGCTATGAAAATAAGCCATGCATATTGATTTATCCTCGGATATAACTAGACTTATTGCAGGATAAAATTTATTTGGGGTTCGATTCCTGTCATCGTCGTTTTCCTCATAGATACGGAAATATATCTTCGTGACTCGGTTCGTAGGGTCAGCTCAGACCGAGACGCGACGTCTCGAGTTCAAATCCCGGTCAAATGATTATTTTTGTGTAATTTATTTATTTTATTGTTCTACTATAACTCCGATATTAACTCGGTCTCCCAGGTAAGCTCGGTCTTCCAGGTATTATAAAACACAAAACTACCAACTTTACCACCCCTCGCTTGACTGCCAAGTTACGCATATTCGTCTTATTTGCACAAGACCACCTATTGTAAAATAAAAAGAAAGAGAAATATTATGTTGCTAAACAAAAGCATAAGCTTTGAAAATATGTTTAACACTAATAAATTCGACGTGAAAATCGTAAATATATATATCACTTTAAACTAGGCCAATGTAAATTATTCAAATCCTCGCAGGCTATTAAAGCGGTAAAACATGACAATCGAAAATAAAATAGATTTAAAATGAATGAAATGTACGCCATAAAATATATGGCCGAACTGTTGACATTGTCTATAATTCTTTAATTTATTACTTGCTCTATTTATTTTGTAACATATTGTAATTCGTGTTTTATATTATCATTGACAACTAAAACAATATTTATTACTTGTAAATTAATTTTATCTGTTCATTAAATTCTTTTGAAATCATAAATGCAGTGCTAAAACATGCCATACAAGTAATAGTTATACTATATAATACAGACATAATCTATATCTTATCTACTATATCTATATATCTAGTCTTGCCATAAATACTGAAAAAAGGAAAAAAAAAATCTATTGCAAATAACATTTATTACTTTTACAGTGTTAGTTTAATACATAAATATAAAACTATTACACCGGTACACAAATATTTTACTAATACCAAGCGCGTGGAGAGTTTTAAAAATTGCATTTGGCTCCATAACTACTTTGTGTAATGCAATCACAGCGATTCGGTTTTCTTTATCACCCCACTCCATTTTAATATCGCAAAATATTGTACAATGTATTGGCACCAAAATGAGAAAACACAATGAACAATCATATAAAAATGACGGACTCCAAATTCAAATGTAATATTTTGTTTAATTTTAATTGTAACAGTATTTATGGCCAGACTAAGTATACCTATATAAGAAAGTCGTGTTACTTACACTATTTATAACTCAAGAACGGCTGAATCGATTTGGCTGAAAATTGTTGGGGAGGTAGCTTAGAACCAGAAGATGGACACAGGATACTTTTTATCCCGTTCCCGTGGGACGTGTCACGTTACATAAATCGTGGTATAACAAAACGCAATTGACATCGAATAACAAAACGCAACTGACAGCTAAACGTAATGTTGTCTATGGATATATGTATGGTTGAAAATTAGACGATTAGAAATTTTGAAGTTGACCGGTTGATGTGTTTGTTTCGCGTTTCTATTAACTTATTGTGACGATATCATCATTAACAATGCCGCGACCAAGACGATCGAATAGAGATAGAGCGTAACTATAATGGTTCCTTAAGTATTACGGAACCCTATAAATGGATTGCAATTCCAATGTCTCGCTACAACTCACGAACGGCTGGACCGATTTGGCTAATTTTGGTCTTGAAATAATTGTGGAAGTTCAGGGAGGGTTTAATGTATGAAAATACTGTAGATATAGGTGTTCATGTAGGTGTAGGTTGCAGGTGTATGTATAGTTATTTATTTATTCCAGTTGATAGTTGAGACAGAATAACGTGTGTCGGGACAGCTAGTATAAATATAACTATCACTGTACTTTATTTGTAAACCCATGAAAAACATTCAGTAAATATTGTGATGAGGAATAAAATATGTATATTAGTTTTATTTACAAACTATATAATATATAATTTTATAACTCGAAGCAGGATCCTAGAGAAACCAGTAACTGAAACAAACTTAGTAAGCTCTAAGTAGAAAGTAGGAACGGAATGTCACATGCTGTTCAGAAGTAAGATATAACTTACAGTGACATAATTAAGGGTAGCGTTTTCTTCGACACTACGCGAGATGGAAAATTAATACTGTGATATGTGAAGAAGTTTTTGCTACACACACAAATAACACATTTCATGTTTTTAACACAAACAGTATCCTACTAATATTATAAACACAAAAGTTATGTGTTCGTGTGTCCCGGATGTTTGGTACTCTTTCACGCAATAATTAGGTACTGGACTGGATTTTGAGGAAATTTGGTATGGCAGTAGTTCAGGTTCTGCGTTGACACACAGGCTACTTTTTATACACCAAAGTGTAAGATTACCCGCGGAAAACATCTACTCTTCTCTCATCTCTTAAATAAAATGTCTCCTGTGAAAAGGTTTGTAATCAACGGCGCCAGTACACTAATTAGCATACATTACAAGCCTTAAAGAGTATTAATCCTCATCATTCATCGTTTGAGCGTATAACTTACCTACAATATCGACAAAGCTTAGCACTTTCCATTGCACTGGGACGCCTCAAAATATTTAAACACAAAGGCAGTGATGCAACGACTGCAGGCGTGCGTATTTGTGCGTGTGCACGATTCAACGGATGCCTGGCCGTGGGGCAACTTGTTTGATATTGCCTACTTGAGAAAACAAGGTGTAATTAGCAGTTGTAGGCACACTGACACTAGGGATCGAACTTGCTGACACCTACATGAGTGCATCTCAAGTTGTCTACCACTAGGTCACGGTCACTTGAAGCGTAAGTGGATGTAATTCAAATAATTTCTACTATCCATTGAAAGCGGGTCAAATGTTGCTTCAAAGCATAATGGTCATTGAGGTTATCCCGTAATATAATTATTGAGAGCGGTCTTGACCTGTCCTTCGATATTGTAGATTACTTCATCAATAATAATTTTAATGACGTTGTATAACTTTATAAAAATTAAAGGAATATTAGGCATACAAGTAACCTTATATTCCTTCGTAAGCAATCAAACATATATTAAAATAACTGAAGGAAATTTATAAATGTCCTGAACATAATAATTGTATTATTTGGCTAAAAGGGTATAGGGGCAAAAATACTTGTAGTTTGTTTTTATTAAATAAAAAAACCTAACATTGCTTGACGACCTCTGTGGCTCAGTGGTTGAGCGCGTCAGTGCTTAAGCTGGAGGCTGCGGGTTAGAATCCCGCCAAAGTAACAAAAAGTTTTCTATGTTCCAGGGTCACGAATGTGTATTAAATATGTGTATAGCATAAAAAAGCGGCGCAAATATGAAAACCTTAGTGGGGATCTTATATTTGAACCGTTTAGGGTTGAAACCCCTAGGTATATGGGGTCTGGGTGCGCACAAACTTTTCAGACAAATCTCCAAAAAACTCATTGAGGCCACCCGAGACCCCAGAGCCGGCACCTACCTGGCCCAGAGAATAAGTATCGCAATCCAGCGAGGAAACTCTCTGAGCCTTCTAGGTACTCTGCCTGGTGGGGACGACCTGGGAGATTTCTTTGTTTTGTAGCATTTTAAGTTTTGGAGTAGATATTATTGTTTTTTAGTACTTACCTACTTGTACAGTTTGTAAATATTTTATTTCCTGTATGTATTAATATTGCTCTGTATATATTTTTGTATCCCTTTTAAATATATAATATTTGTTTCAATTAAATAAGTTTGTAAGCTTGATTTTAAAAATTTCTAGGTACCTACTTCCTAAAAATATGTAACCATGTCGATAAAAATATTAAATATATTTCCGTTGTCTGGTACTTGTAACACAACACAAGTTTTTCGAGAACTTAACACAGGACTAGATTGACGCGGTGTGGAAGAGCATTTAGCATCCATAGATATTATTATTTATTCCTATGATTTATTAATGCAAAAGCTGACAGAAAAAGCATACATACCTATTACTTAATTAATTTATTAATTACATACTAATACCATCTAATACCTATACCCCCTTACTAATAAAAAGATTTACACAACGTATAACTTAAACAACGTTGCTGTCTTTGTCTGTTAAGCGACTTTTCCAACGCACCAGACAAAGACAGCAACGTTGTTTAAGTTATCTGTTGTGTAAATCTTTTTATTAGTAATGGGGTTAGTGTATATCTAGATTATGCCCGATGAATAAAATTACGCAAAAAAAAGTATTTTATTTTTTACCTACTTTACATTACCTACTTTATGTATTCATAAATATAAGTAAAATCAATATAAGTGAGTTTTACTTTATTACGATTTTTTTCTTCTTTTAGCTTGATAATGTAATTTATTAACTTCATGTCAATAAATTTTCACAATTTTCAGTAATGAGATTTTCATTGAATATAAATTTATTGAGATTTTGGAGCCCTCATCCACTCTGTAAAAAAATTAAAGTCGGCCATTTTCGTAAAATAAGTCGGCCATTTCGGATTCGAAAATTCAGAATTTTTATTAATGATTTTTGGGCGTTGAAGCAGTAACCTAGCAATCTGTAGGAAAATTTTCTCAAGATCATAATGTTTTGTCTTTAAAATACCTATACATTAAGTTAGACAATAACATGTAGTTTTATAATTATAGCTCGTAAATATACTTGTCGCTTTACAACAGAGCCCGATCCACCCTTTGTGTATGTATAAAATGTTACCGGCCAAACCAAATTATAGACCTAATCTAAACTAGTTCACCTATATGCTATCGGATTACGCGGTACATACTAGATCAAACTGGTCCGTCCAAAGGTCTATAGGAGAAACTAGTATTTAATCTAGAAGAAGCTGGTTGAGCCTAATATTGAATAATATATACCTAAGTCGACTCGCCTGCGCTCGAGTATACCTACTCTGCGCCGGCCACTGAAATGCATGCATTGTATCATCAGTGCGCGCACTTGGCCGCAAGTGGTCAAAGGCCGCTTGCATACATTACGGTGGCCGCCGTGCCCTGGCAGCTAGTGCGCGCTTGGGCTAAGACCAGATAAAATAGTTTAGACAGCGCTTTGTCAAACAATTTATTTTTATTTATGTAACAATTTATTGCACACAAGAAAAATGTATAAAATTACAATTTAACAAGAAAGACGACACAAAGGTACTGCTTATTTCTAAAAAGAAATTTCTTACAGCAGCCCTACGGAGGGAGATGGGATAAAAGACAGCAGATAGGACGTGCACAATTACAAATACACTACTGACATATTATTATATCCTTACTATAATTACATTACATACATACTTACATATTATATACATACTTAACAAATATAAAACACATAGTTGATACGATAAAATAATATTATATTATACCTATAATAGATAACTGAGAACAATAACTGAGGCCGAAGTTCCCTTGATGTTTCATATTAACAAATTATTATTTGGCTATACTAATAATAATTGGTATTTTGATTCATTGATCTGTCTTATCCAAAATAAAGTACGTATTTACCTTGTTTTATTGTAGTAATAATATAATTATTTATAGGTGGATACATAAAAGCTGGCATGAGCAACACATTGACATGTTTTTTGTGTGTTGTGTGTGAGTCGAGCATTACGTGACGTTATTAACCGTCACGGTATCACTGTCTCTGGCGTTAAGATTGTGATTATAAAGGAGCCAGTGATTATTTTGTTATTTCTACTAAATTACACTGGGCTTATAATATAAATAGAAGTGGCTTTTTTTGTTTTGATTGGTCCAAACTCCGAAATTAGTTTATGATAACAATACGATTCATTTAATTAACAACGATTGAAAGTAAATTAACAGTTTAATGGCCGGTATCTCATGTGAATTTGTAGGTAGTTTATCTATTCATTACTCGTTAGCGCTATTGGTTTAAAAACGGGTTTCTGAACAAAAAAGTGGCAGATATAAACTAAGTTTAACCTAACTGACCAATGGGGTCCGTTTATCCATTCCATAACTAGTAATTGACATAGCTACTGATGATAGTTTTCGAAAATGAAACGCGCACCAAAATTCGGTCGAGGAAACATTTTTTCGATGCATGTGATCGAATAAGTTGGGATATAACGAGATATTTGGTAACTAGTTACAGATAAAGTAAACAAACCGAACAGCTGTAATTACATCTGGGTGTACGCCAACCTTGAGCCACTAAATAAATGGAGGTCGTGGAGTTGCCAAAAGACATTGACACAGCCCTCACTGAACTAACATACTAACGTTGATTAGTCACAAAATTGATGTTTTTAAATGAAAACAGACAACAGAGGCACAATATAAATAATATACAATGGACCATCTTCATACTAGACCGCCCGAATCGACGCACGAGCACGTAAGCGTCATTTACACGGCCGCTAACGAAACCTCAAATAGCAGAAATATTATGTAGTGTCACGCCGCGTGCCTCGCTGCCGCGCCCGCGCCGCCATCACTAATTGTTAATGTATTGAACGACTAAAGAGTTTTAGTTACTTGTGCCACGACGCTTGCGCACTGTCCGCGCCTACTTTGCAGACAAACCAGCCCTTATAGCGCTCAGCTTGGCCACGCTTAATAGTAGGTAAAAATTTCGAGGACACGGCTGAGTTCCGATATAGTACATTATTTATATTATGACAGAGGGGTATTATAAGTTTGGCGTATGTCTGTGTTTCTGTGTGTCTGTCTGCTCGTGGTGTCGTAGCTCCCATACACGATGAAACATACTCCCTGACAATATGATCGAGAGTGTTCTTAGATATAATTATTATATTATTATTATATATAATTCAACATATCAGAATTATATATAATTCAAATCATATAATTCATCATCATCGCGCTCACTGCTTGACAATTCGGGGGTTACTTCAAATTTTAAATTTTGTTTATTTAGGGCTGATTTTTCAATCGTCACATAATTCTTGTATGAGGAATAAATATGTGACTTTGACAGAGTTTTGTATGAAAAATCTGGCAAAGTCACATATTTATTCCTCAGTTAAGTGTTATCTATCTGACGATTGAAAAATCAGCTCTTAGTTTTTTACTACAGGTGGCCTTCTTACCGTCGGCGTTAAATTAAAAATATTTACTTCCATATAGGTAATTAAATAACACCACGGAATTATCCCTACGTGATGCTTACCAGTAGTTAGTAAAAACAGCACCGTAAATAATACATCTGCGCTAGTGTAATTGAACTGAAAAGTTGTCAAATGGCTACGCAGAGTTCTAATTTCAGTGCTGTTTTTAATAACGCCTACGGAAAAACTGCTCATGGGAACGAGGGCTAAAGGTGTACGATATTTTAATTTTTAATTTTGTTTGTACGTAGGTATATGGTGCAAATCAATTTCATACAGATAAAGCTTTACCAACTTTAATATGTTTCATTGTAAACGTTGACAGTCACGCACTAGCGGGTTTTTATGCATATTAATTTTTTGCTTTTAAAGCACCGTATGTACAATCGAACAAGTTACCGCTCGACCAGGCCTAAAGTCAAAATCGTATCGTGCGCCCACGTGACACAAAACATGCCTGCAGTCGATGCGATCAATTCCTTTCTGTTTAAATATTTTGAAGCGATCTAGTGCAAAGGAAAATATTTAGAAACTGGTCGAGCAGCAATTTTGTCGATATAGTACCTAACCAGCCATTCGCTTGTGCAGTATAACTATTTTAGGAAATTCTTTGATTCTATATAACCATCGATGAAATACAGCAATGAAATGTAATTAAAATAAAAAACTTGTTCATTTAAAAATAACCAAGTCCGTACATTTTCAATTCCCCGTACACCACACAAAAAAAATGTTGGCTCATGTACTCAACACAATTTTAGGTATGTGTGTTTTATTTCTTATTTACATAGACTCAGCTTTAATTTATATTATGTTCTACTTGATGTTGCCTGCGACTTCGTGCGCGCAAAATAAAAACCTGCAGGAACCGTACATTTATTATTGCAGCAAAATAAAAAGTATCCTATGTCCTACCCCGTGGTCTAATCTATGTGCCAAATTTCATCAAAATCGGCCTAATAGTTTCGAAAAAAATAGGCAAGGAGTAACTCAAGGACGATCAAATGCAACCACGTGTATGCATAATTTATTATTAATTCGAAAACCTTCTGGCCCTATTTATGACTAACACAAGCAATTTTAGTGAAAAGTAGAAGTTTCCGATATAGTTATTATTGAGCTGACAAAAATTTACTGTGACACCAAGACCCAAATCTTTGCCTGTTCAGAGAAATTCAGCATTAAAACACACCAATGAGGGTTTGTAATATCTTTTCTGCCCTTAGGGGGCAGATCCAACTCACACAAAGCGTCATCTGGTGGCGTAAGTAGTGTCAAAAACGGTCAATAAGAATTTTCGATTATTTTTCTGTCACCAGGCGGGGCTTGGTAGCACGATGGTCCTTGCTGTGTCAAAAAGCTGTCTATGTCACGAATTTCAAAACCCCTTATTATTCGCAATGTTCATATTTTGTTAAAAATATGAACTTATTTATCAAAATACTAGTCTTCGTTATCCTTAGGTAAGTTTGCCGCATTGTAGGTTTAAAGGTTAGGTTTTTAAATTTTCAAAATTTTTTTTTTAGTAGCAACACTATCAAGAGGTGTAGTACACAGGGCTTATTTTTTCCATTAGTCTGTTTTATTGCACCAGTTTTCTATGTGGCCGTCATATTTTTCCAGTCGGGCCAACCTATTCGAGTTGAAGCATGGCTCTCTCACAATGATAAACAACTTTTTCACGAATCCCAGTCCAAATTATTTAAAGGAAAATTATGCTTAGACAATAGGACATACTAACCTCAATATTAAAAAAAACTCGACTTCGTCATTTTGATGTACTCAGCATAGCCGTATATAAAATAGATGAGGCATGTCAAGGCAAAAGCTGTCCCCACTTAAATGGGGTTATTTAGGGCCATTTTTACATTTGAGGTATGGTGCAGAAATCAAGATGACTGACATTTCAGGATGGCGTAACTTTTTCTTGTATGAACATATTTTGTTCTGTAAAATGTATGTTATAGCCTATCTTTAGTTTTGAAATCTTTGGTACTCAGTGTCATTGTCACGACTAAGGCGAATCTAATGATAACTGTTTAGATCAAAGGCGACAAGCCGTTTAAGCTCTTGGCGGTGTAAAAAATATCCATACATACACTTTAAAACATAACCGTCGGGTAAAAACTGTTTTATTTTCTTGGTTTTGGCGTTTACAAAAAAAACCCCTATACTTACACTTTTGTGGTCATACAAAGAAATAAAATGTAAAAAGACCTTTCTAATGACATAAAGCTTGCGTGTATTGAGTAGGTAGACCAGGATGCCCATCCTCCTTTAATACAATATTAATGTCTTGCAACATTATTAGAATTTTTCTCACATGAAGTGTCTAGGCCAGTGGCGTTGGACAGACTCTCAAAGGCCATAATTATCTTGACCCATATCATCTGCCGCCGGAATCGCCCGACGGGAGAACAATGAGGGCACTGAATGTGTTCCACTTCATTTGTATTTTTGATATTGGTTAGACGACTGAATTTTTTATTGCATAAATAAATATGAGTAACTCCTCAGAAGAAATAGTATACTTAAAATCAATATTTTCATAGGTACAGCGATTTGTTTACAAAATTTCGCAAGTTTCGTGAAAACAAAAGTCGGACGTAGCAGACACTAAACGTAAAAGTGTATGAAATATAAGGCCGCAGGAACATCAATTTGTAAATATCTCCGATATTTGTGCTTTTAAGTTCATACTTACCATAATGAATGATTTGTATAATATTATATAAGTAAACTAATAATGTAGGTTTTTGACGTGATAACGTTTTATGATTTGATGGAGCCGGCTGCACGCACGAAAAAACATGACATGCGTTACCTATTACCAGCGTAACCTCGCTAAATATGACGCATTTCCGTTACCTCAGCTAGTCGCGCCTATATGAGCGGTGGGACGGAGAGGCGGGGGCGCTTGATGTTATTACTCAGTTCGGCGCCGGACTTCGCGGCGGTAACACGCCTACCTAAGGCGTGGCCAATTAGTTCCGCGCGCACTATAAACATGACGTTGTCACGTTCAACTATCGTCAGTAAACCGACTTTACAGACAACCGATTTTTTTTCATTTTCATTTAGCAAAAAAAAATGAAAAGTTTTCTTATTTTTTAAATGTATCTAATTACTAAACTACAGATAAATTATTATATTTTTTACGTTAGTCAAGTAGTAATACATGAATATTTCTGAGTGTAATAAATTGAACTAAATATTTTACATCTAGTCCTATTCCCAATTATTCTGCATGATATTTATCTTAGGCTTCTAAGATAGCAAGAAGATTCCTCAAAGTAACCACATCTTGTCGGCAATATCTTTGTATCTAATGAAGTAACGTTTATCCTTATTTACTGAGACGCGACGCGGCGCGGCAGTTAAAATTGACTTTATTCACTGCACAAAATATACACGTTTCATTGCAAGTGCGGCGCTGCGCTACGCAGCGCGGTGCAGCTCGAAATTTGAACCCTTAAAAATTATACAAGTAAAAGAAATAAAAAGAATAAAAATATTTCATCAGACCGAGACACGAACCCGAGACCATTTGGTCAACAACGCAAAATCAAACGTAACTGTGTTACGCGTATCTTATTTGTATTACATGACGAAAGAAAAAAAATACAAACTAAGATCCTTATGTCGCTGGCATAAAGATCAAGTTGGAGGTAAAATAATTTTGAACGGTCTTTCAACAAATCAGTCATGAGCATGTCGGTGACCCGAATCCATAAGTTTCTCCCCTACCAAAAAGTGCCCAATGTGGCTATAGAAGTTTTCACTTCAAAAATGTCGCCGCGCCGCGTCGCGTCTCGGTGTGAGCTGACCCTAAGCCGATATAACGCGGTTGAGTCGCGAACGAGAGCTGTGATTATAACAAACCTATACTAACATTATGCTAACTTCCAATATCAATTTGAAACTCACACTGAGTGTCACTCACTTTACCAATGCAATGTTCTGAGTCTAGCATCGGACAATTTAATTATAGCAAAACATAAAACACCTTTGAAATCTTATTATTGCAATCTTGTTTGCAAGCTGATCTCTGAAGCTAAGAATTGGTGGTTTATCATTGAATAGAATTTGAGTTAGACCAAATTTTGCAAGTTTTATTGGAGCTTAAACTAGTTTATTCTATCTATATTGAATAACAATATGGAGTCAGCATACAATTCTGTTGGACTCGGAGTACGTTTCCGTGACGTAATCGCACCATTTGTCACGATGCAGCACAAAAGAGTACACCGTATCCTCTAATGGCGTTTCCTATGCTTAGAGTGCTCACATTATCCGATACGATATCGGTGTTATTCAACGATATATCAGAGCAGGTTGGGTAATTGTATGAAATACTATCTTTTTAAGCTATTGCATAGCTTCTATCGCGGGCCTTGAGCGCGGGGACCGAATCCAGAAATTACGTAACGAAAAAACCTCACGCTTCCCACTCCGACGGGCACGGAGGTGTGGCTTGACGGCCGTGCATCGTCTAACGTCGTTTCAGTTCGGCAGTCTTCGACACGGCGTTGTGTGCGTGCGATAATGCTATGCAATAGCTTTACCGCGGCAGTCCCCGAGTGCCACACGTCTTTTTTTAGTATATTATTGGGTTTTCCACGGGAATAATGTACTTTTTCCGGATAAAACGTATCCTATGTCTTAATCCAGAGCCTAAACTACTACCATGCCGAATTTCATATAAATCCGTTCAGTAGTTTTTGCGTGAAAGAGTAACAAACATCCATCAATCCATCCTCGCAGACTTTTAAATTTTTATAAAAGTAGTATGTGGGATCCGATGACCGATATCTGAAAGGACAATGTGAAAGGCAGGTACGTACGTATTTTATACAATTGACTTGCCCCGATTTCTTATCGGCGGCCAACACCGACATCGAATATTGTAAAAACACTCATACTTAGAATTAAAATGTTACAATCATTCATTTTAATTAGTTTTATTTACAGTAATATTCTATTAGACTATTAGATTGTTTTTTTTTTTATAATTTATATTTTTCTTAATTAATTTTTTTTATTTATTTTTTATTTATTTTTTTAAATATATATTATAGGCTCAGCGGTTTACTATTTCAATATTTACGAAAACCAGTTTGCGTGGTTAAAATAATTCCTTTATTCCCTTAAATGTTAATATCATTTTATTCAAAATACTATTTTTCTTATTACATAAAATATTCTTACTCATTGTATACTTCATAAACATTACAATCTAGCACAGCTAAGACTATTACGCAATTTAACGTTAACTTAATTTGCTAAGTAGAGTATCACTACGATTGTGTCTATCAACACTTTTATTATAGCCTCTATCCTACTACTATTTATGGGCTGATTTTTCAATCGTCAGATAACTCATAACTGAGGAATAAATGTGACTTTGACAGATTTTGTATGAAAAATCTGTCAAAGTAACATATTTATTCTTTAGGTAAGGCTTATCTGACGATTGAAAAATCAGCCCTTAATGTCAAAGTTTGTGAGGATGGAAATCTACTTAACAGATTTTGATGAAGTTTGGTATGGAATTTGGGCTCTCGATTAAAACATAGGCTATCCCCAAAAAGTACAAAGTTCCTGTGGGATATTTTTATTTGCGCGAGCGAAGCCGCGGGGAAAAGCTAGTATAATTTATAAAGGAGAATACATATTAAGCTTGTATCGTTCGCGTACGAACGAAGCAAACGACCCGGGTCGCGCGGTTCACTTAGTTCAATCGTTCACTCTTTTGTAAACGATTCGGTCGCTAGTTAGGGTCATTGATTTATGAACGAACCATACAAACTAGATTCGTTTACGATCGAGCGATCTACTGATCGATATAAATATTTATGTCAGTGCATAGCTCGCGATCGAACCAAGTAAATAGATTGACACGTAAGTCTATAGCTCGCTTAGATCTTTAAATCGATTGAACGGGTCAATTGAACCTGTTCATTTACTCAACAGGTCAGTAATAATCTGGTTCGCGAAGATTGAACTAACATACATACATATGCTTAAAACACATTATTGTTTGTGTTATGTCACAGTCTTTACTGACTACAACTCTAACTTAACACGCCTCGAAAGGTTTTGACCTTTTCAGTTTGAATGGCTATGTCTATACTCTATAGTACTATTTCCGTGTTGTCTAACGGCCTAACTGTCTAACGTTTCAATAACATATCTACCAATAACTATTCGTTAAAAACGTCATATTTGTATCGCAAAAAACCGGCAAATGATAAAATGACGACGTTCCTCTGTGGTTCAATATTTAGCGCGTTAGCGCTCAAACTGGAAGTCGCGAGTTCGAATCCCGCCTTGGGACAAAAAAGTTTTCAATGTTCCTGGGCTATGAATATTGTGTATTATATATGTGTTTTATATTTAATACAAATTTTAAATAAATGTAGAAATAGTACAAAAGTATTTTAAAAAAAATCCGTTGTTTGGTACCCGTAACACAGGTCCTTCAAGAACTTACCACGGGACCACATTGACTTGGTGTGAAAGCGTCCATAGATATTATATTTTTTCGTGAGCTTCGGCATATTTTTTAACATTAGTGATTGTGACCATGTAGGCACCATTCACAATGCCTCTGAGTACTTTATTTGGATATCGTTGTATATTCACAAATATTCCTTCAATTATATAAGGTTACTCTAGACTTAGTTGTAGTGTACAACTAATTCTAGAGTATATTTTATTACTTTAATATTGAAGCTATCAGCCTAGAGTTAGGCGGTAGTCCAAATTATTCTTTCTAGCCTAGTGCGGGCTGGTCGATTTTACAGGCATGCCGTATGTGCATTGTAATCTAAAATTGTTTTGTGATAAAGTATGTACAATTTTCCCTAACAGAACAGTATATGGTACAAGGATAGAGCCGAAGTTAACAATGAAAAATATGGTGCCAAGTTTTTGAGCCAAATCTGTCGTTCAGGCTTAGCAATACTAATAGGTTATGGCTTACGCGAAAAAGGTCAGATATGTTTAAAATCCTATGAAAGTTATTAGATTTTATAGATTTACTTTTTTTTTCTTTTGCTAAATGACTCGCTAGGAAAACTAAATTCTGGATTACAACCCAATGATGGCCATAAAGAACAGAGATCAAGTCACCCTAGAGAAGATGACGGGCCAAGGGCCAGGATAAAAGCCATATCAATAGAACCGCACATGAGACAACATCCAAGGCGGAATTGATCCTTAGAAGAAAGAAGTGAACATATTGAACGAAAATAATAAAGAAAAATCACAAATCTAAAAAAAGCAAAAACCCAGTCCGTGGAGATGAAATAGAAAGAAAAAAAAAACTGCTTTTTTACGATTTTCATATTTTATGGTACCTACTTATTTTTACAGTATTTTGAACAATAAGATTTTTTATTTATATGAGTCAAATTATTCTCGTTAATAATTTTTAATATATACCTTGTACTTCCTAAATTTTGTATGCACATTTCCAGATACGGTCGCAATAAAGCGATGTTTGGGAATTACGAACTATCGAATACACATAGATTCTCATATCCGCGTTCTACTTTGTCCGGGCAAAACATTCCATATGCGATTGTTCTTTTAGAATTCATTTTGAGACCTATTAAAAATTCTTTCGACCGATTGAATCCAAAATGTTCTAAACAAAGAACATATGATGATATTGATATAATATATTTTGAATAAGATATACATAACATTATATTATTTTACTAGGCGCCATATATTCTTTTTTATATATAAAATGGATTGTAATTCCAATGTGTTCCAAAAACAGATATAATGTTTCATAAGAAAACATAAAACGCTCTGAATTCGGGACTACACCCGACTGTAGTATGTAGCGCATATAACGATTAGCGAGTAGCGACTGAAAATTTCTCCACGTTACAATTTGTACTTAATACGAGCAAATTAAATGGAGAAAGAAAACTGTTATAAAAAACGAACTGAATGCTTTTCTTTTCTTTCTTTCCGAAAATTCTTATAAAATATGTTTATTATTTCTCAGATTTAAAGTTATTCATTAGAGGTAGGTGAGGCATAGTCCGCTGATTTTAACGATATGTATAAAGGCAGTATTACAATCCCACTTGATGGTACAGTTTTGTATAATCTGGTGCGATATTTATGTCATGTTACCTATCAATTTAACCCTTATTTGTCACTGTCGGGGAAGGGTAGCTTGGCTATCGAACATCTGTTAAGCCGCCACTGTAATACGGGTTGATCGTCCTTCGTAGCAGTATAACATTTGCCTAACGATGATATATTGTAAGTTCGACAAGAATGTCTTCAAAAACCATAGACCTACATAGACGTATATATGTGTATAAGTCTATGTTTAATACCATGAAGAATATTAATTTATAAAAATAGCTAAGAGCATGTCAGGACATGTATAAGGAGGGTTCCGTAACTATCAACGCGCAATAGGTTTTCATTAAATTACTTCAAAAGTTATTGTACAATTTATATCAAAATAATTTTCCTAAACAGTGTTTAGCATGATTTATCGTCATAGAAAATTATGTACAAGTTTCTATCTCCTAAAGTTAAGAAATGCCGGGTGGAACCCACTTATAAACCACTTTGGACGCCGAGTACTCGAAAATGGTAGATTTTGTAAAAAAATCATGTATCAAACCTAACATTTATATTTAATGACATATGCAACGACAGCCCACACGATGGGGTAAAATGAAAAAATATTTTTCATCCGCACTTCGCATGTATGGAGAGCCACCCCTAAAATATAAAATTATTATTATTTTATGATGCCGAAACCGAGATCAATCCACATTCCATAACTATACCAAATTCCATACATTTATATTCATAATTACAGAAGTTAGAAGGGCGGACAGACAGACAGACAGTCCGACTGACGGACAGACAGAGCGAAACTATAAGGGTTCCTTGAGTATTACGGAACCCTAAAGAGCAAATTACTGAGTACAGAGATCGTATCCACTACTAATGACAAATCAATGACTTATTTACATAATTTAATGCCAATGACAGAGAGAAGACTCAGCAATATCTACTATCTAATGCCTCAAATAAGATACAGTCTCGTTTACAGATAATACCTACTTTAATTTCTATCATAATTTGAAAGTCGAGTGGTCAATTATCATTGGGTGCCATAACTTTAGCTAAGACAAGGATTAGTTTATTTTGAATTTGTTTAATTACATGTTTAATTCTTCATAATATTATGTACACTTGAATTATGATACCAGACTGACACGACAACCAAAAGTAATAAAGTGTTACGAAAAATATTTTGAGTGTCACGGTCGTATAAAACGTCTTCAGCGTTTGAGGGCCCTCTAGTATTGATAACACATTAATTATTTTGGCATCGGGTCATTTTATAATAATTTTAACAATATAATATTTATAAGTTTAAATTACAAACAAAGGCCAGATGTAAATACTTTGAAAACCATCGCGATCTCATTCGTGGTGTTTTATTGGATATTTGACAAACTCTGTGGCTCAGTGGTTAGCGCTTTGGCGCTCAAGCCGGAAATCGCGGGTTCCATTCCCGCCGAAGGAACAAAAACTTTTCTATATTCCTGGATCATAATATGTGTATAATATAATATAATCTTAAATATACTTGTGTATTATATAAAAGTATTTAATATATTTCCCGTTGTCTGGTATCCGTAACACAATTTCTTCGGGTCCTTACCACGGGCCTAGATTGACGTGGTGTGAAGCGTTCATAGATATATTATTATTATTTTATTCTAACCACCTACTTATAACTAGTTTTTATCCGCGGCTCTGCTCGTGCAAATAAAGTATCCCACGGGAACACCAGCACTTTTTCGGGATAAAAGTAGCCTATATTTTAATCCGGAGCCTAAACTACAACCATTCCAAAGTTCATCAAAATCTGTTCAGTAGTTTTTGCGTGAAAGGGTAACAAACATCCATATTCACAAACTTTTACATTTATAATAGTAGCGGGACAGTAGGAAGTAATAACGCTATCGCTTGTCTGGCTTAACCTGCTTGTCGCACAATATTGATATATACTGATATTTGCATGTTTTATCTCTGTCGCTCGATATAAAGTAAGCAGACACAAAACTTCCGAATAAGTTATCCGTCACCCCGCTGAAAAAAAAGACACATCTATCTCTTTCATTCTCACTTTAATTTATTTATATTAATTTTTTTCGATATAGGTATTAGGTATTATTATTAGAAATGTTTTTCCTAGAAAGTCTTACCTTATCAAAGTTCTAAATTAAGTTGGCAATATTAATTCCTGAACAAATGACAAGGAAATCTTATGTGATTTATTTTTTGGCGCCAATTAATTATTTACAATTTTTTTCTTAGTTTTAACTGTTAGGTTAGAAGAAATTTCGATATTCCTTTTAGTAAATGGAAACACTGAATTTCATGTAATACCAGGGAATCTAATTAATAAGCAGGTGGAGTGTCCTGAAATAGATAAACAGTCATAATTAGTGTTAGGTCCATGTTAAGCTTATAAAAAAATCTAATGTAAACTCTTCTGCAGTATTATAGGTATTTATTTAAAAGACGATAATAACTAGTAGGCACTTGAATTATTAGTTTAATAACTAGATTTTCCTCTTCACTATTAAAGATAGTCGATAAAAATGTAGATATATTTTTAAACTAAGTTTTAAACTTCGAATTATCAATTAAAGCAGCCATAAATTTTCTCTTGACAGAAATTTCCATAAAATTTTAATAATAATAATAATTGGTTTCTGAATATCTTAATGGGACTTAGGACATGATTTGTTAACTATTATTTTTATAAATAACACACAGTGCTGGAGATTTTAGTTTTTAGCTGATAACACTTATGTATTATACACTTTAAACTACAAATTGTGTAAATGGTTACAGATAAAGTTGAAAATGAAGAAATATCAAGAGAAACTCAAATCCCAAAATCACCAGAGGAGATGAAAAAGATAACAATACGAATCTAGAAGCTACTACGAACGAATGATCTAGATGCCTTATTTAAGAGAAGAGAGCGCTGCGTTTTGCATGCGCAAACTATGTTCGACTCGACTAAAGGCGCATTGCTACTAGCGCCATCCCTCTCTAACAGCTCCTGTTGGCTCAACGGCAAAGGTTGGCCCTCATCCTTCCCAGCAACTACAGACATATTGAAAGCCTTGTTCATATTTGCCATGTCTATGTGCATTGTATTCGGAAACTTGGTGCTGATCTGTGTGTTGAACAATAGAAGGTATATCAAATATATTGACAATCAGGTACATAATATGATTAAATTTTACTATATACTGTAGTATGTAAGCTTTAATCAAATCTGCGTATTCTACGGAACCATTTTCCGAGAGCATGAAGTATCATTTCTACTATCTCTTTCTTCTGATTTTTTAACATCCAGACATTTGATTCCAATATTTTCATATCAAAATAATCATCGCTTTTAGCCGCCTCAATGGCATCATTGTGAAAATGTTGCATAGTTGAATCTAGATAATTTCAAAAGGTATTTCATCTTTCAAAAGAAATTACACATTTCAATTTATTTGCATTGATGCGGTGTTATTAAATTAGACGATATTTAATAAATACTCCTTGCTTTTCATATCCCAGCTAGTGTATAGCGAGGAAGCAATTCATATTTGAAGAAGCAGCAAACTGATATACGTTTTGTATATTCAATAGGTATTTTGCCTAAGACACGCTGAAATACGGAGGTTGATTATTACTGTGACATGCATTGCATGATTTTGTTGTTTTTTCTTGTCTTTATTGTTTAAAATATACTTATTATCTTATCAGTTGCAAAAATGTGTAAAGGAGAAGAATCTGAGCTCCTCATTGGATAAGAGTAATATATCATAGCTTAAAATCATTTGTAATAATGGTTATGTAACACTTGACAATACCCACCCATACCTCTTTTCTTCAGTAAGTAAGGCCAAATATACATATGGGGCTTCCTGACATTCATAAAACTTGTCAAAACTACTAAAATAATCTTATATGATATATCCATTGACAAGCGTAAGTCCCTGAATAAAAAGTTATAACTCGTATAAGCCAAATGTTATTCAGGTCGGATAATCCTCGCACGATTCAGTCCGTTGCAATACAGACATTTGATATTGTAAATCATAAATTATTAATAGAGAAACTACGCCAATATCAGACAAAACGAAATTGATGATTTATAGAGCTGTGGGGCTTGGGTACATACAAAGTAACCATAAACTATGGATTCACACAGTGTTTGCCATTTGATTTATTTTCGGACGTATTTTGTTATTGACATAGTTTTTGTTCCGGAACGATTCGTAAACCATGATTGTAATGTTGACAGGAAAAGAGGTAGAAGACTCGCTTTATGGTCAGTGCCAGTGGCCATAGGCGTCTTTGCATTTGCGAACACGCCAAAACAATTTTTGGTGTTTTTGCCAGACTCATAATAAATCTTACTCATAGGCTCACACTTTGTTAAATTCGATTGAAACTAATTGCCGAAAAAAGTAAACTCACTTTCGAGTGTAGACTAGAGTTGTTTCCGAATAGAAAATGTCCTGTAGTGTTGAAATAATGTTCGATTTTAAATGCAGTTTAAAGTGAGTGTCGTCTCGAAATTAAGAGATTTAAACAGCAGATAATAGGTTTAATTTGATTGACAAAACATTTTGGGGGTCGCAACCCTCATCCCCCCAAGCTACAAGCAATTTACCTGTAAAACACCACACCAAAAGTTAATACAATTTACAGATAATCGGCTGCTGTTGAAAGTGTAGTGTGTAATAACTATAGGTAGATATTCGTATTGCAAAAAAATACTAAATCACAATTTGGGAATGTTTTGTCGGTAAAATTAAACCTATTATCTGCTTTTAAAAGCTCTTTGCCTCGAAACGACACACACTGTATAGAATATCCGCTGTTCGAAAGGCACGGCGCGCGGCGTTTTAAAATAAAATGAGGATACGGATATTCATTTCCTTTTCTTTTTCAGCCCAGATACCTATTGACTTCTTTAGCACTGAACGACCTATTTACCGGCATTTTGATCGCTCCCGTAGCGCTGTTGCCGGCTTTATACAAGTGCTGGCCGTATGGGGAGATATTCTGTCAAATACAGGTACATATTTTCAATATTATTGCGAAATTTTTCGTGCCTTTATAAGTTTTAATTATTAGCAATTTATTTTTATTTGGTTTTAATTCATTTATTGCGCTAATTTTTCGGTTTCGGTTCTATTTAAAGGTCGTTTAGTAATTATACATCATGGTTTGCAAATTTAGGACTATTACAGTGTTCATCTGTTTTTATATCTTAAGTCTAGACTTTACACGACCGGCAGCGTATTAGCCAAGTTCGCGATTTACTTATTCAGTCATTTAGTGCATCTTACATGTTAAGCGTGACGCATTGCATCAGCATGCAATGCTATATTGCATTCTATTAGTTTTGCCTATTTGGAACATTGACATAGATGTCTCCTTAACTCTAAAGGTAGTGATTGATATCCAATTAATAAATCTTTATTGTATAAATTTTAATTATTGTTAATACAAAAAATTAAAAAAGGCCCAAAACAAATTATTATATAACAATGAAACTTAAATAAAGATGACACAGTTGCTTTTCAATACGGTAGACTTGACCTTTTGAAAATAGAATGTTTGTTTGCGTCTTCCGAAATTGTTTTTGAACTGTAATATTTGTGAATAGCTTTCCTGTTTGTAGGAAAATTCATTGCGAATTCTCTTGTTATTTTCGCATATTATGTCAGTAAAAGCAATTTAAACTTCTAATATTGGCAAAAACATACATCAGCTTCATTAGTTTGTAAGGACATAAGGATTTCTTTTCTGAGAAATACACAAATGTTTTAAAATTTGATAAATCACACTCGCCCTGTGTTCCGCAAAGTAACAATAAATTGAATGCAGGGTTAAATGTGGCGACACTTACGAAAATATTATGCAAGTTACAGCATTGTTGAATATCATAATGGAGTAGTTATTACTCGTTTCTGAAATTTGTTACTGAAAACTTTACAAGTGTTATAAAATCCACTTACAACCTGGCCGGAGTGTAAACTCTGTAAACAAAAGACGATGAGAAAATGAGTAAAGTTACATTTAAAAGTTCCTGATTGGAGATGCGAGGTTAGCTGAAATTGAATATTGCAACTTTGTAAGAAAAGTCTATATTTGTTTCTGATATAACGCTGCTAAACTGTTTAAACGATTGTGATGAAACTTTGTACTTCTTTAAAGACAAATATATGAACATATATTGCGTGAAGAATGTTTATCGTTTCACTTATTAATCATGGTTGAACTTATAAAGCCTTTATCTATATGAAAACTTAAGATATGAAAAAAAAAGAACAGAATTTAAGTTTTAAGTCTATTAAGATTAATATTATTCATATTAACTAGAAATACCATTTTTGCTTCTTTGCAAAAAATTGTGAGAACGGCAGAAGCAAATAGTACAAATTATATTAGATTCTACCGATGCGAAAATTTGGTTTCACTTCCTGAAAGTTTCTCGCTCAATTAAGCCCGGACTAGCGTATTGAAATAGCATTTTCAATATCCAATTACGAATAGAAAGATCCGTTTTAAAGAACTATAAAAGGCTTAATTGCGATACGTTTGCATTAACATGAAGAAGCAAAAAAGATATTTCAAAGGTTACAAAGTTATATTTTGTAAATGTTTAGCGAGAATTAAGCGAGTAGGTAATTTTTTTTTAAATATAATAAAGAAGATTTTCCATGTGCTCAGTGAATAATAGTAATTTTTAAAACACATATATCATAATTAACATCGAAATTAATGTATTTAGCGACTAAAAAAATCCGAGCAATATCTTGCATTACAAATGCGCTACAAATGAAATTTTTATGATTTGCTAATGACCTATTTAGTGACCGAACGGAATTTTAAATTACCCTTATAGTTTCACTCTGTCCGTCTGTCTGTCTGTCTGTCTGTCTGCCTATCCGCACTTCTAGCATCTTTAATTATGAATATAAATGAAAGAAACCGTTGATAGTTACGGAACCCTTCTTAGACATGTCCTGACATGCTCTTGGTTAAGTTATTTGTTAATATGATTTTTAATTTCAGGCACTCTTAAGGGGTGCTGTGAGTCAGCAAAGTGCAGTTATTTTAGTCTGTATGGCGATCGACAGATACATGTATTTGCTACATCCAAATACATATCAGAAGCATTCCAGCAAGAAGGTAATTTAAAATGATTTTAATTCGTTAATTATTAACATCAATCAATTCAATGAGTATTGATTATCAAATCAAGAGCATAAATATCTCAGCTAGACTAGACTCAATCAGAGCGTAGCTAAGTAAAGACATCTTTGACACTGTAATGATAATATTACTCCAGCATTTTCTTCATTGCTCAAATATGTTATTCCGGCAAAATTAGGACATGTTCTACTAGCTTTAATTATTGTTAAACTGTTTACTCTAAGGGCCACACCGCGACGATACGCAACGCTACGCGGCGCTGCATATTTAAGATAACTATTCAAAATTGAACTTTGTTGACTACACAAAAAGATACACGTTTCATATGACATCAGTTATACACTGCACAATATGCGCTGTGCGAGCCAGCTGCCACTATACAATCGAACTCTTACAATCAAACGCGTATCTTCTAGTATCATGAATAAAGTTCAATTTTGAATAGCTATCTTAATTATAAATACAGCGCCATGTTGCGTATCGTTTCGTTTCGGTGTTAATTGACACTAAAAAGTTCTGAATATTCTAGAATGTATGTTTTCAGGGATGTGTGTTAGTGATAAGTATAACTTGGATTTTGTCGGTGTCACTATTCGCGATGGTGGTTCTACCGCGATCTGGATACTACTTCAACTCTACAGGTTTAATGGCCTGCGACGTGTTTCACAGTAGAGTTGCTTTTAGGTGAGTTCAATTTACAATTGACAGTTTGTAGAAATAGTGTTGGCAACAAACTGATTTTCGTGCAAAATGACGCGCCGAGTTCGTAGTTCGACGCGCGTGCTGTGCGCTGTGCTTATTCAGTATACTTTTCAAATATTAATAAAAAAAACCAAAAACACTCTTTTTGACATCTTTAAATGTTTATACCTTTTGCAATTGTTTTGCTAATATGCACTTCTAGTACAATTATCTAGACGTGTGTCGATTTTTTTTTTACATAAATGCTAATCAGAAAGTCGGTGTACTTAGCCGTGGTTAATAATAGGTTCCGATTATGTTGCATTGGACCCAGCCCTTGTTTTTAACTAAATTTTTCACGAGCTAGAACAGTGTTATGTACAAGACGTAGTTAAATCTTCGCTAAGAGAGCTTGATTAATAAATTAGGCTTCCTGATTAAAGGAAACGTCGTTACGTCTTATAATCGTTTTTAAAATATTTAAGACTAGCTGATGCTGATGATCGTTTGCGTCGTAACGGAAAAGGAACCCCACGATAAAAGTAGCTTAAGCTACTCCTTATAACATCAGCTGTTTGCCAGTGAAAGTCCCGTGAAAATTGATCCAGCCGTTCCAAATATTAGCCGGAACAAACGGACAGACGGAGAGACAAAATGTTTAAAATTGATTTCTTATCGAACTAGTCTAGATATATACTTTCTTATGCATTTAGTGAAATGCTGTTAATTTAATTATTTGTATAGATTCCTTAAATTATTCACAAATTGTCATGGAGGGTTTTAAATAATATTTTAATATGGAGAAATTTGACCCATTTTGCGTAAGCAAGACTTGGCTTTGGAAGTACTAGATGTCACGGCGAGTGTGGGTCGTAGTCATCTCCATGTATTCTAGTTTAAGGAGGCCAGTGACATATGTCTTGGCTAAAGCCGAAAACGGAAACGAGAAAAATATTAAATGTCTTTCTTTTTTACCGTTGAATTTCTATCTTTTATCATGTAAAAGGATTCAAAGCTAGGTATATTATTGTGATAAAATTATATTGTCAGTCATAATAATGTAGGTAACAAAAGAAATGTCTATCTATTTACTTGACTTTTTTATTATCTTTCAATACCGTGCCTGATGCTATGCGACTCAGGCTCGAGTTTAACTTCCATCCTAATTGCGTATGAAATTAGGAACTTAATTAGCACTTGATGTCGCGCTGTGGTCGAAATTCGACCATAATTCACGTTTTAATTTTAAAGTTTAACTCTTTTATGTTTCTTTTGCCTCTTAGATACGCAATAAAAATATGTGAACGTTGTTTTTTGAATTGTGAAAGAAAGATTGACACTCATTGATAATTGTGTCAAATTTTATGAGTGTGTTGTTGTTATTTTTATATATTAAATGTATTTAATAAGCGTTATTTTTGAAAATATTATCTTTCACCTGGCCTTCCTCCACTTAAACTTTAAATGTGCCAAATTTCACACTGATCCGTACGCACAATTCTCGTAAAACCGTACTTGAAATTCTTGCTTCACGTATTAATAATTATAATGATTAAAAAACTACATCGCCCGATGCAAAACATATTATTTGATTTGTGTTTATATAATTGTGTTTGTTTAAACCTCTTTCTTAAAAAACAATATTATATCCGATTTCACGATTATCGCAATAAATATTTTATACTAGCTTTTTCCCGCGGCTTCGACCGCGCTACAGTATCCCACGTATTAAATGTATCCTATGTTTTAATCCAGAGCCTAAACTACTGCTATACCAAATTTCATCAAAATCCGATCAGTGGCTTTTGCGTGAAAGAGTCACAAACATCCATCCATCCATCCTCACAAACTTTCACGCTTATTCTAGTAGTAAGATGAACAGCGACTAACTTTTAATAGGAAATAAAAATATAAAATGACTATATTCTTTCAAGAATCCTCGCTTGTTGTGCCTACTACTTCCCAACTACAATGGCACTCATGTACTGCTACGGATCAGGGTTTCACGTGAGTAAGACGAGAACTAACAGCGACCACGAACCGCGGCCCAATGGTGTACCGCCGCTGCCGTGTAAGTCTGCACACAACGAAATTGAGACTGTGGTAAGATGTAAATAAACTTTGTTAAAATATCCAGATAATTTTGAAAATTTAATATTTAAACATTGCAATAAATCTAATTAAAACTTCAACATCGCTACCAAAACTTAGACATTGGAGTGCTACAAGCTGTTAAAGTGTTTTCACATTTTCCGATCCAATGTTCGTATTGGAAAACGAAACGATATCGGGGCAGTCAAATGACGGATCCGAGGCCGGATAATATGTCATAATCTCATAAGATATACTTTCACAACTTTCACGTTATCCGCCTATATGTAATATTATAATATTTTACTTGATATCGGATGCGGCATCTGATACCAATAATATCGGATCGGATAATAGGAAATCGCTCTTATTTTTATTCACACTTCACAATATAATATCATTTTAACTTTTTAAGCCATCTTAAATGCCATTATGAAACAAAAAATGAAAATTCTACTATAAAGATATTATGTTTTTATTTCCTTAATATCAAAATTAGGTACCAATATAGTATTAAAGTAGTCCGTAATATTTATTATATTTATCATTATTGTTTCAGCAAATGCCCAGCTTTTCTAGACCACACAGTATGAGCACATCGAGGACAATGGCGGCTATTTCTCTAGGGTTTATTGTAATGGTAACACCATCCACTATTCAGGAAGTAGTAGCGGCGTGTACTGGATGTAAGGTAATGAAAACGAATAGCGTATTTTTTTTTCTATTGCCACCCTTTATACCCAATATTTATTTGCAGGTTCCTCCGATTTTGGATTTTATTGTTACCTGGCTCGCATTAAGTAACAGCTTCTGGAATCCATTCCTTTATTGGCTTTTGAACAGTCATTTTAGAAGAATAAGCAATGAGCTAGTTCAATTCTATGTAAGTAATTTTTCATGCAATTTTCTTTTTATAAGTTAAATTGCATAGGTATACCTACTTAATTTTGATCACAATTTGTATCTTTTGTTCCTAGATTTGCTGTAAGCGGCCGAAATCATTTGCCGCATATAGAAAAGGGGCTGGCTGCTGCGGATCGTCAGTAACATCAGATGGTTTACATTCGAAAGGAGAATTCGAAGGTCTGGGTGAAAAGTTTTGGGGTGAAATTTTGGAACGAACTGTTTCTTCGACATCACTTCATGCCATACAAAAAAATTGTCACAGAGACCCCCTGAGGTATTCAGGATCTTTCAAAGGCTACCACAGTGGATCATGCAAGCATAATACAAGATTTTATGATGGCTACGGTCCTACGGATCATAGACAATTCGAAAGGTCGGCGTTCCAAATCGAAGCTTGTTCTAGACAATGCCGGCTAAAAAATTCTGACTTCTGTCTCTTTAGACCAGGCCCGGAACTAGAATATTCTAGTCGTTCTCGATCCAACTTGAGCTTGGACGAAGGCAACTTCAACAAAATCTGTAATGGAAGACATCCTGATTTGTGAGAGTTCCGAAACTGTCCGATTTTCGGACACAGAAGCAATAGTATAGGGATATATCCCGGTATGGAGAATTTTAATTCAAATATAAAGTGGAAGTTTAATGACTCATTGTGTGAAAATGAACATGTACATAATATTGAACATAATCTAGACAGAATACGTAGCCTTAGTCATGAAAAGAGTTTTGGAATGTACGGATTAAAAGAAAACGATAATTTATTAGAAGTTGAAGTGAATGACATAACTGAAGAATCGGAATCAGATGAAACAAAAGACTATCAAGTGAGTGCTAGTGAGTGTTTCGACGAAAAGAGTGAATATTGTTCCAACAAATTCCGAGATTCCTCCCTTTCGAACAGAGAACTTGACGTCATTAAAGAAAGTTCTAGAAGTTCAAGTGATACAGAAGTGACTTTAACTCGATGACTCCCAAAAGTGACATTCGACAGTGCTAATGTTGTACACTTTTACGGTATCGATCCTTACATATAAATTGTAATTTAAATGATCTTAAATGTTTAGGAAAACATAGTGAAATATACTAATGTGGACGAGTAGCTACGGGTCTTTATTCTATAAGTCATATTGATAATTAATTTAGTAAATATTCATAGAAATTTACTTCTAATCATTGTGTATGTACAGAATGTTGTTGTAATAAGAAATATTAGACACTATTTTAGCAAAGTTTTGTATTAGTTATACTAATGATAAGTTATTGAACTTTTGTAATTTTTCTTACACTTACAATAAATTGCATATTACAATAATGCTGACAAAAGCAGGTGGCTAACGGTTATTTTGTCCTTAATTTGTTATACATATTAAATATTTGTTATAGAGTGTCTAATCTATTTTAACATAAATCAGAAATTATCGTCTAATGGGACTTAAAGTCCTAGTAGTGTTGTTATTGGTCTCTTTTAAAGATTTATTCAAAATATGTACAGACAAAAATATAACATTATATTCAATGGCTCGATAGTGATTTTTGTGTAATAAGAAAGGCACAACCGATTATAAAAATCTGATGAGCCTTTGCCACTAGCCACTACGTTTACTGTTTTTATAAAATGGTC
Organism: Phengaris arion; assembly: GCA_963565745.1. Classification (NCBI taxonomy): domain Eukaryota; kingdom Metazoa; phylum Arthropoda; class Insecta; order Lepidoptera; family Lycaenidae; genus Phengaris; species Phengaris arion. Next base: position 11,769,667 of record OY751445.1, on the reverse strand, counting down.
ATCGCTTAGTTTATTCAAGTTTTCTCTATTATCATTTCCTTTAAATTATTTACTTTGTTATATTTAAAATATGATAGTTGAATAAAAGACTGTTGATGAAGATGACAATTGATTACAAAATCGCACAACTCTTTCTTCTTCAACGTAATAGAAGAAAATAATTTTAAGTCCCTAAATGTTGATAATAATTATGTCGATGGAAGATGTACCTTAAATAAATTTTTCAAAAAATCTAATTATTTTATTTATACCACTGCAACATAATACAAAGGCTAGCTCTGTTGTTTATAAAGAATGTTTTTTTTTCAACACTTTCCAAAAATTGGAATGCACCTACGCTGCAAGAAAAAAAAAGTGAAAAAATGCCAATTCTTCAGACCCGTCTCGGTTTTGCTCTACGTACTTTCTGTCTCTACCTATCTAAAAATTCACATTTTTCCAATTTGCAGATCTTTAAAATATTTTTTTTTTGTGTACAAGTTCTAAAAGTTTTAACTGGCTTGTCAGGTATTTAATATTTTATAACAGCATGTGTATAATTCAATGTAAACTGACATAAAAAATATTTTCGTATCATACCTACAAATAAGTCTTTTTATCAAATATTTTGTAGAAATATGTGAGCAATGTTTTCAAAACTCTGTAAGCCAATGAGAGTAAAAGTTAAATTGTACTACACCTACAGAATTATAATTCTTCTTAAAACACCTTTGTTAGAGCTAAACAGGTAGCTGTAGAAATAAATCGTTGAAAGACAATATCGTGTTACTCCTTCATCAAATTGAGTATCCTCTTTCGAAATTATTAAAAATCTTTGCAGGGTTTGTTTGAGGCTGAACCTAAATCTACTTTGGCCGGATTTCGCTCGCCATTTAATGTTTAGCTCAGAGCAAATTTCGTCGAGTCAAACACTCAAAAGGATCTTTAAGCGTTTTAGGGCAATGAAAGTATCGATAGAATTGAGATCGTATTGAATTGTAAATCTGCAGTAAGCCAAGTTAAAATGCAGAGAGAATTAACCTGAAAGTATTGCAACTGTTAAGTTATTGTAGAAATCACTAATTTATTTACTCCTTTAAAGATATCAAGCTACTAATATACGAAAGGGCGATTTTTAAAGTCTATTATCTACTTCTATAAGTTTATACAGGTACGTGATAGGAGTGCGATAGTTATTCGCGCACAAATGAAAGAGACAAGAAGCGACATGTCAGTGTATTAAATTCTACGTACCGCGAATTCTACGCTCCGCGACCGCACTTTATAAGCGAACGTTTATAGTCATATAGATGAAAACTATTCTTCTCATCAGGCACTTGTACCTAGTGGAATAGGCGATCAGGTATCTACTGAGTATGGCCCTAATCCGAGATAAAGAAAAGGTAAGTCATCTCAAGCCAGGTCAAGAGATAGTGACACTTATTTTTTGTTTATTTTCAGCTAAAAATAGCCATCTATAAGGAAAAAACTGATATAGCATTTTAGTAACCTAAGTCTTAAGCGCTTATTAATATTCAGTTCAAGTTCTTAAGTGCTATGATAAGAAGTTTTATATCAAGGGGTATGATCATTAACATTTTATGAAAACCATTCGGTCTTTATTATTTCACGTGAAATTTGTGTAGATCTTATTTAACTGCACTTTAAACTTCCGGCCCTAAAAGGGATTATTGCTTTTGTATTTTCTGAGCGATTTGGTCATTCTCTTCCGAAACCTTTCAATGTAACATTTGGTCTTTACATATGAAATTGGCGTTTTGTCGTACTGACCACTTTGACCTCAAATATATCTTCCTTTTTCACTCAAATATATCGTGAGGAATTCCAATTTCAAATTTATACCGCTATTTACTCATGCAATTGTGTTTCGAATACTGTAATTCATTTCTTTTTTCCTCTTTTGGTTTTTTCTTTGCGTCACTCTGTTTACAAAATGAAAAACTTGAAATATTGTATTATTTTCGAGTACGAGTTCCACCGTGGCACCAGTGATGTAGAAACGGCTCGAAGGATTTATGATGTGTATGGCGGCGGTGTCACAAAAGAAAACATAGTGGGTTTTTGGTTCCAACGTCTTCGTTCTGGAAATTTCGACCTGCAGAACAAGCCCCGTGGACAGCTGGAGACCAAATTTGATAATAAAGAATTGAAGACTATCGTGGAAGCGGATCCATCGCTAACCACGTCCGAGTTAGCTACAGGCTGCGGTGTTAGAGATAAAACTTATAAACAATCCACTTGAAGGAAATTGGGAAGGTGAAAAAGCTTAAAAGGTGGGTACATCATGAATTGAGTGCAGCAAACCGACAAATGCGTATCTGCTGCGTACTGCTGCGTTACATTACTCAACCGGCTCAATAATGAAAGGATTTTGAATCGAATCATTACCTGTGATGCAAAGTAGATCCTGTACGATAATCGGAAACGCTCATCGCAATGACTGAACCTGGCGAACCAACCAAAGTCTGCTCTAAGCGAAAATTGACTCAAAAAAAGTTACTCGTGAGCATTTTGTGGACTAGTGCCGGTGTCGTTCACTACAGCTTTCTTAAGTATGGCGAGATGATTACGGCATATGTCTATTGCCTGCAACTGCAAATCATGATGGAGAAGCTAGCTGCTAAACTACCGAGGTTGGTCATTTGCTCTAGGCCACTGCTGCTTCAGGACTACGCTAGACCACACACTGCACAACAGACGGCTACCAAATTAGAGGAGCTTCAATTGGAATGTCTAAGACATTCAACGTACTCCCTCGCCCTTGCTCTAACAGATTGACATTTTTTTCGAAATTTGGATAACTTCTTGCACGGAAAAAAATTCAACTCCGATGGGGCAGTCCTAAGCGCCTTCAAACATTTTATTAATTCCTGACCAAATGGTGTTTGTAGTAAAGGAATCAATGAACTACCTATGAGATGGCAAAAGTGCATTGATAGCAATGGTATATATGCTGATTAAATAAACTGGTATTGTGTTTTAAAAAAATCTACTTTTGTTCCTCCTTTACAAAATGCCAATTTCATAATATGTAATGACCTATTATTATAATATAATATTATTAAAGTTAAATGTTATTTGTCGGTACGTAGATGGTGAATAATTTTCTGCATATTACGTTACAGTTTTATAAAGCTAATTATGCATTATCAATATCAGACAAAATAAATCCTATTAATATAATGTGAAAGTTTTTGAGGATGGATGGATGGATGTTTGTAAGTCTTTGACGCAAATAATACTCAACGGATTTTGATGAAATTTGGTATGGTAGAAGCTAAAGCTCTGGATTAATACATATGCTACTTTTTATCTCGAATAAGCACAGTGTTCCCGTGGGATACACTTGGTATTTACGCCGGCAGAGTCGCGGGCGAAAGCTAGTATAACGTATTTCATGATCTAAAAATTATACAATCATAAACACAAAATATGAAAAATCAACCGTATTCAAACACGATTTGAAACCTTATCTCGCTTCAGCGTCACATTTTCATGAAAAATCAGTGCAAATGGAAGCCCATTAAAATGCTCCGGAATAATTTGTCACAATTTAGTCTGGTGCGAGTGTTTTTTTTTTTGCGGTTTTTTATTCGCAGGATATTGTTATAAACGATGTTATGAGGAAAATCAACGGCTATAAAATTTAACAGGCAATCTTCCAGTCATTCTTTATTGTTCTTTCGACTTTTGTTTGCTGATAAAAGCATCTTAAAAACTTACGAACAAAAATGAGCTGTTGTTAACAGTCCTTAATTCACTTTGCGTCGACAATCTAATGATATAATTCTATAAACGAGCAAGTCTTGCTAAATATATTATATGATCAGAATCTCAAAAACGGCTTCAAAAATTCCCATGAAATTTAGTATGCACGGGGTTTTGAAATAACGATTGCTTCTTAAAAAGGTGCAAATTATTTTTGGCTTGTAACATGAGATGTGTGTTTAGGAGAGTGATAAATGTGGATGTAGTGATTAATGAATGAAATGATGGATTGTGCAAAACGTGATAAGACTAAGACGCGACGTATACATAATATAATATGCGTGGTTAGAAATCAACAGAACAATCTTAGTATAAAACTTATTTTGGAGGCGTTATCAGGACTTACATAGAACTAAAATTAAAAAAAAGAAAATTGCAGAAGTAATTATGTCAAATAATATAACCAATGGCGTGTCAGGACACGGCCTATAGAAGCTTTCCGTCTCAATGCGAAATATGTTTTTTATAATTTGCTTCCAAAGTTACTGTATGATTTTATTGACAATAATTTACCTCGAGGGTATTGAATATAATCCATAAGAATGGAAAGTTACAAGTGTCTACCTCTTAAAGTTTGTAAATGCTTGCCACTTGTAAACCACCTTGGAGGCTGATTACTCGAAAATAGCTACTTTTAGACTACCTAATTAATGTATCTATGAAACCGCACCTTTATTTAAAAAGACCTATGCGAAGATACCCCACACGACAAGGATACACGAGAAAGAAAATTTCACCCATGCTTAACACGTAGTAACGTGTATTAATCAGTAGATTAGCCACCCCTAAAATATAAAATTGTTATTATTTTTTAATGCCAAAAGTTAAATTTATACGCATTCTTATACTACACTAAATTTCATCCATTTATATCCATTACTACAGAAGTTAGCAGGGGCGGATAGACAGACGGACGGACAGAGAGAAAGTAGCCCTTGTCTACGGAACTAAAAACATCTTACAATACTTAAAAGTAACCATACTACCGTTGCCGTGGTAACTAATAATTACTTATTATTACCAATTTAAATTATTATGTTCTATTATTTTTCTTAACAGCCAGAGGCAGCCGCAACAGTGGAATTGCAATCAATTATATTAGGTTAGGTTCCTAACCTATAACAAAAATCTACAAAAAATCATTAAAATAACATGGAACCTTATTACCATTAAAATATCTTTAAATATGAATCAAATTTCATGAATAGGAAACATCATTCATGATAGTTACTTGAGCGAAATATTTTGTTATTTCACAGCGCAATAAAACGACGGTCACTGAATGCCGGACGTGCTAGGAGTGAATAACGAGTTAAGTCTAGTTGTATCTGTGTAAATAGTAACTGAATAAGGTATGAAAAGGAAAGAAACTTATAGAAATTTATTTTAAATCTTTAAATAAAATGCTAGAGATTTTTCTAGAAGTTAGTTTAACCATCACAGCTCTTACCCTTATTTCAGTCCAGTTGAGAATCTGTCTAGTTGTAAATATTACGTCCAGTTGTGACGGCTGACAATCATTAGTTAATATTAATTATTAAAAGAGAAGTAATTGTCACATCAAATATTTTCATCCCACCGCATCGCCCACTGACGTCCCTACTACCTGTAATAGAGAGTGGGATACGATAGTAGGATCATGCTGGCCACTGCACTGAGGGGTGGCCACTGATCTACTGACAGGGTGAGGATTGTTATTATTATAATTACTTATTATTTTATAAAAGCTTAACGCAAAATATATAATGATACAGTTTTACAAAACTGTTTTTCAGTTTGTCTGCAGGATCAATGTTACAAACTTAATATAATGACAGATTATTAAAACAAAATTAGATATAACATTAACAAAACATTAAAACCGACTTCCAAAGTAAAAATACACAAAAATGTATGAAATAAAACTTATTTCCTAAATATTTCCCCTTTTAAATTCCGCAAAATTTTTAATTATTTCTCTACTCAATGTTCTCAATTTTGAAGTCGGGACCAGCTTAAACAATACCCTACAGTATTTTACATAAGTCACGTTCAAATTTGCTGGTGCCGACTTCAATGTGAACAAAATGAATGGACGAATGTGTCAATATTATTAAACAATATTTAATTTTGACTGTAATAATTACTACTTAAGTTTTTATAAGAAATAGCAGTGTTTTATATTCGCGAGCGTTGAAAGCTCTTCTGAAATATTTCACAAGTCCCAGCTATAAATTACGTTGTTCGAGATTCTGCTAATTAAATTGTAGAGAAAAGGCAACATCCTTTAATAATATGAACCTAATGTCGATATTCATAAAAAATAATGAGAAAAATATGTAATATGTTAGAGAAGATAATAGTCAAATATTTAAAGTAAATTGACGACCTTGGTTCAGTTTAGCATTGATGCTCAAGCCGGAGGTCGCGGGTTCGAATCCTGCCGAAGGAACAAAAAAGTTTTTCTGTGCTCCTGGGATATGTATACACATAATTTATTTATAGTGTAAATGTATTAAATATACTTCCTGTTGTCTGAATATCGATTCTCTTAATTGAAGTCCTGCAATAATATAGTTCAGATCATGTTTCGATATGTTAAAACTGCAAAAGGGTATTCTCATAAACATCAAACTAACGTCAAACGTCATTGGTCCAAACTCGAAAAATAAGTTTAGTATATCAAGACAATACATTTATAATTCAATCAAATTAAAATGAAAATGTAAGTTAATTATGAGAATCGTGGTCTCTGTAACACAAGTTTTTCGGGTACTTAGCACAGGGCCAGATTGACGTGTGAAGCGTCCAAAGATATTATTATAATCAACTGAGAGAGTTCACACATTTTATAGACTTTTAAAAAAGTTAAAGTTAGTCACCAACTAGGTATCATTGCCTGCGATTCATTCGAAGGCCGTAGATCTTCATGCTATAATCTCATATTATAAAACAATAGGCTTCAGAGGCTAATATTAAAATATTTTATTTTTATATGGTAACTAAATAGGTAGGTGCATGACCTTTTTTGATAAATGGAATCTAACAATGATATAATTATACGTTCAATTCGTTAGTTACTGAGATTAACTCGCTTAACCAAATTAAGTATAGACAAAAGTAATAAGACAGTATAAAAAACTTCCGATTACTTCGTTCTGTGTATGTGTGTCGGCGATTTTTATGTCACAAAACATAATATACTTTATAGTTTTAAGATCCCCAATGTAGATAAAACGCCCATAAACCCGTACTTCGTCCCTAATAGGTATTATTGGGTTTCACTTTACGATTCCTCAGATGGAGTTTTACTGTATTTCATACCCGGAGAGCAAAATAAAGATATTTCAGTATAGGCTACATTGAATAATTTAATTAAAATGGTTTTTAAACATTCTCTTATAAAAGAGAGTTAGTGGATGCAGACTGCTTAGTGCTTGCGCCCGAGTTGCGAAACCTATGTACAGCACTTTTAGCGGGCGTCTTGTGACTGAAATAACTAATAACTGTATTTTTTATAATAACTATAACCCGACTACGTAAATTATAAAGCCTATGTCATTACTACGAATCTAATGACACCGAATTTCAGGCAGTAATTTGGGCACTATGGTGGAACAAACAAATATACAAACATACATAGACTAGACATAGACATACATACATAGACTGCAAAATCATTCTCTTTCTTTTGGCTTCGCCGTAGTTGGTTAAAAAATTAAGCTACCTACATTCCAACGCAAAGCCAAACTCTGCGTATTTAACTTATAATCTGATGGAAGATAATCTATACTAACATAATAAAGAGATTTTTTGTTTATTTGCATTGAATAGCGCCGATCCGTAAACAACTGGTCCGATTTTGATAAAATTTGGTACAGATAATTTATAGACGAGGGTTTATATTATTACATAATATAATCTAATATAATCTTTTTATTAGTAAGGGGCATAATTCCCCCTTACTAATAAAAAGATTTACACAACGGATAACTTAAACAACGTCCTTTGCCTGATGCGTTGGAAAAGTCACTTGACAGACAAAAGTAACGTTATTTAAGTTATCCGTTGTGTAAATATTTTTATTAGTAAGGGGGTATAGGTATAATCCCAATTTAGTCCTTTTGATACCAAGTTGGTGACCTGATGATGGTGATGATGATGATTACTGTAATTGACATAGTGGCATATGCTTGCAGTTCTTGAAACGATGTCCGATTCGAAAACAACTGGTCCGATTTTAAAGAAATTTGGCACAGATAATTTATAGAGTAGACCACGGGAAAAGACTCAACTTTTTGATGTGGCAAAATGTACGTTCCATTCCATTTCCTTTTGCGCTCACAAAGTCGCTAGCAACACCTAGTAGGCTTAAGTGTCTTATTAACTTAAGTTAATTAGTAATATAAAGTAATATACGTTGGACTTTGAGTTAAACAAGCGTAGCAAAATATTTTGTGATATTAATCAATATCATTCAATATTGTAGTTTTATAAATATAAAACTACAATATTGAATTTCCAACGCATCATACAAAGACAGCAACGTTGTATAAGTTATCCGTTGTGTAAATCTTTTTATTAGTAAGGGGGATAATATATATAAACCCTAGTCTATAAATTATTATCTGTACCAAATTTCATCAAAATCGGACCAGTTATTTACGGATCGGACCTATTCAATGCAAATAAACAAAAAATCTTTCCTCTTTATTATATTAGTATAGATGATAATCTATACTAATATAATAAAGAGGAAAGATTTTTTTTTCATCCATCAGATTATAAGTTCTTTATAAGTTGATTATAAGTTGTTAGTTAGATTATAAGTTATTTTCTTCCATCAGATTATAAGTTAAATAAGCAGAGTTTGGCTTTGCGTTGGAATGTTACCTACATTCATTTTTTAATTAACTACGGCGAAGCCAAAAGATTTTGCAGTCTATGTATGTATGTATATTTGTTTGTTCCACCATAGTGATCAAACTACTGACTGAAATTTGGTGTCATTAGATTCGTAGTAATAACCCGGGTGACATAATATCTTAAGACCTATACCTTTGGCTGGTACTTCAAAAATATGAAGATTGAGTCGAGAAATTGTTAAAATTTTATCCGAATTTAAAAGGGGAAAGGGGAAATTATTTCATACTTTTTGTGCATTTTTACTTTGGAAGTCGGTTTTCATGTTTATGTTTTGAATAGCTATCTTTAAAATGGAGCGTATCGTTTCATTTCAGTGTGAATTTACCCTTAGCCGCAAAACGTTGAAAACCTTTTCCCAAGAAATATCTTAAATAGTCTTGGAATATTACAACAGCTTTGATTATACAAAGAACGATTAGTCTTTTTGTCTTGCGAAATTCAAGAGGGTTTGAATTCTTCGAGGCTATAAAGCCTGGAGAATTTGGATCATAATCGATGTTATATTTTATCACGTAACTGCCGACAAAGACAAGTATCATCAACACCATCATCATGGACAACTAAAGTCCTCTCAAACAAGGTGGATAACAACCTGGCTACAGTGTGCGTGCGCGACAAAAATGTCTCGTCGTCTCGTGTATTGTCTCTTACTCGCCGTGAAGAAGTTAACTGCAATTTGTATAGCATCGAATTAGTTACCATTATTTGCCAGTTCACCAAGCCACTGCAATAGGTATATCCTACTATCCTACTGATATTATAAATGTCAAAGTTTGTGAGGATGGATGGATGGGTGTTTGTTACTCTTCCACGCAAAAACTACTTATCGGATTTCGATGATATCGAAGTATGGTAGTTGTTAGGCTCTGGATAAAAACATAGGCTACTTATTATCCCGAAAAAGCACAGTGACAAAAGTTCCTATGAGATGCTGTATTTACGTGGGGGGAGCCGCGGGAAACTGCTAGAAGTATATACATTTGGGTATGAAGACATACTCACTATTTCAAATTTGTATTAAATGTGAAATTTTTGTACTGAAGAAACTTATGAAAACGCAGCCGATATAATGGTGTTATAGCATTAGGTACTTATTTTATTCCTGCATTATGTTGAAAAAAACTTAGTTCGCAAAAGTTGCATAATATAGTTGCATGCATCATGGGTGCATCTATAGAACTGTGTCAAAGTTTATCAACAAAGTTTCCAATGGAAATGAAGTTGGATTGAAAGCAGTTGTCTATTTCCATATCCACGGATATTGGCTGAAGGCAACTGGCATTGTAAGACGTTGGCCTATTTACTGAAATGCGATAGAGCCCTATGTAAACGCTCTTTTAGGGATCACAAGCGATGGCGAGTCCCACAATATTAGGTATTTTCGTATTGACTGTTAAGTTAACAATGTTTGGAGCTCGTACGATAGATATAGTAATAGATAGTAATATATTAATATATTAATATATTATTAACTTTGGTTACAAGGACAGACAAAAATGCGCACGAAATGTATATGGCATTTTATTCATTTTTCATCTTTATTAGATAATTGTTTGCGCTAAATAATAAGGTATGTGAAATACCGCTATCTACTTATCATACGCGGCCAAGTATCTTCAATAAGTTCTTAAAATTTATAACTGTGAGAATCCCAAAAATACACCTTTTTTCCTTAATAGCTACATTTCCGCGTTCTGCATTAGAATAAGAAGTTTTCAACACAATTCTGCACTTTCATTGCAACGTAAAAGTCGGCTTTTCTCTTACGCCCGGTGTTAGTGATGTGATATTGCGATAGCTTAGAACTTGTCACTAGTAAGTGTGTAATTATTTTTCTTCTTTTCTTACAATAACGTTATACGTTACCTATTTCTCTTTTTTAATTGTAATTTTTTTTTTATTTCAACGCATTATTTTTTATTATCAGCTAGTTTATGTATTACCTTGGAAGAGTATTTTTAATTACAAAAAACTTAAAAAATTCAGGTACAAAATAATATCGGGGAATTCATAAGCAGGTGGAGCGTTCTCATAATTAGTTTGAATTATAGTTACGGTATGCAGTCACAATACAATTACCAATGATATAATATCAGCACAGATTAATGATAGAGGAAAAGATAAACAGCTTCATAGTTAGCTTTCGGGTCAATTGCACTACTACAAGCATACGGTATGTCCACGATTGTGTGGAAAAATTGTGGGCCGTTGAAGGGGACGTCAAAATTTTCAATCGATCGATCGATTTCAATCGTTCATAGGAAAGCTCTTTCCCTATACGTAAGTATATAATATATTTTCTACTCTATGATATCAGTTTACTATAATAACATAATACGAACAAAGTATGACATCTTTTGAATAAGGTTCCACGATAATATATAATATTATTAAAAAGACTATTTTAAATATTATTATGCAGGTACCAGGTATATTATATTTTACTCAGGCTACTGAAAAGCTATTCTTTCAAGTCGTTTCCCGATTCCCGGCCCTATTCATGATAATAAACTCGGCTTTATATTACTATTATTTTTATAACTAACAAGAAATTCTTGTAACATTATAACATTTAGCTAACGTTTTTAATGATGGTGTTCTTTGCTTTGTAATATTGTAATCCCTATCTGTGTGTGTGTCTCTGTGTGTGTGACTGTGTTTCTATACGGATGACTGTTGAGTGTGAATAAATTAAAAACTACACTGGCCGCAACAGGAGGAAATACACTATTAAAATTTCAATTTTTGAAAATGGTTTATAGCAAATTTTATCAACCCTCTGAAACTAGTAGAAAGCCGGGATTTTTTTTTAGGATCCTTTAGTACACTACGAGGAACCCTTATAGTTTCGCTGTGCTTATCCGTCTGTCCGTCCGTCTGTCTGTCTGTCCACCGCTGCTATTATAATATGTAATTATAAATATAATTTGATGAGTACATTTATAGAGTACGTATATACCTACTTTACTCTTGGCAGCATAATTAAATAAAAATATACTTTTAGTTTTGATGATGTCATCTTTTCACCTTCTACCCTATTCTGTCACATCAACGAATATTTCTTATTAAATAACCCCGAGATTTCATACTCGACTTTTTATAAAGTGAAATATTTTAGAATAATCGCCCTCCAAAGTGGTTTGCAAGTTGGTACTCCCCTGGCATTTCTAAACTATAAGGCCCACTTGCACAGATCTGGGTTATGTTAAACCTGGATTAAAATATCATGCCTTCTCTTTCATGACTATGAAGAACAAGGGAGGTAACATAATAATATATTTTAACTTTAACCCAGATGTGCGCAAGTGGGCCTAAGAGGTAGTAACGCAAGTATTTAACATATAAAGATACATGCTGAGATCATGCTTTTTGAACTAATTATAGTAGAAATAAGAATTGGAAAAGAACCTATTAAGCGTTGATAGTCACGAAACCATCATTAGATATGTCCTGAAATGCTCTTGATTAGGTTTTTTCTTTAAAATCTTTAAATTTTATAATTTTGTAAATCAAGGAAAATGTTTTAGAGAGTTTTTCTTAGATGACTTTTATTAGCTCCAAAGTCCAAATCTACAAGTGGGCGTATCGATATAAGTGACAACTGAAATTGGTATATTGTACACAAGTTATTGTGCCGTGTGGCATTTTGCCAGAATCGCCGACCTTTTGTCAACTACACTTGGCAATGGTTTCGGTTCTTATCGGGCTTGTTAACAATACGTCGATAGTTTGAAGGTTATTTGCAAAATTTTTCACAAAACTACCCGCGTTCGGGGAAAACTTTTACCTTGTTTATTGCAGCCAACGCTTTTTCAATCTTTTGTATTATATTGTGTGGGATTAAAGTATTTTATACAAAGTGGAAAGTGTACATCAAAATCACGTTTTTTTCGCTATTTTATAAAAGCGATACATTAAAAACTAAAGTTATTAATACACCACCGCAACAATACACTATGATTTTGAAATTCAATTTTGTAGAACTAGGTTTTATTTCGCTAACATAATGTAGACCAGCATTTGCCCGCAGCTTCGCCCGCGTAGGATAGTGTTCATGGCAAAAACTTTTTTAGCATATGTACTTACCTACTGCAATATAATAAAGGCAGAGAGTAAAAATATATACTATATACTAAATTTATAATAAAAAAGTGTGTGTCAGCTCCGACGCACGACTGGAGTTTACTCTAAAAAGTAAAACACGTCCCTCAGAAGGAACAAAAACTTTAGCGATCGATTTGAGTTCAAAAATTCACGCCATGTGAAAAAAAGTGACAGGTGCGCAGAATAGGTTGCGCACGAAAACGTAACGAGGTCATTCGTTCAGTAGATGTTACACCTCATATTTTTTTCATTCCTTATATATGAAAATCGATTCTTAAGGAGTAAACTCCAATAAACTCCAAAAACTATTACGTAAGTATAACATATTTTACTATGTGCTTACATATTGCAGTAGGTATATTTGCTAATGAAGTTTTTTGCCACGAACACTCTCCCACGCGGGCGAAGCTGCAGGAAAAAGGGAACATACAGACAGACAGAATCAGCGGGGGACTTCAATTTATAATAAATTTTATTGTTTTAGAGAAAAGTCGAAAGTGTGCGGATTGCTTTGCGAAAATTTTAATTTTCCCAAAGTCCTCTGCTTGCCCGGACCCGCCGCGCTACTTACACGACCTTAGGCTGGGACTATGTTGTACGGAATCTGGTAGGCCGGATTAAATTCAAAGCATTGAAAATATAACTGTGCGCTAATACAATAGAGTTGAAAAGTAAAGTTTCAAGTGTCGAGCTGTCATATATGACAGTGACATTTGACTCGACACTTGTGTGTTCGATTTTCAGCTCTATCGTATAAGCGCAGTCATATTTTTAGTGCTCTGAATTTTCTCCGGCTTTCCGGATTCCGCATCATACAGTCCCAGCCTCATATTTTTAACGATTAGTCCAAATTATGTGCAGTAAAAGGAAAAGATCTTATGTTTTAAACACTTGAGACAATAAACTATCTTATTTTGATAAAATTCGTAATTGTTGATAATATGACAAATAAACATCACCTTTTACGATTTAAATATAATTTTTTGGAGTTTACTTCTTAAGAAACGATTTCAGTATATATCCTAATATACCTATCCTTACATATGAAATTGGCGTTTTGTCGTACTGGCCACTTTAATCTCAAATATATTTTCTTTGATTAGGAATTCCGATTTCAAATTTATACCGCTATTTACTCATGCATTTGTGTTTCGAAAACCGTATATTTTTCTTTTCTCTCGTAATTTCATTTGTTTTTTCCTCTTTTGGTTTTTTCTTTGCCTCACTTTGTTTACAAAAACTTGAAATATCTTGTTATTTTCGAGTATTAGTTCCACCGTGGCACCAGTGTTGCAGAAACGGCTCAAGGATTAATGATGTGTATGGCGGCAGTGTAGCAAAAGAAAACACAGTGCGTTTTCGTGCTGGAAATTTCGACTTGCAGAACAAGCGCCGTGGACGGCCGGAGACCAAAGTTGATAATGCAGAATTGAAGGCTATTGTGGAAGCGGATCCATCACAAACCACGTCCGAGTTAGCTGCAGGCTGCGCTGTTAGTGATAAAACTGTTTTAATCCACTTGAGCAAATTGGGAAGATGGAAAAGCTTGAAAGGTACTCATAAATTGAGTGGAAGAAAAATTGACAAAAGCGCGTCAACTGCTGCGTTACATTTCTCAACCGGCACAATAATGAAGTGGATCCTGTACGATAATCGGAAACGCTCATCGCAATGGCTGAACCCTGGCGAACCAGCCAAAGCCTGCTCCAAGCGAAAATTGACGGTCGGACGGACTAGTCTGTGTGCGGAGTTCAATTTTTTGTCACTACTCACCGTGAAGAAGTTAACTACAATTTGTATGGCATTGAATTAGTTACCATTGTTTGCCACTAGGCGCTATTTCGATGCCATACAAAATGTAATTAACTTCTTTCACGGTGAGTAGTGACAAAAACTCGCACACAGCACACTTTTAAAACTAATATGAACTTAACCTCCGAATTGTCAAGCAGTGAGCGAGCTGATAATGTTGAATTATACCTAAGAACACTGTTGATAATGTCAGCTTTCAAACACAAAAAAAAAACTAGATCCAAATCGTATCATCCGTTTGGGAGATACTATACCACGGACAAACACACAGACAGAAAGACAGACGGTTAGTCATATAAAACTTATAATACCCCTCTTTTTGCGTCGGGGGTTAAAAAAATATAATATTTTGTAGATAGGGTGTAATTCATAATATCAAATATCAATCCGAACAGTTTTAAAACGATCAAATAAAAACAATTTTAAACGCAAAAATACATTGAAACTAAAAATATTTTTCCTAACCAAAGTGTATGAAATTCCTTTTTCCGTTACAACCGCAAAGCGTTTGGCCGTAAAAGCCGCGCCGTGTGATTGTTTACGCAAAGCACCGCCCCCCCGCAACCGCCCGCAACCCCCGCCCAAACCGCACAATAATGAGTGTCAAGTGGTTGCGACATACGTATTTAAAAGGGTTTGGTCTGGAATTTTCAGAGTATTAAATTTTATGCCTTTTTACATTCAATGTAACTAACTTAGTTGTTTTTTGGTTTCAGGTTGATTACACAAGCCCGCATTTTCGTCTGTGTAAGGCATGTCTAAGTAGACAAGGTAGACAAAGGATGTACTCTATATTTGCTCCATGGGATGTACCTCCAGGGGTATCTACAATGTTGTTATATAATATAATAACTCTCCACACCGATTTCGGTGACGGTGGCCGGTTTCATTAAAACCAGGCCAGTCACGGAGGAGTCATTTTATAGTGCCCAAGTGTGTAAGCAGTACACAAGAGCACTCTCTCTTCTTTTACTCTCGTAACCCAGTGGGACGGATGACCGACTGATGACTTTTACATGCCCATCCGACGCATGGATCATCTTTCTTCTCAGACAATCAGGTGATCAGCCTGCATTGTCCTAACCAAACTTGGAAACATTTTTTGTTGTTCTAACGCGGGAATAAAACCCACGACCTCCGAGTACAGTGCCAAGCTCTAACCCAGTAATTCTCAAAGCGGTTCAAGTGGACCCCCAGGTGTCCACGGAGACTCGACGGGGGTCTTCATTGGACGTGACAAAAAATGGGGGTCTACAATCGTAAGCAGTGGTGAATGAAAATTAATTTGGTTTCGATAGTGAAGGACTAAAATGTTGGCTTGTTATTGTAAATAATATGATACCTAAATTAAACCTTCTCAATAAGACAATTTATAAATAAATTGAGAAAAAAATGGATAGTTCCAAACTTGGGAGTCGAACCCAGACCATGTCGGTATCGCACCGAGTGCTCTACCAGTTGAGCTATCCGGCCCTATGCCACTTTCCTTTTTAAATTTCATTTATAATTTATTGAGCCACACCGTCCATCATACGGTAATACAACAACACAAACAATATGATACCTAAATTAAACCTTCTCAATAAGACAATTATCTCCTATCAATATAGACAGATAATATTTTAAGAAGCTCAGCGACTGTTACTTTTAAAAACTTGCATATTACAACGCGTCGAGACTTGTTGCCGCGCCGGCCGAATCTTGTATGCCGAATCTTGTATGAACTTGGTTAATTCGTCACCAATATAAATACGAATGTCAAGGGTAAACGTTACTCATTTCCGAAATTTCATAAAGAAAAGTGAATCGATATTAGTGATTACCAGTGTTGGAAAAGTAAGTATCTACCTGCCTATTTTTATACCAACCTACCTGCCTATATAATATAATATCGCGTGCCTATTGCTAAAAGGGCGCGTTTTTCAACATTTTGTATTAAAACTTGAATTTTTTTATTTATTATTTACAGGTAGGTAATTGATACGAAACATGACCGAATCTACAAAACCGTCCTGCAAAACTTACATGTCCCACGAAATGTCACACAACCTAAGTTTTGCAGGACGTAAACGTAAATTCAGATTGAGATAATTTCTTGTAAATGTTAAGAATTGTTAAAAATTCCAACGGAATATCATTACAATGGCATAAAGCTACGTAAAATTTATAAATGGCATTTTTAGACGCCTCCAATATGATCCTAATTTAATGATGACGCCACTACAATGTTATGTCGTGAGATTAACTTTCAGTGTCATAGGGATCAAGGTTCGCCGCGCCGAGTATAGTAAATTGAAATTTATGAAGGAAAATATTGGTCGGCTGGAATTTTCACAGTTTTCAAACTTATCGCATGTAGAATGCCTTGATGAAGATATTCAGACATACGTTAAACATTTGATTGCCCTGCATGATGATTTTAAAATCAGATTTGAAGACATTCTGTCGATGGAAATACCACCATGGATCATAAATCCATGATGAAATGGAAGTGTGCACTAATGAGGAGCTGAAAGTGACATTTAAAAGGGGGTATCAAAAATTTTGGCTGCAGGCAGAAATACCTAAAAAATGTCCTGGACTGTGGAGAATCACGCAAAAGCTTCTGATATCGTTTCCCTCGTCATATCTCGTCGAAGAAAGTTTTAGTGCCGGGGAGATTTGCGGTTATTCCTTACAAAACTTAAGCCAAACATTGATAATTTGCTGTCAATCCATTAAGTACATCCATCTCATTAGTATTTTTTTTTAAATTACCATTGTAGAAGTTACAATACGTTATAAATAAGTGTTTATTTTGATACATATATATATATATATATATATATATATATATATATATATATATATGTCCTCTCCCCCCGGGCTGTGGACGTGATTAGACGTGTAATTTGTTCAAGTTTTTTTTTTTAATTTTTAAACAATTTTAATTAAAATATTTACTAAACAAATACAGTGAAGTACTAGGCGCGCATAAAGCTGCTGCGGTCTGTTCACAGTAAACGTCACATTAACGTGCGTATACGTCACTTACCCTGTTTGCTGTAATCCACAAGCGGTAGAGTTTTCGTAAACGTAACACAATGCCACTGGAACGCTCCCCGCCTTTGAATAAATCATTAAGCCTGTCAGAGTCTGACATTAGTAATTTGGCATCAACTTCCACGTCCATGTACTTAACGGAGTTTGGCCATGTCACTCAAAGAGACAACAAACGGCGTCGAATTTCTGGCGAATGTACGCCAATCGAAAGTACAGACTTCCGAGCAATTATTCGTGAAGAATTGCGGGACATGATGACTGATATACAACAGCAACAAAATGCCCGTCTAGATATAATTGAACAACATGTCGCTGAAATTAAAGTTCAGAATGATACGACTCTGAAAACGAATCTTGATATTGAAAAATCTATCGAATTCGTGAACACGAAACTAGATGACCTACAATCCACAATCCAGAATTTAGAAACCCAGCGTAAGCAATTTACTGAGCAAATTGCTAATATTGAATATAAATGTGACACCTTGGAAAGGATTTCACGCAAGACATGCATACAAATTAGGAATGTGCCAAAGCAAACTGGTGAAACAAAGGAAAGTTTGTTTGACGCAGTTAAAAAGCTTTCGATCTCCCTAGGGGTTAATAGCACTACACTGCGCGATGTGTATCGAATGCCATCAAAATCAGACCGAATTAATACGGTCATAGTGGCCGAATTTTTCTCCACCCTTGAGAAGGATAGAATTTTAATGGCAGCTAAGAATCACAAACTGAACTCCCTCAAGCTTAAAACGGAACAATTAAATTCATCGTACATGGGTTTCGAAGAATCAAAGGTGGAAATATATCTCTCGGAACATCTAACCCCGACTGCATCTCGGCTATACTTCCTCGCGAGAGAGTTTCGCAAAAACATGAATTATGCCTATTGTTGGACATCAAATGGTCTTGTATATCTACGTAAGAAGCAAGGTGATCCTTATGTTTTAGTAAAAAGCGAGGCCCAGCTACAGAAATTACAAAACAAATGACTGATAGAGTGTGTAACTATATATCCGACATCTATGTTTGTTATGTGTTTATGTATATTTATATGTTTATGCTTAATGTTTGTTATAATCAAAACTTTTGTGAGAATTGCCATAAACGGTGTTCAAAGTGTTAAATATTGCATAGTATTAAGTAGATTTTATTGCATTAGTGTACAAATCGTTATCTATTTCTATTGCTACAGCTTGCCTACCTTCATATACTGTACAAGTTCAGACATACACGTAAATTCCAAAAAGAGGTTCAGACACAGTCTTTTAGAATTATTCAGTACACCATGCCTGAAATGCTTAATTTCATTTCATTCATCTTCATTTAAATTGAAATATAATGGATAATATTCAACTGCAAAACGATATAGACAACTCCTCTAAAATCCAATGTAAATTAATCAACAATCCTAAGAACCTTAAATACGAAATTGAAAATTTTAAAATCGATAAACTTAAATTCAACATCATCTCTTTTAATGCCAGAAGCGTTAATAAAAATTTAGACAACTTCCTTATATTTCTTACTAGGTTAGATATAGATATTGATATTATCGTCCTATCAGAATGCTGGTGTAACGAAGATTCTGTTCCCCCTGTAATTGATGGATACGCTATGTCTTACACCCAACGTAGTTTTAATCAAAATGATGGTGTTATCATGTATATTCGTAACAACATAAATGCCTCAGTACGAGAAGTGGAACTAGACGAAGCAAACTGTTTAATGGCGAGTATAAGTAATACGACTATAATTGGAATATACCGCCCCTATGGCTTTAAAAATTTAAACGTTTTCCTAGATTCACTGGACAAATTTTTAGCCTCCACCAAAACACAAAATGTAATTCTTACTGGTGACATTAATATTGACACTATTGACACTACAAATAGTAATGGCAGGGATTATTTAGAGATTATAGGCTCCCACGGATTATACAAAGCCATTGAATACCCGACTCACGGACGTACTTGCCTGGACCACTTCATGTGTAAACTAGTTCTAGATGCTCAATCCTATGTAATCGAAGCGGACATTACAGATCACTTTCCAATCGTACTGAGCATTTCACACCCTGATAAAGTGACAACTGCAACCTTAAATTCCGCTACTAGAACCAAAATAGACTATGATGCCCTGAAAAATGCTATTGCTGAAAAAGATTGGAATCTGTTTCTAGCACTGGATGACCCAAATATTGCAGCAAAAATGCTAACTGAAACTATTCAAGATCTCGTGATACGACATACTTCCACAACTACATTCACTAAAAGAAAAAGACCCCTAAAGCCCTGGATTACTCCAGGTATCATTAAGTGCCTCAAAATTAGAGATAAGATGCATAAAATATCCAAAAAGTATTCAGACAACGAAAATTTAAAACAACAATATGTTAACTACCGTAATATATGTAATCTGACTGTAAAAAACTTAAAAACCAACTATTATAGAGACAAATTTAATAAAAATACTAAAAATGTAAAAGGTACCTGGGAAACTATAAAAGAATTATGCAATTTAAAAAATACACGAACAGCTGCTTCCTTCCTGCTGAAACTAGCACCATCTCCAACTGAATCACTTGACCTTGTTAACAATTATTTCACATCTATTGGTGAAAAACTAGCTTCAGATATCTTAACAAAAACTATAACAAATAAATCAGATCTACTAAATAAGGGATCCCCACTGAACGTTAATTCTATGTCATTAACCCCCACAGATTTCAGGGAAATAGATAAAATAATTCTTAATCTTAAAAGTAATAGTGCTCCTGGAATAGACACGATATCTACGACAGTCCTGAGGAATTCACATAACATATTATCCAGCCTGATCTCCCATCTCTGCAACCTGAGCTTTATTAATGGTTCATTTCCTGATGTATTTAAAAAGCTGTCGTAATTCCAGTTTACAAGGGTGGCGATATCGATTCTGTGTCGAATTATAGGCCGATATCATTACTTAGTACTATCAGTAAAATTATAGAAAAAGCATTTAATACAAGACTCATAAAATTCTTAGATAGTAATAATCTGTTAGCAAGTTCTCAATTTGGCTTTCGATCGGGCAAATGTACAGAGGATGCAGTCTCAAAGTTCTCAGAAATAGTTACACAATCTCTTGATAGAGGCCAAAGATGTTTAGCAATATTTTTGGACCTCAAAAAAGCGTTCGACACAGTTTCGATACCGCTTCTCTTGGCAAAGCTGGAGAAGATGGGTATACGTGGGTTACCGCTAGAATGGCTCCGAGACTATCTATCATTGAGAAGTCAAATTGTAAGAGTGGAGAATGTCTACAGTTCCGATGCCAAAATAACCTATGGAATACCTCAGGGAAGTACCCTCGGGCCTACTCTTTTCTTAGTTTACGTGAACGAATTGTGCAATCTTAATATGGCCAGTGGAAATATCCTCGCATTTGCGGATGATACCGTCTTAATATTTAGAGGATCATCATGGCCGGATGTTGAAAAATATGCAGAGGAAGGTCTCAGAATAGTAACAAAATGGTTAGATCAAAACTTACTAACTATTAATATACCTAAAACAAAATATATTTGCTTTAGGATTACTGCTGCTTCGAATCAACCAACCAATTTTAAAATTAAAGCCCACTCCTCCGACTGTATTTCGGAACGTGACTGTGACTGTGCTACCGTATTGCAAACAGACAGTCATAAATACCTAGGCATTATAATAGATAAACACCTAAATTGGCGTCCTCATATTATGGCATTGGGCAAGCGTTTACGTAAGCTTTTACCTATATTCAGAAATCTTCGGGATGCTGCTGATTTCTCTCTTATAAAAAACGTCTATATTGCCCTTTGCCAATCGCTTTTGACATATTGTGTTACCGTATGGGGTGGAGCCGCTGCCAGTCACCTCTTGGAGCTAGAACGAGCCCAACGAGCAATTATTAAGGTTATGACCCATAAGCCCAGGAAATATTCTACAGAATTACTCTATCGTGAGACCCAACTTCTGACTGTGCGGCAATTATTTATGCAGAACGCGGTGGTTCGACACCATAAATATGTAGACCTTACACAATTACCCCTACATAAAAGACGCATTAGAACTCCGACTACTTCAATTAACACAATGTTTGCAAGACGTCAATTAATTTATATGGGCCCCTATCTATACAGATATTTCAACGATCACAATGAAATCGTCAAATTGAATAAATCTAGCCTTAAATTGTCAATAAAACAATCTCTTCTGTCACTTAATTATTTACAAACTGAAAATATCTTATATAAATTAACGTAGGCAATTTTGGATTAAAAACCATTCTAAAACTTACACTAATAAATCTTACATCACTAATCTAGCATTATTGTATACATTCACTTTAGTTTTAACGAAAAAGTAAATACATGTTTACATAACATAACACTACTTAATATATGTATAAAACATCTACTTCAAATTATTATATTTTGAGCTGAAGCGAGCAGCTTATAACTTGGACCACAAGCAAAATCTCGATAAACAACTGTCCCAGCAAATGTCTACAAACTAATTTGTACTTACCCTCACATTTTTTTTTTTTTTTAATATTTTTTATATTTCATTAGTCACCTTACATCTTACGTGTAATTGTTGAATATTATGTTACGTAAATTCTTGTCAAGTGTATTAATTTAGAAACATTGTGTCCACCGATGGGGTG
This sequence comes from Phengaris arion, assembly GCA_963565745.1. Classification (NCBI taxonomy): domain Eukaryota; kingdom Metazoa; phylum Arthropoda; class Insecta; order Lepidoptera; family Lycaenidae; genus Phengaris; species Phengaris arion. The sequence goes on along the minus strand of OY751445.1, from coordinate 11,747,350 downwards.
GAGGGTTGATAGTCTGAGACACAGGAACTCCTAGTTCAGGCATCAACCCACCTAAACTCTTACTGTATAACTGTTTTAATTAGTGTTTTTTCTACTTTATGAAGGTGAGAAATAAATGATTATTATTATTATTATTATTATTATAGATATTATATAGATTATATATATATATATATATATATATATATATATATATATATATATATATATATATATATATATATATATATATATATATATATATATATATATATATATGTATCAAAATTATATACACAAGGTTTTTTTTTCTAAATAAAATATGTGAGAATTGATTGGTCCTTGTGCAGAGTCACTGTAGATTTCAAAAAAGTAAAGTTGGATGGAGTCACTTTTTCGATTGGCCAACTTTGCTTTTTTGACATGCACTCACAACACAATAAATTAAAATTTAATTGAAAATTTGTTTAGTCTACCTACTTTATTATCAAATCATTAACCCAATCAATCAATCAATTCTAACCTTTTTTTTCGAAAACTGTTAATTCGTCGTTGAAACTCAGCCACAACGCAAGTTTCTATAGATAGATAGATCTAATCTTCACTTATTTTTCGAGATTTAGAAATTAATAGTAATGTAGATGCAGCGGGTCAACCGGATCCAGCAAAATTTTGAAAGTGGTCAATGAAACAAAAGAGTCTGGGAACCACTGCTCTAACCACTTGACCACGGAGGCTCTTATATAATATATTAAGTATGAACATTTTACGAATATCTACCTATTCTTATATTATTCTTATATATCTACCTATTAATAATAATATATATAAAATAACATAATTTCTAACCTTATCCACTTAGAATACTTCTTTATAGATATTATAGTTATGGTTATTAGAACAGTATATTCTGATTTGAAAATTAAGATTAAATAAGAAAGCCGAAAGCTACTTTTATTTATAAATAATCTCATAAAATACAGATCATTGAGCAGCAAATTTCTTTCAATCACCCATCAGAGCAATAACCAATGAAGGAATTCGAATGAATAATTTCTTCATTGGTTTCAATTCAATAACCCATTCGTTGAAATGTCTATTTATTTTCAACGCTACATTTCAATTGGTAGATTTAATAAAATAAAGAAGGGATGTATTTGGTAACAACCATCCATACATAAATCGGACCATAATAAAAACTTAACTTATAAGGGTTAACCTAACGTTGAATAAATTAATAAAACACGTTGATGAAAACAAACCGTTAAAAATTAATGTTATCAAATTAAGCAAATAATGTTATAACATTGTTTGAATGTATAAAATATTATAAAAAACATCAAATGACCACTGTTTGGGAGCACCCTAAGTTTATACTTATTATTTTCTGATGAAAGGAATTACGGATTTAAGCTTATACGTTGAATGATAAACCTTTCATAGAAATAAACGAAAACAATTAAAATCACTCTCCCGTTACAATTGTTGGTCGCGTGAAAAACTATTAAACTGATAAATCAATCGGCTGCCAATCACCGAGGCTTGATTGAAATAAAATCGTGGGTACTATCGCCATTAAATAAATTTTCATCCAGGTGAAATATTCGAGTCTTTTTTTAAATAGGCCAGGAAACAAGCAGATTGCCGCTAATGGTGGACGACTACCGCTTCCCATTGATACCCCAACCTCGAAGGAGTTACAAGTGTGTTCTTTTTAGGTTTAGGTTTAAAGATTCTTTATTTCTCAAAAGATTACAAAATCACTTACGAGAAATACATTTTGTGACCTAAAAGTAATTAAAAATCTACGTGTAGGTACAGCGAGCGCATTTAAAATAAATTTCTTTTTATACATATTTATTTAAAGATACTTTTTATATGAATTGTATCGAATCGAATTGAATTGAATGTCACTAGCTACTTTTCTATAGACAATCATTCTCTAGAGTACCTATCTGACAGCTGACTATAATAACAATTAAGATTCTACTTTGTGATAATACCTATGTAATTATTAGGGTACCTACTACATTATTAGTAGGAATAGATAGATACCTGCTAATTTTATTAGGGTACCTAGTACCTACTAATATGATAACGACGATGACGAATGCGTGTAATTCGATTACCGATCCCGTTCGCAGTGCGGTTATGGAATGGAAGCGGCTCTCGATGCGTAAAATGAACACAGTGAAGCCGAGGTTCTCATTAGTAACGTGATTTTAACGTTGCTAATTTATTTTTGACGGCACTTGAATATCATATGAAATATTTTAGATCGTCTATGCGGTGCGCTTTTACCTTAAACAAAAATAAATCTAGATGGATATTGGCGAAAGAGAGGTAGAAGGTGGATGTTTTTATGATCGCAAAAATATTAATAAATTGATTTGGATTGCTATTGAAGCCAATTTCTGCAGGGTACTAGGTAGTGCCAAAGTAATTTAATTCTTATTTCTTCCTCTGTACGTTGTATATTTTAAAATGTAACATTACACAAATTTTTGGTTTTTACCATTCCTACGCTGTTATTAATTAGTGGGTAGGAATTCTCACACAAGGAGTATAAATATTATTTCTCATTTACAATAGAGTATTAATAATAAGTATGTCTGTCTTTCACTAAGAAGTTTTCAAAGCAATTCGCCGCCAGCAGTTAGACTGCTTACAAAGAAATTCTATTTATTTAAAATTTGCTGGTGTGCGTACCTACTATGGTTACATAATATTATTATGCTGATGCTGTATTATGTACTTTTTATATTATTATTTATAGACTAGCTGCTGACCTGTGCCCACTTCGTTGGGTATTTATTTAGATTTAGATATTAGCCGCAACAAACAGACGGACTGACAATTTTTTTAAAAATGGAATGTCTTTTGACGGTACTGTATATACTTTCATATGCATTCAGTGAAAAGCTGTTAATTTAAAATAATAAACAGACAGACACTTCAGTTTTATTTATTTGTATAGATGTAGATGTTACCCGCGTCTTCGTAAAAAGAAATCATCATTACATTTTGTTGCGATATAAAAGTAGCCTATGTCCTTCCCCGTGGTATATTCTGTCTGTGCCAAGTTTCATCAAAATGGGTCCAGTACTTTTGGAGCCTATTCAATGCAAACAAGCATACAAACAAACAATCATATCTTTCCTCTTTACAATATTAGTGTGGATATAAGCATATGTTGGAGAAACTAATAACCTAACCAAGTGCATGTCAGGATATGTCTAAGGAGGGTTCCGTGAATATCAATGCGTAATAGGTTTTTTTTCAAATTACTTCAAAAGTGACTGTCCGATTTCGTTCAAAATAATTTTCCTACAGAGTTTTTAGCATGATCTATCAGCATGGAAACTTACAAGCTTATATCTCTTATAGTTTAGAAATCCTTGGGGGTATCTTACAAACCACTTTGGAGGCCGATTACTCGAAAATAGTCGACTTTGTATAAAAGTCATGTATGAAACCTTGCCTTTATTTTAAAATACCTAATTAATGATACCCCACATGATGGGGTAAACTAAAAAAGTAGTTTTCATCCCCACTTCACATGTATGGAGAGCCACCCCTAAGATATAAAATTATTATTATTTTATGATATGAAATCTATACACATCTTATCACTATATCAAATTTCAACAATTTATTTTCATAATTACAGAAGCTAGATGAGCGGACAGACAGACAGACCGACGGACGGACAGAGCGAAACTATAAGGGTACTTATATATTACGGAACCCTAAAAACTAACCCGTATCATGCCACTTGCCCCTATGTTTAATATTTCTAATGCACGTCGCGTCGCCTCAATGGACTGACGAGACCCTACGCCATCTCAAATTCTAAGAGGATTTCTTATATCTCTTTACGGCTCGGTAAGGCAGTATATGTAACTGGAAATCACTATTCGCTAAGACGATTTCATTCTATCAACGTGTGGCCTTAAAATAATATACCTAATATTAGATTCGGTGATGTGAGAAAAGCTGACTTTATTTATTATGGGTTAAGAGACGTACGCATTATCTAATGCCTCATTTACCAATACGTTCTTGGTATCGACTAATTCATTAAGATGTTAATTTTTGTAGAGGGACCTTTATTTTTAATGACACTTGCACTCTTTTGATGAAAGTATGTGGGAACAGGAATATATTTCAGTAAAGGTCATTGGGAATTTCACTATGGAATAATTGCCCACGGCAACCAATAATAAGTTAAGATGTACCTAAGCGTATTTATACATCTGGATTACAACGGTATATGTCGCATGTCTGTAATAGGTGGGGTAAATAAGGGGCATATCTGTAAGTGGCGGCGGTTGGCCGCGCTATTAAAGCTCCCACAGACGAGAAGCCGATCGTTTCAGTGAGAACTGACGTCAGTTCGGCCTTAACGGATCCGAACACACACACGGAAAAATCGCATCAGTTCGTTCTGGTTTGCGACGAATTACGGTCGTGTTTATGTAAACTCATTACGCTTGTACACGATACACACTCGCACAGCCGCGCTCTGGCGAGAACTGAAGCGATTTGTCACACATGGTCCGTTCAGTCCATCCGTTCAGTCCAGAACTAATGTTTCCAACGTAGTTATTTTACAAAGTTTCACTACTAAATTATGTATTTTATTCCCTCCTTAGTATGAATTTAGTTGTTAGTAGTGTTTTAGTAGGAAAGAGCCTAGCAAAATGGCCTAAGTTAGGCACAAAAAGAAACAAAAAAAACTTGACAGATTATCATAATAATACTCAGTAGCATTTGTTCGTAATTTGCTTAAAGCTACTCGTTTAATTACTATATACGTAATATTTCCTAGTATATTTCAAATTGACGGTAAAATTTATAATAAAATTTTAATATAACAAAACCGTAAATGAAGTGGTTTTTGGGGGCTTTAGGGATTTCTAAGTTTAGTAGTTTTCAGTAGAAATTGACGCGAGTTTAGTAGTTTCGCAAAAACAGAGCTGGCAACACTGGAACGAATCGCTTCAGTCCATCCGACCGACTAATGCGATTTCGAAATTGCACACAGACGATACGATTTTGCATCTGTTCAGGCCGAACTGAAGGAATCCCGGACCGTATATGGGAACCTTTTTTTTTAGTTTTTTTTAGTTTAAGTTTTATCAGTAAGTACCTTAAACACTTGACTGAACTTCATAATTCTGAGTTCTATATGAAAAAATACTTATGCTAGTCCATATTATTTACCGCACTTATCCAGCACTTAGTACAATATTGATTATTTGCAAATAAAACAATTTGTACCAGTTAAGCAAACAGCTGAAGCGGGTCATCAGCGTGAATCATTTAATTATATTTTGGACAACAGTTTAATTAATAAAGACATCTAATCAATCTTGTTGACGCGAGCTCAAACCCTCGTGGCCGAGGGGAGTTTCATAGAAACGGCGTTCAAAGGCAAAAATATTTTGAGACAATGCCGATCGTTTTAGATTAATATTTGAGTGACATATTTTTCGTATAGGTAACATTTTTCAGAATGACTATTCGTAATTCGGATTTGATTAATATAGTGTTTTATATAAAACTAGCTTTTACCTGCCGCTCCCTCGGTGTTAAGTTTAAAGTCTCTAATAATATTAAAGAGGACCAATTAAAAAGTACCCATTCTCACTCAACAAACACTCGACACGGTACAGTTCGGACCACGCACATGAGGCTGCGGTGCGGTATGGACTACGGATATAACTGTCGTGCTTATAACGATTAAAAATGCGCCCACGTTTTGGACTGCGGCCGGATCTGACACATTAAGTTCCAAACAGTGCATGTTAATGTGATTTCAAGAGTTTAGACTGGCGCGTGGATCATTTTAAATTTTAAAAGTTTTACTCTCTGTTGTAACTTGTAAGTCGACGCTCCAAACCCACATGTTTTATTTTGCGTTCACACGTGATGCACGGAAAAAACTCTGGAAAATGCGCTCGCAAATCATGCGAGATCGGACAGTCAGCTCCGCGCATCTACACGTTCGTTTCGGATCGAAGGTTGGAACGGCGTGCGAACTTCACGTGTGAAGGGCACTATGAAACCTCTCTATTTTATTTATTTATGACTTAATCGTTCAAAGCAGTCAAGTTATATCGTTTGTACCTGTTATTTATTTAATCTGAGGTTTGTACAAAATATTATATTTAATAATTTGTTTCTTTTCTTGTCTATGCATATTCATTCTGTAATCAAACGTTTCCAAAAAGCAAGTCACAAAAGTCAATCCCAAGAATAATTAAATACACCGTGTCACTCCAAGCCTTTTAATTAATTGTATTTGTATAATGAAACGTCATATAATTTGCATGAGAATTTAATAAAATAATATTTATAATGAAAATGTGCGTTAGGTATTTAGAATTTGAATCACTTTTATAGTTTTACGTACGTATATTTTATTTCGTATTTCGTTTCAGTTAGGTATATAGTATAGGAACCTGGGAGTCCGAGCTTTGCTCGAAGTTTTACTAAAACGATAAAATAATTAAAAAGTAACTTAAAATAATAAAAGAAATAGAAATAAAAAGAATCACAAAAATATTCATCTGACAAACCACAAACGCCAAAAGTCCAACGTTAACCGGATTGACATTCAGAAATCGAAATAATAATAATATCTATGGACGCTTCACACCACGTCAATCTGGCCCCGTACTAAGTATCCGAAGAACTTGTGTTACAGATACCAGAAAACGGGAAGTATATTTAATACTTTTTTATACTATACACATATTTAAGATTTATATTATATTATACACATTTTTAATACACATCCATGACCCAGGAACACAGAAAAACTTTTTGTTCCTTCGGCGGGATTCAAACATGCTTGCATGCTTGAGCACCAACCCACTCAACCACTGATCCACAAGGTCGTCAGTCATATATTTTATAATATCATTTATAAATCACTCATATCATTATTACGCGACGAAAAAAAAAAATCTTAGAAAAGCGCCGTTTCCCAGGTATAAAGCTCATCTCAGACTACGCAGTACGCTATACTTTTGCGCTATATAGTATATCAAAGAAGGACCTATACTATATAGCAAGGCGTTCACATTATGCGATATTCACGTATATGCGCAAATACGCAAGCATTTATTTATATAGCCAGCTTAGTATGGTTATGTGGCTCGTTTCGCTTGCGGGACGGCCGGGGGTGAGGGAGGAGGAAGAGGGCGGCGTGCGATATAGCACAGCATTGCGTAGTCTAAAGCCTGCTACAGACCCTAGCTAGGTAGTTTTGGGGGATTTGCTTTCATGGAAATATTTGCAGCCGTTTCCGAGATTCCGATGATATGTTTTATATTGTTTAATATATATATATATATATATATATATATATATATATATATATATATATATATATATATATATATATATATATATATATATATCTCAATGTCAGCACTACACTTTCCCGACAAGCAGATTAATACTGTTAATTAAAACCAGCTTAAGCCCTGCTCAAAATTGAAGAGCTTATCCAACAGTTTAAAAGTTTCCGAATATTGGATAAATCTATCATGCGAACATCATGTAAAAGTAGTTAATTAAAAATTGATGACGCATAAACTTGCGCAACTGGCTTGTTTATTTTTACCAGACTACGGCGAAGCCAAAAGGATGGGTAATGATTTTGGCAGTCTATAAATAATATTTAAGTATCATGTTTGTATGTATGTTTGTTTCAACTTCTACCGTAGTCCGTAGCCCATAAACTATTCAACCCTAACTCTCCTATTTACTTAGACTCTCAATTTACTTTCAATGAATTATAAATGAATCGTCATGATAATATCATTAACTAATTATTGGAGTATGAACCAATCCACAAAGTAAACGTTGGTTTGAGATTTATGACATTTTTTGTTTCTTTTATATAAAAAAATATAGTTATTTACATAATATTAGTTCATTACATATGAAATTGGCGTTTTGTAAAGCAGCAACATAAAGTCGTTTTTTTAAACTTAATATATTTATTTAATCAAATTATATACCATTGCTATATTTTGCCATCTCATAGGTAGTTCCTTGATTCCTTTACTAAAAAAAACATTCGAACAGGAATCAATGAAATCTTTGTAGGCGCTTTGGACTGCCCCATCGGAGTTGAATTTTTTCCCGTGCAAGAAGTTATCCAAATTTCGAAAAAAAAGGTAATCTGTTGTAGCAATGTCCGGGGAGTACGGTGGATGTCTTAGATATTCTAATTGAAGCTCCTCTAATTTGGTAGCCGTCTGTTGTGCAATGTGTGGTCGAGCGTTGTTGTGAAGCAGCAGTGGCCTAGAGCGAATGACCAACCTCGGTTGTTTAGCAGCTAGCTTTTCAATCATTATTTGCAGTTGCTGGCAATAGACATCTGCCGTAATCGTCATCCAGGTTTAAGAAAGCTGTAGTGAACGACACCGGCACTAGTTCACCAAACGCTCACAAGTAAATTTTTTTGAGTCAATTTTCGCTTGGCTTTGGCTGGTTCGCCAGGGTTCAGCCATTGCGATGAGCGTTTCCGATTATCATACAGGATCCACTTTTCATTACAGGTAATGATTCGATTAAAATCCCATCATTATTGTGCCGGTTGAGTAATGTAACGCAGCAGTCGACGCGCGTTTGTCGGTTTGCCGCACTCAATTTATGAGGTAACCATCTTTCAAGCTTTTTCACCTTTTTGCTTTTTGCACCCAATTTGCTTCAAGTGGATTAAAATTGTTTTCAATTTGCTTCAAGTGGATTAAAATAGTTTTATCAGTAACACCGTTGCCTGCAGCTAACTCAGACGTAGTTTGCGATGGATCCGCTTCCACAATAGCCTTCAATTCTTCATTATCAACTTTGGTCTCCGGCCGTCCACAGGTCTTGTCCTGCTGGTCGAAATTTCCAGAACGAAAACGTTGGAACCAAAAACGCACTGTGTTTTGTTCTGCAACACCGCTGCAATACACATCATCCTTCGAGACGTTTCTGCAGCACTGGTGCCACGGTGGAACTCGTACTCGAAAATAATACGATATTTCAAGTTTTCCATTTTGTAAACAGAGTGACGCAAAGAAAAAACCAAAAGAGGAAAAAGCAAATGAATTACGGTTTTCGAAACACAAATGCATGAGTAAATAGCGGTATAAATTTGAAACTGGTGGCACCAGTGCTGCAGAAACGTCTCGAAGGATGATGTGTATTGCGGCGGTGTTGCAGAACAAAACACAGTGCGTTTTTGGTTCCAACGTTTTCGTTCTGGAAATTTCGACCTGCAGGACAAGACCTGTGGACGGCCGGAGACCAAAGTTGATAATGAAGAATTGAAGGCTATTGTGGAAGCGGATCCATCGCAAACTACGTCTGAGTTAGCTGCAGGCAACGGTGTTACTGATAAAACTATTTTAATCCACTTGAAGCAAATTGAAAACAATTTTAATCCACTTGAAGCAAATTGGGTGCAAAAAGCAAAAAGGTGAAAAAGCTTGAAAGATGGTTACCTCATAAATTGAGTGCGGCAAACCGACAAACGCGCGTCGACTGCTGCGTTACATTACTCAACCGGCACAATAATGATGGGATTTTAATCGAATCATTACCTGTAATGAAAAGTGGATCCTGTATGATAATCGGAAACGCTCATCGCAATGGCTGAACCCTGGCGAACCAGCCAAAGCCAAGCGAAAATTGACTCAAAAAAATTTACTTGTGAGCGTTTGGTGAACTAGTGCCGGTGTCGTTCACTACAGCTTTCTTAAACCTGGATGACGATTACGGCAGATGTCTATTGCCAGCAACTGCAAATAATGATTGAAAAGCTAGCTGCTAAACAACCGAGGTTGGTCATTCGCTCTAGGCCACTGCTGCTTCACAACAACGCTCGACCACACATTGCACAACAGACGGCTACCAAATTAGAGGAGCTTCAATTAGAATATCTAAGACATCCACCGTACTCCCCGGACATTGCTACAACAGATTACCTTTTTTTTCGAAATTTGGATAACTTCTTGCACGGGAAAAAATTCAACTCCGATGGGGCAGTCCAAAGCGCCTACAAAGATTTCATTGATTCCTGTTCGAATGTTTTTTTTAGTAAAGGAATCAAGGAACTACCTATGAGATGGCAAAATATAGCAATGGTATATATTTTGATTAAATAAATATATTAAGTTTAAAAAAACGACTTTATGTTGCTGCTTTACAAAACGCCAATTTCATATGTAATGAACTAATATTATGTAAATAACTATATTTTTTTATATAAAAGAAACAAAAAATGTCATAAATCTCAAACCAACGTTTACTTTGTGGATTGGTTCATACTCCAATAATTAGTTAATGATATTATCATGACGATTCATTTATAATTCATTGAAAGTAAATTGAGAGTCTAAGTAAATAGGAGAGTTAGGGTTGAATAGTTTATGGGCTACGGACTACGGTAGAAGTTGAAACAAACATACATACAAACATGATACTTAAATATTATTTATAGACTGCCAAAATCATTACCCATCCTTTTGGCTTCGCCGTAGTCTGGTAAAAATAAACAAGCCAGTTGCGCAAGTTTATGCGTCATCAATTTTTAATTAACTACTTTTACATGATGTTCGCATGATAGATTTATCCAATATTCGGAAACTTTTAAACTGTTGGATAAGCTCTTCAATTTTGAGCAGGGCTTAAGCTGGTTTTAATTAACAGTATTAATCTGCTTGTCGGGAAAGTGTAGTGCTGACATTGAGAGATATATATATATATATATATATATATATATATATATATATATATATATATATATATATATATATATATATATATATATATATATATATATATATATATATATATATATCTCTATATATATATATCTCTATATATATATATATATATATCTCTCAATGTCAGCACTACACTTTCCCGACAAGCAGATTAATACTGTTAATTAAAACCAGCTTAAGCCCTGCTCAAAATTGAAGAGCTTATCCAACAGTTTAAAAGTTTCCGAATATTGGATAAATCTATCATGCGAACATCATGTAAAAGTAGTTAATTAAAAATTGATGACGCATAAACTTGCGCAACTGGCTTGTTTATTTTTACCAGACTACGGCGAAGCCAAAAGGATGGGTAATGATTTTGGCAGTCTATAAATAATATTTAAGTATCATGTTTGTATGTATGTTTGTTTCAACTTCTACCGTAGTCCGTAGCCCATAAACTATTCAACCCTAACTCTCCTATTTACTTAGACTCTCAATTTACTTTCAATGAATTATAAATGAATCGTCATGATAATATCATTAACTAATTATTGGAGTATGAACCAATCCACAAAGTAAACGTTGGTTTGAGATTTATGACATTTTTTGTTTCTTTTATATAAAAAAATATAGTTATTTACATAATATTAGTTCATTACATATGAAATTGGCGTTTTGTAAAGCAGCAACATAAAGTCGTTTTTTTAAACTTAATATATTTATTTAATCAAATTATATACCATTGCTATATTTTGCCATCTCATAGGTAGTTCCTTGATTCCTTTACTAAAAAAAACATTCGAACAGGAATCAATGAAATCTTTGTAGGCGCTTTGGACTGCCCCATCGGAGTTGAATTTTTTCCCGTGCAAGAAGTTATCCAAATTTCGAAAAAAAAGGTAATCTGTTGTAGCAATGTCCGGGGAGTACGGTGGATGTCTTAGATATTCTAATTGAAGCTCCTCTAATTTGGTAGCCGTCTGTTGTGCAATGTGTGGTCGAGCGTTGTTGTGAAGCAGCAGTGGCCTAGAGCGAATGACCAACCTCGGTTGTTTAGCAGCTAGCTTTTCAATCATTATTTGCAGTTGCTGGCAATAGACATCTGCCGTAATCGTCATCCAGGTTTAAGAAAGCTGTAGTGAACGACACCGGCACTAGTTCACCAAACGCTCACAAGTAAATTTTTTTGAGTCAATTTTCGCTTGGCTTTGGCTGGTTCGCCAGGGTTCAGCCATTGCGATGAGCGTTTCCGATTATCATACAGGATCCACTTTTCATTACAGGTAATGATTCGATTAAAATCCCATCATTATTGTGCCGGTTGAGTAATGTAACGCAGCAGTCGACGCGCGTTTGTCGGTTTGCCGCACTCAATTTATGAGGTAACCATCTTTCAAGCTTTTTCACCTTTTTGCTTTTTGCACCCAATTTGCTTCAAGTGGATTAAAATTGTTTTCAATTTGCTTCAAGTGGATTAAAATAGTTTTATCAGTAACACCGTTGCCTGCAGCTAACTCAGACGTAGTTTGCGATGGATCCGCTTCCACAATAGCCTTCAATTCTTCATTATCAACTTTGGTCTCCGGCCGTCCACAGGTCTTGTCCTGCAGGTCGAAATTTCCAGAACGAAAACGTTGGAACCAAAAACGCACTGTGTTTTGTTCTGCAACACCGCCGCAATACACATCATCCTTCGAGACGTTTCTGCAGCACTGGTGCCACCAGTTTCAAATTTATACCGCTATTTACTCATGCATTTGTGTTTCGAAAACCGTAATTCATTTGCTTTTTCCTCTTTTGGTTTTTTCTTTGCGTCACTCTGTTTACAAAATGGAAAACTTGAAATATCGTATTATTTTCGAGTACGAGTTCCACCGTGGCACCAGTGCTGCAGAAACGTCTCAAAGGATGATGTGTATTGCGGCGGTGTTGCAGAACAAAACACAGTGCGTTTTTGGTTCCAACGTTTTCGTTCTGGAAATTTCGACCTGCAGGACAAGACCTGTGGACGGCCGGAGACCAAAGTTGATAATGAAGAATTGAAGGCTATTGTGGAAGCGGATCCATCGCAAACTACGTCTGAGTTAGCTGCAGGCAACGGTGTTACTGATAAAACTATTTTAATCCACTTGAAGCAAATTGAAAACAATTTTAATGCACTTGAAGCAAATTGGGTGCAAAAAGCAAAAAGGTGAAAAAGCTTGAAAGATGGTTACCTCATAAATTGAGTGCGGCAAACCGACAAACGCGCGTCGACTGCTGCGTTACATTACTCAACCGGCACAATAATGATGGGATTTTAATCGAATCATTACCTGTAATGAAAAGTGGATCCTGTATGATAATCGGAAACGCTCATCGCAATGGCTGAACCCTGGCGAACCAGCCAAAGCCAAGCGAAAATTGACTCAAAAAAATTTACTTGTGAGCGTTTGGTGAACTAGTGCCGGTGTCGTTCACTACAGCTTTCTTAAACCTGGATGACGATTACGGCAGATGTCTATTGCCAGCAACTGCAAATAATGATTGAAAAGCTAGCTGCTAAACAACCGAGGTTGGTCATTCGCTCTAGGCCACTGCTGCTTCACAACAACGCTCGACCACACATTGCACAACAGACGGCTACCAAATTAGAGGAGCTTCAATTAGAATATCTAAGACATCCACCGTACTCCCCGGACATTGCTACAACAGATTACCTTTTTTTTCGAAATTTGGATAACTTCTTGCACGGGAAAAAATTCAACTCCGATGGGGCAGTCCAAAGCGCCTACAAAGATTTCATTGATTCCTGTTCGAATGTTTTTTTTAGTAAAGGAATCAAGGAACTACCTATGAGATGGCAAAATATAGCAATGGTATATAATTTGATTAAATAAATATATTAAGTTTAAAAAAACGACTTTATGTTGCTGCTTTACAAAACGCCAATTTCATATGTAATGAACTAATATTATGTAAATAACTATATTTTTTTATATAAAAGAAACAAAAAATGTCATAAATCTCAAACCAACGTTTACTTTGTGGATTGGTTCATACTCCAATAATTAGTTAATGATATTATCATGACGATTCATTTATAATTCATTGAAAGTAAATTGAGAGTCTAAGTAAATAGGAGAGTTAGGGTTGAATAGTTTATGGGCTACGGACTACGGTAGAAGTTGAAACAAACATACATACAAACATGATACTTAAATATTATTTATAGACTGCCAAAATCATTACCCATCCTTTTGGCTTCGCCGTAGTCTGGTAAAAATAAACAAGCCAGTTGCGCAAGTTTATGCGTCATCAATTTTTAATTAACTACTTTTACATGATGTTCGCATGATAGATTTATCCAATATTCGGAAACTTTTAAACTGTTGGATAAGCTCTTCAATTTTGAGCAGGGCTTAAGCTGGTTTTAATTAACAGTATTAATCTGCTTGTCGGGAAAGTGTAGTGCTGACATTGAGAGAGATATATTTATATATATATATATAAATATATCTCTCTCAATGTCAATGTCATGTCTCTAACTCTCCTATTTACTTTCAATGAATTATAAATGAATCGTCATGATAATATCATTAACTAATTATTGGAGTATGAACCAATCATAAAGTAAACGTTGGTTTGAGATTTATGACGTTTTTTGTTATTTTTTATATAAAAAAAATATAGTTATGTACATAATATTAGGTCATTACATATGAAATTGGCGTTTTGTAAAGCAGCAACATAAAGTCGATTTTTTTTAAACTTAATATATTTATTTAATCAAATTATATACCATTGCTATATTTTGCCATCTCATAGGTAGTTCCTTGATTCCTTTACTAAAAAAAACATTCGAACAGGAATCAATGAAATCTTTGTAGGCGCTTTGGACTGCCCCATCGGAGTTGAATTTTTTCCCGTGCAAGAAGTTATCCAAATTTCGAAAAAAATGGTAATCTGTTGTAGCAATGTCCGGGGAGTACGGTGGATGTCTTAGATATTCTAATTGAAGCTCCTCTAATTTGGTAGCCGTCTGTTGTGCAATGTGTGGTCGAGCGTTGTTGTGAAGCAGCAGTGGCCTAGAGCGAATGACCAACCTCGGTTGTTTAGCAGCTAGCTTTTCAATCATTATTTGCAGTTGCTGGCAATAGACATCTGCCGTAATCGTCTGGCCAGGTTTAAGAAAGCTGTAGTGAACGACACCGGCACTAGTTCACCAAACGCTCACAAGTGCCTTTTTTTGAGTCAATTTTCGCTTGGCTTTGGCTGGTTCGCCAGTGTTCAGCCATTGCGATGAGCGTTTCCGATTATCATACAGGATCCACTTTTCATTACAGGTAATGATTCGATTAAAATCCCATCATTATTGTGCCGGTTGAGTAATGTAACGCAGCAGTCGACGCGCGTTTGTCGGTTTGCCGCACTCAATTTATGAGGTAACCATCTTTCAAGCTTTTTCACCTTCCCAATTTGCTTCAAGTGGATTAAAATACTTTTATCAGTAACACCGTTGCCTGCAGCTAACTCAGACGTAGTTTGCGATGGATCCGTTTCCACAATAGCCTTCAATTCTTCATTATCAACTTTGGTCTCCGGCCGTCCACAGGTCTTGTCCTGCAGGTCGAAATTTCCAGAACGAAAACGTTGGAACCAAAAACGCACTGTGTTTCCTTTTGCGACACCACCTCCATACAGATCATTAATCCTTCGAGCAGTTTCTGCAGCACTGGTGCCACGGTGGAACTAGTACTCGAAAATAATACGATATTTCAAGTTTTCCATTTTGTAAACAGAGTGAAAAAACCAAAAGAGGAAAAAGCAAATGAATTACGGTTTTCGAAACACATGCATGAGTAAATAGCGGTATAAATTTGAAATTGGAATTCCTAATCAAAGAAGATATATTTGAGATCAAAGTACGACAAAACGCAATTTTCATATGTAAGAACCTAATATCATTCGTGTTGCTTTCGATGCAAAACATATAAACCTTGGATGGGTGCAGTATAACTGCATACGGATATTTTTTACATAATCACCTTAAAACAGGTGTGAAAAAAGTGGTGCAACTGAAATTGTACAGGTGTCTTTTACACAACATAATTTACACAATATAAGTGCAGATTGCGCATGAAAAGCAGTTAATAAAGTAATTAATTAATGTGGCAAAAACACAGACCTTGAATTCACAAAGACACGTCCTAGACAAGACAAAGATAATTCATATTAAAAATAATATAAAACTAGCTATTGCCCGCGACACCGCCCGCGTAATTACACTATCCCAGTACGGGAACACTATACTTTTCCGGGATAAAAAGTAGTTTTCATCCCGGCTTAAGCTACTACCATACCAAATTTAATACAAAACCGTTCAGTAGTTTTTGCGTCACAGAGTAACAAAAATTCTCCATCCATCCATCGATCTTCACAAACTTTCACATTTAGTAGTACATAATAGTAATGACTTAAAAATGTCAACTAAGTACGAAAATAAACTTAAAATATTTAGCATAAACAGTGTTGGGGTGTTCTTATGTGCACAAAAAGGCGGGCAGACCTGACATTGACCGATGGCATAGGGAAGCCATTAGAACACTGCTTTGTTTTACTCGTATTAATGGTCTTAAATAATATGAAAACACGCTTTCACGATCACATATTAAACTCATAATACACAGACTACAGTAAAGATTCATTAGAGACATTCGCTTTAATAGCTAGGTACTAAGTAGGTGGTCTTTATTTAAGTTTTGTTTAGAATTATTTAAAATTGATAGAATAAATTAATATTTATTTAATTTTAATAATAGATTGCATTGAAATTACCGACCCGATTTTGATGAAATTTGGCACATATATAAAATGGACAACGGGAAAGGACAAATGCTACATTTATGACGGAAAATGTACGGTCCCCACAGGATATCCAGTTGCGTGCACGAAGTTACGGAAATCATCCAATATTGCGTATTTTTTCTTCTGTTAAATATTTAATTATCATTTTTTCTGTGTTAAAGGTACATAACAATACTTTTTGCATGGTTGTGGTCTTATATTGACTATAGTATATTCACTATACGAATAATTATTAATTGTATTGACAACCTCTGTGGTTCAGTAGTTGGCGCTCAAGCCGGAGGTCGCGGGTTCGAATCCCGCCGAGGAAACAAAAAGTTTTCTGTATTCCTGGGTCATGGGTATTTCTATTGAAAACTGTCAAAATTAATGTTTTTAATATGATCAAATCAGATGAACCATGTAGCCTTTTTACCATTTCACGATTTTTTATGGAAAAAAATATATGAAACATCTAAAGTGGCCTTTTTAGACCCCCAGATTTCGAGTTAGGCCATAATATGTATTTATAGTATTTATCAGGAGTTACGAATAGAAGACCGATTTGGGATAGATAAATAATTTATTTCGTATTTCTATGTTTAATGGTCATGTGAGTGGTGTAACAGATGATAAGAAATCAAAGATTCCTTCCCCTGTCTACTCGCGCGGGGATTGTTTTCCGTCCGTCTCGGAAGACAAAAACATTGTGTATTCCTACACAAATGTGTATAGCCACGCCCCAATGTTTCAATGTTTTGTGTAATGTTTCGAAAAAAACACGCGCAGGAGACGCGCCTTAACACATAGTTCTTCGGATACTTAGCAGTTAGCACGGGACTACCGGGAAGCGTCCATATATTATTATAATAGTATTATATCGAAGGATGCCTAATTGCATACGTGCTTTATAAAAAGAAAGATAATTTGGTAGCGTCGCGCGTCGGCGGTCGCTACAATTGTCGGTTGCTCGTTTGCACCGTGCCTAAAATCTCATTCCATCATACCACAAAATCATACCTTCATACAAACAACGTTCATCAAAACAACGACATTGCGTTTAGATATAAAAGAATTGAGCAAATATACCTGACACTGAGTGCTCTCCGCCTCTATTGACAGAGAATCACTCAACTGACTTTGATAGATAGTGTTTGTTGACGCCGTGTAAACATCATGTTATTTATTTACAAACAAAGTATTCCGCAAATATTTTATAATAGCAAGGGAGCTCGTGGCAATTCAGGTATATGATTTTGGTCGTTGATAATAGGAACTAGGAAGTAAGATTGTAGTCTGCAACTATGTGAACTATAGAAAATAAGTGGCGAATCAGGTACCGATTTTTTATAAATAATTTCTAAATAAATAAAAACTGTCTTATTCATATGATACTATCATTTCTTCCATCAATTATATCTTATTAAATACATTTTATAGACGCTGCAATTAAAGCTGGTATAAGCCTGTGGGAGTTTTTATAAAAATAATTATAAAACTGTAAAAAAATGTGCTCTATCATTCCATCGTTTTTTAAATAATTATTTTTATGTTTTTATATACATATATATATATATATATATATATATATAAGAATATGTAGTGTTTAAAAATTTTAAATGTTTCTAATTAATCCATGGCAGAAACGATGGTATGATTTTTTTTCAAAACCCACAGTTTTTTTGTGAAATTTTGAAATTATTTATTAAAAAAAACCTAACCCAGAGCATGTCAGAACATGTCAACAAGGAGGGTTCCGTAACTATCATCGCGCAATAGGTTTTTATCTAATCACTTCAAAAGTTACTGTCTGATTTCATTCAAAATAATTTTCCTAAAGAGTATTTAGCATGATCTATCATCATGGAAAATGGCAAGTTTCTAAGTCTCATAGTTTAGAAATGCCAAGGGGGGGGCCAACTTATAAACCACTTTGGTGGCTGATTACTCGAAAATGGATGTCTTTGTAAAGAAACTTTGACTGTGTATAAATCTCGGGTTTGGCATCCTAAAATATTAATAATTTTATATTTTAGGGGTGGCTCGTCATACATGTGAAGTGGGGATGAAAAATATTTTTTCAATTAAAAAAAAGACGTGTGGCACTCGGGGACTGCCGCGGTAAAGCTATTGCATAGCATTTTGTACTTATGCAATTATAATTATTTATTTATTTTATTTTATTTATGCAGTATTTCTTTTTCTTTGATATTAATTCAAGTTACACTTTTTGAGCGCGGTGACCGATAAGAAAACAAATTTTTCTTTTAATAAATAAATAAAAAGTTAATATTGTTTAAAATATTTTTATTTTTTTTACAATACATGTGGGTTTTAAATTATTATTTTTTACAATTACTTTCTCATAAACAGCTGCTTATGTATTCGTCCGATTTCGGAGCAGCTCGTCTCGATTCGTGCGAGTTTCGTAGAGTCGTACAATACGTCTAATCGCACGCACACAACGCCGTGTCGAAGACTGCCGAACTGAAACGACGTTAGACGATGCACGGAGCGTGAGGTTTTTTCGTTACGGAATTTCTGGATTCGGTCCCCGCGCTCAAGGCCCGCGATAGAAGCTATGCAATAGCTTAATAAATATAATTACAATTAAGATTTTAAAAGACCTTTTCAACGATACCCCACACAAAAGGGTATATATATATATATATATATATATATATAATAATTCGAATGAATATATATTCATTCATTCGAATGAAAAAATATGTTTCATCCCCACTTCACATGTATGGAGGGCCACCCCTAAAATATAAAATTATCATTATTTGATGATGCCAAAACCGAGATCTATACACAGTCTTTAACTATACCGATATTCATTCATTTATACTCATAATTACAGAAGCTAGAGGCGTAGACAGACACACAGACAGACAGACGGACGGACAGACCGAAACTATAAGTGTTCTTTGAGTATTACGGAACCCTAAAAATCAGAGTTCCCTGAGCTCGCCACAAATTTTTCTAGTTCACATAGTTGCAGACGTCTACGTCATAGTATCAACGACGATGAAATCATACACCTTAATAATTGCCCCAGCTCCCTATCTATAACGGCTACTAGCTAGGTGCAATATATTTAACACATCACATAGTTTGGAGAATATTTATTAAAGTGACTTATGTGACAAAAATGCCAGGCACCATGTGATTTATAATCAAAATTGCGTTACCTTAGTGTTTTTGTTTATTAACTATTATGAACCATAATAATATCATTGTCTTATTTTGGCAAAGGCATTCTCATTCTACAAATAATAGATATTTTAAAATTAACCCAAAACACGAAGAATTGATGATTATTATAGATGACTGTTTTTCATTGTATATAAATGAATAGTAGGTAATAGGTATCTACTTTAAAATATGAGTGAACTCTCTGAAGAAACAGCATACTTAATATTAAAATCAATATTTTCAAATGTATAGCGATTTGTTTACAAAATTCCGCAAGTCACGTGAAAACGCTTCATACAAAAGTCAACGAAACCATGACGTTATGCTTTCGCAAGTTGTATGAATTATATAAGTGATAATAAATATCTCCAGTGCATTTAAGTTGTATACTTACTATTATGATTGTTTTTGTATAAGATGTAGGTAAACTAATGATTTAGATTTTTAGTACCCACCTAATTTAGCAAAAAATTTGAAACTTTTTTGTAATTTTTAGGGTTCCGTAATACTCAAGGAACCCTTATTGTTTTGCTCTGTCCTTCCGTCTGTCTGTCTGTCCGCTCATCTAGCTTCTGTAATTATGAATATACATTGATTAAATTTGATAAGTGATATAATGTGTATATAATGATATAATCTCGGATTTCACATCATAAAATAATAATAGTTTTATATTTTAGGTGAAGCTCTCAAATACATGTGAAGTGGGGATGAAAAATATTTTTTTATTCTACCCCTCCGTGTAGACTGTAGAGTATCGTATGAATAGATCGTTTAAAATAAAGGCAATATACATGACTTTTTTACAAAGTCGACCATTTTTGAGTAATCGGCCTCCAAAGTGATTTAAAAGCTGGTCCCCTCTGGCATTTGTAAACTATGAGACTTAGAAACTTGCAATTTTCTATGCTGATAGGTCATGCTAAAAACTCTTTAGGAAAATTATTTTGAATGAAATCGGACAGTAACTTTTGAAGTAATTAAAAAAAAGCACATTACGCGTTAGTAGTTACGGAAACCTCCATAGACATGTTCTGACATGCTCTTGGTTAGGTTATTACATTTATTTATTACAAAACTAAACATACAATATTGTATTTACCAAGTACCACCTCGATAATTCTGAATTAATAAATAAAACTTAACAATTTACATAGACTCATCTTTCCTACCTATTTGCCAAACCAAACACGCCATAAACCAAATAGTAAAATCCGAAAGAAAATTGCAACTCATCGAACACAAAGCCGATACTTATTTATTGAACGATAGTTTGTGGCCATGCCAACCAGTCTCGATAACATTATTTAACTAGTGTTACATAAATCCATAGATTCATCCTTTTTCCAAACAAGTTGGTAGTAAAACTATCCTAGTCAATGGATTGTTGAATATCCAGCTATGTTTGAAATGAACAATTTTTCTGAATTGGCAGCTAAAGAATTGTTTTATTTTTGCTTCGTTTATAGATGTACATTTTCTATGTAACCATATTCCGTTCCGATTCAATATCTTGTTTGCACTTTAAACGAGACAATCTTGTATGTTATATTACATATAATCGGTTTCTTGAAAACGGCTGCAAGTAATACCATGTAATTTAGTATGCATTAGGTATATATATTTTTTGCTTTGTTCGATAATTCTGAATGTGGTGGGTGCGAATCCCGGTCTGATAAATATTTTTGTGATTCATTTTTTTAAATTTATTAGAACTCCTAGCAAAGTACGGTTACCTAGGTAAAAAAATAATAATTTAAATAAGAATTCAACCAAATTAATGTATCATTATTATATTTCTATAATGCGCAGTGAATAACTAACATTAAAATCGGTATCATTATAATAGCCGCTCATATTATTATACTTTGTTTAAATCGGAAGGGAATATGGTTCTTTTGAAGAGAATCTCCTTTAGCGGCTTACTCACATCCTTATTTACCCACATTTTATCCGAAGACTGAATAGTCTTCTTGTTTACTTCCATGGCCCAGTCGAATAATTTCCAGGGGTGCATTTTGTAAAAAAATATCTTTAAGCCCACCTACCAGGTAACCACGATGGCACTACTAGAGGCTGATTGTATGGTTGCGTCAACCTAGGGTGACACCAACCCCACTGTCCTCACTTGAAGGTGAGTGATTCTTTTAAGGTAGTTTTTCGATTGGTGCCGCCACTATTTTGACACAATCACTGGTCTTGAGTGGAGTTTGTTAGTGGGATTTCAACATACGCTGTAAACTGGAGAATACAAAAAATACAAGTCGCAATCATATTCAAGAGAGTTCCTAGCTACATAATGATATTTGCGCCTACATTTCGGAGATACGAGCTGACACGTTATTATATAACATGATGTGACAAAACCGCAGTGCCCTTGGCGTCTATCCAGAAAAGCTAATTTTCAAATTACGCTGTAATGCGGACAGCGCTATGAGAATCGCATAATTTTGTGCGAAATATTGTGCGAAGCCTAATTCCATTAGTTCGCACTTCGAGACGCTCATTTAATTAATAGTGACACGTGTGAGGGAAAGTGTGACGCAAATTATTTCATAATGAATTACGAGTATTATAGTTTATTTTTGGAAGTAGGTACCTACTAAAACCAAAAATAAAATGTAATCGTCATTTTCTTTTATATATAAAAATGGATTTCGGTTTCAATGTCTCGCTAAAACTCGAGAACGGCTGGACCGATTTGGCTAATTTTTATCTGGAAATAATTGTGGAAGCTCAGGAAAGGTTCAATGGGAAGGGCGATGAGAAATATTGTAAAAATTGCACTTTCCGATACTAACAGTTCACTGTGTTCAATTTGACAACGTCAAATATTTATAGGTGCGTTTAGTTTATCTGTTTGGTTTATTTCAAAACTATTCGCTGCCCCAGTAGGTTGGAAGGTTTAGATGTAGGTGTATGTGTAGGGGGGGGCGGTGCTGGTTCCTCCTCGTTGGTGTCCCTGGGTCCCTGGTTGGTGTGAGTGAAAGGTCGAATGTTTTTTGGATGTATGTTTGTGTTGTAATGTGTTCGTGTTGATTAGTGCATCGGTGTGTTAAGCTAGTGAGAAGTGTGTGAGACTGTTGGTATATATGTATGAAGGTATCGCGTGTTTGTATGATGTATGTAGGTACCCCCAAGCCTAAAGCTTGCGTCCGGTGATAGGCTGCATGGCCGAGGGGAAGTCGGTTATGAGGACGCTATTCTTCTTTTGTTGTTGACGGGTCTGCTCAATCCAAATTAGCAACTTTTCTCATGGATTCAAGTAGATACGAAAAAAGTCCCCGGGTGGGTCCCTGAAAGGGGGAATCCCACACCCCTGCCACAAGCGGGGGTCGCTCCACGTAATAGGGGGGAGCCACATCTACTTCCAGGTGAGCAGTCAGCTCATTATCGGGACGACGACCACAGCGCGAAAAAAGGACTAGTAAGGCCTCTTATTTTGGATATTGGGGGAGGAAGAGATGAGAAGAATGGAGAAGATAGTTTGGGGAGACAAACTGCTTCCACTGGGCAGTATTGGTGTTGGGTGGACTCGCGTCCAGCTCAAGCACATTGCCAAGGTGCGCCGGCATTGTTACCGGTGCCTAGGGTTGGGCCATGTGGCAGAGAGGTGCCCTTCAACTAAGATGAGAAGCCATCTATGCTTCCGCTGCGGTCAGCCGGGGCATAAAGCCTTCAGCTGTTTTGCCAAGGCGAGTTTTGCGGTCTGCAGGGACGCCGGGCGACCAGCGGACCATCTAATGGGGGGTCATGTCGCACGAGTGTCCTCTCCCCCTCTCCCTCTGACCAAAAAGGGCCTATCAAGCGACTATATACCACCAGGTAAGAACCTGGAAACACCATGTGATGTTCTTACCCTACCCCACCCCTCCGACTTCAAAACCATCACCTTCGAGAAGCTGGAGAACATGGAGCCCCAAACCATAGAACAACATGGAATAAAGAGTCCACAAGTCTACACAGACGGAAGTAAAATTGAGGGCAAAACAGGGGCCGCCGTGACATGGTGGGAGGGCGGAATTAAAGTCAAAAACATCAAACTGTCGCTTGATCCAACATGCACAGTGTTCCAATCGGAGATGCTCGCACTGCATAAAGCGGTCGAAATGGTCGTCCAGAGCAATCACAGGGAAGTTAACATCCTCAGCGATTCAAGATCCTCCCTGAAATTGATCAGGAACCCAAGGACGAAGATGCAACTTGCAGCGGACATCAAACTCAACATCAAGAAGATAGAAGAGCAAGGCAGAACACTTAGACTTTTCTAGTTACGAGCACACGTGGGTACACCCGGGAACGAAAGAGCTGATGAGCTAGCAAAACAAGCCGCTCTCGCTCCTAACTACGACCCGGGCTATAACCACACCCCTCTGTCCTACATCAAGACAAACCTAAGAAGGGAGTCTATCCGAAGATGGCAGGACAGATACATAGCGGCGCAAACCGGAGAAACCACTAAGAAGTTCCTACCCGACTTTGCTAAAGCATGCCGTTTCACAAGAGGTACCTTATTATCTCCCACTCACGTTCAGGCTATAACCGGTCACGGTGCATTTGCCCAATATTTGCACCGGTTCAAATTGGTGACTAGCCCGGGATGTGAGTGCGCCGAAGAAATAGATGAAACGGTATGGCACATCATCTTCGAATGTCCGCGCTTCCTGAAACAAAGACACGATGTTGAACACCACCTCAACATAAACCTACAGGAAGCAGAAACATCCAAATACCTGGAGGAGAAGAAAACAAGAGAAGTGTTCCTTACATACATAGAGACCATCTTCCAAATCGCGCGACAAAGACACAAGGATCGCGGAGAAGAAACAATTATCCAACCAACATCATCAACAGAACCCACCATACTCACCGCTCAACAAAAACCGGATACCCCTCACTTCAATACACCCAAGTGGCTAAGTGAGGGAGAACGAGGAACCCCGAGCCTAAGAACGAGGAAAGTGGTTCTGTTTATAAATAACAACTAAGAGAGACTGGGGTTGAGCTTCTGCTCCAGTGTTAGATCAAAAAGAGTCGCCATATCACCTGGGCTGGCTCTACTGCTAAAAGGAAGCATAACCAGAACGAGCATGAAGCGGAAAAGGTACGAAGAATTGGGTGAAGCAAAGATCGATGGGCTAAGCTGTCGGATAGTACGCGCAAAAAACAAGACTGTGCTGCTGTTCGACGGGGGGCCCGGAGTGACACAATTCGCCCAAGCATGCTCGTTCCTAACGAAGATAGCAGAATCCGACACCACCACCATCGGACCATCATCGTAGACACAATGGCAGTGGACTTCGACAGAGGAGAAGTGGCGGACTACCTCGGATGTGTCCAAGCATCCAAGAGGCACGAAGTGGTAGTGTACGAGGGAAGAACACAAGACCTAAAATTCCTCGTACCGAACTCTCCACCACAAAGAGTTCTACCATCGACGAGCCGCCAACACTCACCGGAAGAGCCAAAAGCTGATGACCCCGTGGCAGACAAAATCTCAACCCAAACTCAAAGACGAACATCCTCAATAAAATAAAGAGAAAAATAACCCAAATGACTAAAAGGAAATCTCCATCAAAACAAGAAGAGGCCAACACAACATCACCACAACCAGGGCCGTCAACCGAGCCTCCAAGATCCAGCGCGGATATCTGGGCTGAAAAAGAAAAGGAAAGAAGGTAATTAAGGGAAGCTGAGAAAAGGGGAGGTGCAATAAGAACCAAGCACCTTCAAACAACCAGCAGCAAGATTGACCAGCAACTACAACGGCTGGTCACACGCGAAAACCTCTCTCTCAGAAAGGGTCCTCAAGAAGACCTGGACCTTGAAGAGGGAGAAGAACCCCCAAAGCCTGAAGTCTTCAAAAGCCCAGATACACAAGCAGACGCGCTCAACAGATTCTTAAGAGCTCCAAAACAAGCAACACACCAAAACCAACGCCAAACCGAGGCAAGCTCAACTTGGTCTGGTCAAACCTCCCTCCCTCAGAAAAGCTGAACGACTAGAAGACCATATGATCAACGCATACCTTGAGTACATAGCCATAATAGAGGCCAACAAAATTGTAAAAACCAAGGAATGCGAAGACATAATGAAGTCGTTCAGATTGTAGAAAGAAGCTCTCCTCGAAATCCAGCTAGAGGAAGCCAACGCATCGGTCTATAACAACACCACATCGACCGTTCTGAGAGGAGCAGAAATGATACACCACATAGCGGCGTACAACGCCACATCGGGAATTGTCTTTCTGGATGAGGACAGGACCAAAAGAAGAGGAAATCCCGTCTTCGACACCCCACCAAAAGACCCTATCGTCGTGATCACAAAAAGGACTGAAATAAGGTTGGAGGACAAGATACTAGAAACATCCAAAAACTTGTCCGAAGCAGAACTCATCGACTACTGGGAAATCCCGGAAATAAGCTGGGTAAATGGCGTTCCGGGATGTGGGAAGATGACGTGGATCATCAACAACTTTAACGAAGCAGAAGATGTAGTTGTAACAACAACGATAGAGGCGAAGAAAGACCTAATAGAGAGGATCACAAAGAGAGCAGGTCAAGAAGCAAAGAAGAGAATATGCACCATGGCGTCGATTCTTGCAAATGGACGGAAGGGATTCGAAAGCCTAAAATGTACCAGGCTCCTCGCGGACGAGGCATTAATGAATCACTTCGGTTCCATTGTAATGATCATGCGTATTGTCGGGGCCAAAGACCTACTCCTCATAGGGGATATAAACCAGCTGCCCTACATAGATCGAGAAAATCTATTCACCTTCTATTATTACCGCCCTAATCACCTCACAGATGTAACTCAAGAACTACTCTGTACACATAGATGCCCGGAAGATGTCGCCTACGCGCTAAAACACATCCACAAGGGCATCTACTCATTAAGTACCATCATAAAATCCCTGTCGATAAAACACAGGACAGGGGCGGAGATCCCTAAGAATTTAGCCCAACACTCTACATCTAACCTACACCACACAAGTACACACACCACACACAAGTAGAGAAGAAAACCCTCACAAACCTAGGGTACGGGAAGGGCGAAGGTTCTAAAATCCTCACGATACACGAGGCACAATCCCTGTGATTGTGTTACGAAAGAGTTTACATCGTTAAACAACAGAAGAGGAAAATACAACTGCACGACAGCGCCTCACACGCGGTGGTAGCCCTGACGCATCACTCGAAGGAATGCATCTTTACAGATGACAGCGACGACGCGCTGGGCGCCTTAATGAGAGAACCACTCAAAGTGCCCCCAAAGACCATCATGGAATATAATATGCAAATGGCAATCAAAAACAGGGACGAAACTAGCACCAACAAAATAGTCTCGCCATTATTCCATGAGGGCACAAATGTACAACAACACGGACCAAACAACATCATCACAACAACTAAACCGGCGGTAACCAGGAAGAGTGCCACCCAGACCATCATGGATTTCAACATCCACAACAACAGAGACCAAATGTCTCGGCCTTAAGCCCATGATGGTCCAAGAAGATGACACCACCCCGGAAAATCAAGACTGATGGCATCCAACTCAAAAAGATGACCACAAAACAGACAAGACGACATCAGCCACCATCCGGTGGCCAAGAAAAAGTAAACCCCTTCAGGGTACAGGCCTCTTCAGGGCAAAGAAACAAAATACTTAAAAAGAAATTGACGTTATATGAATAAACAAAGAATAAAAAACATACTACCTTAACAAGGGCACGGACAACCTCGGTCTGTGGAAAAAAAAAAAAAAAAAAAAAAAAGAGGAGGGAAGGCGCCTTTCATGCCCTTCGGAAACTCCCTGTTCTGGGACCAGGGAAAGAGGCAGGGAACCTATACCCATTGCAAGGTCCCGACATCGGCGGGGTTCCTCCAGGTTGCCGCAGTAACCCCCTTGATGGTGTAGTCCGGTCCTTCTAGCCGCAGGACTAGGAGCACTAGCCGCAGGAGGTTTAGTACAGTATTCCGGCGAGTCGCCGGTGAGTCCCACATACCCCCGGGGGACCCCCGAACAACTGTCTTCCCCTACGAAAAAAAATTAAAATAAAAAGAGGTGTATGTGTAGGTGTGTAGTTATTTATTTAATCCAGGTCATAGTAAATACAGAACAACGTGTGTCGGGAGTCGGGATAGCTAGTTGATAATATAAGGTTTCTTAAGCGTGCGTCACACGTAATGTCTTATCGTTGCAGTTTTCAGACAGTGCCGTTAAATGGAACGCCCTAAGTGCCTCCACACGCCACCGATAAAACTGCGTATCGTCGCGGTGCTATTTGCCTAACTATTTTCCCACATTTCCTATGTTAGTGCATGGCGTACGCTTGGTACAATATTATGTTATTTGCTTAGAAATTATCTTTAAATTAACAATATATTTTCAGGTAAAAATAAAATATTATCTATAATTGTTTTTTTTTTACATTAATATGCTAATTAATTATATACAACAAGTAATAAAAATGTGACACGTTCTATTCCTAGATCTTTCCTTTCTAGATATTCTGAAAATTATTACATTAGTGGCGGACCAATTAGCGCCACAATCCTGAATCGCGCTATCGAAGTTTTCTATGATCGGCACTATATACCTATACGACATCTGAAATTCATACAAGTGGGCTTCGGCCTGACCGAGCATAGCACCTCGCTCGCTCGGAGATCGAAAGGGATTTCGGGCTTGCCACCATATTCCCACATTGGTGACCCTCGACAGAACACGCCTCCTTCTGGACATCATCATCATCATCACTCCCACCCCTCTGCACCACGCCAGCCAGCTTCAGCCTCATCGGGTACCTCGACCACCAGCCTCAACGCACCGCGGCCTGGTCGAACCCTCATCGGCTTCATCGGGCACACTCACTACAACGACCGGTCAGCAAGCAGAGCACATCTCTCCTGGTCAGCACGTAGCATCGGCCCGTACGGCAAGCTCACTGGAGCCCGTGCAGCAGCAGCACAGTTCCGACTCACTGGAACTCTCTGGCACTGGCGACTCAAGCAAGACGACTCAAGATTCGACCTCAGGTCTTCAGGGGGGAGTGATGTGGCGGACCAATTAGCGCCACAATCCTGAATCGCGCTATCGAAGTTTTCTATGATTGGCACTATATATACGACATCTGAAATTCATACAAGTGGGCTTCGGCCTGACCGAGCATAGCACCTCGCTCGGTCGGAGATCTCCCTTTCGGGCTTGCCACCATATTCCCACACATTTATGTCGCAAAATTTAACACGAGTCATCATTTTGATGTATCTTAATTCACATTGTCACTTTTTTCCAACGCATTGCATAATTCTGCCTTTTTTCCATTCGTCCTTGGCGATATTACAAGCTTAGTTTTCATGCCAAGATTCTACCATTAATTAGGTGCACTTAAGTATCAATATAACCTTCGCCGCGCTGCAAAATTCACAAGAGTGTTCGATTCAACTACAAACTTCTTGTAAACTATTCGAATATTTCACATGATCATTTCATGTTTTGTATAGAAATCAAGGCTTTAGATCATTTTATTACTTATTGTTTAGGCTACTAAAATTCAAACTATCCCACGATGTCAAGTGTTTTCATGATAAAAAGTATACAAAGGACCAACAAAGTAGATATACAATATTATTTAATAAATTTTATAAAATGTGTTGCCATTTTAAAATTCATTTACTATGTCCTTTTTGAAACAAAATGTATATTTTATTATTTCACATGGATTCTGAAGCTGTATAAACTAAAAGTTGAGCCGAGCTACAAAGCTTCGTGTGTGGAATGAAAAGATTCCCTAGTGTTCATTCCAATGTAGGAAACAAAATGAACACAAAACAAGCATGAAGCACCTTGACCTTATAATGCAGATTATGTTCCGTTTAAAAAAATATTTATAGCGAGTTATTGATTTATATTTTATGATATAATTATACATTATATTTTATTAATATAATTAATACGTTTAAATTAAAAAAAAAATACAATATTTCCGTTATGCGGTACCAGTTAAAAACAAATTCTTCAAGAACTAAGCACGAGTTACTGTTTCGTAAAAAGTACATGAAAAAATTTCATTCTCAATTTTGTTTCGATCTATCGGTCTTTCCCACCTACACGGACCAATTATCGTTTTTCTCACCTTTTTCCTAGCACGCGGGTTGCCACACGCGAGCGGGTCTTGAGTAAAAATGTATGTGATACCTCGTTCGATTCGAAATCATGTCTAGAAAAATATGCATAAAGCGTTTGTTAGCACATTAAAAATTGCAATAGTTATAAACAAATATAACAAAAAAGGACTTTGGTTTTTCGTTAATAATAACGTAAACGTGAAACTATAGACATTATATTGATGAAATTTGAAAAAAATATTCGAAAAGAACAGGATAATTTAACTTCCTGAACTCTATCGCCATTATATTAAATAACTTTAATTTAACGCTGAAAATAGGTCTCCGCGCGCTATTTTTAAGTTAAAATGTTCCAGTCCGCGCACGCGTGATATGAAAATATGTATGAATAGTGATAGGGTGCGGGTAACCTACATGCAGCTGAGACTTGCACGCGTGTGGCAACCCGCCTGACAGGAAAGGCCCTAAAGCGATATGCAATTATCTTTCTACAAACTGCTCAATAGAGATTAGTATGGAGATAACAATAATGGCTCAAGAGAAACATTAAACCAATCTATTTATTATAGATTCGAGTGTAAGATGGCATTATCTGGGGCATTAGCGAGTGTGGCTTTAGGTCATTTATCGTGGCCCGTAATGGCCGCGTCCGGCGTACGTTAAGCTGTCTTTGCTGGCCCATTAGCTTCCTTTCTTATTTTATTGTGAATACTGTGTTAATCGTTTTTTAAACTTCAATTTAGGAATTCTTCGTTCTTAAGTTAATGTTTAACTTAATCTTTATTATCTACCTACGGGTACCTACTATTATCAAAATTCCCTTTCCCATCAGATTCATTCAGTAGTCAGTAATAATAATCAATATTAAATTTATCACTGTATGTAACATTACTTATTATAAACATAAATAGCTGACCTCCGACAGTCCGTTTTCTGTCTTAACTATGATCTGAAAAAAGAAATAACTACCCACATACACCTATACTTTCTACACCAATAACTATACCTACAACCTACTCCTACACCTACAAACTACATGTGCTACCTATATCTACAACTACCTACAAGTCCTACTTTTCATGCTACGATTTCCTTAATATTAAGTCTACCGGAAGTACTATAAACTATTTTCCACCCTCAGTTACAAGATACTGAATTTAGATAAACTCTTTTTATTGTCCGCAAGATAAGTGAGGGCGCGTCAAAGAACATAAAACCTCCTTCACTTTATCAAGTAAAATGCTGATATTATTCTTGCACAATGACATTCTTTCGTAGAACACGAGAAGAAAATTTAATACATATAAAGAATGCGATTTTTTCCAAGGTGATATAAAATATATACCTACAGTTAAACTATATTGCTAACAGCCGTCGGAAATCTTCGTTTTTCTCTGGAAATGACAGACGATGTATGCCAAAAGATATTGAGGTCGTGCTCGTATTATAAGACAAGTTTAACATACCTACTGAAGTAACATCAAAGGTATATCAAATAAACAAAAGATATTAATCAATTTCAAAGAGGAAACTAAGCCATTAACTCTCTAGCGACAAAATGTATCGAATCATTAATTAAAAGACAGCAGATGTTGGGAAGAAACATGCAATTAGACGGGAAAAAGTGAGGCAAAGTGAAATGGGATACATTTCAACTACAGGGCTCTTCAGAATCGGCGATTTACGGCGCTGGGCCTTGGGTTTTTCCTCCTTGCGTTTGAGACTTTGATATTTATGACGTCATAAATATCATGTTTTTTTCTCTTTTATTTGATTAACAATTATTATATGCATACTATGCCGTTTGTGGACATGACTAGAATATAATGTTTCGTTTTTCCCATATCATTGTTAACGTTATTGCTTTTCGATTCAACAATTTTGGTTGTATTTTTGTAACAGAATTGCGAAGTGATAAATAGGGAGAAGATTGATCTTTAAATGGAATGAGTTTCAAACATTATTTTGAGTGGAATTTTGAAATCTATGCAACTACCAACCTAATGAGTAATTTTATATTCGTCTAAAATGCTGTGAATACATGAATACAATATTACATCGCTCTAACTGATTAGTTAAAACACAGATTACTAAATAGTTATTTCATATCTTATAGTTGAATACTTAGTGTATTTTGAAAAAGATAGGCACAGTTAACTAATATAATATACCATAATATTACTTACCGTGTAGTTTTTAGAGCTTTAATCCAACGTTTAAGTTCAGGTGCTAAATGATGTGCGTTGAATAGAACTAATTTACCACGCACAATATAGTTATCTTATACTTTAAACGAGCTAATCTTATAAATTATTTAGTATGCAGGGAGTTCTGGGGGAGAAAAATCGATTTATCTAGGTCTTATCCATGGTGAACTGCGCATTTTTAAGTTTATATGTGTTTATTCTTTCCTCGTGCAACAATATATCAATAATTTCGACTCTAATACGTCAGTCCGATTGGCAGTTTGGTACGCGTATATTGTGTAATTTTTGCATTGTTCGGAAATTTGGAATGTGGTGGGTTCGAACCCGTGTAAAATATTTTTGTCATTTTTTTTAAATCTACTAGAGCTCCGAGCAAAGCCCAGTTACCCAGCTACTTATAATAATTAATAATATACCGCCAGAAATAAGGTGAATGTTGGAAAAAAAGGAAATGTTGACAACGAACTTTGTAAAAAACGTGCTTTCTTTTTTGGAAAAAAAAGCTTGCATTCTTTTCCCGTGTGTCAGGACTTCAAGTATGCCGATACAAAAGTTGTGATACCAAGATCCTGTAGCCTTAGGTCTCGTACCTTTGAGAAGGAAATACGTTGGCTCGTGAGGACCCTTGCGACGTCAGACCTGGCTTAGAACAGTAAATTGTTTTTGTGCCCCCAAGCGTTGCAGCCATGTCCTTGGCAAACATTGAACGACTTTCTGGCGTTATTAGACGGAAACATTACTGGTATGTATATATAGAATGTACTTAGAAAAATATTAAATATTATAGATAGAAAAAGTGTCTTACTGCTGTCTAAAAATTAAATTCGCTACCGAGCAATAGCGAATTTAATTTTTTGTCTTGTAATTAAAAGATAGATACGTAATTAGACTGTGATTTTTTAAAAGTATATGTAGAGACCTAACATATTATTAATTAATGAAGATTTCATCAAATCGCCTAAATTACCATTATATTTTAATACTGCATACGATTATTTTATGTGTGATAATATAATTTTCGTAGTTCTCTATTCATTTATTAATTTACAACAAGAATCGAATTGAATAATAAGCGATTGTTTTTCAAACAGTTCTCACGTCTATTATTATATAATTAGTCAACAATACTGTAACTACACACGCCTACACTTAAAACTGCTCTGTAGTTCACAACGCTATGAGGATTTGCATTCAATTACTACGCTAATACAGTCCCTAATCAACAAATTGTATAGCAGTAAAGCCACATTTGTATTCTGATTACTTTGAAGCTGCCCGAGCAATAAAATATTGTTATATGCCGCGGGACCGTAACGGTCAGTTCACACCGCGACAATGCACGACGCTACGCGGCGCCGCATTTTTAAGAAAGCTATCCAACATATAAATGAATAAAGAACAAATTGAACTTTATTCACAACACACAAATATACACGTTTCTTATTAGATCAGTATTTCTTATTAGATACACTGCACATGCGCTGTGCAGCGAACTTACAGAGATTAGCCAGAACAATCACACAGACTGCCAGACGGACAGAAAAATGTTAACAATTTATATTTTATTGTAAGTACCGATCATACTTTTAAATGCATTAAGTGAAAATAAAAGCTGTTAATTTGAAATTACAAACAGACACTTCAATTTTGTTTATCTGTATAGATATAATATATTATATTATACAAAACAAATAGTTGAACTAAGTATTTATAGTGCGCGCGGAACTAGTTGGCCGCGCCATAGGTAGGGACAGGGGTGAGGGGGCGGGTTGCTTGCTGCTCGCAGTGTTGCCGCCGCAAAGTCCGGCTCCGTACTGAGTAATAACATCAAGCGCTCTTCCATCCTACCGCTCGCATACCTAAGGCCCGGCTAGCTAGTCACAATATGTAACAGTCATAACAGTCACAATGTGTGATTGCAAAATTCTACATTATTGTCAAGTTTAATATACAATACAATTCGCAACGCGCCATAAGGAACTTCGTTCCAATAAAAAGTGTATCCTCTCATGTAGTGAATAAAGGTCAATTTTGAATAGCTATCTTAAAAATGCAGCGTCATATCGCGTACTGTTTCGCTTCGGTGTGAATTGACCCTAACATACCGCAAACAATTTTCAGGAATTTTTGACCCGTTTTTCAATCCTTGCTATCGGTTCTTGCGTGTAGCAAAAAAAGTTGGGTAGAAAGTTACCGCTTTCCTTGTTCTATTTTATCCTTAAAAATAGAATGCAGACTTAAAAACAAATCCCTAGGAACAATTTACAATTATTATTATTATTAACTAGAGGTCACCCGCCGGTCGAATTCGACCATAATTCATGTTTTAATTTTAAAGTTTAACTTTTTTATGTTTCTTTTGCCTCTTAGATACGCAATAAAAATATTCAAATGTTGTTTATGGATTGTGAAAGAAAGATTGACACTCATTGACAATTGTGTCAAACCTAATATAATATATACAAAAATGCTAGTGTGAGGTAGTGTGTGTTGTTGATAATTTAATTTTTAAATTTAATGTATTTCTAAGCGTTATTTTTGAAAATATCATCTTTCACCTGGCCTTTCTCCACTTCAACCTTAAATGTGCCAAATATCACACTGATCCGTACGCACAATACTCGTTAAACCGTACTTGAAAGTTTTGCTTCACGTATTAATATAATTATGATTCCGAGAGCACTACAGAACAGCCAGTGAAATGTGATCCTTTCGGACGTTTCCTTCCTTGTAATTTCATGTTAGCCTCTCCATTGTGAGCTAAAATTCATAGAGCAAGAGTAGTTGTAGCACATAGCGCATTTACTGAATTTATGTAGGTAAAGTTATAGTAAAGGTAACCTGTACTAAAGAGGATTGTAACGGATTTGGGTATTTGCCTGCATGTAATAAGTAATTGTTTTTGAAACGAGGTTCCTTATGGCGCGTTGCGAATTGGAGTATAGGCGAATTAAATTGGTACGACACTTTTTGCCACTCGAAATCGCAATGTAATAACGACTATTAAGAATGATACAAAAAACGACCTTATCACCTTGACAATAATGTAGAATTTTGCAATTACACATTGTGACTGTTATGACTGTTACATATTGTGACTAGCTAGCCGGGCCTTAGGTATGGAAGGGCGCTTGATGTTATTACTCAGTACGGAGCCGGACTTCGCGGCGGCAGCACTGCGAGCAGCAAGCAACCCGCCCCCTCACCAACTAGTTCCGCGCGCACTATATATACTTAGTTCAACTATTTGTTTCGTATAATATAATATATTATATCTATACAGATAAATAAAAATGAAGTGTCTGTTTGTAATTTCAAATTAACAGCTTTTATTTTCACGTAATGCATTTAAAAGTATGATCGGTACTTACAATAAAATATAAATTGTTAACATTTTTCTGTCCGTCTGTCAGTCTGTCAGAAATATATATATATATATATATATATTATAATACCTCTCAAGTTTTTTTTTACATTCAGTAATAATTAGGTATTACAAGATAGTGAATCTAAAAATAATTAAACTTTTTTGTGTATCTTTGTAAGGTACATTTCAAGGTCACAAGTGGTTTTTTTCATAACATAACTATAATAAACCTACGTAATTAGTTTACTTGCTTCAAATACAAAATGATTTACTATGGTAATTAATTATCAACATAAACATGCAAATTTCGGATATATCAGATATTTTGTGCATATTGTGATGATGTGACCTTACATTTCGTTGATACCTTCAATCGTGTAACGTCACCTACCGGTATGACTTTGTATGGGGCGTTTTTATAACTCACAAAAGTGCTTCAATTAATCCGTAGTTTCTTTGAAAATATTGATTTTTAGGATACTGTTTTAAAATTTCTTATTTTTAGATCACTATTCATTTATTTTATGTAATAAAAAAATAACAAACAAATACCCTATTATGTTTTTGACTATTTTTAATATTACGTTCAGAACTGGCTTATAAAACATTGTTGGATTTTAATCATCTGCCTTCCTATTCATCTTATCCCTTGTGACTATTCTCAGTAGCTATTATTATTTATCCATATCACTAGATTAAAATAATACTTATATTAAAACATCGTAATTTTGCGATTTATAAAATGTATGCTACATTTATGCTTTCAACGCTTTCGTGATAAGAAGGTAAATAAGATGGTTTTCTTTGAATTACTTCAAAAGTTAATGTCCGATTTCGCTCAAAATAATTTTCCTAAAGATTTTTTAGTATGATCTATCAGCATGGAAACTTACAAGTTTTTATCTCATATAGTTTAGGAATGCCAGAGGGGGGAACAAAACCACTTTGGAGGTCGATTACTCAAAATGGTTGACTCTGTAAAAAGTTATTTATGAAATATTGCCTTCCTTGATTATGATTATAACGGATACTTAAAAATCGACTTCTGTGATATCGAACTAAGATTTATCACGATACTCGTCGATCCGAAATCAACAATTAACATTGAAACATCACTTTTTACTTTTAAAACAGGAAATATTCCTGGAACAAACAATATTACGGCTCCATCTCAGGTAATCGTATCTCAGCGACTCGAGCACATTGTTC
The DNA here is from genome assembly GCA_963565745.1 of Phengaris arion. Lineage (NCBI taxonomy): Eukaryota > Metazoa > Arthropoda > Insecta > Lepidoptera > Lycaenidae > Phengaris > Phengaris arion. The sequence goes on along the minus strand of OY751445.1, from coordinate 11,710,647 downwards.
CTTTTATCTCTGGCAAATTACATTTCGGCATTCGCTCCTTGTCGCCGGCTTTATCGCAACAGTAATTGTTGTCAATTTACCACCGCGTGGCTTTACAAATCAAAAACCATTATTATTTTAATGATTTGTCTCTTGACTGCTTGTAGTTTCTTACGCCGATTCTTCTCGCTGTGCTAGTTTGCGAACTGGTGGTAGGCATCGTGTAGGACAATTCTATAGGTGTTATTTAATAACCTATATGGAATTCGAAATGTTTGAGTTTAGTTGAGATTAAGTGTCTTGCGCTACTTCGACAGCGAATAAAGAAGATACATTTACGCCCAAAATGAATAATCAATCTTAATCTCATTTTAGCTATTTGAGATCAAGATTTCACTACATTTCAACGATCCTAGCATTAACTTCATGTCAATTTACGTCAATTTTTGTTTGAGTTTCTAAGATTGAAGTCAATCTAAGAGAAAATATAGATCGGCGTAAATTGCTCTAATTTAACTCCGGTGTAACTGTAAGTCCCACGGGAACTTAATTAAGGACAAACTATCAGTACTTTGACTAAGATGAAAGCTTGAAACAATTAATTTTGAAACGGTTAATAATCTCAACTAATATCAAACGGTTTTATAGATTTTTACCCGACTACGGCGAAGCCAAATGGAAGGGTAATAATTTTGGCAGTCTATGTATGTATATATGTTTGTTCCACCGTAGCGCCTAAACAACCTTCCAGGCCGATTTTAAATAATGAGGTGTTAATAGATTCGTAATAATAACCCGGATAACATTGACTATTAAATTTACGTAGTCGGGTTATAGTTTTTGTATAAAAATTGTAGTTATCAAAAATGATGTCTAATTTGTAATTAATTTGTGAACTCCCGAATAATATAAAAATAATCAGTAGTTGTGCTGTGACTTGGCGGCCGTATGAGGGCTGCAAAAAAAAATACGTGTTTGGTTTTGTGGCGGACCAATTAGCGCCACAATCCTGAATCGCGCTATCGAAGTTTTCTAAGATCGGCCGTATATATCGACGGTCCCTACGTATATAAAGACATGTCGAAAATAGTATTTTTTTTTATTATTGTATAATTGGCTTAAGATTATCTGTGCGCACATACTGACATACGATTTTTTTTTTAATTTTATTTATTTACCTTGTTTTATAAATTGTATAAGAGAACATGTATAATAAATACAACGAACAAGTGTCGTAGATGCGGACATCTATACGTATCCTTTTGTACGGTGTTGTAAAATGCGCGCCACTCGGTGCGAACACGGACAAGTGATATGTCTTCATTGAAGTACTTTGTATATCCATGGCTGACGATTTCAGGATGTTTAACGTATAGATTTAAAAATAGTAACATAATCCTACATTTTCATAAAACATTTTATTTAAATTCTATATCAGACACTGTTTTTTTGTTTCCTGCGTATAAAAAGGTATCATAGACATGACTGACATACTTCTTTTCTTTAAAGTGAAACTTTTTTTACATCGTCTCAAACTTTTTCGTCTGTGTGTTGCATGTCGCGTGACGGTCGGCCGCGGAGTAGGGATAAAGTGAAAGGCGCTCGTCAGAGCAGCCGAGGCCAATATGGCGGCGCCTATAGTTCGCATCAGCTGACCGTGTAGTGTATAGATTAGTACTCATTTGTGCCAGTGCTATAAAATTAAGATTGATGAAGCGATTTTTATACCCTTAATGGAATATTATTCCGAAAGTTTTTAGTTAAATGTCTATAATGTGAAAAAAAGTTTCACTTTTACCGTGGTTTCATAAAACCACACAATCCTTTTTTATTATCGGCGTAGAAACGGTAATCTATCAGTTTTTCCAAGAAAACGTAAAAAAAATAAAATATGTGTAAATATCAGTATAAAGCTCATAAAACTGTTAAAATATTATAGAAAGAAAATATTTATTATTTGTCATAGAATTCTTTCTAGAGCGTTTTGAACACAAATTACGCTCTCCTGTAAACCTCGGTTTTTCACATGACCTTATGTACGTAGGAACCGTCGATATACAACACCTGAAATAATTACAAGTGGGCTTCGGCCCGACCGAACATACCACCTCGCTCGGTCGGAGATCTCCCATGGGCATCCACTTTTCCCACAGTTCATTATGATGTTTTCTTGTAAAATAATAATTAATTCATAGTTAAAATATGTTAATTAAATCGTATAAAAAGTATCACATATTTTAACTGTCAGAATGGGCATTTAAGTTTGAACAATAAAATATTAAACAAATACCTATGAACTTTTAGCATTCACATTTTTTACACGCGTGTCTTCAATAAAACTATGTTTGGTGAAAATATAATTTTTCCTTGAATTCATGTCATAACAATCACTTTATAGATGTACGTTTGATAGATAAACTAGATATTTAGGTCCTTGTTATAACACGGAAAAACATATTTTATTTATAAGATCCAATCTTCACGTAATAAAATGGTTTTATGACTTTCATGTAAGTATTTATTCAGGCATTAATTCATCAAATGGCACTTGGTTTAACAAAATGCCTATGTTTTTCACCACTTCAGTTGTGATATCGTCACACAAAGACGGACCTACATCAGCTACTATTTCTTGAGACATCTGATTTAGTAAAATGTTTATTTGGTCACCTGAAAAAAAATAGGAAAGCCAATTTTATTAAAAGCCAAACATAGTTTTCTAAAATAATTAAGATAGAAGAGAATAATATTAAATAATTTTTGCTTACAATTGGAATTATGTGTTTAAAAACAAGTACATTATTATATTGTGTACCAATTACAGAAAATGACCTCTGTTGGCTCAGTGGTTAGAGCATCGGAGGTCAGGCCGGTCGTGGGTCCCGCTCGCCAAAGGAACACAAAGTTGTAGGACAATTAAATATTTGTTATCTACAATTAATATTATAAAGACGAAAAGTTTGCTTGTTTGTATGTTTGTTTGCATTGAATAGGCTCTGAAAGTACTGGACCGATTTTGATGAAATTCGGCAGAGATAATTATAGAGTAGACCACGGGAAAGGAAATATATTACTTTTTATCGCGGAAAATTGTACGGTTTCCATAAGATTACCTTATGCGCGCACAAAGTCGCGGGATACTTCTATATAATATAATAAAGACCTAATTTGAGTACCCACAACACACTTCGAGACATTAGCTCAAGGCCAGATAGTTGTAGTGTGAAAGCTTCGACTCGTTTCGACGTCGAGGCATAGATCGACATTATTTTAATATCGTAATATGCAAGATGCGTAGCACCGCGTATTTCGCGTACTGTATCACAATAATTCACTATTTACAATATTATATATGTCGAAGCGGTTAATATTTTAGCTGCTGAATTGACTAAGGTCAATAGTACGGAAGTATAATTGGCGGGAAAACTAGCGCCATGTTGTCATTCATAGAGTCTGGTCTGACGAGCTCACGTCTTCCCTCTAAGGGACGATCACAGGACACTAAACTACCAGCCTACTACTGTTGTAGGTACTCTACTGTCGAGAGGTTCGGTTCGGGAACTATCGGTGTTCTTGTTAAAAGTGATAGTGAAAATAAGTGCAAAGTAGTGAAATAAGTGCAGAGTAGTTATTATTTTAAGAGACAGAGAATAGTGTTTAAAAAAGTATGAGTGTTCAGCTTTATTACTATTGAGAATAAAGGTGAAGTAATGTTGTTTCTTGCCTTTTCATTTTGAAACCAACACTACCCACAATACGCCCACATGTAAGTTTGAAAGCCAGTACATATTACTATATTTGTGGCATATTTGTTCCCTGTTCTTCTACATATACTTTTTACCCCCAGCGAAATCTTAAAATAGAGGGGTGCAATTATAAGTTTGACGCGTATGTCTGTGTGTCGTAGCCCCCTAATTATGAACTGATTTTGATCTAGTTTTTTTAGGTCTGTCATGATCGAAAGTGTTCTTGATACATAGCTATAATATATCATCATTACCTCGCTCACTGCAGGACAATTCGGGGTTTCACTTAATTTTTTTGATTTCAGTTATATTTTAACCATGCTATTTTCATTAGTTTTAATATTCGGGCAGTGTAGTTATCAAAAGACGCTTTGTTAAACTTTCTCGAATATGTTTTTTGTTCATTAATAATAATCCCCTACACCTTGGACAGGTATTATATATTATCACATGTATAAAAGCGTTTTTTAAGTTTTTTTTATTAAAATAAATTCTATTTTATGTACATCTATATACCTACCGATACCCACATTTTCCTATTCACTAAATACTTTACTAGATTTATATAGACATGCATAAAAACCTTGCTTTTTAAACGACCTTCGAGAAGCAGGAGTTCTGGCCGATTGGAGTCGTCTATAGAAGATTTAGAGAACGATTCCCGAACACTTCGCGCCCCACGTCGCAGACAATACGTGTTTACTGTTAGTGTTAGTTTATTAAATATAATAATATGTATGTTAGTCTATAAGGTATTTACAATATAGGCATATGCAGCCTGAAATCAACAGTATTTAATTAAATTTAAATCTAGAAACTTACCGATATTTTTGTCCCCCAGTAAGTTCTCCAGCCGGAATATGGATTTCTCTACACTAAATTTGACATCGTGTCTGGTTATGTTCCAATATATTTTTCCGTCGTCTTTTGTAACGTGTTCGTACCACATGCGGAAATTTAGCGTCGTATTTTCTGTAACGTGAAAATAAAATTATCTATGTGACAACAGGTTTGAAAAATGTTGATTATATTTCTAATAATAACAATGGTTGGGTGTTTGAAATGCCACAATTCAATTGACTGCGAAGTTTAGGTGCTTTTACAGCGAACTTAGACTTATTACACTGTGATCATAAACATTGACCGGCAATGTTTTTAGTTGGGTCGATAGTCTACCGAACTGCCAACAGGTTCCTACTATCTTAAAACGAGAGTAATAAAAGGTGGTAAGAGAGGTGTGTAATAAAAACAACAGACTTGACACCACTCCAAAGAATTGTGTCATGCTTTGGAACCGTATGTCGCGCTTAAAGTGCTAACACACGTACAGATTCGGTACGGAGCGGACCACGGATTTGGTCCGTTCCGTACCAAATCCGACCGTTTGTAGAGTGGTCCGGCGAATATAATTATTATTATTTGAGTCCGCCGCTGTCCGCATCAGATTTGGTTTGCAATATTTTTAGAGTTTACTCCTTAAGAATCAATTTTTATACGTGTATATAGCCCGGGGTATAAAAATTTATAGGGAGTGAAATCGGATTAAGTGACAAGTTAGTTTTATGTCATTTACGCGTATGTATAAACACATAAAGTTTTTTGAGTTTCTAGCTTATTATCTCTTATTTATTATAATATATTTGGGATTGATTACACAATTATATTCCAATAAAATTATCGTAAATCTTGTAAATAGAATAATTAATCAATTAAGTTTAATTGATTAATTATACTATTAATAATAAAACTTAATAATTATTAAGAATTATAAAGTTTTATTAAGAATTAAGGGTTAAGAGCAATATTTTTGAGAGTTAGTATTACTGCACAATTTCAATTGATTGCTGGCATCGTCGTCCTACGACGACGATGCCACACACGACACCACGACAGTTCTACCACTGTAAATAGAGCTGACAATTGAACACACGAGTGTCGAGTTTTTAATTCGATCTGCCGGACCAAATCCGTAGCGACATCGGATTCAGTATCCGGATATGGTCCGCGGACCAAGTTCGAGTGTCTGTTAGCACTATTGGGGTTATTTCCCACCGCGATGATACGCGATGCAGCGCTGCATTTGTATAATAGCTATTTGTAACTTTATTCACTACACAAAAGATACACGTTCCATATGACATCAGTCATTCACTGCACATGCGCTGTGCAGCGCGGTGCAACTTGACATTCGAATCTCAGTATTCGAGTCTCTATTATACTAATAGGGTCACGGAGCCACTGCATTAAGTATGAATTAATATGGAGCACTAAGCAATCCCCGAGACCCTCGTCGCGCGACCTGTGAGAGTGAACCTGATTCGCTGGTTTGCTGATCGCGGTCGCGGGTCGCAGTCTCGCGTCGTAATCTCGCGTCGCGGTCGCATAGATCGGAAGGCTATCTTATCAATTAAATGTATCTTCTTGTGTAATTAATAGATCAACTTTGAATAGCTATCTTTAAAATGCAGCGCTGTGTCGCGTATCGTTCAGTTTCGGTGTGAATTGACCCTTATTGCAGCAAACTGTTCCGCTTCAGTTTTCTCAGTATTATATAAGATATAATTGTATTTGTGTGAATCAGGTCACAACTAACGACACTTACTTAACTTAATCGAGGAGTCCCCGTGGGAGGATATTGGGAGCAGCAGGATTTTCCCGCTGAGCTCATATTTGTTCTTCACGTCCAAACTCACTAGACCCTCCGCTGATATTATTTTCTTTTTCAGGTTAAAACTGAAAAAAAAAAACCTTACCTTAGTTTTTGAGCGCGTCAAGAACGAAAATATTTATGCGTCCTGATGTTACCTGGGTTACTGATGTGTGTAATATAATAAAAATCTTAAATTTAAGTATAGTATAAAATTATCCTTTCCGTTGTCGGGTACCCGTAATACAACTTGTAATTTGGACACTTAGCACGGGGCCAGACTGGCGTGGTGTGAAGCGTCCATGAACATTTATTTATATATATATATATCGTCATATGGTCCGGGATTGTGATCTCGTAGATACTAGTACAATATTCTGAAATTCTATGAAATAGGTAAAAAAAAAACATAATCAAAAGTGTGACGAACAAAATTTATTAACAAAATAGCCAAATCTTTTCTTCAGGCTATTATGGGAGCCATTAGTGAACGGATTGGAGTATAATAGGGACTATTTATAAATTTCAGTGGCGATCACTAACGGGTTTTACACTCCATTAATTTCTTTGTAAGCAACAATTCACTGCTTAATTCGAGCGCTTCCTTTGGGCGTCATAATATTCGTAATTAAAAGACCCGGAGTTAATTACTCGTGACCTTTTTTTTAATCACCGAACATGGCATCATTAGTGGCAAACATAATTAGCAGCTTATCAAGGACCACGTTGACAATATTGCCACGTCAATCGGGTCAAGAATTAGTGCCTTACGGAATTTGTAATTGCGTTAATGTCGGGCGATTTAGGGTCAATTTACACCGAAACGAAACGATACGCGGCATGGAGCTGCAATTTTAATATAGCTATTTAATATGTAACTTTAACATAATACAATAAGATACACGTTGAAGATGCACCTCGATGTATACTTTTGTGAAGTGAATAAATTAAAATTTTCAATAGCTATCTTAAAAAAAACAGAGCCGCGCAGCGTCGCGTGTCGTCGCGGTGTGACCCTTAAGGTTAAACTAGAGGTCGCCCTCAGGTCGAAATTCACCCATAATAATACATAAAATTTTTAAGCTTTGAACTTCATAAGAGTTCCTTCCCTCATAGATAGATAAAATAAAAAAGTAAATATTGTGACAGATTGTATACCAAACGTATACCAAAATTGTATATATCAATCGCACGATATTGTGTTAGTAATTAATCTGAAGTTAGTTTGTGTTATTGTTATTTTTATGAATTTATTATATATTATATATTTGTAATCATTATTTAAAAAATATTAGCTTTCTGCACACCTTTTCCACACTTTTACACAATTTTTGTAAGACTGTTGAATGATTTGCTTCACGAATTAATATAAAAATATAAATAAATAAGAATACACATAAGTACAAAGTACCTAGTCGTAATATTATGCCGAGATATGTTACGATTAATTAGATAGTAATAAGATAGTAAAGATTATATAGTATTAGATATGTTACGATTAATTAGATAGTAATAAGATAGTAAAGATTATATATTAAAAAAGGCGAAAAAAACTTTAGAAATCCTTAGTTCTTCAAAGTTAATTAAACCCTGAATAAATATTGAGTGAGTTATAAAGTAACTAGTAATTTCTAAGAAGTTGTAAAAAAACTTACTCTATATTCGAAAGATACAAATGCGAAAGGCCCTTGAAGTTGTTGTCTTTGAACACTATTTTGAGGCCGTTCTTATCGGGTATGTGGACTATTATTTCCGGGATGTGTAGGGGATCCAGCGACTGTAGACCCCTACTGGGGTCCCCCGCGGCGAAGAGATTTATTGAGTCCCTTCCAGATTTGAGGGCGCAGTCGTTAAGGTGGGGATCGTTACGGGAGCATGACCTTATGTACTCAGCTGAAAATTAACGGGGCCATTACTGAGATATGAAAATATTTAGTTCCTTTTTACAATGAGAGTTTTATATACTTTGCAAAGCTGACTTTGGAGTTCGACAAAAAAAAAACGCACTGTTTCCACGGCGTCTCGCACTGAAGTCGAATTTGCTTATTGGAATAAAAGAAAATTTAATAGAATCTTATAAAAATCTTACGCAATGCCAAAGGCTTCACACTACTCCAATTATAGGTAATAAGTAAAACGCTAATCAACCACATAACTGATGTATAGAGTGCTACTGTATACACGTAACTTGCACTTCTGTTTTATACATTTCGCAATACAAATTACTGTACAAAGTGTCTCATTATGTATGTCAAACGGTGACACCCAACTAATGGCAAGTCGTTATAAAGCCGAGTGCACATTCACAAAAAATATACCGTTAGTAAAAATTAAAAATATACCGTTTTGCTCGATAGTTTTTAAAGCGTTCACGTTTTATTTTTACAGGGAAATATTGTGTTAGTCGTTTTACAGTTGAATAGTTATAGCCTTTTTCATGTCAAATGTTTTTTTTTTTTTTTCTGCTATGGAAGTTCTATAGTATTTTATTTGTAAAATTGTTTACATAATGCATAAAGCTAAATAGAGAGAAAACGTTACGTATGAATTTCTTATCAAAATAGTTTTAATATTCAAAGCCCAAGATACAATGTTACTTTTATAGTACTTTAAAAATGTAGAACACATATATTTTAAATCAGAATAATATTTAGGTACATAGATGTAAAGGAACGACATTGTTTTATCTAAACTACAAAATTATCCTAATTTACATTCAGTTTTATCTACGAGTAGTACAGATTGAACATACTTTTAAATTGAATTAATAAATGAGCTTCTTCTGGGAAACAAAGAAATTGAATAGATTGTTTATTAAAAATATATTTTTATGAAACACGTCTTTATATTCTAGTAATGTGCGTCAAACAGCTGACGTTGTTAAACTTATTAGAGAAGCCTGCAATATCAAGAATACACTAGAAATGTTAAATTTTATGCATGGCTCATAGATAATATCTCACGTTACCTTTTTTAGGAAATTTTAAGAAATAATTAAGAGGATAAAGAAAAACTGATTGAAATACATAAGCTTGGTTGAATGTTTTGTCACAAAAAATATTGTTATTAGATAACTGAAAAAAATATATTTTCAATGTAAAAAAGCGCAGAAAAATAACGATTTTAAGAGAACGAAATTTATTTTTCATATATTTTAACTTAATAAAATATTGTGCGAAATGTAACTTTATATAAGAACTAGCTGTTGACCGCGGCTCCGCCCGCGTAAATATAGTATTCCAAACGAACACTGGGCTCTTTCGGGATAAAAAGTAGCCTATGTTTTAATCCAGAGCCTAAACTACTTATACCAAATTTCATCGCAGTTCAGTAGTTTTTGCGTAAAAGAAAAACAAACCATCCATCCATCCATACATCCATCCTCACAAACTTTTACATTTATAATATTAACAGGGTGCAATATATGTACTAGTATAGCTATTAATGGGTAAGAAATAAGAATGCAATTGAATTTAGTACAATGAGGTCCTTTACCATAAATAATATTTGACTAGGTACTCTACAGCTAGCCAGTAAAAGTGGTGTATTATATACCTAACCTATTGGATGTATTAATTTTATTATTGAAAACATAATTGGTATAATTATGTAAACGATCGCTATTTTCCGTATTAGCAAAAAAGTTCATAATTATTATTATACTTAATTACCATTCACCACTGTCATAATTATACACAATGTTTTTCCACTCAGTATCCTAATTTTCAAGAGTTAATTATATACCTACTCTTAAATATAAGCAACTTTTGCCATGGAATCAACGTTCCTACTTGAAAAAACAAAATCCGCTGCTCCCCATGTGCTATGCCATGGATGGCACTTTTGAAGGAAACAGCAGATTTTCTCTCTTCAGCAGATCTTTCAAGTACGAAAGTTGATTCCATAGTAAAACTTGCTTATATTCAAAGAGTATAATATATATTTACTCTTTAAAGTTGGGCCACTGACTGAAAAAACCACTTGAATTATAATATGGTTATATTTTAAAAGTTTTAATAAAATTTAAGTAATTGCAGGTAATATTATGGAATTCACTTTCCATACTTATTAATTTATATCAGCAACTAAATTTACAAAATATTTTACTAGACATTATACTAACTTCTAATATAACTACAATAATCGTCAATGGAATTCTTGAGCTACCTGTCCATTTTTCGTCTCGGTATTAAACATTACGCAAGGTAACGCCGGTATTCTGTGAGACCGTGATATTTCTATTTGACGACCTCTGTGGCTCAGTGGTTCAGCGCGTTGTGCTCAAGCCGAGGTTCGCGGGTTCGAATCCCACCGAAGGAACAAAAAGTTTTTTTGTGTTCCTGGGTCATGGATGTGTATTAAATATGTGTATAATATAGTAAAAATCTTAAATGTACGAGTATGTATAGTGTAAAAGTATTTAATATACTTCCCGTTTTCTGGTACCTGTAACACAAGTTCTTCGGAAACTTAGCACGGGGCCAGATTGACGTGGTGTGAATCTTCCATAGATATATTATTATTAGCCAACTTCATATTCGAGTGTTGACTTGTTTGTGCACAAGCCTACCTCATTTTATTTCGTCAATAAAAGTATTTGCAATAATAAAATATATTCTAAGTATGTTTTTAAATATTCTAAGTATGTATTTGTTACTATAGTCTGAATATTCAGCAATTTCTTTCTCTGATACTAAATATGTCTGTATCATTGTTGCTAATAGTATAAACGCGAAAGTTTGTATAGAATATGGATATAATATGTTAGTCTTTCACGCTATAACAGTATAACTACTAAACGGATTTTTACGAAATTTGGTATAGAAGTAGTTTAGACTCTGGATTAACACGTAAAATCTAGTGTAGAATTATAATATATTATAATAGATTAAGAAAGAACAACCTAGACAAGTTTGCGGGAGCGAGAAAAGACTTTTTAAAAAAACATGAAATTTTATCATTAAGTTACATTTAATACTTAATTAAAACTTAACTATAATTAACGGGCAGAGCTTTTACAAGAAAGCTAGGGTCTGTCCGGAGACTACCTAGCAGAAGCTCATGCTATGGTCGACTAACTTCCTATCCCGTCTCAAGACGGTGGTCAAGCCAGATTACAATGTAATGCTTCCATGAATTAAGTCTTAAATAAACAAAACCTTAACAAGAACTATTGTTGATAATTATGTAATGCTTCCATGAATTAAATCTTAAATAAACAAAACCTTAACTAGAACTATTGTTGATAAGCAGTTAATCTGTCATCGCTGCATTGTATAATGATGACAGGGTGCTGAGGGGTTGATATAACTCCTCCCTCCCTAAGGTCGGAACCCTCAGGAATTTCAACTTCTTGAGGGTTGCGACCTTTAAAACACAAGAATCTAAAAATAGAATTTCTATATTTTAAAATACTTAATATTAAGGTTACACAAAAGATTACATACAAAATTATGGTCGCTACACTTATACTTTTCACTTTAATGACTTTTATATTTTCACTTTCACTGAGTTCACTCATAGACTCCTGCACCTTCACTAAATTTGTCAAATATTTTGTGTCATCTAAGTTTATTCCCTGCATGTCTATAGGGGTTGCTTCTGTATCTTCAATCTTAATTTTATTTAATTTAATGCGGGGTGTGCTTTTATAGGTTATTTCTCCAAATGAATTTTGTAAGTGCCTTAGGTATAAATTTCCCAAGTTAACTTCACAACCTGGGTCCGTCTTTAGAATATACGTCCCCTTAATAGGTGTTTTATTTATTTCCTTTCCGCATTTATCTGTCATAATTATGTTATCCTTTGAATATATTATCCATTCTGATGTTGAAAGGCGTTGGACCTTAATATCCTCAATATAGACAGCATAAGGGATGCACAGCGACGTATCTTCATGATATTCCATCAGCTGTTCTACACAAGTGGGTAGTTTATATGACACAATTTCTTTATCGGTGCACAGGAATTCCCCATTTGATATTTCTTCACAAGGTGATGCTACAGATGAGTATGACGAACCTTTCACCATAAGGAAGGGATATTCAGGGGTTATAATAAAGGTATTGTTCTTAATCTCGTTATAGACTGGTAAAGAATAAATTTGGTAAAAGTCGTAAGTATTATTATCTATCAATGGGACCTCTATTATAAACGTTATCTGGTTTCCTTTTACATAAGCCTTAACTAATAACATACGTTCTATTTTAACTAGATTACTTTCTATTACAGAATATAGCAAATGATTATTTGATTTTTGTACATTAATCAAAATTTCAAGTAATTCTGTTGAATTTACAACTGACTGGTGTAAAACAGAAACTTTGCTTAAGGCAAGAGCATTTTCAATTTCATTTAAAATAATATATATTGTTCTGAAACTATTTATAAAAGTTGTAAAAATACTTAATATATAAGTAGAGTAAATTGACTTATTTTCTTTATTGTTTAAATCTCTAACCATTGATTCAATTCGCTTTAAACGTTCGTTTTGAATAATAGAATTATTATAAATAATTTCAGTATTGTTGCTTTGATAATCCAATATTTTGGTAATTAAGGTAATTTTGTTTTGTAATAAATTTTGATTCTTATTTATATCCTGAATTAGGCTATCATATCTGAGTGCGTCCTCATGGTCTAGGTTTCCAGTAATAAACTTATTTACTGTGCCTGGGGGATTTAATAAACCTCTCTTAAATCTTTACGTGGGAACAATCTGTCTAAATTTAGAAATTGTAGAATCTCATAAATCCTACTTGAAATTTTATATTGTTAAATTCGTTATAGTATAGCTTACTATCATCAATTAATTTAAAAAAATCCTTATATCCATTTATAATAAATTCGAAATATTCTTAAATTGTAACTAAATTAAAAAAATATGATAATCCACTTATTTTTTTGTTTATATGCGGAACCTTTTTTTACTGGAAGAAGGCCTGGATTTCCTTTGATATTTTGCAGTTGAAGGGCTCTGGTTCACTAGAACCAGGATTATAACACACCATCTGTGGAGGGCGTTTAATGTTTTTAAATGGAACTTTACTATCCCTAGTTCCTATTTTAATTGGTACTGTATTTCGAATAACAGGGCCACATCTTCTGCCTTTTGATACAAGGGTTTATCTTTACTTTTACGCTTATTTACTATTTTAGCGAAAAAAGTACTTTCTTCATGAAGTTCTGGAGTAGTTTCGCCTCCTTTTATTTTTATTTCCTTTTCTTTTAACTCTAACATTCTATTTATTAAGAAATTATATAAGTATTTAGTTCTTTTAACATGATCTTTAATAACTGTTGCAAATATGGTTTTTCCTTCGTGATATTTTAATACTATCGCTTTTTGTTTCTTTTCGTCTTCTATATACACTACTCGTTCGGTGCATTCTATCATTTTTATTGTATCCTTTTTAAATAATGTTATAATTGTATTTACGAACTCTGCTCTGTGTTGTTTCTCTTCAAAACAAATGAAATATTTAATTTTTGGACGTATGTATTCTTTTAAAAAGTTTTTAATTAATTCTATATTATTTATCGGTAAGAAAACTTCTATAATCATTTGTTTGGATGTAGATAGATCTTTTACTGAGAGAACGACTCCTGTATTACATTATCCTCTAATAACTTTTTAACTTGACTTTGAATTTCGTTTGACTGTACTGGTCCCTGTCTATATGGTTTAATATAAATGGGATCCTCATTTTTTGTTCTAATATAATGCTTAACCTCATTGGTAAAAGATAACGGAAAATGTTTAGACTAAAATTATATATATATTTATATTATCTACACAAATTATATATTTGATTTTTTTCTTCCTCGTTCATATGTTCTAAATATAACTTATTTATTAAATTTTGTTCTAATAATTTATCAATTTGAATATCATTATATTGTATATTATTTATTCATTAAACTTAGTTACTTCAAAAGGTGCTACCGTTACCGTTAAAACTGTTATCGTCATTTCTTCATTTAAAGTATTTTGAATAATGGTTTTTGTAAAACCATTTTTGCTTGAAACTAACGCGCTTGGTATTCGCACGCCATTTTAGTCAACACGTAATTCAAAACGTGGTGGAAACTTAATTATATAACATTTTTCATTAAGGATAATAGGGATCGATGACTGCATCTAATTGCTTTAATAAATCATTACCTATTACTCCATCATACTTAGAATCTACATTATACACATAAAATTTGTGTTTTTTTTTTTAAATTAAATATTGGTAACAAGGGAATTGTAATAACTTCATTATGTATAATCAAAGCACTAATTTACACATCACACTAATTTTAATAGAGTACTAATTACTTCAAATGGTTTATTATAAATAAAATCATTAATATATTTATGCGCAATATCGGGGCTTATAAATGATCTAGTACTACCTGTGTCAATCATAAACTTTGAATTTATTTCGGGAATATAAATATGTGGCAACTTGAGATTCTTATTACAATTAATTTCAATTACTTCATTGGGCCACTTGAGGCCCAAAGATACTTGAAAATTTTCATTATGCTGTGATGCGCGATGCATATCTTCCACATCTCGAGTGTGATGGGAATTTAAATATTTATAATCGATTTCATCACGACCATAGTGTGATGTGAAGTTGAAGGCTGAGGTATTTCCTCCTGCAATCTTAATTTATTTAAATGATTTACGTTTTGTCTAGGGGCTGTCCTCATAGACACGTCTGTGTTAATTTGTGGTTGTATATTTTGCGGATTATAACCGAAATTTTGTTGCGGTCTATAGCCAAAAGGTCCCTCAAAGGTATATCCGAACTGAGGTTGCGTCTTATTAAACTGATTAAACTGTCTATTGCCAAATTGATTATTTTGCCAAAATTGTTGTGGCGTCATACGTACGCATAATATTAAAATTAGGTTTATATCCAAACTGTTGTTTGTTAATATTAAAATGTTTAAATTTTTACGAAATTTGTTTTTTGATGTGCCGGTGCACCAAATTGCTGTACCTGAGGCGGAATTCCAGATTTTAAAGTTATTATTAAACTTTGGAACATTAAAATTATTTTTAAAATTAAAATTATTTGTTGGAAAATTCTTATTAAATGAGTGTCCTTTATTTTTTCGATATACTGCTCATGAAAATTCACTTCCTCTAACACTATACTAAGAGCATTTTCAAGTGTACCTGGAACTTTTAATCTTACAATTCTTATCATGTACTCGGGTAAATTATATAAAAATACATTAACCGCCATATATATAAATAATAATTTTACTTTTTTTATTTCGTTGTTTTCTTTTCTATTTAGAAATTAAGTTTGACCTAACTGTTACAAAATTCTAAATATAATTTATTGCTTCTAATTTTTAAGTTTTCTAGCTCAATGACGATGCACTCTTGTTACGTTGATCACCAAAATGTTGGATAAGAAGGTCCTTAAAATCTATATGCATTCTGGGCTTGGCTACCCTTAAATTTTTCAATAACATATTCACATTTCTTAAATATAAATTAAGGTGTCTTTTATCTCCACCGAATAGTGGGATTAATTTTAAAAATTCATTCGGAATTAAGGTAATTTGCTCCATTTTGCAAAATTTAAATATTAATAATTTCACACAAAAAATTCTAACAATTATTTATTATTATTTTAATTTAATATTTAATTTAATAAATTTAATTATTTCAATTCTTATAACACAATAATATTTCAATTCTTTTTCAATATGTAATAATTAGGTATAATTTCTTTTAATTATAATTTATTTTTATATTTCAATAATTCTTTAATTAATTAAGAATACATTTCTTTTAAAATATCACTTCTTTCATTTATTTTCTTTAAATATATCACTTCAATTATTTATTTATTCAATAATTCTCTTTATAATTCAATAATATTTAATTTATTTTTTATTCACTTTTAATTTTCACTTTTGATTTACTTCATATAGTATTTTAATAATAATTAGGTATTTAATTCATTTATACTTTACTTATCTTTTTATTAATTTATTCATATAATATTCATTTAATTTTTTAACACATCGCACATAAGATACTACATAGACGTAACTACAAAAATGACGAAAATTACTTAAGAGCGCCATCTTATTTAAAAAGTGCGATATTTTAAGAGGAAACAAAGACACATAATCATTTCCTTAGTTTTTCGGTAGATGGCGTGAGTTGTCTTTGTAGCTTTACCGTGAAATTTCACTATAATTGGTGCGACAACATCCGATCAGCCAGTTGCGCGGGGGGCCCCGTCGAGTGTGGACGCAGCTTGGTCATAGTTCGTCGTAACTGTAAGTTATGCCATTTGTTGTATTTGTTTATTGGAGAAACAGTGCCGCAACTGTATGTTAGGTCATTGTGGCATCAGTTTTACGCTAAAAAACTAATACGATAAAGACACATTTGTCAGTTATGACGCGGTAGTACCAAAAATAATAAATATAAGAATTAATAACTTATCATTTGCATATTTTTGTTTTATTTTATAACATTAAAATATATATTTTCAATTAACTATTAAATATTTGCTGTTTATATGTATATTAATAGTGTTCGTGCCTCATATGCCGGGGTTCGTGGGTTCAACCCCCCACTCCCCCGTTCTGTGTTTGGGTGTGTTTATATATCTAAGAATATAGTTTACTTGTTTGTTTTGTTTGAATCTAGTGTAATTAATGGGTATATGAGACCTAATAACTGTCGTCTCAATGTAGTGGGCGCAGGGGCAGTGTCAAACAGTATCCATTTCAGTGCTGTTTGGCATTGCACCTGTGCATGGGCAGACGTGATACTTACCATCAGGTGCTCGATCTGCTCGTCCCGCTACATAATGAAAAAATAAAAATATAGTATGTTTATTAATTAAATCTGATGTTTGATCTACGAAAAAACCTGAGGAGGTTTATTTTCGTAGATCTTCTTATTATAGAATTCAATTTATTTCAGGCTTTGGCTCTAACAACACTAAAAATGAATAGTCGATGTCGGAAAATGGTACAACTAGCTCACCTAAAAAAAGAGGAAATGGGTAAAAATGATTTACATAAAAAGGAACCTCCTAAAATAGATGGTTTAATGAAAAAGTTTACAAATACGGCACTTTTAGTTAATTTGGAACCTAGGAGCTGTATTGGTTCTGAAAATATTGATGCGGATACAGAAAAGGCGTGTCATAAAAACATAAGCGCTACTGTCAATCAAACGGAAACATTATGTGCTGAAAACATGAACTATGAACTTGATCGATCTCATAAGAATTTGGATTCCCCTTCAATACTGGCCAATGAGACAACTTCGTTTGAGAGCACAGGCCAAGGTTTATTTTTTGAATCAAATGTTTCACAAAGCGCAGAAGACTGTAATGATTTTACAAAAGGTTCAAGTAGTGAACATGAAGAGAATGAGTACTTTAATCAAGTCTCCAAATAAACAACAGCAGAATATACTAATTGATGACTACAATAGCATAAGAGATTTTTCTCCTGACGCAAGTGAAGATGAATATTTGCCAAATAACGACAAAACGCGCAAACGCAGGTTAAGCACTTCATCAAATTCAAGTTCATCTTCTGACTCTTCATCTTCTTCATCCAGCTCATCATCTTCGGTCTCATCAAGCTCGTCGTCAAAATCATCATCAAAGAAAAAAGGAAAAAAGAGAACCAAAAATGAAGAGACCTGGAAAAAGAACGTAAATAAAAAATTGAGAAACACTGGAAAGCAATATATGTCTCGTGTAGGAAAGATTGTTCAAGCAAGAGCAATAAAACCACCTTGTGGTCCAAAGTGCAGATTGTCTTGCTCCAATAAGTTTACTAATCAACAGAGACAAAACATATTTGACACATATTGGAAACTAGGTTCACTTCAACGTCAACGTGATTTTCTTAACTCCTGCATAGTTTCTGTGAATCCTGTTTATCGCCGATTGAAAGTAGATGCAGAGAAACACAGAAAGCCAAACTCTGCCTGAAGCCTGTAAATCAGATTTACAGTACCTTATTGGAAACAATATAGTTCCCAGTTATTATGCAAGGTTTTATGAGGACCTTTTCAAACGTGACAATGACTAGATTATTCTTTGTTTGGGTAAATTTTAAGTATTAAGTACAAATTTTTACTGAGATTGATTAGTGCCATTAAGCTTAATAATGAGTGAAATGCTATTTTTGTTTAACTTTCTCAATATGGAGACTGATTATTATTTATATTAGTAGTATTATATTTAAAATTAGTGCCTCACGAGAGATTTAATCACTTATTATTAGTCAACTAAAAGACTGCTTAGAATAAGTCAAGCAATAAGATATTTTTCCAAACCCATTTGTTACTTCATGCTGAATGTACCTGATAAATAATATTCACATTAATTATTAGCAAACGCAATAGGTGACAATTAGGTAGGGTTTAAGCTGTTTTTGTTGAACAAAACTCTAAATACGAAAGACTTTTTATAACAGTACAGTGACAGTGCACAACATTTCTCTTCTTTGCTTGATGTTAATTTATTTGATTGTTTGATATTTTGATTAAGTATGCTGATTCAATAACATTTAAAACCTACTAATTACTAAGGCGTTTATACTTAGTGTCACTACCGATTTATTTAAATTTATTGCGAACCAATAAATAGATACAAGACCTACTTATTTATTTAATCATTTGTAACTGTTTATTCGTCACTTTTGTATGGAGAATTATAGAAGTGAATACTTTTAACGTTAGTGACAAATCCTATTCGACAAACAACAGACAGCTTACTGTAATTGTCTTGATATTACCTATAATATAGGATAGATTTTGGTTTCACGTATTCATAACAAGCAATTTGTCAAGGATTTATCCATTAAACTAGTGATCATTCCAGGTTATATTACTTTTAATTACAATTGTTATACGTATTAAGTGCAAAAAAACGTATTTTAAGAACTACGAAGACGCATCTTGTGGTAACTCTCGAGTTTGATAATTTTATATTATGTTTTTTCATACTTTTGTCTTTTAAAGACGTGATACTTTATGGTAATACCGATAAAAGAGTTAAATGGTTTCAATATATTAATTTAGACTCAATTAAAAATATGTATTATTTCCAAGTGTACTACTTCCCCTTGGAGAAACAGAGACGCAACTGAGGGTATAATTTAAAAAAAAAGCTTGTTAGTGGGCGTGTTCCGATTTTTTTATTGTGATATTTTTTTTCTTCATAGAAGGATATATGAGCTATTTAAACCAAGTTGTCGGAACATTCTAGTCCATTTCCTTTCCAGCCAACGATGTCAAGAGACTAAAATAATTCTTAGATTGCATTTCCTGCAAAATTACAAAATGTTAGTTACGTCGATGTAGCATCTTATGTGCGACATATAACACACTTAAAAATACTAACTGGGAAACCAGATTACGTTAAAACGGAAGATTTATTCCTGGATTAACAGTGGGCAAGGGAGGTGAAAAAGTTCGACTCACCAACACGCCGTATTCATCTTTCTTCCAGCTGCCTTGTCGAATTTGTTTGTAGGCTCCGGATCTCTCCTTCACTGCGCCAGGCTCGTTCACGATTTATCAGATCAATGATTTAAACGCGACGATGGACGTAAATGATTTTTCGGAAAAATCCGCGCCGGCTGCGTCAGACAAGTTTGCGGGAGCGAGAAAAGACTTTTTAAAAAAAGATGAAATTTTATCATTAAGTTACATTTAATACTTAATTAAAACTTAACTATAATTAACGGGCAGAGCTTTTACAAGAAAGCTAGGGTCTGTCCGGGGACTACCTAGCAGAAGCTCATGCTATGGTCGACTAACTTCCTATCCCGTCTCAAGACGGTGGTCAAGCCAGATTACAATGTAATGCTTCCATGAATTAAGTCTTAAATAAACAAAACCTTAACAAGAACTATTGTTGATAACTATGTAATGCTTCCATGAATTAAATCTTAAATAAACAAAACCTTAACTAGAACTATTGTTGATAAGCAGTTAATCTGTCATCGCTGCATTGTATAATGATGACAGGGTGCTGAGGGGTTGATATAACTACCTTCTAGGATTTATAAGGTATTATTATCAACATGTAAGCTGTTGACAATATTATGACCGATTTCAAACGATGCGGTGTTTGTGCCTGTGTATAATTAGTACGTTTAATTACTATTTACGAAGCGTTTATTTGTCATGTGTACTTGTACACGTTATTACATTTGTAAATCTCAGTTCACTGAAAATGATAAATAAAACGGGAAATGCTTACCTATAATAATTATTATGATATTCTTATTTTTAATATACGGTAACTAAACCAAAACAATAATCTACGCCCAATGCACCCAAAAATGCGTAGGTAAATTGTACCTAACCTTAAAGGTAAAATTACAGGCTTTTCGGCTGAACAAAATGTTAGTTAAAATTTTTATATGAAAGTTATTTAAAATAAGCCTTGGTGAAATGAAACGATAAACCTATTAAATGTGTCTTTTGTTCGATGTTTAATAATTTAATTCAAGTTTTAAAATAATAGTAATCATGGACGGACTTGAATAAAAGAAACGACTGTAACGTGGTGTTATAAATTTAGATGTCGTGTTTTTTTTATTTTACTTATCTTGGCACCTACAACATACTTAGTCAATAGTAATAACATTATTATAAATAATATATTTAAGAACTCAGAAGTGAAGATTTATATTAATTATAAATAAAAAACACACAACAAGCAAAATATCTTTATTATTACCTTATACTAAATTATCCCTAGGATAAGTACTTCGAGGCGTCTTCAAGCAGGAATTTATTCGTCGGGACCCCAATAAAGAACTTTTCGGCAAACTCCAAATAATATTC
This sequence comes from Phengaris arion, assembly GCA_963565745.1. Lineage (NCBI taxonomy): Eukaryota > Metazoa > Arthropoda > Insecta > Lepidoptera > Lycaenidae > Phengaris > Phengaris arion. The sequence goes on along the minus strand of OY751445.1, from coordinate 11,689,424 downwards.
AATGGCTTTGTCCGTTAACGATTTTCCCGATTTTTCCAGCATTTTCTTCCAATTTTCATTCAAGTAGCCCACAACAAGTTTGGCTGCAAGAAATTATATTAATTTTAATTTGTTACATTTTCTACATGGGAGAGCCATGCTTCGGCACGAATGGGTCAGCTAGGTATGATATTAATTACCACTTTTTCATGCGCGTAAAACAATGCTTACATTGTGTTTCGCCGAGTGAGTGAAGTTGTTGGAGGTCCCAAGTAGAAATTGGGCGTTCTTATTTAAGGACTGGGAACGCTCTTGTGACTCTTCTGCTGTTTCGTGTGTCATTGGGTGGCGGTAATTGCTTATTATTAGGCGATCAGATGGATCGATTCGATCGATCGATGGATTTATGTATAGTCTTTATTATTTTCTTTATACCTCGAATAGAACTTAAAATTAATACTTTTATAATAATGAACTTCGTTCCTATCCGGTGTCCCAGGACACCACATGGCTTTTTTTATTTGTTTGTTACGCTTTCACGTAATTTTTTAAACTACTTTACCGATCATCATGATATTTGGCACCGACATAAAGCACGCGTGAAAATGTTCGGTTCCCGTGGGATAATGTATTTACGCGGGAAAATGCTAGTAATATATATTTCCAAAATTATCGTATAATGAGATTAATAATTAAAATTAAAAATAAAAGATAAAATTATTGTATAATTACAACATACATTATACATTATTTTTACTTTTATAGGTATATAAATATGAACAAAATAATGGATTTAAAAATATACAATTACATAGGATAATAAATTACAATTAATATGGTAAGCCAGATTAAGGATTATTATTACTTATCATTATTTTTAAATGTAAAAACAATGTTCAACATCTTTACTAATTTACTTAGACGCAAAATAGTACAGAAAAGTTTTATTATTATTTCTGTAAAATCGTATTTTTCTATAAAATCGTAGTTTCTGTCATATCTAAAATAATAATAGTATCGGTCCGATTCGATTATTATATTAGGTCCTTACATATGAAATTGGCGTTTTGTCGTACTGGCCACTTTGATCTCAAATATATCTTCTTTGGTTAGGAATTCCAATTTAAAATTTACACCGCTATTTACTCATGCATTTGTGTTTCGAAAACCGTCATTCATTTGGTTTTTTCTTTGCGTCACTCTGTTTACAAAATGGAAAACTTGAAATATCGTATTATTTTCGAGTACGAGTTCCACCGTGGCACCAGTGCTGCACAAACGGCTCGAAGGATTAATGATCTGTATTGCGGCGGTGTCGCAAAAGAAAACACAGTGCCTTTTTGGTTCTGGAAATTGCAACCTGCAGAACAAGCCCCCTGGACGGCCGGATATCAAAGTTGATAATGAAGAATTGAAGGCTATTGTGGAAGCGGATCTATCGCAAGCGACTTCCGAGTTAGCTGCAGGTTGCGGTGTTAGTGATAAAACTGTTTTAATCCACACACACAGCGAGCTGGCAATGTCGCATTTCAACTCCTCCTTTCCGCACGATGATTTGTCAGTACGCGTCGGTGGCGTGAGCCGAGCGGTTGTAGAGATCTGCGTGCCATGCGACAAAAATCGTGAAAAGTAAGTTATTAACGTTATTATAATTATATTACTTTTTTACCATGCCTGTATTAAGGTGAAACTTTTACATCGTCTCAAACTTTTTCGTCTGTGTGTTGCATGTCGCGTGACGGTCGGCCGCGGAGTAGGGATAAAGTGAAAGGCGCTCGTCAGAGCAGCCGAGGCCAATATGGCGGCGCCTATAGTTCGCATCAGCTGACCGTGTAGTGTATAGACTAGTACTCATTTGTGCCAGTGCTCCACGCTATTTTGTTATTAAGTTTCACTTTTACCGTGGTTTCATAAAACCACACAATCCTTTTTTGATAAGGGTTTAGTATTTTAGATTGAGTTATGTATGTTTCGAAAGCTCGTTAACTAAAGATTTAATAAAAATATTTGGCACAGTTGATTACTGTATATTTGCTTCTAAATTTTAGATTAAATTAATATTGGGAGGTTTTTTCTTACTGAGGAGATTTAAAATATTATATTATATTATATTAAAATATTATATATGGGTGTGTCAAATCTATTTAATATAATATAATATAAAATATTATATTATATTAAATAGATTTGACACACCCACATTGAACACAGGTTGTTTCAATTCTCCTTGTTTTCAATTTTGTATCAGACTGCTCAGTCAATAATTAAAGGAGACAAATAAATATATTTTTTGTTGATTTAATTTAAGTATTTATTTTGTTTCAGCATGCCTACTGATTATAAAAGAAAAACTGACAGAGGTATGGCGAGTCGCGAAATTTATGATCTCGCAGCAGACGAAGTAACTTTGCGACAAAAAAAGTCTCCGTGACGCAGCTTCGAGTTACAACCTAAACCATTAATCTCTCTATAGTTATATTAAAAAAAAAACTGCTTATGAAGCTAACAAAACGGCGACTGCTCCAACGACTGGATATCCAGAGAAGACTGTTTTTACGGCTTCAGAGGAGAAGGCACTTTGTGACTATCTTTTAAACTGCGCTGCTGCTAACCTTGGCCTGAGAACTAAGGAAACAAGAAGATTTGCCTATAGGTTGGCTGTTGAATATAATAAAAAATTTTTACTTCTTGGACTAAGCACGAAATGGCTGGAGAGGTTTGGCTTCGATCTTTTATGAAACGTCATCCTAATCTTTCTCCGAGATTACCACAACCTACAAGTATCGCTCGAGCTACAAGTTTTAATAGAACAAACGTGCAACTTTTTTTTCAAAATTATACCACAGTAATTTACAAATATAAGTTGCAAGGGAAAGATATATGGAACATTGACGAATCTGGAATCACAATTGTTCAGAAACCAGACCGCATCATTACTCGACGAGGACAGAAACAAGTGAGTGCCATGACTTCCGCAGAGAGGGGAACACTGGTTACTTTAGCACTAGCAGGAAATGCCCTTGGGAATCACATCCCCCCGATGTTCATCTTTCCGCGAAAAAGATTTAATGATCACTTCATACGCGATGGACCTACTGGATCAATTGGCACTGCGAATGGGACAGGGTGGATGCAAGAAGACTTTTATACATTTCGTCAATTTTTCATAGAACAAATTAGACCATCAAAGGAAAATAAAGCTCTATTATTATTAGACAACCATGCTTCACATACAGCAGTTAAAAACGACTTCTGTAAGGAAAATGGAATAATCCTATTGACTTTTCCACCTCACTGCACCCATAAGTTGTAACCGATGGATGGAGCCGTTTTTGGACCTGTTAAAAAAGCAGTCAACACTGCTTGCGACAATTGGATGCGGTCTAATCCAGGAAAAGAAATGTCCATCTATAATATTCCTGGGATAGTGAAAATATCGTTTGATATAGCCGTCACACCTCGCAATATATCTTCCGGATTCATCCACACCGGACTTTGGCCAGTTAACACTGAAATATTCCAGGACGCTGATTATCTCCCAAGTCAAATTACAGATCGACCTTTGGCAACTTCTGTTAGTCCTGGCCCATCTTGCTCCAACTTAGTGGAAATTTTAACAAGTGAAGAACCCGCGCTATATCCTACTTCTAGCATAAGTGATGAACGTCCTCTTGCAAATATTATTTTACATGAATGTCGTACACCAAGTCCATCAATATTAAATTTATCGGCCATTCCTCCTCAAATCAGCAACGAAACAGAAGATCTGCCCAAGCCTGTAGAAAACCCTGTTAAAGATTCAACTGATCTGACGGTATCTGAAGTAATGCTTAATACTATTACATGCCCTCAACCACTGAATCTGTTGTTCCTTCCACAGTTTTAACATCTAATTTTCCTGTAGTATCTACATCACGAGATATAGATTCAGTAACAATTCCATTCTCACCTGAAACTCTTAGACCCTTACCAAAGGCTCCACCAAGGAAAGGAAATCAAACAAATAGACGAAAAGTGAAATCCGCTATCTTAACCGACACTCCCGTAAAGGATGAACTAGCTGCAATCGAAGCAGCTAGAATGAACAAGAAAATGGTGAAAAGACCTAACTTTGATGACACAAAAAAAGGAAAAATATTAAAACCAGGCACTAAAACTAAAAAGATCAAGGTTGTAAAGAAACAAAGAAGAAACAGCGATAATGAAGAAGAAGAAGAATCCTTTTGTCTTTGTTGCTTTGAGCCATTTTCAAATAGCAAAGCCAGGGAAAAATGGGTGCAATGTCTGGAATGCAAAGACTGGGCTCATGAAGCTTGCACAGGTGGGGAACTTTCCTATGTTTGCCACAACAGCTTGTCAGATTGACGTTTTTTGTTTTCAGCTTTTAATTTTGACAGCTGTAGGATTATTATTTAAAAAAAAACTTAATTATTTGAAGAAATTTTAATTGAGACTGATTATTGATACTTAAAAACTGAAAGTTAATTATTTTATTTTTTATTGATCAAGACTGATTACAATATGTAAGAAACGCCTGAATATTATATTATATTGAAAGTTATTTTATTTTAAAGGTTTAGAATTATTAATGTAACACATTTTGTTTATCTGATTGTTATTTTAATTAGTATGACGAATAAAACGTTATGGTGCTTTTAACTATTTTAGGAGTTGATTATTTGTATTACAAGTGTAGTTACTTACACAAGTGATTTAGCAGTACAAAATATGAATACATACGTAAAGAAAACAAATATGTACCTGATTGAAAAGTTTTATTTTAATAAATACATTTAAATTTAATCAAAATTTCTATTTATAGCCCTTAATATTTCTCAAAAATCATATGTTTCAACTCTCCTCGACACTTGTTTCATTTTACCTCGGTATAAGGGGAATTGAAACAAGATGACTTGTTGCGGTAAAGTCGATTTTTCACCACAATATTTAACGCTTACAATTTCTTTATGTTATTCATTTGCAAGTATAAAGAATGACCTAACGATTGGTACTCATAACATACCATTTCTGTCAATAGTGTTTGGTGTATGAAACAAAATGTCAAAATTGTTTCAACACCCCTCGGTCTCCCCTACCTCATGAATTGAGTGCAGCAAACCGACAAACGCGCGTCGACTGCTGCGTTACATTACTCAACCGGCACAATAATGAAGGGATTTTAAACCGAATCATTACCTGTGATGAAAGTGGATCCTGTACGATAATCAGAAATGCTCATCGCAATGGCTGAACCCTGGCGAACCAGCCAAAGCCTGCCCCAAGCGAAAATTGACTCAAAAAAAGTTACTTGTGAGCGTTTGGTGGACTAGTTCCGGTATCGTTCACTACAGCTTTCTTAAATCTGGCCAGACGATTACGGCAGATGTCTTTTGCCAGCAACTCATGTTGCTGGCTGCTCATGCAAATCATAATCGAAAAGCTAGCTGCTAAACAACCAAGGTTGGTCATTTGCGCTAGGCCACTGCTACTTCAGGACAACGCTAGACCACACAATGCACAACAGACGGCTACCAAATTAGAGGAGCTTCAATTGGATTGTCTAAGACATCCACCGTACTCCCCGGACCTTGCTCCAACAGATTATCATTTTTTTCGAAATATGGATAACTTCTTGCAAGGGAAAAACAGGGGAAAAAATTCAACTACGATGGGGCAGTCCAAAGCGCCTTCAAAGATTTTATTGATTTCCTGTCCGAATGGTTTTTGTACTAAAGAAATCAATGAACTATCTATGAGATGGCAAATGTGCATAGATAGCAATGGCTATATATACTATGATTAAATAAATAAATTATGTTTAAAAAAATTCGACTTTATGTTCCTCCTTTACAAAACGACAATTTCATATGTAATGACTTATATTTAAGCTGACGGGATCAGGATAGTTTATACCTATAACTAATTATGTTTTGTAATTTTAATCGTGACTAAAGGCCCCAAAAAGGCAAGCAAGCAAGCAACAAGCAAGTGTCTACGAGCAATGAAAATAAAACAATATTTCACCTTATTGGAGAAGTCTGTAGAGAGATCTCTAGGCGAAGTATATTTTTATCTAATATAAGACAATATTCATTCTCAAGGGCTATCTATCCTCACGGTCCAAACTGTAAATTCTGTCAATAGTATCAAATTGATGCGGAGTAAGAGTTAATTCACACCGACACAAAACGAGACGCGTCATGGCGCTATATTTTTAATATAGCTATTCTTAATTGAACTTTATTTATGACACAAGAAGATACACGTTTCATTGTAAGAGTTCGAATGTCACGCATGTGCAGTGCATGATGTCAATATTAAACGTGTACCATTTTGTGTGAATATTATGTTAGTGAATATAGTACAATTTTGAATAGCTATATCGCGTATCGTCGCGGAGTCAACTGACCCTAATAGGCAACAATAATAACCGCCTCCTTTTATGGAAGTCGGTTAATGATTCTCACTATTGGCGGCCAATTGACGCTATTGACTGCCTTCTGGATTTGCAGGCTGAACCGTAATGGCCCTTTATGCCAGTAACCAATTTTTTTCTTTTTATGAAAAGTATACTCACTCATATCGGTGCCACCAATGAGAAGCTTGTCAGCAGCAAAAATCACGTTCTCCACCTCATACTCGTATGTCGCCTTCTCGCGTATAAGGTGCGCGTGTATTGTACTGTCGCTCGTTCTCTTGAGATTAAATGGTAGGTCAAAACTAAGACGAATGTTGTCTGTAACAATCACAAAGGCATTATTAAGTGGCGAAGCGAGAATTCCGAAGAATGGTTAGCCCGAAGCCGCGTAAGCTAATATCTATAGGGAAGCCCATAAGCCCATAATATTATGTTGAGTTGTATAGACGCCTCGCTACTATTATTAAGTCATAAGGCCAGCCTAACGGCTAGCCTTATGGTGTAGTAGGCTGGCCTGATATATTAAGGCCTAATACCTAATGCTCATCGCAAAGCTGCAGGTGTAAAATGGCCACATTGAGTGAATAGTTCAGAATCAATAACAAAAGGAAGAATTTGCTCTTACAGTAACTACGAACAATTCTCTTGTATACTTAATGTTAGCCGTAAAGTTTACCACACCCTCCATTCGCTCAAGTTACTCCAAAACTTCCTTCCAGCTCCTACTAAAATTCTTTTGGCAAAACTCTTATTCAACCTATAATCGATTATGCTGACGTCTGTTACCTGAATGCAAATGAAGAGATCCTAAATAAGTTAGAACATTTGCAGAATCTCTCCATACGTTTTATTTTTAGATTAAAGAAACGAGACCACGTATCGCAATACAGGAAGCTGCTCCAGTGGCTTCCTATTCGCCTTCGCAGAAATGATCGCATACTATGTTTTCTTTTCAATACTTTATTTACCTCATCTCCTTCTTACTTAAACGAGCGCTTCTCCTTTCCTAATTATCACAACTTCTTCTTGTAGACCCTTTAGACGCACCCTTCTTGATACATCCATTCCCTATCGTACTGACTTTTTTGCCTACTCTTTCACGGTCTACGCTATTAAGCTTTGGAACTCCTTATAAACTCAGATACGTGAGTGTAATACACTAGGGCTATTTAAGAAAAGGCTGCGTGAGCACTATCTCAGCTTAGCCTGACATCAAACCCATTTTAATTAAAGTGTCATATAATATGATTGATTATTATATTTTATAAGTATGTAATTTTATCCAATATTTTAGTGCAATTGTAATGATTATGTATTTGTAATATATTTATGTAAGTATTCGTATATAACATATGCATGCATTTATTATTATTATTATATGTAAATTGTTGTAGTACGCACCATAATATATTGTTACTTTTTTAACTATAAACTTTCCTGTATCAGGTCTGCTGGAAGAAATTTCAATTTGGAATAAGTAGCACCTTTGTAGAAAACTGTTTTCTGTTTTTAAGTTGTCAATGTTAATGTTTTACTGTGTGTACATAAATTATTAAATAAAATAAAAAATATTATAAAGAGGAATCATTTATTTATTTTAATTGAATAGGATAGGCTCCGAAACTAGGATAGATTTTGATAAAATTTTGTACATATTATATAGATTAGACCACGGGGAAGGACAGGCTACTTTTCATTGCAGCAAAATGACTCGCAGGACTACTTTTTTTGCGCCTACAAAGTCCTAGGCATCTTGTATATTTTGGTAATCATCTAATTCTTATTATGTGTGCCATATTTTGTTGTTTTGACAAATATATTTAGATGAAGTAATCCAATTTCTTTGATCAAATGCATAAGATCTTTGATAGATGTAATGCCACCCTTGGTAGCAACGCCTATAACCTAGGTAAATACACCTATAATAGCTAACGCAGTTATGTTTAGTTGTTGATTAAACAAAATCAACCTGACAAAGTGTAAATAAATAATTATCTCCAATTTACCACAATATGATCGAATTCATAGATATTATTTTAATTTAATTCACTAGCGATTCAATTAATGTAGTACCTATAATGGATCTCATCACTTATATACATTCGGTAATTGGTTACATCTAAAAGCCATTTATTATTATCATCAAAATCTAATTACAACTAGGTACTTTAGAATCTATTACTGGTACGAACGCGTATTGACGTGTCAATTATGGTTAAAACATAGACAGCGAATCTCTATTAAGCGAGTGAATTATGTAGCATATGGAAATGTTGTATTACAAATTTCTTAGTGTAATATAAATTGAATGTTGCCTTTTAATTATAATTAATTACAAAGACATACGGCCGAATACTGAAACGCTAATCAAAATTAAGAGCCCTTCTATTCACAGGCTTTCGCTGTCTTTAGTAGCGGAAATGACAAGGACAGCATGTGACTTGAGCGTCACTTAATTTAACTATCGTTCCATTATTCGGCCGCTAGTCACAAGTAACAAGTACAATTTTATTGATATGCAAGCGTTTCTTTCTAAAACTAGAAATTTGCTCAAAATACTTATTTTTTACTTTCAGTTATATCCACATTTAGAAGCACTGCTTTGCCCTGGTCCACAATCATTAGAGGAAATCATTTAGTGATATGTAATATTATGCGATAACTCTTATTACTTAGGTACAGGTCGCCCTGTGGTCGAAATTCGCCATAATCATTTATATAACTTTGAAGTTTGAGCTTTATTAGCTTTATTTAGCCTCTTAGATAGAAAAAATGTTGGGATAGGCTGATAAACGTCAACGTGTAACAAAATTGTACCTATCGATCGGACGGTAGTGTGTTAATAATCTGAGGTATTGTGTGTTGTTGGTATTTTTATTCATTTTATGTATTTCTAAGCATTATTCAAAAGCAAATTAGCTTTCTGTACACCTTCCTCCACATTAACTTTAACTGTATAAAATTATCACTCCTCCGTCCACACAATTGTCGTAAAACTGTACTAAAAGTTTTTGCTTCAGATATTTTATTTATTATGATGACAATAACTTCTAAGAGTTTTATGACTTACCCAGTTTAACTTTAGTCACTCCACTGCCAGTAACGTCTTTCATGCCAAGCAATCCTTGCAAAAGGGAACTCTTTCCGGACAACGTGAAAGCGCCTTTGACTGTGATGTCACAGTTGATTTTCTGTCTGGCAACACGCTTTTCCAAATCGATACTAGAATATAAATATTTATTTACCTACGTCAGTTAGGTCAGATGGATTAAAAGGAACATAATTATCTAATTTTTCTCTTAGGGTTACAGGAGTAAAAAGTTAGTTGAGGGTTTTATTCATTATCTAAAACTTTCCAGAATAAATAGACATTTATTATTTTATATCATCAATCAAGTTTGACTTGGAATTCACCTAAACCTAAAAGCCATGTGCTTTAGTCCATCACACTAGCACATTGGATTGGAATTCATACTCACTGATTAAACTCGAACTTGCAACTCTTTATTCCTTTAACACTAGCTTCAGGCATGAACATCACGACGTCATCGAGAACCACAGCCGACACATTCTGTACCTTCACAGGATCTACTGGAGGTATTCCTATCTCAGGTAAGCCATCCTTACTGACTTTGTTGAGGAGATCTTGGAATAGAGCGTTTAAACATTTGTCGTCTTTCATGCTACATTTTGTTATCGTGTCCACTGAAAAAAATAATATGTTCTCAAATGTGGGTTCAAATCAATATCATAAGAGTAGTAAATTTTTTAATATAATTCTTATTTATACTTGAAATCATAATTATTGTTTATGCATTTAAAAATAATCTTCTAATTAAAGGTGTGTCATGCACATTTGAAACTTAGTTCATTTTACTTATTTTAAAGCTATCTGCTATTTAAAGAAAATCAAAGAATTTGTTCGCGGAATTTTATAGACTCCAAACATCTTTTCGTCGAAAATTATTATCAATCACTGATTTTTTTCTAAAATTGCATAATAATTGAAAATCTTCTTATTAACTTTCTTCATCATTTCTTTTAGAATTTGTAATCAGTGATGGACTTTTACAAGTTTGTTTATTACATCTTGTTACATAACATCTACAAAGACAAGTGTTTTTTTTTAATCTATTGTATTAAATTATAATTTATCTACATTAATTATTATTATCATTACGCGACGTTCATTTTTGTATAATTAAAGTCACAATATAAATTAAAAAAATTCGCTTACATTAAGACCAACGGTTATTAAAATGTATTATTATATTCACCGCACTGTTATTACTTTATTGTTAAAAATAAATATTTAAAAAAATGTTATGTAATAAAATATACAAACAATATTTTAAAGAACTCCCGTTTAAATTGGTTGATACCAACTTCAAAAATAAGAAGATTGAGTAGAGAAATAGTCAAATTTTAGCCGAATAAAAGGGGAACTATTTCGACACTAAGAATTATTTCATACCTATAAGTGATTTTCAAGAATTATCATAGCTTTTATTTTGGAAGTCGGTTTATATAATATATTTTGTAATATTTATTTATTGTCATCTTTTTAGTGGGTGATCGAGCTTTGCCCAGAGTTTAAGTGGGACGATAAAATATTTAAAAATAGAAAAGGAAAGAAATAAAAAGAATCACAAATATATTAATCTGATCTGCATCGAACCCGAGACCAAGCTACCATTAATAGTGTTGACATTATTTAAGTACTTACAACAACGAACGAAACAACGAAAGAAATACATAAAAACTTAAAAATGTGTGATTTATCAGGGTTTAAGACCTAGCTTTGGAAGTCTGACATTGCAAACTTTTCGCATACATCTTTACAACAGTTCTTTAAATAATTACAAAATTTCCATACGTGTATCATTAAAGACTGACGAGTTCCATTCAGTGCTTTTGGAACCAGGGTTATACCTTGACATAATGTCACTTTTTGTACCATATGCTTAGGTTACCTAAAAATGAAATTGTCGGCGGAAATTATGTAACTGTTAATACACAATACATAATGATGATGATGATGATGATGATGGGACTAGTAAATGTTCAAAGGAATAGAATAAAAGACTAATAGAAATACCTATTTCATCATATTATTATGATGACCTATATATGGTGTAATGATGGAAGTGGTGATGATGATTGTTTAATTGTTACATATGCTTGCAGTTCTTCAAACAATGCTGAAATTCATAAACTTGTATCTTTAAATACTGAGGAGTTCTGTTCAGTCCTTTTGGATCCATGGTACGTACGCTTTTTGGTAGCTGTGAATGTTCAAACAAATCGATATTCGTGTAAAAGAATATTATGAGATATACCTATATCAACATAATATTATGATGGACGGTTAACGGTGTGATGATGGTAGTGATGATGATGATTAAACGTGTATCTTCAAAGACTGAGGAGTACCGTTCATGCTTTCTGATCCAGGGTATACCTTGGCAAAACATTTCACATTTTGGTAGCATATGCTCAAGTTACTTCAAAAAAAGTCAAAATCACTATAGGTGTTTCTATACATTTAGAGAACTTTTCTCGATTCCTCATAGATCCTATTACCGGTTCTACCATTTGGTGACAGTGGGACTAATTTGGGAGTCAACCGTTTAAAATAAAATCAAAAAAATTAAAAAACGGACTATAAACGGCGTAATAATCACCAAATAATAAAACATACACACGAATTGAGAAGCTCCTCCTGTGTTTTGGAGTCGGTTGAAAATGATCATCATGTCAAAATGAATTCCGGTCTACAGATTTGGTCTGTGATCTCTTCCTGCCCAAAAGCTCGGTGGTCTCTTCCCTATCCTATTGGGATTGAGAATTTATGTTTTATTTTGGTACCTACTGGCGTGGGGTTCCTATAACTCCATTCCTATCGGCTTCACATATCACTTATCTTTTGTACACCCGCATCAAAATCGCTACCTATTATACAGGCTAGGGCTAGCCTTCACTTGCTACCTATGTGTGGGTGGAAGAGTGATACAATATATTGTGCGAATATGTGAAAGCCCCAAAGAGAGATCTCCTACCGAGCGAGATGGTATGCTCGGTCAGGCCGAAGCCTACTTGTAGTCATTTCATCTGTTGTATATATAGCTCCGAACTACAGAAACTTCGATAGCGCGATTCAGGATTGTGGCATGTGGGGAGTGATTATGATGATGTCCAGAAGGAGACGTGTTGTGTAATAGTTTAAGAGTTATGAATTTTTTTTTGTTAAATCTCAAAAATCTCTGGTGGACATTTTGCATTTTATGGGTTACAGCAGAATCGCTTTATAGCGTCATAATAATCTATTTTTAAGATAACCTACCTGATAATTTTGGAAACCTCCGTAGAAATGATCTACTTACGTACTTTTCACTGTAATTATTTTTTACTATTTTCCATCAACTTTCTAAGTAAGAGTTTGTCATAAAGTCAAAGATAATAGAGTAAGTACGGTGATTATGGTCTACTTTACGCATTTTATTAAATAAAACTCAGAATTTCAGAGTTTTATGATCTGAGCTTACCATAGGCTCCATGACACGAAACTAATAGGGAAACTGTGAACACTGAAAACACATTAATTTTGCACATCATTTCTATCTTACACAAATAAGCAGAAAATCTGAAATTTTCTCTTATATACTGCTATACCTTGCATAAATTTATTTTAAAGGTCATTTTCTTGAATAAGATTTCGCATCATTATATATTGTTTTTTTTTACCCATCATTTGTATTATATATAATATTCTATTAATTACTGAATTTTTAATACTGCCACGATGACGCAGAAGAATTTCATTTGCTGCATAGGTACGGTCGCCGATAGCTCCGGTGTACCACTTTTCGACCGTACTACAAAAAAAGTGTGTCCTTTGAACTTTATTGCCAAGGCATTAAGATTCAAAAGATGCACCAGATCTGTCGGTGACTGTACGTATAAGATACCAGTACCAGGGGAGGTACCAGTGACATGGGATTCCTCTCCATTCCTGTCGGCTTTACTTACCACTTGCCTTTTGAAGACCCTCATCCAAATCTCTACCATATACAGACTAGGGCTTCCCTATGAACGAGAACCAGCCACTTCGCCACTAGTAGGTACGTATAATAAGTATTTAGTGTTTAGTGTATAGTGTATAGTAATAAGTGAATTCAATATTAATTAGAATCCTTATGAGGAGTAGTCACAGTTCACAGTATTTTTCTTCACCATGTTCTGCACAGAAAAGAAAAAAATTACAATGTTCATAGATTGCTTCCGCCATATCAGTGTGTTAGAAAAATAACGAAGTAGGTACTATTTTAAAAAATAAAAATAAACTAAAAATTAATACTAATAAAAAAGAAGACATCCACAAATATGACTATCTCTAAAATGTGTATAAATAGAAAAACTTCCCCAGGTCGTCCCCATCTGGCAGAGTACCTAGCAAACTGATAGCATTGCCTCGTTGGATAGCAATGGCTATCCGTTGTGCTAGGTAGTTTCCGGCTCTGGGGTCTCGGGTGGCTTCAGCGAGATAATTATTATATAAATAAAATCTTAAATGAGTTACTAGAGTGGCCTGACTCGTACCTACTTACTTGACCGGTTTTGTTTTATTTTGTTTAACAAGTAGGCAAAGTTTGTAAATATTGTTTGTTATTATTATGAAAGTAAAAAAAAAAAAACTTTGTTTTACAGAGCAACGTACGGTTTTATTTGTTCAATTAAAATTCAAAAGTCCTGTAGGCAAATTGATGTTACCTGCAGGTAAATTGTACCCTTTTACCTGCAGGTAAATTGATATTACCTACATATTTAAGGTATTTTGGTTTATACGTGGCTACGACTTTGGGGTACGCAATAGGCTACTTGACCTTGTTTTTATTTATGTTCTAGAGCTAGACGCTTTATAATTGTTTCATTACACAAAAAAATACATTATTTTGAAACCTAATACCTACCAAAAAAATTTAAATATACCCTTTTTAAAAACCGCCGAAAACACTATTCGCCATGTTGGTTGATAGATTATCTGTGCTGTGACGTCATACTATTACTATTCGTTATCTGTGCCGAAGTAGTAAAATGGCGGTGTGACGTTCCGTTAGACGTTTTGACATAAATAACTTTTCAAAATGTCATGAACTATTTATATACAGAAACACGTTCCGTTTCACTACTAAGTAGGTATGTATTTAGTGTGTTTGTGTCGTCACATCCTAGCCGGAAGTTATTTCGAGGTGTTTTCATCAGTAGAAATTAAAAAACAAAAATACATATTTTAAATCAACTTTATCTAACAATTTTTATGATATCGCTAGAATATTATGTTTTCCTAAGCCAAGTACTGAAGCAAATACTTCTTCAATGTACGAGTATGAAATTAAATATGAGTCAAGTAGCCTATTGTATACAATTGTGAACTTGTATTGCCTATTATCATCATAATAAAATCAATATCATTATTGCTTTTTCAATAGTACAAGCGTTACAATAAAACTTTTGACTTTGCTGTTACAATATCACTTATTATATCACTAAGGTCAATGTTTGACCTTAGTTTCCGCCTTCTAAAAAAAGGAACCAATTACGATGTAATTGGTAACTTTTTTGCTGGGCAAAAAAGCTGAGAATTTTATGAAAAAAAAACTTAATTTGACTTCATAGATTACTCTAACAGAACCGTATAAATTCGTCTTCATCGTTATTATCTCGTCTTCCTCAATTCTAATCTAGAGTGTGCTCTAGGTTAGAATTGGCAGTGGTAGGGGCAACACTCTCTACAAATGACAGCTCGAACATCGGCGAATGTCAGCAGTGTTGACGTAGCCTAAGGTTGATACCGAAAAAATTTTAAACGTCGCGTTAGACATTTTTAAGCTATTGCATAGCTTCTATTGCGGGCCTTGAGCGCGGGGTCCGAATCCAGAAATTCCGTAACGAAAAAACCTCACCACTTCGTCTAACGTCGTTTCAGTTCGGCAGTCTTCGACACGGCGTTGTGTGCTTGCGATTAGACGTATTGTACGACTCTACGAAACTCGCACGAATCGAGACGAGCTGCTCCGAAATCGGTTATCATAAACCTATAGTTTCAATGATAAATATTCCTGAATAACCAACAGCTACTGTAAGATAATAAAACCCACATGTATTGTAAAATAATAAAAATATTTTAAACAATATTAACTTTTTATTTATTTAATAAAAGAAAAATTTGTTTTCTTATCGGTCACCACGCTCAAAAAGTGTAACTTGAATTAATATCAAAGAAAAAGAAATACTGCATAAATAAAATAAATAAATAATTATAATTGCATAAGTTGATACAAAATGCTATGCAATAGCTTTACCGCGGCAGTCCCCGAGTGCCACACGTCTTTTTTTTTATTATTATTATGAAATTACACTGTCAATTATATCAAAGCACAAAACAACCAGCGGCCAGCCCCGTCAACGAAAGTCCTGGTTGGCAAAAACTCACGCACCGCCCGCCTCCGCATTCGCCCAGCCACGCACACACAGCCACGAGCTGTCATTCGTGTCAATCGGTAGGGTGACGGATTCTTTACGTTAGTTATATTATATATTCTTTACCAAGAGTGTGAGGAAAATCAATAAAAATATAGTTTCGACATACAGGAACTTTAATTATAAAAATGCGACAAACAAATAAATCGTAATAAATCGTCCGTAAAATAATTAGTTTACATAAGCGGTCAGGTCATCTGTTAGGATATTGTCGATGGATATTTTATTGAATAAGTTCTTGGCAAAATCTGAGTAGTGTTCCAGAGCTTTGTCCATGAAGATTTTTCCAAAGCCATTCATCAGCGACTTCCAATTTTGGTTCAGGTATGTAACCACGAAACCACCTGAAATGTAATATTATATGGATGTTAAGACGTCATGGGAAACCATTGGAAAATGTTATGTGCTTATGCTATAATAATGATAATGTTTATGGACGCTTCACACCACGTCAATCTGGTCCCGTGATAAGTATCCGAATAACTTGTGTTACAGCAAGTACTTAAAGGTACCAAGGCAACGAGAAGTATATTATTTAATACTATTTATGATAAACATTATATAAACATTTTAGATTTTTATTATTATACACACATTCATATACATCCATGGACCATGACCCAAGAACATAGAAAACTTTTGTTCCCTTGGGGGGATTCGAACCCGCGATCTCCGGCTTCCGCTGATGCGCTAACCATTGAGCTAAAGAGGTCGTATGGTCAAAGGAAATTAATGCCCGTTTTTACCAACAGACTCCTAAACGGTTCCTACATAAGTGACACTTTAGAAAGGTGATCCCTTAAATTCGACACCTACATACGAGTCGTTTCATTTTCACCACGCTAGGTGACACCTATTTAGGGAACTCTTAATTAAGTGACAGTTTTATAAATAAATAATGTTTGAATTTGACTTAAAGTTAATTTAGATGGATTTGACTTAACAGGTGATTGTATTTTAACTGTGTACAATATATACATCCAATGACGTTGATAAATTACAGACATTGATGCTTTACAAATAGGTAGAAACAGTAGGTATAATAATCTAGAACTTGTAAATTCCATCAGTTAAAAAAATAAAATGAAAATGATTGAAAGTGGGTAAACTTTAGTAAAACCACATTGCTAATGTCAGCAATGCGGCAATCATTGTTTTTTTTTATATGAAACTGACGGAGATCGAGGTCATACTGTACCTAAATGTAAATTAAAATATTATAGTCCCTGTTGTCTCTATACTCAAGAATTTATAAAATACTATAGAATTTTTTTGTAATGTTTTGTTTGATAACCTATGTCGGACGAGGTCGTCTATATCGTCGTATTTTTTTTAAATATTCTGCTCTTTGACGATATAAGTCTCTCTAACTCTCTTTTAGCAAAACAAGCTGTCAGAATATAATTCAAGAACTTCAATTCGTCTAAAATTTGTAAATAATGGCTTAGGGGACGGATAAGTGGCGAAAAATCGAATCCCTAAAAATAAGGGGCCACGTATGGACTTAGGTGAAACCTATGCGTTAGTGAAAACGATTTTTCTTAAGAGATGCCCTAAATGACCATTAAGGTACACCTAAAATTTGGGTGTGGTTGGTGAAAACGGGCATAAGTCTTCTCTAGTAAAACCGGCCCGTTATTGGCGAAGCATGGCCCTTCTAGGTAAAGAAGCATTTTTTCTTATTTCAAAATCTGAAGCATAAAATCGTTAATCCTTACTTATATAATAAATGTGAATTTGTTTGTTTGGTTGTTACGCTTACACGTAAAAACTACTAAACCGATCATCATGAAATTTGGCACAGATATAGTAGACCACGCGGAATTTACACTTAACTAAAGTTTCAACTAGTATTTATAGTGTACATAATTAGCTAAACAAACGAAGTAAAAAGATGTTTTCGGATTTTATTTTACTTTTAAATAATAGTGCGTTTGTAAAAATGAAAAATTTAATTTTTTCATAAAAAACTAACCCGACTACGTAAATTAAATAGCCTATGTTATCTGGGCTATTGTTGCGAAACTATTCATGGTGTCGGTTATGTCATTATTAAAATCGGTAGTATAAGCGCCACGATATAACTAACATACCTACATAGACTGCCAAAATCCCCTTATATAACTAACATACCTACATAGACTGCCAAAATCCCCTTATTTTTGACTTCGCCGTAGTCGGGTAACGATACATGTTGTTAGACTCGATACTTAATACTTACTGATATCTTCCTTTCCGATGAAGATTTTGTCAGCGGCAAAAGTGACTTTTTCGACGTCAAATTTGTACTTGAGTTTGTCGCCTGGATATTGTAGGTAGAGTTTGTCGTCCTCATGTCTCTCCAACTTCAGGGGGACAGTGAACTCCAACGTTAGTTTTTCTGTAAAATAATTAGTATGTTATTAATATATAATTACTATCTGTCCCGTCACCCGTTGTTCTGCATAAACTATGAACCCCCCTTTTATCAATATTTCTCACCGTTTAAACCTTCCCTGCACATCCACAATTATTTCAAGACCAAAATCAGTCCAGCCGCTCTCGAATTTTAGCGAGATATTGGAATTGCAATCCATTTTTATATATTATAATTTATAAGATAAGCAGATTACATTCAGGGCCTGTTTCATAATCTACTGATAAGTGTCGGGTAGCTTAACTGGAAGTTTTGTCTCTGCTTGCTTTATATCGAGCGACAGGGACAAAACATTCCAATAAGCTATCTGAGACCTATCCGTATATTGTGAAACAAACCCTAATACATGAAGCAAAAACTATAAAAAGTATAATATTTGGCACAGTTGAGGTTTATGTGGAAAAACGTGAGCAGATCACGATTGCCGACCAATCTAGCAATAATAAATACGTGATTTATTCTGTTCAACTACGACCAACGACAATGATTACTTTATTATTAATAGACAATGTTATGCTTTTTTCTTTTTCATGGGAGCCTAGAATATTTTCCTCGGTACAAAAACTATGAAAGTGCAAAATAGTAACAACCTTTATTAAGTCACTCTTTTTAATAACACAAGTAAATATATAAAATCTTATACTTTAATCTTGTATATATATAATCGTAATCTCGGCAACGGCTGCATGTAATACTATGAAATTTAGTATGCAAGAAGTTTTGGGGGAGAAAAATCGGTTTAGCTAGGTTTTATCCCTGAGAAACTGCGCATTTTTATGTTATACATGTTTTTTTCATATCAATAATTTTGACTCTATAATGTCATCCCGATTAGCGGTTTGGTTCATTTTTGCGTTGTTCGGGAATTCGGAATGTGGTAGGTTCAAACGCCGGTAAAATATTTTTGTGATTCTTTTTTTTTTTTTATCTTCTAGAGCTCCAAGCAAAGCTCGGTTACCCAGATACTATTATTGATAGCATAAAAAAGTATGTGATTAATTATTGAGACTCTGTTGCATTACCGATCATATTTTTAACCACGCCCATTTCGTTTTCTGAGAAAAGAACATTGGATATCGAGAATACATTGTAGTCGTAACTTTAATAATTGCATATTATTAAAGGTGAATAATAATATGTTCTTAAATAACAATATGTTACATAATATTATGTGGTATCAATTGAATTGACGTCATCATTTCATTGCATCTCCATAATATTAATATATCATCGACATCCGTGTGCTCGGCCTTGTAAATAACATACATATTGGAAGACCGATACAAGGTAAATTTTGTAATAGTGGAAATTTTTGTAGATAATTATAATTATATGGAAACAAAAACTAATACCTAAACATTAGACAGCCATGCCATTGAATTGAAAACTACACAACCGGCCAAGTGGGAGTGAGACTCGCGCATGAAGTATTTCGTACCATTATCTATACAAATATTAGTACTAAAATCGAGCAAAAAGACAGGGAAAAATCAAGTTTTTTTTCTATGGGAGCCCCCTTAATATATATATATATATATATATATATATATATATATATATATATATATATATATATATATATTATACTATGGATATTAATCCATAGAGAACGTGTTTATTTTTGATTAGTGAATAAAGTTTCATTTTATATATATGCAGCTATCTTAAAAATGCAGCGCCGCGAAGCGTCGCGTATTGTCACGGTGTGAACTGACCTGAAGACGTTGGAGAAACAAAAAACTTAAAGTCGGACTAAAAATTAACGAATCTTTATCTCTCTCTCTCTCTCTATCTCACTCTGTTTGAGTTTCTGAGCTATACCTCCTTAATAACTTAGGCCTTTTTCATCCGTTATAAGATATATATATATATATATATATACAGTATTCTCCGAGTGACGTAACCACTCTTGAAAGACTGTAGTGTCTGAGACCGTCGGTTTTAAATGGTCACGGCATTCTCACAACATAGTCAGCCTATTACAGAGGAATGACTGGTCAATACGTCCGAGGCCAACCATGTGCATAATGTACTTGAGATCTGAAAAAGTCTCATCGGTACACGCCACAACCTGGGAATCGAAACTGCACTCTCTCGAGTGCGAATCAAACGGTCTACCCACTAGGCCACGGAGCTCAACACCTCCGTTAATACTCATTAACAATTTAACATACTCACGTATACCAGTTTACCTACTGAATAGAAAACAAGTTTTAGTAGGTACTATTAACTTACTTGTTTTGCAAGCAGTTTGCATTTTCTAAATTGTTAATTAACAATATCTTAATTTGATTGTTATCTTTCAGCAATTTAAGGTAACGGACCGGTCAAAGTGGATATACATTATAAACATATAACAGATAACGTTACAAATACCTTGTTGACAATTGTTCGTGCTAAGCACACAGGAAACGAAAGTAACAATATTTTATGAAGCCACGTGAAAAAATTACTATGAGGATTTGTAACTCGATCGATCGATATTCGATATTTTCTAGCTTGAACAGTTAACAGCGCGTACGTATCACGTAAGCTATTACATTATGGTTGCCGAGGTTGCCATATTCCAGCATTATTATAAGCACACAGCACAATTACACTGAAGGCCGAATACTGGAGCTACAGTTAAATTAAGCGACGCTTAAGTCACATGCTGTCCTCGTCCATTTCGGCAAGCAGAGACAGCGACAGCCTGTGAGTATTTTATTTATTAGTGTTTCAGTATTCGGCCGTAAATGTAATGTTTAGTCAGACTTGCTATTGGTGAAACTAATTGCTCAGCTTGTAAAATGCTTATGCATTTTACAAGCTGATTTACCTTTATAGGTAAAATACGTTGTCATTTGACTAGCTAATTAAAAAATACACATACCAAGCTTAACTTTAGCGTTGCCTTCTCCTTTAACTGAGTCTTTGCCGATGATGGCCTGTAGCTCCGGACTTGATCCGGAGATATCAAAGTGACCCTTGACGGTGAGGTCACACGCGATTTTCGTGGTGCCCATCCTCTTGTCAAGGTCAATACTAAAAAATAAAAAAGTAGTAGTAAGAAAACCATATTCGTGACAGATATAATTTTTATGAGAAACTATAACTACCTACGTAAATAATATAGCCTATGTTAGCCGGGCTATTGTTACGAATCAATGGAGACTTCAATTATAAAAATCGTCCGCTACGGTGGAACATTGACCCACAGAACTAGAAACCCAAAGAATTTATAATTTTATTTAAAAAATTGGAGGTTTCAATACTCCTTGGTCAAGCTGGCCCATTCGTGCCCGATCATGGCTCTTATATCTCATGGTACAAAAATATTTATGGTAGAAAACATTTGTAAAACCTATACCTATGTATGTCCGTTGTCCACTGGATTGTGCCGCGACTTTCGGTGCAATCTTCTTTTTCCCGACGTTTCGGCTACATTCCAGCAGCCGTGGTCACGGGTGGACTGAGGTGACAGTCAATCTTCAGGCAGTTCGAACAACTTCAACAAATAGGACAACTTTCACCTCAGTCCTCCCGTGATTACAACTGCTGGAATGTAGCCGAAACGTCGGGAAAATGAAAAGTGCACCGCAAAACAATAAATAATAATAATAGCTCCCCACACTGATTTCGGTGACGGTGCTACAGCTACGCAGGAGTTATTTTATAGTGCCCAAGGGTGTGCGCAATACACAAGAACACTCTCTCTCTTCCATTATTTTCGTAGCCCAGTGGGACGGATGACCGACACGACTGGCGAGAGATCAAGCGCAGGTCCGACTATTTACATGCCCATCCGACGCATGGATCATCTTTCTTGTAAGACAATCAGATGATCAGCTTGCATTGTTCTAACCAAACGTGGAAAAACTTTTTTTGGTTCCAACGCGGAAATCGAACCCACGACCTCTGTGTCGAGAGCCAAGCTTCAAACCACTGGACCACGGAGGTTGTTGGAGGACAACGAATAATATTCCCGTAAACTTATCAAATCCATTATCCATGTTGCTTCTCATGGCTGTCCAGTGTACACCAATTGAAATTAAAAATTTCAAATATAAAGTTATGTTACCTATATTTTTTGAATTCGCAGTTTTTGATTCCCTTCACTACTCCTTCCTTGAAATTTAAATTTACAGAGTCTAACACTGTCACGTTGTAGTTTTTCACGACCACAGGGTCTATAGAAGGTATACCCAGCTCAGGCACACCAGTCTTCCCAATACTCTTCAAAGTATTCTTGAAAGACCTCTTCAAACACTCATCGTCCTTTATACTGCATTTTTCTATGTTATCCACTAAAATAAAATATATATATATGATAACGACGTTACATTATCAATTATTTGCATGTTAAGTAATTAATAAAATTTGTAATATAGTGAGTACTGAATATTTAAAAAGTGTGTCATACTGATATTTAGTCTGGCCATAAATACAATACTGTTACAATTAAAAATAAACAAAATATTACATTTGAATTTGGAATCTGTTATTTTTATATGATTGTTCATTGAGTTTTCTCATTTTGACGCCAACACATTGTACAATATCTTGCGATATTAAAATAGAGTGGGATGATAAAGAGAACCGAATCGCTGTGATTGCATTACACAAAGTAGGTATGGAGCCAAATGCAATTTTTAAAACTCTTCATACGCTTGATATTAGTAAAATGTTTGTGTACCGGGCTATTAATAGGTACAATAAGACCTCCTCTGTTTGTGACAGAAAAAGATCTGGCCGTCCACGTAGTGTTCGTACGAAAAAGGTGGTCAAAGCAGTAAGGGAAAGAATTCGAAGAAATCCTGTCCGAAAGCAAAAGATTTTATCTCGGGAGATGAAGATAGCACCTAGAACCATGTTGCGTATTTTAAAAGATGACTTAGGACTTGCAGCCTATAAGAGACGTACTGGTCATTTCTTAAATGATAATTTAAAAAAGAATAGGGTGGTAAAATCGAAAGAACTACTGAAGCGGTACGCAAAGGGAGGCCACAGAAAAATTTTGTTAACGGATGAGAATTTTTTTACAATTGAGCAACATTTTAACAAACAAAATGACCGTATTTATGCTCAAAGCACTAAGGAAGCTTCTCAATTAGTCGACAGAGTGCAACGTGGGCACTATCCGACTTCAGTGATGGTTTGGTGGGGTATTAGCTATGAAGGAGTGACTGAGCCATACTTTTGTGAAAAAGGTATCAAAACATTGGCACAAGTGTATCAAGATACCATTCTTGAGAAGGTAGTGAAGCCCCTTAACAACACTTGTTCAATAACCAAGAAAGGTCCTTCCAGCAAAACTCGGCGCCGGGTCATAAAGCTCGATCTAAGCAGTCTTGGTTGGAAACGAACGTTTCGGACTTCATCAGTGCTGAAGACTGGCCGACGTCTAGTCCCGATCTTAATTTGCTGGATTATGATTTATGGCCAGTTTTAGAGAGTACGGCTTGCTCTAAGCGCCATTATAATTTGGATTTCCTTAAACAATCCGTGCGATTGGCAGTGAAGAAATTTCCCATGAAAAGAGTGCGTGCTTCTATTGATAACTGGCCTCAACGTTTAAAGGACTGTATTGCAACCAATGTAGACCATTTCGAATAAGCTTTTTATATTTTAAATTGTTTTATATTTATGTATTAAACTAACACACTGTAAAAGTAATAAATGTTTATTTTCATTATTATTAGATTTTTTTTTGTTTCAGTAGGTATTTATGGCAAGACTGGGTATATCATTTTATTTTTATTGTTTTGCAGCAATTTTTGCAGAAAGGTCTTTTTTATTTTTTAATAGATGTTGCCCGCGACTTGTAATGCGCGCAAAAGTTAATTTCGCATAAACCGTACATTTTCCACGATAAAAAGTATGTTCTTCCCCGTGGTCTACTCTACATCTGTGTCAAATTTTATTAAAATCGGTCCAGTACTTTCGGAGCCTATTCAATGGAAACAAACAAACTTTTCCTCATTATTATAATTAGTATAGATTAATCAGACGAAAAAGAAGAAAACTTTATTGACAAAAAAGTGGCTTGTCTCAGAGTACTAAAATTATTAAACAGCATATTATAACATCATTACTAAAGTTACATAAACTAAAGTGTAAGCTTACCAGAAAAAGCGTTGGCAGAAATAAATAGTGCGGTCGCAATTAAAATATTGAAAACATACATTTTGCCGTATCAAAAGACTCGGAGTAAAGCCTGTTGTTCAATGCCACGCTTTTATAGGTGTGAGGCTTAACAAAAAGCGTTTAAACCTATATAGGTACGTATACATCGCGGAAGTTTTCCTTTATGCTATTTGGATACACACTTTTTTAGTATCGGGTTTTACCTATAAATGTTTATTTGCGGTTTTTAATTACATAAGATAGGGGAATCTATTTTTGCGAGTTTGGAGTGTATTTAGGTATAATAAAATGCTTTTTGCACCAAACATTGTGAGAATCTGACATTTGAAACTATAGGTTAAAATTAATATACTATTAGCGCCCTGCACACGTAAAGTTCGGTTTTCGGATCGGACTGCGTTCCAAACCGCGGAAGGATCCGTGCATATTTGACTGCGGATCGAACTGTCATGCTAATAGCGACTAAAATGCGTCACGGCTTAGACTGCCGGCGTTAAAATACGTCATAGTGCGTAGTTCAAACTGTGGAAATGCGCGTTCATCGGCATGCCGGATCGGGCCGGCATTTTGACAATCGGTTCGAAGAGATTTGATGAGACTTTACTTTACTATACGAGTTTCTTATTATCTCTCATTATCCAGCTTATTTTCTCTCATTCCGAGAATTAGGTACGCCAAATTTATTAGACTAAAACTGTGCTTTTCCCTTTAAAATTAACTTTCGCTGCCTATGAAATAAATGAAAATTGGCACAAATGATTTAGTAATCAAGTCGTTTCTTATTTCATCAATACACAGCGAGAGAAGAGAGAAACGCATTTTTAAATTATTTTTACCGGACTACGGCAAAGCCAAAAGGGAGGGATTTTGGCAGTCTATGTATGTGTGTATGTACATACATAGACTATGTATGTAGGTACAATTCGTACAAAGCAGTTTCGAACATTACGTAATATGAGACTATTAATATATAATTTGTAGATATTTTTTTTTATTATTATATTAAATAAGAAAGTAAATAAAGAAAAAATTAAACCGACTTGCAAAGTAAAAATACACATAAAAGTAATACACATTAAATAAATCTTATTTTCTAAATAATTCCCCTTTTAAATTTGGCTAGAATTTTTACTAGTTCTCTACTCAATCTTCATTATTATATATAAATTCCTCCTTTTTTAAGTTAAATTATATATATTAAATATTTAATTTAGTATCTGCACTTTGACGCACAAGGGTGATTTAAGAGCTTCTGTTACGTCAGATACTCATCTCTTTTGTGTATTTTGTAATATTTTGTGTTATTTTTGTTGTGTACATGAAGAATAAATAAATAGGTTGGTCTAATGAAGTTGGCATTGAGGTTTGAACTGTGAAACTTTTTAGAAAGAATTCGGACTATAGTTTTTTTTTACAACAGTTAAAGAGCAAAGAGCAAAACAAAGAGTTGCACCGGCGTTGAGTTACCGGTGAAGGGGCTGCGATCCAGCGGTGTAGTGATGGCGCAGTTAGCGCATTATTGCGCCTGGGCTCCTCCTCTTCGAGGGCGGTGGGGCGGGCGGCGTGGCTCCGCTGGGTCCTCCGGGAGAACGGCGTCCCTAGACCAAGGTATACCAGTGTACCTACTTATGTATCTTTCAATAATGGCATAGTATTTCGTCGTTTCAGCCTGCTGGACATAGGCCTCCCCCATAGATTTCCAGTGCGACCGGTCGCTCGCAGCCTGTATCCACCGACCCTCTGCGACTTTTCTCAGATCTTCTGTCCACGTATTATTTATTTATTATTTATTTCTATGAAATATTTTTTTTAGGATAAATAAACGGCTTTCATTTTGTCAATATAGTATGCCAGAAGTTTTAGAAACATTTATTTTATCAACCAATTATTAATTCCGTTCATTTTATGTGGCAAAACATAAAATATATTTTAAAATACTTTTATAATATTCATACTTGCGCCGTTTGAGCCCGTGGTGACCGTGGCTGTCTACGTTCGCGCCGCAAGCACACTGATGAGGGATGACATGGGGGGCACCAAGGCGCAGGGTAGTAGCTAGCCGAAATATATTGCGGCAGCCAAATGCCCGACTCCCACTTCTCCACAGCCAAAAGACAAGCCCGCTCTGCAAGACTGGATGATGTGTTAAAAAGTCTATTCCGTACCAGTCTGCAGATGGGCTCGTCACAAAGCTTTTGGAAAAATGTGTTCTCGGGCACATTGCTGCCGGCACTAGCAATGTCCCAGGCGTCCTTGGCCTCGTCCACAAAAGGAATATTTAAGGGGCAGGAAGAGCGCTCTAATATTTTCAAAATCACTACGTGGTTTGCGTGGACTGAGGATAAGAAAGCCGGTAAGGCTACGTCAGATGTTTGTGGAATGCCCAGGCCACCGGAAGCGTTGCTTGAGTCCATGAGCGGTGGTCAAAATTTATATTAAGAATGGAAGGAAGCGTATGTTTTATGGTATCGTCTAAACGTTTGAGGAGTTGGGGAAACTTCGAAAGTTGGCTGTTGCAGTGTTCCGTAAGACATACGTAAATTTTGGAACAAATAAGCAATTTTCGCATTTCCGAAAATGTTCACATTTCCCAAAGTTCAATTATAGGCCGATGTTTCGGAACGCATGGTTTTGGACGTCAGATAGTACAGTCGTCCTGTTAGCAGCCAACTGATGAAGATGAGACATATTTATAAATATGTTTGGTGGCCTCCTTATAGCATTGAAGCATAAACGGCAAAATGGCAGGCCCTTTGGCTTTTATTTGGGCCAACATAGCGACCCTGATAACTAAATTGAATGCGTTTTTAACGTCCCCCTTTAAAAATTCACTGTCATTTTGGTTTTTAATAAACGTGTGAAAAAAGTGAACGGCTGCCTCACAACCACCTTTGCAGGCAAAACCAAGCTGCTTCGGTTGGAAGTAAGAAGCTAGTGAATTAATGGACCTGCAGGCTATTTTGGTTTTGAGGCGCCGGTATGTCGACACCGATTGGCCGGATACGGATACCAGATAACATTCCACCGCTTTTTATTAAAAAGTGTGCAACATTTCTGTCACTTCCACTCATGCTTATTTTTAATAAATCTTTAGATACCGGTGTTTTTCCAAATAAATGGAAAAAGCGAGAGTTGTGCCGATATTTAAGAAAGGAGACAACAATAGCGTTAACATTTGCATCATCATCATTCATCTTTGAGGCTCTGGTTTGCGGCATCTTAACTTATCATTGTAAAGGTCTAATAAATGTCTACCAACATGGGTTTCAAAGAATAAAGTCAGTGATTACCAATCTAATTGAATATTTAACACCTATTTTCAATATATATAGCCATAGATAATAGGAATATTTGTGCGTTTGATTTGGTAGATCACGGAATACTTAGTAGCAAGCTGCAAAAACAATACGGTGTTCATGGTAGGCTACTCAACTGGTTCGTGTCTTACTTAGGCGGGCGAGAGCAGACGGTGGTCGGTTAACGGACACGAGTCACTAAAATATATGGCAACCTCTGGTGTTGCTCAAGGTTCACCCTTGGGACCAATATTATTTTTATTGTTCACCAACGATATTACAACATGTATTCACCACTGCCGATGTTCCCTGTTCGCCGATGACATGAAGTAACTGATAAAGTCCCTTTTGATTCCTTGTTACTATAATCCGATCTCGACCGTGTTTACCAATGGTGTCTAGACAATAATATGAAATTAAGCGCTTCTAAATGTCAATACATTAAATTTACAAAGAAGAAGAAAGTTTTATCAACACAATATCACATTAACGGTTGCCAATTACACTTAGACCGGAAATTCGCGATTTAGGAATAATAATCGACTCCAAGCTGACTTTTGCGGCACATTTCGATTACATGATCATAAAAGCATCCAAGACGTTAGGGTATATTAAGCGTAATACTTCAGGGGGTCTTCAGGCGCACTAATACTAAGATTCTTCTTTATAATAACTTCGTACGCAGTATCTTAGAGTTCGGCAGCATTATTTGGAACCCCTGTTACAAAGTCCACTCACAACGTAACGAATCGATTCAAAGACCGTTTACTAGACATTTAGCATATGTCACCCCACAGATGAACAACAGAGTACCATACGAAAAGAGACTTTCAACTTTTAAAATTGACATGCTATCAGATCGCAGACGAACGCTTGATCTGGTTTTCCTCAGAGACCTTGTAACTGGTTCCACTCCCTGCCAGAAACTGTTGGAGACTATAGGACTTGTAGTACCAAGACCAAATGCTAGGACACGGCAGAAACCTTTTTTCAATACTCCTAGGTATAAAACGAATGTCGGCAAGAACGCGATATATCACGAGAATGGTCAATTCCTATAATATCTGGAATAAAATGTTTGATCTAGATATCTTTCACGATTGCTTCATATCTTTCAAGAAAAAAATATTGACCTGATTATTGTAACATTTTTATTGTAACATTTTAATTGACATGACTGTATTGTAGATACTATATTATTTAAAAATTTGCTAATTTGCTTAATTTAATTATAATTCCTTGACATGTTATAAAACTAGCTCTCTATAATTTTAATTACTTAATTTCAATGCCAATGCTTTTTTTTATTATTTTTTTGTCTTGCTTGTGTTCTGTGTTTCTTCTTTGTATTCTGTGTTTTTGACTAATATTCTATGATTGTCCCAACCGGAACCATGACATAATAATAATTTGTGTGTATAATAATTAATAAAGTAAGTTACATTTTTACTCACCTGAATTAATTAGATTTTTAATTTTGTTTTAATATTATTGTAATCTAACGTAAGTACCTATATTTTTTTTTAAACTTTGTAAATTTTACTAAAATATGTTGTACATATCGTGTTTTATAAAATAATGTTGTGCATGTCTTTAATTGATATGAACACTGTTAATGGACCAAAATGATAAGTATGTAAGCTTGTATTTGTATTGTTGATATGCCAAATAAATAAATAAATAAATAAATAAATAAATACCTCCATCTCTCTTCCTCACGGCGCAGAGGTTTGCTCCATACAAAATGTCAACGACATCTGATGCAACCTCCCCACGAAGCATTAGGTTGCACAAATTCGTGACTTCCTGCAGGAGCTTCTCTCCGGCTTCCCCACAGCAACTGTGTATAGACCCTCGAGACCGCCCGCTGAGCCCGGAAGAAAAGACATGATGGCTCCGCAAACACTGTCAACGGAAGTTTGGAGGGTTGGTTTGGCATCATCGGTGTCTAGGAAAAGATGAGGTAATAGTTGAGGGGGATGTTTATTCTGCAAGGCAGTGAGGGTTTCTCGAGAGTTGGGAGCGATCGTATCGTTGGAAAAATTCCCCCCTTACTTATTTTATTTTCGACATTTTTGAGAATGTTATTTTTGGCCGACGAAGGTAAAGAAAACTTTGGGTTGAAATCAAAATCGGAAACAGTTATTTTTCACGAGAGACGTAAGGGAGGCTTTATTGTGAGGATCCCTGGTAACGTGAAGGATACGGTAGGGAAATGTAAATAGATTTTCCCAGGCCTGCCTCGAGTTTTCGCTTACGGTTTTGTGTACTGTTTCGGGAAGCTTCTAGGCCACAGCTACTCATGCACCCCTGGTGATCTGCGTATAGGTTATATATGATTCTGAGTATAGAGACGGAATTTTCCAATTTGGAAATTTCTTGCCAAAAGGTGTTGGTGTTGGTGGTCCCAAAACTCCACTGAATTCAGTGGAGTTTAGGGATGGAAGAATCCCACTGGATTCTGAAATTGTCTGAACTACTGAAGGAGAAGGAAGGCTAACGATTGTTTATGGCACTTACCTATGTGGATACGTAGGCCATTCTCACTTTTAAAGTATCGTGATTGAGGACATTGGAGACACTGCACTTTATTTTCCAACGGCACGGTCACATCATTGGTGGACGTCCCTACATATTGACTAACTACACTAGAACTAACCTAACATAAACACAAAAAAAAACTAAAATAAAAACAAATAAAATATAACAAAGTAAAAGTCAATCTTATAGGTGTAAATGCACGCGCACGTAATTTCTTCGCAAAAACGGTCTCAGTGAGTGCCGTTGCACACGTCCCGGTCGTCGGGTAGTCGGCGCCAGGTCGTCGGCCGCGAAGTGTATGGCCATGTACGATAGATTTCACACGTACCGGCATAATTATTCGGACGGTCCAACGCCGGGTGCTCGCCGGGTCCACCACTGTGCGTCCGAACGCCGGGTATCGGTTAGCCGGGCGCGGCGGCCGGACTCAGGCCGGACAGTGGTGTATGGAACACGTAGTACGCTTTCATACGCACCGGCCGGGCGGTCAGTCGTCCAGTACATCGACTGTGAACGCTACTGGAAAGAAAACCAGGCCGTGTGAAAGCTGAATATCTTTCCAACACCCAGCAACAGGTCGGTGTGCAACGGCACTAAGTCATAACAATCGCCGCCGTCGCCTTGGTACGACCAAGCTTTGTTGGTTATCGTCGCTATACAAAAAAGATAACGATTCTCGCAGGAGAATTGGTATGTGGAGGCCGGCTCACGAATATAAATCCACATTTATAATTAAATACCAGCCCGAACAACGTCCTGATAAAACAATATTTAAAATAGAACTCGCGTTCAATTTGGCTGATACCGACTTCAAAATTTTGAAGATTGACTAGAGAAATAGTTAAAATTTTAGCCAAATGTAAAAGGGGAATTATTTAAAAAATAAGTTTTATTTCATACTTTTTGTGCATTTTACTTTGGAAGTCGGTTTAATTTTTGTTTAAAAATAATAAAAATTTTTCCCTTTTTAGTGATATTTGTTATTTTTTTATTAATACATTTTAAGAACGTTTAAAATAAACTATCGAATGTATAATTGAATACGCGCCAAGCTTCCATTAGTATATATCATGATCTATGATGATGATGACTGTAAGTTACATAATGGCATATGTTGCTTGCAGTTCTTAAAACAATGTCGAAATTTCCAAACGCTTATCTTTAAAGACTGAGGAAGTTCTGTTCAGTGCTCTTGGATCCAGGGTTTACCTTGGTGCAGAATGTTATTTTTTGGTAGCATATGCTTGGGTTACATCTGAAAAAGTCAAAATCACTATACCTGTGTGTCCCTTTAAATTTAGAGGAGTTCCCTCTATTCCTCATGGATGCCATCATCAGGTCACCGCTTTGTTGACAACGAGACCAATTTCGGATTATACCCATACATAAAAATAAATTTTTAAAATCGGTCCATAAACGGCAGAGTAATGTTCAAAGGTATCCGTGTCGGTGTAAAATATTTCTTCTCTTCTTCTCATAGAAGTACCTATTATTATGTCATGATTTATGGTGTGATGATGGTGGTGATGATGATGATTACTTTAATTGGCATAGTAGCTTATGCTTGTAGTTCTATAAGCAACACCGAAATCCTCAAAGTACATGGATCTATAAGGAGTCAGGAGTTCTGTTAAGTACTTGTGGATCCTTGGTGAAAAATCTTAGTTATTATAAAAATCTTTGGTAGCATATGCTTACTACAAAAACGTCGAATCACTATATGTATCCATATAAATTTTAAGGAGTTACCTCGATATCCTCATGGATCCCATCATTAGGTCACCAAGTTTGTGAAAACGGGACCAACTTCGAAGTATATACCCTTTACATCAAAAAAAGAGAATTTTGAAAATCGGTTAACAGACGGCGGAGTTATCGTTGACCATACAAAAAAAAACAACATACAGCCGAACGTATAGCCGCCTCCTTATTTTGGAAGTCGGTTAAAAAAGGTCGAGGCGCTTTTTGAAAGTGCTGAGTAAGTACAACCAGATAATAATGGGTCTTTACCTATGAAATTGCCGTTCTGCATTACTGGCCATTTCAAATCAAATAATGAAATTGCCGTTCTGCAGTACTGGCCATTTCAAATCAAAATATTTTTTATTTGGCTAAGAATTCTAATTTCAAATTAATTTTATTTTAAAAACATGGAATTCTTTTTCCAAAAGTAGTCATTTGTTAATAGATTAGTTAATTAGATTTAGATACGTTAAAAATTAGAGTAATTATGGAATATGAGTACCGTCGTGGCAGCAACGCGGCACAAGCGGCACGCAACATCAACGACGTTTACGGAGCTAACACTATAAACCAACGCACCACCTGTTATTGGTTTGCACGCTTCCGTTCTGGAAATTTCGACCTGAAAAATGAACCTCGCGGTCGTCCAAAGACTTTGGTCGACAATGACGAATTAAAGGCGAATGTGGAAGCTGATGATACACAATCTACGGCTGAATTAGCAGCTTTCGACGTTAGCGTCAAAACAATATTGGTAAATTTGCGTCAAATTGGCAAGGTAAAAAAGCTTGACAAATGGGTGCCCCACGAACTCAATGATCGCCAGCGCGAAGTACGCGTCGAGACGTGCCTTGCACTGCTCAACAGACACACAAATGAAGGAATTTTACACCGCATTGTTACCTGCGATGAAAAATGGATTCTGTTTGATAACCGCAAGCGCTCATCAAGTTGTTTGGATCCTGGTTCAGCACCTAACCAATGCCCTAAACGAAAACTTACCCCTAGAAAAATGACGGTCACTGTTTGGTGGTCTAGCGCCGGTGTGATTCATCACAGCTTCTTACCAAACGGGGTGAGCATTACTGCAGATGTGTACTGTGAAGAACTGAACACAATGATGGAGAAGCTGGCACAACTCCAACCAGCATTGGTCAATCGCTCATCTCCGCTGCTCCTGCACGACAACGCGCGACCTCATACTGCACAGCAGACGGTCTCCAACTTGCAGGAACTGGGGTTGGTAGCTCTCCGTCATCCGCCCTACTCACCAGACCTTGCGCCTACAGACTACTACTTTTTCCAGAATTTGGATAACTTCTTGGCGGGAAAAAAATTCAATACCCGAGAGGCAGTACAAAATGCCTTTAAAGAATTTGTTGCCCCCGTCCAGCTGATTTCTTTAAGATGGGCATCAATAAACTGCCACTGCGTTGGCAAAGATGCATTGATTGCATGGGTGATTACTTCGATTAATACAAATAAAAAATACATGAAAAAAATTCGTCCATTCTCAACTTGATATTCTTATAACGTTCTAATATACATCTTGACATTCTAATATACATTAAAGCTTAACATAGACCGCATAGACGTAAGCTTGACGTCTTGATACAATATGTTAACAATATAAATGTGTCTATTATTTAGATGCATGTGGATCCCAGTGAAGGATATAAATAAATTAATACTGAATAGGTGTGTTTGAACGAAATTTCCGTTTTTTAGCACTTGGTGTGACATAGGCTAAAATATTAGTCTATGTAAATATTAGTCTTTAGTATCTAGTATAAACGTAACGTTTACGTTTATGCTTTTATGTAGGACGTAGGTAGCTAACATGGAACGGATATTTGCTCCATGGTACCTAAATGGTAGAAGAAGACAGAAGTTAATAAAGTATTTTCAATCCAAGATTAAATTCGATATTTGATTGCTGCTTATCGCTCGATCGAATTCTTATGTAAAGATGATACTCGGATCAGCTATTGACAATAATTTTCATTCCAATAATGGAATGAAATTTGGATCTTGGATAGCTAAAATGAAAAATGTTATTATGACCTATCTATTGTGAAATTGTGAGGTATATAAGTACTAGGTACCATAATTATAGTAGGTACATTCTTATTGTCTTCTTTAATGCCAGAAGTTCATTTGACAATGCACTTGCCGCTTTTTATGTTATAGCGGGTAAGTCCCCGATTTTAATCTTTTATAATCACGTTACTTGTAAGTTGTAGGTATAACGAACGTCACTTATGGTAATAATATTCTATGATTCTAGAATACCTAATTATTATTGAATACCTAATTTATTTATTCCATGTTCGCAGAACCAGTTGAATATAAATATTTTATATGCATGCTAGCTGTTTTGACAACAGTTTCTACACATATTACCTGCTTATGCAACCTTTAACTAACCTACACCTACTACCAAAACACCTACATCCTATACCTAACTTGCAGGCAATGTGTGAAAGAGTTTTTATCGACTGAGGCTAAAGATTATTACAGTAGCTATGTACTAATAACATATTATTACTTATAGCATTAAACCAACAAAACGGTGGTTTGTGTTAGAAGAGTAGAAATTAAGATTTTAATGTATTTTCGATAGGTACTATGTCATTAAATAATTATTATTATCTTTTGTTATAGTCGGCGGTAAAAGTGTAGCAGTAAGCATTAATTAATATATTTAAGTGATGATGATGATGATTATGAATACAATTTTCGTAATAGCAAAATTTCAAAGACATTGATATCAGAACACAAAACTGATGAGTAGTTAGTACCTATGTCATCATAATAATATGTTGGTATTTCGTGCGAAGATGGTGGTGATGATGATGATTACTGTAAGTGGTATGATGGCATATGCTTGCAGCTCTTAAAACAACGTCGGAATCCCCAAACATGTATCAATAAGGACTCAGGAGTTCTGTCCAGTACTTTTGGATCCAGGGTATACCGGCCGGGCGGTCAGTCGTCCAGTACGTCGACTGTGAACGCTACTGGAAAGAAAACCGGGCCGTGTGAAAGCTGAATATCTTCCCAACACCCAGCAACAGGTCGGTGTGCAACGGCAATAAGTCATAACAATCGCCGCCATCGCCTTGGTACGACCAAGCTTTGTTGGTTATCGTCGCTATACAAAAAAGATAACGATTCTCGCAGGAGAATTGGTATGTGGAGGCCGGCTCACGAATATAAATCCACATTTATAATTAAATACCAGCCCGAACAACGTCCTGATAAAACAATATTTAAAATAGAACTCGCGTTCAAATTGGCTGATACCGACTTGAAAATTTTGAAGATTGAGTAGAGAAATAGTTAAAATTTTAGCCAAATGTAAAAGGGGAATTATTTAAAAAATAAGTTTTATTTCATACTTTTTGTGCATTTTACTTTGGAAGTCGGTTTAATTTTTGTTTAAAAATAATAAAAAAATTTCCCTTTTTAGTGATATTTGTTATTTTTTTATTAATACATTTTAAGAACGTTTAAAATAAACTATCGAATGTATAATTGAATACGCGCCAAGCTTCCATTAGTATATATCATGATCTATGATGATGATGACTGTAAGTTACATAATGGCATATGTTGCTTGCAGTTCTTAAAACAATGTCGAAATTTCCAAACGCTTATCTTTAAAGACTGAGGAAGTTCTGTTCAGTGCTCTTGGATCCAGGGTATACCTTGGTGCAGAATGTTATTTTTTGGTAGCATATGCTTGGGTTACATCTGAAAAAGTCAAAATCACTATACCTGTGTGTCCCTTTAAATTTAGAGGAGTTCCCTTGATTCCTCATGGATGCCATCATCAGGTCACCGCTTTGTTGACAACGAGACCAATTTCGGATTATACCCAATACATAAAAATAAATTTTTAAAATCGGTCCATAAACGGCAGAGTAATGTTCAAAGGTATCCGTGTCGGTGTAAAATATTTCTTCTCTTCTTCTCATAGAAGTACCTATTATTATGTCATGATTTATGGTGTGATGATGGTGGTGATGATGATGATTACTTTAATTGGCATAGTAGCTTATGCTTGTAGTTCTATAAGCAACACCGAAATCCTCAAACATGGATCTATAAGGAGTCAGGAGTTCTGTTAAGTACTTGTGGATCCTTGGTGAAAAATCTTAGTTATTATAAAAATCTTTGGTAGCATATGCTTACTACAAAAACGTCGAATCACTATATGTATCCATATAAATTTTAAGGAGTTACCTCGATATCCTCATGGATCCCATCATTAGGTCACCAAGTTTGTGAAAACGGGACCAACTTCGAAGTATATACCCTTTACATCAAAAAAAGAGAATTTTGAAAATCGGTTAACAGACGGCGGAGTTATCGTTGACCATACAAAAAAAAAACAACATACAGCCGAACGTATAGCCGCCTCCTTATTTTGGAGGTAGGTTAAAAAAGGTCGAGGCACTTTTTGAAAGTGCTGAGTGGGTACAACCAGATAATAATAGGTCTTTACCTATGAAATTGCCGTTCTGCATTACTGGCCATTTCAAATCAAATAATGAAATTGCCGTTCTGCAGTACTGGCCATTTCAAATCAAAATATTTTTTATTTGGCTAAGAATTCTAATTTCAAATTAATTTTATTTTAAAAACATGGAATTCTTTTTCCAAAAGTAGTCATTTGTTAATAGATTAGTTAATTAGATTTAGATACGTTAAAAATTAGAGTAATTATGGAATATGAGTACCGTCGTGGCAGCAACGCGGCACAAGCGGCACGCAACATCAACGACGTTTACGGAGCTAACACTATAAACCAACGCACCACCTGTTATTGGTTTGCACGCTTCCGTTCTGGAAATTTTGACCTGAAAAATGAACCTCGCGGTCGTCCAAAGACTTTGGTCGACAATGACGAATTAAAGGCGAATGTGGAAGCTGATGATACACAATCTACGGCTGAATTAGCAGCTTTCGACGTTAGCGTCAAAACAATATTGGCAAGGTATAAAAGCTTGACAAATGGGTGCCCCACGAACTCAATGATCGCCAGCGCGAAGTACGCGTCGAGACGTGCCTTGCACTGCTCAACAGACACACAAATGAAGGAATTTTACACCGCATTGTTACCTGCGATGAAAAATGGATTCTGTTTGATAACCGCAAGCGCTCATCAAGTTGTTTGGATCCTGGTTCAGCACCTAACCAATGCCCTAAACGAAAACTTACCCCTAGAAAAATGACGGTCACTGTTTGGTGGTCTAGCGCCGGTGTGATTCATCACAGCTTCTTACCAAACGGGGTGAGCATTACTGCAGATGTGTACTGTGAAGAACTGAACACAATGATGGAGAAGCTGGCACAACTCCAACCAGCATTGGTCAATCGCTCATCTCCGC
Organism: Phengaris arion; assembly: GCA_963565745.1. Lineage (NCBI taxonomy): Eukaryota > Metazoa > Arthropoda > Insecta > Lepidoptera > Lycaenidae > Phengaris > Phengaris arion. Next base: position 11,651,969 of record OY751445.1, on the reverse strand, counting down.
TGCTCCTGCACGACAACGCGCGACCTCATACTGCACAGCAGACGGTCTCCAACTTGCAGGTACTGGGGTTGGTAGCTCTCCGTCATCCGCCCTACTCACCAGACCTTGCACCTACAGACTACTACTTTTTCCAGAATTTGGATAACTTCTTGGCGGGAAAAAAATTCAATACCCGAGAGGCAGTACAAAATGCCTTTAAAGAATTTGTTGCCCCCGTCCAGCTGATTTCTTTAAGATGGGCATCAATAAACTGCCACTGCGTTGGCAAAGATGCATTGATTGCATGGGTGATTACTTCGATTAATACAAATAAAAAATACATGAAAAAAATTCGTTTAAATTTTTTCATACAAAACGGCAATTTCATAGGTAAAGACCTAATATTTTAATTTGCATTTTTAAGTTGAGCATTCAACAATACGTCCATTCTCAACTTGATATTCTTATAACGTTCTAATATACATCTTGACATTCTAATATACATTAAAGCTTAACATAGACCGCATAGACGTAAGCTTGACGTCTTGATACAATAGGTTAACAATATAAATGTGTCTATTATTTAGATGCATGTGGATCCCAGTGAAGGCTATAAATAAATTAATACTGAATAGGCGTGTTTGAACGAAATTTCCGTTTTTTAGCACTTGGTGTGACATAGGCTAAAATATTAGTCTATGTAAATATTAGTCTTTAGTATCTAGTATAAACGTAACGTTTACGTTTATGCTTTTATGTAGGACGTAGGTAGCTAACATGGAACGGATATTTGCTCCATGGTACCTAAATGGTAGAAGAAGACAGAAGTTAAAGTATTTTCAATCCAAGATTAAATTCGATATTTGATTGCTGCTTATCGCTCGATCGAATTCTTATGTAAAGATGATACTCGGATCAGCTATTGACAATAATTTTCATTCCAATAATGGAATGAAATTTGGATCTTGGATAGCTAAAATGAAAAATGTTATTATGACCTATCTATTGTGAAATTGTGAGGTATATAAGTACTAGGTACCATAATTATAGTAGGTACATTCTTATTATCTTCTTTAATGCCAGAAGTTCATTTGACAATGCACTTGCCGCTTTTTATGTTATAGCGGGTAAGTCCCCGATTTTAATCTTTTATAATCACGTTACTTGTAAGTTGTAGGTATAACGAACTGTTATGGGGTTCTTTCTGAACCCCTTTTTAAAAAAAGGTTTATTTTACAAACTAAAATATTGGAAATAGAAAAACAAAGAATTAGTAATTTCGGCACACGACCGTCAACGAGATAGGATAGATGGAGACTAACTGGGCACTTGGGAGGATGTTTATATAAAGGGAGTAGGATTGCTGATGTCGATGGAAAGAATATGGATAGGGTTTAGGTAAGGGAAAAGGCTAACATGGAAAGGATATAACACCTCCCTCCGCTAGGACTAAACTTCGGGGATTAGACCGAAGTTTGGTTAGGTGAGACAGGGTCTGTGACAGGAGATTGGGAATGGATTCTGCATCTGGGAGAAGCTGGATTGAGGTTTGTATCTGGATTCACTGAGGAGCTAGGACTGGGTAGGTTTAGGGTTACGGAAGGTGAAGTATGAGTTTGACGGTTGTGCCCCTTTATTAAAAGATAAATTCTAAAGATAACATAACATGAGACTGCAATAATAAGAATTAAAGTGATTACAGAGTAATGAGCCTCGTATCTGATTATTGAGTGTTTATTAATTATTTTGTCTGTTTCTTGTGCTATTGATTTTAATTTTGTTTTTGCCTCTAGGGTAAATGCGTCTAAATCTATATTTTTCGTAATGGATAGGGGGCTCATTGCTTTTGATTAATTTGAGGTTATCTAGTGTACAGCATGTATCATTAATTATATTAAAATCTGGTTGTATATTTACAGAATCTATTTTTACAGTATAGGGATTTGAAATGAGTTTTGTGCTTTTACAATAAGCTGTGCATCCTGTAGGTAAAAAGAAGAATCCTGTACCAATTATGTTTAATTTTACAACGGTTTGATTAATACATTCGACATAAAGTTTATTAGTTTCTGTTTGTACAAAAATCCACTTATTGTTAGTAATTTTTTTCCAGATATCTAAATGTCCTTCTATAAAATCTGTTTTGCATTGTTGCGGTACACTATTTAATACTTTAGTAATAAGTTCACAATTAGGGTTTGCACTAGTAGAGAACATAGTTGTTATGTCACACACGTAGGAGTCTTGGTCTATTGTCGCACAACTTTCGAGTGACTCTAGTACACAATATTCTGATTTGGAATTATCTATTGCTATATATTTATTACTGGGTATGATATAACTAAACACATTATTATTGACATTGCTATGGGCAACAGGCAGTGGTATGTTATGATATATATAAAATACATCGGTTGCTACTAATGGTATTCTTAATACAAAAGTAATCCTATTATTTAAACTAAAACTTATGACACTAGATATATTAATAAGTTTAAACATATTGCTTAATTCTAATCTTTCTATGCCTAATAAACTAACCAATAATTATATTTTATCTTCTCAACTACTAAAGTTTGGACTCATTCGAGTTGGTACTGAGTCTTGGATTTCAGCAAGTTTAACTTCATCATAATGATGTCTTACGTGTCGTCTATTTATTAATAGAGACAATGTATGGTTACCATGTATCTTAACCACCTTGTATGTCCCTTTCCATACAGGCGAAAGAGCTTTTCTCAACCTTAAGTGATTTTTTAGGTATACAAAATCACCAACTTTATATTCTACGGATCGGGTTCGCGAATCATAGTAGTTTTTTGATGTCTGTTTTGATTTGTCAATATGTTCTAGGGCGTTTTCGCGGGTGTACTTTAGGCGGTGTTGTAGCATCTTTACGTATTCGGGGTAAGTGGTAGAAGAGATATCGTCATATACGGATGATGGAATATATGGTTTGTATCCGAACAACAATTCGTAAGGTGAGTAATGTGTAGTAGAGTGAATGGCGGTGTTATATGCTAATACAGCTGTATATACATATCGTGACCAATTATCTTGATTTTCATTAATGTAAGATTTGAGGTGTTCTTTCAGAGTGGAATGTGATCTTTCTAAAGCACCTTGCGTTTGTGGGTGATACGGAGATGAGAATAAGTGTTTAATTTTGAATAATTCGCAAGTCTTACTGAATAGTTCTGCGGTAAAGTTTGTACCCTGGTCCGTAAGAATTCGTTTCGGGATTCCAAATAGCGAGATACAATGTACAAGACACTCGCTAGTTTCTTCGGCAGTTATGCTGCGCATAGGGTAAGCTAAACTAAATTTGGTTAAATCATCTTGCATTGTTAGAATATATTTTAGTTTTGCTGTTCCACATTCAGGGAGAGGTCCTACTACGTCTATTGCTAGTCTTTCAAAGGGAGCTGTAGATGTAGATGTTATGACCATAGGTGCACGATTGATTTTACGTAATGCTTTATTGGTCTGGCATGACGAACACTTTTTCACGTAGGTTTCAATGTCACTGCGCATATTTTTCCAAAAATATTTTTCCTTAATGCGACTTAGCATTCTACTACTTCCTAGGTGACCGGCGATGGGAATATCATGGTTTTCTTTTAAGATTTTCTGAATTTCTGACAGAACGGGATAAATTATATTATTATGATAAACATGAATAGTGATATGTGTTCCATCGAAAATGTGACTAAGCATATTATATATTTTTACGAAAGAAAGCCTATCAAATGGATTTCGAAAATCTGTTATGCTCACGTCGTTAATAGATGGGTAATTTAACATTATTTGGTTTCTTATATTTTTTAGAGATCTAAAGATATCTGGATACGTGGAAGAATCAAAGTGGTGCACCTTTGTGAAAAGGAAGAGATAAGTTTTATTGTTGCTTTCGACAGGTAAGTATTCAAAGAGAGACCTTTCTTGTTTTTTGATTGTTTCACGGACAGGTTCAGGGCAATTATTGATTATTTCCTGAACGTATGGGATGGATTCATCCATATCAATTGACGTTGGAATTATTATTAGTTTCTGAGGTCCTTTAAGTGGATCCTCGTTATGTTGTATGATACGTGTATCATTAGATTTATTATTTAAACTTAAGAATTTTGAATATGATTCACCATTTTTATCTTTTTCAGGTTGGCTTGACTGCAGAGGACTTAAGGGCGGAGGGTCAGGTGAAGGAGAAGGAGCATTTGAAGTTTCGGTTTCATTTACAGGATCGTGGAGTATAGGAGAGGGTACAGGAGGAGTTGTCGTTTCAGGTTCTTGAGGGGGCGATGGACTTAGGTTTAGTGGAGGAGGAGTTTGCAGGTCAGATTCAATAATTTGTTGGCTTATGCCAGGTCCTAGTTCTATTAATTCAGTTTCATCTAGGTTAAGGTCTGCTGGTGTTATGAGTTCATCCGAATCGAAAGATGTGGGGGATATAAGTAAATCCATCAGATCTCGGTCTAAGGTATTCGGATCTATCTCTCCAGTGCTGGAATTTGCAGGAGGGTCTTTTTGTGGTAAGACAGGATTGACGGGATATCGGGAGAGTGCGTCGGCTGCGGAATTTAATTTTCCTTTTTGGTATACAATATCGTATTCGTATTCTAGAAGTTGGAGTCGCCATCTTTGCATTTTGCTACTTGGATCGGTGTGATTAAACAGCCATTTTAAAGGTCGATGGTCTGTTACAATAGTGAATTTGCGACCAAATAAGTAGGGTCTAAAGGTTTTGCATCCCCAAACTATTGCCAACAGTTCTTTTTCTGTTGTGCTATAGTTGATTTCACTTTTATTTAGTGTTCTTGAAGAGTAGGCTATGGGGTTGTCCTTACCAACAGGACCTTGAGAAAGGATAGAAGATATAGCATAATTAGAGGCATCACAGGTGAGGTTAAAAGGTTTCGTATAATCTGGATATATGAGGACGGGAGCGGATAGAAGTTTATTTTTTAGAGTTTCAAAGGATAGTTGATGTTCATTTGTCCAGTCGAACGGCACATCTTTCTGAAGGAGTGATGTTAGGGGTTTTGAGGTTTTAGAAAAATCAGGAATGAAGCGTCGATAGTAAGATATTAGTCCTAAAAATGATTTTATGTCTTTTGGACATTTTGGGATTGGAAATTCTTGTACACATTTGACTTTGTTTGGGTCCGGTTTAAGTCCGTCTTCCGAAATTATATGTCCTAAATAGCCAACCTCTTTTCTTAGGAATTCACATTTGTTCGGTTGCAGTTTAAGATTAAATGAACGGAGTCTTTCGAACATAGCAGTCATGTTTTTTATGTGAGTGGGCAAATCAGGAGAGTATATAACTATGTCATCGACATAAACGAAACAGCGTTCTCCTTGAAGCCCTGTGAGGACATTGTTCATTAAACGTTGGAATGTTGCTGGCGCATTCTTGAGCCCGAATGGCATCCTAGTGAATTCGAAGTGTCCTTCGGGGACACTGAATGCTGTTTTGCATGCGTCTTTCGGCGACATATTAATTTGATGGAAGCCAGACGCTAAGTCGAGAGTGGAGAAGTATTTGGAATTTCCTAGTTGGTCGAGAATCTCGACTATATTAGGTATTGGGTATGTTTCGCCGATTGTGATGTCGTTAAGGCGACGGTAATCGATTACAATTCTCCACTTCTTTTGTCCTGAGGCGTCGGTTTTTTTCGGGACTATCCAGATTGGTGAGGACCATGGAGATAGAGACGGTTGGATGATCTTTTGGTCGAGCATTTTCTTAATTTGGGATTTTACTTCTTGTTTGTGTACTTCAGGAAATCTATAGGACTTAACGTTTATATGTTGATCGGAAGTGGTACGTATTTCATGTTGAATAGCGTCAGTCGTGGTGAAAGTGTCATTTGGTAAATAAAAGATGTCGGAATATTTGGAACATGTATCGTATAGGGCATTGCATTCTTCCTGATTTAGGTGTGAGACACGGAGTGATTCTAAAACTTCTTTGGTTCTATTTAAGCAAGGTTGTTGACAAAAGTTAATATTTTTATGAGATGTGTTATCTATGGGATGCAAGGTGAGTAAAAGATTGGGATTGAGATTTACTGGTTTCTCTGACATGTTAAGAACTGTTAAATTAATTCTCTTGTTTTCTTTTACTTTGGCTATGCAATTGGAAACGAATAACTTTTTAGTTAAGTGTTGGTCTAATACGAGTCCTTCCTTTAATTCAGGATTCTTTATAGAACATTCGATGACCATTTCAGTTCTAGGTGGTATAATGTAGGCTGGTTCGAAAAAGTGTAATTTTAAAAAGGTTTTATTAATATATAAACGATTTTCATTGTAATCAATTTTGCAGTTGTTCGTGTTTAACATGTCAGATCCTATTATTCCGTCATATGGTAAGTTAATTTCCTTGATAACGTGGAATGTATGTGATATATTATGAGATTTTGGTAATCTAATTTTTAATTTAAAGTGACCTTCAGTTTGAATTGACTCGACTGTTGGATCAATACCTTTTATGTTAATAATGTCTTTTTCTAGTTTAGGATTCCGAGACAAACAGGAGCGTTTAATTAAACTAACTGAGGATCCCGAATCTACGAGTAGATTTAACGGAAGGTCAGATATGGAGGACTCTATTAGTACATGAGGTAAGAGAGTTTTTGTTGGGTCATTTATTATTTCGAAAACGTTTGCTTCTCTGGATTTAGTATTTTTTTTATTATCGTTTGCAGTGTTTGATTCGGAGGGTCTAATTGATTTAGCAATGCAACCTTAGATTTAGGAGATTTAGTGGATTTGAGAGATTCAGTGGATTCAGCGACTGTAGTATTGGATTTGGGAGATTCAGTGGGTTCAGTGACTGTAGTATTGGATTTGAGAGATTCAGTGGATTCAGCGACTGTTATATTAGATTTAGGAGATTCAGTGGATTTAGTGATTGTAGTATTGGATTTGAGAGATTCAGTGGATTCAGCGACTGTTATATTAGATTTAGGAGATTCAGTGGATTTGAGAGATTCAGTGGATTCAGCGACTGTTATATTAGATTTAGGAGATTCAGTGGATTTAGTGATTGTGACGTTGGCTTTAGGAGATTTAGAATGTATGAATTTATTTTGATTAATATTATTTCGTTTTTTGGTGTCGGATTTGTTATTGTGTCCCGTGCGACACCGCCACAAGACAGCGTTTAGTTTTTTTGGTTGTCTACTGTATCGTAGCTAGGTTCTTCCGGCGTTTGGACGGTGAATGAATTTTGTGTATCATCGTTCACGTAATGCGTATTAAATTGAATAGGCCTAATTCTGGGGTTATTATTGTTGTTTTGTTGTTCTTGATTTGTTCTGTACCTATTGTTATTGTATTCTCGTTTCCTGCAGTTTTCGATGCTATGACCTGGGTTTTTGCAATACCTGCAAAATATAGTCTGTGGTATAGGCGGACGAATACTTTGGATTGTCGGATTTATTGGTGTTGGAATTTTCTTTTGAAGCATATTTTGGATCTTTTCCTCGCTTAACGCTAAATTAATGGCTTCGTTTAGATTTTGAGGGTCCCTACACCTAACCATATTTGATATATTCGGTTTAAGTCCTAATAAAAATGTGTGTAAGGCTAAATCCTCCATGGAGGCTACTCTACCTGGGAGCTCTTTCTTTGATTTACTAGAGATTGAGATTTCGGTTAGTAATTTTGATAATGAGGTTTCGATTCTTAACGAATATTGGTGGATCGGTTCATTAAGTAATTGTTTGCAATTTTGCAACTCTGCAAGTAGATGTGTATAGTGTTTTTTCTCTCCGAATTGTGTTTGTAAAAATTCTTTTAATTGGGACCAGTTAGCGAATTCTTTAATAGAGACCGCACTTTCTGCTTTGTTCTCTAATTGGGACTGAATAAATTTAAAAATTATATTTTTTTGATTGTCATTTCCGAGATTAATTGCATTATCGCAATTGGTTATGAATGATTGAAGTTTTTCTCGCGACCCATCATAGGGTTTTATAAATTTAAAAAGAACTCCAGTAGGAATTGCGTCGTGATCATCAGCAGCAGCAGCAGCTCGTGAGCTTGCTGTGCAGCAGAGGGTTTTATTTGCCCCTCTTTTGTTTGACCTAGTAATTGGGCCAGACGGAGCAGGAGGTGGCGGACAAAGACAGTCCATATGTGCCTCATCCTCCTCCAAGGCGACCTCAGGTTTTGGACTCGGTGCTCGACTTTCAGACATTGTATCAAAGTAAACTATAAACTACGCAAATTATAAACAAGACTTAAACTAATGCTTAATCTAGAAATTTAACATCGATGTAAATATATCGCGGTGAATCTATGTAAAATTATTTTATATCAATGTACTAGAGTCACTTACTGTGACAGGAATGCGGCGATAAGAACAGATTGTATAAACATCCCGTGCGTCTCGTCGGCTGCTGGACGTTCTCGGAACTCGGAGCGCTGGACCCGGCGAGATTGACGTAATCGTCAATCTTTGGTTGTTCGAATTTTCAGGAACCACAGACACGTACCACAGATTTAGGCTTTAGCACAGATTTAGGATTTAGCACTGATTTAGTAAATGGTTTGGATTTAGTACGGTTTTGATGACTTTGGGTTGGAACACTGATTTGTTACACTGGTTTGTTTTACCGTGATTTCACTTTGAGTTTAGTATCACTGAACACTGAACACTGAATATAGTACAGTTTTTATTTACAGTTCAGTTCGCAAGGCGTACCTGGGACTTTTTTAAATCCCCTTTAGCTGCCACCATTAATGATATGGGGTTCTTTCTGAACCCCTTTTTAAAAAAAGGTTTATTTTACAAACTAAAATATTGGAAATAGAAAAACAAAGAATTAGTAATTTCGGTACACGACCGTCAACGAGATAGGATAGATGGAGACTAACTGGGCACTTGGGAGGATGTTTATATAAAGGGAGTAGGATTGCTGATGTCGATGGAAAGAATATGGATAGGGTTTAGGTAAGGGAAAAGGCTAACATGGAAAGGATATAACATGAAATTTGGATCTTGGATAGCTAAAATGAAAAATGTTATTATGACCTATCTATTGTGAAATTGTGAGGTATATAAGTACTAGGTACCATAATTATAGTAGGTACATTCTTATTGTCTTCTTTAATGCCAGAAGTTCATTTGACAATGCACTTGCCGCTTTTTATGTTATAGCGGGTAAGTCCCCGATTTTAATCTTTTATAATCACGTTACTTGTAAGTTGTAGGTATAACGAACGTCACTTATGGTAATAATATTCTATGATTCTAGAATACCTAATTATTATTGAATACCTAATTTATTTATTCCATGTTCGCAGAACCAGTTGAATATAAATATTTTATATGCATGCTAGCTGTTTTGACAACAGTTTCTACACATATTACCTGCTTATACAACCTTTAACTAACCTACACCTACTACCAAAACACCTACATCCTATACCTAACTTGCAGGCAATGTGTGAAAGAGTTTTTATCGACTGAGGCTAAAGATTATTACAGTAGCTATGTACTAATAACATATTATTACTTATAGCATTAAACCAACAAAACGGTGGTTTGTGTTAGAAGAGTAGAAATTAAGATTTTAATGTATTTTCGATAGGTACTATGTCATTAAATAATTATTATTATCTATTGTTATAGTCGGCGGTAAAAGTGTAGCAGTAAGCATTAATTAATATATTTAAGTGATGATGATGATGATTATGAATACAATTTTCGTAATAGCAAAATTTCAAAGACATTGATATCGGAACACAAAACTGATGAGTAGTTAGTACCTATGTCATCATAATAATATGTTGGTATTTCGTGCGAAGATGGTGGTGATGATGATGATTACTGTAAGTGGTATGATGGCATATGCTTGCAGCTCTTTAAACAACGTCGGAATCCCCAAACATGTGTCAATAAGGACTCAGGAGTTCTGTCCAGTACTTTTGGATCCAGGGTATACCTTGGTGAAAAATCTTACTTTTTGGTAGCATAATATGCTTGGACTACATCAGACAACGTCAAAATCACTATATGAGTCCATATAAATTTTAAAGAGTTCGCACGATTTATCATGGATCCCATAGTTAGGTCACCATTTTGGTGACCAAGGGACAAATTTCGAATTATAGCCTTTACAACAACAAAAGAATTTTGCAAATAGGTTCACAAACGTCAAAGTAATGTTCAAAGATATCCGTGTAGGTGTAAAATACTAAGAGAATTACCTAATACATCATCATAATATAATGATGTATGTTGTGATGATGGTGGTGATGACGATGATGATTACTGTAATTGACATAGTGGAATATCCTTGCGGTTATTTAAACAACGCCGAAATCCCCAAACATGTATCTATAAGGAGTCAGGAGTTCTGTTCAGTACTTTTGGATCCAGAGTATACCTTGGTGCAAAATCTTATCTTAATATTTTGGTAGCATATGCTTGGACTATTTCAAAAAAAGTTAAAATCACCATATGTGATCATATAAATTTCGAGGAGTTCCCTCGATTGCTTATGGATTCCTTCATCAGGTCATCACTTCGATATCAGAAGGAACAATTGGGATCCATACCCTATACATCAAAAAAATAATTTTGAAAATCTGTCCACAGGCGGCGGAGTAATCGTTGAACATACAAAAAATATACGTATAACCGCCGAACGTATAACCGCCTAGCTCCTTTTTTGGACGTCGGTTAAAAATAGAAATAAAGTAATTTAGTTTCTCAAAAAAAAAAAACGCGACTTTTCATATTTTCTTGTCCGCCAGCACACACGGTCCGACTTACGGCAGTTCGGTGGACGACCGGAGGAGGAAATGATTCGGTGTAATCGCCTCCGGGTCGTTGGGGTCCACTGATACGTGAACGAGCGGTCGAGCGTTCACTAAGTACTCCGCCTCGGCCATCAGTGTCTGGAGTACCTCTTCCTTAGGCGACTTCTCGTTCAGCGTAACTAGCAAGGTGGTTTTCACTGACTTCACCATTCTATCCTAGGCACCTCCTCGACTCGGCGCCCCGGGCGGTGTAAACTTTAACTGCATCCGATGAGTGAGGCCCAGCTGAGCCATAGCCGGCGCCCACTCGGCGTACGCCTGCCGCAGCTCGACGTCCGCGCCTCTGAAGTTCGTACCGTTGTCGCTGTACATGACTGACGGCCATCCTCGCCGCGCAGCCATACTTCTCATAGCCATCAGTGCGGAGTCCGTCGACAGCAAGGCCACCAGCTCCAGGTGAACTGTCCGCGTCGTTAGACATGTGAAGAGAGCTCCCCATCTCTTCTCGTGACGTCGGCCGATGGTAACCGTCATCGGGCCGAAACAGTCGAGACCACAGTACGAGAGTGGTCTCTGGAACGCCCCCAGGCGCTCGGCTGGCAGGTCTCCAGTTGGCGGGGTCCTCGCGTGCGCCCGTCGTAACCGACAGAACGCACATTTGTTCATGATAGTACGCACCGTCGGCCGCAGCTTCAGTATCCAAAACTTCTGCCTGAGGTCGTTCACGACTCTCTCGCGGCTCCCGTGTCCCGCTCTGGCGTGCTCCCTTGCCACTAGTAACCTTGTAAAATGATGTCTTCTAACCAGGATGATTGGGTTTTTCATCTCCGGTGGCACCTGAGCTGCTTTGATCCTTCCGTCTAGTACGAGCAGCCCGTCCTTGTACACTGGGTCTTGCCACTTGCCATCTTCTCGATTTCTTATGCGAGCTGTCTCGTTGTGATTTTTGATACCACAACTTCTCGGCCCTCTCGGCCAGGTGTCGTACATCGAGGTTGGCCCGACGATCTCGGCACTTCTCGATGAATAGCAAAACCATCGCCATTTTATGAGGCGCTCGTAGTTTGAGAAGCGCGTCACATCTGGTAGACAGCTCAGCTCGCTCGCCTCCGTGGTGTGGAAGGCGAAGTATTCTTCTTGATTTTCAGATTCTAGCGGGACTCTCCGATGGCCACTCGTTCATAGGCCTGCGCAGGAAGTCCGGCCCCTGGAACCAAGGGCCCTCGTCGCTCTTCGGAACATAGCCCGTTCTGGTGGCTAAGTCAGCGACGTTGCTCTTCGTGTTCACCCATCTCCTTGCAATCTGCAGTCCGCTCGACTCACCCCGCCGTTCCTTGGTGTTGTGACACCTCCCGCGTGCCACTGGACTCCCGGTCCCGCCCTACAGATTGTTCGGCTCCCCCCGTTGTAACCCCGGGGTAATGTGACGCCCTTTTTGCACCACTGGAGCCCCACTTCGAATCGACCTTCTTCCCTTCGTTTGGCCGTTCTGACAAAGAGGTCGATAATTCGCTGCTCTTCTGGTCAGCTTTGCCTTGGACGCTATCCCCATATTTTGAAGTGTTTCTTCACCATTTCCTCTAGTCGTTCGCCTCGGGTCTCAATCGTAGACACGTGCAGGATGTTCTCGTGTTCTTCCTGCTTTCTGAGGTGTCTGGGGATGCTTCCATGAATTACCCAGCCGAGCTTTGAGGCTGCAAGCTGGTTTCTCTTGCCGATCCTCAGCTCCCTGGATACAATGAGCTGCCAGTTGTCCGTGCCGATGAGAAGTTGGGATTTCTTGTCTTCATAGCATATCTCTTCGTTCTTGAGATCGTGCAGGTGAGCAAGTCGTAACAATGATTTCGGGATGGACTGAGTAAGTAGGTTCAATCCGTCCACGGTTTTCGCAGTGATGTCATATCTGGTACCGTCGTGATCCCGTACGCCAAGTTGTACGGGTCGGCTTCTTTCTTCTCTCCTCTCGGCATTGATCCCATGCATTCTCAGCATCTTTGGTGGGCCGTTTGCGCCGATAGCCTTCGCGACGTCTTCATCCAGTAGAGTCACTGTCGAGCCCTCGTCGAACAGCGCGAAGATATCCGCTTCGCCCCGTGGACCGATAACTTGAATTCTTCTCATCTTGAGCTTCAACGCACGGTCGGAAGTGACCGATGCGGTAATCACGGCGTCCTCGATCTGTGGAGCGCCGCCGGACTTGTCTTCGTGCAGCAGCGCGCAGTGAGGTAATTTGCAGCCCTTGACGCCGCACGGCTTCGCTCTGCAGTTGTATCTTCTGTGCCTGCTTCGTATGCACCGAAAACACAGCCCTTCCTTTTTGACTGTATCCCGTCTCTTCTGCGCGCTCAGTTTCTCGAAAGCAGCGCAGCGAAACAGAGCGTCATCTTCGGTACATATCGGGAACTTCGTAAACTATTCACGTATTCGCTTTGGCTAGCTGTGACTCGGCGAATCCCTGCCCTCGTCTGCTATCACGAAGACTGGCCTTCTTGCTCTGGCCTCATTCTTGTTAGGAGGTGGACGCGGTGTTTCCTTCTTCGGTGCCGTGCTGAACCCGTAGCGCAGCGCCCTGTCCACTTCTCTCATTAAGAATTCAGAGAGAAGGACGATATCGGACTCGTTCCTGAAGCGCGACGTCTCTTCTGCGTAGTCGTACCACTTGCTCTTCTCGTATGGGCTGAGCTTCTCCAGGATGTCTCTCGTGAGCTACGGGTTAAAGAGGTACCCGTGCCTCAGCTTCCTCAGGATGGTTTCCATGTTCTGAATCTTCACTGCAAAGATCTGCCGCCGAACCTTCGAGCCTCGGTATCTTCTTCAGGTCTTCCATCATGCGGTCGACCATGACTTCGGGCCGACCGAAGCATTGTTCCAAGGTCTTCATTATTTGTTCGGGCGGCGACGCTCAGCAGTGGTGCCATGGCTTCTCTTGCTTCTCCCCGTAGGCAGCTTCTCAGACGAGCTAAGTTCTCGATCGGCTCGAGCTTGTAGAACGCAGTGGTGTCTTCCACGGCTGCTTTGAATGGAAACCATTCGGTGGGAGCACCCGAGAATATGGGCAACTCCGCGGTGTGGCGCAACTGGCGTTGGTTCAGCAGTTTATCCAAAGTTTCGGCAAGATGTTCCACCCCATTAGCCCTAGACGTGGGCGGTGTGGGTGAGCGTGGGTGGCGTTGATCCGGTCACTCGAACCTCGTCTTCTGGGTTTCGCGTCTTCCTTCCTTCCTCGTCTTCGTTCCTTTTTACGAAGAGCGGCGAGTTTCTCCTCCGCCTCGTAATTCATGCGCGCGACGACATTTGCTGTCGATCGACGCGATCTAATTGAAATAGCCTTCTTTCTGGCTAGGGTTTGTACTTCCGAGGCTGCTGGTGCCTTGCTGGTACCTGGTCTCGGTTTCAAAATAGTTTGTAACATATCCGCCTTTCCCTCGGTCGGCGTCCGCTGCCGCCACGAGCCAGCCGGCTGGTGGCGGCAGCGGACGGCGATCATGGCGGATCCGGAAATCTACGTGGTTGCTGCTGGTTCTCCTCGGTCCCACTCTGACTTCTTGTCACCTTCCATACCATCTTCAAAATGTTAATTTAATCTTCAAATGTTAATCTTCAATGTTAATCTTCAATGCTAATCTTTAAACTCCAAAATTCTCTTTCCAGAATCTTCGGTAGGTTTTTCCGACGAAAAATCTGTGAATTGTTGCTTCCGTTCGCAGCGGTGTATCCTTGTATCCTCGAGTCCGATCTTCTGAGTCCAATCTAATCCCCGGCGTTGATTCCTGTTAATAAATCTTGATAAAGTTTCCAAAGTTCTAACTTGATATGTTCGGTGTTGAATAAATCTTCTAAGTCCAGTGTTCAGTAAAAATTTCTATCTTGAATCTTCAAAAAATTTTCTATGTCCAAAACAGCTGACAAAAATTTTCTAAGTCCGGTATTCAAAAATTTCTATCTTGAATCTTCGGAAATTTTTCTATGTCCAAACAGCTGATTAAAATTTTCTAAGTGTCGTCTTCGTTATTTTCAACCCGATATGGACTTCGAATATTTTATTTATTTATTATTTATTAACACTATTTTGAGGACAACATTTTTTACATTTTTTGCTTTCCTTATCTGGCTCATGGCAATGCCGTATAGAGAGCCGCGTCTTTACGCCTCTTTCGGGCCGATTTGCCATCTCGCTTTTGCCTCTCTATACAGCTGCCAGCCAGGTGAAGTAAAACGCATTGTGTGAATTTTTTTATTGTTTTTCCCAATTACATAAGTCCTTATATACTAACAATCTTAATCCATATAAAAGATATTCATAACCCAAGGTACACCACGTATGAAATGTTCTGTACTTTCACCATTATTTTCTTAATAACTACTTGTCTATTTATTATATAATCGAAATCGTTACTCTTCACGTTAGGTATTAGTTTTATCTATATAACTCAAAAGAAATTACGTTAAAATTCACTATAGTTTAAAATATATAAGCAAAATAACCTTAAGTACATAAAACACCATTTAACACGACTTGTTGCACACTGATGCTATAGAAATTTATACATATATTGTCACTGAGTGTTCACCGTTATAGTTTATGTATTGTTTAAATCACTTGTTTAGCTTTCACATTTCAATTCACTGTTATAATTACGTTACGAGGCCGCTGTCCTTAACAGATGGACTGATGGAGTAACATTCATAACATAACAAAAACTTTTACGGCAGTTTTATAAAACGTAACGTAACGTGCCCGTCAGGATTTGGTATAATCAATATGATTGATATGTAACAATAATTATATCATTCGATCATGACACAGTGGTTTCACAACTGCCGAAGTAGACTTGAGTCCAGGATGTGTGATTCAGCAGTTTTACATAGATTATTGACGGAAAGTAACAATAGATTCAACAATGGCGTATCGAAAATAATGACGACTTGAGTTTATATAAGTTAAATTAAATTAAGTTAAGTTAAATTAAATTAAGTTAAGTTAAGTAATTTTTTTTATTTACGTAGGTATTACACATAATATCGACGATGGAAAACAGTAAGGGCGTATCCCGTTAGAAGGTCGTTACTAGACTACGTATAAGGTAATAATCAGCTTTTTTTTCTGCGTCGATTGATCTGGGTGTGGCTGCTCTGCGATGACATAAAATTTAGACGGCATTTTGAAAAATATGATGATTTTTTTGGTGTAACTGCCCACAAAACTGCGTATTTATACTTTTTGGAGATACGACTTGAAGAAGTTTGTGTTTTTAATTAAAAATATTTACGCCGTTCCTGTTTCAATGCGCCACCTTTTTACGGGAAGCAATTTTTATACTTCCTTACTTAAGACATTTAAACGGTTTATATTTTTCTAAGGACAAATAAAGACTTCTAAGATATTACAATTTCATGGATGGTTAAAATGAACCCAATCCATGATAAAACCCTATTACTCGCATCAATATTTTGTACCTTATGTAGTTAATACGAGTCATAGGTCCCGTCATTTGTGGAATATTCCGGTTTATCTTACCTACGCCCTAGGCAACTTACCTCAGTCGCTGCGCGGACGCTACGTTGAAAGCATAGATTAATATGTATAAACGGAAAGTTGAAAGGTTGTGACGTTTTCGCCGTAGTGAATAAAATCGTGTTGCGAAAACTTTGCAGTGTATAACTTCCCTAAACAGGGTACCTTTCTTAGTATCTATTCATTTTTCTTTTTAGATGGCCAACCGAAGAAAATGGATAGATGATCTGAAACCTCTAAAAAAAGACGAGGAAAATAATAATAAAGTTATTGTTTTGAGCGAACAAATTTAGAGAGATGGAAAACTGGTTAAGAAAACTTAGAATACAGAAAGAATATATGATAGTAGTAAATACGATTCGAGGTTCCAATATTCTGGTTCTAAGAATAGTGATTGCCTAGCATGCTTGCATATTGACTCCTCACCTGAGAAAAAGTAACGTTCATCCATTAACACCGACATTTCGCAGTTCGAATTCCTATATTACGGAAACAAAGAAAGTGCAAAAAAAGTTGACACCTAAAAAGTTAGCTTACGTGCCTAGCCAAATGGAAGAATTGGGTTTAAGTGAAATTGAACATGAGTTAAGCAGCATTAACTTTAATAAGCTAATTGATTTACATAAATGTCAGAATGTGAAATGATAATAATAATCCAATTCTCTTAATCAGTGTGTCTGTTGACCACTTATCGGAAAATACCAGCGTACCCCGAACTCCATCTCCTCGACCTGGAACCAGCAGCGAACCTGGTACTTATCGAGCTGATAGCGTACTCAGAACTCCATCTCCTCGTCTTGGAACCAACATCAAACCTGGTAGTTGCCGAGCTGCCAGCGTACCTCGAACTCCATCTCTACTTGGAACCAGCAACGAACCTGGTACTTACCGAACTGCCAACGTACCCCGATCTCCATCTCCTGCACCTGGAACTAGCATTGAACCTGGTACTTATCGAGCTGCCAGTTTACTCCGATGTCCATCTCCTCGACTTGGAATTGGAACCAGTAACAAACCTGATACTTACCGAGTGTGAGTGTGTGCTGCCAGCGCACCCCGATCTTCATATTCTCGACCTGGAACCAGCAACGTACAATCTTATGACGTCCCCCAAAAAGGACAACCCAAAATAAAGGTAAAGCGAGACCTCGCTACAAAACCATCATTTGACGAATCTTATATAGATTTTGTTTTAGATGAAGAAGATCGTGATACTCTACGTACTAAATGAAGCTTTTCCTTCAGAAGATTCCGATAGCTGGAATACCTCTGCATCAGACGAATCAGATGAAAAACCTAAGAAAAAAACAATTTAAAAATATCATAAGCGCAAAAAAAAGAAACCAAAATCTCAAATAAGAAAAGAAAATAAAAGAAACAAAAACTTAGGAAACTGTCATACAAATAGCAAGGGGGTCATAGTCGCAGAAAAAGCAATGAAACCAAATCCTTGTGCTAACACTAAATGTGGTAATCGTTGTGGTGCAATAAGCGAGGAACGTCGTCATAGATTATTTACTCATTTTTGGAAACTTGAAAGTACACATAGGTGAAGGAATTGGATAGCTCAGATAACTGAAAATAACTATACCGAATCTAGTACTGTTAATGAGCCAGAAGGATCGAGACGCAAATTTACCTACACATATTTTATCAATGAGGGCGAAGGAAGGCGAAAGGTTTGCCAAAAAATTCTAATTGATACCCTTGACATCACTCAAAAATTTATTTTGTACACTGTCACTCACAAAATGGATGGTTTTGCCAAATTGGTATGAAAGAGGTAAGAACGTTTCGCATACGAAAACTCCTCCCGAGATATTAGAGCATGTCAAATCTTTTATCACTACTGTTTTTGCCATCACACTACAGTCGTAAGGATTCACAAAAGCTTTATTTACAGGAAGATATTAAGAATATAACAAATTTATATTCTGTCTATGTTGAATACTGTAAGCAAGGTGAGACGAAGCCTATTTCTTTTAAAGTCTTTTCAGCATATTTCAAACAAAACTTCAATATAAGATTTCACGTGCCGAAAAAAATACAAGTGCATCTTATGGAGTCCTAAAATTTACGACTTTCTTACAGAAGGAGAAATTGATAAAATGAATGCACATCTTAAAAAAAAAGAATATTATATTTATTTTTCATCAAAATTCAAACACAAAAGACAAAAGCGTAATTTGCGCAAGATTCGATCTCCAAAAAGGGCTAAATACACCTCATGGCAAAAGTATGTCTCTCTACTACAGCAGAAAAAAATCCGTATATAATTTTACTATTTATGAAAGTGTAACTCAGGAAGGATTCTGTCATATTTGGAATGAAACAGATGCCCACAGAGGGGCAAATGAAATTGCTATGATTCTGTTAAACTACATTAAAGAAGAAGACAGTAGAGGCTACGTCAAAACTACTCTTATATGCGGACTCGTGCTATGGTCAAAATAAAAACAAAACAGTATTGAGTATACTGCGTTATGCATTAGCAAATAGTCAAAATTAAGATGTTATCTAAATTAATTATCTAGTTCCCGGTCATACTTATATGCCCGTCGACAGCATGCATGCTGTTATTGAGCGATCGATCAAGGATACAATGATATGGGCACCTTTTCATTGGCCCACTGTTATTGCCCTATCAAGAAAAAACCTGTTTTCATACAATGTGGTGTTGATGGAAGGAAAGCAATTTAAGGGATTCGATGATATGACAAATAAGACATTTAAAAAAACACAGAAGCTCATGATTTCAACCATTAGCGTTGCAACTTTAAAAAAAAAGAACCTCAATAAAATGTTTGTAAAACGTTCAATGTCAGCTGAGGCTGAATATACAGAAATTACTCTTGGTACATTCCAAGAAGAACTATCACCCAAAGATAACCTTTACCCAAATAAACTGCCAATATCCGTACAAAAGTATACAGACCTCAATAAGCTTACAAAAAATTTCATACCAGCAGCATACGCTAATGAGTATTTAAGTCTTAAGTATAATAGTAAGACAGTCGACTACCTACCAGATACAGATTAAGAGAATAACGTTTGAAATTTTAGGACAGGTTAAGATTAACAATTGAATTTTGTCATAAATATTCTGTACACTACAATATAACAATCATTGTTCTTATAGACAAACATTTACTTTAATCGGATTACAGGTAAACTAAGTATTTCTTGTTTGGATAGAATGAACAGCTTAGTCTGTATTCGTTTTATTGTAGTTGGTTTGATTTTATAACTTAATGATTTTTATGAATGTTTATTCCTGTTGTGTAATGTTGTACTAGACTTATCTTTGACTATGCTTTACGTATTCCCTTATATTTTTCCCTACTAATTTTCAAATAATTGTCTAATGAAAAGAATAATTCCGAAGTCACAATTATGGATATTTGATAACCTATATGTGTTTTTGTTGTTATTTCAGTTAACATACAAATTATAGTGATTAATGCCAGACTATTATTGATTTTAACATTGTATGTATAGAGATAACAACAATTATGATTCTTATTCATCTTCTTAAGTTGTGCGTGTCCCAAAAAATACCTTAGTTAGTCAAACCATAATAAAATTCCCTAGAGATTGTTGTTTTGTACATACAACTACTAGAGACGAGATAAGGAGTAATTAGTTATTAAGTTGATATTGTATGTTATTTTGCTATTGTATGTAAAGGTCTTTACCTATAGCAGGTACCCTGCTTAATAAAATAATTATGTAGTAGTATTGAAGTCAGTTTTCAACAAATTGGGCCAATTAGAAATACTATTTAACATATTGTGTGATTTTTTAAAAGTTCAATAAATTTACGTTCAGAAAAACTTACGATATTTTATTTAGGTCATTGGGTGTCTAAAGGTTTAAATTACAACTAATTTTCTAACCATTCTATGCATTATGAAAGTGCTTACACCCCGATCCTGAGAGCAAATTAAAACGAACACTAGTTACGACCGTTTAGATGTCAGCAAATTCTAATAATTTTATGGTTCAGTACTAAATTATCGTGTCAAGATACGCCATTTTTGACGTCTGCTATTTTAGTATACAATAGCTGTAACTTTATTAACTTTATTTTTAGCAATAGCAAGTTATTGACTTGTATTTCATTTAATATAGGTTTTTATTTAGTAATGGTATAAAAATTATGTTCCCACGATTTACCGTTAAAAAGATAGAATTTCACTTTTTTTTTTGTTTTTTGGCTCTTTTGTTTTTTGGCTCTGTTTTCCATCGTCGATATACTTCGTTCTGAACATCAATTCTCGTAATTAACTTACACTTTCATTTTACTTTTATTGAATTATAAATGAATCGTATTATATTGTCTAATTGTGTATTATATTACATTCATTATAAATGATATCATCTTGATATCATAAACTGATTTTTAGAGTTTGTACCAATCAAAACGGGTTTGACGCTGGTTTAACGTTTATAGGAACCATTTTGCAGTTTTAACATATCTGTAATCTGATAACGGTATCTGAATTTGAAGCCTTTTTGGTTATACGTATGTTCGCGCCAAACCGCGACGCACAGAATGGTCATATAGAACGTTCAGATCGGCCGATCAGGAGCGGTTTACGAAACGACGCTGGAAGAGAGTGACGTAAGGACTTGCAATTGGAACCCCTTCCGTGCCGGATGCTTTTTCAGCTCATCCCGATTTCTTAGTCAACGCAAACGCGTGTGCGCATATTTATTTGTGCTCGTTAATATAATACCAAATTCGCCGGTGAACCGCGATAAATCTATCGATAATCCGCTCAACAGCTGTGTAGTGTAGTGAGAAGAAACCTCCGCCCAGATCCAGAACCACCAGCTCAGCAAAAAGGTCAGTCCCAGTTATCTCCAGCCCTCACGTTAACATATATACTAAGGCGGCCAACTTTCTAAAAACAGATGCGGGACTTTTGGTGAATAGATAGAGTTGTGAGGGGGGGGGGTGTTAGGGATTAGTCAGTCAATAACCAAAAATAAAAAAACCAAAACTAAGGTAGAAGTCATTTATTTTTAAAATCTGATTGTCACTGGAGTGACACTTTTTAACAAGCTCAGGATTTTTATTGACAATGTCATAAAAATCTTCGCATTCATCAAAGAAAATACTCTTTCGGTAGGCGCGTTCGTTCCTGGTAAGCAAAGCAGATACTGGAGACAGCAGTTCTTTATCGGTATTCCAGTTTTTTGCAAATTTTCAAATACCTCCAACCATCGTTTTCAGTGCTGTACTTGTTCTCCTCCCAGTACATCCTCTCCTTTAGGATATCACTGTTTACGTAATTAGACACATAATTTACTTCGTGTAACAAGTTATCTTCGTTTAAAGTCGTAGCCAAACTAGGTATCTGCACTAATTACTGCTGATACGTCAGCTGTACGTCATTCCATTTCAGGCTTTGTTTTAGTTGAATCCAGGTAGACGTTTTGAACTCGTCATATTGATGCATATACTTTTCCAAATACAGGATACAATTATTATAAAAGTTCCGAATATGTCCCATAAAATAATCTCTGTCGATATCGCCGCTCTCTACAAGATTTGTCAACTCATTTCTTATTGTCAGTGGAATATACTCATTTTCTAATCGGTTTGAATATTTGTTTTTTAAATCAACTAAGAAGTGGGAAACTTCCGTAATGCTAGTCTTGTCTCCTTCCATCATTTTCACAGAAACGGTAAATATTGATGCCTGCACATGGACAGAATTTCCCTAGGTACCGAATACATAATTTGTACCAATAATATCACATAAAACTTTCTCAGGTCATAAGTAGTTACAAAATATTTTAATGTTTGAATTGCATATAAAATAACTAGTGAGTATTGTGAATTACGTTCGGCTCATAACAAAATAGTAAATCGTCGTTGCATTACTAAAGTATTATAACTATATATAACGTTTATATCTTCATATTCTCAAATTTTAAAACACAATATTAATTAACTTAGTATTATTTTAATAGTTGCATAACATCTCAAGAGGCCATACAAACATCGTCGGCTCGCTTCGGTACAGAGAACTTGATTTTTTGTGTTACATTCATTCTCAATTAGGTACGAGGGCGGGTCAATAAGTCCGTGACTTTTGGAATAAAACACAGATTTTTTGATAAATAAATCATTTTATTTTTCAACGTAGTCCCCCTTGAGCTCTATACACTTTGTCCAACGCTTCTCCAATTTTTTTATCCCTTCCAAAAAATATGATTTGTCGAGGTCCTCAAAATAGGCCTTTGTTTGCGAGATGACTTCATCATTGGAGTCAAATCTTTTTCCACCGAGCCATTTTTTCAGGTTTGGGAACAAGAAGTAGTCACTCGGAGCCAAATCTGGAGAATAGGGTGGATGTGGGAGCAATTCATAGGCCAATTCATGGATTTTTGCCATGGCAACTGCACATGTGTGCACCCTTGCATTGTCTTAGTGAAAAAGAACTTTTTTCTTGGCCAAATGAGGTCGGTTTTTTTTCAAATCATCATTGAAGCGGTCCAATAAGTTGGCATAATATTCCCCATTAATTGTTCTAACCCTTTTGAAGATAGTCAATGTGGATTATCCCACGTTCATCCCAAAAAACAGTCGCCATACCTTTATTGGCTGACAAACCCACCTTGGCCTTCTTTGGCGCCGATTCACCCTTAGAAACACACTGTTTTGACTGTTGTTTGGTCTCTGGTGTATTGTGATGGATCCATGTTTCGTCCACGGTTAAAAAACTCCTCCATATTGTGATTAAACAACGCCAAACCTTCCTGTGAAGTTGTTACACGATTGCGTTTGTGGTCGACTGTGAGCAAACGCGGCACCCATCTTGCGGAAAGCTTTCTCATGCCCAAGTGATCATTCAAAATTGAAACCACTGAGCCATGCGAGATGCCTATGGCTTCCACAATCTCTTGCACTTTCAATCTTCGGTCGGCCAATACCATATCGTGAATTTTTTCGATAGTTTCGGGTGTAGAGACCTCAACTGGGCGTCCAGGACGTTCGGCATCTTCAGTGCTTGTAAGGCCACAACGAAATTCAGTAAACCACTTTTTTACCATTGAAATCGATGGTGCAGAGTCCCCATAGTATTTATCAAGCTTAGCCTTGGTCTCGGTAATGGTTTTTTTTCGCAAAAAATAATGCTTAATAAGCACACGAAATTCATTTTTTCCATTGTTTCCTTAAGTTACTGGATAGTCTGATAAAGATAGCTGTAAAACACAAACTAACTGACGCAGCAAGTTCAAATTTTGATAGGAGTCAACTGACAGATGCCTGTTGACAGGAGTAGTGTTGCTTTTTCAGTAAGGAGGTTAGAAATTCAAAAAGTCACGGACTTATTGACCCGCCTTAGTATTCTTCATAGAATAAATAGTGACCTTCACATTGAATTCTTATCTACGTTCTGTGCTTATACAAATATATTATAGGTGTTACGTTACAGCTGTTTGAAATAAGTCAGCACACTATTGAGATTAAACCTCATACCTACTAACATTGTTTTCATTACGTTATTTTGTTGCTTACGCGCCCGCTATGATTTGTTTATATTCAAACTTCAGGGCATTAAAATAATATTACAGACGGCTTCTAACGCGTCAATCTCCGCTCATCAAACATACACAAATACTTTATTAGCATCAGGCGATCGGTCAGCTCATCTGTTCATTAACATTTTATGATTAAATTGTATACATTGTCGGCACATTATTAACATCTATTTTCTGCGTTTTAATTAATTGCGCGCGTATTTTCCGCTCATTAGTTCTAAATATATAACTTACTAAGGCGGGTCAATAAGTCCGTGACTTTTTGAATTTCTAACCTCCTTACTGAAAAAGCAACACTACTCCTGTCAACAGGCATCTGTCAGTTGACTCCTATTAAAATTTGAACTTGCTGCGTCAGTTAGTTTGTGTTTTACAGCTATCTTTATCAGACTATCCAGTAACTTAAGGAAACAATGGAAAAAAGTGAATTTCGTGTGCTTATTAAGCATTATTTTTTGCGAAAAAAAACCATTACCGAGACCAAGGCTAAGCTTGATAAATACTATGGGGACTCTGCACCATCGATTTCAATGGTAAAAAAGTGGTTTACTGAATTTCGTTGTGGCCTTACAAGCACTGAAGATGCCGAACGTCCTGGACGCCCAGTTGAGGTCTCTACACCCGAAACAATCGAAAAAATTCACGATATGGTGTTGGCCGACCGAAGATTGAAAGTGCAAGAGATTGTGGAAGCCATAGGCATCTCGCATGGCTCAGTGGTTTCAATTTTGAATGATCACTTGGGCATGAGAAAGCTTTCCGCAAGATGGGTGCCGCGTTTGCTCACAGTCGACCACAAACGCAATCGTGTAACAACTTCACAGGAAGGTTTGGCGTTGTTTAATCACAATATGGAGGAGTTTTTTAACCGTGGACGAAACATGGATCCATCACAATACACCAGAGACCAAACAACAGTCAAAACAGTGTGTTTCTAAGGGTGAATCGGCGCCAAAGAAGGCCAAGGTGGGTTTGACAGCCAATAAAGTTATGGCGACTGTTTTTTGGGATGCACGTGGGATAATCCACATTGACTATCTTCAAAAGGGTAGAACAACTAATGGGGAATATTATGCCAACTTATTGGACCGCTTCAATGAGGATTTGAAAAAAAACCGACCTCATTTGGCCAAGAAAAAAGTTCTTTTTCACTAAGACAATGCAAGGGTGCACACATGTGCAGTTGCCATGGCAAAAATCCATAAATTGGGCTATGAATTGCTCCCACATCCACCCTATTCTCAAGATTTGACTCCGAGTGACTACTTCTTGTTCCCAAACCTGAAAAAATGGCTCGGTGGAAAAAGATTTGACTCCAATGATGAAGTCATCTCGCAAACAAAGGCCTATTTTGAGGACCTCGACAAATCATATTTTCTGGAAGGGATAAAAAAATTGGAGAAGCGTTGGACAAAGTGTATAGAGCTCAAGGGGGACTACGTTGAAAAATAAAATGATTTATTTATCAAAAAATCTGTGTTTTATTCCAAAAGTCACGGACTTATTGACCCGCCCTCGTAGTTACACGCATATATTTTTAAACATGCCTACAAATCGCAAGCGGCCATATTTAGGCAAACTATAAAATATACTAGTCGGCTCAGAGAGATCGCATTGGTATTATACAAAGGTGACTCAAAATCTAGTAAAACGGAGTTTAATGCGCGTTTTAAAGACCTACAAAACTTGAAACAAAAATTAGAAATTTTATACTGTGAAATTTTAGACGACGGCAGTCTTACAGATGAAATTGAAAAATTTTATACAGCCGGTTACGAAAACGCGCTATCTGAATGATTATGATATTTTAACTGCAGCGGAAAATATAAGTTCTACTTCAGAGTCAAGTCAGCTCACTTCTGCCGTTCTGCCCAAAATTGAACTACCAAAATTCAGCTCACTGAGGACTGGCCATCGTTTATTACCATTTTTAGGAGTCTTACAGACGACATGACGTCACTTACAGATGCAGTTAAGCTGCACTATCTTTTGTCTTGCCTATCGGGGGAGGCGCTCAGCATGATTGCGCATTTAAAAATCACAAATGATAATTACAGCGTCGCGCTCGATATTCTCACACGTAGGTATGAGAACCGTCGTGTTCTCATTGATGGGTTTGTTGATATAATACTCGGCCTACCTAATATTCATATTCGATCAAGCATACGCGCGACGTTTTTAACTCCGCTCATCTCCACACAAAGCGCTTTAAATTATCTGAGTCTACCTATGGATAGTAATTACGTATTTGTATCCATTGTAGTTAGAAAATTACGAGGCGAGCTCCGCACACTGTTCGAAAGAAGATATGGCACCTCGGACACTCTGCCCACCTTAGGTGATCTGATTTCTTTTTTAGAGGAGCACGCGCGCTGTATCGAGACCGAATATTCTAATGCAGCGCGCGGTGTTACTTACTCATCACAACCGGGGCCCTCTCATCAACACACACCCCCCCCCACACCCTCCGCGCAGTCCACGCTTTAGACCAATTAGTCCCGCGTATCCTCGTAATACTCAGCGCTCGCCATCGGCTCACACTTTAAGTAGCTATCACGTCAGCCCAATTCCTCATTACCCTCAACGCTACTGGCCCCCCTCCCCCCGAACAGAGCGGCGCGAGTACTCAGCCCGGAATACAGATAAACACAATCGATTCTACTGCCCCTATTGTAGGAATACAGAACACAAACTTATCACGTGTCCGAAATATAATATCAGCCCACTCAAGGTCGCTGGGATTTCATAGAAGCCAACGACAGATGTCGTAAATGTCTAGGTCCGCATTTTGAAAATGAATGTCGTTTGACAAATACATGCAAAGAGTGTGAAAGTGCAAATCACCACAACTCGCTTCATCGTCACGGAACTCCAAATTCTACGGCGTCGTCAGCGCATTTGCTTCCTCTTCATTTACGTGCACAGCCCCGCCGGCGTGATTTTGAATTTTGCACATTTAATTTTGCATTCGTGTGTCCGAATCGTGAGTCCTATGAAGGACTCGTTGAACACTCATGCGATTCACCTGTAGCTCAAGTTATCTCTGCTCATGTTACTCATACTCATTATACTCAGTCGCCTCTCTCTACACATTCTATTCATTCTACTCATGATATTTGCAAAAGCCTGGAAAGATTCTGGGAGTCGGAAGAATCCCAGCCTCGTTCTGCTCATTCAAACTCGCTACACGAGCAATGTGAACACATATTCAGCTCAACAACCATTCGTGACGATTCAGGCCGTTACATAGTAACTCTTCCCTTCCTATCAGATGCACCCGTGTTAGGTAGTACTCATGCTATTGCTCTACGTAGATTTCTCAATTTAGAAAAACGTTTACAATCCGATCACACACTGCGACAAAAATATAGAGAATTCATGAACGAATACATAAACTTAGGACACATGACACCGTGTCATCCTTCTACATTTACTCATAAACCTCATTATTATATTCCTCATCATGGCGTGTTCAAATCAGGTACTGATAAACTCCGCACAGTATTTGATGTCAGTTGTAAGTCATCCAATGGAGTCAGCTTAAACGATCAGCAACTTTGGATATTATCTGCCCGTCGCATTATAAGTCACAGAACGTTTAAGTGCATAAGATGTTTCCGTTGCCGCGCTCTGCCCGAAGTACCTGTCATGGCTGACCTGCCAGCTGATAGTTGTATGACTCAGCCCGTATTTAGTCACATATCAACGGATTTCGCCGGACCGTTTCTGCTCAAATCAATTCAATTACCTAATGCTAAGTTAATTAAGATATATTTTTACATATTTGTTTGCCTCACTACAAAGGCGGTTCACTTAGAACCAGTCTCATCGCTCACTGCCGAAGCGTTTATTGCAACATTACAAAGGTTCTGCTCACGTCGCGGACTTCCGGTATTGATACGTTCAGATTGTGGCACAAATTATATAGGAGCTAGGAATCTTCTACTAGAGGTACAACAATTTCTGAATGACAATAACGACGCCATTTCTCATAAACTCTAAACTCAAAATATAACTTGGTTACTCAATCCGCCTAAAGCCCCATGGATGGGAGGCATCCATAAGATTAATGTTAAATCCACAAAGCAACTTCTATACCGTGTTATTGGTGAACAATACCTTACTTTCGAAGAATTCTTAACTCTGCTCAATAGAATCGAAGCTATGTTAAACTCTCGGCCCATCAGCCCACTTTCGTCCGATCCCACGGACTATCAGCCCCTTACTGCCGGCCACTTTCTCATTGGCCGTCCGCTCACAGCTCTCCCCGAGCTGACTCTAGATGAAAGAGTAATATCTCCGCTCAAACGCTTTCAGCTCATTCAATCACTCTCTCAGCGCTTTTGAAACCTTTGGACCAAGTCGTAGGACTTGGTCCAAAAAATTCTACCCATCTTCCATTTTTTTCATTCCAGAGCTACCTCCATACCCTTAAAATCCGCTCCAAATGGCTTTCCTCTTCCTCTCCACCCAAAATTGGAGAACTGGTTCTGCTCAAAGAAGACAATTTGCCTCCTCTACAATGGAAGATGGGAAGAATCTCACGTCTGCTACCTGGGAAGGATGGAGTCATCAGAGTTGTGGACTTGGACACCACTCAAGGCCAGCTGCGGAGACCTGTCGGCAAGATTGTCCGGCTCCCATTGGATTCTGCTCAAGATGGGGATCAGCTCGCCCCCTTTGCCCCCTCTACCTCCCCCTCACCCCCCAGGATGTTCGCGCCAAAAAGCGACGCACATAATGGTCATATAGAACATTCAGATCGGCCGGTCACGAGCGGTTTACGAAACGACGTTGGAAGAGAGTGACGTAAGGACTTGCAATTGGAACCCCTTCCGTGCCGGATGTGATTTAAAAACCAACTCTCGGTCAGCTTAAAATAAATACACTAGCCATGCGACCATGACTTACTTTCTAAGTCAAGGCCAGTTATTAGCCTATTAAGCAGCTATTAACTAACAGCCTGTTATTATGACTCCTTTAAGCGCACAGTTAAGGTTTGCTAATAAATAGTTGTAGGCTTTTTTATATATTATCTTTTTTATCATTTTACTTTCCTAAATATTCAAATAAATACCTAAATCATATTGAAGCAAAATTCATATCTAAACAAAATAATATGTTTTTCATGATTTTATTGAATTGAATATTTAAGACGAAATTTGAATATAATATTTTATTTTGTCGTAAAACTTTATTAAATTTAAGTACTTACTTTGGTTGCTTTTAATTAGGATTAGAGATATAACTTCGAAACTCAAATGATAAATTGAGGTGACGTGCCCTCGACTTAGAAGTTAAGCGTCCATCGACGTAATCACTTACCTCCGATCACGTGAGCTGTGTTCTCATTTGGTTAGTTTCAAACTGCTGGCCAAAAGCAGGATAGAGCTGTCTAGACAGGGTGTTATTGTATATTTTATATTAGGTCTTTACCTATGAAATTGCCGTTTTGTATAAAAAAATTTAAACGAATTTTTTCAAGTATTTTTTATTTGTATTATCACCATTGAAGTAATCACCCATGCAATCAATGCATATTTGCCAACGCAGTGGCAGTTTATTGATGCCCTTCTTAAAGAAATCAGCTGTACGGGAGGCAACAAATTCTTCAAAAGCATTTTTTACTGCCTCTCGGGTATTGAATTTTTTTCCCGCCAAGAAGTTATCCAAATTCTTGAAAAAGTAGTAGCCTGTAGGCGCAAGGTCTGGTGAATAGGGCGGATGACGGATTGCTTCCAACCCCAGTTCTTGCAGCTTGGAGACCGTCTGCTGTGCAGTATGAGGTCGCGCGTTGTCGTGCAGGAGCAGCAGAGTCGAGCGATTGACCAATGCTGGTTGGAGATGTGCCAGCTTCTCCATCAATGTGTTCAGTTCTTCACAGTACACACCACCACCAAACAATGACCATCACTATTCTAGGGGTAAGTTTTCGTTTAAGTCATTGTTTAGGTGCTGAACCAGATCCAACCAACGCTTGCGGTTATCAAACAGTATCCATTTTTCATCGCAGGTAACAATACGGTTCAAAATTCCTTCATTTGTGTGTCTGTTGAGCAGTGCAAGGCACGTCTCGACGCGTACTTCGCGCTGGCGATCAATGAGCTCGTGGGGCACCCATTTGTCAAGCTTTTTTACCTTGCCAATTTGACGCAAATGGACCAATATTGTTTTGATGCTAACGTCGAAAGCTGCTGCTAATTCAGCCGTAGATTGTGTATCATCAGCTTCCACAATCGCCTTTAATTCGTCATTGTCGACTAAAGTCTTCGGACGACCGCGAGGTTCATTTTTCAGGTAGAAATTTCCAGAACGTAAGCGAGCAAACCAATAACAGGTGGTGCGTTGGTTTGTAGTGTTAGGCTCCGTAAACGTCGTTGATGTTGTGTGCCGCTTGTGCCGCGTTGCTGCCACGACGGTACTCATACTCGAACTACATTTTACTCGAATTTTTAACGTATCCATGATGACGAAAAAGATTGGAATGCGATGAAAATGTAACACTAATCAATAAACAAATGACTACTTTTGGAAAAAGAATTCCATGTTTTTAAAATTAAATTAATTTGAAATGAGAATTCTTAGCCAAACAAAAATTATTTTGATTTTAAATGGCCAGTACTGCAGAACGGCAATATCATAGGACCTATTAGTTATACAGGTGAAATCAAAATAAAAAGACGCTTTAAAGTATTCTTAGGCCTACACACGATAGAATATTTGCTATGTTAACTAACATAAGTATTTATATTACAGAAACATAACTTAAATAGCACTAAGGGTCGGTTCACACAGAGGTGCAACGGACGCGTGCACTTTTTATAGCATAACTTTATAAAACTTTATTTACTACACTTTACTACAACAATCTTACAATTTCAAATTCTTGCAATGAAATGTGTATATGGACGTTTTATCATATTTGTTTATTATAACAGCGACTAGATTCACGTCGATTCGCGTCTCGGTGTGAACTGACCCGGAGTATGTATTTATAATTATAATATTATAATAATAAAAATATGCTTGTCATACAAATATCAGAAGCTGCATATTATCATGAGTAAGGTAGATTGAGGATAATGATATAGCTGTATCTAGAATTGGGCCAGTGGAAACGCGCGGCATCGCCAAAGAACAAAAATTTATCCAATTTCAGTATTCACTGGATTCCGGGGGATTATGTTACATAGTAACTGATTAGTAATAGTAAAGTAATCTGAAATATTATGTCTAAATGTCACAATTTAATTCGTACAAGTTTACTAGATTGCCCGCGACTTTGTATGTGCAAAAAGAAACGCTGCTGGAACCGTTAATTTTGCCATAACACAAAGCCTGACTTTTAATTCAGGGCCTAAATTACTATATACCAAAATTCATCAAAATCTGTTGAGTAGTTTTGCGTGAGTGAGTCTCGGAGAACATGTTACCTGCGACTTCATACGCGCATAAAAAATCCCGAAGGGAACCGTAGATTTCGCTGCGAAAAAAAGCATATATTATTTATCCAGAGTCTAAACTACTACCATACAAAATTTCACCAAAATCCGTTTTGTATCTTTATTGCTTGACAGAGTAAAAAACATACATACATCGATACGTATACAAACCTTTGCGATTTTAACATTGGCAAGGATAGTAGGACAAATAAAATGATTTTACAATCTGTGTAAATATGTTTCTATTAAAATCGTCTCTGAAGAACTTTTACAATACGATAATATGATTATCGTATTGTAAAAGTTCTTCAAAAGAACTTTTACAATAGGATAATATGATTATCGTATTGTAAAAGTTCTTCAGAGACGTAGGGTGCCTGTACTAAGCGCGGAACCCGATAGCAGTGGCGTGCGAGAATCCATACATTGACATAATTTACTCTAAATAGCGAGACATAGCTGATCCTATTAAAAATCTAAGCCCTTAGTTTAGCTGTTACTTAACAAACTAGTTCTCGTCCGTGTCGAAACAGCAAAATGGGGAAAGTAGGACGGTTGCGATCGTATGAATCGAATGTGAAAAATTAAGGAAATTGTTTAATTGGAATATTAGAATTTTTCTGTATCCTAGATATTTATTTTTTTATATTTAGTCGTTTTATAGACTAAACGCATATATTATGCGGTTGATCTGTTTTGCCCTTACAAATAAATTTTATACATATTAGCAGCATTGGTCCAAACTCCAAAAAATAGTTTCTGATGCCAATATGAATTGTAGAGTTTGTTAGTGTATAACTATCTTAATAGTTATAAACAAGGTCTCGTGCTCACGGTACGGGGGGAGGGACGCACGTCACTACAGTGAGAGCCATGGGCGAGAGCGGATGTGCGCCTGCGACCAACATATATCGTGTGTTGTCGAGCCTGAGAGATAGAGGTGAAAACCGAATATACTAAACGATTTAATTATAATTGGGGTTCAGGTGCAGTGTCCTCTATAAGCTCATAACTTAGATCATAGACGTATAGAATACATGATACACCACTGACACAGGGGCGCGCGCCATAATTTGTAATAAAAGCACGCGATACCGGAGCTTAGACTCAGTGCAATTTTCTTAATTTTTTCTTAAGCCGCTAAGTAAATGAGTATTATGTCCAAAAATATTCATTCAGTGGCTTTCGCTACCGGTCAGATGATGTTTGCGATTCTTTTTTTTTGCACTGTACGTATGTATATACTGTACATATGGTACTATACTGACTACTAGACTGTATTCTGCCGTGCCATACTATTGTTGAAAGGGACTACGAGCGACAACATCGCAAACGTGAATATTTAAAAGTTATTCAACAAAATATGAAGGACTGAGTCCGTTGGACCCAGAAGCGCGTTGCTAAGTACAATGTTAATTGCATTTAAGTGAATTTTGAATGAAAAAGCAACAGAATTAAATGTGCAAAAAGATGATTTGATAGTCCTTCATTACATTATCTACCAACAGAACTTGTGTTCTAAGTCCATTCGACTTCAGAATGTTATGAATGTGTTAGTAAAAACCATCAACTTTATTCGATCCCGAGAGCTTAACCATCGTCAGTTCAAGGCGTTTTTGGATGAAATATCAGCTGAATATAACGACGTAACATATTATTGTGAAGTCAGATAGCTGAGTAAAAGAAAAATGTTAAAACGGTTTTACGAGCTTAGAAATGGGATAGCAGGCTTTATGAAAATAAAATATAAACTACTATCTGAATCAAGTGACCAAAAATGGATATGTGACTTAGAACTTCTGGTCGATCTTACAGGCTATTTGAATGATTTAAATTTGTAAACTTCAAAAACAAGGACAGTTAGTAAATTATTTGTAGAGCGTTTCAGATAAAACAGAAAATAAGAGTCACAGATGCTGTCTGGTAACAGTTACCATTTCAACGCGCTCTCTGCGTATAAAAAAAGTGTTTATGCTCAATATGCTGAAGAACTCAAGTTACTGCCCGAACAATTTTCGAACAGATTTAGCGACTTCAAAAACATGGAAGACTGTTTCAGTTTATTTGCTACTCCTACAAAATGTAAGTAACAAAATGCTCCAATACACTTACAAATGGAGTTGATCGAGATTCATGAAAACTCACTCCTAAAATCCAAATTTGAAGACGTAGAGTTGTGCGATTTCTAAAAAAAATACCTAGAAAAAGACAATCTTCCGCAGCTTAGAAAATTCGCAAGAAGATTTATTTGTTCGTTTGGCAGTACTTATAAATGCGAACAGTACTTTTCATTGATGAAAGTTAATAAATCAACACATCGTACAAGACTGACTGACGATAATTTGGAAAATTCTTTACGTCTTTGTATCAGTGGAATTAATCCAAATATCGATGGATTAGTATCCCAAATTCAAGCTCAAGTGTCTCATTGATTTCGGTGTATTTAACTTTCGTAGTTTGTAACAATTGCAACGATTTATAATGTACCATTTTTTTAAAATTTATTTTATTGTTTTAATAAATTGTACTATAATAACATTTTCGTATTATTTCATGTCTAATATCTATCGCAAAAAATATTATCACTACTTTAAAATGCACTAAGTACTTTTAAACGCAGCCCGCGAACGTATTTGCACGCTGAAGTTTGGCCCTCAACATGACAAAGGTTGCCCATACCTGACCCTGTTATAAGATATATATTATGTATTTGAATACCGGAGCACGAATCCCAGTTCGGTCTGTGGTATATAATGTATATGTGCGGTGTATATTATGCGGTGTATATTATGTGGTGTGTAGTGTGTGTCTGTTTAGAACCTAGCCCTACGACAATTAGTCTTCAGTTCAGAAACTAGTTCCACTAGGGTAACTATTTACTTTCTGCATTGCACTAGCCATTTTTATCTGAACAACATCTTGCCCCATCTGCACACACAGCCTTGAACAAAAATTATTTAATACAATATTAGTATAGGTACATTTTCAAGGCTAAGCGCCTTCTCTACAATTCTAATCCCCACTGCTTTATCCCAAACTGGTCTTAGAATGTGACTGTTCCTACAAGGCTACAAGGGCCTATAAACAATAGAATTGTTTAAAATTGTTTAATGAATTGTTGACCACGACAAGCCAAAACTTGTGAATACCTTTTGAACTTCAATAAAAATATCCTCTCCTGTAGTGCTTCCTTTTAGCGGCTGCAAAGCAAACAATTCCTAAGTAACAGTGAAAAAACATAGGCTACTGTTTATTCCGAAAAAGTGTTATACTACCGTGGGATACCCGATACTATATGTACGCCGGCTACTATATTCACCCGATACTATAAGTAGCTAACCAAATCATAATGACGATTAGCTGATATTTCCGAAAAAGTCACGTATAACTTGGTGTTTTTGGTGCATGAGGAAAATGTGACGTCACGATGAAAAATGATTCTGCCTCCCTAGATAAACACGGTCCTACTTAGGGTTGACATAACGCGTAACGCTTTAAACGTGTTCTGAATTTGTTGCAGCTTATAACATAGCTTTTACTGTTGTGACATGGCATTTACACAAGATTTATATGACCAATAAAAAATCAGCTGTTTCCTACAAAACACTATCTATCTATCCCCTTTTTGTTTCAAACAACTGTTTTTTTTGGAGTTTACTCCTTAAGAATCGATTTTCATATAAGGCCCCCGGTATGAAAAAAATATGAGATGTCAAATCTACTGAACGAATGACCTCGTTACGTTTTCGTGCGCAACCTATTCTGCGCACCTGTCACTTTTTTTCACATGGCGCGAATTTTTGTACTCAAATCGATCGCTAAAGTTTTTGTTCCTTCTGAGGGACGTGTTTTACTTTTTAGAGTAAACTCCAGTCGTGCGTCGGAGCTGACACACACTTTTTTTTTTCAAGTAGGTAAGTTGATCCCATAGTAAAAGTTGCTTATATTCAAGGGTATATCCTGACAGTTTGGACGCTGACTGAAAAACACCAATTATTACTATCTACGTTACAATACTCCGCGTAAGTGGCAACATCGTGTTTGTACGAAGTTTCTACACAGACGGATAAACAACGAATACAAAGGTAACGCATAAGCTTCATATCATCAGATTTACTTGACGCAGGGACTTAAAAGTATCGCAATCAAGCATTTCTGATAACAAAATAAATAAATTAATCCAAAGCCAGATATCATAGCAGATTTCATCAAAATTCGTTTAGTCGTTTTCACGAAAGAGTCACAAACAGCCATCTATCCATCCTGAGAAACTTTCACATTTATAATACTAGTAGGATAATATTGGCATTTAATGGGGAGGAAGTTTACCAATCCACTTCAGCATTATGGGGAGAGCCCCATGTCCCAAGTGTGGGTAAGTGGGGATGATACCTAGGTAATCCTGCTACTATTAACTATATATAACTACTATAAATGTGATAGTTGCAAAAAATACTAAACGGATTACGATGAAATATGGTATGGTAGTACTTTTAGCTCTGGATTAACATACAGGCTACTTTTTATCCCAAAAAATACAGTGTTCCCGTGGGTTATCTACTGTATTTACGCGGGCGGAGCCGCGGGCAAAAGCTAGTTGTGGATATTGCGAAAAATAACAAAATATTTCATATTCTTATTAGACTCCAGATACCATGACACCATTTTAGGGTTCCGTACTCAAAGGGTAAAAACCTAACCAAGAGCATGTCAGGGCATGTCTAAGGAGTGTTCCGTAACTATCAACGCGTAACAAGTTTTTCAAATTACTTCAAGAGTTACTGTCCGATTTCGTTCAAAATAATTTTACCAAAGAGTAATTAGCATGATCTATCAGCATATAAATTTGCAATTTTTTAAGTCTCACAGTTTAAAAATGCCAGGGGGGGAGACCAGGGACCAACCTATAAATCACTTTGGGGGCTGATAACTCAAAAATGGTTGTCTTTGTAAAAAAGTTATCTATGAAACCTTGCCTTTATTTTCAAATACCTATTCAACTATACCCCACACGATGGCATCCAATCGATGGAGAGCCACCGCTAAAATATAAACTTATTATTCTTTTATGATGCCAAATCCGAGATCTATAAGCAATCTCAATTATAATTACCAACGCTAGAAGTGCAGACAGACAGACAGACGGACGGACAGAGCGAAACTATAAGGGTTCCTTGACTATTACGGAACCCTAAAAATCAATGTAACAGAAAATTTTGGGTTAGTTATAAAAGGTTCAGCTAAGAAATGTAGAATTAAAAAATTTGGCCCTCTTTTTTTCAAGCAGTAGGTAAGCAAACACTTAAATGATACGATAGATATTCGCTAAGAACAAATTCATCACATTAGCTTAAAACGAAAAAAAACTATAATAATCATAATCTGTTTATTTATTTAGGAGTTATGATGCACAGACAAGTCAAACTTATAACATCCCTCTTTGCGTAGGAATTCAAAATTTTGTTTTTCCTCCTTCACATGAGAAATATACATTTTTCATACAATTTCATCAGGGATATACAATGAATATTAGAGAGTGTATGTATATGGCACCACATTAATTTACTTCAGTACCTAATAAAATTTAGGAGACCAGTGAAAATGAAATATTTTCCATCTTATTACAACCCTTTCTACAAACGTAATAAATTTTTATATAATGGCACTAGCAATGTGAAAAGGGCCTATAAAAATAAAATATCATTGATTGTGACCATGAACTTGGGGAAACACTTCCCTTAAGGGAGCACACTGGCGGCTATCGCGGTTGTCGCGATGTTTGACGTTAAACATATTAGTGTAGCTCCTGCTAAAGTGCGGTCGCGGAGCACATAGAATTTTCTTCATTGACTCATCGCTACTTGTCTCTTTCACTCACGCACGAATAATATTATATCGCTATTGCATTAACACAGGTGCGCGATAGGTGCGCGGTAGCAATATATTTGTGCACGAGTGAAAGAGACAATTAGCAATAAGTCTATGTACGAAATTATACGTGCTCCGCGACCTCACTTTACACCAATGTTTAACGAAATAATAATAGTAATCTATAATATCTATCAAAGCGTTTTTATTATTTTCTTCTATCATATAATATATATTATATGATAGAAGAAAATAATATTAAAATATTTTCTTCTAAATCATTTGTGTGGCAATATAGTAGGTACCTACTAATATATTACAGCTTAACATTTTTCAAAAACTGACATTTCTTGTTTCAGCCGAATTTAAAAAGGTCAACAAAATTAAAGTTACTCGTATAAACACATAATAGCGTATACTTTAAGCTTTTCTTGGAGGCTATCCAAAACTATTTTGTTCATATTTCTTTGAAGGCTGTTATTTACTTAGTGTGCTAGCGTAGCGGATTCACGGAAGTACGCGGGCTAAGTTGAATGAGTTTGGCTTCATTTTACTGGAAACTATGAGGTGTTTTACAAGAAAAAAAAAGTTTTTTAATAGCTAGTCTAGATTTTTCTCACAGTGTCTCCGACGATTTCCATGTCTTTACAAATTTCAGGATAGAGTTTTAGTGCCAGACTCACAGACAGAACTTACGATCGAACACAAGGAACAGGCCAAAAAAATTCTAACTGGACTGGACACTACCGCTTGTACTACATAAATGTCCTTGTTTTTAAATCGCAGTATGGTGTTGCCAGCAGTACATACCAGAAACATCAATCTTTTGTTTTTAGTAAGTGGGAACTTGAATTAGTTAGTAAAAAGCTTATAATTCTACTATTTGTTCGGAGTGCTGATGATTTGGTGCAGTGCTAGCGTTTGGGTCAATGTTCGTGCATTGTTCAAATCAGTGCAATGTCTTCGCCTTCACTATACACTTCGTCAGACTATTAATAGAATTTTTTCACATGTATACAGAACCCTAATAAATGACACTCATAGTCATATGGCGTGTAATTGGGGACCCCAATTAGATTAGTCAAGAAAACCTTGACCGAGTTTGGTCCACACAAGGCTAGAAGATCGGAATATCACCATAGTGTATATGCGAATATTAGGTCTTTACCTATGAAATTGCCGTTTTGTATGAAAAAATTTAAACGAATTTTTTTCATGTATTTTTATTTGTATTAATCGAAGTAATCACCCATGCAATCAATGCATCTTTGCCAACGCAGTGGCAGTTTATTAATGCCCTTCTTAAAGAAATCAGCCTGGATGGGAGGCAACAAATTCTTCAAAGGCATTTTGTACTGCCTCTCGGGTATTGAATTTTTTTCCCGCCAAGAAGTTATCCAAATTCTGGAAAAAGTAGTAGCCTGTAGGCGCAAGGTCTGGTGAATAGGGCGGATGACGGAGAGCTTCCAACCCCAGTTTTTGCAACTTGGACACCGTCTGCTGTGCAGTATGAGGTCGCGCGTTGTCGTGCAGGAGCAGCGGAGACGAGCGATTGACCAATGCTGGTTGGAGATGTGCCAGCTCCTCCATCATTGTGTTCAGTTCTTCGCAGTACACATCTGCAGTAATGCTCACCCCGTTTGGTAAAAAGCTGTGATGAATCACACCTGCGCTAGACCACCAAACAGTAACCATAATTTTTCTTGGGGTAAGTTTTCGTTTAAGGCATTGTTTAGGTGCTGAACCAGGATCCAACCAACGCTTGCGGTTATCAAACAGTATCCATTTTTCATCGCAGGTAACAATGCGGTTCAAAATTCCTTTATTTGTGTGTCTGTTGAGCAGTGCAAGGCACCTCTCGACGCGTACTTCGCGCTGGCGATCATTGAGTTTGTGGGGCACCCATTTGTCAAGCTTTTTTACCTTGCCAATTTGACGCAAATGGACCAATATTGTTTTGACGCTAACGTCGAAAGCTGCTCTAATTCAGCCGTAGATTGTGTATCATCAGCTTCCACAATCGCCTTTAATTCGTCATTGTCGACCAAAGTCTTCGGACGACCGCGAGGTTCATTTTTCAGGTCGAAATTTCCAGAACGGAAGCGAGCAAACCAATAACAGGTGATGCGTTGGTTTGTAGTGTTAGCTCCGTAAACGTCGTTGATGTTGCGTGCCGCTTGTGCCGCGTTGCTGCCACGACGGTACTCATACTTATTCCATAATTACTCGAATTTTTAACGTATCCATGATGACGAAAAAGATTGAAATGCGATGAAAATGTAACACTAATGAATAAACAAATGACTACTTTTGGAAAAAAGATTTCCATGTTTTTAAAATAAAATTAATTTGAAATTAGAATTCTTAGCCAAACAAAAATTATTTTGATTTGAAATGGCCAGTACTGCAGAACGGCAATTTCATAGGTAAATACCTATTATTTTAAGAATATTTTCAATTACAATTGTAGCCACACGGGTACAACCAATAGAAATTATGCCAAAGTTAGTAAAGACTAAAAATATTCAAAAATTAAAAACTTGACATTTTTATATTGACCTACTCGATAATATATTGGTAATCAATGGCCGTGTTTGATGGAAAAAAGCGCTTGACGATGCTTGCTAGCACTGAAAAAAAATTACAGTTGTCGGCCAGGACACGTTTACTCTTCAATAGCGCTGACACTTGGCTGACACAATCCGACATTTTGCTTTTTACCGTTTAGCGATGGCCATTTTGCTTACGAGCGCATCCGAGCGCTTTTTTCCGTCAAACACAGCCAATAACTACTATTTCAATTGATCTATGCTATTACAAAGGTAAATTTTGTTTTTAATAATATGATTTAAGTTTTACCATAAGCATCACTGTACTTGTTCAACGGATGAGAAAAATAAATAGATTTATTTATTAGGTATAACGACTTTTATGGAATTTCACTAAAATTGTGCAAAATAGATTTTACGGATTCGATTACGGTATATTTTTAAATTTTATTAGCAATTATTGACAAATATGATATTTATATTAGGAAAGTATTAGTAAATTTCAAGTTATTGAGAAATGTAGCCTGTAGTTTTAGCCGTTAATGTAAGCCTTGATCTCGTTAGAAGCTGTGAGATAGGTATTTTTATATGCTAAAGTGTAAATATTATTGCAACAATACATAATATTATATAAAATCCTATTAATCCTATTAAAATAAATATATGTGTGCGAGATAGATTTCTCAACGACGACAATATCTTTCGTTTCTCATCACGTCTTCGGCAATTGAGCCAGGAAGCAGATGCCCTCATCTCTATACAAAATTCACTCACACGTGTCTGGGTTTTGTCCAGGGACAGGTCCAGGGATTCTGTATAACAATACGGCAGGCTGTAGCTAATACTACGGCCTACACTCCCATTTACGATGTATTGTATAGTCGAGAGTTCAGGAGACAAAATAGAAAAAGTAAACAAACTTTTAGGGGCTCGCAACCTTTGGATCAATTTGCACAAATAAGACTTAGATATATAATAGAATTATTCGATTAGACTTAAGTAACAAATCTGACAAGTTTACTAATTGTGCCGTACCGGTGGTTGAAAATTCATGTATCAGTGAAATTGGTTTTTAGTTTAGAACAATATCGATTATTATCATTAGCTTAGAACAACATGTACAGCACGAACACCTTGTCATTGTCTCTCGGCAATCTTCTTTTTCTATAGAAATGACAGACGATGTTTCAAAAACATCATTATTTACTTAAATTATTGTCTCTCCGGGTTTTTTGTATACTAAGAATGCGTTTACCTTTTTGTCTCTGTAACTTGATGTACCTTTACATTGAAGATAGATAGATACTGGTATTTTTTAAAAGCTTAACAATATATCTAATTCTTAAAAAATAATATAATATTACTATTACAATATATTAACAATAATTGAAATAAAAGTAATGTATTACAATATTATAATTACCTAATAATTACGATTAATGGACAACAAAATAATATTAATCTTAGTTAAAATATTATGAATTGTTTCATGTAAGTAAACGTTTGACTTTCCACTTTGGTCACATTAACTGTACTCAGAATATTTTTTGTGATTTGTGAAAAGCTCAAAAGATTAAACTCCATAACTACAACCAGAATAGCGCATTATAATAATATAATTTGACTACAGAAAATGTAATCAGCATACAAATGCACTTAAACAAACAATGAAAGTTACATTTTTACTTGCCTTATTTTCTGTAATAAATATGCGTAGATATATTTTTAAGTGGTTCTGGTTACCACAGTAAGGTTAAAGCGTGAGAAACTACGTTAATTGTGTTTAGAATATAATTACAGTTGGTAAACATCGGTATATTACACAAAGTTTAATCTTAATTAGGACCCTTGGGTTACAAATTGCAACACTTGGACCTTAAAATTATCATAACGTCGAATCACGGTAAGTACAATGTCAACATTTTGCAAGAGCAAACCAACGATTCTATATTTGATTCGACGGACGTAGGGCTACCACTCGTCCAGATACAGCCAGACAACACCACCCAACTTTTCATCCGACTACTAAAGGAGTATGCATATTTCTATGACATACTCTATAACCTAAACGGCTTGATGGAATTTACCTTAAAAGATGTCGATATTGTCGTCTCGAATGGGAGTGTGACACTAGGTACTTTTCAAACAAATGATTTTAATAAACCTACTCAAATGCGTGTCTGCAGATAATTAGATATTACT
The DNA here is from genome assembly GCA_963565745.1 of Phengaris arion. Lineage (NCBI taxonomy): Eukaryota > Metazoa > Arthropoda > Insecta > Lepidoptera > Lycaenidae > Phengaris > Phengaris arion. Next base: position 11,610,078 of record OY751445.1, on the reverse strand, counting down.
ATGCGGCCTGATCTGATTTTTTTAAAATTTTTTACATATTTGTCATATTGTGTTGATTTCCATTTAAAAGTAATAAAAAAATGTGGTGGTTAGATTACGACTATTATAGAAAAGTGCATTACCTGGCTCATTTTGTCACATGTCCGGCTAAAGTAGCTGGTATGTATGTTTATTTGGTGACAGCCCTACATGCTTGCGATGTGCCAATTGCCAGCAAACGCGATTTGCCTCGATCAGAATAGGCTTGTTTTAATGCACGCAGTGCATGCATAGCGGGCGCTCGGATTTGCCAGTTTTGCGTGAAAAATCGCCAGGATTTGTGACACATTCGCCAGACTTTGTGAAATGAGAAGGAGTTAGAGTCGGTGAAGTTAAAATAAATAACAATGGATGTACTCGGTGGTGATCGACGTGTTTACGTTTTCACTTTCCTGGCCGTTGGGCTGACCTTCTTGAATTCAGCGGGAAGCATTGCACGTGAGTTTCATTTGTTTCAGCAATTTTACGTGAGTGGATCGCGATAAGTAAAAAATATTTTAGCAATTTTATTTTTTTGTCTGTACATTTTAGATTGTTAAGTTTTTATTTAAAAATAGTAGTTTTATAAGACAAAATAGTATTTTAAATTATTAATGTGATGATTTATAATTCATTTATTAATATTAGAATTAGCACATCGCAGTACAAACAGTAGAATCTGCTAATCCATCACCAACTTTTCATGATTAGGTATAGCCCCAAATCTACATAATACGAAATGTATTTAAAGTTTTCACGCTTTCTAGTACATTACCTTTGCCGTTCTTTTAAACTAGTCTCTTAATACGTAGGTAGGTACTTTTGTTTATTTTTTAAAACTATTAAGTATCTACGAGTACCTATATAATACAAAATTAAGCTTGTTTTTCGGGCCTTCTAATGCTTTTTTTTGTCTTTGGGATTTTTTTTTAAACTTCACTAATATATTATATTTGTTACTTTTTAAAACATTTATTATTTTTAATATTAATAAGTAATCCGTCAAGTTTTCTCGCGTTCGTCCTTGACCCAATAGCAGCGCGCGCAACATCCTACGCCTTACACAACATGCGCGTATGAAATGTGTGTATTTTTTCAAGCATGACACATACTTTTACACAACCACAAAAAGGGCCTAATAAGAATAATCGTAATTAATTTTATCAAGATTTTTAAAATTATCTAGGTATGACCACGTTGCTAATAGGCCTCGGCAATTATGACCACCTATGTGGCTCAGTGGTTATTTAATAAATAACTAAAAATACCTCAGTGGTTTGCGCGTTGGCGCAAAAAGGAACAAAAAGTTATCTGTGCTCCTGGGTCATGGATGTGTTTTAAATAGGTGTACTTCTAATAAAAACCTTAAATGTGTGTATATTATACAGTATTTAATAAATATACTTATCGCTGTCGCTGGTACCTGTAACACAAGTTCTTCGGATTCTTAGATAGGTGCCAGATTCACGTGGTGTGAAGCGCCTAAAGATATTATAAACAGACGATGTATGAAACACGACGAATCCCGAAAGACATTAGAAACATGGTTTTACTCTATTTCAGTAGGTATCTAGATAATCTAGATATAAATATTCGCGGTTTTTACATTGACGCTCAAAACCGCGAAGCCCTGGTTTAAATAATACACACCGATTTCAGTGATGGTGCCCGGTGTGATTGAAACCAGACCAGCTACACAGGAGATATGTTATAGCAGTATCCAAGTGTGTGCAATATACTAGAGCACTTTTCCTCCTTTACTCTCGTAACCCAGTGGGACGGATGACAAGACTGGACTGACGAGTGATCAGGCGCGGGACCAACTTTCTACATGCCCATTCGACGCCTGGGTCATCTTTCTTATCAGTTAATCAGCTTGCATTGCCCTTACTAACCCGATATGAAAACAACATTTTTTTTGTTGTTCCAACGCGAGTATCGATCAACGAACCCACGACCTCTGGAGTCGAGAGCCAATATCTAAGCCACTGGACCACAGAGGGGTCAAAAGGGACTGGTATAGTAAATTATAGTATCCACAATGGATAACGTGAGCGGAATAGCATAATATTACTTATAATAAATAAATAAAAATCATTTTATTCAAAATAAAAACAATGTCTTTTTTCCTAAGCTTTTTTCGGAACGTCATTATACAAAAAAAAAATAACACATATACTAATGCTTAAGTAAAAACGTTTAGGCACAGAAAACATTAAAGAAAATATTAAATAATATACCTATCACACTGATTAAAATTACATTGCGCTCTCTCAGGCGTTGAGTTCATTAGCCTCACAGAAACAGCTGATTTAAAGGGGCAGCAAAGACTGTCTAAATAAAATCAATACAATCAGAGGTGTTAGGTCAATAACGTTAATAGCGCCGTAAAGAACCAGTGGCGTAGTGTAATTTCATTTAGTATATTTTTTTCATTTTTTAAATTATTTTTCCGTCTAAATGCCTTTACATAAGCGGTAAGTATATCATATGCCCACAATATACCTACCTAATTGAATTTGGACAACCTTATATTATTGTTTGCTCAGAAATAAGATGCCAAGGCATACTCTGAGTCAAGAAGTTAGTGTTCATGACTCTACATTATAATATTACGTATATATTATTTATAATGTACTTACAAAAACATAGCTAGATATATTCGATTGTCATATAAAATGACTTTGTGATTATGTGTCAGAAAATTAAAATGATTGAATATATTTAAAATAAAACTCTATTAGTCTGAAGTTAAATAGGTTACAAAATATAATCACACAAAATATAATAATAATATAAATGAATTTTACTACATATTAGTATAATAATATATACACCGAAACCAAGTGATATGCGATTTATCACTGCATTTTTAATTACACAAGAAGTTACATGTTTCATTGTAAGAGTTCGAATGTCAAGCCACGTGCAATGTATGACTGACTGATATCTTAACTCTTAAGAAACGTGTATCTTTTTGTGTAGTGAATAAAGTTCAATTTTGAATAGCTAACCAAAAAATGCATCGCGTATCGTCGCGGTGTGAACTGACCGTAATGTTCTTATAAGCTCAAATGCCATGTAGATAAATAATTCCCCATTCTAAATAAATAACAACTTTACATTATAAGTTCAGTTTATCTAAGTTGAATAGTTAATAAATTATTGTAATACTGATAACATCTTTTCTGTTGAGATATTTCCCTTTCAAATAGTTCAGTGCTTACTTATCTAAAGGTATCACACCATCACACTATCACAGCTTAGATCTAGTATCTAAGCTGTGATAGTGTGTGATAGGAAAGACAATTAACGGCCCGTTTCAATAACCTATCCACCAATAACTATTTGTTAAAAACGTCACATTTGTATAGGAAAAAACCGGCAAACGATTGACTGAAGACGTTTTTAACAAAAAGTTATTGGTAGATAAGTTATTGAAACCGCCCGTAAGTCAGTAATTTGCTTTGACACTAACGGCCGCCTTCAATAACATATCTACCAATAACTATTTGTTAAAAACGTCACCTTTGGTATAATTTTCCGTTTCAATAAACAAACTTAGAGTAATCTTTGTCTGTGACAGCGAGATCGCTGACAGCGATACCAAATGTGACGTTTTTAACAAATACTTAACGGTAGATAGGTTATTGAAACGGGCCGTAAAACAGTTTGCATGCACTTTAGGTAGAGCCTATACTCTACATTCCTTTGTAACTCTGAGGTCGGTTTCATAATCACCTAATGTCGAATAGTATAAACAAAAGTTTTATCGCTACTTACTTTCAACTTGTAAAACAAAACTAGCAAATGAGCCATCATTGTAAAGAACAGGTCCTGAGCAAATTTTATTATTTAAATAATAAAATTTGCTCTTAAAAACACTTGCTTGTAAAAATACTTTATATTATTTAAATTATGAAACATAAGTACGTACGTACGTAAGTGTGAAACATAAATCACAAGCAATTTGTAGATGTTACGCTTGCATAATTTTTTTCTCTGTATCAATGAAATCTCTCAATAGGTATATTATGTCACCTAAAACTGATGTTAATTGTCTCATTGTTTAAATCTAAAAAAAAAATTGTAAAAAAAAAAAATTGAAGGTAAAGTTAAGGTAAAGATTTTACGTTGCAATTTCAAACTGTCCAGTTATATCGAATGCCCTAGTGCCTCCACACACACACACACGCCATTGATCAAATTGTGTTGATCGCCAATTTGGTCAGTTTCCCGCAGAAGCTCGCGAATGAAACATGTCGTCCGAAGACAATGATATAACTTGCGTTTTGGGTCTGATTATTATTATTAATTGTTAGTTTGTCAAATGAGAAAAATCAACCCTACTTCACATGACACAGGGAGCTACCGTTAAATAGATATCTTTTTTTTTTAATACCAAAAGTAAAATTTATGTAATTATATTTAATTTCACGAGTGTACAAACAGACAGACAAGAAGACTAAACAAAACTATAAGCCCTAAGAGCCCTGTGGCGGGGCAATTAGCGCCACAATCCTGAATCGCGCTATCGAAGTTTTCTATGATCGCCGGTAAATAACTATACAAATCTGAAATTCATACAAGTGGGCTTCGGCCTGACCGAGCATACCATGTCGCTCGGTCGGAGATCTCCCTTTGGGGCTGCCACTATTATTCATGGGTTATGGGTTTTTGCCTTGTGAGAGAGATTAACTGTTTTCTGCTTTTATTTTAGTGATCCTATCATATCATATCCTTCTTCTGAGATTGCAACATAATTATCAGTGACAAGTAACATAAATCGATCGATTTGACGAACTCTGTGGCTCAGTGGTTTACGCATTGGTGCTCGAGCCGGAAGTCGCGGGTTCAAACCCCGCCAAAGAAACAAAAAGTTTTCTGTGTTCCTGGATCATGGATGTGTATTAAATATGTGTAAAAATAATTAAAATCTTAAATATATTATATTGTTATTATGTATACTTAGTATTTAAAGTATTAATTAATACCTATACTTCCCGCTGTCTGTCCCGCACCTGTAACACAAGTTCTTCGGATACTTAGCACGGGACCAGATTGTCGTGGTGTGAAGCGGCACTAGATATTATAATTATTATTAAAAAATGTAACATAAATCGTGGGTTTACACTGTTACCCGACCGACTCGCCTGCTCACTAAACTACAATAATTCTATTTCCACTATTTGACCTAGTTCAACATTTTCATCGTACTGTAGTAATTTCTACGGGACAAATTCAATAATTCTAATAAAATTAGTTTGTTAGTTTATATTCCCGTCCCATTTTTAGGGTTCCGTATCCAAAGTACCCTATTACTAAGACTCCACTATCAGTCCGTCTGTCTGTTTGTCCGTCTCCAGGATGTATCTCGTAAACCGTGATAGCTAGACAGTTGAAACTTGACACAAACAATGAAATATTATTACCATAATAACAACATATAGGTACTAAAATAGAATAAGATGAATAATATTTAAGTGTTGCTCCCATACAACAAATGCCGTTTCGTACGGACCTCATCGTATTTTACGGTATTTTTACCATGACAGCTAGCCATAGATACAGAGTAAGTTTTAGCTTTCATATTATACAGGGTTATAGGGTAAGTCGATGTTGATCCTTTAATGTTGGTCCCATCATCATCTCTAATATTTTCTACAATGAAATCATTTCCAAAACATTTAACGAGTTTTGGACGTTTAAGTTTTTTTTATAAAAAATGACGATTTTTTTTTACTCTTCTCCATTTTTTTCGAAATGTGAAATAATGTAGTTTAATTTATACGTATAACGTATATACGTTTAAACGTATAATGTTTTCAATTTTTTGTAGTTTTTTCTTTAAAGCAAATCAATGATTTTAGAAAAATATTAGGGAATTGTTAGACTAGCACAAATACATTTATTAACAGTCAAAGCATTTTTTTAGTTTAATCTTTCAATGCAAATCAAAATCAAAAATATTTATTTCCAAATAGGTTATTAATAACACTCACGGAATTGTCCCTACGTAATACCTACCACCGTGCACCGGTTCGGGGACTGACCCGGCGCGGCGAGAAGAACCGGTATGTGCGTAAGAAACTACCACGGGACTATCTTTAGCAAAAATATAGAAAATTATTGTTTTAAAATAATTTTAAACTTACACAAAATGCTGTCGACTAGTTATTAATAAATATAGTTATCAGTAAATCGTCATTTCTGCATCTCGAGTCCTTCAGCGTCAAACGAATCCCTTTCATTCATCCATTTTTTTTTCTAAACTGACTGTTTTACGGCGTCGGGCTTTATTCCCAACCACCTTTTTTGTAAATTTCCTTTGAACCTCAATTAGATTTTCGAACATTCGTAATCAATGGACCAACGTAGACTCAGTTCGGAATGAGCGCGTCCGGCATACTAAACAACTACACAAAACTCTACCTATCTGCTTACTATTGACAGCATTATGTCGTAGGAGGGTGAATTTTCGGAAGGAGTAATAATATTGATTGTATTTTTATTTCTTGTACCATTTGCTTATTCTATTTAAGGCGGTGGGGTACTTTTTGTACGGCACTGTCAATCCTCAACCTTCTTGCCCAATCTCTTAAATATTCGAATATTTTTTTTACAGTAACGCAAGTATGACCTTTTTGTTGCGTTACTGTTTGGTGAATTCATTTTACAAGCACATTTTGGTGTTTGAATAAAGTGAAAATTGGATAAGATGGGAAAGTTCATACACTGTATTATTCAATAATAATAATAATAATAATAATAATCTATTGTCAAAATTCCTTTACCATTGAATCCACTTCGTTAAATACTTTTTATATTATGTATTCGTACATTATTGCTTAAATTATAATCTGTTAACTATTTAGCCATTGAAATAATCAAAAGTTAAAAATTAAAACCCGACTACGGAAACTATATATCCTATGTTACCCGGGACATTATTAGGAATCTATTTACATATCATTCATTAAATTTGGACCAGTCGTTTATGCGCTACGATGGAATAAACATACACACATGGACTGCCAAAATCTGCCTGCCTTCCTTTTAGCTTCGCCGTAGTCGGGGTTTTTTCAGGTTTGGGAACAAGAAGTAGTCACTCGGAGCCAAATCTAGAGAATAGGGTGGATGTGGGAGCAATTCATAGCCCAATTCATGGATTTTTGCCATGGCAACTGCACATGTGTGCACCCTTGCATTGTCTTGGTGAAAAAGAACTTCTTTCTTGGCCAAATGAGGTCGGTTTTTTTTCAAATCCTCATTGAAGCGGTCCAATAAGTTGGCATAATATTCCCCATTAATTGTTCTTCCCTTTTGAAGATAGTCAATGTGGATTATCCCACGTGCATCCCAAAAAACAGTCGCCATAACTTTATTGGCTGACAAACCCACCTTGGCCTTCTTTGGCGCCGACTCACCCTTAGAAACCCACTGTTTTGACTGTTGTTTGGTCTCTGGTGTGTTGTGATGGATCCATGTTTCGTCCACGGTTACAAAACTGCGCAAAAACTCCTCCATATTGTGATTAAACAACGCCAAACCTTCCTGTGAAGTTGTTACACGATTGCGTTTGTGGTCGACTTGCGGAAAGCTTTCTCATGCCCAAGTGATCATTCAAAATTGAAACCACTGAGCCATGCGAGATGCCTATGGCTTCCACAATCTCTTGCACTTTCAATCTTCGGTCGGCCAACACCATATCGTGAATTTTTTCGATTGTTTCGGGTGTAGAGACTTCAACTGGGCGTCCAGGATGTTCGGCATCTTCAGTGCTTGTACGGCCACAACGAAATTCAGTAAACCACTTTTTTACCATTGAAATCGATGGTGCAGAGTCCCCATAGCATTTATTAAGCTTAGCCTTGGTCTCGGTAATGGTTTTTTTTCGCAAAAAATAATGCTTAATAAGCACACTAAATTCACTTTTTTCCATTGTTTCCTTAAGTTACTGGATAGTCTGATAAAGATAGCTGTAAAACACAAACTAACTGACGCAGCAAGTTCAAATTTTGATAAGAGTCAACTGACAGATGCCTGTTGACAGGAGTAGTGTTGCTTTTTCAGTAAGGAGGTTAGAAATTCAAAAAGTCACGGACTTATTGACCCGCCTTAGTGCGTATGTATATGTTATTATATCGGCCGCAAATGTACTGCGTATCGGTGCGTGAAGACGGTTCGGTTACACTATTAGACAATTACAATTTACGATGTTATTGTGAAAATTATTGACCTGACCTATTCATTAATAATAATAATGTATATGGACGTGTGGAAATGTATCGGCAAGCCCCAAAGGGAGATCTCCGACCGAGCGAGGTGGTATGCTCGGTCAGGCGGAAGCCCACTTGTATGCAATTCAGATGTCGTATATTTACTTATTTGTCCGCCACAGACGCTTCACACCACGTGAATCTGGCCCCGTGCTGAGTATCCGAAGAACTTGTGTTAGAGGTACCAGACAACGAGAAGTATATTTATAACTTTTATACTATACATATATTTAAGATTTTTACTATACTATACACATATTTAATACACATCCATGACCCAGGAATACGGAAAAACTTTTTGTTCCTTCAGCGGGATTCGATCCCGCGACCCCCGGCTTGAGCACCAACACTCTGAAGTCTGAACTATGAATCTCGATTAATTCGTCTCTTAATAGATAAAATTAATAAACATAATTTTGTAAACATACTAGCTGACACTGATAGACGTTGTTTTGTCTTAGAATTATGAACTGGAATAAATAAATAATTAACAACTACACCTAATCCTACACGTAGGTGTAGGTGTAGACCTACACCTACACTTACACCTACACCTACTACTAAAAAGTTATCGACCACTGAAGTCAACCTTCAGTTATTACAGTACTAATATCGCTATTGAAAAATGGGCCTTGGTGTTTTAAGGGTGAAAATTTTGAGTTATAATATATTCAAGCTTTTTCCCGCGACTTCGTCCGCGTCGGAGTCGAAAAAAAATTCTAATAGGATTTCGTATTCGTTTTTACGTAAATATTTTTTTTTACATAATATTATAAATTAATAATATGTTTATATGTTTGAATGCTTATAAAACGTAACAATCTTTATTATGGCTGATTTTAAGGTAACAAAAAACATGAAAATATTTTTTTTTTTTATTTTACCTTTTATAGCTTTTGAACGCTCATTAGTGCTATCGTCACCATCGGCATCAGCGTGCGCATCAAAGTCACTGTTTGATAGATCTTGAGAAAAACGTAATCTTTTTATAGGTTGGTCCTCAATACCAAATTTGGCATACATTTTACCACTACGACAAACTTCAAAGGGGCGACATAAAGGGGTATATTTGACCAGCTGCAAATAACTCGCAGAATCCGCCATATGTAGAATATTGTCACATATCTAATGTATAATCTTCTTTTGTACCATGATTGTTGCCATGACGGTCATATGACATCACAACTAATTCATCCCAATAGTTTGTCACATGACAAACAATTTCTTTGCTAACTTGCATGCAGCGATCTTGTGTGCCGTATAATAAATATGACAACGCATGGAAAAGGCATGCACCATCTCCCACTATTGGTACGACAGTAAGGTTTATTATTTTCCCATTAACGATAACCAACTCTGCTCCCATTTTTTTTAAATAGTAAAGATATGATACACAAAGAAATTAATGATTACAACAAAAGAAAAAGAAACTAAATTAACTACACTCGAAATATTCTAATGAAGTAGTGAAAACTAAAACCTATTTATTACACTAACAAATCAGACACAAGGAAATTAATTATTATAAACAAAAGAAAAAGAAATTTAACTAACTGCACTCAAAATATTCTAATAAAATAGGGAAAACTAAACACTAATATTATAAAGTAACAAATCAAACACTAAGAAATTAATTATTACAACAACAAAAGAAAATGAAATTAAAATAACTAGGTACACATAAATAATCTAATGAAATAGTAAACAAATTTAATGGAGCAATCGCTGGTAGGTAGGTAATTTAGGAGTTTTTCAAGGAAAATCAAGGAATAAGTGAGTTTTTCATCAAATGACTAAGAACAAAATATAAAATTTAAATTTCGAATTCTAATCAGATTTATTTTTCAACAGATGACAATAATATGACGTGTTAAAACAAAATAAAAATAACGGGTCCCACTCACAGGCAATCGATTGTTACGATCAAATTGGAAATTAATTCGTAAAAAAAATTACCTTTTTGAACTACGAACGCATTAGTTGTTACGATAACTAATAGACTGGAATCCGATGCCAGCCTGACTACACTTGTCACTTACACTCTTACTGATAAATTAAATTTCATTTTGTACTATAGGTGTGTATAACCTATACACAGTTCATACCCGCTACTTTCTGTGGTGGGCGCCAAAAGTAAGAAAAAAATTTACTTGTATATGAAAAGTGTAGTTAGGCGGGACTCGGATCTCAGGCTATAATCATCATTCATCTAAACTGATTTACTTGCAACTACGAATCCAGTAAGAGTAAATCTTTAAATTGTAAAGACTAAATCGATCGATCGCTTGTGAGTGGAATCTTTAAATCAAAAGCATTAATGTTGAAATCAATACTCCTTGTATTGATATCAACTTTAATGCAAATCGCTCCCAAACAACTTTTTTTCCCCTTTTTTTTTTTCGAATTTCAATAAACTATGATACACATATTCCATCAATTCTATTACAGAATGTTTGTGCAAAATAATAAGTAGATTCGACCAAGGAATCATGTTTTTCCCCCTTTTTCCCCCTTTTCACCCCCTTTGGAGTCGAATTTCGAAAAATCCCTTCTTTATAAAGAGCATGCCCTGCAAGTTTCAGGTCTTTACGATCAGCGGTTTTGGCTGTTTGTTGATCCGTCAGTCAGTCATTAAGGACTAAGGATTTCATATATATATATATATATATATATATATATATATATATATATATATATATATATATATATATATATATATATATATAGATAGATTTTATTGCTGAATAATAACATAATAAAATTAAAAGAAATTACAGAAAATGAAATAATAAACTACATTTTTGGGGTGGGTCACCCTTATTACTTAACGACTAGGTTATAAGATTAGCCTATTCTCATGCCTTTTGAATAGACCTGCAAAATTTCATAAGTTCGATGAAGCTGTTTCGTACAAATTGTGTAACAAATACTGCAACACGAGAATTATATGAAAATATGGTATCAACACGAAGCGCCAGAATATAGAACAATAATGTTGACATCTTATCTATAGCCTTTGTTACCTTACAACAAACCATCCGAGATTTACAATAAATCTTATTTTATAAATAAATACATAATGATTTTTTCACATATCTTATGAATGAAAATACATTGTCCCTTCGTACACCTCTATGGAACCTGGTGTTCTCAACCTTTCTTAGCAGGCTTGGAGGTCTCCGTCTCCTATTGGAAACTAGACTGTATGTGTGTAGTTTTTTTTATGATTTGCATTTTTTTCAGCGGACTTCATTCACCCCTGCAACACAACCGATTCAGAATGCCTTATAAAGGCGACGCAAGATGCGATTCCAGAGTTCTCCAAAGGGCTGCCCCTCCTCGGAGTACCGGCGCTGGATCCGTTTGTGATCGACGAGCTGCCCATCCAGCTGCCCGGAGTTAAGGTCACGTTTCTGGACGGGAAGGTCACAGGGCTGAGAAAGTGTCAAGTTCTTAATGTTGAGTGAGTTTATTTTATTGTTCTTATCTTGCTAAATCGATTAGATTCGTGTGACCGGAGATCACTATGGTCATGCCAACCTAACCGAACCGAACCATGGTCGCATAAAAGATCAGCGTAAAATAACTTGAAAATAGCTTGAGTTGTGTTTCGCCGAGTGAGTGACGGTACTAGATGCCCAAGGAAGGGTAGGGATGTAAATTTTTTTTCTTCGTTATCGCTGATATTCATAAGTCTTGGTTATAATCACTTATCATCCCAGAATCAGCTCGTCTGTCTGATTTATTCCATAAATCTATCTTTTGATATTTGGTTTCAGTATTATTAGTGATCTTTCACTTATACTAATATCTGATTTATTTTTAGGGCATACTTGGAGAAAAATATATTTATCTTAGAAATCCGATGCAACATAACAATCAAAGGAAAATACACAGCTGTGGGAAGGTTACTGCTGTTCCCCATCAATGGAGAAGGTGACTCCAAAATCAAAATTGGTACGGAATCTTATCTCATACTTTAAACGAACAATCTTGTATATAATCGGTTTCTCAAAAACTACTGCAAATATCACCATGAAATTTAGTAAGCAGTTTTAGGGGAGAAGAATCAATCATGTTATGTATTTTTTCTTTCGTCGTGCAACAATATATGATTTATTTGGACTCTATTATGTCAGTCCAATTTTCAGTTTGGTATGCGTATATGATATAATTCCCAAATCAATGTAAATATCAAATCCCGGCCAGATAAATATTTTTGTGATTTATTGTGTATGTTTTGAAATATATGAAAGATAATCTTGCATAAATATGAGGAAGGTTGTTGGAATTTTGAGTGGCGATTTTGCTATGAATTTGATGTTTAATGTTGTACAAAACATTCAACAAATACAGTTTATACTTGCATTTTGGATGCTAAGCTGGCATTATGTAACGGCCGATTTTAAAAGTCTATCCTAGCGGCATGGCAAACATCCAAATTACGGATGGTCATTCATGAATAGCTGCACTAATTTATTAGAAAATTACTTGACTTTTTTCACGTGATAACGTCTTATAAATCGATGGAGCCGGCTGCACGCACGAAAATACATGACTCATGCGTTACCTGTTACTTGTTATCGTTACCAAGTACCAGCGTTAGCTCGCATTTCCTTTACCTCATTATTATTATTGATGTTGTTTTTGTTGTTGTCGTTGTTGTTGTTGTTGTTGTCGTCGTTGTTGTTGTTGTTGTTGTTGACGTTGTCACGTTCAACTACCTTCAGTAAACCGACTTTACAGACAACCGGTATGTTTTTTTAAAGATACTTTTTTATTTGAAATAAGGTTCGTAATTATCTATTTATAACTATGATCCCAGTCATATCTATCTATATTATATAATACATATAAAAGGCAAAGCTGATTGACTGATTTATTAACGCACAGGCTAAAAAATTTTAATTTTGCACACGTATTTCTCATATGAAGTAGGAATTCACTAAGGAAGGATTTTTCAAAATTCAACCCTCAAATGGTTAAAATAGGTGATAAAAGTTTGTATGTAATATTTTATTCCTTGGACATATTTGCATGATATTTCATATAAATTGAGTATGGAAAATATAATGAATTATGTATTTCAGGGTTTTCTAAAATTCAGCCCCTAGGTGAGAAAAATAGGGGATGAAAGTTTAAAACTTAATTTCACCCGGTTGAAGCCGCGGGCAATTATTCTAGTTAATAATAAAGGGACCGTGCGTGCCCTATTAGGGGGGACGTTATTATATTTATTATTATTATTACAGTTCATACCGCGACGATATGCAACGCTACGCGGCGCTGCATTTAAACAAAATTGAACTTTATGCGCTACACAAAAAGATGCACGTTTCATATTATGACAACAGTCATACACTGTACATGCGCTGTGCAGCGCGGTGCAACCTGACATTCGGACTCTAACAGTGTATCAAATATTTTTGTGTCATGAATAAAGTTAAATTTTAAATAACTACCTTATAAATGCAGCGCCATGACGGGTATTGTTTTGTTTTGGTGTGAATTGACCCTTAGTTGTCAGTGATGATAATGATGACGATTTTCTCTCAGAAATACTGAAAATAAGGTGAAGTCATTAGTAACTTTTAGTGGGTAATATTTTAACTATATGTTAAATATTATAACCTACCTAGCTTTACAACATTACACCGATTTCGGTGACGGTGGCCGGTTTCATTGATACCAGGCCAGCTATGCAGGAGTTATTTTATAGTGCCCAAGTGTGTGCGCAGTATACATGAGAACTCTCTCTTCCGACGCATGGATCATCTTTCTTGTCAGACAATCAGGTGATCAGCCTGCATTGACGTAACGAAACTTGAAAACAACATTTTTGTTGTTCCAATGCGGGAATCGAACCCACGACCTCCGAGTCGAGAGCCAAGATCTAAACTACTGGACAATCTTGTTGATTGCTATTTGATTGCGTGATACACGAACATTACAAAATCGTTATAATTTAACACAATTTACATGATGGTTCGTGTGAGCATACTATTTACTTTTTTGATGTGCAATATGCATAGTAAATTATAATTTACTAGGTTAAATATGTAAATAAATTTAAATAAATTTACCTATAAAGTATTCGATTCTGTAAAGGAAACTGTTGAGAAAAATAATTGAAAAATAATACAGTGAAGAGATTGCACATACATAAGAAATACAAGAGAAACATTTGGACTGGGACTATGTGCTCCGGAATCCGGTGGGCCTGGGAAAATTCAGAGCACTGAAAATAGAACTCTGCGCTAAATTCAATAGAGTTGAAAATCGAAGTATCGTGTGACGAGCTGTCATATATGATCATGACATTTGACTCGACACTTGTATGTTCTATTTTCAGCTTTAATGTATTAACGCAGAGTTCTATTTTCAATGCTCTGAATTTTCCGCACACTCTCGGATTCCGGATTCCCCAGTAATGGTAATCATAATTATAATGATGTATATAAGTAGGAATACATAATTATTAAATAATTTTCCTATGAGCGTTTTTAGTTAATGCTATTTTACTTTGTTTGTTTGTTCTGATGCTCACTGAAAATCAGCGTTGCGATTTGGCAAAAATATGCTGAGTCAGCACCATTTTGGTAAATAGAAACTAGTATTGTCGTTAATTTTAAGTTTGTCGTGTTTATTTTTACTAACTAAATAAAATTTCTATTCTATTCAATTAACTTTTTTTTTCAGTTAATTCCATCATAAAACTGAATATCAAAACCAAATATTTCAAGGACTCGGAGGGTAGAGATCACTTCGGCATCAAGAACTACAAGTACAGCTTCGACTACGGAGATAGAGTTCATTACACCATCAACAACTTGTTCAAAGGAAATCCGGAATTGAGTAAGTAATTACATCACAAAGTATTTCTCAACGCTCATCTATTTGAACATGACCTTGAAATGTAGAGTAAGAATTTAATGATTAATAGTATAATTAATGTCATATAGATTACCTATGTAAGATATTACAATTGTTTTACATATGTTTTATAAATATAATAATCATTTAATACATTAATAATAATAAAATCTACAATATATGGACGCTTTACAAGTCAATCTGGCCCGCGCTAAGTAGGTCGAAGAACTTGTGTTACGGGGACCAGACGACGTGAAGTAAATTAATACTTTTAAATAATAATAATAATCTTTTTTTTTTAATGACGTTAACTTTAACTTTTTAATTATACACATATTTAAGATTTTTATTATATTATATATATATTTGATACACATCCATGACCCAGGAGCACAGAAAAACTTTTTGTTCCTTCGGCGGGGTCCGAACCCGTGACCCCGGCAAGAGCACCAACACCCTCAACCACTGAGCCACAGAGGTAGTCATATTATTCATAATAGGATAAAAATATTAGTAGTGGAAAAATGTTCAGTGAAAATGTTTTGTTTAAAAATGCTCTACCCATCCGAGTAGACTTAGGTACAAAACCGTTCCATCTCAATACAAAAAATTAAATATTTTATTCGAATCTGACGGGCCAACTCTACCACTGCGCGCTCATTCGTCAATTCAAATAGCGCGCGATTCCTCAACTTCCTATCACAAACTTCCGTCCCATTTCACGAAATCCCTAATTGCAAGAAAGCGAGAGGAAATATGTTACACATCAAAAATTATGTATGAAACTTTGACTCTATTAAAAATACCTATTCGACAATTATACCCCACACGATGGGGTTGAATGAAAATAAAATCATCCCCACTTCAAATCTCCGGAGCCAGCAATATTTTTTTTTCATTTTTTTTTATTCCAAAACAAAGTCTATATTATGCAATCTATACCTGCACAAAAGTACGTATATTTATATTCATTATTACTGAATTTAGCAAAGATGGACGGACGGACAGATGGACGGACAGAGTGAAACTATAAGGGTTACTATGTGACCCTTAAAAAGTTACAGCGATTAAAACAATTTAAACAAATGCGGGAAAATTTTGCTAACGTGCGACATTTTCATTTCACAAGCAGACTTTTAACCCTTTGAACATTTTATAATGCAATAAAAAACACATTCATAAAGGATGTTAGCGACACAACTCTTCCTGTCAAGTGTTATTTAATTTTACGGCATTCCTAAAACTTACCCTGAATTAGATTTGTCATATTGCGTTATAGATTTTGTGCGAAATTCGTAATGAAATATTTTCCCACATGTACTATCGAACATGTGGCCGCTCGACCAGGCATAAGATAAAAATCGCTTAGCAGCGCCGTTGAACGTCTGCAGCAGTTGCGGTCAATTCCTTTGTGTCTAAATATTTTGAGGTGATCTAGTGCAAAGTAAAATGTTTAGAAACTGGTTGAGCGCAACTTTGTCGATATATTACCTACGCATGAGCCTTCGACGTATAAACTCCCGACATGAATAAATTCAAAGAAAAACATACCTAAAAAATATTAACAAAACAACAGTACATACCTAGTATGTATAAATAGCCCTTATCTTGAATTGCAATATAACACAATGTAGGTGAACTAAATCTAATACTTTAAATAAAACGAGACTATCTTGTATGTATATAATCGGTTTCTCGAAAACGGCTGCAAGTATTGCCATGAAATTTAGTATGCAGGGAGTTTTGTGGGAGAAAAATCGATATTCTGGGAAACTGCGCATTTTAAGCTATATTTTTTTTTTATTTCATCGTGCAACAATATATCAAGAATTTAGACTCTATTATGTCAGTTCGATTGGCAGTTTAGAGTGCGTATATATATTTTTTGGTTTATTCGAAAATTGGGAATATGGTATGCTTAAGTAATAATAATATCTATGGCCGCTTCACACCACGTCAATCTGCCCCGTGATAATATACCCTGTGCTAAGTATCCGAAGAACTTGTGTTACAGGTACCAGAAAACGGGAATTATATTTATTACTTTTATACTATTATACATATGATATATAAGATATTATTATAATAGGTATTTACCTATGAAATTGCTGTTCTGCAGTACTGGCCATTTCAAATCAAAATAATTTTGGTTTGGCTAAGAATTCTAATTTCAAATTCATTTTATTTTAAAAACATGGAATTCTTTTTCTAAAAGTAGTCATTTGTTTATTGATTAGTGTTACATTTTCATCGCATTTCAATATTTTTCGTCATCATGGATACGTTAAAAATTCGAGTAATTATGAAATATGAGTCCCGTCGTGGCAGCAACGCGGCACAAGCGGCACGCAACATCAACGACGTTTACGGAGCTAACACTACAAACCAACGCACCACCTGTTATTGGTTTGCTCCCTTCCGTTCTGGAAATTTCGACCTGAAAAATGAACCTCGCAGTCGTCCGAAGACTTTGGTCGACAATGACGAATTAAAGGCGATTGTGGAAGCTGATGATACACAATCTACAGCTGAATTTTCGACGTTAGCGTTAAAACAATATTGGTCCATTTGCGTCAAATTGTCAAGGTAAAAAAGCTTGACAAATGGGTGCCCCACGAACTCAATGATCGCCAGCGCGAAGTACGCGTCGAGACGTGCCTTGCACTGCTCAACAGACACACAAATGAAGGTATTTTGAACCGCATTGTTGCCTGCGAAGAAAAATGGATTCTGTTCAGCAAGCTCGCAAGCGCTCAGCAAGTTGGTTGGATCCTGGTTCAGCACCTAAACAATGGCCTAAACGAAAACTTACCCCTAGAAAAGTGATGGTCACTGTTTGGTGGTCTAGCGCCGGTGTGATTCATCACAGCTTCTTAGCAAACGGGGTGAGCATTACTGCAGATGTGTACTGTGAAGAACTGAACATAATGATGGAGAAGCTGGCACATCTCCAACCAGCATTGGTCAATCGCTCGTCTCCGCTGCTCCTGCACGACAACGCGCGACCTCATACTGCACAGCAGACGGTCTCCAAGTTGCAAGAACTGGGGTTGGAAGCTCTCCGTCATCCGCCCTACTCACCAGACCTTGCGCCTACAGACTACTACTTTTTCCAGAATTTGGATAAATTCTTGGGGGGAAAAAATTCAATACCCGACAGGCAGTACAAAATGCCTTTGAAGAACTTGTTGCCTCCCGTCCAGCTGATTTCTTTAAGAAGAGCATCAATAAACTGCCACTGCGTCGGCAAAGATGCATTGATTGCATGGCTGATTACTTCGATTAATACAAATAAAAAATACATGAAAAAAATTCGCTTAAATTTTTTCATACAAAACGGCAATTTCATAGGTAAAAGACCTAATAATAAATGAAAAATGCAGTTACTATCCTTTGCATTTCAACTTCGCAGCTTCGATGAGTTATCAAACTAAATTACCTATGTTCGGACATTAAAATATTATGAAATTTAAAATTATAAGTGTAAAATTTACGACTTACACTTATGATTGAGGGCGTTTTAGTTAAGGTTTTTGTACTAAATTGTGATAAAAATGACAATCCTTCCTATGTTCTACTATTGTTTAAGAAACATGAAACAAACTAGGATTCGAGACATCTGGTCTCTTTCATATTAATATTATTCATCTATAATTCATGTAAAATGATACATAAATGTGTATTTTTAGGGTTCCATAACACTCAGGAAACCTTATACATAGGACAAGGCCGGACAGAGCGAAACTATAAAGTTTCGCTCTGTCCGGCCTTCTGTCTATACTCTATATGTCTGTCGGTACAATTAGAAAATGAAATTTTGTATAGTTATAAAATGTGTATGGGTCTCAGTTTTAGTGTTATAAATTAAAAATAATGTTATGCTTTAGGTATGGCTCTCCATTTAAGTGAAGTGAATATTTTTTCATTCTACCCCATCGTGTAGAGTATCATTGAATACGAGTAGGTGTTTTGAAATAAAGGCAATGTTTTATACATGATTTTTGTGCAAAGTCAACCGTTTTCAAGTAATCGGCCTCCAAATTGGTTTATATGTTGGTACCCCCTGGCATTTCTAAACTATAGGAGATGAAGTAGTAATTTTTCATGCTGATAGATCATGCCAAAAACTCTTTAAGAAAGTCATTTTCAGCGAAATCAGACATTATCTTTTGAAGTAAACTTTGATAGTTACAGAACCCTCCATAGACACGTCATGATATGCTCTTGGTTAGTTTATTATATTATATTATAAGATTTTTTTTATTATTTTACAGGTGAGACCGTATTACAATTCCTGAACGAAAACTGGAGGGTTGTCACGGAGGAATTCGGCCAACCAGTAGTGGACTACGCGATGAACGTCACAATAGACACGGCAAGAAAGTTCTTCTCAGCAGTGCCCTATGATGAACTTCTATATGTACCTATCCCTAAATACTAGATTTAAGTCTAAAATATTAAGTGTACGCGAAAAATCTCTTAAGCCTCAAAATCAAAATTTACATAGACTGAAAATTCATGTTAGTAAGCTTAATAAGTTTGTAATTCGTGTTTGTATTTTTTATGAACAGACTTCGGTAAAAAAAAAACGCTTATATATAATGTGCATATTTGCTTCAAGTATAATATGGAAAAGAAGGTAAAAGTAAAAGTAGAAAACTGTTGACGAAATTTGTACCTAATTTAAAATAAATACATATGTAATTAAGTTTATATGATATAATATTTTGTATATTTCTTACCTTATTTGAATGTTTTTATGTGATAGCGTATCAACAAAGTATTAACTTAACGTTTAGGTTTAGAAATATGTAATTTTGTAATTAATTTGTAATCAATAAAATTAGTATTGAATTGTGTTGCTACTATTTATTATATTATCAAGCCAATAATGCCCAATATAAACATGCTTAAGCCACATTTCTAAATATATGTAAACTTCTAAACTATTTTTTAAATTAAGTTTACAAAACAAGATACAATCACAATACGTGCAGATAAGTTATTTATGTACTAAAAGAATATTACTAGATATTGTATCCCTCTAGGAGTCTAGAAAGTGAACACAGCGTGCACGAATATATCAAAGTTGTCTTACCTTACAAATAAACATTATAAATTAAATTTACAAATTGTTTAATAAACTACTAAATAAATCTCCTTATCTAAAATAGTGTCCAAAAATAGTTTATTTTCAAAATTATTTTGGAACTCCGTTTTATTATCTACATAATAATATTATTATTGCTAATATTTTTGTAACGGTAAAATATAAAAAAGTAAGATCTTATCACAAGAAATATTCATAGCACCTTTCACACCAGCATCAATCAAAAAGTCTATGGAGAGTCTGATGGCAAAACACTTTTCTTAAATTTAATTAATAAAATATTATTTACGTGTAAAATTGCAGACGCCCCACAAGGAACCGTGTGCCATTAATTACGGCCATAATTAATTTCCGTGGGAGGCGAACCTGCAAAAATCGGCTATGACGTCAACAAGCACACGCTTCCAGGAAAAGTTTAAAAATATTGCTATATGCTTTGAGTAGGAGCAACTATAATTTGCAAAAAAAATTTTGTTACAATAATTTATTTGGGAAATAAAGATTAGAAGTGGATAAGGTATCGTCACCGCACTCGGTGTGACTAAGTTTATACCTACATAGTACATAGTAGGTGCCTTTATCTGTTGTATTTAGTTCAGTTGTATTATTTTTGATTATACAGGCGACATGATCCAATGATATTATGATAGACATCTTGCGATTTACTTTTTGTAGGCGTTGATTAAAAGTATAACGCCTAGATTAAGTTAACACCTAATCACCTACCAATTAAATATTTAATTATGCCAGGCGTTGAAATCACACAATAGATAAAGAATACTATTATAATAGTTATAATAATAAAAAATAGGTTGGTCTATATCTTCTTCTTCTTAAATAAAAAAATGGATGAAAATTCTAATGCCTCGCTAAAACTTGAGAACGGCTGGACCGATTTGGTTGATGATTTGGTTCAAACAGTGCGTGATATTGGAAGATTTGTGTAGAAAACACAAAAACTACTTTTACTAAACGAAAGTTTTACTACGTAGCTTGTAGGTACCTACGTAAACATTTTCATTTTCTGTTTGTAACTAAACATCATTATTTCTTAATATTTTAGTATTTACATTATAACCTAGATCAGGGATTCCCAAAGTGGTCGATATCGGCGTCGATATAGGTGTCGACATAAACGAAAACTGATTTTGGGGGTCGACGAGGTCTAAAAATCGACCCCTATTAAATTAACACAAGTTCTTATTTAAAACTTTCAAGATAGGCAGGTACTGTATTGTTTATGTTGTGTTACGTGTACTAAGAATAATTAATATTTTTGTAGGAAATAGCATTGTTGCAGTAATGTAAAGTCTCAAGTTCGTACAAGATGAAAAACTCGGCAAGTCAGTGTGGACAAGTTTGTGCAAGATAATGAGTTCGAGCGTACGTCTTTCAGGCGCGTTTTGACTTGCTCTCTATTTGACGCTTACGCAATATCACACGGACGATCAACAAGTCCTAACGTGTTCCTGATATTTTACTATTTAATGAGCTTGCACTTAGGTTGAAAGGGGTGATGTTAGGGAGGGTCAAACCCTCCCATCGACTCTAACCAAATTAAACTAGCCACCAGGCTAGTTATAGTCCGACTTAGCTACAGCGGTCTTAACCCGACCCTTAGCATAGACCCGTTCGAAAAAAAAAAAAAAAAAAAAAAAAAAGGTTGAAAGTTCATTTGCGTTTTGAAATTCGTTGGAGCTTGAACGATAATAAGTATCATATAAGTACTCATTTATTTCAAGAGATTACAAAGTTATTACATAGCTAAATTAAGTGAATTAAAGTGACTGAAAAAGAATTTACAAAATGCTGAGCTCCCTATGCGAGTTAATAGCGTAACCATTCAATATCTGCAGTTTATGAAAAATTTACAGTGTAAGTACCAAACAGTTTTTATCCGGCACAGCGCATCAGCATTGCCCCACTGTGTGATAGTGATCAGTTGAGCTATCTGTAGATGATTTGCAACAGTTTGCAGTTGCCGTAATTATTTACCTAATATAAGTATCCAAGTTTGATGAGTAAGTCAGTAATACCTAACGAACATCCATTACCTGGGTGTGATAAAAATAAGATAGTGTGCAAATTTAACAGTTTATTATTGTTTTTTATTTAGGTAGTTTCTTACTTTTTTATTTTCAGGATTACTGAGAGTTCTATGATGGCGGACATGAAAAAAAATGCAGACAATACAGTTTGGACTACTTGAAGTTCGGATTTATTGCATCTCCATCAAATCAACACTTGCCGATGTGTCTCATATGTGAAAAAGTATTCAGTAACGATGCCATGAAGCCTTCAAAAATGGATGACCACTTATCAAGAGTACATGCTGACAAAAGAAGTAAGCCCTTGTCATTTTTTCAAGCACTTAAAGAAAAACAACTAAAAGCGAAGTCGGCGAAACTCCACACAATTGGAGAGCAGCTTAACTTACCAGCCATTGCGTAGGTCCTTAACAATGTATTGCACAAGCCCGCAGATGATATTTTAAAGAGAATACTTTTAAGCAATAATACCGTTCAGGGACGCATAGACGAGATAGGACGCGATGTAGAATACATTTTATGAATGTTTTTACAGACCAACAGATTCACTCTCCAGTTAGACGAGTCTACATTACCCGGCAATGAAGCTCTGTTGTTAGGATATGTTCGATATATCAAAGATGAAAATATGTGCCAAGAACTGCTTTTTGCTACATATTTAGGACTCGACTCGACCAGAGGAAAATAGATTTTTCAGGCCGTGGAACATTTTTTTACTGACAAAGCTATTCCATGGAAGAACATTATTTCTGTTGCGACTGATGGTGCACCGTCTATGGTTGGTCGTAATCGTGGTTTTATAGCTCACTTAAAGCGACAACTGCCTGATATACTGTTCATTCACTGCGTGATTCACAGGCAGCATTTAGTAGCAAAAAAGCTGAGTCCTAGATTGCATAAGTCTTTACAATATGTAATAAATGCTATCAACAAGATTCGAAGCAATTCTTTGAACTCTCGATTATTTGCTCAGCTATGTGAGGAAAACGACGAAATCTTTGAAAAAAGAGGCTCTTGCTCAGAAAAATTTTCAGCCATTTTTTAATCTGTGTTGGAGTTTTTACAAGTAAAAGATCCGAATTTGATAGAAAATCTGAACAGTTGTAAAACAGATATTTATTACTTGACTGATATCTTTGGAATGTTTAACAAAGTTAATTTGCAGCTGCAGGGTGACGATCTTAACTTGATTAAAACAAAATCAATGATATCGGCCTTCGTGAATAAACTTATCCTTTATAAACAAAATTTAGGCAGAAAAGAATATTCGCAGTTTCCGCATTTGTCAAAATTACCAGAAATGCTTCAAGATGATGACATTTTATTATATGTCACTCACTTGGACGCATTACACAAGGATTTTACGGAGAGGTTTGAGGTTCTTTTAAATTTACACATTCCTCAATGGATAATAAATCTGTACAATACCCAAGCCATAGAAGAAGCTAATGTGATAATGCAAGAAGAGTTGATTACCATCAGCGCAGACGAAGAGCTTAAGCAGAAGTTCAACCAAGGCTATCAGAAGTTCTGGTTGCAACGCAACATTGAAACACAGTATCCTACATTGTGGAACATTGCTGAAAAATACGTTATCGCTTTTCCATCATCATACCTAGTTAAAAAGGGCTTCAGTGTGGTAACAAACATTTTGACGAAACAAAGAAACCGTTTGAAAATCAACGAACGTGGAGATTTAAGGCTGAAACTAACCAATATTGAACCGGATGTAGCTAGATTGGTAGATAGTCACCAGGTTCATCCATCACACTGAATGTTTTATTAGGTTAATTAGCCATAATTGATGAGCCAGTATTGGCGGAATCAAAGGTAAGACGGTATCAGTCGCTAAGCCCTCGTAATCCGGAAAGCCTATTTCAATGACAATCCAATATGTTGACATAATGTGCCCTATCTTTTAAATTTTGTTTCAATTTTAACTATTTAAGACAAATGAATGTATGCCGGTACGACTTAATTTGTATGGGGCGTTTTCACAAAACTCACAAAAGTGGTTCAAGCAATGCGCATTTCTTTTAACGTAACAAATTTGTTTTGTTTTTTAATCCTTTTGTCCTATTTTTTATTAGAGCACTATTCTATTATGTAATTTAAAAATTGTCAACTACCCTTATTAATTGAATATAGACTCAGTTATATTTTAACCGAGTTCCAAAAAAAGGAGGCGGATACGTACGGCTGTATATAGATAAAAAATTTGAAGTCGCTACCAGCCCACATTGAACGTGAGTTTTATTTTAAATATTGTTTTATCAGGAAGTTGTTCGGGCTGATACTCACTTCAAAATTATGAATATCAATAACATATTAATCTCTCCTGGAGTTTAATTAAACGTATATTCTAAATGATACTTTTCTTACCAGATATAGCAATAATAATACAACTTTACAATATCAAGAGTATCTTTTACCTATTCAAAATCAACAAATAATCAACATTGAGCAATAATAATACAACTTTACAATATCAAGAGTATCTTTTACCTATTCAAAATCAACAAATAATCAACATTGAGCAATAATAATACAACTTTACAATATCGACAGTATCTTTTACCTATTCAAAATTAACTAATAATCAACATTGAGCAATAATAATAAACTTTACAATATCCAGAGTATCTTTTACCTATTCAAAATTAACTAATAATCAACATTGAGCAATAATAATACAACTTTACAATATCCAGAGTATCTTTTACCTATTCAAAATTAACTAATAATCAACATTGAGCAATAATAATACAACTTTACAATATCAAGAGTATCTTTTACCTATACAATATTAACCAATAATCAGCAATTGTTTTAAAACTAATCTAATGTGAAAGATGAATCTGATCATTTTTAACAAGTTTAGGTTCCAATTTGATTTGACGGACTAAAGTACGGAGTTCCAATTATACAGGATTGCACAAATAAAACGTACAATATGTGTTGGCGCCAAACATGAATTATAATTGAGCCTTCTAATTTCAATTTTATTTTAACTCGATCAGGTACATAAAAATCCCGCCTTCGGCAAGGGCTCAGTTTGGCCGCAACAATAGATATACCTATTTTAACCGACTTCCAAAAAAAGAGGCGGTTATACGTTCGGTTGTATATATTTTATTTTATTTTTATATAAGTGTATTCGGAGGTGGGGATCTCACCTGCTACACTTGAAAACACGAATATTTTTCAGTGTTTGATTCCTATTACTAAATATCTTAAGACATTAATAGCGTTGTGAACGCATTGAAACTAATAAATATGTATTATATTTTTAGTTTATATTTATACCATGCAATAATAATTAAATATAATAAACTAACAAATGGATGTTGTTTAGTAGGAGGATTTTAATTTCAGTGAATTTAAAAATATAAAGTAGCTGATCTTATAAATCACCCATCGCCCCCCAATTTTTTCTGGGCCCTCTAGGCCACCAGCGCCCACAAGGGGGCGTTATTGCCCACTTTGGAAAGATCCGGTGTACCACTTGTCGATTTTATTACTATCGCAAAAAGGTCTTAAGGTGGTACACCGGATCTGTCGGCGACCGTACACAATACCTACGAGGAAAATTTTTCAAATTACTAATATTTATTGTTTTATAGGAACCATTCCATCCATCGTCGATCGATCGTCTGCTCGTTTTCTCGTTTCCCCTTATGTCATAAAAAAGTTGTTACGTTATGTTATGTGTTGCATAATGTCAACAGTATTTTAAGAAGTATAATTGTCAATATCACATTGACAGATGTCACAGGTACAGCCTATTTAGTTAGGTTTATTTCAGTTAGCCTAAAGGCTATACTTAGTTTAGACGTATTTGTGTTAGACATATCTCATATGTAATACGTATCTGTGTTAAGCACCAATAAAGGAGAATATAAGAATTGTTGCTGTATTATTATCATCACCACTCAAGCGTAAGAAGGATATGTGAAACCAAGAGATCGTAGCCCTCTACATTATGTTATATTCTTTTTATTTTGATATTACATTAAAGTTGTTAATTATATTATAATGGTAATTTACCAAAATGTAATATTTATTTTAATTTACCCCCATCTTCTCTGACAACCCTGACAAAATTTGGATCGTTCTATGAAAGGTATGAGGTAGGCTATGTACGTAAGTATTATTTTTTTACTCTGTAATTCAACCACGTCCGCAGTCGTTGTGGTCACTTCCTTTGCATTCAAATATTTTGAGCCGTGCTAGTGCAAAAGAAAACGTTTAGAAACCAGTCAAGCAGGAACTATGTCGTTATTGTGCCTAACAGTTCTTCGAGTACTTAGCACGGGGCCAGATTGTCGTGGTGTGAAGCGTCCATAGCTGTTATTATTATTTCAGTTTCAGTACTTTTACTGTATCAGGTACCCACCTAATACTCGCAATAGAAAAATAACCTAACCCATTACTATCATCGCTAAATAATTTTCCTAAACAGTATTTAGCAGGAACTATCAGCACGGTACCGACTTCAAAATTATACGGATTTTGTAGAGAAATAGTAAAACAGCCGAATTCAAAAGGGGAATTATTTAGAAAATAATATTTATTTCATACTTTTTTGTGCGTTTTTACTTTGGGAGTCGGTTTTATTTTTTTGGTTAAAATAATATTTTTTTTGCTTTTTTAGTCATATTTATATTGTATTATTATTAACACATTTTAAGAAAGTTTAAATTAAGCGTTCGAATGTAATATTGAATACGCGCCAAGCTTCCATTAGGTATTGTATACCCTTGGCACAAAATTTTACTTTTTGGTAGCTAATTATGCTCAATTCACTTCACAAAAAGTCCCTATAGATGTCCCTATAAATTTTGAGGAGTTCCATCGATTCCTCTGGATGCCACCATCAGGTCTCCACTTTAGTGACTACAGGACGAAATATAATATAATATATATATATACCTATCATATTAACAACTTTTTGCATATTACGAGTTCTGCACGGATTTGACCGTCAAAATTATCACGAACGAATCTAACCTTAATTAAATGGCAATTAATTTATTTTCGACTTATGTTTGTGTACCAATAAATTAATAAATTATCTGTGGGAAGGTTAGGTTGGATTAGCTAGTTCACAAAAAGACCTGCTTTAAGAAGGACATGAGAAGGTAGTAATTTTGAATTCAAAGGATTTATGTTAGTCTAGCTTTTGCCCGCGGCTCCGCCTGCGTAAATACGGTATCCGACGAGAACACTGCACTTTTTCGGAATATAAAGTAGCATATGTGTTAATCTAGAGCAGCGACCGTACAAATTACCTACAAAAAAGATTTTACAAATTACTAATGCTAATTGTGTATTTTTAATAATTTCTTTTTTTATATATTGTTACTTTTAATTGTGTGAAAAATCCTAAATCTTATAAAATATATATTGTAAAGAGCATTTCAAATTGACATTCCCGAACACGGTGAACAATTTCACTGCGAATATTAACTATATTTGTTTCAAAATTTTAATATTCCCGAAATTTATTTTCTAACAATTCAATTTCTAAGAATTATTAAAAAATCCTAATATACAATCTTTATAATGTGTGAAGAGAGAATCCATCGTCAAATTCATAGATTGTACAATTCTATCAATGAGCAAATCCATTTTTGGCATCTGTGTTGTTCAAGGCATTTCGTCGTTTTTGTTGGAAATTCCCGAAGTACATTAGAAAATTGGTTTTACTATATGCAGCCTTAAGCTGAACGGCGTTCACCTTAGGCTGCAGTCCACCACTATAGCCTCCTGCAAGTTAGCAGACTTCACGAGCATTTAAAGGAAAATTTTTAAAAGCAAGTTAAGTATTTTCAGACATGCAAATTTCCACACAATGTTTTCTTTCACCTTTCTAAGCGTCAGTGATGTAATTGAGAAAGTGTAATTGGTAGACACCATAACCCGTTACTGAACCTGCACCATCAAATGTGAGACTCAAGGGGTCTATTCACTAGGTCATGGACACTCTTGTATTAAAAGCAAGCCTCAAGACAGACGCCTACCAAAAATGAAATATTTACTCACCTAATATTGTCCTCAGGATAGGTAGAATAAGAGATATTTTTATTTTTTCTAATTATTATTCATACACACAGTAGGTACAATACATAACCACTTTTTTGTTTGATATTATTCTTATTTAATATTCTCATATTATAAAGCTTAAACATTAATTATACACAAAGATAATATAAAAAAAAATGTTATTCGCCGTCATTAAACACACTATCACAATTATCAATCTCATATCAAAATTTGTAAATTTAGGCGTCCCTTCTAGAAGGTTCAATCTTGACACTATTGCCTATGGCTATATTACATATATAGACTACTAAAATCATTACCCCTCATTTCAGATAAATTCAATACCGATTATACCTAATTGGAAAACGAAACTTATATTGCGCCGAAATGCAATGTTTTTTTAAATTTCTTATTGATAAATAACGATTGATAAATATAAAAATAACCCAACCAAGAGCATGTCGGGACATGTCTAAGTAGGGTTCCTTAACTATCAACGCGTAATAGGTTATTTTTCAAACGAAGTTCCTTATGGCGCGTTGCGAATTGTATTGGGGCTGGACGGATTATTGAGCACGACACTTCTTGCCACTCGAAATCACAATGTAATAACGACTATTAAGAATAATACAAAAAACGACCTTATCACGACAATAATGTTGAATTTTTCAATTACACATTGTGACTGTTACGACTGTTCATATTGTGACTAGCTAGCCGGGCCTTAGGTAGGCGAGCGGTGGGACGGAAGAGCGCTTGATGTTATTACTCAGTACGGAGCCGGACTTCGCGGCGGCAACACTGCGAGCAGCAAGCAAGCTGGGCAGCTTGCACCTCACTCCTGTCCCTACCTAAAGCGCGGCCAACTAGTTCCACGCGCACTATATATACTTAGTTCAACTATTTATTTTGTATAATATAATATATTATATCTATACAGATAAACAAAATTGAAGTGTCTGTTTGTAATTTCAAATTAACAGCTTTTATTTTCACTTAATGCATTTAAAAGTATGATCGGTTATATATTATAATTTCGTTCCGTCCGGGTGTCCCTAGACACCTCTCAAGTTTTTTAAAATTACTACAAAAGTAACTGTTCGATTTCGTTCAAAATTATTTTCCTAAAGAGTTTTTAGCACGATCTATCAGCATGGAAAATTACAAGTTTCTGTCTCTTATAGTTTAGAAATGTCAGGGTCACCAACTTATAAACCACTTTGGAGGCCGATTACTCGAAAATGGTCGACATTGTAAAAAAGTCATGCTTTTATTTTAAAATACCTATTCAACGATACGCCACAGGATGGAGAAGAATGAAAGATGTTTCATTCCCACTTCACATGTGAGGAGTGGGGAGAGCCGGTCCTAAAATAAAAAAATATTATTAGTTTATGATGTCAAAACTTAGATCTATAGACAATCTATAATTAAGCCAAATTTTATCCATTTATATTCATAACTACATAAGCTGGAATGAAACAGACAGACAGATGGACGGACAGCGCGAAACTATAAGGGTACCTTATATATTACGAAACTGAGTGATAAATATAGGGCTATAAATTTTTAAAATTATTAAAATTTTATGGAACCCTAATCCTAATGCAAATGCTAAAATGCTGTGCATTATTAAGTAATCAACAGAGGTTTTTTATTTATATTTTAATTTAACACTATACATACATTGTATGCTGTACCTATTTGAAGATTTACCGGTATTACGTATCGGTTGGTTTATATATGAAGGTCCATTACTAGAGCTTGTGATTGTGCAAAACTGTTATTCTTTACGCAGCCGTTGAAGAGGAATACAGCGTACTCCTTTCCGTTGCGCAGTCGGTAAAATACAAACATGATCCTACGGTCTATTGTTGGTACTGTTTTCTGTTTGGCGATCAACTTGAACAGTTTCGGCGACTCGAAGATTGCACGTGAGTATTTTTTTATGTAAAAAATGTTGTGCCCATTGCAAATGTGTCGAGGCGATGTAACGAATCATCACGTCGATATACCCGATAATTTAGGTGTATTAACACTCTTTATAGGATTTGTTGTGTTTAATTTGAACACTGAAATGTTTAAGTCGTTTTAGTTTATTTATCACAAGCTTTGCGGTTGTGTTAATTATTCCTCTTTGAAATACAATTCTCAGTGATTATTATCTATACTAATAATATATAGAGAAAAGATTTATTTGGGTGTTTGCATTGAATAGACTCCGAAACTACTCGAGTGATTTTGATAAAATTTTGTACAAATATAGGGTAGTCCACGGGGAAGGCAACTATTATCGCGGCAAAATGTACGGTTCCCCGGCATTTCTTTTTGCGCTTAAGAAGTCTCGGGCAACATCTAGTTGAACAAGATATGAATTGTCCGTGTATGTACTCTTAATAAATCTGCAAATAATAATTATTATTGTTAAATACTATTATTACATATTGATTGTGACAACGACGTTTTTATGCTCATAGAAGAAACTAGGAACGTTTTTATTAATTATATCTATGGACGCTTTCACCCCACGTCGATCCGGTCCCGTGGTAAGTTTTTGAAGAACTTGTGTTACTGGTACCAGACAACGGGAATATATGTAATGCATTTATAGTATACATATATTTAATAACATGGTAGATATATGACCCAGGAACACAGAATACATTTTGTTCCTTTAGCGGGATTCGAACCCGCGATCTGGCTGTAGCGCCGATGCGCTAACCACAGAGCCACAGACATCGTCGTTTATATTTCCTAATATTTATCTGACCGGCATTCAAACCCACCACATTACGAATTTTCGAACAAAGCAAAAAATATACTTACGCATACCAAACTGCCAATTGGTTGCCGTTGCAGTACCACTTTTGAACCTTATTTCCAAGTAATAAGGTCGATCGTTCTTACGTTTTGTTAATTTAGATGCCATCTAATATAGCCTAAGCTCTTTAAAAAATCGGTCGTTTAGGTGAAATAGGAATTAATGCAAAATTATAAATTTAAATCAGATTTACATTTTAGCATTGACCCAGTTTTACTAAAGAATTTTTATAACAATCAAAGTGTTTGAGGAAAGTAAGATACTAGAAATGAGAACAATATTTTATCTAGCGACTGCGCTATTGGTTATAAAATTAGGAGACTTACGCCACAGAGTAGAAAATATAACTATATTATACTTACGTACGTATGTTATTTTCTATAACAGCTTTCATAGAACGATCCAAATCGATCCAGATATAAAATTTTGACGTTCCCTTTTACGGCCCGCAATTTTTCCACATAATCGTGGACACACTGTATGCTATTAGTAGGTTTTGCAATGTAATGTTTATCTATAATATAATCTGTGCTTAAATGTGTGACGCATGCTATTATGTACCATGATATTTTTCTTATGTACTTAAAAATGCAAAAGTTATAAACAATAAAGTAAAATAAAAAATAAGGGTTGTTTTTTAGAAATATTTCAAAAACTATTAGAGATAATCGAAATTTGAAAAAAGATCCTTAAAGAGCAGAAAAATTCCTAAAAAAAAGTCCTAGCTCCCGGAACTGTACCGAGAATCCTTATAATTTTAATTTAGCGGCGAAAATAACGGTAAAAACGCGTGGTTCGGCTGCCGCGTGCATCGCCCCAATCTGACACATGAACTAAACTAACTTCGGTCAAGAACCTAGGGAAATGCCACTTGTGAACCAGACTAGTGTGGTGGACTGCAGCTTAATTCTTCTCAAGCTGAATAGGTAAGCTAGACTTGAGATTTGGGACGTTTAAGAGCGCGATAGTGATGATCATTTTATTTGCGAGTTCTGGATACTTGTTAACTTAATAATGACATAAACAACATGTCATAACAATGGTGTTAAGATTAGGTGATGGTTCGAGGTAAAATTTTCGAAATACAAAATTTTGAAAAAAATATATTTTAACCTGTTAGCCGCGGCACCATTACGAATCCATTTATTATGATTCTCATTTATTTATTAAAATCGGACCAGTAGTTTAGGCGCTACAAGGAAACAAACATACATACAATATAGACAGCCAAAATCATTACCCTTCCTTTTAGCTTCGCCGTAGTCGGTTACTTCGTTTGTGTTTATATATTTGAGGTGTCCTAGTGCAAGGAAAATGTTTAGAAACAGGTCGAGCTGCAACTTTGTCGATATTGAACATTATTGCTGTGGTATGTGTACAGTACAGCAGTACGCGCTGCACATATCAGCTGACTTCGTCTGTTATCCTGTACGCGGCCGTGGCATCAATGACCGTCACGTATTGATTATAATCAATCATTTGTTAGTAATGCCATTATAGCACAGAGTAGAAAATATCTTATTCTTTAAACGAGACAATATTGTATATATATAATCGGTTTCTCGATAACGGCTGGCAAGTATTACCATGAAATTTAGTGTGTATGGAGTTTAGGGAATAAAAATCGATCTATCTAGGTCTTATTGCGCATTTTTAAGCTATATTATAATATGATTTTTCTTTCGTCGTGCAATAATTTATCAATAATTTCGACTCCATTATGTCAGTGCGATTGACAGTTTGTTATGCGTAAGTATATTTTTTTCTTTGTTCGAAAATTCTGATTGTGGTGGGTTTGAATCCCGGCCACATAAATATTAGGAAATATAAGCGAAGACCACTGTGGCTCTGTGGTTAGCGCGTTTACTATACCCATTCTAAGTTTAAAAAAATGATCAGAGATAATGTGGTATTTTCAGAAGATACTTAGACCGATATATTTCCTAGATAAGGACAATTTAATTATCCTTATTTAGGAGATTATATCTACTATTCTTAAAACTATAAAGTACCTGTGAAACTTTATTGTAAATTATATATTTTTAATCTGTGCTATTGCTATATTTGTTAAAGAAAAACAGAAAATAAGTGTAATTGGTGGCACGATAATTTATATAACTTGCGTCGGGAGTTTAGGAGAGCCAGACGGAAAATTAATTATGCACGTAGACAGGGACTCAGTCTATTGGACGATAATTTCGTATCGTACCTAACTGACCTTAGGGCTTCAAGGTCGCGTTATCGCGCCGCCGTCACCTTAGCAAAAAATAATATGTTGAGAAATGCAGCCGTTAGACTGGATAAGGAGGGACCATGGTCTTCTTCATACTATGAACTCAAACCAAATAATACCACTGCTCCACAGTATTTTTCAAATATCAAGATTAATAATTCGTATACTCATAGTTTAAGAGACACGGCGAAGGCGTACCTCGACGTACTAATTCCAGACGACAAGCCGGACTTGGACAATGATTTTCACCGCGAGATAAGGTTCAGAATGTTAGACCCCATCAATACGCCGGTATCTGACTTACCTACACTTGATGAGTTCACTTCAACAGTTAATTTGTTACCTACGAAAAAGTCAGCAGGCGAGGATAAAATATCTAATATTATGATTAAGCAGGCGTGTCTAGCGGTAGGCTCATCTATATTACAGGTTTTTAATAAATGTATTGCAGAAGGCACTTTTCCAAAAATCTGGCGAATCGGCACAATAAAATTAATTCTAAAAGCCGATGATAAACCACCAGACGATCCGAAATCCTACCGTCCTATAACGCTATTATCATGATTAGGTAAATTATTAGAACGTCTTATTGTTCCCCGCTTGCTACCCGGTGGCCCGAAATTTAATAATCAGCAATTTGGATTTACCGCCGGGAAGTCAACAGTGGATGCAGCAATCGAGGTCAGAAAAACAGTAAATCTATCGGAGTGTAAATATGTAGTAGGTATATCTCTGGATATCGCGGGTGCCTTCGATAATGCCTGGTGGCCAATGCTACTACTGAAGTTAAGAAACAGAGGCTGCTATCGTAATATTTATTATTTAATTTACTCGTATTTTTGCAACGGCGTAACAAAACTCCAACTCGGTCATTACACACATTCCAAAAACTTAACGCGCGGCTGCCCTCAAGGATCAGTACTTTCGCCGCACTTGTGGAATATAAGTTTTGATGATTTATTATGTGTTCCCTTGCCTCCTCTGTGCTCTCTGATAGGTTATGCTGACGATGGTTTTCTTATTATTCAAGCCAATTCGCGATCTGAAATTGAAAACAAGGCCAACAAGTGCCTCAACGTAATATCGAGTTGGGGCCACAGAAATCGATTAGAATTTGCAGCACATAAAACCTTTCAAGTACTTTTAAAAGGTTCATTAATATCAACCACTTGCATTAAACTGAACAACATCAATGTGAAACATAAACAGTCACTTTGTTACCTAGGACTTATTTTAGAAAATAAATTTACATTCCTCGAACATATAATACAGACCGGTGAGAAAGCTAAAAGGAATTTCTATTGTTTCACAAAAATATCAACGTCAATATGGGGCCTTTCATTTAAAACATTAAAAATAATTTATAATGCGACGTACCTCGGCAGCATTTGCTTTGGCGCACCGGCTTGGGCAGATAGGGCTACAATAGGAGCGGCCCGTCGTAAACTTTTGCAAAGCCAACGTCTCGCCTTAATATTTTTATGTAAGGCATACCGTACCGTAAGTACTGAAGCACTCCCAGTCTTAGCCGGAGTCCAGTAGATTTAGAGATACAGCGTCGTGCAGCGCTATATTATAAAAATAAAAAAATGACTAACCCTGAGTTTTTAAGCGCGAAAGAGAGTAATAAGATAACTAAATTATTCGAGCCATTAGGTATTTCTATACAGAACCTAATTTCTGAGTGGCAGGAACGGTGGGACAACACTATCAAAGGGCGTCACCTATATAATTTCTTCCCTTCGGTACGCGATCGACTCTCGAAGCAATGGATAGAAATAGACCACTACGTCGCACAATTTTTGACAGGACACGGAAACTTTAAAGCGAAACTATTTGGATTTACATTAGTCTCGTCTCCGCTATGCGAGTGTTCGACCGAAGGTAGCCCTTATGAACAAACTGCTCATCACATACTCTGGGAGTGTGATCTCTGGTATGACGAAAGAATCGAAATGTTGAACAGCGTCCATTGTGTTTCTAGGGTTGTGTACTATGAAGATCTCGTGGGCTGCGCGAAGAACTTCCGAGCTTTCAAACGTTTTTGTCATAAGTACTATTGGACACAATGCAACACTTTTTTGTCATTATAAATGCATCGTAATCAATTGTCATATTATAAATTAAAACATTTAATTACATTCTGTCTTGTAGTCATAAAAAAAAAAAAAAAACATGCTATTCCCGTGGTGCTTCCCCTTTCATTCTGAATTTTTGTCATCACAATTCTTGCTGTCTCCCGCTTTGCTTGGGGAGGGAAACTGGAATACTTCCTACTCCTCCTACAATCTTCTGATTAATTTCGTTGCGGGTTCCAAGACAGATTTAGCATGTCCCCCGGGCACCCCTGAGATCATATCAAAGGGTTTTTGCGGTTGGTTACCACTGTCGATCCTGGCTACACAGGAGTTGCAGTGGTGGGTAAGTGTGGTGGGCCAATTGCCCGTTTAAAAATTTGTTAAAGAAGTTTTTTGCCACGAACACTCTCCCACACGGGAAAAGCTGCGAGCATAAGCATAAAAAGGCTTCAAACAATCCGCAATATTTTTGAAAATATTGATTTTTAGTATACTATTCGTTTTGTAAACCGTCTTTTTTTCAGAGCACTATTTGTTTATGTAATAAAAAAAATACAGGAAAATACCGTACCTATTCTCATTTTTCATTTTCCGTAATAATTTTTTAATTCAGAACAATGGAGAAGTGGAGATAATCAATAAATTGTAAATGATATTATTTTATACGACTTATCTTTTAAATGAGTTAAAATATAACAGTATTACCATTGACCACAGATTAAAATATACAATATACTTATATAATTTAATTTATTTTGTGGCATTACCCCACCTTCTACAGATGCGCGTAATGCGACCGCCCGTTGTAGTTCAGATGCAATTACGCTTACATCTAACCTAATTGTATCGTTGGGCGCCGTGGCTAATAATCTCCTAGTATAAACATAATGTCTCCTTTAGGACCGACGATTATTTTTTAATAACGTCTCAATAACAATAGTCGATGCACGATTCCATACACCTAATATCATATTTTATTCCAAGGTAAAAAACTAAACGGTGATTCAACTCTGTCATTTTTTTATGTTTGACTTAAACTTTTTGTTAAGCTACAATTTTTCAATAGTATTCTATTCAAATTGAACACCAAGAATGTGATTGTTTTGTAAATTTATTTGGCAATTAGTTTTCCGTTAAAAAAATGTTGTTTTCGTCATTTAGCCTTCCATTTAAAACTTATATTTACTACTTATATTCCTTTGTAGCGGACTACATCCATCCTTGCAATTCTCTAATACCGGAATGCGTGACAAGAGCGACGAACGATGCCATTCCCGAATTTGTGAAGGGAATCCCTGAGCTGGGTCTGGAAACTCTGGACCCTTTCGTGATCAAGAAGCTGATGATACCGCTGCAAGGGCTGACGGTGACCTTCCATAAGGGCGCAGTCTCCGGCTTCAGGACCTGCATCGCAGATAATGTCATGTGAGTTTTGTAGGTTTCCCGTCATAATGTATTCAACATGCTATTTTGTTTTTCTTACGCTACCGTTAGTTACTGTATGAAGAGGTACCTACAGCTGATAGTTTATACATAGATGTAAAGTTCTCGTGTGATAAGTAGAAGTTCATCCGAGATCGCGGTCGTGAAAAAAGCTATAAGTAATAACTTACATAGCAAATAAAAAACAATAAAAATATATTTTTGATGTGTCATATCTTTCCTCTCGCTTTCTTGCAATTTTCCGTAGAAAAGTTTCCGTAATTTTTTGACGTGATAACGTCTTATAATTTGATGGAGCCGACTGGACGCACGAAAAAACATGACTCATACCGTTACCACCGCATTTGCCGTTACCTCAGCTGGCCGCGTCTTAGGTATGTGAGCGGTGGGACGGAGAGGCGGGGGCGCTTGATGTCATTACTCAGTTCGGCGCCGGACTTCGCGGCGGCAACACGCCCACCTAAGGCGCGGCCAATTAGTTCCGCGCGCACTATAAACATGACGTTGTCACGTTCAACTATCGTCAGTAAACCGACTTTACAGACAACCGATGTTTTTTTATCATATTAGAAAATCGTACTAATCATTGTAATTTTTTTGAAATATTTTCATAAAATGTTACACATAATAATATGCGACTATTGTAGGGCTCGCTCGTCTTTTGTTTAAATTAGGTAACTAGGTAAGAGGTTTAGAGCTATTAAAGTGGATGCAGAAAATAGTAGAAGCTAACTAACAAAACAAACAAAAGATGCTTTGACACTAAAATTAATGTAACCGACTTGTTAACCTTGTCATAATTGTTAGTATGACAAAGTAGGAAGTATGACATTGATGGTTTAATATATGACATTGATGGTTTAATAATGAACTGTTAAATTAACCTTACCGGTTT
Organism: Phengaris arion; assembly: GCA_963565745.1. Classification (NCBI taxonomy): domain Eukaryota; kingdom Metazoa; phylum Arthropoda; class Insecta; order Lepidoptera; family Lycaenidae; genus Phengaris; species Phengaris arion. The sequence goes on along the minus strand of OY751445.1, from coordinate 11,572,235 downwards.
TCTAAACAAAAAAAAAACCTAGGTCTTTACATCCGTTATTGGATGATTTATACAGTTTTTTCCGAGCGAAGTAACCACTCTTGAAATACTGTAGTGCCTGGGGCAGTTGGTTTTTAATGTCTTACAGTTGCCCAAGCATATACGGCATTCTCAGAACAAAGTGAGCCTAGTCCAGAGGAATGACTGGTCAATACGTCTGGTGCCAACCATGTGCGGGTTTTTCTCACGATGTTCTCCTTCACCGTTAGAGCGTCCGTATAATGTACTTGAAATCTGATATAGTCTCATTGGTACACGCCACAACCTAGAAATCGAGCCTGCACTCTCTCGAGTGCGAATCAAACGGTCTACCCACTAGGACACGGAGCTTTCTAAAAAACGTTCTGCTATACTTTCTAAGAAAACGTCATCAACTATTACAGTAAAGGTCATCTACTATTTCAGTAAACGTCATCAAATATTCCAGTAAGGTTGTCAGGTTCAGGTTGTGAGAAAAATTGAAAATTTTATGAATATTGGAACATGTAACTGCATTCTAGCGTATACCCTGTCTGAACAAGCTATAGAAGTGTATAAAATGGTCAATAAAGCTCTAAATCGACGTAAAATAGATTATAATTAGTGATGTAGTTAGTTCTTAATATATTATAATAATTGTAATTATTGTAATCGTTGGTATAATGGAGTGGCATAGTCAATTATGACTAATTTCCTTAAATGAAGATTAAAAAAAAACCTAATATCTCTTTATATATAGATATATCTAGCAACTGTTGTAATGGTAACAAAACAGATCCGTGTAAATTGGGACTACACTTACAACTTCTACTTACAAACGCAACTTAACTTTCCATACCTAACAATATTTTGACCAACAAATCTCCTGAGCTCTTTAGACAATAGAGTAACAAATCTGCTCATTACAATTTTAGACGCTATGTCTTAAATTTGAAAGTTTCTAATGATTGAGAATTTCAAATTCCGAAAGTTTTAGGATGTTTTAATCACAAAACACAAATTGAACGCAGAATTAATAAGCTTCTTTATTCATTTCAGTTCGATTTTGGAGAAAAGGAAGTTCATATTCGCCTTCCACTGCAACATCACGGTCAAAGGGCAGTACGAAGCTAAAGGCAAGTTGCTGTTGTTCCCCATCGACGGAGCTGGGGATGCTAATATTGAATTAAGTAAGTACTAAGTTCCATTACTTTGCATCCTTCTACTTCCTACTACTATTATAAATCTGAAAGTTTGTGAGGATGGATGCACTTTCAAACGGATGTCGATGAAATTTGGTACGGTAGTAGTTTAGGGTCAGGATTAAAACAATAATAGGCTACTTTTTATGCTGAAAACGTACAGTGGGATATCCCATACTAGTAGTAGGTGTATAAAATAGCAATGAGATTTTTTAGAAAACGTGATAAGTACAGTCAAACTCAAACGTCAAACATGGCACTGAATTTTTAAAATAGCTATTCAAATTTAAGCTTTATTAATTGCACAAGAATATAAACGTTTCATTGTAAGAGTTTACCGGGTCATAAAATCCCAAAAAAAAAAAAATTGTAAGAGTTCGAATATCACGTTGCACCGCGCTACACAGCATGTGCAGAGTATGACTTATGTCAAATGAAACATGTATCTTTTTGTGTAGTGAATAAAGTTCAATTTTGAATAACTATCTTCAAAAATGCACCGCCGCGTAGTGTCACGTATCGTCGCAATGTGATCTGACCCTAAAAGAAGAAGTTGTGAGGAAGCTGCGTGTTTGATACGACAAGCTTTTACATGTGCGATATACCCCTGGATTTGTGGAATTCAGCCCAATTCTCCTGACAAAGAGGCGAGATTTAAGGCCCCAGATGTGAGGACTACAGGGCCTTTAGTCAAGACTCAAGAACATTCGATAATTTCGACGGCGAAGTACGAAATCAAAAATGTATGGGATTTGACATAGGTCATCGCTAAGTGACATGTCGCTTTTGATGCCTTATGTCAAATCCGATAGGTACATTTTGTTTTCGCACTTCGCCGTCGAAATTATCGAATGCATCTTGACTAAAGGCCCTGATTCGGCTATGGAAATAATCACGAAAGAAACAAAACTGTAAACTACCGCATAAAAAATTTAAGTTAGCTGTAGTCAATTGCACTATTCCTTACAGGTATGGTATAAATCACGGAAAAGGAAAAGTAAAGTTAAATATAAACATAATTTAAATAAGAAACAAAATTATACATTAATGTATTTTTAATGCGCATAATTAAGAAAAGAAGAGTTTAAATAATTCAGAGCAATGCATTGAGATTTGAATGTGATTATAAATTATACAATATTATGAACAAGGTCCCTCCGAACCAGGTCAACAAAACTTGAATACAGCTATTTCAATTAATTAAATATCTTTAATAGGGATTTATATATTCTTTAAATATAAAGTTTCAAAATAACTACATTTGCATTCAATTTACGAATTGTGAGCTTATGAGTCGTCTCCACGGGAGATGGAAACCCGTCTCAGCATATAATCGTCCCAGGTCCTGAAAAATCGTTTCAGTAAATAGATAATTAATTGTGAGCACTTGTATTAGGGGATCTCCGTAAAAACTTCTCACTTTAATTTTGCATAATACATTTTAAGTATGCCGACATAATATTATATACAAAAACATTTATAACATAAACTCATATTTTTTTCCGTGTGCAGTAAAGCATTTGTTTACCTTTATGACGTACAAATTATCGCTACCGTTCACTCACATTTATGTCATGGTCTTATTCGATTTTTCCAGCAAATCTGCGTATGAAATTGGACGTAAACACAAAATATATTAAGGACGACAAAGGCCTAGTTTACTTCGGCGTCAGAAACTACAAATATAATTTCGAGTACGGCGACAAAGTCACATTTGATTTGCAAAACCTGTTCAAGGAGAGCAAAGAATTGAGTGAGTATTATTTATACAAAACAAGCACCTGAGTAAAAGTTATGACACAAGATCGAATCATAGAAGCTAAATAAAAAAGAAATAATAAAAGAGAATAGAACACCTGTAAACTAACATTATTTGCAGATCTGAATAAACTATTAACTCAAAACAATTAATTTACTTTAAGTACCAACTTAGATTAAACTTAAAGTAATAAGATCTCTAAAGGGCGTCACAGACGGCGAAGATACTATAATATTTTATCGTAAGATGCCTGGATATTATTCATATTACAGTACATAATATGAAAATATATAGTATCTTAGCCGTCTGTGATACTTCATATAAACTGTGATATTTTATGGTAACATAAAAATATTATAGTATTCGTGATGCTGTTAATAGAGGTATAGCACAGCTTCTATTATTTTACAAACAAGAGAGTTTTTTTGGTAATATACAAGTTAATACATAGTTAAAATCCGTCTTCTATTCCTCAAAGATGTTTATTTTCATCAGACCACGAAAAATAGTGATGAATATTATGATCTTCCAGGTAACACAGTATTGTCCTTCCTGAATGAAAACTGGAAGACTGTGGCGGAGGAGTTCGGCAAGCCCATCATGGACTACGCAGTGGAGCTGGCCCTCAAGACTATTGTCAAGTTCTTCCACAAAGTGCCAATTAGTGAATTACTTTATGTGCCATTACCTTCACCGCTTCCTGGCGTTGAACCGTAGAATATGTTGTTAATATTATATATAATTTGATATACGAATATGCTCATCAAATATTAAATATTATTTTATTTTTAATGCACAGTTTTATTATTCATAGTATTTGTGAGTTATACAATCGAGCTTCATACAGCAAGGTTTGATATCAGTATCGTATAAGGTTGCTGGCTAGTTTATACGTCATTTAATTTAAAAAGAAAAAGTGTGTGTCATTCCGACGCACAACTGGAGTTTACTCTAAAAAGTAAAACACGTCCCTCAGAAGGAACAAAAACTTTAGCGATCAATTTGAGTTCAAAAATTCGCGCCATGTGAAAAAAAGTGACAGGTGCGCAGAATAGGTTGCGCACGAAAACGTAACGCTGTCATTCGTTCAGTAGTTGTTACTGATCATATTTTTTTCATACCGGGGGCCTTATATGAAAATCGATTCTTAAGGAGTAAACTCCAAAAATATATTCAAATTAAGAAAGCAACTGAACATCACTTTTTATGCAATTGTTTTAACTTTATTCAAATAACGAACGAGCGAACTTCGAGTATTTCTTACTTCTGAGTTTGATTTAAAATTTCATTGAAATACTGTTTTTTGTTCGTTTTTTTTTTAATCGCGTATCTTTTTGGAGTTGAGGACTGAATTATGCCTGACAATGCCAACGGAGATTGCCAGGGCACTCGAAATTCGAAGAAATGGTCAAACCTACAGAGTGATATCCAGAGATCTTCGTCGACCAGTTTCAACGATCCATCGCAGTATCCAACGGTTCAAGGAGACCGGTACTTATGTGAGAATAGCAGGACAAGGCAGAAAAAGACGCACTTCAAGTAAGGATGATCGTTTCATTCGGCTTCGTGTACGTAGGAACCCCCGTTTGACGGCCATCCAAGCCCGACATGAGTTAGAAGCAGTGCGGGGTGTAACCGTAAGAGAGCGTACGGCACGAAGAGGGTTCGAAGAAGCTGGTTTGGGTACATTTGTGCCCGCCAAGGCTCCAAGGCTTGAGGTAAATCATCGTAGAAACAGGGTAACTTTTGCTCAGGAACATCGACTTTGGAACGCGGACCAATGGAGTAAGATATTGTTTAGTGATGAGTGCAGAATTCTCTTAAATCAAATTGACGGCAGGCAAAGAATATACAGACGCAAAGGAGAACGATACATTCAGATAAATTTTGAAACTACAGTTGCATACGGTGGTGGATCAATAATGGTTTGGGCGGGCATTTGTTTGGGAGCTCGCACAGACTTGGTAGTGATTGACAGAGGGAGTCTGGACTGCAGTCCGCTATATCAGAGAAGTTTTAGAAGAAAATGTCGTACCGTTTGCCCCATATATCGGTGACGATTTTGTTTTTATGCAGGATGATGCTCGGCCGCATACCGCTCAGGTAACTCAAGCTTATCTTAATGATATGAATATCACTGTTATGGAGTGGCCGGCGAGATCACCGGATATGAACCCAATAGAGCACGTTTGGGAGTTGCTGAAAAGAAAAGTTAAGTCCAGAATTCCAGCTCCTGCCAACGTGGGTGAACTGCGAATCGCCGTAGTTGAGGAATGGCGGAGACTATCCCAGGAGACGATCGATAACATCATCCTCAGTATGCCTAGACGGGTAGAAACTTTAATAAGAGCACGTGGAGGAAATACGCGACATTAATCACCATTTTTCTAATTTAATTAATTGTTATTTTAATATTAATTTTCACTTTTCCCGGTTACATAAAAGTTCGAAAATGTACCATTTTTCACAAATAGCCTTTACTCGCAAAATCTGTTCTTAATGTGATCTCATTTTAAGTAAAACAAATGAAACTTTAAATAACAAAAGAAGTGTAGTAAGTAGATTTTAAAATAAAACCTTATTTTTTTAATTATGGACCTTTTTTTTGTGTTCCGCTAAATATGCCAGTGTGTTTATATTATATTTCTGTTTCGAATGGATAAATAAACGGTCAATGTCGAAAATATAATATGACCTACATAGGTTTAGTTCTTAAACAGAATTAAAAAGTATAGTTTTGACTTTATAGTTCACATATTTTAGTAAAATCTTTAGTTAGCAGGGCCGGATCTACCATATGGCTTTTTGGGCTTTAGCCTCTGGACTCGTTCTTGACAGTAATTAAGTCAAAATAAAAAATAGACGATAATGTGAAAAAGTTCATAATTTTATTAAGTATTTAAGTGTCTTATTTTTTCCTATACTTTGAATAATTAGGTGGGCCCCTAAGTAGTATAAGCCCAGCGACCCCTTAACTTACGGCCCGGTCCTGTTAGCTTCAGTCTAAACCATTTGTAGTCTACAACGCAACACATAAAACTAATTTCCAACTGCAAATAGCGTTTAAACATATTCATTCAATACTCTTGAATTTAATACTATTACAAACCTTATTATATGCACGTGATAGTACTACTGGAGCGAGCTAAGATTCGATCGATCGATTCCTATAGAAGCCCGACAAGTGCCTGTCCTCTCTCACACCGCATTTTATAATAAACTCGATTGCCTTTTAGTGTCGCAGAGAGGATCCCGTAATATCCTTCTACCCACCTTTGAAGATGCCTCTCACAAATTTGTACTGCTTAAATTTTATTATTAAGAACAAATTGATTTAGTTCAAGAGTTCATTTAGTGCTTTCATGTTTTGTACTCAATGGCTTTAAAAAAAGTCTATATTTAGTTGAGCAACTTGTGAGTATGCTATTAAACTTGGTTTGGAATTACGACGTGCATGGCAATGACTTTGAAAGAAATGAATGAAGATCATTAATTTCAACAAGATCACAATATTACGCTGTACTTGCCAATTTACCTAGGATATTTATTAAAATAAACAAGAAAAGAAAGAATAAAAATATTTATTTACGTATGTAATATAAACAAATCCTATTATTGGATATAATATTAGGTCCTTACATAAGAAATTGGCGTTTTGTCGTACTGGCCACTTTGATCTCAAATATACGAGTATCTTCTTTGGTTAGGAACTCCAATTTCAAATTTATGTCGCTATTTACTCATGCATTTGTGTTTTGAAAACCGTAATTCATTTGTTTCTTTTCTCTTTTGGTTTTTTCTTTGCGTCACTCTTTTATATTTACAAAATGGAAAACTTGAAATCCACTATACGGTCGATCTAAGACATCCACCGTAATCCCCGGACCATGCTCCAACAGATTACCATTTGGTTCGAAATTTTGATAATTTCTTGCAAGGGAAAAAATTCAACTCCGATCAAAGCGCCTTCAGTCCAAAGCGCCTTCAAAGATTTTATTGATTCCTGTCCGAATGTTTTTTTTTTATTAAAGGAATCAATTAACTACCTATGAGATGCCAAAAGTGCATAGATAGCAATGGTATATACTTTGATTAAATAAATATATTATATTTTTAAAAAATCGACTTTATGTTCCTCCTTTACAAAACGCCAATTTCATATGTAATGACCTAATATAATTTATGGTATATTTGGTGACTTTTATTTCCGTCTGAAGAAAAAAATAGCAGGTTATGTATCAACAATATAATCTATCATACATTAAAGCTAGTATTTGAAAGTTGGAAAATCTAATATGAGGTGCGCGCGGGCAGCAGAAGCGGGTAGCACCGTGCGTCATAGGGGTCAACGGAGGTCAGTAGAGTAAGAATTATTTATAATTTCTACATATTTTGTATATTTTTTTTCTTATTACTTTCAACGGTTGAAATATATTTAATGATTTTAAATTGGTAGTGCCATGTTGTAAATCATTTTTACCATGTTAAAAATAACCTAACCAAGAGCATGTCAGGGCAAGTCTTAGGAGGGTTCCGTAAATATCACCGCGTAATAGTTTTTTTCACATTACTTCAAAAGTTACTGTCCGATTTCGTTCAAAATAATTTTCCTAAAGAGTTTTTAGCATGCCTATCAGCATGGAAACTTACAAGTTTCTATCTCCTATAGTTTAGAAATGCTAGGGTGGGGTATGCTTGGTATACCAACTTACAAACCACTTTAGAGGCCGATTACTTAAAAATGGTCGACTTTGTAAAAAAGTCATGTATGAACTTGTAGTAACCACTTCACATATATGGGGAGCCACCCCTAAAATATTAAATTTTTATTATTTTCTGATTCCAAAACCGAGACCTATAAGAATATCAAATTTCATCCATTTCTATTCATAATTACAGAAGCTACAGCGCGGACAGACAGACAGACAGACATACGGACGGGCAAAGCGAAACAATAAGGGTTCCTTGTGAATTACGGAACTCTAAAAAGAACAAAAAAGTATTTAAATATATCATATGCTATTTCATGTACCTATACACTGTTTTTACTCAGACGGAAAAAATCACCTACTTCCTGAGTAGAGTAAGATAATAGACGGTAGAGACCAAAATTAATATTGGAACATTAATATTTGTGTTCCCAATCGTATATTTCAGGTAACGGAGCTGCTATGAGCTCCTGGCATGGCACGGCGCGGAAGAATTTCATCACAGTCTTCACAACTAAATTCACTGCATACTCGATGATCGGAGAACCTAACTCTTCAGTCACTTCCTTCCAGTTTTGGTTCAAATATTTCAACACTCTTTCACCTGCAAAAAAAAACATGATTATTACAATGAGTACTGATATCATCATTACACGCTATTTACACGGGTACTTAAGCCGCACGGCGAAAATTGCTCGTCTTAATTCGGCTAAGTAGCTATTAGCTAGGTAATTTTGCCGATAAAAATGACAAGGCCACCCACGTAAATCCCGAAAAATTACAGAAAATTTGTTGAAATAGATCCTATGACACAGAGAGGTAGCAAGTTTTTGCAGGATACTTAAATTAACGAGGAAAAGTTTATTTTTACGAGGGCGGGTCAATAAGTCCGTGACTTTTGGAATAAAACACAGATTTTTTGATAAATAAATCATTTTATTTTTCAACGTAGTCCCCCTTGAGCTCTATACACTTTGTCCAACGCTTCTCCAATTTTTTTATCCCTTCCAAAAAATATGATTTGTCGAGGTCCTCAAAATAGGCCTTTGTTTGCGAGATGACTTCATCATTGCAGTCAAATCTTTTTCCACCGAGCCATTTTTTCAGGTTTGGGAACAAGAAGTAGTCACTCGGAGCCAAATCTTGAGAATAGGGTGGATGTGGGAGCAATTCATAGCCCAATTCATGGATTTTTGCCATGGCAACTGCACATGTGTGCACCCTTGCATTGTCTTGGTGAAAAAGAACTTTTTTCTTGGCCAAATGAGGTCGGTTTTTTTTCAAATCCTCATTGAAGCGGTCCAATAAGTTGGCATAATATTCCCCATTAATTGTTCTTCCCTTTTGAAGATAGTCAATGTGGATTATCCCACGTGCATCCCAAAAAACAGTCGCCATAACTTTATTGGCTGACAAACCCACCTTGGCCTTCTTTGGCGCCGATTCACCCTTAGAAACACACTGTTTTGACTGTTGTTTGGTCTCTGGTGTGTTGTGATGGATCCATGTTTCACCCACGGTTAAAAAACTCCTCCATATTGTGATTAAACAACGCCAAACCTTCCTGTGAAGTTGTTACACGATTGCGTTTGTGGTCGACTGTGAGCAAACGCGGCACCCATCTTGCGGAAAGCTTTCTCATGCCCAAGTGATCATTCAAAATTGAAACCACTGAGCCATGCGAGATGCCTATGGCTTCCACAATCTCTTGAACTTTTAATCTTCGGTCGGCCAACACCATATCGTGAATTTTTTCGATTGTTTCGGGTGTAGAGACCTCAACTGGGCGTCCAGGACGTTCGGCATCTTCAGGCCACAACGAAATTCAGTAACCACTTTTTTACCATTGAAATCGATGGTGCAGAGTCCCCATAGTATTTATCAAGCTTAGCCTTGGTCTCGGTAATGGTTTTTTTTCGCAAAAAATAATGCTTAATAAGCACACGAAATTCACTTTTTTCCATTGTTTCCTTAAGTTACTGGATAGTCTGATAAAGATAGCTGTAAAACACAAACTAACTGACGCAGCAAGTTCAAATTTTGATAGGAGTCAACTGACAGATGCCTGTTGACAGGAGTAGTGTTGCTTTTTCAGTAAGGAGGTTAGAAATTCAAAAAGTCACGGACATATTGACCCGCCTTAGTATGTTTCTTTGTTTGTATTGAACAGTCTTCGAAACTACTGGACCGATTTTAATGAAATATGGCACAAATATAGAGTAGACTACGGGATAGGAAATAGGCTTTATCGCGGAAAAATTTACGGTTTCCGCAGGATCAACTTTTGCGCACGAAGTCACGGGTAACACCTCATTTTAAACAAAGCACTCCAACTTCTTTACAATTTAATGAATTTAAATTACACTTACTCCATTCCTGGCTTTCTCTGAATACGTTTTCAATTTGGAAGTGAACGTTGTCTCCATAATCAAAGTTGTATGTATAATTTTTGATGGCCAAATGTTGCAAGCCATGCTCGTCTTTGAAGTATTTAGTGTTTGCGTCTAACTTCACTCTGATGTTAGCTGAAAAAGACATCTTAGTATTATTAACCGAAGTAAAGACGACAAGCCAACAGATGTTATATTATAATTGTTTAAATGGGAAACAAAAAATTTTGCTATTAATAATAATGATAAATAATATTATCCATGGACGCTTTGGCACCACTTCAATATGGTCCCGTGGTAAGTTCTCGAAGAACTTGTGTTACGGGTACAGGTACGGAAATATATTAAATACTTTTATACTTTACATATATTTACGATTTTTATTATATAATACACATATTTAATACACATCCATGACCCAGGAACACAGAAAAGTTTATTGTTCCCTGGTGGGATGCGAACCCGCGACCTCCAGCATGAGCGCCAACGCGCTAACCACTGAGCCACAGAGGTCGTCAAAGGTAAAAGTTATCATGACAAAAGGTTTATAAACATACTCAGGTCAATTTGAGAGTCTCCCGATCCATCAATCTGAAATAACAGAAGCTTGCCCTTAGCTTCATATTGGCCCTTGACTGTAACGTTGCAGTGAAATTGAGCAAGGAAATGTCTCTTATGTAGATCAGTCCTGAAAATATTTACTTTCATCATTCATATTAAGTAGTAATGTTGATATTACTTTTAAATTTACACGATAAAAAATATATTAGGGTGTGCCATTTCTATAACTTTTGGTTTTAGAAACAGAAAAAATAACAATCGTCTTTATACTAATAATAAATAGGTACTAGCAGGGAATCTAATTATTTAAACTAGCAAAACTCTATTACTTACTCAACATTATCAACAATGCAGTCCCTGAAGCCCGACACAGTGCCCTTGTGGAAGGTGATAGTTATTCCGTTCAACTGAATCGGAAGTTTTTCGATGACGAAAGGATCTAGTGGTGGGATATCGAACTGAGGCAGCCCTTTGACGAACTCAGGGATCGCCTCTTGAGTCGCCCTTATTAGGCATTCCCGCGATGTATCTTTACAGGGATGGATAAAGTCCGCTGAAAATAAGAATATAAGTTTAGCTACGAAAGTTCAAGTGGTTTAATCAAATTGACCAACTTGATGTATTTCAACCAAATGGCTTGAGTATTACAATAATCTTTTAGATATCTAAGCGCCCTTTCATTTTCCTAAAATAGATATCGGTTTTGAAAACAGACAATTAACAATTGGAAAGACATAATTAATGTAGATCCAGAGATAACGAAATTTTGGCCGCATTCGTTGCATTCGTCCGACTATTACTTTTCCTTGTATCAGAATGTATGAAAATATCCCTTTGAAATGAAAAGTACAATATAATCCCTATATTTTCGCAATTCTTTACGAACTTTGCTATCTTATATCTAAATCAAGTTTAAATAATACTTACGTGCCAATCGAGCATATCCAATATGGCACATATTCAAAAGAAATGCCAAAATAGACACTTTTAAAATCATTTTATTTTAATACTGCAATGCTTTTTCGAGGATACTAATTCCGGCAGTGGTTGTCAAAAGAATATTATTTATTAGCAAACGTTCTACTAAATATTTCAATTTGTAAACCGGTTATGAGGTTTTTTTTTTACTTTACGTACTAACGATTTATTCTATAGACCAAAATGAATTATTTTATCTTATGTAAGATGTATACAATGTAAGACTAATTTATACCTCTGCTATAACTACAGACAATTATTATAATCACGATAATATCCTTTAACTATCGGTTAGTTTTTAATATGTGTTTTTTTATATTTAAATATGTTTTATACTTACAGAATCAGCTAGTGGTAGACCTCCAAAAGCCGAATTCATGTGTGCTTACTTTGTTGCCGATGACTTTGAAAAGACTTGTTCAACAATAAATAAAACCATAAAATATAAAGATGCACTTTGACCTATACGCTTTATAAAGTTATTTTTCACGTATAATAAATACATAGTTAAATTCATGATCAAAATAGAGAACATGTAGTGATTCGAAGCATTACAATTTCTGTTAAATTTATTTTTCTTCTTCCACACTGCAGCCTTTACACAAGGATGAAGGGTTTATTACGTATTTTTTTATCGACTGCAACGAAGCAAAAAGGAAGGGGTTTTTGGCAGTCTATGTATGAACTATGAAGGTATGTTTGTTCCATCATAGCGCCTAAAGTACCTACTGATCCGATTATAATAAATGAGGTGTCAATAGGTTTTTAATAATAGCCCGGATAACAAGGGCTATATAATTTACGTAGTCCCATAGAGCAGGTATACCTAACCACTCAAGTGAGAAAAACGAAAAATAGATCAATTTTCTCGAGCTCATAGTTTTTCCGAGTCCAAGGATTGAGTAAAATAATACATCACCAACATAGTTCATCTAGGGACAAGATTCATTGGTTTGACATATTATAAAGAATATCTAATCATCTTTACGGTCAGAACTTTACATGTGCAGGGCGCTTTTATCATCAGATAAAGCTCGTAACAGTTCAAACGTAAAGTTCTGACCGCGGGAAATAGCACACGCCGCTCCAACCCTCACTCCGAAACGAATATGTAGTTGCGCGAGGCTGTCAGTCCAATCTGGCATGTCGATGCGAGCGCATTTTTCACAGTTTTATACGAGCAACCGCCTAAATATGTTTGACGCCGGCGCGCCAGTCTAAATCGTGGACTCATTTTATTCGTTACTAGTTTTTGCCGTTTGTCGACTTAAATACAGTATCCCATGGGAATACTGTACTTTTTCGGCATAAGTAGTCCATATGTTAATCCAGAGCTCAAACTACTATCGTACTAAATTTAATCAAAATCCGTTCAGTAGTTTTTGCGTGAAAAAGGAAGAAACATCCATCCATCCTCACAAACTTTCACATTTATAATAGTAGTAGGTCCAAACCGCATAGAACCATCCGCGGTTTGGACAGCAGTCCAACGCGCGGTCCGAACTTGACTATGCGAATGCCATCGGGATGATAGCATTCGCTTGCTATTTCGTGTAATAAGCCCTCGTGGCGTGTGACATCACTGACGTCATTATAATATCGAGTATAATATTCACTCCAATATTCTTCAACTCACGAATTCCTATATTCTAACGAGGGCACGCCCTCGAACGGCTCACAAAAATGTATGCTTCAAAATAATGGTATTTCAAAATACTGCCATTTCTAGAATTTATTCCTGGTGACGCTACCGTGTGGTTTATTGGGATTACGTACCCAAAGGGTAAAAAACGGGACCATATTACTGAGATTTCGCTGTTTGTCCGTCCGTCTGTCCATCTGTCTGTCACCAGGCTGTATCTCATGAACCGTGATAGCGAGACAGTTGAAAATTTCACAGATGATAATATTATGTTTCTGTTGCCGCTTTAACAACAAATAGATACTGAAATAACAAATCCTTCTACTATTAAGCTGAAATGAGGTGGTCCCTGGTTGTTTCGCTACATCATAATAATTAAATTGAATTAATTATAATCATAATGCGCTGCGCTGCCCACTAACTACATCCTCATTACATATTATATAGTACAGCTTACCTGGGTATATTTCATATTACGCATTTGGGTGTTTCCGTTATAACTGTTTTGGCCGAAAATAAAAATATAAAAAAATAACTATGGCAATTTAATGATAATAACTAATAAGTAAAGTAATTATTTATATATTGCAACGTTACCTATCTTTTATATATACGAGGGCGGGTCAATAAGTCCGTGACTTTTGGAATAAAACACAAAATTTTTGATAAATAAATCATTTTATTTTTCAACGTAGTCCCCCTTGAGCTCTATACACTTTGTCCAACGCTTCTCCAATTTTTTTATCCCTTCCAAAAAATATGATTTGTCGAGGTCCTCAAAATAGGCCTTTGTTTGCGAGATGACTTCATCATTGGAGTCAAATCTTTTTCCACCGAGCCATTTTTTCAGGTTTGGGAACAAGAAGTAGTCACTCGGAGCCAAATCTTGAGAATAGGGTGGATGTCGGAGTAATTCATAGCCCAATTCATGGATTTTTGCCATGGCAACTGCACATTTGTGCACCCTTGCATTGTCTTAGTGAAAAAGAACTTTTTTCTTGGCCAAATGAGGTCGGTTTTTTTTCAAATCCTCATTGAAGCGGTCCAATAAGATGGCATAATATTCCCTATTAATTGTTCTTCCCTTTTGAAGATAGTCAATGTGGATTATCCCACGTGCATCCCAAAAAACAGTCGCCATAACTTTATTGGCTGACAAACCCACCTTGGCCTTCTTTGGCGCCGATTCACCCATAGAAACACACTGTTTTGACTGTTGTTTGGTCTCTGGTGTATTGTGATGGATCCATGTTTCGTCCACGGTTAAAAAACTCCTCCATATTGTGATTAAACAACGCCAAACCTTCCTGTGAAGTTGTTACACGATTGCGTTCGTGGTCGACTGTGAGCAAACGCGGCACCCATCTTGCGGAAAACTTTCTCATGCCCAAGTGATCATTCAAAATTGAAACCACTGAGCCATGCGAGATGCCTATGGCTTCCATAATCTCTTGCACTTTCAATCTTCGGTCGGCCAACACCATATCGTGAATTTTTTCGATTGTTTCGGGTGTAGAGACCTCAACTGGGCGTCCAGGACGTTCGGCATCTTCAGTGCTTGTAAGGCCACAACAAAATTCAGTAAACCACTTTTTTACCATTGAAATCGTTGGTGCAGAGTCCCCATAGTATTTATCAAGCTTAGCCTTGGTCTCGGTAATGGTTTTTTTTCGCAAAAAATAATGCTTAATAAGCACACGAAATTCACTTTTTTCCATTGTTTCCTTAAGTTACTGGATAGTCTGATAAAGATAGCTGTAAAACACAAACTAACG
Source organism: Phengaris arion (assembly GCA_963565745.1). Classification (NCBI taxonomy): domain Eukaryota; kingdom Metazoa; phylum Arthropoda; class Insecta; order Lepidoptera; family Lycaenidae; genus Phengaris; species Phengaris arion. Next base: position 11,557,222 of record OY751445.1, on the reverse strand, counting down.
GACGCAGCAAGTTCAAATTTTGATATGAGTCAACTGACAGATGCCTGTTGACAGGAGTAGTGTTGCTTTTTCAGTAAGAAGGTTAGAAATTCAAAAAGTCACGGACTTATTGACCCGCCTTAGTATGTAGGTATATCGCATATTGTTATTGTGTGTGACATATATGATGCTGCCAGTGTGTATCTGTCAGTCGCCTGACAATAACGATCACATCCACAGAATACCAGGGATTGCGGTATAGTTGAGTACTACGCCGCGATCGTACACCTAAGTGGAGTCCTTTTCGACAGCTGCTCGCATTGCACTGCCTTATACCTGTTCTTTTTTTTATTATTATTTTTTACTATGATATGTTATTTTGCTATGGTTTGTTGTTTGTTAATATTATGTATATGTTTCTTTTAATCTATGTTTCTCCTTTTTTTTAATGTTCGTATTATTTCTGTTATTTGTAAACTTTTCGTGATTGTTTGTACTTAAGGTCGTTTCTTTGTTGATAATGTAGCGTAGTGTGAGCATGTTTGTTGATTAAATGTTATTATTATTATTATTATTATAAAAGTGAAAGTTTGTGAGGATGGATGGATGTTTGTTACTCTTTCACGCAAAAACTACTGAACCGATTTCGACGATATTTGTGTGACGATATTATGTATGATAGTAGGTTAGGCTCTGGATGCAAACATAGGCTACTTTTTATCCTGAGAAAGTACAGTGTTCCCGTGGGATAATGTATTTACATTTTACGCGGGCGGAGCCGCCGGAAAAAGATAGTATTTATATTAGGTTTTTACCTATGAAATTGTCGTTTTGTATGAAAAAATTTAAACGAATTTTTTTCATGTATTTTTTATTTATATTAATCGAAGTAATCACACATGCAATCAATGCATCTTTGCCAACGCAGTGGCAGTTTATTGATGCCCTTCTTAAAGAAATGAGCTGGACGGGAGGCAACAAATTCTTCAAAGGCATTTTGTACAGCCTCTCGGGTATTGAATTTTTTTTCCCGCCAAGAAGTTATCCAAATTCTGGAAAAAGTAGTAGTCTGTAGGCGCAAGGTCTGGTGAGTAGGGCGAATGACGGAGATCTTCCAACCCCAGTTCTTACAACTTGGAGACCGTCTGCTGTGCAGTATGAGATCGCGCGTTGTCATGCAGGACCAGCGGAGACGAGCGATTGACCAATGCTGGTTGGAGATGTGCCAGCTTCTCCATCATTGTGATCAGTTCTTCACAGTACACATCTGCAGTAATGCTCACCCCGTTTGGTAAGAAGCTGTGATGAATCACACCGGCGCTAGACCACCGAACAGTGACCATCACTTTTCTAGGGGTAAGTTTTCGTTTAGGGCATTGTTTAGGTGCTGAACCAGGATCCAACCAACTTTCTGAGCGCTTGCGGTTATCAAACAGAATCCATTTTTCATTGCAGGTAACAATGCGGTTCAAAATTCCTTCATTTGTGTGTCTGTTGAGCAGTGCAAGGCACGTCTCGACGCGTACTTCGCGCTGGCGACGATCATTGAGTACGTCGGGCACCCATTTGTCAAGCTTTTTTACCTTGCCAATTTGACGCAAATGGACCAATATTATTTTGACGCTAACGTCGAAAGCTGCTGCTAATTCAGCCGTAGATTGTGTATCATCAGCTTCCACAATCACCTTTAATTCGTCATTGTCGACCAAAATCTTCGGACGACCGCGAGGTTCATTTTTCAGGTCGAAATTTCCAGAACGGAAGCGAGCAAACCAATAACAGGTGGTGCGTTGGTTTGTAGTGTTAGCTCCGTAAACGTCGTTGATGTAGCGTGCCGCTTGTGCCGCGTTGCTGCCACGACGGTACTCATCTTCCATAATTACTCGAATTTTTAACGTATCCATGATGAGGAAAAAGATTGAAATGCAATGAAAATTTAACACTAATCAATAAACAAATGACTACTTTTAGAAAAAGAATTCCATATTATTAAAATAAAATTAATTTGAAATTAGAATTCTTAGCCAAACAAAAATTATTTTGATTTGAAATGGCCAGTACTGCAGAACGGCAGAACGGTAATTTTTTGCCGTTTCGTACGAAACCCACCGTACGCGACCCCAACTCGCACTTGGCCAGTTTTTTAGCTATGCACGGCGATTATGTTTTAAATGCAATGAAAAATAATAATTTATATACTTATTTCTAAGCATTATTTTAAAAATATAAGTTTTCTGCACAACTTACTAAGGCGGGTCAATAAGTCCGTGACTTTTTGAATTTCTAACCTCCTTACTGAAAAAGCAACACTATTCCTGTCAACAGGCATCTGTCAGTTAACTCCTATCAAAATTTGAACTTGCTGCGTCAGTTAGTTTGTGTTTTACAGCTATCTTTATCAGACTATCCAGTAACTTAAGGAAACAATGGAAAAAAGTGAATTTCGTGTGCTTATTAAGCATTATTTTTTGCGAAAAAAAACCATTACCGAGACCAAGGCTAAGCTTGATAAATACTATGGGGACTCTGCACCATCGATTTCAATGGTAAAAAAGTGGTTTACTGAATTTCGTTGTGGCCGTACAAGCACTGAAGATGCCGAACGTCCTGGACGCCCAGTTGAGGTCTCTACACCCGAAACAATCGAAAAAATTCACGATATGGTATTGGCCGACCGAAGATTGAAAGTGCAAGAGATTGTGGAAGCCATAGGCATCTCGCATGGCTCAGTGGTTTCAATTTTGAATTATCACTTGGGCATGAGAAAGCTTTCCGCAAGTCGACCACAAACGCAATCGTGTAACAACTTAACAGGAAGATTTGGCGATGTTTAATCACAATATGGAGGAGTTTTTGCGCCGTTTTGTAACCGTGGACGAAACATGGATCCATCACAACACACCAGAGACCAAACAACAGTCAAAACAGTGGGTTTCTAAGGGTGAATCGGCGCCAAAGAAGGCCAAGGTGGGTTTGTCAGCCAATAAAGTTATGGCGACTGTTTTTTGGGATGCACGTGGGATAATCCACATTGACTATCTTCAAAAGGGAAGAACAATTAATGGGGAATATTATGCCAACTTATTGGACCGCTTCAATGAGGATTTGAAAAAAAACCGACCTCATTTGGCCAAGAAAAAAGTTATTTTTCACCAAGACAATGCAAGGGTGCACACATGTGCAGTTGCCATGGCAAAAATCCATGAATTGGGCTATGAATTGCTCCCACATCCACCCTATTCTCCAGATTTGGCTCCGAGTGACTACTTCTTGTTCCCAAACCTGAAAAAATGGCTCGGTGGAAAAAGATTTGACTCCAATGATGAAGTCATCTCGCAAACAAAGGCCTATTTTGAGGACCTCGACAAATCATATTTTTTGGAAGGGATAAAAAAATTGGAGAAGCGTTGGACAAAGTGTATAGAGCTCAAGGGGGACTACGTTGAAAAATAAAATGATTTATTTATCAAAAAATCTGTGTTTTATTCCAAAAGTCACGGACTTATTGACCCGCCCTCGTACTCCATATAAACATTAACTGTGCCAAATTTCATACACCTTCGTTTGCATAATTTTCGTAAAAAATGGATCAGAAGATTTGATTTGATAAGATTATTGAGATAGTAATAATAATCAATGTTCGTATTCAGTATTAATAAAATTGTCGTTAGTTTGGTCGCAGAAATATCATGAAGGTTACACTTCATGATATTTCTGCGTAATAATTATAAATTTATATATTCGTACTTGTACATAATATGTAATTATATATTTTTTCATCGGCAATATTTCTAGCACAATTTTATTAAAATACTAGCTTTTACCCACGGCTCCGCCAGCGTAAATATATTTTCCCACGGGAACACTGTACTTCGGGATAAAAAGTAGCCTATGTTTTATTCCAGAGCTTACACTATTACCATAGCAAGTTACGTGAAAATCCGTTCAGTTGGTTTTGCGTGAAAGAGCAACAAACATCCATCCATCACAAACCTTCACATTTATAATTATATAGTAGGATTTAGAGTTATTTTACCTCTCACAGGACTTTATGCCGACGACACTCACAGGAAAAATCTCATAGAAACTCCTGGGTAAAATAATCCTGACCATACTACAGGTGGTTCAGAGTTAAACACAACGGTCTGCGGTCTCTCCGCCCTGATCTACGCTGGTACACCACTCAAACTATCGTCTATCTATGCTAATGATATAATGAGGAAAGGTTTCTTTGTGTGTTTGTTTGTTTACATTGAATAAGCTCCGAAACTAGTGGACCTATTTTGATGAAATTTGGCACAGATATAGATTAGACTACGGGGAAGGATGTAGGCCACTTTTTACCTCGGCAAATTTTCGGTTCCCGCGATTTCCTTTAGCGCGCACGAAGTAATAGGCAACATCTACATACATACATGATACATTGAACTTGTGCTTGAATAAAAAGGTTTGAAAAAAGTCTTGAATAAAATATTGTATTGTATAGATGTTGCCTATTACTTCGTGCGCGCTAAAGGAAATCGCGGGAACCGAAAATTAGTTGCTTCTTACAAATAAATATTTAAGTAGGTAAACAAAGTTACGCTTATATTGGAGTTTGAAATGTTTTACTATGTATAAATTTAATCGTTTTTAGTAAACAATGTATTAAAATATAGCAAAATATGTAGTTACGTGTGTTTTATTATATAATGGTTTACAAACACACGTGTATTTAATAAGCGAGAAATACCTACAACAGCAAAACTTACTTGTACCTACTAGTTGAGTTACAAACGAGATATGTTTTGAGCTACAAAATGTATCGGTAATCATTGCTCAATACGAAAAAAAACACTCAAGTAGTTTGTACTAAGTATAATTTATCCAAGTAAAGTCGTAAGTTCTTATCTATAGAAAAAAAAACTTAAGAGGTGTCAAGGGGCACCCAGATGGAACGAAGTTCCTTTCGATTAATTAGTGAAGGAATTGTAATATTTTTTTATTTTTTTTTAAGTTATAACTTAATAATAATATTTTTTTATTATTAACAAATATAATGTAATATAAACTTAATCAGTAGGCTCAATTTTAGTAATAATTGGCTTGTGGTAAAAAATTAAAGGGAATTTATAATTTATTCCACGCCGCACGGCTTACAACTATAGCAAAAAGTGTCGTTACAACTTTTGGTCTTAATTGTTTTCGTCTAGCCCCTTTTCGCAACGCGCGATAAGAAACTTCGTTCCAAAACTTCGTTCCAAAACAAATACCTACGTTGCTAGTTGGTACCTACATAATGTTTAATAATACCTATACCTAAGAACATCGACAGGTGAGTGTTATTGTTATTAATCACTAGGTAAATGGAAAAACTAATTATTTTCTCTATTTTTTTCTTTTATACTATCTACATCCATGAACAGTACATAAATTGCCAGACGACGTCATGTTAATTTAATAAATATTGGTTCGCGCGTCGCGTTCGACAGTCGACAACCCACTGCGAAATGGATCGCCCGCGATGTACGAGCCGTAGGCATTTAACGCGCGCAAACATAACGAGTGACAGAGGCCTGGTATTATGTAGTAAAAATATAGCTGAAGATTTAAAAGCAAAACTACACAATTTCATTCAGATTAAGCCTTTAAGTAATGTAAGCCGTAGGGTTGGACAGTTATTGACAGGTCTTGCAGTCAGAATACTGATAACAGAAATAAGGCCGCAATTCCCGCCAATTGGGATGCCCATTGGCTTAAATTATAGTGCATAGTCCGCATTCACAAAGCTTGAAAAGATTTTTCGACTTGCTTTTGCGATGTGTTTTAGTTTGTCAGCTACTGCTATTTTTTTTTCGACCAATTAAACTTTATCCTTCCTCAAAATAAATATTTTTAATTTTCTTACAAGTATCAAGGGCCAATGATCTCTCATTATAACTGATTTCAAAATAAAAAATTGGATAAAAATCTATAATACCGACTACGTAAAAAAGGTGTCTAAATAGGCCGAAACAATTAGCCTTCCTTTGGCTACGCCGTAGTCAGGATAGTGATATAATCTACAGCTACCTTACCTCCCATACAACAAACGTGATTTTTTGCCGTTTATTGCCAGATATTAAGAACGGCTTCAAATAATCACTGGATATTTTCTTTTTTTTAAACTTGATTTCTTCTTTACTTTTTTTGCCGGATATTGATAGTTATAGTGCTGGATATGAATACAACTTGCTAGTTGTATAGATAATGTTACGGAACCCTTCGTGTACATGTTTGGCTCGCACTTGACCGGTTTTACTCAATTTTATAAAGCAAAAGTACCACCTATAGAATATACGTAATTATTCTAAAATCTCAACACATAAATGTTCCGGCCAGTCATTAAGAAAGTTATTGATAGGCGATCTCACGTTCGAGTATGCGCGGAAACCTTATTATGAAGTCAAACACTTGGGACTACGTTGAATTCAATTAGAGTTAGGGACTTTGGAACTAATGATCAATTCACACCGAAACGAAACGATACGCGACAGGGAGCTGCGTTTTTAAGTTAACTATTCAAAATCGAACTTTATTCATGACTCATGAATAAAGTTCATGTCAAGTTCGTGAATCATGAGACAAGAACATACACGTTTCATTGTTAGAGTTCGAATGTCATGTTGCACCGCGCTGCACATCGCACGTGCAGTGTATGACTGATGTCGTATGAAACGTGTAACTTTTTGTGTAGCGAATAAAGTTTAATTTTCAAAGGCTATCGTGGCGTCGCATATATCGTCGTGGTGTGAACTGACCCTATTGAAATCGACGATACGCTAGCACATGATGAATTTTCTAACGATCAGCTTATAAGTTTAACAATTAATCTAGATAATTACCTCACTCAGGTTAATGTAAAGCTAACATTGATTAGAAACTAGAATAGCTATAGTTGAAAATTAAATGTAGGTAATGTTAAAAATCGAGTAAAATTTACGTGTGTACAACTGTGGGAGAGCCACGCTTCAGCATGAATGGGCCGGCTCGATCGGGTAAATACCACGGCCTCACAGAAAACCGGCGTGACGCTTGCGTTATGTTTCACTGAGTGTGTGAGGTTACCGGAGGCTCAAGGGTGGTTGGGGATTTTAAGGACTGGTAACGCAATTCTCAACACCAGAGGAGTTACAAGTGTAACTCCTCTGGTGTTGCGAGTGTCCATGGGCGGCGGAAATCGCTTACCATCAGGCAATCAGTCTGTTCGTTTCCTGGTTCATTTCATAACAAAAAAAAACAAAAGTAATAGCTATAATATAAAAAGTGTGATTAGAATTTACTTTACATCGTTAAAAGGAATTGTTTTTAAGTAAATAAAATTGTTTAAAAAGAAATTGTTGTAAAGACAAATTTACGAGCTACTACATAGACTAGACTTCGTGCGTCCAAAAGAAATCCTGCGGAAACCGCACTTTTTTCTGCGATAAATGTAGCCTTTGTCCTACCCCATGGTCTACTCTATATCTGTGCTAGATTTCATCAAAATCGGTCGAGTATTTTCGAAGCTTATACAATGCGAACACAGGAATAATTAAATCTATTATATTTATTATATAATTAGTATAGAAAACAGAAAACATGCAGCAACATTCGAAATAAGTAAGTATTTTTTTTTTGTATGACGATTTGTTCTGTCAAATGGTCATAGCCTGTCTTGAGTTTTAAATCTTTGCTGATTATAGTAAATAAAATAACATTCCGCAGTAAGCAGTCTTAACTAAGAAGAATTCCACCAACTAATTATTGCCTCCGGGCCGCAGGCTGGGAAAAGTTAAAATTGTATAATATTTTAAAACAGACATGAGAACTTCAATAATAATTCAAAGTATGTTTATAAGATGTATATAAAATAAGATGTTAAATAAGTAGCTAAAGTGTAGTGACCAGATATCCGCGCCCTATTTAATGTTGTAATTAATACACAGGAGCGTGTTTACGTCGGTAAATAATAATAACTAGAGGTTGAAATTCGACGGTAATAAATATTAATTTAATAGGATTATTTTCCCTCTTATAGACACGAAATAGGAATGTTAATGTTGTCTATTGAATGTGAAACACAAATTGACAAACGTGTGACAAATTTGCATCAAACGCATCGTGGCAGTGTGAGTTACTAATCTGAGGTAGTGTGTGTATTTTTTTATCTATTTGAAGTCTTATAAAAATATATTAGTGCATATTAGGTACTCCTCCTCCATGTAAACTGTATGTACTGTAACTGTATCAAATTTTATCTACCAACATAAAACATTAAACACTTTAAGTTGTATAAAGGAAAGTGCATGGGTAACCGAGCTTTGCTCTGAATGCTGATGAAAAAAAATAAAATACAACAATATTTATCTGACTGGGATTCGAACCCACCACATTCCGAATTATCGAATAAAGAAAAATTTATACATACGCATACTAAACTGCCTGTCGGACTGATATAAAAAAGTCGACATTATTGATACAATGTTGCGCGACGAAAGAAAAAAACATTTATAGCTTAAAAATGCGCAGTTTCTCAGGGATAAGTCTTAGCTAGACCAATCCTTGTCCCCCGAAACTCCCTGCATACTAAATTTCATGGTACCCGTTTTCGAGAAACCGATTTTATATAAACAAAATTGTCTCGTTTTTTTAAGATAAAGAAAGATAAAAGCATTTAAGATAGATTGTGATAAATAAAAGTTTATATTACTTATTTGGGTGATGTCGAAAAATAAATAAAAAAGTGGTAAAAATTAAATACGTCCCTGGTGGCACATGAACATGACATGCCATCGAAACCCGCTGACCTGCTTCTTCACAACTCACTATTAAACTTACCTTAAAACTCTTATAGAACCTCAAAAGAAAAGCCTGGGTTGACTTAACACACATACATACCTAAACGGGCCGCGGCCTCGTTTCTAATGATACGGGAAAATAAACATTGAACGTCTCAAAACGTTTGATTTTAAGGTCACTATTGCTATGTACATAAAAGGTCAGTCACGTCACACTTGACCAGCACAACTTTTATGGTTTGGACAGACAAACTCTAACAATCCTGAGCCTTAACCGAATTTCATCGAATGCCGCTCAGTAGTTTTTGCGTGAAAGGGTAACAAACATCCATCCATAAACTTTCACATTTATAATAGTAGTAGGATATTATTATTATTGAAATTTAAAAGTTACCTACCTATACTTAGGGTAGGACATAATACCCGACATAATATCCGTATATAATGACAAAAGGAATTTTATTTCTCAAGGAGATTATTTCCTGGAGGAAACGGGGGACCATTGATATCTTCGACTCCTCGTTAAGAGCTGAAGAAGTCGTGAGTGATTTTCACAACACTGGCTACATAAGTTATTCTAAATGAAAAAGGAACCGGAGACACTTCAGGAAATTAAAAAAAACATATTATGAACAAGTATTGTTTAAAAAGTATTTATCATAATAATTTTAATATTTAGATTTAGAATAATAATTTCAATCTCCATAGGTCATGATTTTTTTTTATATTATTAAATCATGAATTTATTTCTTAAAATAAAAGAAAATTAATTCATTAATTAATTTGTGTTCTTGGTGTCATGAAGAATTTTATGATGATGAAATTGGTATTTTACTGACAAATGGAATCAATAAAACTCTTACTGGGACCCTTTTATCCCTGATAAGATGATTTAGAATGAACAGGCTACTAATATAATATCAGTAATAACTATAATTTTCATAAGAAACTATAAACCGACTACGTAAATTATATAGACCATGTTACCCGGGAAATTATTACGAATCTATTGACATCTCATTTATTAAAATTGAACCACTAGTTTAGGCGATACGGTGGAACAAACATACATACATATTACATACATAGAGTGCCAAAATCGATAGCCGTAGTCGGGTAAAAATCAACCATAATATTATGCAAAGTTAAAAGTAGCAGTGAGTAGAGACGATTTGATCTAGTTCTTTTATGAATATCGAAGGCCGACGAATAATACGCTTAGCAATTTGCCGCCACCCAGGATCGACTATTTCGACTGATGACTATAGTATAGAGTAGAGAAGCGACAGAGATATTATGCCTAAACAAAAGTTGCCACTATACTCGTTTCACACCATTTTAATCCCCTGGCATGTGACGCATGGCAGGTAAGAAATTAGCATGTATGATGTTCTTATACTCAGAAAGTAATGTAGGTATTTAATACAGTGATTATCTGGAAATGTGATTCACAGGGCAACTCAAAGAACATCTGAATAACAAAGAACTGCGCTGTTACTGAACTATTGCCAATAAACCAACTGATTTTGTACAGAAACATCATTTTATTACCTACTAGTTGTTGCTTGCAGTTCCGCTCACGTAAATACAGTATCCGAAAGGAATAATAGCCTATATTTTAATCCAGAGCCTAAACTACTAGAATACCAAATTTCATTGAAATCCGTTCAGTAGTTTCTGCGTGAAAGAGTGACTAACATCCATCGATACATCCATCCATCCATCCTCACAAACTTTCACATTTATAATATTAGTAGGAAAAGTAGGATAGTAAACTTTTTATATAAATCTGCTCAATTTTAGCAACTCAAACACCTGTAGATAGGATATTTTCACTAAACCTTGTACAAAATCAATTTACGATAGAAAAATCCCTGTGTACACTGTGCACGAAACACATTCAATATTGCTAGAGAGTTTAGCTTTATAGAATACACGAACACAAAACTCTTCAATATATCTCAGGATAACTCTAATTTTGTAACGTAGAATTTTAATTTTAATAATATGAAGCAACTTATTATAAGCTTGTTTAATGTGGTTACAGAAAATTATAGCATGAAAAACATAGAAAAATATAGCGTACACTACAAATAGTAGACGTTCGTGTTGAGTTACAATACTTATAATCCAGTAAACGAAGTCGAGCAGACCAATAAGTGCTACAAATCCTCTGTTCAATGCCCCGGACCTATAAGTCAGTTCTCGACCGATATTTCCAATAGTAGGTACGTCGCGTAATTGTACTTAGAATAATAAAAATGCCAATCACTCTCATAGTAACAGTTCTACTTATAGGAAATTTTGTTTCTTCGCAAACGGACCGACCGGGCGAGATAAATACTTTATCAGACACGAAATCCGTTTTTACTTTGCAAATCCAGACGTTGGAAAAGACGCTTGCGGCCCCAGCCGGAAACAATCTGAATTCTGTTACTCCCGCCGCTTTTACCACGGATGAACAGAAAGAAAATTTCCGTGCAATCTTGCCAACTCATTTCATTGCAATAACGAACGCCGGTGAAAAAATGAAGTCTAATCAAGACGATGGAAGCGGAAAATTACTTCTATCACCTAACGGAAATCACCCGATGGAACATGATGAAGAAACTTTTGAATACGTCACGGACCCGTCGAGTCTATACTGGGACAATTGTTTCGATAACATGTTAAAATACAGTGAAAATATAATATCTCAACAAAATACCGATTTCTTGAACGCTGAAGTAGCGTCTATGACGAGTAACACTATACCAAGTATGATCAATAAAAGAGATTCGGTTAGAAAAGATTATTCAATAATCAATGCTATACTTGATAAATATAACAATTTCATGCATCCCAAAGAAGATGAAAAATTAACGAACGATATAGACATATCTACAACGAACCCCTCGACCACAGTGCGCGTGATTCCAATTACTGAAATTATTTTTGGACAAAAAGCTGAGTCGTTTAATCAGTCTTTTGATAATACAGTTACGGATAATAGCGTGAAAGGAATCAACGAAAATAGGGTCGAGCCGAAAGACAAGAGTAAAATAAAATTTAGTAGGTTGCCGCAAACTCAAACCTATTTAATACCGAAATTCAAGTTGGGCGAAGGGTTTCATCCTTTTACGTTTATGTCTAAATTCTTTTCTATAATTTATCCATTCGAATATCCAATAGGTGAGTTTCTTATTAATTATCTATGTATATCAAATAATTGTTCGGTTTTAAAATTTAATTTAATACCTATAATAATATTGAGTTTCTAATTTTTTAACTAGGTATATCGAATTAAACTCAGATTTTTTGGTTTTTAATATCTCAAATACTGAAATTTTAAGCTAATTAGTTTATAAAAAAAAAATACTTTTTTTTTACAGGTCCTGCAAGGGACATCGTTTCAGGAAAATTTTCATTTCCGTATTCGTTTTTACAGGTAAATTTTATTTCACCTACATATTTTATAGAATACCTTTAAAATGTATGCATCTATCAGTTTTATACGGTGAATTCTTAAAACACCAATACAACACGTCAACAAAATTGAATCAAACAATTCTCTAAATGGCTTTAGTAACATACGCTAGAGGAAAGGAAATCGAAGTTTTAATCCTGTTACAAAGTTTATCGAAGCTATTAAAAGGAAAGGTAAAGGCGAAACTATAACAAACAACTGACCCTTTTGTCTCCCGTAGAAAATAACTTGGAAGCGTTAGGGAATTCTACAAAAATATACTTTGCCTTGTAATAAGTTTCAAGTGTGCAACTGTGAGCGAGTGTCACCAATGACTGTGCGTGATATTTTTTCTGCCGCTATGGGGCAGACCCAAGGCACACAAAGCGTCATCTGGTGGCGCAAGTGGTATCAATAACGGTCAATAAGAGTTTTCGATTCTTTTTGTCACCAGGCGGCGCTTGGTAGACCGACGGTCCTTGTCGTGTCAAAAAGCTGTCAGATGTCACGAATTAAAAAACCCTCATTACTAGTTGTTACAAATAAGAAGCAAATAGGGGATTTCAGATAATAAGTAGTTAAACTCCAGACAATCCTTAAACAATACCTAATGCTTATTATGTCAATTATAAGAAGCTCGTCAAAACTTTAACTACAACTCATATAAACAAAATTAAAAAAATATATATTAAAATTATGTTTTTAACCCCCGAGTTGTCAAGCAGTAAGAGTGCTGATGAATTATTGCTAAGAACACCCTCGATCATGTCAGATCGAAACCGGTTCTTCCGTTTGGGACCTACAATGCTACGGATAGATAGACACACAGACAGACACGTGAAACTTATAACACACCTCTGTTTTCGTCGGGGGTTAAAAATATAAATAAATAATCAAATCTTACACTACACCATGACCGCGAATTCAATGTTTTTCGGGAATCGAGGTTTTTCATACAACGTCTGTCATTACCATAGAAAACGAAGATTGCCGAGGGCCACTAGCACCATAGTTTTACTGTGTATAGGAAAAAAATAACAAAAACCTCTATATTAAATTATTTATTTTATATAATTTACATCTAACATTAATTTTTAATCAGTATTTACAAACAAATTTTTTACAGCCAGTTAAAACTTTAAACTTTAATCAACAATAATAGTAACTTATGCAACAAACAGTTCATCCCTCGGAACAGATTCGAAGAATTTTTTGAGGGTCCCAGTAGTGGTTTTAATGACTACATCTTCAATCGGTTTTCCGAACTCCTCCACGAGTTGTTTCCAATTTTCGTTCAAAAATGTTAACACTGCTTGACCTGTTAAAATATATTGCCAGTTAGGTTTCATGTTTGTGCACCCTAATAGATTAATTTAATGATTTTGTGTTAGAACTGTTGAATAAAACTGTATTTCAATATTTTTTAATCACAAAATGAAACTACATAACTTCTTATTACATTACTGGCAGCTCTTTTTCATTTTAACATTGCCATCTACAAGAGCTAAGGCATTTTTGTAATTATTGCTTGCTCTATCTTGGTTATAAGAATACTAGCTGATGCCCGCGGCTCCGCTCACGTAACTACAGTATCCCACGGGAGCACTGTACTTTTTTGGGATAAAAAGTATCCTTTGCTTTAATCCAGAGTTTAAACTACTACCATACCAAATTTCATTGAAATCGGTTCAGTAGTTTTAGCGTGAAAGAGTAACAAACATCCATCCATCCATACATCCATTCTCACTAACTTTCACATTTATTATATTAGTAGGACTAGCTAAAAAGCTAGTTAAGTAAGTAAGTAAGTAAGCTAGTTACGTAAAAACGTAAACGCGCAAATACAGTATCCCATGATAACGCGTTAAAAGGTAAACGCGATAAAAAGTAACCTATGTCCTTCCCCGTGATCTACTTTAGGTGTATATGCCAAATTTTACGATGATCGGTTAAGTAATTTTTACGTGAAAGCGTAACAACCAAACAATCAAACTTTACAAATTTTCTTCTGACTTTAAGTTTTGGTTCAAAAAGCAAAAACCGATATGCTTTAATCTAGAGCACAGACAGAGAGAGAGAGGTATATTAGCAGAAGCATTTCACTCACTCAATTCCGGGTTTCCCTTGAACAAATTTGTGAACGTAAACGACACTCGTCCGTCGTAGCTTATCGTCACTTTTGAGTCCTTCAGCGTTCGGTACACGACACCATTTTGGGTTTTATCCTCAAAGAAGTACTTTATTTTCATTCCAAGATTTGCTGTAACATGATAATGAAAAAAATTAACGCTTATTTACAATAAGTCAATCCGTAAAAAAATAAATGAAAATAATAAACAACATAATTATGAAAAAACATAATAGGTACCTAGTTGAAATCATGATAATTTTTAAGGCACAATTTGGTCAAGATTAATTATTACCACATGAAAAAATATTGTAATTCATGATTACGTTACGCGTGTGTTGATATTATAGGTTTTGCATAGATTTCAAAACTAAAGTTAGGCTATAACGTACATTTGAGAGAACAAATCTTCATACAAGAAAAGGTTACGCCATCTTGATTTCACCATACCCCAAATGTTAAGATGGCCGTGTCACCGTGAAATTATTAAAACCGGTAGATTGTAACTTTATAACTAGTGAAATTGTAAAAGACTGCGAACCCGACATTTTACAATTTCACTAGTTATATTACGATCTAATAGTTATTACAATCTTACGGTGACATCCCCAAACATCCCCAAAAGTGAGATAATTTAAGTGGAGACAGTTTTTTTGCCTAGACATGCCTCGTCTATAATATAATATTATAATATATGTCTATTATGTTACTATCAGCAAAAGTTTTAAAGCGAAGTGAGTCAACAACTATGAAGTATTCGAAGTGGTGAAGATGAGTGAGGGAATGCCGCCCCCGTAACTACGGGGTGCTTCGCGCGAATTACGTCAAAGCGATGTGTCTATAATGTACAAAAGCGTAATTTCGACATTTTCGTAAAGTGCTTCATAGCCTAGCTGTTTTTTGCCCGCTCGGGGCAAAGCGTCTAAGTTCAAATCTCATTACAAATTAATATATTTCTTATCTTTCTTGTTTTTTAAATAAATAGGTAATATATCACTACATATTTTCATATTTTTGATTTGTTGATCTCCGTATTTTTTTGCTACCCATTTTTTTATAATCTGCACTAATATTTACGACATAAATACAACTTGTGCCTTTTTCATGGATGGTTTAAATAATAAAATGCAAAAATAATATTATTATAATAATATGCGGTCGAAGTAGGTACTGCGGAATATAAGCACTACACACACATACACATCACACATTACACACATTGACGTTTCGTTCTAAGACATTTCAAAATTTTATACTTCGCATAATTTTTCAGCGGTTACGAAATCTAAACTTGCTTTTTCCCGCAACTTCGTTCGCGTAGCACAAAGCTAAATTTTGTCGCCTGATTTAAAAAAATACACAATTAAAATTTGATATCAAATAGAAGGCCACGTGAAATTTCGGTTTATCTATCACCAAAAAAATTACAATTTCAAATACCTAGTTTAAGTTTCTGACATTAGTGGCTTAAACCGAATAGTCTCTTCGGCTACATCATATTTATTGTAAATATTGTATTATTTAATAAAAATAAATCAATAAATACAACGCGTCAATTATAAACGTAATTTGCTGAATACATTATGTTCATAATACTCGTGGTGAACGACTTATTTATTAGGATTGATTATAATAATTGATATAATTAAATACACATTTTAAACAAACAAAATGATATTTATATGTATTATTCATTCTGTTGTCAATCTTATATTAATCTTATGTTTTTTTCTTTCGTCGTAAACAATATATCAATAATTTCGACTCACTTACGTCAGTCTGATTGGCAGCTTGGTATGCGTTTGATTTATTCATTAAATGTAAATTCGGAATGTGGATAAGATAAATAGCTTTGTGATTCTTATTATTTCTTTTTTTATTTGTTAAATTATTTTATCCTTGTACTAAAACTCCGAGCATAGCTCGGTCTCCCAGGTACTTATATTTAAAAATAGGATTTTATAAATACAATCAATACATATTTTTTTCTTTACCTTTTTTTATAATGTACACTAATATTTACAACAACTTAGAGAAACTAATAATAAAATAAATAATTAGGTATATCAGGGTACACCGCTTTCAACAATATACTATACCTACTATACTATACCTAAGAGTACAAGCATTGCTCGGAGTTAGTGTGATAAAAAAATAAAAATTATAAAAGAAAAAGAAAGAAAAAGAATTTAAAAAATTCGTCTGACTGGAATTCGAACCTGAGACCAATTGGTCAGCAACATAAAAAACCCAACGGCCTACGTAGCTTCGCTATCGGGTATCTGACACAATATGGCAAAATTACTCATCTGTTATTAGTATTACACGACGAAAGAAAAAACGTCATGTCAAACTAAGATCCTTATGTCATCGGCATAAAGGTCAAGTCCGAGAAAAAATTACTTTGAACGGGACATTCAACAATAAATTCGAATTGTTTTTGAGCAGAAAAAAGCGCAAAAAAATGACATATGTCTCCATAACAAGAGGCCTAAGCCAGTACTGTCGGGTTTCATAGATATGAAGGAGAAGGAATGACAGGACGCTATTTCGCTATGTTTCATTCGACTCGTCCGAATCAAATCAATATCATTGAAATAAATTAATCCTAACAAATATCTCAATCCAATCGAAAAATAAAAACGACAATTAAGGAAATTGTTTCTTTTGTTTTATTATGTATTAAGAAACTCTAATTAATTTTATCTTTTTTGTTCACAAATAATACAGTTACAACACCAAGAATATATATTTTAATGGTTATTATATGATTTTTTTATCGAGAAAATTTACAGAAAACGTGTTTTGAAAACGTAGGTCCCCTTACAAATATGATCAAGATTAACATATATATTTTTTTGCTGCACGACGAATGGATACATTTTTATCCATTCGTCTATCAGGAGTCAGGAGGAGTCAGGAGCCTATTTTTACGATGTAGAGTACAATGAAATAACCATAATGATAAATACTTGTATAATAAGTAAAATGTACCTTCTCGAAAAAATATGGAATTTTGTATCTCTCTACTTACGTAGTTTTATTTTGGCGTCTCCGTCTCCGTCGATCGACACAATCAAGATGTTGCCTTGGGCCGTGTACTTCCCTTTGATTGTTAAATCACAGTGCAGACTTATATCGACATTCAAATCGTTGTACCTGCAAAAATATTATTTTAACATTATTACGAGGGCGGGTCAATAAGTCCGTGACTTTTGGAATAAAACACAGATTTTTTGATAAATAAATCATTTTATTTTTCAACATAGTCCCCCTTGAGCTCTATACACTTTGTCCAACGCTTCTCCAATTTTTTTATCCCTACCAAAAAATATGATTTGTCGAGGTCCTCAAAATAGGCCTTTGTTTGCGAGATGACTTCATCATTGGAGTCAAATCTTTTTCAACCGAGCCATTTTTTCAGGTTTGGGAACAAGAAGTAGTCACTCGGAGCCAAATCTGGAGAATAGGGTGGATGTGGGAGTAATTCATAGCCCAATTCATGGATTTTTGCCATGGCAACTGCACATGTGTGCACCCTTGCATTGTCTTGGTGAAAAAGAACTTTTTTCTTGGCCAAATGAGGTCGGTTTTTTTTCAAATCCTCATTGAAGCGGTCCAATAAGTTGGCATAATATTCCCCATTAATTGTTCTTCCCTTTTGAAGATAGTCAATGTGGATTATCCCACGTGCATCCCAAAAAACAGTCGGCATAACTTTATTGGCTGACAAACCCACCTTGGCCTTCTTTGGCGCCGTTTTTGGCACCCTTAGAAACCCACTGTTTTGACTGTTGTTTGGTCTCTGGTGTGTTGTGATGGATCCATGTTTCGTCCACGGTTACAAAACAGCGCAAAAACTCCTCCATATTGTGATTAAACAACGCCAAACCTTCCTGTGAAGTTGTTACACGATTGCGTTTGTGGTCGACTGTGAGCAAACGCGGCACCCATCTTGCGGAAAGCTTTCTCATGCCCAAGTGATCATTCAAAATTGAAACCACTGAGCCATGCGAGATGCCTATGGCTTCCACAATCTCTTGCACTTTCAATCTTCGGTCGGCCAACACCATATCGTGAATTTTTTCGATTGTTTCGGGATTGTTTGAGAGACCTCAACTGGGCGTCCAGGACGTTCGGCATCTTCAGTGCTTGTACGGCCACAACGAAATTCAGTAAACCACTTTTTTACCATTGAAATCGATGGTGCAGAGTCCCCATAGTATTTATCAAGTTTAGCCTTGGTCTCGGTAATGGTTTTTTTTCGCAAAAAATAATGCTTAATAAGCACACGAAATTCACTTTTTTCCATTGTTTCCTTAAGTTACTGGATAGTCTGATAAAGATAGCTGTAAAACACAAACTAACTGACGCAGCAAGTTCAAATTTTGATAGGAGTCAACTGACAGAGGCCTGTTGACAGGAGTAGTGTTGCTTTTTCAGTAAGGAGGTTAGAAATTCAAAAAGTCACGGACTTATTGACCCGCCCTCGTATATGCATCGCCTCGAAAACATATAAAACATTGTAGTCAAACTCCTTAGTAAAACATTTAACCCCTTACTAATAAAAATATTTAGACAG
Organism: Phengaris arion; assembly: GCA_963565745.1. Taxonomy (NCBI): domain Eukaryota; kingdom Metazoa; phylum Arthropoda; class Insecta; order Lepidoptera; family Lycaenidae; genus Phengaris; species Phengaris arion. Next base: position 11,538,290 of record OY751445.1, on the reverse strand, counting down.
TGGATAAGCAATACAATGTTTTGTCTTTATCTGATATGTTGGAAAAGTCGCTTGACAGACAAGGACAAAACATTGTATTGCTTATCCATTGTGTAAATATTTTTACTAGTAAAGGGGCTAAAGTATACTTTCCCAGATGCAAAACTTCTATTATATACTGGCTTTTTGTACTTTTACGGGATAAAAAGCCTATGTGCTATTTCAGAGTAAAAGACTCACAAACATTCATCCATCCATCCTAACAAGCTTTCATATTTATAATAGTACTAACTAGGATTATGAAAATATTAATAGCAAAAGTTTAAAATTAAGAAGTTGCTCAAGAGATTAATAAGTCATAGAACAGTCAAATGATTAGTTATTATCTACTAGAACACTCTCCACCTAAAAAATATATTAACATTTCAATTGAGATAAAAGTAATAATAAAATAACTTTTATAAAATTGCTCATGTTTTAGCTAGTGGAAAAATTTGAAGCCTAGACATGTCGTAAACACGAAAATTTACGTCGACTGCATTGCTACTACGATTGCCCAATGAATGAGAAAACTGATTGTGGCTTATTGGGACAAATATGCGGAAAATATTGTCAAACTGAAAAATTATTTATTATATTTATTAGCTAAATAAATATACAATATTTGTGATTGTACGCTTAGGTTTGTCTAACCTAGAGAGGAGAGGTGGCCAAAGTTTTAGAGTGGTTTTTATTAATAATTATTATGGACTTATCAAATAAGTTCCTAGCTTTATGCTTGTATCTGTACAAACATATACAAGCAGGTAGTAGGTAAGGTAATATAATATACGATAGGATGAATAATTTGTAATACAATATTAAGTAATCTATATGCGAATAATAATTTTGAGAAAAAATCTTCATCTAAAAATCTAAATGCATCAAACATCAAATCATGAAATCAAACAGTCAAGAAAGTCGTATTGATATAGATATTAAAAAGCCTTGATTGAAAAAAGCTTAAACCTTTTCAATTACTTACTTCGCTGCATCGACTTTACATTTTTTAAATCCCGTTATTGTTCCATCTTTGAACACAATTTTCAGTCCGCCCGGCAACTCTATGTTCACTGATTTTTGTAAAATCGGATCCAGTGAGTTCACTTCTATACTCGGTATTCCCTGTGTGAAGAGCGGTATCACGTCTTGTAATGTTTTCTTGAAACATTCGGAATCTGATTTTGGACATGGTGTGATGTAGTCAGCTGTAATTATTTTTAAAGTTTTATTAATAGATCGTTGGGAATTAAATTTCATAGAACAACACATTAAAACCAGGTGGAACCACTATATATTTTATTTCCTTTTTAAAACTGTGATTCAAACGATGCATCGTACAGCCTGTATGCCTGTATTAAAATCAAAATAGGTATTGCTTAGTATAAAAACTGCCACTTTCAAAAGGAATGTTAACATATTAATAACGAAAATAAATTATGATTTATTGAATTAAATTCAATAAAATAAAATTATTTCCAACTCAGAATTACTATTAACATTTTATTGTGCATCAGTGTCCTCCTATCCTTAACGTCTGTTCTTTAGTTTCAAAAGAACAATAACAAAAGATGAAAAGCGGACATGATTAATGAACAAAGGCTGACCATGTAACGGATCTCAAAATAATGTTCCCAAAATGACTAGAAATACAAGCAAAAGCTACAAGTTCTGAAATATAAACAATGTCTTAACAACATATAATATTTGTTGTTATGGTTTCATAGCCTTTAAAATATTTTAACAATATACAAGGATAACCTTGTAGTCATAAAATTTAAATTTAAATAGAACTTTGACAAGCCAATGAATTGGCGAATACCCTAGGATTTCGAGACCTCTTACACCTAGTAAATAAAACTATGTATTAGTTAGTAAAAATTAATTACTTATAGTTAGTAAGATATTTTGCAGTTTAATTTGAAACTTTGAAAATTTTTAGTATTTGAATAACATCAGCGAAATAACTTTTAATATTACTTTATTAGTTATAAAAATAAAGATAAAATAAAATACGTTTATTTCAGACCCATAAAATAGTCCATAAAAATATTAGTAAATGTGTTAGTAACAAAATAAACTTATTTTATGCTAGTATTGTTAAAAATGACATTTTTATGATTATAATAATATGATTCCGATACATAATTCATCATAATATATAAATTATGTATCCAAATCATCTTATACCTAGTGCTAGCTCTATCCAATGCCTTTGTATAGGGCAGTCTGGTCTACAAGTAATAATTTTCAAAACAATCAGTTATTTCGCTGATTTTATCAAAAACACGAAATGTCGTCAAATTATTTACTAGCACGATAACCGATAGAACTTGCTTTATAACATACTTACGTTACGAGATCATGAACGGGTACCTCAATTTTTGGATGTTCACATTATGAAACGGTTTTATTAAGCGTACCCTGTTTATTTTTTACTACCGTTACAAGCTTATGAAATGACACTATTTAATCTATCTATCTATCTACATATATATAAAAGGCAAAGATGATTGACTGATGTATCAACGCAAAGGCCTTAAGGCTAGAAATTTTAAAATTTTCAAATTTCCACTCCCAAGGGGGTAAAAGGTTGCTAATAGTTTGCATGTCACTTTTTATTCCTTGGATATATTTGCATGATATTTCGTATCAATTGATTACGGAAAAATAATGAATTACATAACTCAACGTTTTCTAAAATTCAGCCCCAGGTGGGTAAAATAGGGGATAAAAGGTTTAAAATGTAATTTCTCGCGGCCGAAGCCGCGGGCAATCAATGCTAGTCAATAAATAATCCTATTAAATCTTGTTCGCTGCTTCGAATCCGTGCCTATATTAAGTGTCAAATATATTATCTGCATGTTTTGTATCTATCGCTAGATATAAAACAGGCAGCGATAAAAGTTCTGAATAAGCTATTCGACACTTATTTAAAGATTATGTAACAGGCCCTAAGGCTCGTGTTCACCAACATTTAATCAACCGTTTAAATAAATAATCGGCCGTTTTTGTAAAAAATCCTGTTCACCACGTCCTAAACACTGGTTATAGAAGTTAACCGGCCGATTATCTTAACCAAGCCCGAGACCCTTGTTTAACCATCGATTATAGTGATTTGACATATTAAAGACATAGTAAAGACATATTATTTATTTGAGACAAAATGATGCCTTTTAATGTTATAATGGAAGGAGATTACAATCTCAACATGCTTGAGTATTTGGACGAGTTAGAAGCGATGACGAGAAGACCTCGGATTTTTCAAAGTCGCCGTAATTTCTTTGAAGTATGCGATGAAGTTTGATTCAAGACCCGGTTTTGGTTATCCAAATCTTTATATTCTTGGATTCATTGAAGATAAATTAGAATTTGAGTTAAATTCTTCAGCGAGTCGTATCCAACCTGCTACTTTCTGACAATTTGTAGAGTTTATTCTCAATTATATTCTTGTATTTCATTACAAGTTCACATAACACACTCTTTTCATTGTTGCTAAAATTAGTTGTTCGCTTTTTCTTCTCATCCATATTTATTACAAGAAAACAACAACATTTTTGGTTCACTGTAATTGTCTACACGATACTATATTGACATAAGGTCTACGTAAATATACGTCCTAGTTAAAATTAATTACTCTTTAAACAAAAGAAACAATAAACAACAACTTTCAAATTTGTAGCGTTAAATTTTACGTAACCAAATCAAAATGTCAGAAACATAATTAATGTCATTTTATGTTGTAGCCTGACATTTTTATTTAGTTGTATTATATATTTCTCACTAATTTATTCATAAACGGCCAGTTTTGTCTCGATTTACTAATCAGAGAAAGAGAAGCGATGGTGAACAGAAAAAAATAACTCCTTGTTTAAAGTAATGTTTAAAATTTAAACGACCGGTTACAAAATCAATGGTGAAGTTACTTTTGGTGAACTCGGCTCGAGTAAGTGTCATTAATTTAATTCTATTCAGCGAGCTTGCATATATGGATAACAGATATGATATTCTCACAAGCATACATCGTAATTAGAAAGATGAAATACATACGTGCAACTTTACCAGTGCTATGCCCGACGCACAGAACTACGCACAGAAATATATAAATGTTTGACATATTAACTGTTGTCCGTCCCAAAACACAAGTTTTCACTCAGTATTCGCAGACGAGGAAGTGTTTCTTGTTATATAGGTTATTGAAGGCCGGCTCTTGTGTATTATTTAAATACATACCTCTTCCAAGCTTTTCTGATTTTTTTGTCTTTAGTTACCTACACTTTCAATATTTTTCCATGTAACTGCTTAACTAATTTTAGTTGTTTGTTGTTTGTTATGTTGTTTGAAATAATGAAAATAATAAACATTCAGCCTGAATTATGTATAAAAGTACAACATATTTTTAAGGTATCTTTAAAATCAAAAGTGATAATAAGAATTAGGAAAAACTAGTTTGAAACTATATTGGAACTTAAATTGAATATTTTAATAAGTGTTAGGCTTAAGCCCAGATTTCACCAAATATCTTTAAATGGGCTCGAAAACCTCAGCTCAGCGTTAGGGTCAGCAGGTTTAAAATGGTCGCATTAAGTTAATCGTATTATGAAACATCATGTATTGAAATTGAATACACGATGTTTCAGAATACACACCATGACGATACGCAACGTGACACGACGCTGCGTTTTTAAGACTACTCAAAATTGAACTTTATTCACTACACAAAAAGATACCTCGTTTCATATGACAACACATGCGCTGTCGCGTCTAACATTGTAGACCCAAATTTTAGCATAATATCGATTTTCATTACACTTATCTAGGTCGGTGAGTGCTTCTATTTTTTTAATTTTAATTATTTTAGAAGATAGTAGCCTCCAAACATCGGATTTCTAGCGCAATTTTGACCGTAAATAAAAACAAACGAAGAATGAAAATATAAAAGCAAGCACACACCGACACAGTTTAATTATTCAGCAATTGAGATTTGAACTAAAGTTGTTCAGAAAAAAATATTATATATATTTTTCATAAAACACCAACAGCTGAGTATCGTTTTGCGTAATTTGAGGACGCCTTTTCTAAAATACTTTACAAATCAGTAAAAATGTGTGCACTACAGCTTCTCTTCTAAGTATAGATTACTATTTTATGGCTATATCCTTTTTTCCCCGATATTAGGTGAAAAAAACTTCAGAGGTGTCAAGGGACACCCGGATGGAACGAAGTTATAATATATATATATAGTTGATAATGAAGAATTGAAGCCTATTTTGGAAGAAATATATATATATATATATATATATATATATATATATATATATACAGAGATTAGCCGGAACAAACACACAGACTGACAGACGGACAGACAGAAAAATGTTAACAATTTATATTTTAAGAAAATAAAAGTGAAAATAAAAGCTGTTAATTTGAAATTACAAACAGACACTTCAATTTTGTTTATCTGTATAGATATAATATATTATATTATACAAAACAAATAGTTGAACTAAGTATATATAGTGCGCGCGGAACTAGCGCCTTAACCAGCGGACAGGGGTCAGGGGGCGGGTTGCTTGCTGCTCGCAGTGTTGCCGCCGCGAAGTCTGGCTCCGTACTGAGTAATAACATCAAGCGCTCGGCTAGCTAGTCACAATATGTAACAGTCATAACAGTCACAATGTGTAATTGCAAAATTCTACATTATTGTCAAGGTGTAAGGTCGTTTTTTGTATCATTCTTAATAGTCGTTATTACATTGTGATTTCGAGTGGCAAAAGGTGTCGTGTCAATATAATCCGCCTAGCCTCAATATCGCAACGCGCCATAAGGAACTTCGTTCCAATAAGAACCATGTTCCCCGCGCTACACTGAGTTCAAGCCGTTGACTAGCGCACTTTTAATGCATATAAATCATCGTGTTTAATACACAAATACTTTTGTAGTCGATGTTAAAATATACCTTCATAATAATTGTTAGTGCTCCAACTGTACAAGTAATGTAACGTAACGTAACGTAACGTAACGTTATCGTATGACCAAATTTGTATGAACTATGTCAAGATGACATAGTTCATACAAATTTCATTTTCGATAACGTTAGGTTTACGCCGCTGTCTAATGTTCTTGCTAGGCCCCCATGAACCTGTTCAACGTCGCGCGCTGTCACACGGCACGCGCAAAGGTCTATTTTTCCATGTCGTATGATTAAAGTTTATATGGTTTATAGTCTTTGGTTTTTATTTTGACATTGGAAATGTCTTTTCGTTCGCTCCAGTACAGGCCCCGATTTCACGAAAAAGTGCGATCCCCTTATCTCTCAAAAAACTCAAAAGACGTGTATTTACGAGAGATGTAAGGTGCAAAAAAAATATTCGAGAAAGTCAAAAACGAAAAAATTTATGGCCGAAATAGTGAAAAAGAAAATTATTTTTTTTCCGAATTTCTGATTTTGGTGCTCGATATTTTAGAAACAAAGAATGATATCAAAAATTTTAGGAAAACTCCTCTGGACAATCCAGTCAGCTACAATTTGAGCCTAAAACAATGACGATCGGGTTAAGAGGCTAACCCCTGTAGCCTAATCTTTTTGAAAAAAAAATAATTAAATATCTTATATATTATAATCGTAATCTCGGCAACAGCTGCAAGAATTTACATGAAATTTTGTATGCAGGGAGTTTTGGGGGAGAAAAATCGGTCTAACTAGGTGTTATCCCTGGAAAACTGCGCATTTTAAGTTATATGTTTTTTCTTTCGTCGTGCCACAATATATCAATAATTTCGACTCTATAATATCAGTCCGATTTGCAGTTTGGTTAATTTTCGCGTTGTTCAGTAAGTTGGAATGTGAACCCCGGTAAAATAATTTTGTGGTTTTTTTTTAAAATCTACTAGAGCTCCGAGCAAAGCTCTGTTACAAAGGTACTCTTCTAATAAATTAACATGTCCTGACTAACTGATTCATCAACGACGAGGCAAAAATACTGAAGCTAGAAACGACTACTAATTCAATATTTTCTAAAATTCGATCTATTAATTGGTAAAAAGGTATATTAAATTTTGTATGGGGGAAAATATTAAGTGAGCTTTTCGGCTTGGAATTTTGTAAATGTAGGTAGTCCCAAAAGAAAATAAGTAAACACATATTTCACGATTTTTCAAAATTCAACTACCGAACAGGGATATTCCCCTGAGTATCCGTCAGTTCCCCTAGTCAGACTCACGCTTGACCATTTTACTATATTTATTGTATATTTTTGGAATGTTCTCTTCAAGCTCTTTATTTTGATACCCGTAGTACCCAGTTAAGAGATCCACGGGCTAGTGGGTAGATCGTTTTATTCGCACTCGAGAGAGTGCAGGTTCGATACCCAGGTTGTGGCGTGTACTAATGAGACATTTTCAGATCTCAAGTACATTATACGGACGCTCTAACGGTGACGTATTGACCAGTCATTCCTCTGGACTAGGCTGACTATGTTGTGAGAATGCCGTATGTGCTTGGGCAACCATGCGACAATAAAAATAAAAAAAAACAACTGTCCCAGGCACTACATTTCTAGAGTGGTTACTTCGCTTGGAGAATACAGGTGCACACGAGCGTATGAGGTAAAGTCGTGTTTAATGTTATCATACATCTACATGTATGATGACATTAAACACGACTTTACCTCGTTTTTTTTTAAAGCGAGCTATTGTATGTGACACTACTGTCACATACAATAGCTCGCTTTAAAAAAAACAGTCCATTTGATAGGTGAACACTCTACTGAACAGTTTTATGAATTGTTGCTTAAAATAGGAAACGGCGACTACCCTACAATTTATGGTAAAATTACTATTCCGCTGAGGCAACAGTGGTGACATCACTTACAGAACTCACTAACGCAGTTTATCCTGATGTCAGCAATGTCATGACAAAGCCCATAAAAAGGTTATATTGTGAGCTGGCCATTTTGACTTCCAAAAATGAAAACGCAACCACAATAAATGAACTTTTACTCAAGTGATTTGAAGTAAATGCAGTACAATATAAGTCAGTGGATTCAGCAGTACAAACTGATGAAGCAGTAAACTATCCCGTGGAGTTCCATAATACTCTAAACCCAACAGGTCTTTCACCAGATAATCTCCGTTTGAATTGTATTGGAGCACCAGTTATGTTATTAAAAGATATCAAGCCTTCAAAATTGTGTAATGGCACTAGACTCCAGATAAAAGTTCTCCATCGCAACAGTGTCGAGGCTACTGTAGTCACCTGTTGTGCTCAAGGGGAAACTATTCATATCTAAAATACCATTGATCTCATCAGAGTACCTATCAATTTGTATTTAAAAGATTGCAGTTTCCCCTAAAAGTATACTTCGCCGTCAATAAAACTCAGGGGCAGACATTGAAAGTGGCTGGAGTAGACCTAAGAGAGAGCTCCTTAATGAATGATCTTATCTTAATTTTGTACTTAAATTAATACGTTTAATTAAAAAAACAGCCTCCGTGGTCTAGTGGTTAGAGCTTGACTCTCGACGGTCGTGGTTTCGATTCCCGCAATGGAACAACAAAAAATGTTGTTTCTAAGTTTGGTTAGGACAATGCAGGCTGATCACCTAATTGTCTGACAAGAAAGATGATCCATTCGTCGGATGGGCATGTAAAAAGTCAGACCTGCGCCTGATTTCTTGCCAGTCATGTCGGTCATCCGTCCCACTGGATTATGTATGGAGTAAAGGAAGAGAGAGTGCTCTTGTGTACTGCGCACACACTTTGACACTATAAAATTACTCCTGCGTATTTGGTCTGGTTTCAATGAAACCGGCCACCGAAATCGGTGTGGGGAGTTATTATCTTATCTTAATTTTGTAACTTTTTCCTTATCCCGACTATCTCGTCGCTCAGTGTCATTCTTTTTTCGAATTCCGCAGATTAATTTCAAATGTGCTCGATAGCCGTATGTTGTGCACGAAATCTGTGATTTTTTTATTATTTTACAGACATTAAAGATGGCCATGTAGCTTTTTGTTATTTCCTGACTGCATTAAAAAAAAATAAAAAACGAAGCTTCGAAACTATGACTAAATTTACGAGTATAATAATTAGTCTGATGACATTTGTCTATATTGTTGTTTGTATAATAAATAATAGTTGCAATATTTGATGTATGTTAATTTTGTTTACAGATCTCGGATCTTTTTATATAAATCGTTATGTAAACATATATTTAATTAATTAAATAAAAACTTTGGTATGTGTGTCGTAGTATTTCGCCATAATTTAGCTTTAAAAACCGACACTAAGAATTTCATTACCGGTGAAATTATATTTGATATTTTGCATTTTAAACGTTATATTTCTTGGATTTTTTTTTATAAAATGTGTAAAATGTTTATTCTAGTTTCCAAAAATATATAACATACCAAAGTTTTATTCACAGTTCATCAATTAAAATCCAAAAAACAAGCGCGGATACCTTCTGCCTTATAGTACCGCGAGACACTTGAAAGGTTTTTTGTGTTCACATCAAGATTGCTTGTATTCATTTAGTATTTTTAAAATTCCAGTTACATATTCATATAGGGAATTTATTATAGTTTTTAAATAAATATCACATATATCACAATAAAATCTTGAAAAATAAAAAAGCTGGAAACCCTACACCACTCCTCCACCCTCGAAGGCACGACGCGTGATCGGCTTGACAGTTTTAGAGCGGGACGCTGAACAGGTTAAACTATAAATACTAAAATTGACTTTATCTCCCACCTGAGAGTAATCAAGACTCTAGTAGGACCCTTCACTGCTAAATATAGACTTTTTATTATTGTTACGTTTTCCTTATACATCTCCATGAATGGCGATGATTACCCGATCGTCAGAACATCAATGAAATCCCGCCAGGGTTCATATTATGTCCTGCAAGTATAAAAGGTTAAATTACAACATATAAAATATTCAGTTTAATTTAGATACGTCATCTAAAAATTACAAACAAGTGTCAATATTATTTGCTTGATTAGTAAAAAAAACTACATTTTTAAATTAGTTTACAATTTATTTAAAAAATAAAATTACATCTTAATTTACAAAAACATTAATTAATGAAAGTAGGTATGAACTATGAACACGCACAAATTTACAGCACAAAGTAGGCGTGAAAGTAGTGAAAGTTTTTCTTTTATTCCTCTAGGTACGCCAAAGTACTTTTTTATACTAGTAATCTATTATAAAAAAGTACTTTGGCGTATTTGGCTTTTAATTTTACATCTCTGATTTAAATTTTTTAGTCTCAATCAACTTCAATCGCAGGTAACAACTACAAAATAATTATAAATCAAGCAAAAACTTAATATGGCGATGACCAATGCAATGTTTTAGCGTACGTGCAATTTAATTGGATTAATATTATATTATGTATTTACCAGTGTAGGTACATTTACCAGTAGGTTCTTTTTCGCATCTTTAGTTTAATATTACCATAATATTGTATTGTTTAAATGCCATGAAAATAAAATATTAATAAAAGTAATGATGTTACAGTTATATAATGCACATTTTAGACTATCTGGCTGCAGACAAAATAACAATACATTAGTCTAAAGGCTTGCGTCAATTAACTACCTACCTTACATTGGCTCTGAAACATTTTAAACTTTAAAATATTTCCAACGTTTTTAAAATGTCCATTAAGTAGCATTGACACTTTAAAAGGATCTCTTCCTGGTCAAGATATAGTTCACACATTATCGTGAAATCCTTCGTACTTACAGCGTAGTCTTTTTACATTCGCTGACAGGTTGTATACACTGTACAGACAGCATAAAAGTTTAAACCAGTTAAGAAAGTTAGTGTAGGATATTGTCATTTCTTATTTAAATGATGTAGAGTGTCCAAATAACTATATTTTATATATAAAAAAATAAATCCCGACTACGCTAATATATATAGCCTACTGGATTTTGTCCACGGCTGCTACGGAACCGTTAATTTTCCTGCATAAAAAAAAGTAGCCGACGACCTTTCCCTGATGATGTTAAGTAGTTTTTACGTGAAAGCGTAACAAACAAACAAACTCACATTCACATTTATAACATTAGTAAGGATCTTATTTACCCGGGCTATTATTACGAATATATTATTATTGACACCTCATTCATTTAAATAAGATTAAAAGTTTAGGCGCTACGGTCGAAGAAACATACACACTATATAGACAACCAAAATCAATACCCTTATTTTTGGCTGTACAAATGGGAGTGAAAAATTACCATGACTGTAACTCTAATTTGAACTTATATGTATTTCAATATCGTCACCATCCGGAAATCGATTAGTTTTTTAAACGTTGCATGGAAAATTATGTAGGAATATTTTTCAATGATTAACATTAAATTTATGGATAGCCGAATTGTTTTTTGCTTTAAAGTTAATCTATTCCTTTAATTGAATTGAAACAGTTGTTTTTATTTGAAATAAAATATTATAATTGGAATCGTTAAAATTTTCCGGTACCGCAGCGGCTGGTGCTAAAAATACTAATGTATAGTCGCTAAGGACTATTAGTTATTCTGTAATATTTTTATCAACCATTAATTTATTCCATACCGGAACAAAACGCTTATAAAAGATACCTATATATTTTAGACAATAGAATCATATTCAAATTCATAAGAAATCTATTTTTTTTTATTAGGTTAGCTATGGTTATTTCTATTAGTAAGGCTAGCTCTAGGCTAGCTAGCTAGTAGATCTTTTCTGATCCAAATTCGACTGTATTCTTTAACATTCAGTGTAACATTTAACATTAACATCTTTAACATTCCGGTCTTTCTTCAGTTCAGACTTAATGGATACAAAATCATATCGTCTGTGTGTAATTTGGCCTTGAGGCAAGATTGAATCAGACGGCCCGATGGACTGAAGCGAATCGTGCAGATCGGCCTAAACGGACGGACTGAACGGACCGTGTATGACAAATGACTTCAGTTTTACATGTTTACAAGCTGTATAATATTCGCATAAGTCTTAAAAGTTTTTGGAGTTTAAGCCGTTTTAGCAAATAAAATTCAATGATTATAAGAATAAAACGAAGTGAAATGCTTGTCACGATTCATTATTAGAAAAAGTAACTACAGAATTAAGACATCATAACTAATTCATTTTGGTCTATTATCCACGAGTTTACAATTAGCAGCTCGCAGCAAACTAAAACCAATAAACAGGACCGTAGTTCGCAGCATACCACATTCGGTTCATTCCTGTATGTGCACGAATCGGGTCAAGCCGAACTGATGCGATCGGCCTTCCCATGTATGGTACGCCTAATATTAACATAGTCTTCGGTTTAACACGTGTTTGTTATTTTCGTCATGTCATTATCCTAATTTATTGCTTGATACTTTACCACAAAATCAATTAAGTACCACTTTTGATGATTTGTGCTCGTGTAGGTTATAGGTGAAATGATTAGTTTTTATCAATGATTTTGATTGATTCTGTATATGAATTAAAATTATTTATCCTTGCCACATAAGAAAATTTCATAGATACGTCTTCAAGGTTATAATGTACGGTAGCAACCCTTTCTTAAATATACAGCATAAACGGGTTTGAGTCCAATGCCCTGTTGTGTTTCCCAATAATTCTAATTTATGATTATAATAAACATTCACTTAGCGTGTACTTAAGGAGATGAGGCTGGTTCATTCGCAAAAAGCCTATTAATCTCTCGCCGGCGACATTGGTCATCCAAATTGTTTCTCCCCCAAAGCTGAATATCTGCTCTTGATGTATTCTGGATCGTAAATGTATTTTTGTGACAGATTAGGAATTTGTTATGTAATTTGATTCACATTTCTGTTAATGTTTTGCTTGTAACTTTCATGTCGCAAAAGATGGAAAAACGAAATAAATCTAGTAAAAAACTAGAAAATGAATTGTGCTCAAAATTCTAAAAATATTATAAAGCTAGCAACATTAACGTCAATCTGTAGGTACAGTAAAACCATTTTGCTAATGGACGTCGGTAATCTTCGTTTTTCTACTTTATTAAAACTATTTATAATTATCAAATATACCCCTATACATTACAAATATACACCTGACAATGTCTTACGGACGTTTTTAAATTCGTTATTCGTTAAAAGCGTAAATATTATACTTAAAATTGAGAATCAAAACTTGGCATGATATTTTACTATAGTTATCGTGTTTTTTATCAAATTCAATAGTGAAACATAACAGTCTGACGCTTGGAGTCGCGTGAAAAGGAATGTAAAATTAAAAAAGAAATAAACTTCGAAATAAGAGAATGTAAATTCCAACCTGAACCTCCCTAACTACGAATCGAGATGTAATAAATTTCACTTTCTCCCCTTATACTACCGTAGAGACATTTCGGATTTAGTTTATCTAAGTAAAATAATTAATAATGTTATCGATGCTCCTGATTTATTAAGTAAATTTAATTTCAACGTGCCCAGTAGATACTTTCGTTATTACGTTATATTTCATGTCCCACCATATAAGACATTCTATCGCCGTAATTCATTTGTCTGTAGATCTAGTGCCCATTTCAATCGATTCTATACAGATTATCATGTCGAAAATGTTTTTTCAATAAAAGCACCTAAGATTTGTAGACTTTTATCCGATGCGTTTTTTATCCACGGGAAATTATAATTCACATCCAATACCAATCTGTGATGTTAAAGGCTGCAGGCTGTGCGTGTGTGAGTATTTCGGTGCATACGAGAGCAATTGAATATTATACCCGACCTTTTCTGGTGACACCCGGTATTTCTTTTCTTTTTAATTAATTTTAATCGCAACTCTTGTAGCATGATGTGGTACTTTAAATTATGTTCAAATTAATAATATGTTATTATTTCTTTGTATACTTTCTGTTACAACACCTCATGGTTAAAACTTAAGTCACAACTGTATACTTAATGTCTTACCTATCAGTGAAAACTTTTAATTGGCTTTATGGTGTCTATAAATGTATTATTATTGTAATTATCTGTAAGCTGTAAGTTTTCCGAATACAATAAAATTAAAATAAATAAAAATAAATAAATATACTTCGTAATAAGATGTGGAACTCCGAATAAAAAAGTGTTCAAAATTCAAAATTATACCTAAGCTTTTTTACTTATTGTCAAAAGTGAAATAAATTGAAGTCTAAAATAAAAAAAAATGCGAAAAACTATAGTTCGTATAGTTTTGTATTTTTTACCTTATTTTATCTTTATCTTTTTTATTATTACTATCGATTTTTTTAAGATCGACTATTGGGTTAAAAAGGTAAATAAAATAGCAATACAACTATAACTAAATATTTTTATTGCATTTTAAAGAAAATAAAATACAAAAATAAAGCTATTTACAGTGCGGTTTTTTTGTCGCGACCACAAAAGACCGCTCGTGGGAACGTAGCCTAAATGTCAGTTGTCAAATTGATAATATTACGATAAGTTCAAATTGATAAATACGATAGCGGTCAATACATAAATAAGGAAGAAATACAAAAACAACGTCACGCATTCATATTCTCGACAAAACTAGGTTCTCAGTTTTGTTAACGGCCGACATTGACTTTATAACGATTTATATGCGCGTCCCTATCTCTAGTAGGCTAACCGCCCTTCCGCCGATAGACAAGCCGTTTCGGTAGGTAATGCCATCTGTCAGTAGGTTATTGAAACACGAGTAAAGACAAAAGCAAAGATTTGACTATCTCTAGTAGCAAGGATAGGTTATTGAGAACTGCCGTTGGTCGAAACCAGTTTTGTTATTAAATAACTTCAATGTGAAATGTATTATAAATACATAACATTTAAACCCCCTTACTAATAAAAATATTTACACAATGTATTAGCTATACAATGTTTTGTCCTTGTCTGATACGTTGGAAAAGTCGCTTGACAGATAGCTTATCCACTGTGTAAATATTTTTATTAGTAATGGTGTTAATATAGTACTATAATCCGAAAAACAATAAAAAATGTCTTTATTGTCTTGGATAATAAAAATAATAAAAAATATCGAATAAAAAGTAGACAAAGTGCAAGAAATTTGTGCTTGTGTGGAACATGAATTTCCAAGAAGAACCTACAGTTAATAACATGTTAACATGTGTCATATTGTTTCAGTCCATCAAATTGGAGTCAACTTTTCTGATCTTCATCATCACATTCAGTTGTCTGGCAATTATAATACCAATATACCTGATCATACTATGTATCCTGGCGTTAGTGGCCAAGTCGAAATGTACCGAGGAGACACAGGAGTCTGGCGCCCTTTTCGCGGATTCAGAGCAACCGGACTGCCACTATAAAATGTTGATCATTTTCACCTTTCTCGTCGTTTTATTGTGTTGGTAAGTAATGTTTTTTTGCATTCAAATTGGAATGAAATTAGCTCCTAACACAATTCGTCGCATACTTTCGACGAGTCATATAAAGGTCTTCCCGCACATGCGACGACCACACGACGACCACACCACGTGGTCGGTCGTATATTTGCATTGAATATAAATAGTACATTCACACGTACCACAATATTTTGCAGTCGTTAACGACCACGTGGTCGTTAACGACTGCAAAATATTGTGGTGATACCGACCACGTCGCAACTGCTAGCGACGCCGAACAATAACGGTAATTCATAACAAATATCGACATTTTATCGGTACCGTAACGCAACCACAAGAAACCGCAGCGCCACAACCCACAGCGACCACCTTTGTCGCGTCGGTGTGGTGTAATCGTCGTCGTCGTCGTCCCTCAGCGGATGGTAGAATAAAATATAATATGACTGATTGATCGATAATGTTCTGAAACCAGCAGCATATAATATTCGTTATTACTAAGTTATTCCGCGCCAATAGTGTTAATTTATTATGCCGTAGTTGAACAATTATTTTCCAATTTCAGTATCATCATCGCTATAATGTTCATAAGTAACGAACAGTCTCGAATGGCTGTCGGTGAGAGCTACTCAGTGGTCAGCTGTGCCTGCACCGACCTGGCGACTTGGCTGTCCACCGCCGCTCAGGAGCTACACAATAGTCTGGTGCCACCCATGGACGTTGTTCTGTATGCTTATAAAGATGACTTGCAAAGTAAGAATACGTTTATATACACTTTTTAATATAATATTATGTACTAACGAACAAGCTGTTAACTGTTATTACTTTAATGAATAATATGATAATAATACTAATTAATAATGAATCATTCCATTTTGTACTGACTTGTCACTTGGTTCGTAAACTTATTGCCTTTTCAGATATAGAAAACCTTCTTGGCGAGCCAATAAAGCAAGCGATAGCATCAGAGAGTGGAATAGACTTAGTTCTGGATTCACTAAGCGATATTATAAAAGGTAAAAAAAACTTGAGAGGTGTCAAGGGACACCCGGATGGACCGAAGTTTATTTCGATTCATTAGTGAAGGAATTGTAATATTTTATTTTTTTAAGTAATAATATTTTTTTATTTTATTAACAAATATAATGTGATATAAACTTAATCAGTAGGCTCAACTTTAGTAATAATTGAGAGAGAGAGAGGGAGAGAGACAGAGAAGACAGACAGACAGAGAAACACGCGCATGCCGCACGGCTTACAGCTATAGCAAAAAGTGTCGTTACAACTTTTAGTCTTAATTTTTTCCGTCTAGCCCCCCTTCGCAACGCGCGATAAGAAACTTCGTTCCAATTATTATTTTTGTAAAATTAATAACAACTTACATAAATATATTAGGTAATAAAAAACAGCTCGATACAAATTATGCATCAAAGCTGCATACAGCATTCACCTTGTTTTCCCTAACATAGAAAACCGTTTAACCCCCTCCGTGACATTGTCAAGCAAGAAGCGAGCTAATGATGATGAATTATATATAAGACCATTCTCGAACGTTAGCTTTCAAACAATGATAGTAACAAAGTTTAAAATTTTAAGAAATCACCAAATTGTCAAGCAGTGAGCGAGCTGATGATAATAAATTATACCTATAAGAACACTCTCGATCATGTCAGCTTTCATCCATTTTGAAGCAGACTCGACAAACTTATAACACCGCTCGTTTTGCGTCGGGGGTTAAAATTATCATAACATTGTCCCATCTTTTCAGAAAGCGAAGACCTATCAGCCAAGGTATCTTCTCTCCGCGACGACAGTATCAAGGCTGGTCTACTGGCTGCTGCAGCAGCAGAACGGATCACAGACCTGGCTCAACAGCTGGACAGCCTGAAGAAACACTGCGTGTCTAAAGACGCGCCTCTCTGTGACACACTCAACACCAACTCACTGCAGCTGATGATGAAGTTCGATTCTGTAAGTTTAGCCTCAGTTTTAGTCATGGAAACAAAATTTAAGTCCGTCATTTTTAAACAGTGAGCAAGCTGATGATGATGAATTATAGATAAGAACACTCTCGAACACGTAAACTTTTTAAACAAAATAACTAGTTCAAAATCGGTTAATCCGTTTGGGAGCTACGATGCCACGGACAGACACACAAACATACAGGCAGACAGACACGTTAAACTTATAATACCCCTCTGTTTGCGTTGGAGGTTAAGAACGTAATTTAGAGTCAAAGCCTAGGTAGCCTTCCGACGTGACGCGCGACGAGAGACCGCTACCCGAGACCGAATTAGGGTCGCGGAGCCACTGCTTAGTATGAATTTATATGGAGTTGTCCAACAATCCCTTGCGATGCGAAACCCGTGAGCGTAGCCAGAGAACCTGATTGGCTGGTTTGCTAGTCGCGATCGCATGTCACGGCGGTCGCATAGATCGGAAGGCTACCTACCTTAAGGGTCAGTTCACACAGCGACGATACATGACGCTACGCGGCGCTGCACTATTCTGCATTTTTGTCGACAAATTCGTAAAATAATTGTGAAACACTTGTGTAGCGACTGATAAATATTACTACAGAATTGTAGATAAATTCTAACAAATCTCGTAAATTGTAGATACTTCGTGAAGATCAATTACTGCAACTGCGGTCGTTGGGTGTGCAGAACTTGACGCAGGAGATTCAGGCCGCGAGGAAGGAGTTCCGGACCCTACCTTCCGCGATATACAGGCAGACGGAGAGAGTTAGAAATGGTAAGTAAATAGTATTATATAGCACTGTACTGAGGCTCGGATCTTTTCTCGGAAATCGGATCGGAAGATCAGTATCATAAAGATACCGAGTTTGTTTGGCCCGGTTTTTCTCGGCGGGTTAGGTTGAACCGGTGCGTGGTGACTTTTTCTATTGACGGCCTCTGTGGTTCTGTGGTGGCCTTGGAGCTCAAGCCGGAGGTCGCAGGTTCGAATCCTGCCAGGGAACAAGAAAGTCTTATCTGTTCAAGGGTCACGTGGTGTGAAAGCGTTCATTGATATTATTAACATTCTGAGAAAAGTTTCATAAGGAAATTATAATTTGTCAATTTCATTCATACCATTGCGATACAAAATATTATATACTAGTAGATGATAATTGGAGTTAAAAAATTACAGTTAAAGAATATTATCATAGGGTCTGATTTTTCAGATGTCCTACGCGGTATAGAAGCTCATAAAACAAAAGTGAACAATTCTTCAAGAGTTTTGAGCGACATAGTCCGCCATCTTGGTACTGGTCTGCGACGGCTTTCACGGCAAATGGACTCCACGTTACATAGGCTACAGAAATACGAATTTTGGAGATGGACACTTACACTGAGTATGTTTTCTTTTTATTGTCAAATGAGTTTCATAATATTTGCATACATAATTAATAATTATGTATGCCAATATTATATATTAAGGTTTTTGCTTACACTTATAACTATAACTATATATACTTATAACTTGTATGTTACTCGAAGTAAAAATATGATTGATTGGGAGCAATGACCGCTTTCACTTACATTGTCGACGGTAATATAGGCAGTGAAAGGTCAATTATTATTTTTGAAAATTAGTATTACCGTCTTGTTACTATATAAATATCAACAAAGTGTGATAAAAATCTATATAGTTACATAATTATTTATCTCTACAATTTGATGCATGGAGATAGCTAATTTTTTGACCTTAAAAACTTAATTAGCCCTTAACTGGATTCGCAAAAAAGGACAACTTATTTGGTGTCGGGGGTAAAATGATGGGGCTATATGAATCAACTTATGAAAATAGCAATAATTTCTTTTTTTGACTAATTATTTACTTATATTAACCCCCGGTTTCTGAAAGGCTAATCAACGCGAAAATCAACTAATCAGCGGTCAAATCTCTTGTCAAGTGTAAATTGAGTTGCAAAAAGCTTGATCAGTCGTTTGATTTGATCAACGTGTTAGTTAACAAAACTAATGTCAAACGAATGGTCAAACAATATGTCAAGCGCTGTTTTCGGTTTCTGGAAAGCTATTTAAGGCTTTTATGTGCTTGTATGTGTCATGTCAATTTGATCAATGATTAGTAAATTTTTCACTAATCAGCGTTTCAGAAACGGAAATTGATTTAACAAGCCTGTTAACTCAACAACGTGTTAGTTGATCAACTATTTGATTAGCCTTTCAGATACCGGGTGTTAGTCAAACAACTTTTAATCTAAGCATCAAACAACTTTTATTACACTTTTAAACAAAAAAAATAACTATTTTTATAATCATTTCTAACCTCTTATTTTTCAACAATATTTTTTAAGAGATGAGTTCAGTAGTCCTGAATTCTATAAAATCTCACAATTATTAAAAAATAACTCATAGTACAATAATTGTCTTACATAAACCTAATAATAAAAATAGGAACATTGTATGAGATCAACGAAATAATAAAAAATAACAAAATAAACGAAATCAGTACTAAGCGAGAAAATTATGCACTTCAAAATATTTAGCATTTGGTACATGTAATGGATTTTGCAGTATGTTCCTTACATTTAAAAAGAGAACATTTGCTACACTTTTTTGTATACTTTACGTCCTTTTTGCGATCACATAAATAACACCTTCTTCTTTTACGGTTGTTGATTTCAGGGTCATCAGGTACATTTTGTTGTTTTACAAATTTCAATTTGTTTCTTTAGATCTACAGAAAAATTTGAACTCTCCTTCTGTGTTACTTTATGAACTTGACGCCAATATTTTTTATGTATATGTTCCTCTTGAGACGCTTTCCTGGATTTGATGCTTTCCACAAAATGTTACCATTTACCATCGAAATGTTTAGTATTGCTGAAAATATTACGCAAGGCCAACGTACCCAACGTTCGGTCTTATACGGTGATACGGAATAATTTGCACATTTTCGATCCAAGGCATCAACTCATCATTTTCGATCCAATTTAGTGCTATTGTAAAATTCTATTTAATGTAAAAAGGACAGTATAATATTACAGAACATTATTTTTTTATTATTCATTAATCAGTTTATTTAAGTTTGGGGACAATTATTTTTGAGAGTTGGAACACTGCACAAAAATCAGAATGTCGTGCTGTCATAATGATCCGCTCCAGACCAAATCTGTACGTGTGTTAGCAACATTAAAGATAATTAAAAAAATCTGTTCGAGCGCGGCCTGTCAGGCGACGGTTAATACCATAGAGTTTACTTCATTAAAAATGTAAACTTAACCTTTAAAAACTTAACTTCTTGTGTTTTTCAGCTTGTACTGTAGCTGTTGCAATGGTGATGCTCCTCATTCTGCTGGCGATGCTGTGCGGCTGCGGCAGTACGAAGACTTTCGCATCCAAGACGTTACAAGTGTGAGTATTAAGGGTCAGCTCACACCGCGAGGCGACGCGGCGCTGCATTTTTAAGATAGCTATTCATAATTAAACCTTATTTACTACACAAGAAGGTACACGTTTCATTGCAAGAGTTCGAATGTCAAGTCAATCAAAGTCAATGTCGAAGGCGTTGCTCTTGCAATGAAACGTGTATCTATCTGTGTAGTGAATAAAGGTCAATTTTGAATAGCTATCTTAAGAATGTAGCGCTGCGTCGCGACACCTATCGTCGCGGTGTGCATTGACCTAAATATATCTAAAATACTTCTGTTAATAGATACTAAAGCCCACTCGCGTAATGTTTACAGTGATTCATCGGTGCAAATGAAAACGCTCACTCACTCGTGTTCACATTCACCAATTGAACTAAGCCACTTTGACATTTGCACTCGTCACTCACTGCAAACTTAACGCGAATGGACTTTAGTATTTTTTTTAATTTACTAAAGTCCATTCGCATCCATTAACGCATCGTGTATTAAATAAAATAGTTCCTACTGGTTTTGTAGATTTTAAAGATGTTTCTTGTGAAATGAAAATACCGTACCGGACATAATATTGGGCCCATACATATGAAATTGGCGTTTTATCGTACTGGCTACTTTTATTTCAAATATCTTCTTTGGTTAGGAATTCCAATTTCAAATTTATACCGCTATTTACTCATGCATTTGTGTTTCGAAAACCGTAATTCATTTGTTTTTTCCTCTTTTGGTTTTTTCTTTGCGTCACTCTGTTTACAAAATGGAAAACTTGAAATATCGTATTATTTTCGAGTACGAGTTCCACCGTGGCACCAGTGCTGCAGAAACGCCGGCAAATATGCCGGCGGTTCGCAAAAGAAAACAGAGTGCATTTTTGGATCCAACGTTTTCGACCTGCAGAACAAACCCCGTGGACGGCCGGAGAACAAAGTTTATAATGAAGAATTGAAGGCTATTGTGGAAATGGATCCATCGCAAATCACGTCCGAGTTAGCTGCAGGCTGCAGTATTAGTGATAAAACTGTTTTAATTCACTTGTAGTAAATTGGGAAGGTGAAAAAGCTTTAAAGGTGGGTATCTAATGAATTGAGTGCAGCAAACCGACAAACGCGCGTCGACTGCTGCGTTACATTCCTCAACCGGCACAATAATGAAGGGATTTTATTTAAATCGAATCATTACCTGTGATGAAAAGTGGATCCTGTACGATAATCGGAAATGCTCATCGCAATGGCTGAACCCTGGCGAACCAGCCAAAGCCTGCCCCAAGCGAAAATTGACTCAAGAATGTTACTTGTGAGTGTTTGGTGGACTAGTGCCGGTGTCGTTAACTACAGCTTTCTTAAATCTGGCCAAACGATTACGGCAGATGTCTATTGCTAGCAACTGCAAATCATGATGGAAAAGCTAGCTGCTAAACACCGAGGTTGGTCATTCGCTCTGGGCTACTGCTGCTTTAGAACAACGCTAGACCACACACTGCACAACAGACGGCTACCAAATTAGAGGAGCTCCAATTGGAATGTCAAAGACATCCACCGAACTCCCCGGACCTTGCTCCGACAGATTACCATTTTTTTCGTAATTTGGATAACTTCTTGCAAGGGTATAAAATGCAACTCCGATGGGGCAGTCCAAAGCGCCTTCAAAGATTTTATTGACTCCTGTCCGAATAGTTTTTTTAGTAAAGGCCTATAAACCAATGAACTACCTATGAGATGGCAAAAGTGCATAGATAGCAATGTTATAATGCTACTTTGATTAAATAAATATATAATGTTTAAAAAAAAATCAACTTTATGTTCCTCCTTTACAAAACGCCAATTTCATATGTATATACCTTATATTTTTATTTTTATTCTGATTTACTAAATATGTGTAAAACTTACTTGTGGTAAATAATAATATTAAAGTTATTTAATTACCTGATTTCGTCAAATCTATATTTAAATCTTAACTATCACGCATGTATTTAAAAACATTTTTTTTATATTGTTTTAGTACGGTGTTTTGGCTGTGTATCATATCAATCATACTATGGTGTACGGTGTCTATGATTTTTCTTATCGCGGGACACACTGAGGTAAGTATTTTTAAGTCCCCAAAATAACAAAAAAGAATAATTAAAAAAAGGATTGTGTGGTTTTATGAAACCACGGTAAAAGTGAAACTTAATAACAATAAAATGCGCTTCTTGTGTCTTCGCGTGAACAACATAACGAGTTAAATGCGGTCTTTATCAATATACAAACTGTTTATGCGTTAGATTTTAAGTTAATTTTCTTAAGGAACTTTAGTTCTTATATGGCATACTAGATGGCGCTGATTTGCCGCTAGATCACGCTATAGGACAAGCGAACCTATTTGCATAAGATGTTTATGAGGGCCTTACTAATGTGAAGTATTTTTGGATTGTAAACCAATCAAGAAAAGGATTGTGTGGTTTTATGAAACCACGGTAAAAGTGAAACTTAATTAACAAAATAGCGTGGAGCACTGGCACAAATGAGTACTAGTCTATACACTACACGAGCTGATGCGAACTATAGGCGCCGCCATATTGGCCTTGGCTGCTCTGACGAGTGCCTTTCATTTAATCCCTACTCCGCGGCCGACCGTCACGCGACATGCAACACACAGACGACAAAGTTTGAGACGATGGAATAAGTTTCACTTTAAAAAATACTTACATTCTTATATTTAAAATATGTTACCAAAATAACAGTTGTGTTGAAACAGGAACTTTGTTGAGTTGTGTTGAAACAGGAACTTTGTTGAGTTGTGTTGAACCAGGAACTTCGTTGAGTTGTGTTGAACCAGGAACTTCCTTGAGTTGTGTTGAAACAGAAACACAAAAAATACGTTTATTTTTACCTCTGACAGGACCTTTATACCGACGACATAAGGATCACTCTCATAGTAACTGCGAGGTCAAATAACTCTGAACCTTCTCTAGCTCTGTAACTACCTACCTACATTTTATTACGAAAACAGTGCATAACATAGGTCAGAGGTGTATGTATGTATTTCCTTAATAAATTGAAATAAAATATTGCTTTGAATAAAGGTTAAATCATCCTTTCCTAGATTCTAAACCGGAATATTACAACTATTAATAATAAAAATTACGTAACAAATTAGCACTTCCGGAAATATGCTACCTTTGTATCTTTATTAATTAATTATTTATATTTCAAGATATAAGAAGAATGTTCTTCCTAAAATATAGCTTTTTAGTATTTTTATAGTTTATATATAATTTAAGCAGTTAGGTATAGTTATTAACATTATAATTGTTATCTAATATAATAAATTTGGAATTATTGTTACTTTCATTTAACTTTGAAAAAGAATTATAGCTTGTTGCATGCAACATCTCAGCTAAATGCGGAATAGTTATACAAAAGGTCGAAAAGCTTAGAGAATAGTTCAAATTCCAATGTAATAAAATAACACAAAGCCAAAGCTATGACATTGATTGAACGCCTTATCGTTTAAAATAGCAACATTTTGTTCTAGAAAGCTTGCTATTCTTTAAACTTTTCATTCTTATTAAGTTTACAGTTTCACAATAGTCAATGCCCTATAGACGATTTCGGCAAGTTTTGATACGCTAATTTCCTGCTAAAATATTTAAACAATGGTTTTACAAAAAGTTTTTTTACTGCAACATAGTTATTAGTTGCATTTTGCAACTTTTTAATTACATAAAGCAACTGTAGATTACATAGTGATAGTCACGTCGTTGGTAGGTACATCAATCTCAATATAATATCTAATATATAAAATTTCCATGTCACAATGTTAGTTACCGTACTCCTTCGAAACGGCTTTACTGATTTTTACCAAATTTTATATGCATATTCAGTAGGTCTGAGAATCGGCTACTGGGTATTTTATATATTGATAAGTGCATTTGTTGAATGAAAAATAGTAAATTATTACAACTCGAGACTGACGGCGACCATATTGTTTGTGTGACGGGATAGCGATCGACGTTGCCATGGTGACATACTTATTTAGTCACTTCAATAAAATAATATGGGCGAAATACTTAATATGGAAAAGCAACGTTTGCCGGGACAGCTAGTAATTCATAAATGTGAACTTAAAAAAAATGTTTTTGTTCCTAGGCCCTTAGTGACACATATTCTGACATTTCTGGTTTTTCAACAAATGTGAGCGAGTTGACGAATAAAAATCATACCATGTATTATGATACTTAAGTCTATTATGATACCTACCAGTGGCGTGGTGTTCCTACGACTCCATTACTATCGGCTTCACTTTCCACTTACCTTTTGAAGACATTCATCCAAATCAATACTTGTTATACTGGCCAGGGCTATCCTATGAAGGACTAGCCTACACCACTGATACCTACGTACGTATACTACCTAGTGGCTACCTACGTTTATTGCTTGCAGGTGTTCGCGTGTGAGGCGTTATGGGACAGCCCCCGGTACCGCACTCTGACCGCGCTGTTGGACAAGCCCTCGGCCCTCATACCTGATGGTGAAGGGATATTCGATGTGCTGTTCAAAGAACTCAACAACGTCACTATCAACGTGCCGATTAAGGATGTTCTGAGGTTAGTGTTGGTATTTTTATATAGACTTATAGATTACTGACATCCATTGGGGTATCTATTATAAAGCCGGAAGAATTAGTGCGTTACCAGTCTATTAAATCCTCCTGTTATGCCTCCAGTACTCTCACTCATGGTCAATTCACACCGAAACGAAACAATATTTGACGCAGCGCTGCATTTTAAGATATCAATTCAAAATTGAACTTTATTTATTACTCAAGAAGATACACGATTTATTGTAAGAGTTCGAATGTCAAGTTGCACCGCGCTGCACAGCGCATGTGCAGTGTATTACAGCTGATGTCATAATATGAAACGTGTATCTTTTTGTCTAATAAATAAAGATCAATTTTGAATAGCGTATAATCTTTAAAATGTAGAGTCGCGTCGTGAAGTGACCTTTACTAAGCCTTCTGAAATACTTAACTCGATATTAAAATAAATATAAAACGACACAAGAGCTGCTCAGAAGAGTACATTAAAGGAAAATAAATACATTTTAATAGCACGAAAACTGTTCTAGATATAAAGATATAAGTACATAATATATATAGTATAATATACTTAATACTATTATAGTTCAATTTTATAGAGATGCTCTAAGGTAGATAAAAACTTTTGAATAATTATGTTTGTTAAATCCGGACGACGATGAAATCAAACAAAAAGTTTGGCGCCCAATTTTTATGGCGCAAACATACTCTCGCTTATAACTTTACAACGTACAAAGTATAATAGTACAACTTATGCCCTCCAGACGACTTTTACGTCTCATAAAACTGCCTTTTCGGTATAATATTTACCCATTCCTTTAGGGAAATATAAAATATTTAAATATCTTTATACTCTTTGTACTGCTTTTTTTTGTTGAAAACGTCATAAACATTTTAGATAAATTGGTAGAATTTTTTAAATTCTTTCCGTTATTATGGTCATCATCATCCTTGATTACTAAAGTCTAACATAAATACTAGTAACTAGGAAGATTACGTTGTATATTTTTTCAGGATAGGTTTATATTTTTATATATATATATATATATATATATATATATATATATATATATATATATATATATATATATATATATATATATATGAATTAAAAGTATCTACCAGGATAAGCGGCCTTTGATGGGAATTCTCATAAATTATTATGATATAAAATTGCGGGATTCGAACCCTCCACATTCAAAATTTTCAAACAAAGCAAAATCTATACATACGCATACCAAACTGTCAATCGGACTGACATCGAAATTATTGATAAATTGTTGCACGACGAAATAAAAAATAAATATAGTTTAAAAATGCGCATATTGATAAGACTTAACAAAAAGCTAGATCGATTTTTCTTCCTCAAAACTCCCTACCTGCTAAATTTCATGGTAATACATGCAGCCAATTTCGAGAAACCTATCATTTATATACAACATTATCTCGTTTAAAGTATAAGATTACTGATAGTATAAAATCCTTTCTTTTTCAACGCACAATTGTTGCCATCAATACAACATACCCTAGCCAACTGAGCTACAAAATACTACGTTTAAGCCTGGCATATAATAGGAAACATAGGTTCCCTTCGGTTATTCTACTTTCTACATTATATAAAGTGAGACAAAATGATGATCAAGAACGCTCAATATAAAGGACAAACATCAATTGCTCGGCGCCCCGTTCAATCTTGCTCCTTTATGAAGCATTTTTCATTTCAGAGAATGCGAAAGGAACCAGCCTGCGTACAACGTATTCCAACTTGAAAAAATTTTGGACGTGAACAAGGAGACTTCATATTTCGAATGGGACGAGCTCCAGAGTGATTTGAAAAGAATGTCCTCGGCCGTTAATGTGGGATTTCTGAAAACAATATCGGCGAACTTCAATAGATTACTGAACAGAATTCACGTTATATCTGACGTCAATTTAACTCAGTATAGGTATTGAACTTGCCTATTTCTAGACTTAGTTAGTTAGTGATTTCGACTATTCATCGTCGATTTTCAATTTTCATTAAGAATTTATATCAGACGCGTGCAAAATCAATAAGTTTATATAGGACTGTAAGTTTTTTAATACACAAATGAATGGTGCTCTGCAAAATAAGACAGTTTACAAAATGAATAGAACACTAAAAAATCTGTGAATTGTTCGAAGCACTTTTGTAAGGCTTGTGAAAACGCCCCATACGAAAATCGTACTTGCAGGTGACGTGCCACGCCTGTTCGCTACGAAATGTATGACCAAAATGTGCATAAGCACAAAATTTCTGATATCTCCATAGTAATTGAATAATAAATAAAAACATACTTAACATAGTATTTTTTATATTTGATGTAAGTTGAAACACTAATTAGTTATGTATTTTTACACTATTTAAGTGGAATATTAACTTTTTGTAACTTTGAAATGCACGTAATTTCAATACTATCTAATCTTTTTTTTTTCTTTTACCAAGTTATGATATCTCATTATTTCTGAATGTATTAAATAAAACTAAATTTTAACATGTAGGCCTTAATACCCTTTTATTCAATAATTAGAAGTTAAAAACTATATAACCTGACTACGCAGACTATGTACATACATAGATATTAGATACATAGACCGCCAAAATCATTACCCTTCCTTTTGGCTTTGCCGTTGTCAAGTAAGGCTAGGAACTCACGGAGCGATTTTTAGTCGCGCCAGCCGCGATTACGGGCCCACAGCTTCTGTAGAATGCAAATATATTATAAAAAAATAAAAAATTAAAGCAAAACTCACGACGCGATTTATGCCCGCGGCGTGCACGATTGTTTGCGGGTGTCGCTGCACCGGCGGGCGACTAGTAGAATCGTGCGGGCCGCGATCACCTGCAGCCTCGGCGATTTGCGCCCGCGAGCTCTGCGATCGATTGGCGGGCGAAATTCTTATGTTTTTGCTTTTGCCGTTTTGCAGTCGCCTATCTTGCGATTTTCGCCAGGTTTGCGCGCAAAAATCGCATATAAAATACAAACGCAATAATCAGTCTCGGGAGTTTTAAAATAAAATTGCAGTTCCACGATCGCGGCGGGCGCGTCTGAAAATTGCTCCGTGAGTTCTTGGCCTAAAAAGTCAATTAATCAACATTCAATACCAACTAAAAATCAAATTAGAATTAAATAATAAACTATTCTATTTATAAACTATATATAGTCGTAATTATAATAATTATACTCAGGCTTTTCAAATTATAATTCAGAAGTACATTCTCGTTGGTTAAATGCTCCTTTCAAACAACTCTTTGTCGTATATGAAATATCATAATATTTTCCAACATTCATTATATAATACGAGGATATGAATTTTCTTTTCCCCAGAATGGAGTACAATGGGCCCGTCGTGGGAAAGGATTTGCCCTCTTTTGTTGATCAGCTGGAGAACGTGGCAATACAAGTGACTGACTTAACGACGGCTGGCAGATTAGAGTCTTTGGGTAATCCTCTTAATTCATAATTATAATAATAACAATATATATGGACGCTTCCACAGCACGTCAATCTCGTCCTGTACTAAGTATCCGCAGAGCTTGTATCACAGGTACCAATATGTTTACCATACATAGATTTTTATTATACTATACATATATTTAATACACATCCAAGACCCAGGAGGCAGGAACATAAAAAATCTTTTTGTCCTTCGGTGTGATTCGAACCCGTGACCTCCGGCTTAAGCGCCGTCGCGTTTACAACTGAGGCGGAGGTCGTCCTTTCTATCGGTAATTATTATTATTATAGTAATTATTATTATGGCTACAGAATATTAATTATTATTGAAGTTAACGCCTTTGCGCCGAGTAGGCGGCGAAAACACTATAATTTCACTATTTGTGACTATATTATGTGTCTTTCAACTAACGTGTGTTGTAATAATCTAATCCGTAATAATCTTAATAATTTATGTAGGACATTAAGTAAAATCTATTTGATATTTCCCGAATTTTCGTAGTGAAATAATTTCGTAGTATTAGTTTAGTTAGTTAGTTTTTAAGTTCACGGCCTTTGAAGCTCAGTGGTTGTGCGTGTCGATGCTCAAGCCGGAGGTCGTGGGTTCGAATCTCACCAAATGACCAAATGTAGTCTGTGTTCCTGGATCATGGATGGCTATTAAATAAGTGTAAACAAAATAAAAATACTTAAATATAAGTATAGTACAAAGAGTATTAAATACATTATGTCTGGTACCCGAAACACAAGTTCTTCGAGAACCTACCACGGGACCAGAGTGACGTGGTGTGATAGGGTATTTGCCATTGGGATTATTATAAATAAAGTACAAACTTAAAATAACTCAATCAGAATCTAAACATAACTCACCGCCAGTTAAAGCTTCCGTAGCAAATCTCAAACGATTTGCGATAAACATAATTACATACAAACATACCGTTCTGAATAAATAAAATGTCTCAAATATAACTTGCTACTAACAGTTTAAAGAGCTTAAAGTCACTCTTATTTATGAACAGTCCCTTGCACAATTACGGGAAGCTACTAACCGTTTTCGATGTTATTACATGTTTTACAATAACTGCTCACTCGGGACCTCTTAGGCTCTCTCTTTATTACATTTTTTCTTTTATGTGACAACATTATAGAAGTTTATAAATAAACATGTAGTTTTATTAGGTTAGTATAAGTTAGTAAATATTAACTTTTACTCGTAAGTTATAAGATTTCACATTGTTTTATTTGTACCTGAATAAAAACTGTTGGGGGCTCTATATTTCCAAATGTAGAGTTTGTAAGGCGTCAATTGCACTTTAACTCGTCTTTCACTTAAAAAAATATTTAAGAAACAGTACATAATGACGCTAAACATGTTGTGCAAATTATTTAAAATACACCTGGTTTCCCTTGTCTATATGTTTCAGCTACTCTATTCCTTAACTTATGTTTCAACTACTTTTTCTCTTAAAGTATTTTATAAGCAACATTACAATGTTTCAATTACTTTACTTCCAGCGACGCGGACTCAAAGGCTGCACTTGAGTAGTATCAAGCCTTTGGAGCAGTTGAGGACGGAATTGGTTTTTAAATTAACAGAACTAGAATTACAAATGAACCCTTTCAGAAGAAAATTAAACATCTCGCTCAGTCACATACACACGGCGCAGTTCTACATCGACAATCAGGGGGATGTTATTGCCCAAAAGGTAAGATTAATTAACCATGCAGTGGTAAATTAAAATAAAAAAGTGCGAGTCGGACTCGCCTAAATTGCCTAAATTAAAAAATCAATGTTTTAAAAAGACCTATCTAATGATACCCCACGGCCCACACTATACGAGTAGTACCCAAAAAAAATATTATCATGATTTTATTTTAGCACTTTGTCGACGTGGTAAATACACATATCCATGCAAAGTTTCATCTTTCTAGCACTATCGGTTTGGACGGTAAGTCGAAAACGGACGGACGGACATGAAGGAACCATAAGAGTTCCGAGACGTGAACTACGGAACAATGAGAAAAAAATTGATGGGGGTTTATTTTCTCCCATCAATCATTTTTTTAAATATGTTATTAATTGAACTGTAGGTTCTTGGTGGAAATTCATATTTCACAGTAAAGGACTTCTTGCACTGTTTCCACTTTAAAGTGGAAATTTTTTACCCTTTGGTGTTGAAAAAATAGATTTTAAATACCTATTTTAAGTTTTCAAAGGTTATTTTTAACTTTATTCCTAGCATTTAAGACGCTTTTCAAAATCAGATGTTTTATGATGGGACACTAAAATATAACACTTGGTTCTTTGGAATTATTGTATTAAAGATATCTAGTAATTACAATTAGCATGTAATTATATTCTATGGTTGCCCTTATTTCTACCCTTTACAATAAAATTAGGTAAAATTAACAATTAAGATATGGCATTCTTTATTCAGTCACGTACGAGGAACTTACAGTGTTGCCATGTTTTGTAACTTCTACCATCATGTGTGGATTACAAGAGCAATGTGATTTCATTTTGGTATATTTAACAAAATACTGTTGGAATTTCAAGTAATCACATTTTCATTCACATTTCAAGTAATGTGAGCGTTACTTGAAATGTTACGTACCGTGGGGTTGGCTATTGGAGCGTTCTGATTGGGATACTAGAAGAGGTCGCTGGTATAGGTACATATTTCAGTCGAGAGGTGAAAACATACTAAAATAACAAATATTATAAAAGATCAAAGACGTAAACATACTAAATCACTTACAGTTTTTGAGTTTAACATACCACTTAAGAGCGCACAACCGTCAATTGTGACAGACAGTAATTTTAGGAGAATTCCATATTTTATATCTGGCAACACTAATCTTAATTGAATATTTCCCCAAATAGGGTAATTCGCTTCCTACGTGACACCTATTTTAAGTAGGTGCTTACTTTTTAACTAATTTAGTCACAATGAAAACGTTTCTTGTCAATTTAAAATACGAGTAGGTATGTTTTTGTATAAAAGTTGGATAAATTAATATAATTATGATGTTTTTGGGTACTTATTATTTAAACTTTCGATGTCTACGTAGGTATATATGCTCTAAGGTTGTGAAATAACGATAATTATCACATCATTATTCCAAATGTCATACTAAATTAATGTTTGGTTGCTACGAAATTCAGCTGATTTTACTATTTTCATATTATATGGGCACGCCGCAAGAGTCGTTGTATATGGGCACGCCGCAAGAGTCGTTGTATATGGGCACGCCGCAAGAGTCGTTGTATATGGGCACGCCGCAAGAGTCGTTGTATATGGGCACGCCGCAAGAGTCGTTGTATATGGGCACGCCGCAAGAGTCGTTGTATATGGGCACGCCGCAAGAGTCGTTGTATATGGGCACGCCGCAAGAGTCGTTGTATATGAGCACGCCGCAAGAGTCGTTGTATATGGGCACGCCGCAAGAGTCGTTGCTAGCCTTGAAAATTGCCTGGAACTTCGGTCCAAATTAATGGTACCTTTATTATATTTTCAGAAAGTGGCGATGTTTATCTCTCGCCTCATCTCCCATGCTGCCGGCTGGAGGACGCATGTCCTGACTGCAGCAGAGAGACAAGCCGGGCGCTGCGGGCCGCTCTTCGCCGTATATGCTGCGATACGCTCCCTGCTGTGCACCCAGTACATATCGCCTCTGGTATGTGTTTGTCTCTTATATTCCATGCTGCCGGCTGGTAGACACATGCACTGACTGCTGCAGAGAGACCGCCCGGATACTGCGGACCGCTGATCACCGAATATGCTACTATACGGTCCCTGCTGTGCACCCAGTACATATCGCTTCTGGTAAGTGTTCGTCTCTCATCTTTCATGGTACCAACTGGAGAACACATGTACTGACTGTAACAGTGAGACAAGCCAGGCGCTGCGGGCCGCTGTTCACCGTATGTGCTGCGATACGCTCCCTGCAGTGCACCCAGTATATATCGCCTCAGGTAAGTGTTCGTCTCTCATCTGCCATGCTGCAGGCTGGAGCACACATGTACTGACTGCTGTAGAGAGACTGGCCGGGCTCTGTGGACCGCAGTTCACCGAATATGCTGCGATACAGTACCTGCTGTGCACCCATTACATATCGCCTCTGATACGTTGTTGAAAGCTTCAGCTGATCAATTTGATATCTGTACTATAGGGTCTCAAGCCGGGCAGTGGACCACTTTACACAAGATCGACTCGTATGTTTATATAGTATTGCTGGTATGGTAAGCATAATACCTTAAAACTGGTTAATTTTCTGTGTGCTTCGGAACAAAAAGAAACAAACAAAATACTAGTAAGTAAAAGAATTACTTGATGACTCGTAAGTTTTTAAATTCACAAAGTAATTTATTATAGCCGTAGCTTAATATCATTGCCGAGAATCATCAGCAACATGATTTTACTGTACTTATTTTGAAGTCATTCCCTTTGCTATATTTAATCTATTTGTCTTAAACGTAAGTCCAACTTAAAAGGATATTTCTAGCAAACACTCTATTTGTGTGAATGAATTCTGTCTGAATTAAAAAGCCATTACTCCGGGGCTAATTTCCACAAACTGGAACGAATAAAACGTGTAACTTTATTGCCGTAGTGCTTGAGGAATGATTGATGGTTGTTAAGGAACTGTAAAGTGGGGTTCAGAGAGATCCCGAGATGAAAAATTACTCCCCTCACGTTATGATTTGTTGACATATCAATCTTTGCTTACGTGTATTATAGATAGTGTATGTTATTGTATTTTTGTCTTAAAGCTATTATAATGATTAAATCTTACTATTAATATTACGAGTATAAATGTGAAAGTGAGTTTAATTATAGTAAAAACTATCTAACATTTCATCATGAAATTTCGCACAGATATATAGTAGACCAAGGAAAGACATAGGCTACTTTATCGCGGCAAAATGTAGGGTTCCCTTGGGATCTCTATTTGCGCAGACATAGTCGCGGGTAACATCTAGTGATGAAATAAGTGTTCGTGGTTTCTGATAGGAATATAATTCCTTCATGCTATTATTTTAAACATTTCTGAGATTTCAGGATGACTTGCAATTAATCAGCAGATTTTAAGGCGTGGCTCTAGCTTGTTAGTTTAACAACGTATAACTTTTTTAAAAAGCAGCAACGCACGGATGGTCCTTAAGTACGGTAGACGGTAAACATTCTTTTTCTTTTTCATTCTTTACCATAGACCTATTTGATGTTTATTGTTGGGCGAGGTGACCACGTGTGCTCACGGAGTAGATTAATGGATGATCATGAAACGACAATACTTATCGTAGATATTTCGACTTTTATTCAGGTATTCAACACACGACATATTACCTATGTACATTACAATCTCAAGTTCCCGACAGGCCTTACATCCACTATCTAGTGTTGCCAACATCATAACATTGCCAGACTAACATAACTTAAATACACGACATCCTCCCCTTACAAATTAAGTTTAACAGGTGGGCGGATGACTCTCTTAGACCTACGTGATTCTGGGTCAGCAATAGGACTTGACTGAACTGGACTTTGATGAATAGGACTTTGACGAACAGGACTTGATCTAATAGGATTGAATAGAACCGGGTTGAATAGAACTGGGCTGAACTGGACTAGGTTGTAACTGACTGGATATAACTGAACTGGTATGGACAGGACTAGGAGTGGGACTTTGTTGACATACAACATTTGGATTCTCACTATATGGACTATTAGGATGACATGAGGCTGACATTTCAGAAGGCAATGGTGCACGACACATTTGATTTAAATGAACTTTCTTAACTACACCATTGACTGACACTAGAAACATAACTGGACTTAAACTCTTCAATACTATACCCTTATTAATTACTTCATTTCTCCCCATGCGAATTAAAATATGATCATTTTCATTAAACGTTGAAGACTTTGGATACTTCTTAACAGACTTAGGGTTATAATTAGGGTTTAGCATTTACAATAAAGTTCTATGACTATACAAAAATAACAATGAATTAGGACATTTCTCAGTAGTAGTTGTATGTTTTATTCCTATAATTCATAAGAAACTTACTAATTTTACGATTCAGAGACAATTATTTTTCTCCAAAATAAGTTTACTTAACGCTTTTTTGGCTATTTCAACAATTCTTTCAGCAAAACCATTACTTTCAGGATGATAAGGAGGACTTTAAGTGACTTTAATATTAAATTTAGTACAAACATTTATAAATGAATGAGAATCAAAGGGTGGACCATTGTCCGATACAATTACCACAGGCAATCCTACATATGAGAAAATTCCACATAATTCTTCAATTACATGTTCTGCATTGCAAGACTTTTTCATATGTTTGATATGTAACCACTTAAAATAAGTGTCAAAATATATTAAAAAATATTGCTTTTTAAACTCAAAGAAATCAATATGGACTCTTTCACAAGGAACATAAGGTTTAGGCCATGGTATTTTATCGTTATTAGGTTTAAAATTACTACATGGTTCACAAGACTGACAATTCACTTCTATATCCATAGGCATCGCAGGCCACCAAAACAGTGATCTGGCTAACATTTTAGATCTTACGATTCCAGGCCAATCAATCAAATCAAACAATTTTCATGAATTGAAATATAATTCCTTATTTTAAAATATGGACTTAAGGCGAGCTCTTTACAATAATTAGGCCAACCATCTTTAGTAAGCATAGTTACCTTAGATAACACTGGATCATTTAAGGTTTCTCTTTCGATATCAAACACATCAATAGGTAGCGTAACATCTGATAAAACACTACTATTTACATCCAATACAATTTTGTTTATTGGTAACCTAGACAAGGCATCAGCAGGATGTAAAAATTCACCTTTCCTATGTTCTAAATTATAATCATAATTTTCAAGAATTAATGCCTAATACTGTAACCTTTGTGCTGCAAGGGTAGTTATTCCCTTGTTAGGATGCAATATATGCTTTATTGGCGCATTATCTGTAATAAGAGTAAATTTTCTCCCCCATAAATGTATATGAAATTTAGTGACTGCATAGATGACTTAACCTAAGGCTTCTCTGTCTAATTGAGAATAGTTACATTGAACTTTAGTTAAAGAACAAGACGCATATGCAATAGGTTTTTCAACAAGTTTACCACTATCATTTACAACATGACATAAAATTGCGCCCAAACCGACTGGGCTTGCATCAGAATAAACCACTAAAGGTAAGTTTGGATTATAATAAACTAAGACATCGCTACTAATCAACTTTTGCTTACTCAACATAAATGCTGACTGACATTCGGGTGTCCAACTCCACTTTACATTCTTTTGTGTTAACTGACGCAATGGCTTGACTAGAGTACTTAAATTTCCTATAAAGTTATGATAATAATTCAACATACCTAAATATGACTTTTATTAATTCTTTGACATTATGTGGACTCTTTGCATTCACAATAGCTTCAACTAAGGAGGGACTAGGTTTCCTACCTTCCTTACATATTATATGACCTAAGTATTCTACTGACAGTGAAAACCATTTACACTTCTCAAAGTTTATGCGTACAATATTATGTTTATTTAATTTTTCTAAGACCTTATTTACTGTTTCATAACAATCAGAATAAATATTACCTTTGATAAGTATATCATCGATATAACAGACAGTATTTGGAATTCCTGACAATATTTGGTCCATTACTTCCTGAAAAATTTCTGGCGCTGATGCTATACCATAAATAAGACGTTTATATCTGTATTTTATGTATATATCTGTATTTAACCTTTTATGAGTATTTATTGTTAATAACATTTGACTTTCTTTGTTTACTAAAAGTTGAGTATACGCATCAGACAAATCTGACTACAAATACTTCTCCACCAGACATAGTTGCAAACACATCTTCAGGCTTTGGAAGTGGGTAAATATCAACTTTAATATTTGGATTTACAGACCTCTTGAAATCTACACATAACCTATAATCACCATTAGCTTTCTTTATAGGGATTAGTGGTGACGATCACTCAGAATGAGGAAGTTTCTATATTTTTCCTTCCTTTTCTAATTTATCTAAATTATCACCAACAATGTTAATAATATTATATGGTAACTAATATGGTTTCAAAAATACTGGGATACAGCTTTCTTTTAATGTTAAGTTAGCTTCAAAACCAAAGAAGAATGTGTGAAAAATTAAATGTTGGTGAAAATGTTAAAAATTGTTATGTGTGAATCATAATTTTTACTAAAAACATTTGGATATATTTTTCTTAACTCCTGTAAGACACTCGACTCATAATTAGATTTAACTAACTTCACCGACTTGACATAATTATTATCTTTAGACAGAATACCGTTCCTCCATTGTGGGTTTAAAATATCTACTTCCCAACAATGGGGTAAAATACTCTTTCCCCGAAGTAAAAATAATTGACATTAACTTTGAAGGTACTGTATTACTAAAGGATACATTAACTTATATTTCACCTGCAACAGCTACAGGACCAGACACAGCATTTAACTTTACATATGAGGGAGGCAAGGTGTGTGGCAACTTTTGAAATTATCTAAATAACATTTATAAGGTATCAAGGAAATAGCAGCTCCTGTATCAATTTTTATTTCTAATGTTTTTCCATCCACATTTATCATTACTAATTAGGCTTTATGGGACACATTGTTGACATTTATTAAGTTTACATTTGAACAATACTTACATTCAGGATCACAGGGAATTTCACATGACAAGCAAGTACAAATCCTTTTGTCATAGATAAAATGAGCTTTGGACATTGTTAATATTCATTGACTCTGTTAACTGGTTTACAACACCTATCTATATTCAATGACTTTTCTTCACAAAACATGACTTGACTTTTGTTGCGACATAATTTTGATGTGTGTTCAAAACGATTGCATTCATAGCACTTCCATGATCTCGCTGGACATGTAACAGGATTATGCAGACGACCACATCTGTAGCATGGTTGGTGTTGACGTTGTTGACTACTTGGCTTTGACTATTACAGACTTGTGCAACTGCTCGACTTTTATTATTGACTTGACTTTGACTACTATTCATTGAATACCTGGAAAACTTATTCTGCTGATATAGACGTTGACTTGACTGATATACATGATGATTTGACTTACTTGCAGCTTGACTCTGACCTTGCCTTAGCTGTCGATTTAGTTTATTTTAACTGACATACCACTATTAGTAACTGTAATAGCTCTCATTTGGTTTATAACCGCCTCTTCTTGCAAAAATATTGACTTTGCTTTTTCGTAGTTAAAATTTCTAACACTCAGACTCAGACTCCACAGATTAATTGATCCCGACAAGCATTTTCTACATGAGCCCCAAAATTAGACTTTGCGGCTAACTTTTGAATTGCAGCTATGTATTTCGCACCAGACTCAGTATCTTTTTGACATCTTCGATAAAATAAGAATCGATTTGTTGATTCTAACCCTGGAGAATCATATTTTCCCCTTAAAAATTTTCTGCTAGTTCTGCTGTTAAATTATAGCTAGTTCTGCGATAGACTTCGAATTTGGTTTATTTGGTAGACATGTGCTTCTTAATAACTCGTAATGGCGGACACTAATATGTACGAGAAACAAAGACTTCCTTTGACTGGACGTACTGCTTTCTTTTGGGATATTATTTACTTCGCAGAACTCATCAAATTTCTCTTAACCAGCTTTCAAAACTTTGCTTGGTATTGTCAAATACTGGTAAGTGCCCAACAAATACACGATGCGGTTCTTCAGACGCCATATTATTTTACTTGACTTTTTCGTTGATTCGTAATAAAAAATTTACCTCTCTCGTCGCCAGTTTGATGTTTATTATATTATATTATAGTATTATTATATATATTAGTATTATTATAGTATATTTGTTGGGCGAGGTGACCAGGGTTCCAGGGTGCTCACGGAGTAGATTAGTGGATGATCATGAAACGACAATACTTATCGTAGATAGACTTTTATTCAGGTATTCAACACACGACATATTACCTATGTACATTACATTCTCAAGTTTCCGACAGGCCTTACATATTATGCATCCACTATCTAGTGTTGCCAACATCATAACATTGCCAGACTAACATAACTTAAATATACGACAACCTATATAATATTATCATACACGAGGCATGTCGAGTAAACGTGTCTACACGTACACTGCTCTACTTTTGGGTTTTTTTGGGGCAGTCCGCATTTAATTGACAAAATATTCTGAAATCAAGATGATGGCAAGTCCTTATGTACGGTAGACGGTAATCATTACATATCCTACGATCTGTTGTGTGATTAACCTTCTTTATCACAGAGCTATATAATATTATCATAGACGAGACATGTCGAGGCAAAAAGTGTCTACACATACACTGCTCTACTTTTGGGGTTTTTTGGGGCTGTCGAGGTTTGATATTTTGACATTTGCTTTACGCCGAATAATCAGTCCGCATTTAATTGACAAAATCTTCTGGAATCAAGATGATGGCAAATCTTTTTCTTGTATGAAGATTTTTTTTGTCAAAAGCTCATCCTTTTTATTCACATATTCATTGATATTCCAGCACGGCTGGTGGTTTTGCGGTTTCCTGCTGGGTTTCATCTGGTGTAGCTTCCTCACTCCGCTGTGCGTCAAACTGTGGCGAGCTTACGGGCGCAAGACCAACCAAATCAATGAGTTAGAGGCATTGACGATAGCCGCTGACGCCGGGTGAGAGATAGAAAGTTTATCCACCTTTAAAAATTATTTGAACTAAGAATTTTACGACAAAATCATCAAAATTAGTTAAGCTATTTAGAGGACCTTATGTCAAGAAGTCCCTTGTGATTTTAGTAATCGCATGTTGCGGACGATGTGTTGCCATAAAACTTTAGAGGCTATTCACAATCACGATTTTGGGAGCGAATGTTCCAGATCACTTCGACCAGTATGAGAAGCTTCATATCATGTTGGTCGAAGGGTAACGTATTAAAATGTTATATATTCGCAGAAATAAATGTTACAGCGAACCGGGGACCCCCGCCACAGCTACCTGCGATAACAACTGGAACACGCTCGGGTAAGTATGTCTATCTTCTGGAATTACAGGCTGTCCCGCTCGAGATATCAGTATCTGGTATAGACGCGTCAGCGCGTGGACCGAAACGGGATTATATTATTGAAAATAGTTAGGAGAATTGTCCTTCTGGTCTGTATGTCTTTCTGTCCTACCTCAAGCTATCCACGCGATGCAACGCCTCCAGGCCCAAAAAAGCCTCAGAAGAGCTTCTGTGGCGTTTTTATCGAACAAATCTGCAATGTGCCAGTCAGCGTGCAGAGCCAATATGTCATCGTTAATTACAATGACGATCTTCGAAATTGAAAATATATGTGACTGACATAATGTTCCTTTAGTGACATACTGCGCAATACGTCAATACCACACGTTTTTGATTTCTAACTTCGTCATCGTAATTATTAGCGATGGCATCTTGGCTAAAGGGCCAAGATCGCCTATTGACACAAGTTATCACGAACTTTGTCTACCTACGCGTAACTATGATAGGGGAGCTGCATTCTGTCTGGTTGTCTATCTGGCAGTATATTAAGTGTATATGTATGTACTAAGGCGGGTCAATAAGTCCGTGACTTTTTGAATTTCTAACCTCCTCACTGAAAAAGCAACACTACTCCTGTCAACAGGCTTCTGTCAGTTGACTCCTATCAAAATTTGAACTTGCTGCGTCAGTTAGTTTGTGTTTTACAGCTATCTTTATCAGACTATCCAGTAACTTAAGGAAACAATGGAAAAAAGTGACCAAGGCTAAGCTTGATAAATACTATGGGGACTCTGCACCATCGATTTCAATGGTAAAAAAGTGGTTTACTGAATTTCGTTGTGGCCGTACAAGCACTGAAGATGCCGAACGTCCTGGACGCCCAGTTGAGGTCTCTACACCCGAAACAATCGAAAAAATTCACGATATGATGTTGGCTGACCGAAGATTAAAAGTGCAAGAGATTGTGGAAGCCATAGGCATCTCGCATGGCTCAGTGGTTTCAATTTTGAATGATCACTTGGGCATGAGAAAGCTTTCCGCAAGATGGGTGCCGCGTTTGCTTACAGTCGACCACAAACGCAATCGTGTAACAACTTCATAGGAAGGTTTGGCGTTGTTTAATCACAATATGGAGGAGTTTTTTAACCGTGGACGAAACATGGATCCATCACAACACACCAGAGACCAAACAACAGTCAAAACAGTGTGTTTCTAAGGGTGAATCGGCGCCAAAAAAGGCCAAGGTGGGTTTGTCAGCCAATAAAGTTATGGTGACTGTTTTTTGGGATGTACGTGGGATAATCCACATTGACTATTTTCAAAAGGGAAGAACAATTAATGGGGAATATTATGCCAACTTATTGGACCGCTTCAATGAGGATTTGAAAAAACCGACCTCATTTGGCCAAGAAAAAAGTTCTTTTTCACCAAGACAATGCAAGGGTGCACACATGTGCAGTTGCCATGGCAAAAATCCATGAATTGGGCTATGAATTGCTCCCACATCCACCCTATTCTCAAGATTTGACTCCGAGTGACTACTTCTTGTTCCCAAACCTGAAAAAATGGCTCGGTGGAAAAAGATTTGACTCCAATGATGAAGTCATCTCGCAAACAAAGGCCTATTTTGAGGACTTCGACAAATCATATTTTTTGGAAGGGATAAAAAAATTGGAGAAGCGTTGGACAAAGTGTATAGAGCTCAAGGGGGACTACGTTGAAAAATAAAATGATTTATTTATCAAAAAATCTGTGTTTTATTCCAAAAGTCACGGACTTATTGACCCGCCCTCGTATATCAGTATAATACCTTGCTGCCACAACCTACACTCTTTATAAACGCAATGTTGGCCGTTAAAATATGTTAGTTGAGCAATGACTAAGTAACTTAGGTGCAGCTGTAGATTATCACCATGTTAAAAACAAGGCGTGCCATGCCGATAATGGGCACTGCCGAACATCACGCATAATCACGAACAAACGGCCGTTAATTTATCACTCGCATCGAGGATAGTTCGTGCATGGATTTTCATTAGTGATATCAGCGATTGCACTTGTAATAAATCTAATACTTTAAACGAGACAATCTTGTATATTATATATAATCGATTTCTCGAAAACGGCTGCAAGAGAAAAAATTATCTAGTTAGGTCTTATCCCTGGGAAATTGCACATCTGTTAAGCTATATATGTTTTTTTCTTTTGACGTGCAACAATATATTATTATTTCGACTCTATGATGTCAATCCGATTGGCAGTTTGGTATGCCTATGTATAATTTTTACTTTATTATCGATCATTGGAATGTGGTGGGTTCGAATCCGAACTCCGAGCAAAGCTCGGTTACCCAGGTAGATACTACATGTAATACACAATAATAATGAAACTATGTATGTACATAAAGTAGTCATCATCACATGCCTACTCCTGTATTGTGGTAGAAAATTAACAAGTGGAATAAAATAAATAATATTATAATTGTTACTTCTTTACATAGTGGCCAGTGAAATAAAGCTATCAAACTGCAATCGATTTAACCCATCCAAAACTAAAATAGACAAAGCTTAACCCGTTTTTACCCACTTAAAAGCCGTATTGAAAATTCCGTAGCTATGTGATAAATAGAAAATCTGATTCGGGTCTGGGATAGATTCTCATTCAAACAAAGTATTTATTGTGTGTATTTTCTCTTGCGTATTTGGAGTGAAATGGTACCTATCTTGACAAATCCTTACAAATTTTGCCTAGTAATAGTATAAATACTAATTATATAAACTACTCGTAGTAATCCTTTTGACGTATAAAACCAAATACCAACTACTGCAATTTAAACAATATATTAACATTTCTTTCGTAGTGCGCAGCGTATCTTAGATTTTCCTTAACTCGCTCAGATTTTATATAATTTCAGCGTAAGATTAAAAATCACTGTGGGTATATAATTATGGATTGTGTAATGTGATAATATGTATATAATACCTGTGAACGCTTTCACGCCACGTAAATCTGGCCCCGTGTCAAATATCCGAAGAACTTGTTACATACTATACGTAATATTATGTATTTAAGATTTTTATTATATTTTACAGTATAGACAATATAATATTATTAAATACACATGTATGATCCAGAAACAATTGAAATGAAAAACTTTTGCGGGATTAGAACCTGCGACCTCCGGCTTGAGCGCCTAGGCGCTAACCATTGAGCCATAGTGTACGTCGTAATGTCGTAATAATAAAAATATTTAAGCTATCCAAAATCATG
Organism: Phengaris arion; assembly: GCA_963565745.1. Classification (NCBI taxonomy): domain Eukaryota; kingdom Metazoa; phylum Arthropoda; class Insecta; order Lepidoptera; family Lycaenidae; genus Phengaris; species Phengaris arion. The sequence continues at coordinate 11,495,131 of OY751445.1, read as the reverse complement.
TTTTTTTTTTCAGGCCTCCGCCACCACCAAGGAACGATAGCTGGTGAAGACCATTCTGTTTCAGAAGTTTTAAAAATATATTCATAAGCACAAACCAAAAAAACTTCATGTTACTGAGACCACATTAGTTAAATAAGGAGTGTGAAAAAACCGAGTCGGACTCGCGCACGAAGGATTTCGTACAAAACGACAAAAAATCACGTTTGTTGTATGGGAGGCCCTTTTTAAATATTTATTTTATTTGTAGCGGCAACAGAAATAAATCATCTGTGAAAGTTCCAAATGTCTAGCTATCACGCTTAAGGAGAAACAACCTGGTTACAGACGGACGACAGACAAACAGCGAAGTCTCAGTAATAGGGTCCCGTTTTTACCCTTTTGAACGGAACCCTATAAAACTAAAGCACACGTAAAAACTGAAAAGTATTAAATATAATCCTATAAATTTTCTTCCTATTTGCCTCAACTTAATATAATGCGGATCGGTTCTCGAATATCGCTACAGTAGAATTTAGTTCTTTAAAATTGTATGACTTCAAAATACCTGTCTAAACTTAATAAAGAAATAGTCATAGTCAATCTTACTGCCTGTTATTTATTTTTTTAAGAGCCTGTTTCACATTGTTATGAATTGTCACACAAACAAATGAAGTGTCAGGTAGCTTATCTGTCGCTCGAAATAAAGTAAAAATCGACATAACTTCCGAATAAGCTATCCGACACTTATTATAAGATTGTAAAGCAGGCCATTAATTTAATGAAATAGCCCTTTGTTTAATTCAACAATAATATCGAGATGATCCTCTAAGCTCATTTTTCTTAGCTTTATTACCTAGTGTCGTATTTAATTAATTTTAGAAACATGTACCTAATTTTAGGTAGGTATGGTGGGAACTGTCAAATAAATTGTGCGAATCAAATATTAGCGTTAATTCAACAACCCCGTGAATAAAAAAAATTAAAGAAAAAATTCTGTACAATTTTTCAAAACATTTGATTTTTTCTTTCACTCCAGCAAGATGTATTTTTACGGGAAAATCTCATGGGGACCTTTTAACATGACAACATTAAGATTTATACTATGGGCCATGGGTATTAGGATAAATTGCCAATTCCGATTAAGGGATTCCTAAGCGTTATACGCCATTTCGTCTTCAGCAATTGATATCATTTAACGTATTAAACTCCCAAGGTAATCCTTTTCATAAAAAAGAGTACAAAGTTTTTGCTTCACGTATATGACTACTTGGAAACTTAGTTAATAAACATAATTTCGATTATTAAAGTTTGTTTGAATTAGTGTTCCGGAATGGTTGGAGTTGGGAACTTCAAATTAATTACAACAATGTGGCTAGTCAGCTTAAATCCTTGTTAGGGTTCCTTGAGACTAGCTCTCGATTTGATTGCACTACTACAAGCATACGGTATGTCCACGATTATGTGGAAAAATTGTGGGCCGTTGAAGGATGTCAAATTTATCGAAGGACACTGGCGAATCCTGCCGAAGCCTGCTGATTTTCTATCAAGTGCGGCCAAGTTTCGAACATATGTGGTTTTATAGTATTTAAAAAGTTATTATATATAAAATAGGTTATTTTAGGACTTGGGAATAAAAATTTACGAATTTCCGTATGTATAAATATCTGTATGTGATGTATGTGAGGTGTAAAACAGTGCTATGTATACGGTCAGCGCCAGCCAGGTGTTAATAAATTGATAAGTATTTTACATTTAATGTAATTAAATTTAATGTTTAATGTATGTATGAATACTGATTAAAGTGGAAATAGTGCAAGAAGTCCTGTGTGTTATTACTGTGAAACATGAATTTCCATCAAGAACCTACAGTACAATCAATAACATAGTTAATAAATTGAGCCGCCCCTACAGAATAAACGCGCACGCAGTTAGATCACGTCGGGGTCTCCAATGTAACCCTTTGGTATTGTTTAAAGTTATCTAATAGTTCATCAGAAGGAAGAGTGACCTAATAAAATGTATAGAAATAATCACTGACTTTATATTTCATTTTTAATAATTGTACAAAGCTTAAGGTACAGCTTAGAGTACAAGAAATGACCTGGCTGGGCTGTGACGCGGGACGACTGACTCGAACTCTTGCGCATTGCGCGTTGACTGATATAATTGCTTAGTCTACAAAATATTTCTTCCCTACAGCTCCATCTAGTGGCCCAATAGATAGATTTATTTAAATTAGGGTATAATTATTTTCCTTTTCTTAGTATAGTTCAGCAGTTTAGAACTAGTTATATAGTATAAAAGATGTTACAGGAGTTGTGAAATAGATCCCTCTATACTATTTATATTTACACTAAGAAAAATAATTATTATGTTCTTGGTTTTCGTAACGCGAAAGCGACATCTATAATTTATCTGTTAGCATATTGCGTTTCCAAACAAACTAGTTATTAATTTCATTACGGAATTGACACAACTAATAGATGTCGCTTTTCCGCAAACCGCCACTAAGGCAATTTATTATAGAGTAGGTTATATTTAATCATTTTTATCCCCCGAGATTGATGTATAATATGATTGTGCCGTTGTTCATAAAGCACAACTTACAAAAAATACTTTTTGTAGACACGTATTTTAATTACCAGGCAATATATGTATGGCGACTTTCCGGTCTCCTTTGGATTGATTTGGAGCGTTCTATGAAAGCTGTTTTTCTGTAGGTAAGTATATATATATTTTCTACTCTGTGCCCTAAGTACCAATTTCAATAACGCCTGTCTTAGTGTTAATCGTATATTTAAATATTATGCCTACTCTTACATTAAAACGAAGAAAGAGAGAGATAACATTATCGACGAGGCGATAATATTATAACTATTTTAAGAGGCGGACAAAATGCCACATTAAAAAAAATTTAGACACCGTGTACCTAAATAGCGCATAAAAAGCCAATTCACTCTAAAAACGTAATAAATGAAGACAAATTCAGTGATAAATATGGCGAATAACGTTAAACAGACGCAACGGTAAACATAATATTTTATATTACCTGTTAGCGAAATAAGAATGGAAACGGAAGCTATAAAAAATAAAAAACGGGCAAGTACAAGTCGGACTCGCGGATGAGGTGTTCCGTACACAACGGCGAAAAAAAACACGTTGTTGTATGGGAAGAGCAATACCATTAGTAATTGTATAATATGTTTTTAGGATTTGTTGCTATGGCGGCAACAGATATACATCATTTGTGGAATTTCAACTGTCTAGCTATCACGGTTCATGAGAATCGAACGGAAAACGGGAAAAGGAAAACGGTTCATGACAGTTGAACAGCGGAGTTTCAGTAGTAGGGTCCCGTATTTACACTTTGAGTACGGAACCCTAAAAATGGCGTCATGGTATCTGGAGTCTAATAAGAATATGAAATATTTTGTTATTTTTCGCAATATCCACAACTACCTAGCTTTTGCCTACTAGCCTACTGTATTAACGCGGTTTCGCCCGGAACACTGCATTTGTGGGATAAAAAGAAGCTTGTGTATTATCCAGAGCTAAAACTACTACCATACCATATTTCATCGAAATCCGTTCAGTATTTTTTCCGTGAAAGACTATGACATCTATTCATCCATCCTCACAAACTTTCACTTTGACATACGAGGGCGGCACTGAAAATTTCGGGAATCAAGGAAGTGACACAACATTACTATTTAAAAATGTATTTATTGCTTTTCGAAGTATTCTCCGCGAAATTTGACACATTTTTCCATACGATGGAACCAATCATTGAAGCAACCATTCCATTTGGAAGTTGGGGTCTCCAAAATGGCCGTTTTGTAGGCGTCCACAGCTTCTTCAGGTGATGAAAATCTCTGACCACGCAATTTATTCTTTATTTTAGGGAAAGTATAGAAATCATTAGGGCTTAGGTCGGGGCTGTACGGCGGATGGTCTAATAATTCTATGATTTCTTGCTCTAAAAACTCTTTTGTTCTGTGCGCGGTGTGAGAACTCGCATTGTCGTGATGGAGGATGATGCGGCGGTTGCAGTTCTCTTTACGGAGTTCAGAAACGACCTGTGGCAAACAAATGTTAGCATACCATTCTGCATATCATTAACCGTTCTTTGTCCCTCAAGAGGAATAGTAGCAACATGGCCGGTTTTGGAGACAAACGTGGCCACCATTTTTTTTGCAACACTCCGTGAACGAACAATTTTTGTTGGCTTTAACTCATTTTCGAACACCCAAACTCGTGACTGGTTTTTTGTTTCGGGTTCGTACGCGTATATCCAGGATTAGTCACCTGATACGATGTTGTATACAGCATTTGAGGATCCTGCGTGGTATATTTCGAGAGTTCTGACGCACCAAGTAACGCGAGCCGCTTTTTGCTCTTCACAGAGCAAATGCGGTATCCATCGGAAAAACAACTTTTTTACACCTAATTGTTCATGTAAGATTATTTGTATTTGACTCATGCCAATGTCTAAAGTTGCCTGAATTTCGCGGTATGTCGTATGTCACATGTCGATCTTCCTCAATCAGCTAACGCACAGCATCAACGTTTTCTTGGGTGACTGCAGTTTTTGGACGACCTTGACGGGGATCATCACTGAGCTTGACACGTCCACGTTGAAATTCAGCAAACCAGCGATAAATTGTGGTTTTGGATGGGGCTTCATCACCAAATGCAGAAATCATCCGGTCAACACACTGTTTTTGTGTTAAACCACTTCGAAAGTCATAATAAATCATCGCTCTAGAATTTTCTCGAGTCAATTCCATTTTCTCAACGACTAAACAAGTTTGACAAGACCTTGTGACAAGACCGAGAATCTTTTTTTAAATAAATAAACGGTATTCGATTTTTAAAACCAAGGAGTTTTAAATTAAAAAGATTTTAATACGACAGGAACAGTGGAAATATTCCATTCCCAATACTTTTAGTGCAGCCTATGTATAATAGTAGCAGGATTACCTAGGTATTATCCCCACTTACCCACACTTAGGGCATGGGGAGAGCCCCACAATGCTGAAGTAGTTTGGTAGACTTCCTCCACATTAAATGCCAATAATATCCTACTACTGTTATAAATGTGAAAGTTTTTGAGGATGGATTGATAGCTGTTTGTGACTCTTTCATGAACACTGCTAAACGAATTTTGATGAAATTTGCTATGGTAGTGGTTTAGGCTTTGGATTAACTTATGTACACATACCCCTTACTAATAAAAATATTAACACAATGGATAAGCTGTACAATGTTTTGTCCTTGTCTGTCAAGCGACTTTTGCAACGTATCATACAAGGATACATTGTATACCTTATCCAGTGTGTAAATATTTTTATTAGTAAGAGTATTAGGCTACATTTTATCTCGAAAAAGCACAGTGATCCCGTGGAATACTGTATTTACGCAGGCGGACCTGCGGGCAACAGCTAGCTAGTATTATTATAAGGTTTGATTCGTAACAAAACCTCCAAAAGGCGAGAAAAGTCATTATACATATAAAAAAATCCCTGTAAAGTTTCTATCCAAAATGTGTGCCATTTAAACATGTTCGTTCCAATTCGTTAGCTATCATAATATAAACTTAAGAGGGATAAAATGAATATGAATATAATAGGAATAAATGGGATATTTCACTAATTGTTGTAATATTACCATTCATATTTTCATTAAATTTGTAATGAATAGTATAATTTAATCCCTTGTTATTCTTGTATATATCAAAGGATCGTTGATATTTAATAAGAGCCTGGGGATATCGAGCATTTAAATGTAAACTAACAGTTTCAGTTATATAATATTCTGGAACTTATAAGATATTCATTTTTTAACATAGCGAAAGAAGTGAATAAATGCAAACTATTTACAACCAGTTCTGAGATGTAAATGAAAACAATTACTAGTTTCACCACACATACTGTACCGGTTAACATTTCGAGCGGCCTTATACTGCGACATTACGACATTCGATAAGGACGGGCGCTCACTTCGATCACATTAAAAAGATTTAACTACCACCTTATTATGATAGAGTACCATATCATAATATTATACAGTTTGGTAAATGTTTTATGTGAAAAAATATTACAAGATCATCATAGGCTTAATAGTGGACAAAGGTGAATGTGAATAAACAAAAAGTTAGTTTTCTAGAGATTTGATTGTTTAATTTTATTTTCTCGACATTTCAGATAGTTTACAATGGGTTATGGGGGTGATCAAGGTTTTATAGTAAGATATCAATTGGATTCTTTATTAGGGTAAACTGAAAAGTCAAATACAGCTATCAAGATCAAGATCAAGAAAGACAATAGCTCCCACGCCGATTTCGGTGACGGTGGCTGGTTTCGTTAAAGTGCAATGTGCAGGCTTGGGGAGTCCAATCAAAGATGTTGTGCTCGCGAATAACGTTTATTAACTCCTTATTTAATACACTTACATTACAATATATAGGGAGGTGATACACACTACACTTCCCCCGTATTTTTGAAGAAAAAAAATTGATATACATATAAATTTTTTTCTTAATATAATAAACTTAATATTAAAACCTCCTTAATTACTTTTTTTTGTTATTTTTTTTTATTCTTACTAATACCATCTTATTCTAAGTACTACTTTATACTAAGTAATAATAAATATAAATCTGTGCTATTTTATTTTATTTGTAAAACATGATTTTAATTACATGGTAATACTTAATTGTTTTTAATAAATTTAATTTGTATTATTATATATTTAATTTGAATATTTCCAAACCAAACCACTAAAAATCCTTACCTCCTCAATATTATTATTTTATTAATTATATTCTCTCATTAAAAAAATACAATCCCCATTTTACTATATAGTCATTCCATTCTCATTTTCTTAATCATTTCATTTCACTTATATTATTACATTTATTTTACTAATACACTTGATTAGTGGACTGGCCAGTCACTTAAATTTTACATCATCAGGTACCAGTGGCGTGCACAGGATTTTGACACTGGGTATGCGGCGAAGTACTCGGTCACAAAAACTTTTTCGTTTATAGATTTTTAGCATAGCTACAGCCAAGCGACGGATCTCGAAGTCGAAACCATGCCAACAGAGCAAGTCTTAGATGTACTACTATTCATGTACATCTTCTACGACAACGCAGAGTCGAGTCAGTGTCTAAGACAACAGCGATCGATCGTCGCGGCGGAAGAAATTCTAATAAGTAAAATAATAAGCATATTTTAAAATATTATAACTACTCACCAGTCAGTCAGCTTCAATTTTCACATATTCAAGGTTCCGGTTACTTGAGATTACTATATCCCGATGTAAATAAACGCAAGATTTCGGCCACCTCAAATATCTTATCCAAGTGAGTGAGGCCGCGGAATAGAAATTATTTAAATCTGAATATCCCGAATCAGTCCACATTGTACTAGAATTACTAAATAATATGCAAGGAAAACAATATAATTTAATCGTGTGTACACAACCACACAGCCAGTTATACGTTTCATAACTTTTAACATGAAATTTTTGAGTTACATTATTTTTTGCTGGTTTAATTGTTGTAACTCGGGTACACACCTACCTTTAGACAGAATTTGAATATTTTCACTGAATGACAATTATGAGAACTTGTTATTTTTAATTTTTAATAAACACACATTATCAACGCAAATCTCACAATCAAATAACATTTTTAAAAAATCAACAAACGCACTAGTAAAAGCAAATCACTACAATTATTATAGAAACTCAGTAAGAAACTGTTAAATGTACACACTTTCAAATGTTAAAATAATAAATCTTTTAAGAAAACTATAAATAAACAGGAGCGATTAAATTTTTAAACAATGCTTATCACATGAAATATGCAATATGGCCCCCGCGAAACACAAAACGTTTCTTCTATTTAAACAAATAAAACCTTACTAAACAAAAATGCATAATGTGCATACGTGAATTATTAGATTCGCGTCTATTATTTTTACTCGGATTATAGGCAACGAATAATTTCCGACAAGCCAGTTCGGCGGTTTTCGGAAGCGATCGGATAGCTGAACCGAAGACGAGAGTCATCGCCTGCCGCTGGAGTTACCGCTATATAATCATGTCGATATTCATGGGTGTGTGTGTTTGCGAAGTATGAAAATTACACATACATGCGATGATTTGTCCTGCAGAACGCAACGGCATGAGATGAGTTGCTATTTATAAAATATTAGGCGTTTTTAAGTTATTATATTTTTATAATTAACGTTAAACGTTTTATTAAAATATCTGTGAATGACAAGTAAAGCACTGCATTTCTGCCTACAAGGAGCGCACGCCCCTGTCAGGTACCTTATTATTATTGATGAATAATTTTCTTATTATTCTATCTTAGAATCTTATTATTATTGATTTTTTTTTAAATATTTTCATATTATGCATGCTTTTTCATAATCATGGTCCAATGAATCTTTATTATTCATGTTTAATATTTAGTCATACATCATTTAATAATTTTATTTATAGTCGACTATTTAAATTATTTATTTTTATGATACTTTATTTATATTTATACTTCAAGTGCGCACTTTATTTGTTACAATACTTTATTTATACGACACATAACGGGACCTATTTTAAGTCTAATCAACACATAATATTATATCTCCAACCATTTTTACTAAGTGGAGGATTGTTCCCGCCGAGTTTGTTCTAAGTACCATTTATTTTATTTTTTGTACCATAATTATACCATATTTTAATACCAAGGGTTTGTTTTAGGGCTCCTTGACCCCCAACTATTCTCACAGAGAAATCTCGTTTACACCATGATCGAATGAAGGATTCCCTTGCGTATTTTATTATTCATGCTTTTAGCATTTTACTTATTACACATACATAGCATTTTAGCTAGTATTTAATTATATACTATGGCATTTTTCACCTTAACCTATCCAAATTCCTAACAAAATAACACATTCCTTAATTTGATACATTCAATATTTAAAATATCCATCAACCTTTGGGTGATCAGTCCAACAGTTACTAAAAATTCCAAACATTGACGCATCCTGTCTACCTAATAACAGTCCTATTTCAATCGAATACCTTCTTATGATACTAAAACCCATATTCTTACTTCAAAATAATATTTTCTTTGCACACTATTTTTCAGCCCGGCTATGCAGAAGTTATTTTCAGTACACAAGAGCTACATCTTCCTACACTCTCGTAACCTAGTAGGTAGGTAGTCGGTTATCCGTAACCGACATGACTGGCGAGAGATCATGCGCAGGGAAACTTTTACATGACCATCGTATGCATGGACCATCTTTCTTGACATATAATCAGATGAACCGCTTACATCGTCCTAACCAGACTTGAAAACAACATTTTTTTTGTTTCAACGCGGCAATTGTACCCACGACCTACGGAGATCAAGCACTAAACTACTGGATCACAAAGGCGACTTTGAAATATTAGGTACATAGCATAGGTAGCTGGTACTCTCCTAGTTTTTGTAGTTAGTCCTCAGTGTCGAAGATACTTTAATAGGCCACTTTCACCTATCAAAATTAAATGAAATACATTTGTTATTTATATAGTTTCTATCATAAGAAATACGAATACAACTCTATTTTGTAATATAAATATGCGATTTATCTATAATTTCGAAAATAAAACTGTAGTTTTATTATCTGTGTGTCACGTGACCAAAATCTTATTTTTCTTGTAAGTGACGTCATAAGAACATAATCAAATTGAATAAACAACAGCGAAAGATAAATCTAAAGTTCATGCAGTGCATGTGTAGTGCGTGTGTAGTGACACACGCACATATGACATTTGTTTGTTTCTGTTCTTATGACGTCACGATAATGGTGGTTGTCGTTTTGGCGCAAACTTTTATTGTTAATATTTTAATCATTTTTTCTTTGCATAACGAGATATCATTTCCAGGAATTAAAATACTACTTGACTATCAAATCGATACGATCATTTTAAAATATATTTGAAAAAATGTAGAATAGCCTATTGGTCGACATTTAAGTGGTATTAAACAGTGCAAACAAAAGTAAAAACAAAAGCATCAGTGACCTTGCCAAGATTAATTTATGTACATTATTTTGTTATGACGTCTCGCCCAATAATACTTAAATATTGTCAGTGTCAGCCCAGCTTTATAATATGATTCATTACAATCATTGGGAGTACAACTGATAAACGCCCTTGAGATGAAAGATTAGCAGACGACGACTGGATTTAGCAACGGTATGTATAACCCCTGGTAGGTGTAAGTAAGTCCTGTAATTAGTACTAGATGTATGTCAGGATCGTAGATGTCGGGAAATGTTAGTATGTCACTCCGTTAGTCGTATGTTAGTAGTGTTACGTATTTATCTATATAATATATAAAAGGCAAAGCTGTTTGACTGATGTATCAACGCACAGGCCAAACCCTTAAGGCTAGAAATTTGAAATTTTGCACACGTATTTCTCATATGACGTAGGCATCCACTAAGGAAGGATTTTTCAAAATTCTTCCCTGGGGTAAAATATGTAATAAAAGTTTGTATGAAACTTTTTATTCCTTGGACATATTTGTATGATATTACGTATGAATTAATTATCGAAAAATATAATGAGTTACGTATTTCAGCGTTTTCTAAAATTCAGCCCCTATGTGGGTAAAATAGGGTATTAAAGTTTAAAACCTAATTTCACTTTATTGATGCAGGGCAATTGATGCTAGTTAACTATATACCTATGTATATCACAGGATTATGATTTCAAAACAGGCGTTTGTGCACCTCATGGAAAATTACCGTCCGGCAGTCTGATTTTTTGCATAAAACGCCATATTATACATCTAATAATAAGAGCGTTATAAGTAGAAAATCAGATACTGTACGGTAAAATTCAGTGTAATGCACAAACTCCCTATGAATGTATTTAATATTTCTACATAATTAGTTACACAGAGATATTTACCTTTACTGTAGTTAACATACCTAATATACCTAGTACGTTCTAAAATAAAAATTAAAAAAACAGTGGCACTCCGGGAGTGCCACTGTTGGCAACGTTGTTCCGGGAGTGCCGAGTGCCGACAGAAGTAAAAACAATAGCGCTCAGGTACGTTAGTAATTTAACATACTTACTAGCTTTTTCCCGCGGCTCCGCTAGCGTATATACTGTATCCCACGGGAACACTGTGCTTTTTCCAGAGCTTACACCACTACCATACCAAAGTTTTTGCGTAAAAGAGTAACAAACATCCATCCATCCATTATTTTTAAACTTTAAGTACACGCGTACTTTCTGGTAACGTTATGTCACGCGTGGGGTCAAGAAGCATCCCCATAAATATTTGATGTATACATCCCGTTTTTTCAGACAATCCTAAATATCACTTAATATTTAAATAAAATATCTACACATTATTATATAAGAAAAGTATTTATTATTAGTAATATAATCAGTCTTTAGACATTTAGAATTTTTAATCAAAGTAACGTCTTGTTCATATAATTTTTAAAATAACTTAACTAATGCATCAAAATTTAATAAAAAAAATAATTTCTGACTACCATAGTCATTAATTTCTCATAGAATAGGAATCAAAAATACGTAATCATAAGAAAAATTATCACAAATCAAAATATATCAAAAAATGACAATGTCTCAATGTAGGTGCCAATTGTGTAATGTGTAGAAATGTATAAAAATATTCTTTGGGCTGGCAAGGCAAACAATATTTAATGGCATCTGAATGAGTCGAATGTCGAGAACTAAAATTACTTTTATCTTCTACGGATTCACTGGCGGAAGAGTCATCGCAACCCTCTATTTCAGACGCCGAATTATTTCATGGTCACTTATTATTATATCGTCCACTTCCCCTTGAATGTTATCTAGCGGTGGATCTAATATACCTTCGCTTTCAGAGTCACTTAAATGCTGTAGAATTTGTGCAATTGCATTATCTGATAGTTGGCTACTCATTATCTTAATTACACAATACTAATTTTGAAAAAAAAAAACAAATAACATCATAAATAAAGTGAATAATAGTTATGGCATAATCACGGGTCGGTTCTACACAGGTAGGTTCACACCGGCACAGAGATTAATCGAAAGCACGAAATATGGTATTTTCCTGTATTTTTTTATTACATAAATGAATAGTGCTCTGAAAAATAAGACAGTTTTCAATTATTTAAAGCGTCTATTATTTATACGCCCCATATAAAAGTAAGTGACATCTTAGCTAGTTAGTTGCTACGAAATGTATGGCCATATGCACAAAATTTCTTTTATCTCGTAATTTTGCGCGTTTATGTTGATACATTCCTTAGTAATCTTTTTGTATTTGGTGTAAGTAGGTAAACTAATTATGTAGGTTTCATACACTAATGTTATAAAAAAAAAATAACTTTTTTGTGATTTCGAAATGCACGTAATTACAAAACTACACATAAAATCCCAATTCTTTTCACTTTTATCAAGTTGTAACACCTAATTATTTCTTAATTTATTTAAAAATACTAAATTTTTACATGAGGTCAAATACTCAATTGTAGTTTGTCAAAACTACAATTAAAAAATACAGTTAAAAATGAACGCGCGGTTTCTGCTCAGATCCCGCCCGTGACCATAAAGCATAAAGTTACATACACAAAACTAGTATAACATATTATATTCTTCTGCACCTCATACCGCACCGGAGTCTGTAACAGACAACAGTGGCGAGAGATCAATGGTTTTTGCCCAGCACCAAATATGGCCAACGCGCCTTAAAAGCTTTCAATTAAAAAAAACTTATTACACACGACAGAAAGTGCCATTATTATCTATATGTTTCCAAATTTTGTTTCGTCGATTGAATGTGCACATTTATTTGAAAGATTCGCGCATCCGTGCTTACCTATACCTTTGATTGTACGGAAACAATTTCAATATTTATTTCTGGGGTCATTCAACTTTCGATTTGAAATTCAAATTGAAGATCAAGTTCACCTTGAACTACAAACTCATTCACAAATGTAAACTATTGACGATCTTACTCATCTGCTTACCACGGATGTACAATTTGGTAACAAATGGATGCGGCCAAAAAGTTCCTTTAGGAAGTCGGTTAAAATATGAGATCGTAATTGATAGAATTTTGTTTTTGTTAAATGCAGTAGACGATTTAAAATTGAAAATATTTAATTGATATCAAGCAACGTATTATGTTCCAAATAAGCTAAAGTGGTTCTTGTAAGCTTTTGAGGAAAAGGTCTTGTCTGACTTTAGGTTCTTAAGAATATTAAAAAAAAACGTTTTGCACAGGAAATTCCAGACGTCAAGGTGCACGGGTCGATGTGGAGTTGAAATAATATTTTATCAATTTCATTTCTGTATTATGAAGTGTTCTTAATGTTGTTGATTAAATTTATCGATCGTTATATATTATGTCCTTATATAGCATATCATTGACAAAATCTTATACGTTAAACGAGATATCCTTGTATATATAATAGGTTTCTCGAAAACGGCTTATGATATTTAGTACGGATGCATTTTTAAGCTGTATAATATGTTTTTCTTTCGTCGTGCAAAAATATATCAATAATTTCGACCCTATTATGACACTCCGATTGGCAGTTTGGTATGCTTATATAAATTATATTTTTGCTTTTCTCAAAAATTCGAAATGTGGTGGGTTCGAATCCTGGTCAGTTATTAATATTTTCGTGATTCTTTTTTTTTTATCAAAACTCCGATCAAAGCTCGTTTACCCAGGTTACTTGTACTATTACGTATTCTGTGTAACCGGTATTGGCGTATGCCCTATTATTTATTAAAATAAATATTTAAACTCATGTTTTATTTGAAGTTTAAACAAGAAAAAGTTAATAAGGTGTCTATTTGCCTATTACTGTTTATGCAACACTCAGTTATTAAGATCTCTGATATGTGCCTCTAACATGAAATCTAAAGCCGTATCCCATTCTTTTATACTTCCTGGGTAAGTCACGATTTGAGTCCGTGCATTGTAACAAAAACATGCATCTTTATTGCATATACAGGTGATCTAGGTATTGCACGGCCTCACAGAAAGTCGGTGTAAATGCTTGCGTTGTAACTCCTCAGTTGTTGATGTCCAAGGACGTCGGTGTGGTGGTAAACTTTAAAAAAATCCAAATAATATAAAGCGCAGGACATACAAAATAGTAATATGCAATCTTTTTAGATTACCAAATGCGGTTGTTGACCTTTAAGGCTTAGATCTACTTACGACACCGTGTTGCAAGCTCTTTATTGATTCTTTGTCGTGCGTTTGCAATAAACACGAATGCCCTGTTGTTCTATAGACCGGGCCAAGTCACCTTATGTAAAGTGATTTCGATCGCAATGTGAGGGATCGTGCTGTGGAAAAACAGAACAATATGACATGACATTAGACAAAATCATGCCAAGAACATATTTTATACTATTCATGTTATGGAATTTTCTCGAATTAATAATTCTTCTTGATCCGAATTTAGGTATCTGAGCTCAATATTTATATATATTTTTGTTAAACTAACTGTAAGCCACTTTTATTCATATCGGGCGTTATAGGGATAACTAAAATATTTCGACAACATATAAACATAATATTTCATTAAATTAAATTAATTAATTCATTAATTTATTGCATATCTGACTGGCTTTGACATTTTCCCAAAAATTTACGATAATCGTCCAAAGTAAAAATAATGCGGTCACATTACATGTCACTCGGTTCGCTTTAACGTGAAGCAATTAGGTATGTTTTTGAAATTGGCAGCATAAAGTTGCCACAACATAATTTCCTCATTGCATTACTATAACTCACAGCGAAATGTTTACTTTAAAAGCCACTATCATAAATATCATGCATTTAATTCGCAAAGTTAGGTATTTATTATGTTATGTTTCATTTTTCACTACATTTAGAGTTGAATGAAAATAACCGGCAAAGATGTGCCAGTCGGACTCACACCTTTGCCGGCAAAAAATCACGTTTGTTCCACCCTTAAATATTTATTTTATCCTGTTTTTTACTATTTGTTGTTACAGCGGCAACAGGAATACTCATCATCTGCGCAAATAACAACTAGCTATCATAGTTCACGAGATACAGCCTGGTGGAAGACAGACGGACATACGGTCGGACACCGGACAAGCTCCGTTTTTATCCTTTGGGTACGGAACCCTAAGAATTTTGGCATTAATAACGCATGTCGCATGCTATTCGTGAAACGAAAGAAGTAATGCATCCTTAAAATAAATATAAATGTCTTGACAAAATACAGATTCTTCCATAACATATTATGCTAAATTTGAATATTTATTTTGATGTATTAGGTCATTACATATGAAATTAGCGTTTTGTAAAGGACGAACATAGTCTTTTTTTTTTAAACATAATCTTTTTCAAATTTATTAAATCAAAGTATATATCATTGCTATCTATGCACATTTGCCATCTCATAGGTAGTTTATTGATTCCTTTACTAAAAAAAACATTCGGACAGGAATCAATAAAATCTTTGAAGGCGCTTTGGACTGTCCCATCGGAGTTAAATTTTTTCCCGTGCAAGAAGTTATCCAAATTTCGAAAAAGTGGTAATCCGTTGGAGCAATGTCCGGGGAGTACGTTGGATGTCTTAGACATTCCAATTGAAGCTCCTCAAATTTGGTAGCCGTCTGTTGTGCAGTGTGGGGTCTAGCGTTGTCCTGAAGCAGCAGTGGCCTAGAGCGAATGACCAACCTCGGTTGTTTACTAGCTCTTCCATCATGGTTTGCAGTTGCTGGCAATATACAGCTTCCGTAATTGTCTGGCCAGATTTAAGAAAGCTGTAGTAAACGACACCGGCACTAGTCCACCAAACGCTCACAAGTAACTTTTTATGAGTCAATTTTTGCTTGGCTTTGGCTGGTTCGCCAGGGTTCAGCCATTGCGATGAGCGTTTCCGATTATAGTACAGGATCCACTTTTCATCACAGGTAATGATTCGATTTAAATTTCCTTCATTATTGTGCCGGTTGAGTAATGTAACGCAGCGGTCGACGCGCCTCTGTCGGTTTGCTGCACTCAATTCATGAGGTACCCACCTTTCAAGCTTATTCACTTTCCCAATTTGGTTCAAGTGGATTAAAACAGTTTAATCACTAACACCTGAAGCTAACTTGGGCGTTGTTTTCGATGGATCCGCTTCCACAATAGCCTTCAATTCTTTATTAACAAGTTTGGTCTCCGGCCGTCCACGGGGCTTGTTCTGCAGGACAAAATTTCTAGAACAAACAAGTTAGAACCAAAAACGCACTGTGTTTTGTTTTGCAACACCGCCGCAATACACATCATCCTTCGAGACGTTTCTGCAGCACTGGTGCCACGGTGGAACTCGTACTCGAAAATAATACGATATTTCAAGTTTTCCATTTTGTAAACAGAGTGACGCAAAGAAAAAACCAAAAGAGGAAAAAACAAATTAATGACGGTTTTCGAAACACAAATGCATGAGTAAATAGCGGTATACATTTGAAATTGGAATTCCTAACCAAACAAAGAAGATATATTTGAGATTAAAGTGGCCAGTACGACAAAACGCCAATTTCTTATGTATGGACCTAATATTAATAACATCACTGTGCTTAATATTTAGTTTTGTAATTTTTGCGAAAAGCAAAAATGATTGGCACAAGCCCGGAGAAGTATTGCATTAACGCATTTTTTATTAAATTATGAGCCCAATGAACATTGCGAACATATCTTAGGCCGGGAGCTTGCAGCGTAATTAGGGCTTTAAATTCCAGCGTTTGGTATAACCGGTAGTGGATATGAGCACAGATACAAAATAAACAAGATATATTTTTTATAATGCCACTCCTAAAAAGGTTTGAATCATTAATTAGAAGTTTAACTCTGTGTTTTTTATTCTATATATTTTTTGTTAGTATAAACAGTAATGAAAATCGACACTGTAAATGGCAATTTCACTGTTAAAATTGACATTTAGACAGCTTTAAAGTGCTAACACACGTACGGATTCGGTACTTACAAATCCGACCGAGAAAAAAATTATAATAGAAAAAGAAAAGGAAGAGTCCGCCGCTGTCCGTATAGGATTTGTTTCGCTCCGTACCAAATCCGTACGTGTGTAGAGCAGTCGGGCGTTTGGGCCGGACGACGATCTAAGTGTTGCCAACTTAGGGATTTTCCCCCCAAAATTAAAATCTACGGTTTACTAAGGGGCAGGATTTTTAAGAGTTTACTAAGGAGTATTAAGAATCAATTTTTATATGTGTATATAGCCCGGGGTATGAAAATTTATAGGGAGTGAAATCAGATTAAGTGACACGTTAGTTTTAGGTCATTTACGCGTCTTTTTGCGTCTTTATGTGTATAAACACATAAAGTTTTTAGAGTTTCTAGCTTATTATCTCTTATTTATTATAATTATCTTATTATTTAATAAAATATAATTAACTTATCCCAATTACAATTATAATTGGGATAACTCAATTATATTCTAATAAAATCAGCGTAAATCTTATAAATAGTTTAACTTTAATTGAAATATAATCGAAACTATAATTAAAATAAAAAAAATAAATAAAAAAATTAAATCCCGCATAATAACGAAATTTATTTAGATCACTTGACAATTCGCCTTGTCAATTTTTTGGCAAAACTGCCTAGCATCTTAGGTGAGTGGCCATTTAGACGGTCGATTTTCGCCGTGCAGCGGAAATCATGCGGATTTAGTCACCCGTGTAAATTCCACAAAAGCGTCCTTATAAGTCTTACTACTTTGAGTTACTTTTTGGCTCACGTTGGTTTGGGATTGAAAAATAGATACACAAACCTATTATTTCTATGATTGAGCGTGCGACGTGTGACGTGCTACAAATTAGCGGCGACTGACAGACCAATATCCTGTGCTCCACATCGGTATTACATGACCTGAGTAATCGCTGTTTTCATTTGCTAATTCTTGATTTATGGATCCTTGCCTTTTTTATATTTGGCACCACACCCTTTAAAAAAATGAATTAAACTTGATAATTTAATAAGTATCTAGTTTTGGTCTGTGGCGAAGGCATGAATTGATGATAGGAATATAGTAGATGATAGGAATGATAGTCTAAGAATCGAAATAAGGTGATATGCTCTAACTTACGTACTGATTTCTAGATGTACCGCTAGACGTTATATTTTATTCTGTCCCTACAAATTGCAAGCTTATGTTAAATTAAAAGCCTAAGTTGCAGGGAAATAGTAGTTTTTTTTTTAAATATTTTTAGGCCTAATTTATTACTTAGTTAATACTTAGTTAATTACTCTGGCATACTCCTTTAATACAAGAGCAGATGGCAGATAAAATGATTATTATCAAACAAGGACATCGGCAACTGAGGAACAACAAAGAACAACAACTGGGCATTCATTATCTAGCCGCGGGATGGTTATGAACGACAGCAACAACTAACAACAACAATCGACAGACAAGCTGTTCCATGTACGGCTAGCATATACATGAATTACGAAAATTTTACATTTTTAGTATTAATCGTCGTATCTATCATTTAATATGGTTTACATTACGTACGAGGGCGGGTCAATAAGTCCGTGACTTTTGGAATAAAACACAGATTTTTTGATAAATAAATCATTTTATTTTTCAACGTAGTCCCCCTTGAGCTCTATACACTTTGTCCAACGCTTCTCCAATTTTTTTATCCCTTCCAAAAAATATGATTTTTGGTCTTTTGTCTTTGGTCTTTGGTCGGCCAACACCATATCGTGAATTTTTTCGATTGTTTCGGGTGTAGAGACCTCAACTGGGCGTCCAGGACGTTCGGCATCTTCAGTGCTTGTAAGGCCACAACGAAATTCAGTAAACCACTTTTTTACCATTGAAATCGATGGTGCAGAGTCCCCATAGTATTTATCAAGCTTAGCCTTGGTCTCGGTAATGTTTTTTTTTCGCAAAAAATAATGCTTAATAAGCACACGAAATTCACTTTTTTCCATTGTTTCCTTAAGTTACTGGATAGTCTGATAAAGATAGCTGTAAAACACAAACTAACTGACGCAGCAAGTTCAAATTTTGATAGGAGTCAACTGACAGATGCCTGTTGACAGGAGTAGTGTTGCTTTTTCAGTAAGGAGGTTAGAAATTCAAAAAGTCACGGACTTATTGACCTGCCTTAGTACATTTGAAATCATTTTATCAGGTTTTGATATCGGTGGTAAGCAGTGAAGGTAGTGGAATAATATTTTGCTGTCTCTCGCCCTACATAGTAGCGAATTCCGATCTGCGATGTATGAAAGAGATAAAATTTTATGTCAATTGTGCAATCATTTTCAGTCTGTCGTGTATAGATCTCGTTACTCAGTGTCCGACTACCATGCATCACATAAAGTTCAATGTTTTGTTTCATGGCCAACTATGTATGTCAGTCTGACTCATAAAGTAAAAGTTTGAGTTTGAGTTTTTTAAACGTAGCAAATAACAGAATTGCGCTGACGGGTGGCAAAAATTTTATGACAGGCTTACCTAAGTGTCATAAATGTATCGCAGGCTCTTAGACTACTTTTTACTAAATATTATAAAGGAAAAAAAAGTAGCTACGTCTTAAACTACTGCTTATACGGCATCTGTTTCAAGTTAATATAAAAATATTTCTCAGGCATTGAATGTGCATACAATATTATCCACTGTACAAATTTAACCACTGAGCTACGCTGAATTAAAAGAGATAAAATATTATCATCATTATAAAGGTCAAATTATTCACAAGTCTGCAGAATCGTATTCCAAGTCGTTGAGAAGTTTGATTATGAAATTTTTGTTGTAATTCATTTAAAACCATCCCTTTTCTTTAGCCTCGGGTTTTATTACTTTCGCAAAGAGCAAATGATATTTCTTCAAATTGTATCACTAATTAGGAATGTTATTTTTCGTGTTAGTATATTAAGATGTGTTTATAAGCTGGATTAAAAATATTTATTTAGTAACCAACCTAGTTACTCTACTCTCTCTACATTTCACTGAATTAAAATTAACTAGAGGTCGCCCTGAAGTCGAAATTCGCCCATGATAATTTATAAAATGTTTTAGTTTGAACTTTAGAAGGATTGTTTTGCCTCTTACATAGATTTTTTTTAATGTAAACGCAGTGTAGTGTGTCTTAATAATCTGACGTAGTGTGTGTGTTGATACTTATAATTATTTTATGTATTTCTAAGAATTCTTTAAAAAATTCTGCACTTGCCTTCTGCACACCTTCCTCCGAATAAACTTCAACTAGTTAGCACATTTCTCGTAAAACTGTAGAGAAAGTCTTTGCTTCACGTATAAATAATTATAATATATGATTATCTTTTATTTAATTAAAAAGCCGGTGAATTCATACAAAAATACTATGTTATACATATATATATATATATAATATATATTACCTGATACCTAGTAAATATTTAGTATTTGATACTTAATTAGTTGCAATAAGCAATTCACATTAGAGTTGGAGGCTCCCTTTGGAGTGATTGCAGAACAATATAATATACGGAACATGGTTGCTTTATGCAAATTTCAAAAAATATTCCATTAATTTGCAGAAGAGTTAGTCTGGGACTATAATATGATCCGGAATCCGGTAGGCCGGGGAAAATTCAGCGCATTGAAAATAGAACTCTGGCTTATACAATAGAGCTGAAAATCGAACACACAAGTGTTGAGTCAAATGTAAATGTCATTATGACAGCTCGACACTCGACACTTCCATTTACCACTCTATTATATTAGCGCAGAACTTTATTTTCAGTGCTTAGAGTTTTTCCGGGACCGCCGGATTCCGGATCTTATTATAGTCAGAGCCTAAAGATTTTCATATTTGTGAATATTATCTAAAATATAACTTTCCGGTTAAATAATAAACACTGGGTACTATTAAAATATTATAACTCGCAGTATTAGGGTCAGCTCACACCGAGACGCAACGCAACGATGAAGTTGGAAAATATGGCTTTAAGGGTCAGTTCACACCAAAACGAGACGATACGCGAAACGGCTCAGCATTTTTAAGATAGCGATAAGTTCATCGGCATCGCGTCACGTATCGTTCGTATCGTCTCGTTTCGGTGTGAACTGACGCTTAGCCATGTTTATATATATAAATTTTAAGCACACATTATTAGATTATTTTAACAAAATAATATTTTCCCTGTAAACAACAAGTTATTAAATTAAATTTTTATATTTTAATTATATTTAAAATAGAATTATGTACTATTTCATAATCACAACTTACTGAATATATTCAAAGACTAAATTCTGGTTGCGTTAACAAAATGAGGTTCATAATCAAAATCTGCAATTGTCGATATCTATACTTATATTATAAAGTGGAAAAGTTTGTTTGCATTGATTAAACTCCGAAATACTCGATTTTGATGAAATTCGGCACATACATAAAGTAAACCACGGGGAAGGTATATTGGCTTTTTTAACGCATAAAAATGCACGGTTTCCACGAGACTATTTATGCGCGCACGAAATCACGGGCATCATCTAGTCCTTAATAAACAAGTTATTAATACTTTCATATTTTGTATCAAACGTAATCTAAGTCTGTACAAGTTTAATTGCTTTAGAAGTAAACGCTTGCATCCGAATACTTATCTTTTCGTTCCTTTGAGAAGTTTTAATGGCGAATCTTTATTTAATATATAAAATAAAATATATATAAAATAATACTTTACTTAGTACCTATTTAATGAAAACCAATAAAATTACCTTCGAAAATGTATCCCAGCTCTATATATTTATTATTCTCTAAAAAATAAAATCAAGTGTTGTAATTATATTCTGGTATTTTTTGCCTTTTTTAGTCCTGTAACTTTTGAATTTAGCGACTGATTACTGTGCTTTTTGCTTTTCACGATACATATATATGTTTTCTTCGAAAAATATACGACTTTTCCAGATTTTAAATTCCCTATTACATAAACGTTAGTAATATATTATATTCTTGCCACCATACTAATAAAAGATTTACACAATGGTTAACTTAAACAACAAAGACAGCAACGTTGTATATGTTATCTGTTGTGTAAATCTTTTTATTAGTAAGGCCTTTTGATTATAAGTACTTAGTCGTACACAAAGGATACGGCCTTTATTACCCTTACAATATTACAGCAATAGCCACAATTCTTAGACGCTTCGTTCCACATGTCGTATCCCGGTTTAAAACGATGATCGCCGTAATTTGGCTACAAGCCATATCTTCATATTGTGAGAAAGCAATTTAAGCTGCGTAGTGGATATAAAATGCTAATATGCTCGTTATCTTCAATCTAAACAGCTATTAGCCTGACGCACTGTCACAGTATGAACTAGTATACAAAGACTTTGATAAATTGACTTTGTATGTTGACAGTATGTAGATCAGGGACATCATATTGAGTAATAGGACGTGGATTTATTAAGTTTAACCATATATGTGTTGCTCATTGATGAAAAATAACTGGTACACGCACACGCAGATACCAGAATCTTGCAAATCTTGACGATAATATTTATAAAGTTGTGCTTTTTTATGTTTTTTTTTCCATCCAATTAGGTTATTGCGATTAAGTTAATGCATGACATTAGGTATTCCCGCGAGGGCGACAAGTGGGCTACAGACCTGCTTATTATGACCTGTCTAGCCCTATGAGCTCGATAGTCAGTGGTCTCTTGGCCTGCCTTCATTCTAGAAATATTTTGTAATACTAGCAGTCCTGGCAGGGTCGCCATGTAATGTGCAGGCTTGGGGAGTCCAATAAGAGATGTTGAATTCACTAATATAGTTTATTACCTAACTATTTAATACACTTACATTACAATATATAAGGAGGTGATACACACACTACACCCAACAGATGTTGTTCTGCTTAACTACGAACTGGAATAAATGAATAACTACCACATTCACCTATACTTACTATCTACGCCTATATCTACATAAGAAACATTCATCACTAGATTTTCCTTGTTTCCAATGTATTGCTAAGAAATACTCGATTCTAATCTGTTGTATTAACGGAATTATTTTAAGGCCCTAAATTGCCCTTTTCTACCCAAAAAAGCAACTCATATAAGATCACTTTGTTAAGTGTCTTTCTGTTATGACTTTTTATTTCGGAAACACGTGGAGGTATCAAGTTGAAATTAAAACCATATTATACTGAGATATACGGTGCTTTGTTTTTTTTCATGCTTAATTTAAATTAAATCTTAACAGAGTTAATTTGAGAAAATAATAATTTAAAATAATAATACCTAACCACCTACTTCAAACACCCATACATACAAAACAAACCCATGCCCAAACAGTTTATATTTATTGTCACCGACGTGGCCATGTTTTTTCGTTTTCCATTAAACAGTGACCCAGATGTGGTCGAAGGCTGCACAAATGTCAAGAGGAGCGCGTGGATCGCGGCACCTGTGGCGAATTATAACATGGCCACAGTATATACAGTAGTTTACCAAGCACAACATTTTTTAGATTTTATAAAAATAAATCTTACATCTTTATCTACAATTTTTAGTTCTAACTAGCCAGCAAATTACGATTTTTACCCGACTAAGGCGAAGCCAAAAGAAAGGGTAATGATTTTGGCAGTTAATATATATATGTATGTTCCACCGTAACGCCTTAACTACTTGTACGATTTTAATGATTTTGGTGTCAATAGATACGTAATCACAGCCCGGGTAACCTAATTATTTATATAATTTACGTAGTCGCCGTCAGGTTAAGGTTTAAAAAAATATATATATAAAAAATATATCTACTAGGTACTGTTCCTTATTAAAAATAAATACAACATAATATAATATGTAGTGTAATATTTGGGCCAATAAAAATATGTATAGGATAGACTTTTTAAAAGATGAACTTTTCTAACGTAATTTAAAAATAAATGACGTTATTTTGGAAAAGGATAGGCTAATAACTTGTGGATGGATGGAACTGCAATTGACTCGCCTTTTATTTCGTATGGACTCAACATACTGCCTAACAACCTGCACTGTGTACACAGCGATCTTGCATAACTAGTTATTTGTTAAGAACAAAACTGTAACACTTATGTTATAATTTAAACGGTTAAAAAACGCGTCGGCTAAACAGAAACTAAAATGAAATTTTTAATAAATTTATATTTTGTGTACAGTACCACCACGATCTCAATGTCTTTCGGCAATCGTCATTTTTCATAAATTTGTAATTTCCATGCAAAATGAAGATTGCCGAGGGCCATTATCAACGTGATTTTACTGCATACAGTTTAGTGTATTACCAATAGGCTACAATCTGTATTTTAGTTATGCTCGTATCTACGAGTATTTTTAAATTATAGGTACGTAAAAACGATTTACAATAATATGTTCGATATTTTGAATAGAAAATTATTTATCTATGAACTTTAATTAATACGGATGGAAAAGTCTCCTGCCTTATTGCACTTGATGATTATACCTTTGTTATGTAAACTTACTGTGATGAAATAAATTAATAACTTCCTAATGACGCAAATAATGTAATCCTATTGTATAATGTTACTATTGTATGGTATTAAACTATTAGCTAGATATTAATAGTAAAAACCCTTATTGCATGTTTCGAAATATTTAATGACTAGCCAGTAGGATTTGACCCTGAGGATAGTTAAATGGCTTGGGTAAAATGGGCAATTATTTTTCTTGGAAAACTTTTTCTAAATAAATAATTTGATAAATAAGAAACAATTGCTATAAAATAAAACAGATAACGAACTGAATAACCTTTCGTTAATATCCGATATTAACTTTATTATTTTTTTACTACAATATTATAATAAAATTAAGAATAAAATAGACTCATTGTTAATTTGTAAAATAGATAATTCAATTAAATAGTGTAGTTTACACTGCAATAAAATTTAAAACCCCCAATAAATGCTGGGGGTCTTATCGGCCCCGACTGGCAAATGTCCAACACTTCGGTGACGTGTGTTGCAATTATGGCTATTTCGTACCTGCAGCTGCTGCTATTTCGTATAGCAACTGGCAAAGATGGCGTCCATGCCAGACGTCTGGCAAACCTCAAGTTTGTTAAATCGCCATTTGAGAATGTTTAATGACTTTGGCATAATTTGATGCAGGTGAAAAGTAAAAAAATGTAACCTAACCGTTATATTTAAAGGTTAGCCTCATAGTCTTTTACACCGATATTGATATCTTTGAACATTTACTATTCCCAAAATAATGATGACGAAAATCACCAATATCATCATTATATATTTTATGCCCACTGCTACATGTTTTCCTCCGACATCTACATTTAATGATAAGTACCTGGGTAACTGAGCTTTGCTCGGTGTTTGGAAAATTTTAAAAATAAATAAGTATACCAAAAAATTGTCTGATCGGGGTTCGAACCCACCACATTCCAAATTCTCGAACAAAGCAAATCAAAAATTATACATACGTATACCAACTACCAATCGGACTGTCTTAATAGAGTTAAATTATTGATGTATTGTGGCATGACGAAAGAAAAAAATCTAAAAAATGCGCGATTTCCCAGGGATAAAATCTAGGTAGATCGATTTTCTTCCCCAAAACTCCACGCATATTAAATTTCATAATTTCAATATTTATAGCCGTTTTTAATAAATACAAGATATATACAAGATTGTCTCGTTTAAAGTATAAGATAATACTGTAATCATTATCATCACTGGTGATTGTTTATTAGACCTACCCACTACCCTACACGGCAATACCACGACCACGGTCTCGCAGAAAATCGGCATATATTTTTTTTTCAATTACATCTTGTCACTTTTTAAACAAGATAATGAAAAATAAGAATATTGAATAGAGTAATCTTTAAATTAGATACAGCCGAATTGAAATGGTGAAATTTCGAGAATAAAAGTATACTTCTAAAATAATACTTCACACTTTTTATATTATGCATATTTAGAATGTTATTGCTTTTACTTTTGGTTTGAAATTTGGTTTATATTTTTTGTTCAAAATGATTAATTATTCATTTGACGTATTCATTTAACGAATTGATCATCAATTCGTTGTCGATTAATTAAAGCATCAACTCGATTTCAAGTTTGTTAAAACATTATTCTTGTTAAATTTAAACAAATACAGTATTAACTTTGATTTGAAACTTTCACAAAATTAAAGCTCCTCAAATAATTTTAACAAGTTCAATTTGCGAAGTATTAAAATATCTACCTTGAGTTACGTGGACTTAAACTTATGACAAAGAACACCTTTATAAATATATAAATTTGAAATATTTAAATTATATATATAAATTTGAAATATTTAAATTATATATATAAATTTGAAAATTTAATTAATGATATACCCTTATTAAAATAAATTAAGATGGGTTAGCTTCGGATCCATTTGAGGTTTTAATAATTTACAAAATTATGCACGGCTACTAATGCTAAGCGTTTTTATCCCCCGACGTAAAAAGTGGAGTGTTAGAAAACGAATCTGTCTGAGACCAACTTGGATCTAGTTTTTTTGTATGGAAGCTGACATAATCGAGAGTGTTCTTAGCTATAATTTATCATTATTATTATTATGTGGTGTAGAGAGTCTATAGGCGTCGACGAGTCTGCAACAAACTATATTATATATTTGGTTTATTTATATTTAAAACTGAAATTACTAACATTCCCCTATTTGTATATGCTTGAAACAATAACGTTTATAAAACGTAACTTGAATGACTATGATAAATTTAAATTATAAGAAACAAACATCGAATCGATACAATAATGTATGGGATTTGACATAAGTAATCGCTAAGTTTAAAGGATTTCACATAAGTCATCACTGCGACGCCTTATTTCAAATTCCATACATTTTGTTTTCGAACTTCGCCTTCGATATTATTGAATGCATCTTGACTAAAGGCCCTGTTATCCTTCGGCAAAAACAGCTTTGCTGAGCAAAAGCTATCTAGGAATATCAATTTAATTGTATAATAAATTACCAAAGGACATAGAGACTGACAGAAATAGAGACTTTACAAATATTTAAAAAGAGGATCAAAGCGATATTGATAAAAAAAGCTTATTATAATATAAATTAATTTTTAATTAAACAAAATATATAACAGATAAATAATTAATTGTAAAAAAATATAAGTGTAATTTAATCATTTTAATGTAATAAAATTTCAATGCATAATGTTATAGAATCAAT
Source organism: Phengaris arion (assembly GCA_963565745.1). Classification (NCBI taxonomy): domain Eukaryota; kingdom Metazoa; phylum Arthropoda; class Insecta; order Lepidoptera; family Lycaenidae; genus Phengaris; species Phengaris arion. Next base: position 11,467,862 of record OY751445.1, on the reverse strand, counting down.
AATATTATATAGTTAATCAATATTTGAAATGTATAACTTATAATATTAAGATAATGAAATTTACATATCTCACACGGGTTAGAATAAGTTGTACCTTCTATAATAAAAACTGTAACATCCATTTATATTATATTATTTTTGAGTACGAGTTCCACCGTGGCACCAATGCTGCAGAAACGGCTCCAAGGATTAATGATGTGTATAGCGGCGGTGTCGCAAAAGAAAACACAGTGCGTTTTTGGTTCCAACGTGGTCTGAAAATTTCGACCTGTAGAACAAGCCCCGTGGACGGCCGGAGACCAAAGTTGATAATGAAGAATTGAAGGCTATTGTGGAAGCAGATCCATCACAAACCACTTTCGAGCTAGCTGCTGTGTTAGTGATAAAACTGTTTTAATCCACATGAAACAAATTGGGAGGGTGAAAAAGCTTGAAAGGTGGGTACATCATGAATTGAGTGCAGCAAACCAACAAACGCGCATCGACTGCTGCGTTACATTACTCAACCGGCACGATACTGAAGGGATTTTAAATCGAATCATTATCTATGATGAAAAGTGGATCCTGTACGATAATCGGAAACGCTCATCGCAATGGCTGAAGCCTGGCGAACCAGCCAAAGTCTGCGCAAAGCTAAAATTGACTCAAAAAAAGTTACTTGTGAGCTTTTGGTGGACTAGTGCCGGTGTCGTAACTAAGTTCTGCAAATAAATGATTTGATTTATTTTTATTACTACACTACATTAGTAATGTAACTATTTATGTGATTTATGGGGTAAAATTGAAACCAGACCAGCTACGCAGTTATTTTATAGTGCCCAAGTGGGTGCGCAATACACACGAGCACTGACTCCTCCTTTAATCAAGTGACACAATGCTACGGATGACCGACACGACTGTCTTGAGATCAGGCGCCGACTATTTATATGCCCGTCATTTTTCTTGTCAGACAATCAGGTGATCAGACTGCATTGTCTTATCCAGACTTCACATACCATTTTTTGTTGTTCCGACGCGAGGATCAAACACACGACCTCCGGAGTTGAGATCCAAGCTCTAAACCACTGGACCTCGGGGCCGTTGACGAGGCATTATAAAACACGTGTAACAGCATGTATGAATGGTATCTTACAGTTACACACCTCATTTAATATGATCTATCGGTTGCGAGACCTTATTACGTAGTGTATTTAAATGCTACCGTGAGAATTGCACGTGGAGGCGAAGGATGTTGTAAAGGCACACCCACGCGTCATAATATACCTACATACAACATGCTATCAATTGAAAAATGACGACCTCTGTGGCTCAGTGGTTCAGCGGTCGCGGGTTCGATCCCGCCGAGGGAACAAAAATAGTTTTTCTATGCTCCTGGGTCATGAATGTGTATTAAATATGTGTATAATATGATAAAAATCTTAAATATATGTATAGTATTTATATTAAAGTATTAAATATACTTCCCGTTTTTTGGTACCTGTAACACAAGTTCTTCGGATACTTAGCACGGGGCCAGATTGACGTGGTGTGATGCGTCCGTAGATATTATTATTATAAGATATCATTACTATAATACGTGATTATTACGGCAATAGTTATAATATATAAGCATTCGCCATTAGGTTATAGATTACTACATTAATTGACGAAAAAAATTAATCTTTCGAAGATAAAACAAATGAATAACATTTAAAATTAGTATAGAAATATAAAATAGTGAATAACATTTAATAACACTGTACGTACGCGTTACTTATTAATATCTATAGTAAAAAATGTTTGTACACTATAAAATAAAAAGAGCAAAGAGCTTTTCACAGTTAAATACATGATTCTCATCCAAATCTATTATACATCCCTATAAAGGAGAACCAGCCTTCGCCACTGCCTTCGCATATATAATATTATTATAGTTTATGAAAGTATTCACAACATATAACAACAGAACATATAACAACAAATAATTTGCTGTGAACTAGCTTACGCGTTAGTTACGTTGGCTCTTGAAAACTTGAAATTTTTACTCTGACGCCTATTTCACGCTTAAAGAAATACCCGAGAGGATCCTGTTAAAAATTATTGCTGCAGTCCAGGTACTGAACTGTAAAAACAAATATTAGGTACCTGGAAAAATATTGTAGGGCTTTCGTACATTTTCGATATACCTTTTAAGTATAAGTCTCGACAATAGCGCCCAGGCAAGCATGCGGCACGCAACAGTAATAGTATTCCAATAATTAATAAACAATTAATGTCACGATATTAGTACTTTATTTTCCTTCTTTAGTATTTACGAAGTAACTGAAGTGACTACATACTTTACTGGTAACTTATATACCTAACGACACTAATAATAAGATGTACCTGGCAGTGGCGAAGGCTGGTTCTCCTTCATAGGGATGTATAATAGATTTGGATGAGAATCTGGCCTGTATAATAGGTAGGAATTTGGATGAGAATTTTCAAAAGGTAAGTGGTATGTGAAGCCGGTAGGAATGGAGTTATAGGAACACCACGCCACTGGTACCTGGATACCCGAGCTTTGCTCGGAGGTCTGCTAAATTTAAAAATAATTAAAAGAATAACAATAATATTTATCTGACTTGACTTGGGATTCGAACCCACCACATGCCGAATTTTCGTACAAAGAAAAATTTGTAGTCACTTCAGTATTACTCCGTAAATACTAAAGAAGGAAAATAAAGTACTAATTACGTAACGTCAATGATTGGATTACTTTTACTGATGCGCGCCGCATGCTTGCCTGTGCCCTATTATTTTCACTTCTGAAGGCACTCCCGGAGTGCCACTGTTTTTTGTTGTACAGATCTCTAAAGATCATGTAAATAAGGTTTGTTCAGAGTCGATGAGAGGCCTAGCGATTATGGTAAGTGGCGATGTTTTATGTATAAGTGTGCGGAGGACCAAGTGCCATTAAACTTTCATAGCTTTATCAACTTTATATTTCTTTGTTATCCGAGAAAAGATTATCTCAAAGTTCTAAAGTCTTTAATGCGAAAAATTTCTGAACTATCAGAAGGTAGGTATTGAAATAGTATGCCCTGTGTTACAATGTAGGTATGAATGTATGTGATTGTTACCATGGAGCTCAGTACTCAGAAACTACTTAACTAATTTTATTTAAAAATATAAGTACCTAATAACAACTTTTTATTAGCTAAGCAATTTTTGTCTGCACACCTTTTTTAAAATGTGTAACGACGAAAAAATTCAAAACAAATATTTAAAATTATTTTAAATATTATATAATATGCAGAAATGTTAATTTCAAAATCATACTTGTTCGAAATTAGTGGTACTTTCACTTTTTAATATACTCATGTAACAAAAATACCAATTGAAATTCAAACTAACATCCTCACGGTCAGCCAATAAGCGCAAAATATAGTATGTACAGTCGCTAAAACTTGTGTATAGTACAGACAGGTGTCCGCGACTGTACAATGTATTATGTACATAATATATTTGAATATTATTACGATACAGCTCCGTGGCCTAGTGGGTACACCGTTTGATTCGAATTCGAGAGAGAGCAGGTTCGATTCCCAGGTTGTGGCCTGTACCAATGAGAGTTTTTCAGATCTCAAGTACATTATACGGACGCTCCAACGCGCGGTGAAGAAAAATACCGTGAGGAAACCCGCACATGGTTGGCCCCGTATTGACCAGTCATTCCTCTGGACTAGGCCGACTGTGTTGTGAGAATGCCGTATGTGCTTGGGCAACCATACGACATTTAAAAACCAACTGTCCCAGGCACTACAGTATTTCAAGAGTGGTTACTTCGCCCGGAGAATACTGTGTAAATCATCCAATAACGGATGAAGAGGCCTAAGTTGTTTTTATTACCGTAGTAATAGGGTCGGAATGCGGTACACCCGGTACTTTGTTGTCCGTACATTGTACTCCCTGACCCCCTTACGTATTCGGCGTAGTCTAAAGGTCACAAAACCGCCTTTTGGTAAAAATAAAAGGCTTTTACAAAGGCAAGGTTTGTGAATTGTTTCCGTCGTCTATATTTAATACAGCTTCAGTTACTTTAAGCCCCCGCAGTTTTTTCCGGTAAATTTAAGCCCACCTGCACGCGTAGCACTACCGCCGTGGAAATGCGTTACGTGCACACAAGAATAGACACACTGACAGATTGTATGGACAAAATGACAGATTTCCTTTATCAGTCTACCATTTTCTTCCATAGAAAGAAAATAATTTTTACTGTGGTCATGCAACACGTGCCGTCGGTACCAGCCCGAACAACATCCTGATAAAACAATATTTAAAATAGAACACGTTCAAGTTGGCTGGTACCGACTTCAACATTTTGAGGAGCTCCCTCGATTCCTCATGGATTCCATCATCAGGTCACCACTTTTGTGAAAACGGGACCAACTTCGAAGTTATACCCTTTCACAAAAAAAATATTTGACTATCGGTCAACAGACCTGCCGTCTGTGACGTTGAACTGGTTACCGTTGAACATACAAAAAAAACATACAGCCGAACGTATAACCGCCTCTTTTTTTGGAAGTCGGTTAAAAAGTAGTGCGTACTTTTATAACACTTTTCGTGATGAAACCAAAATGGTCCTTAATACTGTAATAGTGTAGGAAAATATGTTAAGTTTATGCCACGTAACTTTAAATTGACATCTCTTTTTGGTAAAATGTTTCAACATTTTTATAGCGACCATACTGGAAACGGTTTGATGCACAGTTTTGAATTAAATCACATAAGCCCGGTATCCGAGGTATTTTGTAGGTAGTTTATTTATTTAATAACGCTTGTGATTGGATTACGCAAACGCGTTAAATAATCATGCAAACGCTATTGAGTACAAAACTATTAACTACCGACAAATTAAAACTCAAAAACTGATAATTATTGTTTCTCGTATTCCATTGATATTCTGCATGGTTATTTTTAATTTAAATTTAGTAAGTTTTCTGTTAAGCAAATTATCCTCATTTAACTTTTGTAAAAGGTACAAAAACTATCAAGTAACGAAAAGTTTGCTGGGCAACAACTTGTGGTTCTAATATTTTGTTACACCTAGAAGTTTCCACAGTTTATACAACGTATTTCTAACCCGCTCATTTGTATCCATAGAGGTGTTTCCTAGCAAGGTATCGTTGGTACACTATATTGTAATATCTTTCCCTGTATTGTAATAGCCTCTTTGGTCTAGTGGTTAGAGCTTGGGTCTCGACCGGAGGTCGTAGGTTTGATTCCTGCATTGTAACAAGAAAAAATGTTGTTTCCAAGTTTGGTTAGGGCAATCCAGGCTGATCACCTAACTGTCTGACAAGAAAGATGATCCACGTCGGATGGGGATGTAGAAACTCGGATCTATGCCGGATCTCTCGCCAGTCGTGTCGGTTATCCGTCCCACTGGGTTATAAGAGTAAAGGAAGAGAGAGTTCCGTTGTGTACTGCGCACACACTTGGGCGCTATAAAATTACTCCTGAGTAGCGAGTAGCTCCTAAAACGGTGAGGGGAGCTATTAGTCTTTCCGAATTTGCCGCCATAGCGCGAAAGTCGAGATGTTAAATCGCAACAAAGTCCTTGTAACGGTGTCAATAGCGTGTCGCTTTTAACACCTTCTTCATGTCGTGGATAACGCGGGTTTTTGGATTGCTTCAATCCGATGATTTTAGACGATTGACGACCTCTGTGGTTTAATGGTTAGCGCATTGGCGTTCAAGGCAGAGGTCGCGGGTTCGAAACCCGCCAGGGGTCAAAATATAGTTTTTTGTGTTCCTGGCTCATGACTCATGGCCCATGGATGACGGATGTGTATTAAATATGGGTAAAAAAAATCTGTTGTTTCCTACACAATTCTATCTACGCCGTAACCCCTCTTGAAGGAATCAGCCGAATTTTTATGAAGTAGGAAAATTTATCCCATAGTAAAATTTGCTTACATTCAAGGGTATATTCACTGCTGAAAATTTGGACACTGACTGAGAAAACACCAGGTATAATACAAATCTTAAATATATGTATAGTGTAAAAAGTATTAAATATATTCCCGTTGTCTGGTACCCGTAACACAAGTTCTTAGAGAACTTACCACGGGACTAGATCAATGTGGTGTAAAAGCGTCCATACAGTGATATAGATAGCCTGGCTGCCCTCCAGAACCTCAACACGAGTATATTTGTTCTTCACAGGCCCCCTAGGCTCAGGCACCTATTACTAACTATTAGGGTAATCATGGTCCGTCTGCAAAAAATAAGAGCTGCTACGAGTTGTTAAAACTGTTGAACAGTCCCCGACGGAACTGGTGTACCTACCACTTTTGAACCTTACTTTCATAGTAATAAGGCTGATATGTAGTGCACCGGGTCTGTCTACGACCATACATGTCGCTTACAAAATTTTCAGGTTGTTGACATACAACATATTCATAAAATATAAATATTTTCATAAGCATTATCACTAGGTCGTAACAATTGCAGGTCGTATGCACGTGTATGAAATAATATTTGAATTTTACAACCATTTAACATACTTAGCTTTTAAATTATAATAAGGCATGTAAAAACTAAGCCACGATTTTCCTTATAAGTTAATATTGCGACCTGAAAATGTCTAAAAATAATGATATGCTCAAGGCAGAAGTTACTCAATAAAGTAATTTTCAAACGGCAAGTACTAGGAGGCCACTATTGCATTATACGGAATATATTATATAGACGAGACCGCTGCTGCGCTCTCATTCACTGATGTATTAACGCACAGGCCAAACCCTTAAGGCTAGAAATTTGAAATTTTGCACATGTATTTCTTATATGACGTAGGCATCCACTAAGAAAGGATTCAAAATTCAACCCCGAGGGGGTAAAATAGGGGATAAAATTGAGTATATAACTTTTTAATAATTTGACATATTTGCATGATATTTCGTATGAATTCACTAAAGAAAAAATTATGAGTTAGCGTTTTTTAAAATTCAGCTCCTAGGAGGGTAAAATAAAGGAAGAAAGTTTGTTATAAAGATAGCGTTTAAAACTAATTTCACGCGGGCGAAGCCGCGGGAAAATGCTAGTATAATATATTTAGGAAGACATGTAAATCATGTTATAAGCCGGGGTAGACGACAAAATACCGGGTGTAGGTGGTACCTACATTATCGACTCATAACAAGGATATTATTATGTTTAAGAAAGGAAAACGATAAAATAAATCGAAAGCTTCGAAAACTTATTTTGCACACTAAGAGCCGAGAGCGTGCTAGTCGTAGTCCTCATTAAAAGTCGGATAAACCTTCGCATTCTATGTTAAAATATATCTATCTGGTCGACCACAGGACGACCCCTAGTTTATAAAAAACATGGAAAACATATCTACCTTATCCACCATATCATTTCAAATGAAAATATTTGTATTTATTGTGTCATATTAGCTATTTAAAGCTGTAGATTTTACAATGTAAATTTGGTACAAAATACTGTGTACAACAAAACAAACGACATCTAACAATCCGCATAGATCATGAATTAGGTTATATACGGGCGAGGCTGCACGACCAACCTGTCTGTCGCTGTCCGCTGACTGGGATTGCAAAACATCAACGTATGTGTAAAGCTTTGGATACACATTGAGCCTGCTTCACAAACACAATAAGTGTCGGATGGCTTATTTGGAAGTTTTGTCGCTGCGTGATATATCGTAACTGTATTGATTTTGATACATATCTGTAGGACTTAAATGTAATTATAGTTTTGGAGTTTACTCCTTAAGAATCGATTTTCATATAAGGCCCCGGGCCCCCGGTATGAAAAAAATATGAGATGTAAAATCTACTGAACGAATGACCTCGTTACGTTTTCGTGCGCAACCTATTCTGCGCAGCTGTCACTTTTTTTCACATGGCGCGAATTTTTGAACTCAAATCGATCGCTAAAGTTTTTGTTCCTTCTGAGGGACGTGTTTTACTTTTTAGAGTAAACTCCAGTCGTGCGTCGGAGCTGACACACACTTTTTTTATTATAGTTTCAAGATATTTTTGATATCTTTAATACTTATATAACAGGTGGCCTTTTTAGATGAATCATACACAAATCATACATTAGCAGAATCTATTTTTTTTTTTAATTTATGGATGCCCATGCAAACAGTCCTTCAGTTATTTTTAAAACAACAGTATCATATTATTTTATAGCAAATTCAAAATGTTTTACGTATGGAATTTTTTTTTATTATGAAACAGAATATGAAACACCCAAAGTGGCCTTCTGAGACCCCCAGAACCTCAATTCTTGTATTTAACGTAGTTTCATTTTACTTTGATTGTATTAGAAGTGAAGCGACTTGATATCAAAAACGGATTTTATGAAGTTTGGACCAATCAAAACGCGTTTGACGCTGGTTTAACGTTTACGAGAATACTGGTATGGCAGTTTTAGCATATTGGAACTTGATTGTTATTGTATTATGTAACAAAATTGACCCTCAGATTAAAATAAAAATTATTTTATATATAAATTGCAGGAAGTAGATATGTGGAAAATAAGCACTTAGGCTTTTCGCGAACGAAGTATTTAAATACCATATCAATAAATAGATATTCTAAAAAAAAGTTAGACGATGTTATTTTACAATTCTAAACGCCAGTTATTAAAAAACAATTCTTATTAACCTATACTGATAGTACATAATTTACAAAGTACACTTCCTTTCAAACATTTCAGTTTCATTTCTAAAAGTTGCAAAATGGTTCGAAAAACAATTTGTGCATCTGAAAACATTGATAATAATTTTTGATTATTTATGATAAGACCTTGCATTACGTGAATATTGTTGGTCAGACTATTTCCCAACAGAAATAATTATCTGACTTGGATATCCGACAAGATTTTCCTAGGTATGCTAGACCATTTTTTGCAAACTATCTTTTTGTTTAATTTTAGTTCTATATAGTGTGCACACGGTCTTACTGTACCTTAGATAAAACTCACACGTGTGCCCAACAGCCTGGACGCAGGTTTAAGTGCACGATTGCCTATTACTTTACTTTTCGACATGATTCATACATTACCTTTTTAGGCTTGTATCGCAATACCGAAATGTCTTTAACTATTCTGTTAGTAATATATGGAGGTCTTGTTGAAATGTATATAATTTATTTTAGGAAAATGTAATTAGGTAGGTAAAAAAACTATTGATGTTAATAATTATTATAACTTTCCGAAGATGTAAAATCATTTATTGGTATGAAACTATGAAATAATATGTTTTAAGAATCTAGATGGATTTTACACTATATTTACGGTGATGAGTTATGACGTCACAAATCCAATCTTATTTCAAAATTTAAGAGTTGGGCAGAAAGTAGAGAGGTATATCCATCGTCCATTATTATAGTCCATAAGATTTGTATATCATGTGATGAACCGTGCAATCGTAGCGGTGAGAAATATGAAAATAGGAATAATATTTATACAGATATTAAACACATTTTTCCTCTATGATATCTTACCAATAACGACTTTGATATTGTCTATCGCCTACACAATTCGATTGATAAATTTGTTGAAAATTGCGATGAACGTTTGTTAATCTCAGGAAATTAGCAATTATTTGTGCCAAGTCAGTTGTTCAAATTGGCGCTTAGATTCCATTGAAGGGTTTTTACGGCTACCCGCACACAATTAACTACGATAGTAATGCAACAAAGGAGGATCTTATCCGGAGACCGTTCGACATCGTCATCAGCCCACTGCTGGGGCTCAGGTCGAGGCTATATAAACCGTGTAATCGAAAAAATTGTATTTACGAATAAAGTATCATCACCAACAGCTTTTATAAGGATTTTAGAAAAAATATAATTACATGGGAGAGTGGGGACCAACATGTAAACCACTTTTAACTTTGTTAAAAAGTCATGTATGAATTCTTGTCTTTATTAAAAAGACCTATTCGTAGGTATTCCACACCATGAGGTAGAATAAAAAATATTTTTATCCCCACTTCACATTTATGGACAGTGATGTGATGTGATGTGATGATCCACCTCTAAAATATTATAAAAGTATTACTATTTTATGATGCCAAAACCGAGATCTATAGGTACACAATCTATAACTATACTCCATTTTTTTTTATATTTTATAATTACACACATAATTACAGAAGTTAGAAGCATGGAGTCTGTCCACGCTTCTAACGTCTGTAATTATGTATGTAATTATAAAATATAAATTCGGACGAACGGACGGACAGAGCGAAACTATAAGGGTTCTTTACTCCCAAGTAAAGCAGTCGCGTTGGCAAACGCCTCAATCGTGCGCGTGCGAGTGAGACAAAATATTATTGTACTGAGACTGGAATAACGCTGCGAATTGATATTTTTTAATTACGTGAATTAGACTTCTGATCTTCACTATCGGCTACATATATCTTCGCTTATGAGGCACGAATTTTCTCAATGCCAGAAGGTTTTTTATTGGAAGAGGTGGCAAACGAGACAACGGATCGACTGATAGTAAGTGACTGCAGTCGCCTACGTCCACAGGCGACAGCGACAGCGAGAGAGTTACATGTGCATTGCCAGCCTTTTATAATCTATAATATCTATACTAATATTATTTAGAGGAAAAGTTTGTTTGTTTGCATTAAATAAGCTCCGAAACTACTGGACCGATTTTAACGAAAATTTGGCACAGATTTGAAATTTTTTTTATCGCGGAAACATGTACGGTTTCCGTGAGATTAACTTTTGTGCACATGAAGTCGCGGGAAACATCTTGTAAAGAATACGCTTAGACTAATCCAATCTAATCTACTGCAATTCGACAGACTATTAAATTTGTGGGATGAGTGATGACTATGATGTCCAGAAGGAGACGTGTTCTGTCGAGGGTCACCAATGTGGGATGAGTGGATGCCCCAAAGGGAGATCTCCGACCGAGCGAGGTGGTATGCTCGGCCAGGCCGAAGCCCACTTGTATGAATTTCAGATGTCGTATAATATAGTGCCGATCATAGAAAACTTCGATAGCGCGATTCAGGATTGTGGCGCTAATTGGTCCGCCACAAATTATCGTGATAAATTGTTGTATATACCTACATTCTGATTTCTTTACGATGCAATGTTCTGCTATGTATAAACGTTTCGTATCTAAATATACGAGATTTTTTAGCTTCTAAAGTTCATTTAAATACAGCTTGCTGTTTATTGCTTGCTTGTTCATTACAATTCAAATCTAGTAAGCTGTATTTAAATGAACTTTAACTTTTTATGTTGCATGTTATTAGTAGGTTCAAACCTACTAATAACATGCAACTGAACATACCTACGATTAATTCATAGAGCCCCCATCGAAAAACTGAGAGCAGTAAACATGACAAAGAAGCTAGATTACCTACAATCTTCATGTTAGATTATTAGTGGATATGATAATAAACTAATAATAAAAAATCATTTCATACACATAATTGCACATAAATATGTTATGCGCGGTTACAATGTCAACGCCTGTCGACTGGGTTTCGACGCTATATAAACGAAGGTTTGTGTTAAACTGTATCAGTTAGTACTAGTGGATACAGTAAAATGGCAGCTAAGGTACGGAGTTTAACCTTTTTTAAATAAATATATCATTCTACCGTGTGATCACGTCATACAATAAAATGAACAATGTCTGGCCTGGACGGACCACAGACTTTTTGTTGAACTTGGACATATTATGGTGTTTTCCTCGATTTCATTTGACCGATTCCTATTTTTCTGAAAACCTAAATAAGCTTTAGTGATCGTATATTAATGAGAAAGGAAAACCAGTTTCATAATTTCGGACATGATAATGATGGACAGATGTATCTCTGTAATTATTCTAAAAAAAAATCAAGTTCTTGTATGTGCCTAATGTAAAAAAAAACGAAATCCTTTTTTGTTAGCTGTCTACGTTTACACATTTTCATAAAGCTTATTTTTTTCCATTATTTCAGCGCTTTCAAATCCGAGAGGAAAGTTTAGACTTTAGAATTTAATGTGTTGTACATTTTAATTACTGTAAAAATCCTACTACTATTGTAAATATGAAAATTTGTGAGTATGGATGGATGTTTGTGACTCTTTCACGCAGATACTACTGAACAGATTTTAATGAACAAAACTGACAAAAGCTAGTGTTAACATATAATAATGTTAATTCTATAAGATGCTTGGTTTTATATTTTCTAGGTCATAAAAATTATAACCAATCGAGATATTAAAATCAAATTTTATTTTTTAAGATAAAAGAGACTAAAAGATGCACTATCAGATTTGATAATAACAATGCAGTTGGCTGTAAACTTTTTTTATTACTTTCAGTTGGTAGTTCTGTTGTGCGCAATCGCGACCGCCCGTGCTGGTGGGCTCTACGGATCGTATGCCGCCGCCCCTGTGGCATACGCCCCAGCCTCATACGCCACATACGCCGCCGCTCCTGTCATCAAGAGCTACGCTGCCCCCGTGATCAAGAGTTACGCCGCCCCTGCATACGCCCCATCAGTGGCGTACTCAGCCCCAGCGGTGTCCACCATCGCGTCCTACTCTACCCAAACCGCCCACGCCGCCCCAGTAGTTAAGGCCATCGCCCCTGTGTCCTATTCCGTTGCTGCTCCAGTTATCAAGAGCTATGCCGCTCCAGCCGTGTCCTATGCGCCATCTCTCTCATACTCCGCCCCTCTTTCTTACTCACATGCTGCCCCGGTAGCCTACGCCGCGGCCCCCGTTGCCTCATATGCCCATGCCCCTGCAGTGGCGTATTCAGCCCCAGCGATCTCCCACTACGGCTACGGCAGCCTTGGAGGCCACGGATGGTAATCGCCTAAATGTACAACTCTAGACTTAATGTATATATTTATTTTTATATTGAAAATACAATACTCTAAAACTTGAAATATTTTAATTTTTATCCCCTTTCACCCTCACATTTTCCGAAATTCCGAATTGCCGGAATGACAAACTTATTATAAGGTTGGGACTACATTGTCAGGAATTCGGTATGCCGGAGAAAATTCAGAGCACATAACACATTCAAAATAGAAGTGTCGAGTGTCGAACTGTCATAATATGTGACGTTGACATTTGAGTCGACACTTGTGCTTAAATGTTAATTAATACAACTTTTTTAGAGCAGAGTTCTTTTTTCAATGCTATGAATTTTTATCCGGCCTACCGGATTCCGGATCATACTATATGGGACTATAGTATGATCCGGAATCCGGAATCATACATGAATACATGTTTATTACTTTCCGGTGCAACTGGAGGACATACTATCAATTGGACATAATCTCAAGAGGACTTACTCGCAAGATACACAATCACTAGTACACAGAATTTATACAGTCGTCAATATATTCAGTTTACTAGCTTTTGCACGTGACTTCGCCCACGTTGAATTGGGTTTCTTTGGACCCTTTACCCATCTTAAAATCTGTTTCTACCTGACACATCTTTATTACTCATTATTAAGAGAGAAGTTTAAAGAAACTGGAATCTGAACTGTAGCTTCTCAGTATGTTCTATCAAATGTGTTATATGTTAAAAAAAAATTAAACCTATTCAAAAAGAAAAGTGACAACCACAATAGAAATACCCGAAATAAGCATAAGCTTAATGTACCAGTGACTAGATTTAGTAAAGTAAAGAATTCGTTTAAAGGCCAGTGTATACGCTTATACAATAAGATCCCAGAAAGCGTTCAAAATTTTTCAATCAATAAATTTAAAAAAGTAGTTAAAGAACGTTTGTGTGCTAAAGCCTATTATAAAGTTAATGATCTTATGAATGATAGCACACCTTGGGAATGAGGTGACCCTCTGCAAGGCTACTTCTAAATTACATATATTATTGTACTCTTGTTATGTAGTTTTAGTCATAGCATTGTTATATATGCCTTTTTATATTTTTAAATGAACAATTTTCCATCTTTTTGATAAAAGATGGCCCAGCGCGAGTTTCTTACGCCGGTTCTTCTCGCCGGGCTAGTTCCCGAACCGGTGGTAGGCATCATGTAGATCGACGTTCAGGAAGTGTATAAAAATACCTATTTTGAATAAAATATTTTGACTTTGACTTTGACTATTCTCTTTCAATTTCACCTGTAGGCACAAAACGCCCTCCGTGGTCTAGTGGTTAGAGCTTGGCTCTCGACTCGAGGTCGTGGGTTCGATTCCCGCATTGGAACAACAAAAAAAATGTTGTTTCCAAGTTTGGTTAGGACAATGCAGGCTGATATGCATACGTCGGGTGGCCATGTAAAAAGTTACTGCCTGCGCCTGATCTCTCGCCAGTCGTGTCGGTTATCCGTCCTACTGGGTTATGAGGGTAAAGAAAGAGAGAGTGCTCTTGTGTACTTCGCACACACTTGGGCACTATAAAATGACTCCTGCATAGCTAGCTATGATTCCGGCCACCGTCACCGAAATCGGTGTGGGTAGTTATTATTTATTTATTTATGGACCAAAAACAGTTTTGCATTGAAAATAACGTAGAATAATAAAATATATTCAAATTTACAGCTAGATACAATAACTAATTACATTTGGCCTCGACTATTTTACACTAAAAATTGAATTACTTTAATACTAATTATAAAACAGGTATATAACAAATAATCACAACCCCTAAATCGAAAAACAATAAAGAAAGAAATTGTATTAAATATATACATATATAAACATATATATATATATATAGCTAAAGTATTTTTAAGACTCATTTTTATTAGGCACAAAAAGCCTATAATAAACTTGGGAGAGCCCTATCCTTTGTTGTTGCACGATTCACGAATGGTGCGCGCACACAATTTCTCGAGTCCCTCGGACCTCGGACCTGAATGAGGTATAGGAGCCATGCTTGGGCACGAAAACCGGCGTAAAATAATTTTACTTAATGGAGGGTTCGGGATTTTAAAGGACCCAAAACGCATGTGCGCAATGCCAGAGGAGTATTGTTGCGGTAACCAATACCTAGCTAAGAAATCATAGAATTCATCTATGATATTTCTTACTATAACCTTGTAGTTGCCAGTACTAAATCGTGATCAGAGCACAATTAATTACGTTTATCTTGACATGAACTCTGTGATGGATCAATGACCTTTTTATTTACATGCAATAATCTTTGTATCTACTACTAAAACGGCTCACTATGGTCAGTTCACACGACGAAGATACGCGGCGCTGCATTTTTTAGGGTTCCGTAGTTTACGTCTCGGAACCCTTATGGTTTCGTCATGTCCGTCTGTCTTCGCCACAAGCCACAGAGGCAAGCGTTTCTTTTGAAAAAAATATTTTAAACAGTTGTTGTCGCACAACAAGCGCATGCGCAAGCGCAAAATCATGACCCATGTTTCGTTACGTTTTACGCACACGTAAAAAGTAACGTGAAACTGGCGATTACGACGAACAAATATTGGCTTGATGGTATGACGAGTGTGTTGAAACTAACACTTAAAGCAATAATCATGACATTTGTAATTTGGGAAAAAAATCTTTTTCAGTGAAACCCATTTTATCATCTCTGAAATTCGATGAACCGAAAAGCTACAGTGAAAATAGGAAAGACCACAATAGTGAAAATAATTATCTTAAAATTGAAAGTTTTTGAGAATGAGATAGAATAGATTTTAGGACAAACAAAAGACCTTTGAGTTTTTCTTAGTCTTAGTTAATTTCTTAACTTCGATTTACTTGTATTAGAAGGCAGTAGGTTAAAAGAAGGTAATGTCTAGAAATGCTCAAAAATGTGACAAGTATAAGTCAAAAAATATGAGCAGAACCCAAAATTAAAGATTTACTAAATAATTATCACACGATCTTATAACACTCATTCGTAAATTTTGACTTCATTGTGAATAACTGTAAACATTTATTTTCACCAAATCCAAATCATTTAACAGCAATTAAAATGCATTCACGATAAAAATATTGAGAGTTTAACGAAAATACAATTTTAATTGCCAAAAGATCGTTCCGTTTCCTTCAGTATTCAGAGTATAAGTTACGAAACAGCCTTGACATTGAAAACCCACTTGCGGCGATCGTCGCCTTTTAACCAGTTTGTTTCGTCGGTATAAAAGGTTGAGTAAGTGCTCCAAAAAAGTATTCCAACCAGAACACTCAAACAAACAATCATGTACTCAAAGGTAATTTAAGAGATTTTAATTTGTGTCAGGTTCAAAAAAACAGGGTGCTCCAATCGTTAAGACCGTTGTCAGATTTACCCCATATGTGAATGCGTTTGTAAATGTAAAATCATTATTTTAAAAAATAATCTTAACCAAGTTTTCTTTTTACTAGGTCATCATCTTCCTCTGCGCCGCGAGCATCGCCTCCGCCGGCAACCTCCTCGCCGCCGGCCCCGTGGCCTACAGTGCCCCGCTCTCCTCAGTGTCGTACTCATCCCACCTGACTCACGCCGCGCCCCTAAGCTACGCCGCAGCCCCCGTGGCCACCTACTCCGCGGCACCCATCGCCACCTACGCCCACGCCCCAGTCGTGACCAAGTCCGTCGCCCCAGCTGTCTCCTACCAGTCCATCTCTCGCTCCTCATCCTCTCTCGGCTATGCTGCTGCCGCTCCCGTCTACGCTAAGGCCATCGCCGCCCCCGCTGTAGCGACTTACGCCGCCAGTCCAGTGTATGCCAAGACCATCGCTGCCCCAGCGGTCTCCTATTCTTCGGTAGCTCACGCTGCCCCATTGGCCTACGCTGCAAGCCCAGTATACGCTAAGACCATCGCCGCTCCTGCCGTCACTACCTACGCCGCGCATGCTCCCGCAGTCGCTACCTACGCCGCGCACGGACCCGCCGTCGCCACCTACGCCGCTCACGCACCCGCTGTCGCCTACTCCGCAGCCCCAGCCGTATCTCACGTCACATACGCTGGACTTGGCGCTCAATACGCCTGGTAAACAATAAAGACGTCGGATTAGGTTGTAATTAAATAATGTTGACTGTTGCTACTTATTTATTTTTGAACTCGAATAAAAATTGAAAATACGAAAATATGTTTTTTTTTACATTATCGACACATCAAGAAACTTTATGCAAATTGTGACCAATAATTCCCAACGTAGAATAAAAATTGATTAGCTAGTATCTAGTGTAAAATCATTATTGTTTTTCATAAACGGTGTTATACTCACGAAATATTAGTAGGTATTGTAAGCATTACAAGCTAGATCGGTTGTAATAAATTAAGAAATTACTTCAATGATTACTTATAACATCATAATATTTATTACGAAGCAAATAAATAGTAATTTTAATATTAAAATATTTTATCATTTAATTTTGTATTAAAAAAACATCGTCTGCTTACTTACTACATAGAAATTATACGAAGTTTTAAGTCGTAAAAACAATATCACTCTGTATATCGTAATATTTTGTGCAGTGGTGACTGCAGTGGCTGGTAAGCAATTTGCAGTAAAATCAGTGTAGATATATCGATAACTAATGTTTGCTACGAATCCGACCTCAATTATAAATTAGCATGGTCTCTTACTAGCAATCGATTCTGGATTCGCACAGTTTTTAGGGTTCCGTAATAAATCCTATTTAATTACAATTTAAATAAGTACATAATATTATTTTTTTTATATTATAAGCATTTAAAGAACTCAAAATGCCGTAATAAATCGTAATCATTATTTTATAGAATATGGACACTTTATTTTTACTATCGCTATGCCAACATAATATTTCGAAGTCATTATTTAAGTAACGTAATATATAAATGACCCACCCAGTAGCGTAAGTTTCTTAGTTGATGTATTTCAGACTTTATTATTATTATAATAATAAAATAGCTTCCCACACCGATTTCGGTGACGGTGGCCGGTTTCATGAAACCAGGCTAACTACTCAGGAGTAGTGCTCAAGTGTGTGCGCAGTTTGTGTACTGCGCACACAGCACTCTCTCCTCCCTTAAGGCCTCCACAGACGAGAGGCCGATCGTTTCAGTTAGAACTGACGTCAGTTCAGCCTGAACGGATTCGAGCACATACACGGAGAAAATCGCATCCGACCGAACTGACGTCAGTTCGGCCCTTAGATTAATAACGCCTAGATAGTCTTCAAACAAACGCATCGTACAAAGTGAAGCAAGCAACAGATAGATGTAGGCGTAAGCATTACATACCGACACGCACACAAACAAAACTTTAAAGTTGTGTAGTGTGTACTCATAAAATTGGGATTATTGTATTTGCTTTTCTTAATATCGTGAGATGTAAAAATATAACTTATATTCATTTTAAACCATCTAAACACAATTTGTGAACTTAATTTATATTAAACTGGTATTAGGGAATATATTAAGGATTATCTTAATACGGGCAATACTTTAAATTCATAATTAAAAAAATCTGAAAATATTATAAAACTTTGTCTTAGTTGCAACTATTAGTTAGCCATGAAAATTTTCTAATAAATTTATTATTACTAGTAATACTTTTACAATTCACAATAGGGCAGCATGATGGCGATATAATGTGATTTTATTTTAAAATGTTTTAAATATTTGACTTAATACATGTCAAATTGTTCGGACATAAATTTCATACTTACATTTGAAATGTTATGTCCGAAGCTTTTTTTATTCTTTTCCGATGCATTGTGACACCCAATAACGACACAAACCGTCATAATGTTTTTAATAGTCGGAGATGTCATGCACTAGCGCTTGACCTTGCCAACTGACGTCGTTTGAACAAACTGAGCCGATATGGCTGAGTATGATTTACTTCTAGTTTCCAGGCATTTTAATCTAAGTTCGGCCTGAACAGATTCGAGCACATACACGGAAAATTGCCGCGAGCTTCGGTCGTGTTTTTAGGGTTCCGTTATACTTAAGGAACCCTTATAATTTCACTCTGCCCATCCGTCTGTCTGTCTGTCCGCCGCTCTCCTAGCTTCTGTAATAAATTTATGACAATAACTTTTGTAGTCATTCAATGAAAACCTATTGACCACTTGCCATTTTTAGGGTTCCGTACCCAAAGAGTAAAAGCGGGACCCTATTACTGAGACTTTGCTGTTCGTCCGTCTGTCGCCAGGCTGTATCTTAACCTTCTTATACCGTGATAGATCGACAGTTAAAATTTTTACAAATGTATGATGTAGGTATTTCTATTGTCGTTACAACAACAAATACTAAAAACTAAATCAAATAAAAATTTGAGGCTCACATACAACAAACGTATTTTTTTCCGTTTTGTACGGAACTCATCTTGCCGACTCGCACTTGACCGGTTTTATTTTACACTCGAATTTTATTACCGTTCAGTCCAATTTTATTTCCGTTCAGTCCATCCGTGCAGGTCAGAATTAATGTTGCCAACTTAGTTTATTTACTACTAAATTTTGTATTTTATTTTCCTCCTTAGTAGGAATTTAGTTGTGAGTAGTGGTTTTGTAGAAAATAGTTAGACAGTAATCATAATATGCAAAATAACTTGCTTCTATGTGCTATTATGACCTTATAATAATAGCACATAGTAGCACGCATCCGTAAGTCGCTTCAAACTATCGATTTAATTTCTATATATGTAATATTTCCTACTATATTTTTTAAAATTTAACGATTAAATATTAAACCTGAAAATGTATGTATGTTTGTACACAAAAAACCCCAAAAAAGATTTTTATGGATTCCTAAGTTTAGTAGCTTTTTTTATAGTTATCGGTACTCTTTTAGTAGTTTTTTGTAGAAAACAACGCGAGTTTAGTAGTTTTGCAAAAACAGAGTTGGCAACCCTGGAACGAATCGCTTCAGTCCATACGGCCGCCTGACGCGATCGCGAAATTGCACACAGACGATACGATTTTGCATCCGTTCAGGCCGAACTGAAGGAAAACCGGACCGTGTATGGGGCCACTTACTCTCGTAACCCAGTGGGACGGATAACTGACACGACTGGCGAGAGATCAGGCCCAGGTCCGACTATTTACATGCCCATCCGACGCATGGATCATCTTTCTTGTCAGACAATCAGGTGATCAACCTGCATAGTCCTAACAAACTCGGAAACAACATTTTTTGTTGTTCCAATGCGGGTATCGAAACCACGATCTCCGTGTTGAGAGCCGAGCTCTAACCACTAGACCACGGAGGCTGTGGTCTAGTGGTTAGAGCTTGGTAGCTTATCTCTTAGTAGCTTGGCTCTCGTTAAATATGGATTGGAAGAAAGTAGACGTTTTCTTTAACCTCCTAAAATCACATCATTTCAAGAGATCAAATCGTTTTTTTTCAGTCTGAATCGCCATGTCAAATCGGATACCTTATTAAACGGTCCAACGTAGCTGAAATTTATATTCGGAGCCTTGCCGGCGATTACTTCCGGTATCGGAAACTCTGAATACATTTCCGGTCCATCATAAATTACCTTCTTCCCTAGTTAAATTCCAATAAACCTGTGCTTTTGCTCCCGATAGTAAATCATCATCAATTTAAATGTTCTATGATAATATATGTTCTATCTTAAATTGTAGGCACCTCCACCGCAGTTACAGTACAAGTTATATATTTTTTTATTCTATTCAACTGTGACCGCGGTAGAGGGCGCTTTATAGTTATAAGTCTAGGCGTGTAAAAACTTCACATCATCATCATCACTGACCCGAAACGACCCCACGTAGTACTTGGGTCACCCTCCAAAGTGAGGTGGTGGTCCCAGCCTGCTGTAAGCTTTACTTGTAGAAAAACTAATATTATTCGACACGTAGATTTCCTCACTACACTTAACAATAAACATACATAAAAGATAAACTTATTTCTTTGTATTTTATCTATAACTAGCTTTTGTCGGCGGCTCTGCCCGCGTAAACACAGTATACCACGGGAACACTACTTTTTCGGGATAAAAAGTAGCCTATAAGTAAATCCAAAGTTTCAACTACCACCATACCAAATTTAATTAAAATCCGTTTAATAGTTTTTGCGCGAAACAGAAACAAACATCCATCCATCCCCACAAAAACACATTTATAATAGGTTTTGTGGTAAACTCCATGTAGAATAAGACTTTTTAAATCGATATAAAGTGCCACAAAATACCATCAATATAATAATAATAAGGATGCTGCATACAAGCACATATAATATAAGGTCAAGGGTGAGTCGTCTATTAATAGGTTTGACCGATTTAGCTATGGTTTTATATGTATAAAGTTGTTATTCCTTGCCAATTGCAAACATGCAATAATAGTTAAGCTTTTATATGAGAGATCTTTAATTCATACGTTTTTGATTAATGTTAAGGAAGGTAATTTTTTTTTGCTCTAGATTGATAAGTTTATGAACCTTATTACGAGGGCGGGTCAATAAGTCGGTGACTTTTGGAATAAAACACAGATTTTTTGATAAATAAATCATTTTATTTTTCAACGTAGTCCCCCTTGAGCTCTATACACTTTGTCCAACGCTTCTCCAATTTTTTTATCCCTTCCAAAAAATATGATTTGTCGAGGTCCTCAAAATAGGCCTTTTTTTGCGAGATGACTTCATCATCGGAGTCAAATCTTTCTCCACCGAGCCATTTTTTCAGGTTTGGGAACAAGAAGTAGTCACTCGGAGCCAAATCTTGAGAATAGGGTGGATGTGGGAGCAATTCATAGCCCAATTCATGGATTTTTGCTATGGCAACTGCACATGTGTGCACCCTTGCATTGTCTTAGTGAAAAAGAACTTTTTTCTTGGCCAAATGAGGTCGGTTTTTTTTCAAATCCTCATTGAAGCGGTCCAATAAGTTGGCATAATATTCCCCATTAATTGTTCTTCCCTTTTGAAGATAGTCAATGTGGATTATCCAACGTGCATCCCAAAAAACAGTCGCCATAACTTTATTGGCTGACAAACCCACCTTGGCCTTCTTTGGCGCCGATTCACCCTTAGAAACACACTGTTTTGACTGTTGTTTGGTCTCTGGTGTATTGTGATGGATCCATGTTTCGTCCACGGTTAAAAAACTCCTCCATATTGTGATTAAACAACGCCAAACCTTCCTGTGAAGTTGTTACACGATTGCGTTTGTGGTCGACTGTGAGCAAACGCGGCACCCATCTTGCGGAAAGCTTTCTCATGCCCAAGTGATCATTCAAAATTGAAACCACTGAGCCATGCGAGATGCCTATGGCTTCCACAATCTCTTGCACTTTCAATCTTCGGTCGGCCAACACCATATCGTGAATTTTTTCGATTGTTTCGGGTGTAGAGACCTCAACTGGGCGTCCAGGACGTTCGGCATCTTCAGTGCTTGTAAGGCCACAACGAAATTCAGTAAACCACTTTTTTACCATTGAAATCGATGGTGCAGAGTCCCCATAGTATTTATCAAGCTTAGCCTTGGTCTCGGTAATGGTTTTTTTTCGCAAAAAATAATGCTTAATAAGCACACGAAATTCACTTTTTTCCATTGTTTCCTTAAGTTACTGGATAGTCTGATAAAGATAGCTGTAAAACACAAACTAACTGACGCAGCAAGTTCAAATTTTCATAGGAGTCAACTGACAGATGCCTGTTGACAGGAGTAGTGTTGCTTTTTCAGTAAGGAGGTTAGAAATTCAAAAAGTCACGGACTTATTGACCCGCCTTAGTATTTTATGCCCGGTCATAATTTACTGACTATATTTTTTACAGTTACTTAATACGTTACTAATATTGAGGAATTTAGTATTAGCTCTCTTGGTATACAACAGTTATTTAGTTAATATTTAGTAGTTAATATTTAGTTATTTACATTATTATTTTCATATTACTTGAAAATACGAAACTTTTTAGGGGATATGCAAATTTTTCTTCGTTATTATCACGCAAATCCGATGAACAGAATATAAAACCTAGCTATGCACATAGCTAGGTTTAAGGCTGTATTAGGGTCAATTCACACCGAAACGAAACGCTACGCGACATTGTGCTGAATTTTTATGATATCTTTTTGTGTAGTGAATAAAGTTCAATTTTGAATGCTATCTTAAAAATGCATGCAATGCAATGTCGCGTATCATCGCGGTGTTAATTGACCCTTGGCGTAAGTTAATTTTTTATCCAGAAAAATATACAATTCCCTCGAGATAAATTTTCTTTTTCAGCAGTGTAGTTAATACACACAAACAATAAACTTCTCAGTCACTGTTGCAGTGCAATACCGAAAGCTAATCCAGATTATGATTGCTAAAATATAATGACATTGAAATGCGCTCGCGGCGTCGATGCAAAGATACGCCTAGTAGTATATAAGCACGAATAGGAACAAGCAAAATTATTCTAATCAGAACAACAGAGCAATCATGTACTCCAAGGTAATTGACATTCAGTCCGCCTTCGAAAATGAGGACCAAATTTAATCCACGAAATAGAATTGTATACAGATTCGCAGTTTTAACGCAAGGACTGGGTTTAAAAATTATTTTCATTCAACAAAAAGCGACACGAGAACTATAGCTTAACTATGGTTTTTACTGTTTTGTAGTAACATATTTATTATATAATTTTTAACGACCCAGATTAAGGATAAGTTCATGGTTTAATTTGCAAGTATTAATTTAAATGTTAAACTTTTTGTGGTCAATAGCCTTGAAATTGTAAGCTATTAAATTGTCATAAGACCAGCTTTAATAACATATCTTATGGCTAGATAATAATACCAAAGCAGTACAGGGCCAGACAGAATAAGTTGAACTCTAAACGAGGGGTGAATTTCAAAAATTTTAGCTATAAATGTAACTAAAATATTGTGTATCTTTCAGGTAGTAATTTTCCTGTGCGCCGCGGGCATCGCCTCCGCTGGCAACTTGCTGGCAGCAGCCCCAGTCTCCTCCGTCTCCTCATACTCATCACATACAACGTCTCACGCAGCTCCCCTCAGCTACGCCGCACCAGTAGCATACGCCGCAGCACCCATCGCTTATGCCCACGCCCCAGTCCTGACCAAGACCATCGCCCCAGCAGCTGTCTCTCACCAGTCCTTCTCTCGTACCTCAACCAGTCTCGGAACGTACGCTGCTGCCGCTCCCGTCTACACAAAGAGCTACGAGCCCACCATCTCTACTTACGCTGCTAGCCCAGTGTACACTAAGACCATCGCTGCCCCAGCTGTCTCCTACTCTTCAGTAGCTCACGCTGCCCCATTGGCCTACGCTGCAAGCCCAGTATACGCCAAGACCATCTCCGCACCCGCCGTCAGTACCTACGCCACCAGCCCCGTTTACGCTAAGACAATTGCTGCACCATCTGTCTCATACTCTTCAGTGGCTCACGCTGCCCCAGTCACTTACGCTGCAAGCCCAGTGTACGCGAAGACCTACGACGCACACGCACCCGCCGTCGCTACCTACGCCGCTCACACGCCCGCTGTAGCTACCTACGCCGCGCACGCCCCCGCCATTGCTACCTATGCCGCACACGCGCCCGCATTCGCTACCTACGCCGCTCACGCGCCGGCTGTCTCCTACTCCGCCGCCCCAGCCGTATCTCACGTCACATACGCTGGGCTTGGCGCTCAATACGGATGGTAAATAATAATTATAGAATTCATCAGAATAAGTTGTAAATAAATTATGCTATTATAAAGTTATAATTATTTATTTTGGAAATCTCAAATAAAATATTTTTATAAGTGTAATCATGTTTTCTAATTTATTTAATTATTATCTGACCACGACAGACATTGTTCATAAATACCAACAAACACCTACAGTTTCTACACAAACAACCACACCTTCAACCTACAGCTAATATTACCAACACCATCTTCCTACACCTACTTCTACAACCACACAAGATGATGTGTGAAAAACTTTTAGCCCACTGAGGGTTAAAGTTGGATCATTACAGTACTAATATTGGTATTAAACAGTAAGGATTGGTGTAAGAAAGGTTAAGGTTTTATAAAAAAATATTGATAAATAATATTATCACTTGGGTGTATGAAATATAAAAAACTAGCTATTCTTATATCTTCCGAATACACCTGCAAAATTTCACAAAATCGGTCGAGCCGTTTCGGAGGAAATCCGTAACAAACACCACACACGAGAATTTTATTTATATAACATTAAAATAAGTATTGGTACAATACATTTACTAGATGGAAGGTAAGCAATATGTATTTGGAACTTAAAGGATTTCGAAATTTATTTTTGAAAAAAAATTTGTCCGGCCAACAAAAAAAAATTACTACATTGCATTGTACATAAATATTTAAATATTGGTAAGACCATTATCACCTAGCACTTCGTAGTTAGCACTAGAATAAAACAATAGAGATTAATATCCATTACCGCTAGGTGATTATCTATGATATGAGATCTATTACTCAGGCTGTCCGCCACTCTGGATTACTATGGATTTGCTTATTTGTGCCTTTTTTAAAAAGGACAAGCTGCTAACCTGATGCTTATTTGCGTCCATATATAGGCAAACTAGCTTTTGCCAGCGGTGTAAATACAATCTCCCGCGGGGGAACACTGGACCTTTCAGGATGAAAAGTAGCCTCTGTATAATTAATCTAGAGCTTAAACTATTACCATACCAAATTTCAAATATATATATATATATATATATATATATATATATATATATATATATATATATATATATATATATATATATATATGCGTTATGTGTTACTATGATGATTCATTATAAGAGCGTTCAATCATAATAAAGAATTAAAACTAGAAACTAATTTGATGATACTTTATTATTTACAGGTTGTGATATATAAATATATATATATATATATATATATATATATATATATATATATATATATATATCACAAATTTTCACATTTATAATAGTAGTACCATTGGTATCCATTTATTTTAACAACCGGCGAATCTTAGAGTCACTTTTATAAGACCAATTACTTTGTATTTTGTGTTGGCACTAAATGCTATTCAAACTCAAATAAGCAATTGACAAAGTTTGTTAATAAATATAAATCATTAACCTCATTAGAGACGACATCCTTAGTGTTTGTGGCCTTGGATTCTAAAAATTATTGTTCGAGAGGTTACTTTTTGTGGATACTGGTAACAAAAGTAATATCCAAATGGGTTTCAGTTTGGTGGTAGGCTTAAAGCACAAATGAGAAACATCTTCATAGTTATAAAATTTAATCACATCTGCGTTATGTGTTACTATGATGATTAGATTAGATAGATGATTAGATTAGATAAGAGCGTTCAATCATAATAAAGAATCAAAAATTTATCAGCTATATTATATAAAATGTCTATATTTATAAGATTTTTTTCATACGGAGTAGAAGTCCATTCAGACCCTCCAAGCACATTACTTAAATATTGTTTACGGGCTGGGAGTCAGACAACTAGAAACTAATTTGATGATACTTTATTATTTACAGGTTACCCTGTCCACTACAAAAAAACAATGCACTTATTGATTAAATATACATCCTATCCTATACCGTTATGACTTGACTTGTTTATTTCATTGTTTTTATATTCCCTTACAGTGAATTACTTTTCTTTAATTTACTGAAATATTATGTTGTTCATCTATATTTTTTATAATCATAATAACATATTAGAGCTCAGTGCTCAGTCTAAATGACACACATGCAACCTACGCTCACGCGATTGTGTTTATGCAACTTGCGTGAAATTCATCCTTGACATTGAAATATTTCGCTCAGGGCGATGATCAAATTTGTAGTAAGTACGACCACCTATACCTGTTTTGAATGAATGTATATAAAGCATATGAGTGTAAAACAAAAATTATTCCAACCAGAACAACGGAACAATCATGTACTCCAAGGTAAAGTCTAAATACTCTACCCAGTACCCACCCTATCTCTACCACATTTAACCAATTATCGTGAATTTAACCAGTGATGATTTATATTATATTTATAGACGATTTCTTAAATGAAATACTGTATTAAAACCAATAATAATTATTATTACTATAAATAATGAGCGAGAATTTTGAATTAAATTTCATGCCGGAAGTTTGCGACGAAAATTTCATTTTGTTGGCAATTAACACTCCCTTTAATGGTGCGATATGATTTTGTAAACGCTTCGCAATTAATTCCTTTACACGATGGAGATTAAGTTCTGATGCCTTTGTATGTTTTTGTAGCCAAAGTTTTAGACATAAAATAAGTCCTTCAATTACCTACCGTAATATACAAATTAACCCTTTCAGGTCATCATCTTCCTGTGCGCTGCGGGCATCGCCTCTGCCGGCAACCTCCTCGCTGCCGGCCCTGTAGCCTACAGTGCCCCGCTCTCCTCAGTGTCGTACTCATCTCACCTGACTCACGCTGCGCCCCTCAGCTACGCTGCAGCCCCCGTGGCCACTTACTCCGCGGCGCCCATCGCCACCTACGCCCACGCCCCAGTCGTGGCCAAGGCCGTCGCCCCAGCTGTCTCCTACCAGTCCATTTCTCGCTCCTCATCCTCTCTCGGTTACGCTGCTGCCGCTCCCGTCTACGCTAAGGCCATTGCCGGTCCCGCTGTAGCTACTTACGCCGCCAGCCCAGTGTACGCCAAATCTATCGCTGCCCCAGCCGTCTCCTACTCTTCCGTAGCTCACGCTGCCCCATTGGCCTACGCCAGGACCTACGCTGCCCCGGCTGTTACTACCTACGCTGCCAGCCCCGTGTACGCTAAGACCATCGCCGCACCAGCTGTGTCATACTCTTCAGTAGCCCACGCTGCTCCAATCTCGTACGCCGCTAGCCCTCTGTACGCCAAGACTATCGCCGCTCCCGTCGCCACCTACGCCGCGCAAGCGCCTGCCTTCGCCTCCTACGCCGCTCACGCGCCCGCTGTTGCTACGTACGCCGCTCATGCGCCCGCGGTCGCCTACTCCGCTGCCCCAGCCGTATCCCACGTCACATACGCCGGACTTGGCGCCCAATACGCCTGGTAAACGATCT
Organism: Phengaris arion; assembly: GCA_963565745.1. Taxonomy (NCBI): domain Eukaryota; kingdom Metazoa; phylum Arthropoda; class Insecta; order Lepidoptera; family Lycaenidae; genus Phengaris; species Phengaris arion. Next base: position 11,439,922 of record OY751445.1, on the reverse strand, counting down.
AATCGTACATAGTTGTTGATACTCATATTATATAATAGGAAAATGTTATTGCGATTGTACCTAATTTGTAAATATTGTGTAATAAAATCGTAGTAAATACAAAAATAACTGTTTAATTCCAATCTTTTTAACCCCCATTGTTACGATCGAAATATCTTAGCTCCTGAAAAGTGATTACAAAACGTAACATATATATATATATATATATATATATATATATATATATATATATATATATATATATATATATATATATATATATATATATATATACTATATATATATATATATATATATATATATATACTATATATATATATATATATATCTATAAATATATATAAGAAATTCATGAAGAGCTACTATTCGCGAAAATTTTGAAGGCGGACACTAAAGGTGAATCAATATTTAATGTCCTAAGTGATTTTTTTAAAGAAAAGTCGATTTCATTTACAAAGGTTATTTCGGTGGCAACAGATGGAGCTCCTGCCATGGTCGGGCGATATCGTGGGTTTATAAGCCATCTTAAAAGAATTATACCAGAGGTAACTGCAATTCACTGTGTTATCCAACGACAACATCTAGTAGCGAAAAATTTGAGTGATAGATTGCATCAATCGCTTCAATTTGTGATTAATGCAGTTAACAAAATTAGAAGCAATGTATTGATTACGCGCTTATTTGCACAATTGTGCGATGAAAATGATAAAAACTTCCAACGATTACTGTTACATACCGAAGTACGCTGGTTGTCGAATGGTGCATTTTTATCAATATTTTATTCACTTTTTGACTCAGTTTTAGAATTTCTGGAAAGTAAAGATCCTGATTTAGAAAAAAAACCTAATCAATTTTAAAGCAGACATCGCGTATTTGACAGATTTGTTAAAAAAATTTAATGACCTCAACTTACAATTACAAGGGGACAGCCTTAATTTAATAAAAACAAAGAGTGTAATTTCAGCTTTAATTTGTAAATTGAAATTTATGAAGGAAAATATTGGTCGGCGCGAATTTTTACAGTTTTCAAACTTATCGCAGGTAGAATGTCTTGATGAAGATATTCAGACATACGTTCAACATTTGATTGCCCTACATGATGATTTTAAAATCAGATTTGAAGACATTCTGTCGATGGAAATACCACGATGGATCATAAATCCATTTGATGAAACGGAAATTGAGAATGTAATTTTACAAGATTTTACTCGAGCTTAGCACTAACGAGGAACTGAAAGTGATATTTAAAAGAGGGTATCAAAAATATTGATTGCAGGCAGAAATACCTGAAAAATATCCTGGATTGTGGGGAATCGCGCAAAAGCTTCTGATAGCGTTTCCCTCGTCATATCTCGTCGAAAAAAGTTTTACTGCCGTTACAAACTTATTAACAAAAAAAGGAACAGATTGAATATCACAGAACGGGGAGATTTGCGGTTATTCCTTACAAAACTTAAGCCAAATATTAACAATTTGCTGTCAATCCATCAAGTACATGCATCTCATTAAAATTATTTTTTTTTTGTAATTACTATTGTAGAAGTTACATTACGTTATAAATAAGTATTTAATTTTAAATATATTGCGACTGTTAAAACAATAATAATTATTAGTGTGATAATTTATCTATTTGAATATATAATATATATACCTACAACACAAGAAAATCTACTTTTTTTTTACCACTCCGAATGGGACGTTTTCTAAATAAAATTTGTGAGAATTGATTGGTCCTTGTGCTGAGTCACTGTAGATTTCAAAAAATTAAAGTCTCTACTCTATCCAGAGTCACTTTTTCGATTGGCCAATCTTTTGCTTTGCTTTTTTGACATCCACTCACAACGCAATGAATTAAAATTTAATTGAAAATTTGTTTAGTGTACATACTTTATTATCAAATAATTAACTATATCAAGCAATTAATTCTAACCTTTTTTTTTTGGAAAACTGTTAATTCGTCGTTGAAAATCAGCCACAACGCAAGTTTACATAGATAGATAAATCTAATCTTCAATTTTTTTTGAAGATTTAGAAATTGGTAGTAATGTAGAATGTAAATGCAGAGGGTCCACCGGATCCAGCAAAATTTTGAAAGTGGTCTATGAAACAAAAGAGTCTGGGAACCACTGGTCTATAGTTATCAAGCTGTGAATTGTCGATTTGAGGCGTATATGCCCCATCTTTTTTATTGGGGTATAAATTTATTTTCTTTGTACTGATTATGTACTAGTTTTATGAAAAAAAAGTTACTTGGGGTATGAAATAGATCTCTTTATACTATTTATATTTATACGAAGAATAATTATTATGTTTTTGATTTTTGTGACGTGAAAACAACATGTATCATTTATCTGTTAGCATTTGCGTTTCCAAACAAACTAGTTATTAATTTCATGGCGTAATTGACATCACAACTAATATATGTCGCTTTTCCGCAAACCGCCACTATAGCAATTTATTGAATAATAGGTTAGATTATATTTAATCAATTATCTTTTATCCCCAGTTTTATGTATAAGATAATAATATTTTTTGTTCCTATGTTCATAAAGTACAACTTACAATGAATTTTTAATCAAAAGATGAAAACCGACTTCCAAAGAAAAATTTACAAAAAAGGATTAAATAAAACTTATTTTTTAAACAAAACAAGTTTTTTTTTTCACAATTTAATAAATAAATTATTTCATAAAAGTGCCACCTAGCATAGAAATTACGCTCATTTTACTTAAGTAGTTTAGTAAATTTTACTTTAGTACTTAAGTCATTATTAGTAATTTATTTGAGTTATAAGTGATTGTTTATTTATGAAAGAAATGTACACACACACTAATATTATAAAGGGGAAAGATTTGTTTGTTCGTTTGTATGTTTGTTTCTTTGCATTTGGCTTCGAAGCTACTGGGCCGATTTTTATGAAATTTGGCACACATAATATCTATATTATGTGTGCCAAATTTCTTCCCGTGATTTAATAGATTAAATCACGGGGGAAGACATAGGCTACTTTATATCGCAGCAAAATTCCCACGGTATTTACTTTTAAATTTGAAGATATACAACAGAAGACTTTGTTAGTCACGGCAAAGCTTCACAATTGACATATTGTATTCAAGAAACTCAGTGAAAAGACGAAGAAATTGTACTGTGAAATGAACCCTTAGATAAATATATTTTTAAAGGAAAAATGTAATGAATATTCCATCATATGGAATGTAATGTAATGTAATACAAAATGTAATGAATATTTTCCAATATTCATAGTATATGAATATTGGAAAATAGCTATAAACAATCATTTAAATATAGAGGTTTTTATGGAGGTTCTCATAAGGTTTAATTTTAACACGATTTTATTTATCCTGACTATGAAAGTAAAAAGGTTTTAGGTTTTCATAATAACTATGTAGGTAAAATGATTCTTTCAATTATTTTGGTTCATATGACAATGTTTTGACAACGAGCAATTTATAATTTTTAATTAAATTTTAATTTGTTTGTTATTTGTACCTACACGTTCCGTCAACTGTATCAGAAGTTAGAAAATATTTTAATGGATATAATACCTTATTATATACAACCTACTAGTCGGAACACATCACTAAAAATTTATTTTAATAAAATAAATATATTTTTATTTATTTATTTATTTAAGGTCGCTTTTAACATCTACGTCATTAGCGACCACAAGTATTAACTGATAACATATAATTACATATAAAATCAAACAATAATAGTTAGTCAGTCTTAAGAATTTAACAGTGTTTTCATAATCTGATAAACAATCTTTTAATGTGTTATGAAGCTTAACTTTACTTCTTTCTGAATTGGACATTGGGCAATCTATTAAAATATTTTTGTTAACTAGAATGCATGATTTTTGCATATATATTTAAAGAACTGATAAAATATTGTAAGCAATATTTGTTCTGCATAATTGCTATGGTAATATTTTATGGTCAAATTTCTAAACTTGGCGTGCAACTGATAACAATAATAATATGATTTAAGTTTTTTAATTGATTAGGCGATTCTTTTCCATTTATAGAAATAGTTGATTGTTTTATCAATAAGGTTTCTAAACGAAGAGACGAAAATAATAACTTAGAGTGCACTAGACTAATAAAATTCATAAAATCAAATTAACCTTACAATTATTTCCTAAAATATGCATAAAATTTATATATTAATTAGGCAACGAAAAGTTCGGACAACGGAAGTATTTTTGGTATAAATACTAGAGCAAGTGGTATGGTAATCATTCAGTTACCAACATAACTAGAACAAACATGTACGCCAAGGTAGGTGATGACTTTACTTCAAATTTTAATTTTATCACTCTCCTAACAAAGGAGAATTTTCTAAGAAAATTTGTTTTTTTTCAGGCTTTCGTCGTTCTCTGCACATTGGGCTTCGCCCACGGCAGCGGTTTCTTGGGAGCCCCCCTTGCGTACAGCGCGGGACTTGTCGCACCAGCGGTCACCTCCTACGCCACCGCCCCCGCCGTAATTTCCAAGACCATCACTCCAGGATCCTCCTCTTACTCTGCCTACTCTACCGATATCGCTCATGGATCTCCAATTGCCACTTACGCCGCAGCTGCTCCCGCCATTGCGACTTACGCCGCTGCCGCACCTGCAGTCGCCGTTGCCGCCCCAGCTGTAGCCACTTACGCCGCTGCCCCCGCCATCGTGTCAAAGACCATCACTCCAGGATCCTCCTCTTACTCTGCCTACTCTACCGATATCGCTCATGGATCCCCTGTTACTACTTACGCCGCGGCTGCCCCAGCCATCCACACCTACGCCGCTGCCCCAGCTGTTGCCACCTACGCTGCTGCCCCGGCTCTTGCTACTTACGCTGCCGCCCCCGCTATCTCCTCATACCTGACCTCAGCCCCGGTCCTCAAGTCCGATCTGACATACTCTGCTGTTCCCGCCGCCCGTATTGCCCTCGGTGCCTACGGTGCTTGGTAAATTTCAGTCTTAGGTTAGTAAATATTGAGTCCAATTATCTTATAACCCAACACAAGCTAATTTTGTCTAAGTGTATGACAGTTAAATGTTTGTAAAATTGTAAATAATTACGAGATTAAATTGTAAAACAATTGGGTAAGTTAACCTTTTCTAATTAATTTGAACATAAAATATATTTTCATGCTTTAAGAAAAAAATATAGCTCTGCACTGATATTGTGATTTGTGTATGTCTGTATGTTGAACAATAGGTGTGAAATGGGTTACAACTTGCACTAATGTGCATAAACAATATCATTTGAATACAATTTGTAGTAGGTTAGAATTTATTTTTTTTAATTATTTTATCGTTCTACTAAAACACCGAGCAAAGCTCGGTCTCCCAGGTACTATTTTATAAATGAAAATTCATACATCTGTAACAATTGCAAAGTGTATGGATCTGACTAATAATAAAAGTGTCTCATTCGTTACCATGCCGACGCAGGAGATATTTTATAGTGCCCAAGCATGTGCGCAACACAAAAGAGCACTGTCTCTTTCTACTCCCATAAGTCATATCCCAATGGGACGTATGACCGACACGTCTGGCGATAAATCAGGCGGCATTTTCCTAAGTCCTTAACAGACCTCATGTGTTGGAACAAAATTCTTGTTGTTCCAACACGAGGATCGAACCCACGACCTCCGGAATCGATCTCTAAGCCACTGGAGGTTCGTTAGTAACAGCTAATGATCTATAGCCATGTAAGGCTAGCTCCAAATAATGATGTAAGAACGTAATAAATGTCATATTATGTTTCATATGAAGTCTTTAAGCACTTATTCCACTTGACTAAATTTAGACGTTCTAAATGATTTAGTAACTAAATTTAGTCATGTGAAATAGCATTTAGAAAGTTAGCATCCTAATTAGCCTTCTAAATCGGAAGAAGTGTGGCTTCTGACTAACTAAATCGCTTAGCATCCTCATTAGGAAGCTACTTAGGAAGGTGGAATAGCGTTTAGACGCTTCAGTCCCACCGCATCCGTCACTGCGTAAGGACTGAGTAGATACTTAAGGGGCCCATACATAGTCCGGTCTGCCTTCAGTTCGGCCTGAACGGATGCAAAATCGTGTCGTGTGTGTGCTCGAATCCGTTCAGGCCGAACTGTCGGATGCGATTTTTTCCGTGTATGGGCTCGAATCCGTTCAGGCGTCAGTTCTAACTGAAACGATCGGCCGCTCGTCTGTGGCTGCCTTTAAGCGCAAAATTTTAATGTCAGTTGTCGGGGCAAAATAAAAAGAAGTGATGATCAATATTTATCGAACTGTATAATGTATAGATGATATTAGGATGTTAGGCATAGATGTATTTTAATAGGTGAATGACGCTCTTAGAATAAGATCAATATTATTGTTAGGGAAATTATCTTTTGACAAATAAATAATACCAGCAACAAAGTTATAAATTTATTATTGTTTTTATTAATAAAATTACCTATTAGAAGAAACTGCCTACGAGAAAACCGATTTTCTGTTGCATTGACAGGACTGGGGCCATTACGTAAACGTCCGACCGAATTCGCCGTGCGTCCGCAACTGAATCAGTAATATCACTAAATAAGACAAGTGGAATAGCTAGCTTCTAATTAGCTTTCTTTTTAGGATACTAATGAGACGTCTAATTTTATAATTCCTCCATGATATTATGTAACATTCAAAACATTCGTAAAAGACTTTCAGAAAGATTTAATATTTTATAAAACTAACCTGACACGACTTTTTAATATAACTACTTTACCTACAGAAACTCATGAATAGGATTTATGTTGTACCTGACACCCGCCGTTTCGTTTACGTAGAACTAACGAAAAGAAACCCTCTTATTAACCGATTTCCAAAAAAAGGAGGCGGTTATACAATCGGCTGTATATAATATATTTATTTATGTACTTTCTATTTTTTTGTGTGTTCAACGATAATTCCGCCGTCTGTGGACCGATTTTCAAAAATATTTTTATGATGTAAAAGGTATATCCCAAGTTGATTCCGTTTTCACCAAAGTGACCTGATGATAAGATCCATAATAAATCGAGGGTACTCCTCGAAATTTATATAAATTTATATTATACCACCACCACATATTATGCGCCCGTATAGGCGTGGGTGGTTTCGACTTTTTCTGAAGTAGTCTAAGCATATGCTACCAAAAAGTAAGAATTTGCACCATGGTATACCCTGAATCCAAAAGTACCGAACAGAACTCCTGACTCCTTATGTTTCCACATGTTTGGGAATTCCGGCGTTGTTTAAAGAACCAACCAAACAAACCAAGCATATGCCATCATACCACTTAAAGTGATAATCATCATCATCACCACCAGAAGAAACACCAACATGTCAACACAATCATGTGTACATAATAATATAGACAATAAATTTAACTAAAAGTAGAAAAATTATTATTTTTAAACAAAAAATTAAAACCGACTACTAAAATAAAAAGTATGAAATATAAATTATTGTTTATGTAATTATATATGAAATATAATAAGTTCTATTTCATACTTTTTGTGCATTTTTACTTTGGAAGTCGTTTTTAATTTTTTTTTTTAATAATAATTTTTCTCTCTTGAGTTAAATTTATTATTTTAAACGGAACCCTAAGATAAAATAGCCTTTATTATAACTTATAACATCAGCTATCTGCCGGTGAAAGTCCCGTGAAAATCGGTCCAACCGCTTCAGAGATTAGCCGGAACAGACAGACAGACGGACAATTTAAAAAAATATATTTTTTTTATTGTCAACACCGTATATACTTTCATATGCATTAAGTGAAAAGCAGTTAACTTTAAAAAACAAACAGACACTTCAATTTTAATTTTTTATAATCAACCACATATTATTCAAAATTGTTGTACACATATTAGTCAAAGGCTAATATGCAGTCTCTTCCCGAAATTACTACTTTACCCTAGGTTTGACCAAAGTCTTCGAGAAACCCCGAAATAAATTCCAATTCGACTCAAGTATATTTTGGCAAATATAGAAATTCCTAGCTTTTCATCCAAACGTCGAAAGTAAATAATATATGTTTCGGGCTTTGTCTAGTCGGTTAAAGCGACACGCAAACTTTAGTCAAAAGCCAAAAAAAAACAATTATTTGGGTTTTGACTAAGTTGTCGAGATCTGAGCATTGGCTACTCAAACCTAGGATTAGGTTCGCCGAAGCTTCGAGACTTAACTATAAGAATATAGTATATAATTATTATTTTTAATAAACTTTAAAAGGTATGAAAATTATGAGCTACACATAAATTTTCAACTGTTTTTATTTCATATTATAAAATAATATCAATACACATTTCATAACAATATTAAATAATATTAACAGGTTATTAATTAAAGGTTTTACGGTTACTTTGGTTTACCATCCGTGGCCGGCTCCGTAACCGTAGGATAGGGCAGGAGAGGCGGCAAGAGAAATAGCCGGGCCAGCCGAGTAGGATAGAGAAGGATCGGCGTACGTAGAGATAGAGGGAACTGATGCGTAAGACAGAGATGGAGCATATGCACGAGCTACGGGTGCAACAGAGTATGAGCTTGAAATAAGGGGTGAAGAGGCATAAGTACGCGCTACAACTGGTGCGGCGTAACTCTTAGCTATGATGGGGGCTGCGGCGGCATAGGCCACAGGGGTGGTTCGTGTTTGGACAGACTGGTACGAAACCGCTGGGGCAGAGGAGTAGCTAGCCACAGCAGGCGCGGCAATAGTCTTGGTGATGAATGGAGAGGCGTATGACGTCACTGGTGCCGCGGCATATGAGGTTACTGGAGCTGATACTACATTGGAATAAGCAGGGGCGGCGATAGTCCTTGAGATTAATGGTGAGGCGTAGGACACTGCAGGGGCGTAGCTAGAGATAGCAGGGGCTGCAATGGTTCTTGAGATGACAGGTGAGGAGTATGAGGCGATGGAGGCTACAGGGGAGGCATACGCAGCAATGGGCGCGGCGTGGGCCGTGTTCTGGACTGAGTACGATACTGAGGCTGGGGCGCCGTAAGCGATGCCGCCATCCAGCAGGTTGCCGGCAGAGGCGATCCCCGCCGCCCACAGGAATACAATAATCTGGAAAGGGAAAATTATAAATGAGCAATATTGATTCCAAATATTTTATAAGATATGGAATTCTAATATGCAAGGTACTTAGGCCCACTTGCACAGATCTAGTTTAAAGTTAACCCTGGGTTAAATATCATGTTATCTCTGTCGTTCGTCATGTTTATGAAAGAGAAGGCATGATATATTTAGATTTAACCCAGGGTCTACTTTAACCTAGATCTGGGTAAATAGGACGAAAAAAGAACAGATTAAAATTAAATAATATCTCTAAAGATATGTTATTTAACTTTTCTATTTTTCATTTGCCTACTCGACTTACAATACTTTTTGTCTTGAATCTAAACTTATATTATATTAATTTATGAAATCAAGCAATCATTAATATTTTACTAAGACACACTAAACCTTTGGCAAATCGTTGAAAATATTTTCTACGCCAAGCCAAGGAATCAAGTCTACAAATTCACACAGCGCTTAGTTGCACTAGGATAAATGATTGTCTAATCAATGTAAAACACATTTAAAGCACGAAATCGCATTTAAATAAAAGTTCTTTTTATAGAGTTTTAATTTACACTAGATATACCAAATCATTAAATAAATAAAATTTCACGCACCTTTGAATACATGTCGTGCGATAGTTCAGTTCACTGTACGACTTCTAGATAACATACTCACTTTTTATACCTTACAGTACGAACTAGTACTTATGCATGCACAAAATAAATGCACTAAAGCTTCGATACGGGTCAAAGTAAGATATGATATAACTAGAAGTAATAAGAGTTATTTTTGTTTACATTTAAAAATATATTCAAAAGTTCAATCTGTAACAATGTCAGGGTAATACTTGCCCGCTCTAATATATGCTCCAGATTCATAAACAACTTGATTACCCAATTATTGGAACCTACTGAAATATTAAACGCCGGATATTTAATATATATTGATGCAAATCTATCGAAATGTTAAAAAATTAAGAATATAATAATATTAACAAATTAATATTTAAAAGTCGATTTAGGAATAAATATTTTCAATTTTCAATTATGAAAATATTTATTCCTTAAAAGTGATTAACATTATTCAAATCTAAATTGCCATAATTCGAAATTAATTTAATGTTTTAATTACATACATAAATTGATTCAATATTTATATTACAAGATTAATGCTTTCGAATTTTCATTAGTTCGAATATATCTTGTCGCAATTATAGAGATGTAACTAAATGTTTATGATATAAAATGAAAACAATTATATTAGAACAATAACAGAAAATTATATTTACGTGAGGAAAAGTACACTTGATCCTTACAGGAGACTAGGTTTAAATTCTCATTTTACAGAGCCTGTATTGGCAATATCTACTTTTACATTGGCTATATCGGGTAGTATACAATTCCAACAAACTTTTCCAAGTAAAAAAAAACCTCAGATGTCGCATTTTTTTCAAATGGTGGAGTTTTCATTTCTATTTTACAGCTTTTATATAATATATAAATACGCTAAATATGTGTATAAACTCAAAATTAATCCTTTTCTATATAACTATCGTTTAGTTTAAATAACAGTGTTATTCTTATTCGACTTTTAAATATTATTTTGTTTATATCATATAAAACTTTCTCTTGGTAAAAATAGTAGGTACAGTTATTCGAGGAGACTTGATCCCCCCTGGTCTCTTATATTTTATTTAACAAGCTTTTGCCCGCGGCTCCACCCGCGTAAATACAGTATTGCCAAATTTCATCGAAATTCAGTAATTTTTGCGTGAAAGACTAACAAACATCCATCCATCCTCACAAACTTTCACATTTTTAATAGTAGTAGGATTATTTAATGTTTCCATTGGTATAAGTATATATTAGTTTAAGCTTAAAATAGGTATTTAAGCTTATAGTGGGCTGAACAATAAATAAAGGTTCAATAAACATTTTTTTTACTTTTATATGTTGCGTAGTACTGTAATCTTATTGTGTCTCGGGGGACCAAGTAAAAATAGGTAACACTTAGTACAATGCCTTTACTTTAGTTTTAGTAGATAAATTAGTATTTTACAGTGATATTCTGTTGGTTGCCGCAGGTTCTTGTAGCCAGATAAATTCCACATAATATTCCACTACCATTTTTTTTTCAAATAGGACTTAAGTGTTAACTTATGTGTAGACGTAATCTGTGGGAAATTAGGGTTTAAAAACAAAAGGGGGCAATCAAGTATCTCCGGTTTCCCCTAATTTTGAATCCTAAAAAACAAGATTCAGCTAGAATATGAAAGCACAAAGTTCCGAAATTGAAGAGTTCAAAAAGGAAACAGCGAATTAACTATTCATTTTAGTAGCCTCCGTCTACTCAGGTATGTATAATAAAATACCTAATACCTTTTTGAGATTTAACAAAACGGGACGCTACTTGCATCGATACACTTGCTGCGTCCCATGTCCAGGGTACCTCAAATACAGGTGCAGCCGCAAATCAGGCAGAGAACCTCAAAAGGCACAAATATGAGAACCTTAGTAGGGATCTCAAATTTGAAATCCTAGGCACATGGGGTCCGGGTGCGCACAAACTATTCAGATAAATCTCGAATAAACTTGTAGAGGTCACCCGAGACTCCAGAGCTGGCACCTATCTGGCTCAAAGAGTTAGCATTGACATCCAGCGAGGAAAATCTTTGAGCCTAATAGGCACTCTGCCTGACGGGGACGACCTAGTAGAGGTTTTCTTTTATTAGTCATTTGAGTTTCTTGTAGTTTAGTTTTGACTTTAGGTTTTTTTTATTAGTTTGTAAATAATTGAAAGTAGGTAGTTAGTCAAATTGTTATGTTTATTGTTTTAAAAATTTTAATAATATTAACAATAATCTTTTATGAACATTTTTTAACATGAGAAATACTATGAGAAATATCAAAGTTTTGCAACTGATACACTCCTTTAGTGTACATGTAGGTAATTAAAACACTAATTATAATTTTTAATAGGAAATATACCTGATCATTTATTAATAGAAAGTCTGTCTCACAGCATTATTTAAAATCAAGTTATAGTAGACATTAAAATTAAAATGTAAGACCTAACTTTTTAGGGTCAAGTTTAGCACCAGATTTAATTGGTATGCAAGTGTTTCCAAATTTTATCTTACAATATCGAAACCTGTATGATTATTATTTCAGATATATTGCATCATTTTTATGCTGTGAATAATATAAAAGGCAATACTTTTTTAATTAAGGTACACTTTCATCAAATTACCTACAGTCAACATGTACTCAAAGGTACAGAAATATTACGAAGTTTTTTTTTCATTAATTTTATGTAAAGTCGCTTAGAATAAATTCTTAATAGTTTATTTCTATAACTGTTAAGGGATAGGGGTATCCTGTAGTAATAAAATTAGTTAAAATGCGCTACTTTTCATGGATATCTTCTTTCTAAGCTTGCTATAAAAGAGCTTAATACTTTATTATTTTGCGGTCTATTGAATTCGGGTTCCTAATTTAAAAATGCATTTATTCCAGGTTATTGTATTCCTGTGCGCGGCGGGCATCGCCTCTGCCGGCAACCTGCTGGGCGGAGGCATCGCCTACGGCGCCCCCGCGTCGGTGTCATACTCAGTCCAGAACACGGCCCACGCCGCGCCCATTGCCGCGTATGCTGCCCCTGTAGCCTCCATCGCCTCATACTCCTCACCTGTCATCTCAAGAACCATCGCAGCTCCTGCCATCTCTAGCTATACCACCAGCCCTGCCGTGTCCTACCAATCGATCTCAAGTCACGCCAGCCCCATCATTTCTGCTGCCCCACTGAGCTACGCTGCCCCTATCTCAGTAGCAGCTCCAGTAGCATCATATGCCCCATCCCACCTGAGCTACTCTTCAGCCCCAGCAGTATCCTACCAGTCAATTTCAAGACACTCAGCACGTTTGGGAGGTTACGCTACACCTATTGCCGCGACCTACGCCGCTGCACCTATTGCTACATCCTACGCTGCCACCGCTCCCGTCATCTCTAGATCCTACGGAACCTCTTCATACTCCTCACCTCTGGCTCTTGAATCAATCGGATCCTATGGATCTCTGGGATCTGTAAGATCTATTGGTTCTCTAGGATCAATTGGGGGTATCGGATCTTATGGATCTTTAGGATCAATTGGAGGTATCGGAACTTATGGATCTCTAGGATCTATTGGATCTATTGGAACTCTTGGATCTTACTCAACCCTGGCCCATGCTCCAATTGCAAGAATAGGTGGACTTTCAGCGTACTCGTCGGCCCCAGCTATTTCTATCGCCTCCCCTGCTCTATCCTATGGTATCAGAGCCGGACACGGATGGTAAATGTTACTTGTAGATTTGTTATGTTATCTTGTTGAACGTTATAAAATTTTATTGTTAACATGAAGAATAATAAATTTATTTAGAAAAAAGGTTTTTTTTAATTACTTATTTTTAGTGCTCTACAAGGTTTTACTAGATTTAATATTACAAAGAACCCTTATAGTCACACACTGTCCCTCCGTATGTCTGTTTGTCTGTCCGCTCTTCTAACTTATACATATTATTAAGTGGAGATGATTTTTTTTTATTCTATCCCATGGTGTGGAGTATCGTTTAATAGATATTTTTAAATAAATGTGAGGTATAATACATTTTTTACAAAGTGGGCCAATTTCGAGTAATCGGCTTCGGCAAGAGGCTAACGCCCCCGCTTGAAATAACCCTTGAAGTAATTAAAAAAATATATATTACACGTAGTTCGTTACAAACTAATTAAAAACTAAACTAATTAAAAAAAAATTCAATGGGTTCCCCATTGAATTTTTTTTTAATTAGTTTGTCGGTAGTCAAGGAACCTTCATTTAATCTGCGACCTACTTATGTTTATAAGCAAAGTTGCAGCAACGATCAAGTCGACTGATATTATATATGAATAATAAGATACATAATGCATGTGAGACCACTTTAGGCATGTATTCATTCTAATTGGAACGTTTAATATGCTTGGATAAGGCTTAGGTATATGATTACTTTATAAATGCCTCCATTTTATTAAATAAACCGTACCTACCCGTTTTATATACTATTACCTACCTATTTCTTTAAATAGCCTATTTCTAATAATAATCGGTTGCTCTGAATTTAATGCACTTACTTCGTTTGAAATTAATTCCACAGCTTTACTGACTGTTGTTTTAAAATTAAAAACAAATTACCGCATAATCATAAAACTTGCAATACTAAACATAATAATATTATCTTAAAATAAGATATTGTTATAATTTATTCAGATAAAATATTAAATTATAGGTTTTAAATATTTAATAGTAATATTATTATGTTACAGGCAAATAAGCCATTATTATTTGACTAACTGACAACACATTACATAACTCAATAATTATATAATTAAAACTGCCCCACTCCGATTTCGATGACGGTGGCTGGTTTCGTTGATAACCCAGTGTAGTGCGTAGTACATAAGAGCACCCATCTTCCTTTACTCTCGTAACCGGATGACCGACACGACTGGCAAGTGATCAGGCGCAGGACCGACTGTTATATGCCCATCCGACACATGGATCATCTTTCTTATCAGACAATCAGGTGATCAGCCCGCATTGTCCTAACCAAACTTTGATAACAACATTCTTTGTTGTTCCAACGCGGGAATCGAACCCACGACCGGAGTTTGAGCTATGCTAAAACCACCACGTAGTAGACAGGTATTAATTTACTGGTGGTGGCCCAGTGGTGGAAATTCGCCCATAATTCATATAATTTTTAAGTTTAAACTTTTTTTTTTTTTATTCTTTTTTTTTCATCTTAAATTCGATATAAAAATGGAATATAACTGAATGTGAAAGACATATTAACAAATTATGACAACGTGTTAAAATATTGTTAACAAACGTAGTGAGGTAGTGAGGGGTTAGTAGCTCACGTCAATCACGTCAAAAATCACGTCGCAAATACCACCTAAGATACTAATCTTAGGTGGTATTTGCCACGTGATTTTTATTAATTTTATGTATTACCATTTAGTACTCTATGTACTAACTTACTTACTTTTGATTTTATTGACACTCAAATATGGTATATTCAATATGATTGTGAATTCAAAATGGCCGCCGTCATAAATTTGCGATCTTTATAATTATTTACAAACTTCTCGATATGGATATTATCTGAAAGGACATAAAAAGTAGAATATTATAGTTAATTAAAAAAATATCACCAACACATATAAAATTTCCCTCTAAGGCTCTGCAGCGCTAAAATTATTAATTTGACATAAAGTTGCTCATAGCATAAATTGTTGAAAATAGTATTTAATTCAATTTTGCGGAACATACTCTTATCGTAAAATGTGTCACTGAAGAGATATTGCCAAATATTGAAAGACATCGCCATTTTTTCATAATGTGGCAAATTTTAAATTCGTTAATTTTAAATACATACAAATCTATTAAAATCAGATTTAATTAAGTGCAAATTACTCATTATTTACCTATTTATTTATTATTTAGCATCACAGGAGATAACTTTATCCCGGTCTGGCTGAGTATTTGGCAGGTTTGATCATGCAAGACCGATGGTTTTCGAAAGAGAATAAGGAGACGAACAGATTGACGTATAACTTGACCTTGTTTCCTATGACCTTTTTTTACTCAAAATTCTTACACGTTCAGGGCGGTCTGAATGGAAACTGGTCAAAAGTAGGACTGCCAGACAGGTCCGTCACGATGGAACCCGCATTGAAAAAAATCTACCTTTTTTGAGCATTGATTTTTTTTGATTGATTGATTGATTGAGCATGAACATTACCTACAAACGATACTAATAAATGTAGTAGAATTATTTTTTTTGTAGTCTTATCACTTACTGAGAAAGCACCATTGATATTGTTTAAACTAAGAAATACGAGCAATAATGCGTGGAAAAGATTTGAAATGGGTTCCAAATTGATTGTAGTTTAATGTAGTAACAACAAAATATTACTTTATTTTATATTATTTTAAAGTATCACAAAAATGCTATAATAACGAGATTTTGAATTATAGAATAACACTTATTTCAAAACTACAAATGATGTATTTGATTGTAGCTGAATTCAGTTGTTTGTAGTTACCATTAAACACTTATCAGCGATGAATGAAACGAAATCGAGTATTCAATAAGTCGATACTGTCAAAAACAGTTATGAACCTTAAATTCTATAGCGTTTGTAGTAGTAGTAGTTGTGGTAGTGTGTGTGTATGTCATATGATTTAGTGTACATTAAAGTATACACGATATATTATCTTGCACCAAATGAACGTAACAAAATACAAAGATTTGGATATCTTCAATATTCAGTAGTTTAGTGTTCAATATTACTGAATGTATAAAAGTTTCAATATAAATATAATTTTGAGTATGATCGTTAATAATTTATACAGATTTTTTTACAAATAGTTGTACGTACTTTTTGTTAATTGACAAAACGTATATGCATAATTTTCGTACTATTCGAAATACTATCTTTTTTATTAATTATCGATTCTAATCTACAACCGTGCTTTTTAATAATGATAAATTTATTATTTGGTCATATCAAAAATTACACAAGTTAACAAAATATAAAATTGATCTAAAATAAAAGGAAACCCAAAATAATACAACAAAACAATATAAATTAGTATAAAATCATCTTTAGTTTATTGTAGTATTGATAAACTTATTTATTCTCCAAAATCACTTCGAAAAGAATCAAATAAAATTAGCCAAAATGCAGTTCTCAACACCGGTATAAAAATTACAAATATGCAGTTTAAGAATTGTATACTACAAACGACTGTATAACATGCCAAACCTTTATATATGTCTTTACTATATTATATGTATACATAGGCTGCAGTAAAAGTATCGGGAATGGAATATTTCCACTGTTCCTGTCATATTAAAATCTTTTTAATTTAAAACTCCTTGGTTTTAAAAATTGAATACCGTTTATTTATTTAAAAAAAGATTCTCGGTCTTGTCACAAGGTCTTGTCAAACTTGTTTAGTCGTTGACTGGTTTAACACAAAAACAGTGTGTTGACCGGATGATTTCTGCATTTGGTGATGAAGCCCCATCCAAAACCACAATTTATCGCTGGTTTGCTGAATTTCAACGTGGACGTGTCAAGCTCAGTGATGATCCCCGTCAAGGTCGTCCAAAAACTACAGTCACCCAAGAAAACGTTGATGCTGTGCGTAAGCTGATTAAGGAATATCGACATGTGACATACCGCGAAATTCAGGCAACTTTAGACATTGGCATGAGTCAAAAACAAATAATCTTGCATGAACAATTAGGTGTAAAAAAGTTGTTTTCCCGATGGATACCGCATTTGCTCTGTGAAGAGCAAAAAGCGGCTCGCGTTACTTGGTGCGTCAGAACTCTCGAAAGATTCCACGCAGGATCCTCAAATGCTGTATACAACATCGTATCAGGTGACGAATCCTGGATATACGCGTACGAACCCGAAACAAAAAACCAGTCACGAGTTTGGGTGTTCGAAAATGAGTTAAAGCCAGCAAAAATTGTTCGTTCACGGAGTGTTGCAAAAAAAAATGGTGGCCACGTTTGTCTCCAAAACCGGCCATGTTGCGACTATACTATGTATGCTAACATTTGTTTGCCACAGGTCGTTTCGGAACTCCGTAAAGAGAACTGCAACCACCGCATCATCCTCCATCACGACAATGCGAGTTCTCACACCGCGCACAGAACAAAAGAGTTTTTAGAGCAAGAAATCATAGAATTATTAGACCATCTGCCGTACAGCCCTGACCTAAGCCCTAATGATTTCTATACTTTCCCTAAAATAAAGAATAAATTGCATGGTCAGAGATTTTCATCACCTGAAGAAGCTGTGGACGCCTACAAAACGGCCATTTTGGAGACCCCAACTTCCGAATGGAATGGTTGCTTCAATGATTGGTTCCATGGTATGGAAAAATGTGTCAAATTTCGCGGAGAGTACTTCGAAAAGCAATAAATACATTTTTAAATAGTAATGTTGTGTCACTTCCTTGACTCCCGAAATTTTCAGTGCCGCCCTCGTAACATGCCAAATGCTTTATCAAATGCCCTATAAGTGCGTTTGTAGCGATTCAAGGGCAAAACATTTCTCTTTTATTCTTATTTCTATCTACTTACCATGCTGATGTAGGTCGGATAGTTATTTTCGTAGTGCTAATAGTGACGCAACAGTGAGTGTATGCTAATGAAAGGCCAACTACGCTAGTGTGGACACCTTGTACGCATGGATTCTTCCAGATTACCAAAAAAGGTATTTTACTCTGAGCTTAGCTCAGGTAAACGAAAGCCTGGAGGACAGTTTCTACGTTACAGGGATGTCTTAAAACGCCACTTGACTGCAATTGGCATGTCTAGTGAGTCATGGGAGGAGCTTGCAACGCAGAGGTCGGAGTGGCGAACTGCTGTCAACACGGGTATAGAAAACTTTGAGCGTTCCCGTCTTGAAGACCTTGACGCCAAACGCCTGATCCGAAAAACTCGATTCAAGCCCTCCTACAACTATACTCGCAATTCAAGTGGGTCTCTTTACTGCGCTTCTTGCAATAGGACCTTCAAAACAAAATTTGGTTTTGCGAGTCATGCTCGCGCTCATGCAAGAGCCCAGGCGAAGACGAGCTAAGGGTATCGCCGTCGACGGATACGTCTGGGAGGACATCATCATCATCAGCGAAGCAACAGAAATGAGTAGTACAGTTTAAAACAATAAAACCTAATATTAACCTAATATTTAATGATTTTGTCGAGTCATCAGTGTGTTATCGTTTGTAGTTCATTGTAGTGCCAAGAAATATTAAATTATTTATATCTATGGGTGGTCCAATAAAATTGTATCGTATAAAAAATAATAGATTTATAAAAATCCACATTTTCAAATGCGAAACTACAAACAATATTTATGTTTGTAGCTCGTATTTCTTAGTTTAAACTAAGACTACAAAAAAATTAATTCTACTACATTTACTAGTGTCGTTTGTAGATAAAGTAGGCTCAAATAAGGGAGATTTTTTTTCAAAGCGGGTTCAGCATGACGGACCTCTGCCAGACTTGCATTTCTATCGGTGTCTAGTTGGCGCGCAGCCGTGTATCAAAACAGTTTTCTTGTTCCTTATGTCCTTTTTTTACTCCAAAAATCTTATCACATTTTGGTCAATAAAAAAATCTGCCAGGCTTAGAACCGCCAGACCGGCCGTTTTATATCAAACTTTTGGGCCCCTAGCTATCTGCAGTGGTCCAATGCTTGCTCTCGATGATCTCGTTTTCGACGTCGAACTCTAGCTCTATTAGAGCCATGGGAAAATTCTAATCAGATAAAAATATTTAGAAGGTTGTTTATACGATACAAAGATCCAAAAGGGCAGTAAAAATCTGCTTTAAAACACTAGGACCTCATAAACCAGGTTTGTATCACATACCCGAGTGAGCATGAAATATTCAGCAGACGATATTGGACATTATGTTCTTTTATGGCCTATGTGTAATAAATATGTAACGCTATATTTTACAACAAAAAATTCAAACGTTGCTTACGCTTGACGCTTTATTTGGGAATCGTTGGTTGCTTATGAATAAGCTATCATTAATATTAATCTCTTACTAGTAAGGTACTGCAATATTATGCATATTCATGTTTCAATCTGCTAGTAATTTTTTTGCATTTATATATTGAGATTCATGGGAGTGTAACATAATCGGACGGACTGATTCACAACTGAATGGTTGTTGTATTTCTTCATAATATCACGGTTTATGTTCAGAATATTAATTAACATATTATAAATTTTAAATTCTTATTTATTTAATAAATAAATTATTTACAAAATTAGCTTAGATTGCGGCAATCACTGATCACCGACAAGTATAGTCTACCAGGCATTATGAGCGCCGTAACCGATACGGCCGATAGTGGGAATGCCGTGAGCAATGGTGGGAGCGGCGGCGTAGGTAAGCGCCAAAACGACAGCCATCATAAGAACAGAAACAAATAAATGTCATAACTGCGTGTGTAGTACATGAACTTTAGATTTAACTTTCGCTTTTGTTATTCGATTTGATTATGTTCTTATGACGTCACTTACAAGAAAAGTATGGCGGCTGACGTTTTCGGTCACTTGACATACAGATAATAGGTCTTTACCTATGAAATTGCAGTTCTGCAGTACTGGCCATTTCATATCAAAATAATTTTTGTTTGGCTAAGAATTCTAATTTCAAATTAATTTTATTTTAAAAACATGGAATTCTTTTTCCAAAAGTAGTCATTTGTTTATTGATTAGTGTTACATTTTCATCGCATTTCAATCTTTTTCGTCATCATAAATACGTTAAAAATTAGAGTAATTATGGAATATGAGTACCGTCGTGGCAGCAACGCGGCACAAGCGGCACGCAACATCAACGACGTTTACAGAGCTAACACAACAAACCAACGCACCACCTGTTATTGGTTTGCTCGCCTTCGTTCTGGATATTTCGACCTGAAAAATGAACCTCGCGGTCGTCCGAAGACTTTGGTCGACAATGACGAATTAAAGACGATTGTGG
This sequence comes from Phengaris arion, assembly GCA_963565745.1. NCBI lineage: Eukaryota > Metazoa > Arthropoda > Insecta > Lepidoptera > Lycaenidae > Phengaris > Phengaris arion. The sequence continues at coordinate 11,419,229 of OY751445.1, read as the reverse complement.
AAGCTGATGATACACAATCTACGGCTAAATTAGCAGCAGCTTTCGACGTTAGCGTCAAAACAATATTGTTCCATTTGCGTCAAATTGGCAAGGTAAAAAAGCTTGACAAATGGGTGCCCCACGAACTCAATGATCGCCAGCGCGAAGTACGCGTCAAGACGTGCCTTGCACTGCTCAACAGACACACAAATGAAGGAATTTTAAACCGCATTGTTACCTGCGATGAAAAATGGTTTGATAACCGCAAGCGCTCAGCATCATCATCTTTCAGGTTGGATCCTGGTTCAGCACCTAAACAATGCCCTAAACAAAAACTTACCCCTAGAAAAGTGATGGTCACTGTTTGGTGGTCTAGCGCCGGTGTGATTCATCACAGCTTCTTACCAAACGGGGTGAGCATTACTTCAGATGTATACTGTAAAGAACTGAACACAATGATGGAGAAGCTGGCATATCTCCAACCAGCATTGGTCAATCGCTCGTCTCCGCTGCTCCTGCACGACAACGCGCGACATCATACTGCACAGCAGACGGTCTCCAAGTTGCAAGAACTGGGGTTGGAAGCTCTCCGTCATCCGCCCTACTCACCAGACCTTGCGCCTACAGACTACTACTTTTTCCAGAATTTGGATAACTTCTTGGCGGGAAAAAAAATCAATTCCCGTACTTAGTACAAATGCCTTTGAAGAATTTGTTGCCTCCCGTCCAGCCGATTTATTTAAGAAGGGCATCAATAAACTGCCACTGCGTTGGCAAAGATGCATTGATTGCATGAGTGATTACTTCGATTAATACAAATAAAAATACATGAAAAAAATTCGTTTAAATTTTTTCATACAAAACGGCAATTTCATAGGTAAAGACCTAATATTAAAACTACAGTTTTATTTTCGAAATTATAAATAAATCGCATATTTATATAACAAAATAGTATTGTATTCGTATTTCTTATGATAGAATCTATATAAATTACAAATTTATGCCATTTGATAGATGAAACTAGCGTATTGCCCGCGGCTTCGCGTGAAATTAGGTTTCAACGTTCATCCCCTATTTTACCCACCTAGAGGCTGAATTTTATAAAACGCTGAAATACGTAACTAATTATTTTTTCCGTACTCAATTCATACAAAATATCATGCAAATATGTCCCAGGAATAAAAAGTTTCATACAAACTTTTATCACCTATGGTACCTTGGGGGTTGAACTATGAAAAATCCTTCCTTAGAGGACGCCTACGTCATATGAGAAATACTTGTGCAAAATTTCAGATTACTAGCCTTAAGGGTTTGGCCTGTGCGTTGATCAGTCAGTGCGATCAGTCAAATCAGCTTTGCCTTTTATATATATATTATATAGATTACGAGCAACCTGCAATCTGAATTTAAGTTGTTTTACGTACCTAGTGTGGGATCACAATAAAACTGACATGGCTATGGACGTACATTTCACAGAACAAATCTTCATACAATAAAAAGTTACGCCATCTTGGTTTTCACCATACTTCAGATGTCAGCTATCTTGTTTTCACCATACTTGTGTACAAATGTCAAAATAGCCCCCACAAATATCAAAATTGGGGCCATTTAACTGGAGACACTTTTTGTCTCAACATGCCTCGTCTATAATTTATACGTCTAATTAATTAGGCGTAACGCATAACGTAAAATTAGTAGTTAGTTTCTTTTATCATCATGAATTAGGTTAATACATGTTTTATTAGAAAGTGGTAGAGCTAAATATAGATTTTGTAAGAATTCGTCTTTTGATTGACTAAAATATTATTCATAAGAAAATAATACTCTGTTCAATTAGACACAATTAGTAACTAGTTACTTCAAATAAGATATTCAAAATAGCAATTAAATTACCTAATATTGTTATAAAGAAAATAATTAAATTACTATTTGTTTCATATCTAAGTAACCCACCTTAAACGATTTTGTAGGTTTGAACCTAAAGTATGTATGTACAGCTAACTAATAATTATTAAGAAATGAATTAATTATGCTTGAACTTTATGTTCTCCCAATAACAAGGTCACTGGCAATTAGTTTTAGCCACTAACCCAACCGCTGCGACCATAAAAGCTGTGTAATCACAGCTAAATGAACTCAGTTCACTTATTACAACAATAACAACACGTACGCTATGATGTCTTATAATTAAAATTAATTCCAATAAAGTAATTTATAAAATGGCAATACACAAATTGACAATTAAATTTGTGCATTTATATTTTACCATTTTTCCAGTAAACTATAAAACGTCGTGAAGGCAAAAATATACGAACAAAAATATATCTACTAAGAAATTTCCAAGCCAATTTCCAAAATACGCCTAAGTTCTAAATTATGCAAGCCTGCAGTATATAGTTTGGTGGGCTACCGCTTAATCCTACTCTCACTGAAGAGAGACCCGCGCCCCAGCAGTGAAACTTAGTAGTCTATGACAACAAAAGTACTGAAATGTATTAAATTGTGATTAATTATATTGTTTTCCAGTTGATCATCGCTGTGTGCGATGTGTGTCCTGGGCGTCGCGCACGCCAGGCTCCTCATCGGCGCCACGCCGCTGGCGTACGGCCACCGCATCGCCCCGGCCCTGTCCTACGCGCCCACGCTTACCTCGTACGCCGCGCCCGCCCATGTAACCAAGACTGTCGCGCCCGCCACCTCCTGCTCTTCCTACACCACCACCACCTCTCACGGCTCCCCGGTGGTCGCCGCGGCTCCTTTGGCTGTGTTTTTTGCTTTGGCCGCTCACGGCATTCCGGCTATCGGTCCCATCGGCTACGGCACTCACGGAGCCTGGTAAACTAAAGAAGAAACGGTGTAAATGTTCCTAATAGTTATTTAATAAACGATTTATATACGATAACAAAAAATTTTTATTTTAATTACTTGGCAGTTTACAGCATACATTGCAGAAAGTAGCACACCCAATAAAAAATTAATCTAGGTCTGCTGCTAGCCTATACCAATACTGAATCGAAGCCAGAGTAATTTTTTAAAACTCTATAACGAGTTGTCAATCTATGAGATGCACTATGAATGTTTAAAAATAAATTATTTTTAATAAGATAACAACACATCAATAATCACAACCTAATGTAATTTTCGTTGGGTACCTACTTCAGAAAGATGGACGCATGGATTAAACCTCTTTAACGAAAATCATTAAACAGTAAAATTCTTGGTAAAAAATACTCATACGCTTCGCACAACGTTTTATTAAATTCATTCGACCGTTTCAGGTTGAGGAAAATAGGTAGGGCGAAATTAAAATTCGCTAAAGAGAGCCTTACCTCAAAAGAATTTCAGTACCTATGTGAAATTAATAAGTAGTGGTTCGTGTTTACGAAAATACAACAATGTTTTTTACGTATTACCTAACAATTTAATTAAATAATTTCAGATATTTATTTAATATCTGATAAAACTTATAGATGAAATTATTTATAAATAATGATTTTTTTTTTATTTAGTTAAGGTCATACACATAATATGAATAATACTCAGAATAAAAAACTAAATATAAAGTTAATTGGAAGAAAAATTATTTATCGTCCACTATTTAAAAAGTGCTAGATCTGACGGTTCTACTCACTTTAAAAGTTAGTAGGTATCGTATTCTACCGTTAAACACTGTAAAACTAGATATTGCCCATACAGGCTCTGTAAATTGAATGTATCAAGTATCCCATAAGGATCAAGTGTCCCTCTCCTCCCCCGTACTTTTAATTGAATTACAATATATTAATTAACATGAACAAATATGCGAAGTAGAACTTCATAGAACTACGGTATAACCAATGCATAAGCAGTAGTTCTATGAATCGCCTTAGATTCAAATAGGTAGGTAATAATCAATGAAAATAAAAGCTTCATTTTACATTATTATTTTTTATTTTAATTATTTACATCATTTTTATAACGTTAGCTATATTTACAGCATAATAAATACATAAGTTTTGTCGTAGAATCAGTTACCGGTATTGTATTTAGCTAAAATAACCATGAAGGTTTAAACTTTCATAGTTTTTCGTTGACGCGTAAAAATATTCAAAAATCGGAACCTATGTCGTTTACCAAGCACCGTGAGCACCGTAGGCACCGTAGGCCACACGAGCTACTGAGGGGATAGCGGAGTAGGCCAGACCAGACTTGAGGACTGGGGCTGAGGCCACATACGAGGAGATGGCGGGGGCGGCGGCATATGTGGCCACAGCGGGGGCGGCGGAGTAAGTGGCAAGAGCGGGAGCGGCCACGGCGTAGGTAGCAATAGCTGGGGCAGCGGCGGCGTAAGTGGCAACTGGAGATCCGTGAGCGACGTCAGTGGAATAAGCCGAGTAAGAAGATGATCCTGGAACTATGGTCTTGGAAACGATGGCGGGGGCGGCGGCGTAAGTGGCTACGGCTGGGGCGGAGGCGTAGGTGGCAACAGCGGGGGCAGCGGCGTAGGTGGCGATAGCAGGAGCGGCAGCGGCGTAAGCCACACGGGATCCGTGGTTGATGGAAGTAGAATGAGACGAGTAAGAGGAGGATCCTGGGGTGATGGTCTTAGTGACGACGGCGGGGGCGGCGGCGTAGGAGGTGACCGCTGGGGCGAAAAGTCCCGCGCTGTACGCCAGGGGGGAGGCTCCCAGGATACCGCTGCCGTGGGCGAAGCCCAATGCGCATAGAACGACGATAGCCTGAAAAAAACATATTTTGTTAGAAAACTCTGATTTGTTAGAAGTGTGACTAAATTAAAATTTGAAGTAGAATTCATCACCTACCTTGGCGTACATGTTTGTTCTAGTTATGTTGGTAACTGAATGATTACCATACCATTTGCTCTAGTATTTATACCAACAATACTTCCCCCTACGAATCTCTTTCTTTGTCAAGGTGAGACGAACAGCGAACTTCACAACAAAATAATGTTTGACAAAAGTACATTCACTTCGCCTACACTTACGGATGCAAAAATAATTATTTATAAGGTTAAATACTTTTAGAAAAATATTATGTTTTGTGAATTCCGTTATAAAATAATTATAACATTTAGGTATCCATAACGGGGTCGAAAAAGGGTCAGCTAGTAGAAAAGTTCTATATTTTAACTACCTATGTGTTGATGGAAATTAGGAAAAAAATATTTTGTAACTTTTAACACATATTTCCTATTTTATTGAAAGCACGTAAATAATATGATATCTCGTGGATATCACACTAAGATGTATCGATCGAATTCTAAAGATCCTCTTTTATAAAATATGGTAATAGAAATCCTACAAAAACATTTATTTTCGTGTAAAATAATTCCCCTTTTAAATTCGGCTAAAATTTTAACTATTTAATAAATAATAATAATAAAATTTATTTCCTCAAACAACAGTTTACAGCAACCAACAGTTCTGGCCCCCACGCTAGGCGAGGCCTGTCCTGTGGGGGAGTTTATATACACATTTACTAATCCACAAGGATACAATGTTGCGTATTACATCATTACATATATATTTATTATTACAAATTTATATCATCAGGGCAATTTAATCTAGAGCTAAATACATGCAGGAACAAACACTACAGTCTCAACTTTATTATTTAGATAATTGTCAGTAACAAGTTTTCTCTTTCATTGTACGGTAAATTTAGTAGATTTTCAAATAATATAAGCTTGGTTTCTTTGAGAGAATTGTACTGAAATTTATATCGATACTAACTAAGAACGAACGAACGAACGAAGTACGAACTAGTTTATTATAAAGATACGGAGAAAGAAAATTGGAGAAACGACGTGCAAATGTAGTTTTAGTGGTAGTGATTGGGATTTTAAAGATTCTTTCATTGAGCCAGTTCTTATAGTTGCTGGAGTTCAACACTTTCTTTTGCATGGCAACTACTGATCTCTGTCGAAACAATTTCCTTACACTGAGGACCTTGGCTTCCTTATATAGAGCTGCGGTTGGGTATCGAAAGGGCTTGAAGAATGCAGTTTTTAATACTGATCTTTGTGCCGTTTCTAGCTTTATAAGGACTGTTTGGGAAGCACTACCCCAGGCCAGGATGCAGTAATTAAGTATGGACTGACATAGTACCAGATACACCGTTTTCATAGTTGTTGCATTCATGCATTCTCGTAGATTTCTCATTACATTTATTAATTTATTTATTTGAATTTTATTTATATTTCTATTTCTCTACTCCATCTTCCTAATTTTGAAGTCGGTACCAGCCCAAACAATATCCTATAATATTTTATAGAACACACGTTCTAATTTGCTTGTGGTAAAGAATTTTTTAGAAAAAAAGTTTTATTTTATATTGCTTTGTGCATATTTACTTTGGAAGTCGGTTTTAATGTTTTGTTTAAAAATAATAATATTTCTCTTTTTAGTTAAATTTACTATCTACTTATATTATTATGAACACATCGATATCGGTGCATAAAACTCTGATGAATAGTGAGTACCTGTGTCATCATAATAATATGTTGGTGTTTCTTGTGAAGATTGCGGTGATGATGCTGATAATTAGTGTAAGTGCTATAATGGCATATGCTTGCAGTTCTTTAAACAACGCCAAAATCCCCAAACATGTATCTATAAGGAGTCATCAGTTCTGTTCAGTACTTTTGGATTCTGGGTATACCTTGGTGCAAAATCTTACTTTTTGGTAGCATATGCTTGGACTACTTCAGAAAAAGTTGGAATGACCATATGTGTCCATATAAATTACGAGGAGTTCCATCGATTCCTCATGGCTCCCATCATCAGGTCACCACTTTGGTGAAAATGGGACCAACTTGGGATTATAATAATAATATCTATGGACGCTTCACACTACGTCAATCTGGTCCTGTGGTAAGTTCTCGAAGAACTTGTGTGACGAGTACCAGACAACGGAAATATTTAATTTAATTTTAAATTTTATACTTTTATATTAAACCCATGTTTAAGATTTTTATTATATTATACACATATTTAACACACATCCAAAACCCAGGAACACGGAAAAACATTTTGTTCCTTCGGCGGGATTCGAACACGCAACCCTCGGCTTGAGCACCAACACGCTCAACCACTAAGCCACAGAGGTCCTCATACTAGCTTTTGCCCGCAGCTTCGCCCGCATGGGAGAGAGTTCGTGGCAAAACACTTATTTATCAAATATACCTGTAATATAACAACAGCACAGAGTAAAATATATATCCCCTAGATATACCTAATCTCCTAGATAAGGATTAATATTGTATCTATCTAAATAGCTTTTGAAAATACCACGATATATTTTGTGATTTTTTTAAAATGAGAATGGGTATAGTAAGCTATCTTTAAAAGACATATTATTATATGCCATCGAGAACTTTTTGTAGACCTTCAGAAGAGTAAGAATCCCACCATACATTGTTTTGTTATTAATTATCTCCAACGGGTTGTTAGGTTAGGCAGCGTTTTCGATAAAAGATCCCAGACGGCTTGTTTTTTTTTTCAAACACCTTCAACAATTATCGTCACAAATCAAACAATTTCCACAAACCTTTACTAATTATATTATCGACCTAAACCTTCCTAAGAAACCAGTCTGTCGGTAAACGTAACAGTATGAAAATCCTTTCAGTAGTTTTTGAGATTATCGCGGACATACAGATAGACAAACTCAGCGGGGGACTTTCATTTATAATAAATTTTAGAGAAAAGTGGAAAGTGTGCGTATTGTTAACTAGTTAACACGACCTTAGGCTGGAACTATATTGTCCGGAATCTACCGGATTCCGGGAAAAAATCAGAGCATTGAAAACAGAACTCTCCGCTAATAAGCTGAAAATCAAAGTGTCAAGTGTCAACTTTGACATTTGACTCGACACTTGTGTGTTCGGTTTCCAGATCTATTGTATGAACGCTGAGTTATATTTTTAGCGTTCTGAATTTTTCTGGCCTTCCGGATTCCGGATCATATAGTCCCAGACTTATCTCTTTACCTTTCAAAAAGTATGCCGTATTTCTCATTTGACGAAGGGAAGTATTTTTCAAAATTCAACCCCCCAAGGTGGTGATAAAAGTTTTTATGATTTTTTTTTATTCCTTGAACATATTCGCATCTTCAATCGCATAAAATTTCGTATCAATATACGGAAAAATAATGAGTTTTTCATTATTCAACCCCTACGAAAGTAAAATAGGGGATGAAAGTTTTAAATTATTATAAAGATATCGTTTAAAACCCAATTTTACGCGGGCGAAGCCGCAGGCAAATGCTATTTATATTTTTTGCAAGAACTATCAAACTCTAAAACTTTTCTCTAGAACTCTATTTGAGTTCATCTCTCATCGTTTCTCAAAAACGATTTCGTTCGCCCGTTTTTTTTGGATATATTTTGCAAATCCATATTTATAATACCACTAGAAAGATTAATCATTTTTCGGGCTACTATAATATAGCACAAATAATGTGGTTTTCTATTGATAAAAGAATTTTAAAATAAGTTGATATAGATCCAGAGATTATCCCTTACAATATTGGCAAGTCACAACCTCACAAAGAAACAAACTTTACCTTTAATATTAGCTTCATCTCTTTATAAAATTAGCATAGTTCAAATGTTAGCCGCGACTTCGTACGCGAGAAAGCAACCCTGGGAGAACCGTACATTTAAATCCCTGCGATAAAAAGTAGCTTTTGTGTTAATCCAGAGACTAAACTACTACCATATCAAATTTTATCAAAATCCGTTCAGTAGATCCTTAGATTAGCGCGTACAAACGTACAGACAAACAGATAAATAGACAAACAGACAAAAATTCTAAAAATCATTGTTTTGAGTTCTATACCGTTCATTAAGCCTGTTTCTCTTCTTTCTCAATTTTTAACTCCCGACGAAAACAGAGGGTTGTTAAAAGTTTGACGTGTCTGTCTCTCTGTATGTGTGGCATCCCTTCATCTGAGTGGCATCCCTTTAAACACATGGTGTGGGCATTGCATAGCCTTAATCAGCTGTGTTTTTAAAACTGTCTCTTTTTGTATTCTTTGAATGTTATAGTGCGTTAGTGTATAATTTACTTGTTTTTTGTTAAAATTTGGCTGTGTCATGTCCCTTATTTGTTTAATAAAGATATTTTTATTTTTATTTTATATTAATTGCGGAAAGACTAAGATTGCAAGATATCCTGTTATGAAATCCTATAAAATATGGCCTTCTATTGTCCAATGGTCCAAACTTCACTTCTCTTGCTCTGAATATATGAGTCATATTATTTATTATCTCAGTCAGAAAATGAATGACTACTGACTGAGGATGAATATCTCAGTAACTAAAACTTTTCATATATTTAACGTTATGAATTTTTACCTTGTAAAGGTTTAACATAAAAGCCAGAAATAATATTTAACATTACTTATATTTACATTTTTATATGTTTTAAATATAGCTATTTACAACATTAATAACACAGTCTACATAGATTCAGTTACCAATCATAATAATGATAATATTTCGAAAATAATGGTTTACAAAATTTTCATTGTATACTTTTCTCCATAGCTACATAAGGTAAATTGAATATATTTTCGAGTCTTGAAGTCATTTACCAAGCACCATGAGCACCGTAGGCGACGCGGGCGACAGAGGGGATGGCGGAGTATGCCAGACTAGACTTGAGGACTGGGGCTGAGGCCACATATGAGGAGATGGCAGAGGCGGCGGCGTAAGTGGCCACAGCTGGAGCGGCAGCATAAGTATTAGCCACGACGGCGGGTGCAGCAGCGTAAGTAGCCACAGCTGGAGCGGCAGCGTAAGTGGCAACAGCTGGGGCAGCGGCGTAGGTGGCGATGGCTGGGGCAGCCGCGGCGTAAGTGGTTACTCCGTGGGCGACGTCTGTAGAGTAAGCTGAGTAGGAGGTGGATCCTGGAGTGATGGTTTTGGATACGACGGCGGGAGCGACGGCGTAGGTCGTAACAGCGGGGGCGGCGGCGTAGGTCGCAACGGCGGGGGCAGCGGCGTATGTGGCCACAGCGGGGGTAGCTGCGTAGGTGGCGATAGCGGGAGCAGGAGCAGCGTAAGCCACAAGGGATCCGTGGTTGATGGAGGTAGAGTGAGACGAGTAAGAGGAGGATCCTGGGGTGATGGTCTTAGTGACGACGGCGGGGGCGGCGGCGTAGGAGGTGACCGTTGGGGCGACAAGTCCCGCGTTGTATGCAAGGGGGGCAGCTCCCAAGATACCGCTGCCGTGGACGAAGCCCAATGCGCAGAGAACGACTATAACCTGAAAAGAATTTTGCATTATTATTTAATTCTGACGATTCAAATATGATCAAATCCTAACTAAAAGCAAACCTACCTTGGCGTACATGTTTGTTCTAGTTATGTTGGTAACTGAATTATTACCATACCACTTGCTCTAGTATTTATGCCTACAATACTTCCCCGTTGCTCAATATTTCATTGCCAAGGTAAGAGCACCTTCATAACCAAATAAACGAAAGACCATTCACTCCGCTCAAGTATATATTTTACGGATGCTAAAACATTTTTTGTGAGGTAAAATGTATTTAACTACATTTAATTTAATCGTATTTATCTAGGTAATGCTTTATTGTCACTAATGTTTAAGAAGGAAGTAAACGGATGATAATAATATATTTATAATTAATTGTTATGGATACATCCACTATGTATGATTATTGTTATGGAGACTGGCTCATAGACAACAACAAACACACTACCTTAATGTTGTTTATGTGCTGAGCTGCTTGCTCCATCAGCAAATTCATGGTGAACATAGGAGGATCATCATTAGCAAATATGATGTGATATTGTTAAAGGCAAGACTCTTACAATTTTAGTCCTACCGTGAAAAAATGAGACCCGCAACACAATTTGCAACTATCCTATGATTATATAATTTGAAACTATGTATATGCTAACAGCTCAATAGCAGGTAGATTCGTACTTACAACAAAATTCTACGGAGCACCAAGTTTAAATAATAATAATAACGTTATTAATAAATGACGACATGTTGACGATGCCCATAATTGTTGAGTCAGTAATTATTGTAGTACACGGTTCATTTTAAATTAGGTAAAAGTATTTTGAGTATGTCTAGAAGTACGATTTTCTAGAAAAACCAATTCATATTATCTAGGTGGAGAGTTATATCAAACCATATTGTATAATTATTAATTTGTTACTACGGACTACGGAGGCTATCACTACAAGTCTTCAAATTCAAAGGTAAAAAAACTATATCCCGTTTACCATTCAAATACAGTATTACGAATCTAATAATAATTAACATTTTAAAAATAATAATATTACAAATTTATTGACACCTCATTAATTACAATCGGATCAGTAGTTTAGGCGCTACGATGGAACAAACATACATACACTCAATAACCTCTTCATTTTTTTGTCTTCGCCGTAGTCGGCTAAAAATAAAGTAGAATAAACGATATTATAAAGTTATTAAATCATTATAATATAACGAAGGCTTAACATTTATTATGTTTTAGGTGTTATTTTTACACTTCAATAATAATAATAATAATAATAATAATAATAATAATAATAATAATAATAAACTAGTAGTTCAAAATATTCATAAATGAAGTAGATTTATTTTAAGTATCTAAAAGGCAGTGCACACGATCAACTACGTCGCGACGCAACAAAATTCACCGCATCGCAGCTTACGCATTTGTTAGTAAAGATGAAATGACATTGCTTTATTTATTGCCTCATGTTTTCAAATTATATTATAAGGTTTAATAATTATAATAAAATTGTTTATAAGTTCGAGATTTTTTCATACAAATTTTAGGCCCCGTTTTATAATTGGAAGACCAGTCGCTAACGGTTGGCTTGACTTACGAGTATTATTTATTTACTTACACGTTCTTTGAACGTCCAATATCTATTGATTAAATAAGAATAAGGCATTATAACATTATTAAAATAATATATTGGTCGCCCAGTATTTGAAATTTGACCATAATTCATTTAGTTTTAAGTTTGAACTTTATTATGTTTCTTTGGTAAAAGTTGGTAAAGATATTAATACCTCTATACCTAATCAAAGACTTCATGGCAAAAAATAAAAATAAAAATAAATCTACCACCCTTTGAAACATAAATAAATGCGATTAAAATATTTCAATATTATGAATGTTGTACTAAATACGAATGTAAAAGTCATACGTCTTATTTTTAACCAGGCCTATGCAACGTAAAAATAATAAGGTACAAAAGAAGTTTTTTGGAAAAAAAAGACTCCTGAAGTTTGCCGTTTGTTATTACTTTCCAGGATTTGTTTCATTGTTAGCAACATTATCAAATGATGCAATAATACAAGTGTATATTGTTTTTAAACACCAAAGGGTCGATCCCTTTGGTGTTTAAAACCCGACTGGAGCTTTTAAGCTATTACTTAATTTGCTTTCGGTTTTCGCCTAATTGACATGTTGGTTTTAAATGCGCCCTCTCCTATTTATGTAGGTAACAAGGATTTTGACGGTGCCCGCAACGTTGAAATTGCTAGTGTGTATAAGCCTTTATTTATCAGAGGGAATTAATCAATATTATATAACATATTTTAATATTCATTAAATGAATGGGGCAGCTCCCCCCTCCCCTAGAAGATAAAATAAACGTCAATTTTCCGGTAAAATGGTATGAGTAAAAAAAACAGGTATGAGCTGCCCCCCAAAGCTGAAATCCTGGGTACGCCCTTGTTGCAATTCCTAAATCGTAATTATGTAGATTGTAGAGTATATACCAAATAGTTTACTTTGGTTTATTTTCTTACGCCTTGCTTGTTTTCCAGGTTCCTATATAAACTGCTGCTGCTGTTTTTCTACCTACCTGAGATTTGGAAAATGATACTTTACTTCCATAAGATGTTTTATACAAAATGCATTTCTTTATAAGGTAATTGGTACTTGCTTCCTAATACTTCCGCACTGGTTTAACTTGGCGTCAAAGATGTTATGATAATAATAATTATTAATTATTTGTTTCTCTACGTTATTATTATTTAGGATTTTAGTGGACGTCGGGACGACGTACAGAACATTTCACAACAATTTCATATTTAATATTATAATAATGATTATATTATAATATATAACATATAGGTACAACTTATATGTACGTTACTTTCGTAATAAATAATAATTATTTGTCATATTTTTACAAATAATATTTGGTCAGAAATTGGCGAAAAAAGCATCCAAGCATGTCTTTGTCTATGAATCGTGGATCTTCCCGGTGTCTTTGTAACATCGTTTCACGAAACGTAACTCTTGGGAGATAGTCCCGGGGTAGTAAAGTTTGTACTCGCGTGACGTGGTACGGGTGGACCTCATGACTTTTCATGATTCGATGGGCTACACTTTTGGGCACTCCTGTGCTTTCTTCGATTTGTCGTACTGAAGTAATTGGATCTTCTGCGACTGCTTGTAGTACGATGTCATCGTAAGGCAAGCGACTTCTTCCTTCACTGTGTACTTGGCTTGGGAATCGTCCCTCTGAGGGTGAACGGTGCACATTCACAAAAACTTGATGATCGGGATGACGAGCAGCGTTTGGGTATCTTTGGCGGTAAAGCCTAGCTGCAGCACTAGCATTGCATCGGCATTCACCATAAATGAGATGCATGTTGGCATATTCCCGTGCGGTGTACACCGACATGGTGGTACTACACAATCACACGATCAACGATAGTCCAGGAGAAAGCAAAGGTCGTTGAAAGAGAAACTAAACAGTCCAAATCCAAATTACAAGCAGTCCAATAAACAAAGCAAAAAGTGGTATGTACGAAATCAAGACGAACGAATACGGTGTGCGCAGTAAACGAAGTAGAGTAATAAATTATAGAGAAGGAGACTGTTCTCTCTCGACGCCGGGCCCCTGAAAAGGGCCTTACGGCGGAAACCAAACCCAGGGGCATAGCCCCTCTACTTGGGGTGAGATGACGCGCCCAGTACGAATACTGAGCGCATGAGTCGTTTGTTTTAGGGGAAGACCTCCCGCGGCAGAACGCGGGGGAAACCCGTGGGGGGGCAACACGAAATCAAGGGAATGTCGATGTGCCAATCCAGGCCCAACCGAGACCGGCGGTCGGCTCCGAACGGCGCGTGGGGGTGCCGACCCGGAGGCCGAGAAACGTGTTTGGGTCCACTCTCTCACGCGCCGCGTTTACCGGACCGTGGAACGAACGACCTGGGGAAAGGGGGGGAAAAGTAAAAGAAAAACTTCAGGACCCCGACTTTTTGTGTCGGGGGGAGAAGGTACGCCCCGAGGACGACGGGGTGGCTATAGGGCTGCCACTCGTCAGGCCCCCAGACGCGGTTTAGACGAGTTTCGCCGGCATCTGGTTTGCCGGCGAAAGAGGAAAGGTAGGGGAGGGGATACAATCCCGCGGTGGTGGTGGCGCAGTTGCGCTACGGCGCGTCAGTACGCTAGGTGTGGCGCATCATTGCGCCTGGGCTCCTCCTCTTCGGGGGCGGTGGGGCGGGCTGCGTGGCTCCGCTGGGTCCTCCGGAGGGACGGCATCCCTCGGCAGGTGGTGGCGGTCCGGCGGGCGGGCATGCCACGGCGCCAGGTCGGTCAGCTCGACCAGGCGCGAGGCATCCGCTCGCGCAAACAGCTTCGCGGAGGGCTGGGCCACAAAGGCCTCCACGCTCTCCACCCTGAGGTCCCTAGAGATGGTGGCGTTGCGGACGTACCACGGTGCGCCCGCGATTCTGCGCAGCACCCGGTTTTGCAGCTACCCTTTCTGGGGTGCAGAGAGCAAGTGGTGCCACGCGGGTGCCGCGTACGTAAGGCGGGATCGTACGTACGTCCGATAGAGAGCGATGTGCATCCTCAGGGGGATCTGCAGGGACGCGTAGGTCGGGCGCAGCAGCGCTACCGCCGCGTTCGCCTTCGCCACCGCCGATGAGCACTGGGCGGCCATGGAGAGTCGGCGGTCCAGGGTGACCCCAAGATACTTTGCTGTCCTCCCCCACGGGATCACAGCATCAAGTACGCCGTGTCGTCGGCGTATAGCGCCACGGTGGTACCCCGGTCCGCGGGCACGTCGCTGGCGTAGAAGTTGTAGAGCCCTGGGGAAAGAACACTACCTTGCGGGACGCCAGCAGTGATGGGACGCTCGCAGGAGAGGACTCCGTCTACGCGCACCCTGAAGGTCCTGCCGGAAAGGAAAGAGGCTAGTAGCCTTACCAGGGGCGAAGGTACGTTGGCCCGGATGAGTTTGCAGAGCAGACCCTCATGCAAGACACTGTCGAACGCCTTCTCCATGTCTAGGAAGACCGCGACCGACGATTCCTTTTTCTTTGCCGCAACTGACAGGTGATGGACAACACGGGATTGGCGCGTAAAATGGCCAGGACGGGGAGGTGGTCTGACCCGTGGGCCACATCGAGAACCTCCTGGTGGAGGTCGCCTGGGAGCTGGTGGGAAATGGCCACGTCGATAACGTCGGGTGAGTGCAGAGGGTTTTCGGGGTAGTGGGTGGGGGTGTATGTGCCCACCACAGAATACCCGACTCGTACCGAGTCTGCATGTAGGCGGTTGCCGTCCGCATTCTAGGAGCGAGAGCCCCATCCGGGGTGCTTACAATTTAGATCTCCGGCAATCACAGTCGGCTCTTCTGATAGGAGCCTGTGGATGTCGGAGATATCTAAACGTGACCCCGGAGGTTTGTATGCCGCGAATAGGCGTGTACGGTGGGAGCCGAGGAGCAGTTCTACGCCAAAGGCGTAGAGTGAAGAGACCGCAGGGGGGGGAGGAGCTGGTGCAGGATCCTTCTACCGACCAGAACGGCGAGGCCTCGACACACACGCTCGCCCCCCAGAAAGTCCTGGCGGTAAACGTGGAATCCGGGAGCATTGAAACGGTCCTGGGGGGACAGAAGGGTCTCACTCAGCAAGGCAACGTCTACCTCGTACTCCTGGAGGAGGTGGCGAATCAAGTTCACCTTGCCACGAACCCCCCGGACGTTCCAATGGACGACCTTTAGAGTTGGGACGTGGGTAGCCATTGAGAAATCAAAGCTGCGACGAGGGTGGCCGCCTCAGGGAGGACCCTTAGGAGGGTTTGGAGTATTTCCTCCCCGGCCTGTATCCTATTAAAGACGTCCAAGGCCAGGGAGAGCAGAGCTTTAAGAAGCTGGGCCGTGGTCCTGGGGGACTCTCGGCGACGAGAAGAAGGGGGGACACGAGGGGGCAAAATGGCGGTAGTGATCGCCGGGTTTGCTGGCTCAGTGGAGACCTCAGTCACCTCGGGTTTAGAGACCGGCTGGGCGGTGCGTTTAGAGCGCGACCGGCGCGGGGGGCGCGGGGTGCGCTGCGGTCATTGCGGTCATTGGCCTCCGCCATTAGAGAAGGGGCGGTGGGCGGCGGGGGTGGGACCTCTATGTCGGTGATAGTAGGGGCGTGACTTACTCTCTTTGTGGTGCGGGTGGTGCGGGCGGTGGGGCCCGCATGACGGTTCCTGGCCTCCCGGCGGAAGACCGGGCAGTTCCGGCTGTTAGCGGGGTGGGGCCCCTTGCAGTTAACGCAAATGGGCTCGTCGGTTTTAGGTCGGGGGCAGTCGAAGGCGGCGTGCTCCTCGCCGCATCTGACGCACGCCGGCTTGCGGTGGCAGTTACGGCTGGAATGCCTGAACTGCTGGCATCGGTGGCACTGGGCAGGGCCACTCTTCCCACGCCAGGCTTCCACTTTGAGGTTAGGCATATTAAGAATTTCGGTCACCTGGTAGATGCCTGGTACCAGGTTCGGGGTGCGCTTCAGTAACACGAAGTAGGCGCACCCGGGGAGGTCCTTCCGGGCGAGGATTCGGGACACGTGTTCCACCTCAAATCCTTTCGCGGTGGGGTCTGTGGCTATCCTTTCTATAGGCGTATTGACCGGTAGGCCGTGAATGCCTACCTTTAAGCCGCGGTCCTGGGGCAGCGCATACGAGTACCAGCTGACCTGGGTGGACTCGCTCAGGTCAGCCAGGTACCGTTGCACGCACCGGTACTCCTTTTCGCCCTCTGGGGAGAATTTTACCCCCTGGTCGTACGTCTTCGCGTGCGGGGCGTGCCCCAGGAGGTCTCTGAGGCGGCTAAAATGATCAATCCAATCATCTAGCTTCTCCACGATGATTGGAGGGCACCGGGGGGGTGTTTTCGGCGGCGGTGAGGACGCGTTCGCTGCGGAGGTAACAATTACCGGGTTTACGTCCATCGGCGAGGGGGCCCTTGAAGTAGAGGCCACGGGCGATCCGGACGGCGCGGGGGCGGTGGTCGCTGCGGCGTAGGTAGCCGGGCGATCGGCACGCTTGGCAGGCGGCGAGATGTCGGAGGATACCTCCTGGCGCAGCCGTTTAGTGACCTGCACGGGAGGAGCAGTGGGCGGAGGCATGATGCTCGACGAGGGGGCCGGCCCGGTGGCCCTCAGAGCGGGAGCACTTACCGCACGGCGATCCTCTTGGGGCGGTGATGCCGGCGAGGCGGTGAAAGTGAGCTTGGCGTGCATTGCGGCGGCTGTTGACGGGTGGCGAGGAGTGCACACCTCGGTCGAAGGGCGCGCGGGGCGCGGCGGTGAGGCCGAACCCTTTTCGGCTGGGCGGGGCGGGGGCCCTGACTCGCGGCGGGGCGCCGTCGGAGGGCATTGGGTCAGTGCACCCCCGCGAGAATGCCGAAGGCGGCCCGGGGCGAGCGGTATCTGTACCACTCAAGCTGGGATCGGTGGCGGAGTGGTACGCGTGCTCGGACGTGCGCGAGCTGGACCTCGATGAGGGTCCGCTGCGCGACGCAACAGAGCTGGCGCGGGAATGGCTGGGGCGGTCGCGGCTATGCGGCCGCGAACCACGGTCGGCCATGGTTATACACTATGTATTTGTTTGTACTAAGTACGTGGACATGTCACAATGATTCACAGAATGAACACACATACGGACACAATTTAATATGAAAATAGAAGGTTTTAAAGTTTAAAAGTACTCACACAATAACACGGTAGGACTAAACACACAACACGTATTTAGTGTCAAAGTAGTCACGAGAGTGTACGTACTTGCACGGTTTAAAACTTAGAGGAGGCTGGCTCCCCGTGACCCAACACTGGAACAAGTGCCAACGGGAGGCCAAGGGCAGGGCAACTCCTCAGCAAGGCGACAATCCACTCGTTATTCTTACGAATAAGGAGTGAATTGACGATCGCTATACGGAGTATGTGTACACCCTGTATAATTGTGTATTGCGAAAAAAATTTAATGTATTTACTTACCTACTATAATGTTGGTAATAATACATTACAAATTGAACTTTTTAAATATTTAAATTGTAATACACATTTGCCAAATCCCTCATTAACAATCTTTTGTAAACAAATTAAAACAACGAAGTGTTAAAGCTATTGCATTTCAAACTAAAAGTGGTTTATCACAGTTTTGACATTTGTGACCGGCATACATACAAGTATTCATAACGATTAAATATTTGGAATTTTTATTATTATGTCTTCTCACACATTGAGTCCATCAAATCTATGTTACGTTATGTTGTTATTTAATCTACGTTAAATGAGACACAAGTAACATTATTAAACATACACATTATGCATACAATAAATTATAATAAGTATTTATTTAAACATATAAATAGATACTACAGAGTTTAATTTTGCCAGGGTAAAACTCTCATCATTGATTTGATTTGATTTGATTTGATTTGATTTGATCAAAACGAACTTGTGTGGACTCTATTTCATAGTTAAGCTGCTTTTTCTGCTTCTAAAACAATCGGGCAAGCTGGCAAAAGTTATTATAATTTTTATATCTCTTGATGAAAAAAACTCGTTTTATCGAGACATTTTATTTTAAGTGACGCCATTAACAGAATTATTAAGTAATTAACGGTAAGAATTGTAACGACAATAATAATAACATTATAACGGCGTATAGAAAGAAGGGTTCCGTACATATCAACAAGCAATAGGATTTTTTTTTAATTGATTCAAAAGTTACCGTCCGATTTTGTTGAAAATAATTTTCTTTAAGAGTATTTTGCATCAACCATTGCGACGATGGGGTAGAATGAAAAAAAAATGCAATAAAAAAAAATAATAGGTACATAATTAGGTACTTATGTTAGCAAGGGAGGACGGACAAATAGACGGAGACAGAGCGAAACGATAAGGGTTTGTTATAGTTACTACGGAACTCTAAAATTATCTAATTTACCTACAGCCAGAGGAAGCGATAGAAACATTATCATGGTAATTATGCTGCCAGCCACCGGAACCAAAAACGTACTGTACTACTTTTAAAGGTCACTTGGCCATAAATTCACTACTATTATTTTTAATTACCATTACATTAGGGTCAGTTGACACTGAGACGCAACTCGGCGCGACGATGCTGTAAAAATATGCATATTGCATAATATTACGCAGCGATTACGCTCCGCGTCGCATCTCATTGTAAACTGCGTGATACATTGATTTAATTTAGCAATGAGTGTCAGGCCCACTTGCGTAGATCTGGGTTAAAGTTAACCATGGGTTAAAATATCATGTTATCGCTTTCATAAAAAAGAAGAACGAGAGACACAACATGATATTTAACGCATGGTTAACTTTAACCCAGATCTGCGCAACTGGGCCTTATTCGATTGAAATTATTTCGACTTCTTCAACCTTATCATAATGCGTAACAGCATCAGTAAAGATTAGTTCATTCAATGACAACATGGAGTCGCCTGAGTAGTCTCCATTTTGACGGTTAGCTTTTAGTTACACTACCTACCTTCTGATCCTTAACTGTACTTTTTGCTTTTCATGGTTCATATTTTAGGTTTGTTTTGATTTTTTTTATTCATGTTATGTTATTATTTTCTGTCCTGTTATTGTGTTTTTTTGTAATTATGTTAGTCTGTGTATTATTAATTGTGGTGTAATATCAGATGGTGTCAAATAAATGTTTTTTATTTAGTCACTTATTTTAACAAAGTAAACACCTATCTTTTAGTTTTTTAAATATCCATGAAAAATAAATGTAAAGAGCCATGGGACATGTAGAGCCTCAGCAAAAAGTGATTGTAATATTAAAAATAAAAATAATTTTACTATATTAATTACCTACATAATATTTTCCAGAGCCTGAATGAAATTTCTACGGCGAACATAATATTATATTCTGAAAACAATAGGAGTGAAGTGAGTAAACAGTGTTAAACTTAAAGAAAAGACTTCATTAGTTTTCACGTTTATTTACAGTGTGTAAATATCACCTAAGGTTTACTATGACACATATTTACATAAGTCGTTTGTCTCTAATTCAGTTACCATGCAGCACCGTAGGCGACGCGGGCGACGGAGGGGATGGCAGAGTAGGCCAGACCAGACTTGAGGACTGGGGCTGAGGCCACGTATGAGGAGTAAGCGGGGGCGGCGGCGTAAGTGGCCACAGCGGGGGCGCCAGCGTAAGTCTTAGTCACGACGGCGGGGGCAGCAGCGTAGGTAGCAAAAGCTGGGGCGGCAGCGTAAGTGGCAACAGCTGGGGCAGCGGCGTAGGTGGCGACAGCTGGGGCAGCAGCGGCATAGGTGGCGACAGCTGGGGCAGCAGCGGCGTAGGTGGCGATGGCTGGGGCAGCCGCTGCGTAAGTAGTCACTGGGGATCCGTGGGCGACGTCAGTAGAGTAAGCTGAGTAGGAGGTGGATCCCGGAGTAATGGTCTTGGATACGACGGCAGGAGCGGCGGCGTAGGTCGCGACGGCCGGGGCGGCGGCGTAGGTTGCGACGGCGGGGGCAGCGGCGTAGGTCTTAGCGACGACTGGGGCAGCAGCGTATGTGGCCACAGCGGGAGCAGCGAGGGCGACGGCGGGGGCGGCGGCGGCGTAGGTGGTCACAGTTGAGCCGTGGTTGACGGTGGAGGAGTGAGAAGAGTAAGAGGAGGATCCTGGGGTGATGGTCTTAGTGACGACGGCAGGGGCGGCGGCGTAGGAGGTGACCGCTGGGGCGATAAGTCCCGCGCTGTACGCCTGCAGGGGGGCGGCTCCCAGGATACCGCTACCGTGGGCGAAGCCCAATGCGCAGAGAACGACGATAGTCTGAAAAATAAATTTTCTTTAGAAGTTTTACTCCTAAGAAGAGCTTTTAAACTAAGATCTGATCCAGAAGTCAGCACTTACCTTGGCGTACATGTTTGTTCTAGTTATGCTGGTAACTGAATAATATCCGTATCTTGTGCTCTAGTATTTATACCACTAGCACTTCCCGCTGAGACTCTGAGAGCTTTCATTGCCAAGGTGAACTGGTATCGGAGCAAGCATCATAAAATGTAGGCGGTCAATCAATGGTAGAATTTCGTATCGCTTTTGTTTTGAGCTTTGCAAGGAAATGTTAATAGGATCAACATTACCGCCCACTCACTTGTGTTGTTAGGACTTGACATAATGGTTATTGTTTTGAAATTTGAATTTAAAAAAAAAACATTTTATTTTTACATTAGTTTTGTCTGTCATAACTCATTGATAAGTCATAACATTGGTATTGTAAGGATAATCTGACACCTTGCCTAATGGCACACGATTTAGTTAAACTTTTAGAAGAAGAAACATTCTACGAAGTCTACTTCAACGAAATGTGTCTAAACCTTAATGCCAATTCCAAATCGTGGATAAGTTCGTACTAAGTAATAATTAAATAAGATATTATAATAATAAAACGGTTGCCATCCAAAAACAAACGGTACATTTTTTTCTATAGGTAGGGACACATTAAAGTATTTATAAAATATCTTTGGCAGATATCATTTAGGGACTTAAATAATAATACTTATTACACTACATGTTTTCAATGACAATGGTACAGTTTATAATAAGCCACCTCTAATTAAGTGAAAGTATTTTTAAGATTCCAGTGTTCTTTAAGGTCACACGTCTTCCGTAGACGGTAGAACTCTTATTCTGGTATTCCCGCCTATGTTAATAACATATTTTTCACTTTTTACATTAAGTGGACCACCAAACAACTTCAATTATTTGTAATATTTCAGAGGGATGGTGACATCAGCAATAGACTTTCCAATGTTTGTTCTTTGGTCCAATGATATAATATATACCTTCCTAATCTAAGCTATAAATATATTATCTTCAACATCTGCTCCCGCTTGCCTAATTAAAATAATACCAAGGTCTATGAATTTGCAATATCTTCTGAAGGTGGTCGCTAGCCAATATCGCTCTACGATATGCCAAACATTTTGCAATACCCTGTGAATTTGCACATTTTATTTAAAAAATCAAAGAATTAGGTCTAAGTTATGCCAGCATTGTCGTTTGCAACTGAATTCAAGTTTTAATTAATGATCGTCTTGATATCACAAACTGATTTATGGAGTTTGGGCCAATCAAAACGGGTTTGACATTGGTTTGACGTTTATGAGAACACCGTCTTGCAGTTTAACATATCGGGACTGGATGGAAACTGTATTATGACTGCATGATTTAATCTGGCAGGAAAATTAGCAGAATCGACCTTCTGGACATGTACCTTGAACCGTTTTAGAACCTTTATCCGACCGTTCGTTACCATTGTGATGAAGATTTATCTAGGTGGTTAACGCGTTAATGCTCAAGCCGGAGGTCGCGGGTTCTAATCCCGCCGAGGGATCAAAAAGTTTTCTGTAATTCTGGGTCATGGATCTATATTAAATATCTGTTTAAAATTTTAAATACATTGATATCGGTGTACAAAACTATGAGGAGTACCTATGTCACCATAATAATATGTTGGTGTAAGGTGGTGGTGGATGATGATGATGATGATTACTGTAAGTGGCATAATATGCTTGCAGTTCTTTAAACAATGCTGGAATTTGTAAGCATGTATATTTAAAGACTGAGGAGTTATGTTCAGTGCTTTTGGATCTAGGGTACACCTTGGCACAAAATTTTACTTTCTATAAAAATCGAAATCACTATAAATGTCCTTATAATTAAAAAAAAAAAAAAAAAATTGTATACTTATACCGCCTCCTGTTTTGGAAGTCGGTTAATTAAATTTTAAGTGGAGTAGAGTAACCAAAACGCATTCGTGAAAACCGTTTTCAAATCAGTTAAGCCGTTGACTACGTACGTGCAAAAACAAATATCGCGGGACCTTAAATTTTCCGCAATAAAAAGTAGCCTATCTGTTAGTCCAGAGTCTAAACTACTACCATACCAAATTTCATCAAAATCCGTTCAGTAGATTCTGAGATTAGCGCGTACAAACGTATAGACAAACAGATAAACAGACAGAAATTCTAAAAATTATTGTGTTTGGGTTCTGTGTCGTTCATAAATCCCCCCCTGTAATAATTTTTCTTATATGTCTTCCATGTACAGACAGCGACCAGTTACGATTTTATTATATTTATAGATATAGATAGTATAAAAGTCCTACTTATATTATAAATGTGAAAGTTTGTGAAGATAGATGGACGGATGGATGTTTGTTACTCTTTCACGCAAAAACTATTGAACGGATTTCGATGAAATTTGGTTTGGTAGTAGTTTAAGCTCTGGATTAAAACAGGATACTTTTTATCCCGAAAAAGTAGTGTTCCCGTGGGATACTGTATTTACACGGCCGGAGCCACGGGTAACAGCTAGTATTAAATATACCTCCCGTTGTCTGGTACCTATAACACAAGTTCTACGGAAGACTTATCACGGGCCAGATTAGCGTGGTGTGAAGCGTGCATAAATGTTATTATGAGTGGGTACTATACAAGCCTACAATAATAAGCATAGCATATAGATACCTCTTAGGATAGGCTTAAATTTACAATCAATAATCGAATAACTAAAAGTAGAAGGTAGATAATAATAACAAACTGTGGTCGGTATCAAACATATTATTCGTCGTCTGAACGATATTCTATCCGGTAAAGCAAATCCATAAAAGTATTTAAAACGAGTGTAACTACATAAAGAATGTCCTCCAATCACTCGCAAATATGAAGGTTACACGTTCTCGGTCAAACTCTTTCTGCTTTAAGCATTTTGACTTGCAAATGTTCAACATTTTTGAGAAATTGTAAAACAACATTATTATTGTAACAAAGCTTACTTTTGGTATTTAATTACATTTTGTGGTCTGAGTCTGCGACTTCTCTTTATCTGTCCAGTAAAATTTTCGAATACAATAAGTAGGAGTCATTGTGCCAGAATTTAAATTCCTGTTAGCATCACCGACCCGAAACGTCTCCACCTGGGGCTCGGTGATAACTGTGGAGCAATATACTTTATATCTGCTCCATAGTAACCGAGCTCCTACATATGAGGAGGATTAGGCCGGTCTGCCACGATAGCCGGTACCACAGGATGGATCCTGCTGTTAAAGTATTTGCCTTTTTTTACATAAATTAAAAAATAGTGCTCTAAAAAATAATAAAGGTACCTCTCTATACCTTTTAGTATACTAAGTACCTATACTTAGTATACTAAAAATCAATATTTTCAAAGAAATTGCGGATTGCTTCAAGCGCTTTTGTGAGTCTCGTGAAAACGCCCCATATACCTAAAAGTCGTACAAGTAGGTGACGTCAGTCGTCCTACTCTACTAATGTTGCAGTTGCTATGAAATGTATGACCATAAACCATATGCACAAAGTTTCTGATTTCTCCGAAGTTCGTACTTGATAGTAAATCTTTTTACCCGACTACGGCGAAGCCTACGGAAGGGTAATGATTTTGACAGTCTATGTTTGTTCCCTCGTAGCGTCTAAACTAGTGGGTCTAAATCGATTTTAATAAATGAGGTGTCTATAGATTCGTAATGATGCCGAGAGTAACATAGGTTATATATTTTTTTCCAAATTTTGTATTTCGAATATTGAACCCCAGATTCTAACATCTAAAAAAATTAGAAATAATCATCACGTGTTTGGAATCAAAAAAAGGTCTTGTAAGCACATCACAAATATGTACCTACATATAGACCGTACATTTTAAATAACTTTCATGTGCTTGCACAAATATGTCAAAATACAATTTAAAATGCGGTCGTACAGTTCGTACTAACCCAGATGTCCAATTTTCGAACATTACGTATTTATCTATATTATTTTATCTTCATAAAACATATTTTATTTTAAAAATATAATTTATTACAGACATATAAACCAAAATAAAAATTTAAATAACCCCTGAATTGTCAAGCAGTGAACGAGCTGATGATGATGAATTATCGCTAAACACTTTCGATCATGTCAGCTTTCAAACAAAAAAAAACTTAACTAAATTGGTTAATCGGTTCAACGGCTTTTAATTAGATAATGCAGATGAAATAAATTTATTAGCACTCATATGTTTATCATTCTTTAAATCTAGAAAAAAAATTGGCTCGCTCCGCGCTCGTGAAGAAGATATATATTTTTAATTACAAGTGTTTAGAATAGATACTTTTTAATATTATTCCAAAAATACGAAATTCGATTGGGAAACGGAACAATCCGAAATAAAAAAATTAGTTTAAAAAACTATAACCCTACGTTACTACGACGTTTACGACTACGTAAAAAAAGGATCTAAAAAGGCCTACACAAAAAATAATTCAGATAGAAAGCCAGAAATGCATAGGTAGAAAAATGGTCAAGGTAGAGCTGTCGTCGCACTTACTTTATACGGTTCGGTACAGTCGATGTCAATCTGCATCTTGGGATATAATTCTAGAAACTTCTCCGGGCCTTTATAGGGTCAGCTTACACCTAAACGCGAAGCACTCGGTGTAAACTGACGCTTAGATGCCATTAGTGGGTGCGAGCACGGCTCTAGCTTGACCATTTTTGTACCTATGCATTACTATACCTTTATATCTGAATTATATTCTTTTTTCGACCTTTCTAGTAGTACGGGTTATAGTTTTTTTAACTTATTTTATGTAGGTAAGTAACCTTTTTTACACTAAAGTTATAAAAGTAATTTTTGTGCACCTTTGAAATATTCATAATTACAAAACAAGTATAATATTATTTTTTACTTTTATCAAGTCCTAATATTATTATTTCTGAATGTTGAAACAAAACTAATTTTATACATGTAGGCAAATAGATACCCAATTCAGTTCTCTTTCAGTTCAGGCATCAGTTGTGGCACCCATTAAATAACAAGGATATTGAAAGCAATTATCATTCTACAATTTCTACCTTTACGATCACTTTCTGAGGTCTGTTACCAGAGCCTTATTTTATACGTTTAGCCTCACTGATGTAGCCTAAGGTTTAGTATTATGTACTTTTTGCGGCAAATATGGCATCAAGTGTTCGTGATCTAAGAGTGTATTGCTTGCATTCATTATGGGGTAGGTCCGATAAAGGTCCCTAAAGGCCCAAGGTGTACGCTGAACAGCTAATTGGTGAAGTGGTGATGGTTTCCAGAGGAAGCCAGTGTCTTATTAGACTTTGTAGAAGAGCTTTTGGCAAAAATTTGTTTGTTAATCCCTTGAAGGCTATATGTGCGGTCGGCTAGGGTAGTGGTTTCCCAGCTGCAGCAGTGGGAACGGGAATGAAAGAAAATAAAAATACTCATTAGTAATTTCGCATCATATTATGTATTAGGTAGTGCAAGATTATTTTGCATATTTATAAGACTATAATGACTCAACAGTAATGAGACTAATGTATTATAAAACAAATAATTTACCTAGTTCTCATTGGACCTTTCAGTTTGTTAAGAAACTTAATTATAAAAATACTATATTAATTAAGTAGTCCAAATTAATATTTGAGACAATAATAAGAAATAGGGATACCTGTAACTGCCTATTGCAGTATTAAATTAATTTATACAAAATGATAAGATAGGTACAGTACCTCTGTTGTCACAGCGTCCCACTAAGCCTAAACCAGTTCCGGACATACACGCAAACATATAAAATAACCTTATGACTAAACCACAGTACTTAAATGTCAAGTGACATACACAGTAGCTAAACCAGAACGCAAAATATCAGTTGCTAGCTAGCATATTTAGCAATTACACAAGTTAATATTTATAAATATATTTCGTAATGCATGTAGGTAGTAGTTTTGATAAGTTAAGAGATTAAATCTGAATTTAATAAGAAAGTCAACTCTCTCCAGCAGTAGACTAGTATAGTCACTGATAATAATGAAAATTTGGCGCCCCTTATTATCCCTGCAACCATATATTTTCTTCATGATGGGAGAAGAAGAAATTTGAAAATCCTGATTTTCCAACATTTCTATCGCTCGTATCTCAAAGTAGGCATTGCTATATTTTATTCTATAATCTCTTCTATCTCGGAAACGCTGCACCCTACGGAAAAATAATGAAATTTTCCACTCCTTTAACAATCCCGTAACCACACATTTTCTTCTCAATGGGAGAAAAATTAATTTGAAAATCCTGAACTTTCCTACATTTCTATAGCTTTACACATCACTCCGTATCTCAAAGTAGACCATTTTTTTTTCTGTAATCTCTTCAATCTCGGAAACGGTGCATCCTACTGAAAAAAATATTAAAATTTCCTCACCTTTAGTAATCCTGCAACCACATATTTTCTTCGTGATGGAAGAAAAACGAAAATTGAAAACCCTGAATCTTTCTACATTTCTATAGCTTTGTACATCGCTTGTGTCTCAAAATAGAGCATTGCCATATTTTTTTCTATAATCGCTTCTATCTCGGAAACGGTGCACCCTAGTGAAAAATTATGAAAATTTCCTCCCCCTTAGTAACCCCGTAACCACGTATTTTCTTTATGATAATATTTTTTTGTAACTCCTGAATTTTCCAAAATTTTTATAGCTGTAACATAGCTACATAACATACTGTGATAATAATCATCAGTCCTATTAAGTATCATCAAGAACTTTTAAATTAGTACTCATGTCATTTCATTCTACGAAGAATGAAAATTTTCCATTTTGTAAATTGAAATTTGAACACAATTTTGTAATCAGCACCCCCAGAAACATGAAAAGGACACCCATATTAATTTAAAATAAAATATGTACGCCATTTTGGATTACAGAATAGATTTCATTTTCATATTATTCAGCACCCCCAAAAACCTTGAAAACGACACCCATAACAAAGGAAAACAAACTCCAACAGTGTCCAAATATGCAATTTTCCGTAGCCTGTAAATTGAATTTTTAGCAGTCATTAATTTTTCAACCCAATCTAGTTTTATAGCTGCTTACGTCGTTTAATGGTCGCCAACTCGGAAATTTAGTCGAAAACTTATATTTCGGTGCCAGTTTGGATTAAATTTCGCCACCTTTTATCTGCCGATTTTTGTATATTTTGTCGCCTGAGTGCTTTCGTCAGTTTAGTAATTTTGTCGCCAATATATTAATTCGCTGCCAAATTCAGTAATACAGTATGCTCATGTGCAGTCGCTTACTTATTTTTTCATTCGCAAGATTAATTATATCCCATTATTTTTCTTTGTATAAATATAAATAGTATAGAGGGTTTTATTTCACAACCCAAGTATTTTTATTTTTCATAAAACTAGTACTAACCTGCTAAACTATAGAAAACGAAAATAACTTTATACTCCAATTAAAAATAAAACTATCTATTGGGCCACTAGATGGAGCTTTTACGCCTCAAATTGACAATTTGCAGCATGATAACCTTAGACTATACAGATATGATAACAACGATTACCACAGATAAGTACATATTTTGTACATAAATCTCTGATATTCGGAGACTCATAACTTTTTTGTTCCCAAGTCCTAGAAATATAATATATTTTTTATATAATAACTTTTTGAGTACCTACTATAAAACTACACAATTATGTTCGAAACTTAGCCGCTCTTGATAGAAAATCACGCAGAATTCTCCAGTGACCTTTGTTACTTCGTATGCTTCACGCGAAGTGAGGAGCGGTCATTAAAGGTGAAATGGAAAAGCGCCATCTATCCATTACAATCGAACTATGCACCTACAAGGGCTTTTCAAAACTAATAAGCTTTTAAATGTAGTTAAGAGCAAGTTAGTATACATAATTTCATAGTGCATACATATAATATTATGAAGAAACACAGCAAAGTCCTGAAAAACGTGTGAGGGACAGCAAGATAAGCTCGCGCTGCATACGCAATAGACACGCCTTCTAGAACGTTTTGTTAATGTTGTGATCGCCACGTCTCTTTCTCGACTGTGTTGTTTCGAAAACAATTTTAAAATAACGATAATTATTATCACTAAAGTTTTTGGTATGAATAGTAAGTAAAAACTGGTTTTGAAAATAAATCATTCTCATTTGAACTGTAGTTTTATTCTCTACTTTACTATGTGCTAATATAATTTCTGCTATGGGTGCTATTAGAATGCTCATGGATAAATGCTCATACGTTTAGACTTTAGACAAATGAAAACAGTCGTCGTATTATTATACATCGTTTAAACATCGATATTTCCATAGAAAAACGAAGATTACGACGGTTTTACTGTAATACTCTAGTCTCTAACCCTTACTAATAAAAATATTTATACAGTGTATAATGTGTATATGCTTTACAATGTTTTGTCCTTGTCTGACATGTCGAAAAAGTAGCTTGACAGACGAGGACAAAACATTGTATAAATATTTTTATTATTCAGGAAATTATTTAGTAAAACCACATTTTTTTGTCAGTTACTAAGAGTTAGAGACAGAACATTTTTTGTCGTTTTACCCGACTGAGATAATCGGGTATTCCATTCTTACGTTTCACCCGCTTATCTCAGTCGCGTAAAATGACAAAATATATTCAAAAATCAAAATATATAAAAATATGTGCGAGGCCCTACGTTCAAAATGTTATGCCGATGGAATATTATATTTGTTATATTATATAAGACGTACCTTACGTCAGGAAACACAGAGGTACATTAATTATATCCACGAATGAATAATGCATTAAAACACCAATATAATATACAACACAACATTTATTTGTCTTTTAATTGACAACATTGAATTGTTTTACATACTAACATCAATTCGTGTCTAAGACACGAGAAATATAACCAAAAATCAACAAATTATTAAAGTACTTATAGTTTACAAATACCGTAAAAAAAAATTGTCCGATACGGTAACGAACGTCCATCACATTCCATTCCAATAAGCCACATCCATGGGGTTTTAAGTTTACATCTATGTAGGTTGTAGTTTTTTAATTTCTTATCTTAATAAAAATTAATGGTTAGTATTTTGCCAAGATTAGCCTGGGACTACAATATCCGGAATCTCTCCGGCCTCTGTACTAATAATAGAGTTGAAAAACGAACACACGTTTGCGCAGAGTTCTATTTTCAGCGATGTTTTTCCGGCCGGAGAGATTCTGGATAATGTAGTCCGATACTAAGGCCAGGACCATAGCCGGGCACCGTTAATCAAATAGTTAACTTCGTTATTCGTTAATCCGCTAAAAAAAAAGTTAGCTTCGTTAAATTAACGCAAGTTAACGTTAATCGTTAATCCGTTAATATGTGTAAAATTGCATCTTTATATCATTGCGTTAGTGAACTTATAAAACCTGTTGGTTTAGGTTCTAATTCATTCGTCAATTATCAACACGCAAATGATCACTGACAGTAATTTATAATAACAACAAACACAAACAAAACACTCGTCACTTTAAGCACCGGCGCTAAGTAATGAAATGATCAAACGAAACAAATCTCTTCGCAGTTTTCTTTCTCACTCGCACGCGCCGGCAAAATATATCTAGTTTTATTTTTGTTTCACTCGCTGCCACGCGCCGCGCGGCACTTGTCGGTGCCGTGCGGTAACTATTAGGCATTGGATTAACGATTAACGGACTTCTGCATATTAACGGAAGTTAACGTGTCCGTTAACATTTTTAAAAGTTAACTTAAAAGTTAATCCGTTAATCAAAATGTTAACTTCGTTAATTAACGATTAACGGATTAACGAGTTAATGCCCAGCTATGGCTGGGACTATATTGCCCGGAATTTCCTCGGCCGGAGAAATTTCAGAACGCTTAAAATATAACTCTGGGCTAATACTATTAATAGACTTGAAATACGAACACACGACGGTCCCATAGCATTCAATACATATCATAATATAAGGCTATGCATTTGAATTGACGCTTTTATAAAAAAAATGGAGATGTATAAGATGTCACGGTGACACCTTTGCACTACATAACTTGGCAATTAAACACTTAAAAAACAAGAATTATGATTAAATAAACAGTTAACTGAATAAATGACTTTAAAACTCTTTGTGTACCTAAACTAGTCTTAGGTATTGTCAGTAACATAAAAAAATATATTATAGTTAAAATAGTTACCGAAAATTAAAATACGTGGATAAACATTGTACAATTTAAAAGTATTTTCTTTTGTGGTCGCAACTTTTTTTTTAAAAGCGGATAAAAAATCTCCCAATGTTTTATAAAAATTACAAGGTATGTTCGTTTTATGATATAAATAGTTTGACCGTTATTAAATTGATTGATATATTGATTGAATCATAAACGTTATGATAATGTGGCGTTGATTGTTAATAAAAATATAAAAACGGTGGGTTTTAGTCGATGTCTTAAAAATATTCAGACCAACATTACATAACGAAATATACATAAACATGCGTTGCTTTGTTTTAATTAGTTTGGTACAGGTATTTATCATTTATTTGTGACATAACTATCGCGAAGTCCAAGGTAAATAAGAGAAAGCATTCGTTTTTTTCAAGGTCGAAACATTTTTGTGTTAACTGTGTAAATCGTAATATAAAATTATGAAATAAATAATCATAATCAACAAAATTGCGATTGGCTACGATTTGAGTAAAAAATATTCAGAATCACGGGTGTTCCATCTCTATTTCCATGGACTTAAATTAATCTCTCTCTCAAGGCTGGGACTATATTGCCCGGAATCTCCTCGGCCGGAGAAACTAACTAAAAAACTAAATAGAACTATGGACTAATACAATAGAGTTAAAAATGGAACATATGACCACACACGGCAGCCATTTAAAAACTCGACAGTCGTATGTTTAATTTTCATCTCTATTGTATTAGCTCAGAGTTCTATTTTCAGCGCTCTGCAGGTCTAAAATGGCCACATTAAGTTAATTACAGTAACTTTTAATAATTCTCTTAATTGACAATTATGCAATTCTAATCATGTGTACCGTTTTACGTATTTCTATTGAAAACTGTCAAAATATAATTTTTAGACGTTACTGTAAAAGAACCTCAAAAGATAATATTTCATAGTACAATTCCCTTAATGTTGCCATTTTAGACCTGCCGAATTTTCTCCGGCAGGGGAGATTCCGATTTCTATAGGCCCAAACTTATACATAATAAGATGTTAGATAAAAAAATCTCAATAACTTTGGCCCATGGCAATTAATATCACAAAATCAAAGTTGGTACCTAATATAGATTTAAACATACATTTATTTTATATTTGGACAATGCTTTGAGCAACATTTGCGTTTTTTAAAGCAACAAGTCTTTTAGTCAACTTAGTAAGTGGCGTTGCTATGCATAAGGGCCTACGGCCATGGGACACCAGTGACACCACAAACGGCCGATTGCATGGCTGTCAAATTGGTGGCGACGCCAAGCGAAAACATGTGAGCGACACTTCTTATAGCGGCACACATTCGACTGGTAGTACCACTGGTAAAGCCATTACTTAGTACGCCACTATAAAAAACAATAAAATTATGCCACGTTAATGACTTTTCTACATAGCCTACCTACCCGTAACCTTCCTTTACATTCCGTATACCTTCGGACAATTTAAATCATTAAAAACTTATTCCACAACAGGGATGTTGCCTAGTGTCGAATATCCCATTTCAACAAATTAAATTAAAAAATTGTTTATTAGAGATACGTTGACGCGATTAAAAATTATAAGCAAATGAAAAATATATCCCATCTCCTTCTAGCAAAATGATTTGTGACGTCACAAATTGTTATCGCCATCGTCGTCACAGGCCGATATTCGCCCTCTTATTGAAAATTTAAATCGTTATTTTTTAAGATTCACAAAGATTATTCATTATCATGTTGTCTTAACAACGATAAGACAAAAAATAATTTCAAGCAACGTGCACATTCCTTATGCGCGTTTCTCCTTCCAATCTAAATATGAAATAAAACTGATTAGATTACTATCATTGGCACTTCTCCATTGGTTTTAAATATAGATAAAAGCGCGGAAAAACGCTTAAACCTTAACCTTTACTTGCTGATTGTAAGATGTCAATATTATCTTCAAATGCCAATAATTAAGCGAATCGCCAAAACAATTACAACACAACAAAAATACCCAACAAAAAAAGAATTTAAAATTAAATGATATCAAATGAAAATATAGTACACGACAGACATTTAGCGTACTTAATATCCTAACATCGACATATAATTTTATGCAGTACCATATAGCTCGTATTAAGTATACATTGATTATATAATATTATTATAACACAATATGTCATACAGAAATCTAAGCCTATTTTGCACACCAAAATAGTTATAACCATAAAAATTGTATGAACGATATCATGAACTGTGTTATTAAGTGTGATAAATTTAATAATGGACATCCAATTCTACTACATCAATTATTCATATTGAAATTAGAGAAATTTTAACACATAATATTATACCTACTCATTGTAATAGACATTATATTTATCGATGATACATGAATACAATATTACAAATGTACTACATTTTAATAAACATTTAATGACATTTATATTATAAGATATATTCTTTTTTAATAGTAAGAAAGTAGAAAGGTGCAAGCGTCTTGCCACCCAAAGATAATGCACATAGTAGGTTACGATACAATTATGAAAGAAAAACAGCTTTAAGGAAGATTACAAAGCCGGCTTAAACCAGTTTTTACCATCGTTTATCCAGCTCAGACCGGTTTTCACCGGAATTAGGTACGTTAAACCGACTTTTGTCACAATTAGGCTGGTTGAAACAGACTATAATTGCTACTAATTACAACTACTACGTCGGCAATCTTACGCGAAGATTTTACCTGTTTAATCTTTGTTCGGATATGTGCGCGTATTATGTATAATAAGTTCAGCCACATTATATTACATTACTTAGGCCTATATTATTAAAATACTCAAACTTTTTCAAAGCGGAGCAAATAATTAAATGCCTTCAAAGTTTTGAATAATTGTAGTACAACGAAGTAATTTGTAGCATTCATTGCATTCTTAATATTAGGACAGCATATTTAGCAAATATTATTGCAAACAGAATTGTTACAGTAAATATTTTAAGTTACAATATTATTTTACAAAAACTAAATTTATAACAAAGGTAACTAAAATAATATAGGACTTACAATAGCTTCAACAGTTTAAATTCTTAAGAAAATTCCCTGTATGAATTTTAAAACTAATATTATCTTTTTGTACCTGTAGGATATTTGAATATATGTTTTTTCATAACATTGTATATTATGTAACAAAATGTATTTTTTTTAATATAGGGGCTAGTTAAAAATTTCAATAGTCTTAGATTTTTTTATAAAGTGTTAGAAAAATATAGGACTGTAGGATTATAAAATTTTGATACAAATAAACTTTCTTATAGTTAAATAGTTGTCAAAAATTATGAGGTAAATTTTAAAGCAATGATTTTATTATAACTGAAGTCTTTAAGTTCCAAAAATGGTCACACCAAAATATTAATGTATCAATCGCAAATCGTTTTGTAGAAAAATGTAAATTACTATAATAAATGGGATTAGGTACAATATTTTCTTACAATAAAAACAAAATATAGTCTTATAGTAAATATACAAAAATATAACAGGCAATGCTTATTGAAAATATATAAATAAAATTTGAGCGATATTTAGTACCACTGGATGGATACAATTACCACCAAGCTTAATTATAGAAGTAAATCTTATATTACATGAGCACAATGCATTTAAAATGCAAGGACGCAAGAAAGTAACAATATTTTTTTAAAAATATTTTCATCTAAAGATATATCTTTATTCTAATTAGTAAGAAATGATTTCGTATTTTATATTTCGACCCAATACTTTCATTAAAAGTATGTTTTTTTTTTTTATTATTCCAAAAATAAACACAAGGACAAAGGTCCAGTTGTTAAGTACTTACCCTAAATGTCGACAAACGCATCTCGTTTTACCATTTGTCCTTACTCCATTCTAGGACATTATAACTTCTAAAGTGTAACACCTTTTGACAAGTCATCAGGTTACTTGACCTTTAACCATGAAGGCATAATCCCTGTTACTTTTATCCTGATATCCTTTATTTTTTAAACAATTAATACCTTACGAATTTCCCTTAAATTTAAACACAGAGTGAAATCATTATTTGACTGTATTACTCATCGTAATCCCATATTAGTCAAAGCGAGGTCCGCCCGCAAGCAAATATTATATATATATTACATAATAGGGTTACATTTGGAACTCACAAAAATAGAGTAAAGTGGAGTGATGATGACTTATTCTAGAATAACATTATAATTCAGTTCGAAAGTTAAGTGTGGCACATACCTAATATTTAAAAATATTGATGCTTCGCAATCCTAGGAAATTGTGTTTTTTTTTTAATAAATTGCTAATAAATATGATTATGCATAACAGCGACGACGACTAGAATATACTAGTAAAATGTTGAGGATATTATATTGTTTATGTAATAAAGAAAAATTACAACCACCGTGTTAATATTACTATAAAATTTTGTATGGAGCTCCTATACAAAGAATAATTCCTCTTCTCCTCCTATACATTAATATCGACACAGCGATTGTAGTTTTTTTTTCAATCTCATAAGAAAACATTTGTCACTACAGTGAGAGTAACCTGAACGTAGTTAACCCGCGTGCTAAAAACATAATATGTTCAACATTTTATTAAAGGACAGACAATATGGTATGTATTATCTAAGACAACAATTATTATTATACGTACATCTACATTTGGCCAAGCCGACCAGCACGCTTAGCATGCGCATCCTAGAAACACCGAAGAATCGACAAAATGACAGATTGAATAAAACATTAATACCATTTGGAGAAAAATACTTACATTAATATCAACTACTCCACATATGGCGGTCCAAGACAAATAGTTTATTTGCATTTAGTATTTACTTGAAAATTTGATAATTTTTTACCGAAGATTACCCCGGCAGCCATTTTAAAAATATAGCTATTTAGAAATGTTGCCACATGGTTCTATTGACGACATTGTTACAATGGATTAAGAACTATTTTACAACGATTTGTTTTGGAAGGAATATTTCTTCTATAAAATTATTTCTTCGGATCGCCATGCTAAGCCCGCAGATAGATTATTTCAACATTTAACATACACATTGGCTTTACTTTAACACCCACTCATCGAATAATACTTATTTAAAAGTAATAATAATAATAATTTGTGTACACACTACGTATACGTAGACTGTTACGTACAATTTTGCGTATACGAACTAAGCGTATGAGAGTACACACGAGTGCGATGCGTACGTGTGATGCGTAAGTGTGATGCGTGCGACAATGCGAGTGCGCACGTAAACGCAAATACACATTACATACGCCGCTGACTTCCGAATCTATTATTCTCCAGATGTTTATCCGGTAAGATATAAGTGTAAGTTGCCGGCACTGTATACACACTTGTGCCCGTGATCGATACCCGACCATATACGTTCAAGCGTTCAACTCTTATCATCACCCCATATCGCGTGAGCCGATTGGAGTTATCTGCTGGTACCAATATTGGTATGATGTCACTAACGAAATGTGCGTGAGTAGTGCCGAGATAATTCTCAACGATCGGCTGTGGTATAAAGCCCTGGTTTTGACGCGACAGCGCCGATTGGAGTATATCATTAAAAAATTGATGTCCACCATCAGGAGCGCGACTACTGTTACTTGGAGATGGAAATCCAGTGCCAGCAAGTTGATATCCCTCAATGGAGCGATACCCAATCCCGATCCAATGGTATCCGTCGACCCAAGGTTGACGCCCATCGCCAGAATGTTGATGTTGAAAGCCTTCAAACTGATTTCCATCGCCCGTAGATACACTTTCATCATCCATAGATTGATCTTCATCGCCTATTGGCTGGGTATCATCGCCCAAAAGTGGGCGGCCACCAAATCAAACCAACTCACTGGCGAGCACACTGGCGGCGCTGACCTTGGCTGAAAGTAGACCTGGGTTGGTCTCACTGTAACTGAAAAGTAAAATATTTCAGTAAACTTCAGGTTCCTTATGTATTCAATATCCAAAAAAAAACAGAATATGAAACTACACTCATTATTTAAAACCTAAAATGTCGCTCGTGTCATGCCGCGAAATTTCACTCTCAACACGCCCAAAGGAGTGAATTCAAAAACTTTCCATGCTTTCTGGTTTTATTCGACGCTCGCAGGTGATAGAAACTAATACTCACTGTAGCCCACGTTCTCTCAAACGTTTCTTTACAGCTGGCTTAATCTTAGGCCTGCCATTGCTGTGCAATCCACGACCAGTAATAAAGAACAACTTCTGATACTTCTGATCAGTTTTGTTTCGCAAGATCTGAATGTGCTCATCAAGGAATAAATCCAGAGATTCCTTAGCTTCGTTCACGTGCAAGAAGTGCAGATCTACAGTGTCTCGTTCATTTCCACTGTGTGCGTGAAGCTGAAATAAACACGTTTTTATTTAAGATACTTAGAATTGCAACGAAAAAGTAAATATAAATAGAAAAAAAAACTTTTCTGTATTTAAATAGAAAAAAAGGCTTTTTTATTTATTGAAGTTACGGCATGTTTCATGGTCTTAGTTAACAATAGACAAAGAAACATGCCGTAACTAGCGTTTCCTCTGAAAACTTCTCAAAAACTCCGCGTAAGGCGTTATACAAAGTACAAAGCGCGGGTACAAAGCTTTTTATTTACAAAAGGTAAAAAATATGATTTAATTGAAGCGAATAAAGTTTAGCAAAAAAAATTGTTGCCTGTTAAGTCGTTTTACGGAACATAATTTTACGTGATAATGTCATCACAAGCCGAACGCTTCGGCCGATCGTGCCTCTCTATCGCTAGTCCCGCGCTCTCGCTTGCACGCTCGGCTCAGGCGGAACGTGACAATTTTTCGTGCGTGCAGCCCGGCATTCATTGATTTATAAAACGTTATCACGTCAAAAAACAAAACATTATATTATTATTATATCACAAAACAGATACTAACTTTTTAGTTTTAACGTTTTGTAAATCAAAATATTTGTACGGAATAATGTATAATAATATATAAAATATAATAATCTATAACGCGGAGTTATTTGAGAAGCTTCAAAGATTAAAAAAAATAATAAACCGACTTCGAAAGTAAAAATGAACAAAAAAGTTTGAAATAAATCTTATTTTCTAAATAATTCCTCTTTTTCAAATTAGGCTAAAATTTTAACTATTTCTGGACCCAATCTTCATTATTTTGAAATCGGCATCAGCTCAAACAATATCCTGATAATACAATATTTTATAAAACTCACATATAAGTTTGCTGGTACCGCCTTCCAAATTTTAAATTTGAGTAGAGTAATAGTTAAAATTTTAGTCGAATTTAAGAGAAGTTATTTAGAAAATAAGATTTCTTTCATACTATTTTGTACATTTTTACTTTGGAAGTCGGTTTAATTTGTTGTTAAAAAATATTTTGTCCCTTTTTAATTAGTTTTATTAACACATTTTAAGAAAGTTTAAAATAAGCGTTCGAATATATAATTGAATACGCGCCAAGTTTCCGTTTGGTATATATGATGATGATGATTACTATAAGTTACATAATGACATATGCTTGCAGTTCTTTAAACAACGCCGAAATTTACAAACGTATATCCCTTGACAAAAAAATTTACTTTTTGGTAGCATATGCCGATTTACTTCACAAAAGACAAATTCCTATAGATGTTCCTATAAATTTTGAGGGGTTCCTTCGATTTCTCATGGATGCCATCATCAGGTTTCTACTTTGGTGACTAAAGGACCAATTTCGAATTATACCCTTAACAAAAACAAAATTATTTTGCCAATAGGTCCACAAACGCTAGAATAATGTTCAAAGATATTCGTGTCGCTGCAAAAAAACTATGAGAAATGCCTATTACATATCATCATCATAATGTGATGATGTATGGTGGGATGATGGTGGTGATGATGATGATTACTGTAATTGACATAGTGGCATATGCTGACAGTTCTTTAAACAACGCCGAAATCCCCAAACATGTATCTATAAGGAGTCAGGAGTTCTGTTCAGTATTTTTGGGTTATATATTATCCAGGGTATACCTTGATGCAAAATCTTACTTTTTGGTAGCATATGCTTGGACTACTTCAGAAAAAGTCACCATATGTGTCCATATAAATTTCGAGGAGTTCCCTCGATTCCTCATGGATCCCATCATCAGGTCACCACTTAGATGTCAAGAAGGCAAATTTGGGATTAAACCCTAAAGGGAATTAAGGAACATTAAACATCAAAAAAAATTTTCTTGAATATCGGTACACAAACGGCGCGCGGCGGTGTATGTGTGTATATACATATATATATATACATATATATATAATATATATATATATATATATATATATATATATATATATATATATATATATATATATACAGCCGAACGTATAACCGCCTCCTTTTTTGGAAGTCGGTTGAAAAGGCTAATTGAAATCAGTTTCGTGTTATATTTTTATGCAATTATATTTAAGTACCTGTTGTTATCAAAAGAAACATAATCAAAAGTAACATAATTTTACAGTAGCAAGAAAGGGGGCAATGGGGGAAAATCAGGAATGGGGACAGGGTGAGAGCGGGAAAGTGGCAAGCAAAGAAACGAAAAGGGGGAACAGGAAATACAGTGATTGCGGGGGACAATTAAAAAAAGGATGCGCGCAGGATACCACACCCGAAACCCCATCCAAACTGACCCAGATTTTATGCGCCTGTGCGCAACACGCCCTACAAGTTACATAATATTTACACTATTGCATCTCATTACAAATATTTATAAATTATTCCTGTATCTCTAAATATTATAAATTACAGTCCCCCGTCGCGTCTATCTGTTAGTCTGTATGTTCGCGATAATCTCAATAACTACTGAACAGATTTTTATGCAGTTTCATCTATCGACATAGTTATTCCTGGAGAAGGTTTGACTGTATAATTTGTTAAAGTTTTGTGAAATTAGATTGAAATATGACGATAATTGTTGAAGGTGTCGGACAAAATTGAGCCGTCTGGGAGCTTTCATCGAAAATGCTACATATTAGGTGTAGATAGTAGGTGTAGCTTGTTGTAAATATTTGGAGATGTACTAGTTAGTATATCTAGTTTGAAGTTCTAGGTTGTGGGTACAGTTATTGGTGTAGAAACGGTACCTACATAGCTAGTTATTGATTTATTTCAGTTCATACTTAAGACAAAACAACTTCCGTCGGGTTAGCTAGTTTTTTATAATAATTTTAAAAACTATAATTTTATTTACCGAGTATTTAAAATACCTTTTATTCACGTGTAATATTACTATAGCCAATGTTCAATAATATATAAAATAGCGTGTCCATAAAGTTTTAACTTCTTTGCTACTTGTTGCTTCTTTGTATGTTATCAAAGATGTTGTTCAGGTCACACAACACAGCAAGCATAACGCCTAAGACACTAACACCATCTACCTTTTGTCAGACATTTGGTTTAGAAACTGTTTTGTTTCGCTTGAAATATTTTATTATGTCGTCTTAAACTGATCAAGCACTACACAGAATTAGTGAAATATTTATTTTATATAATCCCAATCGCATGAAAGACCCGGGTGGGTATTTACCACAAATACAAAAAAAAACTTGTTGAATTGAAACTAACTGTAGTCACTTACTTCCTCTAAGAATGTGATGCTACTTACATGGATGAGCGAAGCAGCAGCATAGCTATTGGACTGTTCGTATTTCATCTTATGGTAGGCAGCTATCTCACTGTAGAATGTCGCGGCGGGGGTCATACCCCGCCTCATCAACTCCTGAGCCTTTTGATGCGACCTACAACAAAGGGCTTCTGTCAAAATCCATCCATTCCAAAATTAAATAATCGTCGTTGAAGAATTTCTTTTTTATGACTTCCATGTTTTGGCACAGACACATGTAAACAGCCGAGGAAGTGTTGTTGCAATGACGCATGCACTAACTGGCCGGGGCGTATACAAACACCTAGGTCCCGGGACGCTGATCGATAGATAGGTCTAGATTGATTGGACGCCTACAGGCATTCGCTATTGATTTAGCTATCTATATGCACTTGCAGACTGCACTATTAACGCATGCGTTCGCGAAACAGATATGGGAGGATGCTCCTCAGATAGACGTATTGATTCATTTAAATTAGGTCAGGATAATAATCATCAACCTACGCATTTTGAAACCAAAAATGGTGGAGAACAAAGGGAAGAAATTACCCAATTTTTTACCAAATATTAAATACTATTTTAGTAGATTACATCTCACAGATAAACAAAACAACAACAGGTTCAACGCAGCACAAAAATACCTTAAGGCTTAAATACTTTAATAAAGCATTTTACAACTACTTTCTTTGTCAGATTTCCGCTTAGCAGTATATGAATAAAGAATTGCGAGCGGGCTTTACGCAAATAGTATAATAGTATGTTAAATATTTATGTTAGAATTTAAAAAAACATCGCTCACATTCATTTCATTTAAATATAAGGTAATAACTAAAATCTATACTACTTTCTTATTTCTAAATGAATGATATTTTTTTACCATCATACATTCAGAAATAATTTTTCAATCTTTCTAGATAATATATTGAAGATTTGTGATTACATCGCAAAGATTATAAATAAGTATATAAATACTTCCAATTCATAACACATACTTATAATATTATAACAGTCATTACAAATAAGTATTACTTAAATGTCTAAAGGCGCATGGTATTTCTTTTTTTAATAATACTTGAATTTAGATTCCCTTAGGAGTATGTAATAAAAGGGGCACTTACATGTTCCTGAATTTAAGATGCCTCTCTGCCTCTTCACGGTATTTCCTCACGATATCCATACTTATTTCTTCATTTTCAGGCAATGGAGGCCACTCAGAATCCGATGTCTGTACAAAAATATGAACATTAAATTAATTTATATATTCATATGTTTGCTTGCGTTTGCATGCATGCATGTAGCATTGCACTTTACGTGCGCTAACACAATATTCTGAAAATCAAATATTACCTTGTTTTCTTTCTTTAGAAGCTTTTCTCTCTGTTCATTCTCGCTGTCCATTATGAACTTCGATACACCGTTACGTGCAAGCATAACCTCTGATTTTCCAGTAGAGAGTAACAAGGCCTGTAAATAATATTAGTAGTATTAGTATTACTTAATTACTTATTACATACTTATTAGTATTTTTATAACCTCAATTTATAACATTTCTGTACATATCTATGTCTAATTTACATAAAATATTTATATAATATTATGTATTTAGTAGTTATTCTACCTCTACAGTCATTTTAAAGTTGTTGTCGTGTGCCATTAAGATTTCTGATAGTGAATCTTCTGATAGATCAGGAAATAGTTTTTTAAGTTTATCCCTAGACAGTTTAGCCGCAAGATCACTGGGTTCATTATTACGCCACTGTGCGACATCTTTGTGATACAAAGAAAGAGCATAATCCATGTCCATGATTTCCTTAAAATCCGGTATACCTGGCTCATCGGTTGTTTGAAGTAGCTCTGCTTCTTTTTGAGCCATTTGTCTGTAAAATTCGGCATTAAGTAGGAAATTAATATTCGTGTTCAAATACAATATGAAACATAGAATTCATGTCATATGTAAGCATTAATTCTATGCTAAATATTTAATGTTATGCATGTGTGTTATCATCTTAAAAAAGATGTTTTAAGTATCAGATTAATGACTGACTAAGTAAAAACACTTTTTACAAATAAATTATGTAATTGATTTCTACATTAGCCTAAGAACTAGAAATAAAGCCATTAAGCCTAAAAAAGCAAAGCCATCCCCTTAAAATTACCTTGCGAATTCTTCATCTTGTTTTACCATTATCTCTAACTGTTTGCTGTTTTCTTCCATCTGAAATAACAGAGACTCAATCCATATTGCATTGAGTTCGTTTAATATTGAAATTGGTACATTAATTTTTGTAGAGATATTGCTACTATATACCATTTCCTTCCATCCAAAGTGCATGTCAAGCTGTGACATCAAATCTTTAGTTACATCAATACTTATTGTTTTCTCGACTTCATCAACAGTAGATTTCGTTTCATCATCACTTTCGTCAGGATTGTTTGTTGTGCCTGGTAGATCTTGTTCATTTATATCATTATCAGGAATATTAGATATGCTAGGCAAGTTTTCCTTATTCATATCTGCTACTAAATTACTTTCAGTAATTTTCACCATTTCTTCTGTTTGTTCCTTTTCGCCACAGCGAAATTTTCTAATTCTTAAACTATGTTTTGAATAATGATCATCTGATATGACAATATTTTGTTCTATTTTTTGCTTTAATTGACTAAAAGCATCCAATTGATTATTGTCTTTTTTAATTTTTCTCTTTACTGGTAAAAGAGATGATGTTGTAGCTACTGGCACTGTAGGTAATACAGGTTTTACATCTTCTGCTGTATTTTGATCCGGTATTACATTGTATGCAGCTACACAATCACATTCATAATTTTGACAATTTTCGTCATCATTGTCTGACTCCAATAATTCTTCATGTTGTTTATCTGACTGCTTTTGACCTATGTCACTGAAAATAATATCTACTGCCCAATTTACGTCTCCATGACATTTATCAAATATATCTCGTAAGTCAGCCCTTGGAATATATTTAAATAGTTTTCGGAACTCACTAAAATGTTTTTCTTCGTTTTTACAGCGAGGGGTGTGCATCACTTCATTAATTGTAGAAGTGCTTTTATCTAACATCCACTTTTCTGGAATTTTTAAGCTTCTGTCATTTATAAAAAACTCATTTATATTTCTTGGTGTAGCTGAGACCACTTTAAATGGGTTTTTTAAATTCGATAAAACTGTATCGCCTATTTCCATACTTGTACCTGTTGTTGATTTTTCAATTGGTGGTGCTGAAGACTGCTCTACTTTTGAAGTTCTTTCTTCACTCCAAGTTGGCATGAACATAGTCCAATCTTGCACATTTTCCATTGCTGATAGTAGTTTTTCAGATGGTGAATATTTTTCCAATCTCACTTTTCTCTGTGGGAGTCGTTTTGTCTCTCCCATTACTTGTTGCTTAGTCTCCCTTAATTGCTTCGAAGCTACACTGTCATCCCAATTTTCTCCATTATCCCATTCATTTTCAATCTTAGCAGCTTCTTCTAAATGTTTATATACTTCTTTATACACAGCAAAATTTTCCAAATTTTCTATCCCGCTTGTAGTTGCTGTAGTGGCAATAATTTTAGGTGCTGTTTTATTAGTATTAGCAACACCTTTTTGTT
The DNA here is from genome assembly GCA_963565745.1 of Phengaris arion. Classification (NCBI taxonomy): domain Eukaryota; kingdom Metazoa; phylum Arthropoda; class Insecta; order Lepidoptera; family Lycaenidae; genus Phengaris; species Phengaris arion. Next base: position 11,374,645 of record OY751445.1, on the reverse strand, counting down.
CATTTGAAAACATAACATTAGACAAATGATTGCCAAACTGCAAATTCTGCATCTGCTTTTCTATAATTATTTCGTTTTCTTGTTTACTATAAGCACTGCTATTCTGTAGCTCTGGTTTAACAGCAGTGCTACTCTGTAGCTCTAGAATCACAGCACTGCTACTCTGTAGTTCTGATTTAACAGCACTGCCTCTCTGTAGCTCTGGTTTAACAGCACTGCTACACTGTAGCTCTGGTTTAACAGCACTACCTCTCTGTAGCTCTGGTTTAACAGCACTGCTACTCTGTAGCTCTGGTTCAACAGCACTACTACTCTGTAGCTCTGGTTTAATAGCACTGCTGGTCTTAGGTATAAATTCAGGAATGATTCTTATTATATTGAGTGTTTTGTTGATGTTATGACTTAATCCCAACTGTTCAAGTAAGCTTTCACTAGTTACATGTTGAAAGTTATTTAACATTCTCTGCAGTGAATGTGGGGGTACATTATGGATATTTCTTTTTAACAGTTGACCAATTTTCTTTGCCCATGGAGTGTTAGGCTCTAGAAGAATAAGAACATAACCATTTTTAGCACCTTCTCTTACATATGGTTCCATTTGCCATATCTCAATATTTGTATTGTCAATGATCACAGGGCTGACTCCTCGGCTCATGGCCACATATGATCGTTTCTGATTCCATTGATGGGCTTCAGAAAGGCGGATGCCGTCATGACAATATACCCCTCCTCTTAAAAAGTAATCATCAGCACTGAATATGTGTAAGCTCCAATAGCCTGGAACATGGCAGTTATATATTTTATCAATAACACATCTTGCCAGAGTTGTTTTGCCACTTCCAGAAGCCCCTCTCATTAAAATCAGAGTTCTTATACCATCTGCATGTAATTTTAAAATGCACTCAATTTCTTTTGATTCTCGATTAATCTCAGGATGTTTCTTCGGTATTTGTTTAGGTATAGTTCCTGATGATGGCGCTTTTAAAACTGCTTGGCTATACACCATGGTTCCGGGCTGTGATGTTATATTTCCAGAGGTAGTTTCTTGTGCTTGTATATTAGCGGAGTTTGTATTGCTCATAGTTTCTGTTAATTTATTTGACCCTATTGGAGTATTAACATTACTTTCACTATATTCCTTTTGGTTTAGTGCATCATCCCCATCAGTTACATTCATGATAATATTAGCTGCCTCTTGAACTGAAATAGAAATTATTAAAAAGATTACTAACCATGTTTATATATTGATTACATTGACTATTATTACACTAGGACAGGAAGCTCAAGAAAAATCAATAGTATCTATTTGAGGCACCACACCTAGTTTTCTTTTATAGTCTAGTTTTTTATTCCAAATTATAGTTGGTAAACTGTAAGAACTTTCCCGGGGAGTCTAAGAATGAAAAAAACATTTTGATTACAAAGATTAACTTGGATCACCCAAAATTCAAACTGGACCCGATCCAGATTTAGCAAATACTGACGATATGGAGAAGGGATATATGCTTGATGCACAGTATTGATTTTGCATTATTGACATTTCAATAGTTGCGCTCACTGACGATGCGCGCAATATTTTAAATATTGCAGCTGCACTTTCCACAAAACTTGGTTCCTATTATCCAAAAATTATTTATCGGTTCTACATTAATGTGGCTAATTATGGTTGGATAAATGTTTACATAGATAATTATACTTACGATCGCCACCACAGCTCTCCACAATAGAACCAATAGCATCTTTACATAAAACTTCACCAAACATACTCAGCAAGGTCTCCACTGTGGAACTGTAGTCGACTTCGTTATGCTGTTCCTCCATTTTCACTTTAAGCCAATATGCACAGGGTTTAATTTAATCAATTGTTCGTTATATGTTACTACAACATTCAATAGAAATAATCTGATAATTCGTGCTACAAAAGTCATGTTTCTTCGACAAAAACAAATTCACAATTAACACGACACCTGACAACTGACAAGCGACAAAGGACAGTGGTGTCATATTGACAGTGATAGTGGAAAATTTTTGAAGTACTGTAGTATAGCATAAATCGAAAGCCACGGTCAAGTAAAAATGGATAATACAATAATTTTTAATGCACTTTTTAACACAAACTGCGCCGTTCTTTGAAATATTAATCATTAAGGAAGAAAAAGTCTAGTCAAAGTCGAAAGTCCTAATAAAATATTGTCATTGCACTGTTGAGACAAGTCAGTCGATACAGTGAAGTGGTAAGCGATTAACTGAAACTATCTAGGAAGAATTGGAGAGAACAAAATCACCATATTATGCCTATATATATATATACACAGATTAGCCGGATTAGATTCTTCATTATCAACTATATATTATATTATAATATATATTATAACTTCGTTCCATCCGGGTGTCCCTTGACACCTCTCAAGTTTTTTTATTATTTACCTACTTGATATTGTTCAAAACATACAATTATTTCTTTAGAGCAAAACCACTAATAATAGCGCGTGACAACTCGTTTTTCTATGGAAATGACAGCTGACGATGTATGAAAACCGACGATTGCCGAGGACTATTAAGAACATGGTCGCGTACAATAAATTACCTTCATAATTTATGAATCGCTACGACCCTACCTATAAAAACCCAATTTACACACAGTTAGTCGTCCCGATTTATCCAAGTTTGGTCACAACTGACCCCATTCCTTACCCAATCCCCCACTAATTTGACCCTTTACACCTCGTTGTTTGACCTGTTTCCCTCCATTTTATTCTTTAATTTCCCTGAGAGAGATTTTGTTCAATTATTGAAAAAAGAAATCCATTAAATCATCTAACTCAGGGGTCTCCAAACTTTCCAGCCTTAGGGCCATACTGATTACTCCAGTAAGTTCCGAGGGCCAAAACCATATTATCATTGTTGCCGGTGGTAAAAAGTGAAATAGTCCACTGATGAAAAAAAAAGTCCGAAAGAGTACGCAACGTTTAAAAAAGACTGCAAATCGGACTAAAGTCCGCAAATCGGCAACACTGCATATTATTAATTTTCCTGTCATTATCTGTAATTTCTAGATTAGTCGTAGAGTACGAGCCATGAGGAGTAACGTGACACGACATCTGGTGGACACAAGCGGAAGTAGGTAGTACCTTCTATCGCTAACAGATGGCGCTAATAGCACGTACAGAATAATCTCGTTGGTTCGAGAAAGTTCTGGTGTCTTCCACTCACTTCTAGATGGCAGTAATTGGAATATATAAGAAGGCTAGTGGCGCCAACCACAAGTCAGTTCCTATGACACTGTTGTGAAATAAAATAATGCGTGCCTCCTTAAAACGTGTTTGTGCGTGTTTAAGTTTAAGACATCTTTGTAACAGTATTTTGATTTGAATTGTTGCTTTTGTGTGTGATTTAGTAGTATGGAAAAGAAGCGAAAAATTGATAGTGAATTCGAAAAATGCAAAAAATTCAAAGATCAGTGGAACATTCAGTATTTCGTAATGGAGTCCAGTAACAAGGCGTAATGGAGTCCAGTAACAAGTAACATGTTTGATTTGAAATGAAAGCATAGCCGTTCTCAAGGAATATAACATTAAACGTCATTATGAAACAAAACATTTTAAAAATTACTCAAAATATACAGAAAGTTTGCGGACAGAAAAATTCGAAGCTATGAAGCGCAGATTGAAATCGCAGCAATCTTCATTTACAAAACTCAAAACTGAACAAGAGGCTGCAACTTGTGCCAGCTTTCGTGTGGCTCTTGAAATTGCAAAACGTGGAAAACCATTCACCGATGGAGAAATGATCAAAGAATGCATAATTGCAGTAGACGAAGAAATGTGCCCTGAAAAGGTAAATTTATTAAAAACTGTCAGCATGTCAGCAAACACTGTGGCTCGAAGAGTAGAAAACATCGCTGAAAATATATCCTCTCAACTGTTCGACAAAAATGGACATGTTGAGTGGTTTTCTTTGGCCTTGGTAGAGTCAACGGATGTGTCAGATACTGCTCAGGTGTTGATTTATATTCGAGGAGTAGATAAAAGCTATGAAGTGCATGAAGAACTTTTTGATATGTATAGTATTCATGGCACAACTACTGGTACAGATATTTTTAAAGGAGTTGAAATGGCCATTAATCAAAAGAACCGTCGATGGAAAAACTTGAAATGTATTACAACTGATGGACGCAAAAACATGAGTGGGAAAGATAAAGGATGGTCGCTCTTGTGTCAAAGGCTGTAGAAAATGACGGTGGTTCAAAACCATTAGTCTTACATTGTATCATTCATCAACAGTCTTTGTGCGGAAAATGTTTGGATATGTCTGAAGTTTGAAAATAAATTTTGATACTCGTTTCTCGGGCTTTGATGCCATTGCGAATCAAATTAAGATTTTTCAGAATCCTTTTGATACTGACATTGAAACCCTAGCCCCGGAACTTCAAATGGAAATGATTGATCTACAGTGCAGTGATATAATTAAGAACAAATATCAAAACTCATCGTTGTTGGAATTTTATAAGGGTCTTCCGCTGACACAATTTGATAATTTGCATAAAGGACATCATTCATTTTGGACCAAAAAATGAAAGTGCCGGCCAGAAAAAAAAACTACGATATTCGGATAGAATACACAATTTCTATCATTTTTTACTATGACGTCCAATCTGTGCGCACAACGGTTACGTCGTAATAACATAAAAAATAAAATATTTTTTTATTAATTCTTTGTTGTTAAAAAAAGATTGGAGTGACATTATAATATAAAAAAATATTATATTAAAACTTATTTAGGTACATAATCGCAAAATACTCAAGGTCAAAACCTAGTGGTCAAGATATAAAATCGTACTATTTAACACATTCATATTTATTCTTTATAATAAAGAATGTTGTCTGTTTAGAGTCAAACATTACAGGTTACTTTCTCTCAAAACTTCAAATGGAATTCCGAGAACTAATGAAAAGGGTTAAGGGACGGCTACCTGGGTGCGTGAGCGCATTGTTATTGGTTGCCGACCGCCCGCCCGCGCTACGCCAGCGGCCAGCCAGCGGCCAGCTAGTCAGTTATCCATGTAACTTTGGTTACATCGGACGGCTATCGTGACAATAATCTCTTGTTCTTAGAGCGATATAATATCAAATGTATTTAGCGAAGCTTAATATCTGACATTATGAACGTACAATTGTGTATTTCGTGTCGTGTGCCTATTGGTGATCGCCGAAGTTATAGTTGGACATCCCGTGAATCACAACCCATCGAAATCGCACAGTTTGTTATTGAAGATCTACTGGGTCATCAGGTGAGGATTATATTATCGCTATAACGAACGAATATGCCTAAGATATTTACTACGAACAAACATCATAACTCTTATGTACATAATGTTATAACATAAGCCGCATTTGCTGCTGTGTTTTTTAACAAACACAAGTTTTCAAATAAAGAGGGCCCCCCGCCCTCCGCAGATATATTATTTTTTTTATTTAATGATATATTACTAAGCTAATAAACTTTTTTTTTTCAGAATGAACCTACAGATGTTATATGCCGACCTTGTTGGCAAAGGGCCGAGCGGCAATATCTCCGACGTCAACGTGAAGTGCAGGAAGAACCTGACAACGAAGAACCTGATGTTGCAGACGAAGAAGTTGACGCTGTGCCTCATTCTACAGTTTTACCTGGATTTGTACGAACTAGTAATACGGCAAACTCTTGTGTATTTCAACACTGTGTAGACTCAACAAGACACAGAATACCAGAAAACATTATTCTACGTGTTCTTTGCCGATACAGTGTATTCATATCAGAAAACAGTCGTGTTTGCAGCGAACACCTCGAGCAAAATGAATGGCATTTACTTGCTATGCAAGACAATTTAATTCAAGATTTTAATTCTGCACAGATCGTTAGTGCGCTAAGGTTGTTAATAAACCACATTAAAACAGAAGTTTTAGATTTTGAGCATTATGAATTGATCAATAACAAAGAGTTCCACGATTGGACTGGTCTTACTGCTGAACAATTCTCTGATTTATTGGCCAACACTCCGAGCTTAAATCAAAGAAGAAACAAAAAAACAATTTTAGCAGCTTTACTTGCAAAGATCCGAACTGGAGACTCAAATGCTAGGCTCGCAACGATATTTAAAACGAGCGAATCCACATTTGCGCGAATGCTTGAGACTGGCCGAGAAGCACTTTTGCGAGACTTTGTTCCAATGCATTTGGGGTTTTACCATATGACTCGGGAAGATGTCACACGTAGGAATCTTCTTATCCCAGAAAGTCTTTTTGGAAATATTTAAAGTCCTCCCGAAGAAAGAAAAGCTATTACAATTGTGGACGGCACATACATCTACATCCAAAAAAGCTCAAACTACTTTTTTCAACGAAAATCTTATAGTAGTCACAAGTTCCGGAACTTAGTAAAACCATTTTTATTTGTCTGCTGCGACGGTCACATAATAGAAGTTTCAGGTCCACACGCTGCTACTTCTTCAGATGCGCAGATAATGCAGAATATTGCTGAAAATGAAAGTGATCATGGCGATGGATTATTCCAATGGTTCTACCAAAGCGGGGACGTATTTATTTTGGACCGTGGGTTCAGAGATGCAGTTCCCATTCTTGAAGGAAATGGTTACACTGTGAAAATGCCGGAGACAAAGCATCCTGGAGCGACGCAACTAACCACGAAACAAGCAAACAAGTCACGCCTTGTTACTATTTGCCGTTGGGTTGTGGAAGTAGTAAATGGCCGATTTAAACGAGATTTCCGCCTGTTGAGAAACGTTCATATTAATATAACATTGCACTATATGTTTGAATATTTTAGAATCGCAGCAGCATTAATAAATGCTTATCACGTGTTGATAGTAGATAATGTCCATGCTTCTGATTTTTTACAAATAATCCGGGAAAGGATAAACATGCCCAATACACTGGCAGATCTTGTCGCCAGACGTAACTTGAACAGAATGAGAGCACAGTTCCAGCCCATGTCTGCAGATATGGCTGAGTTTAATGACTTTCCTACGCTGACCGAAGAAGAATTAATATTATTTAGCCTCGGTATATATCAGCTGAAACAAGCGAGAAGTTACTATGGAGAGCATGTTCAACCAGATGGAGTTTTTAGCATTGAGCTAAGTGGTGGAATTCCTCTAGAGCTTGTAAGGGAATTGGAGGGAGAGGACTTGTGGTTGATTCGAGGGCGAATACAATCCCGACACATCCGATCTAAAACATACTATGTGTATATTGCTCTGGATAGAACAGCAACCGGGCGTCGAGCAATAAAACATTACTATTGCACATGCCATATAGGAATGAGAACCATCGGATGTTGCTCCCATACTATGTGCATAGTCTGGTACATGGGTTATGCTAGACATGACCCTTACCTCAGCCCACCCGCAATAAGTTTAGATGACGTATTTGTAAGACTAGAAAATGTTTAATTGTACGTCATTAACTTATTATTGTTATTAGCCTTTATTCAGAAGAACAATACATTTATTTTATATACATTACAAAATATTCAAATCAATAATTGATTTTTCCGTTGCGCGGTCTCTGCTTCTGAGTGCCTCTTGGCAATGGCCTCCCCCAACAGCTTCCACTCACATCTCTGACATGCCACTCCACATACACTAGTCCACATTTTGCCAGCCATTTGTACCATTTCATCTTCCCATCTTTTTAGAGATCTGCCCTCTTTTCTTTTAGCCCTTCTGGGATACAAAGATGTTATTATTTTTGTCCATTTGTCTGGCCCTCTCAAAATCAAAACATGTCCGGGCCGGACATGTTTTGATTGTTTGTTGTTTCATTTCAATTTTTTAGTTTTATATGTTACATCAGTTACACGTGTCATTTTTCTCAACTCCTTGTTTTCTATTTTGTCTATCCTTTTCTTTCCAAACATACTCCTCTCCATAGCCTTCGGCCCAACTTCCAGCATACTTGTATGAGCTTTTGTTAGTGCCCAAGTTTGGCACCCTTATGTTAGAATGGGTGGAATCCATGTATTAAATAGTTTTCTTTTGGTGCTCATGTTTATACTTATGCATTTTACTATTTCTTTAAAGGACCAGAATCTTTTCCAGGCATTGCCATTTTTTTTTTTTTGTATATCTTTGGTTGTTGTATCATATATATTAGTTATAACCACTGATTCTAAGCAGGAATCTTGCGGTTAATATTATCTATTTCTCCCAGCGCCATCACACCTTGCCAGAGTTGCCAGAGCGTTTTTTTCTTAGTAATGTTGTCATTACCTTGTAATATCGATCAAACAAAACAAATGCTGTTTAGTCTATTTATATTTCTTCTTCTTATATATAAAAATGCATTTTCAAATGTGTTAGTCGCGCTAAAACTCGAAAACGGCTGAACGGATTGGGCTGATTTTAGTTTTAAAATATTCGTAGAAGTCCAGGGAAGGTTCTAAAGTGACACGAAGTTCACCGGGACAGTTAGTCTTCTTCTTATATATAAAAATGGATTTTCAAATGTGTTAGTCGCGCTAAAACTCGAAAACGGCTGAACTAGTTGGGCTGATTTTAGTCTCAAAATATTCGTAGAAGTCCAGGGAAGGTTTTAAAGTGACACGAAGTTCACCGGGACAGCTAGTACTTGATACATATTTTTTATTTTTATTTTATGACTAAATATTTTTTTCCAATACTATTTATCAACCTTACCACTGTGTTTTACTATCAAGTATTATATCATAACGTAAGATATCCATGCTTTTAATAGTGACACTCCAACCTTTTTATCACAAAAGGATTATTTTTAAATTATTTTATTACGACGTAACCATTGGGCGCACAGATTGGACGTCATAGTAAAAAATGTTAGGAATTGTGTATTCTATTCGAATATATATTTTTTTCTTTCTGGCCGGCACTTTCATTTTTTGGTCCAAAAATGTATGAAACGTGAATGATGTCCTTTGCTTGTGGGCTGTTTTCTGTTTTTGGTACTACTTATTTATGTGAGAAGACGTTCTCCAAAATGAAGTACACAAAAAATGTTTACAGATCTAAATTAACTGATGAGCATCTTAAATCTCTTTTAATAATTGGTACAAGTAAAATTAGTCCACAACTACAAACTATTGTCAGTGGAAAATCTCAATTACATAAATCTCATTAGTATTTCATATGTCATTAGGCTTGTTATAAGTTATGTTTTTATTTAAAATGTATAAAATGTTAGTTGGATTTATTTCAATAATTTGTTAGTTATTATATACTAAAGTTAAATTTTCTGCATATTATAAGTACATGTCTTTACTCATTACAATTCTGTGTTTCTTTATCCAACTTATCACAAAAACAATAACAATAAGCCTACAACAATGTTATGAGTAGTTAGCCCATGACCATATCAATGTAGATGTCATATTAATAATTATTCAACATAAAATTAGAATACTTCAGTAAACTAAATTTAATTTGCTATAAAAAATATGTTCTCTAAAAGGAGTTTTCATGTATGCTAGCTCTCCGCGAGCCGGACAAAATCTGTCCGCGGGCCGGATGTGGCCCTCGGGCCGTAGTTTGGAGACCCCTGTCATAGATGATAAGTACTACTACTGAAGACTGGTTTACGTTACAAGATATCTAAACACACATCGGGGAATCCCCGAACATAGATTACATACGTATTACGTACCACAGACTAAAATCTACTCGACAGTCAGTGTTGCCACATTAGTCAATCAATATTCCACAACGTTGTCTTGCCCCTCGGTGGAGAAATACTGTTTTTCGTGGCTGTTGGTTTTCTAGGCTTGGACTCAGGTGTATTTTAAGCGTTTAGAACGTTTTTAAATACATTACTTCAATTCAATTGCTTATACAAAAATCGTTTGGCAGTTTTCTCTCGATGGTGGTACACGTTGAGTTAAGTCCTAATAGGACTCACGAGTAACACACGACTCGGTTTTTTTTAAATATGAACCGGGATTTACGAGATTTTTGATATATCGGTGATTTTTGAAACCGGATAATATCAATAATCATCAATTGATTGATAGTCTCGCGGACCCTTTATAGCAAAGTCTGATGCAGTGTTGCAAATAGTTAAAAGGCTTGTCCACTGGATCCAGCCCAGTCAACGTCTACTACCATCGAGAAACAACTCTAAAACGATTTTTGTATAAGCATTGAACTAAAGTGAAACTGAACTGAACTGAACTAAATATTTAATAACTTTGTAAGCGCTTAAAATATATCTGAACTCTAGCCTAGAAAGCCACCAGCCACGAAAACTATATTATTCCACTGAGGGGCGAAACCACTTAGTGGAAAATGGATTGACTAAGCTGGCAACACTAATTGTCCAGTAGATTTTAGTCTATGGTATTTAACGTGCATGTAATCTATGTTCGGGGACTCCCCGCTATGTAGTGTTTAGGGAATAGAGAATTGTAACTATTTTAGTTGGCTGGTATTCATTCAATATTGGAGTATTTGTATTAGTGTTATACCTAATAAGGAATTGTTGTTATATTTGTTTCTGAAATTATATTGGTACTTATTAACGAAAAATTAGGGACAAAAATGGGTCGTAATAAGGACACTCTAGTGTGGAATTTGTTTGAAAAACGGAATAATAGTGTCTTTTGTAAATATTTTAAAAAAAGTGTTTCGATATGCGAATGCGGTCTCATATTGCAAATTGCACGAAATGTCCACAAGATGTAAAAATTTTAAATGTCTTGACAAAAGAAGCCGATTCGTGCATAAGTTCGCCTTCTACTTCTTCCACTCTGTCTTCAGTAGCAGATTGTTCCGTTAATAAAAAAGACATCGATAAATTGATCGCCTTAGCAACTACAGTATCAGGATCTCCTATCTCTTGGGTAGAACATGCATTATGGAAAAAAGTGTTTTCTGCTTTAGCGCCAACACATTACCAACACGAAAAAGTAACAACTCACGTGGATAACATTTATGATGAAATGAAAAAGAGTCAAGATATTAATTTGAATAACGCAAATAATGTTCAAAGAGCCCTGTTGAATGTGAAAGACTTATATCCACGTATAATTACATTACATTGCACAGCACATACATTGAATTTATTGGCAGATGACATTCTAAAGATTGATGTAATTAAAACTATCATGAAAATGATAGTCGATGTAGTGAAAGAACAGAAGAAAAACAGTCAAGTTCTCTCGTCACTCTTTACGAAAATTTCAATTGAAAAGAACTGCATCAAAAAATTAAAGCTTCCAGTCAAAACTAGATGGAGCAGTGTACACGACACGCTGCAAGTGATGAAATTTGTCAAACCAGCAATGCAAACGTTGGCGGTGCATGAACGAGTAGGTACAGTTGTCGTCAGAAAACAAATCACATTTGTTAGATGAAAGATTTTGGACAATGACAAATGAAGTTGCTGCAATTGTAGAACCAATCGCTGTTAGCATCTCCCAACTAGAAGGTAACGATTGTTTAATTCAGAAAACAGTTCCTGTGTGGAATACCTTAAAATTAAAACTAGCAGAAATGTTGGCTCACAACAATATTCTCAATGAAGAAGAAAAGCAAAGTCTGCTTGACAAAGTAGAATCCAGAAAAGAAACAGTCGTAACACCTATCCATTTTGCTGCATGTTTGCTAGATCCTAAGAACTGTGGTGATAATTTAAGTAGTGAAGAAGATGCTGCAGCAATGAATTTTATCGATGAACTAGCAACCTACTTAAATATTGAAAATATAATGGCGGAAGTATCCGATTTTAAGTCAAAATCGAACTTTTGGAGCAACCGGTTTGTGTGGTCGCCAGTAAATAATGTCACCCCACTTTCTTGGTGGCAAGGGATATGTAAATGCACAAAACTAAGAAAAGTGGCTGAAGTTATTTTCACAGCTTATGTAACGTCTGCCGCATGTGAACGTTCTTTAGTACGATAAGTGGAATTCACACAAAGAAGCGTAATAGACTGCTGACGGAGCGAGCTGAAAAAATGGCTTTTATTGCATATAATTGGAATACCGAAAATAGAAATAACGATGATTTGTATAATCTTAATATTGAAGAGGACGATATCAGCCCACCAACTGAAGATTTACTGTTCGTAGATGCAGACAATGTACAAAATATTGATGATGATTTGTTTTATGATGATATAGATTCAGATTTAGATTCGAATTAATCATAAAAATGACGTTATTATTTCTAAATTAATTAAAAATTGTAATTTCAATACATATGTATATCTGTAGTTTAACTTTGCACGTTTGTTTTTTTTTTAACAACATCTAAAGCCATTCAAGCCTTTGAATTGAACCTTAATATGAACCATATTTTATATCTACTATTTCATTTAAACTAATATTATCGATAAAAAAATATTTTTCAAATTTTTCAATCCAGAAAAATAAATTGCTTTTCCGAGCTTTGAAATTTTTCGGAAAATTACCCATCACTGGATAATACTAACAATTTAAATTTATATTATTAAGAGAGAGCGATATATCGGCCTGTGACGTAACGAGTTGCACCCGCCATACCTTTGCCATTATAAAATGTATAGCGGTAGCAACAATATGACTTAACATATTGTTTTGCGAGAAAGAGATGGGCAATATTTTTTATTGCTAATAATTTTTAATCGCGACAATCTAAATACATATTTCTATAAGATTTATGTATCTCTAAACGACAATTTTAAAATTTAATTTATAAAAATGTAATATTCCACACTAGGCAATATCCCTATATGTAGGGAAATATTACAAAGTTTAAATTTAAAACCTATAATTTAACAAATTAAGAAAGAATGAGGAAAATTAAGGTCGCAAAAACTTTCCCGGTTTTGTCCCAATTCACCCCCTAGATACTATTCCCCCTATATACGTAATAATTTTATTAAATAGGGATGTTGCCTAGTGTGGAATTTCACAATTTTATGAATTAAATTTTAAATTTGGTGATTAAAGATACATGAATCTAAAAGAAATAGGTATTTAAATTGACACGATAAAAAATTATAAGCAAAAAATATTGTCCATCTCTTTCCCGCAAAACGATTTGTTACGACACAAGTTGCTACCGCTATATACATTTTGACAAATGACAAATGGTACAACTCGTTTCATATCACAGGCCGATATATTGCGCTTTTTCTTATTGTAAATTTAATTGATTTGTATCTTCGTTCACTCTAACGGTGAAAGATAACATCGTGAGGAAACTCGCAAATGGTTGGCCCCAAACGTATTGACCAGTCATTCCTCTGGAAAAGGCTGACACTGCTGACTTGTGAGAATGTTGTATGTGCTTTTTTTTTTTTTTTTTTTTATTTAAATTGATACACCAACAACTCATTGCTACAAAATTACATCATTTCTTGGTATACTTATTCTAAAACAAAAGTTAATTACAGGTGTACACAGCATTTACTATTAATATAGTTCTCCGTGCAGTTATCAGAATACCTATTATATGTAATAGCAAAACATTATTTTAATTGATTAATATTAAATACAAAATTACATTAATATCATTTACAATTGATTAATATTAAATACAAAATTACATTAATATCATTTACAATTAATTAAATTATAGTTTATTAAAAGTATTATTTTTACACGTCAACATAACAAAATTAAGGAAATGTCAATAGAATTCAGTTATTGCATAAAATCATTAAATAATATACATTAAAATGTCCTTAAATTTAATTATAATGAAAAGATTATCACGCGCATTTAGGGGAAATGTCAAAATTAAGAATTTAAATACAATGTGAACTAAAACTAAATTGAACCTAAACAGTACACGATAAATTAAATTAATATTAAATATATGTCAATTACTCATTATATTATTATCCTTAATTAACAAATATAATTTTTTCTTGAACTTATCTAGATTGTCATGGAAAATATCTACATCGTACGAAGCAAGTTTATTGTAGGAGTCTGTTAGTCGGTTTAGGGGAGAGTATTTTCCTAGGTTGGTTTTAGCAGGACTGGTTGAAAAAGTTTTTACGGGATTTCTGGGAAGGCATCTAGGTACGTATAGGTTGATAATTTCTAATAGACTCGTTGAGTCAAAGTTATTGTTAACTATTTTGTGCAAGGTGCATAAGTCAGACACCAACCTGCGACACTCAAGGGAATAGATATTAAAATGCGTAAGACGATTTTCGTAGCTTGCTCTGTAAGGGCACGTCTTATCTTTGAATGAAAGATAACGTGTAAATGAACGTTGGACCCTCTCGATTCTTTGAATGTGTGTTTTGTAGTGGGGGTTCTAGACTACAGAAGCATATTCTAAAGTACTACGGGTTAGGGCATTGAATAAGGTAATAATGCTGATTGCCTTTCTGAAGTCTCTCGTGTTACGTTTAATATAACTGATAAACGACTTTGGCAACCATACGACATTTAAAACCGACTGTACCAGGCTCTACACGATTTCAAGAGTGGTTACGTCTTTCGGAGACTGTATAAACCATCCTATAACGGATGAAAAAGGCCTTAGTAGTAGTAGTATCTTCGTTATTTTTAAGAAATATGAAAATGGGTTCTAGATTGTTTATTAACATGTTGTCTAACATCGAATAGACGAAAAAAAATTTAGGCAATATGCCTATTATTTGCTCTTCCATTTTTGCGCCTCTGAAACGAGACACAGGCAAAAGTTTTATGCTATCTGCAATTATGAAGAAGAGGAAAATAGAAATCAGAAGAAGATCAATAAAGTAGTTCAGTTTTGCCGGGGAGTTCAATGGGGGATGTTGTGGGATTTGTAAAACTTCATAAATTTGTGTTATTTCGGTTCTTAATGTGTAATATTGGTAGAATATTAACCATTAAATATTCGTTATCGTGCACAAGTGTGGGCAAGTGGTACAACTTCTAAAACGTGCTATTTTGTGTTTCCCGCCAAAACTCCGATGCTGAAAAAGCCGATGCCATATATAAATTTAAAAAATAACATTATAGTAAATTGTATTTTGTTCTCAGTGCATAGTAACACCCAAGTAACACCTAAAAAAAATTTTCACTGAACATCTGCTGCATCACTCTGATGTTGGCAACTCCTATTACAGGGAAGGCTATGCCAAAAGAAGAAGAATCAGAAGAAAAAAAATTATTATGCTATGTCCAATTTTGGCGTCGATTACATTGATAATTTATAATATTTATATTGAAAATATTTAAAATATCGAGATTTTAATTCAATTTACGAAATTTATGAACTGTTTTACAATTGGGAATTTTTCATATTAGTGCAGGTAATATAAAAATGGCTGATAATTTTCAAAACAAAACAATGGCACCAGTGATGATGGATTACGAGTTTAAAATGAAAACTCAGAACGAGCGTTCAAAAGTCGAAGACCTCTTTGACTATGAAGGTTGCAAAGTCGGTCGAGGGACCTATGGTCACGTGTACAAAGCCAGGAGAAAAGATGGTTCTGATGCCAACAAAGATTATGCGTTAAAACAAATAGAAGGAACAGGTTTATCTATGTCAGCTTGTAGGGAAATTGCAGTAAGTAACCATACAAATATATCTCCCCACACCGATTTCGGAGACGTTTCATTGAATCCTGGTTTCATTGAAACCAGGCCAGTTACGCAGGAGTAATTATTATAGTGCCCAAGTATGTGCGCAGTACACAAGAGCACTCTCTCTTCCTTTACTCTTATAACCCAGTGGGACGGATAACCGACATGACTAGCGAGAGATCAAGTGCAGGTCTGACTATTTATATGCCCATCCGACACATGGGTCACCTTTCTTTTCAGACAATCAGGTGATCAACCTGCATTGTCCTAACCAAACTTGGAAACAACATTTTTTATTGTTTCAATACAGGAATCGAACCCACAACCTACTTGAGAGTCATGCTCTAATCACAAGACCATGGAGTCTGTTCTACTCCTCCTAACCATACAAACATAAATAATAAATCTATTTTGATTTCATAACAAGGGGCCATCCATAAATTACGTCACGAATTTCATGATTTTTTACCCCTTCCCCGTCCTTGTCACAGCTGGTCACATTAGTGAGACACCCCTCCCATCCCTTGTGTGATGTAACATATTATACATATATACTTTTGCATCTAAAAATAATTATTGAATTAAGTAGCAGTCCTGAAATTTGTTTTATTTTAATTTAAATGATTTTTAAATAAAATTAACATAAAATCAAACATTGCAAGAAATTAGCAAAACAAAAAAAGATTAACTATATTAATTAAAGATCAAACTAAATGAAACTGAATTGAACTGAATCAAACTGAATGAACTAAATAAAAGAATAATCATCTTGAGTCCATGAACTTTGAACCCACTCCTTTAAATTATTTATAATTGGCATAGCAGCCACTTCATTCTCACTTGGGTTGTTTAGTTGTGTCAACATATTTTTCATCGAACCATACAGCATCATCTTTATCCATCCAAACAAATAATTTCTCTGGCCTTCCTGCTTAATGTTGTTCCTACCATTGTTTTTATCTCATCCTCCCATCTTTTCCTTTGTCTTCCTCGCCTCCGTTATTCCTTATTTCAGTAAGTTCGTTCATAGAGAACAGTTTTCTTGATCTCTTTAAATGACCAGTTTCTTTTCCAGGAATCACTTATTCTTGCGTCTATTTCTTTCTGTATGTGGTCTTATATTCTATGGTGTTATTATTTACCTTTTCGTTTTTTCTAAATTCATTGACAGACCCACTTCTTCTCTCGCGTCCGCTAGCTTTGTATCATAGCTTGGAGGTTTACTGGTGTTTCTTCTTTAATTATTAGATCATCTGCAAATCTCAAATGGTTAAGTTTTAGAAAAGGCTACTCTACATTAGATCATATACACACCATAAGACAAGTAGTATAGAAGTATAATGAATATAGCAAAACAAATTATTTGGCTTTCATTGACTATAATAATGCGTTCGACTCCATAAACCATGAATACATATATAGGAGGCCTTGACCAACCAATGTATCCCAACAAAGTATATAGAGATTATTAGAAAAATATATAAAAACCCCATAGCCAAGATACAAACAGAAAGAGTTGAAGACGAATTTAGGATTGAAAAGGGTGTAAGACAGGGAGGAGAGTTTTCAGCTGTACTAGAACAGATGTTTAGAAAGCTGGACTGGGATACTTACGGAATAAATTAAGGTAAATGGGGTATTAACTACATAGCTATCATATCAGAACACTTAGATTAAAATAGATTTTGAAATTAAATGTCACGAAATTTAGGAACCCCTGTCACAATGTCATACTTCGTCGACCACCTAAACGTGTGACGTAATTTATGGATGGCCCCAATACATTTTATTGTAAGAGTTTGAATGTCAAGTTGCACCGTGCTGCAGAGTGCATGTGCAGTGTATTACTGATGTCACATGAAACATATATTTTTGAATAGCTATCTTAAAAATGCAGCGCCGTGTCGCGTTACGTATCATCCTGGTGTGAACTGACCCTTAGTTACACTTTTTATTTTATTTGTGAAAGTAATTTATACACATGCTATAAATACTTACACAAACAAGATGTACTACCTACTGTTTAAATTTACAGTTGCTGCGTGAACTGAAGCATTCCAATGTAATCAATTTAATAAGAGTATTTCTATCACATACAGACCGTAAAGTTTGGTTGCTGTTTGATTACGCCGAACATGATCTATGGCATATAATAAAATTTCACAGGGCTGCAAAGGCTAATAAAAAAACAGTAATAGTGCCAAAGGGCATGGTCAAAAGCTTATTGTATCAGATTCTGGACGGAATTCACTATCTGCACTCAAATTGGGTCCTTCACAGAGATTTGGTAAGTATTGTATATTAAAACATGTTGCTTAGATAATTCTATACTTAATTTAGGACAACATAACTGATCTAATTACCAGTGGCGTTGGGTTCCTGTAGCTTCACTTACCACTTACCTTTTGAACAGCCTCATCCAAATCCCTACGTATTATACAGCCTAGGGCTTCCCTATGAAGGAGAACCAGCTTTCGCCACTGAAACTTACTATGTTAGTGGTATTAAATACATGATTGATATATTTAGTAGTAAAACAAAAACAATAGGACATGTTATAACATGTAAGCTTGTAGTGAAATTGCAGTAAGTACTGAATTAGTATGGGCATTAACTGCAATGAATATAATTATTTCTTTGATTTTCAGAAACCAGCTAACATATTAGTGATGGGGGAGGGTCCCGAGCGAGGCAGAGTAAAGATTGCGGACATGGGTTTTGCCCGACTGTTCAACGCACCATTGAAGCCCCTAGCTGACTTAGATCCTGTGGTTGTCACCTTCTGGTACAGAGCACCAGAGTTATTGCTGGGAGCAAGACATTATACAAAAGCTATAGGTAAATTTTTTGTCCATCTATTTATGTATTTATGACGTCACAGCTTTACTCAAAAGTAGTAGTCTGTAAAGAGGATGTTTGTGGTCACTTTTAATTTTTATTGAACAAACTTTTGCCTACGTCTATGCATTAAGATAATATGCTATTATACATACAAACCTTCCATGAATAACTTTATTGATGAAAACTGCTTTAAAATCTGTTTATTTAATAATTTATATTTTATAGCATTATATCAAAATTACACAATTTATATTATAGTCATTATTGTTTTCTTTAAGGTAACTGGATCTGTGGCCTTTGGGCAAATTATTATTATTTATTTATTATTATTTATTTATTACTTCAGACCAATAAACAAAAAATATTAAATAAACACCTACAAAACTGTTCTTCAGTTTGTCTGTAGGATCAATGTTACAAAACTTAATATTATAGACAGAGTATAAAAATAAAATTAACAAGATATAACATTAATAATACTAATAATACAAAATTAGATATTGTAATAACAAAAAAAGCAAAATAAAATTAGAGTAATGATTAAAATAATGTTTTAGGTGGTGAAGGATGTACAATAAGGTAATAAAGTAAAAAGGTGTTTGTACATGTTTTTTTGGAAGGTTTTTCTTTTGGTCTCGTGTCGAATATCGTTGGGCAAGCTATTTAACAGATATGGTATCCTTTTATTTAAAGTTCGGTCCCCAAAGTAGTTAAGAACTCTGGGTACCAAATACCTCTCTAAATCTTCTCCATCAAAATCTGTTAGTTTTTAAGATTAAGGCACACATACAAGGAACTTGACTTTTATACCTTGCTAATCCCGCTACTATTGTCTATTATAAATATGAAAGTTTCTGAAGATGGATGGATGGATATTTGTTAGTCTTTCACCCAAAAACTGCTGAATAGATTTTAATGAATACAGTAACATAGCTTACACATCAGAACAACGAATAATAAAGATAACATTAAAAAAACTAGTTTAATGCTAGTTCTCTATATTGATATTTTAGATATATGGGCGATTGGTTGTATATTTGCTGAACTGCTCACATCCGAGCCAATATTCCACTGCCGTCAGGAAGACATCAAGACTAGTAACCCATACCACCATGATCAGTTAGACAGGATATTCAATGTAATGGGTTTTCCACTGGAGAAAGATTGGGAGGACATCAGAAAAATGCCCGAACATGCCACACTTGTTAAAGATTTCAAAAGATCAAAGTAAGTTCAATTCAAACACCTATTAATGAAAAAAAGTAATTTTTTCGTCGTTATGATTACAAATTCGATAAAACGCTAAACATGTTAGGCATGTTTTTGTTGGTTTCAGTTCTATCACTTATGAACTGAATGCTAACCAAAAAAAAATGCTTAATCTTGCCTCGTGGCATATAATTTAATGTGATGGGTGTTAATTTTCAGCTACCAAAATTGTTCGTTAAGTAAATATATGGACAGGCACAAAATAAAACCGGACAGCAAAGCATTCAGTCTTCTACAGCGGCTGCTACTCATGGATCCCAACAAGAGAATAACATCGGAGCAAGCTATGCAGGATCCTTACTTCTCAGAGGATCCCTTACCTACCCAGGTAATTATTACATTATAATTTACTGATTTTTTATAACGCTAGATATTTCCCGCAACTTTGTATGCGAAAAAGTAAATCCCCAGGAAACTATATTATCCCGTGATAAAAATAGCCTATGTACTTCCCGTGGTTTACTTTATATTGGTGCCAAATGTCATCAAAATAGTTTCTGAGCCTATTCAATGGTAAACAAATTTACAAACAAACAAATCTTTCCTCTATATAATTTTAGTATAAATATTATAAATAAAAATTAAAGGCGGTACGAATTTGTGGCGGACTTATTAGCGTCACGATCCTGAATCGCGCTATCGAAGTTTTCACAGTTCGGCGCAATTTATGTAACAACATCTGAAATGTTTGCAAGTGAGCTTCGGCCTGACCGAGCACACCACCTCGCTCGGTTGGAGATTTCCCTTTGGGGCTTGCCTTCACATTCCCACAAATTCATTTCTAACCTAGTATTAACACCCTAACCTAGAGCCCTGCACCCATGAACACGCGGCAAAACACATCGCACACGTCATTTCGCCATGGTTTCAATTTGGTCGTGCCCTATTCATATTTTCATTGAGGGAGAGTCGTGCTTTATGTACCATAGACTATTTAAAAAAATCAATGTATCATATACCATTAATCATGTACCATAGACTATTTTTTAAAAATCAAACCTGATTGTTCTAGTTAATTGCATGTCGTTTGATAAGGCTAGTGCCTACCGCTGTATTGTAATTGGAGTGGAAAAATATTTGTCACAAATTCCAGGATGTATTTGCCGGCTGTCCAATCCCGTATCCGAAGAGAGAGTTCCTCACAGACGACGACCAAGACCAAGACAAGAGCGATTCGAAAGCCAGGCAAAACCAGCAGCAACAGCCAAATGTGAGAATCATTTACCTCAAATAAAAACTAAAGACTTTACATACAATATTTTATCAATGGAATTAAAGTACATATTATTATAACGAGTGGCTATGATGTTTCACATACAAGTAGTTAACGGATCAAATTAAAATGTTAATGGTATATCAATTGCTAAATACATAATTGTAATCTTCAACATTAATCTTAACTATTTCAGACACAACAAAATCAAGTTCAAGCGAATAGTCATGACCAACATGCGAATAACGCGAAAAGAATGAGGATGTCAGGTATGTTAAAAACGTATATAACTCGTTAAGTAGCGCATTTTCAATAACTACAGGTCGCTCTGTGGTCGAAATTTGTTCATAATAATTAATATAATTTCTAAGTTTGTACTTTATACGGGTTCTTTTGCCTCTTTAATAGAGGAAAAAAAAGTAAACATTGTTACAGTGTTATAAATATCAACAAGTTAGAGTTTTGCCGGGGAGTTCAATGGGTGACGTTGTGGGATTTTGTATTTCTCCATAAATTTGTGTTATTTCGGTTCTTAATGTGTAATATTGGTAGAATATTAACCATTAAATATTGTTAACGTGCACAAGTGTGGGCAAGTGGTACAACTTCTAAAAATGTGCTATTTTGTGTTTCCCGCCAAAACTCCCTAGGAACTTTCAGTAAAGCGTCTACCACTTTCCTGAATCGACTGACATGACTCATTGACTGTACTGACTATTTATTTGGACTTTGGCTAGACATTAGACTTGACGATATAGGAATACAGTGCTGAAAATTGAAACGAAAGTTCTATTTCCCGCCTTTTTTACTTGACACTGGCAAATGGTTTTAAGTAAGCCGATGCCATATATTTTAAAAAAAAAAGTTACAAAATTGTATCTGTCAAAAACCCATGCTTATGCTTTACGCTACCATCATACCTTATACCTAAAGACTCGATACAATACAATGTCTTACAACTATTTACATATTCTAATACATTATATAGGGTAAAGCCGGATAGTTGCCCCACTTTTCGAAAAAGCTTAATTTTTAAAAAATATGAACTTGCTGAAATATATTTAGTATGTATCTCAAAACATAGGCCTTTTATCTTCTATAATAGCCTATTTTTGTATACATAATTAACAAGGGTTTTGAATAAATATTGTTTTATTTCACCTCCCAGAAAAGGGATAGTTGCCTACTATGGCGGATAGTGTGGAAAATGCTTCGAGGGATACTTGCCTCGTGCCCGGATAGTAACCTCCGTATGATTTTTATTTTAGATAGAAAGAAATTTATATCAATTAAATTAGTCTTTATTATTTATTTAACAGTCTTTATAATTTACTTTATTATTTAATAAGATCTTTTATTAAGTACAATGTGAAATATTAATTAACACTATTAAATAGTTTTCAGTTTTAATGATTTTAATTATAAAAATATTATTTAAACTTAAAGTTATGTAAGTTATTATAAAATGTTAGCATTTATCTTAAGAATACAACAATTTGGTAATTAACTTTGGTATTAACATTAATTTTTGCCAGCAGCTAAGGTTTCTAACTTTCCACATCTTTTACAATAGTTCTTGAATGTTGTACATGTTTCATTCTACCACATCTGACATATCCCACATTGAATCCAATCTGATTTTGATTTAGTCAAATTGTAATTCTCATAACATTCTACGCAATAATTATCAATTGAAACTTTTTAGTCGTATTTACTATTGAATTAGCATTTTTGACTTTTAATATCTTTTGAGTGTCTCTTATCGATTTTTCGTCCTTGCTTCTTTTGATTGGGAGTCCTATGGTGGCTTTTCCTTCAAGCGTTTTTGAAGTCTGAAGGACTGTCAGAACTGTAAGTTTGTAATATTATCTTCCTTAATGTTTTTACTTTTTTCTGTTTCATAATATCTGTGTTATCAGATTCAACTTCACTGCATATCAATATATTTTTTAGTCTTTTTGTTCTTTTGCTGTAGCCCTTTTTTTTCTTAATGCTTTTCTGGTCCCCAGCTGGTTTAGTTTTTTTGTCTCTGTGGTAATTTTAGTTTTCGTAATTTTATTCATTTTCTCCGCTTTATCCTTCTTCTGGATAATTTTATCGCTAGAGTTTAAAATTTCTGCAGATTGTTTAGATCTTTTAGTTATGCTTAGCGGTATTCTTGGTATAGGAGATGCTTGATGTAAAAATTTAGACGGTGTTTCTTTTTCAAGATTTTGGTTTTGGAATTCATTTAAAGATATCAGCGATGGTAATGATAGATCAGTATTATCAAAGATGTAATCATCAATGTCGCTTGATACTTGATCATTTAGAGGATTAGATTCTCGTTCCTGCGCAAGTTCCCCCAATGCTAAATCTGATATAGCAAATTCAGCATTTGATAGAGCATTTCGTTCGACTGGGTAGATTCCACTGCCACGAAAACCACTTTCACGGTTGAATCAGCTGCTCGAAACCATGCCTTGCATATTAGCTGACCCGAGTTGTACCGATTCAGGTTTTTTTGTGGATTGGTACCTACGCATGAAATTGTTTGTCTCAGCATTATAATATTTTTTAAATGGTCCGAATACTGATACATCTAATGGTTGCAAAGCTGTAGTTGCTGGTTACTTGTTTCGTAGCGTCTTCTTAAGGTTCGCGAGGATATTCCGTATGTTCGAGAAATTTCATTAATACCTTTTTTTTTGTCTCAATTCTTCCAAGGCGTTAAGCTATCTTCTGTCCAGTTGATGTTGCGTGGCACCACGTCTGGTTTTCGCTTATATTTACGAGGCATTTTGCTCATCTAGAATAAATATATAAAACAGTTAAGTAGATATTTATTTTAATGACAACAAGTTAGTCACAGTAAATTCGAAAAAAACAACAAAAAAATTAAATTCGTCTTTGCTTGTTACAAAATTTTTAGTTTCTCTAGGGGCAACTATCCGCGAAAGTAAGTATCCTTTTTGATGCGGATACTTGCCCTTTACATTTGCAAAATAAATAAAAATTATTTTGCAATAAAACATAATAAACAATGTAATTTAAACTCTAATGCATGCAAACAAACAAAAAATTGACTGAAACCACGATCTGTAATAAAAATATTCAATAAAAATTACTTACCAATATAATTATAACGCCCGTCAAAGTTTCGCCGCGGAAGATATATTTTGCTCTCACAGACAAAACACGTGCGCATATTCCGATGGCTTACGCGGCACTAAGGCCTGCGGGGGGTCACTACTTATTGTAGTTAAGCGCTAACACAACTTATATTCCTAACATAGTGTATTAAAAACCGGGGCATGTATCCGTCCGAGGCAACTATCCGGCTTTTACCCTACAAGGTACACACACAGATTAAAGTCTTATTTACATCAATTACAATTCTATCCACAACAAATACTATGATGAAGATGATAAATATTTTATTTTGGATAGTTGTCAAAAGTCAAAGTAAAGTCTATATTGTAATCCGTTACTATTATTTAGTTTGCGTTTAGCTTAATTTCATTTGGGTTTGGTAGTACCCAAAAATCGTTTCCGCTAAAAGTGGGACCGCATTAGGCGTAACTACGCGGCAGCGGAACTATGCGACGCAACACTGCCATGGAGGAATTATATTTGGTCTATGACAAGGCCAATATTCTTTGTATGAATTTGTATGATATATAACGCACTACTAGGCAGCGGAACTACGCGACGCGGCACTCCATTGCGGTAATAATAGTAGGGTTGTGTCGCTTCGCGCCGCGCCGCTCCGTTGCCGCGTAGTGCGGTTCCACTTTTAGGGAAAGGTTTCGAAGCTCATACAAATTAATCAAAACATGTGATATTATGTCTTCTCGTTTGCTCCCCATGTCATTTACCTTAAAAATGTAAAAAGTCACGAAACCTGAAAAAATCACGAGTAACATTTTTCAGGTCCGAACCAAGGCAACGGCGGAGGCGGCGGGGGCGAGTTCCATCAGCAACAGATGATGTTCGGCCAGCAGCAGAACAATCAGCAACAGAACAACTTCCAGAGGTTCTAGGTCCATCCGAATAACTCTCTGAGGTTATTTACAGACCTTGCAGAGTAACTCTCAGATGTTAGAACCTCTAAAGACCGACCCGAATAACTTTTAGAGATTTGAACCTCTAGAGACCTAGCTGAATAACTCTCTGAGGTACACTCATTTGACCTTCTAGGGCCACAAAAATACTATTTACGAGCTGGCTCAGAATTTATATGAAGTCTAGTAGAGTCATCCTCGTAGTTTTATTCTAATTGTAAAATACATCAAATATGAAAAAAGTTCCTTTACAAGAATTTACGATAGTACATAACAAATTAAGCGTGCGTAAGTTTCCCCAGAATGCTAATTCTCGTTATTAAAATGTTCAATTCGCAGTATGATTCCCGTCTCAGTATTTTGTCAGTTGTCACACTCGCACGCATACGAAGTTAAACTGCGAATTGAACATTTGAAATTAAGAGAATTGGTCATCAGAAGCTCAATTCTCGTATTTAACTTACATTTTAAATTTTCTTTCAATGAATTATAAATTAACCGTCTTGTAAGGGTCAGTTCACACCGCAACGATACGCGATGCGACGCTGAATTTTAAGATAGCTATTAAAAATTGAAGTTTATTCACTACACAAAAAGATACACTGTTCATAGGACATCCGTCATACACTTAGCAATGTACATGCGCTGTACAGCGCGGTGCAACTTGACATTCGAACTCTTACAATGAAACGTGTATCTTATGTTCTAAGAAGCTCAATTATGAATAGCTATCTTAAAATGCAACGCCGCGTCGCGTATCCTTGTTACGGTGTAAATTGACCCTTATCATAAACAGTCCCAAAGTAGTTTTCTTCTACACTACGCGATTGACATTTGTTTGACATTTATGAGAATACCATTTTGCTGTTAAATGAGATCGAGACTGTATCGAAACTGTATTATTGTAAGATTGAAATAGCAGAATGGTTGATTCTTCAATTCATGACTATGTTGCTATAGAACGAAAAAATGTTAACAAGATCTATCTATTTTGATTTTATACACATCTGTTTCGCTGTTAAGGCGTCAAGACATGACAAACTTATCACCTTTTACAATAATAATATTAATTGTATAATTTATTAAATTGTCATAAACGAATTTGACTGATTAAATTTGTATTTATTGTTAAAAATATGTATTAGGTAGGAAGTATAATATAGAATATTCTCAAACCATGATGTTATAATTTTATTTATTCTTATTACAATAAAAATTGGACGGGACGATGACAAATTATTATAATTAACTTAAGTTTAATATTTATATGGCCGGTTATAATTTTTTCTTACAATTTTACAATGTATTTAATACTTCCAACACAATAATATTACGTCTATAATATAAAATTTTCTATAAAATCTAAGTCGCATTTGGACGAATAAAACTTTTTGTAGGACAACTTTTATACGTTAACGTGCGACTTAAATATACCTATTTATGCATATGATTTTTATAGAATGAGACAAGCAAATCGCTCCCAATCAGGCGAGCAGACAGATCGCCTGATGGCGAACGATTACCGTCGCTCATGGACACCCGCGATATCTGAGAAAGTGCATTACCGGTATTTAAAACTGGGGACTTGACCTCCAGGATCCCGGTTTGCTGTGAGGCCGCACTTTTCCTCCAGTCGAGCCAGTCTATTCGTGCCGAAGCTGGTTCTCTCATCGGTGAATTACTTGTTTAAAAATGAAGTCTAAATGACAGCCCCAGGTCAGTTCAGACGGAACGAGAAAAATCCTCGCGCAGGCCCGAGCCTTCTGTAGCCAAAAAGTCGCGACTATATATTCATACAATTTTCTACTTTAGGTTATTATATTTATTAGGTAATACGGTCTTATTTTTAATGGTCGAGTCAGTAAATAAGGGCACTTTCGTTATCTGAACTGTTATCTGCATCCAGCCAGCTAGGTTTGTTCTTTGACTGGCTAGACTAGCCCTAATGTGCGTTAGTCAACTAAAACGACTAGGTTAATCCATTTACGGGAAACTGTGCTCTATGTTGAGCGGCCTAACTCCGAGAATTCAATGACGGTTTCGTCCCCGTTGTGCACCACGCTGTACTGAGCTTTATTCAGTTCGATCCTGTTGAGTTTGTCTTGGCCCACTGGTCGAATTCTTGTGCGCAGCTTGCCGCATCGACCGTCCGCTACTTTCTCGTATTGTTCTGTGAAGAGAGAAAGAATTGGTAGGTTGGTAGGTGGTCTCGGAATTTAGCATAAAGCGTTTTATGGCATCCTACGAGATTTTAGTGCTAAATAAAAAAAGTTTAGATATGAATGTACAGTTTAATGTACTATTTAAATAATAGGTAATTAATTATTTTAACGAGATTTTCTTTTTATATAGTCAGTAGTCGCTTTTGTTGCATGTCTAATCTCAGTAGTAATACAGTAGAATCATTAAACAGAGCCGTACGTTTTGTTGCGATAAAAGTAGCCTATGTGTTAATCCAGAGTCTTAACTACTACCATACCTATCAAATTTTATAAAAATACGTTGTGCAGGTATTGCGTGAAAGAGTACCAACATCCATACACCCGTGCATACAAAATTTCGCGTTAATAATATTAGTAAGGATATTATTGTGGTAGGAAAGTAATATTAGCTTTACCCTACATAAATATTTGATTGCCGTTGAATAGTTACGCGTTCACGCATTTTGTCGGTCCAATTCACACGTGATTAATTAAATATTTGTATACGTAACGTTATGTATAGTCGTGCACATTACGCGCTTACAACTTGTAAGGCCCGTGATACACATACTTTTCTACAAAACCTTTGTATAGGAACCAGTTCAGTCCAAATGAAAAAGTGAAGATAAGAGTTCTGAGAACCACACAGTGAGGCCGAACTAAAAATCGCCTCGCCGTGTAATTACAGTGTCACACACACACACGTGTACTTAACGAAACTACGTCACCTTGTGAGGCGAGCGGTCGCGATGGGTGGTTTTTTCGGCGAAACTAAAAGGAAGGGTAATGATTTTGGCAATGTATGTATGGATGTTTGTTCCACCGCAGCTCTTAAACTATCGGTCCGATTTCAATGAATGAGGTACTAAAAGATACTAAATAGCCCGGATAACATAGGCTATAATTAACGTAGCACTATAACCAGACTACGTTACAATATACGAGGGCGGGTCAATAAGTCCGTGACTTTTGGAATAAAACACAGATTTTTTGATAAATAAATCATTTTATTTTTCAACGTAGTCCCCCTTGAGCTCTATACACTTTGTCCAACGCTTCTCCAATTTTTTATCCCTTCCAAAAAATATGATTTGTCCTCAAAATAGGCCTTTGTTTGCGAGATGACTTCATCATTGGAGTCAAATCTTTTTCCACCGAGCCATTTTTTCAGGTTTGGGAACAAGAAGTAGTCACTCGGAGCCAAATCTTGAGAATAGGGTGGATGTGGGAGCAATTCATAGCCCAATTCATGGATTTTTGCCATGGCAACTGCACATGTGTGCACCCTTGCATTGTCTTGGTGAAAAAGAACTTTTTTCTTGGCCAAATGAGGTCGGTTTTGTTTTCAAATCCTCATTGAAGCGGTCCTATAAGTTGGCATAATATTCCCCATTAATTGTTCTTCCCTTTTGAAGATAGTCAATGTGGATTATCCCACGTGCATCCCAAAAAACAGTCGCCATAACCTTATTGGCTGACAAACCCACCTTGGCCTTCTTTGGCGCCGATTCACCCTTAGAAACACACTGTTTTGACTGTTGTTTGGTCTCTGGTGTGTTGTGATGGATCCATGTTTCGTCCACGGTTAAAAAACTCCTCCATATTGTGATTAAACAACGCCAAACCTTCCTGTGAAGTTGTTACACGATTGCGTTTGTGGTCGACTGTGAGCAAACGCGGCACCCATCTTGCGGAAAGCTTTCTCATGCCCAAGTGATCATTCAAAATTGAAACCACTGAGCCATGCAAGATGCCTATGGCTTCCACAATCTCTTGCACTTTTAATCTTCGGTCGGCCAACACCATATTGTGAATTTTTTCGATTGTTTCGGGTGTAGAGACCTCAACTGGGCGTCCAGGACGTTCGGCATCTTCAGTGCTTGTACGGCCACAACGAAATTCAGTAACCACTTTTTTACCATTGAAATCGATGGTGCAGAGTCCCCATAGTATTTATCAAGCTTAGCCTTGGTCTCGGTAATGGTTTTTTTTCGCAAAAAATAATGCTTAATAAGCACACGAAATTCACTTTTTCCCATTGTTTCCTTAAGTTACTGGATAGTCTGATAAAGATAGCTGTAAAACACTAACTAACTGACGCAGCAAGTTCAAATTTTGATAGGAGTCAACTGACAGATGCCTGTTGACAGGAGTAGTGTTGCTTTTTCAGTAAGGAGGTTAGAAATTCAAAAAGTCACGGACTTATTGACCCGCCTTAGTAATTAACGTAGTCTGGTTATAGTGCTTTATAAAAACTACTTATTAATTTATGTATGTAGAGCGTAGCTACATGCGCACTACATACATAAAAACCGTCCTCAGCTTTTGTTTGAAAGCTTTGTCATCCCTTTTTTATTTGGTCCGAGGGTCTGATAGTTATCAATAGTTAAGAGAGATATGGTTATTTATATTATTATTTGGTGCCATTTAATTCACACATTGCCACAGCCCACAAATGCCACATTCCTAATGTAAGGTCGTCAAATATTTAAGAAAATATTTGACGACCTCTGTGGCTCAGTTCAGCGCGTTGGTGCCGGGGGTCGCGAGTTCGAACCCCGCCGAAGGAACAAAACGTTTTTCTGTGTTCCTGGGTCATGGATGTGTATTAAATGTGTATAATATTATAAACATCTTAAATATATTATGTATAGTATAATAGTATTAAATATACTTCCTGTTTTCTGGTACCTGTAAGTGTAACACAAGTTCTTCGGATACTGAGCACGGGGCCAGATTGACGTGGTGTGAAGCGACCATAGATATTATTATTATTATTATTATTAAGTATGTAACTACTTACTACCTAAAGTAGGCTAATTGCTAACTGAATATTTTTTACACGGACTATTTATTTTTATTTAAGTCAATTGTAACAATATCATGTTTAATTGCCGTCGAATTGAGTTACATAACTTTCAATAAATATTATTTTATTTCGCGCCACCACCAGTGGTGTGTTTAGTTTCAAATCTACCCGCTTGTATACGCGTTTCTTATTCGCTGTATTAAAGGCGTTACAGACGGCGAAGATAAGTTAAGATTCAAATATATCGCTTGCTATAATACAGTTTGAATGTACTCTCACGGACGGCTAAGATGCTGAATATTTTCATATTACGTACCTACTGTAATATGAAATATATCCAGGCATCTTAAGATAAAATACTTCGCAATATCGCATATATCCGCCGTCTGTGACGCCCTTTAAAGTTCGCGTCTCGAACAGAACAGAACACTCTACGCCAACTCTCCCGAAGGGCTCACAGCGTGTGTTATGACCCACTTTGACCCACACACCTAGTTAGTGGACGTCCGCTGCATCCATCCGCTATCGATCGCTGCTACCGAAGCGCCTGCGGTCGACTCCTAATCGCCATCAGTGAACCACGTCGCCACGTCTTTGTGGTCGAACCCGCATAGACATGCCAGTGTATCGAACTTCAGTGCCTAGTGATAGTGCCTGTGAGACTGGTTCAGCCGCAAAGACTTTTTAATGTATCGGAGTTCTATTAGTGATAGTGCCTGCGAAACTGGTTCAGTCGCAAAGACTTTTCAATGTATCGGAGTTCTATTAGTGATAGTGCCTGTGAAACTGGTTCAACCGCAAAGACTTTTCAATGTATCGGAGTTCTATTAGTGATAGTGCCTAGTGATAGTGCTTGTGAAACTGGTTCAGCCGCAAAGACTTTTCAATGTATCGGAGTTCTATTAGTGATAGTGCCTAGTGATAGTGCCTGTGAAACTGGTTCAGCCGCAAAGACTTTTCAATGTATCGGAGTTCTATTAGTGATAGTGCCTAGTGATAGTGCCTGTGAAACTGGTTCAGCCGCAAAGACTTCAATGTATCGGAGTTGTATTAGTGATAGTGCCTAGTGATAGTGCCTGTGAAACTGGTTCAGCCGCAAAGACTTTTCAATGTGTCGGAGTTTTATTAGTGATAGTGCCTAGGGATAGTGCCTAGGGATAGTGCCTGTGAAACTGGTTCAGCCGCAAAGACTTTTCAATGTATCAAAATCAATCAAAATCAAAATTTTTTTATTCAAAATTGGTATTTTTAAATACTCTTTTTGAACGTCATTACTAGGTGATGCCTACCACCGGTTCGGGAACTAACCCAGCGAGAAGAGCCGGCAAGAAACTCGTCTGGGGCCATCTTTTACCAAAAAGATGGAAAATTATTCTTTTAAAATCAAAATTATTACAATGTTTACTTATGTAACTTATGTAACAAATAATAAGATAAGATAATGAGCCACCTTATTCCCAAGGTGTGCCGTCCTGAATGAAGTCATTAATTTTATAATACGCTTTGGCACACAAACGTTCTTTAACTACTTTTTTAAACTTATTAATGGGAAGGTTTTGAAACTTTTCTGGGATTATATTGTATAAGCGTATACATTGGCCTTTAAAGGATTTACTAACTTTGCTTAGTCTGAACACTGGCATATCTAACTTGTTCTTATTTCTAGTGTTTACACAATGATTATCACATTTCTTTTTGAAGTTGTTTAGATTCTTTCTTACATATAACACATTTTCCAAAACGTATTGAGATGCGACGGTCAGAACTTTTATTTCTTTAAACTTTTCCCTTAGAGATTCAAAAGTCGACATCTTATAAATAGAACGTATAGCACGTTTCTGCAGCACAAATATTGTATTAATGTCCGCAGCGTTTCCCCACAAGAGGATGCCGTACGACATTATGCTATGAAAATAGCTAAAGTACTAAAGTAAACTAATCGCGCGGTATCTATGTCGGTAATTTCTCTAATTTTTTTAACAGCGTATGCTGCAAAACTCAGCTTATCTGCCAATTTAGCAATATGTGGTCCCCACTGTAACTTACTATCTAATGTTATACCTAGAAAAACAGTGGTGTCTACTAATTTCATTTTCTCATTATTTAATATATTGGTTTGTAACATTTGGCAGGCTGAACTTTAAACATTTTGTTTTATTAGAATTCAACAGTAAATTATTAGCATTAAACCAATGTACTATTTTTGAGAGAGCACTATTTACCTCGTCATTGTTAGATTGTCGTCGCTTCACATTAAAAATTAGTGAAGTATCATCAGCAAAAAGTACTATCTCATTGCTTATCATTAACTAGATAAGGTAGATCATTTATATAGATGAGAAATAGAAAAGGGCCCAAAATAGACCCCTGTGGTACACCCAGTTTAATTTTAGTACCGTTAGACCTTTTGGAATTAACTTCTACAGTCTGTGTTCTATTTATTAGATAAGAGCTTAGAAGCTTTAGAGCCGTGCCCTTTACACCATAATGGTATAATTTCCTGAACAGCGTATCATGCTCAACACAGTCAAATGCTTTGGATAAATCACAGAATATACTAAGTGCATCCTGTGACCTCTCCCAAGCTCCAAATATACTGCACAGAAGACTAATGCCTGCATCTGTTGTGGACCGACCTTTAGTAAAACCAAACGGATTACTATGTAACAAATTATTCGAGTTGAAGTGAAAAATTAATTGATTTAGAATAATTTTCTGAAAAATTTTACTTAAAATCGGTAATATGGATATTGGTCTATAGTTAGCTGGGTCTGCTTTATTCTCAGCTTTAAAGAGAGGCATCACCTTGCTGTGCTTCATCAAGTCAGGGAACACGCCACTTTTAATACAATTGTTAAAAACTAATGCTAGGTGAGGGGCAATGATGTCAATTACTGGGTTTATAACTTTTGTAGACATACCCCAAAGATCAGTTGTACTTTTAATATTAAGTAATTTAAATGCCTTGATAATGTCTCTAGAGTCTATTTCTTTGAAAATAAAATTTACATCACATTCCCTCACATTATCTCTAAGTAATTTTTCGGCAACTGTAGGTGATGAATTTAAGTTTTTTGTAGTTGAGATCGGAATGTCTGCAAAAAACTTCTCAAATACTGTCGCAACTTCAATGTCAGAACTAACTTTTTTATCATTAATATAAAGTTCAAATTTAGAGTTGCGACTGGCGACTCTTCCAGTCTCATCTGCATTTATTTTCCAGGTGGTTTTCACTTTGTTTTAAGAGTTCTTAATTTTCTTTGATGTGAAGAACCTTCGCTGCTTGACATACCTTCTTGAAAATCTTCGAGTATTTCTTGACATATAGTTTAAAAGCTTCACTCCTGTTCATTGACTTCTCGTTATACAAGTCATACAATCTTTGTCTACTAACAATAATACCTGCAGTTGCCCAGTTACTAAAATTATTTCTTTTATTATTAAATCTAACCGATTTAGAAGTAAATACAGAGTCAAATTGGTTTTTTACTACTTTAAATAAATTATTAAAAGTTTCATTTGGATTAATTGACTCATTCAAACATTGAAAACTTGAAAGTAATTTACTTCTAAATTTTTCAATACGTTTTGTGTTTACAGGAATAAACTCAATATTTTCTATCGGATTATTATCACATTTAAGATCAAATGATGCTAGCTGTCCACAGTGATCAGAGTTAAGTACATTAATTATTATTTATTTCCTAAAAGTAGTGACATTTGTGAAAATATTATCTATACAAGTAGCTGTTGTTTCACATATTCTTGTTGGTTCGTAAAATAAATTAATTAGATTATACGATTTGAACAAAGATGTGAATCTAACAGTGGTGGAGTTAGAGTCTAATAAATTAATATTAAAATCACCACATACAATAATCTTCTTATTAGAGACACATACTTTCGTCAGCACTTGATCCATTATTTGTTCAAAAGAATCGTATAAGCTTGATGGAGGCCTGTATACGCATACAATAATAAGGTGGCTCAACTCAATACAAGCCAACTCAATAATTCGTTCACTAGACAGTTTTACAATATCTTTACGTTCTTTACATTTCAATTTTGTATTAATGACAAAGACAGAAAGAGCTCCCTACTTGGTGATCACAATAGTTAAATATTAATTCATGATTTTTTAACCTATGTTCTGTTACGCATATAATGTCAATTTTAAATTCATTTAAAAATAACTCAAGTTCTAATTCTTGATCGTATCGGAGTTCTATTAGTGATAGTGCCTAGGGATAGTGCCTGTGAAACTGGTTCAGCCGCAAAGACTTTTCAATGTATCGGAGTTGTAGTAGTGATTATGCCTAGTGATACTGTACTAGTGATATGTAAAACCGGACGATAGCAGGCTGGATGGTGAGGAATGATCATAGCCCGTAACTGTCCTAGCTGACAAAACTTTTTGATGTGCAAGCTCCGAGTAGAAATATAATATACTACTTGCGTATCTTCATGGTGATATATTCAACCAGGAAAAGTTTTTAATGAATGGTGTTCATATGTGTGTAAATCTGATCGACTTCGGTCTAGGGAAATCTCTTAACCTCCATTGACCCTTAGCTTACCTCCGTCATTAACTGCCGCTGCATGACGCAATTAGTAATGAAAGAGCCTAATGAGTAATGAGCCTAGTAATTGATAAAGTCTATCTTTGTAACCGTTAGAGAAATTGAAAAACGGCTTAGCGCAATCGATCGGGCATGGGAAAAACCCCCAATTTGACACCAAATTTTTTTTTAGCCGGCGATGCCCACCGAACCCCGAAGATCTGGGACAAAACCAGGTTTTCACCGGGTCTATATATCTATTTATTGAGAAAGACCCGGTGAAAACAATCTACTAACTGATAGTAATTGGTAAAGAAGGTTTACCTTCAGGTCGGCCTGAACAAATGCAAAATCGTATCGTCTGTGTGCAATTTCGAGATCGCACAGTCGGCCGGATGAACTGAAGCGATTCGTTCCAGTGTTGCCAACTCTGTTTTTGCGAAACTACTACACTCGCGCCAATTTCTACTAAAACTACTAAAATAATACTGAAAACTATCAAAAAATCTACTAAACTTAGGAATCTGTAATCTTTTAAAAACCACTGCATTTTAGGTTTTGTTATATTCAAATTCAATTCAAAAAATGTATTGAATTTTATTATAAATTTTACTGTTAAATTAAAATATACTATTTACATATTACTTACTAGTATATAGTATTTGAAAGGGGAGTTTTAAGCAAATTACAGATGAATGCTACTATGTATTATTATGATAAGGTGCCATTTATTTTTGTTTTTTTTGTACCTGGCGTAGGTATATGCATATGATTACTGTCTGACTATTTCCTATTAAAACACAACTAAATTCCTACTAAGGAGGAAATAAAATACTTAAATTAGTAGTAAAACTTTATAAAATAACTAAGTTGGCAACATTAATTCTGGACAATGTGTGACAAATCGTTGCGACGAAAACATGTTTTCGACGTGCGGGCGTAGTGTACAAGCGTAGTGAGTTTACAATTAATAAACACGACCGTAACTCGCGGCAAACCAGAACGAACTGATGCGATTTTTCCGTGTGAGTTCTCGAATCCGTTCAGGCCGAAATGACGTCAGTTGGGTCGGATGTGATTTTATTCCCCTGTTTGTGCTCGAATCCGTTCAGGCAAACTGACGTCAGTTCTAACTGAAACGATCGGCCTCTCGTCTGTGGGGGTCTCTTTATGAATTTATGAATAAATGTGTTAAATAATTTATGAATAAACAGATGTATTATATTAAAAAGAAGTGATTAAATAAATACTCACGGTTTCTAAAGTTGTTCTGGCAGGCCATGTGGCACATTGATGCGAATCCTTTCAAATTGTCCGGATTTATAGGCGTAGCGCCTTTTGGACTTGAGCAGATCGGCTCCTTATTCTTACAAGACTGCAAACAAACTTCGTAGTTGTTTCGCTTTCTTCTCGTAGTTGTCGGGCTCCTTGTGGTTGTTGAGGTTGTTGTGGAAGGGTTGATCAGCACATTGGTTTTATGTCCTTTGCGTCTGACGCTTATTGTCAGTATTGGTCGTGGGGCT
Organism: Phengaris arion; assembly: GCA_963565745.1. Lineage (NCBI taxonomy): Eukaryota > Metazoa > Arthropoda > Insecta > Lepidoptera > Lycaenidae > Phengaris > Phengaris arion. The sequence goes on along the minus strand of OY751445.1, from coordinate 11,338,646 downwards.
CCAGAGCTTTGGGTTGCTGCAGAGGGATCTTGGGTTTGGGGGACGTTCGACACGATCGAAGCTTGGGATGAAGTGGGGTTGTCGCACGGACGATTTGATGTTGGAGAATTGGTGCTCGGGGTGATCGCGAGTGGCAGGTAAGGCTGAAGACTCGGTTGGTTTTGCGACCAGTTGTTATTCCCGTTCCACACACCCGGACCCAGATCTGGTTGGTTTTGCAACCAGTTGGGTTGGTTCACGTTCCAAATTGGGGAAGTGGACTGGAATGGTGGATCAGTGGGTATGGTTTGGGGAGCTTGCGACGTCGACTGCGGTACAGGCCAGATTATAGCTGGAGAGCCCCGATTTTGTGGTGGATTGGTTATTTGAGACATAGCCGGTGGCGGTTGTCTAGATATGGGGATCTGTGGTTCCTGCGTCTGTACATTTCTGGTTGTTGGCTCTGTGGTTGTTGGAGCGGATGTTGTGCTAGTCCAGGCTGTGGTTGCGTCGGTGCTGGACGGGAAAACTCCGACCGTTGAGAAGATCTCGGTGAGTGGTTTTGGAGAATAATTGGGGTCGTTAATGAGGTTCGCTGCGTACCATTCCGGCAAGGCGTTTGGGATATTCGCTCGACATAGTTGTAACACTGTAAAAACAAATATTTCAGAATTTAGGTTTGGAAACAGTTTTTGCGAATAGTTTTGTGTTAATGATTTTCCTGGATCAATTCGTGGTAGAGTCATATCAATTTTATAGAGCTCTAACAATTTCTGAATTCTTTTCCCGGATAATTTAGTGGTAAATTGCTATTAATGTCATACTAGTTTTTCGCATAATATTGCGATTGAGTGCTATCAATTTTAATAGAGGCTATCTCATTACCTACCTACATCTCATGAGAGTAGAGTGGTGGAAGGAAAAGAAGTGGAAAACATCCCAAAGTAAATGAAACAAATAGCAGTAACTACTGTAGTCCACCAGTGCAAGCAGGAGGATTCTCTTGAAATAATTCCTACTTGTTTTATTTTCACGCGTAATATCGAGCTCATGTATCTAGTCCCATAGCTTGACAGCTAGTGCATTACCTATGTGTAATGTACCTTAAGTCTTTGCCACGGAGTTGGAACAGGTTTTCAAGGTTGGTTTTTGCGTTCATCCGCTGTGTTCGAGTCAACACTCACATGTGATTGATAAGTGTGTTCTCGTTTCATTGATGTTTTGTGCTGATATGTAGATTGTATTACCTATTACTTGCCCGCGACTGTCTGCCCAAAGATAATCTGCATATATATGACGTTTTGTGTGTAAATACAGTACATAAGATCCTTCCTCTGGAATCGCTGTCTATTGGTAAAAAACCGCAACAAAATCTAATAGTAGTTAAAAATATCTAATCGTTACTATTTTATACTATTATAAAAGTAAGACACGTTTTTATTATCAATAGAATGCTTAGTGAAAAACACAAAATCTGGTCTAAAACATTACAGACAGAGATATTCTTACCCACTTTTATCAACACCTGTAAATTAATTATTTAAATTCTAGTTAACTTTGTTCTTGTCTTAGCCAGGTGTTCAATAAAAAAACATCTTGGTATTCAATTCATATAACACCTATTTGAATACCTATTGAATTACGAACGAGTGCTATGAAATTCTAAAGGGCCCCACTCACATGCGAATTACGATCAATCGTAAAGAAGAATCTGTCATTTCAGAAACCAATAGTATAGGAGCTAGCAATGTTTTGCGAGAGATTATAACAGCTGACTACTGAAACACTAATCAAAATTAAGAGCCGTTCCCATCTACAAGCTGTCTCTGCTAGCCGAAATGACAAGGACGGCCACATACTTGTCACATACTTGAGCGTTACTTAATTTAATTCTCTTTTTTGAACGTAAGACTGTAAGAGAAGTTGTGCTCTAAGGGCCTGTTTGACCTATTTCACAATATTCTGTGATAGTAGTCAGATAGTCTATTTCATGCATGTAATGTCTATCTCTGTCATTCGATATTATGTCATTAAGCAGCGACAAAATTTCCGAACAATAAATATATTTTATAGTTAAGAATGTAATTGTATGGGTAAAACAAGATGCTTTCTATCACATGGCCAATAGCGCCCTGTACACGTAAAGTTCGGATCGCGGATCGGACTGCGTTCCAAACTTCGGAGGTATACGTGTGGTTTGGACTGTGGATCGAACTGTCGTGCTAATGGGCCATGGTTTGGATTGCCGGCGTCTTACGTAATACATCAAAATACCTCATTGAGCGATTCAAACAGTGAAAAATGCACTGTCATTGACATGCCAGATCGGACTGAATGAAACTTGAATATGTAACTTGTATTCAAACGAAACGCAAGAACAAGATTTCTAAATCAAAACATAAACTTATTAGTTTTTAGATTAAATTATTTAAAAGAAACATTAGCATATAAATCATAATGCTCTATTTTTAACAGCCACCAAAAGGTATTCTATGTTCGGCTGTGCATATTTTTTATCAAAATTCTTACTAATTATTTCATCGTTTGCATACAGGTTTTCAATTTATTTTTGTTTACAGTTTACACTAAAAATACAAAATATAGAGAGTAGAGACCGAATGGGCTGCTTTTGCGAAAATCAGTATACTTACATATCATGTTTGCAGCAAAATGTGCGAACAATAGATAGTCTAGCTGCCAGTAGAATAAAGAGTTTAGTGTCGTGAATATTATTTGTATATCTGTCAATGATCGAATACCTATACAAGTACAGCTTGGCAAAAAAGAGTATGATGCGGTGACAGCAGGATCTAAAAATATTTTCGACTGTTATCCTTATTAGATTGGAATGACATATATAATATATAATATTATAATAAAATTATGACGTGTGCACTGATGACTCACTGCAAACTTACTCAAGACTATACCTACATATTATTGTGAAACAACACTCAAAATTTTCGAACTCTACCTTATATACCTAGGCGGATGGGACATGCCGCATGCGTTTATTCGTCGCATCGCCGAATTGCGGTCACATGGTTGAAATGACAAGTTAATGGGCGGTCGAAACTAGAAAATTTTAAATGTTATAAAAACCTAATATTATAAATGTGAAAGTTTGTGAGGATGTATGGATGGATGGATGTTTGTTACTCTTTCACGCAAAAACTACTGAATGGATTTAGATGAAATTTGGTAAGTTTTAGGCTCTGGATTAAAATATAGGCTACTTTTATCCCGAAAAAGTACAGAGCCGCGGGCATCAGCAGTGTTACATAAATTGTTTTAAGTCATGTATTCGATGACAGTCTGCAATATTATGTATTCTATAATTCATGGTAATGCACAATTTATTTAAGTATCTAAATAAATATTTTTGATTTTTTGTCAATTTTTATAGATGTAAATAAGAATATATTAGATATGTAGAAGAAATAACAGAGAAAGATACACTTTTTTTCTAAAGGAATAAAACTTTGCAATCTAATACCAAATCGCCTTGATAAGCCCTTACAGTTTTTTTGATACAAGAATTTCGAAAATCTTTCCACGGAGTAATCGCGTAACATACATACGAAAAATACATACACACGAATTGTAACTTACTCATGTGTTTAGGAAGTCTGTTAAAAATAGGGTTTGGTTTCCGTTAGTTCTACGCAACCTAAGTCCCGGGCACCAGCAGCTGGTATTTAATAAAATAGAATTGTTGATAAAGAAATAGTAGAATTTTTATATTTTATATTAAAAAATTAATAATAATTAACAGCCTCCGTGGTCTAGTGGTTAGAGCTTGGCTCTCGACTCGGAGGTCGTGGGTTTGATTCCCGCATTGGAACAACACAAAAAGGTTGTTTCCAAGTTTGGTTAGGACAATGCAGGCTGATCACCTGATTGTCTGACAGGAAAGATGATCCATGCGTCGGATGGGCATGTAAAAAGTCGGACCTGCGTCTGATCCCTCGCCAATAGTGTCGGACATCCGTTCCACTCAACTATGAGAGTAAAGGAAGAGAGAGTGCTCTTGTGTACTGCGCACACACTTGGGCACTATACAAATAACTCTGGCCTGGTTTCAATGAAACCGGCCACCGTCATTGAAATCGGTGTGGGGAGTTGTCTATTTATCTTATCTTATCTAGAATTTAATTACTTTATGACCTACTTATGGCCTACGTTGGTAAATCCGGGTTACTAGGCAAAGTAAAAGCTTCCGTCTAGTCACTAGTGTCTAAAGTCTATGACTAAACAATTAATTTCTAGAACTTAAGGTCACCGGCTAATAGCTATGTTGACTATGTCTGCAAATAATAATTTAAATCCCCCGGGAACCATACATTTGACCGCGATGAAAATAGGCTTCAATTTTGAAATAGAAGTGGATATTTCATTTTAAAATAGAATCGAATGGGCTCTGAAACTACTGGACCGATTTCGACGAAATTTGGCACAGGCATAGTGTGGACCACTGGGAATGACAGAGGCTACTTTATGTCGCGGCCAAATGTACGGTTCCCGCAGGATTTCCTTTTCCGCGCACGAAGTAGCAGGCAACCTCTAGTCTTATGAGTTATGGTCGATTTTGAACAACGGGGTATACAGCATACTCATTAAGTAATTAGTATATTACGACCAAGGCATAACATAGCCAATACGAGTGTTGCCACAGACCTTACACTATTACATTACTTTATGTTTGTAACCAGACACAAAAATGGTGAAAGCAGGGCGTTGGCACAGGGACAGCACGGCTCACTAAGTAGACACAATACGGTACTCACGTGTTATAACGATGAGTGACACTACACGCTCCATGGCCGGCTCGCAGCGTTCTGAACGCTGACGTTCTGATCGCTATACAAGTTCTACAACGAGTTTACGCTTTACGCATAAATGATTAATGTACGGACGTGGAAACCGAGCGTTTAGCGGTTCGGCGTATGTCTGGAATTGGGCGTGTTATTTCTCGACGGTGAGCGGCCGAAGACACCGCGCTAATTTAATACGAACGAATAACAACAATCCGACTGCTAAGCGTTAATTCTCCGCGCCTGTACACGAAGAAATACAATTTTACTAATTTCCAACTTTGTTCTGTGAAAGAGCCCTACCCATTTCGCAATGGACCTGTTTTGAACTAGTTACTGTTTAACTAGTAAACAATAAACATCATTATCATTCTTATAATATTATACGAGGTAACTTACTTGCATAATACAATAATATAACCGCCACTCTCTTTCATGTAATTAGATCAAATTAGCTGATTCAAAGATTCTTCAAATCGGCGTGAAAATTGAACGGAAAAGAAGTGTACAAATTCCACTCACAAAATTTTACTATTTGTTTTTAATATTTAGTCCATAGATTTCATATTTTTTTTGAAGTGTTAGGTTGGGTCTACATGATCCGGAATCCGTAAGGCTGGGGAAAATTTAGAGCACTGAAAATAGAACTCTGCGCTAATACAATTGAGTTGAAAACCGAAGTGTCGAGTGTGGAGCTGTCATATATGACATTGACATTTGACTTGACACTTGAGTGTTCGATTTTGAACTCTATTGTATTAGCGCAGAGTTCTATTTTCAGGGCTCTGAATTTTCCCCAGCCTTACGGATTCCGGAATATGTTACGAATTACGAGTCTGTTAGATCTCGGACATCCTAGGTAGGTATAGGAGGTAGGAATCTCAGTGGTGGACATTTATTTAGGTATTGCTTACAGACTTCACTGCAAACTATTGAAGAATTCTCCGTGGACCGTGATGCGATCCTAATCCTACTACCTACTACTTATCATCAACTAGCTTTTGTCCGCGGCTTCGCTCGCGTATATAAAGTATCCCACGGGAATCCTTACAAACTTACACATCCTACTTACTATCCTACTAATAATAATTCATCCATGCTACTACTATTATAAATGTGAAAATTTGTGAGTATGGATGGTTGTATGGACGGATGGATGGATGTTTGTTACTCTATCACTAAAAAACTACTGAACCAATCTCGATGAAATTTGGTTTGGTAGTAGTTTAGGCCAGAGCCTAAACTAATTAAAATAAAGGCTACTTTTTGTCCCGAAATAGCACAGTGTTTTCGTGGGGTACTACATTTACGCGGGAAAAAGTTTGTTTTTCTACAACAAAAGAATATAATACTCTATTCCTCACGTCATAGAGCTCACTCTTTATTCTGCTCTTTTATTCTCGGAGTAACTGAAACATGAATGACTTGAATCAATATACAAAGGGCCAGCAGAACGACAAACTTGTTCACAAAACAAATTATACTTACTGGGTCAAGCCACTGGACTGTGGTTTTATCTCAAAGCAAGACTAAGAACAAGATCACACCTAAACGAAACGATACGCAACGCTGCATATTTAAGATGGCTGTTGAATGTTGAACTTTATTAATTACACAAGAAAATACATATTTCATTGTATGAGTTCGATTGTCAAGTTGCAACGCGCTGCACAGCGCACGTGCAGTGTATGTCTGATGTCACATGAAACGTGTATCTTGTTGTGTAGTGGACAAAGTTCTATTTTTATTAGCTATCCTAAAAATGCAGCGCCGCGTCGCGTCACGTATTGTCGCGGTGTGAGCTGACCGTAATATTCTTTAGGTTGGGACTTGGGACGACTATAGGCATAAACATTCAAAGACTAAAGTTCTTCAGAGAATTTAGGTATTCAGGTATGCTCGAAATTAGAATCGATGAGATGAGTGTATTCTGACAGCTGTTTGGGCCTGTGGCGTGTGGCGAGGCGCCGTCTGGTGGTGTAAAGGTAAGACCGCACTAAGCGGCAGCGGAGCGACGCGACGCGACACGTCCTTGGGTGAATCTCCGAAACATCTGACTTCCGTTGAGGATGATGACGGCAGGTTTTTTTGCTCTACACGGAATTTTATCGTCTCCAGATTTTGGATTATCCATAATTATTACGACATTTTGTATAAATTAGGCATTCTATATAAAATATTGCCTGCTAGACACTAAAATTTCGCGTAGCGTTTAAAAAAACCTGCCGTCATTGTTCTCAACGGTAGTCAGCTGTTTCGGAGATTCATCCCCTTACTAATAATACCGCAATGGAGTGCCGTCCCTCGTTGTTCCGCTGCCGCGTAGTTACGACTAGTCCTTGAAGGGTTTTGGTAGTAGAGGGTATACTTTTTCTGCCGCCAAAGTGATTTTGTCGCGCGCCGTGAGTTTGGATGGCGTGTTACAAAAAAGACCCAAAGCAAGTCAATGGTCATACATAATTAATATGATACACCTATCTTTACACAATATTGTTTCATTAGAACGTAACGGATGAGTGCATCGCAATGCATAATATTACTCTGCGTTGCGATAACACAACAAAAAAGAATATTAAAATATAATACCTATCAGTAGCCAAGTGTGTATAGAACTCGACATCATATTCTTCCCTTAACGACTTCCCTTAAGAATATTACCTAATACCCACATAAATAATATATCTATAACTTTTGAAATACATTACTAAAACAAAACAATAATTTGCGCCCAATGCGCCCAAAAACTTTTTAAGATATATACCGCCCGATAGATGGCGCTAATTGCAATGAAAATACGTTTTTCTTTAATACAATAGTTATTAACTTACGCGGCTTACCATTCCGCTGATCTCACGCTTTGCCACCGATACCTATAATGCCCAAAAAACTTTTTAGAAAATTCTGTATAATATATAATTATATACCTAGGATATATTTTACTACATAGTATTATCAGGGAATCTAATTCATAAGCAGGTAGAGTGTTCTCATAATTTATTTTAATTATTCTGAAGACATGCAATCGCAATGCATTGTACATTCAAACAATAATTTATACCTTTGTAGTATCATGTACCGTCAGGGAATGAATGAATGATTCATTCATACATTCCCTAAAAGTTCAGAGGTATAAATTATAGTTGTTGATACTTAAGACTTAGGTTCATACTTAATCTAGCTATTGAATCCTTGAAATATTGTCTGCCTTCAGCCTTGTTAACGTTGAAGTCAGTTTAAAGGCTGATACTATATTATGCTCCGGAATCCGGAACGCTGGTGAAAATTCATAGCACTGAGAATAGAACTCTGCGCTAATACAATAGACTTGAAAATGGAAGTTTCGAGTGTCGAGCTGTCATATATGACATTGACATTTGACTCGACACTCATGTGTTCAATTTTCAACTCTACTGTATTAGCGCAGAGTTCTATTTTCAATGCCCAGAATTTTCTATGGCCTTCCGGATTCCGATTTTAACGACGATTAAAGACGATTAAAAACAATAAAATATCCTTAAAATCTAGAAAAAATAAAACTAGATTAGACTAAAAGCATAATGTGTATTAGTAGGTGCATATAAACATGTCCTTTTGATTTGCAACTAGTATTGACATAATCATCAATTAGATCCTTGTGGAAAGAAACTCGGGTGTACACAAAATAATAAGGTGGTATCTCGAAACCAGCACATGTAACACCCACCAGAATCCCTCTGCTGCTGTTCTCTTTAGGGTCATTGGTCTTGTGGCACACCAGCGGCCCACCTGAATCGCCCTAAAATAATTCAGCAATCAGCATAAAAATCCACTTAGTATAAATGTCAAAGTTTGTGACGATGGACGGATGGTTGGGTGGACGGATGTTCGTTACTATTTGCCGCAAAAACTATCCACTGGACGGATTTTGATGAAATTTGATAAGGTAAAATAGAAAGCAGTTTGGGCTCGAGGCTACATTTTATCCCGAAAATGTATAGTGTTCCCGTGGGATACTGCATTTATGCGGGTGGAGCCGCGAGCAAAAGCTAAGTATATAAATAAGGTAATGAAAACCAGTCGGGTGATTATCGTTAAACAGTAAATTTGCTGAAACAATTGCTCCGTGCGCACTAACTTCTAACACGTGTGAGGGTGATGCTCACGAGGAAGCAAGTTTTGCAAAGCCATGGAAAGACCATTTGCCACCAGGCGATTAGTTTGCTCGTTTGACGATCTTTTAGCATTAAAAGATGAGAAAGAAACTATACCTTATCCGGACCTGAAGGTGGCGAAGTACAAATAAATTTGCGACCGCTTGCGCCCACGTCTTCGCATTTGCTCATCGGTAACAACGGCGCATGAGCCAGCAATAGATGTTTAGATGGTATTTTCTTCTGAATAAAAACAAGTACCTAGGTAACCTCTTTGCTCGGAGTTCTGATAAAAAAAACGAATCACAAAAATATTTATCTGACCGGGATTCGAACCCAGAACATTCCGAATTTAAGAACGAAACAAAAATTATACATGCCTACGCATACTGCCAATTGGCCTAACAAAATTAGGTTTAAAGTATTGCACGACGAAAGAAAAAACATATTATACTCAAAACTTAAAAATGCGCATTTCCCCAGGGATAAGACCTAGCTAGATCGATTTTTCGCCCCCAAAACTTCCTGCATACTAAATTAAATGGTAATAAGTAAATAGTACTTGCAGCCGTTTTCGAGTAACCAATTATATATATACAAGATTGTCTCGTATAAAACGTATAAAATATTTACATCAAGTGACTAGGTAAAGGTTTTAAAAATTCGCTGTTCAGTTTCGAAATGATCTTAGAAGTTTATAGATCCTGGGTGATTGCAATTTAATTTTTTAGGCGTTTAATAAAATATTCTTAGGCTCTGACTACATTATCCGGAATCTCTCCAGCCGGAAAAAAACAGCACCGAATATAGAACTGTGCTAATACAATAGAGCTGACAATTTGAAACTCGACTGTGAGCTTCGAGTTTCAAATTACTGCCAAGTGTTGCCGTGTGCTCGATTTTCAACTCTATTGTACTAACGCAGAGTTCTATTTTAAATTAAGCGCTGTTTTTCCCGGTGGGGGGGGGGGGGGGGGGGAGGGGCCGTTACTAAATGAGGTCCAAGACTTACGTGCCTAGTCGTACTTCCGAACCCAGAGACGAGACACGTCCCTGAATAGTCCATATTCTGCGATGCATACGGTATATAACTGACGTATTCATTAAAAATGAATGGACTTGTTGTAACCTGGAAAAACACGTTAACACAGTGTGACCCAAGCACGTGAATCTTGTAGTAAAGCAACCTTCGAGTTATACAGCCGCCGGACGCTTAGCAGATATGAAACACATAGGCACTAAATAATCCGGAATCCGGCGGTCCCGGGAGGATTCCGAGCACTGAAAATGGAACTCTGCGCTAACAAAAATCGAAGTCTCGAGTGTCGAGCTGTAATAATATAAGACATTGACATTTGAGTCGACACCGGTGGTAGGCATCATATATACCGACGTTCAGAAAGTGTAAAAATACCAACTTTGAATAAAAAAAATTGACTTTGGCACGTATGTGTTCGATTTTCAACTCTAATGTACTAGCGCAGAATTCTACTTTTACTACTCTGAATTTTCCCCGGCCTTACGGATTCCGAACAGTATAGTCCCGGCCTTAGTTACTTACCACAACACAAATATCGGAATATGGGAATTTGAAAGCTATTGGATAGCTGACGTCTTTCACCCTCCTCCATTGGCCGTTCAGTACAGAGTCATTAGCAGGCTCGCCGGTGTTCCGTACCGAGCCTGCTACAGCGTATATCCAACGTAGTGGTACTCTTTTTGGCCTATGGGAGACATACTTGAAGGTGCGGAGTGCGGACTAGGCTGAAGTCCACCCTGTTAGCCAACTGTCGGCAGACTTCATGTAAGAGAAGTTAGTATTCGTACTTCGTAAGCTTCCTCACGAAAGATGCATTAAGGCTGGGGCTATATTATCCGGATCCATGATCCGGGGAAAATTCATTGAAAATAGAACTTTGCGCTTATACAATAGAGCTGAAAATCGAATCCACAAGTGTGGAGTCATATGTCAATGTCATGTATGACAACTCGACAAAATCGACGCTTCGATTTATAATATTGTATTACCGCAGAGTTCTATTTGCAGTGCTCTGAATTTTCCCGGGCCCGCCTTATTCCTGATCATATAGTCCCAGACTAAAGTGCCATTTTGTTGGAAGCACCTGGTAGATCCACCACCACCACTGCACCACTCCAAGAAATTGCAATTTGACACCTACTTATCCCGCATTGAACGCGGTACAAACAAAAATAAAAATATTACGGTTTTATATGGAGGAATTTGTGACAGAAGTTTGGATCTTCTGCAAAACAGTGTGCAGCCGACAGCACTTTGTTAGCAGTTATGATGGAGCCCCCACAGAAATTTTGGTATTCGAAAAAAAATTTCATCTTGAACGACACCTGCAAAAAACGATTTTATTTCGTGCATGTAAACAAATATTCCGGCTCGACCGGGGAGACACCACGGCCTCATAGAATTTAGGCAAATTCTTAAGAAATCTAGAGCAATGGAAACGTAGCGCTGCGTCGCGTGCGCGCATTTTTTCAATTTTGTATCTCGGTGTGAACTAACCCTTACGGCTTACACCTTGACTTTTTACACTTTTCCACTCGTATTTCTGTAAATGTCAATACCTACCTGATAAGGTACATCACCAGGATTCCCTCTCCATCCATGTATTATTCGAGGGATGGATTTATTACCAAAAATTAATGGCTCATCAGTTTCCTCCGCTGATACACGGATCAAAATGAATAATATACACAACAATTTTATCATGTTGTCTTAATGAGCTTATGAAAGATTTAGTCAAAATTATTCGCTAAATTATAACGGACATTTATATAATTCAAAGTTTTTTTTTAAATTTATTTAAATATATGGCGTCGGCTTAAAACCATTTGCCAGTGTCAAGTTAAAAAGGCGGGAAATAGAATTTTCGTGTCAATTTTCAACACCGTATTCCTAAATCGTCAAGTCTAAAGTCTAGTCAAAGTCCAAATAAATAGTCAGTGCAGTCAATGAGTCAAGTCAGTCGATTCAGTAAAGTGGTAGAAGCTTTGCTGAAAGTTCCTAGGGAGTTTTGGAGGGAACACAAAATAGCACATTCTTTATTTGTTGTATTTGTTGTACCACTTGCCCACACTGATGCACGTTAATGAATATTTAATGGTTAATATTCTACGAATATTACACATTACGAACCGAAATAACACAAATTTATGAAGGATATACAAAAACCACAACGTCAGCAATGCCCCCGAAAAACTCGTAATTCAAAGTTTATTACAAGCTATTTTTTAAGTTGGTGTGTTTATAAGTAGGCTATTTTCTTTTTTTTAAATTTAATATATATATTTTTTTTTAATTTCTTTTAATATATATATTTTTTAAATAAGTTTCATGATTATGATGCGTATGTCAAATCAGACTTTTATGTTCATCAGTATGATCTCCCTAGGCTATTATGATACCATTAATTAGGTAGATCATAGGTGAAATCATATACATATTATCAATATCATGTACATATTATCATAATATATTAATAAGGACTAACAATTTCGATGTGAATTGTAAAGTGCAAACATGAGTTAAACCCAAACCTCGTTGCTTATGTCTTTCGGGAATCGTCTATTTTCATACTTTGTCTGTCACTTCCACAGTTAAACGAGGATTGCCAAGAGATATTAATAAAGTGGTCATACTATATATTTATAGAGACACTGGTTTAAATCAAACTATATACCTATCAGGTCTATTATATATCAGGTATATATTTTATACCTGATATATATTTTAAGATAAGTAACAAAATTAACGTTATTTTACTTAGAAATAACAAAAGTGTGTAAAGGTGGATTAACACGTTCAATGCGCTATCAGGTCTAAAAGATCCGATCATGAACATGCCGCCGGAGTGGCATAGAAAATACTGTTCCTAACGCTGGTGCGGGACCAATATATTCGGTTTGCTTATGAGTATAAAAGAGACAGTTACTGTTATAATTTAATTAATATAATATCTAGCAATTTCTCTCCAACAAATACCCACAACCTGCAAGCAAATGTGTGAGTGCACGCATAAGCATGCTTCTCACCAAAGCACCTCCCTCCTCCCACTCTGCTTAGTTACTGGTATACAATTGTTTCGTTGAGTAATGTAACTTTATACAATAAACTCGTATCGGGTCGATTGGTTCTGATACCGACAGGGATTTTTTTTTTCATCTAGTGCAGATAACAGGTCCTTTCGACCTTATATCCGATGACCTGATATTCGTTTACCTAGATTTAAAAATAGCTTGTCTAGTGCAAAGCTTAAGTGCAGTTGCAACACGATAGATAGGACTACTAATGCGATTTTATAAATAATAATTGAATTGCCAAGTTTATTATATTATAATATGCTCGTACTATTAAAGTACATTATTGTTTATTCATTGTGGTTACATGATATTATTTTCGCCATTATAAAGCGGTCTAGTAGGATGCTTTTGATGTCTACTGAGGATGATGAAGTAATTGAAAAGTGAAATAATTGTTCATTTTTAATAATTATTCTAATAGAAAGAGTACGTAATCAGTTCAGTTTAAATAAAAAGTATATAATTTTTAATTTGTTTTATTTTCATATCACTAAAATTTTATCGATAATTCATCCGTCCTACGAGGACATACGGTCAAAAAGATCTGATATTTTTTTTACATGTTTCCAATTACGGCTTAAGAGGTATGTTGACAAGTTCATTGATAATATGTCAGTGCATTAAAATAAACTGAAATGATTACCTCGAGCAAGTAAAGTGCATATAAACTTATGCATGTCCAACAGATCAAATCGTCCCTATGACGTTGCATGGACTAGTTTACAAATAGGTCTAGGATGCCTGATACAGTTCCAACTGAAAGTTAACGAAATAGGCTGATGCAATGAATGTGTTAAGTTTGCATAAAAGCGCCATCTAGCAAAAACACTCAGAAACAACAGTTGACTAGTGCAACAGACGACAGCTTAATTATTTAACTCTTACCTATGTTATAGTTCTATTCAGTACTTACCATCTATATCGCAGTACTTTTTATACTACTTTTACGAGATGTCGCTAGTAGTAGGTATCAAAATATCTTATGATTTGTGACTGTGTAATGTGACTACATTAAAATATTATAATTTATTAATTAAATAAGTAGTATGTGACAATATTATTTCATATTGTTATAATTTTTAATAATCACTAATTACTAGATAGCATTATATGGGATATTAATGACAGTCGGGTAAAACACGGGTATTAATATATTATATAAAAGATGATAAGATAGCATAATATAGGTAAGAATAATTATCGGGTAAAAATACTTTTGACAGTTCTGACACTTAAGTTATTGATAGCAAAAATATAATATATTTATAGGCACTAGGTAGGTACAAAAGGTATGTATAAAAATAAAATAATAAGATTTAACAATAAGTATACATAACATTATTTTAGCTGTATAATTTGAAAAAAAGTTTAAACTGCAAAACGAATGCCCCGGGTGAGGATCGAACTCACGACCTTAAGATTATGAGACTTACGCGCTGCCTACTGCGCTACCGAGGCTTGCGCAATTGTTATTAATTTTTGAATTACATTATTACATAGGCTACCTAGCCCAATAATAATTTCTATAAGACCGTTTTATTATTCTGAGGACTTCCTCAGAATAATAAAACGGTCTTATAGAAAACCGACGTGAAATAAGAATTGCCTTTGAAAGTATCAAAAGCAGGGAAACTTGTATTACAGTCTTCAAGTGTTGCAGTTATCAATGGGCGGAGAAATCTCTTATTCTCCGTTACGTAGGTATGCATTTTAGGTAGGTAGGTATTATTCTTACCTGAAATTCGTAATGTCTAAATCTTAGGCAAGTGGAAATAGTAACCGGCCAAGTGCGAGTCGGACTCGCGCACGAAGGGTTCCGCACCAGTATATATTTTACATGTTTACTTAGTTATTTTTGTAGCTGTCCAAGAAAGCACATTTTACAAGTTAGGCCTCTATTACTCCTGAACTAACAAAGTTATATAGGCCGTTATAGTTTTCCGTCAAAGTCCATCACTTGGGCTACAATTATGATTTTTTTAAATTTTTCGTGCCAGCCCTTTAGCTTTTAGAGGACGCCCTATTTTATAAAAAAGAAGTGCAAACTAAATAAAAAAATTGTCTTAGCAGTTAACAACCTCTAAATGTTTTAAAATACATATCTTATGATACCTATGGGGTAGACGCGAGAACCGTTCCCAGAAACAATTATTTTTCGTGATTATATTTTAGCACTTTTTCGGCGTGGTACATACACATCCATGCAAAGTTTGATCTTTCTAGCACTTACTGTTTGTGCGGTAAGACGAAGACGGACGGACGGTTCCAAAACCCTCCCCCCTAAAAAAAGTGAACCCTAAAAAAAGGAAAAAAGTAGAATATAATCTTTTGAAGAACGTCAAAAAAATATTAAACCTTATTCTGTAGATTCAATAAACACAAAAAAAGAAAAAAAAATTTTTCTTTTTTTGTTTACAACTAAATAGTTACATTATAAAAATGGTGACATACGAAATAACCTAAGGCTGGAACTATATGCTCCGGAATCCGGAACGCCGGTAAAAATTCAGAGCACTGAAAATTGACCTCTGTGCTAGTACAATAGAGTTGAAAATGGAAGTTTCGAGTGCCGAGCTGTCATTTATGAAATTGACATTTGACTTGACACTCATGTGTTAGATTTTCAACTGTATTGTATTAGCGCAGAGTTCCATTTTCAATGCCCAGAATATTCTACGGCTTTCCGGATTCCGGAGCATATAGTCCCAGCCTAAGACTGGGACTATAATATGATCCGGAATCCGGAAGGCCGTAGAAAATTCTGAGCATTGAAAATAGAACTCTGCGCTAATACAGTAGAGTTGAAAATTGATGTTTTGGGTGTCGAGCAATGTATGTCAATGTCATACATGACATTGACATACATGACATTGACATTTGACTCGTGACTTTTTTTATTTCTATACATGGCATCGGCTTATAACCATTTGCCAGTGTCAAATTAAAAAAGCGGGAAATAGAACTTTCGTTACAATTTTCTGTTAAAAATTGAAACGGTGTTACCGTATGCATAAATCGTCAAGTCTAAAGTCTAGTTAAAGTCTAAATAAATAGTCAGTGCAGTCCATGAGTCATGTCAGTCGATTCAGTAAAGTGGTAGAAGCTTTACTGAAAGTTCCTAGGGAGTTTTGGCGGGAAACACAAAATATCACGTTTTTAGAAGTGGTACGTACCACTTGCCCACAATTGTGCACGTTAACAAATATTTAATGGTTAATATTCTACCAATATTACACATTATGAACCGAAATAACACAAATTTGACCTACCTTCTGTCACCACTGTCACCCATTGAACTCCACGGCCAAAATCGACTCGACACTTGTGTGTTCGATTTTCATGTCTATTGTATTAGCACAGAGTTCTATTTTCAATGCACTGAATTTTCACCGGTGTTCCGGATTCCAGAGCATATTATAGTCCCAGTCTAATTCCCACGTGAAAATGGAATACACCAGCTCGCACTTTATTATTGTAGTTCATCTATGGTAGTGGAAATTACTATGTACTTTTTCTTCAAATCACAAATGAACGAGTTGTAGGTAGGTATATGGTGCCTAATGACCTATAACTACAGAAATGAGTAGAACTTTTAAATATGAGTAACTTTTCAAAAGAAACAGTATTCTAAAAATCAATATTTTAATAGCGATATGTTTACAAAATTTCGCTAGTTTCGTGAAATTAAACGCTCCATACTAAAATCGTACCTAACTGTGACGTTACTATTAGGTAAAAGGTATGAAATTTAAAGCCGTAGGAACATATTCGCAAATATATCCGAAATTTGTGCGTTTACGTTCATACTTATCATCATAGGATATATATAAACTATAGACGAGGCATGTGAGGCAAAAACTGTCTCCACTTAAATGACCCCACTTTTGTAGTTTACTATTGCCATCACCCAACCATTAACACATTAACCATCGAACTAAGGTGAAATCTTCTTTTTCTTCTTTTAAAAAAGGCTCCTTAGTGAATCGTCGATGTCAGAGTGTGAAATGGTGAAATCAAGATGGCTGACAATTGAGGTATGGTGAAAACCATGACGGCGTAACTTTTTCTTGTCTGTAGATTTGATCTGTCAAATGTACGTCATAGCATATCTTTAGTTTTGAAAGCTTTGTTTACCATAGATAATGTTTTTGTATATGATGTGAGTAAACTAATTAATTATTATTAAGCTAAACTATAACTTAGACAAACGGAATAATATTTTACATGTAGTCGTCTCCCCAGTTAGCATCAAAACATAAACAAAACACATGTCGTTACCAATCATATATCTCTGGTCGTTATAACAGAAAGTTGACAAATTCCAATAAGCCCTTGCGGCGTACCTGTCAAACTTTTTCTGGAACTTTCGCTAATCGGCGCCCAAACTGTCATTACGGGCGCCATACTTCTCCCCGAGGCGGGAAATTTTGCCCGTTTTTAGAGTTATTTTAACCCCGTTTTGAATATTTAAAAAGTCGTTACCAACGTTTTGATGGGGCAATTCAGTGAGGATTAAATTATCAAGACACCTAGTTACCGCACCTTTACCCAGTTAATGAATTCGACATGAATTACCGCGTCGCCTGAATTAATAAAGGGTTCTTGAGGATAGAGAACACGGGGATTAAAAATTGTTAAGTATTTTAGTCTAACAAGTGAATACAAAAGCCAGCGATGCACGAAGCTTAAGCTTAGCACTTATGTAATATTATGTATCTAACTGAATGTTACAATCTTACCTGCTTACACTGCTTACATAATTTTATATAATTTATTGTAACACACACACTAATGGTACGTTTGTAATGTGTCATAATATATTGTATGCTTGGTGAACTTGCGGCTAAAATAAACCGTCTAGGCTTAATTTATGTCGCAAGGCAATTTTTCCAACAAAAATGGCAAGGTGTTTTGTCAAGTGACTCGCCGCACGGCGAAATGCAACCCGTGTAAATCCCGCATGTGTACACTATGTGCATAATATAATTTTGTTTGAAATAAATTTTGTTTTGGAAACAAATGTTGCTTAATAAAGTAGTTATAAAAAGTAGGTAATGTCAATGTCTTATTGACAGATGTCACATGCAAAGCCTATTGAGAACGAATAATTTAGTTTGCCAAAAGGCTATGTACCAAGTCTTGCTATAAATACTGAAACAAAGAAAAAAAAAATCTATTGCAAATAACATTTATTACTTTTACAGAGTGTTAGTTTAATACATAAATATAAAACAATTTAAAATATAAAAAGCTTATTCCAAGTGGTCTCCATTGGCTGCAATACAGTCCTTTAAACGTTGAGGCCAGTTATCAATAGAAGCACGCACTCTTTCCATGGGAAAATTCTTCACTGCCAATCGTACAGATTGTCCCTAAGGACTCCAAATTATCATGGCGTTTAGAGCAACCCGTACTCTCTAAAACTGACCATAAATCATAATCCGCTGGAATCTGATTTATGGTCAGTTTTAGAGAGTCTCTCTTTCTCTCGGGACTAGACGACGCCCAGTCTTCAGCTCTGATGAAGTCCGAAACGTTCGTTTCCAACCAAGACTGCGTAGACCGAGCTTTATGACCAGGCGCCGTCTTGCTGGAAGGACCATTCTTGGTTATTGAACATAGTGTTGTTAAAGGGCTTCACTATCTTCTCAAGAATAGTATCTTGATACACTTGTGCCGATGTTTTGATACCTTTTTCACAAAAGTATGGCTCAGTCACTCCTTCATAGCTAATACCCCACCAAACCATCACTGAAGTGATGGTTTGGTTAGGTTAGGATAGTGCCCACGTTGCACTCTGTCAACGAATTGGGAAGCTTCCTTAGCATAAATACGGTCATTTTATTTGTTAAAATGTTGCTCAATTGTAAAAATTTTCTCATCCGTAAACAAATTTTTTCTGTGACCTCCCTTTGCGTACCGCTTCAGTAGTTGTTTCGATTTTACCACCCTATTCTTTTTAAATTATCAGTTAAGAAATGACCGGTACGTCTCTTATAGGCTGCAAGTCATCTTTTAAAATACGCAACATGGTTCTAGGTGCTATCTTCATCTCCCGAGATGAAGTGGATAGATGAAAATCTTTTGCTTTCGGACAGGATTTCTTCGAATTCTTTCCCTTACTGTTTTAGACCACCTTTTTAGTACGAACACTACGTGGACGGCCAGATATTTTTCTGTCACAAACAGAGAAGGTCTTTTTGTACCTATTAATAGCCCGTTACACAAACATTTTACTAATACCAAGCGTTTGGAGAGTTTAAAAATTGCAATTGACTCCATACCTACTTTATGTAATACAATCACAGCGATTCGGTTCTTTTTATCACCCTACTCAATTTTAATATCGCAAAATATTGTACAATGTATTGGCGGAAAATGAAAAAACACAATGAACAATCAATCATATAAAAATGACAGATTCCAAATTCAAATGTATTATTTTGTTTATTTTTTATTGTAACAGTATTTATGGCCAGACTAAGTATAGTGTAAACGAATCTGTGTTAGGCATCTCTCATATGTATAATGTAACACTTAAATAAAGAACAGTTAATAAATGTCTGCTGTATCACTGTTGTAACCACTGTAACATAAGAAGTATATTATGCAAGAACCAGTCATTACATCAATATGTTTGCAATAAAATAAAATAAAAAAACAAGCCTGAAGTACCATTACTAAATTTTAAATACAAAACTAAGCAACATACTTAAGTTTGAATTCGTAGGGTGGATTCGTAGTTTGGCACTAGTAGCGCCATAGATGGCGCTACTAGTGCCAAATGAGTTCAGTTTAATCAAAATATTATACTTTACTAATTTGCTGTTTAATCAAAATATTATGAATACTTTTTCATAATAATAATATTATTTTCTTAAAATAATTAAAGTAAATAATAGCTTAATTAGCCAATTGTCAGAATATAAAAGTATAAAAAAGAAAGTGGAAAATAGCAAAAAATAAACCTGGACCAAGGTTTGTTCGTTCGTTCGTTCGACCAACAAAGTAACGTTCTCTATAAAAAAATCTTTGAATTTAAGTATCTGGGTAGGTATGTCTTCTTATTTATTCGTACGATCTAAGCAGGTACCTCAATAGGTACTAAGCAAAGTTACAAGAATTAAACAGTTCTTGTTCGATTCTTATGTTCACAAGTTACGCAGCTTAGTCGAGGGTAACTTTTCCAGTTTTTCTGCTTTAATTTTTTAAATCTAACCCCTTGGGGCTGATCCGAGATTTGAAACACTGCGGAGTTTTTTAGGAGTTTAAAAAGACACTTTTACAATGGGTTACGTTTTTACAATGGCTTCAGCATGCATAATTTTATGACCTCCCTGAGGTATTGCATTTTAAAAACAAAATCTTGCAGTTTATGGGAAATATAAAATATATTTTGTATTTCACAATATGTTCCGGTGATATTGTTGATAGATTTTTGTTTATACGTAAAAGCGAAATATTAATTTTATAGCACTAATAGCACTATTCTGTTTCTGATATAACATAATTATTCGAATTATGAAAGAAAATTTGGTTTTCATTTAATTTAAGAACTGTTTATAATATTCTTTATATTTTTTTGATCCATTACAAGTCTGTAGATAATATTATTTTTAGGCTTATTACGTTTTATGTATAGGTAAGTAACAATGTTCTTATTTTGATTAAAAATAACTTTATTCATTTCTTTATCTTTTTCAAAATGAAATCAATGAACATTAACATCTATTAATAATACCATGAAATTTACTTCATATAACCTGCCAGAGGAAAGCTGCCAAAACAAAATACTGCGACATTATTTGGCAGAGCGTTAATATTTATCAGCAGTTTACGGCAAAGCCAGGTGATAAAGTTAAATGACAGTTGCTTAGTGTACCGGGGAGTATGTAGAAATTGAAAGGTACGGGGCGCCGGAGACCCCTATTGTTTATAGACGTGCCTCGGATTGGGACGAGCGACGCACACGACATGATTTGTGTAAATTGTTATGGCTTAAAGTGTACGAGAGAGGTGAAACACAGCTTGGCAAAAAAGAGTATGACGTGGTGACAGCGGGAACTAACCTTTTTCGACTTTATCATATTTACTAACCGACTTCCAAAAAAAGGAGGCGGTTATACGTTCGGCTGTGTATATATATATTATATTAACGATTACTACGCCATCTGTGGACCGATTTTCAAAAGGGTTTATACCCAAAAATCCAAAAGAAAATAGGACCAATTTGGGATGACTCAAAATTGGTCCTTTTGACCAATGGACCAATTGGATCCATAAGGAATCCAGAGAACTCCTCGAAATTTATATGGACACATAATATGATGATTTCGACTTTTTCTGAAGTAGTCCAAGCATATGCTACCAAAATGTAAGACTTTGCACCAAGGTATATCCTGGATCCAAAAGTACTGGACAGAATACCTAAGTCCTTATAGATACATGTTTGGGGATTTCAGCGTTGCTTAAATAACTGCAAGCATATGCCATCATACCACATACAGTAATCATCATCATCATCACCACCATCTTCACACGAAACACCAACATATTATTAAGATGACATAGGTACTAACTACTCATCAGAGTTTTATGCACCGATATCAATGTCTTTGAATTTTCGATATTGCTAAAATTATATTCGTGAATATCACTATAGGATATTAATTAATGCTTAATGTTACATTTTATGAAACTGAAATTATGAAAATATGTGTTTCGGCAAGCACTCTGACTGATGTCTGATTAATATATTTTTTTAATTCGTAATTTTATTAATAACCAGCATTTGTCCCAATATATTTCATCGTTTAAACGTTACCCGAACTACCACAATAATTTCAACACCAAAATTAGCCAAATCGGATGGAAACGGAAAGGGCTGGACCCCTTCTCGAGTTTTAGCTTGACATTGGAATTGCAATCCACTGTTCTATATAAGACTAGGAGACATCTACATAGTAATAATCTACATAATTTCACTTCAAAAATTATCGCAGCAAAATACTGCTTTCTGAGGGAGCGAAGTCACTGTCCAAGCAAGTTTAATAAACCCGTAAGTGGCAGCGTAAATAAACAATACATAAGCCGGGATTTTAGTGTCGAACACAACATAAAGGGGTTCCGCGGGGTTGAGGGCCGGACATAAACCTGGACAGGATTACTTTTATGCCTCCTAACGAATAATAGCACATAAAACTCACGCGAAAAACACTAGTTACGGCCCGTCAAGATGCGCCGCTTAATTGTACTGTTCGCAAAACAAGATTGAAATTAAATACCTAACTTGCTGTATTTTTTTGTTGGTTTTGTTATTACTTTTTTGCGTTTAGTGGTGGGCATAATTTTTTTTTTTTTTTTAAATTATAATTTATATTTATAATTTTTTGCATTTGCAATGAAATTTGTGACTAAATTTTTCTATGACTTCTGATTTTGAAAATACTACGGAAACCGTATATTTTTCTGCAATAAAAGTTGCCTGTATACGTCCCCGTGGACTACTCCATATTGGTGCTAAATTTTATCAAAATCAGTCGAGTAGATTCGGAGCCAATTCAATGTAAAGTTGCAAACAAACAATCAAACAAACAATCAAATCTTTCCTATTTGTAATATTAGTATAGAATTGTAGATTCCTCTTTATATTACTATAGATGTTGCCTGAGACTTCGTACACACAAAATTCCGCAGGAGTATTAACATTTCTTTTTTAATTTATTTATTATGAAAACCAACTGCTTCATACAAATAAATATTACAAGATTAGTATTTTACAAAGATATAGCCAATAACAGGTTTCCCATAATTAACAATAGTGCTAACGTGAAAAGATGAATGATAATTTAAAAGTAAGAAATGTAAATAGAGATTCTTAAAAAAACTGGTTTACAATTTTAATTTAAAAAAAGTAAACAGTAACTCTTGCTATGAATTAAATTAAAATTTTACAGCTACCATATAGATTAGGAATTTGTAAAAACAATATACCTGTATCATTGTAGCAGTAGATACTACTCCAATAATACAGCAAACAAGCAATTAATATCTTATAAGTCATCATTTTAGGGATTTTAAAGTGAAACTTTTATTACATCGTCTCAAGCTTTTTCGTCTGTGTGTTGCATGTCGCGTGACGGTCGGCCGCGGAGTAGGGATAAAGTGAAAGGTGCTCGTCAGAGCAGCCGAGGCCAATATGGCGGCGCCTATAGTTCGCATCAGCTGACCGTGTAGCGTATAGACTAGTACTCATTTGTGCCAGTGCTCCACGCTATTTTGTTATTAAGTTTCACTTTTACCGTGGTTTCATAAAACCACACAATGCTTTTATTGTTTTTATTATATTATTTCTAAAATTAACTTTAGAGCTAGTAAAAAGATCAACATCATTAAAGTATTTATAATATGATCGAGCGATTCGTGTCAGGACCGAGTTATGTGCATAGTTGGTGTAATGCTTTGGAACATGTAGTAGAGTGGTGTTACGGGTTTGATATTGGGGGGTTCGAAATGCGATGTTCGAGACAAGGTGAATGCAGTCTACCCTAGCGCGACCAAACGTATCATATGTCCTCAACCACGGTCGACATATGTGTGCCGAAGTTTCGGAGTATATTGAATGCAACCAACAAACATACAAATAAAAGTTTTAATAATAATAATAATAATAATAATAATAATAATAATAATAATAATAATAATAATAATAATAATAATAATAATAATAATAATAATAATAATAATAATAATAATAATAATAAAACATTTATTCCACAAAATAAGACATTACATAACATACATAGATTTACGCTATAAGATACAATAACATGAAACAAACTAACATAATACAAGAAAAAAAACAAAACAGATATTACGCAATAAACAAAAACAGAAATAGGTATTATATATAATAGTATTTTGCTTTGTTTTTTGTTCAATGAGTAGGTACCTGCTAAAATATAACGCACGCCAAGATGCGTGTAACATTTCACATTACGCTGCCTACCTTCCTAAGGTAGGCAGCGTAATGTGAAATGTTCTATTGCCGAAATGGAGATCACTCAGGCGTATCACCGCTGTGTGAACACCACAGTGCCTGGTATTATGTGATTCCATTAGCTTTGTCATTTGAAGTACAGATTAACACTCAGCAACAGCATTTAGAAAGTTACATAAATACATAAACGAGAGAAAGAATTTTTCTCTTTATAACGCTAGTATAGATTATTATTAGTGTACATTGAATATATTTTCTGACGGTACCTCATGTTAGTTATAATTCGTGATCGCGGGCAGAGATGTTCCCTTATAAAGCTGTCCAGTTGAGATACTACGTTTGTTTATTTTATGCCTTTTATATTTTATTACTGAGCGTATGATATTATTACTTGTAACCGTGACTCGTGTAATAAAAGAGTAAATATATTTTTTGTATTATATTATTTGAACTAACGCAGAAAAAAGTAGTCTAAATACAAGCATACTTTTTTATCGGATGAACCAGGTTTAATTACTTTCAAACAATACTGTTGCCCGCGGCTCCGCCCGCGTAAATACAGTATAACACAACTTTTTCGGGATAAAAAGTATCCAATGTTTTAATCCAGAGCTTTAACTACTACTATACCAAATTTCATCGAAATCCGTTCGGTAGTTTTTGCGAGAATGTGTAACAAACATCCATCCATCCACCCATCCATATAGCCTATGTCAATCACAAATAATGTAGTCTATTCTATTGGTAAAAGAATTTTCAAAATCCGTTTAGTAGATCCAGAGATTACCCCCTACAACCTCACAAACTTTACCTCTTTAATCCAGATCTTAAATTTAGAGTTTAAAGTACCAAATTACGATGAAATATAATATGGTAGT
This sequence comes from Phengaris arion, assembly GCA_963565745.1. NCBI lineage: Eukaryota > Metazoa > Arthropoda > Insecta > Lepidoptera > Lycaenidae > Phengaris > Phengaris arion. The sequence continues at coordinate 11,313,733 of OY751445.1, read as the reverse complement.
CCATACGATATTTCATCGTAATCCGTTGAGTAGTTTTTGCATGACAGAGTAACAAACGTCTTCACAAACATTACTTCTACTTCACAAACAAATTAATTAATGTCTTTACTAGTTGTTTTCCGATATGAATACGGTTACGAGAAGTATCATGTAGTTTTAAATTTCCAAAGAAATATTTTATAAATAATAATAGTATCCATGGCCCATGAACATTGAAAACTTATTTTTTCCTCGACTGGATTCAAACCTACACCCTGCAGTGGCACCCTGGCTTTGATGCGCTAACCAGTGAGACACAGAGGTTTAAGCAAATATATTATTATTTATTTCTTTAGTTTACATTAAATTATTATATACATACTACATATATGTACTCTCATATTACATCGTATTTGAAATATTGGCGCGTACATATTCGTGACTGTACGAGAAATTCACTTTTATGACGTCTTTACACTTCCCCGTAACAATATACTTTACAGCGTTGATTTAATTTTCATAGTTCCCTGCGAACTTTTATGATGAACGTAGCGGCGTAGCGTCGTAGCGCGGAGCTCGTAGCTCGTAGCGACTTCGTAGACGCGATTAATTCTTAAATGTTGGATGAGGAGTAAATTCTTTGTATGGCCTAGGGGAATCCCCGGGCAATCGCGATTTATTAACTAAGGAGAATAATTATTTTATTTTTTGCTGCATGAAATATTAATTTGCCTTCTTTCTTTTCGTTGTTCGAATATTACACTTTTCGTAATTTCGCCATTACTTTTATTGATAAAATTTTTGAATATTGTGCAGGTTTTTAGGTTTAATATATCAATATCTTTGCACCAGAATATATAGATAATGTCTCTAGTGCGATAGATTTTAGGCTGCAGACGAAAAAAACATTACCCTAAAACTGGACTATGACGCATCGCTTCTGGTGATGAAGGAATAGATAGGACTTTGCTGCATATTCACGCACAACTCCGTGTTCATAAGACAATAATATTATTATTATTTTTAACATTCATATATTATATTGAGTATTCATGTCCAAGACACGTACGTATCTATAGCCATATTTTTTTCACACGTTTAAGAACTGTAATGGTATGTGTTATAATTAAAAACATTAGCCTGATGATTAAGTATACTGTATAATACTGCCGTGACCATAACACACAATAATTTTACACACGTAATAAGTTGACAAATTATTATTAACGTATCCATTACATATGTTTCTTTTTATGGAGCACGTATAAGTTGAGACATTATGCGTCATAATTAAAAATTTTATCCAGTTGAAAACGTATCATTACCGTATCGATGACATAGCAACGTTATTTCTTAATTTCTTCTTTTATTTCTTTATTATTTCTTCTTTCGGGATAAAAATTATCCAATATTTTAATCCAGAGCTTTAACTACTACCATACCAAATTTAATCGAAATCCGTTCGGTAGTTTTTGCGAGAAAGTGTAACAAACATCCATCCATCGATCCATACGGCCTATGTCAATCACAAATAACGTAGTCTATTCTATTGGTAAAAGAATTTTCAAAATCCGTTCAGTAGATCCAGAGATTACCCCCACAACCTCACAAACTTTACCTCTTTATAATATTAGAATAGATTATAAGTAGACATAATATTATTATCTTATATTTTAAATGAGACAATCTTGTATATATATATATATATATATATATATATATATATATATATATATATATATATATATATATATAATCGGTTTCTTGAAAACAGCTGCAAGTATTACCATTAAATTTAGTGTGCAGAAAGTTTTAGGGGGGATAAATCGATTTAGCAAGGTATATCCATAGGAAACTGCGTATTTTAATCAATATAAATAATATAATTTGCTTTGTTTGAAAATTCGAAATGTTTTGAGTTCGAATCCCGGTCAGATAAATAATTTTGTGATTCCTTTTATTTGTTTAATTTATCAGAACTCCGAGCAAAGTTTAGTTACCCAAAGTACTCAACTTAACGTGTCCATAACACACCATCTTTTTTTCTTTTCCTGCGCACGTACAAGTTGACATACTATGCGTCATAATTAAAAAGTTGGGCGTTTAGAATATTCTCGGTGTGTGAACTGTGATTATCCTTCAGGCCCTCTTGTCATATAATATACGGGTCCGGCCCGGGGGGATGCCCGTTAATTACAAGTACAAGCAACGGGACCATTTAGAGTTTTGTTTGTTGTGAATATTATTTAATAATATTTGGTATAATATGAAATAATATTTGAAATAGAATTGTTATTTTGGGTTGAAGAGGACGTGAAAATACTTGTATGTCGTAGTGACATTTACTTATTATAGAGTATATTTTTCAATCTTATTTTTTTCTTCCTTTTTATCTTAAAAGAACAATTTTCCACTGATATAAGATGGCCACGCGTGAGTTTCTTAAGCCGGTTCTTATCGCCGGGCTAGTTCTCGAATCGGTGGTAGGCGTCTACAGAGCCTTTTCAATTATCGTACAGGATACACTTTTCATCACAGGTAATGATTCGATTTAACATTAATTCATTATTGTACCGGTTGAGTAATGTAACGCAGCAGTCAACGCGCGTTTGTCAGTTTGCTGCACTCAATTCATGAGAGGACCTTTCAAGCTTTTTCACCTTCCCAATTTACTTCAAGTGGATTAAAACAGTTTTATCACTAACACCGCAGCCTGCAGCTAACGCGGACGTGGTTTGCGATGGATCCGCTTCCAAAATAGCCTTCAAATCTTCATTATCAACTTTGGTCTCCGGCCGTCCACGGGTCTTGTTCTGCAGGTCCAAATTTCCAGAACGAAAACGTTGGAACCAAAAACGCACTGTGTTTTCTTTTGCGACACAACCGCCATACAAATCATTAATCCCTCGAGCCGTTAATGCAGCACTGGTGCCACGGTGGAACTCGTACTCGAAAATAATACGATATTTCAAGTTTTCCATTTTGTAAACAGAGTGACGCAAAGATAAAACCAAAAGAGGAAAAAACAAATGAATTACGGTTTTCGAAACTCAACAATATTTGAGATCAAAGTGCCAGTACGACAAAACGCCAATTTCATATGTAAGGACCTAATAATATATTATACGTATAGATGTATAATACTATATAGATAGTATATAACCATAATATCGAATATCAACTATAGCTATCGAATACTTGTCTTTTCTGTTCTCTACACTCAAGATTCAGTCTTTCCCAATAATTTTTTATTTACTCATAATTAATTCATTCAATTATATATCGAAACTATTTTTTATTGAAATAATAATAAAAATAATATTTCTTTATGTCTAAAGGTAATTTAATTTTTACTTTTTTGGAAATATATCTTAAAATTCGAAGTTCCTCCACAGGGGATCCGCGACGTTCTGTTCGAAAATTAAATTTAAATCCCCCACATTTTTACCGCCGTTTTTTGCCGCCCTCAGAATTATTTTCCACAATAAGTAACTTTCTGCCCTTTATTAAATTACCTCAGGTCATATCGGATTGAAGGACATTTTTTTATTAAATCAAAGTTTTTGGTAAATATTACATTTGGTAATCGAATTGAAAAAGATTGAATTTTTGGTAATAAAGTTCGAAGGTTGGTATGAAAATAGAATGCACACAAAACTTATAGCTTAGAACTTATAATTTCACTAAGAGTCGATTCACATGGAAACGAAACGATACGAGACGCAGCGCTGCATTTTAGGATAGCTATTCAACATTGTAATATTATAATTCATATTATATTATAATTAAAGTGAACCGAGTACAAAACACCACGCTGCGCTCCAAAACAGGCACCACAGACGTAGGAATAAAGGTAGCTAAGCATATAAATGGGACTGGGCAGGACACAATAGCCGAATGCATCCCGACCGCTGGGCAAAGATATGCACCGATTGGATATCTGAGGATGGACGACGTTGCCGTGACCGGCCGAGAACAAGATGACGCAACGAGCTGGACTCACCAGCCAGGCTGGCCAGCTCAGAACAGAGAGATCTGGAATATATTGAGGGAGGTCTTTGCCCAGCAGTGGGACAGTCTTGACTCTAGGCCAGGGATGGCGAACCTGTAGCACTCGTACCATCAATGACACGCGGCACAATATTTTGGGCACGTTACTGATCACAAAATTCTATGATTACATACTTTAGTTTTAGCCGGTTTATTTAATTGTATTTTCCGAGGTTCACCGTCTTTCCGGGTTTAAAGTTAAAGAAATAATATTTTAATAATTAGTACTGACGTTTTGTTTTAGGCTATTGATTTTAGTATACTTTTCCGAGTGTGTCGTAAGTTTCAAAAGTTTTAGACAGATAAAATAGAAAAAAAAAATTGCTCGCTCGCTCGCATTTAGCATAAAGAAAATATTATATTAATTAGTATCGACGTTCGGTTTTAGCTATATCGATTTTAATGTATTTTTCCGAAGTAGGTATACAGTCTTTCAGGTGGGTTTTAAAGTATAATTAGATTTAAACTAAAATAAACATAAGTTTTTGATAGTTGAATCCGTCACTACTTAATAGGCAGCAAATGTAAATGATTCGGGCGCCAAATCTATAAATACGCCTCTGAATCACAAAGAAAAAATATTGGATGGCACGTCTATAACCTTATTAAAAATTTATTTAGAAAAACTGCTCTAGGCTATTAATATTAAAAAAAATAATAATATTCAAAATTGAACTTTATTCATTACACAAGAAGATACATGCTAATAACGCGTTTTCTATCATCACGTACAAAATTAAATTTTAATTTATTACTTAAGTAAAAAAAAAACAAAAATATTAAAATATTCTGATTCAAAAAAGATGACTAAAGAAAAACTTTTTTAGAATTTAAAAATTTCAATAAACAATAAAAGAATATTGAGCAAAACTTTGACATCTTGACAACTTGCACCATTTGACTTTAGTAGGGCATTGTTAGGGCCATAACTGAAAAGGCCCAAAAGGACACAGGGGCTAAAAAGGGCCAGAGGGGCCATCTTGAAGGCACTTGTCAAGGCTCGTAATATTTTATTAGATAACCAAATAAACCTCGGGTAGGGACTTTTTCTATTGCCTTTTCTGTTTATTCGGTACAAATTTTGCATAATATTACTACTGATTTATTATATTTGGGTTATGTTTTCTTTTTCTAAATTATTGTAGGTTCTTTATAAAAAATTAAAACAGTATTTGTGAATTTTACAAGTTTACAAACAGTTAAGATATTTTAAAAAACTATTTTTTAATTATTACATACGGTTTTGTTTTTAAAGATTTTTTCACGTTTTCAAACATCTGATTCGGGTGTATAAATTTCAGGGATCAAAATTGTGTAACGTTGCTTTATGGTCATAACATGCTTCGCCATAATCTCTAGCAATAATGTATGCGGCATTAAAATCTGTAACAAATACTTCCCCCTGTATAATCGTATATAATAATATTCTCTCGCTATTAATATTCATAATACAATTTAACGTCGAGAGGTTAATTTCACCTAAATATGTAAATTATCATGAGCCGACCACGGTTATTTCGGATGTCAGTTTGAAAATATTTCCGTCCCGCACCCACCTATGCATAAATTACATTATGCGAGTGGGACAGGAGACGTGTGTATTATGAATAAGGTGGCAGGGAGTGTTTTAACGGCGCCTATGAGGGTTGCGCTGAAATAACTTTCAAATATTGTCGCTAGGTGGACGCAAAGTTTGAACCCTGTGGGAGGCTGTAACAGTTCTATCCTCTTTGTTTATAAATGTAAAGCATATCATTTTAAAGTAGCACGTGACCATTAGGAGTTTTCGTACGGGCTTTTATGGCGTGGATGTTTAAAATTTCGAGACTGTATTACCTAGAAATTATGGTAGAACAGCGAACACTATTTCTTTACAAATATTAGTGACTTGATGTTGATACCGACGTTGTGCGCGCAAAAATAAAGCCCGTGGTTACAGTACATTTTGTCGCGTTAAAACGTAATCTATGTCCTTTCCCGTATTCTACTCTATATGGGTTTCAAATTTAATTAGAATCGGTCCAGAAGTTTCAGAGCCTATTCAATGCGAACAAACAAATCTTTCCTATTTTTATATTATTCGTATATATAAGACTTTTAAGTTTTCACAATACTAACAGAAATCATTTATTTTTGTAAGAATCCGATAAAACTATTGACTTATAAATCTTTAGTAATTAGGTCGGTACTTCACAAGTACATTTTCTTATGTAAGGCACAATCGTATAGCTAACTACTGCTTCTAAGTCTAGTGGGAGTGTTGTACTTGTAATAATATTGTAGTAAATAGCTTTAAATCTATATATTATATAAAATCTTATTATATATTATATAAAAGGCAAAGCTGATTGACTGATGTATCAACGCACAGGCCAAACCCTTAAGGCTAGAAATTTGAAATTTTGCACACGTATTTCTCATATGACGTAGGCATCCACTTAGGAAGTATTTTTCAAAATTCAACCCCCAAGGGGGTAAAATAGGTGATAAAATTTGTATAAAACTTTTTATTCCTTCGACATATTTGCATGATATTTAGTATGAATTGAGTACGGAAAAAATAATGAGTTATGTATTTCAGCGTTTTCTAAAATTCAGCCCCTAGGTGGGTAAAATAGGGGATTTAAGTTTAAAACCTAATTTCACGAGGGCGAAGCCGCAGACAATTGATGCTAGTACTAGATAAAGCCATTATAATTCAATACATAAAATATATTTATCAAGTTTTCATATTACGCTTGTTAATTGCTTCGATGTGAAAAATTCTATATTATTAATGAATAATAGATTAGCGCAAAATCCAATTTCGGATTAGACACCACGGGAGTAATTAAAATGGCTCGATTGTAAACGAAGTTAATTCCGTAATTCCGTAAATTGCGAATCGCGAGTCCATAAAACACAATTAAAACACCTAACGCGAGAAAAAATTGCGGAAAAAAGGTATCGCGTCATCAATCTAACGGAATTCATTTGCGTATTAAAAACGTCGTTGTGCCAGCCCTGAATTATTCGAGTTAATTACTGCCCCGGGTTCCGTGATTTTGGCACACCCCTAAAATTTGATCATCTATTTTTCGGGTGTATGATTTTTTTTGTTTGACCTTTGCGATTGTTTCATATCGATGTCTTATCCAGCATGATCTTATTCCAGCAATTAGAATGGGATTTATACTTGTTCAGACTGTCTTGATAAAGTGACTAGCGAAATAACGCGATGAATAAAGTTGTGCTACAAACAACACTATAGTATAAACATATTTAGTATTCGAAAGAATATCTCGACGGCGCCTACGTAAAAAATTGTATCTGAAAAATGCTACTTTTCAGGGGAGCGATTTGAAGTTTATTTTTCGCATAACTTTGTCATTAAGGGTTAGATCTTTATGAAAATTTGCATAGATAATATTGATAGGAATAAAAAATTAGTACATCGCATAATAATCCGAAATTTTAAATAGTTTTTGCGAAATTTGAGTAACGATAGTATACCACGTAAATGAGTTTGCTCTCTTAATCGTTCCAGTTATTTACTGGGAATTGCATAAACAAAAAAGTATCGGATTTACCAATTCCGATACTCTACGTTGGCCTTAATCGGGAATGTTTTATTGTTAAAATCACATCTGATTATGTACTTTGTTAATTGCTTGTACTAACGATTATATATAATGGAAGAAAAGAGCAAAATTTACATAAAATATCTTTATTATCGTGGTTCTAAGCCTGGCAGTTTTTTTTTTGACCAAAATTTTTGAAGATTTTTTGAGGAAAAAAAAGTCTTAAGGAACAAGAAAACTGTTTTGATACACGGCTGCGCGCCAACTAGAAACCGATAAAAATGCAAATCTGGCAGTCCTACTCTTAACCACTTTTCAGCCAGCCACTTTCCACCCTGAACGTGTAAAAATTTTGAGTAAAAAAATGTCATAGGGAACAAGATCAAGTTATACGTCAATTTGTTGGTCTCCTAGTCCTCTTTCGAAAACCGTCGGTCTGACATGCTCAAACCTGCCCAAAATTCAGCTAGACCGGGATAAAGTTACCTCCTGTGATGCTTACTAATAAGTAAATAATGAGTAGCTCTATAGCTCACTATTAAGATAATTTTACGAGTAAGTAACTATGCAGGCAAAAATTGAGTTCTGACGCATTGGTAATATTAATAATTAAATAATAACGTTATTTTGTTTTAATTAGGTATAACTAACAAACATTTCAATCATAGACTTTTAAAATGATAAAATTCATTTAATGTGAAACTGATGTCTTCTTTCATCATTAAAATTTTCATGGTACTTGTTAGATAAGACAGCTAATAACTGCTAAATAATATTTATGCACACGAACAGTCGTTGTTCACAGAAAAATCACAGGATTATAGCAGATATTCGCAACACAAAAGAGCCACCAATAAAGAGGAAAAATAAATGCTCGAAGTTAAATTTTACTGCACAAAACAGAAGATCTGTAAATATCTGTAAAGGCCAATGCAATAGTTACCACAATTAAGACTTCAAGTGCGGAAGATGAAAAACAAATCGCTAATTGCGGCCAAATCAGGATTTTTTACTTCTATTTGTTTTATTTCATTATTTAAACCTTAATCGTCTTAACGTAAGGTCACTTACACTAGAAAAGAATAAAAAGAATAATCCTGGAATTTAAATTTGACAGTTAAGTAGTAACTTAGCTATATTTTTAAGCTGATATTCTGAATTAACCTCGTAAAAGGTAATACTCTTAATCCATTCTAATTATATATTATTATTATAAAAACCTATTTAAAATGGTGAAAAATAACTATAATTATGTGTTTCCTGAATTAGGAAAGCCTCGCATCTCGAGCAGCTATGATAATTATTAGTCTTCTTCCATATTTTCTTAAGTCTTTAAGAAATAACTCTGACTGACTTTTTTAACTGAGCTAAATTAGCGTCTTTGCCTTGTTGGCTTTGATTAACACTATAAAATGTCAGAATTAATAAACATTATACCTCATTCTTAAATATTTCATAGCAAAAGCTTTTATGCTTGTAGCTTATTATACTGCTCATCGTATATCGTTCATGACGCTACCGATTACATCAGTTAGATCTGACCATGTGTAGGCATGGATTGTCATGACAGTCGGCACTTTTTATGGAACTGATTTAATCGATAGCGTTAAGTCGACAGGATGATGGCAGTATGGTGTGTACTAGGCTACTGTAAGAAAAAAAATGATACTGTTATTCATTTCAATTCAATTCAATTGATTTATTTCAGATTTTCATCCATAGTATTAGTAACAATAGATCCTTATTCTAGTGTTAGTAAAAATATAAAATAAATTGTAATTACATTAATCTAATTATATATATGGCAACCGAGCTATCGGAGCATGGAGCTGCACCCAATGCTTCAACAACATCGAATCCCACCTGCTACCCAACACATTCAGGAGTCTGTTTGGACTGTTTTGCACACGCGACCAGAGCGAGGCACATCACTTTCTAATAATTGTCTGAAAACAATCTGTATGTGCCTCAGCGAACATAGATGAGGCGCTACAGTAACGTGACAGACCAAACAGCATCCTGAATATGTTGTTGTACTGGACTCTGAGCGTGCTATATGCACGCTGCGTATATCTTACCCATAGGCTACACGTGTAGAATGACTGACAATATGCTTTAAAGAGCGTCATTTTGGCGTCCCTGCTACATCGTGCAAACCTACGTGCCAACATATTACCGCGCACACATAGCGCTGTACGCTCCCTCTCTATGTCTTCCATATCTGACAGAGAGGAGGTGACCCAGTGACCCAGATATTTAAATCGGTCAACTCTTCTCAGCTGCACACCGCCAAGAGACACAGGAGGTACACTTCTGCTATTTATTTATTCTCTGGTTATGCTGTAATCCTCGATATATTAAAAAAAATACTTGTATAATGACTGACATAAGCTTCCAACTTCCTTATTTATAAAATACTTTAACTATTAGCTGACCAAGTCACTTTCTATCAAGTGATCCGTAGTTTAAATTTTTTAAATCAAGAGGCTCGGGCCGAACGCTAATTTTTATATAACATGTGAATTAGCTAAGAAGGATTTAACCCACCAACTCCTTCAAATCATTCCAATTGGAACTATAGAAGGCGCAATTTATGCGTAGCAGTAATTTAAAAAAATCATAGAAATAATTCGGTAAATTAAATACATTTTACATACAGAAATTTAGTTTAGTCTCTTTAATCAAGATAAAACTTCATTTTCACATAAGCACTTATATAGAATCTGTAAAAACACTGTAAAAAAAATCCTCCAAACCTCCAAATATCAGAATTTCAAGCACCACGTAAAGTATCGTAATGGTTAGATTTGCTAGAAATGCGTTAAAGAAAAGCCATGTAAACTACCGGACCTGCCACTTACGTTACACTTTTAGAATATGAAAATCCGTCATAAGCAATCGGTTATGCCCGATACAATACTTTATTTAGAAACATTTTCAATTCAAGAAACACAATAAGAATGATCATTAGTACAACAAACTGAAGTAACCAAAACTTAAAAATAAAATTGTGGCGAACACTCGCACTAGTGGCAGTTACAGCCTTGTCGCACACTCGCGCAGGCGAAGTTGCATCGCGTAAGTGAACATACTTTGGTCGGGCAGACGTTTATTATATTAGCATAAAATACGACTCAAAAAACGCACTAACAATGGGTTTTTTAATTTATTGAAAACGTGGTAATAAAGACACATATACTCCAAAACAGTAATAAAAAAAATGCCAGTTCGAAGTTCCAATCTTTTACGTAGGCGCCGCCGATCTATTAGGCATTCTACGACAATTTTATTTCCTCGTGATTTAGGAAGCTAAAATATAAATACACTAGCAATTGCCCGCGGCTTCGTGCGCGTGAAATTGGTTTTTAAACGTTATCTTTAAAATAATTTAAACTTCATGCATGTATGCAAATATGCCCAAGAAATAAAAAGTTTTATACAAACTTTTATCCTCTATTCTTATTCTATTTTGAATTTTGAAAAATCCTTCCTTAGTGGATGCCTACGTCATATGAGAAATAATTGTGCAAAATTTTTCATTTCTAGCCTTAAGGATTTGGCCTGTGCGTTGATACATCAGTCAATCAGCTTTGCCTTTTATATGTATAGATAGATAGTAGAGCCCTACACACGTAAAGTTCGGAGCGCGGATCGGATTGCGTTCCAAACCGCGGAAGGATCTGTGCGGTTTGGACTGCGGATCGAGCTGTCGTGCTAATTACGACTTAAATGCGTGACGATTTGTACTGATGGCGTCTTACATAATACGTCAAAATACGTCATACCGCGCGGTTTAAACGTGCTGTCATCGACATGCCAGACTGACGGACTCGCTCATTTACACGTTCGGTTTGGAGCGCGTGTTGAAACGGCGCGAGCCATTTCCCGTGATGAGAACTGTATGTGTGACGGGGGCTATTAAATATCTTGGCAGCATCATCATATCTTTGTATGGATTTGTGTGACAAACTTTAAATCAGAATACCCGATCTAAACAGATGTAATATAATTACCGGTTAATCGCGGTCTGATGGAGTTAGGCAAATTAACCCACGTGCAATTACGTGACGCGTGACGGGCGTGACGGTGGCGATGTGACAACGTGACTAACTGTTATAATGTGATAATGTCCTAGAAATTATTGTTATAATATCAAGCGTTAGACAATAGACATAACGTATAGACAATATATAGACTCTACTAAGTTTTGAAATAATGTAACCCAAGAAACCCAAGAAAAAAGTGTAACCCAAGAGCTAAAGTCAAGACCTTATACCATAATATTGTCATTGTGTAGTGTATGTTGTAAAATCGTAAAATGGGGTCACTTGACCTTTTAACTGGTTTAACTGGTGAACTGACCCAGCATAAAATGGGTTTAGCTGTCGTAAGAGTTTTACTAACAAATCGATCCTATAAATATATAGACAACTTGAGAATAACTTAATAGTTATATAAATCGTCATGTGGAAAAATAATCCAAAATGTACACCGCGAGAAGTAAAAATCGAACCCACTATAACAGGTTAAGGTACAATAACGTACAATGCCGCTATTCCCAGCCGTCGTAACGTCTAATTCCCGCCGACTACACACATCAGCGTTCTCGATACCGCACTACTGCACTACCGCCGCCCGCCTGCTCGCCCCCCCGCCTGCACAGAGTAGGTACCTACTATGTTTGTGTAGTAAGAGATAGACAGTTTCCTTATTCATTCTACTACTGTCATAAATCATACACACCTACCTTATAAATGTGAAAGTTTGTGAGGATGGATGGGTGATTGGATGGATGGGTTTGGTACTCTTTCACGCAAAAACTACTGAACGGATTTCGATGAAATTTGGTATTGTAGTAGTTTAGGCTCTGGATTAAAATATAGGCTGCTCATTATGCCGAAAAAGTACAGTATTCCCGTGGGGAATCCGATACTATATTTACGCGGGTGGAACTGTGGGAAAAGGCGAGTTTAAAATAATCTACAATTTCTATCATCAGATAGACTGACATAATCATTCATATGACATATCATCAATCAAGGGTAATGACCCTTCCTTTTGGATACGACGGCTCAAGGAATAACTTTTCGGTATTTACTTAACAAGAACATGCACAAGCTATTTGGGCTCGTAACATATTTTTTTTACAATTTATTTATATCGATAAAAAACGAAAAAGACAAAAGTGTAGACTAAATTTGACTAGTAAGGATTTGGGTTTAAATTGCAGTATTCGTTTTTTACATATCTAAAATTCTAAGCTCAAAATTTAATAACTTTTTATTTTTAGAAAATTGTTACTAATAAATTTTATTTAATACTAAAAGCCAGATGGGTGACTGACAATTTTTTTTTATGGCTATGAATTTTGGCGCTCGTTTTGTATTTGTATCAACTATTATGATTCATGAGTGAAGTTGTATAAAAGTTTTTGTATAAAGAACTTTATAATGATCAAAGGAAGAAAAAAAAATTGGGGCGCTCTGCACGCACACTACTCTGTGTTATCTCGTTTTCCATTTACACGGAACCGCACAAATATTGCAAACTAAAAGAGGGCCGGCACTATTTACAATTTCACTCCTCAGCCCTCCGCCAGGGCACGCGGGCGTCGTTACCTCACAAATGTTTATATCGTCCTCTGCACGTTTATTGCTCTGTAACACGATATTACGCGTTACGTATGTGGCAGATAATATCGTATATTTGGAAAATAATAATTTAGGCAGGGGCTGCAAATCTAGATTAATCATCTTAGACTATATTGATGTATAGTTTTATCGTCCTAGAATTTTGTTTAAAAACTAGTATTTTACATAGGGAAAATGGGAATGGATTTGTAAAATTAAACAGTTGTAATACACATTTTTCACTATCAATAAGGTTTACTTTTAAAATTAGCCTTGTTTATTTACTCTCAATCATGACCTAAATCTTAAAGGAACATTATGGACACGTAAAACGTCATAGGTTGAACAAACTGAAAACAGGCATATTTTTGAGTACCTGTGTTTATTTCTTTAAAAATGTATAATAGTCCCACAATATAACACAATATAAGAACACTAAGATAAGACCAAGACAGGAGACAACAAGAGAGAACAAGACAACTAAACATTAAGTGCACATACAAAACCTAATAGTCACGTGTTAATACTTAAGCTAGTCTAAAACGTAGATAGAGTTCGTTTCGCGTTACAGGCACCGTTAGAGTCCCTGCATACTACAGACTCCTTATAGCCTTTTCTAAATCTTCTTTGTATACTAGGTAACTTGTTTAGCTTATGAGGTCGAGTCGGAAAGTCGGAACACTGACTCGGCATTTATTCATTTCTCCGAAACTACTGATTATGATTTAACTTGGCACGGATTTAGAGTAGATCACGGGGACACATAGGCTTCTTTTATCGCGGCAAAGTGGTTCCCGCGCAATTTCCTTTTGCGCCTGCACCTTGCACGAAGTCGTGGGTACCATTAGCTAGTCTAGTTAATAATAATTTAGTCCCGGAATAAACTATCCGTCAGTGTGCTAGGACTCTTCGAGTCAGACAGCCGCTGGAGACTTCACGGGCCATTATCGCAGACGTCGTGTCACTTAGCTGGTGCATGCGAGTATAATAATTTCATATCTGTATGAACTACAAATTCCATACTATCTGTACTTAACTCAAGAATGTGTTTGGTTGTTATATTATCACACTATCTTCACAAATAACTAACTAACAGCCTCCGTGGTCTGGTGCTTAGAGCTTGGCTCTCGACTCGGAGGTCGTGGGTTCGATTCCCGCATTGGAACAAAAAAATGTTGTTTCCAAGTTCGGTTAGAACAATTCAGGCTGATCACCTGATTGTCTGACAAGAAAGATGATCCATGCGTCGGATGGGCATGTAAAAAGTCGGACCTGCGCCTAATCTCTCGCCAGTCGTGTCGGTTATCCGTCCCACTGGGTTACGAGAGTAAAGGAGGAGAGAGTGCTCTTGTGTACTGCGCACACACTTGGGCACTATAACATAACTCCTGCGTAGCTGGCCTGGTTTCAATGAAACAGGCCACCGTCACCGAAATCGGTGTGGGGAGCTATTATCTTCACAAATAGTGTTTCGGTTGTTTGAATGATCGCGGTTTATTTAGGAACTAGTTTCATTAGACAACGGTTTTAGTATGTGTAAATATTTCTCTGTGAGATCTAGTTCCGATGAAAACACAGTGGTTTGCAATAATAACCGAGTCATAAGGAACAAATAAAAAAACAGTTCAATTTCATTTTGTTATAAAGAGAAACTGTAAGCGCAGGAAGTTACAATTATAATTTTTTGAACAAAAAAGCCAAGTTAAATTGATTTCATTTCTATGTAAACAACGAATATTATATTATTATACTCGTATTATAACCATAAGATTATCTTACCTATATTTTTTTTACATCTGTTAGTACATCTTTGATTGTGCACGCCCTATCTGATATTTCTCATCTAATTTCTCTCCGTAGGACTGCTGGAAGAAATTTCTTTTAGAGATAAGCAGTTCGTGTCTGTCTTAACGTGTGATATCGTGTGAATATTTTTTTCAATAACTTGTGCAATAAACTGTTAAATAAATAAATAAATAAAGAATGTACTGAAAATAATTATCCCAATCCTACATTCAAATTATTTTAGAACTTCTTAAAATGTTGATGATGATGGTGAATGCTAGTTATGCGCGATAAATATAATATGAGGATCGATAGTTAATTAATTACAGGTATAGGTAGGCGCGGCACCTACACGTAACTAGCTGTACTCGATTTCCCAGGAGGTCGACCTTCAACGTTGTGACATAGATTAGTTAGAGAGACAGAGTCTTCAGAGAGAGTGTTTATACCTATCAATTTACAAGTATTGTAAGAGACTCGTGAAGTTGGCAATATCAAGAATTCTTGAAGTACTTGTGCAAGAAATGGTAACATTTTTTAAGTTTAATTTATTTGTAGAACATAATATTAAACTTTATAAATGATATATATTGATAAAAAATGATATTGGTGGTAATGTACCTATTCACACATCTTAATTTCATTATATTTTATTTATGATGATCATTTTAAGGGTTCGTTATCCAAAGGGTAAAAACGGGACCATAATATTACTGAGACTTCGCTGTCCGTCTGTCTGTTTGTCACCAGGCTGCATCTCGTGAAACGTGATAGCTAGACGGTTGAAATTTTCACAGATGATTTGTATAAAATGAAATAAATATTTAAGGGGTCTCCCATAAAAAAAAACTTGATTTTTTCGCTGTTTTTTGCTTGATATTAATACTAGTTCTCGATGTTAGTACAAATCGTTGTATAAATAATAGTTACGGTACGGAACCATTCGTGCGCGAGTCCTACTCGAACTTAGCCGGTTGTGATACCTTAGCATTCGAAATTGTTGAAAGTGACTCGAGTAAATTTATACTTTTAAATGAAGTTTGTATATTTGTAACTAAAATCTTGAGCAGGTTTGATAAATGTCTAAATTAATGTTTGCTAATTGCAACTGTAATACCTAATACACGATCTTATTAATATTTCTTAACTTTTCACCTCTACTATCTCCTTAATCCTTGTCACCCAGTAGCAGCCGCGCCCGCCATGTTATTTCACCCATTAAGTCACCTGTCATGTGAGTTTACAATAAGTAAATATGGACGTGCCTGCACGGGGATGTCATTATATGGGGGCATCGTGGGACGTGCCCATTTGGGGACAGTTATTGCTGCACTATTGCCGATGGGGCAGCTTTGTTTGCCGCAAAAATTAGTTAAACGGCCATTGGGCAAGGTAAATTGTTAGGGATTGCAAATATTTGTTTCAATTTTCGCCGCGTATTAGTTTGTTTTAACACTTTTCCTGTTGACAGTAGGCACTAACTAGGAAATGCATTATTGGTATTAATACTGTTTTGATTAGGTGAGTAAGTAACACGTATTTTATTAAACTAGAGTTCGCCTGGTGGTCAAAATTCAAACGTAGTTCAAATTTTAATTTTTAAAACTTTATTAGGGCTAGGGTGTCTAAACTCCTTCGTTTGCGTATACAGGGTTATATGTTAAGTCGATGTTGACCCTTTAGGGGGTTGTTGTTTCCATCAGTTTCAATCATTTCTTTAATGAAACTCTTTTTACAAAATTAATATTTTATTAGATAAAATTGTCGATTTTTTATCTCTTTTTTCCATATTTTTTATTTCAAAATTTGTGATTTTAATTGATTTATTTACATAGTTTTTATGTAGCTAATGAGCTGTTATACTTTTATTAATACTTTTTTCTTTGAAGCATAACTAAAAAAGAATAAATGGCAGCTATTCTGCAGATATATTGAAAAACGTCTACGTTTAAACCGCTATTTAACGAGGTGTAATAACATTAAAATTAGTCGAAAAGTGAGGTTCCTTAACAATATTACTAGAAATTACATATCGTCATATTACTATTGAATACCGTTAGTTTATATCAGCTAGTTTTCTATTATTCCCTATCTTAGGTACAAAAAATATTTAAAGCCTTGATTATGGCATACCTAATTGTTAATATATTTACGGTCTGTAATCCAGATGTGGCCTGGCCGACCGAAGGTGAACCCTTGTCAATGTAATTAAGAAGCGAAGGTATTTGTGTCTGACTACGAGACGTAAATTAATTACGTATCTTACTGTGTCAATTATCATGGTTTTACATGTGTCCGTTTGTATATCTTAGCTCGAACGCATAAGGTCGTGAGTAGTAACGCAAAACAACAGTTTTTTTTATGCGACAATGAATGAAAAAGTTTGTTACAAATTTTTGATTGTTGCATACAAAAATGGCTTACATTTTGTTTACTTTTTTTTGTGACATATTCTGTGTGCAACTTTTAAGAAAAGTAAGTTTTGTAGAATATTTAGAAGATTTGCATTTATATAAACTAGTGGTCACCTAGTCTATTTAGTAATCTGTGATCCAGTGGTCGAAATTAGACCATAATACATTTAGTTTTTAGTTTGAACTTGATTAGGGTTTTTGTACCACTTAGCCCCAATTAAATCAAATCGTAGTGTGAATAATTAATCTGTGGTAGTGTGTTGTTATTTTCATTAATTTCATATATATTTTTAAGCATTATTTAAAAAAAATATAAGATATTTGCACACCTTCCTCCACATAAAGTATAAACTTTGATTTACCGGCCAAAACTGTACTGAAAGTTTTTGAAATGATAACACTAGAATAAATTCATGTAACATTCCCAACTAGTACAGGCTACTAGTCATTTTAGGAACAACAAACTGCTAGGAACTTTAATACTAATAACTATTACCGTTAAGCATGAATTGATTATAGTCGCGGAATTCTGTATTAGAATTGATAGCGAAAGTATTCTCTGTATAACCCGTCATTTTCATATACCATTAGAACTCAACTACACGCATAAACACTCGACACCCAAAAATTCTATCCCAAAAACATAAATCTAAACATTAAGCGTAATAATAAAATATATTTGAACATCGGAAATGTAAAAATGAAACAATAACGCGCGGGTCTCGGAGGGGGCATAACCTCCACTGTATCACCTTTTATCATATTTATTGACTGATAAATGGAAATGCACTGCCGTTTTTATCCTTTTAAGCCATTCACTTGAACAGTTGATTTGTTATGCCCAAACACGATAGGCCAAAGTCGATACAAAATGGACTTTGAACAATTTTTGGAAGATATTATAGAATACTACTTGAAAAAACTAGAAGCTGTTTAATAACTTTTTGCGTTTTGTCTGAATTATATTTATTTATCTGAAATATGGCAGCTCCACATTGTCAGTGGAGCTTTGCACCTTCTAGCAGATTATTTTTTCTTATTCCTTATTCTGCGGCTACAATTCAATGCATCATGAAAATGTCTAGGCTCTAGATTATCTAGATGCAATGCATGTCACCCACGCCTGAAGAAAGCCTAATTTGGGAGACGACTACATGTAAAATATTTATTCTAATTTATTGCCTACTCAGAAATATTGAGTTATTACTACTTGATGAACGTAAAAAGTATTATATTTTATGTGCAGTTTAGTAATTAGATACATCTAAAAATAAAAATAAAGTTTCAATTTTATTTGCTAAATTAGTAGAAAAGCCCGCATCATTAGTATACTTACATCATTTTTAGAAACGTTCATTAAAGTAAGTATGAACTTTCGGAAATATTTACAAATATGTTCGTGCGGCCTTATGTTTTATACACTTTTTCCTAACCGTGACGCCACATCTAGGTAAGACTTGAATGGAGCGTTTTCACGAAACTTGCCAAATTTTGTACGCAAATCGCTGTACCTATAAAAATATTTATTTTTATATACTGTTTCCTCTAAGAACTGACGCATATATTTTAAGAGCACTGTTCATTTATGCAATAAAAAAAAATCAGTCGTCTATACTCATTGTTCGTTTCAGTTTCTGACTAGATTTGTGACTACACATTCCAGTTTAGTGCAACTTTACTCGCTTTACTTCCATTTTAAAAAATTAATAAAAATATTAATTCAGTCGTTTCGGGTACCCCAAACATTGCCACCTATGTTATTTCCGTAAAATGTACTCTAGAAGACGATATAATACGGGAATACATTAGGAGCATCTTGAAACCAGATAAAGTAGATTCTGTTTATAAAAACAGGTACCTTTGAGTACAAAGCACTACTCAGCGGCTCCCAAGTGGGTTACATATCGTATGCGTATCGGGTGAAAGCGTGGGGAATTCAGATTTCCATTTGATGGTCCACGAATGAATATCAGAACAGAAGTGTAAAACCAAACTTATCAGTTCAATAAGGAGACTCAAATTGTATAGATAGTTCATGCAACGTAGGTACTCGTGGCTTTGTTGATGCAATCTCCACTGGTATTGCCCCAATTCTCGTAATTAGCCTACACTTCCATTATACTTTTACAGAATTATAAGTGTATCGTCTTATTATCGTTAACTGATTTTTGGAGTTTGGACAAATCAAAACAGGTTTGACGTTTATGAGAATACCATTTTGTAGTTTTAACATAGGTATCGGTACTGGATCGTAACTGTATTGTTGTGGTATTTAAATAGCAGAATCCAACTTCTGAGCTTTGCAGTTAAGTAGAAGTTTACTGCGAAGCTTTTTCTCAATAGCGACAAAATATTCGTCAGCTTTGGTGTCATGAAAAAGTATATATAATACCTATGGCTATACCTATATTATACCTATACCTAAAATAATGGAGTACCATTATTTTATTTTTAATCTAGTACACTATAATATAAAATATCATAGATTGCAACTTTTGCCGTTTTTGGATCTAAAACATAGGCATTATGAGAAATATTTACTCTTTGACAAGAGAGTAGAATTTCAAAGGGTTTTTCGCTTCAAACCTTGAATGATTGTATTAATCGTGGTGCTTTTATTGTTGTGTGTATCAATACATAAATTACAATAATTTTACAATAATGTAGGTGTCAACTCTCCCCTTTATTACATCAGCTATGTCAACCTGTGGCCAGAATTTCACAAAAACGCTTCTCATTTGTGCTTCAGTATCTATCTAATACTTTCAACAATCTTGTATGTATAAATCGGAATCTCTACAACGGCCACAAATGTTACCATGAAATTTAGTATGCAGTCAATTTGGGGGGAGAAAAATAGACCTAGAAAGTTTAGAAATTGCACATTTTTAAACAATATAGGATGTTAGATACTGCGAATTTTTAAGCAATATATGTTTTTTATTTCGTCGTGCAACAATATATCAATAATTTCGACTCCATTAGTTCTGTCTGATTGGAAGCTTGGTATGCGTACCTATATATTTTTTGGGTTGTTTGGAAATTTGGAATGTGGTTTCGAATCCCGGTGAGATAAATATGTTTGTGATTCTTGCTTTTTTTCTTTTATATTTTTTTAAATTATTTTATCGTTCTATTAAAACTGTGAGCAAAGCTCAGTCTCCCAGGTGCCAGGTCCACTCCTCTCTCCTCCAGGTTATCTTAAAAGTTCTCTTGCTCCAAGTAGCGACACATTTTCAAAGCATTGTAAACATACAACAGCAATATTTTATTCGCTTCTTTTCAAAAACGTTAAATTTGAAATTCAAAAACATTTACTTTCAAAAAAATTTGTTTTTAAAGAATTATATTTGCAGGTATTGCCTGAAGGATTATTAAAAAATAACATAATATGAGCTTCTACTATAATTGTGTTTATGTCAAAATATTCCTTCCACTAATTGGATGGGATGAGTCCGTAATAAAAATGTAATTAAAAATTAACTATGCCAAGTAGAGTGCCCCAGGGGTGCATACTAAGTACACATTTGTTTACTACTAAAATAAACTATCGAATTTTATTACCTCAAGGGTGAATTCGATGTAAGCCTTAAAATTACAATTTTATGCACTATTTTTTTTAGTTAGGCTGTTACCAAATATTTTAATAGCTTGTATAATATAATAATGACTGATTACTTTTAAACCGTATATTCACAGAAAATAAATAACTTGAATTTATTATAAAAACTACAATCCGACTACGTAAATTATATAGCCTATGTTACCCGGGCTATTATTGCGAATCTATTGACACCTCATTTATTAAAATCAGACCAGTCGTTTGGACGCTACGGCGGAACAAACATGCATACATACATACATACATACATACATACATACATACATAGTCTGCCAAAATCATTACCCGTCCTTTTGGCTTAGCCGTAGTCGGGTAAAAATAGTGCATCGAAGAGTTAGTTGCTGGCTGAGCAAGCTTAATAAAACTATGCCTTTGGAACACGGTTCTTTCTACACAAGAGGAATCATGAATTCAAATTAACTTATTCACACCATAAGTATGTAAGCTTGTCAAATGTAAGATACACAGCCCTAGCCCCCAAGTATATATAATGAGGCTTAGCATAATATAAGAAATAGTGTTTTTATAGAATGATTTGCTTTTTAGGGTTCCGTACCCAAAGAGTGAAAACGGGGCCCTATTACTGAGACTTCAATGTCTGTCTGTCCGTCTGCCCGGCCGTCTGTCTGCCACCAGCCAGTATCTCATGAACCGTGATAGCTGGACAGTTGAAATTTTCACAAAAGGTTTATTTCTGTTGCCGCTATAACAACAAACACTAAAAAAATAATAAAATAAATATTTAAGTAGGGCTCCCATACAATGAACCTGAATTTGTAGCCGCTTTGTACGGAACTTCTCGTGCGCTAGTCCGACTCGCACTTCGCCGGTTTTTATTGTTCTGTCGGCTTTTCGTAAGAATATTATGCAAGCATGCGAGTAAAAATATACATAAAATACATAACAACTCAGCAACATAGTAATTTCGCCCACATTACCATTACGTGAAATTCCATTTTAAAATTGAATTCCCATAGCTGATTAGCATTTAACCCTTTAGTAATTTGGTAATGCCGACCCAGCCCTGGTCTAAGTGACCATTATAATAACTTATTACAAGATCATTTATTATTCTGTCGTTACGGTAACACGTCGCGTGCGGTCGCGTCATAAGTTAGAGCCATCCGTTCTACAGTCATTAATTTCACGGATAGTGACAAAAATTTTGTTTACTTTTCTAATAACAGTACAGGTACGATAAGTATGGTAATACTTAATTAAGTAATTTGCCTGTCATGGTTTCAAATGGTTTCGGTGGCGATAAGTTGGAATTACACTCCTGTGTTCGATGATAGCGAATGAATTTTTAGTTAAGAAATCCCTTTTAGGCCAATGTTTTGAAAAATTACCGAACAATGTGCTCTAATCGTGCACTATTTGATAAAGCCATATCAAAATATGAGTAGTTGTAGACTATTCGTGTTATGTAGGCAGTAAATTTCAATAAATCACTTGTTGTTTTGCCGGGGAGTTCAATGGGTGACGTTGTGGAATTTGTAATATTTCATAAATTTGTGTTATTTCGGTTCTTAATGTGTAATATTGGTAGAATATCAACCATTAAATATTCGTTAACGTGCACAAGTGTGGGCAAGTACAACTTCTAAAAACGTGCTATTTTGTGTTTCCCGCCAAAACTCCCTAGTAACTTTTAGTAAAGCGTCTACCACTTTACTGAATCGACTGACATGACTCATTGACTGTACTGACTATATAATTGGACTTTGACTAGACTTTAGACTTGACGATATAGGAATACAGTGTTGAAAATTGAAACAAAAGTTCTATATCCCGCCTTTTTTTACTTGACACTGGCAAATGGTTTTAAGATAAGCCGACGCCATATATTAAAAAAAAAATCACTTGTTAATAATATGTCAAAATGGCTTACTATGATTGGTTAATGTGAAAATGGCATGCGCCATTACTCAATTAGGTTTCTTTACATTTTAAGATAAATAGACTACAAAGTTAAAGTTTGATCGACAGATAAAAACACATAAGTTATAATGGACTTTTGGAGGTTTAAATGGACATTAAAATAAGGAAGCATAATATAAAATTATTATTTTTTTCATAAAGATGTTTTATTTACAAATATTAATTATGATATACGTATTACGTAATATAAAAAAATATAAATATATAAATAGCAAAAATAAATAAACGACACGAATATGTTATTTTCACATGAAATATGAAAACGCGATGGTCATGGGCGATCAAACGTCAGAGCTGGCCACGTCCGCAGTAAAGTGAGTGAAAAATGTAAGGTCCGAGCAAATCCGACCGAATATTGATATCGGCAGGGGCAAGGTTCAATAATATTACACCACGCGCGGAGTAAATATTAAATGTGTAGTACAGGTACAGAATGTTTACCTTCTTGCTCTGTTATATTTTTCAGCTTCGAATTGTAATCATTTTATGTAAAATAATTAAAAAACCTTACCTAACAGGCATTAAAATTTATTGCCTTTTAACATAAGTAAATCATTCAATCGTTTTTGCACGTTTTAGAGAGTTTTTGTATAAATTCAACTTTAAGAACTTTTCGGAACTTTTATTATTAAAATTATTTAATGAAATAATATCAAAGGTACTAAAATCAATTTATTTTATCTTACCTACATACTTACAATCGTCAATATAAAAGTTTAAATACAGAATTGCGTTAATACTTATCAAAATAATTTGATAAACTTTTTTTAAATAGGAAAATAGTTGCATTTATTGTCCACGCCACATCTCTCTAGTGTGTGGAAATACAGAACTAAACGAGACAATCACAAAAGAAAACACTAAGCAAGAAACATTTTCACCCCACGCCTAGGGCGAGACAATACCCACATTACCATAACAAGACGTGAAATTTGAATGTCCACAAATCGAATGAGCGCCCGTCCCGGAGTTATCCACTTTTTGCAAGAAAAGACGGACACGTTAACATATGAATTTGACAAATTGTGCGACCGCGGACTGTCCCGCGTCCGGCGGAATTTACGGCACCCCAGGGACACGGGGGGAACTTGAAAAATTTTTATTCCGCCCGTCCGGCCAAAGAAAAACGGTATGGTCACTCTTCAGAAGTGTAACAATTTCTCAGAAACAATAATAACGCGCCCCACACTTGACCAACGCGAGAAGCTATTACGGACGCTGTCAATGTTATTTATTACGTCAGCGCGCGTTAAGAATTTCTATTTTGTCAAGGGATTTAAAGTTCGCGATGTTTCTTTGTGTGGAATCCTTGTTTTATTTATTTTGGTAAACTGCATTATAGTGACTGAAAAGTAGTGACATTATAGGTTACCTACTCACATTACGGCCACGATCACTATCAGCCTTTTGGCAATGGTCGTTTTTCATACATACTCTGTCATTTCCATAGAAAAACAATTTTAGTTAGCAACATGTTTTCAGTAGAGCCATGTAGGACATTACTGTCCACTGTAACCTGTATTTATAAGACAATTGAATAATTTATTGGTTGTCTTTTGCATGTTTGCATGTAGTTATGTTGTACTGTTTGCTGATTTGAACGTTATGTAGGTATGAGTTGTCATTGAATTATGTATATACTTGTTCTTATTTTATGTTATATTTTTACAAGACCAAGTATACATATGATTCGAATAACAAATGTTATATACAAGTAGAAGTTGTCCGAAAGAAAATTCGCAAAAAAAAAACATTAACTTTCAAATAACAAAAAAAAAAGAAACATAAATAGAAAACTGGAAACACACTCGTATGGTATTATAATCAAAGTAGTGATTTGTGAGGTTCTGGCGACAGTAATTCCCAAATGGAATCAGGAAGAGTGCAGCCGTGGACCGAATTGCAAATACGCATACGTTACTGGTTTCATACGTGGCTTATATTTTATGCTACTAGTTTCAGTTGGCGCATATTTTGTTTAGATCTTGGTTATTTCGGTTGCTACTTTAGCACGTAATATTAAAGTGCATACTGTATACAAAGGAGAGCAATGAGATGATTGGAATTAAAGCTTGTTTAAATTGCAAAGCTTTTTCAGCCTTAATTTTAGCGTAGTGTTTGTTTTTATTATTATCGCGACAATTTCGCATGAGATGAGAGAGAAGGCATAATATTTTGACAAACGACTAAGCCTGGCCACACGACGCGATGCGGCTCCGGCGCTGCGGCGCGGCCTCAGCGGTGCCGCAGCGTTTTCATAGATATAAAAATGTATGGTATGCCACACGGCATTCCCGACTCCGCTCCGGCGCCGCGCCGCAAGCGTACCAGACTTGGGAACGAGGCAGACGAGGCGGGGAGGGGGTGCAAGCAGTGCGGTGCCGCAGAAGCACCGCTGTTGTTTGTACGGTGCCAACCCAGCCGGTGCCAACCCTGTTGCAATGCCGCAGCGGCGCCGTAAGAACATTGCGACGCCGCACTGCTCGTGTGGCCGCCAGTGCGGTGTGGAGTAATGCGGTGCGGTGCGGCGCGGCACCGAGTGGCCCTTACACCAGGCGTTGGTGAAATCGGGTCTAATGCTGATGACTTTTTACAAAGCTCGAAGAGTCAAGAGTCAGATATCCAATGTGGAGTAAAAGTTAGATGTTAACTTAAGTTTTAAAACGTATATATTATCTTTATCTTAATATTAAATATTTTAATATTTAATGAAGTATCTATATAAGAACAGGGAAGGTTAGAGCGATGTAACTCAGATGTACCTTTTTAAGTAGTAGTTTAGTAAAGAAGGAAGTAAGTTTATTGACTATGTTAATATTTAAAATGCTATTTACATAATATACTACTTCTACATGTGATTTGATGTTGGTTATCTTAACTTGTGCTTTTATTACACTGTAATACTTGATTTTGATATAGTCAATGGACACAACCTACGCGGACAAAACCTAGTTCAAAGTAACATAATGAGTGAGACATTGAAAGTCAATGGGCGTGCTGATGTATTCAAGCGGGACCTTCCAATATAAATGTAAATACGCTGCTGAAATATGACAGTTATAATTGCTTTATTGTTGCTCGCACTTTGTGATTGTAAGGTGTGACTGTGAGTTGTGGCGTGTTTTGTTTTCAGTGTTCGCATATACCAAACCCCAGAGTGGAAAATATATTAAATACTTTCGTACAGCGAGACAGCTTTCAACATAGAACGATCCAAATCGATCCAAATTTGAAAATTTTGACGTCCCCTTCAAGGGTCCACAATTTTACCGCATCGTGTACACGCCGTATGCTTTTAGTAGTGCAATCAAATCGATAGCTAACTATGTAGCTGTTTACCCTTACGTATTACGAACCTTTCTTTATACTTTAAACATTGAAATGACAATTTTTATCTATGTGACTGTGATTTGTTTATGAAAATACAACCCTTTAGGGGGATAATTATTAGTTGAAATAAAAAAGAAAAGGTAAAAAGTTAAGTGTCTAAATAACGGAAAATTTAAGTGTTAAGTATGTGTAGTGTTATGATTAACTTTTCTACAATGTTTTATTCTGTTACTACACATACATTTTAGTATTTTAAATATTTCGATAAAATTATTTTAAGAAAGATTCTAATTAAGTTTTATTTGTAATTCGAAATATTTAAGTACCAAAAAAATCATTCTTATGAATTTGCAGCTATTATCATGAAACTTATCCGACACTGACACAGTATTTTATAACTAAACTAAATACATTAAATAAACATCCAGCTCATAAATATTCAGAAGTTACTGGAGCTTGCTCATTTGTTGCCCCTCTTGGCCCGTGGTCCCTCTTTTTGCCTTATTGCCCAATACGCTGGAGACTTGTTTGCCTGTTACAAGATCGATGCCGTTAATGGACTAGCTTTTTATTAATTACAAGGAAAAAAACGTTAAAATTGCCTCTAAAAGTCCCTATTTTTAAACACTTTAAAAATTGGAATTTGTTAAAAATTGGTTGCGCGGAAAAGTTTTGTGCAGATATCGAAGTTTTATTTATTTTTTAGCCAATATGCTTTTGTTAATCATAATGACGATCTTCGAAATTCAAAATATTATATGGAATTGATATAACGTTCGCTAAGTGATATAGAACGCGATACGTCAATACAATACATTTTGGATTTCTAACTTCGTATCGTTATTAGTGATGCCATCTTGGCTTAAGGGCCAGTATTCAAATGCAGTAAAGAAATTAGTAGCATTCTCATTCAAATACTATCAATCATCAATTTAAAATTTAGAGGAAAGTTTTGTTTAAATGTTTTGGCACCTAAACTACAAAACATAAAACATAAACAATAAGATGCACGTCTTCAGCGTCTGAAGGGGTTAGGTTATCAATTTCTCTTCGTTAGAATAATTAAGTTTGCTTTCAACAAAAGTGATCAACAAGTAATAAATAATTGGTCAAAAGCGATCGGAATATTTATCGGCCAACTAACGATATCTAAAGAATAGGATACATGAAAGGTAAGACACATCGGGAGTTGGGTCACGCGTTTCCTGGCTCCTGCGGGATTCATCACGACAGACTGATTGCCGCACTATTGTGGACCGCCGTTTGATTTTTAAAATGGCACAAGATTTTTTTCTGGAGAAGTCTAAGATTATCTCTTACACTATTTTAAAGACACCGATCAATCAATATATCAGATAATCAATCAATCAGAATATTTATTAGTCAGTTAACGATACCATGGTAAGCTACATCGGAAGTTGAGTCACGCGCGTCCTGACTCCAGCGGGATTCATCATGACCGGTCTGATTGCCGCACTATTGTGGATCGACGTTTGATTTCGAAATTGAACATGGATTTTTCTAGAAGTTTGGGATTATCTTCACTGTTTTTATCGACATCGTTTTTATTGCAAAGATGTTAAATATAACATAAATGGAAACCTCGCATAATTGTTAAGGACCTTTTATTCCATTTTCAGAGATTTATCTTTATACTTTAAAGTACCTATTATATTATTATATTATATTATAGTATATTTAAAAAATG
Source organism: Phengaris arion (assembly GCA_963565745.1). Taxonomy (NCBI): domain Eukaryota; kingdom Metazoa; phylum Arthropoda; class Insecta; order Lepidoptera; family Lycaenidae; genus Phengaris; species Phengaris arion. The sequence continues at coordinate 11,285,714 of OY751445.1, read as the reverse complement.
TAGTAATTTTGCTATTTTAATTAATTACCATCCCTACTTTTTCTAGCAATTACTGGAGAATTTATTTTGATTTTAAATAATTTTTTGTAGCATTTATATTTTATATGAGATATGTTACAAAAAATATAATTTGCCAATTAATATTTATCACAGTCATGCCACATGTTCGCCAATTTGTACATCGCCTGCTGTGTATTAATAATGTACAAAACATCACGCCCCCATATTCACGACAAAGGCGGCTGATTGTGTAACTTATGACTTTGACGGTTATTTTATGATAATTGGGACAAGTGCTTCTCATGTATAAAATTAACGAGAAATTGTACTGCAAATGTTAAGAATTGTACAAATGTACATATCGGCCAGAAGGTCGTTTTCACAGCAAATATTAGACTGGTACAATTTTTATCTGTTACGGAAACCAAACTACAAATGACAAAATTGAGTATTATGGTATTAAAACATCACGAATGCTCTACTTCTATACATATACCCATTGAAATAGTAGTATTATAAATAGTCGTAGTAGGTAATTCATAATTGCTTTAAATGGATCTGTTACATGTTTGAAATAAGTAACAGTTCCAGATTTTACGTGTCTGATGATTGATAGATTGATGATTTCACTGATCTTACAGGGCTACTTTGGGTTGACCAATGTGAGATGTGATTTGATATTGTTCTATGATACAGTGTTATAGCATATGCTGCGGTAAACATTTTTTGTTAATTATTATTAATGTCATTTTTATAAATTCTGTCACGAAAACTAAGGTTAGGTACGTATTTGAGAGTTTGATATGAACAGAAAGTTATAGTACCTACGAGCAAGAATCGATAAAAAATATGATATATTTCGCTCTCGTAATTTCGACTCTACGATTCTACACTCTCAAACCAGTCCACTGATTCGTAATAATAACATTAAATAGTTATCAAAGATAGTGTACGAGCGTCTAGCATTACAAATTGCTAATGTAATGTATAATGGAATTTGTCAGAAATCGAAGGGGTGGGGTTGCGTCATCCCCTAATTTGCTTTTTATTTTATTTCAACCCCGACGCTGGTGCGGAATTAGTCTTACCATATGCGCTCCTACTTGTGTTACACTTAGCATCGACTGTTCATTTAATGCGTGCGTGGATACGGGTATACTTTTTTGTTTGGGTTCCGTATTTAATAAAAAACTTTGTAACTTACCTACGCCATGTTATTTGGCTATTTTGATTGAAATATTAATTCTTTTATATATTTAGTTTTTTAAGTAGATGTATAATATTTGTACCAAAATAATAAAAAAACTTTTACAGTAAGTGTGTAATAAATAATAATAATAAATAAATGAGCCACCTATATTGTATATATTTGCAAAATTAAAACGAAATAACTTTTAAATTTTTAGTGTTTATCATTGCATTTTGCACTTAAAAAAGAAAAGTTTAAATCAATTTTGTGTGATACTTAAGAACTTATTTAAAAAAATAATAACTTAAATAAAATATTTTCAAACATAACACATGTCCTGTTATCATAACACACAATAAGGGTGGGCACACATAATCCGCGAGCATGTGCGTGATGTAATACCGATTACCGCGCGCCCGCCGCCCGCCGCACCGCCCGCGCCGCCGCCCGCCGGATACTTTAACATGGGATTATCCCGGTAATAAAGTAAAACATGGTGGGCCTATTGATGCGAGATAGTGATCGTGAATTTGTAATTTAAGTGTTGTTACGCTAGAAGAGCTGACGTTTTTAATGAATTAATACTAGAAAACGAACAGACGGATCATAAGCATTATCATTTACCACTTATTAACCAGAAAATGTACAAAAAGTGTGTGCAAAATAATGTCTTGTCGCTCTTAGAAATCTTAAAAGTTTCATAGCAATTTGAAGTTTACAAAAGTTAAAAAACGCGATACCTTTACACTCTGTATAGGTAGTGAGGGTAAACCCCCTTTACATATACCGTAAGGCCATTAACAGACGTTATCTATCATTATTTATAACATTACACTAAAACACATCGTCGATACAAAGTCGAGACGTTTAATCTATAATGCGCCTTATCGCAATATTTTCCATTTCCGGGAGCCGGGACATCGCCAGGGGAAATAAGGAAGGCTGAGTTTCCACTTTGTTTTTTTTTCCCGAGCCGGGGAAAATTTCCTACTTTTACACTTACAACATTTACCGGTGTTAGCAATTGTTACCTGCATCCTCTGAATTAAATATCCGGTCAAAGGGTGAAACGTCTGGATTTGCATTTCATTTGTAACAATGGAAATGTTCCTGTTTAAGTTGGATACGAAAAAGAACACTAATTTGAGCGGTAAGTTCGAGATGTGAAATTAATGTAACGTTCCTTTGTATTTGTATATGTAGCCCCGTTTAGTTCGCCGGAACAAGCGCGACACAGTCGAGAAGCGCAACGGTCCTTGGGAAAGTTTTCACGTGTGTCACCTTTTGACATCATCTCGTCACTCATGTGGGCTGGTAAAATAATCAAAAATCATCCATATAACTGGTAGAGCAATTTAAGGACGCGCTTACGAAAAGTTGTTTCATCGATTTTCGAGTATGGAGAGCAAAGATATTAGAAGTGTTTTGTGGTATAAATCCAGACCATCCATATCCATAAATCCAAATAAAATAAAGCTTGCCGCGCATTATTATTCATGCAAAACGTGAATATTTAAATTTTTATACCTTTTCCAATAATTTTTTAATATCGTTAGATTTTAGGGTGGGGTTATTAGGTAGGTTGGTAGGGAAATTATTTTTAATTGGTTTTAGGGTTTTGTAAATTTTGTATGAGGAGGTTTGGACAATTTTTTTATGCTGCACTAAAAATCATACTTTTTATAATATTTTTAACAGATTTTTAGATAAAGAAGTGTCTCGTCAATGTCATGTCGTAAGTCAAATTTGTAAACGCGCCCTTTACTTCAAAATAATTATAATAAAGTTCTTAAATTATCCTATTTCAAGTAAAAACCATTACAGTAAAAGCCTCTTACTCTTCACATTTTCTAAAACAATATCGATGACAGCACCCGTTTTATCCGGCTCCATACAGCAATATCCAGGTATCGGCGGTAATTAGTTAATGTTCCCACTCATCTCAGTAATTTATTGAGACGGAGCGGTTCCCGGCTGGGAAGCAGGAACCACTGGGAATCGCGGGAATTGATGGCGGCGAAAAACTCCACCGAAATATTAATGCGGCTCTATAATAAGTATTGAAGGTGTAGCGCGGCTAGTGTTGATACTTGTCAGTCCTATATTTTCTATTCATTAAAAAAATACAAGGATCTGGGCCTATTTCGTGTTATTGTTATGTTCTAATACATACAAGATTCCTAAATTAAGTATGATATGTGTGTTAGATGAATGTTATAAACACTTATAGTAAAAGATGTCTAAAAATATTTATATAAAATGAAATATTATAAAGAAATATTAGCAGTATTATACTAACGATATTAGGAGTAACTTTAAAACCTTTACGCTTGGCATTCATAATTCACAAAACGATAGACTCGCGTTATGTCTAAATCAAATCGGGAAGTAGTAGAGTGAGCCTCTTTAACTTTGTAGGCCAACCGCGAGATAGGCTAAATGACACATTAGACATGCTAAGATTGAGTCTTAAAACTAGAGTGTCTTTTTACAAACCTAGTAGAAACTAGTTGGGACTTAGAATCTGCCCTTTCAATAAGGTGGCACGGATGACGGGTTATTATTTAGTACACAACTCGGATATAACGTTCAGGTTACACTGGCTATACTGGCTGGCATAGATTTTTTTAATAACATGGATCACAACCGCCGAAAAGATACACTTTTAACTCCTCTGGTATTGCGCACTTAAAATACCCAAAATTCCCTTGGGCCTCCGGTTAAACTTCACTCTCTAGACGAAGCAAAACGCAAGCGTTATTTCACGCCGGTTTTCTGTAATGCCGTGTTATTTACCCGGTTGAGCCGGCCCATTTGTGCCGATACATAGATCTCCCACAGTTATGAGAAAATAGAATAGCGTAAAAGTATCATTGTCATGTGAAAAGAAATTAAATGTGGTCAAACGTTCCAACATTAAATTATAGACATAACGCGAGTTATGTCTATAATTAATATTCTTAGGTTAAGTTAACTTAAGTTTAAAGTAGAACGCGAGATAGGCAAACCGCGTGTAAGCTAAAACATCTTCTGTTGCACTTAATATCTCCACGTGGTTAAAATGGATTACCAATTTAAGCAAATCAAACTATCAAAGCGCATACCTCCAATTTTAATCCAGTTCTCAATAGTCTCGTGTATTAATCAGGAATTGTTCTGTAGCCACTTCGCTCGAAAAATCGCCTTCATCTCCTTCCTCCCCTCCCCCCTCGCGTTGCCGCACCCCCACCGATGCCCGGCGCAACTTGATAATGCATTGGATTTGAGTTTTGTGAAAAATCGACGGTGTCGCCGCATTGATTATACTTTGTGAATTGTTTTATTTCACTTGGATAAAATTAATCTGAATCTGTTATATTTTGTTTCTATTTACTTGAAAAGAATGTTTCAAATGAAATAAAATTGTAGAGCAGGTTGAACTCCGATTCCAGTCACATGAGTATTTATGTATGTTGATAAGGCATGCTATGAAATAAAAATGTAAAAATTTTCTCTTCGTCAACATTCTAAAAAAAACTTCTTAAAAAAACTTAACTTTGAGTCCTCCCGTGACCACGGCTGCTGGAAAGAAGCCGAAACGTCGGGAAAAAGAAAAGTGCACCGCGACACAATCCGTAAGTGTTTAAAACAATAAACAATATTCGCGTAAACCTAAGAAATCAATATTATATTTGATTTTTTTAAGTGATAACTTCTTATAGGAGGGCAACCGTTTCATTACGTAACGCGTTACGGCGCCAAATAAATGATGAGTAATTTCGAATACTAATGTCAGATACAAATAACGCAGTTACGTAGGCACTTGGATTTTTGACCAATAGGCCTCGGGTTCGAATCTCGGTCAGATGAAATATTTTTATTTCTTTTTATTTTATATTTTTATTATTTTGAATACATAAGTCTAAGTTATCACGGTTAGTCTTCTGTCGGGCGTCCAGCACACGTTTTTATTCTGTAATTTAATTGAGTAGTTTTTTATGAGCTTTTCTTACATTTTTACTGTTTTCATTTCGTTTAACTAAACTTATCAGATTATTAAGATTTTATAAAATTATAAAATTTTAAATTAAATTTTGTTTACACTCACACGCTTTTTTTAATTACAAAAAAAAACTCGAAAAAAAAGTCACACAACATTTTCGCATTTTTCCATAATAAGTCCTGCGCCGTGATTGGCTGAGGTCCCGGGGGAGCGAACTTCGTCAGCAAATGAGAAGTGAGCTAACACAATAATTTATAAGATGAACAATATTTATTATCGCACCACTCATATCTGATAGCACGTGAGATTACAAATTTTTGTTGGCGGAATTTTCGGATACACGAAAACCTGTATATAAGAGACGATTTTTTGAAATTGCATTTTATTGGGCTAGTGTGTAGTAGTAGTTCGGAGAAAAAATTTATTTGATATAAATCAAATTTTTTTAAAATCAGACTAATATTTTCAAGCAAATTTGTACGATTTTATTGTCATAAAAAACAAATACATACTTAGGATATAGAATAAAAATTCAATTCATCGCGGCTTCAAGATACTGTGGGTCTGTGAGCACTTTCAGCGTAGATCGGAACACAAATAATAAATGAAGAATTGTTTGGTACTTTGAATAACTTCAGCGCAAAGTGTTGGACACCTGTTATCTCAGTCCTCTCGCAAGGCCCACGGTTGCTGTAAAGTAGCCGAAACTGTAAAATTAGTTTTATTTGAAACTAGCATTATTTGCCCGCGGCGTCGCCCGCGTCAATTTAGGTTTTAAACTTTCACCCTATTTCACCCACCTAGGGGCTGAATTTTAGAAAAGGCTGAAATACATAACTCATTATTATTCCGTGCTCAATTCATACAAAATTTCATGCAAATATGTCCAAGGAATAAAAAGTTTCATACAAACTTAAACCTCCTATTTTACCGCCTTGGGGGTTGAATTTTGAAAAATCCTTCCTTAGTGCCTTATGTCTGCATCATATGAGAAATACGTGTGCAAAATTTCACACCTGTGCGTTGATACATCAGTCAATCAGCTTTGCCTTTTATATCGATATAGAGATTATATTATATTTATATGATATAGTTCGATATAGAGATCGATAGATCATGTCCAGTTATTAAAACTCCAATCAATGATGTACAGGATTTATTCTCTTTAAATTATTATAACATGTATCTCAATAGCCATCTCTTTCGCTAGTAGTGCCCATCCCAACGTCCATCCCAAACAAATGACAATACTAATATAATATATTTTTATACAAATTGAATATGACACTTTTAACATTATTTCATAAGCCTAAGAAATTAATTAACTATAAAATCATTTCATTTCATAACCAAATAATTATAGTTAACTCTTAATAAACATTAACAACTTAATAAACTTAACAAACTTTCAACAATAGCTTAGAATATAAGTGTTTTAAATTTTTATTAATATAAGCATTACATAATTTATAGATATCAAAATATCCGAGCCACTGCACCAATACAATATGCAAGGAATGTATAATCCGGTGTTTACTTTACAAAAGATTATTTCCCAAGTAAGAAAAAACATTCGCGTACGTTCTAGAAATAAATAAGCCGACCGCGTGAAGAAGATATATAGCGTGGCGAGGGAATAGCAGAGGTCGCTCCCGTTAGTACAAATGTAAGTAAATTTGAATAAAACATGGCCGACGCGCGTTGTTTTTCTTTGTTTTAATAAAATCCAACAACACACGTGTTTTTCATGCGGAATAAGTGATACGCTCAAATTTGATTTCGGAACGCTTGCTTTTTAACCGACTTCCAAAAAAGAAGGCGGTTAGGATTCGGCTGTATATATATATAATGAGAATCGAGGAAACTCCTTGAAATTTATATAGACACATAATATGGTATGACTTTTTCTGAAGAATAGTCTAAGCATATGCTACCAAAAAGTAAGATTTTGCACCAAGGTATACCCTGGATTCTAAAGTACTGAATAGAACTCCTAACTCCTTATAGACTTTGTCCATTACGGTAATCATAATCATCACTATATCAACACTATCGTCACACCATACATCATCACATTATGATGATATAATAGATACATCTCCTAGTATTTTACATCGATACGAATATCTTTGAATATTAGTCATTATTTTGCCGTATGTAGAAAATTTGCTAAATTGTTTTGTTGTTGTAAATTTGCCCTTTAGTCACCAAAGTGGAACACTATGCCATGATAAATCGAGGGAACTCTTCGAAATTTATTTAGACACATAATATACTGATTTCGACTTTTTCTGAAGTATTCCAAGCGAATTACCATCTTCACAAAAAACACCAACATATTATTATTATGACATAGGTGCTCACTACTCAGAGTATTGCAGTTTCTAAGCTTGAATTCACGTTAAGCCAAGCATTTATTCTAGCTGTATGTTAATATAAATATTTACTCTAAGGAATGAAAGTAAAATATTATTTATTGTTCACAATAAAACTCTAACAATCTTCTGCCACTATCCTTGCTTATTTAACAGATAAACATATTTTTATAGAAAACGTTAATTATATTATACTATAATTTATAATATAAAGTTGCTGCAGTCAATTTTGTATTATTATTTAAGTTTACAATATGCAAAAACACCCTCTGCGAGGGTGTCCGTCTACCCGAAACTCAAAAGGGTGGTAAAACAAATGTCATATGTTTATGGAATTTTCGTGTTATGTTAATGTGACCGAAGGCCTTGTGGGTTTGAGAAAACGTCAGTTTAATTACCGTTATTTATATTAAGTGTATCTATGATATACGACATTTACTTAAGGACAACATAACAGGATACATTGTTTGGTTTGAGTTAGGTTTGAAATCTGTCGTCTATACATATATATTTTTTAGCCTTTGCTGTCCCTATTGCTGGGCAAAGGCCTCTCCCAAGGTCTTCCTTATCTCTTTCTGCACCACCTTTGGCTAGCCTGGATGATATCTTTTCTTAGGCCAGCCACGGCGGCGTCGTCCATCTTCGGGTACCAAATTTAGACCTAGCGTACATTACATTATTAGTACATAGTCATACATGCGGCTTATATCATATATTTACTGGCTATATATTTGCAGTTGAAAATATTCCTGTGAGTATGCCGTATGTATAGAGAAGCAAAGTATCTAGACAGTGGCCACCATTTTTCCATTTCAAACAATTTAAATATAGTTTCTACTCTGATGTTCTCTATCATAGGAAAAAAATAATAATTAACCCCTACTTCCTCAATCACAACAGCCTAAACCGAATTATCCTGTGGTCACCCCCACTGAGCTAAACTAAGCTAAACGCTAACCCGATCAGGCATAATTTGTGACCAATTAGAATAATGGTCTGCAGGCCGTGATGTATGCACGACGGCTGGAACAGGGAAAGGTGTGGAGCGGGCTTGGTTTGGATTTTTTTTTATGTAGTAAAAATAATTCAGTAAGTAAATATTTAGTTACTATTTACTTACTGGGTCTAAATTTAATGGGTATATACTACATAGTGTTAATTCATTTCCGGATACTTTAAAATACTTGCACAATACTTTGTTACATGACGTCTTAAGTCTTGCCAAAATAAAAAAAACATTAGCACCCTGCACACATAAAGTTTGGACGGCGCATTGCAATTATTCATAAATTCAAATGACTTTGTTCCAAACCGTTGATTGATCTGTACGGTTTGGACTGCAGAACTGAATAGGTCGAGCTAATTACGACAAAAACTTTGGACTACTAGTGTCATACATAGTATTTAGGGGAGTGCGCGGATAAAGCTGTGGAAAACTGTATCGATTTCGATCTGGCAAATCGATACAGTTTTCCACAGCTGACTGTCGGGACGGACAGAAACAGACTGTCAGCCCCGCGCATCTACGTTTTCGTTTCGGAGCGATGATTGGATCGGCGAGGACTGTTTCCCGCGGTCCAACTTTTATGTTTGAAGGGGGCGCTCTTTTTCAATTAGCGAATTGTTGTAAGTTTTTTTACTATTTTGTTATATTGTTATATTTATTTACTACATATTATATAATATTTTGTTTTGCGACTATTACGTTTTATTAAAATTAGGTAAAAGCTATTCTGAAAAATATATAATCATTATCATACTACTTTGTTTATCAAAATATGTTACCAAGATTTTGATATTTCATTCAGTTATCTGATAAACTACTGTTATTGTTTTAAACACTTACGGATTGTGTCGTGGTGCACTTTTTTTCCCCGACGTTTCGGCCCCTTTCCAGCAGCTGTACCTGCCGTTCCAGCAGCATCTGGAAAGTAGCCGAAACGTCGGGAAAAAGAAAAGTGCACCGCGACACAATCCGTAAGTGTTTAAAACAATGAACAATATTCGCGTAAGCATAAGAAATCAAACTACTGCTAGTTCAAAATGTTTACTACATGTCATATAACTACATAGCTAACTTAATACTTACAAAGTAAATAAAAGTATGTGGAAAAGTATTGTGTACTCTTGTGTTTTTTCAGATGGGACTACCCAAAAGAAAATATAGGACTTACCTGCTCCACACCTCTCGATATTCGTTAATAAATGTTTGGGGATGCGTTTGTCCAGTGGCAGACCGTCAATGTCGCCGATTGTAGAAACGTGCCTATTTGTGCACTGCCTGCGGTGAATTTTGCATAGGCTGTGTCTGGCCATGGTTTTACTTAAATTAAAATGTATAATGCACTATGTGCGTTAAAACTATTAATGGAATTACACTTTTTGCCAATAACTATGTTGCTTAGTGTAGAAAACTAGGTGTACTTAGGTTCACGCAATTGAAAAATATAAGCAATTTAAAAATATTTATCCTTATAGCATAAAGATTTGTTACGTCACAATCTGTTATCACCATACATTGTAACTTATGACGTCACATTCCAGTTTTACAAAAATGTGTTTTAGTTTAAGTTTGTTTAATATCATGTTGTCTTACAATGAATAGACAAAAAAAAATTGCGTATGTTGCCTAAATTTCTTTATGTATGTGAAATTGCGACAACTGGGCAACAGGTATCTTTTGATTCTGCTTTAAAAATCACAACTATTCGTTAGCTTTTTACTGTGACAGCAGCAATAGCTATAAGATTGTTATACTCTTTTGTTTTTGCATCTTTTTATCTAAGTACGATACTCAAAATAAAAGAAACAAAGAATCATGACACGCCACAATTAAAATACTAAATTCAAGATCTTATTAACCCCCGACGCAAAAAGAAGTAAGTAAGTAAGTAAGTAAGTAAGTAAGTAAGTAAGTAAGTAAGTAGTACTTATTATAAGTTTCACGTGTCTGTCTATGTATCTGTTCGTGGCATCGTAGCTCCCAAACAGATGAACCAATTTTGTTCTAGTTTTTATTTGTTTGAAAGCTGCATGTCAGCTTCATTCTTTAGCATCGAGAGTGTTTTTAGCTTTAATTCATCATCATCAGCTCGCTCACTGCTTGACGATTCGGGGGTTACTTTAAATTTTTGATTTTGTTTATTATAATTTTTACATCATTACTGATCTAATGATTTGCTTTTCAGGTAATACACTCAACATCTGTCTACATGAAATTATCCACAAGGGCTATTTTGCTTATATTTAATATAGAAAATATCGGAGAATGTTCATTTACAAGCTACAAAAACATGTATCTTTTTTTGCTACTTGTAGTAATACACCAATGATATAAGAATCATAGATATGCTAGATAATTATATTTTGGCGTTAATTTAGCGGCCATGTCGCCGGTCCCGGCGGACTGTGACGTATCGTCGCCACATTAATCGCGTATTGTCACACAGTAATTCTATTTATACACTATGTAAATACTATTATTTAAATTAGTAGTATGTATATTAGTAGTAGATTTCATATATATTTTGGGAAATATATGTGTTAGGTTTTTTTTTTTTTTAAAATAATGAATACAGTGCTAACCTTAGTTTATTATCCTCCGACAAGAACAGTGTTATAAGTTTGAAACAAGTCTGTTTGTTTGTATGTATGTCTATCCGTGACACTGTAGCTTCCAAACGAATGAACCAATATTGATTAATTTGTTTGTTTGATAGCTGACGTGTTCGTAGCAATAATTCATCATCATCAGATCACTTAGTGCTTAACGGGGTTACTTATGAAAATCATTTTGTTTTAATCTATGCCGTCATTCATATTAATTATACTAACGAAGTAGCTACCTACAGAATGCACAACGTATGTATTAAAGTTTTTAGTCAGAAAGCACTACAGAATGCACTGACATACCTATCAGCATTTCGATTTTTTTTAAGCCTTTTTTCGATTTTTAATAATAATAAAAATATCTATGGACGCTTTCACAACACCTCAATCTGGGCCCGTTCTAAGTTTCCGAAGAACTTATGTTTCAGGTACCAGAATTATATTTAATACTTATATACTATACATATATTTAATATTTCTATTACATTTTAGGCATATTTAATAGACATCCATGACTCAGAAACAATGAAAACTTTGGCCCTCAGCGGGATTTGAACCCGCAACCTCCGGCTTGAGCACCGACGCGCTAACCACTGAGACACAGAGGACGTCAATAATGACTTTTTAGGTATCAATATCGAATTTTTTTTAATTTCCCTACGTGATGCCTACCACCGGTTCGGGAACTAACCCGGCGAGAAGAACCGGCGTAAGAAACTCGCACGGTGGCCTCTTTTAGCAAAAAGATGGAAAATTGATATTTAAAAAAAAATATATAGTTTTACAATAATATGTAAACTTAGTCTATATAATATTAAAAAAAGTCAGCTGATACATATAGTACATAGAAGCAGCCGTGCAGGTGGCCATCCTATTCCCATAGTGTGCGGTATAGCTATTAAGTGTTTAAAAGTATTTTTCACGTCTCGTGGTGTTTACATTGGAGATGTGAAAATACACAACGACACATACTCAAAGTAGTTCCTGCCAATAATAGACAAAAACAAATTAAATATATTTAAATTTTCACTGTGAATTTAACTGGAATAAATTTATCAAGTTTCAAAGGTGGATAATGTACCCTTGTCAATCTGCAGTTAATTTACAGCCACATTTGCTTAACCAAAAAACGTTTAAACTCTCTGATTAACTGCCTTGTCTCAACGGTTTTAGATACGTTACTTGTTTTAATTATCCTTGGCGCTTAGAAGTTTTGTGTTTTGAATTCACTATAATTTTAAAAATAAATATCTATGGACGCATCCACCTCACGTCAATCTGGTCCCGTAGTAAGTTCTTGAATAACTTGTGTTACGGGTACCAGACAACTGAAATATATATACTTTTATGCTATACAGATATTAAAGACACATCCATGACTCAGGAACAAATAAAACTTTTATGTTACTTTGGCGGGATCCGAACCCGGCTGGAGCACTGACGCGCTCAACCACCGAGCCACATACATCATCGAATTTGAATTCGCCGAAATTAAGGCCGATTACAATAAAAAGAAAATATTATACATAATTCGATTAATTTAAATAATTAGGATTACTTAAATACTTCACGCTACTGCTACGCTTTACGTAGAAGTGCTACGAATTTAATGTACAGGTGCTTTAAGTTAATAAGTATAGGTATATTTCATTATATACCTATGTTCTCGACTTAAAATTTTTCTTTTAAAAGAGCCTGTAATATGATAGCTATTAGCTAAACACCAAACTTTGATATTTCTTGAGAAGGCCTAGAATTAATACAATAAATTTGAACTAATTCAGAAAATTTTACTTCGAAAATATCTATAATCTTTTTGAAATTTTGACACTTTATCTAATTTTGGATATGTAAAAGTTAGGTTAAAGTTGCTTTATCCTTTAGCTCTCATAAGACAACATAATATATAGACAACATAATATAGAGAGTCGAGGTTTCAGAAACAATCTAGTAATATTTTAGTCGATTTACACATAAATTGTCTGTTTGATAGTATGATAAATATACGGAGTCCCATTTGTTCGATTGCCGGTAAATAATAGCGGTGCATTATCTGGTAATTTACGGCCTCATTATCATGTTTTATAAGTTACTCGCTTGCCCAATAAACATTTATTGGCCTGATGACTGGTGAAATTGGGCTCTATTTTGGGTGAAAAATGTCTAAATGGTAAGGCATATGTAAAAGAAATAAAAACTAAAATGTAACATTATAATACGATTGCGATTGAATATAAGCAAAGTAATGGTTACAAAAATGAAACATACTAGCTTCTGCACGCGCCTCCGCCCTCGTACAGACAGCATCCAACCTGAACACTATTTATTGCGGACAAAATGTACCCTCTGTTTTAATCCAAAGCATAAACATATTATAACATACATGTTCAGTAGTTTTTGCGTAAAAGAGTCACAAACATCCATCCATTAAGCCAATCTTTCACAAACTTTCACATTTATAATAGTAGTAGGAATTGCAACTTGCAAGTATAAATGCGTATTAAAATTGTAAGGGTACCAATAACATAGATAATCCTTATATTGAACTTAATTGCGACAATTACAGAGTTTTCCCATTACCCGACCGACGATCCGATATCGGACCGATAGTGAGAAAGACAGGTATATTATATTTCATATTGAAGTATATACCTGCCTTTCTTATTATCAGTCCGATATCGGATATCAGATACTGTGAAAACGCTCTTCTCTTACAATAAATATTTAGTTTCCATAACCAAAGGCAGTTGAACATAAAAATAGCCTTAATAAGATATTCAGATGCTTTGTACTATAACAGAATAAAGGTAATAATTCCCATGAGAATAACGAACTATGCATAGGATAATTTGCCCAATAATAGGCCTCATTGGTGAGCCTCATTTACCGATATACGGCAAATTGAAATGTTTCATGCTTCATTAAAAAGGTCCCAAAACTAATTTTCATTCTACAAAGGGTTAGTTAGCTGAATATTGGTGTTTTGGGTGCTTATTTTAATATAATATTTGAAATGTTTGGCTAAATATCTAATGAAAGCATAAGGTACCTTCTTAAATAGTTTACTTTTCTAGTAAATATCTACCTCTTGTCCTCTTTACTTTATTCTTATAGTAAAAACCATTTTTGTTTAGTATTTTAGACACAAAATCAAATAAAACGATGTAAATAAGACGTTTCCAGATTTTCCATTCCACCAAACCAGACGACGTACACAAAATTCCTATAGTAATGATAAGGTCCAAACCAGACGACTGGTTTGGACGACGACGACATTTCTATAGCAATAAAGTCGAAAATTGTCAAGCAAAAACATGTCTTAGGGGACCAACTGACCGCCGCCGGACGCTGATATTAGACATTCAGGGAACTTTAATCTGATTCGGTATGCAGTCACTAAATTGTCTATTAGATACCCTTTCCTAATAAGTAAATAGTAATAAAGGTAGATATTATTTTGACGTAAATGATGAATTTAACAATATTTTATTATTATTGCATCTAGGCAAAAAGGTACTGGCTAAAATTTAATATAAAGTAGGTGCTACTAATAATAATTAACATTGTAATTTAGACTGATTAATTAATAAGCTTCTTTAGTTAATTTGATGTTTTTGTTTATGTTTTATATAATATTGTGAATTAATGTTGTGTATATTTGTCTTATCGTAATGTACGGAATTATATTGTTAGTATTTATGTTGTAAATACCTTTGAAACATTAACAAGAAGTTATGCGCAGTTATAATTCCCATCTGATGATATGGCGCAATCGGTAGGATATTACTTATTCAATCAAGTTCTATACGTTTTTTTCCTTAAGCCGAAATGTGGTTTATTTTTAAAACAAACCGTTAAACCATATCATGCGACAAAGTTAAAATTATTCATGAAGCCATGTTATTCAATGAGGTGAACGAAATTCTACACCCTACATCTTTACTCTTAAATATTTAAGCTGCGATGTCTCGCCTGAAATTCATTACAGCACCACGTAAAAATGCGGCCCTCTTTGTTTAAACACAAAATCACAATAAACTCGCCCTTATAATGGGCTATGCATTTTGAGAAGCCTGCCTTGAACGTTTTATTCCTTTAATCTAAACAAGTACCTCTTATTTTAAATATGTCGCTCGTTTTGGATTTTCGTTGTTGTAACTTTTGGGTATAGTTAATTTGTGTTGGATTGTGGAATGTTTCGTGCCTGGACTCAATATATTTAATAGGTATTCATAACCGCAAAGCTTTAATATAATTTTTAGAAGCTACTAAAACATTATTTCTTGACACGTGTCCAAAACTTTCTGCCATATGATCTATCTATATCAATGAGGCATCCCTGGCAAATTCTTAAATCATATTTTCTGTTGTAATAACCGCACTAACTTTTAGCCCCTTTATTAGCGAAGCCAACAACTATAACTAATCCAATTTCTTGTTCCGCATCCTGAGGGAGCGGGGTATGAGGATCAAAGTTGTCGCTAACACAATTAGAGTGAGGAATTAGTTTTGGTCAGGATTGGCCGATCGCCTTCACCTGCCCATTTTGGATTGCTATTAATTTTACTAATTGGGACGGATTGCTTTGGGTGATGTGTATATATGCATAATGTATGTAAGAAAAATGATGGAGGGATATTTTATTTTATTTTGGGTTAATTTTGTTGAGGAGACATTTAGGAGATTATTATGTGAGTAAATATTTGTGAAATAAGAGCATAATAGTCTTCAATGGACTCAAAACTCGATTTAATATACCTACTTTCTAAACTACCAAGAAAAATATATTTTCTAGTTCCAAATTACAGTGCCTATCCATGTACCTAGAATCTAGATAGAATTCTAGGTTCTCCTATTTCTTTCAGGACAGTATATATACTTAAAATAATATATAATTATACTTAAAATAATATCTGGACATAAAAACATACATTTGTCGTAGCAAGTTTTAAAGCAATTTGGGTTCATTTGGGATATATTTGTGGAGGGATCCTCGGGAGATCGCGTCTGTGGCCGCCGGCCGGTAACTACATGCTTGTTAACTCGTCTCATATATTATGAAGCTATGTCAAATGTGTTTCAGTTCGGACATGTATAGGGTGTTCTGAAAATTTGTCTTATTTTTTAACTCCTGACCTGACCCTATAAGTTTGTGTCTGGTCCGTGATATCGTAGCTCCCAAACGGATGAACCGATTTTGATCTAGTTTTTTTTTGTTTGAAAGCTTACATGATCAGTGTTCTTAGCTAATTCAACATCATCAGCTCAATCAATGCATGTCAATTAGGGGTTTACCTAATTTTTTTGATTTTGTTTTTTTGCGTTGCAATAGATCGTGCTGCCAGGAACGTTTGCCGTACTTATAAGCGCTTAGAATTGAACAAATTCATTTATGGAAGAATTTAATTTTAGTAAAATTACCAATGGACGAATAACGAATATAGTAATTTATTAGTTCATGAAGGCGATAGAGTTCCGTACTTTAAATGTAAATTTTGCACTAGTGGTTCAAAATAATTAGAAACTATACTTGCGATAGAACGGGAAGGTTACTAGAAAACAATTTGTTTAGGTTTAAATAAGAATTAATTTAAAATTAGTTAAGTTCGTGCGTGTGAAATATTAATTTGTCCCCACAAAAGTCTCACCCTATAGCCGAAATATAATAACACTTATAACGCTAGTTTTTTACAATTTATGATATCGCAGATTAACTCACCCTGTACCACGGGTTACAAGGTAAAATAAAGCCGGATGTCGTACGTCGCGACCTTCGGGGATTTGCTCGGCGTATTTAACTTCAGGAACTATCTCCAATATTTGCATCTCCTTACTGCGGGTAACTTCATCATCATTGGGTTTGTTTTTTATTTCGATGTTGTATTTCTAGAGGGGAATTTTATTTTACTCCTCTGAAATATCTTTTTAGTTTACGCAAAATAGGCTATTATTTCTTTATAGTTAGTTCCTATTTTTTGCTTATTCTTAAAGGATTTTATTATAAAAAATCGAATTAACACAATTGAAATGTAAGTTCAATAGTTCTCTCACATTTTTATCACTTTATTAAAACATTACCTAGTTTCATTTTGCATGTGTCCCCGTGGTGATAAAATGGTTTATGTACAAACTGTTACGGATATATAATAAGTATATTATATAATATATTACGATTATTTTTACTATCGGTGAGTTAATTTTATTTTGTAAAATATACAATGATCTCCAAGATATTCATGGTATACGCTTGACAAATCGCCTTATATTTTTGTTGGAAAAAGTGCCTAGCGACTTAGACAAATGGTCATTTTGTCAATTTTCACCATGCGGTGTAAATCGTGCGGTTTTTGTCACCCGTGTAAATCCCGCATTACCTCAAAAAATACCACGCTAACACAAAACGGATCCATTTTTCATTTGACAATCGAACGAAGGTTCATTGTGATCCCGTGTACCTATCCGGGGAAGCGGACAAAAAGATGATTTGTCAAAATAAATTAACCATAAGACAGTCACCGGTAACCTCCTCAAATATTTACCCCTGGTTACCCAATGTTACCCCCACTTACACAACGTATGAAATAAGGAATCTTGATACTTGATTTTTTTGCTTCGAAATGTATGTCAGTGATGGATGGTGTAACTAATCTTAATACACCGTATGTAGAAATATCTTTAGTTTCATTGTCTTGTAATTGTAGTGTATAGTTCTCTCATCTTAGTTTCATTATAATCACACAGACCACCCTCACTCGCTATCATACACTTTGTAGTAATTATTATTTTAAATCGTGCAAAACGGTATCTAGCTTAAGTACTGGCTAAGATAGGTGTAAAATCCTTTTCAGGATTCATGTTGTGTACATTAATTTGAAACTACGACCTGTTATATATTACTGCTCGTAGCTGTGACTAACAAGTAACAATGTTATGAGGAAAGTTTCCGCAATTCGTAAGTCAAAAGTAAGACAGGTCAAATCTCATGTGGCCTGCTCACCATCCATCATAGTCCGTCCGCCCAAATAATGGCCTCAGAATAACAAATACAGAGGGAAATAAAAGAAATAATCGCAAAGTAAACATATTATTGCAATGGTAACTTCTGTTATGGTTGGTTATTATGTTATAGAAAAGCAATTACATTTAAAAAAAACCGTGATTTAGATAAAAAATGTTGCTGTGACTGCGTTCGTTCGTTGGTCGTTAACCGACGACAAAAACTGGAGAAGGTTCTCAAGTCAACGCGAACATTTTTTTTTTGTATATTTCTGACCAGGCATAGCTTTTTACAGAGTAGTCCGATTTTGATAATTCTTTTTTTAATGTAAAGTGTTTACTTCTTTCTAAGTTGGTCCAATTGTCATTAGATTATTATCCAATGTAAACAATATAAAACTAGATGAAGTAGACAATTGATCTGTTCATGTAATATTCGCGCTTTGTGCTTTGACGTGGTACCAAAAACTGCCAAAAATCGGGGAACACTGTGCGAAAAAGATGCGAATCGGCTCCACACTTCGCGTTTGCGGACCTTTCGCAGTGTCGCGCGCGATTCGTTCGCGAAGTGTCCAGCGGGCTTTACATTTCCAAACCCACGATATTTACTAGACAAGTACGAACACAACATAAGACATTAAGCATAAACATGCGGCCTAGACAAAATTACTTTTAAGACTTTGTCCACTAAGAGTTAGATCATGCAGGTTTACTTAATTCAAAATGGTTCACTAAAATACTCTTAGATCAAAAATACCAGGTATATTTATACGTCATAAGTAATGTTATATGCTTAATACGGAAAAATCTTAAATATATCCAACTTAAAGACATTTTTTCCCATAGGCTCAAGATGAAATCGAGATAATTTTAAATCGGTGGTATGTGCACTTATCATTAATTTACCCCTGAAATGGGGAAATCACTGTTCCGTGCAGTGAGTGCGGTTTTGTTTTGAGTTTTTCACATGAGCAACTCAGTTTTAATATATTAATAGATGTTTCCCGTGATCTCACCCACAAGAAAACAGTGAGGGCTGTTGATGCTTATTGTCTTAGGTTAGACTCGTGCTTGCAATTTTTTTTTAATAAATAGAATTTAAAATATTATGCACAAACATTTTGCATAGATTTTTGACGTGACAACGTCCAATTATCATTATGACCTTGTTACGTTCAACTATCGTCAGTAAACCGACATTACAGATAACCGATTTTTTGACGTGACAACGTCTTATAATTCGATGGAGCCGGCTGCACGCACGAAAAAACATGACTCATGCGGCGTTACCTCGCTCTAAGGCGTTTCATTTATTATTATGACATTGTCACGTTCAACTATCGTCAGTAAACCGACTTTACAGACAACCGATTTTATTTTTTTAATATTTTGCTATCCGCCTGAAGCCTTGTAGAAGCGGAAAACTGTAGGAACATTTTGATTTTTTATGGATGTGTTCTTATATTTTTATCAGATAACCGAAATAAATATCTATCCGTAACCGTAAACGAAACCGATATAAAAGTCTAAGATGAATTCCGGATAAATTGGAAAATAATATCGTACTTTACTTTCAAATTGTTTAATAAATAACAATTATCCGTAATAATTATCCGTAACCGTATCCACATACGAAATTTTATATCCATAACATCCCTATTTTTTACCTAACAGTTTGATGTCGTGTGTAGCGGGCATTAGTCTTGTTACAAATTACAACTCCTCGAAGAGACAAGTATAACAAGCGAGAAGCGAGAAATTAAGAGTTGTGTCGCCGCGGCCTCGGGGGAAATCGGCCAATCACTGTGCTCATCTCCTTGATTAGGTTCACACATAGACACCATTTGAAAAAATAGTATTTTGCCACAAGTTTGTAGCAGGTATTTGCAGTGAATGGTAGGAGTAAAACTAATATTGAATATACACTCGGACTAACATGGATTGCGTTTATTATATTTAAGCAAGTATATTTACAAGTGCTTGTCACTATAATATGCTTTTAAATGTATTTAAAGAAAATGGAGACATTGCTATATTCTGCATTTACACGTGTGTAAATGAGATTTTGATCTCGTGCCTGGTCAAGCGGCAAAGTATTGATTCTCATGAAAAAAGTATTGATTCTCTAGGCTCGAAATTATGAAGGAATATGACCAAAATTTTATATGGAGAGCAGAAACAGATTATTGTGGGCTGTAATGTTATGTGCCTACTGTTTTTATCTGAAATATTTTTACACTGATTAAATTGTACCGATCCTCTTGTCTTCTTCTTCTTAAAGTATAAAAATTGGATTGCAATTCCAATGTCTCGCTAAAACTCGAGAACGGCTGGACCGATTTGGATAATTTTGGTCTGGAAATAATTGTGGAAGTTCAGGGAAGGTTCAAACGGTGAGAAATATTGGAAAAATTGCGGGGAAAATACTAAAAACGAGGATTGTAATTTCCCATACTAACTGTTCACTATGTTCAATTTGTCAAAAATATTTATAGACGTTTGTAGTAAGTTCAGTTTACCTGTTTGTTTTTTTTTTCACCGGCTGGTCCCAGTAGGTTGGTTAGATATAGGTGTAGGTTGTAGTAGTAGGTGTAGATGTTGGTGTATGTTGTAGGTGGTAGGTATCGGTATAATTGTAGATTTAGGTGAAGGTGTGGGTTTTAGAAGTATGTGTAGATGTTGGTGTGGGTTGTATAGGTGACGGTGTAATTATTTATTCCAGTTCGTTGTCAAGATAAAACAATCTTCACTTGGGTCAAATAGTTTAAAATAAATTTAAATATAATATGGACAAAAAAATTTAGTACAATCTTCATGAGTATATTAACTATCGAAGTATGGTGTATCCTTGTGTAGACGAGCATCGTTAACACAATTTATCTTGCTCACTTTCCCAATTTCGGGCGCAAACTATGATGAGTAGTGATTATACTTACTTTTACATCTTATTCGCAATTTTAGACCCCATACAACAGTACGTAAACAAATAATTTTAACGGTAAATTAAGGAAAGTTGGGTTCCTTTGGTCAAAAATACCGCCAAATTATCAACATCACATTAGAACAACGTCATATTAGAAACGAAATGTCGCTTCTTAAACGTAAAAACCTTTTAGCCAGTCAAAACATCAATAATCACGAACTCCCGGAGGAGGCACGGCAAATACTGATAAACACCATGAAAGCTTTTAAAATTATTCCATTCATTCCCGGTATTTCTTTGTGTCCCACCGCAAAGGAGACGCCATAGAAAAATAAGGTATGGAATCTTTGTGGAACGGGAATCCCATGAGTATAACGCGTCGCTTCTGAATTACTGATTGATTATGCATTCGCGTCACGGCTGACGTGACGCGGCGGGAAAACAAAGCCGCCATATTTTGACAGTTCAAATATCGAACGTTTTAAAAAAATTGGTGACACTATGATACCTTTACACACACACGCATACACACATACAAACTCACACACGCACACGGTCCATCTTCTAGATTTGTAATTTTTATTAATTACACACACACATACGAATACGCTCCATCTTCTAGATTTTTAATAAATAATAATAATAAGTTAATAGTTTGTGAGGCATATGAGGCACCAATATACAGGCCTACTTAGGCTTAGTTTGGACTCCACGTCTCCCACAAATTGCTTTTGTAATTTTTAGCAGAAATAAATAAATAACCACCTTCATTTTGGCGTTCTAAAAGTTGACTCAAAAGACTCATAAAACCTCATGTGTGCATATGAGGGCACTGCAGGGTCGTCGAGCGACTATGGTGCTAAATCTCTCTTAGTTATTCCGTACTAGCTGTGCTGCCCATAAATACAGTATCCCAAAGGAACACTGTACTTATTCGGGATAAAAAGTAGCCTATGTCCAGAGCCTAAACTACTACTATACCAAATTTCATTAAAATCCGTTCAGTAGTTTTTGCGTGAAAGAATAACAAACATCCATCTATCCATCCATACATCCTCACAAATTTTCACATTTATCATATTATATTATAATAAGTAGGACGAAGTACCGTAACCGTACCGTACCGTATTATGTAGTTCCGTACTTACAATATTGAAAAAAAAATTGTCTGTCCATCTAAGATATTGAGACACTTTAATTTTATATAACCTTTGATTATCTATAAAATCTGTTTTGTTTTATATTAGATAATCTCAATCAGAATAAAGTATTAACCCTCTTCATAAAGCTTACTCTTGACAACTAACCCTAAGATGTGGGGTCCGAACGACCCCTGAGATGGCGACCGCAGATACGGCCATAATGTCCTGCGACTGCTGATAAAACAGAAGCCAAATGTCCAAAAGGTCCGGCCCTTTAAAATTCAGTAGGGAATCGCCGACGGGTTGAAATTATATTTAATAACCTCGATAATAGGTTAATGGGTTTATTAACTTTATAAAGAATGATGAATTATTATTATCAATATTTCAAAGTCGAAATAAAATACAAATTAACCTAACCAAGAGCATCTCAGGACATATTGTCGAAGGAGGGTTCCGTAACTATAAACGCGTAATAGGTATTTTCAAATTACGTCAAAAGTTACCGTCCGATTTTGTTCAAAATATTTCTCCTAAAGAGTATTTAGCATAATCTATCAGCATGAAAAAATGCAATTTTCTATGTCTCATAGTTTAGAAATGCCAGAGGGAGGACCAACTTATAAACCACTATGGAGGCCGATTACTCAAAAATGGTTGACTTTGTAAAAAGTCATGTATGAAATTAAATATTAAATTTCAACAAAAACAATTATATAAAATATTAATATTCAACGATACCTCAAACAATGGGGTAGAATGAAAACTATTCTTCATCCCCACTTCACGTTTATAGAGAGCCACCCCTAAAATGTAAAATTATTATTTTACGATGATTATGATTAACTATACAAAATTTCATCCATTTATATTTATAATTACAGACGCTAGAGGCGCGGACAGACAGACAGACAGACAGACGGACGGACGGACAGAGCGAAACAATAAGGTTACCTTGAGTATTACGGAACCCTAAAAAAGAGACTTAAATATTATTTGAAGACTTTAAAAATATTCAAAGGATCAAAGAAAGATAAACTTATTTTTTGAGATGGATTTTGATGCTTGGATATTTTTTGTAATAATCTCTAAATATTAAATATTATAATTTATAATATGCATTAGAAGCGAGTTACACATTGACAGTAGACAATATTATGATCAACTACTACTACTACTTAGAACTATTGTTCTTGAAAAAATATAGCCAGTTGTAAAGCGTATTAATGACACGCTGTTTACCCATAAAGATTTTAATCAACTACGAAACAGCCAATTAAAAACCAAAATTCGTAGCGACAAATGTTAGTCTTGTTAGCAATATTTTTAATTGACAGACCCAAACCAACAATAGTTCTTAGTCCAGCGTAACTTGAGCTTTCTAGATATTTGGATTTGTTTAAAGCGAGTGAAAAACTAAAGTGAATTGGTTAGAAAGGGGTCAGATGGTATTGGTTTTTTATAATAGGGTGAGTGTGTACCTATTGCGGGTAAATAATTAAGAACGTTCATTGGTTTTGTCAACACAAAGTAAGGGATTGTTTGCACCCGTGTGTATTGTACTTTATTGGATTTTTATACCAATATTTGCCATCACTAATTGAAATCCGAACTTGGATAGATTTAATGATCTCCTTTTTTTCTATGATACAGTCTATATTATATAGGTTATTAAAATTAATATGCCATATTGCAGTGAGAGCAAAAAAATACAAAATTATTGTGGATGAAGCTTAAGGTTTAAGCTAATTGATACTAACAAGGATATGGGAAAAACTAGTCTGAAATAAAGATTTATTTATTTATTTAAGCCGTAATCACATTCATCAATTGATTTTATCAGCACTGATTCATCTATTGAATCAATGTTGAGGCGTCATTGGTTAATTTTGACATTTGCACTCATATCTTTACTGCAAATATAGTGACAGATAAATAAATTACCCGATTATCGCTGGCTGTAATCGATTTTCTCCCATTGCAGACGGAGGGTTACTTTTTACTTATTAGAAGTCTGTTCGTATGAAATCCTATATAAACGTACCGATGTACCATTAATAACCTGTACCGTGCGACGACAGGTAAATCCGCGAACGCTTTCTCATTGAAATTCTTTTGCCTATAAACAGATTTATTTTCTTGAGATAAACGCTCCTGACAGTAAGTACGAATTGTATTAAAACTCGTAGTAGATACACTGAACAGCTACGAGTATTTATATGCAAATTTTTCAGTGTTTCTTTTGTGTATTATTTGGGTTCTATATTTGATGTACTAATACGTGTTAGTTTTTTTTTAAATTTCGAATAGTCATGTTACAGCCACTTGCTGTATGACTAAACATTCAAATCAAGAACTGCTCGTTCCTCAAAAAAGGTTAGAACTTAAAATAGGTAGTTTAATCAGGCATATTTCATTATTAATATTATTAAAACATAAGTCCTGGACTAAGGCAACTATCTGGTCATATCTTTTATATAAATCTTTTGCGACACATCTTTTGAAAACATAAATCACAACAAATAAATCACGAAGTAGCGAGTGTTGTATTTTTGTACAATTGTAAAATATTCGCCTCATTAAACATCACTAGCGGTGTCGATAAATACAACACTATAAACACAATTATACATTGGACAATGCATCATGGTGTCACTGTAGTGTTGTACCAGATGTATCGCATTACTGTGCTGGTTATAGAAATAGGGACTCTACGGCTATATTGAAAAGTATAATGTGTGGAGTATGGACATACCTTTTTGTAATGACGATAATATTTTAGTTTTTAATTTTACCTGTACCATAGGCTTGTTTCATGTAATAAAATACATGTTGCCCGCGTCTACGTGCTCGCAAAAGTTATCTCGTTGAAACCTACGTTTTCCGCAATAAAAAGTAGCCTATGTCCTTTCCCGTAGTTTACTCTATATCTCTGACAAATTTCATCAAAACCAGTCCGGTATTTGTGGAGCCTATTCAATGCAAACAAGTATTTCCTCTTTATAATACTAATATACATTAAGATACTGATAGATATTATATACCTTAGGTATACTTGTGTCTATTCGATAGATATTATAATCTTACTCATAAATCTATACTTATTTCCTTACATAAAAAATATATTTCTCATATTACTTTCACCTTGAATCATATCGCTTTTAACTTGGCGATATACCCAACTAATAAGTATCGTCATATCCACACAATCTAACCCTAAGCCAGGGACGCATACGCACGGGGCCGCGGGGGCACACTGTAAAGTACGAAATAATTTCACGCATCACGTGCCCCGCCGGATAATGACCCGAGAATCTCCGGGGCCATTCAGACCCCGGACAGAATAAACACGCACCTAATAACGGAATGAATGAAGAAATCGCGGACCAAAAAAAAGTATTTTCTTGTACCAACCCTTACTTATTTACCTATTACAGCCGATATTGCAATAATAAGTATCTAGAGAGTTTATAAATAATGTTAGGAAGAAAAAAAAATAGTATACTTTATTAAAGATTCGAAACATTCATAGTTAGTAGGTAGTACACAGTTTGAGTAACGGTAAATTAAATTAAAAAATTGTTATAAGACCTCAGATCTACCAAACTGTATATTTATTATTTTTAAATAGAATAGTTAGTAAAAAGCATAAATAACATATTTTTTGGCCTGTCATACTGTATATTCCATACAAAATCAATTTAGGTGTAAATCTCGCTAATAGTTTTCGAAGAACATAAAGAACAATGACAAATGTGGGGTACATTTCATCCATTTCATCGTCCATTGCTCGCGTATGAACACAAAGGCGATGAAATCGAATTTATGGCTTGTCAAATTTTTACACTTGTCACATTGTAGTGGTGGTCGGTAATTGTAGCAGCACATGGCAGCAAAGGGTTAGAATTACTGTTATTGTAACAAGTTCATTATTACTTCTGTTGCTATTGTTATATCATTATTGATACCCTGTACCGAGTAATGATATAACTGTGTTATAGTTAATAAGATTTTGGTCGGGGCCTATGCAGACTGAAATAAACGGTATTTAAATGATAGTAGTATAAGCTCTGTGTTAACACATAGGCTACTTTTTGTCCAGAAAACGTATGTACACTGTTAATATATTAAATAAATAAATAAAATAAAAAAATATCAATTTAAACTTAAAATAAAAAGAAATACATACAGAAAAAAATTATACATAATAATAAAAAAAGTCCAAATTGGCAGCCTTACTGATAAATCAGTTTCTTCCAAGCTATCATTATACAGATAAACTGAAAGAAAAGTAGCGCTTTTATTTCTACATTAAAAATAAAATGAGAATAATATACATAAAATTATATATATAAGAAAATAGACTTTGGAAAATATATTTAAATAACTAAATTAAAATAACTAAAGAAATAACTAAAATTTTAAATAGAAAGATCTATGTAGTGTTTGTTCTATAACAATTTTTTTTTAATGTTTATAGACATGTATTTTTGTATGGATTCGGGTAATGCGTTTCAGAGACAAATAGTGAAAGAAGAGTCATAAAAATTAGTTTTGTGTGAAGGGAAGGCAAGTTTGTTAGCTTAGCGTAGAGTAGGGATTTTGTGACCAAGAAAAAAAATGCG
Organism: Phengaris arion; assembly: GCA_963565745.1. NCBI lineage: Eukaryota > Metazoa > Arthropoda > Insecta > Lepidoptera > Lycaenidae > Phengaris > Phengaris arion. Next base: position 11,258,873 of record OY751445.1, on the reverse strand, counting down.
GTCAAGGTATACCCCAAGATTACGAACGGAGGAGCAGGTAGCAACTACAGGTAGTGAACTTATTATTTCTCTGGTCTTAGTGCAGGAGTGATTGTTAACAATCAGGCGGTCGATTTGCTTGTTTCTAGATCTATTCCATAAATGAAATGATTACTGGTCGTGGACATGTGCGTTTTCAAAACAATTCCTTCCCTCCTAAAAGCTTAAGCCTACCATTTCTTTGACCAGGGTAGTGTTTAGAGATTTAAAAAATCTAAACGCACTTGCAATTCCTCTGGTGTTGCCGATCTCTAAGTGTGCAAACGGATCACCTTATGGTAAGAAATTATTTATGAACTTCATACCATCAGGCGATCTGTTTGCTCGTTTCCAGATCTATTCCATAATTAAAGCGATTACCGCCCTTCGTAGATATCTGAAGAGTTACAAGTGCGTTCCCGATCTTTAAAACCACCAAACTCTGATGGTAAGAAATTATAACAATTTCATACCAACGGGCGATACGTTTGCTTGTGTCAGATCTTTTCCATAATTAAAACGTTTACCGCCGCTCATGGATATCTGCAACACCAGAAGAGTTACAGGTGCGTTTGTGAGCTTTGAAACCCTCTTTGGGACAACGGTACCTTCCTCAAGCAGTGAAACACAATTGCTGTTTCCCATCGGTTTTCTGTGAGGCCGTCTTATTTACTATATCTACTGGAACCTAAAACAACCTACCACTTCTCAATTTATGAGGTTTGTTATATAAATAAGGATTACAAAGTTATCAGTGAACTTGAGTTCAAACATCTTGTTCCTGTGGTTTCCTAAACTTTTTCTATATTTTCCCTTTATATGTAGCTAATAACCTAGGCTGACAGCAAATTTGAGGAATCTAAGTCTGCCAGAAGTATGCTTAGAATTTTGCTTATTCTCCCTACCTCCATCTATCCATATCTTTCAACTTCGCGTTTTTTGCCGCCTTATATCTCCTAAACAATGCACTCGATTTTTATTAAATTAAAAAAAATTGCTTGTGCCGCTAACTCTTCGAGATAAGATAATAAATAATACTTGGCGATAGCGCGGTCGCGCTATCAGATTCCGATCAAAGTTACATGTGTAATAATTATCCGTCTAAACTCTAAACTAGCAGCTAATGCGCGATTAACATGGGTCGATTTTCGCCGACCGCGTAAATGGCAATTCGGCTAGGTCGAAGGCAATTTTGCCAATATAAATGGTAAGGCGATCTGTCAAGCGACATCCTCTAAGTATAAAATAGATTTTACGTTTCCTCTATGATCTATAAGGTCAAATTGAAATCAACACAGTCTATTCATTTTGTACACGCAAATGCGTTTTTCGTGTCAAAAACTATGTTGAACAATGTTAGGGTTGTCACTTGGCAGTAAAAACTTAGCGTTAGTGCTAAGCCGTGTCGGGACCGGTATTCCCCGGGTGTAGCACTTATCCATCAATATCTTTGCATACACTTACGGGGGATAGTTTTACTTGATATTGATTTAGGAGTTTCACTTTAAAACGAACTGTGGTGTGTAGCTTAAATAGATAGGTAGGTACAGTGCCCACGTACATAAGAAATAATATATGTAGTTATTTTGGGGAGTGTGGGTTTAAAATGATGTTTAGAATGAGTTTGAAAATGACTTACGGAAAACACTTTGAAGCGCTGACTATTTTTTTAATCAGTAGAATGATCGATATACCTATAGTATTTTAGCACTATTTTCCGCGGCTCAGTATTTTAAGTACTAGCTTTTTCCCGCGACTCTGCCCACGTAAATATATATTCCCACGGGAATACTGTACTTTTTCGAGATAAAAACAAGCCTATGTTTTAATCCTTAACTACTTACTTACCTTAACTACTACCATAGCAAATATCATTAAAATCCGTTCAGTAGTTTTTGCGTGAAAGAGTAACAAACATCTATCCATACTTACATCCATCCTCACAAACATTTAAAATAGACTAGCTGTTGCCCGCGGCTCCGCCCGCGTAAATATACTATCCCTCGGGAACACTGTACTTTTTCGGGATAAAAAGTAGCCTATGATTCAATCCAGAGCCTAAACTACTACCATACCAAATTTTATTAAAATCCGTTCAATAGTTTTTGCGTGAAAGAGTAACAAACATCTATCCATACTTCCATCCATCCTCACAAACATTTATAATAGACTAGCTGTTGCCCGCAGCTCCGCCCGCGTAAATATACTATCCCTCGGGAACACTGTACTTTTTCGGGATAAAAAGTAGCCTATGATTCAATCCAGAGCCTAAACTACTACCATACCAAATTTCATCGAAATCCGTTCAGTAGTTTTTGCGTGAAAGAGTAACAAACATCCTTTCACACACTTTCACATTTATAATAATAGTAGGATATAAGTAGTAGGATTAGCTACTTATTAAAAAAACATTGCCACATTACGACGCAATTTCAAAATGATTACAATGTGTTACTTTTACAAGACGCATAGTTTCTAGGGTTACATGAGATTTTTAAGTTATGCTTTGCCAGACCATGACTAGCAAAGTTTTTGCGTAAAAGACTAATCGTTCGCGCCGTTTATGCCGTCGGCACATCCTTCCTATTTAATAATTTAATCTAATACTTAATATAATATTAGTTACACATATTAGTTATTTACGACACAATATTAGTTATTTACGAGTAGTTCGCTCTCTTCAAGGTTCAAAAGTACGAAGAGCTACATTATTTTCTTCTCTTATACACAGGTACATTAGATCATTACATACAAAATGGAAAACTTGAAATATCGTATTATTTTCGAGTACGACTTCCACCGTGGCACCAGTGCTGCAAAAACGGCTCGAAGGATTAATGATGTGTATGGCGGCGATATCGCAAAAGGAAACACAGTTTTTGGTTCCAACGTTTTCGTTCTGGAAATTTCGACCTGGAGAACAAGCCCCGTGGACGGCCGGAGACCACAGTTGATAATGAAGAATTGAAGGCTAATAAAAATGGATTGCCATTCCAATGTCTCGCTAAAACTCGAGAATCGCTGGACCGATTCTGCTGGTTTTGATCTTGACATAATTGTGTAAGGTTTAAACGTGAGAGATATTGGAAAAATTCCGAGGAAAATACTAAATATGACTATTTAATTTTTCTATGCTAAAGTAGGTGTTGATGTTGGTGTATGTTGTAGGAGTAGTTATTCATTTATAACTCCACTTCATAGTAAAGACGAAACAACGGGATAGCTAGTTATATATATATATATATATATATATATATATATATATATATATATATATATATATATATATATATATATATATATATATATACAAATTAAAAATTTACTATTTGAGTGCTATTGTGACTTCGTTTTAAACATATTGTGATACATACTTTCTGCTACAGTTTCTTCTAACAGGTTTATTTTAAACGTACCTTACACATTGATAACTGAAAGGTAGATAGATACATAAACTATACTTACTTACGAATTACGATACGGTTTTCGTGCAAGTACCTATCTGTTTTACTTATTGTATTTAAAAAAAGTTAATCGGACCAGATTCACATTACCTCTACATGGCGATCGTAACACACATAACGACTGTCATTCCCAATTCCGTATTCAATCAGCGTCAAATACGCCGGGGAGGGTTTTACGAACAAACGAACTGCCTAGTAAAGCGGCAATTACGTCACCTACAAACGACATTCAAAATTACTTATTTCGAACATTTTTTTCATCCAACTCCCAGTAGGCATCAGAAACTGGGTAGGTGTGGTCTCGGACTCAAGACGCTGCCATTGGTCGCTCTCAACACACCCACCGGGCTAACAAAAAGGAATATTTCACTGTAGCCCGCTAGTCCCCGGGCGCGCCTCGAAATAGAGCCTTGAGAATTTCGCTCTCCCTTTCTTAAGCAGTTCGTTGTGTTTCAGGACGGTGCGGAGGGAATAAAGGTTTGCGTCAAAAACTTGAACAGGTAAAAGCGCCATCTCTCGAAGATGCTGTGAACTACGTCGACTTGCGTTTGCCAAGATGGCGTCGTTGGTCCTGTATCCTTGAATCTATCGCCGGCTGAAAACGAATTACTTCATTGAAAATTTCAACTTTTATGAGCGCACAAGCGTGAGTTTTTATCACTTTGTTATCTTGAAGGTATGACAGGTTGGTTTGATGTATAACTTTATTGGTTATGCAATCAAGCTGTAAACAATTTTTACGCCATACCGTTGTTTCGATCTAAGCTAATTGTTTGCGATTTTTTTAATTTAAATACTTTGTCTCTATGAATCTGTCTTTTATATTTCTCGCAATTTTTCTAAACATATGCAAATCGATTGTCATCTCAAAAATATAAACAAAATTTAAACAATTTAAGTAACCCCCGAATCGTCAAGCAGTGAGCGAGCTAATGATGATGAATTATAGTTAAAAACACTCTCGATCATGTCAGCTTTCAAACAAAAAAACTAGATCAAAATCGGTTAATCCGTTTGCAAGCTACGATACTACGAATAGACACACACACAGACAGTCAGACATGTCAAACTTTTAACACCCCTCTTTTTGCGTCAGGGGTTGTAAAAATAGAATATGGAAAATACCAACAGAATTCCAAGTTCCAAGATCAAAATCTTTGCAATTTAAACTCAATACTTATTTTACCTAATATATTAATTAAATAAGATTTAAAATCTCTTATGCCTGCTTATATTCAATAGACTTAGCTTTAGAGAACAATCTTTAAAATATTGCCGCATGAAATCGATCCTATAAGTAGCTTACCAATTTCATAAGAGGGCTTTGGAGCGGCGAAGGAATAGGTATTTTTAAGGTTTATCTTTTACTTAGGTATTTTAGGTAATACATACTTGAAGTCTAGTCTGGCCTGGAATTATGTATTGTCACTATTATTACTATGCGGTCAATGAACTTGGGCCCATTCGGATAATCTACTTTTTTATTTTGTTGAAAATGTGATTAAATCAGACTTTAAACTAACTCTAGAAAAACATAGAATTTGAAATTAGAGGAATTCATTTGGATTAGAGTATCGGAGCTTCGAATCATCGCGATATGTTAAACTAAGGGTTAGCTCACACCGAAGCGAGCCGTGCTATGCAGAGCGTTGCAATTGGACATTTAAACTCTAGCAATTAAACGTGTATCTTCTTGTGTAGTGAAAAAAAGTTTAATTTTGAATGAGTGAACTGTAGCTAAGATCACATCAACATAAGTAAGTTTAGGTAAGTACCTATGTGAAACACGTACCTAATGCGGCCAGATTCAATGTTGGAGTGACGATGCATTACGTTGTAAGAGATATAAGCACAATAGATGACATCTGCAAAATAATTTCATTTTTTTAATGAAATGGGCCAAGAAACGAGCAGAGGGCGATCGACTGATGGTAAGTGATTATCGCCGCCAATGGACACCAGAGGGGTCACAAGTGAGTTCCCAGTCCTTAAAATGCCCAACCTCCCTTGGGAGTTGGCCCGAAGCATGGCTCTCCTACGTTTAGTAATTTTGGCGTCCAGCAACGACTCATTTTTTGTAGCCCTCGCTAACTCTCAGTAAATACCTGGTAATAAAAGGCAACAAGTAAGTGTCGGTATCGGCAATAGGTAATTAGCGAATCCCATAATCGGCAGACGTACGAGCCACGCGGGCCCCATTGCGCGCCGATTAGCCATAAAACTCGCGCTGATAAGGGATCGACGAAACAATAACGGTTATGTTCTTCAGATACTGGTTTACATGATAGTCAAATGTTCAAATTTGAATAGACAAACATACATGACGATCTCCGCGACTTCGCGCAAACAGTCTGTCTATCCCATGGGAATATTTTACAAGGATAAAAATAGCCAAATCCGTCAGTAAGCTTATCAGTAAGCTGCAATTGCAACACCATCGGAGATAGTCACTGATGTTGTAAATTTTATTTCATTTCTGTGGTGTTTTGGGATTGGGTAATGCGGTCCAGCCCATGAGCTCGAAGCTTCTTCTAAGCTATGTACTTTGATCACTAAACCGAATTCTATAAGTACAAGTAATTACTATTATGCGGCAATCTTGAGAAAAATTTACCGTCTCAATTGAAAAATAAGAAGTCAGACTTTTAAATTCCTTTTAGTACACATTTGCCATACGATGTGCGTTGGCCTTAATTAATTTCGTTATTCAAAACGTTTCATTTCACACATCATTTTCTCAACTTCCAAATACGAAATTTTTCGCCAACTACCCGCCAAATTTTTGAAACAAACTTTTGCCGTTTGGCATCCCTCCGAGGCGTCAGTTTAGAAATTTTCAAAGCATTTGAATGCGGTTTTATTAATGTCTATGCATATTCAAATAGTTTATTTTCATTTGGCGGCAGAGTTGTATTGGATTACAAGCTACGCCACTCAGTGTGTGCCAGACTTTGTTTTAGTTATGAATTCCAGATTTTTCGATCCTTCGGGGCTTGCAAGAGTTTTCACATTTTTGTACAAATAATAATAAGTCATAATTAATGTCAAAATCAAAGTGAATGGAAAATGATGGAATTCATTTTATTTAGGGATCGCATAAAAATTTTACTTTACCTAATCGATTTGATACTCAAAAAAAAAACTTAAAATATAATTATCATTTAAAAATTTCTCAGAAAAAATATAAAATGATCTGGCAATGATAATGGCAAACATTACATTTTGAAGTAAATATTTTTAGCGGCGTTGAGAGTGAAATTTCAAGGTCGCGCCACGTCACGCGTTACGATTTGGATATAACGCCATTTTGAATAATATAACGGCATTTCGGAAGCTCTTCATACTTCATAAATAACAACTTAACTTTGTAAAGTAAGCAAATTTTTCTTATTCTTTTTTAATGTAATGGTTCTTTAGGCACGATGAGAGTTTTTTTAGATTTCAAATGACGAATGAAGTTTCGCTTCTGCCACATGTACTCTGTACAAAATATGTTTTTTTTTTTAAATTAAGACACTAAAAACATTGGTTGCTTTTATATTTAACGAACAGTAAACAAAGTATAGTGTTGAGAAAAGTAACAGAATAACACAGAGTAAGGTTAACATAGAGTAACAACATGGAGTAAGTAGCTCACGTGTATACGTCGTGTGTGGGACTCAAACAAACCGCTGCAATTAAGTCGCCGCCGTACACAGTTCAACAGTTTTTCCCTCGTAACTCTATTACATTATTAACTTACACTGTGCTAAGATTATAGGCATGTGCCTGGCTATCGATTTAATTCGACGTTGAACATTATACCATCGAAAACATCGTGCCACAGCTGTCCTAGTAAAAAAATCACATAATATTTTGATTCTTATTGAGTACCTTTCATAACTAACAAAAGTAACAGTGAAATTCGCAACTATACATCCCTCTAAGGATCTCTTCGTCCCTAAGATGTCGCACCGTGTCTGATGTAAAATATTGAGATAGGCATAAGAACGCATCACTTCGTCATATCACGCTATATAAGCCCTTACCCAAGTTCGCAAAATCGTCGAAATGTCAGTAACTAATGTATCGAAATAGCAGTCGATATTTTGCTTTGATATTTATTCTATATCAAACTATTTGATATAGAATAAATAATAAAAATAATATAAATAATGACTATTTTATCGATAGAATCCTAACCCTACTGCGGCGTGTCTACGGAGATCGCGGGCTGAAAACTTTTAATACTTTAACGCTTACTCAATTCGCTAACTCGGTGACACGCTCCGGCGCTATCGCCTTACAGCCCTCGCAACGCCTACATAAATTACAGTTTATGTATAATGCCGAATAATTATGAGGTTGTTAAGTTTGTAAATACGGGGTGGGTTAAACGTATTTGTTACTGGTCTCTGTTTGAAGATGTTGCCAGTCAGCTGGTCGTTTGTTTTTTTTTTTATGTAAAAATGGGGCAAACGAGCCAACGGATCGCCTCGCAGAAAACGAACACCTACCGTCGCCCATGACACCCGCAACACCAGAGAGGTCACAGGGGGCCAGCCTTAGTTATAAAATCATGCCTTTCATCTCCTGGGCCTTTAGTCAAGATGCATTCGATAATTTCGAAAACAAAATGTATTTGATTTGACATAAGGCATCGCAAGCGACATGCCACTACGATGCGATGACTTATGCCAAATCCCATACATTTTTGATTACGAACTTCGCCTTCGAAATTATCGAATGCATCTTGACTAAAGGCCCTGGTATTAAAATAATATATGATGGTGTGGTTATCTTAATTATTAAGTCCTGAGCGTGCATTTAAATCATAGTAAGTCAGAAAATTGCGAAATAAAAAAAAACCTAAAAAATCAGCAAAGAACATAATATAAATTAATGTTTAGTTTAATTCGTTTGCACATCGCCTACGGGCTACGAGTCGTAGCTCGTAGCATATCGTAGCTTCGTCTACGATAAAGCAACTGAAATACTTATTTTACGCATTATCCAATAAATATATAATATTTGTATAGTTTGACGACTGTAGTGTTATTTTTTTGTTATTTATGCAAATACATATTATCGGAATTAAGACCGCATCAGATAAAAAGACAGAGGCGATCTCATCTTCACTTGACTATAAATAATAATATAATCATTCATTTTTTTTCAAGTGATAAAATAGATTCCACTATCACGCTGGTCAACAAAAAAAAATGTTTGTTTCCTGGGATTTTTTGTTTGTTTCTATCTCAATCCGACGCGTAATTTTTACATATGGCAAGTTACTATTTTTTGTTAGATTATACTTTTTAATTGGCGACGATTTTAGACGACCTGGCTCAGTGGTTGAGCGTGTTGGTGTACAAGCCGGGGGTCGCGGGTTCGAATCCCGCCGAAGGAACAAAAAGTTTTTCCGTGTTCCTGGGTCATAGTTGTGTATTAAATATATGTATAATATAATAAAAATCTTAAATATGTGTATAATATAAAAAGTATTAAATATATTTCCGTTGTCTGGTACCCGTAACACAAGTTCTTCGAGAACTTACCACGGGATCAGATTGACGTGGTGTGAAGCGTCCTATAATACATAGGTATTATAATTGGCCACTAAAATATGTTTAGGTGTTGTTTTCGATATGGCCTCGTCAAGTATTTCTGCTATATTAGTGGTAAAAAAATATCGAAAACCTACATCGGACTTCGTGAAAACTTCGTATCATCAATTCTTTAAAATAAAAGTGTGTAATCAGGACACTCCCCGGGTTCCTCATTTTATATGCCAGAAATGTATGATATGTCTACGGTCTATGGTCCAGAGGAAAACGAGATGCAATAATGTACGTAGCACCTATGATTTGGTGAGATAAAAGCCATTATGACGAGAGTTTTTTTCTGTGTTGTGAAAATAAACGGAATTAACCGTGGAAATCGAAGTAATTGGTCATATCCTAACTCATCTTCTGCTCAATGACCTCAATTAAAAGTACTGGAGGTACAACCCAGCACACTACGACTTCTGATGATCCAAATCTTTGTAAACCCGAATGAAAAACATCAAGTGGAGACTCTGATCCAGAGCCATTCAGAACCTCATTTTTGATGTGAAATCGAAAACATCTGTTGACCAGTGTTATCAGTAGTATACTAGAATTATTAAAAATATATTAAAAAAAAGCTTATAGGGTACAAACAATTCTTAATATATAGCTCTTTTAATATGAACACGTTGAACATCGACCGTTGATTTCGTCTTCACAATCGCGAAAATAAAACAAAACGTAAAACGCGTAAGAAAGTCCTTCAAAGGGTGTAGGGGGGTGTAGGGGGGTGGGTGGACAATAGGTGTACAGATAACTTCCATAGAGTCAATACTTACCCTAGGGAGTTCTACCCTCGGGGCCCGGCCGCTTGGGAGAACTAGACCCTACGATATAGAGCGGGACGGCGACATACGGCGCTCGCAAGTGGAAAAAGTGCATGTGTACTTATATATTAATAATATATAAAGGAAAACTGCTGAGGACGTGTGCGTTAGAGGAGGATGGATGACATCAATTTGTTGTGTCCTGATGGGGTTTTATTTTGTTTTCGGCGTTTACATTTTTTTCAGTGATCTATTTTGATAGGGCGCTTTTAGATAAACTTGGTTGGGAACTTTTGTAAGGTTGCACTCACTGTTGATTTTGTTTTGGCGTAAATCGCCACTGGAAGAAAACTTGTTTCTAATATTTTGTTTGCTGATCGCTAAATACCGCTGAAAGTTACCAATTTTTCATACGATTTTTATTTATTTTGAAATTATTGTTCTACTATCATAAAGTGATACAGAAAAATAAAAGTTTCATATTAAAAACTTGGAGTTAATGAAAGTCGGATATTTCATAATAATATCACTCGCGAAATTTCGTCGTTAGATTTATAACGTTTACGGGACTCGTCTGTTTTTGTGTTCCTTTGTTTACATGGGGTAGCCGAAGACATAAAGATCGTTGAAATTATTTGTTTTGCTCTTATCCGTGTATAATCTATATTCTTTATGGAATTAGCGAGATATATTTTTATGGTGTTGAATAGTTGACAAAAAGTGATTGCCTTTTTTGGTTACATGTCATGTTTCTTACATGTAACTTATCAATATCGAAATTTAATATCGGAAATACTTTCATATCTAGTTCTAAAGATCAGTGGGCTTAGCGCGAACAATTGACAATAACGTATTCGTAACGTTATCTAATGAAAATTGTACAGGTGCTGTACAAGATTCTCATATAATTTTTATTCGATAGCGATACGAATACGTACTAATTTGTCAATTATTTGTACTTGGGTTACATATATCTCGAAATCAGAACAGATAAAGGGTTACTTGACAGGACTTGACTGTAAAATTAGTACATTTTAATAACGCAGGTTTCTGGCACGATGTAAAATCTAATGAATTCATCATTATCATCGCCGAGCATTAATATCGATCACTTGAGTCAATAATGTAAAATGTCCATCACACTAGCCTAATTGTAATTTTTTCAAGTAGACGTGGCATTTTGTACAAACATTGTGGTACATCCTCGAAGCTATACCTAATTAGTTGATTATTGTAAAGAATAATTCCAAAAGCATAGACAAATAAAGCAATAAAAATATAAGGTCAATAAAGTTATCTGACCCGCCCACACTTAAAATGATTAAGGGCAGGCGCACACCGGACGGTAATTTGCTAATGCGCTGGTTTGAGCACGCGTCCGCCACGCGTCGATTTGTTCACTTGACTGGACAGGGGGGTGTGCACCGCCTTTATAATGCTAAAACATCTAAGGCGTGATTTGCGTAGGATAATGTCACTGTTGAATTCAAACGGGATGAATTCAAAAGTATAAAAATACAAAGTGGAACTTTGTGTAGAATTTCTCACTTTTCCTATGCTACTTTAATTTATCTCTTCATATCTCATATGATGTTAATCTCGGTATAAACGGATACATGTTGAAGTGATGAAATGTTTTCCTAAAAACGTTATTGAGGTTCTTGGAACCAACAAAAAACGACGTAATAATTGGATTATTACGTCGTTTTTTTATTTGTCTTCGCTTCAATTACAAGTAGATATATATTTACTATGAACGATATATATAAAAAACGAAGAAACTTTACCACTGTTTAAAAATAATGATCCTGAAGGGCAAAAATGTTCAAAGAGTATTTTTCGCTAAATTGTCAATTTATGCGTTGGAGGAAGGGTAGGTTCTCGAGTTTTCATAACTATATATTCAACTAGAGAAATTGAATAATAATAAACAATAATGTCTTAACGAACTTTTTTTTTTCAGTTTGTAGATAGTGATTTTAGGTTTAAAAATGTTGGTTGGCTAAAAATACAATGTATACAAAAAAATTTGAAAAAAGTTTCGTTAACACCTTATTACAATACCAAGACTAAAGCTAAGATCAGGCGAAATTTAGCAAGACCAAGACTGCGCGAGCAAGACCACGATCGAGACCAGATGGATTTGATCAAAACCAAAATAGCAAGCCCGAGACCAAGACCAACACTGTCCGAGTCTTGGTCTTGGTCTTGCTTTGCTCATCACTATGTGGGCACAACTAAAATAATTAAATAGTACAAACCATTAGCTACACATTGGTGTGCCGACGCGTTTCTTCGCTAGAATTACGAGTAGATGATTCACATAGAAAAATGCCTAAAACACAAGCATTATGCCGTCGCAGGCGCTGACATACGGACGTGCGCGGTGCGAGGCGAGCGCGTGCGAGCGTGCCGAGCGTGCCGAGCGTGCGCCACACGCGTCTACAAACAAGCGACAAAACACTTTGGATTATTGTAGCGTAATCGAGTTACAATTTGTATGCACTTAATTCGATTGGGGAATGGGAATACTATACTATTACTTTACTTCAGTGAATCTGCCAATATGTTATATTTTCGTCTATAATCATAGGATTATAGACGAAAATATAACATTACATCACATTTATAGGTATAGACCTATAAATGTGAAAGTTTGTGGGGATGGATGCATAGATGGATGGATGGATAAATGTTTATACCTTCTCACGCAAAAAATATTGAACGGATTATGATGAAATTTGATATGGTAGTAGTTCAAGCTCTGGTTTAACACATAAGCTATCTTTTTATCCCAAAAAAGTACAGTGTTCCCGTGGGATACTGTATATACGTGTGCGAATGCTAAGTAGGTTACTATATAAGTTACTAGTTACTCTACTTACGAAATATTAAGTAGGTTATGTTACATATATCAACAGTAAGATGTAACTGTCAATGTCATTATTGACATTGACAGATGTCATAAGTAAAGCCTATCGAGTTAGTTTATTTTAGTTGGCCAAAAGGCTATACATAGTGTAGATTGTGCTAAGCATATCTCATTACATATTGTAATACGTATTCGTGGTAAGCACCAATAAAGGAGAGTATAAGAATTGCTGCTGTATTATTATCGTCACCACACGAGCGCACGAAGGACTTACAATCAAGAGGTCATAGACCAACACAGGTTACTTAATATTTTTTTGTTTTATGAACTAATGTATAAGGTGTCATTTTTAGTGTTCCATACCCAAAGAGTAACAACGACATCCTATAGCTGAGACTCCGCTGTCCGTTCGTCTATCTGTCACCAGGATGTAGGTAGACAGTTGAAATTTTCACATAATATGGTGTATTTCTGTTGCCGCTATTACGACAAATACTAAAAACTAAAGTAAATTATTTAAGGCTCCCATAAAACAAACGTGCTTTTTGACGCTTTGTACAAAACCCCTCATGCGCGTGTCCAACTCGCACTTGGCCAGTTTGTGTTATCCCACTGTCATATAATACCTACTTTGTTTCACCTACATCAGCAAGTTTCATCAAGTGAAAAGCTCCAATAACCCCTAGCAGATCATTATTCCCCGCATGTAAAATTTTGATTATAATAATTAATTTATATTTACAAATGTCACTCACACTGCGTCCATTTTTATGCTAATATGTAATACAATCCCCATTCTTAGCTAATACAATTAGAGATAAGCCAGTATTATCTAGTCAAGAGTACAATACAAAATATTCCCTCAAAATATTACCCCAGTCTAAAAATGTTAGTATAATATTACAAGGGGTACAGGAGCAGCATGTGCGAAATCACAATGGCTAACTATTTTTATTTTAAGCGCGATGATGGATGTGACCCATTAACAGTGATGGCCTAATAGATAAACATTGAAATGTGTCCAAAATTTTATAGCTTTTAAGAGACGGCTGTTATGAAATATCTGCTCAGAATAGGGGTCAGTCACTGTCATTATTACTTCTTTAAAATAATTTGTTATTGTATGTTATATACTTATTCAAAATAAATTGTTATTGTATGTTATATACTTCTTCAAAATACATTGTTATTGTATTTTATATTATATTTCTTCAAAATTAATTGTTATTGTATTTGAGATAGTTCTAATAAATTATTATTATGATATATCAAGGTGGTCTTCGTTCGTATTAAGTTTTTACGTTACGTTAATTAAGTAGTTAAATGTTTTTTACAACACCATCGACTATTTTCAAGAATCCTGTGATCAGCGAAAATAAACCTTTTTCTCATATTTTCACTGTCTTGAAACTCAATCTGCTCAAATGAATTTGCGTTTTATAGGTACAAAATCAAACTTCAAGTTCAATATTATGTAATTTATTTCATAATTTGATATTTCGTTTCCAAATGATTACAATATACAAGTTACCTGACAAAGATATACAATAGTATTTAAATAATACATAGCTACATATTTCATATTCAGAAAGGAAATCCTTAAATATAGTTTCTTCACAGAATACATCCAATAAAATGTTGCAAAAAGAATTTCTATTTTTTCGTATACATTCGGTTTCCTTTAGAAGATATTTCGTTGTATTCAGATTTTTTTGCAAAAAAAACATAAATTAGATATGTGTCGTTTCAAGATATGGTTTACTTATATTACATATGTTCATTGTTCGTTGTTTTAAATAACCTCTTAAGTCCTAATTAGGTAAAGTTGAAAATCCGTACATTTACAATATTTTTACAATTTACTTACAATAAATATATCACAGATTTTACAAACGAAAATAACACAATGTGGTTTTTTTTTTACAATTTTTGAGCGTGAACTAAATAATTGGTTTTAAAAAATCTAAGAAAGTAATGGATCTAGCAAACGGTATGTTATTTTTCTTATTTAGTAATAAACTAATATTTACATTGCATATCTACATTTTTACACGCCGCACTGCCTTAACTGATTACACGGTACAGATGTTTCTTGTGCCTTATAACCATTCTTTTCAAAGGAAGATTTTCATAATATATGAAAATAATAACTGAAGAAATGTGCTTTACTTTTTCTAAGTATGGTTGCAAGAGTTCCTATATTTGACTCTTATAACTACACTAAAATTAACTTAAAAATAATTTGTACTCATACTTGAATGGTAGGTTAATAACAATAATTTTATTTGAAGGAAACATCTTTTTTGCTTTTCGAAATTGTAGATTGCACACGATTTCCGGCCAGTTTAAGAAAAGACTCGATACAAAGTACATACAATTGTTAAATTATTGACAAGTCTATTTACCAGAGATTACCAAGAGGTTTTCTATGTTTTTCGTGAATTAAATTTTATAAATTTAATTTTTGCTGACCAATAATATATTTTATACCAGAAACGTGAGACGGGGCTTTTTGATGCCAGTGAGAAATTATACTTATCTACTTTTAGTGTCAAAATAATATGCTTGAGTATATATTGTATGTGATAGTTAACACTGTTATATAAATTATAACTAAACGAACCGTTACTTGGAAGCCAAGGGCGCCGTCTGTGCGTATTGCTGGGCGCTGCAGGTCGGCAGCGAGAATGGATTGACTGAAAACGGTGTGGATACCAGACCTCCCATTCCTGGTAACAATAGAAACAAACTATAATCATTATAAAACATAGTAATTACGACAAACTATTATTATATGCCCTCAGTGGTTAAATACGTAACGATATTTATACACTTAAAGGAATAATTTAAGTAATTTGCATATCTAAATTAAAAAAAGTTAGTCAAACGTTGCAACTCTTAGCATTGCAAAAAAACCTTAATAATATCGATGCTTAAGTGAGGAAAATAAAATAATATGTTACATTTGTTACCTTGATAATAAGCTAAATAAAAACGAATTTGCAGGGAAACTTACTTTTAATTTTCAAAAGACAAGTTGTTTGAGTAGAACAGGCCATTAAGGTCATAAGCACGTTCAAAGTGCCATATTAATTTAAGTAAGGATATAACACTCTCAAAGGATGTAGGTAACATTTAGATAACATTATCATCTCATGAGAGTGTTATACCTATCCACAAAAAAGTGATTCCAAAAAGCAGCGAAAAAAACAAACGTAAGCGAAACAAAAAAATCTACTAACATTGAACGGTGAGTTGCCAATTTTGTTGGAAATTCGGCGGACTTTGCCTGACAACGGCGAAAGCGCTTCTCGGCTTGTCTTTACCGCTTTTATCGCATTTCTGCTCAGAACAATCTCGCTTATAGCTCTCATTCCTTTCCATACAATTCTCGGTTTCTTTCTCATTATAGTAACTCTGGTCTGGTAAATTCATGTTAGCCGGATGGTAAGGACCTAGGGACACTGAACGAGAAAATAGAAGTTAAAATAGAGTAGACTATGCTATTAACACTTAATCTAAAGTAACGTCTTACATGTAATTGGAGGTTGAAATTTATTTCCCTAGAAAGGCTAGTCGCACTATGGGAAGTTTTTAATTACTACGTAAGTAATTTAGTAATGTTAGTATGTAAAAGTTATAACCAGAGAGAGAACTATATTCAAATTTTACTAATAGAAAATAAATAATATGAAAATTACCACTACATAAAAGCAAAGCAAAGCGACATTCGATATTATGAATCCTCTGCTAAGAGTGCATTGGGAAAGACACATATACAAGTCATATATTTGTAGTTGACTGTATAAAAATGGGTACACTTGATATGGGCAGCGGGGTAGCGGGCTTGCGGGTATACTCACGTGAGGTAGTGTTGAAGAGCGAGGTAGGCGGCGCGGGGTAGTGCTGCGGCGGGTAGGCGTGCGGGGTAGACGCGGCGGAGCAGTACCGGGGGGAGACCGAGCTGCCGCTGCGCGCGTACTCTTCTAAAAGAAAAAGCCTGGGGTCAACACGAAAATACCGTTAGGTACTCGTCAAGTGTCTGTCCTGCCTATTTTATTTGTTAACTCACTGAGATAAATTTTGACGGGCTATTGAAATAATTCATTATACCCATTGATTTCTTAACCTTGCTGAATTCAAAAGTAAAAATTACATAATATCATCATGTCAAACTTAATTTTACAAATACATAGGTAATATTATGTATATCTAACTTTACCACCTTTCAAATGAACTAATCTCCAAAAAATCATATCTTACCATCGAAATCTAATTTTCTTTACTCGTTTTTTTTACTACCCAAATTTACCCACATATAAGCACACAAACAAAAATTCAACCAACCTTCAGTCCATTGCGCGGCCGCTGTATCCTGCACACTCACGGCCAGCTGCCCCGTGTACGAGTTGAAGGGCATGCCCCCGGTGGGCGACCGCGGCGCCCCCAGCCCGAGCTGGTTGTTCCGGGGCATGGAATATAAGGCTTCTGCTAAATCCGCCGCGCGCTTCAGTATAATTTCCTGAAGAAATTGGGCCAACATTAAAAATAACTCAGGATTTAGAATTGAACATTTAATTTTCAGAGCAATCATATTAGGATCAATTCACACCGCGCAGATACGCGACGCGACACGGCGCGGCATGTTTAATATAGTTATTTAAAATTGAACTTTATTATCTACACAAAGGGACTTCATTGCTAGAGAGGCGCCTTCGACATTAACTTCGATTGACTTAACATTCGAACTCTTGCAATGAAACTTGTATCTTCTTGTGTAGTGAATAAAGTTCTATTTTGAATACCTATCTTAAAGAAGCAGCGTCACGTCGCGTCGTTAATCGTTGCGGTGTGAACTGACTCTTACACCTAGCTTTAAAAAAATAGTAACAAAAGTTTACCTTCGGTAGTTTCTCGGGGTCGCCCGGGTGGCGCGGTATCAGTTTCTGGAGGCGCTGGAAGCCGTAATCTATCGTCGGTTCGTTGAGCGCTGCTATGCCGACAGAAAAACAAAATCAATCACAACTGCCCCACTAACGAATGAAACCTAATTGATGGATTGCGACACAAGAAAATGTTTATTCAACCCAAATTGAATAAATAAATTGAAAAAACTACGTAAATAATATGTAGTGCTATAAAGATTATTCAAAATATTTTTATTATGATGTTTTTTTTATATTATATTTAATCTTCTTCTTCTATACTTACTAATATTATGAAGTGGAAATACATTTTGTTTGTTTGTTTGCATTGAATAGGGTTCGCAACTATTGGACCGATTTTGATGAAATTTGGCACAGACCACGGGGAAAGAATATGCTACTTTTTATCTCTGCAAAATAAACGGTTCCCCCGTGATTTCTTTTCGCACTGAAGCCGGAGTGGCGGGTTCGAGTCCTGCCGAAGAAACATAAAAGTTTTCTCTGTTTCTGCATACATGAATGTGTATTAAATATGTGTATAATTTAATAAAAATCTTAAATAATGTGTATACTGTATAGTATAGAAGTATTAAATATACTTCCCGTTGTCTGGCCCCCGTCACGTTCTTCTGGTACACAGCACGGGCCCATATGCGTGGTGTGAATCGTCCGTAGATATCGTTATATTACTCACAAACATAGACGAATCTGCCCGGCGCGCCTTTGCAGAACTGTTTGCTCTTGTAAGACAGCGTGACCTCCACAACGCCGGGAATGTGCCGCGGCGGGGTTTGTACTCGTATCGCGTGCGATGTTATTAACTGTTAACAATGTGTAGCTTGTCAATTAAACTAAAATAATTTTAATAAGGTTAATCTGAATAATAATATCAAGGGCCTCTTATTATAGGGGTCTCAAGTCTATAGTCTCTCAATAACAGGACGTCTGGCGATTGTGAAGTGGAGTGTAGCGAGTACTTCGCCACATCACCATGACAACGTGCCATTTAACGTTTCGCACATTAAAAACAAACAGGTTTTTGTTTCATCTCATTCTTTTTAACTCTAGGTACACCTAGTAGATGGGTGTGTATGATGTTTATTAGAAATATCTATTGTTCAACTCTGTTAGGCATTAGAAACATTTCCCATTTTACAGAACATTTTACATTTATATGTAATAATATTTGGAACGCAAAATCTTATTGATATCAAACATGTGAGGTAAGCTCGAACAATCGGCAATTGCGTATTAGTAAAGTTATCGAATGTTAATTTTATGGGTACTGTCACAATTTTCATACAACTTGCGAGAAGGTTACGAATACGTACTTGTCAATTGTTCGTGCAAGCCCCACAGTTCACACCGAGATGCAACGCGATTCGACGCGGCGCTGAACTTTTAAAATATCGATTCAATATTGAAATTTATTCACCGCACAAGAAGACGCACGTTTAATTGCAAGAGTTAGAATTCCGAGCTGCATCGAGCGTCGTTACTTCGAACTTGCAATGACACGCTTTTCTTCTTGAGTAGTGAATTAAGTTCTATTTTGAATCCCTATATTAATCGCGTCGCATCTCGGTGTGAGCTGGCCCCTAAAAGGCATATCGATATACGTTATACGGATAAAATCGATAAACCATAACTTCTAACTCTAGGTATAATAAAACCTTACCTCACTCCATACTAGCATAGTGCCGAATACAACTTGCAGGCCATCGAAAAAGTTGTCCCCCACTATTATGACGGTAGAGCCCCCTGAAGTCCAACCTTCGCTGGGAGATATTGCCTTGATGCATGGCGTTGCCACGGGCAACGGTGGGTACAGACCCGCTGTTGACAACGCAAAGGAGTTTCGACTTTATTTTAATGTTACTTAGGTGTGAATTTAATCGTGAGTTGATTAAAATGGTAGTTATAGAGCCTGTGTTGACAATGCAAGGGAGTTTTGACTTTATCTCCATGTCCTTAAGGTGTATACTAAATTAAAAGTTGATTTAATGGTAACAAAACCAAAGTACTTTTGTACAAGACTGTAAATAATGTTTCAGTGACCTTTGTTAACATCTTTATGCATACGGATTTTCCTTTGAGAAATTAATTTATTTTTTATCTTAAATTCTTAATTTTATATAAAGTTTGTTCTACTTTTGTCTGTATAAAATGATTTAAGTCTGTATTGTCTACCTAGTAAGTTAAGAAGTACATATAAAAGACTGCATAAAAGAAAAAAACTTGAGAGGTGTCAAAGGACACCCGGATTGAACGAAGTTCCTTTCGATTAATTAGTGAAGGAATTGTAATAAAATTTTATTTTTAAGTTATAATAATATTTTTTTATTATTAACAAATATAATTTAATATAAACTTAATCAGTAGGCTTAATTTTAGTAATAATTGAGAGAGAGAGAGAGAGAGAGAGAGAGAGACAGACAGAGAAACACGCGCACGCCGCATGGCTTACAACTATAGCAAAAAGTGTCGTTACAACTTTTAGTCTTAATTTTTTCCGTCTAGCCCCCTTTCGCAACGCGCGATAAGGAACTTCGTTCCAAAAAGGGATAAACTACTGAAAATCATAGCATAGTTATACATTTGTCGCAACCGTCCTGAAAAAGGGCCATTCGAGGACGCTAAAATAACTCATGCGTTAACCCTATAAGGAATCATATTATCAACTGTATTAATCGAAAGTGAATTCTAGCATCAAGCGTTAAAGTTGATGATTAATTGTATGGTCACGGTAGTTATGACATTACGGTATAACAACTAGGTTTAGGGGGAATTGCGCCAATACAGGGGGTTTTCTCAAATCTCGCGAACAAAACGACACTGTAATAAAGACAAGAAGAGAAAGTGAATTTAAGGGGGCGAAAGAAGATTACTGAGGGGGTATATTTTAATTTGGGTGATAAAACCAATTTTACAAGTTCCAGCCTAATGCCTTTTTATTGACTTAAGGTAAATACAGTATCATTTACTAATACAGCAGCAAGAAATAAAAACGGTAAGTAAGTTTTAGCGCTTGAAATATTATATTTGAAAATAGATATAATAATTAAGTAATTTATTCTTATGTAGGTATATGTTCGATGCCAAGACAAGCCAATTTACGATTATATTTGTTTGCCTTGACTAGGCAATTTACAGTTTACAATTATATTGCACCTATAGTGTTTTGCAATTTTTTCATATTGTCATGTTGCACGTATTTTCGGAGCGTCTTAACTGTTCATTTCAGGGCTACCAGTCACTTACAAATACAATTCGGATATTTTTATAGGGCAATATACTCTAACTGGCAACCCTGGAACACCCCAGCCTCCCCTCGACTTAAGTTCATTGAGAAATGTCTGCTGTGATTCTTTGCATACAAACGACAATCAGCAGCCGCGTATTTATGATTTCTCCACAATGTTGCCAGCGCGGGCATAAAATGTACAATTGGATGCTATTAAAAGAGGATCAAGAAATATGATATACATTTTTTACTAACCAGACAGCATTATATATTATACTTTAAACGAGAAATTCTTGTATATATGTAATATTATGCTATATAATCAGAATCTCGGAAACGGCTTCAAGTATCTCTGTAAAATATACTGAAGAGGGTTTTGGAAGAGAAAAATTGATCTAGCTAGATTTGATCCCAGAGAAACCGAGCATTTTTAAGTTAGTATATGTTTTTTTCTTTCGTCGAGCAACCATATATCAATAATTTCGACTCGATTAATGGAAGTCCCAATTGCAGTTTGGCATGCGTAACGCGTATGTATAATTTTTGGGTTATTGGCAAATTATTATTGGTGTCTCGGGTTCAAATCCCGGTCAGATGAATATTTTTGTGATTCTTTTGGAAGATTCACACTGTCTGTTTTATCATTAAAAATTTAATCAGAAAACTCATATACTATAATTATAATAGGCACAATCCTTTTTTCTCTTTGTCTCCCCGGTACTTTTGTTACTAAACTGCCTACATATTTTGCGAATTAAGAGCTACAGGAAAGGCTCAAATACAATGCAGTCCAAAATATGTAGATAAACCTTGCATTCGATATTGCTCTTGCATACAAATACGGAAAGGTAGTACACCTACATTGCAATGCTACCTTACAGAAAATATAGACGCGGTTCTACCCAATATTGTGGATGTTCCCACCGTAATGGAAAATGGATAGCATTATCCTATATAAATAGTCCCAAATAAATCATAATAATATCCTATATAAGTAGAAATAATATTTGTTAGGACACTACCACAGGGGCGACACTCTCTACAAATGACAGCTCGACCACTGGCAAATGTCAGCTATGTTGACGTAAGCCTAAGGTTGACACCGAAATAATTTTAAACGTAGCGTCAGACAAATCTATCATAATTATTAAGAAATTATATTGTATATTATGTCAAAGCATAAACGACCAGCCCCGTAAACGAAAGTCCTGGCTTGAAAACTCACGTCCC
Organism: Phengaris arion; assembly: GCA_963565745.1. NCBI lineage: Eukaryota > Metazoa > Arthropoda > Insecta > Lepidoptera > Lycaenidae > Phengaris > Phengaris arion. The sequence continues at coordinate 11,236,765 of OY751445.1, read as the reverse complement.
GCTCGCCGCTCGCACCCCCGTATATGTCTATAATAATATATATAGAAGGCAAAGCTGATTGACTGATGTATCAACGTAGAAGCCAAACCCTTAAGGGTAGAAATTTAAAATTTTATACATGTATTTCTCATATGGCGTAGGCATCCACTAAAAAAGGATACATCAAAATTCAACCCCCAAGGGGGTAAAATAGGTGATAAAAATTTGTATGAAACATTTTATTAATTGGACATAACTTGGATATTTGCATGATATTTCTTATGAATTTAGCACAGAAAAAATAATGAATTACGTATTTTAGCGTTTTGTAAAATTCAGCCCCTAGGTGGGTAAAATAGGGTATGAAAGTTTAAACCCTAATTTCACGCGGGCGAAGCCGCGGGCAATTAATGCTAGTAATATATATTCTTTGACACTACCTAATGAACCGCATTAACCAATATGAACCAAGTAAAAATATAAAAAATAATAATAAAAAAATAAAACGTACAAGAAGGTTCTGGTGCGGCGTCAATACCTTCAGAAGGATCGAGACGTTTCGCGCGGCGGCCGTGCTTGCTGTTGTTATGCACGAACATGTTGTCCGATATGGCCAGGAGCGGGCCGTCCACCATCACTTGCGTCGATATTACCACCTGCGAACAAGGGTGTGGATATGAAGGTCGATTCTGATAATTAAATCCTGCAATAATATAGGTACAATCCAGTCCCGATATAGTAAAACTGCAAAACGGTATTCTCATAAACTTCAAAACAACGTCCAAACACGTTTTGATTGGTCCAAACTCCAAAAATTTGTTGATGGTATAAAAGCGATTCGTTTATAATTCATTAATAGTGTTAGCTAATTACGAGAATTAGTGATCAGTTGTTTTTATTGTTTACATTACCCATAAAATATGTGTTATTAAAAACTTGATTCGATACAAAATAGATACAAGCTGGCGAGTATGGTTCACATACGAAAAGTTATCAAAGAAACAAGACACGACAAGACGCGGCACTGCCACTTTTTAAGATAACAATTCAAAATTGAAGAGTTTGAATTGTTTTGAATTTGAAGAGCTCTTCATAATGCAGCGCCGCGTCGCGTCGCGTCTGCGTGTGACTTGACCCTAAAGGTTTCTGAAATTTGGTGTTAGATGATCCTACAATACTATTATAAATGTAAAAGTTTGCGAGGATGGATGGATGGATGGATGTTTGTTACTCTTTCGCGCAAAAATTATTAAACGGATTTTGATAAAATTTGGTATGGTATTTGGTAGTAGTTTAAGCTCCGGGCTAACAGTTAATACACAGGTTACTTTTTATCCCGAATACAGTGTTCCTGTGGGATATTGTATTTACGCGGGCGGAGCTGCGAGCAAAAGCTTGTCTAGAGTAAGCACCTGAACTCACATGAAAGGAGATCAACAATATTAAACATCTTTTGAAGAAATGCTTATGAATGTCATGAAATTCATTTTCTCAGTGTCAATTTCAACTGCTTCACTCTGATGTACCTAATAACGCCGTACCAACCAGCTTACCCAAAATACTATTAAAAATAAACTATGTACCTACACCCAAAATAGCAGAGATTAACAAGAATCGTGGCGAAAAAATTCCTTCGGACTTCTATTTTCGTAGCGAAGTTCAAGATCATTGAGGGAAGGGTGGGGGACCAATGTAAGGCGATATATCACATGAGAGGGAGAGTCCCTTGGGAGGGGCTCAGGGAGTACATTGTGCACTATGATCAGGTACGGTTCAATTTTTTTTTTAGTTAGGTAAATAAGTTGTGTTATGTTTAATTCGTCTTGCGAAAATAATATTGAGATTTTGAAGGTCACGGAAATTTCTAGAGACGTAAAGAGTCGTATTACTATATCCCTCATCAAAATCATCAAGTAGAGAGCTGATGATTTCTATATTGTAGATATTATTACTTTATATCACCGGTCGTTGCACTATCTTCTTGCGGCCCGTTTTGTAAATAAAAGTGTTTCAATAAATTTAAAAATAAAAATACAAATCACATATATTTATAAACATATCTATACACATGAATAAATTTATTAATTCGCTAATAACGTATAAGCAAACGCAGTTTTTCATTTTGTTTTTATGGTTCTTTTATAATCTGGAAATTCATTAAATAAATAAATAGTACCTACCTACCTACAATAGAGATATGTATTAGATACAAAATTACCTTACGAGTGCGACCCGCCTTTATCTATTTTTTTCACTATGTGGCCTATATGTGCCGAAATGTTACTTTTATTATATAATGTATTTCATTATAACCAATCAAATTCCATTTTGTTGACTAAATCAAAACTAAAGTTACACTATATAATAATTACTAAATTCGCTTGAAGTTCGATGCTTTACGTATTAATGTCCCCATACTTACCCTTGAATCGTTGTTGAATTATTGAATACTGTAGACTGTAGACATAACAAGCTTGTGTTAGTTCTAAGTTAGAAATTTGTCTTTGAGACATTTCCTTAGATGTTTATTTGGTTAGCTGTATTTGACCGTAAGTTAGGGAAATGACCAATGTCTAGGAGATAAATTAGTCAAACATTTAATTTGTCTAGTTTAATGAATTTAAAACCTATGTATGTATTATAACCAATTTATTTACGCCTCATTAATTAAAATCGGATTAATAGTTTTGGAGCTACGGCAGAACGATCGTACAGACATACATAAACTGCCAAAATCATCACCCTTCCTTGTGGCTTCGCCGTAGTCGGGTAAATGGTTTTTAGTTAATATAGAAGTTTTTCTTACGTATGTGTGATTAAATATATTTTAAAACTTTAGAACATTTTTAAAAATCTCCTAACATACATAAACAATACGCAATACAGTTTAAGAGTATTTTCAATCTGCATTTATTCTTCTACCACCATTATAATGTGTATCCCGATCTTCTTCATAGACTCTACAAATTCACTTGCATAAACCAAGGTCGTGTATTTTTTAACAAATTATACAATAAGTAAATAAATGGCGCGGTATAAATTTAATTTGTACGCTGGTGTAAATTGAAGGCGCTTCAAATATTCAGCGGCGGTGAACGCAACCCTTCAGCCGAGGGTGATACGGTACGCGCGTGGGACGAGGTGGAAGCGATAGCGTTGCAAAATATGGAGAAATATCAATATCTTTCTTTCTCACTGTATTCATATAATTATAGATTTATGCTTTAATTAGTTGCCTTAAAAATCATCGTTTTTTCGATGTTAGACAACATGTTAATAAACAATCTAGAACCCGTTTTAGTAAATAAAAAAAAAAACAAACAATTTAAAGTACAGTAACGTTGTACTAAGAAAGAGAGCGATATATCGGCCTGTGACGTCACAAGTTGCTACAGCCATACATTTGTCATTGAAAAATGTATGGCGGTAGCGGTTTATGACGTAATAAACCCATTTTTAATCGCATGAACCTAAATAGGGCCTGTTTATTTTAGATTTATTATTTTCAAAAAATTTAAAATTTTATCCCTCCTTAATTATATTGAATCGTTGTATAGAAACCGTAATCGTTTTGAGTTTGTTGCCAAATAGGAAGTGCCTATAATTACTTACGTACGTGTTTATCATTTTTTACAATTCAAACATATCTTATTTTCAACGACTTTTTACGGGGTGCTATTAAATGTGAAACATGGATACTATACTCATTTATTTGGTCACATAAATTAGACTGCATAGTGCACAGTTCCGCAACGATAAGTTACATTAAACTATACATTATTTTAATCGTCACGTCTTGTAACTTGTGCCACTCACAAGGAAGTAAATAGAGGAGCCGGCGTTGTATTAGGCGCGTGAATTTTTCCGTGACGCAAGCGCGACCATTTATGTGCTGACAGTCATGTGCGGATTTATATTAGAATACGACTTTAAACTTGGCACGTATGTAACTTATCACAACAGATGACCACGCTTATGCACAACAGATGATAATTACTTAAACACGAGCATGCCAGTACATAATATCTAAGGAGGGTTTCGTAACTATCAATACCCTAAAGTCTAATCAATATAATACTAAATTGATAAATAGTAATACAATATCATACTTTGAATCTTTTTTTGCATTGAATACTTTTAGGTTTTAATTTCAAATAAATTTCAACTATGGAAAAGTAGAAGGTTATTAAATCTTTAAAAAAAATTGTAACGGGTTGTGAACAAAAGTGTCTACCAAATGTTTTAATACTTTTTATATCCAAAAAAGTTAAAAGTAAAAACATACCTGAAATCTTCTCATGTCTCGTGGATTGCCGGCGTTTTTCAAACAGTTCTGGTTGCACTTCAAAAAGAACTTCAGGAAAAAACTGCAACAAAAACGCGTTATTAAAACGTGGTAAAATTAAACCTCTTTAAAGTGCTTTAAAAAAGGGATTCTTTGAAATCATTGTACGTCTATACAAAAAATAAGTCATTTTTACTGACTGAGAGGAGTTTTGAGAAAGTCACAAACGAATGCGATCGTGGTTCACCAAAACCTGTAGGTAACTTTCACTTTGAGTAAAAAGTTTGTGTTATCATTATGTTTGTTGTAGGTACTTTATGGACCTCAATTTTTTACAACTTTATATAATATTATAGTATTTGAGTATTTATTACTAGTATAACAAACTCTACCTAAAGAGCGTTTTATTTAAGATGCCTGGATATACTTCATATTGCAGTACGTAATAAGAAAATATATATAGTATCTTAGCCGTCTGTGATACTTCATACAAACTGTATAGCAAGCGATATTTTATCTTAATATAAAATATTATAGTATCTTAGCTGTTTGTGATGAGCCCTTATAGTATTTTATAGACAAAGATAATTTAAAGTTGACAGTAAACTTCAACACTTTTGTCTCTACTGTCAAGTTACGAATTGCAAAGAAAACATCTCAGCAACACTCTTGAACCCTCATTATGTTATCTATTATGGACTTAATTTGTTTCTCGTGCTCACAAATTTGTACCGTCACCGCCTTCCGCTAGTTTTTGTTTATCTTTGCTCTGTATTAATGGCTTCCCGTTAATTTTATTAGCTTTTTTCTTAGCTTCGGTAGAAATGTTCGGAAAACTATTTGGTTTGTTGTGGTAAAGTGGGAAGGTTTCACACAATTTGATATTAAATTATGTGTTAGATGTCGCGAGTGAAGTAAAAATCAGATCAATTGCAGGTGCGGCTTCAAATCAGGCGGAGAACCTCAAACGACGCAAGTATGAGAACCTTAGTGACCAAAAGTGAGTAAAAAACATAGTCAAAGTTATTCGAAATTTCTCCGAATAGTTTGTGTTTGGTTTCTTGTAGTTTAGTTTGCTTTTTTAGATATTTTTTTCTTCCTTTCTTTCTTTTAGTTTGTAAATAATTTAAAGTAGGTAGGTACTACTTTTACTTAACTACTACTAGTTATTATTATGTTATCTGTTTTAATATCATTTTTATGTTTGTGAATAAAATTTACGATAGATAAATGAGTGTTGTAATCTCCCAATTTTAAAATTTAATGTTGTAATATGGCATAATAATGTTGTGGCGGACCAATTAGCGCGCCACAATCCTGAATCGCGCTATCGAAGTTTTCTAAGATCGGCACTATATATACGACATCTGAAATCCAAACAAGTGGGCTTCGGCCTGACCGAGCATAGCACCTTGCTCGGTCGGAGATCTCCCTTTGGGGCTTGCCACTATATTCCTACATTATCACGTCGGGGTCACAAGTCCGTTACAATGTATTAAATTTTAAAATTAATTGAATAATATAAATCAATATGATATGGTGCTTATTAATCTAGCTGCATCGGATACCGACATCTTTTGTTGTGCTAAGAGTGAACCCACAAGGACTGCTATGTTTAAAATAAGTTACTATCTATAAGGTACATAATCTCATATTATTAGTTATTATTATGTAACTAAGCTTTTCAGATATTTATAATATTTATATTTCAGGAAATCTTAAGTTTGTAAATTTTATACTGTTTTAGATAATAATAGTAAACATTATTATGTAATTTCTACCGCATTGGCACATGTAATGATATAAATAATTATGGAAAATAAATAAATTATTGCATAGTATATTTAATTTTAAATATTTGATCATTACATGTGTTTCATTGTTCGTCGTGGGTTATCAATAATATTTATAGGAAAGTTGTACCACTTACAAAACTGACCACAGTAACGTAAACAAAAATCTGCAAAATCTGCACAAATTCAACAAGTCGTAAAAGTTCCACTTACGGCCTAGGACCACGGCCCTGAATCTCATGCAATCGAGAAATACTTCACATTAAAAAATCTAAGTTTGAATTTTATCACCGTCTGTGCATTTGCAGAACTCACAATCGAAATCGAGTGATGTATGCTTGAACTGTTCCGATTGTGATGAGTATGTGATCACAAACATGATTATGATCTTTATCTGATATTAAATTTCGTATTACTTTTGTGAAAGAATGTGAACTTTTCTCTATTGCATGAGGATCGGGCCACATATTTCAAGTCATATAGTTCACAGTATTTATCTTACATGTGTGCGTAACTGCGTAAGCCCGATCGGGCGCACGATGAATGTACCAGAAATATTTTACATGGCCGGAGGCTCAGCCGCCAAATATTGCTGTGCCAACAGACTTGCATATGTATAGTGCTGCTAATACCGGATAGAAATATTCAAGACTAGCTTTTACCCGCGGCTCCGTTTGCGTAAATACAGTATCCCGGGAGAACAGTGTACTTTTCGGGGATAAAAAGGTAGCCTATGTGTTAATCCAGAGCTTAAACTACTGCCATACCAAATTTCATCAAAATCCGTTCAGTAGTTTTTGCGTGAAAGAGTGACAAACATCCATCCATCTTCACAAACTATCACATAATAGCAAGTAGGATTTAATATTTTATGATAAATGACGTCTATTGGTTAATAGAGTAAGTCTTAGCCATGATAATGTAGGTTGTGGCTATGATGATATGCAAATCGTATTGCAACCTCGATGTGATCTAAGTTTTCTTTAACGTATTGATTTAATTGTGATAACTTTTTGTCTCCTGTCATATCGATAGAATAGTATAATATTGTAGTTTTTAGACATTTTACAGGCCGTAATAACAGCTCTATATTTTCGTTGGTCTGGGAGATACGGGCCTGGTTGGAGAGCCCGCGGCGCTACATCTGTTCCCGCATTATTTATGTTAAACACCTTATGTCACAATACGCCGAGTTAGCGCCGCGTCAGCTGACGTTTCATAATGTGTGAATCTGATTTTTTTCTCTAATCATCATCATTTTTTCAGGACATTTTACTGTCCGCCTTTTATGATTCTGCGTGAATGTAAACGTTTCACCGGCGAGTACCCGCGATAGTTTAAACTATACATCATACAATGAGATTACTAGTTGTAAGAGATACACGAATATTAAAATGACACACGAATACGACATAGCTAGGTTTACTACAAACTTTTATATGCTGACGTACGAATTACATAAAAGACTATTTGTAATATGTTAAAATTAGACACTGGAAATTTGCCCGAACAAAATAAAAATATTTTGCAGCTCTATGTACATATTATAGAGTCAGACATACAGACGGTCAGACTCGGCGTTGTTTAGCAAAGAGCTCGACAGGTGCTAATGTATACGAGGCGGGTCGTTGTTTATTAACATTCGGTGAGAAAATCCGATCGCTTTAAATTTAAAATGATTTAAAGTCAGAATGTTAGAAAAAAAAAGTTTATGCAAATTGGTATTGATTTAGTTTCTATTGATGTAATTCTTACAAATTCCGCACATCAAATACAACTAGATTTTACAATTCTTCTTACTTTTTCACACAATTCCAAATTTTCCTTTGCACAACTTATATCTCGAAAACAGTAGATGTTTTTGTCTCGATATAAAATTCATCCCTATATATCGGCTCGACAAAATCAAACCTTTGTATAAAAAATATGAAATATTTACCTATCACATCACAGAGAGAAAAGAAAGTGTATTTTCGTCGTAAAACTACCCCTAGTTTCATCCCTCCAACCCCTGTGTCTTATCGGCATGATATGAAGAGGTCTGACATTTAACTACAAAGCAGTATCATCTTTTTATCGCCTGCAGTTAAGTAAGCTGCGAATTAAGATACTTTTAAAAATAATCATTGAAAAATATTATTAGTAAATACATATTTAGAATTTACTGAATTCAAATTAATGCAGTGTTTCAACTTTTACGGTCTGTTACACAATCTACTGATAAGCGTCAGATAGCTTATTTGAATGTTTTGTCTCTGTCGCTCGATGTAATCAGCAGAAAAAACTTTGGAATAAACTATCCGACACTTCTTAAAAAATTGTGAAACAGGCCCTTAGTGATGTGCTTTGTTTAATTTAGTAACCAGTCAGAGTATCGATAGACTAAAGTCAAGAGCACTAGAGTCGAGATAAAGAAATCAAAAATACACAAAAAAATCACGCTACCAAAACCTCAACAATCGCCAAGCATTTGCGATTTTTAGAAATTGATTCGTCATAATTTTCCTTTACATAATATGTAGTTTACATTCCATTGAAAAATGTATGCTCGACTACATAATAAGTATCGACATAACTATAAACACTACGCTAGGTATCATAGACATTTCACTGCCCTCACCCCAGTACATGGTGAAAAAATCTACTCCGGCATTAAGAGGGTGGGGGGCACACTTAACCCACCCCAAGGTGGGGTTTGCATATTCCTTTAAAAGTTACAAGTGTCTATAGGCCTTTAGATATTTAGTACAGTTGGTAGTTAAATAAAATTGTATACTGATAGTGAGATTTTAATGCTCATTTGTATATACGAGTAGTTAACTGTAGAGCAATGGTAAATGTAAATTTGTTTCGATTTTTGTTTCCAATATTTTTCTTGTCTATTTTATATTTGTTGGTTTGATTGTTTGATAAACTTAGGTTATGGCAAGTACCTATTTCACAGCAATACTAGATGTTGGCCGTGATTACGTGCGCGCAAAAAAGAATTTTCGCCGAAACCGTACATTTTGTTGCGATATAAAGGAGTATATTATGTCCTTCCCCGTGGTCTACTTTATATATGTGCCTAATTTCATCAAAATCGCTTCAGTAGTTTCGGAGCCTATTCAATGCAAACAAACATACAAGCAAACAATTAATGCTATCACTTTATAATATTATTATAGATATAGAATAATATTCGTACCGCGTACGTTACAGATGCCTAAAAATTTAAAACTTTTCGCGTAAACATAAGTTATTCAATTGTGTGCAGGCTTTCGTCATTATGAACTTTATAACTGTACCAAAAATATTTAAATTCACACATTTCTTTATTATTTATGATTTTTTAAGAAAAAAAACTTTTCCATTAATTATTATGTAAAAATTATTATCACTATAGGGAACGTTTCCACAGATATTCCATTCCAACGATAGGCATATGTAATCTAACTAAACCGTGTAATATTATCCATTCACCATACATCGCCGCGCCGCGCGCGTCGCACCGCACAGGGCGCACAGCAATCGAACATTCGACAACAACCGGTCTTATAACTTTTCCCTTTTAACCTTTCCCCTCGGGAGGCGGTCCCCAGGGCCGGACTCACCCCACGCCGCACGCCCCACCGACAAAGATTAAGTAGGCGGCACTCTTTAAAATATGTACAAACTATTATTTATGACTTCTAATGGCCTTGCGGAATTCTTGTACGATATCAGGATGATATCTATTTTTGATACTCATATTTTTGTAATATTTGTAACTTGTTCGATGACCAAAAATCAGTAGGCAAAATATTTTACCTATTAAACTTAAATGTAGACTGATAGTAGACTTACGTAGTTTTTTTTCTTTATATTTGTAATTTGAAATGTGAAGAAAATATTTTGTAATTTTTACCTCATATTTTACACATTATTACTTGTGTCTTACCCATAATTGATACATGCAAATAAGACAAAACAAATATAGTAAATAATTCACATACTCTGTTTGTTATGTACCTATGGTCATGGCAGTGAGTAGTGATTGTATCCCTTCTACAAGTTCTATAATCTTTGGTCAATGACGACGGGCCTATAGCAGTTTTATACTTTTTGCGCGGCCATAGCACACGTTAATATTTCACTATGTACCAAACTCACGGGTTAAATGCGCCCGTACCGTCACAATAAAACCATTTCAAACAATTAATACTTAATGCATTAGTAAATAGAGTTTTAATTTGAATGTGCAGAGGTATTTTATACGCGGAGCCAACGACATCGCTTACGAATGTTATTTATTTAGATTAAAATAGTTCTAAAACTGTCAGTAGGTAACTATTCTCCTTAATAACTTCAAAAATACGATCGTGTTTACTTTAATATTATTGCAAAAAGTTTTATTGACTGTTTCCATCTTTATTCGACCTTGGACAAGAAAATCATTGATTTATAGATAATAAATTTATAGATAATAAAATTTATAGATAATAAAAAACATTATTTGTACTATTTTTATACAGTACCAAATGTTATTCGGTTGGTGAATCTATAAATAAATAAATAAAAGGGTTTAGATCAACGACGACGAAGACGCCGGTCTGCTAGCGTTCATAACGCGCCAAACTCAGTTGAGCGCGCTCCGTTATCTTCGCAAAACTAGTACAATAATAGTAAAAACGTAATAGTGGCAATTCTTCCAGCACAATCAACATACAAAGACAAGGGGCCACATTACACGTCACTTCATTGTGGGCACCGCTCTAATTGTAAGCACACTCCGGGGGCCCATCAGCCGCTCAGCGCTACAGTAGGCGTGGGCCACTAATCTTCGACCCCTACATGCCGATACCAAATTACCGCACTCGATTCTAGTTTTTGTGTCCATTCGCGTAGAGTCCTAACTCGATTGGATTACCTCGAATAGACTAAGAGCCAACGCACACTATCAACTCATTAAATTGCATCGCCTTTTTAATGAGTCTGAAGTGAACAAAGGGTATCGAGCGCGATTACATTAAGTACGTACTTGTGATAGTTTGTTAGGAATGATAAGCAGATTAAGTTTGTTCACTTCCCACCTAACGCTTGTTTTGTATTCAATTTCGTATGAAACTTGTTCAAGTTTAGTTGTGTAGTGTTATTGTTTGTTTTATTTTGGTAAAGTGGTTTCATTGACGGTTATTTTATTCGTAAAATATAATTGTCTAATGTTTTTTGGCTTCTGGATTAATAGTCGTCTTCAATATCTTAAGTACCTGGGAGACCGAGCTTTGCTCGGAGTTTTAGTGGAAATAACTAAAAAAAACAAAAAAAATAATAATAAGAATCACAAAAAACATTTATCTTACCGGGATTCGAACCCACCACATTCCGAATTTCCAAACAATGCAAAAATTACACGTAAGTATGTATACCAAGCTGCCAATCAGACTGACGTAAGAAAGTCAAAACTATTGATATATTGTTGCACGACGAAAGAAAAAAACATATATTGTTTAAAAATGCGCAGTTTCTAAGGAATAAGGTCTAGATCTAGGTCCCTGCATACTAAATTTCATGGAAATACTTGTACCCGAGATACCGATTACATATATATACATATATACATATATACTACAAGATCGTCTCGTTTAATATCATAACTTTCACAATGTTTTCTATAAACTCCTTAGCGATTATTTTGCGTTAATTTTAAAATACTATTTTATTAACTTATAACATACTTATACTAAAAAAGCAGAAGCTAAAAAATAATAAAAGCAAACAAAGGGGCATACATGTTATTTACTTTTTACAAACAATGTAATAAAGACCAAAAGGTAAGTTTATTCTATTATTATGTCAATAGTTTGGGCACGCTACTAGGGATGTAGCTAAAGCGTAGTAAAAGTAGGTATATAACAGCCTAACCTAACCAAGAGCATGTCAGGACATGTCTAATGTTTCCGGAACTATAAACGCGCAATAGGTTTTTTTCAAATTAGATACTTCAAAAGTTATTGTCCGATTTCGCTCAAAATAATTTTCCTAAAGAGTAGGTATTTAATTTTAGCAGAATCTTTCAGCATGGAAAGTTACAAGTTTCTACGTCATAAGTTTAGAAATACCAGGGTGGGGACTTGTAAACAACTTTGGAGGTCGACTACTCGAAAATGGTTAATGATAAAAAAATTATGTATCAAACATGGTTTTTATTTAAAAAGTACCTATTGGAGAAAAAGTTAAAATATCACGGCTTTTAAAATTATCCGACTTTTTTTTTACCTTCTCGACGTAAGGCACATCACTACTGCGTGCTGCGGTCATATTCACCGGGTGAATATGCAATAAAGTGATATCACGTGATCGGGCCGGTAATAGTTATAAATTACCGGCTGGTTTGTAAAAGCCGGTTAACCCGGGTTACGGGCGTAATTTATCGTAGCGAAATTCGCGTTTTCATACTCTATTGATCATGTACGGGTAATACGCTCGCTGATATATACCCCTGCGTCTAATAGCTGCTTTTATATCGATTGTTATAGCTGTAGGAAGTATGTTATAACTAAAAAGATATAGTATAATTTTATGCCATTTACAAATACATACAATTTTTGATCCTAAAATAATCATAAAAAAAGTAATCGATTTAGGATATTTCTGAGATTTGATTCTAAATAATGTTATCCTTGTAACTTCTTACTACGGACTACTCTTAGATACAACAATATACTGAAAACAATGCTAACACTTGTAGGCGTAGTAAAGCGATCGTAGAGGCGGGTAGCGCAATGTAGTCAGTCAAAAGAAAAAAAAGAAAAAAAGAAAACATCTTTACATGTATGTATGTGTACATGTTTTCATCAAGAACGCTCGACCTTTTAATAGAAATAAAACAACCTATTTAAGTGGCATATATATACGGAAAATAATTTTAGGCAAATGAATGCCACGACACCGTCCATCTACGAGCGTATTGAAAAACCCCTTTTGTAAGCTGATGTAGCTGATGACAACGTAAGCTGATGTAGCCTAGTAATAAGAGGTCATAGTTACAATTTCAAATGTTAACATCGTTAAATTAAAAAACAGCATCACATACATTACACGTGTATTAACTATAGTAATAATAATATCAATGGACGCTTCACACCACGTCAATCTGGCCCCGAGCCGAGTATCCAAATAATTTTTGTTACAGGGACCAGACAACGGAAAGTATATTTAATACTTTTATAGGTACTATACATATATTTAAGGTTTATAGTATACATATTTAATAGGTTCACATATATGAAGCGGAAACAGAAAACTAAAGCACGTAAAATGCCTCTTGTATGCTACATAACAAAACAATACCTAACTTTTAAATTTAAAAGAGTCAATAAACTGTAATCAGTTCAAAATATACTTTTCAGGAGTATTTCTTAGAGACGCCAGTATATCATATAAAGAGCGCAGTCCGAACGGGAAATAGAAAATATTGTTGCATAGCGCACTCCATCATCTTCGCGACCCCCGTTATTACTGAGTACAGTCGCGCGCAGAGCCGCTTAGTTATTACAACGAAAACACTAGTTTTGCTTAGTTTATTTTCATGATGATGCTAACGAATAAGAAAAAAAAAATGTTTTTTTAAATATTTTTCTTTAATATTTACATTTTAAAAATAATAAATAGGTGTGCTATGATTTTTTGGGTAACTTTAAAACCAATTTACGATTGCAATAAACTCAATGTTATGGTATCTTACTCCTTATGATTGCATAGTTTTCATAAGCTGAAATTTATAATATAATGTGGTGTAATAATTAATATCATTATATTAATACGTGAAGCAAAAACTTCAAGTACGGTTTTACGGGAATCGTGCGTACGGTACAGTGTGAAATTTGTCACATTTAAAGTTTAAGTGGAGGAAAGCCAGCCGTAAGCTAAAATTTTTAAAAATAACACATAGAAATACATTAAATTTATAAAAATAACAACAACACACACTACCTCACTCATACGAACATTTTTTTATATATTACAGTAGGTTTGTAGGTAGGTAGTCATTGAGTGTCAATCTTTCTTTCACAATCCATAAACAACATTTACATATTTTCATTGCGTATCTAAGAAGCAAAAGAAACCTAAAAAAGTTGAAACTTTAAAATTGGTCGAATTTCGAGCACAGGGCGACCTCTACTTCATTTCAATTATCCAGTATGGATAAATAATTTACATTTTTCGGCTGTGTGTGCGCGCCTGTACATATTTATATTCGGGAGCCCTGCAAGGTATTTATCACTAGAAAACTTTTAAGGTAAGCATATTTAGGTTTAACTTACTCAGTTTACTGATAAAATGCCGACGTATTTTGAAATATCACTTGTCACTGTTTCTACGATATTTTAAAGTAGTTTAATGGTATAAGTATTTTTCCTATGGGTTCACCTAAAAGAATGTGTACTGTGTGTGAAATCTTATTCCATATCAATAGTTTCAAGTGGTGTGTCCATCCATGGTGACGTATCCAACGTCCTGTAATTGATATCCGTCGTATCTAATTCTATAGTCTATCCACCTATTATTATACTTATGTCTTCAATGTGAGAGTTAGGAAGTATTTTGTATAGGAAAATATTAGGAAACCAAAATATAAACGTTATATCGGCGATCCGGGCAAACTGCTCTATCAAAATATAACGACGACGATAAAAACGATAGAAAAGAAAGCAACCATCGAATTTCTAAAGATCCTCCAGATTTGGCGTCCCTCTCTCACTTATTTATAGCTTGTAAGTCCGTCTTTTTCCGGCGAACTTTTCCGTTTTATAGTCCAGTCGATAATATTCCGGCCGCTACGAGATATGTGTTAATATTATATGACATTCTGTTTGAAGAGAGTTTTGTAAACAATTATTGATACTTTAGGGGTAGAATGTAACAATTAATTACTATCGTCTCTTTTAGAATTTGCTATTGCTGGATAAGGGTCGTTATTTAACGAAAAATCAGCTAGTTTGGCTTCATTTGAGTCTTAAGCTTATTAATAGAATATGTTTTATTTTAATCTATATTTTCAAAGAACTATTTCAAGTTTCTTACATAACAAGGAGAATGATCAGTCAATCACATAATATTATTTTCTCCTGCTTGTTGTGCTCTACGCTTAGTATATACATAATGTATGTATGTATGTATGTAGTATGGTACACATAGTAATATTATTTTGCAAAATCTCTACATATTTAATTTTGCTTATGAAAAAATAATAATCAGATACTCACAAAAAGATCAGTCCGATCCCCGATTTATTGTAATTTAATTAATACTCTTTCCTGAATTTGTCTCTTATAAACTGTCTTGGCGGAAAGTCATTAATCTTGGAAGGTTGGCAGCGCAGCAAACGACCTCCCTTTAAGGCTCTCCATGGCCTCTTAATATGTTTATATAGTTACAAAAAAACGTATAACCAAACATTACGATTCAATAAGCTAATACCGACCCTATTTAGTTAACCATAAGTACTGTAATCGAATGACAGAAAAGGAATTACTTGTAACGTTTTAGTACTGAAGTGCTCCAAATAGGGAATCTCAGCAAGAGAAAAAAAGGTAAATTCGTAAGATGTATTCTTTTGCAGGGAACCGTGTCGGTTGTTGTTAAATATATCGTCCAATCAGTACTTTAGGAGAGAATTAGTGTTTGAGTGTAATAGCGGAACGTACTCTGTACCCTTTTACCCGGCGAGTAATAAAAAAGAAATCTTATTTAAATTTGGAACACTAATTAAAAAAGGAATTAATCCGCCAATTTAGAGGCGACGTTTTTTTTTTGATGTTTAATTATCATCATTTGGGGGAAGTACAAGATTATTTTTTGTGCTAGTTTGAACTTTTAATAACGATTTTTTAATTTATGAAACTACATGTCAAATACTTGTATTAGAAACTTCTTAATCAAAAGGACTTTCTATCGATATATTTAATAGAAGGGACTGTTTCGAGTTGTATTAACAAATTGGACATACCTTAGTGCACTAACAATAAGCACGAAGTACAAAAAAAATTACTTACCTACTGAATATGTTTACATAGACGAAGATTTTTTGCATCGAAAATACGAGAATCTCACCTAATCGACCGTTCTCACGTACATTGGCTGCGAAGACAGTTCGGTTCTATTTCGGGATCCTTTAACGTATCCTATCAGCGGTAATGAAAGCTAATTCTTTCATTACCCCTCCGTGACATCGGGAAAAATTGTAGACCAAACGAAAACAAATGTCGACTAATTCCGTGTTTTATCGAAGAAAATGGGTACCACTTAAATTGGTAGTGTTACATGGTTTTAAATGCTTGCCTAAGCTAATCATATGATAATATCGTTCGTATGTGACTTGTTTCTTATATTTTGATAGGCTGTGTCCTGGTTTTATTTAATTAACATTGTATCACTGTTGAAAGTAATGTTACGTGGATTGTTCTTATTTTAATTGAGTAATAAAATGGAAATACCTTTACCATTTTTTTCTTAAATCAAAACAAGATCACTCTAAGTAGAATACTTACGATACATCCGTACTTAGTCGCTAAATGAGTTGTATATTAAGTTTCACTCGTTTTAATATTTTTGGGGTTCCGTAGTTCACGTCTCGGAACCCTTATGGTTGCGTCATGTCCGTCCGTTGTGTATATCTAAAAATTGGTATAATGGTATGGAACCCTACGTGCGCAAGTCATATCTATGGAAGCACTAAACATTATCCCACTTTATATCACCACTCAATGAATTTTATCTCATTTATCAGACATATAAATCGGAATCCGATCTGACAAGGCCTTAATGGCAACTCAATGCAATTTAACAACCCTAAGGGCGTGTGTCCACCGCCACCGTCAGCATCACGTCACCGAGAACGACATAACGGCGCCGAAGTAGCGATACATACATTTACTATAGCCGTGTGTCCACCGCACGTCCACGTCATCGTCGCATCGTAGCTTTTGGTTATTTATATCAAATTTTATTTCTACGCACTACCACGCACGACAACTACAATAAACTGACTGAACCACCGAGATCGTCGCGGTGGACAAACGATCGCCGTCACGTCAACATGATCTCGGCCAGAAATAACGTGACGTCCCGGTAACAGTGGCAGTGGACAAACACCCGAAGGGCTAGGTGTCGATTTCTTTTGTGATTGATACATACTGTTACAATGCATTTTGTGTTGCCGGATTTTGTTGTACGAAAATGAGTATGAGGATGTAAATAAATTATTGAAAGTACGTATTAGAAGAAAATATTTAACAGTGTTTTTTAACTCTATCGCTATATGTATATTAATATGATTTTTGATGGCGTAAACGCAGGTGCGGGAAAATATGGAAGACCTTGGCTTTAGCCTCTCCAAAGCACAGGCTACTAAAGCGTGAATGTTTTCAAGATTATTTTTTTAAATATTTTCACTTACCTTAGGATGTCAAAAATGATTTTAGTGGGTCTGTATATTGTTTGAAATTTTATGGTCAATACCTTTTTCAAACACTTTTCTGCGACATCCGTGCACATGTGATATAAATGACGTATCGAACCGACTCTATTATAGTCGGCCCCACCGTCGCTGGATATAAAGCGAAAATTGGATTTAGAAGTGACAATTGAAGAAGGCGCTCCTATCAAAGACCCCTACGATATGTTTGCCGAAATACAGTTTAAAAGCGCTCCACTTCTTATAAGTGAACTATCGATAGCCACTCCATTTTGAATCTTAAGTGAAAAATGTAGGGTTTAATATGTTACAGTTAATATTCAGAGACAAAACTTTCGCAATAAACTAGTTTAAAAATGCAATCAGGTTTAAAAAGGTCTTGATATTATATTGTACAAAATACGTTTGTAGGTTCGCAGGTCAAATCTGAAATGTTACCAAATCCAAAAATATAAGGAAGAAATACCTACTATTAGGAATAATAATAGATTTATTTTAGAAGAAAAAGGAAATTTTATCTTCCATGTTAAGGACGAAAAAGAAGAGTAGTCGTAGAATTTATACTATCTGAGAAATTTAATATAAACACGAGTATGATGTTATATAATATAAATAAATACTAAAAAGAATACTATAGTTATGTTTAAATGCCTAAATCTACAGAAGGTAATATTATGGTTGATCAAAATCTAAACTATGTTTTTAATGTATTGGGTGTTAATTTATAATAAAGTATACCATAATTTTTCAATTTGTATCAAAGTAAGAAAACAGTACCAATATAGATTGTTCCAGAACCATCAAATCTGATAACAAACACGAGGTAATGTAATTTACAAAGGCAATCAAGCTACCCACATTATTGTAGTCCTGCAAAGCGGCAAAGGAGCAGCTAGTCCTTAATAATTAATTGCCGCTTAAACGCGCTGACGTCTTGCGTCAAAGGGGGACTAAGAGCGCAAGGAGGTATTAGTGCATACCCCATAATAAAACATCTAGTCTAGACAAAGAATACGTAATAACAATCTTACACTGCTCTTATTATTTCTGCTCTTCATAATAAAATTTATTTTCAGCTCCTATTTTTTTATGCTATCAATCCGTCAATACAAAACATAGACTAAGCCGCACAAACGCGCACTGGCGGCCAGGTCGCGGCGGCCACCGAAACGTATGCATTCGGCCGCTGGCCGCTGGCGGCCATGTGTGCGCAATGTTGATACAATGCATACATTTCGGTGGTCGCCGCGGCCTGGCCGCCAGTGTGCGCTTAGGCTAACTGTAGTCGACTAGCGTGATGAAGTCCAAACTCACATTGAGGAGAGACCAGAGATACTGGTTAAATGATAAATCATGTTAACATATTGTGATTAAACTAGCTAGAACAATCAATTGGAAATAAATAACTTTGATGGGAGCAACATGTATTGAAAAAGACACAAGATTCACCAAAGACCAAAATCAAACTTGGAATTAATAATGATTTTGATGAATCAAAATGTAATGCAACTGTTATTTGACTAATGGATATTAAAACCGTGACGTTTCGGTCAGGTCAATTATAACTGAAGAGGGTCAGGATTTTAGTCAAATGAAAATGTCGTGATTACGTCCATATCTTGATTTAGAAATTAAATACGGTAGTCGTCAATGTTCCAAAAAACTTTCCTTGCATTTGAGAACAATTGTTTGGCAATATTTAAATCACTATCATACAATATGGTGGTATTGAAAATTTTAAGTATCTTGTTTTCTCTCTCTCTCTCTCTTTCTATTGTGACTTTAGAAAAAAGAAAAGTAGTACAAGCAGGTGACGTCACACGCTACTAATGTTGCTAATAAATGTATTATTTAGGCCATATGCACAAAATTTCTGATATCTCCGAATTTTGCGCGTTTATATTCATACATACCATTGAAAATCTTTTTGTATTTGATGTAAGTAAACCAATTATGTAGGTTTCTTATATTAATGTTGTGAAAAATATTTTAACTTTTTTGTTACTTCGAAATGCATAATATAATTACAAAACTATACATAAAATCTTAATTATTTTTACTTTCATCAAGTTGTAATACTTAATTATTTCATAATTTATTTTGCAAAACTAAACATTTACATGTACCCAAATAATTCCCCAACTGTACCCAATACTTTTCATGTATTTACATTTTTTATAAACTACTACAATATTAATATCTAAATTGTTATGAAAATTATTATCAACTGTAATTGGCTATCAGAGTAATATTTTATGAAAAAATTAAGAAAAATGTAAATCGGCTTTGTAATGCAGAATATTCTTTAAGCTCGCCAGTCGCCAATAGCGAGCGACGGAGATCATAAAACCTTGCCACTAATTAAATGCTCTGAGATTTGTCGCTAATTTAAAATAATAACGAAATTGTTAATTTAATTACAAATTGATATAAAAGAATAAGAGTTTAAAGAAGAAAATTATATTGCAGACTTTGAAACTTTTATTGGGGATACATAACTCCAGAAATAAGAGATAGAAGAATTTTCGAGAATTTTGTTTTTGAGCTGATGATATTACCATGATAACAAAAACAAGTAAACGAATGGTAGTGAAGAAATTTCAAGAATTGTGATTTCATTATAGGTGATGATAGTGACGACAAAAACTACCAAGTACTAAAACTTAAAAAATCACATCACTCATTGGAGCCAACGAAAGCATGAAATGCATAAAATTAATTAACAACTAAGAACGAACATAACACAGAAGTGGAATAGTTGTAATTCATCATTATTCCAGACAATTTATCAAGCGGTTGGCTCGCCCGGCACATAACGAGAGGATTTTCACCGAATAATCCCACGAACCGACGAATCACGTATTGGAATTCAAAATGAGCTAGAAATTGAGATGAAGGACTTCTACATGGCTATGAAATTTAACTTTAAAATTGTACAGCCCAATAGACTGCCTGACTACTCAGGGTTCGTGAATTTATATTAAAGTAATTCGTAAAAATATTGAACAAAACCTAAAGCTATATTTAATGGTTTTTGTATTTATGTTTTTTTTTTAATAATATATAAAGTTAGGTGGGTCAAAAGGGGTATGAATTTATTTTATTTCCGGATCTAATAACATACTTTTTACATGGCACTGACCATTTTTACGCATAGACCGTCTTGCCCCAACTGAAAACAATTCTACATACTATTTAGTTATTAGTAATTATTTTACATTATGTGTCTGACATTAATTTCAGTTTTTTTAGAAACATCCAGTTCAAAATAAGTCGTACCAAAGTTACAACTTGAAACAACTAACTACATCACGAGTCTGTCTGACGTCAGGAGATTACTGGGGCTTATTACTGACTCTATCATATTTCAATTTATGGCCGTCACCCGGACTTGGAGTCGGGGGTAACGCGAGTGCAACGATATAAATCAGATATAAAAACGTCTCATTATCTAGTCGATAATTCGAGATCGAGTCGAGATTTACGGCAAATTACTCGAGAAAAAATTAATGGTTCTAATGATGTGCGAATTAATAAGATTTATCTGAATATTACTTTATTTCATGGTCATATTAAGGATCGTATTTACGGTAAATTTATTACGTGTCTAGATTTCCAAACTCAAACATAATTTTTATTGCGTTTATGGTGACACCACCATCATAAATTTAAGTAGGTACACACAGATATATCGACATCGAAATGTGTAAGAATTCGTGTATCAAAAATCCACCATGTTTTATGTGCAAAAAACTGGAATAAGCGATTAAATGATACAAGAATTTTAGCATAACCATAGAATTAGATAAGTCCGCTGCGAAATGGCTGAGGATAAGAGCGGTCCTAGTCTTGTACAGTTTTGTCGCTATCTCGTGGATAAGGAGCCTAATCACCAGTCGTGGCTGTATCGAGTCGAGCGCGGTGTCCCCCAGGGTACACTTCTGGGACCACTTTCTTTTTTGGTCTACATTATGCGGCAAGTGTGTCAAATGCTTTCGTTGTATCTTAATTTTTATTAGTCTGTACGAAGTTAAGGATTTATGACTCGCGCCAAGTTCCGCCAAAACACCAGTAGTAACTTTTGAAAGTATTTTAGGAACCCAGGAGAAGGGTATTTACAGTACCTATTATCGATTCCGAATTTTGAGTAAATATAAGATTTTAATTTGAAACCAAATTTTATTGACCTTTTGAACTTTATATTTAACTAAATTACGAACAAATATTATTACTGTTGAAATATCGTCTCCATTCTCACTTACAAATGTGAGACCTATTAAGTCTCGCAAAGTTATCGACCTTTACCGCAGGTAATAGAGTGTTCCGAGTCTCGCACCAACAAACTTCTGTTCGCAAACTATTTGTAATATAAATTTATTGTTCCATGTTATGAACTAAAATTGAACATTTTTTTTTATATAAAACTTGAAGTAAAAACATATTTTATGAAAGCCGAAAAATATTCAAAAAATCAAAATGGCGAAATCAAGCGCCCAGGAGCAAATTTATTTAGCGGAAAGAAAGGAGCCGCTAATGCGATAATATAATAGCCGGATTTCGCTACCACTGTTCACGCCGAAAATTACCGGAAAACTGCACGAAGCCCCGCTAGACTAATGTAAAATTCGAATTTCCACTTGGAAATAGATTTTCATTTTAAACTTGTTTTTGCAGCATGATAAATTCTTGCACAGAAATGGTTAACTGTGTAACTGTGTGTGTACTTCATATTAAAAAAGAATCAATTTTTGAGATTAAAACGTATATACGTGATAATAAATAGATTTGGATGAATTTTGAAACTGAAATATCCTGTAAATATATCATATGTGTTGATTAACAAAACCATTTTTTAAATAGCAACCGAAAAGCCCGAAAATTCGTTTAGAAATCACTCAAAACAAAACATGCTTTTACGTCTTTCTACAACAACCCCTCAACATTATTTTTACGATTGAAAATCAACTATTTATGTCCAATCAATTAGCCGCCTTTCATTATAATGGACATCATCATTTAATCCTTTAATAGCTTTAACAATATGTTCTCCACCCTTCGTGGATTGTAAATTCCACGAAACATCTTAATCATTACGGCTCATAAATTCCTTAAGTGATTGCATGTGGGGACAAGTTGGATCAAAATTGATTTTCACTATAACACAAATTGATATACTACAGTTTTTGTAATAGCTAATATGGATATAATAATTTGATCGTATGTCACTTATGACGAATTGAACGAAAAAATTAAGCGATACTACTGTTCTTATTTCAGTTTGTAGGTTCGATGTTGGATAATGAAATGAAGTATTTGAACCTTATTCGAAAATACTACCCATTAGGAAGATTGTGTAGAGAAATAGTTAAAATTTTAGCCGAATTTAAAAGGGGAATTATTTAGAAAATAAGTTTTATTTCATACTTTTTTGTGCATTTTTACTTTGGAAGTCGGATTTAAGTTTTTGTTTAAAAATAATAATTTTTCTCTCTTTAGGTTAAATGATATTATATAATATATGATAGCTCGTATATATATACGAGCGGACCCAACAGACGTTGTTCTGCCGGGCTGATTTGTGAATCTAAACCATCCGGGGTGCCACTCAAACGCATACAATAAAATTCATTCAAATCGGTCCAGCCGTTTAGGAGGAGTTCAATGACATACACACGTACAGTAGAATTATATAATATATAAAGATATAGCCGAATGCATAACCGCCTCCTTTTTTTGGAAGTCAAAAATGTGTGTTTTATTTTGCATGTCTTGGTTGGTAAATTCAGATTTGTAATATTAGTTAAATAAAATCAGGTTATATGTTTCAGCATTTACTTAGTTAAAGGAAAAAATATAGGACTATTCACATGTATTTATACAGAATGCAGGAAAAATTTTAAACCGGTATCGGTAAAATCGTACAAAAAAGTTAAATTATGTACTTATTGAACATTAAAAAATAAATTCTGAGAAGAATTTCCATAGCTGAATACATCGCATAAGTTAATAGTAGCGTCGGCCGCGGGCGCGAGCTGGTAGGGTTAACACAGCCAAGATTTTTGAATAAAAAAGTCATTTTGATACCTCAAAGCTTTAAAAAATCGTAAGTGTATTCGTAAATTTAAAGTACCTATAATTGTATCGTATTAATAAAACTCATTCATTTTATATCATAAACTGATTTTTGGAATTTGGAAGAATCAAAACGGGTTTAACGTTGGTTTGAAGTTTATGAGAAGTTTTAACACATCGGTACTGGATCGTAACTGTGTTATTCCAGGATTTAATTCGTAGAATCGACATTCTGCTGTTAAAATTTCTTAACCTCGAGATGACTCACACTGTTTTTTGAATAATTATTGTTAACGAAAACGACAAATTTTATATTTGTCCATTATAAGTCAAAGGAGATTAACTACATTATAATCTTTTTTATACACGTCTCGTTGCATTCGTTCAAAATTTGTCATAGGTGCCAACCCTAGCGGGCAGAGATAATGAAATTGTGTACAGGAGCGCAACGAGGCAGGAGCGTGTCTCGGGCAAAAATCCACTTAACAAATTGCTGCTGATTCGAAGGGTTCTGGATTGTTGCCCGCTCTTACCGGCGTGTCACTCGTGAGCGTGGAACTGATTTCTATAGCACGAGCTCTACAAGTAAATTGGGATAAAGTACGAGAGTATGCAGTATACAAGCTAAAACAAAGAGGCAATTGAAAATTACAACGAAATATGAGCAAACAATTAAACTAGGCACTTAATTCGAAGGGTTCTGGATTATTGCCCGTTAAGGCGCGTCCGTCGCGGCAGATTATAAACAGTCGCTGATAGATCAGATGTACCACTTTTGAACCTTATTTCCAGGAATTAAAATCGAAAAGTGGCACGCCGGACCTGTCAGCGACCGTACATGTAGTGAATGGTGGTACTACAGTTGGGTAGGTACAGTTTGTTTTATTTAGCAGAAGCGGAAAAGCTTAGATACATAAAGGGGCGGTACAGGTAAGTATATTAGTACACTAGATGCTGCCCGCGACTTCATGAGCGCTATAGGAAATCCCACGGGAACCGTAGATTTTGCCACGAAAAAAAGTAGTCTAGTCTGTATCTGTGCCAAATTTCATCAAAATAGGTCCAGTAGTTTTGGAATCTTTTCAATGCAAACAAACAAACA
Source organism: Phengaris arion (assembly GCA_963565745.1). Taxonomy (NCBI): domain Eukaryota; kingdom Metazoa; phylum Arthropoda; class Insecta; order Lepidoptera; family Lycaenidae; genus Phengaris; species Phengaris arion. The sequence continues at coordinate 11,212,097 of OY751445.1, read as the reverse complement.
AACCTCTCCTAACCTCTCTTAATAATATTATACTTAGTACATAAGCAAAAAGACAACTGCAACCTTTGTTCTAAAGTGCAAAGTTCGTAGGAGCAAACGAGATTAAATTTTAATTAAAAAAATATTTTATTAATTTTTTAAGACACTGGTCTATTTATTATTACCAATATTATATTATGTACTCATTGTTCCTGCACTGTATTGGCTTGGAAAATATACTACTAAAACAGAAATTATAAGGTCTGCATGATTTAATAATTTCTTTATTAAAACTAGAGTTCATCCTGAGGTCGAAAGTGAGTTTGATCTTTATAAGGGTTATTTGGCCTCTTAGATGGAAAATAAAGAAAAAATATAAATATTGTGACAGATTGACAAACTGTAGTGTAATAATAGTCAGAGGTGTGTGTTGTTGTTGTTTTTATTAATTTTATGTGTTTCCACAGATTAATAAATAGTTACTACGTAAATATTTCTAAGCATTATTTAAAAAAATATTAGCTTTCTCCACATATAATAACTTACTAATAATAACTAACTAGATGTTGCCCGCGACTTTTTATGCACAAAACACAAAAATTCAACCCACAGGTACCGTACATTTTAACATTGAGTCTAAACCACTACCATACCAAATTACATCAAAATTCGTTTAGTTGTTATTGCGTGAAAAAGTAACAAGCATCCATACATTCATACATACAAGTTTTCGCGTTTATAATATTCGTAATATAATTATGGTATCTTGGGAATAACCCACCTACTAAAGGGTTGTATATCGTAACACACCAGTTATGACTGTTGAGCATATTATTATGAGCGTTCCTAATGACGAGCGGATTATAAGCTATATGACAAAACACACAAAATATATGACACATGAGTAACTTTAAGTGTATTAACGTGAAAGGGTTAACAAATTAAACGCTAATAAACACGCAATACAACATCAACTTACCCATAAAATATGTTTAGTTTAATTATGAGCTTATACCGTCCATTTACTAAATCAACCATTAGGGCATCAAATAATTGAGTGTATCATTTTAGGCCGTATAAAAATGGCGATGCAAAAAGTAATGAATTCTGTCTTTCGCACGCTATTGCACAGTTTCAATTATCGCATTAGTTGTATGTATTGTATGTGATCGTAAACGTGTGTGTTTGTGTATGAACGTTTATAACATGGGCGCGGCGATCGCTTGATTAATTGTTGCGATTTCATTCATTTCATATTGACTGATCTATCTACTTGCACGGTCGCCAACAGATGTGCTACTCTTGACCCTTACTACAATAGTAGTAAGGTCGAAAAGTGGTACACCGGTTCTATACTAATTGCTTTATAAGGCTACTTAAGTTTTCATTGTAATAATATCTATGGATCCTTCACACCACGTCAATCTAGTCCCGTGGTAAGTTCTCGAAAAACTTGTGTTACGGGTACCAGACAACTGAAATATATGTAATGATGTAATTGATTGATGATTGATGAAATATATAAATGAAAGTTTTGTCGCCGCTTACTTTATACTGAGCGACAGAGACAAAACTCCCGGATAAGCTGTTTGTCACATGTTAGGCGATTGTGAAATAGGTCCTTGGTGTCGTACAATTGTTCACTAGTTTTGCCTGTATCACTTGACATAAAGTAAGACACGTTCCTACTCAATACTATTGAATAAGCTATCCGATACTTATCCGGTGATATATCATGCCCTTGATTAATATTTTTGTTAATTGCGGTACCTACTTCATCTATTCCATTGTAGAGAACGAGCTTAGTGTTTTTAATCGAGCATTGTAATTGGTACCCCATACTGGAAATTGGCTATATCACGCTGAGTTATTCATGGGGTGGAGACGGGCTAATCAGGCTGACAAATATCGAAATTTCAATAGTTCCATCCAAAGGTGAGGGGTATGGGGATTTATTTCCTTTTTCGGGGATTCAATTGAGATAGGCGTCTCTCGTTCCGTGCGCTCGATATTTCCAATTTAGGGTTGAAGTATAAATTATTTTTAGACGGTCTCTATAAAATTGAAAAAAAAGAATTATGGGGGAATATGAGAAACGTCGGTTATAAGGTATTACAGGTATGTCAGGCTAAGTAAACTTGTGCTTTATTCCTAGCTTTACAATGATAGCCACTCGTATCCTTGTAAGCAAGCACGTAAATAAACTTAAATAATAATATGGAGGAATTATTACATAATAATGAGTACTTGCTCGATTTGACTACGACGAAATCTGAAATATGTTCATTGCTCATTTTTCATGATAAAATATTTGATAAAAATAATTATTAGCCGTATATAAAATTTATTGTTACACAAATTTGTAACATTAACTCACAAAGATACAAAAAATCAATTAAAGCGATAAAATCTCCACAGCCCTATCAATTCGTCGGTTTTGGTAATTCGAATTCTTTTTTTTTTTGTACTTTTAAAATAAAAAAGTCATAGACGGGTCTTTTGTGAAATTCCCTTTGCTGTGGAAGTTGATCCCGGAATTTTGGCGATACTTGTGATGTTTTGTTTGATGTATTTCTTGTGGAATCGGAAAATGTCTTTGCTATTTATCGGTTTTTGGTGTTTATCTATGTATTAATTGTATTGAAAAGAAAAGAGAATAACCCCTTTTTTATACCTTTAGAACTAAGCCAGCCCATATTGTGAAGAGCCATTGTAATTTATGTAGATTTGTAAACAGTTCTTTTAGTTTGATTAGATTAGTTAATGGTTAAAGGTAAGTAACTATTGTTGGTTAGATGTTAACGCACAAAGAAAGAGATTGAAAGCATACTCGCTTGAAACTATCAGGGAATTTGATTTATAAGCTGGGAACTACTATCAGGGAATCTAATTCATAAGGTTGACCGTTGTCATAATTTGTTAGTGTCATAATAAAATTGCTATGATATTAAACTTCAGTGTCATTGACATTTGTATTGTGACTGCATGTCTTCATTACATTCAATACAAATAAATTATGAGAACTTGCTTATGAATTAGATTCTCTGACAGTAACTTTGCTTAAAATTTTAAAGAACTTATCCTTTTTAAATGGCAAGAAAGATTTTGACCTAGCACTGGGCAAGTTGGGTCTGACTTACCGGTCGATGATGACAGGATCTGATGGTGTTTCGTTTCTGTTGCCGCAGCTTTTCTTATCGCAGCAGCGACTACAACAAATTCGAAACATTACATACAAATATACTAACAAATAAACATCCTGATGATGGAAAACTGAAATTAATATATTAATTAATATTCACGCAAAAATTATTTTCATCTATAGCTGCCTACTGCGGCTGCCTAGCTATTACTTTGAAAATTACATAACCTGTGTAGTGTGAAAATATTCGTTATTGATCGTAGGACTAGTGTTGGGCTAGTTTTTTATTTATCCAAATAACCAATAAAAATGTATGTTTCAGTTAAAAGATATTTTCTTTTGATTAACAATCCTAAAATTTTATTGTAATAATTAATAACGTGAAACATTTAAATGAAAATCCTACTTCCTACTTATAATATAAATGCAAAAGTTTGTAAGGATGGATGATGGGTGTTTGTTATTCTTTCACGCAAAACTACTAAACGGATTTCGATGACATTTGGTGTGGTAGTAGTTAAGGCTCTGGATTAAAATATAGGCTACTTTTTATCCCGAAAAAGTACAGGTTTTCCGCAGGATAGCCGGTACTATATTTACGCGGGCGGAGCCGCGGGGAAATAGCTATTATAAAATAATTTGTTCAACTTTAATTGCACGGGTACATTAGTACAAAATAATGCACGCATAAAAATAAAATAAACGGAAATATTCTGCGCCCTGCCGCCTTGACGCAAAGGGCAAAGACATTGAAAGGACAGACTCCCTCGGGACTCCACCCCTGAAGACGCGCGAGCGGGACAGCTATACAAACAAACGAAACAAAACATGCGTCTAAGGTGGATTTTAATTGACAACACAGAGACAGACCGAAGGAACGCCGACAAGCCGGTGTACCGCTTGTAAACCTTATGACCATGGTAACAAGGTCGACAGGTGGTACACCGGCGAACGAACACACGCGTGCTGCGGCGAGAGGCGAGACGTAACAACCCAAAACAAATGACTAAATTAATAAGGACATTCACTTCTTTGTTTCAGAGTTTTGTAATTACGCACTCGCTTGAATGCGATATATTTTAAGTGCTTTGTTTACGCAGATTTGAGAATTTATCTCCTAGTTGTTATATTCTGTAGCTATAGATACAGAATATAAGATGTATTATTTGGCATATATTTTAACCACTGATATTCTTTGTAACCTACCGATTTGCCCGTAGAGTAGGGTAATTTATAAATATTATAGATAATAATTATTGTATACGTTATTATTATCTTAAGTATAAAAATTGTAATTAATACATTTTTAGCAAGCGCCTGAACAAGGCTTTTTTGTCCTTCCAATGTTTTTGATATTGTACCTACTTAGTTATGTTAATAAAGTTTGAAGTTTTAAATTCTTTTCAAGCGCATGTCGATAGTATTTCTTAACACAACGTAAAGAAATATTAGCTACTAACTGTTTATAAGCCCTACAATATTTTGTAATAAATCGTGGTAGATAATAGGCATGATAAATAGAAAATGGCTGTCAAACCCACACGTATTGGTTCATAGATCATAAATATTTGTAAGCAAAATCCTCAGCGGAAAAATGACTTGCCATATTTAGTATGTCAAATATTATATTTTACACTGATTCCAAGAATCACCTTCCTGCTTATGAATTTACATTACAGTCCTTTCACACTTACACCGAATAACAGATTACGATTAGTGTCCATTCTGAATTGTTATTAGCATTTTAGATTTTTACCTAAATTACAACAAATATCGTGTAAAGTAAATAAAAAAAATATATGAGATTATGGGATACTTGCATTCTAAAATTATCTTTCCAACTAACACAGTTTACTCCAGTGTTTATTTTAACCTTATAACAACATAATTTTAAATAATGATAAATAAAAATAAGTAATAAAAATATTGTGCATAGTTATTCTTCTTCATATCGTCGCGTCATCGGTCATAACTGTTGTAAGTGTGAATGGCCCTTATCATATAATATGTAACAACAAAAGGTTGTCATAAAATTATAACCCTCTTTGTCGCAGTCAGGTATTATTAATGATGCTCACCTGCACATCACCTCGTGGGTCAGCAGAACTCGGCACATCTCTGGATTCTTGTCTTGTCCTTCGTAGACGATTGGCTGAAAATAATCTCTTATTAGTATTCAATTTAAAGTTATATTATACTAGATGTTGCCTGCGCCTTCGTGCGCGCAAAAGTTAATCTCGCGGAAACCGTACCTGTTTCCGCGATAAAAGTCTATCTACTTCCCCGTGGTCTACTATGTTTCTGTCAAATTTTATCAAAATCGGTCCAGTAATTTTGGAGCCTATTCAGTGCAAACAAATAAACTTTTCCTCTGGATAATATTAGCATAGATAGTTCGAGGAGATAAATAGGGACAATTTAATCACCTTCATCATCACCAAGAGCTGCGTCCCTATAACTGGGGCACGGTTCTCTTCAGCGCAATGTGAGGAAGGTACGGCTAGTCCACCATGCCAGCCTACTGCGGGTGGGTCAATATTATATTGAATACTAAATGATGCCCGAGACTTCGTGCGCGCAAATGAAAATTCCCCGGGAGCCGTACATTTTGATGCTTCCCCGTGGTCTATTATACGTGTATGCCAAATTCATACATAATTATACGTAGTTTCAGAGCTTATTGGACCCAAAAACACAAAGAAACAATCAAATCTTTCCTCTTAATAATATTAGCAATTAGTACCTGGGTAACCGAACTTTGCTCGAAAGTAGATAAAAAAAAGAATCACAAAAATATTATACCCTGGTTTGAACCCACCACATTCCAAAATTCGGAACAGGGCAAAAATTAACCAAACTGCCAATGGACTGACTTATGGAGTCGAAATTATTGATATATTGTTGCACGACGAAAGAAAAAACATATATAACTTAAAAATGCGCAGTTTCCCAGGGATAAAACCTAGCTAGATTGATTTTTCTCCCCCAAAACTCCCTGCATACTAAATTTCATGTAAATACTTTCAGCCGTTGCCGAGATTACGATTATATATAATATGTACAAGATTATCTCGTTTAAAGTAAATAAAGAACAATCTAATGAAAATAAGATCAAGGAAAGAATATATTAACGTAATCGTTTTCATAGGATCATGGATAAGCTTAAGCAACAAGTTTTAACAAACTCAAAATTCATTTATCTATTTTGTTTTAAATTGTAATTCGATATTATTTACTATAATAATGAAACTAAATACCAAGTGCATCCAAAACTATGCTAATATATTAGGCTGGATAATGCACTCTGATTATATTTGGAAGGGTGAATAAATTAGCGAAGTAAAATATGAGTAAGACAAAATATTATCTTATCTTTGTATCTCTTTTTAATTATTTTAATTTGTGTAATATTATAACAACAACCCTTTTTGAAAGGAACTTTTTAGGGGTCATTTTTTGGCTTGTGACTAACCCCAGTCCTAATGCAGTCCATTTGCTTATCACTGGACTTGTGGCGAATTTTATATCTTAGATTAAACGATAGTAATTTAAAAAAAAACTCCGTTTATTTTTTTCATCTTCTTCTTCTTCTATCTGTTATATTTTTATATATAAAAATGGATTGCAATTCCAATGTCTCGTTAAAACTCAGTCTCGTCTTGAAATAAGTCAGTCTGGTCTTGAAATAATTGTGGAAGTTCAGGGAAGGTTTAAACGGTGAGAAATATTGTGGGAAAAATACTAAAGCCGACGATAAAAATATTTTAAGCACTAAAGGCACAAGTCATCGATGTGAGCAGGATTTTTTACGAAATATAATATGTTATTATTCACAAACCAGACCACAGGGAACAAATTAACATAACAAGATCCTTATAGGCATAATTTTTACATCCATGTGATTTATAAAAGTTTTAAAAATCTGATGGACGACCTGAATATTATGCTAGCTAAACTTATTTTGAAAATTACGAATAAGCTCGCATATTTTATTTAAAGTCTAAATAAACCAGCCTCCCCTACATTATGCTACATGCAGCACGTGGCTGTATCGTTTATCTATTAATATCTAATTACTGATGCCCGACAGTGGGGTACTAATCCTGATTGAGTTCACATTCATTTTTGCTACATTTTAGGGTAGCATTTACTATAGCTACAACATTGAAGAAATGTGTTGCCATCCTACAAGTATTTCATTGACGTAGATTCACTATTAGGAAAATCAGTGTCTACTTTAAGGTCATATTGTATAATTGATAACTTTAATACCTGCTCCACATGTTAATATTGCATCCTGAATGTCGATTCTGCTCATTAAATCTTAAAATAATACAGTTTCGATGCAGTCTCGATATCACAGCACAGGTATTCTCATAAAGGTCAAACGCAAAACATTATTATATCGAAACTTATCTGTAGCCTGAACGCACCACTTAGGGCCAATTCACACCAAAACGAAACCATACGCGACATTGCGCTGCAATTTCAAGATAGCTAATCAAAATTGAACTTTATTCACTACACAAGAAGAGACACAGTTCATTGTAAGAGTTCGATTGTAAAGTGGCAGCTCGTTGCACAGCGCATGTGCAGTGTATGACTAATAAAAGCTCCCCACACCGGTTTCGGTGACGGTGGCCGGTTTCATTGAAACCAGAGCATTTACGCAGGAGTTATTTTACATTTCCCAAGTGTGAGCGCAGTACATAAGAGCACTCTCTCTTCCTTTACTCTCGGAAACCCAGTGGGACGGATAACCGACACGACTGGAGAGAGATCAGGCGCAGGCCCGACTTTTTACATGCCCATCCGACGCATGGATCATCTTTCTTGTCAGACAACCAGGTGATCAGCCTGCATTGCCCTAACCAATTAACTTGGAAACAACATTTTTTGTTGTTCGAATGCGGGTATCGAACCCACAACCTCCGGGTCGAGAGCCATGCTCTAAACCACTGGACCACGGAGGCTCAGTGTATGACTAAAGTCGAAACGTGTATCTTTTATGTAGCGAACAAAGTTCAATTTTGAATAGCTATCTTAAAAATGCAGCGTCGCGTATCGTCGCGGTGTGATCTGTGTTTTTACGGATAAAGGTATCCATACAAAACATTATGCTTGTAACATAGTCCAATATTAGATGACACCGAACATAGAGACATAAAATAAATACATGTTGTTAGATGTACAACATGGTATTATTTTTTATAAAAAAATATGGTATACTATTACAAAAAAAAACATTTGGTAGCACATTGCAAACCATATGTGCACCACAATTTGTAATTACATCCCTACTTTACTCGCACAAAGCATCAAATTGAATATGAATTATTAGAGTGTTAGCTTCTTTTGTGCAAGGATTTTGGGATCGTGGGGTATTTTTGTAATAGGTAAGGGCTATACAAAAGTATTTAAGGTCTAAACGACATAAGGGTCCGAAGGCATCAGGTGGAAAAAGGGATTCGGTTAATACCCATGTAGTTAAATCATGACAATAACTAATGAAGAATATTGGAAATACGATAAACATTTTGTACATAGAAAATATATGTAAAGGTTTCCAACCTCCAGTGCAGATAGCAGTATATTATAATAATTTTCAAAAATACCTATAGACTTTTTTTAGCACGCGGCAAGATTTTGGTCTCTTAATTTTTTAATGTTGTCTGTCTTAATTTTTTTATTTTGTTTATAAACCAGCATGCTAATTTTATAAACTACTGTTAATAAGTTTATTTTTTTTCATCTAATAAATGGAAAATAATCGACAATAGCTGGTATTGTAAAAAAAACGTTAAAGCGTCTACTTAATTTATCGTAAAAATGCTGAGAAATGTGAATCGCCTGACTAATCCAGTAATAGTGGGCCCGAGGCCAGGAATCCCACAGGAGGCCGTGGGCCGCCGCATGGGATTCAATCTCATGGGAATTTGTTGGGAATTAAAAAAAATATGCTACCGACTCATGATCTCCTGGTATGTTGCTAATTAGTGGCCTCAGCGTGGTAATTTTCTAGAAGAGACTATTTTTTAATTTTCTATTATATATTATATATTATATTATATTAATTTTCTAGAATATTTTTTAAAATCAGTTTTTGCAAATTTTAAATGACTTTTTTTGTTAAATTTTCAAGTTAACATTTTGTTTAAAAATTACATTAAAAAATACATTAAATAATCAGGCCCTAACTGAGTATCCGACGAACTTGTGTTACGGAGACCAGACAACGGGAAGTATATATAACACGTTTATACTATACATATATTTAAGACTTTTTAATTATATTATACATATATTTAATACACATCCGTGATCTAGGAACACATAAAACTTTCTGTTCACTCGGCGGGATTCGAACCCGCGACCTTCGGCATGAGCGCCAACGTGCTAACCACTGAGCCACTGATGTCGTCTTCATATTTCAACGGCAAAGTCAGAAAAATGTGTAAGAAAATGGTTTTTATCAAACGTTGTGATAACTTTATAACGATACCTCTTATTTTCACACTTTAAAGTTTTTACTAAACATTTTTTACGTATTCTTAAAAACAATAGAGACGAGAAATAAAAATAACGGCGTAATACAAGCTGTGATTTACTGCGAACGCCAAGACGCTGTTATTGTCGCACAGCATATCACTTTTGCATACTTAATGTAACGAAAATATAACTTTTATTGTGCTTGAACGTGAATTTACTTGAAACTTGAACGTTTTCTTGTATTTTTTATTTACTTTTTTACTCGTTTATAATAACTAAGGTATGTCGACAATAGTTGTACTTTTTTTTAAAATTGTTCTTCGAAGCTTTGTTTAAGTTTGCGAGAGTAATTATTGTAGTAATTTTCATTTATACTACTACTAATTACCTATCAATATTTATAAAAGTTCAGTTCCATGTGAATAGAAATTTGAAATTTCAAACCTTTGAAATTGCGACGATACATCATTTCATTGCAAAATCTGACCAAGCTTAAATTATAGTTGTAGTCACAAAAGCCTTTATCAGAGAATGGCTTCCGAAAGTCATTTAACAACAAAAAGAACTAAATTAATATGTTGTTTGAACGTAGTAAGTAAACATAATCAGTGGGGCACGCGTCGTGCGCGCGCCCGCCCATACAATCCCATACTTCCATGGGATTTAGCCAGAATCTCATTTTGTAGCCATAGAATCTTAAGAATTTGTACAAACAGAGGGGGTAGATTGATATTTTAGATATTGATATGATAGTGATTTAGTGTGAGAATATAAATAGTGTGAAGCCTTTACGTCGTTAATGCTATGGGTGCGCCGTTTGGTTACGAGTAGTAACTTTAAAATGTATGCATGTCGATCGAAATCGCTTAATAACAGCACCGATGAATCGTGCGCACGCACACATACTCACGTGGAAATACGGACTGTAACCACGTCAGCAATCGGTGCGGTCCGTTCCTTTAAATATTTTTAGGCATACAAAGGCAGTGCAAAGGAAAGTGTTTAGAAACTGGTCGAGCCGGAACTTAGCCAATATTGTGCATACCTCGTAAATGTTCTACAGAAATATACACGACACAATGTGCCATTTGGAATTCTTTAAATATTTCGCGACTATAATCGAGACTACAAAACAAGGACTTAAAATAAGTAACAATACACGTTTAGTATTACGTATAGTATTACGTTTTCATTAGAAAAAAACAACATACAGTCGCATTAAGAACTAATTGTTATCCTTGTTAGATGTCGGTTAAAATTGATTAGCATTTAAAACTGATATGCCGCGTATACTGAAAATTATATTTTAATGAAGAATCTTATTTTAATACTAGTTCAAATTCTGACAATTTGACGTAAATTAATTATTTCATGAGTCTGTGTTCATTTACTTTTTCTAAACATAGTGAGTTAATGAAAAAAAACCTTTACACCTAAGACCTAGTCGTGCAATTTTTCGCCAACATTACCATTAAAAAGTCATTTTAGACGTCCAAATTCTTGCGTGTCGCGCTCGCATGTCGACATTAGCTGATTGGAAGTGCCCTCCGCTTAACGTTTTAATACAATTAAATCAACTATCTGCCGTACATTTACCGAACGACTGTTTTGCGTGTCACTCTCCTCTTCTTAACGATGATTTTATTAATAACTTAAATATGATTACGATCATGTACTCTTGTCAAATCGGGGCTTCCCCTATTTTATCGATAAGGCAAGTGTTCCTTTTTTAATTGAACAGCTTATTTTATGGGAGATTTCTTTTTTATCAGGTCTTGTCAGGACTTTTGGATTCGATAAACCTCCCAAATAAAATAATTACAGGAACAACTTTTCATAATTTCCTATTTAATATAAAAATAGCATATTTTTGTAGAAAAAGTCGTTTATACGTAGTTGTGGGCTATATATTGATCATGTTCATGGGTGGTAGTACCTACTTACTTTCTATCAGGCCAACTACCTGCTCATTTTTCCCACGTAACTTTGATACTGATTCTACTACTTCTGATTTTATTTATAGATTATACTGATTCTTTGATACTGATACCATCGCTTTTAATCAGGAGATGTGTCAGCTAGTTTCGTACCTACACAAGCGCGGCTCTCAACAATAAAGATGCGGTACACGATACGCGGCACACATATTTCCGTAATTCTCGGTTAAGTCCCGGCCTAAGTTAATTATGTTCTCAGCATAAATCTTTTGTAATTGGCCTCCTGTTTCAACCTGCGAGAAATTATATATGTGAGGAGTTCCACGATGGCTTCCTACTCAAATTATTATTTATATAACACAAACTTGATAATTGCAAGCTTTAAAGTCTACAATGATTGGATTACTTTAAAAGTATTATTAAATTGGTATTCATTTTCTGTGGTGAATACCAATTTTATGAAATAAACAAATTTTAAAATATAAGTAACATTTGAATCGTCAAGCAATGAGCTAGCTGATGATGATGAATTATAGCTAAAAATACTCTCGATCATGTCAACTTTTAAATAAAAAATATATCAAAATCGATTCACCCGCTTGTAAGCTACAATGCCACGGAAAGGCTTACAGACAAACACGTCAAAATTTTTCGTCGGGGGTTAATGACCAAACGCATTGAAATAAAATGGCTACCTATCTGCAGCTTTACTCATAGACATAATGAGGTAAAAAGTAGGATAGACGAAACTTTAGATCTACTAAAAATCTGCACAATTTGTAACGAGGCTGAATGGTTTTCGGAGGTGTTGAAGGAGCCCCTTTGCTGGCCCCACTGGACGGGACTAAACGTTTAAAATATGATCGAATTTCTCACCCTGTTCGCACATTATTAGATGAGCAATGGCGTGGGCCGTGGTGATGATAATTATGACACATGTGCCCACCCGAACCCTTTTGTGTCAATCAGAATTTAAACTGTAATGCGATGATCCGTATTGTGAAAGGTACATGTGTGCAATATATTGTGCACGCGATTATTGTAGTGCGATTCTCACACAAGTACCTATAGTTTCATATGATTAGATGTACGGAAAAGGATGCATTTAGAAGAGGTAATAGAGAATACCCAGTAAGTTAGGTTTCATAACCACTAGTAAATATATCATGTATAATTTATACAATACTAGATTTTTCCCCGCAGCTTCGCCCGCGTGGGAGAGTGTTCGTGGCAAAAAACTTCTTTCGCAAATATTACCTGCAATATAGTAGTAGCGCATAGTCAAAATATATACTTTGTAATAAATTATCACATGTACTTTTTAATTTTAAGCAAGAAAATAGAAAGAAAAGAAAATACCACATTATTTCTTATATTTTAAAAATTAGAATGGGTATAGTAGCCTATCCTTAAAATATAGACATAATATCTATATTGCGATCGCGGACTTTTTTGTAGATCTATTAAAGAGAAACAATCCCACCATTCATTGCTTGTTCTTTATCTCCAACGGGTTAGGTAAGGCAGTGTTTTCGATAAAAGTTCCCAGACGGCTTGATTTTTTCCCACAGCTTCAACAATTATCGTCATAAATCAAACAATTTCCACAAAAACTTTACAAATGATTCCACCTAAATCTTCCCAAGGAACCACTTTGTCGGTAAATGTACACGGCATGAAAATGCTGTCAGTAGTTTTTGAGATAATCACGAACATACAGACAGACAGACTCGACGGGACACTTAGTATCCTATGTCCGTGTCCTAGTTCTATCCGTCAAATCGGTTCAGCCATTCTCGAGTTATAAATAGTGTAACTAACACTTCTTTCTTTTATATATATAGTTATAACTAAACCAACTTCTACAAATATGTATCTTGAAAAGTACCAAAAAATGCTTGTAGCATTTTATATTATTTATAAATATCTATTATATAAAAATGTCATAAAAATGTCTATGGTCATATAAAATACGTCTGGTAAGACTTTCATATTTTTTATGAACACAATCAACAAAATGATTGTGACAATATTAGGAATTTCTAATTTGCCACTACCCTTAGATTAGCTGTCAAATTATCCACGAGACTAAAATTGGTATGATCCCATACAGCCTTCTGTCTAGTCGCAACTGCACATGCAGCTGTAACCGGAGACGGACAATGAGGGCGCGATGCCCACCGGTGGGCGTGGGCTAATCGCGCGCCGATGACAATCTGCCACGCGGTGATCACGTGCGCGCCACGTGACCACGGTGGGATCGAATTGGCGGTCGATTTGGAATTTGGAACTTAAGTTTTTTTTTCATTTATTTTTTATTTTATAAATACAGGCCAGCCGCTACAGTTGTAGGTGATGCGATTAAGATTTGAAAGTTAAATAATAATAATTATAAATTGGTAGTAATTTATTTTTTTGTTTTATAAGGGATGTTATTTTTTCCATTTATTAATTCCAATATTGTATTACGCACTCTTCTATATTGACGATGAAGATACTGAGATAAATTTGGGTACTTTATATTGGCTGGTTCGTTGACTTTAAAGTTTGTTTCAATGCCGTAAAGTTTTCCTAAGTGAAAGTTTGAAGCTAAACCTTACCTGTTTCGTGACGGAGTCAATAAGTCGTACAAAAATATCCTGCTCCTGTCTCATACCTGTAAATGAAAACTTTTGTTTATTAGTTTGCAAAATTACTGAAAAATCCAAAAATATCATGTCTAAGTTTACTCTTATGTATTTGTTGTTCTGAAATACACATATAAATAACTATTACAACCCGAAAACTTTTCTATCGTGGATGTACCCAAAGAATAGAATGGTAACATTATTTTTCTTTTAATTTGTAAAACCTTAGCTTCGGCATAATATAAAAGATCTTTAAAAATAGCTAAATAGTTGTTACATGCTAGTAATAGTCGTAGCCGGCTACAGCGCGGCGTAGCGTCGTAGCATCGTAGCGCCGCGCCGTAGCAGACAGCAATTTGTTAACCTTCTGAAATTGCCTCCCTTTTTCCCTTCCAGACTTTATACGAAAAGATTAAAAAACAACAATAAAAGGAGACGTAAATTATCGTTTATGATAATATTTGCGTTTAATTGCGACCGCTCAAAAGTTTCCTAATACAATTTTATTATGGTTTTTATACTGTTTTTATTGTAGTTTTTTTAATGTTAAATCTAAAGGACATTGGAAATTTCACTATGGAATAAACACCCACGGCGATCAAAGGTAGATTAGATGTAAGCGTCTGGATTTCAATTTCAAACGGCATAGGCTTCTGTACAAATTATATCCGTTGTGATCAATCCAAATCGCTTGATTGACACTGCCCAATAATTCTGTCTCCCAAACGGGATTAATTATGAAATGCACCCCATAGATACTAGGCAGATAGTCAAGGAGTTTGCGCAATCATCATTCATAGTCTAGCTGTCTGTTCGGTGCCAATTTTCCATTATCCGGCTCAAACGGCCAAGACGACAAATATTTACAATGCGACCGGCGAGTGCATTGTCTCCAGGAGAATTTAGGATGAACCCAGTTGTGACACTTAAGTTACGGGAGTAAGGTGCGAATTCGCGTAGCGATCGACCCGTCTGATTTACTTGAGCACTAAGGTGATATTCGAAAGCACTAAACTCCTTTATGCTCTTATGTCTACAATTTTCGCATGACGCAGGACTGTTACGGCTCTGAATAATTTAGTTTAGATGCTAAATGTATTTGTTTGTGTATCATTTTATTTAAATTTGTACTAATTCAATTGAAACGCAAAAGTACAAACGGAAATATCTATCAGGGAATGTAATGCATAAGCTGGTAGAGCGCTTTCATAATGTTCCACCCAAGCGCCTAAACTAACTGACCTGATTTTAATGAATGAGGTGTCAAAAGATTCGCAATAATGGCCCGGGTAACATAGGATATATAATTTATGTAGTCGGGTTATAGTTTTTTTAAGAAATTCTAGTTTCAGCTTTTGTTGGGTTCTTTTGCCTCTAGGATAGGCAATAAAAAGTTCGTAAATTTTGTCTATGGAATGTGAAAAACAGATGGAGAATTGTGTCAAACAACATCTACTACACACACAAACGCATGGTTGTGTGAGTGCGGTGTTGTGTGTAACTTTATTTATATTAATTTTATGTTACTGAGCATGAAAAAAATTTTGCTTTCTGCACACCTTCCTCCACATAAATTTTAACAGAGTGAAACATTTTTGCAGAATTCTCATAAAACTGTACTTAAAGTCCTCGCTTCACGTATGTACCATACGAACAAGTTATGACAGCGTTCAACTTGCTTATCAATTAGATTCCCTGATAGTATTCGCTGTACTAAACAAGAGTTGTTTTTAACTTACCGTTTGCGTAAAGTAACTGTAGCCTGTATTGGATTCCGTTATTTGTTTTCTGTCCTTCCGCTTCCTGTAACAAAATAGTTATTTAAAGCTAAAATGTAAACTACTAGGTAACGTTTGAAGTGTATACCATAAAAATACTTTCTAGGTTACTTTTAAATTTATTGTTATGACTCTTTTCAACCGACTTTCAAAAAATCAAGCGGTTATACGTT
The DNA here is from genome assembly GCA_963565745.1 of Phengaris arion. NCBI lineage: Eukaryota > Metazoa > Arthropoda > Insecta > Lepidoptera > Lycaenidae > Phengaris > Phengaris arion. The sequence goes on along the minus strand of OY751445.1, from coordinate 11,195,972 downwards.
TGGATGTATATATAATTATTTTTTTTGCATGTTCAACGATTACTCCGCTGGCTGTGTACCTATTTTCAAAATTATTTTTTGCTGTTCATTACAAATCGGTACTGCTTATTTCGGGAAATACCAGGCTTCTCCATTATATCAAAAAGAGGAAGAAAACTGGCATAAAATAACGCTTGAGTTGTTTTTGCCAAGAGAGTGAGAATACCGGAGGCTTTTTTGTATTAATAACTGTCTTAAAATGTGTTAATAATAATTTATAAGAACCTGGGTAAAAAAAAATAATAATCACAGAAATATTTTACCGGGGTTCAAACACGACACATTCCGAATTTCCTAACAACGCAAAAATTATGCAATTTGCCAATCGGATTGACATTATAGAGTCGAAATTATTGATATATTGTTGCACGACGAAAGAGAAAACATATGTAACTTAAAAATGAGCAGTTTTCCAGAGATAAAACCTAGCTAGACCGATTTTCCTCCCCCAAAACTCCCTGCAAACTAAATTTCATGTAAATACTTGCAGCCGTTGCCGAGAATATGATTATATATATACAAAATTTTCTCGTTTATAGTGTAAGATAAATATAACTTCAAAATTATGAAGATTGAGTAGAGAAATAGTTAATATTTTAGCCGAATTTAAAACGGTAATTATTTAGAAAATAAGAATTATTTCATACCTTTAGTGCATTTTTACTTTGGAAGTCGGACTTTTATCATCAACAATGGTCTATTCCATATTCAATCCCTAGGTTTTCGATCCTCATCTTCATAACAACGTTACGTAGGACGAGGTTTAAAAATTTGGGAGTTGAATATGGAATAAATATCGTTAATGCGTGTGCATTAAGAATGCTTACACACGTACCGATTTGGTCTGGAGCAGACCATTAAGCTAGCACAACACTCACGAGTGTTTTTTTTTGCGTTTGATTTTCAGCTCTATTGCATTAGCACAGAGTACTATTTACAGGGCATTCTGATTTTTTGCAGTGTTTCAACTCTCAACAATATTTCTCCCGAAACATAAATAAACTGATAAATAAATAAAAAAGTAATGTTCTGTAATATTATTCTGTCCTTTTAACATTAAAAATATACTTCCAAAAATTCATTTTCTACATGTTGTCTTATGAAATCGCTTGTTGATATAACAGTTCAATAACTAAATTTAATTAAAAACAAGAAAATACAAAGCTCTAAAAATAGCCCTTAAAAATCCTCCCCCTCGAGGATTTTTTTCTCAAATTTTAGGAAGACTCCTATGTTGACAACCAAATCCTTGGTCGGCTCCGGACCAAATTTGTACGTGTGCTTTATGTAAACTATTTTTTTCTACTCAGAATAGAATTGTTTTAGTATGTTTCATAAGTATTTAATCTATTAGAACTACTACACAGCCCGTGGCCATATCAGCGTGAATAATTAACACGCCGCCGACGCGACAACACCCTACGTTTACTTTGCTCACCTCGTTCTGTTTCCTCATTTTATTACTTGTTTACGTTGTTTCAAGGTCCTTGTATATGTTTCTACCAAAAATTGTTTTGTTTTAAGGCAAGTTTTTGTTTTGAGGTGACACATTTTCTGTCTCATTTTCTTTTACCTAATTTAATTTACACTCATATATTTCGTATCGGTTATGTTTGTTCAATATCAGTTAATTGTACACTAGATTGCCACCTCTATCCCAATTCGCATGAATAAAGTTCCATCTACAGTAATTGTCATAGGTAAAATATACTTTTATATATTCGAACTTAGATAAGAAAATTAAATGTAGACGCAATAACCCGATATATCACGAGGAGTATTTATTCTTGTTTTATTTAAATCTGAATATTTTATACAGAATACTGGTAGCCGACAAATGCCACCAACGCACGTCGCACACAATACTACTGTCTGCCCAATCCTGATTGATGGACGATGCTATCGCGCGGATTCATAAACGCGTCATTATATCCCGCACAATGGAGTAAGCCCGTGTCGAAACAAAATATCTACTAAACTGATATTATGCAAGGTCATGTTAAGGAGAATGTAGAGCGCGCCGAGTCATCCGAGTCGAAGGAATCCGAACAAACGGGATCAAAATCAATGTAATGAAGCTGTGGAATTGACGAAACGTGAGGCATTGAGACAAACAGATTGTGGCTAGCTTTTAACCCTAATACAGTCTAAGTTTTAGTATGAAAAATATTTATAATCTGGCCTGTTTACTAAATGAAAAGTCATCAAACAGCCCTAGAACAAACAATTGACAACAAAGTATTCCTAACTTGATCGAATAAAATTGTATAGGCGCCGAAATCATTTTAATTTTTCAAATTTTTGACATTCGATTATGATACGAATACTTTTCTTTTCGCGAATTCTTCGTGCTCGGGGTAAGGGAGTAGTTGCCTTATCCGTTTTTATTTCTTGTGACAATGTCTGACATACACAAATAAAATAGGTTCCATTTATAGGGCTCTGCCAAAAAACTGGCGCTCTTCTATTTATCGTCGTAATACGAGACCCGAATCGATGGGCGAGATTTTATTCCGAGCGAGGGTACAGTTGAACGAAATAAAGGAACTATGTTCTTACTGACTTTTTTTACTGTGTCGATCACTAGTTGCCGACTAACGCCCGACATTAATAACGTATCTAAAACCTTAGATTGACTTTAATCTTAGATTTTCTCAAACAAAAATTGTCGTAAATTGACGTGTTAGTGAAGTTAATCCTTGGATCGTTGAAATATATTGAACAAATCTTGATCTCGGATAGCTAAAATGAGATAACATTGATTATTCATTTCGGGCGTTAGTGAGAACTTAATATTAAGCTAGCCATGCACGTAAGGGTTTACCTGACACGTTTGTCTGAACACTTACACCTGTCAGGTAAGCTTGAGCTAATACTGTTTGGAAACTTGCACAGTTGTGAAACATACACGCTCCGGTTTACCTGTACAGGCAAACCTGTCAGGTATACAGTTTCATATATGGCTAGCATTATATTGGTTTGTCTTGTTATTTGATTGTCGAAATCAAAAAAAAACTAAAATCTATAGTCTATACTAATATTATAAATGCGTAAGTGCGTCTGTCTGTTTCCTCTTCACGCTTTAACTGCTAAGCCGATTTTTATGAAATTTGGTATAGACATACTTTGAGTTCCAAGAAGGGACATAGGATATTCTTTATCCTGAAAAAGTACTATATTCCCGTGGGATAATGTATAAATGTGTGTGCTTTTTTACTGTGGTTCACGCTGTCCTGATCGCTTTCACGTAAAAACTACTTAACCGATCATAATGAAATTTGGCACAGTAAATAAAGTAGATCACGTTGAAGGACATAGGCCATCTTTTTATCGCGGGACATATACGGTTCCCGTGGGTTACTGTATTTACACGGGCAGAGCCGCGGGCAATAGCTAGGAAGATTAATAAAAACTATAACCCGACTACGTAAATTATAGAGCCTATGTTACCCGCCTTTTACTCAGAATCTCTTGACACCTCTTTCATTTAAATCGGATCAGTACTTTAGACGCTACGATGGAACAAACAAACATACATAAACTGCCAAAATATTTACCCTTCCCTTTTGCTTCGTCGTAGTCGGGTAAAAAGAAACGAAGTATGTACACTGCGATGACACTAACTGTATATTACCTACATTATAGGGTTGGACCGTAGCTTATACTGTTGGCATTCCCAAAAATATTGTTATGTTTTAAAAAGGAAATAAAAGAAATATTTATATAAAATTATATCACTGTTACGAAAAAAATATATTTCCAAATACTGCCAGATAGATGATAATATTTATTACTTAAAGCATATTTTTGCCTTAATTTATGAACTCCTCAATTACCAGTTGGGACCCCCGCTACAAATACAATACCTACTATTATATATTTAGCATATTTTCGCGTCCAACTGTACCCTGGATGTTGTCTATCGCTATCTCGGGAGTCGGGCAGCACAAAGTCGCCGTATGAATGAGAACTCATCAGCGGCCCATTTTGTGTTTCACGTGTTGAATATGTTGAAAAACGGCCTCTATGTGCCCCTCTTGTGCTGTTCAAATGCGCGTATTTAGCTAAAAATAAGTCTTCTGTTTATAATGCAGAGAAAATCGGAAAGAAAATAGCTGCTACATGGAGATATTATAATAAAGTGAACAATGTACGTATCATCACCGTCGCGTCATTCCTAATACTACGAGAATGTACTTTTCGTGACTAGCGCTGACTTGGTAGCTATTTGAACTCATATGTCGAATTATACTAAAGTATTTCGAAATAAATAATATTAAAATCATACAAGTTGAAACTGAGCTCGATCTCTTTTAAAGCTGAACCACAATTCTCGTAATTAACGTACACTTCTATTTTACTTTAATTGAATTATAAACGAATTTGCTTGATACGAGGGCGGGTCAATAAGTCCGTGACTTATTGACGTGAAAAATAAAATGATTTATTTGAGCTCTATACACTTTGTCCAACGCTTCTCCAATTTTTTTATCCCTTCCAAAAAATATGATTTGTCGAGGTCCTCAAAATAGGCCTTTGTTTGCGAGATGACTTCATCATTGGAGTCAAATCTTTTTCCACCGAGCCATTTTTTCAGGTTTGGGAACAAGAAGTAGTCACTCGGAGCCAAATCTGGAGAATAGGGTGGATGTGGGAGCAATTCATAGCCCAATTCATGGATTTTTGCCATGTAAACTGCACATGTGTGCACCCTTGCATTGTCTTGGTGAAAAAGAACTTTTTTCTTGGCCAAATGAGGTCGGTTTTTTTTCAAATCCTCATTGAAGCGGTCCAATAAGTTGGCATAATATTCCCCATTAATTTTTCTTTCCTTTTGAAGATAGTCAATGTGGATTATCCCACGTGCATCCCAAAAAACAGTCGCCATAACTTTATTGGCTGACAAACCCACCTTGGCCTTCTTTGGCGCCGATTCACCCTTAGAAACCCACTGTTTTGACTGTTGTTTGGTCTCTGGTGTGTTGTGATGGATCCATGTTTCGTCCACGGTTACAAAACGGCGCAAAAACTCCTCCATATTGTGATTAAACAACGCCAAACCTTCCTGTGAAGTTGTTACACGATTGCGTTTGTGGTCGACTTGCGGAAAGCTTTCTCATGCCCAAGTGATCATTCAAAATTGAAACCACTGAGCCATGCGAGATGCCTATGGCTTCCACAATCTCTTGCACTTTCAATCTTCGGTCGGCCAACACCATATCGTGAATTTTTTCGATTGTTTCGGGTGTAGAGACCTCAACTGGGCGTCCAGGACGTTCGGCATCTTCAGTGCTTGTACGGCCACAACGAAATTCAGTAAACCACTTTTTTACCATTGAAATCGATGGTGCAGAGTCCCCATAGTATTTATCAAGCTTAGCCTTGGTCTCGGTAATGGTTTTTTTTCGCAAAAAATAATGCTTAATAAGCACACGAAATTCACTTTTTTCCATTGTTTCCTTAAGTTACTGGATAGTCTGATAAAGATAGCTGTAAAACACAAACTAACTGGCGCAGCAAGTTCAAATTTTGATAGGAGTCAAATGACAGATGCCTGTTGACAGGAGTAGTGTTGCTTTTTCAGTAAGGAGGATAGAAATTCAAAAAGTCACGGACTTATTGACCCGCCTTAGTATCATAAACTGATGTTTGGAGATTGGATCAATCGAAACGGGTTTGACGTTATGAGAATACGATTTTTCAGTTTTAACTTATCGGAACTGGATCGGACAGTATTATAGCAGGATTTATTTTGCAGAATCGACCTTCAGGTATGCTTACGAGTAATATTCTGCATAAGAACCACTGAACCACAAAGATAACACTAAACAACTGTTACAACGAATTTCATTGGCTCTTTTATAAAGTGTTCTGTAATTATATTATACAGTTTTTTACCGACTTCCAAAAAAAGAGGCGGTTAACGTTCGGCTATATATATTTTTAAATTACTTATTTATTGGTATTGTGCAAAAACTGGCATCAATGAAATATTAAGTGAATACTTATAGTTGTACTGACCTGATCCTTTTCAATGAACCCGATGAACGCGGTCCTCTCGATCTCCACCGGCTGTCCAGCGCGGTCGTACAGCGCAACCACGAAGTGGAAGAAGTTGCTCTTGCGTAGGTTGCTGGGCGGTTGCTTCTCGAAGTGCGCGCGCCCCACGCCCACGGTGCTAAAGAAAAAAATGATTATAGTGATCATGTTATTTATGAAAAAATATTGTTGCGATACAAAAATCCTGCCAAGTGCAAGTCGGATTTGCTCACAAAGTGAGTCCATACAAAAAAAACATGTTTGTTGTATGGGAGCTCCACATAAATATTTATTTTATTGTTTTTAGTATTTGTTTTTATAGCGGCAAGAGAAATACATCATAATATGTGAACATTTCAACAGTCTTGCACCTTCATCAACCATGACATGGTTCATGTGACACAGTCTGGTGACAGACAGACAGGTCTCGTTTTTATCCTATAATAATAATATATAATGTTTTAGGGGTCCGTACCCCTAAAACATTATAGATTATTATTATTAGAGATTACATTAAAAACTTCGTTGTAATAAGATTATAAAGATCAGAACAAGCCAAAGTAGGACACAAAGAAACAATGAAGTTCCTGGGAAGTTTGGTCCACTACGCTTAACATTTATTTTAAAAGTTAAAAATATTCCACAATATTTTCTAACAGGACATTATTAAACAATACAACGGTAGGCATAAAGAAAAAAATCTAAACCACTAACCGGGGCCATAAACCAAACACAAACAAAACAAAACAAAAACTTGTAAAAAAAATTGGGCGCCCGAGCTTACAAATTCGAAACCGCCCATAATGTCTTTATTGGTTTCCACCATTTGTCACTTGTTTGTGTATTTAAAACGAATTTACCGTTTAAAACTTATTTTATGCCTTCTATATTATATATCTTAATAGCATTATTAATATGTGTATATAATAATGCTATTAAGATTTAAATTTAATTATCTGGTATAATGTGTATATATCTAAAGTTTGTAAAAAAAAACCGGAACCCGACTTTTTTATTCTTTGAAATAAATGTTGAGATTTAGTGATTAACGTAGTTGAACAAAAAAAAGATGTTATCTAATTTATTATTGATATATTAAGTAAATAGTATATGCATAAAGACAACAAACGATATTTTTTTCTATTTTACTTTTGAGCAATTTCTAAATAATCTTCAGTACTAAAAGCCAGTCTCTATGAAATGCCCGACACCGTTCGGAGATACTCGTACATTTTTCCGGCGGCGATTCCAACTGAGTCCATATAAATCAGTCACGCTATAGCCACCATTAGGTGCACAGATTTGGTGATACGATAAATTTTAAACGCTGCCAAAGAATCGATATCCCTGCGCTGACAAACGGAGAGCGCGAGTTATTATATCGACAACACGTGTTGTCCTTACCGAATACTATTTGCAACCTTATCCGATAAGAATAAGGAAGGATTTGGTATGTCTGTCACTCACTAATAAATACATCGATAGAAACACACCGAACTGCAGTTCATCAAATCTTCGGCCTCATTACTCATTGTTGCATCGAGTGTATTATTCATTAGTGATGTGCGAAATAAATTTAAATTATCGATAAGCAATAACTTTGTACTCCGTTTTACGAAAATTATGCGGAGGAGTATTAAATTTGGCACATTTCAAGTTTAAGTATATGGAGAAGGTGTAAACTCTACTCTAATTATTACTTTTGCGGTTGCTGCTCGACCAGGGATAAATGTGGGCACGCACTCACAAGTAAATACGGACTTCAACCACGTCTGTTAAATATTTCGAGGCGACATATTTTAAAAGAACATCTTCAGAAACTGGTCGAGCAGGAGCTTCGCAGATATTGTACATTGTACATGCTCTGCCAAAATTCGACACCGTGTGATATACGTTTTCTTTAGTCAGGCCAGTGCTATATATCCACGTGATCGATACGGCACAGCACTACGTATTACGCTATGGTCGCCCATTCATCTCGCTGCAGAATTTGCGTAAACAAATTGGTTTCGCGATTGCCATTTTATACTACACGCGTCGCTTCCGTTGTTTATTTATCGTCGGCAGTTTCGCCAGGTATTAGGCTTTTTTGCTTACAGATCGCCGTATTTGTCAATCTAGTATTCTAGTCCATTTGGATTTGGAAAATCAAGTGGATTTGTTAACGTCCTTTATAATTCATAAATAGCACGCACTGGGGAGAGACTTACAAATTACTTGGCCCACATTTCAGAACGCAAGTAAAGTTTTTTTTTTTAATCAATTGTTAAAAGGCCACAAACATCTTGAAACACCTTTACGCGTGAAGTTTTATTTAAACCTTTTATCAATCAATTTGTCGCCTGCCATAACATAACTCTGTTTTATTCTTCATTGTTTAATTTACACCTATCACTTACTAAGTTCTACGAAGGTAATATTTTTAAAATTTTTTGGAAACAATTTTTTGAACTAACATAACCTAACCCGCACTTCTTACATTGAGGTTCAAACCCTAGTTTCAAATTAATGATGATTTTATAATTACTTTTTCTTTACAATAATGAAGTTATCAATGTTCTTTTTGACCCCAGGGCCGAATGGTTGGTATTAACCCGACAAATGAGGGTGTCATCACCGCCCTGCTATCTATCAACATTTTTCATTCCTACCGTCTAATTACTACATCGTTAATGTAAGTCGCGTGTAATACGTAGATTAAATTAAAATTACAACAAATTAATACCCATGTAAATTTTTGTAATGACTTTTTGTGATACAATAAAATATCCCGGCCAATTGATTCTCCTCTTTTCGGATATTGGTTAAAAAATAGTAATATCACAGACCGTAACATTAACTTGGATACGCGTAAATATGTACAGAAATCATAGACGTATATAATATTATAGAGGAAGCATGTTAAGGCAGAAACTGTCCCCGCTTAAATGGCCCCACTTTTGGAGTTGTTTGGGTCCATTTTGACATTTGAGGTATCGTGAAATCAAGATGGCTGACATTTGAGGTATGGTGAAAACCAAGATGGCGTAACTTTTTCTTGTATGAAGATTTGTTCTGTCAAATGTACGTCATAGCCTATTCATAGTTTTGAAATCTTTGACAGATTGATGTAAATTTAAATCGATATGTGTTTGCAATCAAATGTTTTCCGTTAGTCAACATAATTTATATTAACGGCGGTAATATGTATAGGTACTCACAGAAAGTTTAGTTCAATTTATAAAAAATAATACGCGCCACACATACCCTCGTTCTACATCATACACATAAGCACTTCATGGTAGAGTCAAAAACGCGACTTCCTATTTAGAAATTAATCGATAAATAGATGAATAGATGATATAATAGAATGATAGAATTTATAAAAGTTATAATAAACAATTTCAACGTCAACATATTTATCTTAACAAAATATAAAAACCCTCAATTATAAGTAAATATACGTAGATCTAAAACGCGACAGATGTCCGCAACCCCCGGCACAATGCGCGTTAATTCGGTAGTGTATCAATACGTCACATCATCAAACCCAAATGGCGCATTGTTGCACAACTTCATTACACACTCCACTGTTAAAATCAACATATTTTGAGGGTATATTTAGAAGTACTTATTAAAAGGTTGTTTTTGGACAGTAAAACTATGCCGAGTGCGGCAATTCTGGAGTTGAAAATTTTACGATGATATTGAGTGAAAAAGCTTTTAACTATCCGACATAGAAAACTGCGTTAATCACTTAAACACGATTCAACATAATTATTATAGTTGAACACTTAATCTCAAAATGGACGAAGGACGCTTGTACTGTCTCACATTCATCAATTGAAGTAAGCCATTTTGACATTTGCACTGCTCACTCACTGCAAACTAAAGATGAATAGTTTATAATTAACGTAATGCGACGTCCGATATTCTGATTCATACAGAAAAACAAATATAGACGAAAATATCTATAAATATAAATAGTCCATTGCGTAACCAATTTCATTTATTCGTAATTTATGACAAATTAGTTGCCAAAAAAGATAAAAACTACAATCGACTATCCTGTAATATATCGCTATTGAAATTTTTAATTTATATCCCGTTCATTATCTGTACAGTCACAGCGAAAACACCCCTATGATTTATCACGCCCTTTCCGCTTATGAATACACTTGGCTTCATTATCGCCCGAACTCGACCCCTGATTGGACACCGTAATGTTATTGTATCGGATATTGGCACTGCAGGTACTTTACTATTGTTAGGGTAAAAATTAAGCAGGTAGATTCAATTGTTTCATATCATTGCAGTTTTTTTCCGTGTAGTTTTAAGGGTTTTCTTTTTAATTTTTATGTGGTGCTTTATATACGTTATAATATTTATAGAATTTTGAAGCCGAAAAAATTTATATATTACGCGAAAATTTACCATATTTATTAAAATTAATTTTAATTTCTGGATTTATTGAGGTAAAAAATATATATAATATTTTTCGAGAAAATTGTGCATAATATATTTTATAGATTCGTTAAAATTTAATTTAATTTCCGTTACATAGTAACAAAATTTTATTTAATAATAATTGTTTACACGATTTAATGAAAGTAAATTCAGCTTATTTTATTAACTCTCCGACCACATTTACAAAAGTTGTAAAAATAAAACGTTTTTCTCAAAACCAATTAAGCTACGAAGAATTGGTTTCAAAAATGACGTAACCATTTCGGCACTACTACGTTCGGCTCGCATTTTTTACGCCAACGAAATAAATGCTGCAGAAAAGATTTCGAACACCTGCAATTTGTTTTATTCATTTATTTATTCAATCTGGCCATCAGGACCAAATTGGCGAAAATACTGGGCTATCGTAGAGAAATAATATGGAAATACAACTTGAACGAAATGCAAAAGCAGCTCATCTTGTTTCTTCTACTCGTAAACATTATTTGCGTCTTTAATATTTTGTGCTATTACTGCCTGAATACGAGTAGGTAAAACATATTATAGATAACAATATTTTATTTTCTAAAGTAGATAATTTGAAAAATAATCTTATCGGCATTTTTGCTGTATATACATATCTACTTTAATATTTTACTTGATATGTATTTTATAAATACTATTTTCTACTTACGTTAATATTATAAAGTTTGTTTAGTTGTGAATTGTGACTTTGCGAGGTTGTAAGGATTATTCTCTGGATCTACTGAACCGATTTTAAAAATTATTTAAAATCGGTTCAGTATCGGTCAATATTTATTTTACCAATAAAAAGCTACAATATTTGCGTGTTATAGGCTATAATGTAAAACCCGAAAAATAAAAAGACTTTTTCGTAGAAGTCGAATGTGCAAAATAATCGGAGAAAAAACGGTCGCACGAAAACATTTTTTTAGAAAGCTAACCTTTTTTTTGTTTTTTTTTTTTGATCTCACAGGGGAAAGGCTTTATTATATATATTATATAATATATATATATATATATATATATATATATATATATATATATATATATATATATATATATATATATATATATATATATATATATATAATTCTTCCTTCCTTCCCGGGGGTATGTGGGACTCCGACCGACACTAGAACGCTAACCTAACCTAACAATTGGATAATATAAGGTTGAGTTTTAGATAAAAGTTTAAGGGATTTATAATGCTTCTAAACAGACGACTGCATAAGTCTAACTTTTAAGTCGCAAAAAGTATATTTTAATAATAAAAAATAACTAAATGCGTTGGGTGATATTATCAACATTCATGAATTCTTATCAAAATAAGAAAATTAATCGCCTTAAGTACTTAAAAAATGAGATATTTTCTATTTACTGCTTATGATTTGGACGAATGGTCAAAGACTTATGACGAATTAATACGACCAAGGACGAATGACTTACATTCGTCCTTGGTCGTATTAACTCGCGCGGTCGGCTTCCTACGCCCGCTGCGACATTGAAGAAATTGACATTTTCGAAACGTAATACTGCGCGTGTTAATAGTAATTTAACTCCAATCAAATAGGCATGGATATTCATACATACACATACAGTAAAAATATATAACCCACCTTTAGACAGTCACGTATTTCGTGACTGTCTAAAGGAATGATGTGAATCATAGCGGATATAAAAAAAAAAGTTTATTTCAGGCGTAGCCCATAATATTGTTAGTATACAAATGACATTTAATTTAGGTATATGCCACCCTCCGGAGCTCCGGGCACGTGCCGGTGTGCTTGGGCCCGGTGCCGCAGAAGGGGGCTGTCCAAGACATAGCATAGTTGGTACGTCTAACAGAACCTCAACATAATTTAATCACAAGTAATAATGTTTAATGCCCTACGAAGTGTGCACGGACAGCTATAATACTTATTCTATGTTTTTAATGTGGTATATATTTTGGTCGGAATAAGTCTCGCAATATTTCCGAAAGCCAATTTCAACAACAATACACTTTATGTATCTTAGATAACTTTATTTGTATCCCTTCTGTTCAGTAATCCTGTACAGCGGTTTGATGCCAACTGGTTGTGGGTTCGAATTCAACCGATGCTCTTTTCACTAATAAGCTTATCAAATGAGTAAATAGGGTGCGCTCTGCCAGTTGTTTAAAAATAATAGTGGATTGGGGCTTAGGACATTAAGCAAAACAACATTAGAATTCTGTAGGGTAACATTCTAGTCAGTACTCATTATTGTTTCTCATCTACACTAATAAGATACTACAAATAATACAAAAGAAAGATTTGTTTGTCTGTTTTCATTACGTTGACTCAAAAGCGACTGGACCAATTTTAATGAAATTTGGCACAGATATAGAGAAGATCACGGTAAAACACATAGGCTACAATTTATCGCGGCAAAATGTACGGTTCCTATGGGATTTCGGTACTCAATATGTATGTTTCGCCTTTTTTGTGTATTGAGAATACTGATTACTTCAGATAATTTTTCAATAGCTTTTTTTAATATATAACTAAGATTTGAACAATCAATTCCAACATATAAATTGAACAAAAATTTAATTTAATCAATATAATTTTAATACTCAGGGCCGGAATAAGCTTACAGATCGGAGCACCTTTGGGACACCGGCCAAGGGGCCATAACAGTCCGTTACACTAATAACCACCTGCATGTAAATACTTACTTGGTATTGTCAACTAGGGAACTGGGGGTCATCCAGGCCCTGGTTAGGGGTTCCTCCTTCAGTGACGTCACGGGGCCGCGCGGCTGGGCGTGCACGCCTGCCGCCTCTTGATGATGAAGCCCGAACATTAGACCTCCTAAGATGAGAGGTTAGTGTTTTTTTTTGTATTGGGAAGATAAAGCTTATAAATATAGTTTGTTACGTTTACTTGGTACTTTACTTTTAAAATATTATGACTAAAATAGAAAATATGTCGCGACTAAGGAACCTCTATTAAAATGTATAATTTTTGCAATTTATATTTTTATGTGTGAAATTTATCTAACAATATAAAATAAAAAGATATTATACACAAAACATCATGCATCATGGATAGCTATAGCTTTTTTTTTCCTGGAATAAATACCATCCGATTGATTTTAAAAAAAGAGAGTGTACTTTTAGACAAATAATATTTTAATTATACCTTTTTTACAATTTAGTTTCTTGGTCTATGTAACTTCAGTCTTCGTAACACAATTTTTAACTCCGAAACAATATTATGTAATAGTTAGAAATGTTCTTACCAACCAAGAAACAATGAATATTAACCAATTTTGTTGTCCAAAAATTATTCTTTTTTTTTAAATTATAGTAGATCTTCTAGGTATTTCTTTATTAATACTTTTATCTAATAAACCGCAAATACTTTACTTAAAAATTAAGAAAAATAGATAGGTACCTACTCAAATAATTTGAAATTTGTATAAAATCATATTTTATGAATAAAAATTTGTATAAACAACATTGATTTTGATAAGAATTATTATTAATCTTCGGTAAATTTATTGAATTTAAATGTCTTATAAAAACAGTATTTTTGTACAACTAAGAATTAATGCAACGTAGCAATAAACAAATGTTATCTTTTCCAAGCTACCTAATATATTATTTTATTTTGCTACACGTAAAGTGAGCTACGGGCTACGGGACCTACACAGGCTACACAATATAAGGTAGGCTATACTATCCAAAAGTAATATTAAAATTCATTGGAAGAAAATTTTATTCTTTACAATATTTTACAACATTTTGTAAAAAAATCAGATAATCACTTCGAATGTGTTTTTTCTATTTCGAATATTTTGCTTGTACAGTAGCGCAATTTTGAAAGAAAGAATGAAATTTTACCATTGATTTTAAAATATTTGTCATCATCATAATATATAATCAAATAAAAATCTATCAAAAAGGTTTTTTTCTCCAATTGATCACTCTCATCTGACGACTTTAGTGACGATAAATTAAATCAAATAAAAAAATTAAAATTTACATTTAACATCTGACAAAAATATTATCCTTTTTCATTAGATATCAAATGTTATTTTGTTGTTTGAGGAAACGAAATGTTTATCATGTTTTATAATATGTACATGGCGCAGTTGACAACTACTAATATTTTTGACACCGAAAAACACACTGAATAAAATTGTTTTCTCAAATATCGCTGGTTTTTTTTTAAATTTAGTTGGAAATTTGTTCTATTTTAGTTAAAATTACCTGAGGATCGGGTGGCCCCAGTCGGGTACAGCTTGCGGCCCCATCCCACCGGGTCCAGGTCCAGCGGCGGCCACGGCGAGCCCGTGTACCCGCCCGCCGCCGCGTTCAACTCGTCCGACCGAATCGCGACCGGCTCCCCGACCACGCACGAACACACGCGACAATGTACGACCGCGGTGCTATTTCAAATTCCCGCACTTTTATTTCTTGGTAAAATTAACACAAAATTAACGGAACACGTAAATAAAATCCAGAAATCCTAGCACGTTAATTCAAAACTGCGAGCTCCTATCAAATTTTAAAAATATGTGTAATAATGTGAATAGAAGTCCCTAATGAGTCCGATAGACGGCTCTGTGTTATCGTGTGGGGATAGAGTCCCGGTAGTGCGGGCGATCCCGCTGCGGATTTGCGGAGCACTAACAAGCGTCGCGGGATCGCGACGAGTGCTCGCTGCGGCGCCCCCGTCCCCGCTGGGAGGTGCCCTGGGGACACGCCCTCGCCACACGAGCGAGACGACGCCACTGACACAGATGGCGCCACTTTTATACATTACTGGCCTAGTCAACATTAAAAACAACAAAAGAGTTATTGAAACTTGAATTTGCCAAAATAATACAAAAATAATTCAAAATTCAGACGCAATTTTGCAGTGCACTGTCGTAGCGTTGTGGACGGTTATCAAGGGTCGTTGGTTAGGTTTCCCTCAGAGACCGCTTACCTTCACCGCGCGTAAGGGACAGAGGGATTTGAGAGGGACAATATCTCGCTAGACCTCCGTCCTCTGGGGGAGGGCTCGGAGGATTTATTAAACCGACTTAGATTGACGATGATGAAATTTCAGTGGGAATTGACTTTAACTACTTGCGAGATGAGGTTTGTCGCCACATTAATAATTGCTCATGTGAACTTTAGAATGACGTCATAAATCCTTTCCATTACAAATTAAATCGGCGGGTAAAATGCAACACTTTGTTTACTTGACATGATTTTGTTGTGTTTTCTGTGGTGGGGTAGTTTGCAATGGTTTAGTTATCTTGTAAATTGTCTAAATTACAAGTGTTTTTATACTTTGTGTAGTGTGGTTACAATAATTATGACTACAAGTCTAGTTGAAGTCATAGGCAAAAGTTTAAGGGTAATTCAAAACATAATTATTTACGTTTATCGGAGCAGGTTAGGATACCAATACTTTGTTTAGTAATGATTCAGTATTAAGTATAAAAAAGTCAAATAATATTATTTTTTTGGACCCTAAAATTACTTTATATTCTAAGATTTGAAAAAAAATATTTTTTTTATTATCTGCAAGCTTTACCACCAACTAAAATATTAAAGATAATCCCAATCCCAGGCAATTAGCCAAAAAAAGTGTACGTGCCGAATGCGTTCCAAATGTCACGACAGCGGTGCAGAATGATTTATCTTAGAAAAAGTTTTATTTTAGCTACTATACCACTTAGAAAGTAACGACCCCTCAAATATCCACTACTATGGCCCCCGTCTACAGGCTCGAACGGAAAAACTCATTCAGAGAGTACCTACAGAATGCTTGCATTCGGTTTTGTTACTCGGTTCCAAGTAGAGGACGTATAACACCTTTTTTAAATGAACATTTTTTGCTTAAAATGAAGCCCAGGCGTAAATATCATCTCGCATGTCTCATGTTCGGTGTCATTAAGCATAAAGAACCGTCTTATCTATACATATAGATATAGGTTAAGTTGGCTTGACTGTCAACACAGAAACATCGAACCAAAGCACTTCGTAGCAGCTTTGCTTTTGCTTTGCTTTCCTCCTCTGATACGCACACTCAACACGTTAGGCACGTTTAGACATCACTTGAAAGAGTTTCTCATTAAGGAACAGCGTAAAGATGGTATGATTATTGGTAACGCTTCGTTCATAATCATGCAATAAACAGCTACATAGTTAGCTATCGATTTGATTGCACTACTACAAGCATACTGTGTGTCCACGATTGAGTGGAAAAATCGTGGGACGTTAAAGGATTGATTTGGATCGTTCTATGAAAGCTGTTTCAGAGTAGAAAATATATATACCTACGTACACGTAGGTATATATATTTTCTACTCTGTGCTTCAAGGTAAGCCTTTTTAGGGTTCCGTACCCAAAGGGTAAAAACGGGACACAATTACTGATATCTGTCTGTCTGCCTATCTGTCTCTCCATCTGTCTGTCACCGGGCTGTATCTCCTTAACCAGATAGAAGACAGAGAAATACTGGAAACAGAATAAAATAAATATTTAAAGGGGGCTCCCGTACAACAAAGTGATTTTTTTTTAACAAAAGTTTTCTTGATTTTTTTAATGACGAGTAGGTACCTTATTTTTAAGTTTGTAATAATACTTTATGACATTTACTTTACGGCTTAAATTTATGGCAAAAAACTTGGATAGATTCAGATCATATTTATTAATTACACAGTACTGGGGGTCTAAAAAAGCCACTTCAGGTGTTTCATATTATAATTTTTATTTTTTTCCATAATAAAATCGTGAAATTGTAAACTGGCTACATGATTCATCTGATTTCATCATATTAGAAACATCAATTTTGACAGTTTTCAAGAGAAATGCGTAAAATGGCGCACATATTATGAGTTGAAGAAAGTATATGAATACATAATATGAAACACCTAAAGTGGCCTTTTTAGATCCCCTATCACATATAATTAGTATAAACCACATGTTTATTTCTAAAATGCCTCCATTGACTGTAATATTCTGGTATTATTAACCTATAAAGAGCTCCGTGGCCTAATGGGTAGACCGTTTGATTCGCACTCGAGAGAGGGCTGGTTCGATTCCCAGGTTGTGGCGTGTACCAATGAGAATTTTTCAGATCTCAAGTACATTATACGGACGCTCTAATGGTGAAGGAACACATCGTGAGGAAATCCGCACATGGTTGGCCCCAGACGTATTAACCTGTCATTCCTCTGGACTAGGCTGACTGTGTTGTGAGAATGCCGTTTGTGCTTGGGCAACCATACGACATTTAAAAAAAAACAACTGTCCCAGGCACTACCGTATTTCAAGAGCGATTACTTCGCTCGGAGAATACTATATAAATCATCCAATAACGGATGAAAAAGGCCTAAGTTTTTATTAACCTATAATTATTTTTAAAATACTTGGATTTTTAAAAAAAATTATGAATTTTTTATTACGTACCAAATCATTTTGTAAAACCTACGAAAACTAAATGAAAAATACGACTCTGTTAGTGATAAATCAGTGCAACATAAGTAATATTGAGGCGTTGCTTTTACTTTCACTAGCTAATTCCTGCAACTTCTTTAGCGTGAAACAAATGTAAATGGAAACATATAGTTTTAAACGGAACCCTTAGACAAAAGTAGCCTTAGTTACTGCTTATAACATGAGCTCTCTGCTAGGAAAGGCCGGTCAAAATAGCTCCAGCGGTTTCAGAGATTAGCCGGAACAAATACACAGAAAGACAGACAAAAACTTTAAAATAGATTTTTTGGTGTAGGTATCTTAGGCGTTTAGTGCAAAGCTGTTAATTTGAAATTGCAAACAGCACATAAATTTTTATTTATTTGTATAGATACCTATATATGGTAAAATAGTAACAAATTAAGTTACACCCAAATATAATTGCGACTAATAATAATAAATAAATATCTATGGACGCTTCACACCACGACAATCGGGCCCCGTGCTAAGTATCCGTCGAACTTGTGTTACGGGTACCAGAAAACGGGAAGTATATTTAATACTTTTATACCATACATATATTTAAGATTTTTATTATATTATACTCATATTTAATAATATTGTATCAAAAACATCATGGCTAAGGTAACCGATTAACTACATATTTTTTAAGAGTAGGTAGTAAAACATACTTTTCTATGTAAGTCAAAATCTAAAACTTGCTGTACTTATCAGTCATAATATATTATAGGTATTTTTGCTAAAATATCGTCCATTTCGGTCTATTTATTGCTTAATAAACAAACCGAAATGGACGAAGGACAGCGAAGCATAAAACAAAAATTTACATGTCGTAGTTTTGATGATGAGTGTATTGTCTGCCATATGAAATGAAATGTAGTATATTTTAAAAAATATACTATCGTCAAAGTCAAAAACAAATTAGTCAAAACAAGTTGTTGAAACCTCCGCGGACCTTCTGGGAGGTCCCTCAGGCCCGCCCCGGCACGCCCACCGACCACGCCCACCGCCAGTGCCTAGAGATTTGGCTAATGCGAAATATTGTTTTGGCCAAGACGCTAGATCAATATTGTAGAAGCTGAAACGTGGTTATTGAAAATGTACAGCCAGGAGCACAGTCACATACATCGTGTCTAGTCTACTATGACAGTAGGTAGGTACACGCCACTTTTATAGAAATACAAAGGACATAGGATTACCTAAGTGCTATAGAAATACTTTATAATATGTTACAAAATAGCTAAACATATTAATATTTTGATTAAGCATATTATGTGTAAATATACTACGGAGTGTGTATATGTATACATTGTTTGAAAATTTGATGTGTCCTATATTAGTGACTAGCTTTTGCCCGCGGCTCCTTATATTTTCGGGATAAAAATCAGCCTAGCTCTGGATTAACACATAGTTATTCCAGAGCTCAAACTACTGCTATACCAAATTTCATCAAAGAGTAACACACATCTATCCATCCATCCATCCTTACATACTTTCACATTTATAATAATGTATAATAACGTATAACTCCCCCACACCGATTTCGATGACGGTGGCCGGTTTCATTGAAACCAGGCCAGTTACGCAGCAGTAATTATTATAGTGCCCGAGTGTGTTCCTTTTACTTTCATAATCCAGTGAGACGGATAACCGACACGACTGGCAAGAGATCAGGCGCAAGTCCGACTCTTTACATGCCCATCCGACGCATGGATCATCTCTCTTGTCAGACAATCGGGTGATCAGCCTATTGTCCTTATCAAACTTAAAAACAACATTTGTGTTGTTCCAATACGGGAAACGAACCCACGACCTCCGAGTCGAGAGCCAGCTCTAAACCACTGGACCACCGAGGCCGTTAATATGTTATAATAATAGTAGTAGGATCGTAAATGTACTAGGTACGAAGTAAGTCTCTTTGTTTACGTTTAGATTAAATTGGGTCTGAACGGAGAATATCTGATGATGATTATGCAACGTTGATCCACTTCTGAGTGAAACTAAGGAAGACACTTGACATGCGCGACAGATAGCGATTAGCATCCTGATCTCCATATGGAGAACAATAGTCTAGAATCTAGATATATTGGGAGCACTATTGTTGCAGACTGCCTGGGGGGATTGATGTGGTCGACATAATAAGTAGAAACTGGATTTACACTGGCTATGGTGGCCTTAATTATTATATTAATTATACATGAAGCAAAAACTTTCAGTAGGTACAGTTATACGAGAATCGTGCGACCGGAGGAGTATGAAATTCGACCGGTAAATTTAAGTTTATGTAGAGGTAGATGTGCACAAAGAAAAATTTTTAATACTATTCAGAAACACATAAAATTAATAATAATAACAACAACACACACTATCTCAGATTATTATTGTCCGTGAGTTTCACAAATCTTGACTTTTGTCAACCTGTCACAACATTTGCATTTTTTCTATCTAAGAGTCAATAGAACCTTTATAAAGTTCAAGCTTAAAAAAATATATGAATTACCTTTTATCAGCTAATTTCGATAGGGGCGACCTCTAGCTTTACACTACGTACAATATCATTAGTAAGTTACTTACTAAAGCAGTTACGGACACTTGAAGACTTGACGTAGTTAAATACATAAACTTTCTAGGGTTCCGTACCCAAAGGGTAAAAACCCTTCCTTTTACCCAACGGACAGCGAACCGTACCGTCTGTCCGTTTGTCTGTCACCAGGCTGTATCTCGTGAAGCGCGATGGCTAGACAGTTGAAATGTTCATAGATGATGTGTTTTTGTTGCTACTATAACAACAAATGCTAAAAACAGAATTAAATAAATATTTAGGTAGAGCTCTCATAGAGTCCGACTCACGCTTGGCTGGTTTTTTAAATAGTTAAGTAGTTAGTATAATCTCTGAGCTACCTACTTAGATGATATCTGATAACGACAAACTGATTAATCTAAGAAACTATGTAGATTTAATATAATTTAGCTCTGCTAATTCGTGTGATATATGACATAATATTATCTATAAACTTGCGAAACGTAATATTATATTAGGTGGTAAAATAAAATACTCAAAAAGAACTTTGTAGTACCACATAAAAATAACATTTCATATGAAACATGACCAATATAATATAATACTTGATATTGGTCACGGTTCATATGACCAAAGAACGAACCCAAAAATAAATAATTCCACAACGTAAACGAAAACTCGCTACTTCATTTTAATTCGAAACCTTAAGTCAGCTTTAAATTACGCTTTTTGCGATCTTATAACACCCCCGACGGCCGTGGAGCAGGGGTCACCAGCATTTTTTCGGCACTGTCAAGAAACTTCGCAGGCCCTTTATAAGGCCCAAGGGGGTGATGCCAGGCCCTTAACGTTTACGACTACCCGATTGCTTTTCTATGAAGGGACTGAAAACGGACACGACAGATGCGAACGGAAGTAGCAATTGATAAGTTTTACGTGGCCTACTCGACATGCCATTTCATTAGTTGCCCAGAGCCCACTTCACGCCACTTGAGATTACGATGTGTGAAATGTTTAATGCTAAAAAAGTGGCAGATGTCGATGTTTGCAGTTTCTCATCTTAAGTAGCTTCATAGTGAATAGTGAGTTTTTGCGGTCATCTATTATAGACATTTAGGCGCCTGGTCGTTAAAATAATTTAGGTGAAAACAATATTTGCTTCTTCATTCTTTATTAACTATAGCTATCATAAATTAGGACGCACTAGTTATTTAATTAAATCCTACTATGTACTATTTTTTATAAAAAAAATGTGAAAGTTTGTGAGGATGGATGTATGGATTGATGGTTTGTTACTCTTGCACGCAAAAGCTACTGAACGGATTTCGATGAAATTTGATATGGTAGTAGTTTAGGATTAAAACGTAGGCTACTTTTTTACCCCAAAAAAGTACAGTATTCCCATGGGATACCCGATACTACATTTACGAGGGCGGAGCCGCGGGAAAATCTAGTATAAAATTTAGAACGGTCATAAACAAATAATTTCTTTAAAAACTACGAGCATTGTAATTTACGGCTCATTTTCCTATAATTTAAAAACATACCACAGAATAATATTGTTCACATTCAAAAACTGTCGATGAAAATTAAAAAGCCACAAGCCGACCTCGGCCAATCATTCTTTGCATTCATGCTGTGATGTCACAAAAGCTTAAACATATTCGGTAGTTACCACTAAATACAATAAAGACATCATCAAATACAGAAAAAAAAATTGGTTGTTATTCGTAACGGATCTGCGGCGTGATCTTGCAAATTTTGAAAGGAATTCTCATTATTACTAACTGTGTAAGTATTGTTTTCTTTGTGGTGGCCAACGGTTTATGATTCCGTTAAATGAAGAAAGTGCTAAAAAGGGTTACTTCATTGTCAGATACACAGCAGTTTACATAATGTTCCTGTTATTTATAAATACAACTTCCTATTCATGTTAATATCTTACAACGTTCACAGTTTATTACAATACTAGATGCTGCCCGTGACTTCGTGCACGCAAAAGGATATCTCGTGGGAACCAGACATTTTGTCGCAATTAAAATTAGCTTATGTCTTTCCCCGTAGTCTACTCTATATTTCTGCAAAATTTCATGAATATCGATCCAGTAGTTTCGGAGCCAATTCAATGCAAACAAACAAAAATATTAATATAGAAGAACATAAAGAGATGTGATAGTATATGAACTTAAGATAATTAAGGCTACCCTATTACTTAATAATTATGTTAAGTAAATCCACCTTAAGCCAATTAAGGCCAATTCCTAAAACTTATGAAAAAGTTAAAATATCCTTCAACCAAGTACAAAAAATCAACGGTCTCGTTTCCAACGGGACGTGCAAATTATTTCAACCTTCACAACTGCATTTTCCGGATTCAAACCCACTAATGTGGTTGTGTTTTTGATATTTTCGCCGCGAGTTTCCCACAAATTTCCCGACAGGCGGTGGTATGATGAAGCACGAAATAACTCGTCATAATGCATTTAAATTTTTCGGTTGTGAGGACGCCCAAAGAATAAAACAGCAGAACTCCTCTTCGGGTTTTATACCTACGAATCAATTCTACTTTGTACACTACAAACCAATTTAACGTTAAAAAGTGACAATAGAATCAAGTGAATCGGTAGGAACTTCCCATGGTAATAGATAGAGTAAGTGATTAGGTACTTTACATGGAACCTTCCACACAGATTTATGATGAGGTATCAGCTGGTACATTTTCAGTCTTTTAAACTACACAATATTACTATTGTAAGCCTTTTATAATCCTTACGGAATATTTTAATGTTCCTTATATCAAAGTAAAGCTTACTATGATAAACGCAGTTGTTTAAAACGATATTTTATAATACCTGTTTATATTTATTTTTTATTGTTTTTAAATTGTAACAGATAGATGGATTTTGAGATGACGTTTTATATAATTATAAAAATTATTGTTCGAGTAGAGTTTTAGAGTCTGAGAAAATATAATACTATGAGGAGATGATTTATGAGTTTTAATAATATATATAAGAGCTGAGCTAATTTTGTTCAGCAGTCGTCCATATCTTATTCAAGATCACAAACAGATCTTTTATTTTTATCCGACTAGCTATCGGATAAAATAATATTTTTTCGTCAAAATCTGTACTTATTAGTAGGTACAAAAGTCGGTCTCATCTGTTGGTATAATCTATGCATAAATATTAAGGGAGGCTTTTATTACTTATTCAATATCTTCAAATTGGCCGCGGAACGAAGTAATGGAACCGAAAAAACTGGAAACCTTCGCAAATTGAGGATTATGTTTGTGTATTATTCATACTGAAAAGTTCGGGATTAGCTTTTCGGTTTCTTTTGATGTTTTAGTAATTCTATAATTGTGGACCTACTGTTGTTGAATAGAAAAAATAACCTAATAAATAGGTAAATATTGGGGCGACTTCTGTGGCTCAGTGGTTAACGCGTCGGAGCTCTATCCGGAGATCGCGGGGTCTAATCCCGCCTAGGGAAGAAAAAGTTTTCAATGTTTCTAGGTCACGGATGTGTATTAAATTTATTAAATGTACTTCTCGTCGGCTAGTCCCCGTAACACAAGTTCTTGAAATACTTGGCATGGGGCCATATTAACGTAGTATGAAGATTCCATAGATATTATTGGGTGAATATTATTATTATTTTGGTGTTTTTTAATTGTTTAGATTCGCTTTTATTATTAATATAATGTACTAATTCTCCTAAATTGTAATGGGTATTCTACTAAAGTTGCAAGCTTGTGGCCAAGCATCCTCAGGTAACAGTAAAATTATTTTGCAGATTTTTATTTGGTAAATTTAAGAATTTTGGAAATAAAGATATACTTGATTAGGTAAGTAGGTAGCCAACCTATAATTAGGTTTAGTTACAAACCCAAATAAATAATAATAAAAATATAATCGTTGCCTCGCAGTAAAAAAATGTTTACACGTATCACTTATATATTGTATCCATTATAATTATATAATTTTTGCCATCCATCAACCAGCATTTTTTTAACATTTGGCGAGCATTTCGCTTATAACAATACAATCAAGGCCCATTCAAGCCCCATACATAAAACAACGCCGCGACAAGTGGCCATATGACTCCGGTGTACGAGCGTCGTTTATCATACTAACTGTGACAACTGAATTTATTCATAAAAAAATATACAAAAGTTCAGTTGGGGCTACTGAGGCCCTACACTTTTGCTCTTCTCATAACATTACAGAGTAGTTGCGATTACAGGTCGCGTTTGTCGAGTGGTGATAATAGTTAAAATTGATTGGCATATTTTTGCGATGGGTATGTAAGAGAAAACGTTTAAACTTTAAAAATAAAAGACTTGACTTATAATGTAATTTTTATTTTACAGTATATAAGCATCGGCAATTGGTAGCAACCAAAAATATCAAAGAAACAAAGCAATTGTTATGTCACTAGCTTTTGCCCGCGGCTCCGACTATACATTGTATGTTAATCCAGAACCTCAATTCTCGCGTTTAAAGCAGACGTTCATTTTAAGTGAAGCGGCTTGTTATCATAAACAGATTTTGTTACGTTTGGACCAATCAGGAGACGTTAGATGCTGCTTTAACGTTTAAGAGAATACCGATTTTACAGTTTTAGCGTGTCGGGACTTGATTATAATAATTGTATTATTGCATGTTTTATTTATCAGAATTGACCCTCAGATTTCAAACTACTACCATACCAAATTTCATCAAAATCCGTTTAGTAGTTTTTGCGTGTAAGAGTAACAAACATCCATACATACAACCATCCTCACAAACTTTTACATTTATAATATTAGTAGGATTTGTAGTCACATGGTAAATGGTAATATATGTCCGTGACATGAATTATTTTGCAACTAAGATAATAAATCCAAGATTTAACAATTCTATGACACAAAAAATAAACATGCATTGATTTTTTTAACTATTTATTATTAAAATATTTAGTATAAGTTATGATGGTTCTGGCATATCTTGTATGGCAAAAGCCTCTTAAATAAAATAAAGATAAAAAAATAACTACTCTGTGCAAGTTAAAAATCAGGGGGCATAGTAATGAAGGGTGCGCCGTGCGATACAATAGAGGAGATAGCAATTTGATATTCAGGCCACATTTTTAATAAGCGCCGTCACTGGTGCCCGGCTCCCCCCGCGGCCCAACGCGGCTTGCGAGCCAGGACAGGCCACCGCGAGCCTCGACAAGCCCCCGGGTTGAAGTGGCCCACTCCACTCTTAATAGTATTTTGTTATGCCATTAACAGGTTCATGTTAATTTTTAAAAGGGAACAGATGGCTGACCTACGAAGATGTTTTTTTTTTAAAGTTTGATTATGGATTACATTATAAATCTTCTTAGGTGTACATCAGATTTGCTTTGATAATGCGCCTTATATATATATATATATATATATATATATATATATATATATATATATATATATAAAATTTAAGTGTCTGTTTGTAATTTTAAACTAACAGCTTTTCACATAATACATATGAAAGTACATACAGTACTTACAAAAAAATATATATTTAAAAAAAATTGCCTGTCCGTTTGTTTCTCTGTCTGTCTGTTTGTTTCGGCTCAACTCTGAAACAGCTGGACCGATTTTCACGGGATTTTCACTAGCAGATAGCTGGTGTAACATAGACTACTTTATCTTAGGGTTCCGTTTTCGTTACTTCTATGCAAACGAAGTTGCGTGCACCAGCTAGTCTGAAATGATATAATTTATTCAATTCGTTAATTTTTGAAGGCATGACGGGGAGACGGCGTGTCTCGGCTCTAGTCGTGGTAATCGTTTTAATCATCAAATCAAATACTTTGCCTCGTTTAAATACATCCACGAGTCGAATATATCATTGTAACCTCCTCCATTTTGTAAGTAGGTTAATAACCTAACTGAGAGCATGTCAGGATTGTCAGGCCATGTCTAAGGAGGGCTCCAAAACTATCAACGCGCAACAGGTTTTTATCAAGTGGCTTCAAAAGTTATGGTCCGATTTCGTTCAAAATAATTATCCTGAAGAGTATTGAGCATGACCTGTCAACATGGAAAGTTACAAGTTTCTACCTCTTATAGTTTAGGAATGCCAATTTGCAGGCAGATTACTCGAAAAGGATTTACTTAATAAAAAAGTCATGTATGAAACATTGCCTTTATTTAAAAGGACCTATTCGGCAATACCCCACACGATGAGGTACACGCGCAATGAAAAAATATTCATCCCCCCTTCGTATATACGTATACGTATGATATGGAGAGCCACTCCTAAAATATAAAATAATTATTATTTTGTAATGTAGAAAACGAAATCTATGCATAATCTATAACTATACCATTTATACTTTTTACAACTATACCATTTCATAAATATTCTAATTTTTTTTTTTTTTTTATTTAGGAACAAACAGTTATTTAATACAAAATATTTTTATAAAGTAATACATTATTAAGAAACGTAAACCTAGAGTTCTATAGAAAGAAGTATTAAATATATAAAAGTTAAAGCTACAACACATGCATTCGGATCAGCTTATAACAATGTTTCTAATTTTGTAATTTGCATTTTGTTTCATTTTACTTAAAGAGCAATGAAACAGATCTAAATCATCAAAATACTTATTATATATATATATAGCAAGATCTTCTAATAAAAGCATTATTAGCATTAGAATTAATAATACTAATCATTTAATAATTATTACTTAAAAAGTTAGGAGGGCGGACGGACAGATAGACAAATTATTCTCGTAGTATTACAGTACCCACAAAATGGCAAAATATTTCAACATAAGTATAACTGAGCATAAGTAACTCTAATCATCTAATATATAAAATTCTCGTGTCATCGTGTTCGGGGTCACACTCGACTCCGAAACGGCTTGACCGGTTTTAATATTATTTTTTTTGCATATTCGGTAGGTCTGAGAATCGGTATTAATCTATTTTATCAACTTCTAAATGACAAGGGTGACCCACACCTAGTTTTTTTAAATTGTTTCGATTTTTTTTTTATTTTTTTATGATGTGGCATAAACTAAACTTTCACCCTTCTTCCATCATTCCCGTTCAGCTACTATATTATATATTATTTTTTTTTTATTGATAAAAAAAAAACAAAGTACAATATATTAATATGCACTAACAAAAAAAATCATGTAGGTTTAAGAACGCGGTGCTAGCTCGGCGTTTGAGTCTGAATCCAATTTATATTTAAGTACATAGTACTTACATACAGTAACAGTTCCGTATCCGTATATAGATCACATAGAGTTAAATATGCTATATAAACGGACAGCATCTCACTTGTGACTCTATTATTGCATATTGGTATTAGATTACTTGCCAGCAGCTGATGAGCCTGCTCGTTTGCCCCATATACCATAAAAAGTCATAAAGAATACATTAATTGCTCTGTATAAGGTAACACCGACCCCTCCTGATGAACCATTGTGCCGCACATGCTACTTCGCGATGGTTTTTATTGTTGTAATGGCAAGATGACAAAAATCAAACCTCAACTGGCCTAAACTGCCCCAAAAGTTGGGCAGTTTAATGTGGACACTTTTTGCCTCGATGTGCCTCGTCTGTAATAGGTCTATGCTAAAAACAGAATAAGTAAATATTTAACCAGAGGAGTTAGGAGTGCTTGTATTGTGTTGTTGAACCTGTAATCAGGAGAATTGTGCACACGTCGTATGCTTGTAGTAGTGCAATCAAATCGAGAGCTCACTATGTAGCTGTTTACAGATGTCTCTAATCTGTGCCGTTGCCATTATATTATGTCTTTTTTTTAAAGGATTTTTATTAGTAGTGATAGTACGAGGGCGGGTCAATAAGTCCGTGACTTTTGGAATAAAACACAGATTTTTTGATAAATAAATCATTTTATTTTTCAACGTAGTCCCGCTTGAGCTCTATACACTTTGTCCAACGCTTCTCCATTTTTTTTATACCTTCCAAAAAATATGATTTGTCGAGGTCCTCAAAATAGGCCTTTGTTTGCGAGATGACTTCATCATTGGAGTCAAATCTTTTTCCACCGAGCCATTTTTTCAGGTTTGGTAACAAGAAGTAGTCACTCGGAGCCAAATCTTAAGAATAGGGTGGATGTGGGAGCAATTCATAGCCCAATTCATGGATTTTTGCCATGGCAACTGCACATGTGTGCACCCTTGCATTGTCTTAGTGAAAAAGAACTTTTTTCTTGGCCAAATGAGGTCGGTTTTTTTTCAAATCCTCATTGAAGCGGTCCAATAAGTTGGCATAATATTCCCCATTAATTGTTCTTCCCTTTTAAAGATAGTCAATGTGGATTATCCCACGTGCATCCCAAAAAACAGTCGCCATAACTTTATTGGCTGACAAACCCACCTTGGCCTTCTTTGGCGCCGATTCACCCTTAGAAACACACTGTTTTGACTGTTGTTTGGTCTCTGGTGTATTGTGATGGATCCATGTTTCGTCCACGGTTAAAAACTCCTCCATATTGTGATTAAACAACGCCAAACCTTCCTGTGAAGTTGTTACACGATTGCGTTTGTGGTCGACTGTGAGCAAACGCGGCACCCATCTTGCGGAAAGCTTTCTCATGCCCAAGTGATCATTCAAAATTGAAACCACTGAGCCATGCGAGATGCCTATGGCTTCCACAATCTCTTGCACTTTCAATCTTCGGTCGGCCAACACCATATCGTGAATTTTTTCGATTGTTTCGGGTGTAGAGACCTCAACTGGGCGTCCAGGACGTTCGGCATCTTCAGTGCTTGTAAGGCCACAACGAAATTCAGTAAACCACTTTTTTACCATTGAAATCGATGGTGCAGAGTCCCCATAGTATTTATCAAGCTTAGCCTTGGTCTAGGTAATGGTTTTTTTTCGCAAAAAATAATGCTTAATAAGCACACGAAATTCACTTTTTTCCATTGTTTCCTTAAGTTACTGGATAGTCTGATAAAGATAGCTGTAAAACACAAACTAACTGACGCAGCAAGTTCAAATTTTGATAAGAGTCAACTGACAGATGCCTGTTGACAGGAGTAGTGTTGCTTTTTCAGTAAGGAGGTTAGAAATTCAAAAAGTCACGGACTTATTGACCCGCCTAATAATACAACGTTATTAGTAGAATATATAATACGAGTAGACACAACGTTTATAGTTTGTGTGATAGATAACCAAACTTAGGAATTTCCCTAATTTATAGTGTTGTACCTACCTATACACCAACACAGCAACAGACAACAACAGACAACAACACAGTAAGACAATACAAGTTAGCAGACGGAACTTGTAACAGTTAATTAGCTCGGTTAAGTCGTTTAACTTCGTAATTAGAACGTCTTGTACAGGACAGTGGTTTAGCTGTTAAAGGTCTAAAATATGTAATACTTTTTGGGGGTGTTTTGTTGAGTCTCACAATAGGGTTCTTACTTAAATGTCCATTTTTACGGTTATTAGTAGGTAACCAAAGGGAAAAAACGGTAATTTAATATAATATAGCAGTTACATCGTCCTCTTTTAAGTTATTCGTATTATAATTTCCCAACCAATTTTGAAGTATACCTAATATATAATAATCTGTATTTTCAACATTGTTTTTCTCTCGGATTATATAAGGGGGAGGCCATAACACTGCGCTGCAACGACGCGGCGACGCATCGCACAAACGCAGCGTACAATTCTTGTAAATGAGAGTTTTAAATTAGTGACATCTGACATCTTTTTGACACGACAAGGACCGTCGGGCTACCACATACTGTATTATCTATGGGGCTACCAAGCGCCGCTGGTGTCAGAAAATAAATCGAAAATTCTTATTGACCGTTTTTGATACCACTTACGCCACCAGAGTGCTAAGTGTAAGTTTTTTCTTTTCGCATTCGATCGTGAGCGCGTTTGGCGTTTACTAGGAATTTGTATGTGATTTGTACAGCGCCACCTAGTTGTAAAAGCGACAACTAGGTCAAATCACATACAATTTTTTTTGACGACCTCTGTGGTTCAGTGGTTAAGCGTGGTGGTGCTCATGCCGGGGGTCGCAGGTTCGAATCCCGCCGAAGGAACAAAAAGTTTTTCCGTGTTCCTGGGTCATGGATGTGTATAGTATAAAAGTATTAAATATATTTCCGTTGACCAGATTGACGTGATGTGAAGCGTCCATAGACATTATTATATTGTTATTAAATTCCTAGTAAACGCCAAACGCGCTCACGGTCGAATGCGTAAAGAAAACAACAATGCGACGACATTTTTGGCGATGCGTCGTCGCTACGTAGTGTCGTGGCCTCGCCCTAAGATTTTCTCGATCGCGTTCTTGGAAATAAGCATAAAGGTCGGGTATACACTTACTACATCTTAGTTACGAGTAATTATACCTCTACATAGTTATACGCCTACATAATCTGTAAGTAGTGGTACATAAGTTATGACGTGAGATGAGCAGTCGGTAATATCCGGGCACCGTCTTGCCCCTAATTAATACAAATCTCAAGACAATACACGCTGAGATTTCGGGAAAATGGAGCACACGGGGCGGTTAACTATCGCAGGAGTTTTCTTGCGCATAAAAGTACCAAATAATTGTCTGTCATCTACGTTAGGATAATAATGACATAGATAGGTATCATAAATATATTGTGAACAAAACTCTAGCCTATTTATTTCAGTAACAAACATATTGAGCTATCCTACTACTATTATAAATCTGAAAGTTTGTGAGGATTGATGGATGTATGGATGGTTGAATGTTTGTTGCTCTTTCAAGCTAAAACTACTGAACGCATGTTGATGAAATTTGGTATGATAGTATTTTGAGCTCTGGATTAGCTCATAGGCTACTTTTTATACATTTTATACTTTAAACGATCTTGTATATACCTGGTGTTTTTCCAGTCAGTGTCTATACTTTCAGGAGTGAATATACTCTTGAATACAAGCAACTTTTACTATGAAGTTAACTTTCCTACTTGAAAAAATATCAACTGTTTCCTACAAAATACTATCTATGCCGTAGCCCTTTTGTAGGAAACAGATGATTTATATAGGAAACAGATGATGATGACTGATGACAGTTTTTTTTCAAGTATGAAAGTTGAAACCATAGAAAAAGTTGCTTATATTCAAGAGTATATTCACTCCTAAAAGTTTGAATACGGAAAGAAAAAACACTCCGTATATAAGGTTAGGTAAAATAACTGCGGATATTTTGGGCATATGAATTATGATCTCATGTATAGACGTTTAGGCAGAAAAATAATAGTTATACTCGGAAAAAATCCAAAATCTCGGAATTTCAAGCATTATGAGATGATTTTTTAACTCTGAGTATGACAATATTTTTTTTGCCTAGGCGCCTTTATATGAGCAGCAGATTACTGCTACTATACACTCCAAATATCCGTTGTTGATTTTACCAAACCTTATATAATCGGTATCTCGACAACGGCTACAATTATTATCATGAAATTTAGCATGCAGGGAGTTTTGGGGAGATATAATCATTCAGGATAGTATATGTATTATCCCTTAGAAACTGCGCATTTTAAACAATATATAATGTTTTTTTATTTCATCGTGCAACAACATACCAAAATTTTGGATTCTCTTTCGTCAGTCTGATTGGCAGCTTTGTATGCGTACCTACGTGTAATTTTTGCATTGTTTGGAAATTCGGAATGTGGTGGGGTCGAATCCCGGTAAGATAAATATTATTTTTGTGATACGTATTATTTCTTTTTATTTTAATTTTTTTTATACTTATTTTTAATTATTTTATCGTTCTACTAAAACACCGAGCAAAGCTCGGTCTCCCAGGTATTTTATGATTAAGTATTAAAACCTTAACTATGGCTGAATAACTTGAAATTAAAAACCTTCAACGCACTTGTAGCTCCTCTGGTGATGCAGATTTCCATGTTTGGCGCGCTTATCAAACTCTGTTTCCACATTGTTTATCTCTTTATACTTACGCTCCAAAATTATAGCAAAATATACGTGCACAGCAAAATCACTCCGTGCAGTCCTCATCAGCAAACTAGCGGAAGTTATAATTTATGGAGCGAGTTCCGCTCCGCAGTGCCGGAGTGCCGGAGTGCCGGGGTAGTGAGACGGCGGCCATGTTTAATTCACAGCGTCTGATGCGGATATTACCTTCACTTACAGTAAGTACTTCGGAGTAAACTTACTTAACTCCAATGTCAAAGTCAAAGTCAACTTTTTTTATACAAAGTTGGTATTATTATACACTTTCTGAACGTCGGTATACGTGAACATCTACCACTAATATTTCAAAACTACGGATGGGCTATGAGTTATGACGTACATTTGGAAAAACAAATCTTTATACAAGAAAAGGTTACTTTCACCATTCCTCAAATGTCAAAATGGCCCCAAGCAACCCCAAAAGTAGGGTCATTTCAGTGGGGACAGTTTTTGCCACGACATGCCTCGTCTGTAATATATACGTCTATGCTTAACTCAGCGATGTTTCAATCTTTGAATGAGGTAAGATCAGCTTCATTGTTACAGGTAGGTAACCGGATATTTTTTGAATACGGTAATATATCGCATAAAACGCAGACGATTGGTAACTTATAAAAATATAATTTTGTTATTACACAGGTACATCATCATAATATTACTAGCTGTACCGATACACGTAGTACTGTCTTAACTATGAAACTGAAAACTGAAATACCTACACCTCCAATATTTCTTATTTTTTTGTCATGAATAAGTACATTTAAAGCTTTAATTCAAGGTTAAAATATTTAAAAATAAAAAGGTCGAAGTCACTCAAATATCGGTTTAAAATTTTTACTTCCGGTTTACTATACGAAAAAAAAATCAAATTTAGAATTCAATAGAAAAATTAAAAATTACAACTTTTTAAATATAAGAAACACTACTTTTTGGTTTTTGTTACAAATTAATTAATGAAACGCATCCAAATTAATATTAACCATCCAAAAATAACGGACTTCACTCTTAGTGATTTTAAAGCTCATAACTCAGCAATAGAGTATGATACGAAAAAAACATTGTGTGTACACGTCCACGTCTACTAGAAGTATAACTAACCAGAGTATAAATAAAATTCACGACTTCATTTTTTTTTTGGTTGCCCGCATGACGTGCTTGTTTTTTTTTTTTTGATTTTTTGTTTTTCGTGATTTTTTTCGTGATTGTTTGCTCGGATTTCGGAATTATTGTGTTATAGTGCGCACTCTATATAGTTGACAATGAAACGACTTTCATTTCAGTTCTGGAAAAAACCACAAGATATTAATATTGTACAAAATATCAATGGTCTATAAAATCATTTTAAATTTATAAGTGCAATTACAATATTTTTTCTTGCAGTTAAAACACTTTTATATTATTGGTACCCGGATACCCGCAACATCGTTTGCATGGAACTATCGGAAACTGAAGCATATTTTTTTAAACGGAACCCTAAGATAAAAGTACCTAGTCTAGGTTACTTCTTCTAACATCAGCTATCTGCCAGTGCCGTGAAAATCGGTCCAGCCATTTCAGGTATTAGCCGGAATAAAACAGACAGACAGACGGACAGACAAAAATTAGAAAAAAATATTGTTATTGTGAGTACTGGTTGAGCATTTAGTTAAAAGATGTCAATTTTATTTATTTGTTTTGAGTATAGATTATTAAGCCCCAACAAGAATAAGTTAAAAAATATAATATATCAATAAGAGTCTGTCAGCGTGTCATATTTTTGTTATGAAAAATCTTTTGTGTATAATAGTTATCTGCGAAGGAGACTCATAAACCGAGCAAACCGAACACCGATGGGAAGGAAACCCCGGCGATGTAACTTATCAAGTAAGACGTAATTGGCTCTAACTTAAAAATGTAAAACGGGACCCTATTACTAAGACTTCGCTGTCCTTCCGTCTATCTGTCCGTCTGTCACCAGGCTGTACCTCATGAACCGTGATAGTTAGACAGTTGAAATTTTCACAGACGATGTATTTCTGTTGCCGTGCTACGAGTATAACAACAAATATTAAAAAACAGAATAAAATACATATTCAACAGGACTCCCGTACAACAAACGTGTTTTTTTTGCCGTTATGTACGGAACCCCTCGTGCGCGAGTCCAACTCGCACTTGGCCGGTTTTTTATATTATATCAGGTAAATTTGGAGCATTTTAAATTATGTACCTCTAATCTCTCTCGACGCGGACGTCTCAATAAGTAAAATTCTTATTTTCTCCATCCATGTAATGCCAAAATCATATTAGGCAAGTGATAATTTAGTCTACTTGCGATGCTAACTCAGTAAAAGGTTTCGGTCAGATCCTATTTAATTTAACGTAAACAAAAAAGTATGTGTCAGCTCCGACGCATGACTGGAGTTTACTCTAAAAAGTAAAACACGTCCCTCAGAAGGAACAAAAACTTTAGCGATCGATTTGCTCTGTACGTCCGTCTGTCTGTCTGTCCGCGCTTCTAGCTTCTGTAATTATGAATATAAATGGATGAAATTTGGTATAGTTAAAGTCTTTAACTATACCAAATTTCCATCCATTGCATCCATCCATCCGTATGAATCTCGCATTATAAAATAATAATAATCTTATATAGCTGTACATATATGGGAAGTGGGGATGAAAAATATTTTTTCATTCTACCCCATCGTGTCATATCGTTGAATAGGCAAAAAATCACACCTGAATTTTTTTATGTAGACGGTTTTCGAGTAATCGGCCTCCAAATTGGTTTATAATCGGGTTCCCCCCCCCCCCCTGGCATTTCTAATCTAAAGGACATAGAAACTTGTAAGTTTCCATGTTAATAGATCATGCTCAAAAACTCTGTAGGAAAATTATTTTGAGTGAAATCGGACAATAGTCCAATTTCACTATAGTTTTAAATTATTTAGAAAATCGGTCAACAGTCGGCGGAATTATCGTTGACCATACAACAAAACTATGGATACAGCCGAACGTATAACCGCCTCCTTTTTTAGGAAGTCGGTTAAAAAATAGCGGGCAAAAGTTAGATCTATAATATCTACCTTTACTGACCCATTTAGATTTTAGTCTCCCGTCGCGGGGACACTGTCTACTTTCACATTTCTCAGGGCTTCATGACGGGAGACTCTAAAATCTAGATGGAGTATGGACCTTTAAAGGTAGATCTAACATTTTGCCTCTGTTTTGTTACTTAGTGTAATAAGTTAAATAGTGATAACTACCTTTTCTGAAGTACGAGCCAAGTATATGCTACCAAAAAGTAATCAGTACCAAGGTGTACACTGGGACCAAAAGTACTGAACAGATCTCCTGACCATGACCAGATCTCCTGACCATATAGATACATATTTAGGGATTTCAGCGTTATTTAAACAACTGCAAGCATATACCATCATCACACCATACATCATTATGATGATAATATAATTATTAATAATAATAGAAATATAATGTTGATGTCTACCAGCCAATTTGAACGTGAGTTCTATAAAATATTGTTAAATTAGCAGAATATTGTTTGGGCTAGTACCGACTTCAAAAAAATGAAGATTTAGTAGAGGAATAGTTCAAATTTTAGCCGAATTTAAAAGGGAAATTATTTAGAAAAAAATATTTATTTCAAAATTTTTTGTGCATTTTTACTTTGGATTTGGTTTTAATTTTTTGTTTATTGAGTTAACTTTCTATCTCCTTAGGGGGTGAATTTTCGGTACCTATACGTAGTCCTTTTTTGTCGAGGGCCTTTATTTGTGTGACCAATTTCAGGGAATTGATACTATCAGGGAATCTAATTCATAAGCAGAAAAGGTGTTCTCATTTATTTGTATTATAATGACGGCAATGACGTTAATGACATCAATTGTCATATCAGTTTTAACTTTAACATAATACAAACTGTCTAATATTATCCTTCTTCCGTGACACAAACAATTTATGACAACAGTCAATGCTTATGAATTAGATTCCCTGATAGTACATCAGTAGATAACTGTTACCCGTTGTTTAAATGTCTAATGCGATATTCACAAGCTAGGCAAGCGGTTAGGCGCCAAGTGAATCCTATCTTCGTTGCACCAAGACTCCTCACCCCCTTGGACTCCCACTTGTTGAACTGATTCACAGTTACCATAAGAACTTATATCTTTCGTTGCAGTTTATATCTAAAGCGTTTATATTCAACGAGTACGTCAACTGCATACCGTTCACGACTCAAAATGCTGACTACACCGGGACATGCCATGCTTCCGGGTTCGGAATTCTCACTAGCGACAGAGAGGCATAATCTACAGGTATAAGAACTCTCTAACCGCCAAATAATAATACTGACAGCGTGTTAGGATAAGGAACACTTAGCCAACTGCCTATAGTAACATAAGAAAAAAATGTAATTAAAAAAACTTATAATAAAATAGGTATGCTATTGTTACAAAACTTTGGCGTTTTCGATCGCTATGGATGATTTGTAGATACATATTCTTCGAATGAAGTGACTCGGTACTCTTTACACACAATAGTGTGGCACTTGTTGTAAATATACTAGTGCCTGGGACAGGCGGCCCAAAACGTATAGACTGCATCTCACAGTGCCAGGAATGACTCTTCAATACCTATGGCTATCATTACAAAGATAACAAAAAATAGCCAATCTAAAGGTAGCCTTTTGATGTACGCGATGCGCGACGCGAGACCGCAACCTGAGACCTAAATAGGGATCTAATGAATATAATTATATGGAGAACTAAACAATCCCCGCGATCCACGGTAAGCCGTGGCCAGAGAACCTGAGTTTCTGGTGTGCTGGTCGCGGTCGCGGGTCGTAGCTCGCGTCGCGGTCGCATAGAAGGAAGGCTACCTTAAGGATTGATATCTCCTTAACATATTACTTTCTAAGTACCTAGGTACACGTAGATAATACCAATACCGGCACCTCATAAAATGAAACCTAGTTCCTAATACGGATTTGTACGTTTTCAGCTTGCACTTATGCCTGAAAAACTTATGCTAGCTCATGGCAATCTAATACGCAGTAGGTAACGAATGCTCCTCAGATTTGAAATACGACAATTGCAAGTTTGTGTGTATTTACAAGAATTTCCGTATTCACAGACTACATAAATAGTAATTACTTTACCTATGAAATTGCCGTTTTGTATGAAAAAATTTAAAACGATTTTTTTTCATGTATTTTTATTTGTATTAATCGAAGTAATCACCCATGCAATCAATGCATCTTTGCCAACGCAGTGGCAGTTTATTGATGCCCTTCTTAAAGAAATCAGCTGGACGGGAGGCAACAAATTCTTCAAAGGCATTTTGTACTGCCTCTCGGGTATTGAATTTTTTTTTCGCCAAGAAGTTATCCAAATTCTGGAAAAAGTAGTAGTCTGTAGGCGCAAGGTCTGGTGAGTAGGGCCGATGACGGAGAGCTTCCAACCCCAGTTCTAGCAACTTGGAGGCCGTCTGCTGTGCAGTATGAGGTTGCGCGTTGTCGTGCAGGAGTAGCGGAGACGAGCGATTGACCAATGCTAACTAGCGACATCTTGTAAATCTAGGGCACTAAAACTACTGCCATCTATTTAAAAGTGACGTTGTTACGTTGTCGATGCCTAAATATTAGCACAGAGATAAAAATATACTACGTACAACAGAGGGACAATCCCATTGGTCGATTTGACCCCCCACTAAGTTGC
The DNA here is from genome assembly GCA_963565745.1 of Phengaris arion. NCBI lineage: Eukaryota > Metazoa > Arthropoda > Insecta > Lepidoptera > Lycaenidae > Phengaris > Phengaris arion. The sequence goes on along the minus strand of OY751445.1, from coordinate 11,157,750 downwards.
GCGGCGCGGGCGCCCGTGGCGCGAGGTAGGTACTACTACGAGTTCTATGATTGTAGTATAATGTTATTTACTAAAAACCTTACTAGATGGCACTTTACGTGGAAATTATAAATGACACTATTTTCAGAGAACGAACATAACCAAACATAACTAAGTATATTATTATCTACGTACTAACGTAGTATATTATTATCTCTGTGCTATAAAGATAAATTGTTAAATTAACGCCCACGCCTGCGCGTTGCGTCGTCGTTTTAACTAGCCATCTATCGTGAATTGACGACATTTAATTTGAAGAGTCCCGTAGTGCCGATGTACTTTATCACTTCAATTTTTAAAAAAGAGGGCGTTGTATGAATTAAATATTGTTATAAATTCATATTTTATTCAGTAATCATTGAAAATGTTGAAGAATAAAACTAAATAAATCACTGACATAAAACAAAACAAGTTACATGGCGCTTTAATTGTGCTTTTAATATGATTTACTTTTCCATGGTTCACAATGCTTACTCGTAGCGACATCTTAACGTACTGAGCGTGTACTTCATTTTCCAATGATTGAAACTGACCAGACATGATATTATGTACTAATCGTGTACATGGTTACCGATTTACTTTACAAGATGGCGCTTTCATGTCAACCTAGCTCGCTTTTATATAAATTCTATATTTATTTTAAATAGAACATTAATAATTATATAGTAATAATAATAGTATTAAGATAACATTATTATCATTAAAGTATTAATATTATTATCTAAACGTTTATTATTTAGTTTCAAATATTTCAGCTACTGTGTAACACATCTTTAACATTTGGAGTTTTAAGATTTGCCGCCATTAAAACTTTCTTTTGCTAGACTCTACCTGCGGACACCATAGATTTTAGAAGGATTAATTGGCGTAAGAAATTGTTAGTATATCTTGCTCCGCTGCATTGTATCTCAAGAATGACGAAAGAAGACGTCAAACACTTGAAATTATGATTTCACACAAGAACAAGAACTGCCAATGGCGAACGATAATTCGTAACGATTTGTCATGCACACGGTCATATTATAACTGTTATAAAACTCATAGAGCTTTAAACCAACCTGTACAGTTCACAGTTCGGTTTACAGCGTTTTGTTGCTACGATAAATCGTTACCTATGTATGTAGTCTAGTCTCGTCTCGTTACCTGTGTAGATAAATCGTTACCTGTGTAGTGGTTGTACTACATAATTTGTCTATGACATTGTTTTTTTTGTACTCTATGGTCCATATTTTGCTTGATGTTGTGACGTATTTCCGGAATCTGGTTTCGTCCATTGTTGAATGTTTATGAGAGTGTATTTTATCTCGTAGTATTTTTATTTGTACTGTAAATCCAGTGGAAAATATTGTACATTGGCAATAATGAAGTCCAAGAAAAGACATCATGGTTCTTCTGAAGAATCTGAGGAATCAGAAGTTTCCGAAAAATCAAGCAGCTCCTCCAATAGCGAAAGTGATGACTCTTCTGCATCGGAACACCGGCACAAAAAGAAGAAAAAGCGTGCCGAATCATCAGATTCTGCAAGTGACTCTGATGACCAGAAGCGTGCAAAAAAGCGAAAACATAAGAAAAAAAAGAAGAAGCATACTAAAAAGAAGCGTCGTTCTGTTTCTGTCGAAGATATCTCCGACGATAACATTTCAATCAGTGAAGGTGAAATCTCTTCAAAAAAAAAACGGAAGCATAAACATAAACATTCCAAAAGAGAGCGAAGCTCTTCAAGAAGTGAAGGTAATATTTTTAGTAAGTATTTTCTAACCCCATATTCTTAATCTTATCGTGCAGCGACAGTCCTTTTAACATTTTTATTATATTTTACTTTTTTTAGAGATATCGTTTATTAAGTTGTGGCAATGTTGTAATTTTTGTTTCAGATGATGCCAGACCTGTGGAACGTCGCTTACACAGTGTTGTAAAAGAGAGACATCTTTCTTCTGAAGAAGGTCCACATAAAAAATCATATTATCAGTAAGTTTAAGATTTCATGTGATATAAAAAAATTCAAAATACATTGGAAATTTTTACCTGCTTTTTAAAAAAAGTAGTGACTACCAACCAAAATAGGTATATATTATGACCTATGCTGTTCTAATCCAGGTGTAATTAAACATACATCTAACCTAATTTAACCTTGTCGCCATACATAATTATTCTATAGTAAAATTACTAAATTTCTTTGTTTGGTGTTTGAAATTTATTAAAAATTAAACAAAGATGTGAAAATTATTTGCTAAGCATAAATTGTATCATATCAACCAATACAGGAAGGAATACAGGCAGTCAGACTCAGTGGAGCCCTACGACAGGGAGCGTGAGGTCCAAAGATTCTATCGTGGTTCAAGCAAAGAAAATAGACATCACTATCAAGACAACTATGAGCGAGAAAAGAGTTCTAGGTTTGTTATTTAAAAAACATGTTATTAATTCAGTTAGCGTTGTTTGAGTTATAAATTAATCATGTTTTCATCAATAAATCACTTTACAAAATTTATAGATACGCACCACAATCAGAAAAATATGAAGGATCTAGAGAAAGATACTCCGTAAATGTTCAATACCAACACTCATCTGAACATTATGAAGCTCGATCTAAAGAGTATCCTCAAGATTACAAGAGGTAGGGAAGCTAGAGTTAACCATTATCACATAACAAAAACAAATAATAAAATTGTTATTAACTTTGATTTATTTTTATCTATTATTCTATTTAAGGCCCCAAAGATATGAAGAAGTTGACTATCACAGGAAACAGAGAGACGAGAATTATCACAGGGAAGACCCAAGAGGTATGTTACATAAACCCAACCCATGCATGCATAGCATGATCACCATAGAAATGTGTTTTCGCCTACACAAGGACAGACATACTGACAAATAAAATGGACAAAATGACGGCTTTCCTTTCAATATATCATCAATCATTCATCAATATATCATTTTGTCTATGCTATACACGCAGTTGCAAATAAAACTTAATCACAGATTTGAACTAGACTAACATACTTAGTGATTTAAATTTTGTAACAATGTACAGTATGACCATGTATATTATAATGGCTTTTGGGTATCCTTTTTTATATCATCTGTCATTTCCATAGAAAAACGATGTTTGCCATTAGAAATTAAGTTGTACCGTATCTCTGTATGGAGAAATATGAGGAAATGATTTTTCTTATACTCATTGTCATTTTCAGCTCGATACAATGCATATGAGGACAGAGGCTTCAATAGAAGAAAAGATTATGTAGACAACAGAGAATATAGTGAAAGGTAAATGTTTGTATTATTACTTTTTTTATTAACTTTCAGTAACATCTGCATTAAATATCTCTATTTTATAAAATTGTTTAAATAAAGTGAAATTGTTTTTTTTTTTTTCTAGACATCCTCCCCCAGAGCCAGAACGCTATCGAGAGAAGGAGTATCCCGAAAGGAGGGAAAGGTTCCAAGAAGAAAGATATCCCGTAGACAGGTGTGTTTCTTATATTACTACACAGTCAATAAAAATAGACTTTAAGTATTATGTAAGATATCTGTTTAGGTTGGTTATATGAATTGAGTACATAATATATTGATCTAATATAAAGAGGCCATTGTTTATATTAATGACCCTTACATAATACTTTGTGGTCTAAAATGTAAACAATAGTTTATTACTCTAACACTAACGTTGCTACTTTAACATGTATGACTGCTCGTGTGTTGCGCCAGCGTTTATTCCGCGACGTTAAATAACTATATTTGTTTTTACAGTGTCAACTCGACAGAGAATTGTAATGAATTTGATCGCAACATGTTGCTGTTTCAAAGATATTTTAGTGTTTTGAACTTAAACGATAATAATGATGATAACTCTAGGCATGTTTGAAATATTTTTGTACTCGTTATTCATCGAAGAAACTCAAAGTTTTTGGGTACGCACAGCTATTGGATTCTGTGGAGTTGGAATGATACTAATATCTATCTCATTGGATGTTTGAGATCATTGAAATTGACTTTTATTGTATGATGAGATTTGCCTACGTAATATAATATTGAGTAATATTATCAAAACAGGTTTTTCATAATCTTAAAAGTTTGAAGATATGATTTATTGCAAATAAGTGAATATTATTTTATTGTGGCTGAATTAAAAAGAGAACTTTGAGATAGTTAAATTTGAAGCTAACTTGCGAAAGGCAAATTGTTTTTATAATGCTGAGAAACATATTATATATGATAAGATTTATTGAAGGGATTTGAAGAAAAAAGAAGTGATCGTTAATAGATGTTGCCTTGAATGCAATCAAGAAAATTTTGTAATTAAAAAACTTAAGATGTTGCGAAGAAATAAAATAAAAAGAGTATAACTTACTCAAGAAATGATTATTTCGAATAAAGGACAATGTGATTAATGAAATAATAAATATCATATGGGAAGGCTGAAACGACATTAAAAATGAGTTTGAACCAAATTAACATTGCAACAAAAAGGAACACAGTATATAATTTTGCTAAAGGAACAATAATTATATTATTAGAAGAATTTTAGAGGAAGGCAAAATTTGTTGGTAGATTTTAAGATCCCAGGAAAGGAGATGGTATTGAGTATATGAGCAAATTGAGTTTGTTTTTAATACAAATAAATGCAGGAATTAAGTATAAAAATATATTGATATATCATGAAGATTTCACATGTTACTCACTTTCAACAAAAATATTTATTTGAATAAATGTGGACGATTTTTTAATAAACTACCCATTACAATTTTACCAAAGACATCATATACTTACATTCAATTCAGCAGAGGTTTATGCAACTATAATAAATTGATATTTATTGATGAATAATTCTAAAATAAGGAATATTTCTACTGTAGAAAATGAAAACAAAATATGAGAAATTCAAATTGAATATTATGTTTATGCTGGTACACATACTAATTGTTTAAGTTTACAAGCAATTGAGTTAGCCCAAAAACTACAGACGTTTTTCATACGGTTGCAATAACATTTGATCTGAAGATTATGAGATTTGAGAAAAAAAGAAGCGATTTATGACATTACAGAAGACTAACAGTCTTCTGTAACATTAGATATGACATAAAGAAAGACTATTAATGTTACATATGACATATCGGAAGACTTAACATTAGATATCCACGACTGGATGATATAGGTATGTTCTCCTGAAACATCACACAAACTGAGAAATCTGTATGGTAAGTGTAAGGAGTGTCAAGTAACTGATGCCTCGTATCGGAGGTTTTGATGTTTGTAAAGTTAAAAGGATTTTAATTTTTTCGTTTCGTCATGACTTGAGCGTGTATATTTTTACATTTTTGCAATAAGTATGATATAAGGTGAAGAAAAATCACTTTCGGCAAAATTATTTGTTTCTGTTATTTGGAATGTAATAGAGTTAACTACCACCTTTATTTTGTTACAACATGCTTTTCCTTGGAATAATTCAAAATATGTAGCTGTATAACTTTATCTGGTAAAGTGATTAGCATTTGTCGATTACAGAAATCGGGACGTTCGTCGCGAGAGACCCCCGCGTGTTGAAAAGTCGCCGCCGCCAAGTCACAGGTAGACAATAGAGATAGACATAACATGCCCTTCCACTGCTGTGACTGTTTAAATTGTACTTTAATAGCGGTGGAGGGGTGCATTTGTAGAATATTTTGTCTACACTAATAGGGTATTGGATAATTATTCTGTTATCACCGTAAGTAGAAATGTCATTAAGACGAGGTCCAAGCTCAAAAACAAAATGATTTACATGCACACAATCAAAGACGCCTTACACATACATACACATGGGGGCGGAGCTCATTAACCATTCAGAACAGATACAGAACGCGCGTAGAGTCCGTAGACTGGTTTGCACAGTGTAATAAAAGATCAGAGACGTTCACGTTCGTTTGCATCTTGTCACTGAATTCAATTATATAATTTTATAAAATAGGGGGGTTTATGACCCGCTGTTTTTCTTTATTTTAATTCAGATACATGGAGAAGTGGAGATAATCAATATATTATTAATCATGTTTGATATAAAAATTTGTAGAAATTAGTTAAAATACATGGGTATACCTATTAGTTAAAATATATACCTCACAGATCGACACAGCGATATGCAGATATTCGCATATCGCTGTGTCGTTGTAATCCAGGTGTAATTACGCTAGCCTAATTTTGCCAACCACTTTCGAAATCGAATAAAAAACTATACATGTTTCCCTATTGTACTGTGAAATAAATCTATATTTATATTATATAAGGAGATGTCCCCACTGACTGACGCTCGCGCAACCGTAATAGTAGAAACGTGAAATTTGGTCAGTAGTTTTAATTTACAATGAAGACTCGCACAAAAAAGGGATTTTCAAAATCACCCTTAAAGGGGGTTTAATAGGGGTTGACAGCTTTAATGAAAAATCTTTAAATAATATGTACCACTTTGGATGAAAATTGAGATTCATGTTCTTAAATATATTTAATTAGAGGGTATTGAATAAGGGTTGAAAATTTGTATGAAAAATATTTAGAATCTGTCCCGATATCCATGATATGTAATATTTGAGGTAATAAACATAAATTAATGAGTATGTATTTTGGGAACAATGGCGATCCACGCGGACGAAGTCGCGCGACAAAGCTAGTCATTTATGATTTGATCTATTGCTTTTTAGGGTTTCGTGATACACAAGGAACCCTTGTCTGTCTGTCTGTCCGCGCTTCTAGCTCCTGTAATTATGAATATTTATATATAGGGATGAAATTTGGTACAGTTATAGATTGTCTATATATCTCGATTTTGGCATCATAAAATAAAAATAATTTTATATTTTAGGGGTGGTTCTCAAAAATATGTTTTTCATCCCCACTTCACATCTATGGAGATAGATGTACTTCACATGATGAAAAACATTTTTTTCATTTTACCCCATCGTGAGCGGTATTGTTGAATAGGTCTTTTAAAATAAAGGTAAGATTTGATACATGACTTTTTTAGAAAGTCGACCATTTTCGAGTAATCGGCCTCCAAAGTTAAAAAGTAAGTTGGTTCCTATCTCCTATATTTTAGCCCCTTACTAATAAGAAGATTTACACAATGGATAAATTAAACAACGATGCTGTCTTTGTCTGTTAAGTGACTTTCCCACGCATCAGACAAAGATAGCAACGTTGTTTAAGTTATCCATTGTGTAAATCTTCTTATAAGTATGGGTGTATAAATGCTATAGTTTAGAAATGCTAGCCGGCTAGTATTTCTAAACTATAGGAGATAGAAATTGTCAGTTTTCACGATGATAAGTCATGCTAAAAAATCTCTAGGAAAATTATTTTGACCGAAATCTAACAGTTACTTTTAAAGTAATTTGAATAAATACCTATTACGCGTATCAATGCGTAATAGGTAACTATCAGTTACGGAACACTCCTTAGACATGTCCTGACATGCTCTTGTTAGGTTATTTGTTTACGACCTATTTCCAGACCTACCAAATACATCTGCATAATCTAGACATGCGATAGCGTGTCAAGCCAAGTTCAAGCTAAGATGGCGAGCTGCACCGTGTGTAAATATTACACGAACTATTTGGAGCCCCTTTGGACACCCTCATATCTTATTAATCAATCTCAATAATCAAAATTATCAATTTCGCTCATATCTTAGACTTGCGAGATACTTTAAATAATAATATGCAAATTGCATAAGCACACCTCAAACAGTTATTTAGATATAAACGTCCAAAAATTCGCCATTTTTATCAGATAGTTAGACAACTATAGATCAAAACTCTAACACAGTTCCAGATGACCTGGAAATTTCGAATTTGGCATGCAGATTGACTTGGGTAAATATGGGAAATCAAAAATTAGTAAATTTTTATCATTTTATTATAAATTACAGGGTGGGCGATGGCTATCCATCACCCACCCTGTAATTTATAATGATGATGGATGGATTAAGTGTGTATGATGGGTGGATGTATGGATCAATGGATGGATGCGTGGACAATGTGTGGATGATGGGTACAATAATACAAAAAAGGTATTTATACCCCGTAAACCTAGGAAAATACAGTATTTTATTTACACGTCAGAAACAAAAATGTTCGACAAACATAGCAATTTTACACGACTTACAAAAAATTACTTAATAAATTCAAAATGTTTCAAAAATTTTACTATTGTTTCTTAAATATTGTTAATTAACATGTCAGAAAAAGGTGATAACAATTACAATATTATGTCAATAGAAGTGAAATGTCCCATCACATGTCAGAAAAAAAATACCATAACAATTTTACAGGATTTACACAAGTTTACATAGTAAATTCAAAATGTTCGATTTTAATTATTGTTTACTAACTAAACTTGTCAGAAATATAAAGGCAGACACAAAATAATTTCTGCGATTTACACAAGTTTACATATTAAATTCAAATTGATCAAATGTTTTTACTATTGTTTATTAAATATACATTTTACATGTCAGAAATAATAACCTAATCATGAGTATGTCAGGACATGTCTAAGGAGGGTTCCGTAACTATAAACGTGCAATAGGTTTTCTTTGAATTACCTCAAAAGTTATTGTCCGATTTTGCTTAAAATAATTTTCCTAAAGAGTATGAACTATAACCATGGAAACTTACAAGTTTACCCTAAAAAGGGCAACATGACAATTTTACACGATTTACACAAGTTTACAAATAACTTTTAACATAATTTGTTATTCTCAAATATACTAATACTAATATACCAAACTTATAATACCACAAAGTCCCTTATTGGCATGCCCCGAGAATGCCTTAGATTGTCAATTTCTGGCAAGAGACATTCCATGTAAAAGTATCTATCTTCTGTTCCATTTTCTCTTGCCATAAATTGTCATCCTTTTCAATAAATTCGATTTTAAGCGGCTGGTTTTTCTTTGTGTAACACGGAGCAGCCCTTGTATGGTAGAAACAATTGCTATTTTGATCGAGAGATACAGTATTTTTCTTTTTGTTATAGCTGTACATTTGAAATATATTTTTATTTATTTAATAAATTCGTTATATCTAATGTCCTAGAATAACTTTTAATGTCTCATCCTCTGCTGGCTCCACCAAATAACATCCTTCAGCCTGCAAAAAAGTAGGATGTTATTCGATTGAAAGTAAATTATTTGGTAAAATATTACTTGATCAATTTAATTTTTGTGTCTGGGATTGATGAAAAATTTAAATGGTGCTTGACAAATTTCATTTTCGGGAATATAATATTGGTTTTAATTAGGAATATTGCAAATAATTTAACTCACAAAGAAGTAGAAGCAGTAACATCTAGTTCCAATGTATGTACATCAGTTCCTAAATAGTTCTCGACTGTGCAACAGCGAGGACTGAAATAAAACATTTTGTTCTCAAAACTATGTACGTGGTAATTCGGTATAAATCAAAATATCTTATCGCATATTATTTCAACGACCGCCTGGCGCAGCCCATCAGCACATTAGTCAGATGTCGCAGCTTCAAATACCGCAGCTTCAAATACCGCAACAAAATTCTATGTTCCTAGGTCATTCCATATGAATGAATTCCATATAAAATAATACAAGTATAATGTAATAAAAATCTTAATTATGTGTATAGTATATTAAATATATATTCCGTTGTCTGGTACCCGTAACACAAATTCTTCGGATACTTAGCACGGGACCAGATTGACGTGTTGTGGAAGGTCCATACATAATACTAGCTGGTACACGCAACTTCGTATGCGTACATAGAACGTATACAGAACTAACTGAAAGAAATCCTATTTTTTTAACGGAACCCTAAAATAAAGTAGCCTATGTTAAACCTTATAACATCAGCTATCTCCCAGTGAAGGTCTCGTGAAAATCGGTCCAGCCATTTCAAAGATTAGCCTGAACAAACAGACAGACAGACGGACAGACAAAATTTAAAAAATTGTTCTTTTTTGTAGTGGTAGTTGTTAATATATATAGGTAGTTGTATTATATATCAGTTAAATAAGATAAGGAAAGAAAATAGCTATTCCGTAATAACTATGTAATACTTTCTTTATTTCATGAGTCGCTGTTTCTTTGCTTGGTGAATCTTGGCGACTTTTCTTTGAGCTGTAAAATAAACAAATTAATTAATTCAAAGATTTAAATTTAAATTTATTTAAGAATAATTTAAAAACCGACTGACAGATAACCGTAATTTTTTGTGCACGTCAAATAGCTCATGATTCATGTCTTGACACACCAGCCAAGAAATGACATAATATGCACGCTCTGTGCTTTCATTGCTCTGTGCTTTCATTACTCTGCGCTCCCGTTCGTGGGTAACTCTTAAGCTACAAAAAATCTGGATCGCGATCCACCGTCATAACTTTGTTACTATAAAATGCACCTTATACGTATGGCAATATGAGTGTTCCCTGACACGATGAAATTGTTCCTAATAGAATCGTACCGTTTTTATAAATTATAAAACTAATATACTATAACTAATAATAATAAAGAAGTACACTATCCACTATTAAAAAAAAAAACATTTTCTAATTCGAATCTAACATACTTACTCAAAAATTCCATCGTTTCGGCGTATTTTTTTTTCCTTTTCTTGTCATTTCTTTGGAAAGTTTTTTACTCTTCTTATTTGCCATATTTAACAACACTACACAACAGTCACTAATTTAAATTTCGGCCAACCAATACTTTTTTTACTCCGTCAATAATTTTCTTTCGCGAATTACGTCGTAAGTGGTGAGACTCGTCAGCAAGAGCGTCCGGGACGACCTCACCGTATGGCGGCAGCCAGCTACTTAGACGCGAGGCGTAAACTACGCGTATCGGCATTGCAATAAGATTATTTTTTGCATAGCATTATTTTCTATATTCGTGTAGAAGACCGATTAAATTTAATTTCGCAAGGTATTTTTTCAACATCTTTTGAAATATTATACAAATAACAAAAGTGTTCGGTTAGAACTGAAATATAATATGTATTTTAATTATTTATCAAAAAAAATGAATGTTGCTGCACAAAATTTTACGTTTTAGGAGATTGTGTGATATTTAAGAGGCGATTTTATGATTTTTTAACTCAGGTTTTTTTTTTTTTTTTCAAAAAGTATATGGTTCAGACCCTGTCAAGGATTGTGTACCTACTTTATCCTATATTTTTTGCCACTTCGTAATTAAACTGACTAGGTAGACTGGGTAACGGAAAATGACAAAGTAGGCTTGGACCTCGCCTTAATACAATTAATGTCATGTCAAATCTTGAACACTAACAAATACACGCCCATGCTTCACTAATATGTTAAATGTCATTTTAAAAATATTTCAGAGGATCCAAATCTCGCAGCCCCGATGGTCGCTACAGAGAGAAGAGACGGGAAGAGAGAGATCCAGACAAGTACAGGGCGGAGAGAAAAGAGAGGGTAGACAGCGGCAGGAGCGACAAGGAAGACCGGCCCGAGAGAGACAGAGGGCCTCGCGAAGAGAGAGATAGACGACCGCCGCCGGATCGCCCACGCGAGAGACGTTCAAGGTAAGGGGATGATAATTGATAATGCCTCAGAAACTTACTTTTTGCCGCGTCTAATGTCGGCTTTTTATATAGTATGTATTAAGATTCATATCCTACCTCAAGGGGCATAAGGTTTAAGTAACTTTACTTTTTCTATTCCGCTTAGTCAGAATAAAATTTACTGATATAAAGTGTAGTACTAGTCAAAGTTATTGTCTGATCTTTAGTGTCAATATTTTCTTTAATAATAATAATAATATCTATGAACGTTTCATACCACGTCAGTCTGGCCCGCCCTGTGGTAAGTATCCAAAAAACTTGTGTTACGGGTACCAGAGGAAATATATTTAATACTTGCTATACTATACTTATATTTAAGATTTTTATTATATTGTACACATATTTAAGACACATCCATGACCTAGGAACGCAGAATTTCTTTTTTGTTTTCTGGCGGGATTCGAACCCGCGACGGCTTGAGCGCCAATGTGAGCCACAGAGGTCGTCCATTAAGATTTAGATCATGTTGGACAAGATAATTTTGGTTTAGGTTTGACAATGCTGACGAAAAGAAGGAGTACAGTTGGGGTAAGACTGAAGTGAAGAAGGAGGGTGATAATAAGGAGGAAGAGAAAGAAAAGCCAAACTTTGGTCTGTCGGGCAAACTGACGGCTGATGCGAATACAGTCAATGGTGTGGTTATAAAGTACACCGAACCCGATGACGCGAAACAACCAAAACGTAGGTGGAGGTATGTATCATATTTGTACAGAATGTGTTTTTACATTTTATAATAATTGTCATTTAAAGGAATCTTCTGCAAGTTTAAAGTCCATGCTGCAACTACAAGTGACTTTTGCCTGCCTGTGTTAAATTATGCAAACATTAAACTCATGTTTTGGAGGGTGAATTTTGGAAAATACTTTTTAGCGTCATTATTAAAATTTATATCTAATTAATATCTATCAATATTATGTAATTATGTATGTAATTGTACCTACTTTTCAGATTCTACCCGTTCAAAGGCGACAAAGCGTTGCCGATATTATACATTCACCGGCAGTCGTGTTTCGTGATCGGGCGCGACAAGAAGGTGGTCGACATCGCCCTGGACCACCCCTCCATCAGTAAGCAGCACGCCGCCCTGCAGTACCGGGCCACGCCCTTCGACCGCCCCGACGGCACCCAGGGCCGCCGCGTCAGGCCCTACATCATAGATCTAGGTACTAAATTGTACATGTATAGTACTTGAGTATTTAAACAATGGTTACTATGTTTGGAGAACACTGAAAATCATCAAATCATGGAGCAAAACTTTAAAAGCTCTAAATAACTTGTGCCCTTTTACTGACTTGCTTTGTAAAAGCGTATCTTTATAATAATGTTCATTCTATTAAAATCTTACAAGCAAATTCGTATCTTGGATAGTTTGATTTTTGTGTCTGTTCTTTCACACAATAAAGTTTAAACTGACGAACTTCCCTTTTATGGATGCTTATTAACGAGTGTTCATCTAATCAACATATTGTATTTTTTTATGTATATTCTAGTTTTTAATGCTCGACCTTAGAGCTAAACCTATTTGTGGGTTGTATTCCATCTTTTTCAGATTCTGCAAATGGCACATTCGTGAACAATAAGAGGATCGAGGCGCGTCGTTACGTCGAATTGTTAGAACGCGACGTGGTCAAGTTCGGGTTCAGCGCGCGCGAGTACGTGTTACTGCACGAGAACAGCCGCGACGACGCGCAGGATGACGACCAGCCCGCGCTGCCCACGACCGACCACATCAAACAGGTACCGCCCGTTGCTGACCACGTTAGATAAGCTCCGCCCACCGTTGACTTCGTCTCACGTCCATAGACATATATCTCCGTTTATGGTGATGATAGGAGAGAAAAAACCCAACGATTGGTTGCTGTGGGAGAAAACTTTTTTTGTAGCTTATTTTAACGATTTTTTAAACACAATGTTTTGTAATTTACAGGTGAAAAGAGTGAAAGCAGAAGAAGCAGCCGATGATTAAAAATAAAGACGAGACGACGAGAAAACGATACGACTCGTGTTTAGATCGTATGTCGTTCCCTTTTTTTATGTAAAAAGTTTTAATATTTAGTATAAATGTATAGCTTACAAACTTTGAAATTATTTCATAGAGACAAGGGATAAAAAGTCCACTGTAACCATTATAATCAGCAAAATATAAACTCAAATGAGATCCCCTTCAGGTACATACTTACTTCGAAAACACATTGAACCAAATTATACTGACAAAATAGTGTTGACTTGATAATATCAAATACATAACGGATATCTACCACAATATGTGGTATTTTTTAAGATAAATTACTCCGGTTAGAAAGAAATTAACCTATTTTTTATAGCTTTAGGTGGCATAAAATATTATACAATACTCGTTTCAAAGTTATCATTTTTTTTTATTTGATTATCTTTATGATAGTTACTTGTTCAATAAAATCATTAATTTTTATCAAATCAAATCACATTGTATTATGTTCTCATATAATATATATCGGGACAAAAATTTGTCCTTTCATATTATTGCTTATAGATTCTGTAATGTTAAATGAAATATTTTATCCTAACGTTGCTAAGTGCCCAAATTGGTACATTTCTCATTATTTACTAGTGAAATTAAACTGATATTGTAATGACTATGTCTATAAGATACAAATATGCATCTTCTTTTTTCAACATGACTAAGTAAATTATATTAGGTCGCTACTAAACGAAAAGAGATAGTTATATTTGTGAGATTATAAAGAAACATTCTCTCTTACGAGCATTTTGTTGCAATCACATAATATTATTATGGTCTTTGTCACATATGGAGACTGCGTTTAGTACGTAAAATGTTTGTAAAAGCAGCTAGTGTCCTACAGACAATAGAAAGTTACATTTATTGTTGTAACACCAGTAGACATCTTTGTGGTTTAGATATTAGGCCAAAACTAGCGCATCCACTTAGGTGTATGTAGGCTTGTATAGGTGTAGAGTGCAGAAGATATATTTTTTAATTTCTTTAATGCTACTTTCGTTGGATTTTTATTTTGTCACGAGAATAATACAGACAGAAAAGAAAACAAAATTTACTTGTGTAGATTTTATTAACCAAGGAGACCGTTAAAGAACCTTAAATATTTTTTACTATTTTTATGATCTAGCATACTATAAATAAATGCAAAATTACTACTCATTCGTTTGATTCACCCTCCAATAAAATTACCCCCTACGCTAGTATGTACAAAAATCTCGTATTTACAGATAATAATTAATTAATATTAAATAAATAAATATTCAATAAAAACGTATCAGATCTATCGGTGGAATAAAATTTTCTAATATCACAGTTTAAAACGGTGTTTTGACGTGACCGTCAAAGTCCAGTCGCTCGCTCTCTCGGGACGAGCCGGGGCTATCCCGCAAGCTATTTCGGAATCCGGAGCTACTCCTAAAGCTGGGGATCTCTCTAAAATTGGAGCTAGTCCGAAAGCTGGGGATTTCTCGAATGTTCGGGCTATCGTGGAAGTTGGTACGAAAGTCGCCGCATAACGACGCTCTTTTTACGATACCATTTCTTAGCGGAATTATGGTGGCGTTTGGCGGGCGGGCACGCAAGGAATGCGTGCGGTAGAGCGGTTTTATTAGTCTATTGGGGGCCACGCCTACTATACTATGTCTAGAGAACGGCGTCCGCGGTATTTCGTAGCCGTCTCGTATGGTGTCCGAGTCGCTGTCGTATCGCAGCTCGACGTATTTCAGCGGCCGCTGCGGTAGCAAGTGTGAAGGCTCCATTTGATGCTCTGGGAAATCTTCGTCTGCGAATGATTAATATTTAATAACTTTTTATATTAGAGAGGACTTTTTTAATTTGCTATTTTTAAAATTACTCCTTATAAATTAATAGATAAATGATTAAGTTATGAAATCATTTACAAAATTACGATTTAATATCGACAGTCATCTGATGTTTCTATTAAGTTTATTTATTTTTCTTTATTTGTTAGTCAGTAGAGGCAGAGTAAAATGATTCAATTGTCGTCTTACCGATATTAGCAATTAAACTTCAGCAACAAAAAGAAGCATTGAAAAAAGTCCGAAGAGCATAATAAATAATTAAAATATTATGAAGATAATGAACAAACCTACGCAGGCGTTGTCGTTCTCGTCCAACAGGTAGGTGCGGTTCTCGATGCCGTCACATGCTGTCACATGCACAATTTCATTACATAACATCACAATGTAGCGGACGTATGTTGTTTAAAAAGGCTAGGTTATGTTTAAATTACTTTATAGGGGAAAGTTAAGATTATTATGGTTTTAAGTAAAATGTGCGTTTAAGTTAAAATTTAAATATTAGGTCCTTACATATGAAATTGGTGCTTTGGCGTACTCGCCACTTTGATCTCAAATATATCTTCTTTGGTTAGAAATAATTTCAAATTTATACCGCTATTTACTCATGCATTTGTGTTTCGAACACCGTAATCCATTTGTTTTTTCCTCTTTTGGTTTTTTCTTTGCGTCACTCTGTTTACAAAATGGAAAACTTGAAATATCGTATTATTTTCGAGTACGAGTTCCACCGTGGCACCAGTGCTGCAGAAAGGGCTCGAAGGATTAATGATGTGTATGCCGGCGGAGTCGCAAAAGAAAACACAGTGCGTTTTTGGTTCTGTTTTCGTTCTGCAAATTTCGACCTGCAGAATAAGCCCCGTGGACCAAAGTTGATAATAAAGAATTGAAGGCTATTGTAGATGCGGATCCATCGCAAACCACGTCCGAGTTAGCTGCTGGCGGTGTTAGTGATAAAACTGTTTTAATCCACTTGAAGCAAATTGGGAAGGTAAAAAAGCTTCTGGGTACCTCATGAATTGAGTGCAGCAAACCGACAAACTGAGACACTGCTGCGTTACATTACTCAACCGGCACAATAATGAAGGGATTTTAAATCGAATTATTACCTGTGATGTGAATGGTGGATCCTGTACGATAATCGGAAATGCTCATCGCAATGGCTGAACCTTGGCGAACCAGCCAAAGCCTGCCCCAAGCGAAAATTTACTCAAAAAAAGTTACTTGTGAGCGTTTGGTGGACTAGTGCCGGTGTCGTTCACTATAGCTTTCTAAAATCTGGCCAGATGATTACGGCAGATGTCTAATGCCAGCACCTGCAAATCATGATGGAAAAGCTAGCTGCTAAACAACCGAGGTTGTTCATTCACTCTAGGCCACACACTGCACAACAGACGGCTTCCAAATTAGAGGAGCTTCAATTGGGATGTCTAAGACATCCACCGTACTCCCCGGACCTTGCTCCAACAGATTACCATTTTTTTTTCGAAATTTGGATAACTTCTTGCAAGGGAAAAAATTCAACTCCGATCGGGCAGTCCAAAGCGCCTTCAAAGATTTTATTGATTCCTGTCCGAATGGTTTTTTTAGTAAAGGAATCAATCCACGAACCTATGAGATGGCAAAAATGCATAGATAGCAACGGTATACTATGGCGTATGGCTTTGATTAAATCGATATATTATGTTTAAAAAAAGATCGACTTTATGTTCCTCCTTTACAAAACACCGATTTCATATGTAATGACCTAATATTTTAAGTCACAAACAAGCACATACTGAGATCCGTGTATTAATACATGCAGCTCCGTCACCCAGTTTTAAAAGCGGTAAGTCACATGAACTGTATTGTATAGCAGCAAATTATTTCAAATAATGTGACATGATTCTTATAAAATTACAGGAAAAACATAAAAGAAAGCCTTTGAAATGCTTAGTTAGGGATGCTGACTTAAATTTTTCTCGTGACGTATTTTTAGCATAGCAACCCAGATGAATTGTAATGACCTATTCGAATGTATTTACCATCAGGCAGCAAAGTCAGATACTGCGGCGCGGGCTGCGGCGTCGCCGTCAGTGTAATGTTGGGCGACGTCTTGTCTCTGAGCTCGCAGACCACCTCCAAACACTGGCGGAACGACGGCCGCAGTTCAGCGTTGTAGCTCCAGCATTTTTGGAGGAGCTCGTAACTGTAAACATATTCCGTTAGAATACTGTTGACGTATATACAATATTCATTACAAAATATAAAGGCAATTTTTTTAGAGAAAAGGAAAATAAATATAAGTCGGCGGTCTGCAAATTGTTTGCCACAAAGAAATTAATCTATGTTCTTAGTTCATAAATTTTTGAGTAACACTAATTACTCCCCTTTATTCATAATCTTATACTTTAAACGAGACAATCTTGTATAAATATAATCGGTTTCTCGAAAACGGTTGGAAGTATTACCATGAAATTTAGTAGGTAGTTTTGGGGGAGAAAAATCACTCTAGCTAGGTCTTATCACTAGGAAACTGCGCATTTTTAAGCTATATAATATGTGGTCGTGCAACAATTATATATCAATAATTTCGACTCTATTATATCAGACCGTTTGGTATTGCATATGCACCGTTTGCATATGAGTCATATAGATGCAAAGGCAGCATCATCCAATTTTTTCATAATAGCAACTTTGAATGCAGTCTGTCAGTGTAAAATCAGATTAATTGGTTGACTTATTTAGTTTCTAGCAAAAGAAGCAAAATCTCGTATAAAATTGCCATTAAAATCTTAGGTTTGTAGCCTTATCCCCAGGTCGCTTGTCTCCACGGTCCGGCAAACGCGGCGCGTGAAGGAGTGGACCCAAACACGTTTCCCGGCCTCCGGGTCGGGACCCTCACGCGTCGTTTGGAGCCGACCGCCGGTCCTGGTCGTGCCTGGTTTTGGCGATATACACTCCAGTTGTTTCGTGGTTGCCCCCCCATGGGTTTACCCCGCGTTCTGCCGCGGGGGGTCTTCCCTTAAAACCCAATGACTATGCGCCCAGTACTCTTACTGGGCGTGTCATCCCACCCCAAGTAGAGGGGCTAATAGCCCCTGGTATTGGTTACCGCCGTAAGGCCCTTTTCAGGGGCCCGGCGTCGAGAGAAGAGTCTCCTTCTCTAACAAATAGGTTTGTAGCAAAAACAGCATTATCCACTTGAGTAATGCCAAAGACAGCAACATCCGATTCGGCCAATCAGGTGTCTGTATTTGGCCAACATTACATTTTGTTTAATATGGCGATTACAGTTTTGTTGTTCCTTCGTGTGATATTTATTTTTGTGGAATTAAACAATTAGGTATATTTTTCCCAATAAAAGGTGATGTGAACAAGATGGAGTGTTTTCCTACCCCATGTGACAAAAAGTCTAGTAGAAAACAGCAAGCTGACTCCGATAAATGGAAGAGAAATGTGACTAAAAAACTGCGGTAAGTTTTAGTGTGATCTAACGTTTTTGATCCTTTAAATATTTTTTTAATGACACAAAAAGGAGGAGTTTCTTAATTCGATTGTGTTTTTTACCCCGACTGCGCAAAACAAAGTAGTGGTAGGTAATGTGTTTAACAGCCTATGTATGTATGTTTGTACGTGTGTATGTATGTATATTCCTTTGTGGCACTATATAGCCCAAACGCGTGGGCCGATTTCGACAAGTCGCACATCGTTTGATCCGTCTTGGTGGCGCGAGTGTTACAGGTAGGATGCATTAAAATTAATAAAATATGATGCATAAAAATAAATCAATTATAATAAATTCAAAATGTCGGATTTTGAGCTCCATCCAAGCAGATTGGGGACAACAGATAACAACAGACATTCTAGACATTCGACCTAGCACCTGGTACCTGCTTCACATTCTTTAGATTTAGAATGTGTCCCCACTTGTTGTAATCTTTTGTCCCCAATCTGCACATTTTCAGCTTTTGTTATTTAAATCGTGTTCAGGTCAAGTCAGGGTGTTTAGTTTTTAACTACTTATTTTTAAAGTGTATGTTATTACCATTTCTTCGCTGTTTAGGGACATATGTATTATCTAAATCGGTTCAGTAATTTTTTGTAAAATCAACAAAAACCAAAAATAAGCAAATTTGGTTCTTGCAATTATGGAATGGAAAAAAGTTTGTTATAATTTTTGATTATGTATTGTAGGAGTTTTTGATTATGGTAGATATATCTAATTTTTTTTTTTTTGTAATTATGGTGGGCTTCTGTCAATCTTATTTGTTTGGAGAAATATGATGTAGGTAGCCAATAGTCCCAATGGAATTGAAGTCGATATTGTAGAATTTTATTTAAATTATATTATTTAATTTTTTTAGGTACTCTGCGAAAACTCTTCCAAAACGGTTGCTATGTCGGCACAAGTAAGGTTTTGGCTGTATGGCACTTACTATGTCTGATTTGAAGCGATTTTTTGATAATTTTTATGCAGACCCAGACAAACAAACACAGGATGCGTATATTTTAAAACATTGCACTCCTTGCAAGGTATCGCGTCGCCGTCCTACTACATCAAAATATGCAAATAAAACATTTCAAACAAAATTTTACAATTACAGCAAAACGCTAAAGAAAAAAGTGAAAGTTTGTCAACGATATTTTCTAACAGAATTACAAAGTACAGGGTTCAATCTGTAATGAAAGAGTATTATAAAACTGGAAAGCTATTAGCTGAAAAACGAGGAGGTGGTCGTATTTCAGTGAAACATGCGGTGAAAAGAGAAGCTATCATGAATTTTATCAACACGATACCATGCCAGGAACCACATTACTGTAGAGGAAACACTAAAAGGTTGTATTCGTCGTCAGAATTATCAATAAATAAGTTACACAAAGAATACAATTCGAAAGTTGATGATGACCTGAAAGTGAAGAAGTCTTATTTCAGGCATGTATTCAATACAAAATATAACCTTTCGTTTGGTACTCCGCGTACCGACGTTTGAGCAACTTGTATAAAATTCAACGAACAAATGAAAAGTGAGCAAGACACTAGTAAAAATAATTTAATGGTACCGAAAATTTGTACCCCAAAGCTGCAAATGAAATTCATCAGCCCTTTACCACAAGCTGAAAAATTCAGACCTGTCATCTATAGAAACAGTTAGACTTGTTGCAGATGGTGTGCGGGTCAAAATAAAAATATAATCATATTGGGAATGTTGTCGAAATGGTTGACCGAGGCTCCGCAAAACGTCAAGAAAGTTGAGCTTGTGTTTCCTGTTGTCGGACATTCGTATATACCGCCTGACAGGGTCTTTGCCCAAATCGAAAAAGAAGTGCGGAAACATGAAGTGATTAGCGGTCCTCAAAAATATATCGAAATTATTTCGAAATTTAGTACCGTTAACGACTTAGGAACTGACTTTGAAGTATTTGATTGGAAGACAGCTTCACAGGAAATCTTAAAGCCTGTCGGTAGCTGGCATTTTCAATTTAAGCAATGCAAACGTTATATTTTAAAGCGTTCTAAAAGACCTGGAAACGTTTTGATTCAGGGACATCTTCACTATAAAACTAATGACGGAGTTTTTAAAAACGTTTGTAAAAGGAATAAAACAACATCCATGATAAATCCAAGAAAGATTAATGATTCCAACATCATTTGATCATCAAAGTTTTATAACATTGCTTAGAAGCGATTGGGGAGACGATTGGCAACAAAATGAAGACTTGTCATTCTTTGTAACGTTACTAGAAAGTAACAGACAAGATGAAGATGACGAAAATGAAGACAGAGAAAGTGATTTAGAGTGTGAAGAATATGAGGAAGTAGATGATTTTCATATTTAATAACATAATTTTATTTTTATTATAGGTAGCTGCATACGTCAAATAAAAAACAATTTATAATTAAAGTCGTTTTATTTTATTCCTTACCTCTTCTTAATGCATGTGGGTTTAAAGTCGTGAATTCCGGCTATTATTCTGAGTATTAGTTGGAAACCCAAATAAAAGTTATTGTCAATCAATTAAATCTATTAAATTTACTCTACCAATATGTATCTAATAACGATTTTTTCCTGTCCGATGAAAAATCCACTGATTTTAAATTCTATACTCGTAATTTCATTAGTTTAAAGCAAACTTTCCAGCCGTAGGGCCATACTGATTACTACAGTAAGTTCCGAGGGCCAAAACCATATTATCATTGTTGCCGGTGGTAAAAAGTGAAATAGTCCACTGATGAAAAAAAAGTCCGAAAAAGTACGCAACGTTTAAAAAAGGCTGCAAATCGTACTAAAGTCCGCAAAACGGCAACACTGCATATTATTAATTTTCCTGTCATTATCTGTAATTTCTAGATTAGTCGTAGAGTACGAGCCATGAGGAGTAACGTGACACGACATCTGGTGGACACAAGCGGAAATAGGTAGTACCTTCTATCGCTAACAGATGGCGTTAATAGCACGTACAGAATAATCTCGTTGGTTCGAGAAAGTTCTGGTGTCTTCCACTCACTTCTAGATGGCAGTAATTGGAATATATAAGAAGGCTAGTGGCGCACCACAAGTCAGTTCCTATGACACTGTTGTGAAATAAAATAGTGCGTACCTCCTTAAAACGTGTTTGTGCGTGATTAAGTTTAAGACATCTTTGTAACAGTATTTTGATTTGAATTGTTGCTTTTGTGTGTGATTTAGTAGTATGGAAAAGAAGCTAAAAATTTATAGTGAATGCAGAAAATTCAAAGATCAGTGGAACATTCAGTATTTCGTAATGGAGTCCAGTAACAAGGCGCTATGTTTGATTTGCAATGAAAGCATAGCCGTTCTCAAGGAATATAACATTAAACGTCATTATAAAACAAAACATTTTCAAAATTACTCAAAATATACAGGAAGTTTGCGGACAGAAAAATTCGAAGCTATGAAGCTCGGATTGAAATCGCAGCAATCTTCATTTACAAAACTCAAAACTGAACAAGAGGCTGCTACTCGTGCCAGCTTTCGTGTGGCTCTTGAAATTGCAAAACGTGGAAAACCATTCACCGATGGAGAAATGATCAAATAATGCATAATTGCAGTAGCCGAAGAATGTGCTCTGAAAAGGTAAATTTATTAAAAACTTACTTTCTACTTCTTCTACCACCGTCATTTTCTACAGCCTTTGACACAAGAGCGACCACTCCTTTATCTTTCCCACTCATGTTTTTGCCTCCATCAGTTTACAATCATATTAACAGTCATATTAATTACTGTTAATTTTATCAGATCTTTTGGGCTGAATCACCGACAATTCCGACAATTTATTGAAGAGATTGGAGAAAATGACTTACCTTATCATACTGCCGTACGTTGGCTTAGTTGTGGGAAAGTCCTTCAGCGCTTTTTTGAACTTAGAGCAGTGATCGAAATTTTTTTGAATGAAAAGCATCGCCCTCTTACTGAATTACAAAACAACGCATGGCTGTGGAAGTTAACATTCTATGTTGATTTGACAAAACATGTGAACGAACTGAATTTGAGATTGCAAGGAGAAAACCAGCATCTTCTTGATTTATACACTAATATCAAATTATTCCGGAAGAAATTGATACTGTTTCAATCACAACTACGAAGTAAATGTTTTTCACATTTTAAAACATGTGAAATATTCAGCCACACCACTGAGACTGAGTTTCCTATCGATTTTGCAATCGAAACTGAGTGCCTTGAAAATAAATTTTGATACTCGTTTCTCGGACATTGATGCCATTGCGAATTAAATTAAGATTTTTTCAGAATCCTTTTGATACTGACATTGAAACCCTAGTCCCGGAACTTCAAATGGAAATGATTGATCTACAGTGCAGTGATATAATTAAGAACAAATATCAAAGCTCATCTTTGTTGGAATTTTATAAGGGGCTTCCACTGACACAATTTGATAATTTGCATAAATTTGCTCGTGGGCTGTTTTCTGTTTTTGGTACTACTTATTTGTGTGAGAAGACCTTCTCCAAAATGAAGTACACAAAAAATGTTTACAGATCTAAATTAACTGATGAGCATCTTAAATCTCTTTTAATAATTGGTACAAGTAAAATTAGTCCACAACTACAAACTATTGTCAGTGGAAAATCTCAATTACATAAATCTCATTAGTATTTCATATGTCATTATGCTTGTTATAAGTTATGTTTTTATTTAAAATGTATAAAATGTTAGTTGGATTCATTTCAATAATTTGTTAGTTATTATATACTGAAGTTAAATTTTCTGCATATTATTATATACTATATATTCTTTACTCATTACAATTCTGTGTATCTTTATCCAACTTATCACAAAAACAATAACAATAAACCTACTGTTGTAGGCTTATTGTTATTGTTTTTGTGGGCTAACTACTCATAACTAATCATTGTTATGTTATAAGTAGTTAGCCCATGACCATATCAATGTAGATGTCATATTAATAATCTTTCAACATAAAATTAGAATACTTCAGTAAACTAAATTTGATTTGCTATAAAAAATATGTTCTCTAAAAGGAGTTTTCAAGTATGCTAGCTCTCCGCGGGCCGGACAAAATCTGTCCGCGGGCCGGATGTGGCCCTCAGGCCGTAGTTTGGAGACCCCTGGTTTAAAGTAAAAGTTTATAATTTCACTTGTTGGTATGGTATCCCTTAGATACAGTAAGGTGCTGACGCAGACATCTGTTTTCTGGTTTCTGTCTTTTGGTGTAAAGTACCTACACACCAAAAGTATTAAGATTATTCAGTCTAATTATGTCCAAAATCTGTGGTTGCAAATGTAGCAATATCCCAGAGTTTTGGTTGCAAAGGTAGCAACATCCACGAGTTGGGCGCAGAAACAGAAACATCCAAACCAAATGTCTAGTTTTTAGAAAAAAATATGAAATTAGGTACTATGAAATCCTAAATTTTTCATATACTCGTATTAATCATATGATTCTCCAAATGTGTATGTTAAAAATATCACCATATAGTTATGTCACTGCTTTAAAACTAAAATAAATGTTTACTGCCATTTTAGTCAAGCTGGACGTTGCTGCCTTTGCATCTATATGACTCATATGTATAATTTTTGCTTTGTTCGAAAATTCGGAATGTGGTGGGTTCGAATACCGGTCAGATAAATATTTTTGTCATAACTTTCATTTTATAAATTTATCAGAACTCCGAGCAAAGTTCCGATTCCCAGGTATTATAAATATTTAAACGACTGATGAGCTAAATATTTAGACGAATGTACTTTGAAACATCACCTGACAGCTGATGCTAACAACGGACTGATAGATTAGCTTACAATTTTAATGTGTTAATTAATAAGGGGATTTACCCCTAAAGTAATTTTAATTTTCTAATCTAGCAACACTCACAGGGCCGAGGGGCAGTTGGGCGGTCTGTCGGGGGTTCCCCCCGCGCGCACGTACGCCAGCACTTGCCGGTTCGTGCGCGCCGGGTATGGCTGCTGGCCCAGGGAGAGGATCTGCAATTACAGTCAAACGGATTTCTTAATAGCCCTCGGCAATGAAAAAAATTTTATGGCAATGACGGCCGATGTTTGAATAACTACGATACTCAAAAAAAGCCATTAAGAACTTGGTCGTACAGTACATGGTTTGATTAATGATGTAGGAAGATGAGTTAGTATTCGTCTCTTCTGAACAAAGCATAGGTACAAGTAATCCGCAAGTTAGTGATAATGTGTTATGTGTCTACTACGTCACGCAAAATTCGCTAAAGATTTGTATGAGCAGACGATAAGTTAGTATTCAAAATAAGCACAAGCTACTTTTATCCCAGAAAGATACGCGGGATAGACCGATTTTTATTCTACGCGAAGTCACGGTTAACTTGAGTTCTATACTCTGTTCAGATCCAATTTAATCTGCACGTAAACAAAAAGAACAGTATAATACAATATAATGCTACCAGTTTAAATGTCACTTATTTACCGTGCAATAAAGAATTAGAGTGGCACATTAATTCGGTCGAATAGAATTTTTTGTGACGATACGCATGATGCCAATTGCCAATCGTCAAGTCGGTAATAGCGTACCTCCCAGCACAGCACGCCCCAGGCCCACACATCGGACTGGCACGAGAACACGCCGTCCATCAGGCACTCCACCGCCATCCACCGCACCGGCAGAAGACCTGGATACAAGGTACTTAGTGGGTTATGTAGATAGGCTATGTAATTCTAAAATAGAAAGGTTATAGATATTGAGGCAACTTGACGCACATAGAGAGCACTGAATAGTGAAGAGTAATTATCTAATGTCATTGTTATAATATCGTAATAATATAGTGATTGATAACATCTGAGTCCAATTTTCAGCGTAACCACTTCATTGGTTTAAGCTGTAAGCAAGATATATATCTTGCTTACAGCCGAGGATACCTAAATATACTACGAGTAGGTTGTTCACTGATATAAGTATATTATGATGTTCTGCTAGAGTAGACTGATGTAATACCTTCTCCCTCCTTCCTATAATAGTCGTTCTTGTAGATATCCCTAGCCAGGCCGAAGTCTCCGATCTTGACGACGCGGCGGGCGCCGCGGCTGGCGACCAGACAGTTGCGTGCGGCCAGGTCGCGGTGGACAAAGTGCATCTCCTCTAAGTAGCGGCAGCCGCGGGTTACGTCCACACACATGTTCAGTAGGTCGAGCAGACTTAGCGAGTCGTCCGTGTACTGGGGGGTTAAGAAATAGATAAGTAGAGTAAAACAATAAGACCAGTACACGGGTTGAATTATATCCTTGCGGTCCTGTCTGCGGAAAGGCTGCCGAAAAAGATTGCATCTTGGACACGTCACGATTTAGGTACGTACTCCTTTTCAGTCTACCCACATAAACGGGTCAATATTTATGAATTGTTTTAACTTTTTAATAATTATTATGTAATCATGTAAATGACAGTGTCTTTTTGAGGATAATGAAGATCTTTAAACCAAAATGTTCTCTCAAGTTTTAAATGATTACTGGCATGAAGTGACGCTTAAAACTTAAGGTTAGTAAAGTGGGCGAGGGTTTTTTTAAGATCTATAACGCACGTGTTGCCGGTGTCCATGGCCTGCGGCCGATCCGTCTCCTCGTTTGCCGGTTTTATACCCTAAAAGCTTCTGACTATCACTTTCCTCACTGTCCTAAAAGTAAACATTTACCAGCGAAGCCCGTTTAGCCCTCAAGTAGCTGAGCAGGTCGCCGCCCTCCATCAGCTCCATGATGATGTAGTTGGGGTCGTTATCGAGGCACACGCCCAGCAGCCTCAGGATGTGCTCGTGCTTGAAGTTCGACATCAGTGCCGCTTCCTTCAGAAACTCGGTCTTCTCCTGTTCCGTAGCGCCTTTCCGTAGGGTCTGTAATATAAGTCAGGACATAGAGGTTGATCGACAATGAACTGGACATTAAAGTAGAAACAATGATATACGTAGCAAAATTCACTCTTATTTCAATAGCGTTAATCGGCAACCGCCAATCTTTTTGGATATATGCAGCTACGTGTAGCCATACACTATACTACCTATCGTCCAATCAGGATGATACTGTAGGCTTGATCCAATCGGCAGTTAATTCATATATTACACCACACGTATACTTAACTGTCACCATGCCAATTGCCAATACACGCTCATACGCGTTCAGTTCTTTGTAGCGTCATGCCGATTGGACGATAGGCAGTATTCTAGAAGGTTCCTGCTTTATTAGAGCTGTCCCTATAAATCTTAAATAATATCACAGCTCTTTCATTGTAGTGTCTACCGATATCGCTACGACGTTGATGATTGATGAATAAGTACTGTTAATATTTAAATCAGTTACGTATTGTAATAATATGTAGTCGCCATTTGCCTCAGTTCCAGTACTATTTACATGAAACCTTACTTTGACAGCAACTTTGGTGTCCCCACTGTTGTTGTTGATCTGCCTGGCGACGCCCTCGAACACCTCCCCGAAGGCGCCCGAGCCCAGGAACTTGGTGAGCGTGATCTGCTCGCGTTTGATGTGCGGCAGGCCGGCTATCTCCGCGTCCGAAGGTAGGTGGACACCCTGTAAATTATATATTAGCTTATAATTGCCTTTGTCATAAAAAGTTGATACACGCCCCGAGATGATGAAATTTTCATTAGAGCTTCCCTCTTATAGAGTTCAAAGCAGAGCTGCTCATATCTTTATAGTTAAATACAAGTATTTTTGGCGGCTAAACTCAGTATAAAGTTAGTCATATAAATTAATAGTCTATTCCTAAACCCAGGTAGCGTAAGGCTTGTTTTCCTGTTACGCTGACCGCACGCTGACGGTCGGCGCCGACAGGTCAAAATATATGCAATCCTAGGAAGCGCGCGTAGCGGTCAGCGCTCACATTTCATACATTTCGGTGTCGGCGCTGACGATCAGCGAGCAGTCAGCGCGACAGGAAACCAGCCTAAGATGGGGCGAATGTGGTTAACTTTGTAACTACTATCTCAAAAGACACAGGCTCTCAGAGATATAAACATAGAGATATAAACATAGAGATATAGACATATAAACATAGAGCAGACTCATGATGAGACAGATGATTGATTGTCATATTGAATGATAAAATCACTAACCTGGTTGTACAGTATATTCGTCGAGTGCCTGATGGGCAGCTGCCGCAGTGTCGCGAGCTCCACGTCCGGCCCGCGGCGCACCACGTTTGTCGTAGTCTGGCTCTCCAAAGCTGCCTTCTTCTTTGTGCGATTGTTATACGCTGCGAATAGGTATGTTATTTTTTTTTTTATTAAGATAAGAATTCCAAGTACATATTATTTTATTCCCATTGCTTGGCACAGGCCTACCCCATTTGTTTCCTCAAATCCCGATATTTTTGGGTCCCTCTTTATCGCATCGTTATCATCGCCACCAGTTGGTAGTAAATCGCTATTACTATCTTCATCTTTTTACATTTCCGGACTAAGTATGTCCTTGTCAATGGAGATTTTTCTACCTTTTGCTGACATTGGCTTTTGTTCTGATTTACATTAAAAGTATTACATCTACAAATAAACCTAACCTACCATAGAACACTACAGCGCCGAAGACCAAGCCCAGTACTGCTATCGCCGCTAAGCCGACGGCGAGCGCGGCGGGCGGCGCACGGGAGCGCGCGGGCGGGGCGCGCACGGCAGCGGGCGGAGACGCGGCGCCCCAGCCGTGCGAGTTGTGAGCCTGCACACGCACCCACCAGCCCGAACCCAGGTCCTCCGCGTGCACGATCCAATACGAGTCTGTGTGAGTTTAGTTAACCATAACGACTAATAAATTAGAAACTTTAATAACATCATGACAATTTACTTTTTTAATAATGTGAATTAGCCCTTAAATAGGTAAAATATTGCTGGTCACAAACTGTGTTAGAATAGCAATAGGTACCAACGTGTGATGAACGTGGCGTGGAAACAACGCCAAAGCAAAGTAGGTAATATAATAGGTAATAAAGCCAAACTGTTGTAAGGTCGAGTCAACGGAGATATCAAACAACTTGATCCATTAGAATATGATTTATTACTGCCCCATCAATATAAGACATAACACACTTTACTTACTCATACACACTTACATTACTATACATTGTGTGAATACACAATGTATGAATGAATGAATAACAATGAACAGCCTCCGTGGTCTAGTGGTTAGAGCTTGGCTCTCGACTCGGAGGTCGTGGGTTCGATTCCCGCATTGGAACAAAAAAATGTTGTTTCCAAGTTTGGTTAGGACAATTCAGGCTGATCACCTGATTGTCTGACAAGAAAGATGATCCATGCGTCGGATGGGCATGTAAAAAGTCGGACCTGCGCCTAATCTCTCGCCAGTCGTGTCGGCTATCCGTCCCACTGGGTTACGAGAGTAAAGGAGGAGAGAGTGCTCTTGTGTACTGCGCACACACTTGGGCACTATAACATAACTCCTGCGTAGCTGGCCTGGTTTCAATGAAACAGGCCACCGTCACCGAAATCGGTGTGGGGAACTATATTTATTACTATACATTGTACTCGCACACCACATTGTACTCAGTACCAATCACATCGTATAATATATTGTATCGTAATAAGTTGGTATGTTTCACATTTGCAAGGCTTTTTAGCGTCCGTTTTTTTATGTTGTTTTTTATATGTAATTTTATATGTATTGTAGGTAAATAATGATCTCAGGATTTCAAATACTTAGGTTTAACTTAGTAAACCCACCTAACGTTTTATCATAACCATTTGACGGTGTCAGCCGAACTGCAGTTTTATCCATCGTGTGTACGGCAAATCGTTACAATAGTTCGCTACAATTCGCCATAATATGTACACGATCGATAAAACTACATAATCCGGCTAACACCATTAAATCGTCATGTTAAACGTTAGGTGTGTATCGGGCTTAACGTATTTTTAATTTTTTAATAAGTTCTACTCACCAGAACCGTTGTGCAGCAGTTCTAGTCCCTCTCTCGCGATGAGAATCTTCATCTCAGGATCCACATCGCTGGGCAGGTTAAAAGGTAGAGTCATTTCGCTGATGTTTCTCGTTACGTTTTCCTCCACATAATTCTCCCTGTTAAAAAACCATTACAATAAATTTCAGAGTTCATAATCATGCGTTACTTTGGAAGTGTTATAGGATGCCTGAACAATTTGCAAAAATACAAGAGGAATAAAAATTCAGGATTAAAAAGAAGAGCCGATCTTCTGTCGGCTAATGTTGCATCGGCAAGACCGAAAACACTTTCGTTGCTTCAGACACAACTACTGGACACAGGCCTCCTCGACAGGGAAACTTTCCGGGTCGTCTGTTCACTAGGTTTAAGGCCTACATTTCGACGTCTTACCCGCTGTTTATCGTGGCGTTCGAACCACTCTATTAGATAAATTACTTACGTGTGGAATGGTCGGCCCCACAGACGGTAGGCGGTGACGGGTGCGCCGCGCGCGTCTGGCTCCGGCCACCACGCGCGCAGCACGCGCGATCCCACCACGGCCACGCGCACCGCGCCCGGCGCACCGGGCACGTCGCCTGGAGGACGAAAAGCTTTTTGACTATCCGGAGCAGACCTTTTGGGTCCTTAAACTCTTGGGTTAAAAAGTTAAAAAAGCTTGACATTTCATGGAGTATCCACTATCCAAAGCAACGAGCTTGGATGCTCACACTAATACCAAAGATTAAGTGTTAGCAGTGTTTAAAAGCCCCGCTCTCTTAGCACGAAGACGCAGCTATGAAGACGTGACGCTACGTAAGATAAATATTTTGTGTGTCGTCGACAAAGCTATATAGCTAAGGGGACAGGCGTGGACCCGTAGTTTACCATAGAAAGCAGTATAGACGATAATAATAATAGATATACGACGGCCCTCATTGTCATCATTAGTCTAGCATATTTTAATTACAAAAAATCTATCAATATATCTGCTTTAAAGAAAACTCCTATAACCGTCCATTAGCAGTAGATGAAACTACTGCTAATGAAAGGTAAATATGCAGTGCACAGTGTCTCACCTAACGTTTCAAAAACAAATTGATCATCTTGTGGCCAGTAGAACAGCGGCGCATTTTCCACGTACTGTAGTCTAAGTCGGAAGCGGTAGCGGGTTGACGGAGTTAATTCGCTCGCGATCCATTCAACGTCGTCACTTTTAATGCACTGCTTCCATTCGTCGCCTGATTCAGACACTTCGCTGTATTCCACAGCATATCTAAAATTATAGGTTACTTCATTTTAACGCTTATATAAGGCTCTATAAATTAATTAATTCAAAGGAGTAGGCACAATAAATGGCGAGCGTGTTTAAATAGAGCGATTCTTCTTCGATCACTTACTGGTACAACTCATACGCGGTGGGTCGTGGCCACAGAACCGTGATATTATACGCAGTGACGTTCCGCAGCACGAGCGGCGCGGGCAACGGGCGCGTGCGCAGGCGCAGCGGCGCGCTGTCGGCGGGCACGGGACTGTGGCGGGAGCGCGCGCGCACCCACACCCAGTACGCCGTGCTCGGGGCCAGGCGAGTTATATTGGCCGTGTTGCCTTCGGTGACTTCGAACATGTTGTGCTCTGCATATTTAAATTATTGGTATAAAAACTCAATATTAGAGATCTACTAAAGAGAAAGATATTTAAAAGTCAAAACTGCTTAAATCAATGACGACGTGGTACAAAATTGTAAGTGCTAAAGATGGAGCAGTTTCATATTCATTAAAATCGTATAAAAGCACGCTTAATTTCGGCTCCGACATATATTGTGGTTTGTAAAAGGTTTAAGTCTAGGACATTGCTACTGCCTACTACCATACATGGTCGCCAGTGGTACGCATATTCCTTTAGTCAGGTTTTGGATTTTCGTAAATTTTTTCTAAAATGCGAAGCACATTATTGCAATATCAATATTTACTTCTATTATCATAATTCTTTACCTTTTAACTTATGCGGCAGTAAGATGGAGTCATCAGTGCGCCAGTGTAGTTCGTAAGAAAGTCCCGGATCAGTGGTCCATTCCACTCGCACAAGCACTGGACTCAGCACGACATATCTAACGTCTTTCGGTGCTGTGGGAGCTGCAAGAAAAGAAATTTATGTAGATTATGTGGGGAAATTTAAAAACATGAAATTTGATTCTCAGGAACACTTAATTTTGTAACTATGCTATAGAGTTGTCGATAGAAAAGATAAAAGAATAAATAAAAAAATAAATAACCTTCTGCAGCTGTTTGTAGTACTAATTGTGACCCAACGGCTGGTTTTAGTTCTTGAAGTTTTCCGTAATAATTCGTAGCCTCCAACATAAAAGAATATCTCGTGAACGGACTCAAATCTGTAATCGCTACTTCTGCGCTGGTCGTAGTTATAAATGGACATGAATTCTTGTCGCAATTACTTGCCGATCCATTCGAATGTTTTCGATAGTAAATCGTGAATTCTGTTAGAGGCATTTCATATTCTACTCTTCGACATTCGATAGGCTTGTACGCAATGGGCATCTGTAGTGTGATACTGTTTGCGGTGCTGGTCAACGACCTTGGTGTTAAATCCTGCAAGTTTGGTATAAGACACTTTCTGTCTGGATATGGTTGGTTCACGGGATCGAGCGCGAATATCTTATATCCCATAGACACTTTTACTTTCTCAACCTTATCCATGGTGTTGAATTTGTTCTTGTATAATATCGTCTTGTCTGCTGCATCGTACCAGTAAATATTTCTACTGTCTACTGTCATAGATGATGGTGTGAACCCATATTTCTTCTTCTCTGTTGCAGTCATGACAGTTCTACATTTGCATCCTCTTATATCTGTTGCTACTATGCGATGGACCCATGGGTCTATCCAGTATATTTCAGTATCTTTGGTAGTTAGGTCAAGCACAAATGCTTTTGCTATTTGAGGATTTTCTGGACAGTCGCAGCCTTCACGTGTTTCCTTATCAAAATTGTTGTAGGATATGTCAAAGAATTGTCTAATATTTAATCCATTGACTTTGGACGTCATTAAAACACCGAGACCGGTGTGATTGCTATCTTCGTACCAATATAGAGTCCTAAAAATTACGTTAAAGCAAAATAAAATAATAAAAATAGCTTTCATAATTACATAACATTTGTATCACCATTTGGGTTTGGCTTACCGTGTTAAAGGTGATATTTGTAAACTGTATATCGGCTGTTTCGAGGACAATATCTGAGTAACATGCGGCCGTGTATTCGGTATGCCCAGATCTATTCGGTACATAACAAAAGACTCAGTGGAGAGAATCTCTCTTTGTGACCAATATACCGATCTACTGACCCAATCCACGCAGATGCTCGTAGCAGATCCATTGATTGAAGTTAACTGAAAAAAATAAAGGAATAAATAACCTTTATTTACAAAATTTTAAACCCAAAATTATTCTAAAGTGCGTATCTACATTGCGATATAAGAAAAGTTTTTACCTTATAATGTCCAGTTCCATTTATTCGTGATGAAAATATTTCCTCTAAATTGTTGACCCAGTAAGCGATGTTTTCTTCAATAGCGACTACGAAATCTATTGGAGTGCCGGTACTTTTTGGTATAGTTTCACTCTCTCCAGTATCCAAATCAGTTATTTTTATGGATTCTTGCGATGAAATCATCACTTTTGGTACCGGATTCATTTCATCGGAAAGGGCGGACACCACTTCCGAGTATTGACCGAAACCAGCATCTGTGAAAGCTCGAACCTAAAAGAAGTTGAAAAAGGAAGTGCAATAACCAATGTCCCAGAGTAAAACAAACAGTTGCACGCCTCTCAAAATGTTACTTGATACGTCTACATTCAACAAATTTAAGATTGATATGAGATTCCTGAAACTACCAATATGAACTTGACTTTTTAGCTCGATAATAAATGTTTTATCATTTCAAGTGTACTTACTCGGAAATAATACTGCGATGATTGCACCAGGTCTCTCAGCATGAGTTGCGTGTGCAGCGGCGAAAGTCGGGCGTCAGCGCAGGCGGAGGCTTTGGCATTGGATGCGCTAGATACAGGCAGCATCCAGCATTGCGCCTCGTAGCCACGGATCACTCCGTTAGCTCGCTCGGGGACCTCCCACCGGAACGTTGCCGACAGTTGGCTACCACTGTTGTAAAGACTTAAAGGTCAAGGACACGTTGAAGGTCTTTGAAGATGAATTACGAAAACGAACTTAGATCAAATAAACAAGGAGAGTGTCAGTTGCTTAATGACACAGATTTTATAATTAACAAATAGAAGTCTGAACTTAGATAGACTAGAAAAGTAAGATATAATTATTAAATACTTATTAAATCCAGCCAAGCACATATTATCATAATACTATTTTATTGTGAAGGTTGGCATTACGGTTCTAAAGCCTGTGAGCAGTTCTATCTATCCATATTATAATTTATTCATATAGAAACTATGATCCTATAAAGTATATGTACAAACCTATGCGCGGGTTGCAGGTACAATCGCGGGCGGCGGGGCGCAGACGGTGGCGCTTGCGGCGAGTGCGCCAGCGTGCGTGCCGCCGCACCGCCGCCCCATGGAGTGTGCGCGCGCACCGTGACGTCAACACGCGTATACGGCGCAACGGCCGCGGACACTGACAGCCACGGCACGTCAACGGTTTTCTGTCAAGGTGGGTACAGTTAAATTATTCGCTTATTGGAGGTACAGTCAGCAATTATTGTTATTGAATATTATAACTTGAACAACAAAACTGACAATTTACTTAAAAATTGTAAGGACTCAAATGTTTTCGACTCTTGTATCAGATGCTACCAAGTAAAATTGTTTTAAATATAGTATGTTCAGATCCAACTACAAACGTATACAAAAATATGAAATTCATCCAAATTAAAGTGTCATTGTATGTCATTATTGCACGGCTTATATTGCTTATAAAATTTATTTCTTCTCGTAGTTTCAAGTAAGCGTAATGCATACTCACTTCAATTTTATGGTTGTTGACGAAGTGTAAGCTGACGTCGTAGTACACTTTGGTGTTGTTGACGTTGACGCGCGTGGCGGGCGCCCACGTCACGTTAAACTGGTCCCACTCTCCGTTAATGATTATCGACGAGGCGTTCACCGTCTCCGGTATCGCGTTTATCAGTTCTGCGAACGTGATTACGTGACTAATCAGGAATAAAGTTCAAAGACCAGTTTAGCTGTCAAAACATATCCAGCATTGTGTTATGTAAAAACAGAGATCAAGGCTATGCTGATATGAATGCCAACAAAATATGACAATGAACAAAACATAAGACACCTAATTTGGCCCGGATATACTGCACCGCACTGACTATAATAGTAAACCTAATGAAAAACTGCTCATTTACTATCAGCTAAACAAACTTACCACTGTTCTTATGCAGGCTGGGGTCTCTAACAGCGATGACGTGTACCCTAGGCACCAGTTCTGCAGTATATCTGCCGGCCAGGTCTGATACCACCGCGCGTGAGGCATCCTGCACCCATACTAGCCGCTCACTGAAATAGCACAGTGGACCCAGCGTAGCCGTGCCTGAGAGACGAGTGACGAGTGTATCTGAAACCTGAGGCGGAGTATTATATTAGTAGATTCAGTGCTAAAATGTATAAGGGCTGAGTTCAGATTATATGACGGCAGATAATCATTTTTTAGGATGATTTGGATAGAAAAGAAAAATGACAAATAGTCCTACCCACACAGGTTGTGAAGAAAGTTATTTAACGGCTTACCTCTCCAAGTCCAAGCGCTATCTGATCAGCGGTGGCCGCTCTGTGTAGCTCAGAGCCGTCGTAACTCCGCACTAACCAGTACAGCCACTTCTTCTCTAAGTCTACTGTCAGACCCATCACTGAAAGTAAAAAGGCACTTATGTTATTACTTATGTTGCTCATCAATGCAATTTATTACTTCATTTGTAGAAAAAAAAATTTAGCTTTAACGTTGTTATTTGCATTTGATTCAATAGGTGTGATAATGTTCACAGTCTATATGGTAGAAAATATAGACTTTACCTTGCTTCCCGCTAAACAGTTGTGCTGGATAGTAAACGATTTTGTTCTCTCCATTTAACCTCGCGCCTTCTACGGCATGACCTGTGCTCCAGTAGATGTAAGCCCCCAATGAGTCTATGTTCAGTTCCTTGGCCACTGTCACTATAGGCACTGGCTCACGATTACTGCCGTCAAAGTTCTCTCTCGTTATCTAGAGAAATAATTGCATTTTTAAAAGAAAAATGTATTGTCAAGATTTTATAAAACCGCTACCAGTTACGAATATACACACCAATTGTTGTTTAGGGTTCGACCAATAGATTTTCTTCCCAGCCCAATCGACAGCCAAACTTCCGACGTTGTCCATGTTTGGCATCTCCCCCTTCACATGCGAAGTAATGTTATACCATATCACTGTCGAGGCGTTAGTTACCAAGTAAAGCTTGTCGCGATACCAAGATATATCTGTTATATATAAATTCCTTAGGTGTTCCCTGTAAAAGACAAATAATTTAAGTTGTATTGATATTTGACACCTATCCATCCTTCAGATGAATGAATACGAATGCAAAACTAACTTAATAATGACAAATATTTAAGGAAATTTTACCTGTGTATGAGTGTTTGTAAGTTTTCACCAGTCAGATCAGTTTGCAACAATCCATCAGGTCCAGACCATAGCAGAGTGCTTTGTAACGTTGTCTCTGACAGTGTTAAGGTCTTTCCGACGAATTCCGAAGACCATGGGCCTGAACCAGACTGCGTTACCGCTGCTACTTTGATAACGTATTCTGTGTTTTGTTTCAAGTTGTCCACGTGGTATATGGAGTCACTGATATTTTTTCTGAAATGAAAACAATTCCTGTTATAATCTTCCTTTCTTCTATCGTTGACGTTGTCTACAAAACTTCAAATAAAACGAGTGTATGTTTGATGTCGTAATTATCTACTTACATATCAATAACCTTTCCAGTAGGTACTTCGGTCAATTGTAAATGGAACATCCATTGTTGCCAAGCACCCGTTCCTTGGTGCCCCAAAAGATGTGGCGGCGACCAAGACACCTTGCCTCTATCGATGCCCATAATACTTTGGACGCTTAAAGGTGGATTTACAGGCAACGGTATAGGTTGACAGCTTCTTAAAGCCACCAAAACTTGTCTCGTATCGTATGCTAGAGGATACTCATTATGGAAGTAACTATTCTTTTGAGAATGGTATTCTTCAGTCAACATTTCTTGCCCATTCGTCCAATAGAAAAGTCCGTTGGCGTAAGCCAAGGATTTCGCAGAAAAAAACTTTGGCGTTTGGGTGTTGCTTCTAAAGTCGGTTATTTCTCTCCTAAAAATCGGTATTATATCTAATGATTAACATGCTGGTAAAAAGAGTAGAACAAATTTTTAAACTGTATCATTCAAAATAACTTTTATGTCAATAATAGGTCTTTACCTATGAAATTGCCGTTCTGAAGTACTGGCCAATTCAAATCAAAATAATTTTTGTTTGGCTAAGAATTCTAATTTCAAATTAATTTTATTTTAAAAACATGGAATTCTTTTTCCAAAAATAGTCATTTGTTTATTGATTAGTGTTACATTTTCATCGCATTTCAATCTTTTTCATCATCATGGATACATTAAAAATTCGAGTAATTATGGAACATGAGTACCGTCGTGGCAGCAACGCGGCACAAGCGGCACGCAACATCAACGACGTTTACGGAGCTAACACTACAAACCAACGCACCACCTGTTATTGGTTTGCTCGCTTCCGTTCTGGAAATTTAGACCTGAAAAATGAACCTCGCAGTCGTCCGAAGACTTTGGTCAACAATGACAACTGCTCAACAGACACATAAATGAAGGAATTTTGAACCGCATTGTTACCTGCGATGAATGTGATTGGATGAAATGGATTCTGTTTGATAACCGCAAGCGCTCAGCAAGTTCGTTGGATCCTGGTTCAGCACCTAAACAATGCCCTAAACGAAAACTTACCCCTAGAAAAGTGATGTTTGGTGTCACCTGTTTGGTGGTCTAGCGCCGGTGTGATTCATCATAGCTTCTTACCAATCGGGGTGAGCATTACTGAAGATGTGTACTGTGAAGAACTGAACACAATGATGGAGAACCTGGCACATCTCCAACCAGCATTGGTCAATCGCTCGTCTCCGCTGCTCCTGCACGACAACGCGCGACCTCATACTGCACAGCAGACGGTCTCCAAGTTGCAAGAACTGGGGTTGGAAGCTCTCCGTCATCCGCCCTACTACCAGACCTTGCGCCTACAGACTACTACTTTTTCCAGAATTTGGATAACTTCTTGGTGGGAAAAAAATTCAATACCCGAGAGGCAATACAAAATGCCTTTGAAGAATTTGTTGCCTCCCGTCCAGCTGATTTCTTTAAGAAGGGCATCAATAAACTGCCACTGCGTTAGCAAAGATGCATTGATTGCATGGGTGATTACTTCGTTTAATACAAATAAAAAATACATGAAAAAAATTAGTTTAAATTTTTTCATACAAAACGGCATTTTCATAGGTAAAGACCTAATATTTAAGCAAAAATGTTGAACTACGAACCCATCTAGTGACACAGCAAGAACAGTGTTTCGACTATAATGCGCCACCAGTATTCTGAAATCTGCGTAGTCTACGGTAAAAGGTCCGACATGCGCGTCCTTCACAATATGTTCAGGAGGTGAATTGTGTGGAACCCCATTGGATATGTTCGCCAAATCCAGTCTGTACAGTCCTCCTCTCTCCATGCCACGCAATGCCCAAAAAAGGTACCTGTAATACATTTTTATTATTAAATATTATTCCACCAGTTATTTGACTTAACTTTAAGTCAGTAGCTTCTCTTGCGCTTCTTTTTTTGGATAATGTGGTCTTAAGACTCTAAGATTTAATTGACTTATTGTATGAATACATTAATTGATATTAGAAATCTCACCCATTGTACGCATCAACTTCAAAATGTATCGGTCGTGTATTGAATCCAGACAACGCTACAATTTGGTTTTTCCCATCGAAATCGCATCTCGATATCTCCCAGTTAGAATACACACTCGCATTCGACCAGATTTCATCCTCTTTAGTATAATAAACTTCGCCCAAAACGTATAAGTGACGGTTAAGCCAATCAACTGACAGATCTAAGGGTTTGTAACCAATGTTTTTTGGCGTCAAAATTGGCTCGGAAGTGCTTTTCTTTGAAAGAGAACTTCTGTACACGAAACCACTTGATACGGCCACGAATAAGGAATCACTTGATAGATCAAGCCCCACACCTGTAATCATAGAAAATTTTAATACCTTCGGCCAATAAGAACCTCTAGTAGTCATCTACCTAAAACTAACCAGTAATAATATGTTCCGTATTATACAGTTCCACTGGGTCCGATAGCATATCGTTGGCAGGAGCGGCCAGGATATTATGTTCGCCTCCCAGGAGCAGAATCGGTTGCTGACTGGGGGTAGCTGTAAAAAACGATTATTAATTTTACATTATTTATCACATTATATCGTCGACGTCACTACACTACATAGTGACCGTAATGGTTCAGCTGAGCGCGTGAATGGATCAGTCCTTAGATCTGTATTATTATATATTAGTATATATTGAGTAGATTTAGAAAACTACACTTAGTAGCTTACGGCAATGAGGGTGTTTAATATTTTTTCTGCCGTTAGGGGGCAGACCCAAGGCACACAAAGCGTCATCTGGTGGCGTAAGTGGTATCAAAAACGGTCAATAAGAATTTTTGATTATTTTTCTGTCACCAGGCTGCGCTTGGTAGCCCGATGATCCTTGTCGTGTCAAAAAGCTGTCAGATGTCACGAATTTAAAAACCCTCATTACGGTTACTTACTTAATACTTGGTAAGACAGACAGAGACTTACATGCGGGTAGCGGTGGTGTTTTTATTCTGACGTATGCCCGCGGTCCCTCTCCCACCAAATTCCTCATGGCAACTGACACCTCGTATTCCCTGGTTGGTGCTAGGTTTTGGAACATGTAGAACAGCGTGTTGTTTGAAGCGGGCATGTCCTGTGAATAAACTTTTAAAGTTGTAATCATTTCAAGAAGAGTAAAACGATCTAAAACCTTTTAGGAAAAAGAGGATGTGGCCAGAAAATTTTGATTAGAATTAGAATTTTATGAAACGATTATCACGATATTATTACCTTTTTATTATGTTAATTAAAAAAAAAAAAGCGCGCGTGCCAAGTGAGCGAGAAAATTTAATTAATATCGATTTAAAATATTCGCAAATGTCACCTGTATTTTAATAGTACGGTTCCGGTTACGGTTCGGAATTTTTTTTTCGCGTACGAAGTCTCGTACGTACGTCAGTACGACAAATATACTGTTAAAAACCCAAAAGAAGTTACATGCCAAATAGGTAGGGTTTAGAAAAACATACCTAATACCTATAAAGATACTTTGTACAGTAAAACCACGTTGCTAATGTCATTCGGAAGTCGTCGTTTTCCATACATCCGTCATTTTCGTAGAAAAAACGATGATTGCCGAGAGCATTAACAAATTAGTCGCACTGTAGGTACGCTGTACGCTGAACGACACGGTCGCGTCCTATTCAAGCGTTAAGAAGGCAGTGAATCATGCGTAGATACTATGTCAAAATAGCTTACTTTGACGTAACGTTACGTTTACGTAAATTAATGTGAATACAGCAATTAAGA
Organism: Phengaris arion; assembly: GCA_963565745.1. NCBI lineage: Eukaryota > Metazoa > Arthropoda > Insecta > Lepidoptera > Lycaenidae > Phengaris > Phengaris arion. The sequence continues at coordinate 11,117,136 of OY751445.1, read as the reverse complement.
AATTAAGGCGTACAAATGTCAATTATGACATTTGTACGCCTGATTTACTGCTTTCTTAACACATATAAACTATAAGTTGTTCGGTACCCAAAGGGTAAAAACTGTCTGTCTGTGTGTCACCAGGATATGATATATCATTAGATCATGATACTTGATAGCTAGACAGTTAAAATTTCACAGATGATATTTCTGTTGTTGATAAATAACAAAATATACTTACTAAACAACCTGTTTTTTTTTTCATTTTGCCCATACAACAAACTTGAATTTTTTTGCCGTTTTTCGCGTTATATACGAGTCGTAATTAATGGCAACAGGTAGACGCTTGAAATAAGAATATTTAGTTGTATAATATATTATCTATATATTAATACGTGAAGCGAAAATTTCTAGTACAGTTTTACGAGAATTGTGCGTACGGATTACGGCACAATTAAAGGTTATCTTGAGGAAGGCGTGCGAAAAGCTTAAATTTATTAAAATAATGCTTAGAAATACATTAAATTACTGAAAAACCAGCAACACACTACCAAGGATTCGGTTATACGCACACACACACACACGTATTCATTATTGTCAGTGTCTATGAGTTTTGACATTCGGTTTCATCGTGAAAAACGTGAGTGAAATTTTATTTTTCGTAATTATATGGACTGATGTTCTTTTAATTATTACATTAATTATAGTTTAAAATTATTATCGCTACCTCAGCTAGCTCACACAACATTTAATATTTTCCACATTTACTATATAAGAGGCAAAATAATAAATAAGAAGGTATAATATGTTTAAATATAAAAAATTATATAGCTGTCTCACATTATCGCGCGATAAGCGACATCGTATTGCATAATGTGGTAACGCTCTAATACGTGAAGCAAAAATCACGTTTAAACGGTTTTGGACCTATTTTAAGTGTCATCCTCACGGTCTAGTCTGCAAATCCAGCAGCCTGTCAATAATTTGTTTATATCGTTTCATCTGTTATCTGTAAATTGTAGTAAATATCCAGGCGGATTTACCAGACGGCTGAGTAGGCCTAGAGCGGCAAATTTTAGGGGGCGGCAATATAAAATCATTATTATTTGCATACAACGATTTCTCTCGAAAATTTAACAAAAAAATTATATTTTATTACTGTACAATATACCTCCAACTTCACACTCAAACTGAACTATACTTTTGCGGTAATATACGATGCAAAATTTTGTAAAAGCGTTTCAATAATAGAAAATACAATTTAAACTCAATATTTTATAGATGAGAGCGGCGGGCGGCGGCGGATTCTTTTAGTATTGAAAAGATATGCGACTCTGCAGACTTTAGAAAACTTATTTTTCTTCAGGTTCTAATTTTTCTAATTATAACTTATCGACAAGCAGATTAATTGCATATTTAAATAAAACAAGCATATAAAGAGGCAGTTTATCAAAATATAACTCTTTTCTCAAGTTTGGAGTATACCATTACTTCCCAAAAAATATTCCTTACTAGCAACACTATAAATGGTGCAATAATACAGGTGATGTTTTAACTTTTTTTTAACCTTTAACCCTCATTGACTTTTTTCTCCCATGGTTTAGAGATTTTTCATACTACAATAAAATGGCACACTTTTTATGCCCTTTCATTTGATGTCTTGTAGTGCTACAAGGGTGGGGACCACGTGGGGACGTTGTGCCCCTCTTCTTTAGGGTAAAAGTCCCAAAATGGCATCACAGCGTGACCGCCAGACATTTTGTTTTAATAAGATAACAAGCTCTACGCGCCTTGGTTAACGCACATATTTTGCCTTTCTGGCAAGCTCTTAGGTCTTGCTTTTAAGTCCTAATTAATAAAATACAATAACTCGCCTCCAAAGCGTCATTCGTGTTCGGCTGTGTATCAGCCAGTCTGAGGACGTATGACAGCAGCGGTCCATTTGGGAACGGCCCTGGCTCCCACGACACAGCAACGCGGCTGGAGTCCAAAGCCACTGCCCGCAGCGCGGCCGGAGCCGAGCTGGGTTTGCCGCTGTCTGACGTGGAGATCACGACTGATGGTGCCGAGTACATCGGCTCAACGCCGCGCCCGGACAGGAATATCGCGATGCGGAACTGTAATAATCAGCAGAAATGTCAGTTATAGCCAAATAGGATATAGGTCACAGGGGCGGCAGATTCATAGAGCATATAGGTGTGATTAGAAGGACAGGATTTTATGCAACTGATACTCTAGTCTCTTCTCAATGTCACAAATATTTTGACTTAGAATTCCAAAAAAATACATTCTACCAATTTTATAGCCAGATTTTAGAGTAACAGGATATCATGGAACCGGACACTTGGTATCTGTCGAGCCACGTGTCCTGTCGGTTTTTTGCCACTGGACTGTATTGAATCAAGTTGAAGTTTCAATTACCCAAAAGAACATAAAAAGCTCTTCCGTACGAACTCGCAAAAAACTGAAGCCGTATTTTGGTTACATCCTACCCGTCATATGTTAGATACTGATTTACAATCTTTCTACGAAACCTTTTTACGGTAAGTATTATGTTCAAAAGAGTTACCAAAACGTAAGTTATAACCTACCACGCGACAATACTCACCCTGTATTTTGTATACGGCCGTAAGTTCTCCACATGTATGAAGGTTTTATTAATGTGGCTGGTGTTGGAGTAGTACTGCCAGGTGCCGGGTAGTTCCTCGTACCTCCACTGCAGCAGGTACGACAAACTGTCTAGAGTTGGCGCGTCCCAGAGTAGTGAAAGAGACGTCGACGTCAAACTGTCGGCGACCAGCGCTGGCGCGGGCGGCGTGCCGATTAGGTCTGGAGTAGAGTAAATACGGGTTAAACATACGTGAAGTACGTCAGATTATGTAAGGTTGGAGAAGAAAACAGGAGTAAAGTTGTCTTGTTATTTTACGACAACAGATAACCATTCGTTCTAGCCCAAACAATATCCTATAATATTTTATAGAACTCACGTTCAAATTTGCTGCTACCGACTTCAAAATAAGGAAGATTGAGTAGAGAAATAGTTCATATTTTAGCCGAATTGAAAAGGGGAATTATTTAGAAAATAAGGTTTTTTCATACTTTTTTGTGAATTTTTACTTTAAACGTCGATTTAATTTTTTGTTTAAAAAATAATATTTTTTCTCTTTTTACTTAATTATTATTATGAACTTATTGATATCGGTGCACAAAACTCTAATGAGTAGTGAGTACCTATGTCATCATAATAATATTAAAGTTGGTGTTTCTTGTGAAGATGGTGGAATGATGGCATGTGCTTGGAGTTCTTTAAACAACGCCGAAATATCCCAACATGTATCTATAAGGACTCAGGAGTTCTGTTCAGTACTTTTGGATCCAGGGTCTACCTTGGTACTAAAGCTTACTTTTTGGCAGCATATGCTTGGAATACGTCAGAAAAAGTCGAAATAGGTTCACATACGGCAAAGTAATGACTAATATTCAAAGATATCCGTGTCGGTGTAAAATACTATGAGAAGTACCTATTATATCATCATAATGTGATGATGGTGTTAATAATGATGATTACCGTAATTGATATAATGGCATATGCTTGCAGTTCTTAAAACAACGCCGAAATCTCCAAACATGTATCTATAAGGAGTCAAGAGTTATGTTTAGTACTTTTGGATCCAGGGTGCAAAATATTACTTTTTGGTAGCATATGTTTGGACTACTTCAGAAAAAGTCAAAATCACGATGTGTCCATAAAAATTTCAAGAAGTTCCCTCGATTCCCATCATCAGGTCACCACTTGGGACCAACTTGGGATTTATACCATTTACATCAAAAAAAGAATTTTGAAAATCGGTCCACAGGCGGTGGACCGATTTTATCGTTATCGTTGAACATACAAAAAATATATATAAAATATATATATATATATATATATCCTTTTTTGGAAGTCGGTGAATAAGTGGTAGATGAAATAAATAGATATTAATTAACAACTTAAGTTATAAACCCACTATCACTGTAAAGCGTAAACGACCTGCTCATATCGGATACAGCAAGAATGGGTACAATTTAACCAAGAGAATATAGTTTGTCTAAATTTTATTATAGATCGTACAAAATATCTAGGATTTTGTTTAGCATGAAAGAAGAAGAGAAGAAATGATCATAGATATTATATAAAAAAATATGTATAATTAACTATGCATACCTCTTATCATTTGGAAGTAGGTGTTCAAAGCTTCGTTACAACCCATGACGCAATACAACTCACGTGATATCACCGTCTCTGACGTCACATTCTGAAAAAGTAACCAATTTTTGAATTTTCTAATTTCAAATGAACAAGTTTATTATTGCCAGATTTTTTGTCTTAAAAATAATTAATTTAAATTTATTGTGTTATTACTCACGCAAACTGCTTGGCAGGATGTTTCCAAAGCATCTAACCAAAGGCTGCAACCCAGTCTACACTGTAACAAAAAATATATAAAATTAAATTATATTAATAATTTGAGTCAATATCTGTGTAGGTAAGTGTGTACTAGGTACATAATATTAGTAGTCGCTTTTCCAACGATTTTCATATTTCTATCATACGTTTTTATATAACTAGGTACTTGGTTGGGATACCTGCTGTAAACAATAATTTATATCTATGTTTTCCAAAGGTTTTAGTCTTGATTTCTAATTTTAAAATCCTAAAATGTTTTCATCAATCAGGTACTTTGTGACTGATTGAAACCATAGACGTATATATTACTAGCTTTTGCCCGCACCTTCGCCCGCGTGGAAGAGTGTTCGTGGTAAAAAAAAGCCTGTGTGGTGTCGTGGGACTCCGGATAGGAACCAGTTCCTTATTATAAAAACATAAATTTTAAGTTCTATTCGAGGTATAAAGAAAATAATAAAGACTATACATAAAAATCTTACGTTACGGACGTTTTTTCCCGGCTAGGGTACCCCTCCGCATCGCCCCATAAGGAACTTCGTTCCAAAACTTCTTTAGCAAATATACCTACTGCAATAAAGTAATAGCACAGAGTAAAAAATTATACTTATAATAAGTTTTCAGACGTAATCTTTAATTTTTAATATATCTCCTAGATAAAGATTAGGTAATATTGTATCCGTCTTAGTAGCTTCTGAAAAAACCACGTTATTTGTGATCATTTTTTAGGGTTCCGTAATATTCAAGGAACCCTTATAGTTTCGCTCTGTCCGTCCGTCCGTATGTCTGTCTGTCCGCGCTTCTAGCTTCTGTTATTATGAATATAAATGGATGAAATTTAGTACAGTTAAAGACTGTACCTATATAGATCTCGGTTTTAGCATCATAAAATAATAATAATTTTACATTTTAGAGGTAGCTCTCCATACATGTGAAGTGGGGCTGAAAAATATTTTTTCGTGTGGGGCATCGTTACATAGGTATTTTAAAATAAAGGGAAGGCTTCATACATGACTTTTTTACATTTCAACCATTTTCGAGTAATCGGCCTCCAAAGTGAATTATAAATAAATAAATAAAATAAATAAATAAAATTTATTTCCTTAAATTTAAAAGTTGGTCCCTTTCTGTCATTTCTAAACTATGAGACTTAGAAACTTGCAATTTTCCATGCTGAAAGATCATGCTACATACTCTTTAAGAAAATTATTTTAAACAAAATCGGACAGCAACATTTGAAGTAATTTGAAAAAAAACCTACTACGGGTTTATAGATACATATAACCCTCCTTAGACATGTCCCGACATGCTCTTGGTTATGTTATTAAACAGAATGGGTATAGTAACGTATCCTTAAATTATAGATATATTTATGCCATCGCAGACTTTTTATAGAAACCATGGTACCGACTTCAAAAATATGAAGATTGAGTAGAGACATTTTAGCCGAATTTAAAAGGGGAACTCCCCTTTTAAATTCGGCTTTTTTTTTTATTTGGAAAAGAATATTATATAATAAGAATATTTCATACTTTTTTGCGCATTTTTACTTTGGAAGTCGGTTTTCATTTTTCGTTTAAAAATACTCATTTTTCCCTTATATTTATTATTATTAACACACTTTAAGAAAGTTATATTAATACAAAAAAACCTCCGGTATTCTCACTCTCTCGGCAAAACAAACTCAAGCATTTTTATGCCGGTTTCTGAGAGGACGTGGTATTCCCCCAAATGAGCATTACCGATCTGAGGACCAAAATAAACAATCACCAGTGATGACAATGACAAGACACTATATTATTAAATAATTATTATTATTTATAATTGTAGTAGTCGACGGAAAAAATGTAGCAGTAACATAAATATATTATAGCGATGATAATGATCACGAATATAATTTTAGAAAAAGCAAAATATTATAATATCAAAGATATATAATATCGGTGCACAAAATTCTGATGAGTAGTGAGTACCGTCCTATATCTTTATAATATGTTGGTGTTTCTTATGAAGATGGTGGTTATGATAAAATAATTTTAAAAATGCTTTGACAAACGGCAGAGTTACGTTCATAAATATACGTGTCGGTGTAAAAGTCTATGAGAAGTACCTATTATCATCATAATATAATGGTGTATGGTGTTATGAAGGCGGTGATTGCTGATGATTACTTTAATTGACATAGTGGCATATGCTTTCAGTTCTTTAAACAACCCCAAACATGTATCTATAACGACTCGGGAGTTCTGTTCAGTACTTTTGGATCCAGGGTACACCTTGGTGCAAAATCTTTATTTTTGGTAGTAAGTATATGTCAGGACTTCTTCAGAAAAAATCAAAATCACTATTTGTGTTCATATAAATTTCGAGGATATCCCTCGATTCCTCATGGATTTCATCATCAGGTCACCACTTTGGTGTCAAAAAGATAAATTGGGGATTATACCCTTTACAGAAAAAAAAAAAGAATTTTGAAAATCGGTCCACAGGCGGTGGAGTAATCGTTTAAACATACAAGAAAAATTTATAACCGCTTCCTTTTTGGAAGTCGGTTTATTAAATTTTAAGTGGAGTGCAGTAACGCATTAGTGAAAACCGCATTCAAATACGTTAAGCCGTTGACTTCGTACGCACATATCTGTTAATCCAGAGTCTAAACTACTACCATACCAAATTTCATCAAAATCCGTTCAGCCGATTCTGAGATTAGCGCGTACAAACGTACAAACAATCAGACAAAAATTCTAAAAGTCATTGTTTTTTAACATGAACGACATAGAACCCCTATGTCGTTCATAAAACCCCCCTGTAATAGATTTCTTATGTATCTTCCATGTACAGGCAGCGACCAGTCACAAATTTATTATACTTATCTATAGATATAGATTTATAGACGAAACATGTTGAGGCAAAAACTGTCCCCACCTAAATGGCCCTACTTTTGAAGTTTTTGGGCCATTTTGACATTTGAAGTATGGTGAAATCACGATGGCTGACATTTGAGGTATGGTGAAAACCAAGATGGCGTAATTTTTTTCTTGTATGAAATTTATTTCCGTCAAAATATACGTCATAGCCTATCTGTAGTTTTGAAATCTGATTGAAACGAGAGCATTTAGTGAAACGTAAACAATGTAGAGTAGCGATTTGTGCGTGTGTGTCGCGTCTGTTTACAATTTTACACTTTACAGGCCACACGTGTTTCTGTCATTTATCGCGGATTTATCGCTTTTGTCTAAACATTCTCAGCACTTTCGGTGCCTCAGGTACTTGTGTGCCAGTTGTCGCCGCGCTTCGTAAGAAACTTATGTTTTGAAATCCCTTCGCAAACGTATGTTTTTGACATGTTAATATCGATTCTCTTTTTCCCAAAACGTAATACATTAATAAGTTACGTAAATATTACATAACAAAATTATGGAACCAATGCAGAGCTGTTTTTATGAGTAAATAGATCTTTTTGGATTTACCAACAAACACAATAAGAGGACTTTTACATTTATGGAATGACACGTCCACTCAAAACCTACGCAGGCAACTTGACATGTTTCTTACCATACAGTAGTGAGGAGGAAGAAATTCCCACAGTCCGTTGCTCTTAACGGATTTCCTCGCATCGCTGGCGACCTTTACGGGTGCTGATTTCGTAAGCAGTTAGACCCTTAAAATAAAGACCACAGGGAATCCATTAAGCAGGTTTTACCACAACGGCACCTGCTTGTCTAGACAAGTGTCTTGGACACATAAGCTGTGGTGATATTATATGTAATTAGGTAATCAAATTAAAAAAAAATGTAACGTAAGTCTATAACTCGCTACTTTTTCAACATTAATACGTGATACCTAGTTTAGCGCGTTTTTTAATTGTTGTTATGCGTTTGGCACTTAAACAATCTAATATGTTCTTATTATTTAAGTACACACATAATTGCTTAATTGTAATTATTGTTAAACTAGAATGATTATTCAATTTAATCACTGTGGGTGGGCTGTCACCCTTGGTATCAGTGTGATTATTTTAATTCTTAATTGTCTAAATTCTACGTGCCACTGATACTTTGATATTGCTAATTGTACAATCTACTGATCAATTATGAATATTAATGATATTTCTAAATAAATTGAATACATTGGCATGTAATGAAAAATGAAGAGCACTGACAGTTTCTACTGTGTAGTTTCAATAACTCTGTGGCTCAGTGGTTCAGCACGTTGGTGCTCAAGCCGGGGGTCGCGGGTTCGAATCCCGCCGAAGGAACTAAAAGTTTTTCTGTATTTCTGGGTCATGGATGTGTATTAAATATGTGTATAATATAATAAAAATCTTATATATATGTATACTATAAAAAAGTAATAAATATACTTCCCGTTTTCTGGTACCTGTAACACAAGTTCTTCGGATACTTAGCACGGGGCCAGATTGACGTGGTGTGAAGCGTCCATAGATATTATTATTATTATTAATATATTAATAATGTCACGATTATTGTGTTTGCTTTTAACTTCCGTACTTTGAGAGTCAGTTCACAGCGCGACGATACGCGACTATGCGGTGCTGCAGATAGATATTCAAAGTTGAACTTTATTCACTACACAAAAATAGAAACACGTTTCATATCATGTCAGTCACACTATGCACTCCTTCGTCGCGTTTCGTTTCGGTATGAATTGACCCTAAAACTTAAAAAAAAAAATGTCTGAATACAGACTGAATCAGATCCGAATACGCAACGCTATGAGTAATGTGTGTGCGATCTGTGCGTTTGTTTCGGCGTCGTAATTGCGGGTCGCGGCCTCGGACGCACTACAATTAAAAAAACTGGAGCACCCTGATGACACAGTGGATTAACGACCCAGTAGACTTTAGGAAACAAATTCGTACTAATATTATCATACAAATTTTGTAAGCGTGTTTGGGAAACGTTCACACCCTAAATACCTATGTATATCTATATATTTTTGGGTCGGCCGGTCAGAGTACACATTTAATAAATACTACACGTTGTACTCTCTTTTTTATAATTAAATAATTAATCATTCAAGCCAAGGGCATGCAATCTCTGACCCACAGATTTGTAGAATAGTGTGATTCAGAGAAGATGAGAGTTGATCATGATTCATGCCTGTGTTTGGGTCAGTTATAATCTGGATCCTACATCTGTGTTTACAATACGTTACATAATAGTGCATTATCAGTGCATTTTGGTCTCATATCATTTATGCAATCCTAATTTATATAATGTTTGTCCCAATCTATGAATTAGTTTATTGGCACACTTACACTTAGATTCAATAACAACATTATATCTCCAACCCGTTATGCACAAACATGATTTATCATTCATTGACTAGAAAGTTAGTTCTATTATTTTACGATAGCTTTTGCGCGTGCTCAGCGCGCGTAAATACAGTATCCCGTGGGAACACTACACATTATCGGGGTAAAGAGTAGCCTATGTCTTTCCCTGTGATGTATTCTATTTATGTGCCAAATTTCATTTAAATGAGCTCAGTTGTATCGGAGCTTATTGAATGCGTACAAACAAATAATTACTCTTTATAATATTAGTATAGAAGTATCGACAAACAGCACATTCCAGTTAGTTATGTTCATGGGCATTTTATAGCCCTAGATATAAAATATTAGATGACACAGGATGGACGTAAAGATAAAATTAATGCCATAGCTGGGGCCCTAACTTGACTTTTCCGCCATAGAGTTGCACTTGTCACAACACAGGCCCAGGGCCCAGGGGCCCCGTGTTTATGTCAGTCGGACCGTAACATGCCATATCAATAAAGCGAAACGGTGATATCCGTTTTGATATTTATGAAATTGAACCTTGAACGTCACGATGGTTGGGTGTTGCTTGTGTTGCAGGTTTTTTTTTTTTAATACTGTCGGTATTTACTGTCCGACAGCCTTATTACTTTGTGTTGCAGGGTTAAATATGGTTAAATTGAGGTCAAAATTATAATACATTTTTAGAGGTGTCACTGTAAATTTATTTCTTGTGTAGATTAATATTCTGGTTAGTGGTTACTGGTTATATTATTAAGCCTCCGTGGTCCAGTATCTTAGAGCTTGGCTCTCGACTCGGAGGTAGTGAGTTCGATTCCCGCGTTGGAACAACAAAAATGTTGTTATCTATAAAATTACTCCTGCGTAGCTGGCCTGGTTTCAATGAAAGCGACCACCGTCACCGAAACCGGTGTGGGGCAGCTATTATAATATTAACCTTTTCAATATCCTACTCCTCCATAAACTCCGAAAATCGTCTACCTAATACTTTAATATGGCGGCGACGAATTTCGCAACAACGACGCACTAAGCTACGCCACTAAAGATATCCGTTTCTGCGTCGGAAGTAAACATCTACACCCCGCGTGCAACCGCGTCACTTATTCGGTACTCAGCACAATTATACTGGAAAAAAATCAAAAGAAATATTCAAAATTAAAAAAAAAATGTGGACACGTGCCCTAAAAATTGAGAGCGCTTTAAGTAAATTATCCAAATTAACGGGCATCCTGTCTCGTGCCTTAATAATAACAAAACAATAGCTCCCTCTGGAGTCATTAAAATTGTCGCTCCACTTAATTGGACGTTTCGGAAATGCTCTCGGAAGTCCAATTGGGAGCTCCCCGGATGCAGGGCTTGTGGAAGCTCGAGCCCTCGCCGATTAACCAGGGCAGTCATCTAGCCTGTAAACATGGAGATATGCTCGCTCATATAGGGCCACGATAACGTTGCTAAATATTGCTCAAGCCACGGCATAAAGACCAATAAAAATTAAAATAGGATTCAAAAGACAATAATAATCATGACCTCTCTGTATTTGCTTTAGGCACTCAATGCATAATATATAAAGCATTTATAACATACATGATGCCTACCACTGGTTCGGGAACTGGCCCGGCGAGAAGAACCGGCGTAAGAAACTCGCGCGGGGCCATCTTTTATCAAAAAGATTGAAAATTGTTCTTTTAAAATATAAAAAAGGCATATATAACAATGTTGTGACTAAAACTACATAACAAGAGTACAATAATATATGTATTTAGAAGCAGCCTTGCAGGGGGTCACCTCATTCCCAAGGTGTGCTATCATTCATAAAATCATTAACTTTATAATAGGCTAAAGCCTATTACCTAAAGCACACAAACGTTCTTTAACTACTTTTTTTAATTTATTGATTGAAAAATTTTGAACGCTTTCTGGGATCTTATTATCTCTATAGAGAATATACTGAGATCTTATAGGCGTATACACTGGCCTTTAAACGAATTCTTTACTTTACTAAGTCTAGTCACTGGTACATCAAGCTTATGCTTATTTCGGGTATTTCTATTGTGGTTGTCACTTTTCTTTTTGAATAGGTTTAATTTTTTTTGAAGTTTTCATTTGATAGAATATACTGAGAAGCTACAGTTAAGATTCCAGATTCTTTAAACTTCTCTTTTAATGACGTGTTGGGGGCCAGCTTGTAGATTGCCCGAACAGCTCGCTTCTGCAGCACAAATATAGTATTTATATCGGCAGCATTTCCCCACAGTAGAATGCCATAGGACATTATACTGTGAAAATAACTAAAATATACAAGTCTTGCTGTGTTTTCGTCTGAGAATTGTCTTATTTTACTCACTGCAAATGCTGCTGAACTGAGTCTGTCGGCCAACCCAACAATATGAGGGCCCCACTGTAGTTTTGCGTCTAAAGTTATACCTAAAAAGACAGCTGTATGGCTGCTACTAGTTCCATACCTTTTCCATTCATTAGAACATTGGTTTTAGTTTGCCTTACATTTGGCAACGTGAACTTTATACATTTAGTTTTTTTTGCTATTTAACAAAAGATTATTAACACTTTTGAACCTAAAAAGTTATTACATTTTCGACACACATTTACGACATCGTAGACCAAAAGGAGCCTTGCCCTTATAATATTGTAATAAACGTTCGCCTTAAGACCTCCATGCTCGCGACGCATCCAAGATAATATACCCAATACAATGTTATCCATTGACAAATGGGCCACCAAAGTATAATTATCGGTTCCTTTCAGCGGTTACAAAACAATCCCACCTCTGACCTCTACTTTTATTTCGTTAAGTTGTAAATGATTTGTCAATAGGCGCCACTGGATAAACCCTAGATTGTTTTTCTAAGTAATTCGTTACTGACCTTAGATAAACTCTTAAGATATGGTAACCCATTAAACTGTGCACGATAAAATCATCTGTTTATTACTAATGAATGCGCGTGTAACCGGTCGTTAAAATTCTGCATAGTTAACTTATCATCTTAAAAGGAACAGGAAGATCACTTGTCCAATATGAGGCATTTTAACAGCAGGAATGTAACGAATGTCTAGGAAATACAATTGATCAATTTTCGAAATTAATTTAATTTTAGACACACCTTCGTACTTAAGACATACCTACATTAAAAATTTCATCAGTTCCAATTAATCTAATTGTTAGTATATTTAAATTTTTTAAAATAATATTTTAAAAAATCTGAACACTCATCATCAAAAATTCCTCAAAATGAACATGAAAAGGTAGAAGATAAAGTATGAAAACTGTTCACCAAAAATAAACGCCCAGGTCACGCGCTGGCCCACGCCAAACGCTTGGCTCTGGTAATTGGATAATGGCGGACAAATTGGGACCTGCCGGCGTGTTTCCGTCTCTCGAACCTTCTGTAGCTCTCTACTGATGCCCACTTTCAGTCCGGCTAGTTTATCAATCGTTGCTCTTTCGTCATTCATACGCTTTCATTCATTGTTTCGGTATTCTATTTAGATCCTAAAATTATTCTGATTTTTACTTAATTTTAAATTATATTTAAATTAATGATATATTTTTATTGCAGAACAGAAAGTCCTAAGAACTAACATTGATAGTTTTTTTTCAGCCCGGCTAGTTTATCAATCGTTGCGATTTTGTCATTCATACACTTTCATTCATTGTTTTGTAGTTCTAATTAATCTATTGTACTGCTCTGATTTAATCTTATTCGTTTCACAAATGTTGAATACCCGTTTAGACAGTGTTTACTCCAAATACTGATGTTTTTTTTTTTTGCCCGGTTAGTTGATTTAAATATGTTTTTCTTTCCCATTTGTGCGCTTTTATTTATTGTTTTTTAAATGTTTTCAACTATAGTTCTAATTTTATCTTTCCTTTTATCCTTTTATCCTTTCTTACAAATGGAGCCTACTGGTTCGTGCCTTCCGTTGTATCCTTTTGCCTTTAATACTTCATGTGGTTCCATCAATCTTCAGTCTTTTGTGTTCTCCCATTCATTTATTAGATATTTTTTTAATTTTATTATTATGTATTGTTCTGTAGTATTCTAAATTCTTATCTAGCTTATATATTTAGCTTAGCTCTGTTTTTATTACATTTTCTTTATCTTCAATTAAAACACTGATAGCCATTTTCAACTCTTTCGTTTATCAAAAGTGTTCCGCTAGATTTTTGCCACCCATATGTATGGTTCCATTAATTATAAATAGTACATTAATTTTGTGTTTCAGTCAAAATTAAACTTTTGAGTTGAAGGCAACGAATGAAAAGTAAAAAGAATGATTTTTTGCTGTTCAATTAACTTTATTTTACAGCAATTACTTTGTCTTTAAAAATATTTTTTGATTTGGAATAAGTAGTAGTACTACTTATTGTTGTTGCTTAAATACAATGAATAATGTTTGTATCTGGCTAATTAACGATTGTCGCTAGTTTATTTAACTTTTTATTTAGACATAAACGAAAACGAGTTAATACAAATATTATTCTATCTATCATTAATTTAGCTGCAGCCGTTTGGAGTCCAAAAAATGGCCAATAAATCAAAACACTCCATGGTTGAGTGCACTCGCGTCAAATTCGCTGTGCGCCGGACGATCGCTGGGGAGGGGGCGGTGAAGCTGCGCGGGGGCGGGGGGCGTGTTGAATGGGCGCACGTAGCGGGGTACCTAATGAGGAAATAGGAATTAGCGGGCGACGAAGCAGAATGCACTCCATTATGGATATAACCAGTAACTTTCTACAGTCTACGACACGGTTTTTACTTGTGAAGGGCCATTAACATTAATTATCTTCATAAATACATCTCTAAAAAGCCAACTTTTTAATTGATCCGACTTCAAATGTTGTTTTCTTCTTCTGAAAAAAAAACTTTTGTTGAAAAGAATTTGATAGTCATAATAATGACTATCAACTTCTTTTCAACAAAAGTTTTTACTGAACACTTTACTTAACACCTTACTAAAACATAATAATGTTTTTCTGATAAAATAATAATTGCCACATATTGTTTACACTTCATTCATTCTCCAATAGAACTTATCACACTCGTGTTAGCAAATTTTTATCAATTCAAACCGTTTAGCTGAGTTGTGATTGGTTAAAGTATATATTGTAGTTATTTGATAAGAATTATGAGGTTCACTGTTTTGCTCCAATTATTATTTTAACTGTATCTATTTGATTAATTTTATTATTAACAACTATTGGCTTTTGGCCCTATCAAATTTCTTAAATAAACATTTAAATTACATTATTTACATTGAAACAACACAATAATTGTTGTTTAACTTATTATAGTTATTATAATATTGTCAAATGGGGCAATAGGTAAGGATGCCATTAAAATATTGCTTAAAAAACGTAATAAATTATTTATTAAATTAAGTTTGTCAATTACTTTTCGTTCGTTCATTCAATATGTTTAATATTATGTTCATAATGAACCTTGATTTATTCATTCATTCAATATAAACACAGTTGTCACACTAGTTGTCAGCCTGTATTCATTCACGTCGGATATTCAGCAACCTTGGTGCGCATGCGCAGCGAGAATAAACGCCGTCAACCGCCGCCAATAGAATAATCGCCACTTGAGCGAGGATAAAAATCAAATATTACATACACTGTTGTATTCAATAATGCTTGAGATAGTTTTTTTTTTCTTTTGAAATAAAAAAAAAATACAAAGACGAATTGAGAATCTCCTTTTAGGAAGCCAATTATAAAAAGAAAATGACAAATAGACTTAGAGAAGTTCGACGGTACTTATTTATAAGTTAAATAAATAAATTGTAAAAGCTCATTCGCTATGAAACAGAGTTTCAGGTCTACGTTTCCAAAACGAATGTTCCAAAAATAGGCCTGATTAAATTAATTGAGATTGGACAACGTCTAGTTATTTAATTAGACAAGAGAAGATAGAGTTACCAGTCTAAAAATAGTGTCAGGAAATGCCAAAGCATTTGTCTGCCTAATAATTATAGTTAAGGCTATTAAGAACTCAACTCCAGTTACTTATTCAAATCTTAAGTTGGTACTAGCTACGATTTGTAGACAAAAATTTTCGTTAAATATTTTAAATAAACTTTTTTTCACTTAGATTTTTGACTATTTCTATGCCTGGATATGGATTTCCTATTTTGGTTTCACATAATTATCATAATTTGTCACGCCAGCAGAAATAATTGCGTGTATGTAAATGAGTTTAACCTCCCAACATTTCGTAAAGTCAGTTCTGAGTACATTAGCGCTACGAGTATGGTAGAGCGTGTAATTTTTGAGTAAGAATGTGAAAGCAGAGCTAACAAAGATGTAACCGGAAATTTGTTTTGGCAATTGTATTTTGTTTTTAAAGTCCTACTACTATTATAAATGTGAAAGTTTGTGAGCATGGATGGATGTTTGTTACTTTTTCACACAATAGAATAACGCATAGGCTACTGTTTGTTCCGAAATAGTACAATGTTCTCGTGGGATTCTGTATATACGTGGGCGGAGCCGCGGCCAAAAGAATTAATGAATAAAAGAATTAACGAATATTTAAGAAACACTTGTGTCGATACAAATAAGATTCAACGCTTGGTAAATCTCAAATATTGATTAAGTAATGTATTAATTGTTCAGCAGACAATATTGTATTTCTGTAATTTCTTTGATTCGTCACTAGAATCTACCTTCAACTAAACTACGACAGTCGACATGTTAATGTGGAATAATATTAATATTATGTAAAGACTAAAGAAAGATATTACCGTTAAGGGCGTATTTCACAATCTTCAAATAAGTGTCGGATATCTTATTCGGAAGTTTTATCGCTGTTTACTTAATACAGAGCGACAGAGACAGAACATCCACGCTCCAAGCTATATCACGATTATCAGTCGATTGTGAAACAGGTCCTTATTATAAAAAAATCCGGCGTACTGTCCAATAAGTCGGTGAGTCATGTTTGTATTATCGCGCATATTTCAATTAGACCACCAATTGGTATGAAAGCGGTCTCGTCTCCCAAGAAAGTTCTCGTGTGAAAGGGCTTGCTTTGTGTAATTCGTTACAATATGCATACCTAATGCATATTTTGTATTACTAGAGGTCGCCCTGTTGACTAAATTCGCTCTAATTATTCGTATGATTTTTGAGTTTGGTCTTTATAAGGGGTTATTTTGCCTCTCAGATGGGAAAAAAGAATAATATTTATTTGCACAATTCTCGTAAAACTCTAGTGAAAGTTTTAGATTCATGTATTAATATAATAATGAACACACTTACTAATAATAATATTTTCACAATGGATAAGCTATACAATGTTTTGTCCTTGTCTGTCAAGCGACTTTTTCAACGTATCAGACAAGGACAAAACATTGTATAGCTTATTCATCGTGTATATATATTAATTAGTAAGGGAGTTAAAATACTACCGAAACTACATTGGTTTATCTACATTTTTTATCAAGCATGTTGCAAGGTTATTAACTCCAGATTTATATTTAAGGATTATCTACTTAGTACTTACCTAGCACATTAATAACTAGCTAGCGTGGGATTTATTCGACCCCTCTATGTAAATATGAACTAGGAAAATAATTAAAAAATTAAATTCAAAAGCCACGTTAAATTACAGTTAAAATTATTCATTCATGTGCATAAATTATTCACATAGAGCTATGAACCTGTGACTCTGCATTGCGCACTGTTTTGACGGTTTTGCTCTACTGAATATCGGAATAAATTATTGTAACAAAATTGTGATTGTATCCTGGTTCCCACGTATTGTTGCATTTCATTCCGATACATTATGTTCATATTTTTAGGAAATTATTGAACTGTAAATGTATTTTCACGGGTAATAAGTTAGGGCCGTTTTTTAGGTAGAGCAAATTAAAAAAAAACATTGTTTTGGAAGTCGCTTAAAAGAAGATGTCCGACAATATGTTTTTGCTTACACTGTACAACAAGATACGAAAAAAGGTGGGAACGGACAAACAGATCATACGGAAATAGCTCTTGATTATTAAACCCTCCAAATTCTGAACTGATTTTTTATCGCCGATCATAAATTGCAATATTGCGAACGCGTATTACATGAGCGTTCTCTAAAATAGACGAGAGGGGAGTCGGCTGGCAACAAGCAGCTTCCTTCCTCCGTCCATCCGGTGTCACACGCGACCCCACGCGACCCATCGCGACCCCATGACGTGCTGATGGTGGCTGACCAGCGTTTGGCAACGGAACTCACTTGGCCGACGGAACTCACTAATATTAACTTGGTATTAAGTTAAATGAAAAAAAAAGGACGTAAAAAACGTAGGATTCATCATGGCAAGATATGATCGGTGAAAAATTAATTCAAGCATTTGTCAGTAAAGAAGTACATGACCATTTAAAAAGTGTTTGAGTTTTACGTCTGTACAATTTAAAATAACACCACATTTTGTTTCGTATCTTTAGTAACTGATAACTATATTATGTATAAAAGGAGAAAAGCTTTACATACTAATTATATCTCCCAATTTTTTTTCGTTACTATCCAGTATTATATTATGTTACATAATCTTATAAATAGATATCAACTACAGGTTACATCTGTGTTACAGGAAATTGATTTCTGTTAATTAGTGTTTACAGGAACTAGAACATAAACAAACAGAAGGTGCAACGCAACCTTTCCTGCGCCTGCGCATCCTTAAATAGCTCTACGTGTACAATCTCCTTCACACCTTCACATTATTGCGGACGGATGAAAGACAGGAACAAGGTGGTATCAGGTAAAAAGTAACTAAGTAAGTATTTTCTTGTTTCCGAAACTAATTCCAAGTAAAATCCCCTATTCCAATTTCATAACTTAAAGCTAGTGAGCCGCAGGCAATTCAGGTACCTATATGATTTCATTGTTGTTAACACTAAGACTTATTTAGTATACACCTATGTGAACTAAAAAAATATGTAGTGAGCTCAGCTTTGATTTTTTTTCAAATAATGTCAAAATTTTAGGTAAAAAAGTAAAAAACCGACAAAAATCTACCGTTATATATATATATATATATATATATATAACGATATAATATTATCGTTTCTGTCATCAATTATAATGTCTTGTTCCCTAGCTATAAAGGTTAAAGCCTACTTTTATGTTGAGTTTGTGTTGAATTCACATTATTTACAGTAGAGGAAAAATAAAGGCTAAGCGTTTATTAGGGCTTATTGAAACAAATTATTGCATATTTATAACTGCATATGGCCGTCATATTTCTACGAACAGTATTAATTTAAGTTATGTTCAGAGTAACGAGTCAATTTGGTTCATAAGGGAGGGTGCGGCCACTCGAGAGTTTTTGCGTTGCGCGGGCGCGTAAAGTAGCTCCAATAATTTTGACGGATCCCAGTCGTAACTGTCAAAATGGGGGAGCGAACCGTTTTACGTCAATTCACAAATTGAATGACGGGCAACATAATTTGGAACTGTTTTGTTAAATGTCAATTGCTTCTGTTAATATAGATCGAGTGAAGCAGAAGCTGTCGCTGATAAGTTTATTGTAAAAACAAAAAGAAAACATACATTTAAACTTCTTCAATATTCTATTTTATATAAGTAAAAAGCTAGGGGAAAAATCTGTTTAAATACGTTCAAAAGGTAACATGGAAGTTGCGAAGACGTATTTTATTAATATTGACAATTGACCTCGTCTAATAACTGTTAATACTCGTACTTAAGGTCTGCCTACCGTTTCTCCCATTAATTAATTTCCCTATAAAAATTGAGGGCTCAATTTGGAGCCCAAAACGTTATAGGTATTGTTTTTAACCGACCATTTTCGTATAACACCTCTATATATAAGTATAACAGCTATGAAAAAAAAAACCCGACAGCCGAAAAAAGGAGAAAAATGTTGCCGAGCGTATCTATAATAATTCTTTGGCACGCTCTACGTTCTTGACATGAACGATGGTTTTTTGTTTGCGAGGTGTTGTTATAGATATTGATTGTGAAATTGACGCTGGGTAGTAGATATATTATAACGGGCAAACGTATTCATTTTTAAATTAAAATTATACTAGTTATGAGGTTTGCGTGTATTCGTTAGTAGGTTGTACTAGGTACAACTATACACACTCCGGTGGTAAAGCAGAATACCTGTCGTGCTCTAGTTGGTTTGAATTGTCCTTAGTCCACAAACGAGTTCTGTGTTGACCTATTTTTTAGCAAGTGAGTGTTAACCTGACGCTTAAAACAATGACTAGACATTTTTGCCTCCGAAGCAGGATCTGTTACTGTCAAGAGGATTTGTAACAAAAAGTTTGTATTAGAATTTTAAGTTTTATCTTTATTTCATACAGAAAATTGTATAACTTGTAATCATTTGATGATTTTTAATAGATCGTTGTATATACTCATGTTAGTCCTTTCTTCGTGTTAAAACTACCCAAAATGTTATTTTTCCTTGGCTCTATGTTCTTTTTTTTTATTATAAGTATCTATAAAAATTAAAATATCTTGTTTTATTTACGCGATAGTGAACAGTAGTAATACACAGTTTTGAGAACTGAATACTGATAACAATTCCTATAGGATCCATTATCAAACCTCAAAGAGATTCGATACTAGAATCTCCAGGTACGAATACGATACAAATTAAAAATGTATAAACGTAAAAATGTATCGTTCCAAAAACCTGGTTTTTATACGAAAGTATAACTTACGATAAATATTACTTATAAAGAACTTACGTATTTGGTTGTTGTAAGTTCTTGTTATATGTAACAATCAACAGTCAACAGTAAAATGTAACTGTCAATGTCATTATTGACATTGACAGATGTCATGAAGTAAAGCCTATCGAGTTAGTTTATTTCAGTTGGTCAAAGGGCTATACATAGTGTAGGCGTATATTTGTGTTACACATAATATCTCATTTGTAATACGTATCTGTGTAAGCACCAATAAAGGAGAATATAAGAATTGTTGCTGTATTATTATCATCACCACTCAAGCGTGAGAAGGACTTGCATATCAAGAGGCCGCAGCTCGCTACAGTTCTCTATTTTTTTTTAAATAGAACTTGAGAAACTTCCATTCCTTTAAAAACCCATAGGCCATACCTACTCGGTCAGTATTAATGGAAAAGTAAGAATGTCATTCGTCCAAGTCGTGTCTGCAACATATTAAGCGTTATTTATACACCGTTTACAAATATATCCATATCGTAAAGTTATCTGATGTTTTTAGAGCAGTATTCATTAAAGCCTTATATTGCGTTAATATGTTAAAGGTTAGCGTGCTGATACTTATTATCAGTAATGTCCACGTACGTAATTATTTCATACGGCAAGTGGCAACTGAGATTAGCTGGTGCCCGTAACTTCGTTTGCGTGGAACAGACAGAAACAGAACCCTATATTTTTATCGGAACCCTAAGATGAAAGTGGACTAAGCTATTCCTTACAACATCGGCTATCTGCCAATGAAATTCCCGTGAAAATCGGTCCAGCCATTTCAGAGATTAGCCGGAACAAACAGACGGACAGACAAAAATTTAAAAATTATATGTTATACCGAAATATATATACCGAAACGAAACGATACGCGACATGGCGCTACATTTTTAAGATAGCTTTTCAAAATTTTACTGTATTAATTACGCAAGAAGATACACGTTTCATTGTAAGAGTTCGAATGTCAAGTTGCACCGCGCTGCACAGCGCACGTGCAGTGTATGACTGATGTCGTATGAAACGTGTAACTTTTTGTGTAGTGAATAAAGTTCCATTTTGTTTTTCAAAATTATTTTTTTCATCAAAATTGCAGCGCCACGTCGCTGTTTGAACGGACCCTAAAGCGGCTTTCAGACTACGCTATAATATAGTATGTAGCTCATAGCACAACAATATCGCGCACCATACATTGTTATGGACACGTTCACACTGTCCTGTACTATATATTATTGGCTTACTATACGCTATAAAATAGTACGATACGCTGAGTTCATGCTGTGCTATATGTACATAACAATGTATGGTGCTCAATATTGTTGTGCTATGAGCTTTATACTATATGCTATTATATTATAGCGTAGTCTGAAAGCGGCTTAATGCAATATGCATTAAGCCGCTTTCAGACTATGCATAGTTCTAGCAGAACTAGCAGGACAGACAAACCAAAGTGTTTGATATGATACACACTAAATTTTGCTAAAGAAATGAAACTCATTTAATTAAGTATAAGTTCTAAGTGACCATCCTCAAGTTAGTTGGGGCAGTAGATTGCCTACTATTTGCAGTATATCAACACTTAAAACCGGCCAATCTTGTGTATCAAATATTATTAAATTTCCATTTCTTCCGCTAAAGAAACTCATCGAAATGTGAAGTATGCCATCGAAGTATGAGTTAAGTTGACTAGTTTCACGTTTGACTATTCCGAGTTCCGAGTTTGTTATGTCTATAAGATTCGACCTGTGTGGTAGCTCGAGAGTTAAGACACATTAAGATATTTTGTTATCTCCTAAAAACATTAGGTATAATTTATTTATAATAAATCAGATTTTATTAACGACGTCCCAAAAACATAAAATATCAAAACAGCTGTATCCATAACAAATTTGTTTCACAATAAAAGAAGTTATCAGAAATTTATTTTACGACAGTTGCCTGCAATTGCATTTCAAGATTTATTATATTTATTTTGCGATAGTGGGCTATTATTTTAATATTTTAGTGCCTACATTGTTATTAAATCAACAATAATTAATGATTGCTATTATATTATTATTGTAATTTGTATTATTGTTTTTTGTAATATATTTCCAGCTTATCGAGTTCACTCATCTGGGTAAACAAGCAGTTCTTACAAAACCTCAATATTATTAATACATATACATTTTTTGGATATACTCGTAATTATAGCTGGCAAGTCCTTGTAACACTCTTGGCAAAGCAGTTAGGATGCTCTGACGGGAGCTAACTTCATTCCAGGGGAAGGTAATCTTTATTTAAACCTAAAACCGTACTAAAAACGAGAAAAATATTTTTATCCATGACATGACAACTTTACATATTACTTATCTAGCTTCCTTATTGGATCTAAGATAAGAATGCTAAATTCGTAAGGTCGCATTTCGCAACTCGTAGGAGTAGTAGGCTACGAACATCAGGAGTTACACTTAACATCTATATATACAACCGGTCAAGTGCGAGTCGGACTCGCGCACGAAGGGTTCCGTGACATGATACGAATATTTTGTATGCTTACACATTATTATTTCGTTATTTTTGTACGAAGTTTTTCAAGTAAGCGCACTTTTCAAGTTAGGCCTATAACTCCCGAACTAATAAAGTTTTATAAGCTGTTATAGCTTTCCTTTAAATTTCATCACATGGAATTTTTTCACATCATGATTTTTTTCAGATTTTTCGAGCCTGATTTCTCTTTTAAGGGTGGGACGCTCAATTTTAACAGAAAAATGCGCTTTAAAGTTGAATATCTCACAAACTTATACCTAAAATAAAAACTCATTTTAGCAACCTCTTAATTATTTTAAAAGACCTATCTAATGATACCCCACACTATGTGGTAGACGCGAGAAAAAAATCATCCCTACTTTACGTGTAGGGGTACGCCAAAAAAGTTTTTTTTTTCTTGATTTTATTTTAGCACTTTGTCGACGTGGTAAATACACATATCCATGCAAAGTTTCATCTTCCTAGCTCTAACCGTTTGGACGGAAGCCGAATACGGACTGACATGACGAAACAAAAGGGTTCCGAGATGTGAACGGAACCCTGAAAACGAACCACTATTTCTCCTGGCCACGCTATAACTTGAGAACGGCTGGACCGATTTGTCTAATTTTGGTCCTGAAATAATTGTGAAAGTTCAGGGAAGGTAGGAAAAATACTAAAAACGACGATTGAATTTTCCCATATTAATTGTTCACTGGGTTCAATTTGTCACTTGACTGTCAAATATTAGGTCTTTACCTATGAATTTGCCGTTTAGTATAAAAAAATTTAAGCGATTTATTTTCATGTATTTTTTATTTGTATTAATCGAAGTAATCACCCATGCAATCAATGCATCTTTGCCAACCCAATGGCAGTTTATTGATGCCCTTCTTAAAGAAATCAGCTGGACGGGAGGCAACAAATTCTTCAAAGGCATTTTGTACTGCCTCTCGGGTATTGAATTTTTTTCCCGCCAAGAAGTTATCCAAATTCAGGAAAAAGTAGTAGTCTGTAGGCGCAAGGTCTGGTGAGTAGGGCGGATGACGGAGAGCTTCCAACCCCAGGTCTTGCAACTTGGAGACCGTCTGCTGTGCAGTATGAGGTCGCGCGTTGTCGTGCAGGAGCAGCGGAGACGAGCGATTGACCAATGCTGGTTGGAGATGTGCCAGCTTCTCCATCTTTGAGTTCAGTTCTTCACAGTACACATCTGCAGTAATGCTCACCCCGTTAGGTAAGAAGCTGTGATGAATCACACTACGCGCTAGACCACTAAACAGTGACCATCACTTTTAAGTTTTCGTTTAGGGCATTGTTTAGGTGCTGAACTAGGATCCAACTAACTTGCTGAGCGTTATCAAACAGAATCCATTTCTCATCGCAGGTAACAATGCGGTTCAAAATTCCTTCATTTGTGTGACTGTTGAGCAGTGCAAGGCACGTCTCGACGCATACCTACTTCGCGCTGGCGATCATTGACTTCGTGGGGCATCCATTTGTCAAGCTTTTTTAACCTGCCAATTTGACGCAAATGGACCAATATTGTTTTGACGCTAACGTCGAAAGCTGCTGCTAATTCAGCCGTAGATTGTGTATCATCAACTTCCACAATCGCCTTTAATTCGTCATTGTCGACCAAAGTCTTCGGACGACCGCGAGGTTCATTTTTCAGGTCAAAATTTCCAGAACGGAAGCGAGCAAACCAATAACAGGTGGTGCTTTGGTTTGTAGTGTTAGCTCCGTAAACGTCGTTGATGTTGCGTGCCGCTTGTGCCGCGTTGCTGCCACGACGGTACTCATATTCCATAATTACTCGAATTTTTAACGTAGGTTGTAGGTGTAGTTATTTATTTATTTCATTTTATAGTTAAAACAGAAACAACGTGTGTCGGTACAGCTAGTAATTCAATAAATATTTAATAATTAAAAACAAACATTAATTCTGATACAGATTTCACAAGTTCACCTTCAGTAATCTAAACATTGACTATAATATTTATTTTGTTTGTATCTTTGTCGATATAAACTGTTATATAAACTTTGATTGAACAATTTAAAAACCTAGGTACCTGTTGAACGCTGCAATCGGGCCCGCAGCTGACGTCATAATGCCCTTCGCTGGTTCGATTCTGAAAAAAAAACCGTTAAATTGTGTCAGGTAGTTCTTTTTATAATAATCAGGTAAACATCCACCGGAGGTCCCCTGATAGCTTCCGGCGTGCGCACGCGCATCGAAGCGTGCCTAGTGTCCCTGTCCGCCATTATTTTAATCTCTGGTACAATATACAAATGACACTAACTGCGATTGAGCGGCCTATCTAAAGTTTTTTATATCCATAATTTTACCATAGGGTAGGTGGACTATAAAATTATTATGGAAGGAAACAAAATATAAGAATCTTTTCAAAGGGCAAATATAGAAACTTTTTTTTTTCTTTACCAAGACTTCTTTAAGGTTACAAAAATTTTGCTCCACATGTGTGTGTACCGGTGGCGTGGGATTCCTCCTATCTCTATAACTCCATTCCTATCGGCTTCACTTACCACTTGCCTTTTGAAGATCCTCATTCAAATCCCTACCTATTATACAGGCTAGGAGAAGCCCTATGAAGGAGAACCAGCCTTCGCCACTGGTGTGTACAACTGTTATAGGTATCGTACGTTAAGTGCAAATCCATAAAAGTAACCATTTCGACGGTGCAATGTAAAAACAACAAACCAGTTAATAGGCTGTAACCCAAAATTGACAAAAAACGTAACCACAGCCAGGATCGTATTACGCGTGAAGCCCTGAGAGTGCCTGAGATGTGGCCCTGACGTTCCGGTCTCACGCTAAAAAAAACCCGCAAAGCCTTACTTTGATCAAAAATAATATTAAAATGAAAACAATACCCACTTGTTATCATTTTAATATTATTTAAATTAAAATTATAAAAGGGTTTTTTTGATTACGCCAGATTAGTCTAAAGCCTTATTCCTTAATATGGCGAATGATAAATTTATTATGACTAATAAATGGAGGAAACGAATATTATTTCAACTCAAAAATATATTTGTAGTTACACAAACTCGCCAATATCCTAAAAAAGGTGGAATAAGAACACCAACGATTTGCAGGTTTAGAGTAAAAAAGGTGGAATAAGAACACCAACGATTTGCAGGTTTAGAGTAAAAAAGGTGGAATAAGAACACCAACGATTTGCAGGTTTAGAGTAAAAAAGGTGGAATAAGAACACCAACGATTTGCAGGTTTAGAGTAAAAAAGGTGGAATAAGAACACCAACGATTTGCAGGTTTAGAGTAAAAAAGGTGGAATAAGAACACCAACGATTTGCAGGTTTAGAGTAAAAAAGGTGGAATAAGAACACCAACGATTTGCAGGTTTAGAGTAAAAAAGGTGGAATAAGAACACCAACGATTTGCAGGTTTAGAGTAAAAAAGGTGGAATAAGAACACCAACGATTTGCAGGTTTAGAGTAAAAAAGGTGGAATAAGAACACCAACGATTTGCAGGTTTAGAGTAAAAAAGGTGGAATAAGAACACCAACGATTTGCAGGTTTAGAGTAAAAAAGGTGGAATAAGAACACCAACGATTTGCAGGTTTAGAGTAAAAAAGGTGGAATAAGAACACCAACGATTTGCAGGTTTAGAGTAAAAAAGGTGGAATAAGAACACCAACGATTTGCAGGTTTAGAGTAAAAAAGGTGGAATAAGAACACCAACGATTTGCAGGTTTAGAGTAAAAAAGGTGGAATAAGAACACCAACGATTTGCAGGTTTAGAGTACTTGCATTGTTTGGTTTTATCAACCAGCTAAGTTAACTAGACCGTCTGGGGTTTGCTTGGTAAGTGAACAAAAGGGTGCTACGGAAGGCCCTACGTGTTTGCTATATTTATTTCTTCGAAACCTCCAGCCTAATATTGATGGATTTTTAGTTACACTTGGTATAGTAAAAATTAATAGGGCCAGTTGGATTTTTTTTTTTTTAATTATATAATGATACTATTATTTTCAAAGTAGATCACGACCTCATTTTTTCTGATAGCTAGTTAAGTTCTTTTTCAAGCAACGAAATGAAGCATAGACAATCTGCGTATACAATATAACTGGAATACTCTATATTTAGCGCATTTACACTGGCGGGCAATTAGCGACAATTACTTGAGCGTTGAACTGCGAAGCGCCGCAGGACTCTTTATCTGAATGTGATTAATTCGCACTAGCAATTAGATAACACGAGGGATAGAGTATAGAGTGGCCAATTAACCATAAACATTGGCCATAAACAATTTCTGTCTATGATGGTAAGACTTGGTGTAGCAATTACCACTTATTGCTCTCAACGTCATTTAGGTAAATACAATTAGTAAAGTAAGTATGTTTCAATAGCTAGACAGTGGACTGTTTACGATTATTATATTAATAAACATATTTATCGACATTAGTAATCGCCCTGTGGTCGACATTCGACCATAATAGTTTATTTAATTTGTAAGTTTGAACTTAATAAGGGTTATTTTGCCTCATAGATGAAAAAAATAAAAATATATACATTTTGTGGCAGATTGACAATAAAAGTCAACGTGTAACAAAATTGTATATATCAAACGCATAATAGGGTTTCTATTGTTATTTTTATTAATTTTATGTATTTCTAAGCATTATTTTATATATACATTATATATCAATATATATACATTTCTGCTTACTTTATATCGAGCGACAGAGAGAAAACCTGCAAATAATCTGACTTAAGTGTCAGATTGCTTATTTAGTTAAGTCAGAAGATTGTTAAACATTCCATTAATTACAGTACTTTTCTAGCGAGTTCAGCAGTTATTTGAAACTAACTGGGCAATTGTTGCAAATTGCTACATTACCGCGAGCAGGATTACTTCAGTTCTTCTACGTTCAGCTAGAACTAGTTACAATCTGACTGTATTTTTTTTTTTACAGGCAATAGGTCCACCACTGCAACCGCTGTGTAGCCAGGATCTACAGTGGTAACCAACCACAAAAACCTTGTGATATGATCTCAGGGTAGCCCGAGGGACATGCTAAATCTGACTATAATGTAAGACCATAGATACCAATATTTTGTAATAGTGGAGAAGCCTACTTGAAACTAATAGAATAATTTGGTGCAGCATCTTTTATGATTATCACCGATTAGCTACTAGTTGATAGTAAAACTAAGAAATTACCTGTACCTAATAGGTACCTAGGTACAGGGAACTTCTAAGTTAAGCCAAATAGGCTTTATTGCTAAAGGTGCATGCAAATATTACTTGTTAATAGTTGACTTTTGAAGAATTGTTTATGTTTGTCTACCAGACTGACTGATTTTAGATACATAAAAATCATTTACTATCCTCTTAAAACTAAAATAAGGACTATATCGTTAACAGAAATGCTATAAAATTTGGAAAGGATGCTTCTTACACTAAACGTTGGGTAATCTTATTGCTCGATACATGTTTGTTAATACAAGAAGGAAATTGAAGAGGAATAAAAAAGCAACAATACTATACTCTATATTGACGCCGAGCAGCTTTCCTGTGCTCTATCTAGTTTTGTTTTGCTTACAAACCTGGAATGGGCATTTCTCGTTGCAGCGCGCCACCGCCTCCGAGCCGAACTTCTCGGTGATGAAACTGTAATCTGCCGCAATTGTCCGGGCGGACAAAGCCAATCCGACCAGTACTAGCCATTTGTGCCAATTCCGCGGCCCGCTCATTGTGCTATACTCACTCACACGCCACAAAACATTATAATATTCATTACATTTCCATTATTCAATCAAACATATAATTATTTCTTTGAACGTACACGGTTTACACTAAAAAACATAGAGCGTTCGAATTGCGCGCGAAAGTGACGTTCGAAATTTGAATGTTTGTCATGCGCGTGCGCAGCGAAAGCTACTCGTCCTGCGACTGCGCGCGGCCGCCCGCCGACGCCGCCGCTACGAGCCGCTACGCTTGGGCGCTACATCGCGCCTACTATAATTAATTATATTATTTAGTACCTTTAGATGAGTATGTAAATATAAGATTTGGCTTTTATTGTAGGTATACGTAATCGTGTTACGTATTAACAGTTACAAATTAAATAATATTTGTTAAAAGTTATGAGTCATCATAAATGGATAACCACATTTGCTACTTTATTTATATAAATACGATCTAATTATGTCTATGCCCGAATAAAAAAGTATATGATAGAGTAGGTAAATGTGGAATATAATAAACAATAATAAAGTCATATGTTTGTACCCGTTTCGTATATCCACCGGCATAGCTGGCCCTTCACGCGGTCGAATAAATCTGTTGAGGATGCAAAGTGTTAAATTGTATAACCGCATCATTATCATCAGGCTGTTGAGAATAACTTGGATAACTAATACCTATACCTACACATAATACTAGATAGTATTAATTTTTAAAAAGATTCGATTTATCATTAATCATAGGTAGTCTGCGATATTTTACTAATACAAATTTTTCTTTCATCTCATAAATATAGTGAAAGTGAAGATGATTTTTACAGCAGTAATGAGTTTGAGATTTCAGCAAAAAGTGGAGTTAGTAGTCTTTTCTTGTAGCGCAGGCTTTTATACGCGACTCGCGTTACATTAAACTTACGACTTAGAAAAATGTAATTAAATCCTTTTTGTACGAGTTGGACTATCAGGGAATTAAATTCATAAGCAGGTTTACTGTTGTCATAATTTGTTCGTATCAAGATAATATTATGATATCAAACTGGCATGTCATTGACAATTATATTCTGAGTGCTAAGTGTGAGTTTTTCTTTTCGCATTCGATATTGAGCGCGTTTGGCGTTTACTAGGAAAAACTCACACTTAGCACTCAGACTGCATGTCGAAAACACTCTAGTTTAGTCTAGCTGCTTATGAATAGATTCCCTGATAGCACATCATAAAGCAGTGCTTTGTAGGCTAGGACGTACGATATCCGTGTACGCTTAGCACCACGCGCGATTTCAATTAGTTTAACTATCAACTTACTTCCCACGCCAAGTGAATACGGTAGAGAGAATGATTTCATCTCCGTATTTAGAAATCTAGAAATAATATTAGGACTAAGAGTGAGATTCACTATCACTATGACGTATTATGCCTACTTAGTATTAGAACCTACTTTCTACTAAGCCAGGGTTTTGCAAACTTTTGCCTCCACGAACCCCTCTAATGGCCCGTTTCAGTAACCTATCTACCAATAACTGGTTGTTAGAAACGTCAAATTTGTATCGCATTAAACCGTCAAATGATTGAATGACGACGTTTTCAGTAAATAGTTATAGATAGATAGGTTATTGAAACGAGCCGTACGTAGTTCTACAAAATTAACTACGCATGTTCCGAAGGGTAAGTTATTAAGTATTTATTGCTTTGAACGACAATTAGACGTTGTTTTCATTGAAAACAAAGTATCATAAACATTTAATAATAGGCAAGTAATTTTAACAAAAAAACCCTTTAAGTATAGGAGAAATATACAAGACCATGGCTGTTAGCTACTATTTTAATATGACAATAAAATATTGTAGATTTATAGCACTATATTAAAATAAAAAGTATTTCCCAGAAAAAATAATTACTTATAAAAATTTGCCAACATTTATATTGAACTTTGAAAGTGGTTTACGTTAAAGGCATGGAGGAGTACCATCTCCATACATGAAAAGTGTCCGTAAAATAGCGTTAAATAGGGCCCCCTATTACAGATAGACGCGACGTCTACAGACGCAGACGGGAGTAAAGCGGCAAAATTGAAACTGATAATTAAATCTTAGCATCTTCTTCGGTTTTATATATAAAAATATTTTCGACTATACGAGTAATTAGAATTTTCATGATTTACTGAATTAACTACTTTTAATCTACTAAAGTCGTCAAAAATTTTAAATAACTAAACACAACTCTCTTTACTTCATCTCTTATTGCTAGCTTCATATCACAACCCTTGCCACTCAAGCGCCATTATGGCCAGTTTTGGAACTATTATTTAATTACTTTTGTCGGACACTTTTTAGCTTTTCTGCCTTAGAGAGATTGTCCTCCTTACCTCTATTCTCCATGCGTTAAAGGTACGCTTAAAATAAAGGCCTAAACTTGATTTTAACAAAAAACTTACGGCGACATCTATTAATACACTACTGTACTAAGACGAGAACATAGCTTACGATTATTATATTCTACACATACATAGATGGCGCTAGTTTTGATCTACATCATTTAGTAGAAACAATTTTAACTAGATGGCGTTATAATGTAAAAATTAAATTAAAATGGTAATTTAAATCATTTTAATTAATAAATACACAATTGTATCGTTTGTAAGTACATACACATTATATAATGTTACCTACGTCTAAAATCATTCCATTATGTACCAGTTTCATGGAAATAACTTAAAACGTACTTACTTAAAAACTTAACCGACTTCCAAAGTATTCATACACAAAAAAGTATGAAATAAATCTTATTTTCTAAATAATTCTTCTTTTAAATTCGATTAAAATGTTAACTATTTCTCTACTTAATCTTCTTAATTTTGAAGTCGGTAACTAAGTAAGTCGGAAAATATAATTTATTAATTACATTTTTGTGTATTTTTACTTTGGAAGTCGGTTTAACTTTTTGTTTAAAAATAATAATATTTATTCTAATGTATAATAATATTAAAAATAATAATATAATAATTCCCTTTTTAGTGATATTTTGTTAAATTATTTAAATACGCGCCAAATTTCCATAAGATGATGATGATGATGATTACTGTAAGTTACATAGTGACATATGCTTGCAGTTCTATAAACAATGCCGAAATTTCCAAACGCGTATCTTTAAAGACTGAGGAGTTCTGTTCAGTGCTTTTGGATCCAGGGTATAAAATCTTATTTTTTGGTAGCATAATATGCTTGTATTACTTCAGAAAAAGTAAAAATCATGGATCCCATCATTAGGTTTCCACTTTAGTGACTAAAGGACCAATTTCGAATTATACCCCTTACAACAACAAAAGAATTTGGCAAGTACGTCCATAAACGGCAGAGTAATGTTTAAAGATATCCGTGTGGGTGTAAAATATTATGAGAAGTATCTGTAATATCATCATAATGTGATGATGCATGATGTTTTGATGGTGGTTATGATAATGATTACTCTAATTGACGTAGTGGCATATGCTTTCAGTTCTTTAAACAACGCTGAAATCCCCAAACATGTATGTATAATGAGTCAGAAGGTTTGTTCAGTACTTTTGGTAGCACATGCTTGGACTACTTCAGAAAAAGTCGAAATCACCACATGTGTCTATATAAATTTCGAGGAGTTCCCTCGATTCCTCATGGGTCCCATCATCGGGTCTCCACTTTGATGTCAAAAAGACCAATTTGGGAAGATACATAAAAATTAAAAATATATACAACCGAACGTATAACCGCCTCCTTTCTTTGGAAGTCGGTTAAGAAGCATATTTGATTGGCATTATAATTTGTAACCTCAGCGCTGCACCATCCCAAGCATCATTGATTTCAAAACTAGAGCACTTACTACTTTGGTAAAATAGTTTTACCCGACTACGGCGAAGCCAAAAGGCATTGTTTTAGCAGTCTATGTAGTCTATGTACGTATGTATGTATGTTTATTCCACTGTAGCGCCTTAACCACTAGTCCGATTTTAATAAATGAGGTGTCAATAGATTCGTAATAATAGCCCGGATAACATAGGCTATATAGTTTACGTAGTCGGCTTATAGTTTTTTTTTTAATTGTAGTTATATTTACTTATAATTATTATATAGGTCATTCGAGAGAGTACTTCCATCAAAGGACGGCATAGATAGGTTTGAGATAGTAGATATTGTACGTAGATATACATTACAATAATATCATCAGTCATCTGAATGTTTACCATCAAAATAATTACCACTAAATGATGTAGCAGTTGTTACACACAGACAAACACCGATAGTCACAGGCGTCACCGGTCACTACTCCCAGTTGCGTGGGTTACTATGTAGGTTCTTATGTAATATGCATGTACCTTTCTATTTGCGTCAAATTTTTATTTGCGGACGACTTACTAGCTGATTAATATGCTTTTAGCATTTTGTAAGAACTTCTGTCGAACATTTAAGTTTGGTGCTTGCAACGTAGTGCAAATGTAAAAAAAGTGAAGAAGCTGTGTCAAACAAAAAAAAAGGATTGTGTGGTTTTATGAAACCAGGGTAAAAGTGAAACTTAATAACAATAAAATGCGCTTCTTGTGTCTTCGCGTGAACTACATAACGAGTTAAATGCGGTCTTTATCAATATACAGACTGTTTATGCGTTAGATTTTAAGTTAATTTTCTTAAGGAACTTTGGTTCTCATATGGCATATTAGATGGCGCTGATTTGCCGCTAGATCACGCTATAGGTAAACCCTTACTATTGTGAAGTATTTTTGGGTTGTAAACCAATCAAGAAAAGGATTGTGTGGTTTTATGAAACCACGGTAATAGTGAAACTTAATAACAAAAAAAAAATAGCGTGGAGCACTGGCACAAATGAGTACTAGTCTATACACTACACGGTCAGCTGATGCGAACTATAGGCGCCGCCATATTGGCCTCGGCTGCTCTGATGAGCGCCTTTCACTTTATCCCTACTCCGCGGCCGACCGTCACGCGACATGCAACACACAGACGAAAAAGTTTCACTTTAAAAGTGACGCTGGATTTCTCTGTATGTAGCATGCATACGTACATACGTAGTAATAGCTACAGCTATTACTACGTACTACCATGTACTACATACATAAAAAACACACACCGCCGACACAACACGCACCTTACAGGGTAAGGTGTAGTTTCGTTACATGTGTGTGCGTGACACTTTGTAATTACACGGCGAGGCGTAGTTAGGCCGGCCTCACTTTTTGGTTGGCAGAAGTCTGTTTTCACTTTTCTTTTATTAGGTCTGAGTTATCACTCCCATTTACCGCCCTATACTTGAGCGGAAAATCATACACACTAGGCTAGGTGGGTACATTATTTTCAGTGACAAGCCTTCTGAGGGGTACCTAAGTATATGAAGTAATAACAATTTATAAACAATAAAACATTTTATAGATTTTCTAACAGGGACGACGAATACATAAAGATAAAGAAAATTGGTGACTTATAAACAAAATTTAACTGTAAAAGCAACAACTGCTTAGTGCTTACGTAATCGAAACGAATAAAATATTAAAGTTTATTGAGTGATAACTGTTAGGAGAGTGATATGATTCACGAGAAGAAAATTATAAAAGACGGAGGAAAAAATTACACACCTATTATCTATTAAATACCTACAATGATACGTACTGGATACATGATATTTCCTTAATTTCTATTACCTTCAGTCAGTCAAGTTCAAGTCTTTACTCGTGACTCTTGGGTGTCACATGTTTATTTGTCCGTTTGTAGGCAGTAGGCACTCAGTGAAATAATAAATTCAACATTAGCATTCTGTTCAAAATATATAGTTCAAAACAACAATCAAGTGTCAGGGACTTCATACGAAATTGAATATGAAAATACTAATAACTAGAACGTTATAACTTATGCTTACTTTCTTTCGAGTGACAGAGATAAAACATGCAAATAAGCTATCTCACACTTATCAGAAGATTGTGAAACAAGCTCTTACTTTTTCAATTGTTTCGTTTGTTTCAATTTATAGTAATGGTGAATTGTATTGTGTGTATTTTTGTGTCAATATACTTTCTGATTAGTTTTGAATTTCTGTGTAACTTATAAGAACGCCTTACAAACCGTTCAGAGTATTCTTACCTCTGGCAGGACCTTCATACCGACCTTTAATCGAACAAGTTTCCGTTCGACCTGGGACCCAATCCTCGTACCTCGAATCTCGGTTCGATTATCGAGCTGGACAGATTGACAATCGAACCGAGAGAGGAACGAGAATGAGGGTTTTATAATTCGTGACATCTGACAGCCTTTTTGACACGACAAGAACCGTCGGGCTACCAAGCGCCGCCTGGTGACAGAAAAAGAATCGAAAATTCTTATTGACCGTTTTTGATACCACTCACGCCACCTGATGACGCTTTGTGTGAGTTGGGTCTTCCCCCTAGCGGCAGAAAAAATATCAAACACCCCTCATTGGGGCCCAGGCATTAGATCAAAATCGACGATGAGTCGTGCGCACGCATACATACTTAATCACGTGTGAATACGGACTAAGGACTTCAACAACGTCTGCAGTCGATGCAGTCACTTCCTCCCTTAATATCCTTAAATATTTTATGGCGTGCATAGGAAAATGTTAAGAAATTGGTCGAGCAAGAACTTTGCCAATATTGTACCTATATATTAAAGTGCTGATGACCGGGTTACGTAGTAATCTGAACTACGGGCCCTACCCAGGCCTACAAATTACTATACAAATTACAATTACAAATTTATAATTACAAATTACAAATTCTAATACAATTTAATAGGTCTAATATATGTGTTTTGCCCACTACGGGCCCTCCCAAGAGAAACAACCAATTGACTCAACAGATTTATTGAAACTTTACCTTTTACAATATTTGACAACCAATTTATACAAAATAATAATGGACGCTTCACACCACGTCAATCTGGTCCCGTGGTATGTTCTCGACGAACTTGTATTACGGGTACCAGACAACAGAAATGTATTGAGTACTTTTATATGATACACATATTTAATACATATCCATGACCTAAGAACACGGAAAATCATTCTGTGCCTTCGGCGGGATTCGAACCCGCGACCCCCGGCTTGAGCACCAACAGGCTCAACCACTGAGCCATAGATGTTGTCAAAAATATGCCCTTTAATTATAGAACACATTATGTTGAACTGTCATCAAATGTCATATATGCGCTGAAACGGCGCAACATTCCGGCCGCCAAGGATATCGTGTACAGGATATCAATATATGTCGTAGGATATCGTAATTTCTTATAACTTGTTTTGATGCTAAGGCTACGTTCCTGCGATCGTTTTTTTGTGGTCGCGACTGAAAAAGACTGCACTATAAATATAACTTAGAACTCTGCTTTAATGCGATTGAGCTGAAAATCTTTTAGACTTGTCAAATCTCTGACATTTCACAGTTGACACTTCGATTTTCAGCTCTATTGCATTAGCGCAGAGCTCTATTTACAGTGCAGTTTTTTCTGTTGCGACCACAAAAAAACTTTCGTGTGTACGAGGGCTAACGGCTAAATACAATAGGTAAGGCAAAAACCCGTAAACAATAAATTCAAACTACTTTCAACGCCAGGACGATAAAATTCAAACGTAACTTTGACGTTCAACATTTTTACACGAAAATTATTGTGGTTAGATAATAATACTTTTGTAAATTCATTAATATAATATTTTTACGTCTTTCTTATAAAATATTATTCATTAAAATTTCTAGTTCAATGTCTAAAAGTGCTAGCAAACATTAAAGTGTAAACAAAATTTGCGAGACTCGTTATATTTCGCCTGCCGCGTGCTAATCGCTTCTGCCCTGCAGCCCCTGCTGTCAAAACGTTGGCCATAGTTGGTACACATCCAAGCTTGTACTGCCAAACCGTTACCTAAGCACCCCGGATTTAGTTCATGAAAGATCGGATGCGTGGCGCACGGTAAACAACATTTTACAGTCAAGTGAATTGTTTTATTGTTGATGACAATAAAGAGGGCCCCTCGGAGCATTATCTGCCTATATAACTGCGGCAATTGTACTTTAATTTAGATAAAGTTTATATTGTGGTATTGCAGATAAAGAAGTTTATTGAAGAAAACTCGTAGGACTTATGAGCTCTGTCGCTCTCAGTGCGTAACTTGCTCACGCGCGCGCTACTCAATCGAAATGGCGAAAAACATCGATTCCAAGGTAAGTGAGATCATTAACACCTAGTGTCAAAATAAAA
The DNA here is from genome assembly GCA_963565745.1 of Phengaris arion. NCBI lineage: Eukaryota > Metazoa > Arthropoda > Insecta > Lepidoptera > Lycaenidae > Phengaris > Phengaris arion. Next base: position 11,080,207 of record OY751445.1, on the reverse strand, counting down.
TATATGTATAATAATACAATATTTAGTTATAGTTTAACGTCTAACGAATTAATTAGGTATGTAAATTTAATATGTACTAGACATGGAGTAGGTTCTAGGTAGGTACATCCATGTTAATTGGGTAGCACGCAACTCATACTTTATTTTAATTCCGTGTAATGTTTGCAAACAATCATGAAATACCGAAAGGTATATTATAATAAGGGTAAATTTTGCGTTTTCTTGCACTTTTAACCTCTTATTATGTAGCAGATGACTTTGTTTTGATATTCATTTTAAATTTAAATTTAAACAGATTTTTGGCAAGCATAATAACTTTAAGAAAGTTCTTACAAAGGAATGTACCTGACAATTAAATTCAAGAATTGTTATAACCACTTTCAAATATATTATACTTAAAAGAGATCAGTAAGAAAATGTAGAGTTCCTAGATTTTGTTTCACATATTTTTGTAGAAAATATCTCTGCCATTGGAATTTCATTGCTAAACTATAAATTAATAAAGTTCGTGTATCTTTTATAGGCGCTTCGCTAGGAATTCATATAAAAATAATAACATCGAGTACGTGTTTGTCTACATAGTGTATAGCTACTATATATCGTATATACTAGTATAACTATAAGTAATTATTTATATGCAACAAACCACGCTCCGGCTGACTGCACACAATGGGGCTATAATATTACAGGGTATAAGTTATAACAATGGAGTACGGTGGGTATAACCTAGCCTATCGCAGGCTAACAATGAAGCTTAGACAATTATATGAGCAGGTGGGGGGTGATCATAATCCACTCGGTTGTGAAGTGTTATGATGCTGTCTTTAAATTAAAGTTTTTATAGATAACCATAGGGTTCAATATTAAACATAAATTTTACGTTCTTATACAGAGAGCCACAGGAATTAGGGTAATAAAACTCATTATACCTCCTGCGGAGACACTAAGCGGCAGTTTACTCCGAAACGCGCGGCGCTGCATTTCTGAGATAGCGATTCAAATTTGAACTTTATTCACTACACAAGAAGTTAAACGTTTCATTGCAAGAGTTCGAATTGTGAGCTGCACCGGCCTATGTAGCGTGGCGCCGGTCTTCGCGTATAGTGAATTAAGTTCAATTTTGATTCGCTATCTGTAGAACGCTGTGCCGCGTCGTGTCTCGTTTTGCTGAAAGGACCCTAAGAGTTATTTTTGACGTGATGACGTCTTATAAATCGATGGAGCCGGCTGCACGCACGAAAAAACATGACTCATGCGTTACCTGTTACCCGTTATCGTTACCAAGTACCAGCGTTAGCTCGCATTTCCTTTACCTCATTATTATTATTATTATTATTGTTGTTGTTGTTGTTGTGTTGACGTTGTCACGTTCAACTATCGTCAGTAAACCGACTTTACAGACAACCGGTATGTTTTTTTTCTCTACCTTAACATTATAGAAATTGAGTTAATAGTTTGTTCCCTTAGTATATGGAGATAAAAGTTACATGTAATCACTATCACCTGTAATAATCACACTAATCTGTAGAATAATATAGGTAAGTCTCTGCAAGCGAAAACACGCTCGATAAGACATGATGTTTGCAAGTATTATGTTTTATTACAATAGGCACCAATACGACACAAGGGGAACGTGTCTTGGCCTGATATCAGCTAGTGCTACGAGCATAATATATATGGAACCAACTGTTACCCAATTTTGCCAGCGTGCGTTTTTTTTTCTCCTAAAATCCTTGATTACTTTAGAAGAGTTTTCAATCATCTTCGACTATACTCCTAACATCGGTGTAAAAAAAAATATTATTACATAACTACTATAAAACTAAGGGTCATTTCATACTGAGGCTAAACGATGCGCGCCATGGCGCTGCATTTTTATGATAGCTATTCAAAATTCAACTTTATTTATTACTTAAGAAGATACACGTTTCATTATAAGACGTCGAATGTCAAGTTGCACCGCGCTGCACAGCGCATGTGCAGTGTATGACTGATGTCGTATGAAACGTGTATATTTTTGTGTAGTGAATATTTCAATTGCATATTTCAATTGCTGAGTTTTTAACACAGCTATTCAATTTAGAATTAGACCCTAAGCGTAATAAATAAATAAATCTACATGTACTTTTCTAATAGGTTTTACAATCTTATTATATCTATATATCTATAGGTTTTACACTATTGTTTCCACTTGTTTCACTCCATCTAGAATATTGATTTGATTTTGATAGGATTTTCCTTGCTTTGATACAGCAATATCACAGCTAGAAATTGATTTTTCTTTATTTATTCATGCATTTCAATATTGCATCAAGATGACCATCAATACAATAGCGCCCTCCACACGGTACAGTTCGAACCGCGCATCTGAGGCGTTCCAAACGACGACGCGATTGGATCTGTGCGGTTTGGGCTGCGGATAAAACTGTCGTGCTAATAACGATTAAAAATGCACCAACGGCAACCCACGGTTTGGACCATGTGGGAGAGCCATGCTTCGGCACGAATGGGCCGGCTCGACCGGAGAAATACCACGGGCTCACAGAAAACCGGCGTGAAACAGCGCTTGCGCTGTGTTTCGCCGAGTGAGTGAGTTTACCGGAGGCCCAATCCCCTACCCCCCTAGAAATGCCGCAGTTGAAAAGCAATTTGTTACCCAAGGAGGGTACCAACTGCGTTGGAGAATCCCTCTCTGGACGTCCATGCTCAGGAACCCCTGGAACTGAACGTGGACGTCCGGGCTGCCTCTTGTATTCTGGGGAGGGCAAAACTGCGCTCCAATCTGCTCGGGGCAAGAGCAAACGCACAAAGGCACCCCCCTCGATATTAAACATGGACTTTTGTAATATCAGGGGATTACACTCCAACCTTAATGCCGTCCATTACCACCTTGAGACGGCAAAGCCGGCTTTGCTCTTTTTAACCGAGACGCAGATATCATCTCCGAGTGACACATCATACCTTTCCCACCCAGGTTATTCTCTCGAGCACTCCTTTCTGCCCAAAGCTGGAGTGTGTGTGTATGTCAGAGATGATATCAGCTCTCGCCGCCTCAGCAATCTTGAGGACAGGGACCTGTCAACGTTATGGCTCCGCATAGATTGCGACGACCACCCTCGCGTATATGCGTGCCTATATAGGTCCCATAGTGGTGACCCCGAGACGGACCGACTCTTGGAACACCTGCAAGCTGCTTCAGATTTTGTGCAGCGGGAGATCCCATCCGCAGAGATCATAATACTTGGCGACTTTAATGCCCACCACGCCGACTGGCTCAATTCCAGTAAAACTGATTATGCGGGGAGATCTGTCTGCAATTTTGCCCTTGCGAACGACACAACTGGTCACTACGCCTACGCGAATCCCAGATGTGGATGGTCAGAATCCTTCCTTGTTGGACCTTCTGCTGACTTCAAATCCTGACGGCTACCAAATATCCGTAATCGCACCACTTGGTACATCGGATCACTGCCTTGTTAGGAGTTCTGTGCCACTTACGACGGTGTTACGACAGCGTGCTGTTAAATACCGTCGTGTGTGGCACTACAAGTCGGCAGACTGGGATAGGATGCGGTCGTTTTTTGCATCCTATCCTTGGGTGAACGTGTGCTTCTCGCCGGATGATCCCGACAACACTGCCAACTCTGTTGCCGATGTGGTGATGCAAGGGATGGAACTTTTCATTCCGTCCTCTGTAGTGCTAACTGGCGGCAGATTTCGTCCCTGGTTTAGTTCATCCCCCAAAAAAGCTTCTCGCCGGAAGCAAGAGACTTACCAATCCTGGGCCAATGCAGTGTCTGCTCGGGATTCAAATACCAGCACATATAAAAAGGAGTACAACCTTGCCTCTAGGTCCCTCAAGAAAGAGATCACTCGGGCAAAGAAACAGCACGGCAATAGAAATGGTAAGAGACTTGAGCGCCTCCCCTCGGGAACCCGTGCATTCTGGTCTCTGGCCAAAGCTATTGAAGGAAATTTCTGCAAGCCAACCCTACCATCCCTACACGTAGGAAATGGATCGTTGGCCCAGGATGCAAAGGACAAAGCCGATCTTCTGGGCAAGCTCTTTGCGTCAAACTTGACCTTGGATGACGGGGGGCAGAAACCGCCGACCATACCGCGATGCACGAGCATCATGTCGGATATTCGGTTTCATCAGCGCTCAGTGCGAAAAGCCCTCCGTTCCCTTGATATCCAAAAGTCGAGTGGGCCTGACGGAATCCCTCCTATTGTGTTGAAAAAGTGTGCTCCAGAGTTGGCTCCGGTGCCAACTTGACGCGTCTATTTCGGTTCTCCTACTCTTCTGGCATCGTCCCGGCTTCTTGGAAGACAGCCTTGGTGCACCCGATCCCCAAAAAAGGTGATCGCTCAAATCCTTCCAACTACAGACCAATCGCTATAACCTCTCTCTTCTCGAAGATAATGGAATCCATTATCAATAGCCAGCTTCTTCGATACTTGGACGGCCAGGGATTACTAAGCGACAAACAATACGGGTTCCGTAAGGGTCGCTCGGCTGGTGATCTCTTGGCGTACCTAACTCATCGTTGGGCTCAGGCAATTGAGTCGAAGGGAGAGGCATTGGCTGTTAGTTTGGACATTGCGAAGGCCTTTGATCGGGTTTGGCATAAAGCGCTGCTATCAAAGCTTCCATCATACGGGCTGCCCGAGAAATTATGTAAGTGGGTCACTAGTTTCTTAGCAGATAGAAGCATAAAGGTCGTAGTTGACGGCGAATGCTCGGAAACTCAGTCTGTTGATGCTGGTGTCCCTCAGGGCTGTGTGCTATCGCCTACCCTATTCATACTGCATATCAATGACATGTTACAGACCAACGGCATTCATTGCTATGCGGATGATAGTACAGGTGATGCTGTATATACCGGCTCCCCCAATATTTCTCGGCTAAATGTCATTGAGAGTCGAAACGAACTTGTGTCTAAAATAGAGAATTCATTGGAGAAAGTCTCTGAATGGGGTAGACGTAACTTAGTCCAATTCAACCCCGCCAAGACACAAGTCTGCGCGTTCACCACTAAAAAGTCACCAATGGTCGTATATCCTCGTTTCGAGGGCACATCTTTAACCATCTCCCCTAGCATTGAGATACTTGGCGTCAATATATCGAGCGAAGTCCAGTTCCGATATCATCTAGAGGGTAAGGCCAAATTAGCCTCGAAGAAGCTTGGTGTTCTTAACAGAGCGAGACAGTACTTCAGTCCGGACCAACGCCTACAACTCTACAAGGCGCAGGTTCAGCCTCATATGGAATATTGTTCTCATCTCTGGGCAGGGGCGCCAAAATACCAACTGCTCCCTCTGGATCGTATCCAACGAAGGGCCGCTCGAGTTGTTGAGTGCCATAGTGTTTCAAACAGCTTGGACCCCTTGGAATTACGCCGAGATGTAGCTTCACTCTGCATCCTCTATCGGTTGTATCACGGGGAGTGCTCTGAGGAATTGTTCGGAATCATACCACCTGCAACTTTTCGCCATCGTCCCACGCGAAAAACATACCATCCTCATCACCTTGATGAGTGGCAGTCTTCCACCGTGCGCTTTTCGCGTAACTTTCTGCCGCGCACTGTAAAACTCTGGAACGAACTGTCACCAGCAGTATTTCCGGACCTATACGACCTGCAAACCTTCAAGAAGAGAGCGTATTCCCTCTTAAAAGGACGGCAACGCACCTGCAGCTCTTCTGATGTTGCGAGTGTCCATGGGCGACGGTAGTTGCTTACCATCAGGTGACCCGTTTGCTCCTTTGCCCCCTTATTTAATAAAAATAAAAAAAAATAAAAAATAAACTGCGGACGGATCTGACATGTAAATGTGTTTTGTGTGAGACTGTGCGTGTAAATGTGTTTTCATGACTTTAGACTTTACTTTGGACTGGCGCACGAAACGTTATAAATTTTAAGTTTTGCTGTCAGTAGCTTACTACGACGTTCCAAAGCGACACGTTTTATTTTGCGTTGATACTTTGTGCGGATTATACTTTGGAAAATGCGCTCGGCATCGGACTGCCAGCCCGCGCTGTTCGTTTCGGAATCCGTACTTCACGTGTGAAGGGTGCTATTGAGTGTGGCAGCCATTTTAGTAAGCAGATATGTTAAAATATATAGAAAACTGGAATTGAAAAAATATTTTCCAGAATACTCATTACTAATGCATAAACTAAATCAATGAAAACTGTACGTTGCAAATTGCAACTTGCAATAATTCTACATGTACGTTTTATAGTATTTGTAGCATACCTGGCATCACATATTTTAACACACGTATGCTAAACGGTGCTAACAGGTATCGTCACGAAAATAGACAACATAATAATTACAAATACATATTAAATCGAAATAATTTTAAGTCGTATGCAATTGTTAATATTCGAATGGTGTACATATCATTTTTGTTAAAAAAAAATTATAAATAGATATACTTACGCTAAACTACCACTAAATATAATCAAATAATAATAACTGATTACAAGAAGAAACAGACATCCTTTGTATGTAGAGCCTGAAAAGACGTAGGCTTATTCCGTAGCCCGTAGCCCGTAGAGGGTCCGTAGCACTCTCCTAATATTTATCATGACGAATTGGGAATCTACTCCTTGTGGAATTTTAGAATTCGGTTTAAAATAATAAATAAAATAACACTGATTACGCTCCTTGAATATCTATTTTTGTTAACCGAGCACCTGTATTGTGTCTCTCATAATCATAGGATCCAATACCAATCAAAACATGAACACGAGATACGGTGTTATAATAGTATAACACCGTATCTCGTGTTCATGTTTTTATTGGTCCAAACTGCAAAAATCTCTTTATGATAATATAAAGACGATTCATTTATAATTCATTGAAAGTAAATTGAAAGTCTAAGAAAGTCAAAAGGGAATTGGGATTTAGAGCTCATAGCCCCAAACAAGAGCCTGAACTAGTTTTAAATATTGGATGGCATGTTGTAGTAACAGAATAAATTTATATGTGTTAATTACCACATCATACTTTATCAGCTGCTAAAGATCTGATACAGCCTGCAGTTATAAGCATTGCTGTGTAAATGGTAAAGGCGCGATGTTTGGTTCAGATGCAGTCAGTCCGACTGGTGGCGTGTTGAGCACATTATTACATTTTTAGGTAGTATTTTTGTTTCAATAATTATTATATAAATACATAAAGCAAAAACATTCAGCTGTTCCTCTTTAATCTGTCATTCAGCCGTGACCTTCCGAAAATTAAATGACACTTAGTCTCCGATACAATTGACTTTCCTTTCAATGCCGCTGAGACGGATAGACTATCTATCTCTCTGACGATGTATGTGGCTTAGGCCAATGTCTGATATCATAAAAACCCCTCATAATTAGGTCTTGACGTTATAATATAATACAATAATAGACGTTTTTCCGCTAGTGATACGGATTAGTTGGCTCAGTGATTACTGATGACTCACTGAAGGTAAATCCCCCTTTATGTTTATTTAAACAAACATGCTGGCAAAGTAACATTTTAGTAAACTAAACGTTGTTTACTAAAATGTTAATCTAAGGCTGGGACTATATGCTCCGGAATACGGAACACCAGTGAAAATTCAGAGCACCGAAAATAGAACTCTGCGCTAATACAATAGAGTTGAAAATAGAAGTGTCGTGTGTGGAATTGTCATATATGAGATTGACATTTGACTCAACACTTGTGTGTTCGATTTTCGGCTCTATTTTATTAATCCAGAGGTCTATTTTCAACGCTCAGAACTTTCTACGGCCTTCCGGATTCCGAAACATATAGGTAGTCCCAGCCTAAGACGATGTACTCTTTTACAAATACCCGTTTTCATTGGCACCGGGAGGGGGAAGAAAGAAGGTGCATTTTCAACCTTCTGGCATGAAAAAATACAAAGGAAAATCTGGAGGGAAAATCATATCGATTTTTAAACTTGTAAAAATATGCTCTTGCAAAACTTCGTAAAAATAACAAATTAATAGTAGGTAAACATGTAAAGTACGGAACCATTCGTGTGCGAGAGCTATTCGCATTTAGCCAGGTTTTTTTTTCATTTCAGTTAATAGTATTCCTAACGTAAACATATGCCATCTTATATAACCTAAAACCCCCCAGAAAATAATCCTGCCGGCCGACGCCCATGCCTGTTCTAGAGATGATCTCAAAGTAGTCCCTTAGTCAACCTAGACTAGTCTGTCGTCTTTATCTTACGTCCAGTAGCCCCTAAGGGTCAAATTCACTGCGTGGCCAATGTGCTGTTGTGTCTTTTTTCAAACCCACCAAGCCTACATCCTTAAGGAATAGCTGCAGTTGTTCTTCAATCTGTATCCCATAATTTGGGGTATTGTTAAATAGGTATTTTTAAATAAAGGCAAAGTTTCATAAAATACTTTTTTAAAAAGGGAATTATCTTCGAGTAATCGGTCTCCAATGTGTCCAATATCCAAAGAGTAAACGGTTAAAATACATGTATAAGCAATAAATTATTTAAAATAGATAGATTATATATCTATGTGTATAGATTTACAGGATAGTGTTAACTGTCATATAAAGTAGTAAAAAAACAAACAATTTTTATTCTGTAATTTATTCTATTAGTTTATATATTTATCACGGAACCCAAGTACCTACACAATAATTTTGAGATTTTTCGAAATTTTAAATGTTCATAGCTACAAAAGTATTAATTTTATCGAGAAATGAACATTTTATTCCTTTTAAAAAATGCGGTTTAAGCACTTTTGACCCAGGCCATAATATAAATAGGATTATTTTATAAAAAATTGAGGTGGAATTGCAAAACAACACACATACGCCGATTCGAGCTGATCTGATCCATGTCAAGTTTGCGGTTTTCAACTAAATAAAACAAAAGGATTCTCCACATTCAAGTATACATTCATTTGCCTTTATATGAATTGGATTTGCAAAACAATCGTATTTAGTTTTTTATGACTGTTTCTGAACTCATTTGAATTATTGAGTATAACCGTGTGGTTAGTTGAAAGTTCCACTAGCACGTGTATAGATTAAACGGTATAACAATAAAAAATTCATATGTTAGAAGCAAAACTCTTGAAAATATAAAAAAAAACGATTAATTTTTTTTTTATTGCCTAACTACTAACTACGCCGAGCCAATAGCCGTAGCGGCTACGGTGTTGCCTTTCAGCGTGAATTTCCTATAATTGTTGTTGTTATTACAGAGTCTTAAGTAATCATTTCTTTTTCATTTCTAAAAAAGAATTTTACTGTTTCTTAGACTCTTCAAAACGTCTTATTTACATCCCCGCATTTACAATTTTCATACATAAATACAGATTATTTATTTATTTGTGACTAGCTTTTAACCGCGGCGCTGCGCGTGTAAATACAGCATCCCACAGGACACTTTTTCGGTATAAACAGTAGACTATGTGTTAATCCAGAGCTTAAACTACTACCATATCATAATTTCATAAAAATCCATCCATCCTCACAAATTTTCACATTTATAATACTAAGGCGGGTCAATAAGTCCGTGACTTTTTGAATTTCTAACCTCCTTACTGAAAAAGCAACACTACTCCTGTCAACAGGCATCTGTCAGTTGACTCCTATCAAAATTTGAACTTGCTGCGTCAGTTAGTTTGTGTTTTACAGCTATCTTTATCAGACTATCCAGTAACTTAAGGAAACAATGGAAAAAAGTGAATTTCGTGTGCTTATTAAGCATTATTTTTTGCGAAAAAAAACCATTACCGAGACCAAGGCTAAGCTTGATAAATACTATGGGGACTCTGCACCATCGATTTCAATGGTAAAAAAGTGGTTTACTGAATTTCGTTGTGGCCTTACAAGCACTGAAGATGCCGAACGTCCTGGACGCCCAGTTGAGGTCTCTACACCCGAAACAATCGAAAAAATTCACGATATGGTGTTGGCCGACCGAAGATTGAAAGTGCAAGAGATTGTGGAAGCCATAGGCATCTCGCATGGCTCAGTGGTTTCAATTTTGAATGATCACTTGGGCATGTGAAAGCTTTCCGCAAGATGGGTGCCGCGTTTGCTCACAGTCGACCACAAACGCAATCGTGTAACAACTTCACAGGAAGGTTTGGCGTTGTTTAATCACAATATGGAGGAGTTTTTTAACCGTGGACGAAACATGGATCCATCATAATACACCAGAGACCAAACAACAGTCAAAACAGTGTGTTTCTAAGGGTGAATCGGCGCCAAAGAAGGCCAAGGTGGGTTTGTCAGCCAATAAAGTTATGGCGACTGTTTTTTGGGATGCACGTGGGATAATCCACATTGACTATCTTCAAAAGGGAAGAACAATTAATGGGGAATATTATGCCAACTTATTGGACCGCTTCAATGAGGATTTGAAAAAAAACCGACCTCATTTGGCCAAGAAAAAAGTTCTTTTTCACTAAGACAATGCAAGGGTGCACACATGTGCAGTTGCCATGGCAAAAATCCATGAATTGGGCTATGAATTGCTCCCACATCCACCCTATTCTCAAGATTTGGCTCCGAGTGACTACTTCTTGTTCCCAAACCTGAAAAAATGGCTCGGTGGAAAAAGATTTGACTCCAATGATGAAGTCATCTCGCAAACAAAGGCCTATTTTGAGGACCTCGACAAATCATATTTTTTGGAAGGGATAAAAAAATTGGAGAAGCGTTGGACAAAGTGTATAGAGCTCAAGGGGGACTACGTTGAAAAATAAAATGATTTATTTATCAAAAAATCTGTGTTTTATTCCAAAAGTCACGGACTTATTGACCCGCCCTCGTATTATTAATAGGAAGTAGGATAATGTAAAGAGTTGCTTTAAGTAGAATTTTCTTATATTATGAAAATTTTCTAAAATTCTTATCTATCGGATCTCAAACTAGGGTCGATTGATCTCGAAAATGATTGGTAACCGTTAGTTAGGTCAGTAAGCGTTAACTTTCGACTAGCCGCGTCTATTCTAACTTGCTCGACTTTAAGTAGGTAGAGTCTTGATGCATGAGGTTTCATTAATTAGTTTCATAAAACTTTTTTGGCTTCAGTCTATAGAATGACCAGGTGTGATTTATTTTATCAATTCATCAACGTTACAATTGTATTCAATTCTGGTAACTTTTATTAGGTCTTTACCTATGAAATTGCCGTTTTGTATGAAAAAATTTAAAACGATTTTTTTTCATGTATTTTTTATTTGTATTAATCGAAGTAATCACCCCTGCAATCAATGCATCTTTGCCAACGCAGTGGCAGTTTATTGATTGATTCTTAAAGAAATCAGCTGGACGGGAGGCAACAAATTCTTCAAAGGCATTTTGTACTGCCTCTCGGGATTTGAATTTTTTTCCCGCCAAGAAGTTCATCCAAATTCTGGAAAAAGTAGTAGTCTGTAGGCGCAAGGTCTGGTGAGTAGGGCGGATGACGGAGAGCTTCCAACCCCAGTTCTTGCAACTTGGAGGCCGTCTGCTGTGCAGTATGAGGTTGCGCGTTGTCGTGCAGGAGTAGCGGAGACGAGCGATTGACCAATGCTGGTTGAAGATGTGCCAGCTTCTCCATCATTGTGTTCAGTTATTTACAATACACATCTGCAGTAATGTTCACCCTGTTTGGTAAGAAGCTCTGATGAATCACACCGGCGCTAGACCACCAAACAGTGACCATCACTTTTCTAGGGGTAAGTTTTCGTTTAGGGCATTATTTAGGTGCTGAACCAGGATCCAACCAACTTGCTGAGCGCTTGCGGTTATCAAACAGAATCCATTTTTCATCGCAGGTAACAATGCGGTTCAAAATTCCTTTATTTGTGTGTCTGTTGAGCAGTGCAAGGCACGTCTCGACGCGTACTTCGCGCTGGCGATCATTGAGTTCGTGGGGCACGCATTTGTCAAGCTTTTTTACCTTGCCAATTTGACGCAAATGGACCAATAATGTTTTGATGCTAACATCGAAAGCTGCTGCTAATTCAGCCGTAGATTGTGTATCATCAGCTTCCACAATCGCCTTTAATTTTCGTCATTGTCGACCAAAGTCTTCGGACGACCGCGAGGTTCATTTTTCAGGTCGAAGTTTCCAGAACGAAAGCGAGCAAACCAATAACAGGTGGTGCGTTGGTTTGTAGTGTTAGCTCCGTAAACGTCGTTGATGTTGCGTGCCGCTTGTGCCGCGTTGCTGCCGCGAGGGTACTCATATTCCATAATTACTCGAATTTTTAAGGTATCCATGATGACGAAAAAGATTGAAATGCGATGAAAATGTAACACTAATCATTAAACAAATGACTACTTTTGGAAAAAGAATTCCATGTTTTTAAAATAAAATTAATTTAATATTAGAATTCTTAGCCATACAAAAATTATTTTGATTTGTAATGGCCAGTACTGCAGAACGGCAATTTCATAGGTAAAAACCTATTATCTCGACTTTGCACCTACCATTAGCTAATTTTAGAAGGACGTTTAAAAACGAAATCTATTTGCGTAAGTATTGTATTGGCTAACTACCGAGTAATTAGTTTTGAAGTTTTCTTTGTTTTAAAGAAGCTTTTGCGAATATTTGCTATCGAAGCAGACTTGAAAATGTGGTAAAGAATGCCGTGAGTTAGAGTTTAGTACGAATTCCTGTTTATATAAAAGTTTCTTAAAGATACTTTTTCACATTTAAAGAAATATTTAAAATGTTTCACTCTCTTATTTCAATACAAAAATTATTTAGATATTAGTGTCATGCAGTAGAAAATGGATTTAAACTGCATAGAAAACTACGAATATTATTTACTAAAAAGAACCGTATTACAAGGTAATAAAGTGCATTTCACAATGCACGTAACACAGGGGAAAATCCGAGCCGAGCGAGATAGTCAGCATAACCAAAAAAATGTTGGTGTTCATAAAAAATAACTTGAAAAATCTTAGATAAAACGAGTGTACTTTATTGTTATTTTAACAAAGGTTTATTTGTTTTTAATATTTTATTTAAAAAAGTCAGACCTAGTCATTTATTACTTAATAAAAATGCCTTTCATTTTAAAGCCTCTTCCTTCTTCGTTTTTAGATGGTATCATTCGCAAGACAATAGATACGATATTACACATATTTTACTCTGAACACCGGATAAAATTAAAATTTAAAACAGTTTTTATTTCTTACTTCCTGTATTCCTGTAACTATGTTAATTATTTTATTTTACATTAATTATTACAATTACATTAATTATTACACAATTTACATTAATTATTTGATGATTTATCAGTCAAAATGGTGAAAAAATGTTGTGTATATACTTGTCGAAGTGTAAGTTATACTGGTTGCAATATTTCGTTCCATAAGTATGTTAAAACATTGTAATACTAGCTGTTTCCCGCGGCTCCGCCCGCGTAAATATACTATCGAGTATCCCGCAGATATACTGTACTTTGTACGGGATTAAAGGTAGCCAATGTTTTAATCCAAAGCTTTAACTACTACTATACCAAATTTCATCAAAATCCGTTTAGTAGTTATTGCGTGAAAGAGTAACAAACATCCATCCATCCTCACAAACTTTCACATTTATAATATTAGTAGGATTAATCTAGTAAGCGTTAACATTAAATCATGTGACGTTATAAACAGTTTTATCTGTACTACGTTTTGTTATAAACTAGCGACTCGGAATTACAGTGAGTACTAAGAAAAAGACGTAGTGTGTAGTTGAGTAAGGCCCTTATTGATAATATGCTGTTTTTACAGATTTCCCAACAATGAAGAAATGCGTCAAAAATGACTTAATAGTGTATATATATGTAAAGGCAGAGAATTACAAAAAATTATGTTGTATGCAGCCGTCACTTCGAACCTTCATGCTTTTGCGCTATTCAATCTCGTCGACTTTTAAAAGTCACAGCTGTGATATGTCATTCAGTGTTTCGCAATATTGGCTTTGCAGTTTGTCCCACACGGCACAAAATGTTATTGTCACAACCTCTCGCTCGGTTCGTTCTTTGGCTCACAGTACTTAGTCCAGTTATTATTTCTACGTCTATGGTGTAGAAAGTGTAGCACTGTAACCCTATTTTTTAGAACAAATAGAACCTATGAATTATTCTTTTTATTTTTTATTTTTTTATTCTTTTCCTATTAATTATTATTTCTTTTATTGATTTTTACGGATTTTATATTATGGTTATTTTGATTATGATCTACTGCTTATGTAAAGACGTTTAAGGCAGAAAAATATGTAAAAATGTTGAAAAAAATATGTTATACTAAATAAAATTATTACATTGCGCTCTCTAAGGCGCTGAGGCCATTAACCTTAGAAACAGGTGATTTAAAAGGGAAGCAAATGCTTTGCCAAAATAATAACTATACATCAGCTGTGTCAGGTCAATGACCTCAACAGCGCCGTAAAGAGCGTAATATAGTTATATTTAGTATTTTTTCGAATTTATATTTTCCAGCCTAAGTGATAAGTGATAACGACGATAATAATGACCGGATATTGATGTCACATGATTAGATAATGTAGACAATATGTATGTATGATAAAATAAATGAATTAATTAGTCAAGTCATTATATTGTACGCAATGGAAAATGTTAACATGAGTCAAGAAAGTCCAAAATTAAGATAATAATTAACAACCATTATAATTCATTTTGAACCAGTTAATTTCAAAGTTAGTTCGTAAAGGAAATAAGCCGGTAAAATATTGACAAGATTACTTAGTTTCCTTTTGCAAAAAAAATATCTAAGTATAGAATGATTCTTTATATAAACTTATATTGTTATTTTAACTTTAATATTCTAATTCTTGAATTTGAATTAGAAACGAGAAACCAAAAGTAAAAAAAACTGTTATTCTAGTAAATTCGGTGGACATTGATAACATGCAGACGCGCACGCGACTATTCAGCAATGACCATGTCGAGGAGATGTAAACCATGTCATGTCAGCACGTGCGTACGTTAACGTACGCGAGCTTCGAGCCTGCATGACATCCTGCACGTCATCTAGACACACCTCTATATATTGCCCGTCGAAATTGTGTTACGCAATATTCCCTCTAAAGTCGCAATTTAATTCGTTGCAATTTGTAATTTATTGTTGTGAGTTATGTCCAGAATCCCTTTTGGACACAACAATGATTTGCAAATTGTCGTTAGAATGATAAGATCTCAACTAGAGATTATAGAAAATAGAACTAATTTATACTTCTTTAAACAGTTTTGTATACTGGAAATTGCATACGATTGCGTTAGTAGTTAGTACTTCATACAATTTGTACCTACTTTACTACAAAGTAACAAGACGTAGAGTCAGGCGTTGTCGCCTGGCGCCTTTTGACCTTATTGCATCATATTTGGCCATTCCAACACGTTCATTTTTTACACAGAGCACTACAAAGTTACGTCGCTATTACATTATACATAATAACTGCAGTTTTTATTTTTTCGGTGTTTATCCCTCGACCGGAGCCACACAAACTCGGATTCGTCAAATGTAGTGTCGCCAATCTGCAGTTTGGATATAATTAAACAGTTGTGTTATTTTCGAATTTGTGTTGCGTGAAGGGAGTCACGTGAGACGCGGGCTTTTGTCCGCGGCGCGGCGCGTCGCGTCGTCGCGGTCGGGGGCCAGGCGTGACGTCACGCGGGGGCCGCGGCGCGGGCGGGGGCCGGCGGAGGGCCGAGGCCGAGGGTGTGGTGCACATGCGCCAGCCGCGTCAAGGTGACCCTCGCGCGACTCACTGCACAACAGCGCGCGGAGTTGCGTGGAGCACGTTAATCTCCTTTCACTTGTACGCGACTCGACAGCGCGCCCGCGATCCCGACTAACCGGTATTCGCCCGAACGCGGATATCGACGCACTTTTGGTACCCGTGGAATTTATGTCAGCACCCTGTGGACTCCGACGCTGCTCATTCATCACATACTATCTCAGTCAATGCGACTGACAAGACAAATCGATATGCGGCAAGTGCGGGACACAGTGAGTGCACGCAGTACTTCTACCTCTGACATTTACGTTACTTAGAAAATACAAAAGTCATTGCACATTAATTTCACCTCAATATAAGTATAGAGCATTTTACCTAGCCTAGAGCCATAATCCGCAAGACTATAAACTCATAACCTATACGTTAGAAGTTAGAATCTCCACGATAGTCGATAAGTATACTTATCAATTTAACAAAATAAAGTTTCAGTTATAAAAAAAGTACCTAATTAGCGTTTTAAAAACATACCTTTCATAAAGGCTATTATATATGAAAACAAACGACTTGTAAAGAAACTCCAAAATAATAACTAAGTTCGAACACACTTCATAAATAATATTTCATTAAAAAACATTTCAGTAAAATTATTTATAGTTTTATTTTTGTTAAAAACCAAAAACTCAAAAAAAAATACGCAAGCGCAAGCTGAACTGACATTCATTTATTACTGTCAAAAGGTCAAAGGATGACGAAGGTCAATGATTTTTTTAATGAATTTTTATTGATGAAACTATGTAAATTAATAAAAAGATTCCTTAATATAAATATACAAAGACAAAACTAATACAAAAAAGTTATACTTATGTACTAATGTAAAATGCATAATAATAACATGTAAATTTTTGTTTGTTATTTTAACATCAACGTGAGTTCTTAATCCGCTGGTCGACACGACTTTTCCATATTTTTTGTCAATTACCAAGTGTGATATTTACATAAAACCAGATAGAACTGGTTGTTATATCTAATTCTGAGTTGATCGTTCCAACCACAATCGTAGAAATCGAGATAACATAGTGAGGTATGATTCTTAGATTACAATAATCTGGCTTTATGTTGAAAAACTATTAGGTTAGGGAAGTAAAAAATTACTTCAGCCTATACTTAGTGGCTTGTAAATTGTAATGAGTGCTGACAGAAGCACGTATTTAATACTTTTTTATTTTAGTTCATTATAACTTTGGGTGTCATTTTGTGACTGGAATCTGGATTTTTGACTTCCGGGTAGTATTTTTTTATTCATAAATCTGAATATAATTTTTTTCATTAATTTTATTCATTAATTATCATATGAGCTGATGGAAAATTTCACTTTGCCGATTAGGTTTACAGATTGTGAGAAATTCGCTATCTAAAGATAGTGAAATATTATTATCATAATATTTCAGACGTGTGTTTATGATTAATCTATCTGATCAAGGAGCGGTACCTTCGCTTTGTAATAATATATTTTGTTTAATGATTATTAAGTCAACCGATATCAATCATTTATTTATTGTAATATTCCTTAGTCATTATTACTGTAAAGTAGTTATAAAATGACGTTTTTGCGTCATTATGATTAATTTTACTTTAAATTTTTTCATATTTTTTTTTAAGTTACACAAGTATGCATCTTAGGTACCAACTATTATGATTACAACAATGATATAAAGTAGTAATGTAGTTTCTCGGGACATAAACACTGCACCTATTACTTACATAAAAAATATGTAGTGGCAACAATTTATATATTTTTGCATTATACTATAGAAAAATGGAACATAAATTCTCAAACATTTTCAGACTATTACGTTGATATTTCGAGCTTCGAACATAATAGGAATAAGGAAGCCTAAATCAACTAAGATGAGATCATCAAATAACTTGATTGAAAGCGTGTTACATTAAGAATTACATGTGTAGTAAATTGGGTAACAACAAATCTTTAATTTATATTAATGGTTTTTGTAAAAATCCAAACTCATGTCTCCTAGCAATCTGACTGACTAGAGTCAAATACTATGTTTAATATTGCTAACTTACTTACAAGAGTCAAATATCAAGAACTTAAAACGAACCTTTTGGTTAAAAAAAATACAAACAAAAATTAGAGTTATCATATAATATCTCTAGTATTCTAATATGTATTAACATAAATTAATACAAATTAACTAGATAAAATACATTCTTGACATTTAAAAAGTATAAAATAGAACGAGTATAACTTGTAAAAGTAATTTTTATGAATAAATTATTGAGTTTAAATATCATATCGCCTAGGGATTAAGGAAGAAGAAATCTGTGAAATTACTCCGCCGTCTGTGGACCGATTTTCAAAATTCTGTTTTTGAAGTATTTTGATGTGTCGGGTATAATCCCAAATTAGTCCTTTTGATATCAAAGTGGTGACCTGATGATGGGATCAATGAGGAATCGACGGAACTCCTCGAAATTTATATGAACACATATTATAGTAATTGCGACTTTTTCTGAAGTAATCCAAGCATATGCTACCAAAAAGTAAGGTTTTTCCCCAAGGTATACCCTGGATCCAAAAGTACTGAACAGAACTCCTGACTCCTTATGTTTCGAGATTTCGGCGTTGTTTAAAGTATTGCAAGCATATGCCACTATGTCAATTAGAGTAATCATCATCATCACCACCATCTTCACACCATACATCTTCAAATTATTATGATATAAAAGGTACTTCTCATAGTATTTTACACCGACACGGATATCTTTCAACATTACTCTGCCGTATCCATATACGTTTTGGACCTATTTCCAAAATTCTTTTGTTGTTGTAAAGGGTGTACAAGGTAACACAAGCACATGCTACCAAAAATCGCGCGATCGCGAAGATCAGAAATTTTTGTATGTAACATTCAGTAATCATCATCATCATCATCATCATCTTATTTACAATACTTAATGAAAGATTGGCGCGTATTAAATTGTACATTCGATCGTTTATTTTAAACGTTCTTGAAATGTATTAATAATAATTTAACAAATATGACTAAAAAGGGAAAAATGATTATTGTTTTTAAACAAAAAATTAAATCGACTTCCAAATGCACAAAAAAGTATGAAATAATACTTATTTTCTAAATAATTCCCCTTTTAAATTTGGCTAAAATTTTAACAATTTCTCTACTCTATCTTAATCATTTTGAAGTCGGTACCAGCCAACTTGAACGTGAATTCTATTTTAAATATTGTTTTATCATTATGTATATATAATGCACGTGTAAGTAGGTACGCACTACATGCATTAAAAAATCACACATTACGACAGCTCGCCTTACAAGGTAAGAAGGTAAGGCGTGGTTTCGTTTCATGTGTGTGTGTGTGTGACACTGTGTAATTACACGGCAAGGCGTAGTTAGACCGGCCGCCGGCTACTATTTATTCTCAGAACTCTGTCTTCACTTTTTTATTTGGTCTGAAAATAGCATGTAATTCCTACTGTAAAAGACACAATTTTGTCCACTTCGACATTTAAACTAAGTAGGTACATACAATATGTACATTGCTTTCTTTTTTAACCTTGACAATAATAATTATATAGATATGAGTCGCGATCGCGAATGTTAAACAAAAATAACAATGTTTTTAGATTTTTGCTTATTGTTAAGTATAATAGGTAAAGATGACGCAGTAAACTTATATCAAATGTTGAATTTACCTATAAAAAAACGAATAGAACACATAAAGCGATAATATTATTATACATCAGTAGTCCCTACTCATTAGTGAACCACTTTGTGAACACGCGATGCTCTGACAATTATTCTCAAAACTCACCCATCGAACCATTTTTTGTTTCTCATTCACTTTTGTAACAGTCTCATTGATAAAATAT
The DNA here is from genome assembly GCA_963565745.1 of Phengaris arion. Taxonomy (NCBI): domain Eukaryota; kingdom Metazoa; phylum Arthropoda; class Insecta; order Lepidoptera; family Lycaenidae; genus Phengaris; species Phengaris arion. The sequence goes on along the minus strand of OY751445.1, from coordinate 11,060,589 downwards.
AACCTTAACCTCCTGGTTCAATGTTTATTTCTTTAATGTAGAAATTTTTAATGTAGAATGTAGAAGTATTCTTCAACAATAGGGAAAATGCAAAAAAAAAAAACATTAATCAATAAAATTCAAACAATAAAATTAAAAATTAATCTAACCAACTTTTGAATGTTTAAAATTATAGGTAAACGGAAAGTTATTCACACATATAAATAAATAGCTTGTAAACGGCGCCTAAAAGTAAGGCTAGCTAACCCATAATCAAATGATTTAAAATTCAAAAGGTTTATGGCGCAATGGTCCGCAACTATTGCATTTGTAATTATAGAAAGACGTCGACAGCGAGGAATTTTGTGACGTAGCGAGCGAGCCCACGCGTCGCCCAATCAGATACAAACAACAAGAGGCGCGCCTTGCGGTGGAAAGAATATAATTTAGTAAGGGCACAATAAAACTAATTATACATAGTATATTTCTTCTGTGCGAATCCCATTAAAACACAAATAGAATTTGCTATTTTATCAAAATTTTAAGTATCTACGACTAGTAGCAATTTAAAACCGCGATATAGTGTTGTACTCTTCCAACTTACGTAAAATTTTCGCACATGAACGAGATAACAGTATTTTATTATTATGAATGAAAAAGAACGCGGGCAACGTTCAGAAAGCACAATCGCTAGCATTAGCCGCTGGTGTCTGACTCTGAGTACAGTGTACACATACTGTATTCGAACGATCCGTATTTCTCTTTTCTTTGCGGGTTCGGTGAGTCGTGTCTGAAACGGCCCGCGTATAGTGTTTTATTTAACAAAAGTGAACATATAAATATCTAAAATGGGTATGGCAATTAATCATTTACCCCAGGTAAGTGTTTTTTTTTGTTACGAAATTGCTTTATCGTTTCGGAATAAATTTGTTAGAAAGTAACCTCAACGATAGCACTAGTGTCGTAATGACCGTTTTGACCTTGTGAAACTAGTAGTGATAAATACACGGTTAGTTTACTCTCAAAAGGAATGAAAACTTAATTACGGTGTCAAAATCTATTAAGTATATTGAATACTAAATTATGTTTAGCCAACCATACCCGTAAACTTACTACTTTAAAACATATTATTAAAATAACATTTTCTTTAAATAAATAATGGAACGGGTGGGTAGGATACAGTAAATATACGGCTTTTTTAAATACTTATGAGTTGAAACCTGTACAAAAAAAAAACTACCGATATTTTATTGCTCAACTAAAGCAGCTGACAGAGTAAACTGGATTTAAAAATACCTACCTATTTAAACTCAATAAGGTCTATTTAAATTATTAATAATTCTATTTACTACTTATGTTAATTTGATTACCTACTTCACAGAACGTTACTGTGTGAATCTTTTTTTTGGTGGTGGTGGCTTTTTAACATTTTGTTTTTTAAGTAAAGGATGTTTTGTAGAGAATATACTAGTATAGAACTTTGAAATAAAATAAAACAGAGATGATTTTTTAAAATTGACATGAAATTTATTTTATTCGAAAGATACTCTTCTGGCATTATAATTTAAATATGACTTCTGGCATATATGACCTCCACGGCTGGCTCGGACGTAGTCTAATCTGGAGGTCCAATTTTCGATTACTTTTTCCAACATTTGTGCATGTATATCGGCAACAACGCGGCGAATGTTGTCCTCCAAGTGGTCAATCGTTTCGGGCTTATCGGCGTAGACTAGAGACTTCACATATCCCCACAGAAAATAGTCAAGCGGCGCGGCGTTAAATCGCACGATCTTGGGAGGCCAATTCACGGGTTCGAATCGTGAAACTATGCGGTTACCAAACGTTTTCTTCAATCATTCTTCTCAAGAAAGAATCAATCTTCAATCAAATTTAAATCAATTGTGGCACGAGCTGTGTGACATGTTGCGCCGTCTTGTTGAAACCACAGCTCCTGGACATCATGGTTGTTCAATTAATGAACGAAAAAGTCAGTAATCATGGATCTATAGCGGTTACCATTGACTGTAACGTTCTGGCCAGCATCGTTTTTAAAGAAGTACGGACTAATTATTCTACCAGCCCATAAAGCACACCAAACAATCAGTTTTTCTGGATGTAACGGTGACTCAACATACACTTGAGGATTATTATCACTCCAAATACGGCAGTTTTGTTTATTGACGTATCCATTCAACCAAAAGTGAGCTTCATCGCTAAACAAAATTCGCTTATGAAAATCGGGATCACGGGCAATCTTGTTTTGGGCCCCATTCATCGAATCTACGCCTTGCTAGGAGATCGGTTGGCTTCAATTCTTGCACGAGTTGGATTTTGTAAGCACGCAAACCATGATCTTTCCACAAAATCTTCCATAATGTGGATGGACATACCTATATCCAATTCTTGTGCACGATGGCGGATGGACTGATTCGGGTCTCCCTCTACGCTACGCTCTACAGCAGCAATGACTTCTTCTGTGCGCACTGTATGACGTCTCTGTGGATGCGTATTATCATTTAGAGTAAACGTGGTGCGAAAACGTTCCATAGTTAATCGAATTAATTGCTCTGATGGACGATTATGTTAACCGTAAAATGGACGTAGTGCGCGATACGTATTTCGAACAGAACCATGATTTTCAAAATAAATTTGCACAATTTGGAAGCGTTGTTCAGACATCAGTCTATTCATGTTGAAATGCCAAACTAAACTAAACGTAAATCATTTGACAGCTGACAAAATGGCCGGCAGTTAAAAAAGTGTTGCCAGCTTAATATTCTATACCTCTAAAAAAAGCACCCTTTACCTATTACATTTAGTTCTTCTTGATTTATAGAAATCGAAAAGTTACACTGGTAAAACTCTGTAACCATATAAGGTACTTTTTTTATTCCATAGCTATTTTACATTTACAAATTAAAAACCCATAATTTATACAAAATAATCGATATATTAAAAAAAAAAACATATTAAATGAGATATTTACAAAAGCCGGTTTTGTAACCTTTGACATTGAATAAATTTATTCGAATGTACAAGATTCTTTTGACATTCAATTTAAATTATTCAGAATAAAATCTGACTACTCGATATTTTATTTTCACTTTCATATTTTTGTTTTATAATCAAACTTAACACTATCATTAAAAGAGGCGTTTTTAACCGCTTTTTAAAAAAATGGCGATCACAAACCAAAATACTATTAGATTGTACAATTTTCATTCACATTTCATTTCCCTAATTATTTTAATTCAGATCCATGATCAATAGGTAAATTGTTAGTCATCCTACTACTATTATAATTATGTGAAAGTTAGTGAGAATGGATGTATGTATGTATGTATGTTTGTTACTCTTTCACGCAAAAAATCATAGACGTATATATTATAGACGAGGCATGTGATGCAAAAATTGCCTCCACTTGAATGGCCCCACTTTTTGAGGTTTTGGGGCCATTTTGACATTTGTAGTGTGGTGAAATCAAGATGGCTGAAATCTTTGCGAAAACTACTCAACGGATTTTGATGAAATTTGGTATGATAGTAGTTTAAGCTTGGGATTAACATATTAAGCTACTTTTTATCCCGAAAAAGTACAGTTTTCCCAATATCAATGAATATAATAGGTTAAAATATCACAATATTTACTCCATCACATGCAGATAATATGCGACCTATGTCGTGCAATTACGCTTACATCTAACATAATTATTATTATCTTTGGTCACCGTGAATAATTGTTCCATAGTAAAATCCAATGTCCTTTTCAATGAAAGGGTCAGCTCACACCAAGACGTGGCGCGCCGGCAGAGTATTTCATCGCGAAGAAATCACGGTGAACTGACGCTTTTAAGCATTATTTTTGTTGACGTAGGGGTACATTTATGTATTTTATAAAAGCAAAAAAATAATATATATAAATGATGTCGAAGTAATATTTACACCTGTTCAAGTAGGGTGACAATAAAGAAGGTGCAGAAAAAGACGGTGAAAATATTACTACGGGTTTGGGGCGTTTGGCCACATAATATTGTTAGGTTGGTTTATAGTTAACTGTGTATATTATTATTATTGGTCCTTCGGCGTACCCACTAGTTACGTTTTTATATTACCTACTTAAAGTCATTGTTTGACCTTATTCGTATATAATTATATGTAAATACTTTAGTTCATACACTGTAAAAATAATTTTAATTCTGATAATAAATTTTCTTTTTCTTTTTGATAACAGATACGGGAAGAATGCGAAGTCCTTCAGTTGAACGACAATCAGCTCAAAGAGATTATGAACAGGCTAAACAAGGCTTTACTGCTCGGCCTCGGCAAAGAAACTCACTCAAAAGCCATAGTAAAATGCTTTATCACTTACATTCAGGATTTACCTAACGGAACAGGTACGTGAACCTTCTGAGTTATATTTTATACGAGGGCGGCACTGAAATATTCGGGAATCAAGGAAGTGACACAACATTACTATTTAAAAATGTATTTATTGCTTTTCAAAGTATTCTCCGCGAAATTTGACACATTTTTTCATACGATGGAACCAATCATTGAAGCAACCATTCCATTCGGAAGTTGGGGTCTCCAAAATAGCCGTTTTGTAGGCGTCCACAGCTTCTTCAGGTGATGAAAATCTGTGACCACGCAATTTATTCTTTATTTTAGGGAAAGTATAGAAATCATTAGGGCTTAGGTCGGGGCTGTACGACGGATGGTCTAATAAACCTATGATTTCTTGCTCTAAAAACTCTTTTGTTCTGTGCGCGGTGTGAGAACTCGCATTGTCGTGATGGAGGATGATGCGGCGGTTGCAGTTCTCTTTACGGAGTTCAGACACGACCTGTGTCAAATAAATGTTAGCATACCATTCTGCATTAACCGTTGTTTGTCCCTCAAGAGGAATAGTCGCATGGTCTAATAAACCTATGATTTCTTGCTCTAAAAACTCTTTTGTTCTGTGCGCGGTGTGAGAACTCGCATTGTCGTGATGGAGGATGATGCAGCGGTTGCAGTTGTATTTACGGAGTTCAGACACGACCTGTGTCAAATAAATGTTAGCATACCATTCTGCATTAACCGTTCTTTGTCCCTCAAGAGGAATAGTCGCAACATGGCCGGTTTTGGAGACAAACGTGGCCACCATTTTTTTTGCAACACTCCGTGAACGAACAATTTTTGTTGGCTTTAACTCATTTTCGAACACCCAAACTCGTGACTAGTTTTTTGTTTCGGGTTCGTACGCGTATATCCAGGATTCGTCACCTGATACGATGTTGTATACAGCATTTGAGGATCCTGCGTGGAATCTTTCGAGAGTTCTGACGCACCAAGTAACGCGAGCCGCTTTTTGCTCTTCACAGAGCAAATGCGGTATCCATCGGGAAAACAACTTTTTTACACCTAATTGTTCATGCAAGATTATTTGTATTTGACTCATGCCAATGTCTAAAGTTGCCTGAATTTCACGGTATGTCACATGTCGATCTTCCTCAATCAGCTTACGCACAGCATCAACGTTTTCTTGGGTGACTGCAGTTTTTGGACGACCTTGACGGGGATCATCACTGAGCTTGACACGTCCACGTTGAAATTCAGCAAACCAGCGATAAATTGTGGTTTTGGATGGGGCTTCATCACCAAATGCAGAAATCATCCGGTCATCACACTGTTTTTGTGTTAAACCACTTCGAAAGTCATAATAAATCATCGCTCTAGAATTTTCTCGAGTCAATTCCATTTTCTCAACGACTAGCGACGACCAACGACAAGTTTGACAAGACCTTGTGAGACAAGACCGAGAATCTTTTTTTAAATAAATAAACGGTATTCGATTTTTAAAACCAAGGAGTTTTAAATTAAAAAGATTTTAATATGACAGGAACAGTGGAAATATTCCATTCCCGATACTTTTAGTGCAGCCCTCGTAGTCTTATTTCCGTGTTTCTTCATTATTGTGGAAGTTTGCTTGAAATTCAAAACTACAAAATGAGTGATTATTTTGTTTCAGAAAAGGGCAAATTTTTGGCCCTTGACTTAGGTGGAACAAATTTCAGAGTTCTAATTATAAATCTAGGACCCAACCACTTTGATATGCAGTCCAAAATTTACGCCATACCTAAACATATAATGACTGGGACAGGAACAGCTTTATTCGACCACATTGCTGAATGTCTGGCTAATTTCATGAAGGTAAATATACAAGAATCTTTTGCATATTTATAGTAAGCTTTTACCTATAGGTAATATAATATTGTATCTTTCTTTTTAAAATCGTTTGACATGGTGTCTCAAAATCGGATATATCTTTTCTCTCTTTGTGTTCGTCAGTTCATCAGATATTTCTATTTCCTTCATATGGAATGGGCAACATGCGCATAATATTTTTTTCAATCAGTAAAACATCTTTGAATGTTTCAGGAACATGAAGTATTCAACGAGAGATTGGCACTCGGTTTTACCTTCAGCTTTCCACTAAAACAGCTGGGCCTGACGAAAGGAATCCTGGAAAGGTGGACCAAAGGATTCTCCTGCTCAGGAGTCGTCGGTGAAGATGTTGTCCAACTTCTCAAAGATGCTATAGCTAGGAGAGGAGTGAGTATTTTAAATGATAACTATAATCATCCAAATATTTAAAGCTGTAAGAATTTTTTAAATACAGTAATAAAGATCGAGAGCTTGTCCAGTGTGTATAAGATTAAGCAGAAATTGTAAAAGTTTACCACAAAATTCGCAGGATATTTCGATTTCTGTGATGGGCATTCTCAATGATGCGACCGGCACACTTATGTCCTGTGCTCATAAGAAACGCGATGCCCGAATAGCAGTCATCATCGGTGAGTTGACGATGATTTCAGCTCTCTCGTACTTTAAGGCATGATCTTACAGCCAACGGAGAGCCGAATAGAGGCTTTTATGTGATTAATTCTCAGATCGGCAATTTTACTATAGCTGTCAACCGTCAGCAACATATTAATGCAACCGTTTCATGCTAGGGTTAGACCGATAACATAATATATTTCACGAATTGTTTTTATTACAATGTATGATAGTAAAGACATATGTCTTACTTTACTTTACATGCATACCTATTTAAACCATCAGTTAGGTAGATTTAAATTTCCTAGACGTGCAGGTATAATGATGATTAATGTTTTGTTATAAAACGGTATTTTCCTGTATTTTTTTTTTGTTACATAAATTAATAGTGCTTTGAAAAATAAGAATAAGACTATGGTATACTAAAAATCAAAATTTTCAAAGATATTGCGGATTGTTTGAAGCACTTCTGTGAGTCTCGTGAAAACGCCCCATATAAAAGTCGTACTAGTAGGTGACGTCACACGCTAGTAATGTTGCTACGAAATGTATATATAACCATATGCACAAAATTTCTGATATCTCTTAATTTTGCGCGTTTATGTTGATACATACCATAGTAAATCTTTTTGTATTTGATGTAAGTAAACTAATTATGTAGGTTTTATACACTACTTAATGTTTAAAAAAAAAACAACTTTTTTGTTAGTTCGAAATGCATATAATTATAAAACTACACATAAAATCCTAATTCTTTTAACTTTTATCAAGTTGAAATACCTAATTATTCCTTAATTTATTTAAAAAAAAAACTAAATTTTTCAATTGTTACATAATATTATATCGTACCTAGGGTACTTACTACGGTTAATATTGTTTTTTACACAATAATAAATAGTAAAATTGGGTAACTAGTTAAAACGGGTTTTTATTTCATACTTTCCTTAATATATTTTTTTCCAAACTGGTTCATTTGCATGATTATAATATTATTAAATTAGGTCATTATTAATTGCATACATACTCAAACTATCTTTAATTTAATCTCTTTTTGCATATTACTTGGACCTTCTTCTAAATTTCGTTCTTGAAATATCTGACAAATATGTTTTTAATGAAAATTGTAAGATACTATCAAAATTATGAAAGCTCGAAATCTGAGGACTGTCAGATGAAAGCCTCTATAAATCATCATCAACAAATCGTGGGCGTTCACGGGTCATCGTGAACTGAAATGATCTATTCTTTACTTAATAGCATGTTCCTTCACTCTTGTAGGATGTACAAATTGATGTTTGCGCTATACTGAATGATACTACGGGTACTTTGATGTCTTGTGCGTGGAAAAATCATCACTGCAAAATAGGACTTATCGTTGGTAGGTCTACAACGATTACAGATGTGATGGTAACTTGTTGCGCATGCTTTGACTCATTTGGTTCTTTTTATTTATTTTTTTTTTCATTTTTTTGGAATTATTTGTCTTGTCATGCTTCGCTTCTCATAATTATCATTGATACAATTTTGCAATGTCACTTTCATGATGTACCTACATTTTTTGTGTTATGTATTAACAAAAAGCTGTGTTTAATACAAGGTTATGAGAAGATTTTAATTTTATTGTGTCGGGATAAATATGAGTAATTGTAAACCATTATTAATTTTTATGACACTGCTATGTAATCAATAATCATCGACGACATCGGTTTATTTGAATTATTTTTGGATTTTGCTTTATAATTTTAACGGCTGTTATGTAATTTTCCGTGCTGAAAGTTCTAGATTAATTTGAAAAGTAAATGTAGTCAAAATACCCACCTTTTCTGCTAATAAATATTTAGTATCGATTAAGTTGGTTATATAAGCTGTAGATGTTGATTTTTGTGTGCGTTTGGCTTTACGTTGGGTTTGGTACAAAATATGTAGGTATCCAAAACAATAAACTAATTTACTATCTCAATCTTGACAGGTACCGGCAGCAACGCTTGCTATGTGGAGAAAACTGAGAACTGTGAGTTGTTCGATGGCCCACCAGGCAAGAAAGAACTGTTGATCAACACTGAATGGGGCGCGTTCGGAGATGATGGTGCCCTGGACTTCGTTCGTACTGAGTTTGACAGAGATGTCGACGCGAATTCTATCAACCCAGGCAAACAAGTGTGAGTATTTTTTTTAGCAAACGATTATTCCCTTATCCTAAAAGATTCATACATTTTTAAGCGTTCATATTAAATTGTTACACCTACCTACATATTTCCATTTTCGCTGCTATTAAAATATCATAAGCATACCTTTATCAGTAGAATGAATTTCATTCACGGACGAAAACACCTTGAATCTACTCTTTAATAAATGCGTAAAATATCTCGAATATTGCATTTCAGCAGTTTAACGAGAACTATCTTATTTAAAGCGAATTATAAATCTGCAAAACAAAAGTTACAAAGAACATCGAAATCTGTAATCTGTAAAAAAAAAAAAATAAGTTAACGATTGTATTATAATGATATATTAGATTAAGCGTTCATATTAAATTTCAATATATAAAGATTCCAATGGGTAAGCGTAACAAATGATGTACTTAACAGTTCTTTACAATGTAAGAAGTCGTTGGTACCGGTGATAGCTTCCACAGGCTGTGCGTAGAAAGGGCTGTCCGGAGATATATTCATATATCGTATGACATAAACTTGTGACCTTTTGGGTATTGGAATTAGTACTATGTTCTTCGAATATTTCGTTGGAACGTGATCTATCAGACCAAATAAACAAGTGAAGACAGAGTACTACGAACCACGCACTGAGGCCGATCTAAACTACGCCTCGCCGCGCCGTGTAGCAGTCGCAGTGTCACGCACACGCGTGTATCGAAACTGTGTGGTTTTTATGTATGCAGTGCGCACACGACGCGTTACCTACTAGGTACTTACATAAAAAACCGGCCTCAGTCTTTGTTTAACAAAGCTCTGTCTTCACTTGCTCATTTGGTCTGAAGATCTATCTTACTTTATTTACTTGACATAATTCCTAGTAAGAAATTTTAACTCGGAGAATTTCTGTTCAGTTTACTGCCACGGTAGATTATATTTAAAATGTTTGGCAGCGAACACCTATTTATTAAAAAGTTAAATGAAGCCGGTACTCAGTTGGATATAATAATTATAAGCAGAAGGATCATTGACCTCGGCAGCAGCTAAGGTCGCTCATTGTATTAGGCGATACACTGCTGCGTGTAGCGTATAAGTAACTAGCGTACTGTTACCGGCGATTGGCGGTTTTCTTGCAATACAAATGCTACCTATTGTTTGCGATTAGAAAGTTCTAGGCTTAAACATTTTTTACGGTCTTGCTACGGTGCGATATGACCTAGGTTGTACCAGGAGTGTAGCTACCGCTGTATCAATTATACGGGGCCCCCAATCGTGTGTCAGAAAAAAATCGTAAAACATTATCTACATATTACAGTCTCTCTCTTACGTCCCGATAAAAAATAATAATATTTATCTTAATAAAGCCCACGAACACAGGAACTTCGAAGGAAGTTCCTGTGTTCGTGGGCTGTGAAGTGCTGTGAAGAAGGAACAGGAACACGAAGAAATCTTTGTGTGGCTAAGGTTAAAAATCAGGCCCGCTCCACTCGTCTGTAAATTTATTACCACTCAGAGTTCTTAACATGCGAGTAATGATTTCTAAGTTACTCTAAGTATTTTAGATACGGACAGATTCTTAAATTTTCTCTCTCTCTATCTCGCGTTACTCCACTGTTGAGTTTATGACCAGTCTCTTTATTCAAAATTTCGAGGCTTTGAGCTTTCTTGATTAGAAACATATTAATCTAAAATTTTGTTGAGTGAACTCCACTGCTGGTTTTATGACCTCTTTTTCAAAGAAATTATACTAATAAATATTTTAGTACCTTTAAGTATTTTTTTATTATACTAAATTTAAAACGAATTTAAATTAAATGCTAGTGAATTTTTACCCAGGGCTGGAGGGCCCCAAAAATGTTTTTGATACGGGGCCCCCCTAAGGCTCGCTACGCCACTGCGGAGTATAGACACTGATTAATAAATACTTTGTTACTACGTAATTCTAGATTAGTCTTACTTTATTGAAGCCATCCATCGACAGAAAAAAAGCATAATTAATAAAATATATTAACTAACAACTAGTAGAATCGCGCGAGCCGCGATCACCTATCTTGTTATGTTCTCGGTGACGTCCCGGTGACGGTGGACACGCTTATACGTGTTATGTTGCCACTTAGGCCCGTCACAATCTCGGGCCGATTTCTAGCGGTAGCGCCGAAATAAGCAATATTTTGGCGGACGGGATGACGGCGCTCGGGTGACGGGCGTGCGGTGGACATACGGCCATAGTAAATGTATTTGTCGCTAAATCGACGGCGTCATCTCGTTCTCGTTGACTTCCCGTTGACGGTGGCGGCGGACAAACAGCCTTAGGCCGTTTGTACACCGCCACCGTCAACGAGAACAAGATAATTTCTGGTTGAGATTAGATTAATGGGACAGGCGTGCAGTAGACACACGGCTATAGTAAATGTATGTATCGCTACTTCGGCGCCGTTATGACTTTCTCGTTGACGTCCCATTGACGGTGGCGGTGGACAAACGGCCTTAGGCTGGGACTATCTGCTCCGGAATCCGGAACACCGGTGAAAATTCAGAGCACTGAAAATATTAGGTCATTACATATGAAATTGGCGTTTTGTAAAGGAGGAACATAAAGTATATAATAATACGATATTTCAAGTTTTCCATTTTGTAAACAGAGTGATGCAAAGAAAAAACCAAAAGAGGAAAAAACAAAGGAATTACGGTTTTCGAAACAAATGCATGAGTAAATAATGGTATAAATTTGAAATTGGAATTTCTAACCAAAGAAGATACATATATTTGAGATCAAAGTGGCCAGTACGACCAAACGTCAATTTCATATGTAAGGACATAATAGAACTCTCCGCTAATACAATTTAATAGAGTTGAAAATGGAAGTTAGGAGTGACGATTTGTCATATATGACATTGACATTTGACTCGACCTCGTGTGTTCGATTTACAACTCTTTTTATTAATCCAGAGTTCTAATTTTACTGCTCTGATTTTTCACCTGTGATCCGGATTCCGGAGCATATAGTCCCAGCCTTAAGGTAAAGGTTGCGCTGCAAACATTTTCCTAAATCATAATCCACTCAATATGGAAATAGTCGCTAAGGCGATGCTGACGGCGTCATGTGTCGACTGTCGCCGGCGACCGCACAACCTTCAATTATCACTTCCTCGCGAATATTTCGCTCGCCACAGCTGGTTTTTACTGGTTCGCACCGGTTACCCCCCGTCCAATATGAAATATCAAGATCCTATTGGCATTTAATTGCCTACAGAATGATGAAGTCAAAACGGAATCTACTGTGATTGTTTTAACTACCTACGCGCCTAATTGATATAACAACGTTGGTAGGTAAATTGGTGACAGCACTAGTTGTAATTTTGTCAATTCGAGGAGCTTCGATTTATCCGCTATCGAATGTCCTATTTAAATTCATTCTGAATAACAATATAGAGGAGGTTATATAACCGAGACGACCTAAGTCCACTTTTTTGTTATCCGCGGTCATTACCTCTTAGGGAAAACATCGATAATGTGTTTACTTTATAGATCTAAGAGTTAGTTTAAAATTTTCCTATCTTTGTTTGTTATATTTTTGCGACGTCCGTCCGTCCTCTTGTTTCGATAGCCATGTTTATATTTTTATACCGATGCGCGTCATTGGCGCGTCACCGAAACGCTGCCAAGATTGATAAAGTCCTCTCGGGTTAAGACATACTTACCTAGTAAAAACTCGTAATTAATATCAATATTTGTATTGTCTGTTATCTACAGTTCCGTACGTACTTTTATCTTGAGGAAACTTCCATTTGGACGTAAAATAACCCGCGAAATTGCTACGTGCAAACGTTCCCTAAAATGCATATATCTTATGTATCTATATATTGATGTTACATCACTTGTAATTTAAAATTATTTACATAGTATTTACAATGTAGCGAGCATATTTACAACGTAAATAGTAAAGTAGCGTAGGTAAAAAGGTGGAAAACGTATCTATTTCAAATATTCCTTAGTCAAACCAAGCCGCTTAAATTGAAACTCATTTGCGATGTGGGCTTTCATTCCTCAATTTTCCTTTACCTACCGCACTACCTATGTCACTTACCGCAAGTCGCAACCAAAATAAATATTTCTGCGAGATTCCCACATTTATTAAATCAATTAATGTTAATTACGACATTAGTTACCAAGTAGGAGAACTACCCCAGTTATTTGGTCAAGAAAAAGAGGGTTATCTGGATAGTTTTACGGGAACTTTGAAAATTGGTAGTTTATAGATGTTGATGTCCCCGTAACTTGATCGCTTGCGCCACTATCTTTAAAAAAGATACACCGAAACTATTGAACTTACAAAATCATCGAGAATTTTGTCTAGTTTAATGTCGTAATACATGATAAGTATGTAGCAGGGTGGCGGGTGGAACTGGATAAAAAATTGACAACCAATCGTATACTTCTATATCTAAATATAAATAAACGACAGCAATGCAAATGTTGTCCAACTTCCGACTAAATACTAATTACTTATTTCCGCCATGCTATTAAAATAATAAACCTAAAGTGGTTTTTCAATAATTCCAGGCAAGAGAAGATGATATCAGGCATGTACATGGGTGAACTGGTGCGGCTGGCTCTGGTCAAATTCACGAAGATGGGTCTCTTGTTCGGAGGACGAGGCTCGGACCTTCTCTTCGAGAGGGGACGCTTCTACACTAAATACGTGTCCGAAATCGAGTCGGACAAGCCGGGAGATTACACCAACTGCATGGACATCTTAGAGGAACTAGGTAAATTTAAAAATCCACTTCTATTTTACGAAATGGATCCACTTGGGGGAAAAGTGCAGGAGAGATTGCCTAAAAGATACTATTATCTACTCCTGCATTTAGTGCCGGTTTTAGCATTACCAGCTAGTTCAGTGTTTTTTGAAATTGGAAGTTGTTCGAGTACTCAATTTAGAGAAATTACGAGTATGTAGGTCTCACGCGGTCGCCCAACTTCCCCCCCCCCCCCCAAGCCTATCGCCGCTACTGCCTGCATTTGAAAACCCCTTTCCTAATAATAGGTAGGTATACAAATAACAATAAACAAAGACAGCCAAGTTTTTAGATTGTACCTGAACATGCGAATTAATAATTACCTACCTGCCATAATAATTTAGGATTTCCGTAGTAGCGTTTTACACGTCATGTAACAATGTCTGGAACAATAAGTATAGATATTATATTATAATTTATAATAAACATCGCTGTGATGAATCATTCGAAAATGTTGGTAGATAAGTATCTACAATTTACTAAAACGTCGAAAAACTTATTTTTTTATAATCTTAAATATTTTTTAATACCTACCTACTACGTAATAATTAGAATTAATGTTATCTATTGTGTGGGGTATCATTAGATAGGTCTTATTTATTACTACTTTTATACGTAAACTAGCATTAATTGCCCGCGGCTTCGCCCGCGTGAAATTAAGACTTATTAAACTATCAGCGATAATTAAACTTTCAACCCCTATTTTAACCACCTATGGGCTGAATTTTAGAAAACGTTGGAATACGTAACTCATTATTTTTTCCGTGCTCAATTCATACGAAATATTATGCAAATATGTCCAAGGAATAAAAAGTTGCATACAAATTTTTATCACCTATTTTACCGCCTTGGGGGTTGAATTTTGAAAAATCCTTCCTTAGCGAATGCCTACTTCATATGAGAAATACGTGTAAATTATTTCAAATTTCTAGCCTTAAGGGCCTGTGCATTGATACATTAGTCAATCAGCTTCGCCATTTATATATATGTATAGATAGAAGATACGGTCTATACGGGTATATCTACCTTTTCAGTAGAGACTAGAGGCCATACCTAAATATAGGCAGAGTTAAGGCTTACTAAATATGATTACTATAAACTAGATAGATTGAATTTGATCAGGGTTTAACCACTAAATGCTCTCAAATAATATGATACTACATAATATTATGTAGGTACTAAGAATGACACGCTTCTTCAAGTACCTAATTCCCATGCAAATGCCCAGGAAATCCCTGAAAAGAACTACTTCAGATAAATATCGTGTATGAGTATTGAGTATATTATGCCTATTACCTATCACTATGTACAAAGTCGTCGCCAATAAATTAAATAAATATATATCTCTCTTGTCCAGTAATGAGCGTGTGTACGACGAATTGGAGTCAATTGATCTGTACTGTATGTATTCCACTTGATACTTTATTGCGAAGTGCACGTTAAACTACGAACAACCCGTCTTTATTAATAAAAATACTTACACGGATACGCTAATCCATGTTTCTGTCTGATCCGTTTGAAATGTCACTTGACAGACATCACAGACATGGATTGGCGTATCCGTGGTGTAAATATTTTTATTAATATGGGGGTTAATATCTTACGTGTGTGTAACTAGAGACTTCTCCTGAAATAAATTTCTTACTAGAATTAAACGCTTTTGTAAATATTTTGTTTATAAGTTCAAATACGAGCGGTTCCGCGCCCTCACCTTACCTATTTATCTATATTAGTGAATGTTTTTTTTTTATATTTATTCCTAATCGAGCTATTAATGCATAAATTTATTGTAATACCTATCTACTTAAGCATCTTCTGAATTGAAAAATAAAAATAATTTTTAAGTAAATAAATAGTAGGTATATGAGGAGTGAGCACAATGAAATACTTAATAATAATTTCCTCGGTCATCAAATATTTCGAAACAATGATAAAATTTATTACGATTTACGTAGGTATCTCGACTGGTTTAAAGGTCATTTACGTAATAATTTGCGGTGTTCATTTTCCTCAATTCGTCCATCTCAGACTTTGGATAGTGTGGTTGTACATTTGATAAAATTAATGATAACGCTAGGATCTAGAATCTACCTAGATGTTAAATCTGGATTCAAATCTTTCAATAATTATAAAATCGTACATGTAGGTCAGGAATGTTGCAACTTTATGTATTAACGTGCCATTTTTGTAAAGAAATGTTTAATGAGGCCATAAATGTGCCATCAATTTTTCTTTGTAAATCAGAGGCGTAATCAAGATTTTGCGCTATCGATATTAGTTAATTAAATATGTTAGCGCGAGCGAGCAAAATTTTTTTTTCTAGTAAGTATACCTGCTTAAACTTTAAACCCTAAAAGAATACGTACTTCGGAAAAATACAATTATATCAATAGCCTAAAACTAAACGTCAGTACTAAATATTATAATATATTCTTTAAGTCAAACACGAGTGAGCGGAGCGAGCGAGCAAAAATGTTTTCCCAAAATGGTGAAGTTCGGAATAACAACCGGCTAAAATAGAACATCGGTACTAAATAATATAATATGTTGTTTATATTAAACGTGAGCGAGCGAAGCGAGCGAGCAAACTTTTCAAAACAAGTTAAATCTGTTCAAACTTTATACCCTCAAAGACTATTATAAAAAAGCATCATCTTGTAATTTCTGATGTTGCAAAATAGATGACAAATAACATCATAGGTTTGCCATATTATACTATACCTACTTCACACTTTTTTCGCTGTACATAATTACCAAATTTTGTGATCAGTGACGTGTCCAAAATATTCTGTCGCGTGCCATGGATGGCAAGTGTGCCGTAGGTTGGCCATCCCTGTTGTAGGTAGTAGCTGCCTACCTAATTTTGATATCCTAATTTTTTCCGCGACTTCAAGGTTGTATAATTTAACGATATAAAAAGTTCTTGTGCTGCCTTTAAAAGTCTCTAAATAATAATTTGTTTTAACAATTATTATCTGCCGGATATAGGTATAACAAGGCAGAGGTATTGTTAAAATTTAAGTACTTAGTTTGTTATTGTACCAAAATGTTTGTAATATTTTGGTACAATAACAAAAAATGGTTTTATTTTATTTGCCGAGGTCGCGGGTTCGAATCCCGCCGGAGGAACAAAGAGTTTTCTGTGTTTTTGGGTCATGGATGTGTATTAAATACGTGTACAATTTATACGTCATATCTTAAATATATTTATAGTTAAAAAGTATTAAGTAAATATATATCCGTTGTCTGGTACCCGTAACACAAGTTTTCGAGAACTTACCACGGGATCAGATTGACGTGGTGTGAAAGCGTCCATAGATATTATTATTAATTATTACCATAGATATCAGCTAATATCTAGGCAATGTCTGTGGACAGGTCTGTCGCACGCGACCGAGGCGGACATGGCGGCGGTGCGGCACGTGTGCGAGTGCGTGTCGCGGCGCGCGGCGCACCTGGTGTCGGCCGGCATTGCTACGCTGCTCGACAAGATGGCCGAGCCGCGCGTCACCATCGGCATCGACGGCTCCGTGTACCGCTTCCATCCGCACTTCCACGCGCTCATGTGCGAGAAGATCGCGCAGCTCGCGCGGCCCGGCGTCGTTGTGAGTTACCCTTGCGATTCTGCATTCAATTAACGTTTATTATTTGAAACATTCATCATTTTCATAATTTGCTCGTATTATAACGCGGTGTCGTATTTAGTGGCCTACCGTTTAGGGAATATAGTAACCTAACATCACCAATTCGCCAAGAACGAGACTAATAATATTATTTACGCCGCAATCAGTACGATAACACGACGAGCCCCCGGCTAATGTCGCACAATCACAATTCACAGTAAATAGGTTCATGCTCACCCGATAAACCTGTTTACTACAATGATAAATAATAATAAAAAAATCTTGAAACGTTTATCATATTCTAAACATTCTCAATGACGAGGATAGTTCCGCTTGTTGCGTCAAGTGTGAAGAGTACATGGCATTGTGTCGAAGCTACTCGATGGCATTTCTCTCAACTTAAGTGTATTTATCATTCGAGATCGTAAACACAGCTGACAAGCAGCTAAGCTGAAACACCAACGACGAAACAATATCCCGCGATTTTATTTTCATAAAATTTTTACCTAGCTATTTTTACTTAAGCAATTTCTTAATATCAAAATTTAAAATTATATATAACTTTGTTTAGTATTATAATATTAATAATTTCTTAGTAGGAATACCTATATTTAAAATCTTTTTTGAGTTTGACTTGTAATTATTTGACTCCATCCATTGAAACCATGTCAAAGGTTATCCGATCCGAGACAGCGTGGACTATGCCCGTCCCAATGCAGACGGTGTCAAGTTTATGTTTTGATAAACATTCATAAACATTCTAGAATTATCTATGTACCTAGTTAGAAAACTTGCTACTTAAAGCATAACATAACTATTTTTCGAGTGAACGGTGAAATACAAATGCGGCAGGTAGCTCGCTATTTTACAAGGACGATTTTTAAATAATAATTCCGATGCTTAACATCTGCGTGCTATCTGCTGGCTTTGCTGGCTGGCTGGCTTTGAATATTTTAGTTAGGGATTGATATATATACCTACATGCTCAGACCTATCTCCCTATAGAGGGATGAAGTCATTCTGAGCCCAATTGGGGAGGCAGAGACCACACAGCCATTGGGGTTGGCAGGAGTAATTCGGTATTACATATTTCTAATTTGTACCCTTTGTTTTCCAGTTCGACCTGATGCTGTCTGAGGATGGCAGCGGGCGCGGCGCGGCGCTCGTCGCGGCCGTCGCCTGCCGCGAGCGCTGCTAACTGCCGAGTGTAGTGTCGCTGTGAACTTTGCCATCTATTCAAATTGTGTACAGTGTGTTTTATAATTGTATTATAATAGCTAGACCTTAGTTGAACAATTGGCGGTACGGGCCCAGTCGCACAAACACCGAGAGATGTACAAAAAGTTAAGGCCACTTCCCGTACGCATAATTGGACTACTTACATATTACTTGTACTTACAAAACACGTTGATCGTGTACGTTTGTTTTCACGATTTACCAAATTTTTACTCTTATGTTCGTTTGTGAAAGATAATTTCACACGTGAAGAGTATCGTGGAGCTGTAACGATGGTAGACCTTAGGTCGAAGATGATTGCGAATTTAGTTTATGGATCACTAGGTTTTAAATCATAGTACCATTTTACTCGCTTTAACAAATCACAAGATGTTAGAGACCCGTGGTCCAGCAGGAGAGTAGAGCCAAAATAATGTGATAATCATGGAAGCGCGATGACATTTGTTTTCATTAGTACAAAATTTTTAATCGGTAGGTAAAACCTGCGCTAACACATTGTTTACTAGCTCTCTGTTGGATAAACCCATCAAGTTATATTATTAAGTATAGAAAGTATAGCACGTTCCAAATAAGTGGCCGAAACAGAATATTTAAACTTTCTTTTATCTCTTTCTTTTGAAATTGAAATATTAAGTGACTTAAAATAGCAACGTAAATTTAAGGTAGACACTAAGATAATTACGAAAGAATCTAACGAAATATAACATTATGTGTACTTACATGGTCCTTAGATTAGTCTAGTCAAAAATGTTGTATAAACTATTTAATGTTTTAGGTCTGTTTTCACATCGTTTGAAATAAACTAACGAGACTGAAGCGGTACAAGCCATATGACGACACTTACTGCTTTTTTAAATTTTAACGGATCTTAGTGTCAATCTTTATGAGGTTTTAAAGCGTTTGTAAGTTGAATTTGGTCATCCAAGAAGCCTCAAGAAACACAAACGAAGTTCAGATTGTCATCAACATAAAAATGTTATAAAATTTTATACGGTTTTTGAACTATGGTATTGTATTATAAAGATGTACTTTTCTATGATATATTGTTACGAGATAACCCTATTATATATTTTATAAAACAGATTGTCTTTATACGTATGATTTTGTATAAATAATGTATAAATAAAAGGTAGAATGATTATTTTGTCAACACACTATCTAAATGTAGCAATAAATGTTTGAATCTCAGAAGCCTTGGATTGCAAGATGATTGTTTACATTAGATTCATTGAATTTATCATTCCATTATTTGAACCTAATTAATGTTTTTGTATTGCTATTAGAGATAAAAATATATTTCATAAAAATAATATAGTATTTTAAAATCTTAAAATACCTTATTTATTTTAGACTTTAGGCAATCAATCAAATCTCTTTTTTTTTGTTTAAATTATAAAATTTTGATGTTGTTAAAATACAATGAATGAATTCTGATTTTTGGTAAGCGTGTTATTATTTTACTGTGATAGAGCTAGGACTAAAATTATATAGTTTACAGGTTGTCGTGGTGATCAATTTGTACACTGTACTCAGAAACAAATAGGTCGCCTTCTGAACCCGTACCCAAATAAACTCGGAACACAAATACGTCTTGAATTGCGTTTCTTAAAGCTTAAAGTGATGAATGTGATGGGTGTGAAATCTAAGAACGAGGGTCCATTAGTGTTTCGTTGCTTTGTCGCGACGCTGCGTCGTTTTTCGTAGATTTTTTATGACATGTCCCATTAATGCGTTGCGTCGTCGAACGCGACGTCTCAACGCAACGACGGACAGGAGACGAAGAGGGAGGGTGGATGATGCGCTGCGCTATCACCCTCGTGCATTGTGATGTCGTGCGTCGACGCAACGCAGGTGTGGCGTACAATGCGTTGATCCGTTGCGACGACGCACCGCAACGCACTAATGAGGCCTCAGTCTAAGACAGTAGTTGCAACGCAGCAGTCGGACCATCACACCAAATAGTTCCTAGTTGAAATAGGTGCATTTTATGTTAGGATTATTATGTTGTGTATTGCATATAACATTAGTATCGTGTTGTTTATAAATTAAGTATAGAGTTATGACATTTTATGTTGTTATTTATTTTCCTATTATAATAAATAACCGTTCGCCACGCATACAGAACGAATTTACAAAATTTTACAAAAGGAAGATTTTGCTTCAGGCTTTTACTTTTCGATATCACTGTGTATAATACCAGTATATTAACTTCGTACTGTAGTAACAAGTGTTATATTATAATTGCTCAAATTTGATATTAATAGCGGATGTTTGTTTCACATTATGCAAGCTTATTGCTACATTCCAAATACAATACTGGTGACTGGCCCGATAACCGCTCTTTGATCGTATTTTTAATGTACCAGTAGTAGGTAAGGTTGATTTTTTCCTGCTCTTTAGGTGTTGCGTGCGAATTTTTGCATTAATTGTACTTTACAATGCTGTCCTAAACTACTTACAACAGAGAAGCACAAACGTTTTAAAACTAAATCAAATGGAACAAACCTTTATACATACAGTTGAATCTTTGACCATATAACACCGCATCGAAATTAAAATACGATCAGTATATTATGATAATAACTTGAGAATTAAAAAATATAAGTAGTTTTTTTTTCTTCAGAAAGGCCAGTAAAGTGTTGTAGGTAACTATTTACATACGTTTAAGTATTTTCAGTACATACAATTTGTATGTAGAGAAAATACATAAACAATAACATACACATATTATCACAACATTATACAGTATTGCCTGAAGCTTTCTACCATTTAGTTTCAAAATTATGTGAAAACGACAATGAAATGCAAAGAATGTTATAAATTAATACCAGTTTTAGATATCATGGGAGGTGTAGCTCATTTAAGTAAGAGCTGATATCAATGTTACTTATATTTTCAATAATAAATACATATATAAAAACTAATTTGTCTTGTTTCATTGACAGTATTGTTCTCATTATGAAATTAAAGAAATTGCAGGTTTCCGTTACAGGATTTGGTTGGATTGCTTGGGAATGATTAAAAAAAAGTATTTAATTTTATTTGATTTAATGCATTTAAGCTAATTAAAGTTAGTGCATTTGGTAAATATAAAATAGCCCGAAAATATATTTGCTGTGTGTGATTGTATAACAGCTACTGCCACTTATGAAACCACTATCACCTAACAAGAAAACTACATTTAATTAATATTATATATAGCATTATCCCGCGAAAAGATACCCACAGCCTGCAAGCAAAGTTGTGAGTGCACGCATATGCATGCGTAAAGCATCTCCCTCCTCCCACACTGCTTATGCTTACACTCAGAAACAAGATCGTGCAAACACCACCACCACACAAGCAACAATGTCAGCAAGATCGTGCAAGGTGCAGCATGCAGCATGCAGGTTGCAAAACTCTGTTGTCTCATGGAGTTCTCATTTTTTCGAGGGATATTGCTTGACATAATATTAATTAAATTGTATGCTATGGATATCCGCAAAGTAACGCCTGAGAAAACTACAACCAAAAGTTGTCATTGTAATAGATATGTTTAATATGTAACTTAAGTATTTGTAATGGATAATGAGTGGACAAAAATAGCTAGTCAGATTAAAAATATCACAAACTTAGTGCACTAATTTAATTATGACGGATTATAATATTGGTGTATGGCAGAATAGTAAGATAAAACAATACTTAACTTCACATTGCTTAGGCCCTCGTTCGCACGAGCGCTATATTTCCGCGTAATACGTATTATAACAAAAACGTGTTAAAATTGAACTCTGCGCTAACAGAATAGAGTTGTTAATCGATCATCAGACGGCAGCTTTAAGAACGAGACGCTTATGTGAACAAATACATGGAAATGTAAACTTTGTTCTACAGACTCAACTTTTTTTTTTCGAAAAAGAAAAGCACTTGTGCAAACGGGAGCTTAACCTTTACCCACAATGTAATACAACTACTGCGTAACTCAAAAACTACTAGTGCTACTCTATTATTAAAACAAAGAGAGCCAATAAATAATAATAACATTCAATAAAATAGAAGTCAAACATTGAGATTCCTAAACATAATGATTCACTTACAGTATGTCACAGATAATTTCACTTAGATAAGTCCTAAAAAAGTATTTTTATACATGACATACGCAGTCTGAACGAGGCCTGGATTGCTTATTTGGAGGTGCCAATCTTTTCGCTGTTGCTGTGCCATACTGAATTCCAGAGCCAATCCTCTCTGGATCTAGTTCCCCTGTTTCTATCTTGGCTAAAATTGTTTTTGAACACCTTAAAAATGCTTCTTCAACATTTTCTCCAGTTTTTGCACTTGTTTCCAAAAACATTAACTCTGAAATTACAATAATACATAATAAAATTGAAAATGGATTGCAGTTTCGATGTCTTGCTAAAACCCAAGAACAGCTGGGCTGATTTGACTAATTTTGATCTTGAAATCATTGTGAAAGTTTAGAGCAGATTAAAATTGCAAGGAATATTCTAAAAACGACGATCAAACTTTCGCTGTTCGGTAGCGTAAATTTGGGTCCCCAGTCACTTAACTGTTAAATATTTATATGTGTGTTTAGTTTATCTGCATGGTTGGACTACAAAACAGTTATATTTCAGAAAAATTGATCAGCCCTAGTAGGTTTAAATATTAGGTCATAACATAATATGAAATTGGCGTTTTGTTAAGGAGGAACATAAAGTCGTTTTTTTTTTAACATAATATATTTATTTAATCAAAGTATATACCATTGCTATCTATGCACTTTTGCCATATCAAAGGTAGTTCATTGATTCCTTTACTAAAAAAACCATTCGGACAGAAATCAATAAAATCTTTGAAGGCTGCCCCATCGGAGTTGAATTTTTTCCCTTGCAAGAAGTAGTTATACAAATTTCGAAAAAAATGGTAATCTGTTGGAGCAAGGTCCGGCGAGTACGGTGGAGGTCTTAGACATTCCAATTGTAGGTCCTCTAATTTGGTAGCCGTCTGTTGTGCAGTGTGTGGTCTAGCGTTGTCCTGAAGCAGCAGTGGTCTAGAGTGAATGACCAACCTCGGTTGTTTAGCAGCTAGCTTTTCTTTAGATTTGCAGTTGCTGGCAATAGACATCTGCCGTAATAGTCTGGCCAGATTTAAGAAAGCTGTAGTGAACGACACTGGCACTAGTCCACCAAACGCTCATAAGTAACTTTTTTGAGTCAATTTTCGCTTGGGGCAGGATTTGGCTAGTTTGCCAGGGTTCAGCCATTGCGATGAGCGTTTCCGATTATCGTACAGGATCCACTTTTCTTTAAAATCCCTTCATTATTGTGCTGGTTGAGTAATGTAAAGCAGAAGTCGACGCGTGTTTGTTGGTTTGCTGCACTCAATTCATGAGGTACCTTTCAAGCTTTTTCACCTTGCGACACCGCCGCCATACACATCATTAATCCTTCAGGCCGTTTCTACCGCACTGGTGCCACGGTGGAACTCGTACTCGAAAATTATACGATAATTCAAGTTTTCCATTTTTGTAAACAGAGTGACTCAAAGAAAAAACCAAAAGAGTAAAAAACAAATGTATTACGGTTTTCGAAACACAAATGCATGAGTAAAAAGCGGTATAAATTTGAAATTGGAATTCCTAACCAATGAAGATATATTTGAGATCAAAGTGGCCAGTACGACAAAACAGCAATTTCATATGTAAGGACTTAATAGTAGGTGTAGTTATTTCTTAATTCCAGTTCATACTTAAAACATAACAATGTGTGTCAGGACTGCTAGTAGGTACCTACATAATAAAATTAATTAGACCAAAATCCTAAAGCAAACAATTAAATCTTGTGAAAATCAGGTAAAATACATACCATTCTCTTGGGCAAATTGACTTGCTTCAGTAAATGTGACCTCCCTTGATTCTTCTACATCTTTCTTGTTCCCAACCAGTAGAATGACAATATTTGGACTGGCAAGAGTCCGTGCATCTCTCAACCAGTTCGCGAGAGCGTTGAACGAATCCCGCGATGTAATATCGTAAACAAGTAGTGCCCCTGCCGCCCCTCGATAGTATGATCTTGTAACGGAACGGAAGCGTTCCTGACCAGCCGTATCCCATATTTGCAATTTAGTTGATTTACCACCAATGTTTATTATTTTGGATCCGAATTCAACGCCAATTGTGTGGCATCTGTCTTCCTTAACTGGAAACCATTATGTCAACAATGTATGTACGTATAACATTATCAGTTACGTATGTATTAGCAAAAGAAAAGTAGTAACTCACATTTGTTTCCAATGAAATTATTCAAGAGGCTAGATTTGCCTGTCCCAGCACTTCCAATTACCAAAAATTTAAATAAAAATTCTGCAACAAGAACGTAATTCATTAGATAGGTACGTATCGTTTACAAAGTACAAATAATTATTATGAACAAGGCAAAGAAAATACCATATGATTCAGACATTTTGGCGCCAAACTTTCATACGATTTCACAAACTTTCTAATTATAATTATTCTTCTAAAATAATATAATTTAGGAACAAAAAAAATAGAAACATTGGCCATTTATTTTGTTGAAGTCAAAGTCAAATGTCAATTGTCATTTGTCAATGTCATTTTTTTTAAATAAATATATGGCATCGACTTAAAATCATTTGCCAGTGTCAAGGTCATAAATTTGTGTTAATTCGGTTCCTAATGTCAATTATTGGTAGAATATTAACCTTTAAATATTCAATAACGTGCAAGTGGTACAACTTCAAAAAACGTGCTATTTTGTGTTCCGCTAAAACTCCCTAGGAACTTTCAGTAAAGCTCTACCACTTTACTGAATCGACTGACTTGACTCATTGACTGCACTGACTATTTATTTGGACTTTTATTAGACTTATGACTTGACGATTTAGGAATATGGTGTTGAAAATTGAAAAGAAAATTCTATATCTGCCTTTTTAACTTGACACTGGCAAATGATTTTTTAGCTGACGCCATATTTAAATCTTAAAAAAATACTTAATTCAAAGTAATTGTCAAAACACAATCAAAATATTTTGAATTGAAGTGAAGATACCTACCTACGCACTTTTTAATTTTTATTGCAGTTTTTATTGTTTGATATTTCAGTAGTAGTACTTATCATCTATGGTTTGATAAATAAAAGAAGAGAAACAATATTATATCCGCAAAATGTTAGCTAGAAGAGTGCTTCAACGAAATGTATACTTGGTATTAATTATTGTAAAATTAAACACTTGTAATTGCGTACCTAGTGTCATTAATGAATTTTATATTCTAGAAATGGGCTCCACCGCACAGTGTTTCTTCTGTGCGATACTTTTGGGAATACGTTAATATGATGTTTAATAATCCTGACCCTGAAAGAATAAAATTGGTGGGACCTGACAGAGCTTGCGCAGAGTGGGTACTACGTAATGGAGGCAAGGTTGTATGGGCCGACGGTAAAACACTCGCCGATTATAATGCATTGCCATCTGATACACAAGCAGTTCCAAAAATAGTAGAAATTGATGGCACAGATTCAGGCATATCTCATTATGGCTTTCCCCACTTAAGTATGCACTATTCAAATAATACCCTTCAAATCTCTTATTCCTGTTTAATATGAATGTATGTTTTAGGTGGATGTACAATGTTGCGAAAAATTATCCTCCAAAGGAATAACTACATAGATGATAGAGCTATGAAAGGGCTTTCACATGGAAAAGATACTCTTTTACAAGTGCAAGTATCTGAATGCCTGAATGTTACAGACTTGGGGGTAAAAGAAATAAAAGAACTCAAAAATCTTGAAACATTGGTTATATTTGGTTTATCTGGTGTAAAAAATTTAGAAGAATGCAAGAAATATTTGCAAAATCTTCTTCCAAAATGCAAAATATTAGGTAAATATATTTTTAGGTTATAAATAATTAATTGTTAGAATAAAAAATAAGTTTGACTTCCATGTGTACTGGTTTTGGCAGCAAATTAATATGTTGGCGACTAAATTACTAAACTGGCGAAAGCAATCAAGGACAAAAAAATACAAAAGTCAGCAGATAAAGGTGGTATTTATTAACTAAACTGGCACAGGAAGTTGATGACATAATTTCCAAGTTGGCAACTGTTATACAATGTAAGCAGCAATAAAAAAACCAGATCGGAGGGTGCTAAATACAAAAATTACATCTATTTGATAATTCCAAAATAACACATTTATTTTCATTAAAATTAATGTGGGTGTCTTACTCTAGGTTTCTGGGGGTGCTGATTACAAATGTCGTTGAAATTCAAAAAAGTCATCCATTTTGAAATTCAAAGATGGTGGATATTTATTTTTTGTAATATTGGGTGTCGTCTATAAGGTGTGCTGCATAAGAAATTATTCCATTAAAAATTCCAAGATGTCAGTCATTTATTTTTATTAAAATTAATATGGGTGACCCTTTATAGTTTCTCAGTCCGTCATCTTGAAAATACTTTTCGAATTTTCAAGTTGACAGATATTAATTTTTATTAAATTTGACAAAACTGATATTATTACATCCCTGGATTTGTTTTTTTTTTGTGCCAACATACTTTCGCCAATTTGAATTATGTTATATTTGCTTATTTCATTATGACTTAAGATTTTTCACACCCAAAATTTGAATGGTTTTGTGCAAGATACATGCCATATTTTTTTAGCAAAAATACATTTGGGTATAACACTATCATACTTAAAAGTTATGTTTCTAAACATCTATTTATCTAAATTGATTTGCTGAGGATGAGGTAGACAGAAATACTAAGTTCATATTACATCAAGATCAAAAATATCCTCTATTTAATGCTATTTGTAAAGTTTATATAAAAAGGAAAGATTTGATTGTTTGTTGGAATTTTTGTTTGCATTGAATACTCCGAAACTACCGGACCTATTCTGATGAAAATTGGCACAGACAGAGAAGACCACAGTGAAGGACATAGGCTACTTTTTATCACAGCAAAATGTACAGTTCCCATGCGATTTCCTTTTGCGCATACCAAGTCGCGGGGGCATCGTCTAGTTAAATTATACATACATAATACTCAATACAAGTAAAATATTTTTGTAGCATTGAAATGCTTATAAAACAATTCATATTAACAATTTTTGTTTTTTTTAGATGCTGCATAAAACAAAATATATTATCATTAAAGTGCCAGAAACTATATATACAATAAATGTTTGTTACCCATTATCACATATCTTGGCATAATATGTGAATCATTTTGCTTTTCCCACAGCTTCTCTTACACTTTTATACCCATCTCGTGTGAGTAAGTCAGCTAATTCTGCTTTAATTTTCTCTACAACAGGAGGTCCATGGTATATCAAAGCTGTATATATTTGCACAGCACTTGCCCCTGCTAATATTTTCTCATAAGCATCTTCGCCTGTGAATATGCCACCCACACCAATGATAGGAATTTTGCCTGTAATAAGAAAAATACATCATTATTATTTATTTAACTTTACATCAATCTCACAGTAATAACACACAGGACTTCTTGCACTTTTTCCACTTTAATAAGTATCTTACATTAATTTTAATATATTACACGATCGGTTTCGACAAAGTCATCATCAGGTGTAAGTAGATTAAAATTTTGTAAACATTGTGCAAAGGGTTGCCAGAATCATGATTTTTTTTAATTTTGTGCAACGTTATTTAAATTTTTATACCAACTTAATCTATTTCTACTGTATGTCACAAATTAATATTAGTATAATAGTAGAACACATTACATTAATAAATAAATTTACATATATTACCAAAAAGCAGAATGATTATTAAGAAGCATTTGAACCAATTGAAATTAACAGACACAAAAAATGTGGGATCTTACTAAATGACCATACATGCCCTTCGAGCTCCATATTATTGCAAGACATTTAATTTGATTATTATTTATAGGTTATACTATGTTCTACATTTCACCATTCATTCAATTTATATGAATTTTTGACATTGGTATTAATTTTGGAAGAATTTTTGACATAATTTAATAAATTTTAATTTTGACATGTTTTAATTTCTTATAATTTATTTGCCATTATTTATAATATCATAGATTTTTAAGTATTATGGACATTTTCGACATTTCGACGACCTCTGTGGCTCAGTGGTTCAGCGCGTTGGTGCTCAAGCCGGGGGTCGCGGGTTCGAATCCCGCCGAAGGAACAAAAAGTTTTTCTGTGTTCCTGGGTCATGGATGTGTATTAAATATGTGTATAATATAATAAAAATCTTAAATATATGTATAGTATAAAAGTATTAAATATACTTCCCGTTTTCTGGTACCTGTAACACAAGTTCTTCGGATACTTAGCACGGGGCCGGATTGACGTGGTGTGAAGCGTCCATAGATATTTATTTATTTATTTATTTTAATTTAATTTAATCATTGGTGATAGTAGTATTTTTAATTTTATATTCTGACATCCATTCCATATAATTATATAATTCTATGACATTACAAATCAATAAGTTATTAATTTATCAATCTAATGTGTTAAAATATTATACTAATATTAATTTATGATTTTTTTTGTGATACAGTAGAAAATAGAATAAGTTGGTATAAAAATTTAAATTACGTTGCACAAAATTGTAAAAATTTCATGATGCTTGGCAACCCTTTGGACAATGTTTACAAAATTAAAAAAAAATTTAATCCACCTACACCTGATGATGACTTGGTTGAAACCGGTCATGTAATATATTAAAATTAATGTAAAATACTTATTAAAGTGAAAATAGTGCAAGTAGTCCTGTGTTATTACTGCGAAACATGAATTTCCACCAAGAACCTACAGTACAATCATGTCATCAAATCAATAACATATTTACATCAATCATCATACTATTTTATGTTCAAATATACCTTTTGTAAGTTTATACACTGTTTTAATCATTTCAGTAGATTTTTGTGTTAAAGGCTTTCCACTAAGGCCACCAGTCTCACTGGCAAACTCTTGGTTTTTTAATGAAGACCTATCAATTGTTGTATTAGAAATAATAAATCCATCTACTTTAGTTCCTTTACTTGTGATGACTGAAACAATATCCTTTATCTCCTCTATGGTTAAGTCAGGTGCAAGTTTTAATAAAAGAGGTGGATTTCTATTTTTTTCCTTTCCCAATGAAGACAAAGTCTCATTGACTCGTTTTAGAAGCTGTTTTAATTCCTCTTTGCCCTGCAATGACCGTAAACCGGGGGTGTTTGGGCTGTAAAATATATTAACAATACATGTGACAAACAATTGAGAATATTATTATCCAAATCCATACAACATTTTTTTAAAGATTTACCTGCTAATGTTTATGACAAAATAATCTGCAACATCTATAAATTTTTTGATACCCAATGTATAATCAGCAACAGCATCATTAGAGGTTTTGTTTTTACCCAAATTAATACCAAGAAGACCATTTTGAAGCAACGCTTTATCTAAACTCTCCATTTTTCTGTATACATCTTGATGTCCATTGCTATTAAAACCATATCTGTTAATAACAGCATTGTCTTCTGGCAATCTAAATACCCTGGGTTTTGGATTTCCCGGTTGTGGTTCTGGCGTAATAGATCCAACTTCTATTATAGAAAAGCCCATATTTCTTAAACCCAAAACTGCATCACCTTGTTTATCAAATCCAGCTGCTATACCAAGTGGATTGTTTAGTTCATAATCAAAAAGTTTTGTTCTCTGTAAATATTGTTTGCTGTAGATTAAAATATTATAATATATATTCTAATGCTATTAGTACATTTTACTATTCCTATTATAGTTTACTTAAAGTGTTATAATATTTTCCCAGCCATTGGACAACAGACCCAGCTGATAAAAATATTTAAATAAATAAAATAGATTTATAAATAATATAGATAGATACTCACTAAAACTTTTGGATCATTGTAAGTTGAAGCAGGAAAAATTCCATTTTTAATAGCAAAAATACCAATATTATGAGCCCATTCTGGATTCAAATACTGACATAAAGGATGTAGGATGTTTTCATAATAACCTATAAAGTCTTTCTTGTAATAAATATATTGGTATGATAGTGTACCACCCAGTGCAAGGTAACATAAAGATTTGATTTTTTTCTGAAAATAAGAAATATATTTAGTCAGTCTTTCATTTCAAAATCTTATGTTAAAGTACTAGCTGTGGTCTGGTTGAATTGGTGGTATTATAGGGCCTTCCTCGATTAAGAGGCTATAGAATACTTTAAGAATTTTCAAATTCAAACCAGTTAAAGCTCCTGTGGTGAGCGCTTTCAACCAATAACATGCAGAAACCAACACTTCATCTATATAATATTAGCATAGGTATGCAAAGTAACTCACGAGATTATTCTGCTTCCGGCTTATTGTTGACATCATTGACTGTGATAGTATTTTGTTATATTAATAACGCAAATATCCCTTTAGAATTTAGATACACAGAAAACTCAAGGAATATTAAACAATTTTTTTTCTCTTCTGTTTTGGTTACTTGACACAAGGGACGTGTATGTTGTGCCACAGACAAATAAAAAGGTTAGGAAACGGCGGAAGGAATAAAAAACTTGAACATTGAGCGCTAATTCAATAGAGTTGAAAATAATTGAAGTGTCAGACATAGGTGATAAGTAATATTACTGAAGGTGCTGATGTAGAGTTGTCCTATATGACCATAGATGATAAGTAACACTACTGAAGTATATGACATTGAATTTGGTAACACTTTTTTTGATTTTTGATTTTTTTTATTTTTAATTATTTGTTCGTCGTTTGTTCGTAATTGTTCGAATGTAAAATGTTGTTCTTTGTTTATTTATAATTAATTAAACAAATGTTTACCCTTAGTTATAAATTAATAATAATAAATACCTTAAGTTGTAAATTATTTTCCCAAATTCCGTACATACCTACCTTTTATTCCTTCCGCCGTTTCCTAACGTTTTTGTCTGTGGCACAACATACGCATCCCTTGTGTAAGTTGTCAAAACAGAAGAGAAAAAAAATACGTGAGAAATGAGAGGAGAAATGTGATCGATCTAATGTCAGCCACAGAGTTTTGACGGGGAGTTCAATGTGTGACTGTGTGGATTTTGTAAATCTTCATAAAGTGTTATAAATTCTGTTCTTAATATGTAATATTGGTAGAATATTAACCATTAAATATTCGTTAACGTGCACAAGTATGGGCAAGTGGTACAACTTCTAAAAACGTGCTATTTTGTGTTGGCCGCCAAAACTCCATAGGAACTTTCAGTAAAGCTTCTACCACTTTATTGAATCGACTGACATGACTCATTGACTGCCTTGACTATTTATTTGGATTTTGACTAGACTTTAGACTTGACGATTTAGGAATACGGTGTTGAAAATTGAAACGAAAGTTCTATTGCTGCCTTTTTAACTTGAGACTGGCATATAGTTTTAAAGCCGATGCCATATATAAAAGAAACAATAATTGTAGTGTCAACTGTCAAAACAACAGCTGTGTTTTTAAACTTGCGTAGAGTTTTGTCCAAAAAATCGATTTGTGCTGCGGTTTTGATTTTAAATTAAATAAATAAAGTATCTTTGAATAGACAATAAAAACGAAAAACGGTATCGTATGAAATAAAGAGTTAAAATCCGAACTATATCTCAAATCTTAATTCAAAATTTATTGATTATTTTTGCTAAAGTACTTTGGTATAAGTTGATAAAAATGAAAGCCGTTTTAATTTTTGATAACGTTAACGATTTAGTGTTCTCTAAATGGGATGAAGAGTTTCTATTGCGGATGAAATCTTTTGGTGGTCAAGTAAGTTTCATGTAATATTATGTATTAACTACTATGACCTGTTTACTGGAGTATAACTACTAAATGACATCCCTTCTTTAAATTTTAGGAGAAAGATGGGAATATTACAGATAGTTACCATATTTCACAGTTATTAAGTCCTATTATAACATCCCAACGTATTATGGCAGCCCAATTCAGCAATACATACACTTCAATGCAGTGCAAGGATGATACAACAATAGTTTTTGATGAGGTGCGTAAACATTATCTTTATATACAAAAATATTAGTTTATTTTAGTTTTCAATTTTGATACTACAGTGAAAACCATAGATGTATTATGTTAAAAAGAGGTAGATACGGTATGAGCGTGCAAAAATTTAAGACTCGAAATTTGTCCTAGTGGGACAGTTTTTGGTTAGTATACGACAAGCCAGTCGACGAGTAGCACGTACTATGCGCCCTGTGCACCTTGCACAAAATGCCATTGTATGTCTATAAAAGCTGTAAAAACCATGACAAAAAGGTGAATAAAAGTCAAGGAATTTATTCCACATGTAATTTTACAACATTTATTACTATCAGTCAAGTATTTTCTAAAATTATATTGTTATAAAAATATAGTTTTTTAACAATAAATAATTGCAAGAAAATACTTGACAGTTGACTTAAGAAAAAGGAAAGCAATGTCAATATATACTTTATTGTGAATCTAATTAGGATGCATGCATTTCTGCCATAGAGTAATAGTACCTACAGAAGTGAATATCGTTAGTTGTACATAATTACAAACCGTTCACCTATTTTATTTTATATCTAGGCTTATTAGATATTATTTGTATAAGATTGACGAAAATATTATAATTAAGTATATTGTTCAATCAGTTAAATAAATATAAACTTCTTAAAATTGTTAAACTACAAAAAAGTGAGTTGTGAGATGTTAAATAACTTAGAACAAACTGAGGGCCTAACAGTAACAGTAAAGTTAATGCTATTTTTATTTTATTTTAAATTTATCAATCTTGAATTTTTTAACGTTTCCAAAACACATACACAAACTTGCGCCTTTATAATATACAAAGTGTGATATACAAAGTGAAAGAGGACTAATAGATAATAAAAACTTTTTTTTTTGTATAGTTTTTTAAATTATTCTTTGTTTTTTTTTTAATATTTTGATTGTTAAAATTCCAAGATTTTACAGCCAGTTAATTAAGAATTTGTTGATTTTCGTGAAACAACGTCCAATGTCTCTATGTGTGCCATCCTTTATTACTTTGTGGAATTTGTACCACAACATGAATACTATCAAAAAGCGCTATAATACAAATGTGTTTTTAAATATGTACCAGGATTCTATTTCTGTTTGGGAAATTAATTTAAAAAAACTAAATATGCAGTTTTATCTAAATAATAGTAGGCATTCACGCCATTATTACCTAAATTCATCTTACATAAAATGGTTGTCAAACTATCGATTACACAAAACATTTAAATTCTAAGCATGTCATCAAAGGTAAATAATTATGAACGAATAGAATTTAAACGCATTTTGTAACTTCTGTCATCTGTGTCACATTTGACGTTCTATCATCTATGCCACAGATTCCAAACTTGAAAATACGCGCTTATTTAAGAGGCATATTATGTCTTGACTGTGATTTTTGAGTAAAGTGGCCAATTATGGCGTTCTTGATCTCAGAAACAAAGATACATTAAAAATGTTGACATATTGAATAGTGCAGAATAGCTATTGGCCTTGTTCGTAGCGGCCTCGATTTTTGTAAATTTTGCTTAACTTTTTAACTAAACCCTTTTATTACAGAGCGACATTTTTATAAAATGCGCGAAGGCACTTTTTTGAGCTCCTGGATTGAATTACTGTTCTAAGCAAATGAAATAATAAGATGAGAATGTTATCTCCTATATATCTATCTCTATATAGTCATATAGTTTGTAGCGGCCCTAGAATTTTGAATTATCATTAATTTAAAATACTTAGAAAAAAATCTTATTCTAAGCCAAAAAAACTTCGAAAATAGTTTTAAGTTAACTATAAATTACTCATATCTACGATAATATTATTAAGCAAAATTTATACCAGAACAATTGTTACTTCATGAGAAATAAAGATTTTTTAATTTTAAGGCATGAATTTATTAACCTATTTCAATAAAAACGATAAATACTACTGCAAAATTACTACAAAATACTAAATGTCGGGAACGCTTCAATTACCTAATCTTGCAGAGTGCAGATTTGTAATAGGGCTCATAATAATAGGTACGCTTAATAGGCTACTTGACTCATATTTAATTTCATACATTGAAGGAGTATTTCCTTTAGTATTTGGCTTAGGAAAACATATTCTAGCGATATCATAAAGATGTTAGATAAAGTTGATTTAAAAATATGTATTTTTGTTTTTTAATTTTCACTAATGAAAACACCTCGAAGTAATTTCCGGCAAGTATGTGACGACACAAACACACTAAACACATAATTATGTAGTAGTGAAACGGAACGTTTCTGTAAATAAATAGTTCATGACATCTTAGGAAGTTATTTATGTCAAAACGTCAAACGGAACGTAACACCGCCATTTTACTACTACAGACTATAGCACAGATTACAAATAGTACTAGTATGACGTCACAATTATGAAGCGATTTATAGTGTTCTGTAACGGGAGTTACAAAAAAATACAATTTTATTTAAACATTTTTTTTACATTTAAATTTAACTAAATTAATCAGATCTATGTTGGATCTTAACTCAAGAATTAAAACTAAATTAAGACTACCGATTTCTTTTGTAATTTATGAAGAAACTACACGAAATGTATTTTCTTTATAGTCCAAGAGACGGCTTCAATTATTGGAACGAAGTTCCTTATGGCGCGTTGCGAATTGAATTGGGGCTAGACGGATTGAATTAGCACGACACTTTTTGCCACTCGAAATCACAATCTAATAACGACTATTAAGAATGATACAAAAAACGACCTTATCACCTTGACAATAATGTAGAATTTTGCAATTACACATTGTGACTGTTATGACTGTTACATATTGTTACTAGCTAGCCGGGCCTTAGGTATGCGAGTGGTGGGACGGAAGAGCGCTTGATGTTATTACTCAGTACGGAGCCGGACTTCGCGGCGGCAACACTGCGAGCAGCAAGCAACCCGCCCCCTCACCCCTGACCCAACCTAAGGCGCGGCTAACTAGTTCCGCGCGCATTATATATACTTAGTTAAACTATTTGTTTTGTATAATATAATATATCTATACCGATAAACAAAATTGAAGTGTCTGTTTCTAATTTCAAATTAAGAGCTTTTATTTTCACTTAATGCATTTAAAAGTATGATCGGTACTTACAATAAAATATAAATTGTTAACATTTTTCTGTCTCTAAAATAATATATATATATATATATATATATATATATATATATATCTTCCAAAATAGGCTTCAATTCTTCATTATCAACTATATATTTATATTATATATAATATATATTATAACTTCGTTCCATCCGGGTGTCCCTTGACACCTCTCAAGTTTTTTTTATATGTTACGAGCGGATCCTACAGACGTTGACGGGCTGACGGGCTGATGTGAATCTAAACCATCCAGGGCGCCACCCTAACGCATACAATAAAATTCATTCGAATCGGTCCAGCCGTTTAGGAGGAGTTCAGTGACATACACACGTACAGTAGAATTATATATATAAAGATATGTTATAATAATAATAATAATAAAACATTTATTCGACAAAATAAGACATTACATTACATACATAGATTTACGCTATAAGACACAATAACATGAAACGCAATAACAAAAACAGAATAAGTATTATATAATAGTATTTTGCTTTGTTTTTTGTTTAATGAGTAGGTACCTGCTAAAATTTAACGCACGCCAAGATGCGTGCGGATAGGAAGGTAGGCAGCGTAATGTGAAATGTGAAATAGGACATTTCCTATTGCCGAAATGGACATCACTCAGGCGTATCACCGCGGTGTGAACACCACAGTGCCTGGTATTATGTGATTCCATTAGCTTTGCCATTTGAAGTACAGATTTACACTCAGCAACCGCATTAGAAAGTTACATAAATACATAAACGAGCGAAAGATAAATTATATTATGGGATGCTATATATATATATATATATAGCAAATAAGTATATATATATATATATATATATATATATATATATACTTATTTGCTAAATAAGT
Organism: Phengaris arion; assembly: GCA_963565745.1. Classification (NCBI taxonomy): domain Eukaryota; kingdom Metazoa; phylum Arthropoda; class Insecta; order Lepidoptera; family Lycaenidae; genus Phengaris; species Phengaris arion. Next base: position 11,023,939 of record OY751445.1, on the reverse strand, counting down.
ATAAACTTATTTACATACTAGCGCAATACAAGTATAGAAAGGTAGGTTTAATGTTGATCTTATGTTATATTTTTAAACATACTTAGGTAATTCAGTATTATACATAATTAATATACTTAAGATAAAAATAGATATTTATACATTTAGGTAATTGCTACGAAATAAAATAGAACAAAGTGTTGTAATAAGAGATATGATGTGGGCAGTACAACTGATAGCTCAACCATTTTACTGAAAAATTGGTACCTGACCTTGAAGGCGACTACGGTCCACCTGTAAACCGCCATGACTCAGCTTACAACCCGAACGGTAAGTAGTACGAGGGCGGGTCAATAAGTCCGTGACTTTTGGAATAAAACACAGATTTTTTGATAAATAAATCATTTTATTTTTCAACATAGTCCCCCTTGAGCTCTATACACTTTGTCCAACGCTTCTCCAATTTTTTTATCCCTTCCAAAAAATATGATTTGTCGAGGTCCTCAAAATAGGCCTTTGTTTGCGAGATGACTTCATCATTGGAGTCAAATCTTTTTCCACCGAGCCATTTTTTCAGGTTTGGGAAAAAGAAGTAGTCACTCGGAGCCAAATATGGAGAATAGGGTGGATGTGGGAGCAATTCATAGCCCAATTCATGGATTTTTGCCATGGCAACTGCACATGTGTGCACCCTTGCATTGTCTTAGTGAAAAAGAACTTTTTTCTTGGCCAAATGAGGTCGGTTTTTTTTCAAATCCTCATTGAAGCGGTCCAATAAGTTGGCATAATATTCCCCATTAATTGTTCTTCCCTTTTGAAGATAGTCAATGTGGATTATCCCACGTGCATCCCAAAAAACAGTCGCCATAACTTTATTGGCTGACAAACCCACCTTGGCCTTCTTTGGCGCCGATTCACCCTTAGAAACACACTGTTTTGACTGTTGTTTGGTCTCTGGTGTATTGTGATGGATCCATGTTTCGTCCACGGTTAAAAAACTCCTCCATATTGTGATTAAACAACGCCAAACCTTCCTGTGAAGTTGTTACACGATTGCGTTTGTGGTCGACTGTGAGCAAACGCGGCACCCATCTTGCGGAAAGCTTTCTCATGCCCAAGTGATCATTCAAAATTGAAACCACTGAGCCATGCGAGATGCCTATAGCTTCCACAATCTCTTGCACTTTCAATCTTCGGTCGGCCAACACCATATCGTGAATTTTTTCGATTGTTTCGGGTGTAGAGCCCTCAACTGGGCGTCCAGGACGTTCGGCATCTTCAGTGCTTGTAAGGCCACAACGAAATTCAGTAAACCACTTTTTTACCATTGAAATCGATGGTGCAGAGTCCCCATATTATTTATCAAGCTTAGCCTTGGTCTCGGTAATGGTTTTTTTTCGCAAAAAATAATGCTTAATAAGCACACGAAATTCACTTTTTTCCATTGTTTCCTTAAGTTACTGGATAGTCTGATAAAGATAGCTGTAAAACACAAACTAACTGACGCAGCAAGTTCAAATTTTGATAGGAGTCAACTGACAGATGCCTGTTGACAGGAGTAGTGTTGCTTTTTCAGTAAGGAGGTTAGAAATTCAAAAAGTCACGGACTTATTGACCCGCCTTAGTATATGTGATGTCATAATTAGCGTAATAAAAAATAAATTCATTAAATAATAATAATTAATAGTATAGCAATTAAATCAATTAGTAAAGCATTATATAAATAGAATATTATATAAGTAGGATATATATATATACACACACACATATACACATATATATATATTATATATATATATATATATATATATATATATATATATATATATATATATATATATATATATATATATATATATATATATATATATATATATGTGTGTGTATATATATATATATATTGCGGCGGCAGAAGGTTGTTCCAGACTTTGCTTGCTAGGTATCTGAAGCTACCTCGGAACATAGAAGTGCGGTGTAGGGGAGTAATTATTAGATAGTCCGATCCCCTAGTGGTCATTGACAGCTGTTTATCGCACGCCCACTGTAATTTATCATATAGGTAGGCCGGTGTTTTGAATTTTACTACTCCAAATAAAATAGTGGCAAAGTGTAATTGTCTGCGACCATCCATTTTGAGCCACCGTAAGTTGTTTATATAAGGCGTCACGTGAGCACGCGGAGGGATGTCACAGCAATACCTACTGCACGCATTCTGTACCTTTTGGATAAGACTCTTAGACCGTGCGAGTAAACAGGGACCTATCACTGCGTCTGCATAATTTAAATTTGAAAGCACCAGCGACTCGCAGAGGGTTCGACGCAACGGTTCCGCTATGAACTTTCTTATCTTATATAGTACTTTCAACCTGTAAAAGCAACGACTGACCGTTCTAACGACATGTTTCTCAAATTTAAGCCCTCCGTCCATTATAACTCCTAAGTTGCGCGCTTCAGTGACCCTTGGAATATCATCATTGTGAACACATATTAGCGGTTGTGCAAGAACGATTTTTTGTATCTGATATTTCGTACCTAGTATCATGTACTGAGATTTGCTAGGATTAAGTACTAAAGCGTTCGCATTAGACCACTCAGAAATACGCGCTAGGTCCTCGTTTAGCTTTTTTACTGCCTTATTTACATCACATGACTTAAAAGATATGTATATCTGGATGTCATCACAATATATGTGGTATTTACAATGTTTGATGTAATTAATGATGTCTGCACAGTAGAGTGAAAAGAGGCGAGGGCCCACCACCGATCCCTGAGGTACCCCCCTATCTGCTCTTAATGGATCAGAGCGTGTTGATGTGCCGTTATCAATTTTTAGTTCGACTACTTGAAACCGGTTGCTTAGATAGTCTGAGAACCAAGCGATAGCGTCGTCGTTAAATCCGTAGAATTTTAATTTAGCTAACAGCAAGGGGATACTGATAGTGTCGAAAGCTCGCGAAAAATCTAGCAACACCAAAATAGTAGCTTCGCCTGCGTCTTGAGCCGAAATAATATTGTCCACGACATCAATTAGCGCAGTAGTCGTGCTATGTCGACTGAGAAAACCAGACTGTACTGGAGGTAATATATTGTTCTCATCTAAAAACCTACTCACTTGGTCATTTACCACCTTCTCTAAAACTTTCGACATACAAGGCAATATGCTAATTGGTCTAAGGTCTTTTAATTCACTTACATTTTCCTTTTTAGGCAACGGTTTAACTATTGCTAGGTGCCACAACTTAGGAAAAGTAGAAGTTGTAAGAGAAGTGTTAATTATTTTAGTAATGACACTTAGGCATCCCGGAAAACGACTAACAATGGATAACATGTCCAGAGAGATGCCGTCAGCGCCCGCCGCGTTAGACTTACAAGTTTTGATATATTTGAGGACTTCGCTGTCGTTAACCGTAATAAAGCTAAACTTACATGCCCCAAACAAGTGATGATTAAAGTAGTCGAGCGCTGACTGGGGCACCGCACCAGTACCAGGAATGTCCAAAAAGAAGTTATTGATGAGGTTGGTGTCAGAAAGATGACTAGGCAGCAATAAATCAGACTTAGGCTTTTGCACATCTATTCTTTTCTTTAAATATTTCCACATAAGCTGTGGAGACTTAATATTGGCATTGATGTACATATCAAAATAGGCTACCTTTTCCCTGATAAGCGCACTAGATACTTCCCGCTTAAGGTTTTTATAATAGTCAATATGCGATTGGCTTTTAGTAGTGCGTGCACGTCTGTGCGCCTCGTCCCGACATTTCATCATTTGTTTGATGTTGTATGTGACCCACGGGTGCTGACGGTCTCTGACATAATGGGTTTTGACGGGGGCCAACAAGTCAAATGCCCACATGACACAATTATTAAAGACACGCACCATTTCATGCACGCTAGACAACTGTTCGATGTAGTGCCAGTCTATAGTGTTCATTACGTACTCTAAATCGTCACTTGCAATATCTTTAAGTGGTCGATATGTGATTTTCCTTGCTACGTTCTTTAGTTTAGCCACATGTATATAAAACGTTACAAACGCATGAGCACTGAGATCGGGTATATGGTCAACCAGGACTCGGTCCAGGTCTGCATTAGCGCAGACAAGGTCGAGAAGGGTTTCTGAGTCCGCAGTGAAGTGTGTAGCTTCAGTTATACACTGGTGCAATCTATGTGTTGACAAGAAATCTCGCAGTATTCTAAAATGTGTTGTAGCGGTGTTCAAGTAATTGATGTTGAAATCACCAACAAGGTACAAATAGTCGTAGCCCGAAAGACTACTAATTGTATCTGTTAGCGCGTCTAAGAAGATATTCACCGAGAGCCACGGGGGTCGGTATGCCGTACCGATAAAAACGAGCTTACCGTTAGCTTTTAATGACAGCCACATTTGTTCTACATTAGTTGTTACGGAGTTCAGCTTAACCGTCTGCGCGCTAAGTCCTTGCCTAACGTAGAAACCTACACCGCCGCCTCGGGAGCGCACGGCCTCAGTCCTAGGTACGTGCAAGAGGTGGTAGCCTGGTAACCGTGGCGCGCGCCCCGCTTCACCCTGTCTCAGCCAAGTCTCATTGAGTGCTATGAGATCACAGTTATGTCGGTCTGCAGCTACTAGAAACTCGTCGTGCCTCGAGCCCAAAGAGCCAGGGTTTATAAAACCAACTTTAAGTTTTTTAGGATTGATCATTTTTATTTCTAATTTTAATCCGTATATGTACATTTAAAATAATTATATTTCCCAAGAGAATATTATAAGTATAAATGAGTAAGTTATAAAATAATATGTAATAGCAGCATAGTAATAGAAATAAACTTACATAAAACGATGTCAGGTTAATAACGAAGCTAAAAAAACATAAATATATTCCACATATATAATAAAATAATAATATTTCAGATACAATATTGTAACGCGTGTTTGCCTTGTGTTTGATGTACCTGTACCTACAAAATGACATTACCGTGATGTTGTTGCAAATGGATTGGACGTAATTTATGTTAGGCATAGACTTTGACAATACACTACCGTACCATTTCCTAAACAGGTAAACTACAGACACAGTATTTAGCGGATATTTAGCCAGAAAAATTATATTAGACAGTACACAACATTGAACACACAAAATATATGCAACAAACAAATAGTAATATACAACAAACAGATTCCTAAAAACTAACAGCGACTTATGTGCTATTACTAACATAATAATAATATTTGCTATGCAGATTGTGCTGGTGTATATCATATTACTATTATTATACGATATTACTCCGACTGACTAACGACGCCAATACTAAAAATTTGGTCTACGTCTAGGGGAGTCCTAATTCTTTTTACCGGGGTGCCTGGCTCCCGACGCGCGAATATGAATCCTCCGCGGGTCCAAACATACCGCCAGCCAAGCCGCCGCCCCTCCTCGCGGGCCCTGTAGAACAGAGCGCGGTTGCATCTCGTCAGGTGCTCGTTGAGATAGATACGCCGCGGCGGGCCTTCTACGATGCCTGCGGTATCCACGCCACGTCGCACACGAGCCGCCCTCAGGATGCTGTCGCGCACCGTTCTCCGCGCCAAGCGGACGATGATCGGCCTCGGTTGTTGGTGTTCTTCACCCGAGGTGGTACCTCTTTTGACCCCTTTGCGCATGACACTTACTATTTTGTGTTCGCTAATATCGAGGCCAATTTTTTTTGTTATCAGGCCTACCATATGCTGAACATTTTCCCCAGAGCATTAAGGCAGGCCCGCAATCTGAACGTCGTTGAGCAGGTTTTCTTGTTCCCGAACATTCAGCTCGGTCTTCAGCTGCGTGATAAGCTCAGTGACCGCCGGGTCTTGCGCGCGGGTACTCGTGTGCGCGCTTAGCTTCTCCTCCACCGCGGCCACACGTTTCTCGACGGTATCCACGCGCTTAGTGACTTCGCTGATGACCGTGTTCAGTTTCACGACCTCCTGCCTCAGGGACTTCATCTCGGTGCCGACTGTGGTGACAGCCTCCCTAAGGAGTCGCATTTCTTCCGCCAACAAATTCGGGGATGATGTGCCACTCGCATCGAGAAATGCGACGTTCGGTGAACCTGGACTCTTGTTTGCGGGGTTTGCTGTGTTTAGTGTAGTAGTACAAGTGCGACAAAGCCAATTCTGGCTCTTGGGATGATAGCCTTTGGCGCAGCCCGGGTGGAACATTCCCGTGCATCTGGTGCACTTGGCACTATCGGCGAGGCTCAAGAACTTGGCGCATAAGGTACACTTGTAATTAGGCATGACTAATAAATAACTAATTTGAAATTAAATATAATTAAGTCCCAGTTAGATGGTAACGAACGTTAGGCAGTTTAAATTACAGTGGGTACACTTTAACCAGCTGACTGTCACTTGCGGTCGATATTTTTAATCACTGTTTTATAGTTTATTAAGGCACTATATGAAATAGAATTATTGTATTATATGTTCACGATAACTTATTTTTAGATAATAAATATGTTTAATCACTTTTTATCTAGTTTTACTATTTTTAATCTTAAATTTTCTTTGAGCTAAATGCAATCTGTTAAACGTCAAACGTCAACCGTAAAAACGTAAGTGACGATGTTAATTATAGTCCAAGAGCATGTTCGACTGCATCTGACTGATGATGATGATCCCCATATAATGGTATTCAGCAATTCGGTGCTAAGTCCGTGACTTTTTGAATTTCTAACCTCCTTACTGAAAAAGCAACACTACTCCTGTCAACAGGCATCTGTCAGTTGACTCCTATCAAAATTTGAACTTGCTGCGTCAGTTAGTTTGTGTTTTACAGCTATCTTTATCAGACTATCCAGTAACTTAAGGAAACAATGGAAAAAAGTGAATTTCGTGTGCTTATTAAGCATTATTTTTTGCGAAAAAAAACCATTACCGAGACCAAGGCTAAGCTTGATAAATACTATGGGGACTCTGCACCATCGATTTCAATGGTAAAAAAGTGGTTTACTGAATTTCGTTGTGGCCGTACAAGCACTGAAGATGCCGAACGTCCTGGACGCCCAGTTGAGGTCTCTACACCCGAAACAATCGAAAAAATTCACGATATGGTGTTGGCCGACCGAAGATTGAAAGTGCAAGAGATTGTGGAAGCCATAGGCATCTCGCATGGCTCAGTGGTTTCAATTTTGAATGATCACTTGGGCATGAGGAAGCTTTCCGCAAGATGGGTGCCGCGTTTGCTCACAGTCGACCACAAACGCAATCGTGTAACAACTTCACAGGAAGGTTTGGCGTTGTTTAATCACAATATGGAGGAGTTTTTGCGCCGTTTTGTAACCGTGGACAAAACATGGATCCATCACAACACACCAGAGACCAAACAACAGTCAAAACAGTGGGTTTCTAAGGGTGAATCGGCGCCAAAGAAGGCCAAGGTGGGATTGTCAGCCAATAAAGTTATGGCGACTGTTTTTTAGGATGCACGTGGGATAATCCACATTGACTATCTTCAAAAGGGAAGAACAATTAATGGGGAATATTATGCCAACTTATTGGACCACTTCAATGAGGATTTGAAAAAAAACCGACCTCATTTGGCAGAAAAAAGTTCTTTTTCACCAAGACAATGCAAGGGTGCACACATGTGCAGTTGCCATGGCAAAAATCCATGAATTGGGCTATGAATTGCTCCCACATCCACCCTATTCTCCAGATTTGGCTCCGAGTGACTACTTCTTGTTCCCAAACCTGAAAAAATGGCTCGGTGGAAAAAGATTTGTCTCCCAGACAAATCTTGTCTTGTGACAAAGGCCTATTTTGAGGACCTCGACAAATCATATTTTTTGGAAGGGATAAAAAAATTGGAGAAGCGTTGGACAAAGTGTATAGAGCTCAAGGGGGACTACGTTGAAAAATAAAATGATTTATTTATCAAAAAATCTGTGTTTTATTCCAAAAGTCACGGACTTATTGACCCGCCCTCGTATATAGGGGGTACATATTATGTAACAAGCTTTTAGGACATAACTAAAGACAATGTCAAGTAGTCTATTGGTAGTGACAAACAATGGTGATCTTTTATTTGCTATTAAATTAAGCATGCCATTTCACGAATTTTCTGTGCGAGTGAAATGTAACAATAATGAAAAATGTCAATGTGTGTCACGGCACACAAAGGAGACCGGCAAGTAGCCAAACATTTTCTGCCTGGTAATTAAAATACGAGGCTACAAAAAGTATTTATTTTAAGTTGTACTATAAGAACATATAATGCAGATACATAGAACTAGAAGTCACTAGATGCCTTTACGCCTCAAATTGACAATTTACAGCATGATAACCATAGACAATATAGATATGATGACAACGATTACCACAGATAAGTCTTGCACATCAATTCTCTGATATTCGGAGATTCATAACTTTTTATTCCCAAGTCCTATGAATACATATATATTTTTTTTATATAATAACTTTTTAGTGCTATAAAACCATATATGTTCGAAACTTGGCCACTCTTGATGGAAAATCAGGCAGGATTCGCCAGTGTCCTTTTGTCAGTTTTGTAAGGATATAAATTAAAACGTATCCATAATTATCAACGGTGAAAACTTATTAATAGCAATATTGGACGGACTAATAAATTATGTTTGTAATATCCGATAGTTATTAATATAGATGGTAAAATGTACATATTTGAACATGACAGACGACAACACACGAACATTGTATTAAACAGTTTCTCGTTATAAGTGATGTCGTTTTAAAAGGTTTTCGCTGTAGTAACATTATTGTTCCTACTTTTATTAGCTCTATATATACGTTTCAGAGTAACATACATTAAAAGGTTTATTTTTACCTGACTACGGTGAAGCCAAACGGAAGGTTATTTGGCAAAATTAAACTAGTTTTATTTCCTAATAGGTTATTAAATAACACTGACAGAATTGTCCCTACGTGATGCCTACCACTGGTCTGGCAGTCTATGTATGTATGTAGGTTTGTTCCAACATAGCGCCGTAAATACTGATCTGATTTTAATAAATAAGGTGTCAATAGATTCGTAATAATAGCCCCGGGTAACATATCTTATATAATTTACGTAGTTGGGTAAGTTTTTTATAAAAATTGTAGTTGTTTCTGTTATTTTTAGTGGCTTGATCATGTTTTAATTATCATAAGTGAGGATGATATAGATGATGCTCATCGAGAGCTGATGGATTGCAAAACGTTAGTCCAACATGTTTGTGGACAGAACATTAATCTGTAAGTAAACAATGAACTTTAAATTTGTTTACAATAATAGATGTTGTTTAATTTAATACTAGCAACCCGCCCTGGCTTTGCATGGGTGTAATGTATTATATATATATATATATATTATATTATATTATATGTATGTATATATATATATATATATATATATATATATATATATATATATATATATATATATATATATATATATATATATATATATATATATAAATCTTCCTCTTTAATGACTATGTATTGCTAAAAATAAAGTATTATAAATGTACTATAAAATAAAATTTTTTTTAAGCCAAAAATACACAATGTATATGGCTTAAAATTTTTTCTTACAAAATATTGTACAGTAACTACCTTATTTTTTAAGAAGTATCCATGTTTTACTTCATGCTTTCCTCTCTTTAATAACGTAGCAGGTATATTTTATATTTTAATGTTAAAAGAACAGTAAATGGTAGTAAATAGTAAAATATTTTACTACATTACAATAAAATATTTTCAAATGTTTTAGGCTTCACTCAACAGTGTATCAGGACTGGTTGTCAGTGCTGTTAGAAAGCAGGACCAAAGGTGACTCAATACCTGGAGCCAGTGGAGTGATCGGGGAGAGTGGAGCTACAATGGCAGCACTCAATGCTTTGAAGGCTGCCAGTAAAGAGATCAAATGTGGCTCATACCAACATTACCATCTCATGCTGTTTGTCGGTGATAAGATGCTTGCGTTGTATTCTACGTAAGTCTGTGGTTCTTGTAGAACTTCTATATAGTCGGGGGTGTATTACGATATTTCTGTCATGAAAAAGCATTACGGCCAATGAAGAGCCTAAAATTGGCTTTTCTTTCGTCGTGTAATATAAATAAGATATGAGTAATTTCGAATACTAATGTCAGATACACGTAACGCACTTACGTAGGCGCTTGGATTTTGCGTTGTTGACCAATAATTAATTGATCTCGGGATCGAATCTCGGTCAGACTTTTTTTTTCTTTTTTTTTTAGAAATTATTGTTCTTCAGGTTGTTAAAAATCATAGTGCTATCATGGAGGAATTATTACTATAGAGTGACAATGAACATACTTTAAAACATACATCATTTTTTAATTATCTCGTTAACCGTTAAATGAGTGTATCAAATCTAAAAATTTGCCATTTATTTAAAAATAAAAGCGCCATCTCTAGGACTATGTTTGAAGCACGTCATAGGTTATCTAATATTAAAAAAAAAACTCAATAGGTAGCGCTAAACAAGTTAAGGTTTTACAGCTGCTTTATGGCCGACTAGCGTACTATTCATATATTTATGTAAATTTGTAATTTATCTGCGTGTGCGTGTGGAGGGCGAATTAATATAATATAATAATATAATATAATATATAATATATAATATAATATAATATAATAATATAATATAATAATATAATATAATATAATATCTATGGACGCTTCACACCACGTCAATCTGGCCCCGTGCTAAGTATCCGAAGAACTTGTGTTACAGGTACCAGAAAACGGGAAGTATATTTAATACTTTTATACTATACATATATTTAAGATTTTTATTATATTATACACATATTTAATATACATCCATGACCCAGGAACATAGAAAAACTTTTATTCCTTCGGCGGGATTCGAACCCGCTAAATTAATGTTGCCATACATAAAAATAGATACCCAACATTCCGGAATTTTATTCAAATAAGCTATAAATATAAGTGCTTAAAATATAAAGTTTACAATTATTTGACATTATATTATTTTGGTTCTGTAATGGACGCACAGTGTTTATTTACGGCGTTTTAATAATTTGAAACACCTCTATCCCTAAACATTAACCTAAACACTTATGTTTAAAACTTATAAACATAGGTAAACATTATAAGAAGAAGATGTTACTAACTTTTTTGCTTTTTTATTGACAATCTTTTAACTCGATTTTTTAACATGGAATAAAAGTTTATAACGTCTTATAATAATTTTCCTCGAGAGAAATGAATTCTCTCGAGGAAAATTATTTTGAACGAAATCGAACAGTAACTTTTGAAGTAATTTGAAAAAAACTTATTGCGAATTGATAGTTACGGAACCCTAGACATGTACCGACATGCTCTTAATTAGGTTATTAGTTATTTTTAATGTGTACTCGGTTCATTGCTTATTGTTTTTGAATCACCTACATTAAGGTAAAAGTATATTGTGCCCATTCATAAATAAAATGTGTACTTTCAAATTGTTGCCAATTTTGTTATTTCATATTTGTTCGCCACAATAATTATATGTCGATTCTCGCTGTCGGTTTGGAATAACTATTCAGTTAAGAAAACTAGCATAATGTAGTCGCCAGATTTGGAATTTTATGTGCCTTGCATTCTTTCGCCAACTTAGTAATTCAGTATGCCATATTCGGTTTTTGCACGCCCCAAAATTTTAATCTTTTTTCGCAACTTTAAATATTATATGCTGTTCTTTTTACTAAAACTCTAGAGCATTAATCCAACTGAATGCTCTAAGCTGAAACCTTTTTATGGAAATCAAATTTGTTCGAAAAACTATAAGAATTAATTATATCTGCGAAGATGTTTTATCAACTTCATATATTTATCCTTATCCAAATAAATATTATGTTATATTTTATCCAAGTTTAAATAATGGTGAACAAAATTTCCCTTAACATCACTAGATTTAAACTATATAAGGAGAAATCATAAGAATTTTACCTAATTATAACTCCGCAACAAAATTCGCGCGCGTGGTTAGCCAAACTCCTGCGTCAGACGAGCGTTGTGACGTGTGCGTGTGTGTGTGTGTAGGTGTAGGTAATGTGCCCCGAGTCCCAGACCCGACGAGCGTGTTCACATATTAGAAAGAGACAGATATATGTTTTAATATGAAACATGACAAAGACAAGTGTAAGTTAAAACTATATTTTATGCTCCGGAATCCGGAACACTGGTGAAAATTCAGAGCATTGAAAATAGAACTCTGTGCGAATACAATAGAATTGAAAATCGAAAACATGAGTATCGAGGCAAATGACTTATAGTATTATGACAACTCGAAACGCGAAACTTCCATTTTCAACTCTATTGTATTAGCGCAGAGTAGTACGATAAAAAACTTGAAATGCTCTATGTCCAAGATATAAGAGCGTTTCAAGTTTTTGACGTGATAACGTCTTATAATTTGATGGAGCCGGCTGCACGCACGTAAAACACGACTCATACCATTACCACCGCATTTACCGTTACCTCAGCTGGCCGCGTCTTAGGTATGTGAGCGGTGGGACGGAGAGGCGAATCAACGCGCGGATTGAGTTCGGCGCTGGACTTCGCGGCGGCAACACGCCTACCTAAGGCGCGGCCAATTAGTTGCGCGCGCACTATAAACTTGACATTGTCACCCTTCAATTATCGTCAGTAACCGACTTTACAGACAACCGATTTTTATCTGATATCGGTGTCGCGTAATAAGAAAACGCTGTACTCCCTAGTCACTCCCGATCGCAATGTAATGTAGCTGTGTATTGCCGGTCGCGGACAGATACGGTGTATCACTTTTCAACCTTATTGCTTGGTAATAAGGTTCAAAATAAAGTTCACCTGATCTATCCGCGACTGCACTAGCGAACTGTAATTTTAAACATTTTCATTGCGATTACTTATCGTTTAATGTAATATTTTTAAATAAGTTACACTTTGATTTCGTAGTAGTTTTCTATTCAATATTTTAAGCAAAATAAGTTTTCTTGATTTTTTCAAGAGTTGTATTATTTTTTAAAATAGGTATTTAGTTTTTTTTTTCATAATTAACGTTATCTTTTTATCCAACCGCGATAGCCCACATTCATGCGGACGTAGTCGCGGGCAACACCAAGTTACTATTATTATCAATACAATACATTCAACATTGTACCTGTTTAATTAAGTACTTTTATGAGGAATCTGATACCTACTTATGGCGCGACATCTAGTCATCACACGTGGTACCCTAATACTACGCCATCTACTAGAATTGTCTAGAAACAAGCTGTTAAGGTTAATTTTTAGGATTTAGAGAAAATTATCACATATAATGCTTTGAACTTTAAAATCACACTGGAAAGAGACAGAAAAATAATATTTCTTGTTTAAAAGAGAACATTATTGATTTACTTCGCTAATTCGTGTAATATATTGATTTTCGTACTATTTACCAACCCCATCTAGACCTAAGCAGAAGTCGGACATTTTTTTGTCTACGTTTTAATGTATGAGATCTGTCAGTCTATAGTTTTATTGGTCCATGGTACTATGCAATATATTAGTAGGTTTGTAGAATGAACATCGAAACTATGGACCAACGCAAGTTATTTTAATTACGTCACTTTATATGTAGCCAGTTCAATATGATTGATAAATTCTATTGAACTGGCATGTTATGATAATTCCCATGGTACTTACAAACAGAATATTATTACAGTCGTGGCTGTGAAGATCTCATGCCACCTGACCTGATCCTGCTCAGTATACAATGTGTGGCCGCGCAGGAGTATTGGACGGAACTGAGACGTATAGAGGAGGAAGATAAAGCCAGCAATATAATTCGTTTGCCATGTAAGTGTTAATTAAACATTTATATACAAGGTTTTTCTAAAAAACAGTTTAAAACAGTTTACTCCTTAAAACAGTCCATATTTCCATGGTTGTCACCATCTGTTTCAATTAAATGGCATAATATAATGATAGTAACTAGAAATTTGTTGCGATGTTTTCTACTGACTCAACAGTTGTCGGCGAAAAACCTAAGGGTCAAATCATACCGAAACGAAAAGATACACGTATAATTATTTATTTAGATATACATATTATAAATGTCAGGTTGCACCGCGCTGCACAGCGCATGTGCACTGTATGAGTTATGACTTATGACTGATGTCATATGAAACTTGTATCTTTTGTGTAGAGAATAGTTTAATTTTGTATAGCTATCTTGAAAATGCAGCGCCGTGTAGCGTTGCGTATCGTCGCGGTATGAACTGACCCCTTGTAATTAATAGTTATCTTAATAACATTAAGTAGGTGCACCAGAGCATAGGTAGGCACTTGGCACCAGCCACCAGACTGTACTGTACCTACTGTTAAATTCTTCTTTTTCTTTTGACGTGATAACGTCTTATAATTCGATGGAGCCGGCTGAACGCACGAAAAAACATGACTCATGCGTTACCAAGTACCGTTACCTGTTACCGTTACCAAGTACCAGCGTTACCTCGCATTTTATTATTATTATTATTATTGTTGTTGTTGTTGTTGTTGTTGTTGACGTTGTCACGGTCAACTATCGTCAGTAAACCGACTTTACAGACAACTGATTTTTTTTTTTTTACTTAAGCTGCGTTACCATAATCAAAGTACCTTGGGCAAAGTCACTTGGACAGTACTCGTACGTGTCAACAGGTCATTCGAGTGCGTTCGAGTGAGAGTCATTCAGGATGACGGCGTCCGATTAAGTTGACTCGGACGGTGTCCTATTCATCCAAGGTGACTCGTACGAGACCATTTTTAACCACGGATTTAAGGGATTAGCCCTTGTCGGTGGAGCTTCTGCCATTTTTCTCTGTCCACTAGAACCTACAGCTCCCTACCTATAGGACATGACACAATAACCAGCTCGGTTAAATTATATGGCATATATGTAGGGCTCTCGGCGGAGAACAGCGGGATAGTGAACCTGTGCGCGGGCGGCACGGGCAGCCCGTGCGCGCCACACTCGTTGCATTTGGTGGAGTTGGCGCCGCGCATAGTGTTCGCTATGGTCGTCAATATGGAACTAAGGTAAGAAGTCTTTCTAATGTTGCTACACCTACCTTACTTTTCCCTCGGATTTGATATGCGAAAAAGGATTAGCGGAACATTTAACCCATAGGCTACTAAGTAACGTAACCAACTTTCTAATCTACAGTTTTCCTTTATTATACACAGACGTCGATTGTCATTATGAAAAATAAGTACAAAAATTATTACTACTAATGTATTAAAATTATAATCCTTGAAGAAATAAAAATAATTTAAATTTTTTAATTATTATATTTTTATTTTTTACAGGGAAATAGGCATATCGGCTCACCTGTCTAGCCAAATCCTATGCAATTTGAGAAGGCTACTACTTCAGAGAAATATGGAAATGGTGCCAACTACACTGGATTCTCTGGAACAGGCTAATAAAAAGGTAAAAGACATATTTAAATAAAGTTTATAGCATTGTAAAATTTAATAATTTATTTTCTGTGAAAAAAAAGAGTACAAAATAAATCAACGTAAATAAAATTTGTTCGAAAATATTATTGTTTTTTTTTATATTCAGACTACAGACGCACTCCGCAAGAACAAGTCCAACAGCGCTCTATGTGCTCGACTAACTAGCAGACTGTTGGAGCTACGCAAGGCAGTTGCCGGTGGGACTTCGCCCCTCTCCCCAGATACTGCCGCCGCAGCCCTACACACCGCACTTGATGCTGTGCTAGAACAGCTCAAGCCTGACATACCAAGCCCTAAGATAAACCTCACGGAACTGAAAAGTCAACTGTCACCGTACGTAGAGTTTTTGAAGCAGAAAGCAGAGCGCTATTTTAATCTTGAATCATATCCTTTTGAAAATTACGTTATAAAAATTTTGAAATTAATCAATAAAGACATTATATCATGCTTTATTACGAGGACTCAATCTTTTGTGAGCTGAATCTTTGTGTGTGTATAGTATAAAAGTATTAAATACTAGCTTTTTCCCGCGTAAATATAGTGTCCCACGGAAATACTATATTTTTCGGGATAAAAAGTAGCATATGTTTTAATACAGACCCTAAACTATTGTCATACCAAATTTCATCGAAATCCGTTCAATTAGTTTTTGCGTGAAAGAATAACAAACATCCAGACATCCATCCATCCATTCAACCTCACAATGTATCACATAATAGTAGTAGGATATTTCCATTGGCTGTCGTAACACAAGTTCTTCGAGAACTTACCACGGGGCCAGATTTATTAGTGTATTAAGTCAATAGTCACCTACTACCAAAATAATGGCACGTTCGGTTTCTATTACTTTTACATATTTTTGAACTTTGTGACTGTATCGTGTTACCCCCTGACAGACAAAAACATTTTTAATCTAATCCCAACTGTTCCTTAACTCTACATATACTGGGGAGACGGACGTGGGCAGCTCGATATCTCTGCACAAGTACGTAGAGGAGTTCCCCGGGCTCATACACTTTGTGTACGTGGATCGGACCACGGGCCGGTTCCTAGCACCTGACATGGCCGACTGCGTTGACATGCTTACACCTATCACGGTATGTATGTTATACTATAGATAGGATTACTGCTGATTATCATGATCCATCGTTGTTATGTTTAATAATAGAATCGAAATCTGTATAAATAAATAAATAATCATTTATTTCAGATATAAAACTACCTCCATAAGTGTTAGTATTCCAATTAGTAACAATTTTTCCTTATTCTAAATTAGTAATGTTAGTATTTTTGTATAGCACGGGCCACCAATAAAAATAATAAATGTAAACAAACATCCCAATCCATCCAAAATAATCTAAAAGTTGCGAATCAGTCTAGGTTCGTAAGTTTTGGATCAGTTATAAAATCAGTTTCGTTAGTTGCTCGATAACTTGGATAAAAAACTGTAGAATTTACTTAAAAATGCGTCGACGGCGGACTCAAATGTTTACGATTTATATACTTAATTCATATTATGTCAGAAGTTTTCATTGTTTACAAAATTTATTCCGTTTCGTGGTTCTTAGTAAAATACTATTCGAACTCCTCACAGGTACGCGCTGTAATTCGGCGTGCACTAGCGGCGCTACGCGGCGGCTGCGGCGCGGCGGCGTGGCGGCACGGCGCGCTGCACGTGTGCGCGCTGCAGTGGTGGGAGCGGCGCGGCGCCCCCGCCCGCCCGGCGCACTCTCCGGCCGCTGCGCGCGCGCTTTCTCCGCCCGGTGACATACGCGCCAGCTTCTACAGGTAACAGGTGGCCGGTAACAAGTCGATATAAAACCATGGAGGAATTATTACTATAGAGTGACTCGTGACTATAGAATCCCCATACTTTAAAACGTACAACATTTTTTAATTCTCTCGCTGACCGTTAGATGACACTGAGTGTATCGAATCTATAAAATTAGCCATTTATTTTAAAATCAAAAACCCCATCTCTAGGACTATGTTTGAAGCACGTCATAGGTTATCTAATATTTAAAAAAAAAACCTCAATAGGTGGCGCTAAACAACTTATGATTTTAAAGCTGCATATTTGTTATAGATACCTAGCCGTACTAACCTATAACCTAACTACGCCTAACTATTCCTATATTTTTGTAAATTTGAAATTTCTCTGCGTGCGCCTGTGGAGGGCGAATTAATGTTGCGAAACATAAAAATAGATACCCAACATTCTGGAATTTTATTCAAATAAGCTATAAATATAAGTGTTTATATAAAGTGTACAAGTATTTGACATATATAATTATTAGGTCATGACATATAAAATTGGCGTTTTGTAAAGGAGGAACATAAAGTCCTTTTTTTTTAAACATAATAGTAATCGTCTGGCCAGATTTAAAGCTGCTAAAAAGAAAGAAAGTTGAAGTGAACGACACCGGCACTAGTCCACCAAACGCTCACAAGTAACTTTTTTTGAGTCAATTTTCGCTTGGGGTAGGTTTTGGCTGGTTCGCCAGGGTTCAGCCATTGCGATGAGCGTTTCCGATTATCGTACACGATCCACTTTTCATCACAGGTAATGATTCGATTTAAAATCCCTTCGTTATTGTACCGGTTGAGTAATGTAACGCGGCAGTCGACGCGCGTTTGTCGGTTTGCTGCACTCAATTCATGAGGTACCCACCATTCAAGCTTTTTCACCTTCCCAATTTGCTTTAAGTGGATTAAAACAGTTATCACTAACACCGCAGCCTGCAGCTAACTCGAACGCTTCCATTCTTCTTGAATGTCAAGACGCTTCTGGATCCGCAAATCTCTCAGACGCTTCTGGATCCGCTTCCACAATATCCTTCAATTCTTCATTATCAACTTTGGTCTCCGGCCGTCCACGGGGCTTGTTCTGCAGGTCGAAATTTCCAGAACGAAAACGTTGGAACCAAAATCGCACTGTGTTTTCTTTTGCGACATCTCTCTGTGGGGGCCTTAAGGCTGGGACTATATTTTATGCTCCGGAATCCGGAACACCGGTGAAAATTCAGGGCATTTAAAATATAACTCTGTGCTAATACAATAGAGTTGAAAATCGAACACATGAGTGTCGAGTCAAATGTCATATAATATGACAGCTCGACACGCGAAACTTCCATTTTCAACTCTATTGTATTAGCGCAGAGTAGTATGATAAAAAACTTGAAAAGCTCTGATGCCAAAGACATAGTTATATTTTATCCAAGTTTAAATAATGGTGAACAAAATTTCCCTTAACATCATTAGATTTAAATCAACATATAAGGAGAAATCATAATAATTTTACCTAATTATAACTCCGCAACAAAATTCGCGCGCGTGGTTAGCCAAACTCCTGCGTCAGACGAGCGTTGTGACGTGTGCGTGTGTGTGTGTAGGTGTAGGTACTGTGCCCCGAGTCCCAGTCCCGACGAGCGTGTTCACATATTAGAAAGAGACAGATATAATATGTTTTAATATGAAACATGACAAAGACATTGAGTGTAAGTTAAGCCTATATTTTATGCTCCGGAATCCGGAACACTGGTGAAAATTCAGAGCATTGAAAATAGAACTCTGTGCGAATACAATAGAGTTGAAAATCGAACACATGAGTATCGAATCAAATGTCATATCATATGACATTGACATTTGACTCGACACTCATGTGTCGAGTCAAATGTTTTATCTGAAAGTTTTTTATCTGATATCGGTGTCGCGTAATGTGAAAACGCTGTACTCCCTAGTCACTCCCGACCGCAACGTAATGTAGCTATGTATGTACGGTCGCGGAGAGATCGGTGTATCATTTTTCAACCTTATTGCTTGGTAATAAAGGTTCAAAATAAAGTTCACCTGATCTGTCCGCGACTGCACTTGACTTAGCGAACTGTAATTTTAAACATTTTCATTGCGATTACTTATCGTTTAATGTAATATTTTTAAATAAGTTACACTTAGTATAAAAGGGGAGATAAATAATAAGGTAGACAAAATAAAACAAATAAATCAGGAATTGGCAAAAGAAAGTAAAGAGAATTTAAATAGGGCAGTCGAGTTATTAAGTGGGGTAGAAAAGTTAAGTCAGGGTATAATAATGGAGACAAATAACAAATTAAAAGAAATAAGCTAAATCAGGAGGTCATAAGCGAATGTAAGAGTATAAAAGGGGAAATAAATTGCAGGGTAGAGGAAATTAGAAAGGGCAATCAAGAATTAGCAAAGGAAAATGAGAAAAATTTAAGTAGGGCCGTCGAAAAGTGGGGGGCCAGGGCCCCGGCAGAACCAAGACCCGCGACTTATGCGGCGGTGGCCGGTGGCGAAAGGGAAACCACGCCGTCGAAGCCGAAGCACGTGACCCTCCACTCTTTAGTAGTGACAGATAGGGAAAATTTTATGACGAGTGCAGAGATAGGGACAGAAGTAGGAGCAATTATAGAGGCAAAGAAAGAGGGAATTAAAATAGATAGGATTAGAAAAGGAGATAGGAAAGTCATTATAGGATTAAGTAATAAGAAGGACAGAGATAGAAGGTCAAAGAAAGAATAGAGAAAAGTGGGGGAAAACTAGAAGTCCAGAGTATAGACAATAAAGATCCGCAGGTTGTGCTGTATGGGGTGCTTAAGTCTAACACCAATGACGACATAATACAAGCAATAAAAAGTCAAAATAGGCACCTCATACAGCAGGTCCTGGACGGGAAGGATTGTAGGATGGAGGTTAAATACAGAAAGCGGGGAAAGGATGAAGGCACTGAGCACGTGTTGTTGACTGTGTCGCCGGGGCTGTGGCTGTGCTTCACCGAGGCGGGCTATCTATATATAGATATGCAGCGTGTTCGAGTCGCCGACCAGTCCCCCCTGATACAGTGTTCACGCTGTTTAGGGTACGGACATCGGCGGCGATTCTGCAGTACCGCCGAGGAGAGGTGCAGCCATTGCTCCGGGACACACCACCAGTCTCAGTGCGAGGAGCTGAAGGCCGGGAATAATGCTTGCTGCATTAATTGCAAAAATGAAAAGCTAGATAACACCAATCATAATGCATTCAGCGCGGGGTGTCCGGTCAGTCAGAGGTGGGACGCCATAGCGCGTGCAACGGTTGCCTATGCCGAACACCAATAGTGCCAGTAAGCCGCCTGTAAACCCCAACATTGGATATTATGACTAATTGTATTTCATTTTAAGCCAATGATGCGAAGGAAGGAGGTAGGCAGACAGCGGTGGGTATAAAAAACTTGGGTATGAAGACTTTGTATATATATGGAATTATTGATTAATAAAGAAGCATATATAGCATAAGCTTTAAAAAAGACATACCCTCCCGCTGTCCCAAATAATTGTATACTGGCACTAGTGGCAAAAAACGCGCTATGGAAAAACACACACTGTAAACAATGATTATTATGCAAATAATTTTTGTGCAAAATTCCGGGGCGGACGTCCCGGGCTGAATGATGGTAATGGGATAGGAGTAGTGGGATGAGTAAGAAAATATAAAGCAAAGTAAATATATGGAAGGAATGTAAATAAGTGTAAAGAAAAATGTAGAATATGATAGGAACAGGAAATGAGTGTAATAGTTAGACATAACATAATACAAATTAAAAAAGAGCAATGTAAAGATATAAAATAAAAAACTGATAGCAAACAAGAAAAATGTAAATAACAAAATGTAAAGGAATGAAATGTAAAAGTAAAATGTAAAGTTAGAAAATGTAGAATGAGATAGAAACAGGAAAAGAACAAAACGGCTAGACATGTGAATTAAAAAAGAGAAATGTAAAATTAAAAGAAAAATGAAATGTAATTTTGAAAAAGAAAAATGTATGGCAAAATAAAAAAGTAGTGTAAGTGAATGTTAATGTAGCGATAAATGTAAATGAAATGTAAGAAAATGTACAAATTTAAGCAAGAAATAGAGTTATATAAGTAAGCAAGAAAATGTAAAAAAGAGAAAGAATTTAAGAAAATGTAAAATGTAAATGTAAATGCAAAAAATTAATGTAAAGCAAATAGTACAAGATGTTAAAAGATATAAATGTAAGACTAGAAATGAAATAAGTAAAAAGAGAAATGTAGAATATGACAGCAAAGAAATGGAAATATAATAAACAAAATTGTAACTAAAAAATAAAATATAGATTGTAAATAAAAAACAAAGCAAAATATTGGCCCTGCTTACGGTAGGGGGAACAAAAAAAAAAAGTTACACTGATTTCGTAGTTTTCTATTCAATATTTTAAGCAAAATAAGTTTTCTTGATTTTTTCAAGTTGTATTTTTGTTAGATAGGTATTTAGTTTGTTTTCATAATAATTAACGTTGTCTTATTATCCAATTCACGCGGACCAAGTCGCGGGCAACACCTAGTTAAGATTATTATCAATACAATACATACAACAGTGTACCTGTTTAATTATGTAAGTACTTTTACAAGGAATCCTATACTTTTGGCGCTACATCTAGTGATCACACGTGGTACCCTAATACTACGCCATTTACCATAATTGTCTAGAAACAAGCTGTTGAGGTTCATTTTTTAGGATTTAGAGAGATTTATTAAATATCATCCTTTGAACTTTAAAATCACAGTAGAAAGAGACCGAAAAATAATATTTCTTGTTTCAAAGAGAACATAATTGATATACTTCGCTAATTTGTGCAATATATTGATTTTCGTACTACTTACCAACCCCATCTAGACCTAAGCCGAAATCGGACCTTTTTTTTGAGTACGTTTTAATGTATGAGATCTGTCAGTCTATAGTTTTATTGGTCCATGATACAACGAATGTGCCAAAATCGGCTTAACAGTTTTTACACAAAAACTAAAAACAGCGCAAACTTATTTTCTTATCGACAGCATATTCTAATCCACTATCAATTTTCTTGGTTTTCAGACAACTACAAGAGCTGGCGTTTCCCAACGACAGTCAGGGCGTGAGTCTAAAGGAGCTGATCTGTATACACTTGGGTCTGTTGCCCGCCTCCACAGCGGTGCAGCAGGCGCGTAGATTGGCACACTCTGTATATGAGTTAGCCGGAGAAAACCCGGCCGTAGCTAATGATCTACTGTGAATCTGAGATGCTGTCGTAATTGTTGATTAATTAGTTACTCAATAATAACGTTTTAGAATTTAGACAATGTGATTAAAATTTACTAAGCATAATGTTGTGTATATCGAATTATTCCTCGTAGGTACACTTTCCTCGTAGATACACTTTTGAAAAATGTTCACCTTTTTTCCTTATAGATCCACTATCATATTGTACAGCAAAGCAGAAAAGCGATAGAAATGATAAGGAATAAATTAATTAAAAAAATAATAATTACCAATTGTTTTTTTAATAATGTAACATTAAAACAAATTGGATTCAGACAAGACAAAATAAAATGTTTTTGTTTATTTCTAAAAAAAGAAAATAAAAATTTCTCTTCTTAATTAAAGCAAGTAAATATCTTATTTCTACATTGTTTTAACGCATTTCTTATTTCAACGCATAATTATGTGCGTTGCATGCCGGCACGACCGGCAGTGAATTTGTTGATTACACTTTTGTTTACACAACTGTACCCCAAAGTGCATTTATTAAAAAGTGGATATTTAAGGAATAAAGGCGAACATTTTTAAAAAGTGTATCTACGAGGAAAGTGTACCTGCGAAGAATAATAGTCTACTTGACCTTGTTTATTTATGTCCTAAACGCTTCATAATTGTTTCATTACACACAAATAAATAATATAACACTATTTTGAATCCTACAAAGAAAAATTTAATAAATACACTTTTTAAAAACCGCCGAAAACACATTCGCCATGTTGGTTGATAGGTTATCTGTGCTGTGACGTCATACTAGTACTATTTGTAATCTGTGCTATTATAGTCCGTAGTAGTAAAATGGCGGTGTTACGTTCCGTTTGACGTTTTGACATAAATAACTTTTTAAAATATCATGAATTATATAATTACAGATACGTTCCGTTTCACTATTACCTATGTGTTAAGTGTGTTTGTGTCGTCACATCCTTGCCGGAAGTTATTCGAGATGTTTTCATCAGTGGAAATTAAAAACAAAAGTACATATTTTTAAATCAACTTTATTCATCAATTTTAGGTTTTATTTATATTAATGATATCACTAGAATATGTTTTCCTAAGCCAAGTACTAAAGGAAATACTCTTTCAATGTATGAAAATAATACGAGTCAAGTAACCTATTCTGTATTTCATTTGTGTAAGTACTTTGATCTGTACTGAAATATGGACTTACAGGAGACTGGTAACACAATAAATTAAAAAATCAAGCGAGAGTGCAGACACTTGCTCATTTATTGACAGAATCCTGAATTTATATAGCCACACGTTTTAAAACTGTGTTGTATAATCTGAATAGTAAGTAAATAGCAGCAGTGTCGCCTTAGCTAAGAATGTACTAGTCAAGACAGACAATGTTTTTAAGGGGTTTTTTAAGTTTCATTCAGATTTCGCCATATTATGTATTTTAGATTAGTCAGTTAATAGAATCAAGCGTTACTTTGCGGAAATCCATAGCATACAATTTAATGAATATTGTATCTAGCAATATCCCGCGAAATAATACCCACAGCCTGCAAGCAAATGTGCGAGTGCACGCATAAGCATGCGTAAAGCATCTCCCTCCTCCCACACTGCTAATGCGTACACTCAGAAACAAGATCGTGCAAACACCACCACCACACAAGCAACAATGTTAGCAAGATCGTGCAAGGTCCCACACCACCATGCAGGTTGCAAAACTCGACGCGCGTTTCGCCCCGAACCCGGAGCATCCTCAGGAAGTGGACCTGCGAACAAAATTCATTAGTACTAATGAACTTTGCGTGCACTCACATATTTGCTTGCAGGTTGTGAGTATTTTTTCGTGGGATATTGCTAGATATAATATTAATTAAATTGTATTAGATTAGTCAATTTAAAAGAAGTAATATTAAGGCAATACTTATATCAAATTTGAATTCTTTGGAACTGATTATAAATAATATATTTGATACTTACATTTTACTTTGTTTTAATTATTGACAGCATTGGTAATTTTGAAATGAATTTTTATTTAAATGTATTGTTTGATTGATTTTGTGCTAGTTGTGCCAAATTACATGTAAAATTATTTAAACTTTTGTTTAAGATCAATTTTTTTTTGTTTCTTTTAATTATTTAAAACAATAAGATCTAGTAAGCACCTACTAGATAAGATATTTGTTAATGTATTCTAGTATGAAAGAACATTTATGCTATCTATGAAAATTCATAGACTACCTACTAATCGGAGGACTACTTATAACATTTCTATTTGTAAATATTTTGGTCAATTTTAATTATTAATAGGTATAAAATTCATACTTTTTTTTTCTTTCTTATGTCACAAATGTACATTACAAATCCATAAGTTTCATAAATTCAGTCCTTTTATTAAAGTGTATGAAAATATAGTTATTGTTTCATTTGTATAGGCGAAGAAAGATAAACAAAATGTAATGCAAATAATATTGTATCTTTTATATTAAAAATAAAAGAAATCTATAATTTTAAGTAATCACTTAGCAAAATAATTATTAGTTTACAGGTTTTTTGGAATGAAATCTTGTGCAACTAAAATGAGCAGAAAATAATCATCATTCTAAGTACAAAATAATATATTTATGTGAATAATACACAAGACTAGTTAAATAAACAAGAATAATTGTCAGTTTGGGTGAGTATATTAATTTAATTTTAGCAATAATTACATAGAGATTAACCTAACGTCACCTTAAATCGGATTTTTTATTCATCACTTCTTTCAGAGAAATGGCATAAACCTAAAAAACTATGATCTGATATAATTAAAACATATATATTTTAGAGTTTATGCAACTTAATATAGTGATCAGTAACAAGATACTATTATAGTCAATACAAACAAAAACATAGGTAGAAAGTCCCCAGGTTTGTAAGTTATCTTAAAAAATCATAAATTATACCTATAAATATACACGTCTATGACCTATAAAGAAATAAGTATCCAAAGAAAATTTTTTTGAGCAATTTTTTCTTTCGTAAAATATATAATAGTTTCTTTATGTCCTGATAAATGCAAACAGATATTGATATTGTTTTTGTATTGACTTTGGCCCCATCACTGATTTACAAGTTGTAGAGATTTTTATTGCAAAATTTTATCACCGTCACAGGTAGTTATTGTTAGGGAACCCTTAGCAGTCATTGAACACTAAGTTTAACAAATAATAGTTAGGTAGATACTAAGAAAATAATAATTATTATATGGTAACTAAAACATTTAACGAATTAAGGCACTTTAATACTCCGGAGAACTCTCCCCTAAACTTATGTTGTCATTAATTATAATTGGCTTCTGATATTGTTTGTCTTCCACATCAAAAATTATTAAATCGTCACTTGGGTACTTGGTACTCTGAAATTTGAAAGTATATATTAGGAGTGTGAATACAAAATTATACTATTAAATCAACATTCAACATATTTTGAAATATAAAATTGACAAAATCCTTAATAAAACTTACACTTGATGTAGGCTGTTCTGAATTTTTCTTTACAATAGAAGCATAATTGACCTTTGCCTTGCTGGTGGAGGTTGATGGCATTAAGATGGGGCTTGGTGATCTATCCTTTTCGTTTCTACTAGCAGTGTGATTGGATTTATCAACATCAGACAAACTATTGTTTATTATAATATTTGGCGCACTAAGAATGTCTACAGTTGTAGGAGTTTTCATTGCTTCTATACACGCCTGAGCCATTTCAGCATGTCTATTTACTATTTTCTCTTTGATCATTGTTTCATATGCTTCTTGTAATTCAAAACATTGCCTTTCGCACAACATTTTAGTCATCTCTTTGATTTCATTTTCAAGTTCTCTTATGGTGCATTCATTTTTTGCAGCTATTTTGGCTTCTTTTGTTAATCTCTCATCTACAGCTTTCTGAATTAACATAATAGCATCATTGGTGTTGTTGGTGTGGACATTGCTTTCTTTAACGATCCTGTTGAATATGCAATGAGCCGATGGCATTTGAGCCTTTTTGTACCCTGTTACTTTTTCACCTAAATTACCAGTGACATCTTCTATGTATTCATAATAGTCAAAACAGTTAATTTTACCAAATTTATATACTATAGTGTGTGTTGATGACGAAGATGATTCCTTACTTGATAAAAAACATGAGACAATAGTTTTCTTTTCATAATACTTTTCAAAGTATATTTGTAGCCCTTTAGATATATTCTTGTCTCGAAACGTTGGCTTGATGCTGCTATTTTTCCTATATTTGTACCACCCTACTACGTCAGATGCAGCTTGCGCGAGCAGCTCTGATAGAATATCTTCTCTTAATCTTCCTGTTGGAAGATAAAACATTGACGCAGATGGTAACGGCAAAACACTTCGTACCAATATTTGAGTATCAAGTCGAGGATTATCATTTTGAGAATCTGATATGTGATTAGTTACATGTGAACTTATATCTCCCAACAGAAATCCTTCCTGAAATTAACAATATTATTGCAGTTCACAGAATATTACCGTATAATGGTGCTTGTTAATAAATAATAACGTTATAAATACCCGGCTGTTATCGGAATTTAAGCACTCGTAAAATAAGAACGAAAGTGCTGTGCCACTAAGCAAAACTTTTTCGGTATAAGCCATTAGAAATTTGATGTTCTTATAATTTTTACATTTGATAAAAAAAAACTATATATTTCTATGATAAATGCAACTTGTGCTAGTATTATTTACATTTTATAGAATAAAATACATTGAAAAATGATAGGATAGTGTTGATTTACACAATTGAAAATGTTAATCGTAAATGTCAATTTGAAGTGTCAATTGTTTTTTTTTATTTAAATATATGGCGTCGGCTTAAAATCATTTGCCAGTGTTAAAAAGGCGGGAAATAGAATTTTCGTTTCTATTTTCAACATCGTATTCCTAAATCGTCAAGTCTAAAGTCTAGTCAAAGTCCAAATAAATAGTCAGTGCAGTCAATGAGTCAAGTCAGTCGATTCAGTAAAGTTGTAGAAGCTTCACTGAAAGTTCCTAGGGAGTTTTGGAGGGACAGCAAAATAGCACGTTTTTTTTGAAGTTGTACCATTTTCCCACTCTTGTGAACGTTAACGAATATTTAATGGTTAATATTATATCAATATTACACATTGAGAACCGGAATAACACATTTTTTTTAAAGATATACAAACACCACAACGTCACCCATTGAATTCCCCGGCAAAACTCCAATTGTTTTCTTTTTAAATATATTGCGGAAGGTATTAAACTATTGCCAGAGTCAAGTTAATTAACCAGCCCTTTTTTCATACAAAAATTTTCATAAAATATTCAACACAGTTTTTCTAAATTTTCAAGTCCAAAGTCTAGTCAAAGTCCTCATGTCAATGCAGTCATTAAGTCAAGTCAGTATATTCCTAAGGAGTTTCAGCTTTACTGAAAGTTCGAGTTGGTAGAATATTAACCATTAAATATTCGTTAACGTGCACAAGTGTGGGCAAGTGGTACAACTTTTAAAAACGTGCTATTTTGTGTTTCCCGCTAAAACTCCCTAGGAACTTTCAATAAAGCTTCTACCACTTTACTGAATAGACTGACATGACTCATGGACTATACTGACTATATATTTGGATTTTGACTAGACTTTAGACTTGACGATATAGGAATACGGTGTTGAAAATTGAAACGAAAGTTCTATTTCCCGCCTTTTTAACTTGACACTGGCAAATACTTATAAGCCGATGCCATATATAAATAATAAAAAAAGAGATAGGTGACTGTGTTCTGTGCAAATGACATTGACATTTGACTTAAGTTTGAAATTGAAGAAATAGATACAAAAAATACAACTGCTCAAGTGCTCAAAATATTTGATTTGAATTTTTGATAAATACCCATTACCTTGTGAGTAGTGAGTACACTTTTAAATTTGTATAAAAAATTGAACTGCGTTATCTCTGTGGTATTTATTCTATAAATATTTTTTATTTTGTGGAAGTAGAAAATAAGTTTTCTAAAGATCATTATTAGCTATTGACTCATTGCTTTATTTTGAGCCATTCGCAATTTTTGATAAAAGTAGTTCATTTATTATTTTACAATAAATTTTTAACCAATATTTTTAAAGCTCACTGTAAGATGCTTAAAATCAGTCCTATAAGTTTTATTTTACTTTAAGAACTAATGCTAATAAGGAAATGAAAAAATATTTACACAATTATGAAATTACATATTATGTAGGTACTAGGTACTTATATAAATTTAAAAATATTTTAATATTATTATTAATATTTATTTAGACTCAGGGCCTGTTTCACAATATTCTAATAAGTCTTGGGTTGGCTCATTCGAAAATTCACTGCTTACTTTATATCAAGCCACAGAGATGCAAATAAGTAATCTGATATTTATCAGTAGATTGTTATGACCCTAAATACTGTGTTATTTCAGGTCATACATGAGAAATTAATATTATATTTGTATGCTAAGACATTTGAGTGTTTTTACAACATATTGGACTTATAAAATACACAAAACCTACATTACAAGACAAAAGTCTAGAAATAAAATATTCGAAATTATGGATATAACTATTAAAGAAGGAGCAGCGTCAGAAAACCTGTCCTTTAAAAAATACTACAGGAGGGCTGATCATCGGTAAGTCCTTGTTCTTCTTTATGAAATATTTTAGTCGAGTAAGTATTGTAAACATATTAATATGACAGTCTGATTTAATATCATGTAACATAATAAATTATATTACTTCATTGACTGGTTCTTAACTCATTCAAAATGAGTATTTATTAAATTTTAAAGCATAGCTATGTCATTTTCAGAGTTCCATATTTTAAAAGAGCAAATTTTTTATTATGTCTCATCAACGGTTTGTGTGTGTGTGGTGTCTAAATAAAATTAGCCAAATGTTTCAAGTTTTAAGCAAGTTAAGGCAATAAGGTTGAGTAATTTTTGAAGTTTTTAAATGGCAGTATTATTCAAATAAATAAAATACAAAATTACTGGACTGTTCATGAAAAATTAGCATTGCTTTTTGATATTAGTTTGATGCTCCAAGCATACTTAGCAGTGATTAGTGTCATCATGTTAAAACTTAAGATAACATCTTTATTCAATTATTTGTATTTATTTACATTAATGACTTTTTGGAGATCTTTTTGGAGAGAGGCATAAGAGAAAGGAAAAAAAAACCATAAGCCAATCAGTGGCGAAGGCTGGTTCTCCTTCATAGGGAAGCCCTAGCCTGTATTATACGTAGGGATTTGGATGAAGGGTCTTCAAAAGGTAAGTGGTAAGTGAAGCCGATAGAAATGGAGTTATAGGAACTCCATGCCACTGAAGTCAATGGTGTTTTAAACCTTGAAAAGATTTGTTGTGTGTGCTGCATCTGTAGCAAATTAATTTGTTCCAATTGCTATCAGTAATGTGCCCATAGCATAGCTGTTGTTTTAAAATATTTTCCACAAGCATTTATGACATGTAGGTTTGTGATTAGAAAATCGTAAAGCAAATAACATATTTGATTCAAAAATAATGATAAATAGATGAAATATTTACATCAGAATATGATAAAGGGGTCAAAAGTTATCACAAGCTACAGATTTAGGTACATGTAATTTGCGACTAATTCAGTTGTAGTTTAACTGTTGTTATATTTGGTACACTGTTATATTTGGTACAAAATGCCGGACGCGTTCGATGTTGCCTACCCCCTGTCGCCGTCTGTTACGCCGCAAGATCTGCGGGCACGTGCGAATTCTTCCTCGAAGCGCAAGCCCGTAGTATCGTTTATATCGGGAGACGAGACAGTAGAGATCCCCGACAAGTCCATAGTGGGCATCGACAAACCCCTCAGAACTGACAAGACAGAGCTGGAGCTGGACAGTTTCGCAGAGTCCCTCACGATGAATCAGAGCACTTGGTTAGACAAGAGGGAAATTCAGCACAGGTTTGTTACAAAATGATTAATCTGATCATCCGGTATGATCCAATGATCATCTGATATGATTTTTTGTAGCAATGTTGGATTTGAGAGAAATTTGAAAATAATCGTTCTATCATAAAAATTAAAATACGTCATGTAAAAGTAAAAACAATCTTCCTAGTAACAATGATTTCAAATCCATCTTGTTTATGATACGTATTTGTTCGTTATCTTATCACTTTGTTTGCATATAATATCAGCATCGGCGTATTTTATGTATACCAAAGCTATTAGTATGGAAAATTACGAATTTACCGATAGTTGTCACTTAACAAAAGCAGGAAAATGCTGACAAATGCCGTTACCATGTATTATGAGTTTAATTTAAATTATGTAAATTACATAGGTAATGCGTTTGGTGACGAAATATAAGATTGATGATGATACAATAGACGCTTGACAACCATGACGCCCTTGCCGGTTGGCGTAATATAGATAAAAAGTAGTAGGTACTTAACATTACTCTAGCACTCGCGCTCATAATTATAATTATTGTATTGTGTAAATACTAGTATTGGATGTGTAATACCATGCAAATACCATTTTCTTTAGATGGGAGAAGTTTCTCCAAATCTAGATCAGCTAATTAAGACCTTTGGTATGTCCTTCGAAAAAGCTTAAATGTCCATTAAAACGTCGTTGGCGCCCAACGCCCGGGATTGAGGTCATAGCTGTACTGTGATCCCGTCATGAATTCTCCTGAAAACGTAAGTAAACCACAGTAGGATTCATGTTAGTCTACATCGTGTGCTTGCATCATGTCTAAAACTTCAGGCGTGTTTTAACTTTTAACTTAGGCAAAATTAGTACGAGGGCGGGTCAATAAGTCCGTGACTTTTGGAATAAAACACAGATTTTTTTGAAAAATAAATCATTTTATTTTTCAACGTAGTCCCCCTTGAGCTCTATACACTTTGTCCAACGCTTCTCCAATTTTTTTATCCCTTCCAAAAAATATGATTTGTCGAGGTCCTCAAAATAGGCCTTTGTTTGCGAGATGACTTCATCATTGGAGTCAAATCTTTTTCCACCGAGCCATTTTTTCAGGTTTGGGAACAAGAAGTAGTCACTCGGAGCCAAATCTGGAGAATAGGGTGGATGTGGGAGCAATTCATAGCCCAATTCATGGATTTTTGCCATGGCAACTGCACATGTGTGCACCCTTGCATTGTCTTGGTGAAAAAGAACTTTTTTCTTGGACAAATGAGGTCGGTTTTTTTTCAAATCCTCATTGAAGCGGTCCAATGAGTTGGCATAATATTCCTCATTAATTGTTCTTCCCTTTTGAAGATAGTCAATGTGGATTATCCCACGTGCATCCCAAAAAACAGTCGCCATAACTTTATTGGCTGACAAACCCACCTTGGCCTTCTTTGGCGCCGATTCACCCTTAGAAACCCACTGTTATGACTGTTGTTTGATCTCTGGTGTGTTGTGATGGATCCATGTTTCGTCCACGGTTACAAAACTGCGCAAAAACCCCTCCATATTGTGATTAAACAACGCCAAACCTTCCTGTGAAGTTGTTACACGATTGCGTTTGTGGTCGACTTGCGGAAAGCTTTCTCATGCCCAAGTGATCATTCAAAATTGAAACCACGGAGCCATGCGAGATGCCTATGGCTTCCACAATCTCTTGCACTTTCAATCTTCGGTCGGCCAACACCATATCGTGAATTTTTTCGATTGTTTCGGGTGTAGAGACCTCAACTGGGCGTCCAGGACGTTCGGCATCTTCAGTGCTTGTACGGCCACAACGAAATTCAGTAAACCACTTTTTTACCATTGAAATCGATGGTGCAGAATCCCCATAGTATTTATCAAGCTTAGCCTTGGTCTCGGTAATGGTTTTTTTTTGCAAAAAATAATGCTCTATAAGCACACGAAATTTACTTTTTTCCATTGTTTCCTTAAGTTACTGGATAGTCTGATAAAGATAGCTGTAAAACACAAACTAACTGACGCAGCAAGTTCAAATTTTGATAGGAGTCAACTGACAGATGCCTGTTGACAGGAGTAGTGTTGCTTTTTCAGTAAGGAGGTTAGAAATTCAAAAAGTCACGGACTTATTGACCCGCCCTAGTATATAGGTATATAAATCCATTAGATGTCGGGTGGATACAGAGCTGTTTGTGCAAACCTACATCATGTGCAGCGTTGGCCGTGTACAAATTGGCGATTGAAGTTTATGACTGAATTTCTTTACGGTGGATACGATGAGGTCATGTGTTATGGACGAAAAGCCTTCTTAAGGTATTAGATAGGCGTGTTTTAAGAGACTGTTGCCGAATTACGCCGCGAAGAGAGAAAAATCAAGGAAAGAGGTTCTGAGACCAGAGTTTGGGAAATTTAACTGTGTTCCATGTTCCTGATAATGACCTCGCGAAAGCAGTATTTCGGGAAGAAAATAATAATCTTTCATTCGCGCATTATTAACAGGCAACATGCAATGCTTTTTAGATTACTAGCTTTTTCCCGCGGCTCCGCCCGCGTAAATCTCACAAGAATACTGTACTTTTTCGGAATAAACAGTAAGTATGTGTTAATCCAGAGCCTAAACTACCACTATTAACCATACCAACTTTCATCGAAATCCGTTCAGTAGTTTTTGCGTGAAAGAGTAACAAACATCCATCCAACCATCCATCTCACAAACTTTCACACTTGTGTCTCAGCACAGTTCACGCGACAAGTAAGCATGAGAGCGACTCCTGTCCTTGACTCTGCCACTATCGCGTGGCGAACTGGTGCTAGGGGGGACTGAATATGTTAACGTATGATAATAAGTAAATAATTATTATGGAATTTAATAATGCCCAAACCCTTCAACTTGTTTCAATAGTAATCACTCAACTAAAAGTCAAATCTTCTTGACCCTTAGTAACGACCTAGAGGGGATCTTGTTTCCAATTAAGAAACAACAAACTCTAAATATAGCGTAGGGGACAACAGGCAAAGCCTAACCCTCCTAACTACAAGATACAAGACTAAGATGAGACCCGAGCCCCACCAGAGGGGACTTTATTTAGTTGTAGGTAATGATGTTCTAATAAATATTCATGATTTTGAGCAAACTAAAATACGAATTACTTGTAAACTGTAAATGTACCACGGTCCACGATTATTATATGAAAAAGCGTATGCAGTGTTTTAAACTATTTATTAATGTTAGGAAATTAATCAGCTGTTTAACAGTGACGGCAAAGTGGAAGTTGTTGTTGGGGGGAGGGGGGGTACATTGAATGAGTGTGACTCGAGTTGCGTCAGTACCTACAGTCGGTTGTTAGTACACACGGCGTGGCTAACGAATAACTACGTTTGTATTTTATCGTGATTATCATAACGTTATCGTCTTTCATAGTTTTGGGTTAGTGAATTCCGTGATTTTTGGTCTAGAAAGTACTAAAATTGGTCTTCTTCTTCTGTTATATAAAGGGAAGTGTGAATGTTTATAAACAATATTGTAGGTATTTACTGTTTAGCTTAGAAACGAATTGAAAGTGGAATATTCTTGGCAATAACATACTGTATTCGATATATTATCGTGTTTATTTGTGTAAAAATTTCTAAAGATCTTAAAACTTTGAATCTTAATTGATATTGGCGTAATTTAGAGTTTTCTTTCTCGATTTTTGGCTCGACCTTCAGTTCTGTTGCTCAAAATTCCACTCCTAAATATTTTGTTTATCTTTTGAGTCATGTCCCATCAGATTTCCGCCTTATGACTGATCATAATTATTTCCTTTGTCTCGTTCTTTGTGCTTCCAAACATTATTCACATATTTTTAAATACTTAACACATAAAATTGTGTTTCCGTTTCCGCTATTAGCTAAGCAGGACTCGCATATTTCGTGTTTTTGTTGATACAAACATTTTATTTGAATTAGGTATGTAGCCAATAAAATATTTAAATAATTCAACAAAATAATATTTTGTCTAGTGCTCATTAGGCTCAGTATATACTGTAAAGTAAGCATAAATTCCGAATAAGCTAATCGACACCTATTAGGCGATTGTGAAACAGGGGGCATTACTGATTTATTTTACTAGATTCAAACTAGTATAACTTGTGGTTGAAACAAAAACTCTGACTAAGTATATTATTTAAAATTATACAATTTACTGTAGGTGTTCGGCAGGGCGTCGCTTTCAAACAGTGTTGTGTTAATGAACTCATTTTGTGTCTGATAGAACTCCAATATATAATTTAGTGTGTCAGTTCTATGTCATGCGTTTTCACGAGATTATGGCCAATGGAACCATGGAAACGGCTACCCCTGTTCCGAATGGGTCGTCATATGGAAAAGGAGATAGGTACACGGCTGCGCCAAACGAGTAAGTTCCAATAAACAACTTTAACAGTACATACCTACAGATAAAAGTTTTCCAGTACATATAAAAGAAGTGTTATAATAAATATCGAATTCTCCTTTTTAACTTAACTTCCAAAAAAAGGAGGCTGTACGTTCGGGTGTATATCGGATGATGAGATTTTGCACTGAGTAACTAATTATACCCTGGATCCAAAAGTACTGAACAGAACTCCAACAACAGCGAACATGAACGTGAGTTCTATTTTAAATATTGTTTTATCAGGATGTTGGTCGGGCTGGTACCGCCTTCAAAATTATGAAGATTGAGTAGAGAAATAGTTAAAGTTTTAGCCAAATTTAAAAGCGGAATTATTTAGAAAATAATTTTTATTTCATAGTTACTCTTTTGTGCATTTTTACTTTGGAAGTCGGTTTAATTTTTTGTTTAAAAATAATAATTATTGTTCTCAAATTTTCAAACTACTATGTATTAATAGGTAGGTACCTAGAAACTGGTCTCAAATTTCTTGTTACCTACACATACTTGGACTCTTCTTTTTATTTCGCTCTACCCTTTTTGTAACTTACCCAAAATTGTTAGTTTTTTTAACACATACGAAACGTCATTGAGATTTAAGCATTAACTACCCCATAAAGTTCTAAGTATTTGATGCCAATTTTTATTTTTCCTTTTCTGAAATTATTATGTAGATACCATTTGATTTTATCTAGATTTGAACTTTAATTGTGTGTCCAGCAGGTCTAAAATGGCCACATTCAATTAATCGTACTATGAAACATCAAGTATCAACTTAATGTGGCCATTTTAGACATGCATTGAAATCGCGCAAAAACTGCAAAAACATTTTTTATACCGTTTTCGTGATCTAAAACTACCCCGGGCAGGAAAGGATACCAAAGCATACCTACCAAAGGAATACGGAAATTACAATTTCTAAATCCATCATCGTCCAAAAAAAAATCCAAAGGATTTTGTTAACTGAGATGAAAATATTATTATGTCTTTCTCTCTTGGGTCTCCCTCTTGAGTCGACTTGGGACGATAGTTCTGGTTACATAGTAACTATTTAGTAATCTGTGGTTCTGGTCATACCTTCTTTTTAGTTTTACCTAGTTAATTTCATAACATTTACGTGAACTATAAGACAATAGCTGCCTCACAAAGTTTGACAACATCTGTGCAGAAAATGTACTAAAAGGAAAATCTGACGTTAAGTGAGATTCGTAAATTTATTTTAATATTTCTAGCGTGAAAAACAGATAATTGGTTAATGTTTCTCATCTGCGACACCATCTGCTAAACTCTAAAATTAGGTTTAAATTCTGCTAAAATTTTCCTACATTTGGTCACACTGTGACACTGAAAAGTCGTGACTTAATTCACGATTATTTAGTTCCCATCAAATGTGTATATATAAGAACTATATAACCTGCGAGTTGATAAACAAAAACACGACAGGTCAGATAAATTGGTTAGCAAAAGAAGTAATTTTGCAGTCATTAAAGATATTCAAAGTCTAGACGGGACATACGGATACTCTTAAGTATGATGTCTAACGCCCGAAATTAATAATTAATCAATCTTAATCTCATTTTACCTATCTGAAATCAATATTCCAATACATTTCAACGATCCTAGGATTAACTTCACGTCAATTTACGTCAATTTTGTTTGAAAATCTAAGATCGAAGTCAATCTAGGATTTTAGATACGTTATTAATTTCGGGCGTAAATCAGCATTCTGCATAAACTTGCAATCTTATGTAAGTATAAATTGTTACTCTTTCACTTAATAACTAGTGATCGAATTTTGTTTGTAGTTTAGACTGGATTAACACATAATATGCTACCTTTTATCGCACCAAAACGTACGGTTGCCGTGGGATTTCTTTTTTTTTTTTCGCGTACGAAGTCGTGCTAGGCAACATCACTATCGCTTTAAATTTTTTGTGGTCTATATCGGATGGAACTTCTCTTTGTTAATGTTTCTTTATGTTAATGTTTGTGAATCAAGTGATTTCTGTACTTACCGTAAAAAAAATCCCAAATCTTTCCACTCCAAATTTTTTTGACATCACGTTGTTGTTAGGGTCTTAACCTGCTATTAACTTGTATTTACAGCTGACAAAATTAAAAAATCAATCCAGAATTTGATACAAAATTTTGTGTGTGAATTTTCTGGTATATAAATTCTAATTGTTTTTAATATGTACACGTTATAGTCAAAGGTAAGCTTGACTAAGCTTGAGTAAACTCGACGTTGCAAGTAAGAGCTTGAGGAAAGACATTATTTAAAGATCCATTTCTGATAACGTTGTCCCAATTTCTTTTTAACCGACTTCCAAAAAAAGGAGGCGGTTATACGTTCGACTGTATAATATTTTTATTTAATTTTTTATTTTACCTTTTGCTATCGTATAATTTTATTAAGCGTGTATCTATGAATCACTATGACTAAGTGCGATTAATTAAAGCAAACGTAAAACGAAGTGGGATATTTAAATAGCGTAGTATATAGTTATTAGATGCGCCACCGTTGTGATGATTTTCAAATCGCCGGAATGTATGGCGTTGTTAGTGTTAATGGCATTAGTGGATATATTTGTACACATTAAGGATAGGCTATAAATTTAGCCAAAAAAGCCATCTAGTGAACATCGTACATAAACACTGTACAGTGCACCACTGACGTTTATGTTGTCAAATGTGAAACTCGAGTACCCCACCGGGGCGCTCAAAGTGCGGGCACTTTTAGCCTTGACATACCACATCCCTAATACGATATTATGTCTATGCATTTATATTAATTTCGATCATTACGATAATGCAGTGCGAATCAACAAATGATACATTGTTTTCCTTGTCGCTGTTTAACATGTCTGGTCGACCATGACCGATGTTTATGCTTCCGGCAACGTCCTATTTGAATATTTGCCACTACAATTTATATTCTATAATCAAATCATCGTTTTCTGACGTCTTATCTACTGAGGCATTAGTTTCTCCTAAATGTGAGAACTAAGCCGTAGTAACTCTGGTTTACTGCAGTTTGACTATAATTTTTATTGATGACGTTTTGTACTATCTTACTTAACCCATATTTAGCTTCGATACTAGCACCAAGTCAGTCAATAAACTGGTAAATTGGCCGTGTAAGTGCAGGTTATCACGAATATCACGCTAGGCCCTGACAATGATGGATCCAACTCGGAACTTGCCAGTTATTTCACTCTCATCAGGTCCAACCGCCTGCCGCGTGCTTTATTGTTTACAACTTTTGGTATTAGTTGTAGTAGATTTTAATAAGAAATCATGTTCTTAAAATGTTAAGAAATTAAGACTATTCAATTAGGTACCTAATTATAAGAATTTTATTATTTCTGAATTTAGGTGTTGCGTAAAATTTTCCATACAAAAAAAACGTTACGTTCCAATTAACTTTACGCATTTAAGTTATTAAATATTTTTTGGCGTAACTTTTGTATAAATCATAAGAATATTAGGTTTGAAACAGACAGGTACTATTCACTCGGCAAGTAATAGAAAGATGAGTCTCACCAAACGGAGAATGTTCCACTTATTTTAATAAACAATTTAAGCCCCTCCGATACTATGTAATTATAAAGATGAATAAATAACAGTTGACATTATATTGGCTTCAATTTGCAGACACCGATACAGGATGCACTCGTTTGATCCAAACGTGTGTCTATGTGTCAACTTTGTGTATATTAATCTACCTGTTCCACCCACGGTAGCGACTGGCCGATGGTTATTTTCAGTGTGAGATTGTCTATTTAAATACGATAATTATTCTTCAGATTCGGCGACATTGGTATTTGGTATAGGTTGTACAATTTATAAATAAAGTTTATTTCAGGGGCAAGTTGCACGTTAATTTTAGCATGATTAAAGTTGTTTATAGTTTCGTGTAATGTGTTGTTCATAACGTCTTCTTTGAATTATTTACAATTGTAATTTTAAAAGCACTCCATTAATTGCATTATAAAAATTATTAATATTCATGAGCCCCAAGACACAGTCCATATATCAATATTTTATTGTCAAGGTTCCAATTTGAAATAATAAATATTTGCAGGCACGCCCTCAAGAACAAACACTATTATTATTATCATCTATGTATTGGAAGGTTTCTAGTATTATCAGATTGAGTTCTTAGAAGTTTTATTATGTGTTAGCAAATTTCCCATCATAAAAGCTCATCTAAACCAAAACTTCATTTAGGTGTTCTTCCTAGATCACAAGAAGCCAATTATTATCTTTCAACTCGTTTGCAAATCATGATGTGATCTTGAATTTTGTTGACTCTTCTCCTCGTTAAAAGCATTGATAAAATTGTTCGCCTCTGTATTGTTTGTAACGTTGATGATGACAATACTAACAATTCGCTCGCCTACTTAATGCATTCGGGTCAGACCAGATTATATTTACATAATATTGCTGTTCCCTTTCTATGTCGCTGCCCACTGGTGTTAACTTTCGGTATGCACGGAAAGATTGATGTTATGGATTAATCCATAACACCAGTGGGCAGCGACATAGAAAGGGAACAGCAATATTATGTAAATATAATCTGGTCTGACCCGAATGCATTAAGTAGGCGAGCGAATTGTTAGTATTGTCATCATCAACGTTACAAACAATACAGAGGCGAACAATTTTATCAATGCTTTTAACGAGGAGAAGAGTCAACAAAATTCAAGATCACATCATGATTTGCAAACGAGTTGAAAGATAATAATTGGCTTCTTGTGATCTAGGAAGAACACCTAAATGAAGTTTTGGTTTAGATGAGCTTTTATGATGGGAAATTTGCTAACACATAATAAAACTTCTAAGAACTCAATCTGATAATACTAGAAACCTTCCAATACATAGATGATAATAATAATAGTGTTTGTTCTTGAGGGCGTGCCTGCAAATATTTATTATTTCAAATTGGAACCTTGACAATAAAATATTGATATATGGACTGTGTCTTGGGGCTCATGAATATTAATAATTTTTATAATGCAATTAATGGAGTGCTTTTAAAATTACAATTGTAAATAATTCAAAGAAGACGTTATGAACAACACATTACACGAAACTATAAACAACTTTAATCATGCTAAAATTAACGTGCAACTTGCCCCTGAAATAAACTTTATTTATAAATTGTACAACCTATACCAAATACCAATGTCGCCGAATCTGAAGAATAATTATCGTATTTAAATAGACAATCTCACACTGAAAATAACCATCGGCCAGTCGCTACCGTGGGTGGAACAGGTAGATTAATATACACAAAGTTGACACATAGACACACGTTTGGATCAAACGAGTGCATCCTGTATCGGTGTCTGCAAATTGAAGCCAATATAATGTCAACTGTTATTTATTCATCTTTATAATTACATAGTATCGGAGGGGCTTAAATTGTTTATTAAAATAAGTGGAACATTCTCCGTTTGGTGAGACTCATCTTTCTATTACTTGCCGAGTGAATAGTACCTGTCTGTTTCAAACCTAATATTCTTATGATTTATACAAAAGTTACGCCAAAAAATATTTAATAACTTAAATGCGTAAAGTTAATTGGAACGTAACGTTTTTTTTGTATGGAAAATTTTACGCAACACCTAAATTCAGAAATAATAAAATTCTTATAATTAGGTACCTAATTGAATAGTCTTAATTTCTTAACATTTTAAGAACATGATTTCTTATTAAAATCTACTACAACTAATACCAAAAGTTGTAAACAATAAAGCACGCGGCAGGCGGTTGGACCTGATGAGAGTGAAATAACTGGCAAGTTCCGAGTTGGATCCATCATTGTCAGGGCCTAGCGTGATATTCGTGATAACCTGCACTTACACGGC
This sequence comes from Phengaris arion, assembly GCA_963565745.1. Lineage (NCBI taxonomy): Eukaryota > Metazoa > Arthropoda > Insecta > Lepidoptera > Lycaenidae > Phengaris > Phengaris arion. The sequence continues at coordinate 10,983,203 of OY751445.1, read as the reverse complement.
CAATTTACCAGTTTATTGACTGACTTGGTGCTAGTATCGAAGCTAAATATGGGTTAAGTAAGATAGTACAAAACGTCATCAATAAAAATTATAGTCAAACTGCAGTAAACCAGAGTTACTACGGCTTAGTTCTCACATTTAGGAGAAACTAATGCCTCAGTAGATAAGACGTCAGAAAACGATGATTTGATTATAGAATATAAATTGTAGTGGCAAATATTCAAATAGGACGTTGCCGGAAGCATAAACATCGGTCATGGTCGACCAGACATGTTAAACAGCGACAAGGAAAACAATGTATCATTTGTTGATTCGCACTGCATTATCGTAATGATCGAAATTAATATAAATGCATAGACATAATATCGTATTAGGGATGTGGTATGTCAATGCTAAAAGTGCCCGCACTTTGAGCGCCCCGGTGGGGTACTCGATGATGTAGATAACAAAAGAATTGCTGTTACATTCAAATTAAGAGTTTCCGTTGTGGTCTACCATATCGAAGTTCCTAGAACTATTTCTTATCATAAGAATTCTTCGCAGTAATGATGATCACAGAACAAAAGGATATTGATAATAATCTAGCAGCTAGCTATCTAATATCTTAAGTCTCATCAATTCATCCATAATGTTGACGTAACCTATTATCTTGATAATATAGAGATATTTAATAGAGAGAAATCCTAATGCCGAAATGCCTTTCTTAGAGCTAGTTGGCATAGAGCTGTAAAATTAATTTCCGAACCGTCTCGTTACGTTATAATGCTGCTATGCTATGCTGTTTTATATATGGCATCATAGGGCATGGATTTATCGCTAACATCTGGTGCCTATTTTCTAGCAGATATACTGGTGAAAAGGAGAGTAGATGGCATTGGGCGTATATTCATCGATATTAACAAATGTATGATAAAGTTTTATGGTAGTAATAAACATTATCATAGTTTTATAGCGGTATAAATTTAATTTGATCAGCTGCATCCGATATTTGTTTTTACGGAAAATACAAAAACATAATATGAAGAAATTGCTGTGTTAGTTATTGCAAATTGGCCAAAATACTTTTTGATGCCTAAAAACTGGTCTATTGGAATTAATATTAAGTACGAAACTGTGAAAAAATTATACTAATTTCTAAAATATAACTATAACATTATTGTCTTAACTGGAAACAATATTTGTCCACAAAAATATGTTATTTATTCGAAAATCACAGTAACAACGTTGTCATTCTTAGTAACGCAGTATCTTTTCATACAAAATACTGCTGTCCCTGAGCACGTGTCTCAAGTTGAGCAATTTGTCACAATATTTCCTTAGACGGCGTTTATCTTGAATACCTCTATAAAAATGTAAGTTTTGAACCTTATTAGTATGAATAATATCAGCAGACATTATTTACGTTAGTCATTTAATGCAATAAACAATGATTTTGTCTGTGTCCTCAACAAAGAACAATTTCGTTGTAAACACTACCTTACGTTGCTATATGAAAATAAACCTTAAAGTAAGTGGATAACATCTTGTCGTACTTCATTCGGTTCGACTTGTTGTAACTCAAGCAACGAATTATAGCAGCTGCGCGGGGGGATTACGCTACTGACGATATTTACATTATCATTATATTTATCATCACTCATGTATTTATATAATCTCAGTTCTGAATATAGCTTTATTTTCGTTGGAATTAATTAGGGTTTATTCCTTGATTTGCATTTTTTTTACCATCATCTAATGTTTAAAAGGTCAACTCTTAGCAATTTTAGGTAAAGTAAAGAATAGTAGGCAGTTGATGAGACTTAAGATATTAGATAGCTAGCTGCTAGATTATTATCAATATCCTTTTGTTCTGTGATCATCATAACTGCGAAGAATTCTTATGATAAGAAATAGTTCTAGGAACTTCGATATGGTAGACCACAACGGAAACTCTTAATTTGAATGTAACAGCAATTCTTTTGTTATCTACATCCTCTAAATATTAGAGTTTCTACATAACAGAAGAGTTTAGACTTTAGATTTTAAACAGCCGTCTCAAACTTATGTATGCCAATTGCCATAACCCTCTTATTAATAAAAAAAATTACACTATGGATACGCTAATCCATGTTGCTGTCTTTTTCTTTCAAGTGGCTTTTCAAACGTATCAGACAAAGACAACAACGCGGATTCGCCTATCCGTGGTGTAAATATTAATAAGGGGGAGTATTATAAGCAATAAACGTTATACTACCTACGATTTTCGGATAAGGGAGATTTCGGGCTCTACCGATAAGTTTCAACGGTTTTCCTGAGTAAAATATAATCTTTTTTGTTTCAGAATATTCGTCAACAGATCACTCCACCTCGAGAATGTTAAGTTCTATGGATTTGATATGGATTACACATTGGCTGGTAAGTAGTAGTCTATTGTGAGGAAAAGTATTTGGCACTTTGGAGATAAATTTTATTGAACTGGATTTCTTTGTATAAAAATTAGAGTAAGGAATTCCTAGCACTTAATGTAGGTATTTAGTACAGAAAACAAATACCTTTTGTTGTGCTTTACTACTATTATAATCAGTAATCACGTGCCACTATATGGTCATCATGCATCAATTGCATAGTTACTTGCACGTTATGTTAAAAAATATTTTGAATTTTTATAGATTAGCTATCATATATTTTGACACCGCTTCGAAGTCACGTTATGCGACAACCTTTCTTTCTCCAAAATCAAAATATTTTCGTTTGCAGAGTACAAATCGCCGCAGTATGAAACTTTAGGATTCAATTTGACCAAAGAGAGATTAGTACACAAGGGCTACCCCAAGGAAATATTAACATTCGAATATGACCCATCTTTCCCTGTTAGGTAAGTGTTGATGCATTTTTAATAACTTGTATTGACTAGAGTTCTCAAAGTTTTTCAGAGGGGACGAATAGGACAATTCAAAAAGTTATTTCCATCTGTTACCCTCATATTATAAAAGAGACATTCTACTCCATTCATAAAAAAACGTTCTCGATAGAAGGACAGATAATACTACAGTCGGGTAGTGGACCTTACCTACATGATCTGCTTGTCACGTTCCAGAGCTCCAACCATTTATTAGACCATGAAGGTTTAGAGTTCCATTATTGTTGTAGTATACATACATACATTACTGACTTATTACATACTGACATACATTACTGACTTATTGAGCATGCTAAAATATTATTGTAAATTAATTTTCACATTCTAGAGTCTTTTGAATTATATATTTAATTCGCCCTTTAGTTGGGCCTGTTTCACAATCTTCTAATAAGTGTCGAATAGCTTATTCGGAAGTTTTGTCGGTGAATCGAGCGACATGTAGACATTACATTGCATATAAGCTATCTGCCACTAATTATAATTATTAAATACAGCGCTTACTCGTCTTGTTCCTGAGATAATCATAACTCACAAACAAACAATCGCATCATACATAATAATAGCTCCCAATTATAAAACAAGTGGCAGGTTTTACCGAAACCAGGCCAGCTACGAAGGTCGTAGTCGTATATAACATGTTTCCCGTGACTCCGCGGGAATAGCGGGAATAGGAGCACCAGGGTTTGAGTGGGTAACGCCGGGAGCGCTCCTCACCTCGCACCCGGGTGAGTCCCACATACCCCGGCCGATCCTCAGTCCGCCGGGGTGCATAAAGCATTTCCTCATGTTGAAAAATGGCCAGCTACGCAGGAGTTATTTTTATAGTGCCCATGTGTGTTCGCAGTACACAAGAGGCCAGCTACGCAGGAGTTATTTTTATAGTGCCCATTGCAGTGTGATACATTCTAAGGAGTTTGAACCAAAGTCAAAGACGAACAAACGACTTTTGGGTGCCTAATCTTTACGATGAAAGTTACAACTACATATTATAATAATTTTAACTTTGAGTATGTTTTTGTTATAGTCATTAATGTTTTCTTTTGTTTCAGAGGATTGTGGTTCGACACATTATATGGTAACTTATTAAAAGTAGACGCGTATGGCAATATATTAGTATGTGTACATGGTTTTGAATTTTTGAAACAGTAAGTGTTTAACAGTAACTTTACAATTTAAAGTTCACACATTCGTTTGTCACACGAACTTGCACACTAATTGATACTATCTTGTTGTTGCAGCTCTCAAGTGTATGAGTTGTACCCAAATAAGTTCTTAACACTAGACGAGTCGAGAGTGTACGTGTTGAACACATTGTTCAACTTGCCCGAGACCTACCTGATAGCTTGCCTCATTGACTTTTTCACAAACTCTCCACAGTACACAAGGTAAGACTTTAATCTTTCTTAGTCTTCGTATAGTTTCGTACTTTCGAATAGTATTTCGAATATGTTAACCCATTTTACTAGGAAATTAAGTTTTATTTCGTAGTAAAATTGGTCTATATTTACATCTAAATACTTCTTAGGACTCATTAATGTCGCAAAGAATTCTTTATTTAAAATAGCAATGTAGCCATCAGATGATATAATCAGATGAAATTACAGATAGTTTGATATTTAATTATACCTAATGATAAAGACAATTTATTTTAAAATTATACCCACATACGTTAACATAACAGACATACTTTAATTTGCAGAGAAAAATCCGGCGTGAGATGCGGAGATTTAGCGATGTCGTTCAAATCTATATTCCAAGACGTGAGAAACGCGGTGGACTATGTCCACATACACGGAGACCTGAAATCCAAAACCATAGAGAATTTGGACCTGTATTTAAAGAAGGATGAAAGGCTTCCCATGTTTATATCCAGGATAAGAGAGAGCGGATCAAAGTTGTTTATATTGACTAACAGTGACTACAACTTTACAGACAAGATTATGAACTATCTGTTCGATTTTCCACATGGTGCTAAGGTAAGGGTCGTTCAATTAGTCATGAGTACCTAAACTAAGCTGGATGCGATGATGAGTCTTGACTCTTTGCCATAGACCTATATATTATAAACAAGCCAAACTTTTGAGGTTGTTTCGGGCAGTCGACACTTTACATATTTCAACGCTAAAATACTTTTTGCGATCGTACTTCATACTTATGCAGGCAAGACAAGAAGAGAGTGCAATTAGTGTTGACATTTATTTATTTAAAAAGTCTAAGCAAATAAACTTTATGATGACAAATAAGTCTTCCACCAATGTTAAAATACTTTTTTCAAATGTGCATTCTGTGTAAACATAAAAAATATTTTTATGAAGGAAATGTCTGCCAAAAGTTGTTCCAATTTCGTGATAATTTGTGATTGGGCGTGGGAACCAGTGATCTATTTACGTCAGAGTATACTGTAGCTCGTGTGCATTTCACAAATCGCCTAATATCCGTGTGACGCGTGATGTATAAATAACCAGCCATCTGCAATACCTGTCATTGACCTAGCAACACTGCTCCGAGTATATTTTTATGGAATAAAACTGTTATTGAAAAAACGGGTGGCCGAATCAAGCGATTACAGCCGCCCAAGCTTTAAGTGCGTTATCAGTCTTTTAAAAGCCCCTTTTGGCTCTTGCACATTTCCAACGAGTTTCTTATGTTAAAATTATTTATTTTAAACTGTGGCCTTAACAAATTTGGCGTTTACTAGCATAGTAATAAGAATATGATGTTGGTTTGTTGCATGCAAGTAAATAGTTTTCTGTGTCAGTGTCGTTTTGATAAAACGAAATGCGGGCCGTTTTTGGAAACTTTTCCATGAGGGCTCCATGATTTCCTAATAGTACTCTAATTTGGTTAGTTTTAAAGACATATTTTATTCCTAACCCCAAGGTACAGAACCCTATTTACGGGTTCCGTTTATGGCAATATGCTCTCATAACCCGTTTCAAAACTAAGCTCTGAACGAAAACCTGTTCTATGAGTGGAGCTAGGTCAGTTAGTTACTTGAACAAATATGTTATTTATAAACAATTATTTTTATACATATTACATCATTTCATAAGTAGGACATCTCATGTCCTTGTAGGCATACCTTAATTAAAGGTACCTTATGTAAGAACTTACATTACCTTTTCTATCTATCAACAGTAAACGTCTATTTAGGTGCCCATTTTTAATGGTCTCTACTTTTTACTAATTTGGTTTTTACTTTTATGACAGTAAAAGAAAAGTCTATCCTTTTAACTTACTAAAGCCGGTGCCTCGAAATTAGCGGGGAGCAGAGCGGCAGCGGCGACCGGCGGCGCGCATGTTCACCGCTTGGCACACTGCGTTCCTATCAAGCGCCAAGCGGTGACCATGGCGCAGGCGCCCCCGCGCCCAGACGCTCGCCGCCGTGTTCGAGGCAGCGGCCTTACAGATAATATATTGCTCAAACTAATAACCATTTACAATGTTTATAAAATTTATATTCCTATTTTCCCATCATCGTATTATTAGCAAAATAGAAGTGTTATTTGCTTACATATCTGATATTTTTTGTAACACTAATTGTCAGTTGAGAAACTTACATCCATCCTCATAAACATTCACATTTATACTATCAGTAAGCTTAACAATATTATTTTGTGTGCAGCCCGGCGAGCCACACCGCAACTGGAAGACGTACTTCGACTGGATAGTCGTGGACGCTCGCAAGCCGCTGTTCTTCGGCGAGGGCACCACGCTTCGTCAGGTGGACACGCGTACAGGGGCACTGAAAATGGGCCACCATGTTGGGCCATTGCACGAGGAGCTAGTGTACTCCGGAGGTGAGATCCTATGATAGGTTAGGTTAGACGATGGGCTACATGGTTCCTGTTCTGCGGCGATGGAAATATACTTCGTCCATTGGACACGCGCACAGGGGCACTGAAAATGGGCCACCATGCTGGGACAAGCATCGGGAGTTAAGTTGCTAATAAGGGATCCTATTAGGTATATGTGCCAGGATAGGCCACCGTATGTGACTTTTGCACAAGGAGTTAGTGTTCTCCGGAGTTCCGAAAAACCGGCCAAGTGCGAGTTTATTCTATGGGAGCACCATTTAAATATTTATTTGTTGTAGCAGCAACTGAAATACACTTTCTGTGAAAATTTCAACTGTCTAGCTATCACGTATCATGAGATACATGGTGACAGACAGACGGATGGACAGGCAGACAGCGAAGTCTCAATTACAGGGTCCCGTTCCTACCCTTTGGGTACGGAACCCTAAAAATTATGAAACGGGAATCGTGTTTCATGCAGTGATTCCACAGTTTTACAAAAAAACATGGGAGGAGGAACGCGTAACTCCTCGAGTTGTCTGCGCTTTTCCTCGTTTCTTCCCTATGTGCAGTAGTCGCCGACAGACCGGTGTACCACTTCTATACCTTATTACCGGGCAAGAGTGGTGCACCGGTCTGTCGGCGACTGTACTTTACAGTTACGTTAATATTTGAACACTTTATAACTAAAGCTTTACTTTATAGGTTCGTGTGACGTGTTCACGGAGCTGATCGGGGCGAAGGGCAAGGACGTGCTGTACATCGGTGACCACATATTCGGTGACATCCTCAAGTCCAAGAAGATAGGCGGCTGGCGGACCTTCCTCATCGTGCCCGAGCTGGTGCAGGAGCTGCACGTGTGGACCGACAAGTGCCAGCTGTTCGCGCAGCTGCAGGACCTGGACATACAGCTGGGCGACATGTACAAGTGAGTACAGAGGAGACATCGGCGTTACAGAAAACCGACGTGAAACAGCCTACCGTCAGATGTTCCGTAAAATAAAATATTTATTGTGCTGTAACACTGCGATAGAAGTGAAACCTGTATCTATACTATATATATATTATTATAAAGAGGAAATATTTGTTTGTTTGTATGTTTGTTTGCATTGAATAGGCTCCGAAACGACTGGACCTATTTTGATGAAATTTGGCTCAGATATAGATTAGATCACGGGGAAGGACATAAGCTAATTTTTATAGCGCCAAAATGTACGGTTTTTGCGAGATATTGTTTTTTGTGCACACGAAGTAGCTGGTGACTTCTTGTTTAATATAACAATACCTGGGAGACCGCGCTTTGCTCGGAGTTATTAAAAAAATAATAAATATTTATGTTACCAGGATTCGAACTCACCACATTCCGAATTTCCAAACAATACAAAAATTATACGTAGGTACGCATACCGAGCTGCCAATCAGACTGACGTAAATGAGTCGAAATTATTGATATGATATCTTAGCTGTTTCCTGCGGCTCCGCCCGTGAAAATATACTATCGGGTATCCCTCGGGAATACTGTACTTTTCTGAGATAAAAGTAGCCTATGTTTTAATCCTGAGCCTAAACTACTACCATACCAAATATCAAAATTCGTTCAGTAGTGTTTGCGTGAAAGAGTAACAAACATCCATCCATCCATCCTCACAAACTTTCACATTTATAACATTAGTAGGATTGTTGCACGACGAAAGAAAAAAAAAATATATTGTTTAAAACTGCGCAGTTTCTAAGGAATAAGACCTAGCTTTATATACTTGTAGGTAGTAGTTTGCATACTCAATTTCATGGTAATACTTGTAGCCGTTGCCGAGATACCGATTATATATATACAAGATCGTCTCGTTTAAAGTATAATATTAGTTCGATGTGCTGCGGGTGAATGGTGCTGAGCTGAATAACATCGTGTCGTGCTATTTGTTTGTCCTATCCAAATCACAACGAAGCTAAAGAGTTTTCACCTAATGTTGAGACTTGTATGACAGTGTGTATCGAATGTTCCAGAGATCTGGACTCGAGTACAAAGGAGAAGCCGGACATCACGGCGCTGCGCACGTCCATCCGTGACGTCACGCACAAGATGGACCTCGCGTACGGCATGCTCGGCTCGCTGTTCCGCTCCGGCTCGCGGCAGACGTTCTTCTCCTCGCAGGTAAAAACGAATCGAGCCTAGCTAGAGCTATATCTATATGGATTCCGGCATATACGCGGATTAAAAATGCGAAGCGAGCAAACGAAAAGGCGTAGGTGTCAGGCGGAGAACGCAACTTTGGCCCTATTTAGCGTTCTCCGCACACGTCTATACGTCCAGACCGTACTTTTACATACGACTAGGTCGCATAGGCCTCTAACAGTTAGAGTCTAACCGTTAGAGTCTAACCGATCGTAAAAGACTTTGGTATTTTCTTACAAGATTTTGCTCGGCACTTCATCCGTATAGAAAAGTTAAAGACCAACGGCCGACATAAATAAATAGATAAATTCGGAAAGTTTTTCGAAATACATACCCCACGGGGTGCAATCCCCATATCCACGCGGACGAAGTCGCGCGAAGAATTATTATTGTAATATTTTGCCTGCAGGTGGTGCGATACGCAGATCTGTATGCGGCGTCGTTCCTCAACCTGATGTACTACCCGTTCTGCTACATGTTCCGCGCGCCGGCGATGCTCATGCCGCACGAGTCCACCGTCGCCCACGAGCAGCGGTTCACGGTCGACGTACCCACTATTGACAGGTGAGCCGTGGGTTTATTGTTGTAGGGCTTGTACACAACTGCGCCGCGGCGTCGCGTATCGCCGCGCAAACGACGTCATACAGTCATACAACAATCACATGTGTATTATATGGCTTATAATGACAAATTCATACTCCGATATTTTTTACGACGAAAAAATTTGTAACACTCAGATTTTTAACATAATATACTACCGTGCGTTTGATAACTTATATTATTTTGTTACGTTTGCCAATATGTCACAACATTTACATCATTTTTCTATCTAAGAGGCAAAAGAACCCTTATAACAATTATTCAAACTAAAAAAAATTATGGACTATTATAGGCCAATTTCGAACCACAATGCGACCTCTAGTTAACACAATTACGAAAATTGCCCCCCCAGACTATAGTAATTAAAGGTGTTAAGTATTGTAACGGCACCGGTGGCTTACTTGAATACTTACCACGAAACTTATGGCTACTTACAATCTTCCCGGAAAGGTAATTTGACTTCGTGTGGGCTACAAGTTGCAACCAAAAAATGCAATGCGCGCCAAGCGTTTATTTGGTTGTCAAGCTCACAATTATCTTCTACGAGCTGAATCTAGTTTCCGACACCATTGTGAACAGACTCGCCAGATAGGCTGATGATAGATAGATAGACCAGTAAGAAAAAACTTGAGAGGTGTCAAGGGACACCCGGATGGAAGGAAGTTATATATATATATATATACAGAGGTTAGCCGGAACAAACACACAGACTAACAGACGGACAGAAAAATGTTAACAATTTATATTTTATTGTAAGTACCGATCATACTTTTAAATGCATTAAGTGAAAATAAAAGCTGTTAATTTGAAATTACAAACAGACAATTCAATTTTGTTTATCTGTATAGATATAATATATTATATTATAGAAAACAAATAGTTGAACTAAGTATATATAGCGCGCGCAAAACTAGTTGGCCGCGCCTTAGGTAGGGACAGGGGTGAGGGGGCGGGTTGTTTGCTACTCGCAGTGTTGCCGCCGCGAAGTCCGCCTCCGTACTGAGTAATAACATCAAGCGCTCCTCAGGCCCGGCTAGCTAGTCACAATATGTAACAGTCATAACAGTCACAATGTGTAATTGCAAAATTCTACATTATTGTCAAGGTGATAAGGTCGTTTTTTGTATCATTATTAATAGTCGTTATTACATTGTGATTTCTGGTGGCAAAGTGTCGTGCCTATAATCCGTCCAGCCTCCATACAATTTGCAACGCGCCATAAGGAACTTCGTTCCAAAAATATTGTGTTGTAGGACTCGTCAGTCGATGGTACCCCGGACACACAGTATGCCGTGCGACGATTACTCCCAGGAAACGCAAACCGAGGAGCCCGCTACCGATGACGAAGCCAAGGTATTTCTTGTTTGTATTATGAAAGATTTATATTGCTTTAAAATTTGGCGTACATTGTTTTAAAGCGATCCTCGCTCGATTGCCCGCACTGCGCTGTGTAGTGCGGGAGTACTTGTTTGAATGTTGCTTGTGAGCATTTCTCTTTGTATCGAAATCCCGCATATTGCCACACAGAGAGATTGCATTCGCGCGCAGTGTTGTGGGCCATGCGCTTAATTGAAGAGACACCACGCACCCTCTTACGTTGGTGCAGGAAGACATGAAATTGACACATTTAACATGAAAAATTCCGCCTGATAGCCTAATCCATATTTTAAAATACTTTGATTAATAATAATAATAGCTCTCCACACCGATTTCGGTGACGGTGGCCGGTTTCAATGAAATCAGACTCGGGGGTTTTTTTTATAGTACCCAAGTGTGCGCAGGACACAAGAGCACTCTCTTTTCCTTTACTCTCGTAGCCCAGTGGGACGGATGACAGACACGACTGGCGAGAGATCAGGCCCAGGACCGACTTTTTACGTGCCCATCCGACGCATGGAGCATCTTCTTGTCAGACAATCAGGTGATCGGCCTGCATTGTCCTAACGAAACTTAGAAACAATTTTTGTAGTTTCGACGCGGGAATCGAACCCACAACCCCTCAGCCAACCACTGGACCACGGAGGTTGTAGATACCTATTATTAATAGATACATAATTTTTAAACATATATATATATATATATATGTGCGTTTTCAGGCGGGAACAGTGCCGCACGCGCGGCCGGAGACGCCGCGGCAGCTGACGCACACGCACGACGACGACTGCTCCGACGACGACGACCGCCCGCGACGCGCGTAGAGCGCCACAACGGTCAGTTTAGATTTGACACATATTACTGACTAGTGACGTCACAGGTCAGTACAGTGTACATTTCTAATTTAAGATTTTTAAATCGTTTCTAATAGTGATCCACGATGACGTCACACACGATTGAAGATATTTATCCTATTAAAACGTTTATCATATTAAAACGTTTAACGAATTTGAATTAAAATAACCTAACCAAGAGCATGTCAGAACATGACTAAGGAGGGTTCCATAACTCTCAACGCGCAATAGTAGGAATTCACTCAAAATAATTTACCGTGAGAGTTTTGAGCATGATCTATCAGCATGGAAACTTACAAGTTTCTATCACTTATAGTTTAGAAATGCCAACCATTTTATAAACCACTTTGGAGGCCGACTACTCAAAAATGGGTGACTTTGTAAAAAAAACATACCGGTTGTCTGTAATGTCGGTTTACTGACGATAGTTGAACGTGACAACATCAACAACAACAACAACAAAAACAATAATAATAATAATGAGGTAAAGGCAATGCGAGCTAACGCTGGTACTTGGTAACGATAACGGGTAACAGGTAACGCATGAGTCATGTTTTTTCGTGCGTACAGCCGGCTCCATCGATTAATAAGACGTTATCACGTCAAAAAGTCATGTATGAAACCTTGGCTTTATTTTAAAAGATCTATTCAACGATACCCCATACGATGGTGTAGAATAAAAAAATATTTTTCATTCTCACTTCACATGTATGGAGAGCCACCCATAAAATAAAACATTATTATTATTTTATAATGCCAAAACCGAGATCTATACACAGTTTATAACTATACCAAATTCCATCAACTTATGTTATAATTGCAGAAGCTGGCGGACAGACAGACAGACAAAAAGACAGAAAGAGCGAAACTATAATATATCCTTGAGTATTACGGAACCCTAAAAAGTATTAATAGATGCTTTTCACCCCGTCATAATCTATTTTCCGAGATATAGATTATATCCGACAGAAGACCGACGTGAAACAGCCCACCATCAGATTCTTTAGCATTTTTTGCGAACGCTGTATTTGCCTGTATGGTTCTTGCGATGTAATTATTTTGTTTTGCGTTTCAGAGCACTCCTGGACGCTGTAGGACGCAACTCCACGTATGTGCCATCAATTATCACACGTATGTGCCACGGGGGCAGTGTGACGACGTGGATGAAAAATGATTTATGATTACTTGCAAATTATTCACTCATATACTAATGTTTATCATTGAAAGGACAATGTCTACATAAAAGCACACATTTATAAATTCTATATATTCCTTGTTTAATAATTATTTTTTATTGATTTTATTTTGAATTATTTTTATAGCCGTTATGGTTTTGTATCGTGGTAGCATTTGAGGCTGGTCATGTTTACATAGTGTATAATACAAATAATTTTATTATTTTGTATAGCAACACTGTATTTATTATTGTTACGTTTAGGTAAATGCGTTTTATATGTTGTTACGAAATTTATAGTTTATATTATAATTTTTTCTTATGATTTCGTTTGTTTTTATTATACTTTGTTGAATTTTGATAATATTGTATTTAGGCATGGAGTATGCTTAGGAAAATACCCCCTTATTAATAAAAAACCAAGGATACGCTAATCTATGTTGCTGTAAATCGTCCGAAATTAATAAGGTATCTAAAATCTTAGATTGACTTCAGTCTTAGATTCCCAAATAAAAATTGACGTGAAGTTAATCCTAGGATCGTTGAAATGTATTGAAATCTTGATCTCAGATAGCTAAGATGAGATTAAGATTGATTATTAATTTCGGGCGTAAGTCTGTCAAGCAGCTGTTTCAACGTAACAGACAAATACTGCAACGTGAATTAGCTTATGTATCCGTGGTGTAAATATTTTTATTAATAAGGGGGTTATTGTTCAGATACTTTTGCTTTCACAAGTATGCTAAAGTCTGTGTGATGTATAGAAATGAAAAAATCATCCATAATTCAGAATTCAAAAGATGTCCGGCATGCTACAGTCGCTTTAGATACCGAATATCCGATGGCATCAAATTATGTACATACCTATATTTTACTTTTACTTTTCATTTACTTTTATTTACTTTTATGCATTCTGACCAACACTGAAAAAATTACGTGGGTACAGATTGTAAAAAGACGAGCCTTATACATCCTCTACAGACTACACTTAAGTAGTTACTCATTTATATAGTGCATATAGTCTACAGTATGTTTTTTATTCACTGAAAAATAATTAAAATAACTAATGATAGTAAAGGGGCACTACAAAATATTATAAGTTCAAAGCGAATCTGTTTAGTAGAAAAGTGGTTGAAACTGCAATATTTTGTAAAATAGCACAAATTTAGCAATAAATATTAAATATAGACCTTTTTCGTTAGTCGGTAAAAAAGTAAAAAAGTGTGTGACGCACGACTGGAGTTTACTCTAAAAAGTAAAACACGTCCCCCAGAAGGAACAAAAACTTTAGCGATCGATTTGAGTTCAAAAATTCGCGCCATGTGAAAAACAGTGCGCGCGCCATGTGAAAAAAGTGACAGGTGCGCTGAATAGGTTGCGCACGAAAACGTAACGCTGTCATTCGATCAGTAGATGTTACTGCTCATATTTTTTTCATACCGGGGGTCTTATATGAAAATCGATTCTTAAGGAGTAAAGTCCAAAAAACTGCTGTGCATTTAATATAGGGACATAATTGAAAATACCTAATTCGGTGCATATTATTATGTAAATTAGATAAGTGTCGTGTATACGATAATTCGGTCTTTACTTAACGATGTAAACAAGCAAATGTCTAAACCAAAATTAGGCTATATAGTATGTAGGTTTACCAATAACAAAACAAATTAAGCCTAATTTACTATGCAGCGGTGGTCAAAGGACATTTCTTTTGTTTTTATTCGAAATTGATATTTATTGACCGAATTATATTATAATAGGAACATTGCTCGATTGTAACTTCAGGACTGTTTATGTACTTGAATATAGTGGTTATAGGTTTAATTTTAGTTATAAATTATTATGCTAAGTAAGTAGGCGTATACAAGTTAGGCACTACATTCAATATTTTATGGCAAAGACACGCCGGATTACTTTTTAAATTATTCTATTATTTAAAATTTTATTTAAATCACTTATCAATGAAGATTGCACGCTGCTCTGATCTCAGGAAGCGTGTTATTAGGTATAAATTCTTTAATTTTTTAATACATATTTCTATATAGTTCAAGTTTATAAAGGCCTACAGTATGATATAGGTGTATGCATATTTATATCTTATTTATCTCGACGTAACTATAGTATAATATTAAATTTTAACAACTAGGTAGATAGGTACGGTCTCGGTCAATAGAATGTATAGGTACTCCTGTATACTACATATAAAATGTGCAATTAAATGTTTAGTAATTTGTGTACTTTGAATGGCGCATTGTGTCGTATACAATATGACTAGACTATACACATTCGGCGCGTATACATTCTAGCGCTCGGGAATCGAGAATACACTTCATCAAATTCTAAATCAGAAATGTAGCAATGAAAAAATGGCAATAAGCTACTGGCAACTACTATTAAATGCTGTATGATTGTTGATTATTATATGATTATATTTTTACTGGATCACACAAAATGTAGCCATGTTTATATTATGTAAAGTAATATATCATAAAGTGTTGTTAATCTTTTATTCTAATTGTTATTACTATTAGTTATAATACAATAACAATTGTTAAATTGTTATAGTAATAAGTCTTCCAAGTAATCCTCGAATTCCTCTTCTCGCGTTTTTTCTTCAGTTTCTGGGGCAACTGCAAATGAATTAGAATTTGTAACTTAACCCACAGCTAAATGTGTGAGAGTAAGTAATGCTTCAACACGAATGGGCTGGCCTCGCAGAAAACCATTGACAAATTATGCTTGCGTTGTTTCGCCAAGTTAGTGCACCGACCGAAGCCCTAAGGGGGAAGGTTAGAAAGACCAGCGACACACTTGTAACTGCCCACAACCATAGCCGGGCACCGTTAATCAAATAGTTAACTTCGTTAATCGTTAATCCGCTACAAAAAAGTTAGCTTCGTTAAACGTTAAAGCGTTACATTTCGGAACAATTAACGCAAGTTAACGTTAATCGTTAATCCGTTAATATGTGTAAAATTGCATCTTTATATCGTTGCGTTAGTGAACTTATAAAACCTGTTGGTTTAGGTTCTAATTCATTCATCAATTATCAACACGCAAATGATCACTGACAGTAATTTATAATAACAACAAACACAAACAAAACACTCGTCACTCTAAGCACCGGCGCTAAGTAATGAAATAATCAAACGAAACAAATCTCTTCGCAGTTTTCTTTCACACTCGCACGCGCCTGCAAAATATATCTAGTTTTGTTTTTGTTTCACTCGCTGCCACGCGCCGCCCGGCACTTGTCGGTGCCGTGCTGTAACTATTAGGCATTAGATTAACGATTAACGGACTTCTGCATATTAACGGAAGTTAACGTCTCCGTTAACATTTTTAAAAGTTAACTTAAAAGTTAATCCGTTAATCAAAATGTTAACTTCGTTAATTAACGATTAACAGATTAACTAGTTAATGCCCAGCTATGCCCACAACATACTTTTCACAAAATAACGGCAGTCCGTTGTATAAGTAGGTACATAATATTGCCGCAATTCGCAAAATTTCGCTTACATTTCGTGTCCATAATCTTTAATTATTAGTAATAATTCATAATCATAATAAACTATATAGAGGTGAATTTCTGTTTGAACTTTGATATCAGTTAGTAGGTAACATTATTAAATTATAACTAGTTGAAATACCTAAGCCTATTTTCCTGTTAGTGCAATTGTATCTAATTTTTCATTACCTTTCTTCCATAACGAATCCGGATTTTCCTTATCTGAAGCTATTTGGTTGGAGGTAGTAGGCTCTTCGTCAAGCGGTGGAACCTCGTCAGTGTCAATTTCGTCAGTTACAGACAGTTCCCTATGTTTTTTATTTTTCTTTCCAGTTTTCTTTAGTCTTTTAACTTCTCGTTTCTCTGATTTGTAATTCAATTTTGCTGAACATTCCGGACATAGGCCTGATAAGTGATATTTCGATAAAACCATGTAAATATTCATTCTAAATCGTGATCCGAATTCCATACGAAAATATATATTAAGTATACTAACTGTTGCCCGCGGCTCCGCCCGCGTAAATACAGTATCCCACGAAAACATTGTACCTTTCGGGACAAAAAGTACATAGCTACCTACTACTATGCAAAATTTCATCGAAATCCGTTCAGTAGTTTTTGCGTGAAATAACAAACATCCATCCATCCTCACAAACTTCCACATTTATAATAGTAGTAGGATGTATCTAAGTACCGTGTACCTAATACTTGGATAAGTACTTACGAAGTTTCACTAGTGCGTTTTTCTTTTCACCATCTTCGACATATGCAAAGTTGACCTCCCAGGATCTAAGCTCGTTGTCATTATTGCACTTTTTCGAACCACATTGAAATTGTCCTTTTCCCAATACAACTTCCTTTTCAATTCGCCATCTTAAGGCTACCTTAAAAGGTAGCAAACTCCAAATAGAAGGTACAAATGGCGAAGAATAGAATAATAAATAATTAGGAGAGATTTATTATTTAAGACTGTATAGAACGCGTAATAAGAAAGCTACGTTGCTTCATTGGTATTTGAAGAACTAAGTATGCTGTTGCTATATATCTCGTGTGTTTTGTGATGCGTGAACAGTCAATCTATTCGCGGGGTTCCTCGTTCCTGAGGTTTTTTGTCGGTAGTTTATCTATTCAATAGCGCTTTTAATTGGTTAACGCGTTTGCGTCATCCAATCAGAATTGCGCTATTGAATAGATAAACTATTGACAAAAAACCTCAAAAACCGGGCATAAGTAGATTTACTATATTGGCATACTAAGCTAATAGATAGGTGATAGGTAGTTACTTAATAGACCTAATCATAATATATGTATAGAGCCAGACTATTCTGGCGATGCATTTGATATTTTTTTATGAAAATATAGACCAGGAAACGATAGGTAGTAGACGAATCGCTACTTGTAACTCCGTAGGCCTCCTCACTAACACGGCAAAACACAACGCAAGCGTTATTCCACGCCGGTTTTCTGTGAGGCCGTGGTATTTATCCGGTCGAGCCGGCCAATTCGTGCCGAAGCATGGTTCTCCCACGCAAAGATGTTAAAAATAGTGAGACTTAATACCTATTGGCGTAATAAAATTACTTATGCCCCAACGTTGCCGGTTTTATAAATAACGGTTAAGGCAAGACAGATGTGCGCTACTGTTTCGGAGTGGGTGAATAACGGGCGCTATATTTAGCCTACAAAAAGGCACTGCGGCTATTGTTACTCTCCCCGTACATCGCACAAAGAAAGGTATCGAGGGCAAAAAAGGCAATTGAATCACGGAGGGGACGATCCCCAATGCATCCGTTGCGCGTAGGGGAGACCAAACATAAATTATCTCCGCCGTTGCTGCTGCCTTTCATCTGTCTAGGATTATAAATAATATCAACTTACTTTGTTTTCTTTGTATCTGCTCAGATCGCAGATGCAATACTCTTTGAATAGTTTATCGTAATATTTTTTGGCTAGCTGTTTCTCCCACGTGTCGGCGACATCGTCCTCTTCCCATAGGAACTTGTGGTTCTCTCTAATGATGTCGAGGTCGGTTCGGTCTCGGGAGGTGTCCCGTTTCAGTAAATTAGTGGAACCCTTGGCATTCAGACAATAAACGTTAACGAGGTACTTATGCAACTCATATGGATTAAGATTACGCAACCTCGCAGACATCGTAAGCTCAACCTAGAACAAAGGGAAAACGACCTATTTAATAGAGAAGATAAATAAAACATTCTCTTGCAACAAACAACTCTTTAATAAAATTGACAATTATTACAATTTCCATATGTATGTAAAACATTAATTAATATTGAACGGATCTTATTCTAATTGTCATGATGAGTTAAATTAACAAGGTGCGTTTATGTAAATATTTAATAATAATTGCATCAATAAATATTATTTTGTGCATGAGTTAATATCTACTCTGAATATTATTGTCAGTCTTGTAGATTTTTGTGTATTCCTTTACTTGGCTCGATCTAATTTTACATACTAATACTATGAACAAAACATGCAAGTAAAATTCTAATATTTAAATACAATAAATATATTAACCGTTTGAATTACTTACATCTAAATATTAAAGAGTCTATACATTATATTAAAATTTTAAAACAGTTAAGTTAAGAAATTGTCAAGTGGCACATATGAAATATTAACCTTTGGTATAATAGCCAATACAATATGAATTATAAGAATAAATTAGAAACATTTGGTGTATAATATATTAATAACATTACGACTTAGTCATATATATCACTACTACAGTAGCTTTGTGATGCCAGTTTTTTCCTATAAATTGAGCTATATTTTAACAGGTTTATATATGCATATAAAATATTAATTTATAGCTCTCTTACTTTACTAATTGTTCGAAATGGCTATCTTAAATTTTTGAGACCATAATAGAAACAATGTGCTTCAGTAACACTATCATAATATAAAGTATACAAAATATAATATTATGAAAAATTATTGACTATGTTCAAATTTGGCATGGTACTGTGGGTTTTCTACAACCTAATCATTACCGTAAAATATTTTGGTATAATTGTAATTACTTAAATGTAACATAGAATAGGCACGTCTGAAAATATTATTGCTTTGGTTACAATACAGTACATTAAGAATCACAATAAACTTATCTAAAATTTGGCAAAGGTTCTTTACAAGTGGCAACAAGGCCATGTAAAGATTTACAAAAATAGTTACATTAAAGCTCTTATAAAAAGCAGGAACAATAGTTTTGTGACAACTTTATTAGTGTACAAGGCCTCAGTTAGTTGTGGTATTACTATAATTTCTTTATCTAATGTCAACAGCATAGCACAGCTATCAAAAGATCATAGGACGTATGACCTATATCCATGTTGAAATATTTTATCAAGTCTAAAAAGGCAACTTTGGATCAAGATATGTCATTATTATACATTACAGCACCTCTGAAGGCTTATATTCCATTCTAAGTAACCCGAACATGCATTACGATTCAGTATAAATAATAAAACTTAATTAAAAGCAGCTACAACAGCACACTTTGAGTGTAAAATCACTCTCACACAATATGACTAAATTATGAACTAGACAAAAAGTATTAGATTTGGTATAAAACAATGCATAATTTTTTAACATTTACAAATATGACTAAAATTTTTGGCAATCAGGAAAATAATACATACAATAAACCCCTTCTAGAGAAATAGCACTGATACCTTAGATTTATATTTCACTAGTATCAATAATAGGACCTAGGTGAATCCTATTGAGAGTTGCTATATACCGAGGCCTAGAATATTTTGATATTATCCATGAGTCTTTTCATGTTTCTTCATGTTGTCGGACCTGGTGAATGCTTTATCGCACACACCACAGTAGTATGACTTCTGTTTGGTATGAACAGTCATGTGACGGGACAACTCACTCTTTGTGACAAACTTTTTCTCACACACGGTACAGGCATGTTTCCGCACATTGAGGTGAAACTTCATGTGTATTGACAAGGAGCTCGACTGGGAGAAGGCTTTGTGGCACAGCTCACACACAAAAGGCCTCTCTCCTGTGTGCTTCCTCAGGTGATTCATGAATCCCGTCTTGGTGTAGTCCTTTTGGCAAAGATGGCAGAAACTAGATTTTGAGTCTAACATGCCAGGAAAATGACTGTTCATGTGCTTCCTTAGCTCCCAGTAACTTGTAAATTTCTCTGAACACACATGACACGGAAACTTCTTTTCTTCGGTGGGCTTCGCAGAACATTTGTGTGATGACAATAGTTGCTCACTGGAAAATATTTGGTTACACTGGCTACAAGTATGACTAGCCTCTGTGTCGGTAGATAATGTTACCTCTAAATAGTTTTCTATAGACATCACATTACCAAGAGAACTATCAGCATCATCATTCATCTGGGACACTGGACTGTTATCTGTAATATCTTTGGCATCGATTTTGACAAAAAGATTTCTATAATCTAATAAATCTTTGTCTGAGTTGTTATTATCGGGCTCCACAAGGCGAAGAGTAGGCGATTCACTCTGCTCTCGGTCCGGTGACGTCTTCTCATTATCAGATTGTTCTGGTTTAGAGGAAACGTTATTGTCTGACTCCCAGCCATTTTCCACAATTTCTACATCCGAATCAGAGTCTTCAGCGCTAGAAACTGATTTGTTGACTAGGTGGAACCCAATATCATCAAAACGTAGGACATTAGGTGGAAGTTTTACCCCCACTATAGCCTGAATTGCCTGCCATGAAAGCTCCTGGGGGTTGTTCTGCATATTAAATCGCACTACTCTAACCTACAAACGAGTATTTACGTATTACAAATAGGATATTTTATAGCTGTAAAATCATAATAAAGAAGATAAAAGTAATCTTACCTCTTTTGAGCACTATTAGGGATTTATATGAGCAGACGATGTTTATTTTCTACATCTAAAAATATTATGCTAAACTGCATCACAAAATCTTGTGGATGCGTCTTTACTCTTTTGTCATTGAATTTACTGGGTGCAGTAGCCATTAAAATATTCGAGTAGAAAATAATCGATTTTTTTAAATTAGGATAAACAATGTTCAAAAATCATTGTGGGAATTGTTTTTGTACAGTTACTATATTTTTAGGACATGAAAATGATGCTGAATTATAAACTAAGAAGTCATAAAAGTAATAAAAATAATTTGAACTTCAAAAGTACCAATTTAAATCGATTTTTGAAATATGGGGATGTTGCCTAGTGTGGAATATCACATTTTTATATATTAAATTTAATCTAAAAAAAATAGATATTTAGATTGACGCGATTAAAAATTATAAGCAAATAAAAAATATTGCCCATCTCTTTCTTGCAAAATGATTTGTTACGTCACTAGTTACAACCGCCATACATTTTGTATGACGGGTTGCAACTCGTGACGTCTCAAGCCGATATATCGCTCTCTTTCCTATTGTAAATTTAAATTGCTTGTATATTCGTTATTTTTTTAAATATACGAAAATGGGTTCTAGATTGTTTATTAGCATATTGTTTAACATCGAATTGACGGAAAAAAAATTCTAGGCAACATTTCTAATAAAAGAATAAAAGAATCGATAAGATTCCTAATATACAGAAATTAATTCTTGTATTCAACATTTTAATAGATTTACTTCTCACTAATCGTTTATGTAATTTATTTTCCCGTACAATGCTGATAATTTAACAAAGGATACAATAAAAATTGCCTCCTAAATTGTATGCTTTGTAAATTTTACGATAACATTAAAAAAAATATATTGTCATATGTTTTGAAGTTGTCAAAACTCAAAACGTATGTTTGAAGTTGATTCAAGTATTCAAAATTATGTTTGTTTGATAGCTTTTTGCTTTATTTTAATTTCATTTTATAATCTTTTATCAACTTGTGTATGCACTTGTTATTTATTAATATTATAACTTAAACATTATACTAACCATGGATTCTTTGACATCTTTAGAAAACTTTATCGAAAATCAATGTAATTCAAGAAATTTTATAAACGCATCTCCTGTACCTAGTATTTGTTCTTCAGAACCTTGTATGTTAGGAGTAGATGAAGCTGGACGAGGCCCAGTCTTAGGTAAAATATTATGTACTTCTTTATCTTAGGTAAAATTTTAAATGCGAATAAGTAATATCCTGTGCTAGCTCAAAGTTGAAAGTTCGAAGTGAAAGCATATTGAAAAAAAAACATTAATTATTTTAAGTTTTGTGTGCTTATTATATAAAATGGCAAGATGTTTCCTATAACCTTAAATTTACTCTGAGATTACAAGCTACATTACGACTACAAGCTCGAAACATCAGCTGATACACCATTTTTTTCAGGGCCAATGGTGTATGGTATTGCATATTGTCCACTAGACAAAAAGGAACTTTTACAGTCCCTAGGATGCGCAGATTCAAAAGCCTTAACAGAAGAAAAGAGAGATGAAATATTACTAAATGTTTTTACACAAGATGAAGCTAAAGAAAATTTGGGTTGGGCTGCAGAAGTTATATCACCAAACTATATATCAAATTCAATGTATAGAAGATCTAAGCATTCTTTAAATGAGGTTAGTAGGCTTATTGTGAGTAAAACATAGTTCAATGTGCCATAGGAGAAATATTTCCGTAAAATAACTTTATGAAAACGCAACATAATTTGAGGTAGATAGTTATTTAACTTGATGTTGCACTCAACCCTAGCAGATAAATGATGTGTTAACTAGATATAATATTATTTACATTTAATTGTAGCAATGTTAAGGACTAAAATTGTTTATTAATAAATTTAATTTTAATAAGACTATTTAATTTACAGGTTTCAATGAATTCAGCAATAGGCCTGATTAAAATTGCAATAGAGAAAGGGGCCAATATAAAAGAGGTTTATGTGGATACAGTGGGTCCACCAGAAAAATACCAGGCTAAATTGAGTGAAATATTTCCTAACATTAAAATAATTGTAAGTTTGAAGCATTATTAGCATTTATAAATGTAGATTTTTGTATTTGTAAATTGATTTGTAAGTTATTTTAGTTTTGAATAGTTTGAACAATGTATTTGAAGCTAATGCCTCTATTCAAAAAATCCATTGTCTTAGAAATTTACATGCTATACATTACATAGATATAACTTAAATAGTACAAGAAATTAGTTACGTCAATGTAGCTACTAAGTCGCTTGGATAATGTTTACATTATCCCAGAGTCTGCCTAAAAATTATTGGGAGAATTCTTCATGAAATAATTATGCCATTAATTAAAAAAAAAACGGGTGGGGCTGTGTCGGGGCACACTGCCGTTGGTTTTAACGTGAAACGTCTATGTTAGCGAATCGCTTTTAAAGTAAAAGATTGAAATGAAAACAAGATGGATGCTGTTTTAAGTATTTTAATAAAAAAGAACAGGTACGTAATAGAAACAACAAACACACGAAAGAATCACCACGCTATAAAGTCGGAGTCACGAGTTACACTGAATAGAAACAAGCGTGAGCGCCGGTTTCGCACAGTTATCGCAGTATCCCTCCCCCGCCGCCCCGCTTGACCCCGACACGAACTCAATGTCATAACAGCGAGCTGACTATATAAGTGAAATATTTACACGACATTTTTGTTTCTAAGACTAATAGTTTTTTAATTATTAAGGTACGATGATATAGACCTTTTCGTTACGGTCCAGTTTTTAAACCTGGTACCCGTATGTTTCGGCGCGATTTTAAAGACGTTTCACGTCAAAACAAAAACCCACTGTGTCAAATTATTTTGATGTACCCAGTGACTCACTCTCACAACTAAGACGAATCTAATGATATCTCTCTAGCTCAAATGCAACAATGCAACAAGCCGTCTATCTTCTAAAGCGTGCCAAAGAAGTACACATACATACACTCGAAAAACATACCTCTCTATCTGGTGCAGTCTGGTAAATATTAGTAAAGAAAAAAAAACTTTTTTACAGGTGGCAAAAAAGGCTGACTCTATCTATCCTATTGTGTCTGCGGCCAGTATAGTGGCAAAAGTAACCCGTGATCATGCATTAAAAGTCTGGAAGTTCAAAGAAGGACTTCAGCTCAAGCAGAGTGATTTTGGAAGTGGTTATCCTGGAGGTTAGTGTTTATTAGTTGAACAATTTATACAGTAATGTGCATGGTATATTGTTATTTACCCTGCTGCATAAAATATACGTAAAATATACTTACTTCTATTTAAATTATCCTTTTGATTGTAAAGAGTAATAAAATGATGATAATGAAGGTATTCATAGACAATATAAAAATACCAAAATTTTAGTTTTAACATTTAATTCTTAAATTTTTCAGACCCTACCACAAAAAAATTCCTCAGAGAAAACATTGATCATGTTTTTGGTTATCCACTACTTGTGAGGTTTAGTTGGTCGACTGCAGAGTCTCTATTACATGAGAAGGCAGCACCCTGTGTCTTTGAGGAAATAGACGAACCAAGCAACAAAAAGGCAGCAGGGACCAAGTCTATCAGCTCATTCTTTTCGCCAAAAAATGGGGAAATAAAAAGGAAGAAACACAAGTTTTTTGAAGAGAGGTTATTGAGTATGGAGAATGCATTTGACTGATATCAAGTTAGTTATTGTTTTTATTAAATATTTTAATCATAGTTTTAGTTTTACTGCAGTTCTTTTTAGGGATCCTTATACTACAAGGAACCCTTATAGTTTTGCTCTGTCTTTTTTACGTATATTATAGTAGAATAATCTACATTTTAATATTATATAGTGATATTTACATGGATTGCTTATTTTCATGTTGTAATTTTCATAAAAAAAAATAATGGAAAATCATCCACGTAGAAATACAAATCATTAAACTTCTAACCTTTATATCTCTGTTCATACTAAGCTTAGAGAAAAATGACCTAAATAAGTTTTGTTCCTTACGTTATTCTGAACCCAAAAAATAAGATTGATTTCTTATCAGAATGTAAGTAAAGTGAGTACAATTTTTTCGAACTTTAGCGCCTTGTACCTAAAAATTTACCCACGGCACAATCTGGCGGGTATGCATAAGTTCAGTGTACACACTAATACTACAATATAAAATACATTTTATCAGTAAGAATATAGGGGGAGTCTGGCGAGATGGGATCTCAGTCCACTGGGATTTCTAACTATTAGAGATAGAAACTTGTAAACTCTTTAGGAAAATTATTTTGAGCAGAATCAGACAAAAAATTTTGAAGTAATTAAAATAATTATTGTGTTTGTGCCTGTGATAGTTACGGAACCCTCCTTAGACATCTCCTGACATGCTCTTGGTTAGGTTATTTGATCTTTGATGGTACTTGTAGTCTTAACTTGTAACACATAGAGAATATTGCTATCAAATTTTGATGTTGAAAAATCATAATTGATTGGACCACATACTAAGTACTATATATTATGAGTAAAATATTTTAAATGAAATCTATTATTAGAGTGAAAAGTTATAAGGGCTAGTTAAATACGAGGGCGGGTCAATAAGTCCGTGACTTTTGGAATAAAACACAGATTTTTTGATAAATAAATCATTTTATTTTTCAACGTAGTCCCCCTTGAGCTCTATACACTTTGTCCAACGCTTCTCCAATTTTTTTATCCCTTCCAAAAAATATGATTTGTCGAGGTCCTAAAAATAGGCCTTTGTTTGCGAGATGACTTCATCATTGGAGTCAAATCTTTTTCCACTGAGCCATTTTTTCAGGTTTGGGAACAAGAAGTAGTCACTCGGAGCCAAATCTGGAGAATAGGGTGGATGTGGGAGCAATTCATAGCCCAATTCATGGATTTTTGCCATGGCAACTGCACATGTGTGCACCCTTGCATTGTCTTGGTGAAAAAGAACTTTTTTCTTGGCCAAATGAGGTCGGTTTTTTTTTCAAATCCTCATTGGAGCGGTCCAATAAGTCGGCATAATATTCCCCATTAATTGTTCTTCCCTTTTGAAGATAGTGAATGTGGATTATCCCACGTGCATCCCAAAAAACAGTCGCCATAACTTTATTGGCTGACAAACCCACCTTGGCCTTCTTTGGCGCCGATTCACCCTTAGAAACCCACTGTTTTGACTGTTGTTTGGTCTCTGGTGTGTTGTGATGGATCCATGTTTCGTCCACGATTACAAAACGGCGCAAAAACTCCTCCATATTGTGATTAAACAACGCCAAACCTTCCTGTGAAGTTGTTACACGATTGCGTTTGTGGTCGACTTGCGGAAAGCTTTCTCATGCCCAAGTGATCATTCAAAATTAAAACCACTGAGCCATGCGAGATGCCTATGGCTTCCACAATCTCTTGCACTTTCAATCTTCGGTCGGCCAACACCATATCGTGAATTTTTTCGATTGTTTCGGGTGTAGAGACCTCAACTGGGCGTCCAGGACGTTCGGCATCTTCAGTGCTTGTACGGCCACAACGAAATTCAGTAAACCACTTTTTTACCATTGAAATCGATGGTGCAGAGTCCCCATAGTATTTATCAAGCTTAGCCTTGGTCTCGGTAATGGTTTTTTTTCGCAAAAAATAATGCTTAATAAGCACACGAAATTCACTTTTTTCCATTGTTTCCTTAAGTTACTGGATAGTCTGATAAAGATAGCTGTAAAACACAAACTAACTGACGCAGCAAGTTCAAATTTTGATAGGAGTCAACTGACAGATGCCTGTTCACAGGAGTAGTGTTGCTTTTTCAGTAAGGAGGTTAGAAATTCAAAAAGTCACGGACTTATTGACCCGCCTTAGTACTATGAAAGAGGTTTAACTCAAGTGAAAACGTCAGTAGAAAACGGGTGTTTAATGCAAAATGTGTTTCTGTTACAATATATTCAATGCACACACTTGGCTTGTTTCCAATTAAAATTTTTTCGCCGTGACAAAATTGTATGCATTTCCATAATACTAGGTAGGGCTAATAGAAGCACACAGCTAAATAACGTTTAGGTGTTTGTGATTACACTGATCTACAAAAAAAAAAAAAAACTTTTGGTTTAATTCTAAAATTTTATACGAATATAGAATCACTGAATTCGGAAACATAGGTACACAAACATTGTTACTCGACAATTAGACCTTTTAATTAAATATTATTAGGATGAAAAATTCCCTGAAAAATCGCAAGTTGTATGCCACAAGCTATAATCTTAAATATGCCGTAACATAATTTTTTTTTTTTATAAAAACCCATATAATCTATATATAAATAAAAGGCAAAGCTAATTGACTGATGTACCAACCGGTGCGTTTACCAAACTCTTAAGGCTAAATATTTGAAATTCTGCACTTATTTCTCGTTTGACGTAGGCATCCACCGTGGAAGTCACTGACATCCCAATGCCACCAAAAAACCAAAATAGGTGATAAAAGTTTGTATGAAACATTTTAGTCCTTGGACATACTTGCACGGTATTTCGTATGAATTGAGTACCGAAAAAGTAATGAGTTACATATTTCAACGTTTTCTAAAATTCAGCCCCTAGGTGAATAAAAATAGGGGATGAAAGTTTAAAACCTAATTTCACGCGGGCGAAGCCGCGGGCAATTACTGCTAGTCTGAGATGAAAACTATAACCCGACTACGTAAATTATGTATCAATTATCCGGGCCATTATTGCTAATCTATTGTCACCTCATTAATTATAATCAGATCAGTAGTTTAGGCGCTAGGGTGGAACAAACATACATACATACATAGACTACCAAAAATTCACCCTTTATTTTTGGCTTCGCCGTAGTCGGATAAAAATGCGAGCTTACTTTCAGTTGTACCCATATTTAGATTCAGCAAGTGAATAATTAGTTCTAGCACACTTTCATGCAAATGACAATTTAAGTGTGGACTGTTGTTATCAGCTAGTGAAAAAGGTTTTATTGATGATCTATTATCTATACTTAGTACAGAGAAAATTTTACTTCATTTAGTTCTATAGAGTCTATAGAAATATATGAGGTAAAACTTTAGTCTAAGAACTTAGTCTGTATATTAAAATAATAAAGCTATAAATTTTCTTTTAAATCCAAATGCCGTAATTGCTATATTTGTGAGATCTCTGAATTCCAAACGAACTGTTGGAACATGCGATGCGGCTACGCACGTTTTCGAAAACGTGTAGTGAGTTTTAAAATGAAAGTAATTTAGCTGTTTCTGATAACGATTACGCCACCTTTAGATACTGCAAGTAATAACATAACAAAACAAAAAACTTTATTAAATTATTAAAACCATGAAATAAAAAAATATAAAAAATTATATAAGTAGGCCTAGTCTGCTTTCACAAGCGATAAAGGATATCATTATGCGATAAAAGGCACTAAGTCATAGGCAGATCCAAATGGCGCGCTATTGCATTAGCATGCACGGTACACACCACCACCTACTTATCATGATATGCGGGCCGCGCCGGGTCACTCGGAGAATTTAATTGTGTCCCATTATCATATTTAGGTTCTTTTACGGTAAGTCAAAAGTGAAAACTAAATGCCTCGCGATGTCGCCTGTCATTCGTCAGTCGCGATCGATGGAGACAACTTCTTCGTTCCGGTAGCTGGATAACGTAAAAATGCTACGAAATTGCATAGTAGTTCTATGTCTGGCCGCATGTGTTTCGGCGATAGTGGGCCCGACTTCGAATGCCACGAAAACGGTCATAGTCACGAAAGCCGATACTTACCTAGATGCCTACTCGAAATCTCGCGTGGAAGCGGAAAAAGCGAAGCAGGGTGTAGTCATCATAACTGCCAAAGACGGCGAGAAGAAAATATCGAATCGAGACGACAGCTATACGAGTTACGACTATTCGTCGTCATACCCTAGCAGTGATAGTTTCAGTTCATCTGGATCTAACAGCTATCTACCGCCGACTCACAGTCCGCCAGTCAAGTTCGAGCCGGAAATAACTTACAACGCACCGACGAATACGTACGGACCCCCAGCTCCAAGCTATGGACCACCGTCGCACAACTATGGCCCACCGTCGCCGTCCTATGGACCACCTTCCGGCTCATATGGACCACCCTCTGGGTCCTACGGACCACCGTCCGGGTCATACGGACCACCGTCCGGGTCATACGGACCACCGACCTCCTACGGACCTCCCGGGCCAGTTTATGGGCCCCCAAAACCACTTGCGCCGGTCTACGGGCCACCACCCTTCAAACCGTCCTACGGCGTGCCATACACTGCACCGAGCTTTTTAGGAAGTTTCCTAGACAAGTTGTCGTTCAAACTAGATATTATAACCGTCGCAAAGTTGATGCTCAAGTTTTTAATATTCAAGAAATTAGTGACGATGCTGGCTGTGGTGTGTATGTTGTTGGTAATACCGAAGCTGATCTCTTTCAAGAAGGACGAAGGTGCTCCGGCGGGAGAGGACGAAGACCGCATGTTTGATTCTAGAAAATGTAAGATTATTTTTGTTGTTTTTTTACCAAAGCAACTCTGTCATAAAGAGATCGTGAATTTGAAAGCAAATTCTTAGTTATTTTTCTATATATTAGGTCTTTACCTATGAAATTGCCGTTTTGTATGGAAAAATTTAAACTAATTTTTTTCATGTATTTTTTATTTGTATTAATCGAAGTAATTACCCATGCAATCAATGCATCTTTGCTAACGGCAGTTTATTGATGCCCTTCTTAAAGAAATCAGCTGGACGGGAGGCAAGAAATTCTTCAAAGGCATTTTGTACTGCCTCTCGGGTATTGAATTTTTTTCCCGCCAAGAAGTTATCCAAATTCTGGAAAAAGTAGTAGTCTGTAGGCGCAAGGTCTGGTGAGTAGGGCGGATGACGGAGAGCTTTCAACCCCAGTTCTTGCAACTTGGAGATCGTCTGCTGTGCAGTATGAGGTCGCGCGTTGTCGTGCAGGAGCAGCGGAGACAAGCGATTGACCAATGCTGGTTGGAGATGTGCCAGCTTCTCCATCATTGTGTTCAGTTCTTCACTGTACATATCTGCAGTAATGCTCACCCCGTTTGGTAAGAAGCTGTAATTAATCACACCGGCGCTAGACCACCAAACAGTGACCATCACTTTTATAGGGGTAAGTTTTCGTTTAGGGCATTGTTTAGGTGCTGAACCAGGATCCAACCAACTTGCTGAGCGCTTGCGGTTATCAAACAGAATCCATTTTTCATCGCAGGTAAAAATGCGGTTCAAAATTCCTTCATTTGTGTGTCTGTTGAGCAGTGCAAGGGACGTCTCGACGCGTACTTCGCGCTGGCGATCATTGAGTTCGTGGGGCACCCATTTGTCAAGCTTTTTTACCTTGCCATCTGACGCAAATGGACCAATATTGTTTTGACGCTAACGTCGAAAGCTGCTGCTAATTCAGCCGTAGATTGTGTATCATCAGCTTCCACAATCGCCTTTAATTCGTCATTATCGACCAAAGTCTTCGGACGACCGCGAGGTTCATTTTTCAGGTCGAAATTTCCAGAACGGAAGCGAG
Source organism: Phengaris arion (assembly GCA_963565745.1). NCBI lineage: Eukaryota > Metazoa > Arthropoda > Insecta > Lepidoptera > Lycaenidae > Phengaris > Phengaris arion. Next base: position 10,952,383 of record OY751445.1, on the reverse strand, counting down.
CAAACCAATAACAGGTGGTGCGTTGGTTTGTAGTGTTAGCTCCGTAAACGCCGTTGATGTTGCGTGCCGCTTGTGCCGCGTTGCTACCACGACGGTACTCATATTCTATAATAACTCGAATTTTAACGTATCCATGATGACGAAAAAGATTGAAATGCGATGAAAATGTAACACTAATCAATAAACAAATGAGTACTTTTGGAAAGAGAATTCCATGTTTTTAAAATAAAATTAATTTGAAATTAGAATTCTTAGCCAAAAAAAATATTTTGATATGAAATGGCCAGTACTGCAGAACAGCAATTTCATAGGTAAAGACCTATTATTACTTATTAGGACTTGTTTTACCAAAGGAAAATCGTTAATATCATATGCAGTCATCTGTATTCACATGTAAAGTTGTTATTAATTCTTTCATATTATGGCTGATGTAATACTGCTAAAACCACTTTAGATTATATTGTTGTACTTTTCTAACTATTATCTAAAGTGGCTATTTAAAATCGTCTTTAAATGTCGCGCCATGCAAGGGCTAATCTTATCTAGACAAATGTCTAGAAGTTGTGTGTGCTACGTACACAACTTACAATGAATATAATTCAATTATTGTTCCTGACTCCGTTTGTCGAGGCCTAGAAAGCTGTTAAAGCAAGCTGGAGAATATTATAATTTCAATAAATATGTGCGCAGAGTGCCTCTGCAGGCAATGAAATGGCCAGGCCTCAGGTGTCATTAGTAAGGAAGAAAAACTTCATAATGTTTTTTAGAAACAATAGTTTTAATTTGTTAACCAATTAAATCAAATATTCCAGTGGTCGAGTTGACAACAGCGCACCAACTTCTAGAGCGAGCTCTTCAAGTTTATAGCGAACAAGACAGCAACTGCGGAATCCCTTGTAGAGTTGCCAGGGTCCTAGATGACATATACGAGTTCCAGCCTTATGTCAGGTGAGTTAAGCTAAAATCTGTGTAACAGTGTATTATCGTCTGTTTGAAGAGTTTAAACATTATATACTTTAAAACATAATAAGCGAAGATTGATTGCCTTCGTAATGCACTCGACTCCATTAGCTTTGATATGACTGCCTGCATATGTAAAGCTTCTAGATTTACTACTTTATAAATCGTTATGTATGCTCAATATGCGCTGATATTGCGGTCAATCGATTTAGTTTCGTCGTGAGCGGATTACTTTCCAACTTTTTCAATATGGACAACGATTCGAGTGGCTTAGTGGAGAGGCTTAGATAGCCTCTACCCGAACTAGACTTATAGGTATCCAACGTCCTGAATCTTTCTCGTCAGATAATAACCCAATGAGGGTGTTTGATATTTTTTCTTCCGCTAGGGGGCAGACCCAACTTACACAAAGCGTCATCTGGTGGCGTAAGTGGTATCAAAACCGGTCCATAAGAATTTTCGATCCTTTTTCTGTCACCAGGCGGCGCTTGGTAGTCCGACATCCTTGTCGTGTCAAAAAGCTGTCAGATGGGGCGAATTTAAAAACCCTCATTACGTAAATACGTACACGAACGCAAAAATGATATTGATGGTGCACTAAAGTTACTTTGACGTCTATTCGACACCACAAGCACAAAACAGAAAATCAGTGGAATATGGAAGTCGCTGTCGCCAAACTCACACAAATATTATAGTTACCTCCATCATCACACATCGCACTACACATTAATAATTCGTTTGATTGGTCGTTTATATTTTAGCAAATCCGAGCATATTTTATTTGAAAATATGGTATATAGTATAAAATATCACACCAAAGGAAAAGGTTTATTTTGTTATACCTACTGCGAAAAGTACTTACGACGTTTTGTATTCCAAGTGTTATGAAATTTGAATGAAAATAAGAATAAGCGTAACAACGCTTAGTCGTGGTGCGTGAGCCACGCCTACTTCGCACTTCCACTTGTTTTTAACCGACTTCCAAAAAAGGAGGTGTTCGGCTGTATGTTTTTTTTTTATGATAACTCCGACGCCGTTGACCGGTTTTCAAAATTCTTTTTTTGAAGTAAAGAGTACCTATAATTCGAAGTTGGTCCAGTTTTCACAAAAGTGGTGACCTGATGATGGCATCCATGAGGAATCGAGGAAATTCTTCGAAATTTATATGGACATATATAGTGATTTTGACTTTTTCAGATGAAACCTAAGCATATGCTACCAAAAAGTAAGATTCTGCATCAAGGTATACCCTGGATCCAAAAGCACTGAACAGATCTCCTCAGTCTAAAGATACGCGTTTGGAAATTTCGACATTGTTTAAAGAACTGCAAGCATATGCCATTATGTAACTTACAGTAATCATCATCATTATCTTATATACAATACCTAATGGAAGCTTGGCGCGTATTCAATTATACATTCGATCGTTTATTTTAAACGTTCTTAACATGTGTTTATAATAATTTAACAAATATCAATAAAAAGGGAAAAATTATTATTGTTTTTAAACAAAACCTACTTCCAAAGTAAAAATGCACAGTAAAGTATGATATAAAACTTATTTTCTAAATAATTCCTCTTTTAAATTTCAAAATATTGAAGATTTTCAAAATTTTGAAGTCGGTACCAAGCCAACAGGGGAATTATTTAGAAAATAAGTTTTATTTGATACTTTTATGTACATTTTTACTGTGGAAGTCGGTTTAATCTTCTTGGACACAATCTTTGATCTCCGTGGACACAAGCGTATATTCCTGCGTTCGTGACTGCATACATAATCCTCATTTACCTTAAAAATGTTCTTAGCTCTTTGGGGTATAGATTATATTATACGGAAGATAAAAGTAAAAAAATATGGATGTACATTTTTTTGTTTCCTTTCAGAGTTTCAACTGAGGAGTCGTAAGCGGCTGTCAAGAGGCGAAGATCGTGCCATTACTGTAGTCGTAGCCTGTAGGTACTCGAGTCATATTTACTGTATTTATTAATTATTTCTTTTAGGTATATTAAATTAATTTAACATACGACTGATGATTTCATTCGCCCTTTCAATTAAAATGTCGCTGTGATAGATATTTCTCCGGAAACTGATATTAAAAAAAAATATTAGTAGAACCTATTCATTATAATACTTAAACTTTTTTACAAAGTTATAAGAATTAACTATTCAGTCGAACGTGACAGACAGAAGATATCGCATATGCACCAGCTGATAATTTCAACATAGGCTTTTTAATTTTGTCTAAAAACTAGAACGGGCGTCCCTTTACTCGCGCGGTTGGCCATGAACGTATAATATACAATAGTTTAGCAATTTAGCGATTACTGAACAATGCCTAGGCAACCGTGAAACAATATCCTACTGAAGTCCTTTAAAATAATTAAGTTTCACTTGGAATTAAACAATATTGACTGAACAAGCTGCATGAGTTCATTCTTCGTTGAAATTGGTATGTTTCAAACAAAATGCTCTTTACTGTTTGTTAGGTAGGTAACCATTTCTTTTTTAACGTTAGCAAGAGAACTATCACCCGTATAAAGAAACTGGCTGTTCCCCGCAACTTTGTTTGCGTAGAACTAACGGAAACGGTAACCTATTTTCTTAAACGGAACCCTAAGACAAACGTAGCCTAAGTAACTTCTTAAAACATAAGCTATCTGCCAGTGAAAGTCCCATGAAAATCCGTCCAGCCGTTGCAGCGAGCCGGAACAGACAGACGGTCAGACAGATATTTTACAAAATTTATTTTTTATTGTAAGTATCGTATATACTTTCATATGCATTTAATGAAAAGCTGCTAGTTTAAAATTACAAATAGACACTTCAATCTTATTTATTTGTATGTAATAATATGTATTGATTTGTATAGATATAAGTAGATTATACTCTTTTTACCCGCTACGGACGGAGACGAGAGGGCGTTTGTCGCAGTAAGTAGTCCGATTTTGATTCGGTTTTTATCACTTTAATGTTGGTATATAGTAAAGACCCTAGGTTCATCAACAGCAAGTCCGACGTAATATTGTGATAGCCTAGGGCTATTTAAATGTGTAGTCCATCTCCATAAAAATATATTTTACTTGGTGCTACGAACTATCGAGTAACACTGATCATTTCGTCATATACTATTTGTTAGGTAAATTGGTTACATGTGCGAATGTAAAAGAAAATGTAAAAGTATTTGTTGGTGTTTTGGTGAAATTTGACTTTCTCCTTATCGAGTTTGGGATCAGCGCACTGTAAACGATTCTACACACGACCGGTCGGTTCTGCTCGGAATTACAATTAAGAATTGACATTTGCCTTGAACAATTAGATGTTGATTTTCTATTTGCACCTTAAATGGTGATACGTGGTTTTCATTGGTGTGTCTGATTAACGTGTTGGTATCTAGCTAGTAGCTTACGGATACACTGCAAAGAGGTTTTATATAAGTCTGTAATAAAAAAATATATATTTGCAAGTTCAATCACTTTCATTGCAACTGAGCCAGCCAGAGCCAGATATTTCAATTCACCTACGCTTCAAACTGCAAAACATAGGCCTATCTACGACTACGACACATTACACTACATCTATAAATACAACTACATCTATAAATATTCGTGGACAGCTGGAATTTTTATTTCTAGAAATCACCATCTCCCATAATAAAGTTCTTTTAGGTGTTTTGTATAGTCCCTCCTCTGCAGTCAATTACTTTGCAGTACTTGATGATTTGCTTAACCGTTACTGCCCCTCCTACGAACACATAATCCTCATGGGCGACTTTAATACGTGTTTAACTAAAAATGATAATAGAACTCTTATGCTCCAAAATATAATTTCTTCTTTTAATATGCATATTTTACCCCTTTCCCCGACACATTTTCCACCGAACTCTGAGCCTTCTTTGCTTGACCTTATTTTTATCTCTCAACCTACTAAAGTAATTTCCCATGGCCAATTATCTGCTCCTTTCTCCTACCATGATCTCTTATACTTGTCTTATAAGCTCCGTAATCCCAAACCCAGAGCTAAAACCATTTTGCAGCGTAGCCTTGCCAAGATAGATCTGGACATATTAAGACATGACTTCAGTGCGATCGACTGGAATCCGCTCTACGAGGCGACATCTATTGATTGTAAAGTAGAAATTTTCAATTCAGTGGTTACCAAAATTTATGATGTTCATGCCCCTGTAAAACCTATTCGCATGAAGCGTCTCCCAGCGCCCTGGTTATCCCAAGAAATCAAAAATGTAATGACTATGCGTAACAAGGCCAAGAGTAAGTGTAAACGAGTGCCTACAGAACAGAATTTATTAGCTTATAAAAAACTGCGTAATACTTGTAACAGAATGTGTAGAGACGCTAAGCGCCATTATATATATGCTTCAGCTGAAAACTTGTCTCAGGCACAGATGTGGAAATTTCTTCGACGCCTCGGGATTGGGAAAACATCGGAGACTCCTGCGCCAGTAGTAAATATTGACATACTTAACAAACATTTTGCTGTTCAGCCTATAAACTTATCGGATGCCAATAAATCCTGCTGTTTGAACTCCCTTTCTAATAAGTTACCTCCTCCGTTTGATCCGTTTGTCTTGAAAAATATCTCGGAAGATCAGGTACTCACAAGTCTTCGTTCAATCGCCTCTAAAGCCATTGGTAGTGATGGCCTGAGCAAGGATATGTTATCCCCAATTGCTGATTTGTTGTCTCCAGCTATAGCCCATATCCTTAACTTTTCCATTAGTTCAAGCACTTTTCCTTCCATGTGGAAACATGCCCATATAATACCTCTTCCTAAAACCACTAATCCTACTTTACCTTCTGATTATCGACCCATTTCCATTTTACCAATCCTTTCTAAAATTCTTGAGCAAGCAGTTACCAAACAATTCAGTGATTTTCTAAACACCAACCATATTTTAAGTCCATACCAGTCTGGATTTCGTCCTGGGCATAGCACTACCACGGCATTGCTGAAAGTAACGGACGATATACGGTATGCAATGGACAACAGACTGCTAACAATTTTAGTTTTATTAGACTTTAGTTGCGCGTTCAATTCGGTGGACTACGATATTTTGTTGGCCATACTTAGGTCTTTAGGTGTATCTTCTTCTACGTCAGCATGGTTTGACTCCTACCTGAGAGGACGGAAGCAACGTATATTTACTCCTGACGTTAGTTCTGACTGGTCCAGCATTACTGCTGGTGTCCCACAGGGGGGAGTATTGTCCCCATTACTTTTCGCGGTCTTCATAAACGAAATAACAAGGTTCATCTCTTCGGCCTACCATTTATATGCAGATGACCTGCAAATATACAGGCACACTAGTATTGAGGAAATTGATCTTGCCATTATTGCTGTTAACCAAGATCTTTTAAATATATTTAAGTGGGCGAACACTTTTGGACTTCTGGTTAATCCAAAAAAGTCGCAAGTTCTTCTCATTGGCAGCAGGCAGTTGCGCTCCAGGGTTGATTTTGAATCTATTAGCAAAATAATTTACGGTAGTGATGTATTGGAGTTTAGCGAGAATGCCAAAAATTTAGGTCTAATTATTGATTGCAACCTGTCGTGGTCTGCTCATATTAATGGTATAAGCAAAAAGTTACATCATTCTTTGCATACATTAAAAAGACTACAGAATTTCCTTCCTCTATCCACTAAAATTCTTCTAGCACAATCTTTGTTATTGCCATTGATAGATTACGCTGACTCCTGTTTTTTGGATGTAACTGAGGAGCTATTGTGTAAACTTGAACGTCTCCAGAATTTGTGCATACGTTTTATTTTTGGACTGCGCAAATTCGACCATGTTTCCGAGTTTCGCAACAAATTACAATGGCTACCCATCAGCCTTCGTCGGAATTTTCATATTTTAACCCAGTTGTTTAAAATTCTAAAATTGTCCAACTCTCCTTCTTACCTATTTGAACGATTTTCATATACTACCTCGAGTGATAGACCTCTGCGTACTTGTAACCCAAAAAAGGTACTCGACACCCCTTGGTGTAAATCAAATTTCTACGCCAACTCGTTCACGGTCCGAGCTGCCCAGCTGTGGAATGCTTTGCCTGAACATGTGCGGCAGGGTCCAACAGTGGACACGTTCAAGACTAGGCTGAAGAATCATTTCTTATTGTCATCAGCAACAAAATAGTTTATGTAGGTTTATTTTTTTTTCATATTATTATTATTTATTATGTTCATTAATTTTTATTTATTATTCTTTTATGTAGGTATTATTATATTTATAATATGTATTAGTATATTGTATTTACTAGTTTATTTTCATTATAAATCAGTTGTAAGTAATTGTCTCTTTTTTAATCTGATATTATTCTTTGCTGTACTACCTGTGTCCTACTTATTTTATTTTTCCTAAACTCTGTGTAAGGTCTGCTGGCAGAGATCTCTTTTTAGAGATAAGCACGCCTTTGTACCATCTCTTTTGTGTATTTTGTAATATTTTGTGTTATTTCTGTTGTGTACATGAAGAATAAATAAATAAATAAATAAAATAACTGCTGGAGCACGGATATTTCTTAAATGTGATAAGGAAGAATGTAGGAAGGATTAGGCTAGAGTCCTAGCTAGCTAGCAGCGGCGAAGGCTGGATTTTCTTCATAGGGAAGCCCTAGCCTGTATAATACCTAGGAATTTGGATAAGGGTCTTCAAAAGGTAAGTGGTGAGTGAAGCCGGTAGGAATGGAGTTATAGGAACCCCCCCACGCCACTGCTAGCTAGCTCTAGCCTAATGTACGTATAGCCACACGACGCGATAATCGCAGCTAGCTACGATATTTGCGTTGTTTAATAATATTTAAAAAACGGTAACCTAATGTGGGTTGACTATAGTTATAAGTAATAACAAAGAAGTAACAATACCTATATTTTATGTAATTTTATTTTAAATTGTGCTTTGAAATTGTTTCCTAGAAGAGATTTAAGGCGAATGTTTAATTGGTCAGAATTATCCTTATTTCAATTGTGAGTGTTACGCCCGTAACACTCCTCCGGTTAAATTGAGCCAATTTAAGCAATTGACCGGACAGCACACGTTAGTACATTAAATCTACGTAAGTACATCTATCTCAAGAAATATCCCACTAAAACTATGCAAACGTTTAATCTTGAGAACAGCTAAGAGATTACTGAAGCTCCAATTAACTCTACTTTTTATGGTATGGCCCAACTCGGACGGCTCTGATGGTAAAACGCCCTATGGTGTACGGACACCGGTCACCGACAAAACCAGGTAGGAGTCTAGAATAAAGATTTGATAGAAAGTTAACCAGAGCTGGCGCTTGTAAAATACTAGCTTTTTTTGCCCGTGGCTCCGCCCGCGTAAATACAGTATCCCCCGGGAACACTGTACTCTTTTGGGAGAAAAAGTAGCCTATGTGTTAAATCCAGAGCATAAACTACTACCATGCCAAATTTAATCGAAATCAGTTCAGTAGATTTTGCGTGAAAGAGTAACAAACATCCATCAATCCATCCTCACACACTGACATTTATAATAATAGTACGTAGGATATCTACTATTTCGTGGGAAATATTTCTAAAGAATAGCGAACAGTTGTTCCAATATCCTTCGCTCGTTGCCCTATTTTGCCATAATTAATCCATTACTGAATGCCCACGGTATATTCTGTTCAACGACACCGGATAACCGTGGCATACTTTACAGATATTTCGGGACCGTCTTGGCCTAAATTGAACAAAACATAAATATACTTACCATTAATGTTAAGGAGATTTTTTATCAATCAAAAAGGGGCATTAAACCTCATGTTTAAGTAAACAAGTGTTTAAAATTACGAGAAGAAATAAAACTATTTTAATTGATTTAAAAATTAAAGAAATATGAATTCACTTGTAAAATTGACAATATATTTTGTAAGGGTCCAATTTCGACGTGTCCCTATCTTATTGATTCTCCATTGCATAATACATCTTTACATAGTCTAAAATGAAGTCGGCTCCTTTCATGTTCGCTAAGATCTTTAAACTACTGACCAGATTTTCATGCAGTTTCCAGCAATAGATACATTGCTGGAAGCTTTATATTATGTAGATGTAGGTAATACATTGCACCCGTGCAAAGCAGGGGCGAGTCGCTAGTAGTACATATTTGCAATTATTTTAATATGCTTATGTATAATACGAGTACAGTATGTAAGTATGTAACACCTGTATAACTGTTAGAAGGTTATATAAACAGTTATTGTTCTTCATAAATCATAGCATCTGTGAAGCTAATTAGTAATTTTATATGACTAACATATCCTTCTGGCACTACTTGCAATATTATAGGTGCACTTTTTAGGAAAATAAACTGATAATAATACGTGACAGTTTTTATTATCCTTATCTTAAATTTGAAACGAGACAATCTTGTATACTGGACGTTTTTTCAGTCAGTGTCCAAACTTTCAGGAGTGAATATACTCTCGAATATAAGCAACTTTAACTGTGGGATCAACTTTCCTACTTGAAAAAAATCTAAGATCTAGCTAGGTGTTATCCCTGGGAAACTGCGCATTTTTAAGTTATATATGTTTTTTCTTTCGTAGTTCAACAATATAATAGGTATTTACCTATGAAATTGCCGTTCTACTGGCCATTTCAAATCAAAATAATTTTTGTTTGGCTAAGAATTCTAATTTAAAATTAATTTTATTTTAAAAACATGGAATTCTTTTTCCAAAATTAGTCATTTGTTTATTGATTAGTGTTACATTTTCATCGCATTTCAATCTTTTTCGTCATCATGGATACGTTAAAAATTCGAGTAATTATGGAATAATATGAGTACCGTCGTGACAGCAACGCGGCACAAGCGGCACGCAACATCAACGACGTTTACGGAGCTAATACTACAAACCAACGCACCACCTGTTATTGGTTTGCTCGCTTCCGTTCTGGAAACTTCGATCTGAAAAATGAACCTCGCGGTAGTAGACTTTGGTCGACAATGACGAATTAAAGGCGATTGTGGAAGCTGATGATACACAATCTACGGCTGAATTAGCAGCAACTTTCAACGTTAGCCTCAAAACAATATTGGTCCATTTGCGTCAAATTGGCAAGGTAAAAAAGCTTGACAAATGGGTGCCCCACGAACTCAATGATCGCCAGCGCGAAGTACGCGTCGAGACGTGCCTTGCACTGCTCAACAGACACAAATGAAGGAATTTTAAACCGCATTGTTACCTGCGATGAAAAATGGATTCTGTACTTGATAACCGCAAGCGCTCAGCAAGTTGGTTGGATCCTGGTTCAGCATCTAAACAATGCCCTAAACGAAAACTTACCCCTAGAAAAGTGATGGTCACTGTTTGGTGGTCTAGCGCCGGTGTGATTCATCACAGCTTCTTACCAAACGGGGTGAGCATTACTGCAGATGTATACTGTAAAGAACTGAACACAATTATGGAGAAGCTGGCACATCTCCAACCAGCAATGGTCAATCGCTCGTCTCCGCTGCTCCTGCACGACAACGCGCGACCTCATACTGCACAGCAGACGGTCTCCAAGTTGCAAGAACTGGGGTTGGAAGCTCTCCGTCATCCGCCCTACTCACTAGACCTTGCGCCTACAGACTACTACTTTTTCCAGAATTTGGATAACTTCTTGGCGGGAAAAAAATTCAATACCCGAAGAAGGCAGTACAAAATGCCTTTGAAGAATTTGTTGCCTCCCGTCCAGCTGATTTCATTAAGAAGGCATCAATAAACTGCCACTGCGTTCACTTCAATCACGTTCAATCACACATGCAATCAATGCATATTGATTGCATGGGTGATTACTTCGATAAATATAAATAAAAAATACATGAAAAAAATTCGTTTAAATTTTTTCATACAAAACGGCAATTTCATAGGTAAAGACCTAAATACGAATAAGTATTATAAATAATTTCGACTCTAATAATGTCAGTCCGATTGGCAGTTTGGTTAATTTTTGTGTTGTTCAGAAATTCGGAATGTGGGGTTTGAACCCCGGTAAAATATTTTTGTGATTCTTTTTTTTTAATCTACTAGAGCTCCGAGCAAAGCTCGGTTACCCAGTTAGGACGTACTTCCTTACTAATTAGGTCCTTACATATGAAATTGGCGTTTTGTCGTACTAGCCACTTTGATTTCAAATATATCTTCTTTGGTTAGGAATTTCAAATTTATACCGCTATTTATTCATGCATTTGTGTTTCAAAAACCGTAATTCATTTTTTTTTTCCTCTTTTGGTTTTTTCTTTGCGTCACTCTGTTTACAAAAGCTTGGAAAACTTGAAATATCGTATTATTTTCGAGTACGAGTTCTACTGTGGCACCAGTGCTGCAGAAACGGCTCGAAGGATTAATGATGTGTATGGCGACGGTGTCTCAGAACAAAACACAGTTCGTTTTTTGTTCCAACGTATTCGTTCTGGAAATTTCGACCTGCAGAACAAGCCCCGTCAACGGCCGGACACCAAAGTTGATAATGAAGAATTGAAGTCTATTGTGGAAGCGGATCCATCGCAAACCACGTCCGAGTTAGGTGCAGGCTGCAGTGTTAGTGATAAAACTGTTTTAATCCACTTAAAGCAAATTGGGAAGGTGAAAAAGCTTGAAAGTTATAAAATTAGTGAACTTATTAGTATTTATCCGTGTAATCGTAAATAAGTAGATAAGGTTAATAATAAATTAATAATATTTAATAACATTATTGTTAAATATTATTATTAATAGTTTATTTATATTAATGAGGTCGTCACCTCTGTGGCTCAGTGGTTGTCGGTTGAACGTGTCAGTCTCGAGCCGGAGGTCGCGGGTTCGGATCCCGCCAATGGAATAAAAAAAAATTCTATGTTCCTGGGTCATGGATGTGTATTAAATATGTGTATAATATAGTAAAAATCTTAAATATACGTATAGTATAAAAGTATAAAATCTATTTCCGTTGTAGGTACCGTATCTACCCGTAACACATGTTCTTCGAGAGCTTATCACGGGACCAGATTGACGTGGTGTGGCCGTCCATAGATATTATTATTATAAATTAAAAAAAGGAACATTGCTAACAGTCAGCAGCTCCATACTCCAGATATAATTTGCCTTTGTACTGTAGAGCTAATGCATAGACATTAGACTTCTGTATTTTACAAAGACAAAGGTAGTTGGAGCAATTCGGCAGAAGCTGCTCGCGGCGGTGACCAATCAGCCATGTCAACAAGCAGTGGTCTGATGATGATCATCGTCGTCGGTACTAAGTACTTAGGGTATAACATGGTCCTCACCTCACGGTCTCCCATATAGTGGTACGTGTGTGTGTGACACGACAATGAACTTGGCGGAAACCGGCGTCACGCCCGGCGCCCGCTGCGGCCCGCGTAAATAGATAATGGAACATCGACTATTAGTGGAGTAATGGAGTTAGATGACATGTACACGAGCGTGAAATATCTGCAGTATCTAAGGCTAGTAAAAACCCGGCCAAATGCTTGTCAGGTCACGCATAGAATAGGGTTCCGTATATTCTTATTAATTCGCTATTTTGGTACGAAGTTTTCCAATTAAGCGCATATTATACCTATCTCACAAACGGATACCTAAATCAAAAAATCGTATTAGCTGACGGGTGGACATGGACGAAAGTATAAGTGTTCCGAGACGTGGATACGGAAACGAACTGAATTACTTTAACTACAGGTTTGTGTCGTTTTCGTTTAGGAGTCTGCAGGAGGTCCCAGGACTTAGGAGATCCTAAGGCAAAGACGAAAGACTAAGTACGTAATATGTAGCTACTTACGTACTATCTGTTATTCACTGTCTAGCGTTTATTGACACTACTCAAAACGATATGTAATTTTGTCCTTTAATACAAATAAGGTTCTTCTTGTATCTTAGGTATCGTTAAACAACACATCAGTTTCTTGCCCAGACATATTTTAGATAAACGAGATATTATGTGAAGGTAACTGACATACAACATTATTATGTACTTTACATATTTCTGTAACTGTAAGATGGCGATTCATTTGAGTTCGTGTGAATGTATCCTAATGTATTTGGTTGTGATTCGGAAGTAGGACAATCATCGTTATTGTGAAGACAAAAATAGACATTGGTGCACCTGCAATTGATGTTTTTTCATAAAACTCTTTGGTTTTAATTCAATTTATCATAATCAGGTTAATTCATAATTAAGTCTTCGCCTCGTGTCAAAGGCACTCAAAGGTGTGGTATCTAGAGTATATTATGATAACTTTCTCTACAATGTTGTCATTTGAAAACCCCTAGGAAAGGTAGTGCCTGTTTTATTGAATTACCTACGTTTTCTTTTATTAATAATTAATCTATTTATGTAGTGTAGTAATTAGTCTACTAATATCATTAATTTGAAACATAATACCGCGTAATTTGTGAAAGGGGTCATTTATTATTTTTAATTGTTTAATCGTTTTATTCCTAATTTGATTAATACCTTTTCAGGCCTTGAATCATTGAGTTTGCTTTCATTAACTTATTTACGAACTGGCATGGTCATAAATTTGAAAGGTCAAAAATTGAAAAACAGTTTTTCTCTTAGCATTTTCTCGGAGAAAGGCAAAAGCCTTTATAAATAGAGGCTCTCTTCTTTGAAAATAAAAACTTGTTTCTTCAGTTTTTAGAAGAAAGATTATGGTACTATGTGGCTCTACAATTAGATATTTTTATATTTTTTATATTTAGACAGGCATACAGACAGTCACACAATATAAGTACAAGGTATGTTTGTAAGGAACTCACCACGTATGATTCCTTACAACTAGCTATTTCTTCAACGAAACAAATCGTTTTCGGAAATCAGTAATTTATTCGCAACTCGAGGTCGTCACTCCATCTACGTGATACCTCTTCACTTTCATTGGTAATACGTAATTCGTATTGTTATTACTATAATATAAGTAGTAACAATTTCACGGTGAAATTTGGGACGCGTAATGGGTGTTCACCACTTTCATTGTTATTACGTGTATCATAATAGTTTTGGGTAGGATAGTGGACAATGTGAGTGTAACTCGTGAGATGCTCTAGTTGGCCCATTGTCGGTGCATGAGTCAAGTGCGAGCGGTCGCGTGGAACGCTCACTGCGGAGTCTGCACGTGCCCCCACAACACGCGTGTGGAAAGTGTAGTCACTTGTGTTACCTCATGGATGTAAACAATGCTATGGTTGTGAGTTATTTTATTGATTTTTTTATATTTTTTTAATGTTTGGTCTCAAATGTTGTATGCCGTAAATTTCAAATATGTAACTTGGAAAATCATGAAGTTAGGTAAGAGCTGAAAACCCTATTCTAAGCTTTTCATTACGTATTTCGGTGACCCGTTTCTGAAAAAAACGCATATATAAATATCATGCACCGCGAGCATAATTATGCATAGGCACTTTAAACTTTAAAAGTTTATGTAAGTAGGTAGGTACTTACCTACAGTACCCTATTTACATTAAAAGAACCAAGTACGGTTAACTGGACTTTCGAAGTTTTAAAGTCATTAATTCTATTTAAATGTTAGCACCTAATTATAATGACTAACAAATTATAAATTGTTAGTATTTGCATGACAAAGAAATTCAATTTTTATGGTCATCATTCTTCAAAGTTTATTGACACTATCTAAATCTAAAAATATAAATAGGAAAACACGCAGACTAAATATCTGCCAAGTGGTCTATTTGTGATTAAGTATAGAAAAGTTTAAAAAATTGAGTTCACGAAACGAAAATTCTACTCTTTTTTTCTCACTTCTTATTTTTTTAGTCGCTTTGGCTAATGTTCACCCATTCAGGCTAATGACCGTCTGATTTCTTAAGTGGGTATTAAAAAAGATCTTTGAAAATTGAAATTCTCTAATTATAAGTATCCAGAGAATTTTTGTACCTAGATTTTTTGTTGCAATGAGTGGTGTAAATTATTATTGCATGTTGGCGATATAATGTCGCGTTATGTTTCTCGCCAATAGCATAATATTCATCTCTATTGTTCTATTATTAAGGTACAAATTTTTGTTATAGAAATAGAGGTGACTATTTGTCTATTACTAATATTAAACGGTCAATAAAAATGTGTCTGGTGTCATTAGGACAAAGATAACTAATTTATGGACGGAAATCTTAAGTATTAAGATTTTACTATCTTAGCTGAGTGCATCAGTCCATTAAATATACGAGAACGCCAAGTGCTAGACTTCTTCTAAGATAGCAATAGATGTTCATAGATCATCGGACGTAGGCACCTACATACTTACAGTAATTGTCTGTAGGCAGTAGGCACGTCATTTAGCACCCGACTAACGAGGTATCCCGTCATGTTTCCGCGGATATTGGTACTCGGACTTGATCAACTGCAAATGCGCCAGAGCAGATGTAACGAATTAATATCGTACCTTGGAAAATGTTTCTCATTTTAGATACCTCTACCACTACATCTACATGTGTTAAGTGTGCTCACACTTTGTTTATCAATGAGAAACTTCAGAATTATAAAGGTAACGACACGCCGATTTTTATCAAAATTGTATAAGGCTTACGAAATGAGAAAGTAGCCAGATAGGAAGGAGCCGAGATAAACGAAGGGACACGACTTTAACATTTATCCAAATGGCCATTCCTACTAGTGGCGTGGGGTTCCTATAACTCCATTCCTATCGGCTTCACTTACCACTTACCTTTTGAAGACCCTCATCCAAATCCATACCTATAATACAGGCTAGGGCTTCCCTATAAAGTAGAACTAGCCTTCGCCACTGATTCCTACCTTTATTTTGCATTGTCAAAACTCAACTACTTACCTACTACCTTCATACTTCAAGGAGCCACTTTTGTCTAAACCAAAAGCCACCAAGACCAGAGAAGATAGACTGAAAATGTAGATGTAATCACCAGCTCGTCAAAACTTATTTTAGTAAACTGTTTATTATATTACATAATTAATCAGAGAAATTCCTTACATACAAATTTTTTTTCCAAGTAATTATTATATAAGCAATAATAGGCAATAAGAAAAGATGTTAAAGAGTATAATTGTAATAATTAATACCATTAGCTGTCCACTTTTCATCTCAGGGTTAATTAGTAAGTTCGTTAGTATTGTTTTGAATAAGGCTTTCGAGATTAGAGATTCTGAGACCTATATGTGCAATAGAGCGGCTTGTGAGTATTATGTAACTCTCCTATATGGTAGAGCTATAGTATTTTGACTCTCATGCTACAGTTTATGATATCTGACTCTATTAGCTTGTGTTAAGCGGTGAAAATTACCACACGTGCGTACCAAGCGTACCTACATTTCAGCAAATAATAGCTCCCACATCGATTTCGGTGACGGTGGCCGGTTTTATTAACCACACCAGCAACTACTTATTCTATAGTGCCCGAGTGTTTGCGCAATACACTCGAGCACTCTCTTCCTTTACTCTCGTAACTCAGTGAGACGTCTAAAACAACGTTTGCCGGGTCTGGATGTCCGACACGACTGGCGGAAGATCAGGCGCAGGACTGAGTTTTTACATGCCCATCCGACGCATGGATCATCTTTCTCGTTCCGACAATCAGGGAATCAGCCGGCATTGTAACTAACCAGACTCGAAAACAACATTTTTTATGGTTCCAACGCTGGGATCTTACCCACGCCTCCGGATTCGAGAGCACTAAGCTATTAAGCATTGGACCACGGAGGCTTTAATTCTGCAAAGTTGCAGTAAAGAGATGTAATTTTGCAGCTCTAATTTTATTGATTTATTACTAGGTCTAGCATCCTCGATCTCATTATAATAATTAATTATGTAGTAAGTAGATTATCATATTATTTAAATTTTAGATTTTATATTAACTACATTTCATGGAAATATCTGCAGCCGTTTCCGAGATTACTTTTATATATAGATTAGCTCGTTTTAAGTAAAAGTATAAGATAAATAATATGTTAGGGTAATTGCACAATTTTCCATACGTTTATGCATTATTGTTGACTTATATTACATGGCGAAAAGTATGGCTTATAAGTGCCATTAGAATTCAACAGACGGAGTTGTAGGGACCAACAAGAGCTCTGACATATGCTCCACATGTGGACAAACCAATTTAAACCTTGGCAGTGACGTATTTTGGTTATTTTCCCAACATGTTTATCTAGTCTCGATATGATATCGAGTCGTTATCTTAACCGTTTGCTCGCTCATACAACCTCAAGATAGATATTCTCGAGTGGAATGTTATAAAGTTCTCACACGCAGTGCTTCATCAAAACAAATACAGCCCACCAGGTGACGTCTGCTCATAACGATGCATATGATTTGTAACATTAATAAATTACATGTTACTAAAGGATCAAGTTCTACGCTAGAATAGTGCGCAAGAACCCGTAGGAGTCATAATTTCTAATCAGGTAAAACCGTCGGATGGAAAAATGATAAAAAATTCCATAGCAATTACTTTTAGATATTGCCTACTCTGACTCAAAAAATAAAATCAGTTTGTGTCGATAAAATAAACAACATTATGAGATTAGTTACTTTATGAGATAACTCATAAAGTAAGTAATCCCATAATCTTCTCTCTTTATAGTAGCTATTAAAATATGAAACATGTTTGCTTAAGATGATCCAAAGTTAACCGAATTATTTTAGAAAGTAGGTAGTAACTACAAATTTTATTATATTTCAGAAATTCAATTTTGATGGAGTTCTGAAATATAAATTACCGTGATAATATCTAAAGTAACAAATCTAATATTTAAGATAAAAAAAAATACCATAAATTGAAGAAAATGTCGAATCCCTTACAGCAAATGCGTAGCGTGTAGATATGTGTGTGTTAGCTGATCGTGTTGTGGGAAGTAGTAGAAATTGGAATGTAACATCCTTTGATACGTTTAATTTGTTTTTATTGTATCGTTGCTTCAAATTACTAAATGACGACATATCAGTTCGCTTTTCATTAGGTATTCGTAATTCCATACATCCGTACACTTTTTCATTTTCTAATAGGGATTCAAAGTGTCGCCTTTCTCTCTTACTCTCTCGTGACTAGGTTCTTGCTGATTATGAAATACATAATAAGTATTCCTTAAACTAGTTTTGTGGTTACACTGGTCCTATTTATAAGTTTTCAATTTTTTTTCAATCAAGGTAGTTGTCCTTATCAATTTTAATTTAACTAGTCGTTACCCAAATGTCTGGCAAGGTATAGTATTTTTGTGTAACACTGCTAACTTGAATATGTATTTTGCAGAGTTGGCGATAACGATGTCATCGGTCATCAATAAATTTTGAAACACGTGCAGAGGATTGAAATCACAATGCCGGAGATAGGCACGGTGATGCGAGCCCTGGAGCTTCAGCGGCTCGTCGAGAGCAAAGTGACTGAGTGGCGCGAGAGGTCAGCGCGGGTCGCCGGGCCGAGCGTGGCCGACTCTTATCAACACAACTTCAAGCGACACACAAACAGACGCAAAAACAGCGCAGAAATCAACAGAATTATCGCAAAGTACTCGAGACCAATTAAAAGGACGGACGAGCATCGATTCGCGATAGCCACTAGCGCTCCACCTGTCCGCCCCGCTAGAAAGGTGAAATTGAAGGCGTCGCAGAGCGAGGACAATCTTGCCAATATTGGCATTATGGACAGCTCGCCTATGCCACAAATTGAAAAGCCGCCTAGAGGAATTTTCTCGAAGTATAACGCGAAAAGTTGCGAGGATATAACGGCGTTTGTGGATTTCCAGCACACGATGAAAAGTAACAATTTCGAAGAGAACAGCATACTGAATTCCAAAACAGTGACAACGACACCGCGGACGAGACTGTACCTACATAGTATTAGTGAGGCTAACGATATGTCTAAATTTGATGATAGCGGCCTAGAACTTAGGCATAAACCAAACTTTGCGACTTCCACGCCAATATCGAACAGGAAAACTTGTCCAGTGACTCCAGTGAGTAATTCTATATCGGTGATCGATTTTGAAAAGTGTCCAAAATACCACAGTGGTAGTGAATTGAAAAAAGGCAACTCTGAACCGGATATTTTGAGTAGTCGTTCAGTGGGTTCGAGTAGAACTTTAGATTTTAGGAAACCTTTAAAGTTGCTTAAGCAACCGTTTAAGAAAGGAACGCTCGATCGAATACTCCGGTGGCGAGGAAAGAAACCAGGATCTGATAAAAATCGGTGAGTCATAGTCTTTAATTTCTGTGATACTTAAGACGGTAATAGGGTAGTTGTTATCAAAATAAAACTACATAATATTGGGTTGACACTTGACATGTCTACATCTTTTAAAGTCTAATTGGCAAATGGTCATCCATTTATTCCTACATCGAAATACCGTAGTCTAATCATAGTGTGCACACTGCACAGGAAGGGCTATTAGCAGATAGAACCAGTTCAATAAACCATAAGGATTTAATCTACTACTACGGCACTTTATTATGGAAAAACAAGATCTTGTGTCTAGCAAATTAAGTGGGTAGTATCGAACAAGTTGACGGTCGATCAGACATAAGATATAAATCGCTTAACAGCGCCGTTGAATCGTGCGCACGCATACGCATACTAACGCGTAAATATGTATTTCAACCTAGTCGGCAGTCGTTGCGGTCACTTCCTTTGTGTTTAAATATTTTGATGCCTGATTGATGCGTTTATGCGATGCGTCGAGCAGGAACTTAGTCGATATTGTACAGGCTTCGACAAACGATTTGATTTTTATTTCTAGCCGGTCCTTTACAGAAGCACGTGTGTAATATTATTTAAATTGTTCTGTCGCTTAGTAAAGGGATTCATGAAAATTGGGAAAATCAGACATTTGAGTTAGAAGAATAAATTTTAAGCAAAAATTTGCTACTGTATCGTAAAAAGTACTAAATACATATTATGAATTTAACTTAGCTGATGTAGCGAGCATCAATTTGTTATCAATAGAATGTAGGTACTTATACATGCTCCCTATTGATAATACACTGATATTGTACCAAACATATTGGAATAATAAACAATTGATAGGTCTACTCTTTGTTCAGAGGACGTCAGTGGCGACTGGAATGTTAAGATATGTTATAGATGGTTACAGAAATCAAACATGTTTGCCAATTTGACCTTTAAATGTCTGTAGTTTCAGTCGAATTTACTATTATACTCACTCGTAGGTACGTAAAAAAATATAAATTCCTTTTTTTATTGTTACAAAAAGGAGAATATTTTTTTATTTAGCCAATTTATCCCGAAGATCTCCTCCATGACGTAGCTATCAGTGTGAATGTATGATATAGCAAAATCATATAACAATGCCATATATCCGGCCGGCTGGCCCTTTTAAGCCGAATTACTCGTACTATTAAGTATTCTGTGGCCGAATCAAGATTCATTGTCTGATTTCACGCAGTTTGGCTAATGACTATATCGCCATCTTGTGTGTAACAAGCAAACTATAAAGCTTATGTAGTTCCCTATACATCCTACCAATTGGTTCATACGTTTACCAATAGATGGCACTACAATGATTTATACGAGATTTAATCAACAACGATTATAAATTGCTGCACAGAGCACAGTGCATACGACCGCTCTAATAATGGATTTAAAAGTGTTTGTTTGAATTTAATATCATTATTTATGCAGATTAATATTTTAAAACCGTTTGCTTTCTGATAGCAGTAATCCAGAAAATGGGTTTTGGTCTTTTAGTGGTACCCTATCTACTAAAATTATTAAATTCTAAAGTAAATTTTTACTAAAATATAAGATAACCGTATGAATAAGGTATGAACAGATATAATAACTGAACTGTTAAGTTTTTGTTGCGGTTTAAAAATAGTCCTACTACAGCATCCTGCTGGCTTAAATTGATAAATTACAGGTGTTTTTTGCAAACCAATTACCTAAAAATCGTCTAGGTCGGTAATTAAGGGATAATTCTAACGCAATAAGATTTTTATTTATTTCAATGCCAATTACCTAGACACCAGTGGCGAAGGCTGATACTACTTCATACTTATATACATGTTATTATTATTACATACTTCATAGCGAAGCCCTAGCCTGTATAGTAGGTAGGGATTTGGATCTTTAAAAGGTATGTGGTAAGTGGAACCGATAGGAATAGAGTTATAGGAACCCTATGCCACTGCTAGACACATGTTCGCGTCACAAATCATAAGGAAGCACATACGTAGTTCAACCACGTCTGCAGTCGTTGCGGTCACTTCATTTGTGTTTAAATATTTTAGGCGTCCTAACTTCTAGTGCAAAGGAAAATGCTCAGAAACTGGTCGAGCAGGAACTTTGTCGATATTGTATGTATGTTAGTCATAACTCAATCAGGCCATCCCCTGTTTCGAAATCATTGAGTAAAAGTCAATAATAAATATACCGATTGCAAGTATATACCCAAACGGTGACTGCTCATAATATCATACTTGGGTATTCCCCTATTTGTGTGTTCCCATAATAATAATAATTATTTATTTGTTTTAAGTTAAAATCTTCGTTTATTAATAAAGTATATGATTTTAACTTAAATACTAATCTAGTAGTTCCAAGATTATAACCTTATAGAATGTACGGTCTTAAAGTAAAAATATCACTAAACATGTGACAGCCACCCATAAAATATAAAAATATTATTATTATTGTATAATGCCAAACCCGAAATCTATACACAATGTATCACTATACCAAATTGCATGAATTTATATTCATAAATTCAGAATCTATTCCTTGAGTACTACGGAACCATAAAATTTACCTATATCAAACTGTAAATCTATAGACTAGAATAGAAGTCACTAACGGGTCGTTTCATTAACGTATCTACCAACTACTATTACTACTACCACGGATAAGATAATTTATCTTATCCGTGACTACTACTAAGGTCACATTTGTATCGCATAAAATCGGCAAATGATTGAATGACGACGTTTTTAACAAATAGTTATTGGTAGATAGGTTATTGAAACCGGCCGTAAGCTGACAATAATGACTACTTCATTATTCTATATTGTTAATGCGTAATCAATTTTTATAAGGAAACCTTGTATTTTTCCTAGCTAATGACATAGTTTTCTTATAAAGAAGATAATTAACATAAATTCCTTTATTCTCATACCGCACATAGAAAAACAAAAACGCCATAACCATTTAATCATACGTGTAATAAAAGTATGACGTGTGTAAAAAATACAATACTTTTTTTTACAACCATTGATTGATTGTCGAAGCCATTGCTCCAGCACATACATATTTTCGAAATCCTAAAACTTATCCAGCCAATTTACTGTAAATAGATTGAACTGTTTGATAAATAAAAACGATCATTCATGTTTCGTAATAAAGTTTATCGATTCTTTAATTTCCCGGATTTAGTAATGGCCGATGTCCTTGTACGAGTTCGTGCACTACCTCATGTAGTTCACGGTACGGAACCTTCGTAGCTGTTGCACAGAAAATTTTACGGAATGAAAATTGCTTAGCCGAAATTTAAATTTTATTTACTTATTTTTTTTTATTTAAAAATATAAAACGATTACGTACTTTAGTATCCTATGCATTGCTGGCTTCTGCACTGTAAGAATACATAATATATTAGTGTTAATTGTGCAAAATTATGAAGCAGCTGTACGGAACTTACCTACTGTGTCTGTAATTGGCTATTGGCATGGAATTATACCTAGTCTTGCCATAAATACTGAAACAAAGAAAAAAAAATCTATTGCAAATAACATTTATAACTTTTACAGTGTGTTAGTTTAATACATAAATATAAAACAATTTAAAATATAAAAAGCTTATTCGAAGTAGTCTCCATTCGCTGCAATATAGTCCATTAAACGTTGAAGCCAGTTATCAATAGAAGCACGCACTCTTTCCATGGGAAAATTATTCTTCATTGCCAATCGTACGGATTGTTTTAGCAAGGCGTCGAGTCTTGCTGGAAGGACCATTTTTGGTTATTGAACATGGTGTTGTTAAGGGGCTTCACTACCTTCTCTTTTCTATATTTTTTCATCTCTATTCTTTTTTAAATTATCAGTTAAGAAATGACCAGTACGTCTCTTATAGGCTCCAAGTCCTAAGTCATCTTTTAAAATACGCGACATGGTTCTAGGTGCTATCTTCATCTCCCGAGATAAAATCTTTTGCTTTCGGACAGGATTTCTTCTAATTCTTTCCCTTACTGCTTTGACCACCTTTTTCGTACGAACACTACGTAGACGGCCAGATCTTTTTCTGTCACAAACAGAGGAGGTCTCATTACCTATTAATAGCCCGGTACACAAACATTTTACAAATACCAAGCGTATGGAGTTTTAAAAATTGCATTTGGCTCCATACCTACTTTGTGTAATGCAATCACAGCGATTCAGTTCTCTTTATCGTCCCACTCCTTTTTAATATCGCAAAATATTGTACTCGTACAATATATTGGCGCCAAAATGAGAAAATAAGAAAATTCCTTATTCATAGCTGGTTACAAAACTTAAGTTACGAATGTGGATGAAAGGGAAAATTCAATGAACAATCATATAAAAATGACAGATTCCTAGTTTAAATGTAATATTTTGTTTATTTTTAATTGTAACAGTATTTATGGCCAGACTAAGTATTTA
Organism: Phengaris arion; assembly: GCA_963565745.1. Classification (NCBI taxonomy): domain Eukaryota; kingdom Metazoa; phylum Arthropoda; class Insecta; order Lepidoptera; family Lycaenidae; genus Phengaris; species Phengaris arion. The sequence continues at coordinate 10,928,792 of OY751445.1, read as the reverse complement.
AAAGCATAATCTTGGCTATTGGCATGGACTTATATTTAAAAGCATGCAGCTTGAGATAAGCATTCAGCAGTTACTCGTTACCTGTTACTTAATTAAAGTTATAATAATGTTTAATTATTCATCATAATATTTTATACTAGCTGTTGCCCGCGGCTCCGCCCGCGTAAATACCTACCCGCGTAAAAAGTAGCCTATGTTTTAATCCAGAGCCTAAACTACTACCATACCAAATTTAATCCGTTTAAAAAACAAAATCCGTTCAGTAGTTTTTGCGTGAAAGAGTAACAAACATCCATCTATTCTCACAAACTTTCACATTTATAATATTAGTAGGATTAGGATTTAGAAGTTAATGGATTGGTGTACATCACAAGGTATTTCCATTTCCCATGGCATTGCTGATTGTAACCCATGCTTTATGGTGGTAACTTGGTAACATAACCCATGAGTAAGCCACGGTCAAACCTCGTAATCGTCGGATGTGGGCTATGTGGGCCTGATTACTGATAATGAACTTGAAGTGAGGATAAAATATTATAAATTCATAATATCTGTAAACATTACGTTGAAACTATATATTATATACCTAGAGAAGTTTGTAACATAGAAATATGTTAAACTATAGGTGGACATTGGCTGTTCAACCTATTTCCATCTCTAATTTAACATTAGGACCCTTTAAATTAGACGGTGGTTTGGTTTGGTTGCATACAATATTCCATAGAACAAAAACAGTGTTCAACTAGGTATTAGGGCGTAAAAAATCCATGCTTCTTATTTTTCAACATTAATTTGTGTTTTAATACTAAAATAAATAGAAACAGAAGGTAATCGTTTTATTGGTCCATGGTAATAGCGAGATAAACATCATAATAATATTTTGTAGCAGCCATTACCTCGACAGTCGACAATAAGTCAAACCAATATTCTTCCACTGTAGTATTATAGTGTAAATGGACTGCCGAGACGACCTTGAAACATATAGACCGAGACATGTCGATTGTCGAGGCAAAAAATGTCCACATTTAAACTGCCTTTGGGGTCGTTTGGGGCAGTTGAGGTTTGACCTTTCTCTTCTTGACATTTTGACATTTCCTTTCCGCAGTAAATTCAGTCCGCCTTTGACAAAATCTTCTCAAATCAAAATGTGGTAACTTTATTCTGTCGAAGAATTTTTCTGTTAAATGTACGTCATTACACTCATTACTAATAGACCTTCCAAAGTTTTGAAATCATTGCCTAGAATTTAGAAAGAACTGTGCAATTCTTAAAATTTTGTCAAAAATGCATTTAAAAATTATAAGCGAATGTGTAGAGCTTGTTTCTCCCTTGAATAGTAGGCACCCCACTTAACGAGCTTCTCTAAAAGTTAATATAAGTACTTATAATTATTCACGTGTAAAGACGCATGAAGTTAATTTATAAGCGTTTGGTAATGTAGAGCGTAGCATTATAGATTAATTACATATCAACATTTTTTATAAATACCCTAGAAACTTAATGAAAATGCTATAATTAAAAGGAGCCAAGAATAACAAAGTAACCTGATTGTCCTCATAGTTGTCTCGCATGGATATAATCATTTTTAATTATCATTTAATTAGCACCTGTCAGAAGATCCAGACGAGATTAGCACGTCAAACAGAACAATACATGTTTTGTGGGTTCCCCGGAGTTCACAACACCATTGGAAGGGGTTTCCCAGAATTTAAACTACGAATAAAGCTAACCTTAACTCCTATAACTTTTTGTGTCTAAATATTCTAAAGTAGTAAAGTAATTAGGTAGTATTAATTATTTTAACTACTAAACATTTACTCTTAAATTAAAAGCAAAAATTAATCAAGTTTTTGTGCAAAAATACAACGGACATTTTTCTAAAGCTATCAATTCCTCTTAACAAGCATACAACTTTGCTCGGACCAAACCTAAGGTTAAGAATTCATTTAATTGATTAAAGCTTTCATTATAATTTAAATTTGTTTTTTAAATAGTATAATTAACTCACAAACTACATAATACTAATTACTATATTTATTATGCACGTGGCTCGACACTCACTTGTCTGTTTTTTGAACCGCAATGTTATCTGTATTTTTTCTCCGAAAGACAACGAGACAAATGTAGTTAATAGAGAAATAAACAACAATCAAAATATAACGGTAAATAAAGTCAGTTTACAGGAGAGTCGAGGTCGAGATACGTTCCGCGTTGTTGCGCTCCGTGACACCGTGAGCTTACGCCTTACAGCTCCACCGTAGAGGTAGCTGTATTGAATAGAGCAAGACAATAGAACACAGGTGTAGTGGTTCTAAGAAAAACAAGTGAAGTTTGCGAATCAAAATGTTGTTGTATCTGAAAAAGGTTAGTGATTGGACTGAAATGCGGACTACGGTTAGGTTATGTTAGTCGTCGTAGATATCCACTTCTGGGCATAATACAAAAAAGTCTACAATCTAAACTACATAAACATTAGGTTTTAAGTGTCTCAGTACTTAAAAAATCCTATCGTTTTCAGTTGATAGGTTATTAGTACCTACTCCAGTTTTGATTCTGTAAATTTTGGCAATTACCTTTATGCTATGCAGAATTAGTCGTGGGAATTGTGTGAAAAAGACAACAATAAACTAATTAAAATGTGTCAGCAATATTCTCGTGTTATTAATAAATAATGTTGATAACGCCGGTAAAAACTTCGTCTGTTTTCCCTGAACGGAGCGGAGCTTAAAACTGTAGTGCCGGTCTGTAGTCTTTAGTCGTTACATAGAGTCGCCGCATGGCAGTCAGTCTCAAACTGCTGTGCCTGAAACATGAACCAAACATTGTGTTTACATTGAACTGATAATAGTGAAGTGATAGTGTTGCGACAATGGACCCGAAAATGCGCGATGACCCGTGGAAGTATTTATTTAAAAAACTGCAGGAGAAGGAAATTATTGGAAGAGGCAAGTAAGTTAGAAAAGCTCTGATTCAGCATAATTTTTCAATTTATGAACCTGTATAAAATGTAGTCAAGTAGGTAAAAGCCAGATAAAATTTTGACTGAATAATCAGAGGTCTTTAAGAACAAGTGATATGAAAAGTTTTAGTTAGTCAGGTAAGTAGGTAGCTTGGTACTACTTTGCCGACAGTCTTAGGTACACCTTCTGACCTATATACATAAAAATTTTTGCTAACGACAAATTTGTAATTTAGGATAAAAATTGTTTACTGCTGATGTAAAACAACTTATGTTAACTTTTGTTGGAAATGATAAAGTATTTATAATTGTGTAAACATTGTCCAGTTTCATTGCTTTGGTAAATAACGCTGGTTTTCCGTGGCGGCTGGCGCGGGCAGCCTACTGGAAATCCCACAGCCTGCTAGATGACTATGCATTGACCCAATTATTACTACATTAACATATTTTGGCGTAGTTAATAAGCCAGCAGTATAATATTTTCATTTAGGTAATTACCCCCCTTTTTACCGCAACTCTAGTCGCACAAAATGAAAATACCTAAGGGCTACAGGAACTGTAAATTTTGCTGGTATATGGCCCTAAACCTGATTTCAATACTATCTGCGTCCAAAATTTTATTTAAATCCGTTCAGAGGTAGTTTAAGAACAAAATAATATTCTCATAATGGGTTTTATTTTAGGGCTGCCAACCCCAAATTTATAAAACTAGCATTTGAAGTTGGAAAAACCGGGATAATACAGTTTAAAAACAGGACGCAGTAATAATGTTGCAACAGTTAATTAATATATGGTGAAAATAGGTTTAAAAAGATATAATATATGCAATCCTAATAATCATATTTTTCATAAAAGTATTGGAATAAAATTAAATTAGAAAGAAAAATTGAAAAACTGGCGCGCGAATTTTAAAATACATGACCTTATGAGGGCGCTTTAAAACTATCCAGGACACTCCCGGACACTGCAAAAACTAGGACATGTCCTGGAAAAACAGGACGGTTGGCAACCCTATTTTATTTTTATTTGAATAACTCCGAAAGTAGATGCACAGTAAAGAGAAAAATATATCTAACATGCAATATTGTGTGTTCCACTTTAGTCGCTGACGCGGGTGTATCCGTTTGTACAATGATTATGAGCACTGTTTACACACTGTCATTTAAGGATTTAAGCGTGCTCAACATATCTGCCCGTTGTTGGTGTTATGCCAGCGATACATAATATGTAATATACTATTAGTCAGACCTAAGTAGCGACCGCTTGCTTTATGATATTACCAGTACAGCTCTAATATGCTTAGGAGGTACCTGGTGCACCCTTACTATGACTATTCTTTTTACCTGACCACGGCAAAGCCCAAAGGAAGGGTAATGATTTTGGCAGGCTATGTATCGCTTATTATCGCCACTTTAAGTGTTTATGTACATATTATGTTTCATATATTTTTTTCCATACAAAAATCGTGTTATGGTAAAATGGCTACATGATTAATCTCATTGCATCATATTAGAAAACATCAATTTTGACAGTTTTCAAAATGCGTAAAATGGCGCACATAATACAAGTTGAAAAAATAATGAAACAATATGAAACACCTAAAGTTTAAAATTTTAGACCCCCCGGTCCACCGTAACATAAATGAGGTGTCAATAGTTCGTAATTATAGCCCGGGTCACATAGGCTAGTTATAATTTACGTAGTCGGGTTATAGTTTTTATAAAAATTGTGGTTATAAATGATATCTTGCTTATCGTTATTCGTAAGAAGCAACAAACCCATTTTCCACATTCATTCAGCACTTCGATTCCGCACAACAGAAATAACTACAGGAGCGAGTAGAACTAAAGGGCTCTTTTGCAACACCTCCAGCTGAATTCTGGATAGAGCTCAAATTTTTAATTGCAGGAACTTATTTACTAGGCATACATAAATGCTTGTTAGTAGAAATTGTTACTAGGAAGTGTTTCACAGGCATTACTCATAGCTATAAAAATGTTAAACTTAGTTTTATTACGTTGTAAACGAAAACCACAAACGAAGAGCTCTCATAAACATGAAAAAAAGTCTGGTTTTAAGATAATATAGATAGATTATATAAAATTCTGTTTTTTTTAAATTTAGGTGTGGATTCGTTAGTCAAGGGGTTCGATGTCATATGGAAACTTTAACAGTGGTTCATGGAGTCGAAAGCCCCAAGGGATTGGTGGCAAAAGACCCGAAACGGCGGTGGTACTCCTCTGGTGTCCGGCGGCTTACCAGCCGATGATCTGTGTGCTCGTTGTTCAGTCTCATTCTAAGCTCTAGCTTAGAATTCGACTTAGAAATATATTTTGTAATTTGTCCACGTTAAATCGAGAACCATGATACCATAGAGTTGAAGGTCGTAGCTTAATTAGTAAATTGCCATTGTTAGTTTTTGCCGAACTATTAGTGGCTATTTACTAGGCTTACTACTAGGTAGCAGGTACTTACCTTCTTCCATAGATAAGGGAAAAGGTTCTACGATTTTTAATGGACGCATGGCCGCAGCCGATGGTTAAAGCAAGGGAATAATTTTGTACTAGCTTTTTCCCGCGGCTTCGCCCGCGTAAGTATAGTATCGGGTATCCAATCAAGTGCCAATAGACTGTCTAAGTTTAAATCCGCAGAGGATCTCTTAAGATCATCTTAAGCTTTTTAACATCTTAATGTTAAAAAGCTTTCTTAATGTCCCTCGGCAATTATCGTACGTCTATGCCAATGACAGACAAAAGACGAACCAATATGTAATTAACTAACTCCTCTTAGGGTCTGTTCCAAAATTTACTGATAAGTGTCAGATAGATTATTTGTATGTTTTGTCTCTGTCGCTCTATAAAAAGCGACCGAATAACCTCTCCAACACTTAACTATTAGAAGTTTGTGAAACAAGCTGTTACAATAATTTAAAATGCAATTATTGCAAGATGTGAATTGTGATACCTACCTACATGTTTGCATAATTTTCGTCGCAAAATGTGACTCACGAGAGTACCTACTTATGTAGAGCAAAATAATTAGATCATCTTTCAAAGTAAACCAAACTGGTCATTATACTGCTTCATTTAGCATTTGCTTCCTATTAAGAAGACTTATTCTAAAGAAATGACGATACTTTACTCCATTCCCATTAAAAAAAAAGAGTATGTTCCTCTCTATTTTGATTAGTAGAGTAAACGAACAAAATGAAAGTGAGAGTATATGCACAGCAGGTCGGATGACATAAAATATGGACCTTACCTTATATGTTAAGGCAGTTATATATATTATAGAAATTATATATGATACAATATCTCATCGTAATCTGATTTGGGAACACTTGAAATTATTACAATTTAAGCCCGTGCAAGTCTGCAAGGCTCACAACCTTAAGATTTAATTGTTCGGAACAGTAATCCTTATTTACAAGCTTCAAACATTTTTTTCGACTACAGTAGGTCCTACGAATTACGACCTACAGTGCGCAAACGTCAAGGATAATACTAACCTCATACAAACGATAGTATTTGAAAGATTGCCAAATGCCAGATATTGATTGTGTTGGTCAGTTAAACCTAGACTGACTATAATAGTCATAGACTATTACTGATATATACTATTATAATTATAACCAGCTCAATGCTCATGCCTATTGGCTATTATAATTATTTTTAGATAAATTAGGTAATAATAGGTCTCTATTAGATTAATTAGACAGTATCCTATTAATACTTATTAAAAATGTAAAAGTTTGTGAGGATGGATGGATGGATGTATGGGTGGATGGATGGATGTTTGTTTGTTACTATTTCACGCAAAACTACTGAACGGATTTAGATGAAATTTGGTATGGTAGTAGTTTGAGCTCTGGATTAAAACATAGGCTACTTTTTATCCCGAAAAAGTACAGTGTTCCCGAGGGATACTGTATTTACGCGGGCGGAGCCGCGGGCAACAGCTAGTTATATACCAAAGTAGGAATCTAATTGTTTTGATTGGCATTAGGGATATTCCTCCTAACTAGATCCATACTAGATCCGTACTAGTTCCGGTTGTTTAACAATATCTGATACCTACAGGTACATACTTCATAATATTATGAACTTATCTGAACTAATAAAAGCTTAGGTGCCAACTTCACCGACGACGCGTGTTAAAGTTTGTCGTTGATTAAATATCATGTTATCTCTCTCGTTGTTCGTAATAATTTAAAGACGAGACATGATATTTAGACAAACGATTCCCACTTATTACAGGTGTTGGTGAAATTGTCAACAAAGCACATAATATCCTAAATAATATCTCGTGCTTTTGAGTTTTCATATTTAAACCCAAATTCTTTTACGACGTCAGGCCCGATTCAGCAAATCGATGGACAATAAGCGCATAGACGTAGATTTATCTGAGTACTGATTAGCTGGAATTTTGGGGAGAACTTACCAGGGTACCTACTTTCTTTTTTCTATTAACTCATTATTTATGTAGGTCAATTTATTTACTGCTTTAATTATTTAAACCAGATAATTTCTATTGATTTGTTTACAAATTGGTGTTATTGTTTGTTGCTTCTATTCCGATATGCCTCCGCGAATTAACGAAGTTTTATTATGAATACAAATTAGAAGGTATGTTGTCATAATATTATGTTGATTTCGTCGCGGACCGCGGTACAGCAATATTTTAATACCAGCCCCAGCCAGCTGATTTAAGTTCCAGTGCTGCGCCGAACGACGGCTCTGAACATCGCGTGAGCTGCGAGTTACGTCACCTTTATTTTGTTGACGCCGTCGCGTCGAATCAAAACAAACGCTTATTTTTATTAAATCACTAATCGGATAGTTTTAATGCGCGTTTCTATGTGAGATATTGGCGGCTTGGTAGTATCTATTCAGTGCACATTTTTATTCGGCCCTGAGTTAACTTCTATTGTGTAAAGTTCATTGTAATCTTAAGAATCACGACTGAGGAGTTTACATGTGGTTAGTGCTTACGTCAGTGCGTTTTAACAAGTGACTGTACCTTAGTGAATCATTTTGGATTAATCGTTGTTGGAAACGCAATCTATTTTATTGTCTGGGTGGGAAAACATAAAAATATCCCCGTTTTATAAAACAAAATATCAAAATGGATGAAGAATCTATGTGGAAAGGTTTCTATGAAAAGTTACAGCAACAGAAATCTACAGAAGAAGTCGTGCATGATATGCAGTGAGTTAGCGGCATATTGTTTTAAAAACATTTTTATTTAAACTTATCATCTTAGCGTTCAAATTATAATAGGTACTTTTACTTATTATTTTGATATAATTTTGGTTGCCCGAAAAATATCATAAAAAATACTTAGTGAAAGGCGCGTGCTCGGAGATTACCTGGGTTTATTACAGCCGTCTCATATCAGCCCATATTTCGAAAATTTGACCTCCATTCAGCAATACCGGTGATCGCAGATCGGCAAATGGGTTTTGAGTTTTGACTTTTGCCCATCTTTTGCTAGTTTTGTCCTGAGTTGAAAGAATAAAGGGTATTCCTTTTTGAAAGGCTGACATCGCACTTGTAACTCCTCGATGATTCCATCAGGCGATCCGTGTGCTTGTTAACCAGATATGATATAAAAATAACAAATCTGTGCCATAAATGAAGAACCTAGAATAATACATATATGTTTACCATATATTGCACTTATTTAAGTACCTAACTAAATTATAGTGGTGATAATAATAATAGATACATATTATATTGATTTCAAAATAATAAATATGAGTGTAAAAAAAGAGGTCACATCTGTGTATGACGGCATAGTTTATACGATTGGTTTATTGCTTTAAGTTTATAGGTACGTACAAGCATGTGCCTAGGCGACTACGTACTAAAAGCGCCGTACTCACGGTCCAGCCTGCAAATCCAGCATGTATGTAGGTCACCGGTACTAATAGCCGTCATTAATGTCAATAATTTATAATTTTTGCAAGTCCGCGGGCTTAAATTTGCTGGCTGGACGGTGAGTAAGACGCTTAAGTTCATAACCAAAACCAAAAAAGTAGTCCACGAGTTGGAAAGCCTTAAGCTGTAATGTAAAAATGTAGCTTATACTGTTTATTGATTAGTCTAAATTCTGTACTGAAATGTTTGCCTTGAAAAGTAATTTTGTTTAGTAGATTATAATAATAAATTGCCAAATTATATATAGTAATATGTACTAAGTTTGTATTAAATTTTTTACAAATTCTCATTATATTATGGAATTTTATCTTTTTATCGTATGCCGTAACGATATTTAAAAAATCAAATGACAGCTGTTAGATATCAAACGACAGATGTCAAGCATCTGTCGTTTGATATCTAACAGCTGTCAAATATCAAGACAAGCCGCAATTGGAAAATAGTCTTGGAATTGCTCAATTTATTTTGATTACATAGGAAATATTACAAATTGCTATGTAATGGTTAATCAGATCAGAGAGTAAATAATCTTTTTCTTATCTTGTATCACCGTGTTATATATATTTAGCGTTGTGTATCAAGAAATCAGTGACTATGTTACGTTTGCCATTTCAAGTGGTTCGTGGTATTAATATGTCTTCTATTGATCACCTCGGCTTGAAATTATTGAGAAACCAGGCGTATGTCAATGGACAATGGGTAAACGCTCAAAGCAAAACAGTGTATCCTGTTATAAACCCCGCCGACGACACAGTTATAACAGAAGTACCGGACATGGATGCTCACGATACTAAAGCGGCTTTAGACGCAGCGGCGGATGCTTTTAAAACTTGGAAGAAGACGACGGCCAAAGAACGGTCAAACATATTACGAAAGTGGTATGATATTTGCATGACGAATAGGGACTATTTAGCAGAAATTATCACCGCCGAAGCCGGGAAGCCTTTAGCGGAATCCAAAGGCGAAATCGTTTATGGAACTTCATTTTTGGAATGGTTTGCGGACACTGCTCGTCATATTAATGGCGAAGTCATACCCAGCCCTTGGGCTGACAAACAAATTATTGTTACACGTCAACCTCTGGGTGTAGTGTCAATCATAACACCATGGAATTTCCCCTTTGCCATGATCACTCGTAAAGTATCTGCTCTGATGGCTGCCGGCTGCACCTGTGTGATTAAACCAGCAGAAGACACACCATTATCTGCCTTGGCTGCAGTTCAGCTTGCCGAAGAAGCCGGTGTGCCAAAAGGTGTGATTAATGTTGTGACAGCAAGCAGAAAAAATGCTCCTAATGTAGGAAAAATATTGTGTGAAGACCCTCAAGTTGCCTGTATATCCTTTACAGGCTCAACACATGTCGGAAAAATACTGTATGGTATGGCTGCCAAAGGAGTAAAAAGGGTGTCCCTAGAGTTAGGTGGAAATGCCCCATTCATAGTGTTTCCAGGTGCAGACATCGATAATGCCATAGAGAATGCAATGCTAGCCAAATTCAGAAATAATGGCCAAGCATGTGTGGGAGCAAACAGGTTTTTGGTCCATGAAGATGTGTTTGATAAATTTGTTGGTGGTTTAAAGGAAAAGATTACTCAAAAATGTATTTTAGGCCCAGGATCTAAGCCAGGTGTAACATGCGGGCCATTAATAAACATGGCACAAATCAACAAAATAACTGGATTAGTTGATGATGCTGTTTCAAAAGGTGCAAAGTTGATGCTAGGAGGAAAAGTTGCTTCGAACATTGGCAGTAAATTTTATGAATCAACTGTGCTAACTGATGTAACACCGGGAATGAATATATACAATGAGGAGATTTTCGGCCCTGTAGTTGTGTGCTACAAGTTTAAAACTGAGGAAGAAGTTTTGAAGATAGCTAACAGCACAAGAAGTGGATTAGCCTCCTATGTATTCACCAAAGATCTGGGGCAAGCATTTAGAATGTCGCAGGAACTAGATTTTGGAATGGTAGCTATCAATAGTGGAATGTTGTCAACTACTGAAGCACCATTTGGAGGTATAAAAGAGTCTGGTATAGGCAGAGAGGGTAGCAAGCATGGTGCAGAAGAATATACAGACATAAAGTACACTCTATTCTCTGCTTTAGACAAATAAAGTAATGAATAATAGACAACATGTTGTATGCCATATCAATTTTAGTATTATTTTAATCTATCTGTAGGCTTCGAACACAACACTCTTTTTTGGCAGTAGGTATAAAACCAAAGCGTAACAACAAATAAATTAAGTAAAAATAACTCTGACCAAATAAAAAAGTTAAGGCAGAGCTTTGTCAAACCAAAACTGAGGCTGGTTTTATACATAAAAAAATACACACCACGACAGCTCGCCTTACAAGGTGTATTTACACTGTGAGGCATAGTTTAGACCAGCCACTGTGTGGTTCACAGTGCAGTCTTAAATTTTTTGGTCCGAGTACCATGTATGGTCTCTGGTTAAATTTTAATTATATCTAAAATAAGTTATGTATAATAATACAATTTTTTTTTTGTATGATCATGTATTTCTTATCTTGCCAGAGCTGTGTTGTCATTCCAGTCTTCCAATAAATTGTGATATTGAAAGTTTGAATTGTAGATTATTAAGTTTAAGAATATTGTACCAAATATATTCTGTAAGTTTATATAAATATTTTGACAGAATAAAGAAAACTGTCCTGCTGTATGATTGTTAATTTTTCAATAAAATAATAATTAATTGTGTATGATGTTAGAATTACAGTAAATATACAGTTCACAGCTTGTTATTATATCTTTTATTTTAAATAATTTCAATTATAAAGTAGGTAATATTTATTTTCTGTTCCTGATTTTCGTATTCCTTCAGCCCTAGATATTTTTCCTCCAGCGCAACTGGTCATAGTCTGTATAGTCGTCAAAATATTAAGTTTACTAGCTTTTGCATGTGACTTCGCTCGCGTTAAATTGGGTTTCTTTGGACCCTTTACCCGTCCCGTCATAAAATCTGTTCAAACCTGAGACAGCTTTATTACGATTTACTATAACTATGTTCTATTTCTCTTTAAATTTACTGTCTGTCTGTGTACTTTTATAAACTTGGGAGAGCCTAAGTTTAGCCTTTATTGTTGAGTGTTGCACGAATATTTCTCGAGTCTCCCGGACCGCGATTTAAACGTGGGAGCCGTCGTACAGATAAGTACTCACAGAAAACCGGCGTGAAATAACGCTTGCGTTGTGTTTCGCCGAGTAAGGTTACTGGAGGCCCAAGAGGGTTTTGGAGTTTAAGGACTAGGAACGCAGGTGCGCAACTCATAAGTGTAGGTAGCTTCTCTTGTGTTGAGTGTCCATGGGCGGCGGTAATCGCTTACCATCAGGCGATCCGTCCGCTCGTTTCCTGGTCCATTTCATAAAACGTAGATGTCAAGTTGCGAGTCCCCCAGCGGGGGCACCGACATTGAAGACGTTTTACGGTAGATATGGCCTATTCGTACGACATTATTACTACTACTATTATGAGAAAGTTGGTGAGGATGGATGTATGGATGATTGTCTTTCTCGCAAAAACTACTGAAAATATTTAAATTAAATTTGATATGGTAGTAGTTTAGGCTCTGGATTAAAACATAGGCTACTTATTTCCGCGAGCGAAGCCGCGGGCAAAAGCTAGTGTTATTTTTTTATCACTCAGTGCAACATTAGGAGTATGTCTCGGATGCTTACAAAATAACTTTATTTCCTTTTCTTCAGAATTCAAGAAGTAGATGACAGTTTCTTCGAGAAATTTGGCTCAATACTTCGGCAAGTATCACAGAAGGCTGCTCTAGAAGAGGCCACGCCATTAGCACCTCTGAAGGAGATCGAAGAACAAGATGGAGAACAAAAGACAGTCAGCGAAGTCGGTAGTGGGACAAGGGACTCGGACAGTGGTAACGAAACACTCTTGGACACAGATTCCGAGCCCGATGATCCGGACAAGATGGAATTCCACTTGGAAGCCGTTGGATGGAATGTAAGCTTTTTTTTAGATTATATGTCTCCTAATCCCATTACCCACTAGCAAAAGACTTCCCTAGGTCTTCCATGTCTCTCATCCTCTCGCTATAAGGATAGATTAAAAAAAAACAGTAGGTACTTAAATAGATAAATTAATCTACTGCTACCTGGTATTGTGTAAATGTCTCGAAAAAATTGCGTTTTCCTATACCTACTAAGACCTAGTGTAGTATGTAGCCTGTAGGAAAATTTCCACAATATGCCACATTAATGCGTTCCAAGAAAGTAGAAATGTTACGTACCTATATTATGCAGTTTCTATGTCATTCTCATCAAACATGGTTTAAGAATCAGAATAATGTGCTTATAGTCCTTAATCTGAGGTTTAAGATTAATCTATAGATAAACTCAACAAGATAATCTCTAAGTAAGACAATGTTAGAATAGAATATTCGAGATTACAGAGACAAGCTTTTTGTTTTACTAATTTGCATCCTCGATCTGAAAACACGAAAGTTTTTAAATCACAGACGAATTTATTTAATCCGGCTCAAACAGCTATAACTTAGATTGCGAATGAGAGAAAGAGTATAAAATGCTGTAATTTATGGATCTAAGGTAGCACTTGGTTCTTTTCCTTTTCTGCGTTGTGTAGAATTATTTTATTTAGCTAAAAATCTACGATGTTTCTATGTATAGGTACTGTATACAGAAACCCAGTCTGTAATCATTTTTGCCCGGTCGACATTGTTGTGTCTTCACGGACAGTAAGACAGACCTTAGTTTATTCGCGTTATGCCACAGATTACTAAACAGTTTCTAGTTACTACGTAAGATAAGCGTACAAATGTCAAAATAGACCAAGGACCCTTTAATATGTGTTCACATTATCCTATTATAATAAGCCATTTTGACATAATATGCACGCATGATTCACTGCATTCTTAACGCGAATAGACTGTAGTTCGTTAAATTTAACCGGTATTTGTAAACTTTAATATGGTCTATCATCTATGTCAATACGTTTGAACTAGACATTGGGTATTTCGGGTAATTGGGTCGCGGATCAAAATAACCCGACAGTTCTCGCAGAAAGTGTGAGTGTTCTCACATACTCGTGGGCAATATTCCAAGCATCGCACATAATACGTATAAGTTTTATAAACATAGAGTTAATAAATTCGGTTAAAAAGTTCGGTCCAAAACTAAAGCAGTAGGTACCTACGTAAGATACGTAGGTAGTAGGTATAGGTACTTTATACTTATTGCGGACGGCTTCATAGAAGACGAGATGAACGGCTGCAACAAAAGAAGTTTCTATATACTGTCATAACTTGTATATTGTTTTAACTATTTATTGACTGAGATCCGCAACTTTAGCGCCACGGCCACGGTACAAACTAGCGGGTAGGTATGTATACGTTCATTGCACAAACTAATACAGAATACTTCTATAAAATTTCTTTTTTACAGGCGATATGCATCCAGTTTACAGGAGTATCATGTCCTATCAAAAGCATATTGTGTAATGTGTTGCATCACTCGTATAACAGAGAGACTATAATTCCTTATTGGCGACTTGCCAATTCCTTTATCAATGGGTTGTTATGAAAGATTTGGCTTCAAAGGAAATTATTGTTTGCCATTATATGGCGCTAAAGTGCGGTCGCGATGCACGTAGAATTTCGTACAAAGTCAATGTACGAAATATCGTGCGCGAGTGAAAGAGACTTGTCTCTTGAGTGAGTGTGAGAATATATTGCTATCGCGTTTACACAGGTACGCGATAGGAGCACTTCAGAATCGTTCATGAATATTTATAAATCCGTTTATAAATCAACTGTGTTATGTGTATGAAGGTGTGAGGGACTGATTTTTATTTCCGGGTATTCGTAAAGTATTTTTTATAATTTGTTCTGTACGCAAATACATTAGATAAAAAAATGCCTAATTTCAATCGATCAATCAAACTTTCTGTCAGGTTTTTTTAAGAGTTTGAAAAATAGGGATTTAGTGAGTAGTTCTCACTTCCACTTATACATATATTGGTATCAATCGAATAGAGGAAATAATTTATTACTTATAAGTTACAACAGTAGGTAACATGTATATTGTGTAACACAAACAAAAGTTGAAGGAAACTTAAACACTGATCACACATGCACTAATAAAACACAAAGGAAATTAAACAAGTCGTAAATGCGTTGTTGACTCTTTCTAAACACTTTATAATGTGTTTATGAGCACTACAATTTAACTAGGCACAAAGAATGATCAAGTCTGTTACATTGTAAGTAATATTTGCATACATAAAAACAATTTATTTGCTGCAGACGCGACCTAACATTGATGTTATTATATTAGCAAGAGGCGACGTAATTTTTTTTTTAAATTATTTAAGTAACCAGAATTTTTTGAATAAAACTTTTTCGGTAGTAGGTACACATACATTATTTTCAGCATAACTACAAAATATATCTGAATTCTGACCCTAGGATAAACAAAATTATTCACTTTGATAACAGTCTGACTACAAAGCTATAAATAAAATGTACCTACAGCAACTGATTCATATCAGCCAACGCCCAACAATATATGTAACTTTGAATCGCCTTTTTTAATTTGACTAAAAGACTATATCAGCGGTGACATTAGAAAAGATCCATCCTTGCATATCAACGCTACAGAAACAGTGGCGGGGCAAAGCAAACATTTTATGTGGGCGAGATTAGAGATACATAATATGTATAGCTTTCTAAGTTAAAATGTAAGTTGCAGACGCTACAGCTTTCAATTTTAGGTCTAAATATTGATACTAAACTAAAATGTGCAATTGGCTTTTTTTAACCTCCGATAATAAAGAGGGGTGTTATAAGTTGGACGCGTCTGTTTGTCTGTCTATCTATCTGTCTGTCTTGTGTGTCGGTCCATGGCATCGTAACTTCTTAACGAAAGGTCCGATTTAGATGCGTTTTTTTTTGTATGAAAGCTGACATGATGAAGAGTGTTTTTAGCTACAATTCATCATCGTCAGCTCGCTAACTGCCTGACAATACGGGGTTTTCTAGTTGATGAAAGATTGTAAGCAACTTCTACTGGTCTGATCGGCTCAATGTTTCGTATCCTGGCACTTTAACAATATTGCCTACACTTGGTAACGTTAAGCTGATGCTGCAGCATCACCTGGAATCCGTAGAATACCTAACTCCTCACAAACTTACTTACTTTTTAGGCTCATTAAAAAGGCTCCAATGGTTTGGATGTACACATGCATATTCTGTATTAGCTAGACGTAGCTATTTAGCTAAATAAAATAATTCTTCACACCGCAGTCCCCCGACTCGGCGACGCACATATTAAAAAGATCCTATAAAAATATTGAAAGGCTAAAATAGAATTTTATTTATTTACTTTTCATAGTTTTTTGTCGGGGCACAGAATACATAATAGTACAAGTAGTCGGGGGTTACTTAATTAGAAGATAGATATTAGACCGTTTAGTTATTATACTTAAATTTTACCTGAAAACAAAAGAAGTAGCAGGAAAGTCCTCCAGGATAGAAATAACTAGCCTACTATATGTTAGGTTAGGTTAGGTACTTTTAATACCTATTTGTATCCCCATGGACTATGAAAAATATTTTCTGCTCTAGAGTTTATCAATTGCCAAGTACCTAATTTACGAATAGTAAAAGGCTAAACATTAAACATACTTTTATATCCATAAGGCCAACAAGTGTATCTGTTGTGTCTAAAGTTGCAATAAATAAATCATGCCACCCACCATCAGGATTACGTCAGAATATCTACAAGTCTGGATAACTTCAGAGCGTTAGATTGTATTTATTAATATCATATTACGATATCATAACTCATACACTATTCAATAAGAGTATTTATATGCATTTAGAAAATTTAAAAATTAAAGTAATCTTATGCATATTTTGAAGCATGGACATTGGACAACGAATAAAGTGTCGCTTTCAATTACTATTATTATTAGTAGATTAATAAAGTCCCGGGCTATTTAAAAAAATAAAAAGAATCACAAAAATATTAATCTGACCGGGATTAGAACCCGCCACATTTCAACAAAGCAAAAATTATATATGTACGAATACCAAACTTCCAATCATACTGACATAATAGAATCGAAATTATTGATATATTGTTCCACGACGAAAGAAAAAAATCATATATAGCTTAAAAGTGCTTAGTTTCCAAGGGATAATACATAGCTAGATCGATTTTTCCCCCCAAACTGCCTGTATACTAAATTTCATGTTAATACTTGGAATATATATATATATATATATATATATATATATATATATATATATATATATATATATATATATATATATATATATATATATATATATATATATATATATATATATAAGTTAGTCATATAAATTTACTTTCTCTGGGTAGGTCAGCAAAAAAAAAAACTATGCATATTCCCTATTCCTGCACCTTTACCATTAGCTTAATAATATTACATAAGTATAGGTTATATTTTTTGGACATCGATAAAGGAGTCCTATTCACACATTTATAAATTGCGCCAATTCGTTAGCAACCTTCGATTGCAATATTATACTTGTTACTAACCGAACTTCCATAATACACAAGCAGATTTCCGCCAGAACGGTTTATAAAACAAATAAATGTTCCAACACGTGCATTTAATATACTATTGCCTTGTCTTGGGAAGTTGGGTTTCATTCATTATTGTGTTTCTTTTACTCTACGTCGACGATGGATAAAAATTGCTTTGGTGTCGGAAGTTTTTTGGCAAAAGTAGGTAAAGGGTAGAGGCATTTCATACAACAATTAAAAATATATTCCCTAAATGTTTGATACTTTTCAAGTAGGGTAATTTAGATACTTACATACTTGTCTCTTATCTATTTTTCTAAAATTGACTTTCTTTGTACTAACTTATCTATTTTGGAGAGCACTAATTGAAAAATGTTAAACCAATCGTCTGGCTTTTTCGTCTCAAAGCTAATTTAGCTCTGTCACAAAGAGTCGGCTTAAACTAAAAATACTTAAGTATGTCATGAGTCAGTCGTCCAACATTGCCGAAATTGAAAATTCATTTGGTATTTCCGTCTGACTCGACTTTTTAACCGACTTCCAAAAAAAGGATGTGCAGGTTATACGTTCGGCTGTATATATATTTTTGGTATGTTCAACGATAACTCCGCCGTCTGTTGAACGACATTTAAAACTCTTTTTTGATGTTAAGGGTATAATCCGAAGTTGGTCCGGTTGTCACCAAAGTGGTGACCTGATAATGGTATCCATGAGGAATCGAGGGAACTCCTTGAAATTTATATTGACACATATAGTGATTTTGACTTTTTCTGAAGTGACTCAAGCATATGATACTAAAAAGTAAGATTTAGTACCAAAGTATACCCTGGATCCAAAAGTACTGAACAGAACTCCTGACTCCTTATAGATACATGTTTGGGGATTTCAGCGTTGTTTAAAGAACTGCAAGCATAAACCATTATGTCAATTAAAGTAATCATCATCATCACTACCATCATCACACTATACATCATCATTCATCACATTATGATGATATAATATGTACTTGTTGGTAGCTTCAGGCTTATCCATTAGATCTGTTTTCGTCGTCGATGGATTACAATGCCGTAACTAAAGTTACGGCATTGTAATCCGTCGTAAAATAGTTTCTGTTAAAGGCAATCAATAAAATGATCCCATAACCCTAAAGAAATCGCTGCATCTGCGCTGTTTGGCCCGTAAAGCTGCGATAAAAATACAACTGACTGTATGGATATTGCTCTGGCGAACATAAAAAACTGTTGTTGTTATTGCCTATAATGCCTATTCAGTAGTGTCTGTATATCTGCTTGTCTGTCTGTTTAAATAAATAAATCCCGTGACCGAGTCGCGCGACTGGTGGGGTAGGCCGGAAAAAGTGATTCGCGGTCGCGGGTCGTGGTCGCGTGTCGCGGTCGCTAAGATCGGAATGGTACCTACCGATCTATGATTTCCGATCTAAATTGCAACTTGGCTAAAGGCTCTGTTTTTAAAGGTCCCAAGAGTCCTATTTACTACTTAGTGAAGTCTACGTTTACTAAGTGAAGTAAAGGTAGAGCGACATGTCCGAGTATCTTTATGGCAGCTAGTTGGTAGCTTCAGGCTTATCCATTAGATCTGTTTTCGTCGTCGATGGATTACAATGCCGTAACTAAAGTTACGGCATTGTAATCCGTCGTAAAATAGTTTCTGTTAAAGGCAATCAATAAAATGATCCCATAACCCTAAAGAAATCGCTGCATCTGCGCTGTTTGGCCCGTAAAGCTGCGATAAAAATACAACTGACTGTATGGATATTGCTCTGGCGAACATAAAAAACTGTTGTTGTTATTGCCTATAATGCCTATTCAGTAGTGTCTGTATATCTGCTTGTCTGTCTGTTTGTTCCGGTTAATCACTTAAACGGCCGCACCAATTTTGACCATACTTTCACTGGCAGATAGCTGACGATACAAGGAGTAACTAAGGCTTCCGGTTAAAAAATTTGGGTTCCGTTTATATTTATTATTCCACGCAAACGAAGTTCTGGGCACCAGCTAGTAATAATAGTTTATTAAAAAGTATTATGATTACATAAAAATAACTTGTGCTGCTAGGTCCTGAATTAAGTCAAAAACCACTCTACATTTTCCATTAAGTTAACTCGAAAGTACTTCAGTAGGTAAATCGGCAGCTGTTTTATACAACGGTCAATTATCTCGCCAATAAATCATAATAGGAAGCGATTAAACGCCAGCTCTACGTGTTGCATATTGATCGTTAATCTCATTTTTCCATTAGCTAAAGCGTTATGGGGTAATATGGTATTTTAATGGTCTGATACATTGCGATAATGATGTGGTTTCTAATTGGTACCCTATAATGTAAATGTTATTGACTTAAGCAACTTAGTCGCTAAGCGGAAAATACAAGATTAAATGCCAGTTTCTAGCATCTTGATGTACCCTGACTTTGATAGAAACTTGTTTAGTTCTTTTGGTATAGGTTTTTTATAGAGTAGTAGATAGAGTCGTTGAGTAAGTCTTGTTGAAAGGATCAATTTTGAATACCAAGAAGATGAATGAGTATAATTACATTATTGTGAAAAAGTTTTCACTTTTATCACTATTACTTTCCGGACGGTCGGCGGCGCCTCGCGAAAATAGATTTTGGCCGCGGTGCGACTGAAGTCCCGAGTCCCGGTCCGTTCAGCCAGACGTCATGACGTCTCGCCGCTGATTTACTGAAACTTTCAGAAACTCCCGTGTTCAGTGGCATGCGTGTTCAGTGTATGAACTATGAGTGAGTGTTGTGTGTAATCATGTATGGCTCGGGGACTCTGAGGACTAAATTCAGGGGGGTGAAGAAGGAGCTGCTAGATCGGCAGACGAGCCTTATCATACAGTCTATGACAGTACGTTCATTGTTATTGTAAGAAAATGCCTGTTTTATTGATATAAGATTATGATATGTCTGTAAGATATCTATTAAAAAAGTAGGTACTTGCACTTGAATGAAAATGTTTTTGTTATATAATACAGTTGCAGACATACAGTCTTTTAATGTAGAGTTAACTCACTTTAAATGTTATTAATGATGCTTTAGTAATATTCAAATTACTTACATTATCAAAACAAACAAATGCACTAAAAAGAAATCGGCTAAGCGTAACGATAAAAAGTAAAGGTGACAAATACTTGCTACCTTTTGAAAATGACTTCATGGTTTAAAAAAAGAATTCGTTTCATATTTGTACGACTTACGAGTTAAGTGGGTACGATATTTAAATAATAGTTGTACATAAAAACCTATTTAAAACATACTACTTTTGTTAATGTTTTCATTGAACGCTCAATTTAACGAACATAGACTTGGCTGTTAGTTCGTAGAGCGATAAATCGTAACCATGTTTAGTAAAGTTTCTATCAGATCAATACTTCTCACGCTATAACCCTGCTATTGGGTCAATACGGCCATAGTTACCGCTGTCTACTGCACGGGGGGACTACACAAATGTCTCGCACTATGTTGTGACGTCGCTAGGAAACCCCTTTCTTTTTTGTAGATCCTCCTTAATGCCAGTATTTCGTGGGTTTTCGTAGCGTTATGTTTTGATTTGTTTGGATGAACTTGCGCTACTATTATGATTCATCGGTATGTACTATATACCTACTTTTAGTAAATAAACTATATAATAAATGTAATGATGTCACGAATATTATAATAAAAAAAATAACTGCACATAATAACGGATTAAAATAACAATAGGTCGTTAAGTTATTTAGTTTTGCTATTAGACACTGTAATTGAGGAAAACAAAACATGTTAGGTGTCTCACAATTACCTAATATTTGTTAGCTTCTCTACATATCTACTAGTTCAACTTCAAGAAAAAAAGGATTGTGTGGTATTATGAAACCACGGTAAAAGTAAAACTTAATAACAAAATAGCGTGGAGCACTGGCACAAATGAGTACTAGTCTATACACTACACGGTCAGCTGTTGCGAACTATAGGCGCCGCCATATTGGTCTCGGCTGCTCTGACGAGCGCCTGTCACTTTATCCCTACTCCGCGGCCGACCGTCACGCGACATGCAACACACAGACGAAAAAGTTTGACACGATGTAAAATATTTTAAATATTTTAGATTTTTCAGCAAATAGTTTCAGTAAGTCACTACATAAAGACACATACAGACTGTACCTCGAATTTGAACTTAGTCTATACAATGTAGGTAGCCAATAACTACCATCTAGGTATTACGTTTATAAAAATTCTTAAATATAACGGCATAACGTAAGTTTTCACGACTTTTATCACAAAACCAGATTACTTCGTCAGAATTCTTTGCAAATAGTCCATAGAACATATTTTTATGTTTTAGGTGGATGAGTTGTATTTGGAAATTCTGTATGAAATTCTACACAATGTGGGCGGATGTGACATAGGCTGCGAGGTAGGACAGCAGGCGATGTTGTCCTATGTGCAGGAGGCTTTCAAGATATCCAACGACAAGCACACGGAGCTCTTAACGCAGGCAGAAGCGAAGCAGCCCCCAGAACTGATGCTGAATGTTGAGGTTGTGGAGGGGAAAGACCTTGTTCCTAAAGATCCCACGGGTCTGAGTGACCCCTTCGTGACCATATACCTCATGTCGAATATGTCACAGAGGTACAACACCTCTGTCAAGGCGGCTACGCTTAACCCCACTTGGGAGGAACATTTTTCATTGTAAGTAATTTTCGTAAAACTGTTTTTCTCGTAAATAATTTGCAGAAAGACGCATAGTTCTCTGGCTCTATTTAATTTTAGAATTATAAATCTGACGATCTCTAGATCGGATTGGTTTCCTACCGTATCTTAAGCACGGCGTAGGGTACTTAGTGTTGCTTAAGAGGAGCGTAATAAAATATTAGACCGACTGATTTCCTAAGCAACTTTTTGTTCACAGATTAAATTATTTAGTAATTATATAACTCCGGTGATGTCAGTTTACCATTTCGATATCGTTTAAATATAAAATACCTACTTTGCTGCGTTAAATTAAAATTCTAAATTAGGTGAAAATCAAATAAACACAGAAATGTAGTTACAATGTTAATAGAATTCAGTTTCATCAAAGGTCATTAGTTTAATAATATTACGCGTGTGTTTCGCAACAAACGTTTCAAAGAATATTTAGGTTTGCGTGTAGGTATATATGTTTACGTTTTGTGTACATAATGTTTACATTACGTGCACTGTTTCCAGACCTATGCCGGGCAGTTTACAGGATGACTCACTTTGTCTCGAGGTTTGGTAAGTTTATTTTGTTCTTTTCTTTTGTCTTTGCAATAGAAAAAATAAGGAGATAAAGTTCATTAAAGAGAAAACATAACCAAGAGTATGTCAGTTTTTAGTATTTATTTTTAAATACCTATTCAACGATACGTGGGGTATCAACGGGGTAGAATGATAAAATATTTTTCATCCCCACTTCACAATTCACATGTATAAAGAGCCACCCCTAAAATATAAAATAATTATTACTTTATGATGTCGAAACCGAGATCTATACATATTACATAACTATACCAAATTTTAATCCATTTATACTAATAATTACAGACGCTAGAAGTGCGGACAGACAGACAGACGAACGGACAGAGCGAAACTATAAGGGTTCCTTAAGTATTACGGAACCCTAAAAAGTAACAGATATTACTTATTTGAAACATTAAGCTACAATGCATGAAAGTATTATACGGTCATCATTCTACCTAGTACTTATAATATGTATAATTATGGATATTTTGGGCATAATACATAATATAATTATAATTTATGTTAAAACGTTAAGGCAGTAAAATAATTAAAAAATTGAAAATAATATCTAATATATTAGACTAAATAAATTTCCATTGCGCTCTCTCAGACGTTGAGGTCGTTAATCTCACAGAAACAGCGGATTTAAGAGGGAAGCAAAGACTTTGCTTAAATAACAGCAATACAATCAGATATGTGAGGTCTAAAACCTCAAGAGCACCGTAAGGAGCGTATTGTAATTTTATTTCTAAGTATATTTTTTTTCGGACGATGCCGCCGCTGTGGCTGGCCTAGAAAAAGATGGCGCGATGAGCTGGATGCATACCAGCCAGGCTGGCCAACCTTGGGGGAGGCCTTTGCTGAGCAGTGGGACAGTATAGGCTACTATTACTATTTGTCTGCCTAAACGTTTACACATATACAGTCGATCATGTGCCCAAAATATCCGTAATTTATTTTAAACAAGATTATTATATATATTAATACTATTATAGTCATCAAGTTGAAAAAATTTAAAAGCTCCATATATAAACTTTTGTATAGTTCTGATTACATCGGCTACTGGCTAGCCCGCACTTTTTCTTTGTTTAGATGTCTAATAAAGCCATCAATCTAAATCATGGAACGACATGACGTAACCAAATGCGGGCTTCGAGCAATGAAGCTAATGTAAAATGCTGTCACCTAAACTATGAGACAGTTTGTTTGGAAGGTTCATAAGTATTATAAATCGGCTGTTATCGAATCGGTTTAATGCAATTCGTCTTTAATCATCATACTCTTTATAATATGCTCCGCTAAACTTATCGCCAACAGAAGGTCTGCCTTTTGCTAACTCTGAAGTCCCGAAAAATCTGTTAAAAGCAGCAAGTCTAAAGCATCAAGAAAATGATGCTTAATTGAAACCATTTTTTTAGGGATTTCGATCCAGCGGAAACAGTAAAGGAGAAGATGACCAAAATATTCGAAGTGAAAGGCGTGAAGGGTCTTCGGAAGCTGATGAAGGAGATCGCCATCACAGCGTCTACGGGGAAACACGACAACGAACTGATCGGTACCTCCAATATACCTTTGAAAGTGAGTTAATGATGCTTTCTATTATGTGTAATTACTGCTGTTGCAACTTTAGCCCATAATATTATCCTACTACTTTTATAAATATGAAAGTTTGTGAGGATGGACGGATGTTTGTTACTCTTTCACGCAAAAACTACAAAACAGATTTCGATAAAATTTAGTACGATAGTAGTTAAGACTCTGGATTAAAACATAGGATACGTTTTATCCCGAAAAATACCTAATAGTTAATAGAAATATTCTTTAAGTAGGAATCAAAAATTTAATGTGATTTAAATTATCACTTCCTTACTAATATTATAAACGGGAAAGTTTTTAAGAATATATGGATGTGTGGATGTTTGTTACTCTTTTACGCTTACTGAACAGATTTTAATGAAATTTGGTATGAAAGGTAGTAGTTTAGACTCTGGATTAAACATAGGCTACTTTTTATCCCGGAAAAGTACAGTATTCCCGCGGGATACCAGATAGTATAATTTTTGCGCGGCCGGAGCCGAGGGAAACAGCTGGTTTTATGTATTTTTATCTTAGTCATGCAGAAATAATGTTATGATACGGCAGTGTCAACGGAAAATGAGTCCTCAGAACTGGTTTTTTCGTCTTAACGATAATCCACATCGCGTGTGTCGCATTTAGGAAAAAATGAGGTTTCATAAAATATGCAACCTCAAACCTCAAATATAACTTTAAAAACTTTTCACAGAAGGTTCAATTTTGTTTGGCGTATTTTTATGTCGTTCCAATGGTAGCGTTCCGATTTTAACGACAGCGACTACTGGGCCGAGCGACCCACTGCTTAGTTACAATTTATCCATATAATGATATATCCTATCCTCCATAGCGCTAAACAATCCCCGCGACCGCGTCATACGATCGGTGGGTGTGGCCAGAGAACTTGAGGGATTAGCCAACATGGCATCGTTAATTACAATGAGGATCTTCTAAATAGAATGATATGAAATATGGGATTAACATAACATTCGCTAAGTGACATAGCGCGCCATACATTTTAGTTAAATGGTCTGATTTACTGGTTCGCTGGTCGCGATCGCTAAGATCGGAATGCTACCTTAATGTGTTGGACTCTTAAGCCAAAGTTAAACCCGTGTTCTACCTTCGTGTTGGAATTGAGTTTATCCGGAAAGTAATTAGTGTCACGGAAGCTAAACATCGGGTTAAGAAACATAAAACTTATTAAAATATATTTACAAGCTTGTTTATTTGTTACGCTAATTATTATTGTCGATAACATCACGATTATTCGCGTACTAAATGTTGCCTGCGACTTCGTACGCAAAAAAGAAATTCCACGGTAACTGCATATTCTGCAGCGATAAAAAGTAGCCAATTTGTTAATCCAAAGTCTAAACCTTCCTTCTAAGTACCTTCCATACCAAATTTCATTGAAATCTGTTCAGTAAGCGTAAAAGAGTAACAAGCATCCACACATCCATATATTCTTAAAAACTTTCCTGTTCATAATATTAGTGAGGAAGTGAGAATTTAAATCACATTAAATTTTTGATTCCTACTTTATAAAGAATATTCCTATTAACTATTAGGAACCTACCTACTAGGTACTACTACTACTATTATTTCTCTGTTGGATTTTTGGACCTCTACAAAATTTTATCTGCCGCAATGTGATATGGCCACATCGCTCGTAGAACTGATAACCGCTGGGGAGTAAAGGTTCTAGAGTGGAGACCACGAACTGGAAAGCGCAGCGTTGGACGGCCTCCCTCTAGGTGGACCGATGACCTTATGAAGGTCGCGGGCCGCCGTTGGTTGCGGGTGGCCCGGGACCGTTCGTTGTGGAAATCTTTGGGGGAGGCCTATGTCCAGCAGTGGACGTCCTATGGCTGTTAATGATGATGATGATGATGAATGTGATATGAAAATATATCGTTTGATAATATTTTAATAAAGTTATTTACAATTGAGTTACTAAATAACTTTCCTTAGTATGCTGGGATAGCAAAGTAGTAGGTATTATATTTTCTAGTTGCTTAAAACTATGACTAATTCTAACTGTCACAAACAGGTTTAAATGATTATGCAAAATTATTCAAAAAAATCTTGTAACCATACACTATAGCATAAGTGTAGTATGTAACACAATACTATATGGGTCAGCGCAGACAGAGAGAAATAATCCTCGCGCGGTCTCGGCCATTTCCAATTTCATATCGGGCGTATCTTCGAGGACGCGCGAGCATTTTTTGTCAGGTTCAAGCATGTATGCACTTTATTTTAATAATTTTAAAGTTTATTTTCGAGTGCGTTAAAAAATGCTCTCCGCTGCGCTCCTCTCTGTCTGCGCTGGGACCTTACACGTACAATCGTATTCTAGTGTTCCGTATGTGTTGGTTATCCTCGTTTTCCTGTCACAAACATACGCACTAAAAACATAACCCTCCCTTCATTGGCAGTCTGGTTTCGGGTAAAAATATGTTTTACATGAAAGTGTTTTGGCAGTCGATCCCCGCGGGAGGCATGACGATGTGGCTGAACCTCAGCAAGAAGAGTAAGCTGCGGCGTCAGGGCGTACTGAAGGTGCGCTGTAGTT
Organism: Phengaris arion; assembly: GCA_963565745.1. NCBI lineage: Eukaryota > Metazoa > Arthropoda > Insecta > Lepidoptera > Lycaenidae > Phengaris > Phengaris arion. Next base: position 10,901,903 of record OY751445.1, on the reverse strand, counting down.
TTTCCTCGGAGAAAAACTCACAAGTCGCCGCGCAGGAGCACCGGCATATGCTGAGGATACTGCTGCTGCATGAGTTAGAGAGCTCAAAGGTAATTTGTTCATTGCACTTTTTATCAGGGATAGTATGCTCGAATCTTAGTTTCAGCGAATTTTAGAACAGAGAACAAACCTCACAAGGCATTAAATGACAGTCAACTGAATAATTGAATTATGATCTTGGGATAAATTACGCAAGAGTATACCTGCACGCTTAGCATGACCACTATAGAAATGCGTGTTGTCTACACAAGAATATACATACTGACATAATATGGACAAAATGACAGCTTGCCTTTATCTGTCTGTCATTTTGTCTATTCTTCCGTATAAGAAACCATGTCTACGGTGGTTGTGCCAAGCGTGCAGAGTCCCAGTCCCAATGTTAAGATGAACTAAACCAAAATGTTTACCAGACTGTTCTGCACTTTCATAGCACAATAATGAATTTTACTTTGGCTCATACTATTAAGCTTTGTAATCACTCCTTATATTTGAGGCTTTAGTGCTCTTCGTTGCACTTGTGGAGTCTCAATTTTGTCCATGAAAAATATTTCTATTTTCAGGTAGCGCCATACTGGTGGTGCGGCAACTTCAGCGCGCCCGCGGAGGCGGTACTCACGCAGCACGCGGCGCAGAGCGGTCTGTGCCCGGCGGACAATGCTCTGGCGCAGTGGGTGGTGTACTGCACGCTCACCGCCGACCACCCGCTCAGCTTCACCCTCTTCAACAACCTGCTCGACAAGATCGCCAAGCCGTTGCAATCTGGTAAGCGAGAGAAAAAGAGAAGGGACATATTTAACGCCTTGGTGAGAAAAGGAACAACATCAAATCTGCCTTTTGCCATCTACCGCTCTAACATAGGTCACCTCAAGCAGCCCTCGTCCATTCGCTGCCAAAACGTTCAATGAATCTTCGGTCCATCGAAACAAAATGAATTACCAAAACATATGATATATTCGATGGCTATAAAAATATAATAACCCCAAGATATCATAGACATTAAAATAAATAAGAATCCACTTTGTATTTTCCAGGCCTAATCAATGAAGAGGATATCAAGCTGTTTTGGGACGCCGCGAAAAAACTACTTCCAACTTGCTTCAGCCACATCAGGAAACTCCGGAAGAAGACTGCCGGAGACAAGACTGTTATGAAAACCTTAAGAGAGGTGCTGAAGATATTATACAAGTTGTCCCTACTAGATCTTCCAGAGACTATAGACTTATTCCCGGTCAATTTATATGGTTGGTTGAGGGAAAAGAGTGACGGAAGTAAACTAACTATCCGTGAAGTGTTGAGTCAAGCGGTTATACAGGGTGCTTCAGATTGGTTCGTCCATATTCTGGACAACAACGAGTGTAAGGACAAAACGGAGGAGTCCAGACTACAGCATTTAATCCGAGTGATTCAGCTGGTGCGATCAGACTTGCAGAGAGCCATCGAATATTTTGATAGAGTTTTTGGAGAGTAAGTCAAAACATTAAAATGTATAATATATTGATCGATACTCAAATGAATACCTACTCAGCGAATAAGTCTAGGATTTATTTCCTATTTTCAATAAGTTTGCTTACTTTTAAACTTGTCGAAATAATCATTTGCAGTTGTGTAGGTGCATTTAACTATTTTATTCCATCTTACTTTTCAGGGTAATGTCGTTCCCCTACTCAAAAGCCTTATACGGGGTGTACGAGAGTAAAATCGCATCTCTCGTTGAACCGGAGGTAGTCCAAGTCTGTAAGAGTCTGAAGCGACTACGGTATAGTGAGAGTAACTCCAACGTGCAGCTGGCTGGTGGTATCAATGGGGAGACAGGCTTGGGCACCCCTGAGGTCGGTTCGGAACCCCTGGCTATGGGCACTACTTTGTTCGAGTTATACCTAGCCCTGCAGAGGTTTTTGACGTAAGTTTTTCTACCGTACTAGATGTTACCCGCAAAAAATCTCGCAGGAACCGTACATGTGGCCGCTATAAAAAGTAGCCTATGTTCTTCCCCGTGGTCTCTCTATACCTGTACCAAATTGCATCAAAATCAGTCCAGTAGTTTCTGAGCCTATTCACTGCAAACAAACATACAAACAAACAAATCTTTCCTCTTTAGTATAGATAGTTTATATTTGTTTCTGAATGAGTTAACCATAATAAGAGAATAGAAAATATGTAGAGTGGACCATGTGGATGGAGAGAGCAAAGATTTTCGGCGCATGGACACTCGCATCACTGGAAGTATCGCAAGTGCGTTTTTGGTCATATTATGTCCGTGTGAATCGAAAATAATTTATCATCAAATGAACTTATTTATCGTCTCTACTATATAATTTAATGTATTTTAATTTTCAACAACCTGAAAAATTAATTTCTTCTTACAGGTTAGGCCAAGGTTTGAATGAAACTGAGTGGAGTAACTACGCCATATCGAAGTTCCATTCCTGGTTCTTTGGTGGCGTAGCTCAATGGTTGGACATAGCAGCGTACAAAGCGTTGACTCGTATTGAGAAGGCAGTAGAACTAGACAACCTAACTCCAGTAGACACTAACGTCAAGTATAGCAGTTCTGGAGTAGACACGCTGGCTATATTCTACCAGATCAAGATATTCTGGCAGCAGCTGGCCTGGCCTGATGTAGAGGGATGTTACACATTCGTAGCGAAGATCATTGATGTGAGCATAGTAGTTTTGAATATTTGGTTTTTTTAAGGGTCAGGGGCTGTATCTTTTAAAAAACCAGCTTGTCAGCATCTTGCAGCATCCAGGCAATTCAATATACGGCCCTAAAGTGCCTAGTTCTTTTTCGTATTACAACGACATTTCGTTCTGACTGCATTTATCCTGGTTTGGTTGTCGCTGACTGGTATAAACGAGCATGAAGGGTACCTACGGAAACGTCTATTCGACGTAATTACAGTCCGTTTTTTAATGACATTCCCTTAGTAGCAGAGTTAGTAGCAGAGCAGTTCAGAGTTAACGACGAACAGAAAACTTCTATTGTAAGATGGGGCTCTTTGAAATAATGCGATATTTGGATGATGCAATAATGTGATATGGGGCGAAATTTGGAACGGCATTTTAAAAGTAATATATTTTAACTATAAATACACAGCATACATACAATGTACAGTTGTAATAATAGTTATAAAAAGAAAATTTTAAGGGCTACCCATAAAAATAATCTTCGATGTTGATAAAATAGCCGTCGTTTTTATATACACCTATTTAAAAAAAGGGGCTAATTTTCTACCAAATAGCCCCCTTTTACCGGTAATACAATTTATTGTAAAGATATGGTTACGAAAATTTTGGGAAAAGGGAATCTGGTGTGGCAACACCGATCTGACCGGACTGTAGAGGATTTGAAAATAATGAAAAGTGCAAATTCTTTTATAAATTATGATCTCAATAATTATTGTTGATTGAAATTATTAGGAATGGTGAACTGCTTAGTGAACCACCAATCTCGTGTAAAGCATTATTTCTAGAAATTCAAATATTTGTAACTCGTCAGACGTCATAACATGTTTATTTTCTATGAACCTATGAATAAAAATAAAATAATAATTGCAATTATTTTAGCGATATTTTACGTTACTAAAATACATATCAAAGTATTAAAAGACAACGCTATAATATAAACAAGTAAATAAAAGCTAATGAATTGTGGCGTAAACGAATGGATTTGTTTAGGTTTGACGTAAAAACAAGCCAGCTAATGTCAAATGTTTTGTCATAATACGAAAATACCACGCAAGTTTCAATGCAGAAGTAAGTCAAGTGTTACGTGACTGCTGACTGGCTGAAAATAAGTGATCATAATACGAAAATGGAAGCCAGTTTGTTTCATGGGGTAAACTGACTGGAATTAAGAGCTTGTAATACGCCCCCAGTTCACATCGCGACAAAACGTGACGTTACGCGGTGCTGCATTTGCAGCGCTGTGCAGCGCGGTGCAGTCTGATATTCGAACTCTTACAATCAAACGTGTATCATCTTATGTAACGAATATAGTTTAATTTTGAATAGCTATCTTAAAAATTGCAGCGCCATGTCGCGTATCGTTTCGTTTCGGTGTGAATTGACCCTAAGTTACTTTGTATATTATTTACTTAGTATGTTAAAAACTATGTCGAAGTATATGAATGCAAAAGATAGGAAAACAGATTTTCTGAAAGATCGGTTTTCCTGGAATTATACTATTCGCTATGAGCGTATTGGATTCTTGAATTTAAATAAAATGGTGGTAGAACATAACATGTAATGCTCGACCAAACATCCGAGTCTTTATCCAAGTTGCCATCGCTAATTACGACGACGATGAACATGAACGAACTTTTCGAACGAAAACAAACAAAAAAGGGATTTGATATTTAAAGGCACTGAAGGCTACCGAAATAAGGCCACACACATAGTCCAAAATTATTTGTAGAAAAAACTGCTTGCATCATATTAACTACACCGCTAGCGACGGCTTGTTATATATTTCTTTAAAATTTTTGAATGATCAATTAAATTTTCAGGACATCTGCCGCTGCTGCGTGTTCTACTCGGAGCGCATGTCGGCGCGCGTCAAGAGCGTTGGCACAGTCAGCACAGTGTACGACACGCGCTTTGAGGTAAATATTTTTAATGCTTATGGTAGCTATAAGGTAGATGGGTTTCACAAGTTCTTTTTCATGTAACGTTTTTAAGTATAATTATTGGCACGCCTTAGTAGTAAAATCGACTCGAATGTCGGCTAACGTTGTCATGTCTTGTCGTCAAGTGTTGTTGCGCACTCTATAAGGTTGTTAAAAATAAATTAAGAATATTGTGGGCATATTATGATCTACTGCTTATGTAAAGAAGTTTAGACAGAATAATAATAATAATAAAATCGAAAAAAATACTATACTTAATGAAATTATTACATTGCGCTCTCTAAGGTGCTGAGGACTAAGGTTAAAGAGTGAGCAAAGACTTTGCCTACATAAAATGATACAATCATCTGTGTGAGGTCAATGGCCTTAACTGCGCCAAAATAAAAATGGCTTTAGCAGCAACAGCGCGCGTAAAGAGCGTATTGTAGTAAAGATCCGTAATTGATTTTGAACAACCTTTAACCTTATTCATTTTCTAACCAGCGTGGACGGAGGGAGGGACCTGTAGACACAGGTGATCAATTGACTTATCGCGTGTAGACTTCACTTGCATCATTTATTTGATCGAGCTACAAGGTCTCATTGAACGCAGGTGACAACAGAGTGGTGTGTGGCGATCAACAACATAGACTACGTGCGGCGCAGCCTGGAGCCCTTCGTGAGCGAGCTCGGCATGGACGAGATCGTGCAGCGCATGTGCGAGGCCAGGTCACCCATGGAGGCGCAGAGGTTTGTTCTAGAATGTTCTTAAAAGACCTTTGCTGTAGCTCAATATAGATTTCTGGAAGGCCTATTTCGGCTTCCTAACTGCAATAGGTAAAGTAGATATCTTAAAGTAGATGAGAAGACCGTACAATATGAAATTGTACTCTATCTTGTACCCTAACTCGCCATTGATCTACCGTTAGTATTACAATAAGTAAATAAATTGTTATAGTAGATAACACTAACAACTTGCGAAGGCTGGTTCTCCTTTATAGGGAAGCCCAAGCCTGTATAATAGGTAGGGATTTGGATGAGGGTCTTTAAAAGGTAAGTGGTAAGTGAACCCTATAGTAATGGAGTTATAGGAACCATACGCCACTGACAATTAATATTATTTTTATTACGTTTCAGATGCAAAGAGACATTGCAAAACGTAATTGAAAATGCAATTGATACAGTGAAAAATAAAATTGTTGAACTTCTAGAAGTGATGATCAAAAAGGTAACGATCATTTAAATGTTGAATTATAATAATTTTTCAACAAAATAGAATAAATATACAATTTTTTTTTCTAACTTAAATATTATTAAAATTACAGATGATGCCTTCCATAACGAGATTTTTGATAGAAGGAGCAGAGTTATTGCATCAAGACTGCTCCAGTATGGACCGAGTCATGAGATACCTAGAGGCCAATCTTGATACTTTGTACCAGCATTTAAACAACGAGAACTTTTCTAGAACTCTCGACATAGTTTGGGAGCAACTGGGCGAAGTATTATACGAACTAATTCAAGCCAATTTGGAGGTAATTTACTTGCCATACTAACTTTTATTCTAACTTTTCATTATTAACAATACTTAGTAACATAGTTCTTTTTAAATATTTTTAATTAACAGGTTCAGTTATATAGTAATGACTTACTGCCTAATATACTATTGAAAGTTCGTAAACTTTTACTGGACTGTATTATATTAACTTTCCTACATTTTCTTAACTAACCTATGTTTTAACATTTAATTTTGTAGAAAGAGAAAATAGCTACCCGTATCCGCTTGTTTAGGCGTAGTTTTTTTGGCAAAAACAGAGTGTCGCCATACTCTCTTGTGTTCCCGGTAAATGATGCATTTGTGTCGCACGCTACCAAAACGCACATTTGAATTATTTATATTTTGTTTAGATTAATTAAGAATAAAACACTTTTTTAATAATTATTTTGTGGAAAAGGAAGCACATTTTGTTTTTTTTTTTTTGTAGTTTACATTAATTTTTTTATTTGTTAGCACCGCAAGGCAAAAATAACTCGCTATATCGACCCGAGACGCTTGAACAAATCGGCAGCCGCCAATTTGGACGCGGTAATGATTCCAAATTAAAGCACTTTTACATTTTTATGTACCCGTGTATAGTACTGTATCGCATGACCCCTGTTGTCGACGCGACGCCGCGCGCCGTGTATATAGCCTGAAGTAGTTTAAGTTGTAAGAACTTGGCGTTTACTGTGTATATTTTGTCAATATAAATAAGTAAATAATTAAACTTTTTAGGCTGGTACTATATGATCTGGATTCCGTAAGGCCGGGGTAAATTCAAAGCACTGAAAATCACTGCGCGCGCACAATGGAGCTGAAAATCGAACACAAGTGTCGAGTCTAATGTCAATGTCATAATGACAGCTCGACACTAGACACATCGATTTTTAAGTCTATCGTATCAGCGCAGAGTTCTATTTTCAGTGCTCTGATTTTCCCGCCCTTACGGCCGTGACGTGTTCTTATTATCTACGTTGTAATATAAATACTTCAACGTTCTTTATTATCTCTATAAATATGAAAATTAAGTCAACTAACTTAATTTGCACGCTAAAAGATTGGCAATAAATTATGTTTTTTTAACAATTTTACCATTGACCGATGAGAAAGTAGCTAGTAGGTACCTAGGTACGATAGTAAAAAAAATGACATTTTAGCTCCAGGGGCCATGCTGGTATCTCGTGTATGTTTGTGTATAAACATGTATGTTTTGTGTATAAACATGTATGTTTGCTGAAATATTAGTGGCTAAACATTTAAACCTAGTAAAATATATTATGTATGTGAAATGTCCTGCTTGTGTCTTGATAATATGATTTAATTAAGTGTATGATGTACTCCTTTCTGTAAAGAGAATGGTTAAAAACGCAAAACAAATTACCTACCTTCATACTTTAATATCAGTTACTTGAAAATGTTATGTTTTACATTAAAATGACTACTTATGTGAGTAATAGTTGATAAGTTTTAGTTAATTTTATGAATATGGATAAAATATTTTTCTCTTTCTATGCAATGATATCTTCTATTAAAGTCTGTCTTCTTATTTATTGCAACGGTGATGGTACTTGTGCACTGTCTGGTCTATGGGTCTACTGCCTGCCACTGACGTCTTTGCAAGGAATATTGGGTTGTCTATAGAATTGCACGATTTTTGGATCTTAAAACCCTAAAATAATAACCGGAATTAGGATCCAAAATAAAACATCATATTTTATGCACGATCTATGAAATTATTATATTAATACGTAAAGGAAAAACTTTCAGTACAGTTTTACGAGAATTGTGCTAACGAAGGAGTATGATATTTGGCACAGTTAAAGTTTATGTGAAGGAAGGTGTGCAGAAAGCTTAGGAATACATAAAATTAATCAAAACAACAACCGCACACACTGCCTCAGATTATATACACACACTATAAACGCACGCGTTTGATAGATACATTATTGTTACACGTTGACATTTGTCAATCTGTCATAACATTTAAGTACTTTTTATTATTTTTCCATTTAGAGGCATAATAAAGTTTAAACTTAAAAATTGTTTGAATCATTATGGGCGAATTTTGACCACAGAGCGATCTCTGGTATATATTATTAAACTTTATTACTGTAAAAGTAGATACCGCTAATATCGCCAGGTTCGTATAGAAAAAGATTTATTCAAGTGAACGTTCCCGACAAGTAAATTAATAATTTCTTAAATTATGGTCTTTTGTACTTACTTACTATATCTACTTACTAACTACTGCGTCATATTAATTTTATCAGTTTTATAAAAATATATAGAATTAGTCCTAATAATTTAAACTGTTTAATTAAATCACAGATAAACTTTTATATTATTATGGACTAAGTGCCTCATATCTTTTATATGGTTTTGGGTTCTTAAAAACCTGTTCTGTAACCGTAGAGAAGACTTTTTCATAAGCATGTATCCTGTAGTGGTGATGGATCTCAGCATGACGGTTATGAATTCTTTTTTTACATGAAAACAGAAAATAATTTAATAGTCACTTTTCCAGAAACGTCGCCCGCCATCTTTCTTCCATAACCTACACGAGTGTTTGAAAATAATGGTGCGCTCGTTCCGTCAAGACGGCAAGGAGGTTTATACGTCTGAGACTTTAAAACGAGTAGAATACTTACTAAAACTTCACGGTATGGAGACTAGAGAGTTGATTCATCAGTTTCACTTGGAGAGGTGGCAGGAACAACAGGCGATCGGTGAACCTAAGATGGGTTTGTTGACGGTTCGCGCGCAGTTCATCGAAGATCATTTGAAAATCGAAATTATGAACGCGAGAAATTTGATGCCTACGGATTCGAATGGTAAGATTTTAAAACTATAAGGCAGATTTTGCCACCCGTCGCACACTGGGCACATTCGATTAGCAACATTATTTGCTAATCGTGACGTAAACATTTTAGTGCCATAGTAAGGCTAAATTTCGCACCGTGTGGTGTGACAACTTATACACTTATTCGGTGCCCGAAAAGTAAATATTTTACGATGTTTTTTTTTTTAATTCAGGTTTGTGTGATTCATACGTGAGAGTAGGTCTTCAACCAGAGGATGCATTTGCGAACATCGAGAAGCCCAAAACGCAGACACACAACAAAAATCTCTTTCCTCTTTACGATGAAATGTTCCTAATGTAAGTACAACTTTTCGGACAATACCAAATTTTAGATAATTAATAGTAAAATTTTTAGAATCAAATATTTTAAACATGCATGCACGTGTCCTCTCACGCTCGAACACACTCACTCACGTGTGTACGCACGCATGCTTGTACTCACATATGCGCGCATGTATGCGCATTCGTGCACGCACAGTTAAGATGCCCCACAAATTTCAAAATAGCTTTTTAGTATCAACAGATACAAAAATAATTTCTGTTGTATAAAATAAATATAATTATTCTCTCCAGCCCGCTGTCTGCCGAGCAGAGCCGCACCCCGGATGCGCTCATCCACCTGGTCATCAAGGACAAGGATATGTTCAGCGTCAGCAACACATTCGTGGGCGAGGCGTACCTGCACTTCAGCGAGGTGCCGCACACGCCCGCGCCCATCGCCAGCCTGCCGCAGCAGCACCTGCCGCTGTCCCGGCCCAGCAACATAGGTAAGTCTGTGTGCTCCCCAGCAACACGCTCGTGACGTTGTCTGACATTCATCGTGACCATCGTCCCGCTATTGTGGCACGAGTTTCTCTACAACGTGATGTTGGCAAGTTAGGATAGTAGATAGTTCCTCACACTAGTGTATTGACTATTCTGTATACTCTTGATATCTACACTAGTAAAAGATTTGTTTGCATTGAATAGTTTCCGAAACGACTGGACCATTTTGATTAAATTTTGCACAAATAAGAGTAGACCAGTGGTCACCACGCATAAGATGCTAGTCGAATATACGTACAAACTAAATGCTAATAAATAATTATTTTTAGACGGTGATGCAATCAAGGCATTGGAATCGAGACAAGGCGACAAACAAGCGCGGGAGTTCCTCAAGAAACAGCGACAGAAGATGCCCAACAGCAAACAGTTCTTCTCGCTCGGTTAAACCCAGATTATAACGCACTAAATCGAGTAATGTAATTAACATAACGCATTAGAAGATGCAAAAAGATGTAGGTACACATACATAGTTTGCCGGTAACGCCAGGGGCTTAGACGAAGTAACAATATAAAAACGATTACGAGGTTAGAAAACAATAAAATGTATGTGATTGACCACTCGTAGCTAATTCGCGTAGTAACTCCCATACATTTTATCATTTCTAACTTTGTTGTCGTTTCGATATTGTACTTATTTTTTTAAAGCTGTCTGGTTTCCCATAGGCAAGAGAACATGTTCTTAGTAATTAAGAAAGTGTATTCAGAGTCAAAAAGTCAACATTATATAGTAAAATAGCAACATATCCCATACCTACTTCATTCGTATGGCAAGTGATAAGCTTGTAATACAATATCTGTAATAAGTCTACAACTGACTATGTGTGTTGGTGTGTAGATATTCTGTGTATAGTAGTGCCTTGATCGTCTTAATGTTGACTGATGGCTGGCATAGGTAATCATTTGAGCTGTATAATATAAATAAAAATAAATTATATTGTTAATACTATGTACTTTAATCAAAATAATATTTTTATAATACATTTGTACAGTAAATAGAAACACGTTGTCATGTGTTTCTATTCAAACTATATCAAGTTTTTATGAAAGTATGCAATTTAAATGAAACTTATCCTTTCCATATACCTAACCTAACATTAACAGAAATAATAGTGTTTTGAAGATATTATAATACCTAATTTCCATGGTCGACGGACCAGCTCTAATTTACTACATTAGAAAACATTGAGAGTACCAAAACCAGTCGAACGAAATACATGACAATAATTTTTGGAAAGCAATAATGTGCTATCAATCATATCAATATAAGAATCTCGTAGGAGAGTATTATACTATAATATAATCAGGCAATAATTGTTTTAAAATCGAATATGTTTTTTCTAAATTATTTTATATTAGCTGTTGCTCGCGGCTCCGCCCGTGTAAATACAGTATCCCTCGGGAACACTATCCGCGATAAAAAGTAGCCTATGTTTTAACCCAGAGCCTAAACTACTACCATACCAAATTTCATCGATATCCGTTCAGTAGTTTTTGCGTGAAAGCGTAACAAACATCCACGCTTTCACATTTATAATATTAGTAAGGATAGACTAAGATTTCAGTGATTATATTATTTTTTTTATTTTGAAATAATACAAATCAAACTAGAGAAACGGTGTCATTAAAATGTTACAGACGCCACGCCGATGGAACTTTTACACCTACACCAGTTTTTGTGGCAACAAATTTTTATTCGAACGAATATTAATTCTGTAAAACCACTTTGTATATAATGTACCTTTCAATCACGAAACAGATTTTGTATCTTTGATTTAACGAAACTGCGTCATTTATAATTTTACGTAATAAAATATTTATTCTTGTAGAGTATAGAGTTGCGGAAGAGTCTGACTGTTGTGTAAAATTAGTTTAAATTTAGTGATTTGCTATGATGTTCTGTGATACGACATGTACGTGCATTAATGTCGCTTATGAATAAATATTTTATAGCATAGAACTTATACTTACTAATAAAAATATATACACAGTGGATAAGCTATACAATGTTTTGTCCTTGTCCTATACGTTGGAAAAGCCACTTGACAGACAAGGACAAAACATTGTAAAGCTTTATACACTGTAAACATATTTTTAAATTATTAGTAAGGTAGGTTAAAAAATATAGGTATATTTTTTTCGTTGCCTATAAGAGTGTGAATCTTGCAGTACGATTTTGACCTACTTCCAAAAGGAGGAGGTTTCTAAGTTCATCGGAATAATTTTTATGTTCATTTACTGATTGTGAGAGTTTTATTTATAAATGTTTTGTTTGTCTTCAGTTTAAAGTTACACTTTTGTATTTGTATTCTCTTTTCCAGTTAGAGTTTTGTATTTGTATGATCTTTTATTTGATTGTGTCAATAAAGGTATTTCTAGATAATTTCATGTATTTTATTTAGCACCTATCATACCGATCAGCAACCGGCATGCCTTTCCATCCGTTATTGTATAAATCATACAATAACGGATGAAAAGGCCTAAGTTTTAGTTTAGTTAAGTATATATATATATTCAACTATATATGGTAGACTAGCTTAGGCCTGCGGTGTTAGCTTCTACTTCATTCTTTCACAACAGGTAAGTAAGTAAGTATACAAAGTAAGGACAACGTACCCATACCACGTGACCACTCGATACTCATTTTTACCCGATTCATTTAGAGTATTTTGTGAACAAGGAACATGCGTATTTTCTTGAATATCAGTAATTACTCGGTCTTTATCTGTTGTCACATGCCTTAACTATGTTAAGTAGAAGCCGCCTCGGCGTAAACGCACACTTAACCTTAATTAAACCCCCTAAGTTTATAACTCATCCCGTTTTAGAATTTTCATATTTAAAAACTCTAATTTCTTAAGAATTTAAACGTTTAAAGCGTACCTATTTGATATTCCAAAGGCTTGGTATGTTTTATTCAATCTTTAATGTTTTAACAAGGCGCCAGTAAGGTGGGTAATAAAATGTACTTAAGTACCTACTAAAAAGTAAAATCCATAATATGTACTTCATCTTCATCGTTAACCCCCTTATAAATAAAAATATTTACACAATGAATAAGCTATACAATGTTCTGTCCTTGTCTGATACGTTGAAAAAGTCGCTTGACAGACAAGGACAAAACATTGTATAGCTTATCCATTGTGTAAATAATTTTATTAGTAAGGGGGTAAGTGTAAGTATATCGACTACAACAAGATAGATCTTAAAACTTGTTTATACACTTAAAAGTAATGTTTATAAAAACTATCCTTGTAATAAGTGACGAACTTAAAATGAACGACATGTCTAAATTCCTTTAATACAAATAAAGCTAGTTTTAAGGATTTTAGGTAACCTACCTAAAATCCTCCGTAAATGACTCCGTAATCGTAGGGTTTGAAGTAGTTTCTGTAGGCAGACTGTTCTTGTGTCAAGATTGGACTCTGTAGACGTAGGATCCAAAGTAGTTTTTGTTGTTATGTCAGGTGTTAACTGCGTTGTCTTGGGCTCCGAAGTATTTTCTGTTGTAATGTTAAGGAGTTGATTCCGTAGTCATAGGGTCGGCAGTAGTTCCTGTTGTTGTTTCAGCGTTTGTTGTCTCAGTGCCTGTTGGCTCTAAAGCTGATTTCGTTGTTAAGTCAGTAATTTTAGTTTTCCCCACTGAATACTTTTCAGTTTGAAGAAGCTGCGAAAGGATTTATTATTTCATTATTTCGGTTCAAAACAGACTGTTTTTTCATACATTCTATATGTACAACAGTTTAATTTATATAATATAAACCAAAGAACTAGTTTCGCTTACCGTAGATATAAATTATAGTAAATGGGTTATTATTTTAATAGCCGCTTGCAATAAAATCATTTTCCACATCAAGTATTACAGCGTAATTTAACTGATCAATGGTTATTGAGCACCTATTTACATCAAACTGAGCTGTATGTTATATTATATTATCGCTATTCGTTATGTAGCTGTATTTTTCGCTTGGTTGATCAATGCCTTTAACATAACAGCTTTTACGTGCAGCTTTGTTGGACACTCTCATTTTCTCCTTACAAACTATAATCCCATTCCCCCTTTTTAATAAAAAAAATTACACCATTCATACGCTAATCCATGTGGCTGTCTTCGTCTGATACGTTGCAAAAGCCACTTCACAGACTTAGACATCAACGTGGGTTAGCGTATCCGTCGTGTAAATATTTTTTTATGGGGGATAGTGCATAGTGTCTCACTCTCAACCCTTTAACCCGCTCATTTTGGAGAATCCTACCTTAGCAAATACCTACGTCATAAATACTGCTATAATTAGCAAGCTTACGGTTGATTTAAAGCTTTTTCCATGATCATTTTTAATTTCAATTATAGTTAGTGTTGTAAAAACAAAATTAAAAATTTTAAGTAATCCCCAAATTTTCTAGCGGTGACCGGGCTGCTGATGATGAATTATAGCGAAAAAAAAACTATCGATCATGTCAGTTTTCAAATAATCAAAAACTATATCAAAATAGTTTGGGAACTATGATGCCACGGACAAAATCAATAAACACAGACAGACACGTCCAACTTAAAACACCCTCTGTTTTTGTCGGGGGTTAAAAAGCTCAAGAATGCAATGCACTCATAATAGGTATTCGTACTTCGTAGTAATATATAGTAGGTATACGTATATAGTAGGTATATATAAGCATGGATGAATTATATTACAAACTTCAACACATACGCCTGATTTTGTTATGTTATAAGCATGGATGAATTATACTATGGTCCATAATATAAGTGGCAAACTTCCACACATACAAGTTACGAGTGTTACGAGTCGTAACTTACGACTGACGATCACAAAGACAAAGAAATAAAAGTTACTTTGTCCTATTTTATACGCATTCATACGTATATTTTCTTTTAGTTAAAAATTATTCGGTTCAAAACTAGACTGTATTGACTATTGCTAAGATAATATGTAATAAGTATATTTAGTAATTATGAATATTATTAAAAGTCTTTAGATATTCTTAGGAATCCGGTAAAATAAAAGAATGTGAAGAATGTGAAAATAAAAGAATGGTATTAGGTATGAATTGCAAGGATATACGAGGTACTTCACATGGGCATTAGTGTCATGCCTTCTTTAATTACAATGACGAAGTTCGAAAATCAAAAATGTGGGATTGACCATATTATACCTATATATTATAAAGTATAGACGAGACATGTCGAGGCAAAAAGTTTCACTCTTAAACTGCCCTACTTTTGGAGTTTTGGGGCAGTCGTGGTAGGACATATTTTGTCACCTTGACATTTTGACATTTGCTTTTCGCTACATAATTTCCCCATTTATTTGTTCGAAATCAAGATGGCGTAACATTTTCTTGTATGAAGTTTTTTCTGTTACATGTACGTCATAGCCTACCCTTAGTTTGGGAGGGATTGACATAGTGTTTGGTCGATAATTAATGATGTGGTTACTCCTATAATTTTATTAAGAACTTCGTTATCGTTGCACTTGGTCTAAGATCCGAGGAACGTATTTAGGCTGGGACTACATGATCCGGAATCCGGAAGGCCGGAGAATATTCAGAGCACTGAAAATAAAACTGCGCTAATACGATAGAGCTGACAATCGAAAACACAAGTGTCGAGTTAAATGTCAATCGACACGACACTAGACACTTCGATGTTAAACTCTATTGTATTAGCGCAGAGTTCTATTTTGAGTGCTTTGAATTTTCCCTGAAAATTCCGGATCATAATATTATAGTCCCAGTATTAAGTTCTGCCGTAAAAGATGATATTATTTTAATTAATTATTTATTATTAGTAACAAGAATAATGACATTAAGTCATGATTATCTATATAAAGCCAAAAGTATCATATATCATACGTTGAAAATATATAATAATCTAATTTCGTAATTATATTATTTAGTAGTAGGCAGTAGGTTATTCTGTACACGTATGAACAACCAAGCTAGTAGCTACTAGCTACCAATCCAAGATAGTGTTTTCCCAGCGCTTAAGACGAAAATATTGTGTTTTAAATTCGGGCTATAAATTTTAATATCTAATATAAGTATTATAATTATTACATTATTTACTCTGTGATCTGACTCTGATTCTAAATATGGCAGGAATCAGGATACATGTTTCTTATTTAAAACTATGATGTAAGTCCCATGAGACTTGTATATTCGTCTCTGACTTGATTTAACAGATGATCACGGGACCTTCGTCATCTCGGCTCCAACCGTGTCATTTAACTGACGTGTAGGTAATTAATTAAACCGTCATCGTCAAGCGCTGCGCGGGCGCACAAACGCGCCGCGCCGCGCCGGTGGAAACGCGCTATCGGCCGCATCTCGGCGAATGTGCGGCGCCTTTCATGTCCCTTCCTTCTCTTTGATCGTGCCGCCTCGCCCCGCGCCGCCCCGCTACTTATCGGCTCGGATTTATTGTGATTCGGAGGCTGCGGCCGCCGGCTCGGGAATCGCGCTACTCGCTTCCGATGCTCGCTCACGCGGACGCTCGCCGACAAAAGTGCTTCAGCGACGATTTTAATTAGCCGCACGTGCTCTTTGATCTTCTTTTCGATACTGCTAATCGCCGGGGATCAAAGAGTTTATTTTAGTATATTAACTCGAATGGGATACTTACACTGGCCATTATATTGAGTGCGGCAATACTGTTTGTATTTATAGTTATGTATGAAACAAGAGGGCCGCGCGACGCGACGTATGAACTTATTTATGGTTAGCGCTGATTTCTGTCAGATAAGTCGTTATTTACAGTTTAAATATGAATCAATGCGGCTTAAATTGAGGCTTAAATTAACAAAAAAATAGCAGGGTTTTTTGTTTTTACTATTCGATACTATATTTTGATAACTCCCGATTAATTTCTTTAAATCGAATTGCCTTAGGTTAGGCCATTTTGAATATTATGCAACATGAATATTTTTT
Organism: Phengaris arion; assembly: GCA_963565745.1. Taxonomy (NCBI): domain Eukaryota; kingdom Metazoa; phylum Arthropoda; class Insecta; order Lepidoptera; family Lycaenidae; genus Phengaris; species Phengaris arion. The sequence continues at coordinate 10,885,090 of OY751445.1, read as the reverse complement.
CTTGTTTCAATTTTTAAATACATAAAACTACAAAATGTATAGTTTTTTTTGTCTTAAAAATTACGAAGTTCAAGAATCTTAGTTTGTTTTATGCCATCGGTGAAGTCTTAAAAGTTAAAAAGTATTGTTAATTGCCTATCCGTGATCATCAACCGTGAATATATATATATATATATATATATATATATATATGATTTAGCGAAAAAATCGGTTTCGTAAAAGTCACAGTTTTATTATTCTTTGACACATAAATACAAAAAAAAGATTTGGATTTTATGACCGAAAAATAAAGTTCTCCATAATACAGGATACATATTAGGTAATGTTGATGACTGTACCTCAGCGTCATCAAGAATGACGATTAATTTTTTGTGGCGTCGCGGATCCCGGTAGCCGGTAGATAAGTAAGTAATAAGTGAAGAGTAAGTTAAGTTGAGATTAAGGTATAGATAAGCTTTCGCGGTAATAGTCATTTGCATGCATTCGGTAAGTATCCGGCAATCACTTGACTTTAGAAGTCGCGTAGCTTCCGTTATCCATACCCTACTATTATATTATATATTTTTATCTACAATATGGTTTATCATGCTTTAAACAAGACTTTAATTTGCTTAAGTGCTATTGTCTATTTCTAATTTCACTGATAATATTACGTTTTTCATGAAAAATAGGTTACCTATTTAATAGTCTTCCCCGAAATTGAGCAATTTAACTATTAGTAAGTATTTAACAATTTATGTCCATATTTTACATTCTTTATCAAACCAAAAGCATGAAAAGAAGTATTTATAGCTTACTATTATTTATGCACAAAAGTTTATAGTTCCGTGAATGTATATAGAGGCTTCTTGTTTAAAACTTACAATAAATTAATACTAAGCTTTTATACGAACGTACAAAAAAACTTTCATAATGTCTTTTGTTATAGAAAATGAGCTGTATAATGGCCTTCTATAGATCGTTTGAAAAAAGTTCCGACTCGGTCATAATAGGATCGAATAATAAGCGATCGTGATTTTGAATGATCTAAATTCTAAACGTTTTATTCTTCCGCTCTATTTGAGAGGAGTAGCGCACATTTCTTTTAGAAGTCCTGATTTACAACGTTTATAGTAAAATTATGGTCACCATGTTGTCTCAACGAAATCGGACACTCTTCTTTGTTTGACAATTAAATTATAGTTTGGAAATTACAGATTTAAGATAATATTTTCGCTGAAAAGATAAAGTTATAATTTACTAATAAACTCAAGACCAAATGAAAATAATAAAATTTTCAAAGATGCGTATGTTCAGCAGTTATCTGAATGTCCCATAGCAGCCTGCATGCATGGGGACCCGAGACTAGATTCTGTATCGGAAGGTCGATAAAATAAGTTTAATGAGAGCGAGTGGCGTACTATCGTCGTCGGCATCGTAAAGGTGGTACAACTGTCAAAGGGCTCATTGTCGGCGAAGCTTTATGATGGCATTTTTACAGGCAGGTACGGGCTTTGAGCGACCGCCAATTATATTCTACTTAACTCGGTGGCCACATTCCGACGTTTGTCTACGGATAAGTCTCGACAAAATCGTAAATATATCGAACAAATTATTTTGTCAAGCGAGGGCCGAAGGCTTTTATCTGCAATTAAACGGTTATAAAATTTTACGATGATTAATTTACACCGAGCTCGAGTTGGAACTTGGATTATTATTTAATTAAGCCATTGAAAAAGAAGATTTGGCTACATGACTTAAGGTTAAAAATATATAAAATGAAAATTATTTACAGGTAAGCTTCAATTTTCAATTTTGATATATCTAGTCGAAAAAGCACCAGAGCTTTTATGTCGATATCATGACGTCAACTTTTCCTGATAAAATATATTTAAAGCCAAGAACATCCTAAACTTTAAAAGAGTTTTTAATATGCTATAAATAGCAACTTATTTTAGTAACATGAGCTATCGTGTGACATATTGTGTCCTCATAAGGAAAAGTAGAATAAGTATCTAATAAATTGACCAAAACAGGTCACTTATGACTTATGAGTGACTCACTCAAGAAAGACTCAACAAACTGTGTCCAATAGAAAATATCTTTTATTTACACAATACAAAATTACAAACTCATTTATTTGAAGGTTGCAAACGGAAAATAGTTGACACTTATGAAATATAAATAACACCTCCATTATCATAGTAATGTGTGGAAAGTACGAAATTCTTTACATTGTGCGCCAAACAAACTTGTAAAGACAAATACTCGTAAGGCGCAAAATATTCTTCAAAGAAACACTTGTGTACATACATGCCGTGGCCAATCTGGTGCGAAAAGGCGGCACGTATCTTCCGCGGGACAGGCCACAAAGAACACAATACATTTGGGTCAAGCGACTGCCGATTTTGCCGCTCATTTAGACTTCGAGTCTTAGTTTTGGTAGATACCGTAAACTAACATTGCAGCTTACTATCGAAACGGATCTCTCAGGCTTATCATTTTGGTAGAGCACAAGATTGATGAATGTAACAGTCTTGAGAGCTAATGAAAAAGCTTTTAAGGTTTTGGATACTTTACAATCTACATAACATTTTATGTCGAACGGTTGAAGTGAAATGAAATGAAAATTTTTATTTTAAAATGAATCTTAACAAGCTTTTTTCGGAAAGTCAACAGAAAAAGCTACCACCGGTCCAACCCTAACCCGCCGAGAAGAACCGGCGTAGGAAACTCGCACAAAGAAATATATATTTTACATTGTAAACTTAAATCTATGTTAAATATTTAAAAAAAAAAAGTCAAAAGTACGCAAGTACATAGAGACAGCCTTGCAGGGGAGCATCTTATTCCCAAGGTGTGCAATCGTTAAATAAATAATTTACTTTATAATAAACTTTAGCAAACAAACGTACTTTGACTACCTTATTATATTTATTGGTTGGTTTATAGGTTGGATATATTATTAACAATATTTTTGTTGTGGACAAAATGTTGAGCTTTTTTACTCTACATATTTTGTATTAAAACCCTTTTCAAATTACATTGCGGTATTTTGGGGGAGCTAGTGATAATAGACCGGTAGTTACAGGTCATTCTCATGATTAATGGATTGAAATTTCAAGCGCCGCTAGGTCACCGATTAAATTTATCAGAGGCGAGGATTTAGCTTTGAACAGCTTCCTAGCTTACACAAAATCGCGAGTAGCTTATGCGTTGTGGCCTCCCTGCCTACTGGCTGTCGTTGACAGGTGCGGGGGTGCGGGGGTGCGGGGGTTGGCGGTGCGCGGGGGGCGTTGTGGCGGCGCCCGCGCTCGCGTGGCCCTCTCGCTCGAGTCACGCGCGCTCCGTAATGCTTGCATAATAATAATGACGGATGCCGATCGCGCGGCGGCGCCTTTGATCTGCGGCGCGTTTGATCTCGCCGAAGCCGGTCCGGTGCCCCCGCTCAAAGCGCCCGCTTACCTTTATTCGGTCCGACGCCGCGCGACGAAGCGGCCCTTCGCCCTGCTCTAAATAGGCTCTATTTTGTAAACAGGCAGCTACCGTGCCAGTGCCAGCGGCTGCCAGTATGGGGTGTGTGCGCCGCCGCCAGTGATGTTTGGATCAACTCGCCTCTGGCCCCTGTGGACTTTCTGTGTAATTATTTGTCGTGTTGCCACGTGTAGTAGTTTTCGGGTTTGATATGATATTGTTTGTGAACTATTTTTGAATTTTTCAAGGTTACTACACGATGAGATTGTGATCAGGTTGTGGGTTTACTGGTTACGGTGTTTTTGCATTTTTGTATTTGATGTGTAGTGGTGTGGTTTGGATAAAACTTTTCAAATTAAAACCTAAGTTTAACAACTACATCATTCTTTTTTCAGTCGATACTACATAATTATATTATAATTTCAAATGTAAAGTTATAAACTTTTATTGGTCGCAAAATTTAGTACCTTTATTTTAGTTAAATTATTTTGCTACGACATAACATTTTTAAAATTGCAAATGGTATTTTTAACTTTTAAGTGATAATTCAATTGCCATAGTTACTTTATTGGCGTTCTAATTGCACTAATTTGCATTAAAAATAATATGTAAGTACTTGCCAGAATTTATTTAGTTATTAAAAAAATCTTATATAAAGAACAGAGTACTCTTGTTTATATTTTAGTATTTTCTAGTAAATTCTTCATTTTAAATTGTTCAAACCTAAGGATCTGGCGAAAGATTAAGCTCGATCATTTAAATCATAATCTGTCTTTTTTTTCTATCGTAACCAACAATCGTAAGTCGTAACCTTATTAGTTATTATATAAAATATTTAATTAAGATGGTAAATGATGCTGTAGGAAGTTAGACTGCGAAAGGTCACAGTTCTAGTGCGAAGTATCTATGAGTTTAGTAATCTGTATTTCTCTTCTACAATTTGATTTTGAGGAGCTTACTACACATTGTGTAGTCGATACAGAAGTCGAGCCCACGAAGTTTAGCAAGGTTTCCAAAAAACTCAAAAACTTGAAGCTCTACAGTATTAAGTCTCCAGCCACGAGTAAGAGTACATTCGCCATATAAGAGACATGCTTCGGCACAAATGGTTTGGCTTAGCAGAAAAATACCACGGTCTCACAGAGAACTGGTGTGAAATAACATTTGCTTTGCATATTTCAGTAAGTGAGGCATATGGACCCCTGTCCATAGGTGGTGACAATTCTTACCATCAGGCTACAAGTTTGTCGACCCTTTTCTATAAAAAAGGCATTTAGTAAATTCGGCCATTGGGCGATATTTTTACCCGACTATACGGCGAAGGCAAAGCGAACGATTTGGCAGTCCATGTTTGTTTGTATTAATGTAGGTATGTATGTTTGATTTTAATTAATGGGGTGTCAATAGATTTACGTAGTCGGGTTATAGTTTTTAATTTTTGATTATAATATGAGATGTCTATGCCAGAAGCCTAATTTTTTTATTTAGTTTTTTTTTCTGTTCTTTAATGTGCTAAATCTTTTGTCGTACAAATGTAAATTGTCTGTTCTTCAGCAATTTACTACGCTCACGGTTGTCGGATTAAGATGAAACACCTTGGATTATTATATTTTGTTGCCGTTAAAGGTAATCTATTATGTTTATATAAATTAAGTGTGTATTTTTAAAGTACCTACGTAAAAATGTATAATGCAATGTCTAGTATTTTTTGTAGTTTACTTTCGAGCTTTGATCGTAGCGACAATTTGGGAGAGAATACTAACTATGACATGATACTTTTTTATTTTATTTATTTGAGTAAACAAACAGTAGCTACAATAAGATACTCATAGCTACCATGTTATTATTATTAAACCTATTCAATTTAATTTTATAAGTAAGAAAAAATAAAAAATAGGTGCGACACTTGTATTTTATAGTAGCTGAACACTTTTCCCTGTAAATTAAAAAAAATGTCCGATATCAAATTAAAGAACGATTAGGGAGGATTCTAGCTGATGTAGTTTTACATCAACAACATTTGATGACATTTACATTACATTAGACAAAGATACAGCTGCTGAATAACGTAAGACATTGAGCGTTTTTGACCCGCTGTTTAAAAAAGTGGCGACCACAAATCAAAATACTATTAGAGTGTACAATTTTCATTCAAATTTCATTTCCCGTAATTATTTTAATTCAGATCCATGGAGCAGTGGAGATAATCGATACATTTTTAATAATATTTTATATGAATATTCGTAGAAATGTGTTAAAATATCACAGTATTTACCCCACCTCCAACCTCCAGATATGCAACCTATGACGTTGTAATTCAGCACGCGTAGCATGACCACCGCAGAAATGCGTTTTGTCTAGACAAAATTACAGATTTCCTTTATCAATCTGTCATTTTTACCCGCGACGGAATGAAGACGGTATATCGCTTGCGACGGTATGGGCAAAATGACAGGTTTCCTTCATCAAACTGTAATTTTTACCTGCGACGGAACGGAGACGGTAGGTATACGCGTTTGGGGTGATGTGGTTTGGTCTGGAGAACCATTTGTACGTTGAGCAGGCTTCTCGTATTGGTGTGAATATACATCAAGCCAATATATTTATTAACTTAATACATACGTTATATAAATAATTGCATGTCTCTATACTGAAAGCTCATTAAGTATCTAATTATTGAATCTAGATGTTTTGGACTCATTTTATTTTTACTTGCAGATATTTTTCACCACTGCCAGCGAGAGCTCAACACAACCCGATAGCTTGCGGCTGACCTGGCTGGCCAATTCGTCATTAACGTGCAACGATGGAACCCCAGCCGGGTACGTTTGGACAAGTAATTAGCACTACGGGTAATAGATTAGCTGGATATGGGTTTGCTAGTTTAGAAGTAGATTCCAGAAATAAATGAACATACGTTTCAAAGGGTTGAATAGTTTGTTACTCTTACGTAAAATTAAATCAATTATAGTAGTAGAGGAGTAGGTACTTAATTAACACTTTATATTTCCTCAGACCGGCGGGTTTGAACGGTAAATATTTTTATACCCACCATTACATAATAGTAAATTCGATTCATCTAATAATTACCTATTGTAATGACGTAGAGTGAAATGATAATGAAATTGTTTGTAACCGACTTCCAAAAGGAGGTTATAATTTCGTCGGGATATTTGTAAAGATTTCGACTCAGAGCACAACTTTGTACTTGCCGTTCGCCGGGTATATTAAAGATACGGCAATAATAATTGATAAATAAAATAAAATAATAAAATAATTATTTACATTAAAATAATTAATCTACTAGAATGTGTTTATACTTTTCAGGTACTACATCCGGCGTGGCAGCAGCAGTCACTTGGTGATGTACCTGGAGGGCGGCGGGTACTGCTGGGACGGCGCGTCCTGCCGGGCGCGCTGGCGCCGCCGCCCCGGGCTTATGTCCTCCGCGAGATGGCCGCGAGCGCGCCGCGCTCCCGCGCTGCTGTCCGCCGACCCCGCTGCCAACCCGCTGTGGCACGCCTCCACGCACGTCCTGTTGCCCTACTGTTCCAGCGACATGTGGACCGGCACTCGCATGCTGAAGACGTCGAACGAGAGCTTCACCTTCGCCGGTCACCTCATAGTGCGATCTGTACTAAGCGAACTGCTCCGGTTGGGCCTCTCCGGGAGGCTGCTTCTCGTGGGCTCGAGCGCGGGCGCGGCCGGTGTCATGATACACGCGGACGCTACCAGACGACTACTGCGACCGCATGGGATACGCGTCGCGGCCATCGCGGATTCCGGATGGTTCCTCGATAGGCCACCGAGGGCGAGGCGCGCACCGTCGACCGATGTTATAGCTAGATTGGGACACTCCCTGTGGATGGGATGTCCGCCCATTTCGTGTATACGACAGTATCAGGACAAACCTTGGCTCTGCTACTTTGGCTATCGTCTCTATCCCCACATCAAAACACCGCTGTTCGTATTTCAATATCTGTTCGACTCAGCCCAGCTAACGGCGGAGGGGGTGCGAGCTCCTCGCACGCGGGAGCAGTGGGACGCGGTGCACGAGACCGGCGCGGCCATTAGGGCCAGTTTGAAGAGCGTGCGGGCGACGTTCGCGCCCGCTTGCATTGCGCACGGAGCGCTGGCTCGACCCGAGTGGCTGGCGATTAACGTATCCGGAGTGTCCCTACCGCGAGCCATAGCGTGCTGGGAGAATCGCTTCAGCGGAAACAGGAGACGGGAGCGGGCCCGATGCGCGCCGAGAAAGCTCGTCGAGCGGTGCTCCTGGCCTCAGTGCAATGGCTCGTGCCCGCGGCTGCGCGACCCGCGCACTGGCGAGGAGGTGGCGCTGTCGGCGCTGCTGCAGAGCTTCGGGCTGGACGTGCGGGGCGCGGCCGCCGCCATGGGGCTGGACGCGCGCGCGCTGTCGCGCATGAGCCGCGCCGAGCTGCTGCCGCTGCTGGCGCCGCACACGTGATACCCTCTCGACTGTCTGTGCACACGTGCACGTTGAATCTACCTCGTTTTGTTGCAGTACAATTAATTTTAAATTAGATACTATTTATTGAAATAATTTGTAATAAATATAAGGAATTGCATTTAAGTGAAGTGATCTGGTGATTTTAATTTCATGTATTATCATGAGATATTTAAATTACATACACCCTTAATACATATTCGTTGAGTAGTAAATCCAAAAGGTAAAGTAAGGAAGGTACACATTATTTAATTAATTAAAAGTATAATTCACAAAAAACTATAATACATATTTGGTATTTTACAAGCAATCAAATATATTTTAAATAAAATTGGACTAGTTCACTCGTAACTACATAATATGTCATAAATATCTCACTTTTATTTACTAAACTAACGCACTCGGTAGCTAGGACTTTCCCATTTTGAAACCGAGCATTAAAACACTCATCACAGATTATGAGAGATCAGATTTATAAATAAATTTATAAAATCCGACTTATGAACTAGGCTTTAATATGGGAAAGTCGCTTAAAATCGACCCGTCAAGTCGATCCAACGTGGCGGTTTAGTACGATTATACTTAGTGAGCAAGAATCCCGGTCGTCGGCGGCCATTGCTAAATTGTGACGTAGTTATTGTGTTAATCTGCAGTCCCCCACTCCTCGGCCGGCTGCTTCGTCATAAGCGGTCGGAGCGCTCCAGGCTTATAGCTATCGATACATCAATGACGTCACTGCCCAGGAAGAAATCCGTCGAAACTATGTTCGCCTGGTTCCGCCATTTGCCGGTCAGTCTGGCGGTGACGTTTCGATTGACGTCATCGGCGTTCTCTCTGATGGATCCTCTGAGGAAGAGGATGTCGATGACGGTGGGTGTGGTTTGCGCCATCGCGGAGTACAGGGGTGACCGCGCGGACGGCTGGGGGTAAGTACCGATGGTTCTGTCGAGATAGTCGAACAGCTCCTGTGGGTTGTTTGTGTTCGCCCACAGGTGAGGTAGTATCGGCCACAGCCAACTATTTTCTGAAAGAATTCAATATTTAGATAGAAAAATAAAGTTCAACAATCATCTTTTTAGAAGGAGTAATAAATTTACTTGGTTTATTACAAAAATATTGCAATCGAACTTTTGATTAAATACGTAAGTGCACAGCTTTGGTTAATTATCTTGAGTAAACAAAAAATAATAAATAAATAATAATAAATAATATTTATTTATTTAAAAAATAATGAAGCAAGAAGTAAATTCAGTCACATAAAGATTTTACTGCATAACTCACAAAAGAAATCTTATTTAGTATTTTCTAGGACATCGAAACGAAGTGATAAAAGAGCCAAAAGATAAAGTTAAAATCGAAGCGACAACCATGAAGTAGGTCGGGTTTTATTATATCAATGTTCATTTTATAAACGAGCAACTTTTACAGGTCTTAAAATTATAATTGTGATAAGAAGATAACAAATAAAAAAATAAGTAATAAGTAAAAAAGGGGTCTAAAAATTAAGTTAAATAAACTGTAACTCGACTACGTTACAAAAAAAAAAAGGTCTAAAAAGGCCGAGACTAGAAAATCCAGAAATATGTAGGTACAATAATGGTGAAGGTAGAGCTTGGTGGTGTGGGTCGTACAAACCCAGTGTTTGTACGACCGCATTTTAAACGTGTATTTGACATATTTGTGCAAACACGCTACAAATATATATAATATATATATATATATATATAGATATTTGTGGTGTGTTAATTTTTATTAGTTCTTAGAATTTGGGGTTCAGTATTCGAAATACAAAATTTTGAAAAAAAAATATATAGCCTATGTTACCCGCGGCAACATTACGAATCTATTGACACCTCATTTATTAAAATTGGACCAGTAGCTTAGACGCTATGAGGGAATACATAGACTGCCAAAATCATTAACCGTTCCTTTTGGCTTCGCCGTAGTCGGGTAAAAATAAAGGTGATACCTTTAGGTGCTGACTTGTTAGGTACTAATTACTAAGTAACGAAATTAACAAAGCTCAACTTATAGGTGCTTATTGAAATAATGAAATAAATTTTGAATTGACTTTAAAGATTTGGGTAATTAAAATCAACTTCACAGTATTTTTAACATGAATTAGTTCTATGCTCATACACAAAAACCATACGTACATAACCCCTGTAAAAAATAAACATCCTACATGACCCCTGAAACCAGTTGCCTTAAAATTATATAATGGCTCTATTGCAGCCGATTTTATTGAAAATGTTTTTAGATTTTCGTACCCAATGGGTAAAAACGGAACCCTATCACCTCGCGCGACGCGACGTGCGAGACCGCTAGGATAAATATTTTTTACAATAACAATAAAAAACTTCTAAATATAAGATATTAATTTAAACTGTAGGACTACTATAATGTGTATAACATGCATAAAGTGAGTAACGTATTTAATTTGATAAGGATCATACTGTGTACGCCCCGGCTGGTCCAACCGCTATTGTCCCTACATTTTAAATCTGTATATCTTTTCTGTAATATCGAAAATATTCATTTGAGTTATATTACATGCTGTAACACGCTTACAGGCCATATTGATCTATATTAAATGCACAATGTATTTAAGCAATTAATTGGATAAAGATTTACTGCTTATTGCTTAAAATCGCTTTGTAAATAAGCCATAATTATTTCTCGTATAAATGATAAAAAATGGTTATTGTGGTTTATCCCTAAGAGATAGACGTCGTGGACTTTTTTGTTGACCTTTTTAAGGTGTACAATACTGTAGTACATAATTTTGATCTATCTCGTAGGGTTCAGTCTTTTTTTTTCTCCTAAGTTTTTCTCCTACGCGGGCGAAGCTGCAGCCAAAGCGAACATACAGACAGACAGACTTGGCGGGGGACTTAAATTTATAATAAATTTTAGAGAAAAGTCGAGTGTGCGTATAGCGTTTCGAAAGTTTTTGTTTTCCCAAAGTTCGAAGCCTGATGCCCGGACCCGCCCACGCTAGTTAACACGACCTTAGGCTGGAACTATATTGTCCGGAATCCGGTAGGCCGGGGTAAATTCAGAGCGCTCAAAATAGAACTCGGCGCTAGTACAATAGAGCTGAAAACCAAAGTGTCGAGTGTCTAGCTGCCATATATAGAAAGAAAGTAAGAAAGAAAAAAATATTTATATCACATTTACATTTGTCTCGACACCTGTGTGTTCGATTTCCAGCTCTATTGTATTAACGCAGAGTTATATTTTAAGCGATCTGAATTATCTCCGGCCTCCGGATTCCGGATCATATAGTCCCAGCCATTTATCTCTTTAACCTTTCAAATAACTGTGAAGCTGTTATTACGTTAAAGAGTAACGAACATTCATACATCCATAGATAAAACTTTCGCGTTTATAATAAGTAAGGATAATATTATTATGTTCGTCTTCGTGTTTCAACGTTTTCAAAAATTTCTTGAATAGGAAAACGTTGGTAGGTATTAGGCTTATAGACTTTGATCTTGAAAATATTTGGGATTGTGGTCACCCTTCCTAGTTAAACCTATGACCGGCGTTGCTTAACATCTAATACCTACGTAAAGTTTCAGCCAGTTCAACTAATCAGTTATTATCTATAACATTTTATATGTTTAGATTCTTTAAACTGACATAACTTTTATATTTATTAACCGATTGAAATGCAACAAACACTACATTTTTAGTAGACCAAACCAAAACGAATTAGTGAACTGACTTCATACGTGCAAAAGCAAATATCACGGGAAGCGTACATTTTTCCACAAATAAAAGTAGCCTATGTGTTAATCCAGAGTCTAAACTACTACCATACCAAATTTCATAAAATCTGTTAAGTAGATTATGAGATTAGCGCGTACAAACGTTGCGCCTAAATCGCGCTACCGATGTTTTTTCGCGCGCTGAGTATGTACCACCGTCGAGCGCATATCTATCAGGAGGGACCATGGTCCCTCCAGACCCAAAAATAGCTTATCCGTAGTTATTCCCAATAACCGGTACGTACATCACCCGCAGGGGGGTGATGTAGAAGGGGTTCAAACTCCCTCATCGTCTCCCCACCAAAACGACTAGCCAAATGGCTGTCACCAGATCGACTAAGCTAAGACGGCAAGAAGCCATTAGTGTAGACCCTTTCGAAAAAAAAAGCATATTTATCGAGAGTTCGATTTTACACAGCCGTGACGGGGCGACTAGTTACAAACATATTTTATTATGCATATAGATAGACAGTTATAGATTAACCCCTTACTAATAAAAAGATTTAGAATAGGTAGCAATTTTTTCGAAGGCGGCTTTCTATTAGTTTTAGAATGCTGATAAAATTAGATATATAACGTTTTTTTTTAATATTTAACTTCAATTGTTTTGAAAATTATCAAATTATAAAAGTGTAGTAGGGACCAACTTTCTTTTGCGGTCCAGTGTATTTAATTGAATCTGTATTTAAATTGAAATACTTACCTAAAACAATATTATTATCTACATAACTGAAGAGTAGCCGTTTGTCGGCTTCCACCAAGCTCTGCACCGTGGTGCCCCTAGTTCCGCTGCCAGTAGAGAACTGAGTGGCCAGGGCGAGGTGGGGGCCGAGCTCGTTCTGTATGATCCGTATTAAACCCTCGTGGACATGGCGAATCGGAGCTCCGTTCTGTTCGTAGAAACCTATTGGGAAGTGGTGCGCGTCTAGGAAGACAACCTGTTAAATAAAAAAAAGGAATATTATCCTGGGAGCATTCAGTATGTGTAACTAGCGACATCGTTCGTCTAAAAAAAAAAAACTTCTTAGATAAAAAGTAGCCTATGTGTTAATCCAGACTATACAAATGAATATATTTAGTTTTTGAGTGAAAGAGTCATAATGTTTGTTATACCTACACCGATACAATATCTACAAATCCACATCACAAACTTTTGTATCTATAGGTACAAATCTATACATACTCATTAGTAAATAAATAAAATCGAATTGTCTGTTTGTTATTTTAGATTAACAGCTTATTATTGAATGCATAAGAAACTACACTCGGTACCTACTTACAATAAACAATAATTTTTTAACATTTTTGTCTGTCCGTCTGTCGTCTGTCTGTCTGTTTGTTTCGGCTAATCTCTTAATCTCTAAATCGGCTGGACCAACTTTCACTGGACTTTCACTGGCAGATAACGCTATAAGTAGCATCAGCTATCTGCCAGTGAAAGTCCAACGGATCGGAACCCTATTTTTTAAAAAACGGAAACATATGTTAAAGTACCTCAGCATAACATAGGCTACTTTATCATATGGTTCCGTTTCCGTTAGTTCTGCGCAAACGAAGTTCCTGACACCAGCTAGTTTGTAATACTGTAGGTAAATGTAGGTACTTTCTGTATTTTCGCCAGGGAAAACACAAACATTAGTACTATCCATGAACTGAAAAACAAGGTAATAAAGAAGATGATTCCCGAATGCATTTCCTTATCTCTGCATCCCCACAGGCCACAAATAACCAATAATTAAAGTTTAACTGCTTTATGGCCCTCTCACGCACAAAATGTGTAACATTCATGTATATTATGTCTCTTTTATTGAAAAAATGGCGTTAAGGTATCTTATTATATCTTTATATATAATAGGTCATTACCTATGAAATTGCCGTTCTGCAGTACTGGCCATTTCAAATCAAAATAATTTTTGTTTGGTTAAGAATTCTAATTTCAAATTAATTTTATTTTAAAAACATGGAATTCTTTTTCCAAAAGTGGTCATTTGCTTATTGATTAGTGTTACATTTTCATCGCATTTCAATCTTTTTTGTCATCATGGATACGTTAAAAATTCGAGTAATTATGGAATATGAGTACTGTCGTGGCAGCAACGCGGCACAAGCGGCACGCAACATCAACGACGTTTACGGAGCTAACACTACAAACCAACGCACCACCTGTTATTGGTTTGCTCGCTTCCGTTCTGGAAATTTCGACCTGAAAAATGAACCTCGCGGTCGTCCGAAGACTTTGGTCAACAATGACGAATTAAAGGCGATTGTGGAAGCTGTGGAAGAAGAACGCAATCTACGGCTGAATTAGCAGCAGCTTTCGACGTTAGCGTCAAAAAATATTGGTCCATTTGCGTCAAATTGGCAAGGTAAAAAAGCTTGACAAATGGGTGCCCCACGAACTCAATGATCGTCAGCGCGAAATACGCGTCGAGACGTGCCTTGCACACAACAGACACACAAATGAAGGAATTTTCAACCGCATTGTTACCTGCGATGAAAAATGGATTCTGTTTGATAGCCGCAAGCGCTCAGCAAGTTCGTTGGATCCTGGTGCAGCACCTAAACAATGCCCTAAACGAAAACTTACCCCTAGAAAAGTGATGGTCACTGATTGGTGGTCTAGCGCCGGTGTCATTCATCACAGCTTCTTACCAAACGGGGTGAGTATTACTGCAGATGTGTACTGTGAAGAACTGAACACAATGATGGAGAAGCTGGCACATCTCCAAACAGCATTGGTCAATCGCTCGTCTCCGCTGCTCCTGCACGACAACGCGCGCCCTCATACTGCACAGCAGACGGTCTCCAAGTTGCAAGAACTGGGGTTGGAAGCTCTCCGTCATCCTCCCTACTCACCAGACCTTGCGCCTACAGACTACTACTTTTTCCAGAATATCCATATCCATATCCATAAAAAATACATGAAAAAAATCGTTTAAATTTTTTCATACAAAACGGCAATATCATAGATAAAGACCTAATATAATTCTACTGAACTCCTCCTAAACGGCTGGACCGATTTGAATGAGTTTTATTGTATGCGTTTGGGTGGCGCCCTGGATGGCTTAGATTCACAAATCAGACCGGCAGCACAACGTCTGTCGGGTCCGCCCGTATTATATATAAATGATTATAATATTACTGTTTTTTCAGTTAGGCCGTTAATTAGACGCAACATGAACGTGTGATTAGAGATATTGCTATTTGTTTTCTAAAGGCGTATTAATTCAAGAGAGGTCAATCAAGTCGAGAGTCTCTAATTTCCCAACCTTTTTTTCACAATCCATAGCGTCAACAGAGACACATTATCTGTGAAAATTTTAAGTGTCTAGCTATCACGGTATTAGAATACAACCCTGTGACGAACAGACGGACAGACAGACGGACAGCGGAGTCTTAATAATAGGATTCCGTTGCCTTTTGCGTACGGAACCCTAAAAATACCGATATAATATGTTTAATTGGAATCCTGCAGACTAAACCATCGAATTTTGTGGGACATTTTTGTGGTTTTGAATATCGGTATATATTTGGTATCTTGCTGATGAGGAATATGATAAATAGTAACAATAGTAACATGATAATGGAATTATTATAAACCTAAAAAAAACGCAGTGTATGCATCTGCACTCGCCACACAATCATAAAGCAAAAAACATCAATGTAATTGATATTAAAATAACTGGCCACACGTATGAATGTCTACATATGAACCAACCTAACTGTAGCTGTTTTACGCTCTGCTATGTAAATAACTTAAAATATCTTGGTCTTAAAATTGACAAAAGCTTTAACTGGGCTTTACATATAGCAGAGGTATGTAATAGGTTGAGATCAGTTCTAGGTAAGTTTTATCAGCTAAAGAGGATACTAAATGTAGACACATTAAAAATGGTGTATTATGCACTAGCAGACTCGCTGATAAGCTATGGGCTAATTGTTTATGGACGAACATTTGTAACATATTTACATAGTGTCAAAAATTTACAAATACGACTTTTGAAATATTTAGTAAGTAGTAAAGTAAAGTACGAATGTAATACAGAATATGAGAAATTATTTAAAGAGTGCAATATTTTGGCGATAAATGAAAAAGTGGAGTACTTAATAGGCTTACAGTATTACTATAGTAATGAATTTAAAGTGATAGTAGATAATAAATATAACACTAGAAGGGTAAGAGAGCAAATACTGATTAAACCAAAAATAAAAAACTACTATGGAGAGAGGACGAATAAATACTTAGTACCTAAAATATTTAATAAGTTAGATATATTAAGACACACAGAAAAAATGTCAACTGAAATGATAAAGAAAAAGTTAAGGGCTGCATTGTTAAATTAAAATTATGAGCTTAATTACTTCCTTTTATAAACTGTAAACTTCTTTGAAGTTAATAGCTTTAGTTTTGTTTTTTTTTTTTATTATTTTATGTATTGTACTAAGACTTAACTACTCATAATATTATGCAACAAATAAGTGTATCATATAAGATGAGCGCATCTCGCCGTCAAACACTTGTTTGGCGAGATACAAATTGGAAAAAAAAAAAAAAAAAAAAAAAAACAATACATTTCAGCTAAAACTAATATATATTTGTAAATGTATGCGTTGCAATAAATTTAGATTCAAATAGTACATTATGAACAGGTATCATCTATTGTTTGTACTACTTGTTTGTACATATTGAAATCCCACAAAAACCATTAAATATAAAAGAGCCAAGTCTTTTACAAGTCTTTTTGTATATAGGTTAGTTAGGCCTATTTTGGTTAATCACTACATAATATTGTAAAACAAAATCCTCCGTCGCTTTTGTCTGTTTGCGATAAACTAAAAAATTACTCCACGAATTTCCATGCGTACCAATAGGTAGAGTCACTCTTGAGGAAGTCACTCTTTCTTCACATAAATGTGTATAATTTATAAAGTTTTAATATATTTTTTCTCGCGGGTTTTCCCTGAGCTTGTTTGTTGTGTTCAGCATATTTTAGTATTCACATGATAATAATATTATAGTTGTAAGTCTATAATGCACTTGTTTTTATATCTCTTCTATAAATAACGACTATCGGCCGCTCCTGAAGCTACAAGTGCGCGCCCGATTTTTAACACCAACTGCCCCTTGAGCCACCGATACTTTCCTCGTGCGGCGAAACACAACGCATGGAGGGTTTGGGGTTTGAAAAATCGTGAACGCACTTATAACTACTCTGGCGATGCGGATGTCTATGAGGGGTGGCAATCGTTTTAATACTATTAGGGAATATATCTGGAAACGAGAAAACCTATCGTCTGATGATAAGAAATTGTAGTAATTTCTTACCATCAGTGGTTGATGGTTTTAAGGGCCAAAAACTTACTTGTACCTCCTCTGGTGTTTCATATGTCTAAGTGTGCAAACGGATCGCCCTATGGGCTATGCTTCCCATAAAGCGATCCGCGCTCTGATGTTAAGAAGTTATAACAATTTCTAAACATCAGGCAATCGTTTTGCTTGTTTTCAAAATTAATTAGTAAAAAATTATTACACTTTCATACCAAAGGGCGATTCATTTGCTTGTTTCCAGATATATTTTATGATTAAAACAATTACCGCCGCTCATGGACATCCGCAATACCAGAGGAGTTACTAGTGCGTTTCCGATCTTTGAAACCCATTTTGGGCTACTGGTAATAGGTATAGGATACGGTGGAACACAGTGCAAGTGCTATATCCCGTCGGTTTTCTGTGAGGCCGTCTTATTAATCCGGTCGAGTTGGCCGTCCGGAAGTCCGGAAGCATCTACTCGAACCTAAATAACCTACCACTTCTCAATTTTTGAGTTTTGTTATATAAATAAGGATCACAAAGTGTACTTGTGTTCATTCATACATTTTGTTCCTGTGAATTCGTAAATAAAATTCTAGAATCATAATTTTTTTAAGGATTTTTACTTTTTATATAATATTTTCTCTTTATATGTAGCTAATAACCTTTACTGATAGCAATTTTGAAATTTTTAAGTCTGCTAGAATTATGTTTTTTATTTTGCTTATTCATATCTTTACCTCCATCCATATCTTTCAAAATCGCGTTTCTTGCCGCTTAATCACTCGTAAACTGTGCATTATTTTTATGAAATTTAAAAGCTTATGCCACTAACGACTTCTCCGCGACAAAAATTCAGACCGCTAGCTTTATTACAAATGAAAATATGGGGGCACGAAAAAGCCGCGAAATGCTTCGAGATGAAAAGATACTTACGACCGCTTAAAGACTAAGACTTGGCGATAGCGATGGCCGCGCTATCAGATTAGTACATTGAATACACACACCGGCATATTTAGCGGAACATAAAGGTTTGATATCAGTATCATATAAGGTTGCTGGCTGGTTTCTACGTCATTTAATTTAAAAAGAAATATTTTAAAATTAAGAAAACAACTGAACATCACATTTTAGCAATTGTTTTAATTTTATTCAAATACACCTTATCTGGAGCGAACTTCGACTATTTCTTCCTTCTGAGTTTGATTTAAAATTTCATTGAAATACTGTTTTTTGTTAGTTTTTTTTTTAATCGCGATCTTTTTGGAGTTGAGGACTGAATAATGCCTGACTTAGCCCCAACGGAGATTGCCAGGGCACTCGAAATGCGAAGAAATGGTCAAACTTACAGAGTGATAGCCAGAGATCTTCGTCGACCAGTTTCAACGATCCATCGCAGTATCCAACGGTTCAGGGAGACCGGTACTTATGTGAGAAGAGTAGGACAAGGCAGAAAAAGACGCACTTCGAGTAGGGATGATCGTTTCATTCGGCTTCGTGTACGTAGGAACCCCCGTTTGACGGCCGTCCAAGCCCGACATGAGTTAGAAGCAGTGCGGGGTGTAACCGTAAGTGAGCGTACGGTACGAAGAAGGTTCGAAGAAGCTGGTTTGGGTTCATTTGTGCCCGCCAAGGCTCCAAGGCTCGAGGTAAATCATCGTAGAAACAGGTTAACTTTTGCTCAGGAACATCGACTTTGGAACGCGGACCAATGGAGTAAGGTATTGTTTAGTGATGAGTGCAGAATTCTCTTAAATCAAATTGACGGCAGGCAAAGAATATACAGACGCAAAGGAGAACGATACATTCAGACAAATTTTGAAACTATAACGGTTGCATACGGTGGTGGATCGATAATGGTTTGGGCGGGCATTTGTTTGGGAGCTCGCACAGACTTGGTAGTGATTGACAGAGGGAGTCTGACTGCAGACCGCTATATCAGAGAAGTTTTAGAAGAAAATGTCGTACCGTTTGCCCCATATATCGGTGACGATTTTGTTTTTATGCAGGATAATGCCGGCCGAAAAAATAATCGGCCGCATACGGCTCGGGTAACTCAAGCTTATCTTAATGATATGAATATCACTGTTATGGAGTGGCCGGCGAGATCACCGGATATGAACCCAATAGAGCACGTTTGAGACTTACTGAAAAGAAAAGTTAAGTCCAGAATTCCAGCTCCTGCCAACGTGGGTGAACTGCGAATAGCCGTAGTTGAGGAATGGCGGAGACTATCCCAGAAGACCATCGATAACATCATTCTCAGTATGCCTAGACGGGTAGAAACTTTAATAAGAGCACGTGGAGGAAATACGCGATATTAATCACCATTTTTCTAATTTAATTAATTAATTTTCACTTTTCCCGGTTACATGAAAAGTTCAAAAATGTACCATTTTTCACAAATAGCCTTTACTCGCAAAATCTGTTCTTCATGTGATCTCATTGTAAGTAAAACAAATGAAACTTTAAATAACAAAAGAAGTGTAGTAAGTAGATTGTAAAATAAAACCATATTTTTTTAATTATGGATCTTTTTTTGTGTTCCGCTAAATATGCCGGTGTGTTTATTTGATTCAAAATAATAAGAATTGATTAAATTATTCACCTCTTTAGTGCTATCCAAAAACACACGAATTTCTCTCAGCAGAGGCACCAGTGGCCGCACCCTGATGAGGTTGTGGTTTAGCCAGTACCTGAAAATATATCAAAGCTATATTATAATTTATGTATAGGAATAAGGAAATATACACAGAAAATAAAGGTCTGTTTCACACTTAAGAAACCTAAGTGTCATACTCTATAGCTTATTTGCATTTGCAACTTATAAACCATTTTTGGAGGCTGATTACTAGAAAAAGGGTTGACATTGTAAAAAAGTCAAGTATGAAACATTGCCTTTATTTTAAAATACCTATTCAACGATACCCCACATAATGTGGTATAATGAAAAAAAATAATCATCCCCACTTCTCATGTATGGAGAGCCACCCCTAAAATGTAAAATTATTATAATTCTATGATGCCAAAATCGAGATCTATATACAGTCTTTAATTTTTGTTTTTTTGTCAGTCTGTCTGCTGTCTTTCCGGGTTTCTAGCTTGATATGAATATAAATAGGTGGTAGCTTTTGGGCTATTAGGGTTGAACCGGTGGTAGCTTTTTCTGTTGACTTTCCGAAAAAAAGCTTGTTATGTATCATTTGGAAATTAAATTTTTCATTTTCATTTTCAATGTCATATATGACAGCTCGAAACTCTACATTTGCAACTATAATGTACTAGCGCAGAGTTTTATTTTCAGTGATCTGAATTTTCCCGGGCCCGCCGGAGTCCGGATCATAATATAGCCTCTGCCTTAAGCGCATAAATTAAATGAGATAGAACTATATACCTGTCCTCTTCTTTCGCGTAGAAGTCGTAGTATCCGATTCTGAAGTCGAAGTACCGGATGCCGTGCACGAGCTGCGCCCACACGGAGCGGTCCTGGCACAGCACGAAGCTGTCCCGCGACACCGAGCTGATCTCCGTGTCAAACCGCCACGCCCCGGCGTTGTGGGTGCCGGGGATGGCCAGCTCGCCCACGCGGAGCTTGTTTAACTTATCACTGGAAACCAAGGAGAAATAAGATATAAGGTTTTGTTAGTAGGTAGGGGAAGATGACCTATTGTTGGCATCCCCCCAAACTTTGGCCACCTAAGATTTGTTGTTGGCCTCTCTGGGTTGGCCATCCTTCATTTATATACAAAAAATAACAATAAGCATAATTATATATGTATTAAAGAGTTTAAAAAGGTAAACAAAACTAAACCGCAACCCGTAGTATACCGATAAGGTCGAGTCTACCGAAGAGATCCAGCTAAGGCTGGGACTATATGTTTCGGAATCCGTAAAGCTGGCGATAATTTAGAGTACTGAGAATAAAACTCTGTGCTAATACAATAGAGCTGAAAATCGAACACACGAGTGTCAAGTCAAATGTCAATCTCAAATCTGACAAATCGACACTCTGGACTAATACAATAAAATACATTCTATTGTGTTAGTCCCGAGTTAAATTTTCAATGCTCTGAATTTTCTCCGGCCTTCCGGGTTCCGGACAATATAGTTACAGCATAACTGGTACTTTGGTACATAATGCGCACTGCCTGCACAGGTAAACAGGAATATTTGTGAAAATAAATTTATGCTGTTTTTAACTTCCTTGTTTATTTCTGAGTTGGTCCCATTGTCACCAAATAGGTGACAAAAAACCAGGTGTCAATAACCTTTTACATGAGAAATTAAGGGAACTCATTTATATTTATTTGGACATCTATAGTGATTTCGGCTTTTTTAAAAGTATAATGCCTTTTTTAAAAAACCCCTATGCTATCAAAAATTAAGATTTTGTGCCAAGGTACACCTCGGATCCAAAACCACTGAACAGTATTTTATTATACTTATTAATTATATATTTTATTAAGTACGGTCTTTAAATATACATTTTTGGGAATTTGAGCATTGTTTTAAACACTTACGGATTGTGTCGCGGTGCACTTTTCTTTTTCCCGACGTTTCGGCTACTTTCTAGCAGCCGTGGTCACGGGAGGACTGAGGTGTCAATTGTCCTATTTGTTGAAGTTATTCAAACTACCCGAAGATTCTTCAATTATTATTTGTGTTCCGATCCACGCAAAACATACTAACAGTATCTTGAAGCCGCGGTGATTTTATCCGTAAGTGTTTAAAACGATGAACAATATTCGCGTAAACCTAAGAAATCAAATTTGAGCATTGTTCAAAGATCAGCAAGCATAATATTATGCTACTATTCCAATCAGCAGATTACTGGTGATTACATCATCATTCTCACCACCATCATCACACTATACATCAACACTCATAGTCTTTTACACTGATATCAATATCTTTGAACATTTGCTATTCCCAAATTTATATTCATCATCAACATTATTCGCTCACAGGTTTTAATGCTGAGTTTTTATTTATTACAACATAAAATTATTACAAAAAAATTTGATTAATCAGTATATGCATATATTTAGTTAGTAGTGATTATTGATTCTAGCCACAAAAATTTTTAAAATAATAACTTTTTAACAAAAAATTAAACCGCCGAAAAAACGGAAAAGCAAAAAATAACAAACCTTTTTTATATAATCATAATAACTAAGTTCTTAAACTAATGTAAGTATGCTTAAGTAAATTGAGTCGGCGCCAAACAAGCAAATTAAATAATAACGTAACGTAAGCAGGTAGTAATTAGTAAAGTACGTTTGGCGCCTATTCAAAATTACTTGAGTATACTTACATTAGTTTAAAAATTTAGTTATCATTGTTAAATAACAACGGTTTGTTATGTCAAAAACCAGCGATAATATTCTAATAATGAAGTCCGTTGGTTTTTCCTTTCAGAATCAGCAGCAGAATTTATAATTAAAATTACTATATCAAAATTAATATACCTATTGACTTATAATTATTATCATTAAAATAATTACGAAACGATAAAAAGGTCAAGGTTTAGGATAAGGTAAATAAGGATAAGGATTAGGTAAGGTCAAGGATAAAAAGGTCAAATATTTAAATACTTGCTGGCATGAAAATCTACATATTCCAATTTGATTAATTACTTGTTCGTTTTTAGGGTTTCCGTAGTAACAACAACCCTTATAGGTTCGCTCTGACCGTCCGTTCGTCCGTCCGTCTGTCCCCCCTTGATAACTTCAGTAATATTGTATAATCATAAACACACCGGCATATTTAGCGGAACACAAAAAAAAGGTCCATAATTAAAAAATATGGTTTTATTACTATTACTACACTTCTTTTGTTATTTAAAGTTTCATTTGTTTTACTTAAAATGAGATCACATTAAGAACAGATTTTGCGAGTAAAGGCTATTTGTGAAAAAAGGTACATTTTTGAACTTTTCATGTTACCGGGAAAAGTGAAAATTAATATTAAAATAGCAATTAATTAAATTAGAAAAATGGTGATTAATATCGCGTATTTCCTCCACGTGCTCTTATTAAAGTTTCTACCCGTCTAGGCATACTGAGAATGATGTTATCGATCGTCTCCTGGGATAGTCTCCGCCATTCCTCAACTACGGCGATTCACAGTTCACCCACGTTGGCAGGAGCTGGAATTCTGGACTTAACTTTTCTTTTCAGCAAGTTCCAAACGTGCTCTATTGTGTTCATATCCGGTGATCTCGCCGGCCACTTCATAACAGTGATATTCATATCATTAAGATAAGCTTGAGTTACCCGAGCGGTATGCGGCCGAGCATTATCCTGCATAAAAACAAAATCGTCAACGATATATGGGGCAATCGTTACGACATTTTCTTCCAAAACTTCTCTGATATAGCGGTCTGCAGTCAGACTCCCTCTGTCAATCACTACCAAGTCTGTGCGAGCTCCCAAAAAAATGCCCGCCCTAACCATTATTGATCCACCACCGTATGCAACTATAGTTTCAAAATTGGTCTGAATGTATAGTTCTCCTTTGCGTCTGTATATTCTTTGCCTGCCGTCAATTTGATTTAAGAGAATTCTGCACTCATCACTAAACAATACCTTACTCCATTGGTCCGCGTTTCAAAGTCGATGTTCCTGAGAAAAGTTAACCTGTTTCTACGATGATTTACCTCGAGCCTTGGAGCCTTGGCGGGCACAAATGAACCCAAACCAGCTTCTTTGAACCTTCTTCGTACCGTACGCTCACTTACGGTTACACCCCGCACTGCTTCTAACTCATGTCGGGCTTGGACGGCCGTCAAACGGGGGTCCCTACGTACACGAAGCCGAATGAAACGATCATCCGTACTCGAAGTGTGTCTTTTTCTGCCTTGTCCTGCTTTTCTCACACAAGTACCGGTCTCCCTGAACCGTTGGATACTGCAATGGATCGTTAAAACTGGTCGACGAAAATCTCTGGATATCACTCTGTAGGTTTGACCATTTCTTCGCATTTCGAGTGCCCTGGCAATCTCCGTTGGGGCTAAGTCAGGCATAATTCAGTCCTCAACTCCAAAAAGATACGCGATTAAAAAAAACTAACAAAAAACAGTATTTCAATGAAATTTTAAATCAAACTCAGAAGGAAGAAATACTCGAAGTTCGCTCCAGATAATGTGTATTAGAATAAAATTAAAACAATTGCATAAAATGTGATGTTCAGTTGTTTACTTAATTTGAAAATATTTCTTTTTAAATTAAATGACGTATAAACCAGCCAGCAACATTATATGATACTGATATCAAACCTTTATTTTATGTTCCGCTAAATATGCCGGTGTGTGTAGATTGTACTACATTTTTAGAATTATATAATAAATATAATTGTGTAATTTAGGGTGAGCTCCCCATACATGTGAAGTGGGGATAGGGTTACCATCTGATTATCCGGAAAAATCCGGTCTAGACCGAGTTTTAAGGATATAGACCGGAGTACGCCCGGATTTCATTCCAGACCGGATTTTTAATAATGTCATTAAATAGTCAATAGTTAAATTTGTACAACAAAAGATTTTTTGAAAGCTGCAGTTGCTACTGGACAGAAATGTAAGTACAAGATGTTTGGAATTATATTGTGTGACTATTATGTACAAGTTTGTAACTTGAACATAATAGTCACAATGTTGTGTACATAATAGTCACAATGTAATAAACGATAGTAAGACGTAGTTATAATCTACCGAGGTTTATTTACGACCACGACCACGGACCGGACTTTTTAACAGACATCAGGATTTTTTAACACTTGCAACCGGCTTTTCGATTTCAACCCCTGGTAACCCTAAGTGGGGATGAAAAATAATTTTCATTCTAGCCCTCTTGATAGTTACGGAACCCTCCTTAGACATGCTCTTGGTCAGTTTTATTACAATTAAGAAGGTAGACTTTATAAAATTTTATTTAGTTTTTGAGATACATAGTGCGTGTTCTATTATGTACTATATGGATTTATGGAGCATAAAATGTATAATGTATAAAAGGAGATCCCTACTGACTGACTGACGTATAGACGTAACCGCTAATAGTAGAAACTTGAAAAGACAGTAGTTTTAATTTACATTGTAGACGCGCAGTAAGAAGGGATTTTGAAAAATTTAAATGGGGTAACCCCCATTTGAATTTTTTAAACATTAACATGTTTGTGTGGACAATCTTTCAATCTGCACCAATTTAGATGAAAATTAAGATTCATGCTCTTAAATATATTTAATTAAATACGTATTTCAGGGTTTGTTAGAACCCTCTGAGGGTGTAAAATCCGATTTCCAAAGTAAAAGAAAAAACAAAAAAGTATGAAATAAATCTTATATTATTATTCTCCTTTTAAATTCCGCTAAAATTTTAACCATATTTTACTCAATCTTTTTAATTTACAAGTCTTCTAAGATAAGATTTATTTCATACTTTTTCGTTTTTTTTACTTTCGAAGTCGGTTTAATCTTTTATTTAAAAATAATAATTTTTCCCTTTTTAGTCATATTTGTTACATTATTATTAATACATTTAAGAACGTTTAAAATAAACGATCGAATGTATAATTGAATACGAGCCAAGCTTCCATTACGTATTATATCATCACCTACAGTTGCCGAAAAATTACTTAGAGATAATGTGAAGGAATGTGATGTAAATTTTATTTTCAAAGAAATAGACTCTAGAGACATTATCAAGGCATTTAAATTACTTAATATTAAAAGTACAACTGTACTCTGGGGCATGTCCACAAAAGTTATAAAACCAGTAATTGACATCATTGCCGAGGGGCAATCCTACCTAGCATTAGTTTTTAATAATTGTATTAAAAGTGGCGTGTTCCCTGACTTGATGAAGCACAGCAAGGTGATGCCTCTCTTTAAAGCTGGGAATAAAGCAGACCCAGCTAACTATAGCCCAATATCCATATTACCGACTTTAAGTAAAATTTTTGAGAAAATTATTCTAAATCAATTACTTTTTCACTTCAACTCGAATAAATTGTTACATAGTAATCAGTTTGGTTTTACTAAAGGTCGGTCCACAACAGATGCAGGCATCAGTCTTCTGTGCAGTATATTTGGAGCTTGGGAGAGGTCACAGGATGCACTTGGTATATTCTATGATTTATCCAAAGCATTTGACTGTGTGGAGCATGATACGCTGTTCAGGAAATTATACCATTATGGTGTACGGCACGGCACTAAAGCTTCTAAGCTCTTATCTAATAAATAGGACACAGACTGTAGAAGTTAATTCCAAAAGGTCTAATGGTACTAAAATTAAACTAGGAGTACCACAGAGGTCTATTTTGGGCCCTTTTCTATTTCTCATCTATATAAATGATCTATCTTATCTAGTTAATGATAAGCATGAGATAGTACTTTTTGCTGATGACACTTCACTAATTTTTAATGTGAAGCGACGACAATCTAACAATGACGAGGTAAATAGTGCTCTCTCAAAAATAGTACATTGGTTTAATGCTAATAATTTACTGTTGAATTCTAATAAAACAAAATGTTTAAAGTTCAGCTTGCCAAATGTTACGCAGGCACAAAGCAATATACTATTAAATAATGAGAAAATGAAATTAGTAGACACCACTGTTTTTCTAGGTATAACATTAGATAGTAAGTTACAGTGGGGACCACAAATTGCTAAATTGGCACATAAGCTGAGTTCTGCAGCATACGCTGTTAAAAAAATTAGAGAAATTACCGACATAGAGACCGCGCGATTAGTTTACTTTAGCTATTTTCATAGCATAATGTCGTACGGCATCCTCTTGTGGGGAAACGCTGCGGACATTAATACAATATTTGTGCTGCAGAAACGTGCTATACGTTCTATTTATAAGATGTCGACTTTTGAATCTCTAAGGGAAAAGTTTAAGGAAATAAAAGTTCTGACCGTTGCATCTCAATACATTTTGGAAAATGTGTTTGTTATATGTAAGAAAAAATCTAAACAACTTCAAAAAGAAATGTGATAATCATTGTGTAAACACTAGAAATAAGAACAAGTTAGATATGCCAGTGTTCAGACTAAGCAAAGTTACAAAACCATTAAAGGCCAATGTATATGCTTATACAATATAATCCCAGAAAAGGTTCAAAACCATCCCATTAATAAGTTTAAAAAAGTAGTTAAAGAAAGTTTGTGTGCCAAAGCGTATTATAAAATTAATGACTTCATTCAAGACGGCACACCTTGGGAATAAGGTAGCTCCTTATCTTATCTTATTATTTATTACATAGACATAAGTAAACATTGTAATAATTTTGATTTTAAAAGAATAATTTTCCATCTTTTTGGTAAAAGATGGTCCCAGACGAGTTTCTTGCCAGCTCTTCTCGCTGGGTTAGTTCCCGAACCGGTGGTAGGCATCACGTAGTATCGACGTTCAAAGAGAGTATTTAAAAATACCAATTTGGAATAAAAAAAAATTTGATTTTGATTTTGTATATGGTGATGATGATTACTGTAAGTCACATAGTGGCATATGCTTCCAGTTCTTTAAACAATGCCGAAACTTCTAAACGCGAATCTTTAAAGACTGAGGAGTTTTGGTCATTGCTTTTGGATCCAGGGTATACCTGGGTGCAAAATCTTATTTCTTGGTAGCATATGATTGTGTTATTTCAGAAAAAGTCAAAATCACTTTGTATGTACATATAAATTTAGAAGAGTTCCCTAAATTCCTCATGAATCCCATCATCAGGTTTCCACTTTAATGAATAAAGGGCCAATTTCGAATTATACCCTTTACAACAACAAAATAATTTTGCAAATATCTCCAATAAACAACAGAGTAATGTTCAAAGATATCCGTGTCGTTTTTAAATTCTATGAGAAGTACCGTTTATATCATCATAATGTGATGATGTTTGGTGTGATGATAGTTATGATGATGATTACTCTAATTGACATAGTGGCATATGCTTGCAGTTCTTTAAACAACGCCGAAATCCCCAAACATGTATCTATAAGGAGTCAGAATTCTATTCAGTACTTTTGGATCCAGGGTATATATGTATACTTTGGTGCAAAAGTCGAAATCACCATCTGTGTCCATATAAATTTTGAGGAGGTCCTTCGATTCCTCATGGATCCCATCATCAGGTCACCACTTTTCGAAATTAATATATTAGGAATAAATAATTAAAGAAAAATTCTTATAATTAAGAAACATCGTGCTAAAGCAACTTAAAGACGACAAAAAACTAACGAAAGCCATAAAAATTCGTAATCGCTGCAACACTATGTGCAGAGATGCACAGAGGCGTTACGAATACGAATTTATATTAATTAATTAATTTACTTATCCTTTCTACAGGGTGACCTGAAATTCGATACATTCCTTTGAAAGACAGAAAGTAGACCTCATTTACAGTAATATTTTTCATGGCATCCCCTATCCGAATGTTGATATTTAGAAAGTTATTGAAATTTCAAAAATTTTTTCTTTATTTTCGACTTTTTGACTTTGACATGACGTATTTTTAAAAATGTTTGACTTTTTAGTGATTTTTTTAATGTATTTTAACCGTCAATGAGTCAAATAATATTTTTAAGGAATAAATAGGGACAAACTAAGCGAGAATTTTTCATTATGAGACATGAAACAGAATTTTCTTTTAAGAAAAATGCACATTTTTCTTAAAAACAGGTGATTTTCTTTAAAAGTTGTATGATACAATGCGTACAAATACCTTAAGTAACTTTCTTACCTCATAAGCTTCCAAAAAAGGTACAAATATATACATAAAAATATGAACATGTAATAAACAAAGACAAAACAATCATCAGGTAACGTTATCTCAAGAATTACTCTACCTGAGGCGACCTTTTTTTTTCAATTGTTTCCTTTGTTCAAACTTCGGGATGTTTCGGCTACTGTCGTCGCGGCCCTTTGTCAATGAGTTACCGACTGGCTTAGATAGCAAATTTAGTAGCTAATATTAGTTTTAAGTCAACTATTGCCGTGTACGGACGTATTGTTGCTTTAAACTACACCCTTACTTCTACTTGTGATTTTTTTGTATCGCGATGGCTGCTTTTGAGTACGATGAATACGCTGACATCTTGTTTTGTTACGGACTTTGTAATGGTAATGCTGCTGCTGCACGAAGAACATACGTTGAACGTTTTCCGAATCGACGAGTGCCAAACGTTAGAGTGTTTTCAAGTTTTGTGGACGGATGAATCGAAATTTGACCGTGACGGGATAAACAATTTCCACAACACACATTACTGGGCACCAAAAGGAGAAAACCCCAGGATGAAAAAAGAAAGGGCCCATCAAACCAGATTCAGTCTAAATGTCTGGATGGGTATAATTAATAATCATTTAGTTGGACCTCATTTTTTGCCTCAAAATTTAAATGGTGAAATGTACGAACATTTCCTAAGAGAGGAGATTACTGGTTTAATGGAAGATGTGCCAATAGCAACTCGTCGTAATATGATTTTCCAGCATGATGGTTGCCCGGCCCACTTCCGCCTCGGCGTACGCCAGTGGCTAGACCAAACTTACCCACATCGCTGGATAGGTCGAGGCGGGCCAATTCCTTGGCCAGCACGGTGTCCCGATTTGACCCCGTGTGATTTTTATCTTTGGGGTCATATGAAGGCTTTGGTGTATACTACACCCATAACTACTGTAGAGGAGCTCAGAAGCCGCATAAGAAATGCAGCAGAAGAAATCAAAACTAGTCTTACTACCAGAATAATCAAAACAGAGGTACGGAGAAGACTACGGGCCTGTATCAGAAAAACCGAGGTTCACATTTTGAACAAAACCTAAAGTAGAATATTTATTATTCAATTTAATTAAACATTGATGTTTTTTAAACACAATAAACGTAATTAAATTCAAGTTTTTCCTTTTATTTTAACCTTATCGCAAATAAATCGATTTAGACATTATTTCATTTTACTTCTAATATGTTTACTACAACGTCATATTTTTATGTAGACATTTGCACCTTTTTGGAAAGCTAATGAGATAAGGAAGTTATTTAGGATATTTGTACGCATTGTATCATACATTTTTTTAAGAAAATCACCTGTTTTTAAGAAAAATGTGCATTTTTCTTAAAAGAAAATTCTGTTTCATGTCTCATAGTTTTTCATTAGTTTGTCCCTATTTATTCCTTAAAAATATTATTTGACTCATTGACGGTTAAAATACATAAAAAAAATCACTAAAAAGACAAACATTTTTAAAAATACGTCATGTCAAAGTCAAAAAGTCGAAAATAAAGAAAAAATTTTTGAAATTTCAATAACTTTGTAAATATCAACTTTCGGATAGGGGATGCCATGAAAAATATTACTGTAAATGAGGTCTACTTTCTATCTTTCAAAGGAATGTATCGAATTTCAGCTCACCCTGTATAATGGATTACGCTGACATATGTTTCACAAATATTTCAGAAGAGCAGCTTAATAAACTTGAGCGTCTCCAAAACCTTTGTATAAGATTTATTTTCGGTTTACGAAAATATGATCACATATCCGAATTTCGTACCAAACTCAAGTGGCTGCCAATCCGACTTCGGCGGAATGCTCATGTACTTTTCCACCTATATGATATACTGTATGACCCCAAGACACCACCCTACTTAAAAGAAAGATTTCAAATTTTGGACGATAGTGTAAAATCTTTTCGAAATTCTAATATATCATTAAAACCCCCTTCGAGAAATGTGCAGTCAGTCTGTGGAACAGATTACCAATTTCATTAAGACGCGCTCAAACTTTGCAAGTATTTAAAAATGGAGTTAAGGAATATTTTTTGTCACAATTAATATGGTGATCTTTACTATAAGTCCATAATTTGTATGTATTATTTCTAATATTAGTATTTATTTATTTATTCTATAGTACGATATGTAAGTATTTGTGTATGTATTAACAAATATTATAAAGTAGTGTACCTGAATAATATATGTCGTATAAAAAGTATTATGAAATCTTAAATTAAAATATGTATTAAAATAATTTTCTCTTTGCCTGTCTATAAAGCCATCTACCAATATATTACATTTAAGTAAACATGTGTCATGACTCATGATTATAAAGGTTGTCTGGCAGAAATCGCTTGTACTTAACATGTGCTTGTCGATAAGACCGCCTTTTGTGCTTATTTATGTTTAGTTTTTCTATGTTCTGTGTATCCTATTTGTTTTTGGTGCAATAAAGAGTTTTTCATTAATTCATTCACTTTGATGTCAAAAGGACCAATTTGGGATTAAACCCTATACATCAAAAAAAATAGTTTGAAAATCGGGCGACAGACGGCGGAGTAATCGTTGAACATAGAAGAACTAGTTTTTTGAAATTCGTCCCTTAAAGAGGTGAAATGGAGGTCCAAAGTTTGTATTGTGAAATATCAACAACTGGTCGGATGGCGATGAACTTTGGCACTAAGTTTATATTAATGGTACGGCCCTGCAATACACGAAATAGATTTGTAACATCGTCAATCATTGTGAAATATTAACACCTACGAAGTACTCTTAGTAACTAGGCACAAAATATAACCATGAGTGAAAAAGTTATCTTTATGATTTACAAGTATGTACATATTAATGAGATATTATTTCACAATAATAATATTCAAATTTGAGATAAACAGTGGTTTTTACATAGCTTACTCAGAACTCGCAGATATTGCAAAACGATTCGCCGGCCGGTGAGGGTGACCTCATGCTGATTATGTTTGAGTCACGCATCGCATTTCACTTGACTCGCATGATATAAAACGTGCAGTCGATCGCTAACCTTTGCGGGAGCATAAGGCGACTTTCTGCTTCCTGAACTTTGCAAATTGAATAAAACAGTTAAGAATATTGTGCGAGGAACTTGTATGTAACGTGAAATAAGTGTTGTGAAACCACATAGGCTTCACGTTTCGTCACTTGAAGAAAGAAGTGATTCCATGTATTACTGTCAATGCAGCAAGACTCACAACAATGGTAAATTTTTACATTTACGCTAAAGATTTTTCCGGTTCGACTGGCGGGAACAGGTATTTTCATACCGTTGGCCTACAAACTCTTGACCAGTTCAAAACTCACGTTGAAAAGCTTCAAAATGAAACACCTCAAGAACAACAGACTTATTCGCAAATTATTTATTTACACTGGGGGGATAAATGTTATAAAGTAAGCGAGCAAACTACTATAAGTAACTATAAAGAACTAAATTGTGGAAATATGGGTACAGAACCAGAAACTATTATTAAATGGGTGAAGAGAAATGATGATATTTGTAATAAAAATAATAAAATAAAATTGCTTTATATTATAACAGACGGTTTGATTGATCGAAACAGCGCACACACATGTAATTTACTAAATGAAAACATGTATTATGAGACAGTTGTTTTCCACGCCATCAATGAAGATGTAAATAAAGTTGATATTTCAGTAGCTGCCTCTTTCTTAAAAAACTGTTGCATTATTTATCGTAATAATGAACTCTTTGATGACGTAAATATTTCTAAAGCATATGATTATAGCAAGATAAATGTGAATAACTTTATGGCCGAAAAAGATGACTTGAAATCTTATGTAAAATTAAAATATATTAATAAATTCAAACATGATGCTCTTGCTTTGAAAGAGATAGAAAGATTAAAGAGATTGAGAAATCGATTATTTGACGAGTTGTCGTTAAAATCACAAAAACGTGATGTCAATCTAAATACTAAAGATAAAAAGACATTTGTACGAGTATTTTTAAATACGGATTGGTATAAAACACTCCGTGGTTCGCTTCATGACGTGAAAGTTGATATTGAAACATCTATTTCCACTTTAATTAATTATATAACTAGCGATACAAAATCGTACTCTTTTGACGCTTTGAAATTTGAAACTAAATTTAACAATCCTGTTGAAGAGGAGCCTATCGTGGATGTAAACTTTACCACAGAACAAGAGATCGAGTTTCCGGATATTATTCTCGATGATGATAAAGGAATACCTGTTATAATATTGACAGAACTTAATCTGCTCGACAAAATTATATTTCATAAAACAAAAGATTCGTCTGAAGTATCACCAGCCAGTTTTAATAAATTTAAAACAGCGATGGAGTGCCCGCTTTTTTTATTGAACGATCCTGATGTAAGTGAGTCAATCGGCTACTTTTACACTTTAAATGTTTACAGACAGTTCTTAGAAAGGGGCATCAAGATGGAGCCGCGTACACGACGACCGTTCCATGGTGGTCTAGTGCTTGTGGATGGTGATGAATTTGATAAATACAATGACTACATTTTGTCTGCAACTTACTTTAATTTCAAGAAGATTAAATACAATATAGGTTTGTTTTACTACGTGCTATGGAAAAATTGTGATACCAAAAAATGGATGGATACAAATGTCATTGAACAGTTCAAGAAATATGCAATGAGACGTATCAGTTCGACAATATGTAAAATAGGACTATCGTCATTACCGCTCGATCCTCAAGAAACAACATCTTTATTAACTACGTTATGGTACTGTGTTGAGCTTTCATCAGTAATATTCAAAGACGATATTGTAAATTTTATGCACGAACGTTTACGAATGTATTATGGCGTAGCACATTGCATGATTGAAATTCTTCAGCATTTCAATTATAATTTAGATTTAGACCTTATAGAAAAACGTAGAGATATAATTAGACACGTAATGGTTTTGAAAAAGATACCCAGATAATGGGATAAAGTTTACTTTTTGCTAGAAAGGATATTCAAAAATGTAAATGGTTTTCTAGTTAGTGAAATTGAAAAGCCTACTAATATAAATAAACTAAATTACCTTAAATTGGATCACAAAGGAATGCTTTGTGATAATGTAGTTAAAGAAAAGGTTAATCTTAATGATTATGTACATTTAATGCATTTTGTAAATGATGTAACTATATCTAAAGATTCCAAAGAAAAACTTAAAATTTGTAACAAAACATTCCGCCCCTTTTTTACTTTAGATAAACACAAGTCGTTTTATACAGAATTATACAATATAACTAAAAAAGTAGTTATTAATAATGATGATGACCAAGATAAAATTAAAATTACTTTTGAACCGTTAGAATCCCTAGAGTTAGATAGGATATTGTCTTTGTATAATCTATTCATCAATTGCGTCAATGATTCCGGAAAATATCCTACTTTAACGGAATATGTTGAGTATATTCATAGAAAGAAGAAATTTAATGAAAATTTGGTCACAATTTTTCCGTCAAATGTTTATGATGGCGCTGTATCAGTGTTTAAGTTTTACCAGAAAATAATATCAACAGTAGACGTCAAAATATTTATAAAAGCAAGTAAAGGTTCTGTAAGTAGGTTTGAGCGAATTAAGTCTGAAGAGGTAGTGAAGTTTAATCATGATAAAGAAATTAATGATTTTATTGTTACAGAAGAATTAAACGTTAGTTTGAAAAAAGTACAAAATTAAGAAAAAAATACAAACTTAGTGAAATAGAAAAAAAAAATTAATCAACGCTTAGATTACACAAGTCTGAAAGTTGTTAAATAATATATTTTAATGAAAATAAATTAATGGTTCCTAAAATTATGTATGTCTTACCAAATGATGTCGTCTTTAAATTAATATATTTTTAGGTTGTTTATGCACATAGCTTTTTTAATAATCTAACTTAAGTGCTACTTGTCAATAATTAAGTTATACTATACCTAATCATTAAGATTTTTTAAGCTTTTTGCATAAAACTGATATAAGAATTACAAATTTTCAATAATGAACTTTTTGTTTTTTTATCTTATAATTATTATCTTCTTCATTCTAAAAAAAATCGAAATTAAAATTATGTTTCTTAAACCTTTAATAAATATTAATAATAATAAAATTTACAGAAAAACCTAATGAGTACAATTGTGCATTGTGCGTTTGAAATTTTTAGTTTTTTTATTGTTGTTAAATTTATACTTTTATACTTAAGAATTTACGTTCCACATTCATGAATTTCTAGTCTTCAGTTTATTGTAACACTACCACGATTTTACATTTTTACATGGAAACCAAACTAAATGTTGGACGTGTGGCGAACTAGAGCTTCGTCCTTGAACCTTGAGGTCATCGATTGGCTCCAAGGTCACAAGGTCAACGTCTGCGGCACTGCAGTGGATGAAGCTGTATATGGTGTGGGTATGTATTTATGTGACATCAAAAAATCATCGGGTCTTGGGTATATTACCAAAATAAAACTGTGAATTTTTTTTTGTATGCTCAACGATGATTCCGTCGTCTGTGGACCGATTTTCAAAATTCTTTAATCCCAAGTTGGTCCCATTTTTACCAAAGTGGGGTGGTGACCTGATGATGGCATCCATGAGGAATCGAGGGAACTCCTCGAATATTATATGGACACAGATGGTGATTTCGACTTTTACACCAAAGTATATAGATCCTGGATCCAAAAGCACTGAACAGAATTCTGACTCCTTATAGACACATGTTTGGGGATTTCGGCGTTGTTTAAAGAACTGCAAGCATATGCCACTATGTCAATTACGATAGTCATCATCATCAACATCATCATCACACCATACATCATCACATTATGATGATATAATAGGTACTTCTCATAGTATTTTCCACGGCCACGGATATCTTTAAACATTAGTTATAACTTTGCCGTATGTGAATCTATTTGAAAAATATTTTTGTTGTTGTAAAGGCTAAAATTTTAAATTTGTGCCAAAGTGGATACCTGATGATCCACAATAAATCGAGGGAACTCTTCGAAATTTATATGGACACATGTAATGATTTTTACTTTTTCTGAAGTACCTATTCCAAGCATATGCTACTAATAAGTAAGCTTTTTTACCAAGGTATACTATTATAATAGATAATAATAAGTATTTAATATTATAGTATCTAATAATTATCATCACTGGTGATTGTTTAGTAGGTCCAGAGATCGGTAATGCTTATTTGGGGAAATACCACGGCCTCTCAGAAAACTGGCATAAAATAACGCTTGAGTTTGTTTTGCCGAGAGAGTGAGAATAGCGGAGACTTGTTTGTAGTTATATCTTCCTCAAATGTGGTAAAAATAATAATATAAGTAAATAAAAAGAGAAAAATATTATTTTTAAACAAAAAATTTAAACCGACTTCCAAAGTAAAAATGCTTCTTAGACTTCAAAATTATGAAGGTAGAGAAATAGTTAAAATTTTAAAATTTAAAAGAGAAATTATTTAGAAATTAAGCTTTATTTCATACTTTTTTGTGCATTTTTACTTTGGAAGTCGGTTTTCATTTTTTGTATAAAAATAATGTTGTAATTTTCTTTTTAGTACTTTTATAATTTATAATAATTTTGAATGTCACAATTTTATCATCAAAATGGACACAAGCAACTACAGCTGCTACTGTCCTGCTAGTCATTTAAATAAAGTTGTCATTGAAGGTGACCGACGGGTTACAACTTACAGGGTTACAAAACTGTCATATTATCTCAATATTAATGATATTTTGTCATCAAAATGAACACAATATTGTTTTATATAACGCCGAACTTGCAGCTGCAGGAAGTAATTACTAAAAACAGTAAAAAAACTAATTACTAATAAATTAGGTGCCTGTTTCGTGCTATTAATAAATAGTGTTTAAAAGTTTTTATTGCCCCTGGATGTATAATTTTATAATTATACACAGAAATTTTAGAAACGATTTAGTAGGTACGTTTTATGAACTTTTTGTGTCATTTTCTTTATCGTTTTATTATAGTATTTTTGGTTACGAGCCATCACAAAGTAATTAATAATAATTAATAAATATACAATACTTTACTCATATTAGAAAATGTGCACGTATTTAATTTTATTTAAATACTCGTAGATCTATCTTATTTGACAAACCGTGTAGTAAAATCAGTTTTTGGTTATCATTGAAAAAAACAAAGATAAATGTTAAAAAAAAGTCAATTTCTTGGAAAAATAAACGATTCTTATTCTTATTCAATTAGATAGCAAGTGAATACTAAATATTTTCGTATTTTGCTCGTTTTTCAACCGATAGTGGCAATTTTTTCGCCATTTCTTTTATTTTTCAGTCAGTATCATTTTTAGTAGATTTTCTTTTCCATGCATTTATTTATTAGTGGGTTATCAAACGTTTGCTTGTTTGAAATTTGGAAAAAAAGATGGCAAATAAAATTCAAAACAGTTACTCTTACACACATACAACATTATTATACCTACTTCTTATACAAGTTTCAGAGTATATTATATAAAGAACCAATACACGTATCTATTTCGTTCTCTAATAAATAGCTTAAAGCTTTTATGTATATTATGCATATTTTAAAAAGGCTTTGTACATACATAAAGAACAGTTGTGTTCTAAGTATAAAATTAAAGTATCTGGCCTTAAATTATAGACCTTACGCCCGAATACTGAAACGCCAATCAAAATTAAAAGTCCTCCTATTCACAGGCTGTCGTTGGCTCTGGCTGAAATGACAAAGATAGCATGAGCAATGTGACTTAAGCGTCATTCAGAATTCGACCGTTAGTTAATTAACTTCTCTTCTTCAAAGAAGTTTTATATCAATTAAGTATTTTAAATTTAAATAATCGTTTTGGTAACCTAAGCTATAAAATGTGATTTAGTTATTACAATATGTAAGAACTTAGGACATTCAGATAAGAACATTTATAAGTGCATTTCCTAGTGTCACAAGTTTTGCATACTAAGAAAATTATATTTTTTTTATACTGAATGTCTATTATCAATTTTTATCCCTATTAGCATAAAGTGCATTTGCGTTAAATATTATTTTATATTTCCGTAGCATCTACCTTCACTTAAATATAAGGTTGTTCAAAATCTATTACGGATATTTTGCGTATATTATGATGATCTACTGTTTGCGTTTAGGCTGTAAAATAATTAAAAAATCGAAAAAATATACAAAAAAATATTTAATTATGCTTTTTACGGTTCTGTTTAGGTCGTTAGCCTCACACAGCTGATATTGATGTTATTTGGGCAAAGTTTTTGCTTCCTCTTTAAATCACTTTTTCCTGTGAGGTCAATGACCTCAGCGCCTTAGAGAGTGCAATGTAATTTTACTTAGTATAATTATTTCGAAATATTATTTATTTTTCTGCCTTAACTCTAAGCAGTAGATCATAATATGCCTATAATATCCGTAATTGTTTGGATTTTGAATAACCTTATATTCAAGTGCAAATAGATGCTATGAAACTCTAAACAATATATAACACAATTGTGTTATAAACTAAGAGGGATAAAAATTAATAATAGATTATTAATATATAAATTCAGTGAGCTGTTTGAGTGACATTTCCGCAATATCAGAACTGTGATTACAATATTACAACTACTGTTCCTGTATAGTAAGCAGTAGATAGCCAGTTATTACGTGGAAAAAGGCGTTTTTGTATAATGATACTGCACTGCGCACCTAAGCGAGACCGTGACTGTCTTAAATCAACTTGTAAGAGCTGGGACTGGGGACACTAGAAGCTTAACACATAAGAAGTGTTCTAGAACAAATATTCGGTAAACACCATGCATTGGCACGAACAGGAGAGATGGCATAGCAACAAGTGAGTGAGAGTGAGGACTTGGTGATTTGTTAAAAACCGGTAACGCCTGTGACGCCCGCAACCGCAATGCGTTACAAGAGGTAACGCATTGCTGTTGCGGGCGTCACAGGCGCCTCGATCACTTATTTTATATAAATATATAAATATAAATATAAAAAAATATAAAAGTGCAAGCACGGTACTAGAAAAAAATACTTAAAGAAGTTTTATAAAAGCATGGTTTTGTATTTATTTAAATTAGATACCTAGAATTTGAAATAGATAGATAGAACTGTGGTCTGTGACCGACCTAAACCTTCGAATTCAGTGAGAGATATCTCAAAACGTATTTTTAACACGCTTTTATCAGCTCGGGTTGTATGTATGTATGTATGTAACGGAATCTTTGAGCTTAATTTTCACCGGTTTCTAGACGTCTGATCAATTTGAAACTTTGCACACGTCTTAAGGGCCGATGACAATGCAATAACCCGATAAAAAATTTCTAAGCGTGTTTTTTTAGTTTTTTTAAACTATTATATTATTATGGTTATTCACTTATATTAGGTCCTTACATATGAAATTGGCGTTTTGTCGTACTGGCCACTTTGATCTCAAATATATCTTCTTTGGTTAGGAATTCCAATTTCAAATTTATACCGCTATTTACTCATGCATTTATGTTTGGAAAACCGTAATTCATTTGTTTTTTCCTCTTTTGGTTTTTTCTTTGCGTCGCTCTGTTTACAATTTGGAAAACTTCAAATATCGTCTTATTTTCGAGTTCCACCGTGGCACCAGTGCTGCAGAAACGGCTTGAATTATTAATGATGTATATGGCGGTGATGTCGCAAAAGAAACCACAGAGCGTTTTTGGTTCCACGTTTTCGTTCTGGAAATTTCGACCTGCAGAACAAGCCCCGTGGACGGCCAGAGACCAAAGTTGATAATGAAGAATTGAAGGCTATTGTGGAAGCGGATCCATCGCAAATCACGTCCGAGTAGCTGCAGGCTGCGATGTTAGTGATAAAACTGTTTTAATCCACTTGAAGCAAATTGGGAAGGTGGAAAAGCTTGAAAGGTGGGTACCTCATGAATTGAGTGCAGCAAACCTACAAACGCGCGTCGACTGCTGCGTTACATTACTCAACCGGCACAACAATTAAGGGATTTTAAATCGAATCATTTTACATGTGATGAAAAGTGGATCCTGTACCATAGTCCGAAACGCTCATCGCAATGGCTGAACACTGGCGAACCAGCCAAAACCTGCCCCAAGCGAAATTTGCCTAAAAAAAGTTACTTGTGAGCTTTTGGTGGACTATTGCCGGTGTCGTTCACTGGAGCTTTCCTAAATCTGGCCAGACGATTACGGCAGATGTCTATTGCCTGCAACTGCCAATCATGATGGAAAAGCTAGCTGCTAAACAACCGAGATTGGTCATTCGCTCTAGGCCACTGCTGCTTCAGAACAACGCTAGACCACATACTGCACAACAGACGGCTACCAAATTAGAGGAGCTTCAATTGGAATGACCAAGAAAGATTACCATTATTTTCGAAATTTGGATAACTTCTTGCAAGGGAAAAAATTCAACTCCGATGGGGCAGTCCAAAGCGCCTTCAAAGATTTTATTGATTGATTATTGAGTTGATGGGTTTTTTAGTAAAGTAATCAATGAACTACCTATGAGATGTCCAAACTGCATACATAGCAATCTCATATACTTTGATTAAACAAATATATTATGTTTAAAAAAAATCGACTTTATGTTCCTCCTTTACAAACACCACTTCCATATGTAATGACCTAATAAATAAGTGATACATCTAAAGCAATCACTCGGAGGATACAATGAACTTGTTAGGGAATGTGTAGGATGGAACCAATCGCATGATTAACGACCGCGAATAGCATTTTATCTTCGTTTCGAAAGAGCTTAGTCACCGAACGAGTGAACATGGTAAGTGATAAATGGGTTAGTGAGTGACACGAGGGAAAAATTACAATTTACAAGTGAATAACGACTGGGACACTGGGTCGTTGCCATTGAAAAAACTGAACACTACTAAATATGTGATGTCAAAAATGTCGAATAAATGCTTATTTACTTATTTATTTAAATACTTTTAACACCACATTGATATATTTTGTGTTTTGTACAATTACACTAGGTGTCAGTTTTACAACCTTCTGATTACCGTCAAAAGCATTCGATATGCTTGGTCACATGATTAAAAAGAATCCCTTATTCCAATATTTATATTACGAAGATGAGCCAAAAAAATCTAGTCGTCGGCCCAAGCCACATCAAGCAATATCAAGATTATTATTAATACGCACGCGGTACACTTTCCTGGTGGGATGGATTTTTAGTATTTCGTAATAACAACAAGGAACCCTACTAGTTTCGCTCTGTCTGTTTGTCCGTCCGTCTGTCCGCCCTTGATGACGTCGGTAATTATGAATATAAAAAAATCACGTCGTGATTTTTTATTTATATTCATAGTCACCGAAATTTAGGTCAGAGGATTACAATTTACAACTGAAGTTCGACTGAAAAGTAAAACTCAGTAAAGTTCGATTTTACATACGTTCCACAATTGAGATTGAGTGGTTGACTTTTTGCGGTGAAAACAGGACTGCAGGAGTTTGCGTTCAAAAATTTGATAATAATAATTGTAAAAAGCTCATTATAATGTAGGTACCTAATGATTAAACATACCAATATAAAACACTAGCTTTTGCCCGCGGCTCCGACCGTGTAAATACTGTATTTCCCCATTGTATTATCCCACGGGGACACTGTACTTTTTCAGGATAAAAATAGCCTATATGTGTTATTCCAGAGCTCATACTACTACCATATCAAATTTTATTAAAATCCGGTCAGTAATTTTTGTGTGAAAGAGTAACAAACATCCATCCATACATTCTCACAAACTTTCACATTTATAGTAGGGTACTAATGTTATGTCGTACTGTGTTGTGCAAGCTAAATATTAATTTTAGATCCGATATATTCACATTGGAGCCTGAGAGAAATTGTCCGGAAAGTAAATTTTGAACGCTTACAAAATCTAGACGAAAAAGGAGATCGTTAGATTTATAGCTTATATAAAAAGGACTATAGAAATATTTATAGTTTTTATCTAGATTTGGCATATGGCCAAGACAGGCGGAAACGATTTTTCCAGTCTGATTATAAACATGATTAATATCAGATGGTGCCTACAGCCTCGGGCCTACTCATACATAATGTGATAAAATACCAAGTAATTTCTTCAAAAACACACGTCTTTCCACAAATTTATTAAAGTATTTTTTATATCTCAGCGAAATTTCTACTTTCAAATAAATAGTAAGTTTACAGTTTATGATGATACTTAAGTCAGTAAGTAAGTAAGTGAAGCCTAAACATACCTAAATAATCTTATCGGATAATGACCCAATAAAAACAGAATAGGTAAGTTATTGGGTATTTATGCAAATAGGTAAAAATTGTGTTACTACTTCTGGCATCCAGAAACGTGTGATTAGTATTGCGTCACAGTAGTACGTGTGATGAGTATTGCGTCACAGTAGTACGTGTGATGAGTATTGCGTCACAGTAGTACGTGTGATGAGTATTGCGTCACAGTAGTACGTGTGATGAGTATTGCGTCACAGTAGTACGTGTGATGAGTATTGCGTCACAGTAGTACGTGTGATGAGTATTGCGTCACAGTAGTACGTGTGATGAGTATTGCGTCACAGTAGTACGTGTGATGAGTATTGCATCACAGTAGTACGTGTGATGAGTATTGCATCACAGTAGTACGTGTGATGAGTATTGCATCATAGTAGTACGTGTGATGAGTATTGCGTCACAGTAGTACGTGTGATGAGTATTGCATCACAGTAGTACGTGTGATGAGTACTGCATCACAGTAGTACGTGTAATGAGTATTGCATCACAGTAGTATGATGATTTTGTATTTATTGCTTCCTTCGAAGTAACGCAATTTATAGGCACGCAAATATACTAACACGATACTAATAAAGTAATATCTACCGATTAAGCAATTCAAGAAGTAAAAATGCAAAGTGATAACGAATGAGTACTAATGGATTGTGGAAGATTATAATACGCATATGGCACACTTTCCTGGTGGGATGAATTTTTAGGGTTCCGTAGTAACTACAATGCACCCTTATAGTTTCTCTTTGTCCGTTTGTCCGTCCGTTATTTTTGGCATCATATAATAATTATAATAAATTTGTATTTTATGGGTAGCTGCATCATAGTATGTATCGTAATAATAATAGCTCCCCACACCGATTTCGGTGATCTCCATCAGTCAGGTCATGTCTAACATGACCTGACTGATTTTGCAGTTACACAGCATAGGTATTCCTTTCATACATAACAAACGATTTCTTAAGAATATAGTTTCATAGTTTTATTATAGATTTAACAGACCAGTTTCTGAGATTTTTTTAGTTGTAAGGTCGTGTTCGAACTTTTTGGAGCATTCGCTGTGGCATCACCAAAAATTTTGTACTAATAAATAACAATGGTTACCTGGCAATTTGTAGACTTTGAATTTTTTTTATAAATTGATAGGTAACAAAAAATAAACGTTTTTAATTGGATATTTGGCAGCGCATGCGCCAAAAAATATACCTAGCAGGAACATTTGACAGCGGCGTAAACGTAACGTGTACGGGCGCTATCATGATTTTGATAGATTTTCATTCGACTCTGGCCCACATATCTGCCGATTGACGACGCGCTTATTTTTTTCTCGATTTCTTTGTTTGATTTTTGACCCTCGCTTTTTATACCGGACTTACTGAAATTATCTGTGCTGCGTTTTAACGGACTTCTGATTGCTTTACTGCTTTTGCGTGTGAACTGGACTCTTACCATGAACAGAAACCTCACAAGGGAGGCCTCGTCCAAATTCTCGCCATGCAGTATGCACCAACTAGGGCACAGCATTGCAAACATATGACGGGAATTGAATTCCACGGTAAGTCATACTATTTTATTAAATAAAAAAATACGGCAATATAATAAACTAGATGATGCCCGCAACTTCGGAATGCGCGCAAAAGGAAATGTCAAGGGGACCGTACATTTTGCCGCAATAAAAAGTAGCCGATGTCCTTCCCCGTGGTCTGTATGTCTGTGCCAAATTTAATTACTATCGGTCCAGTACATTCGAAGCCTATTCAATAAATAAAATTATTATCGCATCGATTGCAAACGTCTTTGAAGTCGCGTCATCGTGATTCGTGGCTGCCAA
The DNA here is from genome assembly GCA_963565745.1 of Phengaris arion. Lineage (NCBI taxonomy): Eukaryota > Metazoa > Arthropoda > Insecta > Lepidoptera > Lycaenidae > Phengaris > Phengaris arion. Next base: position 10,841,201 of record OY751445.1, on the reverse strand, counting down.
GCGATTTTAGCCTTATGTCTGGTCGAGCGGAAACTTTGTCGATAGTACCTATGATAATATTGACGCTGAATTCTTTTTCGACTATAGTTTTCTTAAGGATCCATGATAAATCAATAAAATGTATATCATAAATGTGAAAGGATGTATGGATGGATGGATGTTTGTTACTCTTTCAGGCAAAAACTACTGAATGGATTTGATGAAATTTGGTATGGTAGTAAACTACTACCATACCAAATTTCAGCTCTCTCTGGATTAAAACATAGGCTACTTTTTATCCCGAATAAGTACACTATTTCCGTGTGATACCCGATTCTATGTTTACATGGGCGGAGCCGCGGGAAAAAGCTAGTGCTAGTAGCTACGATCTAATCATAGAGATTCACATCGCACAATATTAATGTATAGGGTATAGTTCTCACGCGTTATCCTCCATCCACGTCGGCTGTATCTTCAGACAGTTGTGCGCCAGTATCTGGCTGTCCCCGGCCCCCACCCAGGGCCACAGACAGTGCGGACCGCCGATGCCGGTCCCCGACTCCCAGCCGGCCGGCAGGGACACGTCTCCCAGCGAGATGTTTGTCACCACGTGACCCTCGACCGAACCGATCGGGTACATCGCCAAAGCGCTGACCCACGAGAGCGGTCGATCGTCAAATAACCCGATCTGGAATTGAAATAAGTTTGTTACTTTTTAGGAATAGCTAAAGCAAACTAATGGATGAATAGTTTAAATTATATTACAAGGAACATTGCTGGAAATTCCAGAAGTTAATAACAAAATTTTCAGTTAGAAAATGCGTAAAGTATATTTATGAAAGTATTATGATATTTTATAAAGAATAATGGCTTAATAGAAGAGAGCGTTATTTTGTGGTGCACGCACAGTACACAGAAATTGAACCCATAACTTCCGCTTACAGAGACACTCGCCGTTATATTATCAGCGTGTAACCGAAGCCGTGTCCTGTAGAATGAAAGACGATACTTTGACTACTGAACGGTAAGGTAAACTATAGAAAATACAATTATTTCATTTATATTATATTTTATATGAAAATTTTTGGAAATACCTAGGATTTTAATTAATAAACTTTTAAATCTAATTCATAGGTTATTTTATTCATAATAAACTTTCTCTTTCTTTCCATTAAATTGATTTTTTGACCGTACGTATATAGAATATTCAATTTTGCTGTCTTTGTCTGTCAAGTGACTTTTCCATGGAATCTGACTAACGCAGCAACATTGAATAGCTGATCAGTTTTATATTGCATATACAGCAGAATAGCATTTTTTTTATTTGTCGGGAGGAAGTCTATGATAAATAATTATTGGCATAGTTTACTAATAAACTCAATTCTTCCTTATGGGTAGCAAAGTGTAAATCCTAGCGTTGCTATTGTAGTGCTACTTCCGTTGACGGTAATGACGGTCTTAATGACGATAGTCAGGCGACGGGCCGTGCGGTGCGGACGCGAATCTCACATCACGCGTACGGACAGCAACAAAAACAACACAGGTCACAGCAACAAAAAAACAACAAAGTTGCGCAGCAACAGAAAGTAACACGTCAATTACTGCGTCTGGATAATGTTACTTATTCGGCGTCTATTTATTGCGGTTTTATTATTTATTGCAGTTACTTTGTAGAGCAAGGTTAACCGGTGGGCAATGTTCTATGAATTATTCGATGCAGATGTCATAAGGTAGTGCGTTACTTATATAATTTATCATAATATTGCGCGAAGTTTCTCTAAATTCTACAGGCAAAAATATTTAAAAAACAACTACTTAAACATGTTGATATGATCACATAGAGTCGCTATTTAAGTAGTGTTTTCGTTGGGAGCGTAATTTTCAGTTAATGCTCTTTTGTTTCGAAATTAAACTCTTACCGCTTCGCTATCCTAGCAATTTCAGCTCTATTTATTTTACTAATGCACTTGACATAAATATGTACAGTTAGAGGCGGCTTGCTGCCGGTAAACTTTGTACAATGTTATTTAGCTGGGCTGAACTATCCGGGTCTAATAATTGCGGCTCGAGCGTTTGAAGACTTAATTGGAATTTGGAACGGAATAAGATGTTAGGTATACGGAAAATCGGCAAGCGCTAGCTTTAATATCAACTTGAATGTAAAATTATCTCTATGATTTTCGATGAATTAATTTTTTTTAAAATTATTTATAACGAAATTATTCACTAGGACAACGATATTAGAGTTTACTTTAAATCTATGAGAAAAGAAGATATAATATTAGATTTTTGTAATTTTTCAAACTTTACAATTAACCAAAATTTAAAATACCAATTGGTAATAAAACTTTTACCAATTGGTCACAACTAGCTTGTTTGAGACTATCATCAGAATACATAGGCATGACGTGTTGTGTTAAATAATAACCGAACATTTTTATTACGATAAAAAGTAAAGCCATAGAAGAGGCTTGAAAAATATCTTCCGAATAAAATGACACCCTCTTTGGCACAATACGCTCGTATCCAAAAATATTCATGTCTCTTGAATATCTCTCGTTTAATAAAGGAGTATCTCACCTGTGTGGGCACATTGGAACACGTGTTGAAGTCCCAGTTGAGTTCAATGGCGTCGAGGAGGTCCGCCGCGCCTGACACCCGTATTGTTGGGGAATGGACCGTCACCCACACGCGGCCACACGCCGAGCTCTCCAAGTGAGTTGCTAGAATGATATGGTACCATCTTTTAGCTGTTTACCTTATTTTGATATTTAAGGCCCGCTTGCGCAGATCTGGGTTAAAGTTAACCCTGGGGTAAATATCATGTAATCTCTCTTGTTCTTTGTATTTATGAATGAGAAGGCATGATATTTTAACCCAGGGTTAATTTTAACCCAGATCTGCGCAAGTGGGCCTAAATGGAGGATTTTGTGAATGTTTACAGAGCCAGCCAGTTACTTATAAGTATAGAGATATTGATAGATTTAATTTTTTTCAAACAAAATTTATGATTGAATAGTTGATGTTATATTGTTTCAATTACTTTTATATTTTAAACTGCAGAATAGAAAAAATAACCTGTCGCTTGTTTGTATCTTCTGAAAAAACAATAGATGAAAAAACTTATACAGTTATAACATTTTATTTTTTAATTATGATGTTAGTTGTCTCGTAACATAAAAATAAATAAATATATATATTAAATACAACATTTTATACGTAATTATTACATAAGGCGAGCAAAATTATTTATTCATTGATAGCTAACATGCAATTATTTTAATATATTTATTTATTTACAGATACAAAATAATTCACATTTGTAGTAAGTAGATGTTAAAAAGCTTAGCGGTTTCAATACAGTTTGTTCGTTCTTTTGGTTGTCTAGAATCTAGATTAAGCAGAAACTTAACTTCCCTGGCAACTTCTGATTTGTAATAGGCAGTACATACGAGGGCGGCACTGAAAATTTCGGGAATCAAGGAAGTGACACAACATTACTATTTAAAAATGTATTTATTGCTTTTCGAAGTATTCTCCGCGAAATTTGACACATTTTTCCATACGATGAAACCAATCATTGAACCAACCATTCCATTTGGAAGTTGGGGTCTCCAAAATGGCCGTTTTGTAGGCGTCCACAGCTTCTTCAGGTGATGAAAATCTCTGACCACGCAATTTATTCTTTATTTTAGGGAAAGTATAGAAATCATTAGGGCTTAGGTCGGGGCTGTACGGCGGATGGTCTAATAATTCTATGATTTCTTGCTCTAAAAACTCTTTTGCTCTGTGCGCGGTGTGAGAACTCGCATTGTCGTGATGGAGGATGATGCGGCGGTTGCAGTTCTCTTTACGGAGTTCAGAAACGACCTGTGGCAAACAAATGTTAGCATACCATTCTGCATTAACCGTTATTTGTCCCTCAAGAGGAATAGTCGCAACATGGCCGGTTTTGGAGACAAACGTGGCCACCATTTTTTTTGCAACACTCCGTGAACGAACAATTTTTGTTGGCTTTAACTCATTTTCGAACACCCAAACTCGTGACTGGTTTTTTGTTTCGGGTTCGTACGCGTATATCCAGGATTCGTCACCTGATACGATGTTTTATACAGCATTTGAGGATCCTGCGTGGAATCTTTCGAGAGTTCTGACGCACCAAGTAACGCGAGCCGCTTTTTGCTCTTCACAGAGCAAATGCGGTATCCATCGGGAAAACAACTTTTTTACACCTAATTGTTCGTGCAAAATTATTTGTATTTGACTCATGCCAAAGTCTAAAGTTGCCTGAATTTCGCGATATGTCACATGTCGATCTTCCTCAATCAGCTTACGCACAGCATCAACGTTTTCTTGGGTGACTGCAATTTTTGGACGACCTTGATGGGGATCATCACTGAGCTTGACACGTCCACGTTGAAATTCAGCAAACCAGCGATAAATTGTGGTTTTGGATGGGGCTTCATCACCAAATGCAGAAATCATCCGGTCAACACACTGTTTTTGTGTTAAACCACTTCGAAAGTCATAATAAATCATCGCTCTAGAATTTTCTCGAGTCAATTCCATTTTCTCAACGACTAAACAAGTTTGACAAGACCTTGTGACAAGACCGAGAATCTTTTTTTAAATAAATAAACGGTATTTGATTTTTAAAACCAAGGAGTTTTAAATGAAAAAGATTTTAATATGACAGGAACAGTGGAAATATTCCATTCCCGATACTTTTAGTGCAGCCTATGTAAGACGGAGACACTCCAAATACATTTTTGCATTAAAATATGTTATTTACTTTCATTGTTAAATATATATTTGGATTTTCTGCTGACGATACCCCACCGCGTAACACAGTTGTAGATAGGCAACAGTATGAAAGAATTCCCATAATTTTACATAAACATACCTTGCACATAGTTTCATTAGCGAGGTGATGATAATTGCAGGTCTTTTGTCTCCGCTCGATTCACCTTTGACTTCCTATTTTTTGACATGATTTTACATTGTACAAATTCTATCGTAAAACTTTCTAATGACGAAGAATCGCTAAGCCGTTGCCCGTGGATAATTGTTAATAACATTATAATATTCATGTCACATCAAATCGTATTATGGTAAAAATTAAAAAGAAAATCAGTATCTACATACTGTCATCTGTCATCATCTACATCAATCATTACTTGCTACATTTTGAGATTTAATTAGTTTTTAGGGTTCCGTGGCACTACAAGGAGCCCTTATAGTTTCGCTCTGTCCGTCGGTTTGTCCGTCTGTCTGTCTGTCCCCCCATCTAGCTTCTGTAATTATGAAAATAAATTAATGAAATGTTGTATAAGTAGTTCTAGACTGTGTATAGATCTCGGTTTTGGCATCATAATTTACGCTTAATGTTTTCTGAATCGATTAGACATTACCTAACATACGATGGAGCCACCATTAATAGCGTATTCATTTATGTTAATGTCACATATTAGGTTAGGTTAGTTCATACATTATGGAACATTACAAGCAGTTTTTGTTAAAAGGAATTGCATAACACCGTTTCAATCACAATACAATTAGAAAAAGGCATGTTTAATTTGCAATTTTTATTATATTTTTCAAATAATTAATTAATAATGTAGTATCGAACAAGTAACCCCTCGACCAGGCATAAGATGAAAATTGCTTATTACAGCGCCGTTGAATCGTGTGCTCACATAACACATACTCACGTGTAAACACGGAGTTCAATCACGTCTGCAGTCATTGCGGTCACTTACTTTGTGTTTAAATATTTTGAGGCGTCCTAGTGCAAAGGAACTGGTCGAGCAGGAACTATGTCGATTTTGTTTAAGACGGTTTATGATGTAATATTCAAATTGATTTTAATATTATTAATTTTAGATATAAATTAACAAAATAATGGAGAACGACAAAAATACAATGTAACGTTAGTTGCAATTTATTTTGTCGTCCTCCTGTCGTCAATTTAGGTCTGAAAATCGAACACACAAGTGTCAGGTCAAATGTCAATGTCATAAATAAAAGCTCGACGACACTTCGATTTTCAACTCTATTGTATTAGCGCAGAGTTCTATTTTCAGTGCTCTGAATTTACCCGGGCCCGCCGGATTCCGGATCATATAGTCCCAGCCTAACACGTGCAGACAATATTTTGCTTTGTGGGTCAGAAGTGCCTTTTGTAGAGAACTGTCCGTCATTGCACGCAGACCATCGTGCCCCATCTGAGTTCTGACAATACATTATAATACTCATATTTTAGCGATTCCAAAAGTAACACTAATTCGAACTTTTGGTCTCGTTGTCATGTAGTAGAGTAGATCAATCAGATCAAGAATCTACAGGTTTATATTATATTGTGTAATTATATCTCGTGCTGAATATTTACAGATGTGTCAGTACCACCACCGCTACTCGGTTTCTACAAACCGACTTACGTACATACACGTTTTAAATTCCGTATTATACGACTTGTCTTCAAGTCGGTGTCCAGCGTTGGAGTCCGGTGCGGGCGGATGAACACTGAAAATGGTACACGATACAGGAACAATATTACCACAGATAAATAAATAGTTACTACGTAATTAAATGTATTATACGTAGTTAATGGTATTACATTGTTATCATGAGTTTATCATGAAGAAATAAGTTGTTGCAGAACGTCTGCAAGATGCGAAATACCGGTGATTATTATTGAAGTGAATCTCCTTTAGTTCTGAGTGCAAGCGCGTCAAGACACGATTTTGGATATAACGCCATCTGTCGGAAGCTATTTATACTTTTTACATAATAACTTAACTTTGTAAAGTACGGCTAAATACACAGACGGTATGGCTAGGTGTAGAAATTTTTGGTTTTCTTTTCTTTTTTAAGTGACGTCCTTTAGACAAGATGAGAGTATTTTTGGATTTCAAATTATGAATGCTGTTCACTGCGATAAAATGTAGCCTATGTATAACCAGAGCCCAAACTACTACCATACCAAATTACATCAAATTTTACCGTTTAGTATTAATCGCGTGAAAGAGTAACATAAACCCACACATCCATACATCCGTACTTACAGACTTTCGCGTTTATAATATTAGTAAGGATAATCTCTTCAACTACTTTGATTAAGCCTTATTTTGATTTGTGACCCACTTCACCGCTATTGCAGCCTGAATTATATAACGCTATACATAACACGGTGTATTTACTCGGCTCTAAGTGAGCGTGCGTGCAATTGGTGATTCCTATTATTTCGTAACTCAAACTTTATGGGCATCATGGTGCCTTATCGAGCTGGTGATCGCTTATAGTGGGTTACTCGGTGACTAATGGCTTGGCTGTGGGTTACTCATCATCATTATATCATAATATCTTCATTTAAGCATTGGTCACTTTGAGTGGAGCACGCCCGATGATAGGAGATTACTGCTGCCTATAGAAACACCAAAGATACTACTAAAGCGTATTTCATTTCTACCTGTTCATTTTAGTGAATACAACTGCGTCAAACTTCACGTGCTTTCGAAAATTTCTACCTCAGCTTGTTTTATTCTAACAAATCAGCTTATATTTTTACACACAATCAACTATTTACTAGGACATGGGACTTTTATTTCTGTGATAGTCATCAATTTAGTTCAGTTTCAGTTATGTCCATCACAGTTTTGAAAGATAATTTGTTTTCTACTCATTTCGGGTAGAATTTCCCATAATTTTATTTAGATACATGTATATTTGTGACCGACCGATAGCCGATCCGACACACGTTGTTATGTTTTAACTATGAACTGGAATGAATAAAAAAATATACCTACACCTACATCTACACCTACATCTACACCTACATCTACACCTACATCTACACTTACATCTGCAACTACACCTACACCTACTACAACTACTTTTACTAGGCCGGTCGATTTTTCTGGATTATTTATGCAGTCCAACCAAACAGATAAATTGAACGCACATATAAATATTTGACAGTCAAGTGACACTGGAGACCCGAATGTACGCTACAGACAGCGGACGGAGCGAACATCAAATGTTTGACAGGTAGCAACAGTTAGTGTGGGAAAATTCAATCGTCTTTTTTAGTATTTAGCCTGCAATCCTTCCTATATTATTTACCGTTTAAACCTTACCTGAACTTACACAATTATTTCAAGACCGAAATAAGCCAAATCGGTCCAGCCGTTCTCGAGTTTTAGCGAGACAAAGGAACTGCATGAACATTTTTATATTTATGAAGATTATTAATAAATAAGTGTCGTAGTACAAGACTAATCTATACTTTTAGCACCTGTTGTATCTATAGAGGAAGAATCATCCACCACACGTTCCACCTGCTTATCGTCAAGCGACCGTGTGTTCCGTTTGACGCGGACGGCGATCTCTCATGTACTGCTGCTACGTAACGTCATCATTTTTATTGAGGCGGCCCGATTTGACGGGTAACCTATTTAAAGGTTCGGTCCTTCAATGGTTATTGCGATCACTTCCCTTAGGGCCATAACAAAATATTATTTTAGCCATTAAATTTATGAATTGCTATTTTATTAGTGTCTAAGTACTTGAAAGAAAGTTATAATTGGTAAGATAATAAGTTTACAAGTAGTGGTTACGAACTTATGAAAGTAATATAAGTAATATAATTATAGAACTATTTACGAAGCTGTTATTGGCAAAGTCTGTGAAATTTAAGCTCAAGCTAGTGGCGGCTAGAAGATCCTTTTTGGTCTCAAAAACAAAATTTAATTATTTAATATTATTATCCGTACGCAATTTAATTAGGCAACCTACTCGTAAATTTGTAATGGTTCATTTTGATTACTATCCTTCTACTATTATAGATCTGAAAGTTTGTGAGGATAGATGGATGGATGAATGGATGTTTGTTACCCTTTCGATCAAAAACGACTGAGCCAATTTTGATCAAATTTGTTATGGTACTAGTTTAAGCTCTGGATTAACACATAGGTTACTATACCTATACTATATCTGGAAAAAGTACAGTGTTTCCGTGGGATACTCTATTTACGCGGGCGGAGCCGTGGGAAAAATCTAGTATATAATATAAATTTTATGATTAAGTACCAGTATAATTTTTTTATTTCGTATCTCGTTGGTAATATTATTGTTTATAATATTATTAACTATGACTATAGAATTTATTAAAATTTTATGATAATAAATAAATGACAAAGAAAGAATTTGTGAATTCATTCTGTCAACAAAATTCAACAAAATTATCATCTTATTGTTTTAGAATAATCATTGGAAAAATCAAAATTGATTGTTTTTTATCGTGTTCAAGTTTCTTATCAGTGAAAAATATGCATAAATATGTGTTGTTTGTTCCATGAATATTTTTGTCTTTATATAAGGTTAATGATGTGTAAGATGTGTAATAGGTATGTATATTTAAGAATATATTATAAATTTTTAATAAAATGTACCAGGAAATGAGCAGACTGTTCGCCTGATGGTGAGCGACTATTACCGCCGCCTATGGAGACTTGGCGCTTGCGTTCCTGGTTCTCTATATCCCCAACCCCCTTGGGCTTCCGGTAACCTCACTCACTCGCCGAAACACAACGCAAGCGTTATTTCGCGCCGGTTTTCCCCGATATTGGGTGGTGTCATGTGTTTACATTAGTTTAAGCGTACAATAAGTATATTGGCAATACAAAATTATTGAGCAGAGAAATTGTTAAATATTAGCTATTTCGATAATATTATGAATTAATTGTTATTTTTTAGGGGTCCGTAGCCAAAGGGTAAAATGGGACCAGATTACTAAGACTCCGCTGTCCGTCCGTCTGTCACCAGGCTGTATCCATGAATCGTGATATGTAGACAGTAATTTCACAGAATATGATGTATTTCTGTTGCCGCCATTACAATAACAACAAATACTAAAAAACAAAATAAAATAAATATTTAAGGCTCCCCATTCGACAATTTTTTTTGCCGTTATGTATGGAATATGCGCCCTTCGTGCGCGAGTCCAACTTGCACTTGGTCGGTTTTAGTGCATTTTTTGAATATATTTTTTATCTATGGAAAAAGAAAAGAATAAATTATTATTGCTTTTATTTTGAATGTTTGTTTAATTTTTTATTTATGTCTTGTCTTTACTTAGATAAAAGTTATAGGCTATCAGTTATCATAAATAATAACACAGATGATACGTGATAATATAATTAATACATAATATTAATTATAATATCACGTATAATTCACGTTTCATCTTTCATTCATTTTCATTCATCTTCTATTCATTGATGAGATGACTGACGGAATGCAACAATATATATTAAAAAAAATTACATTAATCATAGCAAAATAAGATTTTACCGTGCTCATTATTTTTATTTCTTCAAGAAAAAAAACTTGTCAAAAATAAAGATAATAAAACTTACGTGAAATAGAAGCGCCAAGAACAGTGGCGGCCAGAAGAGCCACGGCGTACAACGAAGCGGCCATCGTGTTCGGTGGCAGCCGCGCCACTGACCGCATACATTTGCAATTTCTTCGCAACTCGATTGCGCAGGAGTAAATTTATCGTTTTGATTGTAACGCGTAATCGATGAAACCGCGAGTAGACTTTGTCTTATAAATTACGCAATGTAATGCTCGTGAAAAATGACAGATTCCAAATTCAAATGTAATATGTTTATTTTTAATTGTAACAGTATTTATGGCCAGAATAAGTATAGCTTAGGCGTAATTAGAGTTCCGATGAAAGGGTGTAGAAATGAATATAACAAATAATGTGTGCTTATTATAAGTTCCTGAAATTACTTTTTAAATTAAATCATATCCCACAAAAACATTTTCATGTAAAAATATGCCAAGACGAGACTACTCACTAGCACTGTCAAAAAGTTGTTAGATATTTATGTAGAGCCAAGCTTATGACTACACAGTACACGTCCTTTATTCTATAAGGATTAACTTCACAAATTCTACAGCCTTGTCTAAATATGTGGCTTGGCCATTTCCAACCGTAGGTAGGTAGGTAGATGTGGGTGTAGCCTACACACACTAGGTAGGTACACATACGTAGGTTTTAGTTGTAGGTGAAGAAGTTGGTGTAATTTGTAGGTGTAGAACTTATTTATTAATTCCAGTTCATAGATATTGGTGTATAACAACGTGGTCCGGGACAGCTAGTAAGATAATAAAATCATTAAACCCCTCACTAATAAAAAGATTTACACAATGGATAACTTAAACAACGTTGCTGTCTTTGTCTGTTAATTGAATTTGCCAACGCATCAGACATGACAGCAACGTTGTTTATGTTATCCGTTGTGTAAATATTTTGATTAGTAAGGGGGTAACAGTTTAACCTCTATATTACTTGAATAGTTCGATAATGTCAGGAGAAAAGATAAAATAATTATTTACGACTGAAAAAATATTTATCGTACTTTGCGTTGAAAATATGTACTCGTAGATCGTAAACTTAAAATGTTCTTTATTGTTTAATTTCAATTCCCCAATATTTTCATCCCGATAACTCTTTGCTGATTTACACTACTTTTAGGGTTCCGTACCTACCGTAAGGCAAAAACAGAACTCTAGGTTATAAGATAAATTTGTTGTCTGTCCGTTCGTCCTTCCGTATGTCTATCTGTCAAGACCCTTTATTTCAGGAACGCGTGGAGGTATCGATTTGAAATTAAAACCGTGCACTCAGGCCTAAGGTTCCTTCAGACTGTAAAAAAATCAGACTTCTAAGTTAACGCAAAAAAAGATCGGCCGTTTCTGCCACAAACAACGCATAATTCGACACGCTCAAAGGAATCAAAATTCATAGGTAGGTTACTTCCCATTGACCTAGAACTATGAAATTTGGAAAGTGATATTAAACTAAAAGGAAAATAAAAAATCTGAAAACTGGTAAGTAATTTTTAATTAAATCATAAAAATAAAGTAAGTAATAATAATAAATAATAATAAAGTCTAAAGTCTAAGAAATGGGATATCATATGAAAGGACTTGATGTGAGCATTTCAAAACATACATTATTTGTTTTTTACGACACATTATATGTTTATTTAAAATGAAAAATATCAAAACAAATAGCTTCTCCATACAAACTTTCATCATACATTTTTGGGCTCGAAAAAAAGGGAGACTCGATTCCTGAACTATTTATGATGTACCTACTTTGTAAGGATCCCTCGGTTGACGAGTCCGACTCTCTGGTACGGCTTTTTTAAAATCAAACTCTAGCTTACTACGAGTACTTTCTTCCTACTGTAGGTATTATATAATATAAAGATAAAAAATAGATCTATTACGAAAATCATAATATTTTGAAATTATTGTTTTTAAAAACTGGTAGAATTTATCACCGATAGGTCTCTCTTATCATCATGATATCAAATATTCGTATCAAAATATTACGTATTCTATTATCTTTTAATCTTGATTATATTCAATAAAAAACAATTAATGTTTTTTATGTTAGTTATAAAAGACAGTATCAAAATTGATAAAACCTGTTGTTTAAATAATTAAATAAATGCAATTTATTAGAACTTTTTATTACAAACATGTTCTACAATTTAATAATAAATTTAATTAATATTATATCTGAAATACCCACAACCTGCAAGCAAATGTGTGAGAGCATGCATTTAATTTAAAAGCATGCGTAAAACACCTCTCTCTTCCCACACTGCTTATTCGGGTACACGTTTCGCGGGATATTGCTAGCAATCTAGATACAATATTAATAAAATTGTATGCTATGGATTTCCGCAATGCAACGCCTGATTCTATTAACTATTTAACTAAATATTTTCTACTCATATTTTGTGTAGATTGAGTAACTACTATTTGTGTTTTTATTGAGTAACAACTCAAAACAAAAATGTTGTTACTTATTGCTATTGCGTATCTTTTTCTAAGTCGAGGAAAGTCTCTATAGCCTTAGAATATTGTTTTCTGTTCCCTGTAGTGCTGGTAGAATCTATGGACGGTGCTCGGCTGGGGTTCCGTAGAACCGGCTTCTGCAGTTGGAAGAAATTCAACGACGCCCGTAGCTCTTTTATAAACACTTCCTTATGTGATACCTGAAAAGAGATCAACATAAACATAATATATTTTATTTTATTTTGAGAGATCCAAATAAAAAGTCCTATATAGTTAGGCATCTTTGAATTGAATGCGCTAACATCAGGAACTACTGATTCGACTTGAAAAAAAAATGGTTTCTGTGTTAGAAAAGTTTACCAGGAAGTTTATCAAGAAACAGAATGAACTTCATGATATAAGTAAAGATGTAGGAGATCGTTATTAATTTGACTTAAAAGGCAGAAAAGGCTGTCTACTAGAGCGGGGCTGACTACTGGTGCCGTTACCCTAATTGTTTAGGGTAACGGCACCAGTAGTCAGCCCCGCTCTAGTAGACAGCCTTTTCTGCCTTTTAAGTCAAATTAATAACGATCTCCTACATCTTTACTTATATCATGAAGTTCATTCTGTTTCTTGATCTATATGTGTGTGTTAAGCGATTACATAAACAGCAATTTGCGTTTAGTTTGACGTGCTCGACCAACAAGTGTGAAAAATGATGGCGGGCTCAAAACTCAAACTCAAATTTTTATTTCCATGTAGGTTATATAGTATAACTCTTAAAGAATTGTCCTACATATATCTACCACCGGTTCGGAATCTAGCCCGGCGAAAAGAAGCGGCGTAAGAAACTCGCACGGGGCTACCTTTTAGAAAAAAGATAGGAAAATTGTTCTTTTCAAAAATAATATTTTTACAATGTAGTAATTTAATCTATATAGTTAAAGTCAATATACTTAAGTCATGGAAGCAGCCTTGCAGAGGACTACTTAAAAAGGTAAATATATCGTAGTTCTTTCAGTTGTACCAACAAAATCTTTAGTTTAATACAAAGACTATAGTTTCTGATTTAGTATAGCTACAAATACTACCTTTAATTTAATACTGAATTTAGGTGTGATTAGAAGTGGCTGACTACTAAAATTTGGCAGTGCTCCGTCAACCTGATCGATTACTGGATTATATGCATATTATTTTTACCAGTGGTCCGTAGCCTCAAATGATGTAAAATTGTAAGTGTCTGAGTACTAGATTTTTATGCTCAGTAGACAATCATGTGACAATTTTCAATAGTTGATTTGATACTTTACGGTCTAGTTGATTTAGATTTTATTCAGTTATCATTAATTAGGAGGCTGAGTACTGGGCGACAACATGACCGAGTTCGAGATTTTTGAGGCCGAGCACTGAAGAGAAAAGTGTCATGTGTCTTCAAAGAACCCTTATGAAGATCAACCATAAAAATTATATGAATTATGCGCAAATTTTGACTACAAGGCGACCTTTAGTATTAGGTCCTTACATATGAAATTGGCGTTTTGTCGTACTGGCCACTTTGATCTCAAATATATCTTCTTTAATTAGGAATTCCAGTTTGAAATTACCTACCTTTAAAATACCGCTATTTACTCATGCATTTGTGTTTCGAATCCGTAGTTCATTTGTTTTTTCCTCTTTTGATTTTTTCTTTGCGTCACTCTGTTTACAAAATGGAAAACTTGAAATATCGTATTATTTCGAGTATCAGATTAATAACAAGTACGAGTTCCACCGTGGCACCAGTGCTGCAGAAACGGCTCGAAGGATTAATGATGTGTATGGCGGCGGTGTTGCAAAATAAAACAGTGAGTTTTTGGTTTTAACGTTTTCGTTCTGGAAATTTCGACCTGCAAGACAAGCCCCGTGGATGGCCGGAGACCAAAGTTGATAATGAAGAATTGAAGGCTATTGTGGAAGCGGATTCATCGCAAACCACGTCCGAGTTAGCTGCAGGCTGCGGTGTTAGTAATAAAATTGTTTTAATCCACTTGAAGCAAATTGAGACGGTGAAAAAGCTTGAAAGGTGGGCACCTCATGAATTGAGTGCAGCAAACCGACAAACGCGCGTCAACTGCAGTGTTAAATTACTCAACCTACACAATAATGAAGGGATTTTAAATCGAATCATTACCTGTGATGAAAAGTGGATCCTGTACGATAATCGGAAACGCTCATCGAAATGGCTGAACCATGGCGAACCAGCCAAAGCCTGCCACAAGCGAAAATTGACTCAAAAAAAGTTACTTGTGAGCGTTTGGTGGACTAGTGCCGGTGTCGTTCACTACAGCTTTTTTAAATCTGCCCAGACTATTACGGCAGATGTCTATTACCAGCAACTGCAAATCACGATGGAAAAGCTAGCTGCTGAACTACCGAGGTTGTTCATTCGCTCTAGGCCACTGCTGCTTCAGGACAACGCTAGACCGCATATTGCACAACAGACGGCTACCAAATTAGATGAGCTTCAATTGAAATGTCTAAGATATCCACCGTACTCCCCGGACCTTGCTCCCAACATATTACCATTTTTTTTCGAAATTTAGATTCTAGAATAGAATAAAAAAAATAGAATTCTTGCAAGGGAAAAAATTCAACTCCGATGGGGCAGTCCAAAGCGCCTTCAAAGATTTTATTGATTCCTGTCCGAATGATTTTTTCATTAAAGGAATCAATGAACTATCTATGAAATAGCAAAAGTGCATAGATAGCAATGGTATAATAATAATAATAATAGCTCTCCACACCGATTTTGGTGACGGTGGCCGGCCGGCTGGATTAATTGAAATCAGGCCAGCTACGCAGGAGTTATTTTATAGTGCCCAAGTGTGTGCGCAGTATACAAGAGCACTCTTTCTTCTTTTCCTCCCATATCCTAGTGGGACGGATAACCGACACGACTGGTGAGATATCAGGCGCAGGTCTGACTTTTTAAATGCCCATCCGACGCATGGATCATCTTTCTTATCAGACAATCAGGTGATCAGACTGCATTGTCCTAACCAAATTTAGAAACAACATTTTTTGTTGTTCCAATGCGGGAATCGAACCCACGACCTCAGAGTCGAGAGCCAAGCTCTAAACCACTGGACCACGGAGGCTTTTGTGGTGGAGCAATGGTATATCCTTTGATTAAATAGATATATTATGTTTAAAAAAAATCGACTTTATGTTCCTCCTTAACAAACCGCCAATTTCATATGTAATGACCTGATATTATTTAGTACCCTTATTAGCGATAAAATACAACATTTTTCGATAACCACTAAAAGAGTGACTACTGGCGCCGTTACCCTAGTATTTTCATCTTTTAGCATAAATGTTGTAAAGTAGTATTTTTTTGTTTTAGTGAAAACACGACTTAGATTTTATGGTTAAATCAGGGAACGATTTTTAATTGAAACCCTGTTTTGTACTGTTTGAATTTATATTTATATGTAGTATTTTTTAAGGTAAATTCTAAATATTGTTAGCTTGGATGTATATCCAAGCTAACAATATTGTATATAACAAGCTAACTATATAAAATGTATATTTTAGAATATTAAAAATACTTTAAAGTAAATAACAATATAACAAAAATATTATTCATCATCATTACTTACAAAGAATGATGATGAATAATATTTTTGTTATTACAGTGACGAAAGCCCTAAAGTCCCGTCCCGGCTTTAGGGATAGGGCGGGACTTTAGGGCTTTCGTCACTGTAAGTCTACGACGTTAGTCTAGGGCAGGGGTCTCCAAACCTTAGGGTCATACTGATTACTCCAGTAAGTTCCGAGGGCCAAAACCATATTATCATTGTCGTTGCCGGTGGTAAAAAGTGAAATAGTCCACTGATTAAAAATAAAGTCCGAAAAAGTACGCAACGTTTAAAAAAGGCTGCAAATCTGACTAAAGTGACTTTCCTGTCATTATCTGTAATTTCTAGATTAGTCGTGGAGTACGAGCCATGAGGAGTAACGTGACACGACATCTGGTGGACACAAGCGGAAATAGGTAGTACCTTCTATCGCTAACAGATGGTGCTATTAGCACGTACAGAATAATCTCGTTGGTTTGAAAAAGTTCTGGTGTCTTCCACTCACTTCTAGATGGCAGTAATTGGAATATATAAGAAGGCTAGCGGCGCAACCACAAGTCAGTTCCTATGACACTGTTGTGAAATAAAATAGTGCGTACCTCCTTAAAACGTGTTTGTGCGTGTTTAAGTTTAAGACATCTTTGTAACAGTATTTTGATTTGAATTGTTGCTTTTGTGTGTAATTTAGTAGTATGAAAAAGAAGCGAAAAATAGATAGTGAATGCAGAAAATTCAAAGATCAGTGGAACATTCGGTATTTCGTAATGGAGTCCAGTAACAAGGCGCTATGTTTGATTTGCAATGAAAGCATAGCCGTTCTCATGGAATATAACATTAAACGTCATTATGAAACAAAACATTTTAAAAATTACTCAAAATATACAGGAAGTTTGCGGACAGAAAAAATCGAAGCTATGAAGCGCGGATTGAAATCGCAGCAATCTTCATTTACAAAACTCAAAACTGAACAAGAGGCAGCAACTCGTGCCAGCTTTCGTGTGGCTCTTGAAATCGCAAAACGTGGAAAATCATTCACCGATGGAGAAAATATGATCAAAGAATGCATAATTGCAGTAGCCGAAGAAATGTGACCTGAAAAGGTAAATTTATTAAAAACTGTCAGTATGTCAGCAAACACTGTGGCTCGAAGGGTAGAAAACATCGCTGAAAATATATCTTCTCAACTGTTCGACAAAAATGGACATGTTGAATGGTTTTCTTTGGCCTTGGATGAGTCAACGGATGTGTCAGATACTTCTCAGGTGTTTATTTATATTCGAGGAGTAGATAAAAGCTATGAAGTGCATGAAGAACTTCTTGATATGTATAGTATTCATGGCACAACTACTGGTACAGATATTTTTAAAGGAGTTGAAATGGCCATTAATCAAAAGAACCTTCGATGGAAAAACTTGAAATGTATTACAACTGATGGAGGCAAAAACATGAGTGGGAATGATAAAGGAGTGGAAGCTCTTGTGTCAAAGGCTGTAGAAAATGACGGTGGTTCAAAACTATTAGTCTTACATAGTATCATTCATCAACAGTCTTTGTGCGGAAAATGTTTGGATATGTCTGAAGTTCTGAAACCAGTCATATCAACTGTTAATTTTATCAGATCTTTTGGGCTGAATCACCGACAATTCCGATAATTTATTGAAGAGATTGGAGAAAATGACTTACCTTATCATACTGCCGTACATTGGCTTAGTTGTGGCCAAGTCCTTCAGCGCTTTTTTGAAATTCGAGCAGTGATCGAAGTTTTTTTGAATAAAAAGCATCGCCCTCTTACTGAATTACAAAACAACGCATGGCTGTGGAAGTTAGCATTCTATGTTGATTTGACAAAACATGTGAACGAACTGAATTTGAGATTGCAAGGAGAAAACCAGCATCTTCCTGATTTATACACTAATATCAAATCATTCCGGAAGAAATTGATACTGTTTCAATCACAACTACGAAGTAAATGTTTTTCACATTTTAAAACATGTGAAATATTCGGCCACACCACTGAGACTGAGTTTCCTATCGATTTTGCAATCGAAACTTTGAGTGCTTTGAAAATAAATTTTGATACTTGTTTCTCGGACTTTGATACCATTGCGAATCAAATTAACTTATCTTTAATTAAATTTATTAATGAAACCCTAGCCTCGGAACTTCAAATAGAAATGATTGATCTACAGTGCAGTGATATAATTAAGAACAAGTATCAAAACTCATCTTTGTTGGAATTTTATAAGGGTCTTCCACTGACACAATTTGATAATTTGTATAAATTTGCTCGTGGGCTGTTTTCTGTTTTTGCTACTACTTATTTGTGTGAGAAGACCTTCTCCAAAATGAAGTACGAAAAATGTTTACAGATCTAAATTAACTGATGAGCATCTTAAATATCTTTTAATAATTGGTACAAGTAAAATTAGCCCACAACTACAAACTATTGTCAGTGGAAAATCTCAATTACATAAATTTCATTAGTATTTCATATGTCATTATGCATGTTATAAGTTATGTTTTTATTTAAAACTAGCCGATGCCCGCAACTTCGTTTGTATAGAACTAACGGAAACGGAACCCTATTTTTTAAACGGAACCCTAAAATAAAAGTAGCCTTTGTTGTGGACGTGGTTGTCAATTTTTCTTGCTTGGCCTACAGCACAAAATTTATCAGTATGCATTTATACCTTAATCCTTAAAGTACCATGAGAATATTTTATTATTTTGTATATATAATTTATTATGTAATAGCACTCAATACCAAAGATAAAAGTCAAAACAATAGTGATTTGATTTGACACTTGACAGCGGAACTTTTTTTTCACTGTCCAAAAAAGCAATCCTCATTATATGATTCCCTCCCTTCTACAATTACTCGCCCTAGCGACTTAAATCTGTTCTGTAAATACTCCTTATATTGAAACTTTATGTACATAATATATTCTTACTAACAAAATAAAACTGTGGTACTAACCCTAAATTTTTGTGTTTGTTTTAAATTTGATATGACTTGGAGTCAAATCCTTTAAGCCGTACCAATGTTTTATGTATGTAAAATAGGGATATTAAAATAATAAAACACTTTTCGTAACGCGGTTTGTGTTTAACTGATGTAATGACGTGAAAACTGATGCATTTTATAACAAAAGAAATAATTTCGCGAACACGGATAAGATAAATGAGGTTGGATTGGCAACCGTGATACTTTTACTTGAAAACCAGCGTCGCCGCCTGTCTCCCACAAATGCACTCCACTACATCAGAAATAATAATATATACACGAATTACGCACACTAATTAACAAATCACACCTAGAACAGAGGGCTGCGATTTGGTACTTACACTACGTTGAGTCGGTAACGTTTACGACACAACCACATGCTCAAAATTCACACGCACGCTAGGGCTTGCTATGGTCGATAGGAATTTTCGATAATGAAAATGGTCAAACTCGAATCTTGAAATCATCTTAGTTTCAGTTAGATTTACGATTTATGAGCCCTAACTTTTGAATGCGGCGGGGGGAGTAGCGGGGCAAGTATGGTTGCGCATGAAAAAAAATATCAACATGTATTACCTTTATTTGTAATCAAAAATAATTAGAAAATCAAAGCAAAAAAAGAAGTCGATGGTCGATAAATATTATGTAGCAAAAAAAAGACTAGCAAAATTTTACTACCGAGAACAGTAGAAACTCATTCTGAAGAAAAATAATTTGTCGATAAATCATCGATCACTGACTGCACTATCCAGGCGACCGAAGCGGACGTGACGCGAACGAGTCGAAAGGCACGGTAATTTGGCTCGCTTCGCAACCCATTGCGCGTCAGATGTGTCTTCTCGCGAAATATTTGCGTACTTCACCAGCAATGTATATTTTCTGTGATTCTTGGCTTAATTGTTGTTTCTACTTAGAATTTCACAATTCGAACTAGTTTTTTGGGAAAAAATACTAAAAAACTAAGGTTTTTATGCTTACCGATGAAAAGAAATACCTCCTTGTTTCATATTTGATGTCTGATTCTTTAATTTGCACATAACAATCGCACAACACGGCATTTTCAAAGGATATTAGCGCTGCTCCGTACTGCGAGGCAATCAATAAGCGACTAAAAAGTATGAACGCGTGGTTCGGTTGAAGTATGATTGTCCAATCATACTTGTGGCGCGTCTGCCCCGCGCACATTGCCAATCCAACCTCCTGCCAAACCTGACATTGCTTAGACAACAGTGAGTGTTTGTAATATATGAACTTGATGCAATAACGATAAAGTTCAAATTGATTCTACGTTTTAGTTAGAAAACGTTTGTATGGGAAAAAGAAAAGGGCTGTTTTTAGGGGTTTTCCGGCAATTATTAGAATTTTTCTCGCCGTAAAAACCATCCTTGAACTTCAACGAACATTTAAAAAAAGAATTCGCCAAATTGGTCCAGGCGTTATTGAGTTATGCGCTTACCAACACATTTAGCGATTCATTTTTATATTATAGATGTATAAAATGTTAGTTGTATTCATTTCAATAATTTGTTAGTTATTATATACTGAAGTTAAATTTTCTGCATATTATACATGTTACTCATTACAATTCTGTGTTTCTTTATCCAACTTATCACAAAAACAATAACAATAAGCCTACAACAATGTTATGAGTGTTAGCCCATGACCATATCAATGTAGATGTCATATTAATAATTATTCAACATAAAATTAGAATACTTCAGAAAACTAAATTTAATTTGCTATAAAAAATATGTTCTCTAAAAGGAGTTTTCAGGTATGCTAGCTCTCCGCGGTCTGGACAAAATCTGTCCGCAGGCAGGATGTGGCCCTCGAGCCGTAGTTTGGAGACCACTGGTCTAGGGTTTCACAGGCCTTCGATGATTGTTACTCTACATGTAGGTTGTAGGTTTTCTCACGATATTTTTCTTCAGCATTCAATTCAACATTTCATACTTGTACGTCACATTTGATTGTTCTTATCGGGAATTTGATTGATACGACCTATATAAAAATACTTAACAATAATATTTTGCTCTTGAAATAATCGGATCCATTGCTAAATTGCCACGTCGTCGGTTGAACTCGATAGAAGCAGTTACTCTTAAGTCTCATATGACCTGAACTGGGTCACCAAATTGTGGGCAGTAAAACTGTTTCAAGAATTCCTCTGTTGTCATATAATGATTCTGCTTATTGGGCTTATTGGGGTTTGAGCACATTAAGTATAAGTATTAGCTATTTCAATTTTGCAAAAAACAAGTAATCTTTGTTTTTACTGTTTTCAATGGGTAGGATCCGAAGTTAGGACTATATTTTTTGAACTAACTCTATTCTTTTCACTAAATATTGCTGCTTTACGGAAGGTCTAAGATTGAAAAAATCCTAGTAATGGATATAACAATAGTTTAGACTTCTGAGGGTCAATTCTGCTAAATAAAACCTGCAATAATACAATTACAGTCAAGTCCCGACAAGCTAAGACTGTCGAACCGGTATTTTCGTAAACGTTAAAGCAGCGTCTAACGCCTACCGATAGGTCCAACCGTCACCAAATCAGTTAATGATAACAAGTCGCTTCACTTTTATTATAATCAAAGTAAAATGAAAGTCTTCATCAAATACGAGAATTGAGGTTCCAGGGTCTGCCTGTGAACAACATTGGGGTAGTGTGTTCGAAGCAAACAAAGACATCAGCTGTATAATATAAGGTTGTTCAAAATTAATTACTGATATTTGTAATTTGGGGCATATATAATTACACCGGCACACAAAAAAAATGTCTGTACACCGGGCGCCACCTATCTACGGGCATGTTTTTCGACCCGCCTTATACGAATTTCAAGTCAGTTTAGGCCGTCCAGCCTTCAATTTTTTATATCAAGTGTAGGGGACTGTATTATTCCACAGGGTTTCAACCGCCGGCTCAGATTAGACTCGAAGATAGCAAGGTTACACCGATTTGTACAGAGCCGGGGCGATAATAAAACACTATTTGAGAAGAACTATTTTCACTTTTTTTTCGCTTTGCTTACCTGGCTCATGGCAATGCCGTATAGAGAGCCGCGTCCGTACGCCTCTTTCGGGCCGATTTGCTATCTCACTTTTGCCTCTCTATACGGCTATTTTCCATAATTTTCTCTACTTTTCATGAGCCAGGTGAAGCAAAACGCGTTGTGTGAAATTTTTTATTGTTATATCCAATTACATAAATCCTTATATACTAATAATCTTATCCTACATAAAAGATATTTATAACTTAAGGTCCACCATACATGAAATGTTCTACATTTTTATCATTATTTTCTCAATAACTACTTATCCATTTATTATATAATCGAAATCGTTACTCTACACGTTTGGTATGTTTATCTATATAAATCAAAAGAAGCTACGTTAAAATTCACTATTGTTTAAAATATATAAGCAAAATAACCTTCACTTGATAAAACACCATTTAACACGACTTTTGCACACTGATGCTATAGAAATCTATACATATATAGTCACTGAGTGTTCACCATTATAGTTTATGTACTGGTTTAAATAACTTGTTTATCGTTCACATTTCATTTCACTTATGTAATTACATTACGAGGCCGCTGTCCTTAACACCAAGATAATCCCAATTTTCTTCGATTTTTGCAATTTTTGATGATTTTTTACAATTGTTTCAGATTTAAAACGGTTTATGATTACGTACGAGTGAAATTAGTATTTAACAGATCAAAATACATGAAAATTATGCTTGCCTTAGATCTCAAAAAGTTTTTTCTTGCTAAATCGAATTTTCGCTATTTTTTGGGGTTTTTTGCAATTTACTCGAAATGGAAGGCTGGACGGCCTAAACTGACTTGAAATTCGTATTCAGCGGGTCGAAAAACATGCCCAACAGACCGAAAAAAAAGAAAAAAAAAACTAATTAAATTTACATTGCGCTCTCTAAGCCATTGAGGTCGTTGACCTCACAGAAACAGTTGATTTATTGGGGAAGCAAAAACTTTGCCTAAAACATCGTTACAATTAGATGAGAAATTAAATTAACAGCGCCGCCGTAAAGAACGTACTGTACATTTATTTAGTTCCTTGGTATTAAAGTTTTTTCAAAATTTTAATTATTTTTTTGCCTAAACGTCTCGACATAAACAATATATCGTATGCCCAAATATCCATAATCGATTTTGAACAACCTTAAATAGTACCTATCACTTATTTTAATATTACACTATTAATTATTATTAATTCGTGGGGTTCCTATAACTCCATTCATATAGACTTCGCTGACCACTTACCTTTTGGGTCTTCGAAATCAAATCATCCAAATCCTTACCTATTATGTATAATAGGTAAAGAAGGTAGGGAAGCCCTAGCCTGTAGGCTAGGGCTTCCCTATGAAGGCGAACCAGCCTTCGCCACTGATATTAACGTATAACATTCGACTACTAATGACCACCAAGATGCACAGTTGTGATAATTTGTTATATACTGCTACTTACTCCTTCTCTGACAACGATGTTCCGGACTTCGTTCATGAACTCGATGGCCGTGATGAGCAGAGAGAACACCAGCCCCACTATCAGCACCAGAAATGCTCCGATGAGGTTCTGCCACTCCAGGTCACCTTCTACGTCATTCTCGTCTGCCTCTTCCTGTTAACATGAAACATAATACGGTGAGTTTTTTACTACCGATTACTTTGATGATTTATTTTTTTCTTAAGAGGATATAAAAAGTCTATGAATATGGGGTTTTTAAATGCATAATTGCATATTATTGTGGCGGATAATTCGTGCCGAGCTATCGAAGTTATATATACAACATACTCTGAAAAGTAAAACGGGCTTCGGCCTGATCGAGCATACCACCTCGCTTGGTCGAAGATCTCCCTTTAGTTTTACTCATACTTCTTTTACTCATCGGAAAAATCCTTGAGAAGGAGACTCTTCTCACGCGCCGGGCCCCTGAAAAGGGTCTTGGGCGAGGAACCAAAACCAGGGGCAAAGCCCCTCTACTTGGGGTGGGAAGACGCGACCAGTACTAATACTGGGCGCATAGAGTCTGTTTTAAGGGACTTGTTTTGTTTTGCCTCCCCCCATGGGGAAACCCATGGGGGGGGGAAACAAAACAAGTGGGAGTGTCAGGCAAACAGGCACGACCAGGACCAGGACAGGACAGGCCCCGGACGAGATTAAGACGAATTACACCGGCATCTGGTTTGCCAGTGTAAGGGAAGGTAGGGGGCGCCGGGGCGCATCATTGCGCTTGGGTGTGGCGCATCAATGCGTCAGGGCTCCTACTCTTCGGGGGCGGTGGGGCGGGCTGCGTGGCTCCGCTGAGTCCTCTGGTGGGACGGCATCTCTTGGCAGGCGGTGACGGTTGGGCGGGCGGGCGTGCCACGGCGCCAGGTCGGTCAGCTCGATCAGGCGCGAGGCATCCGCTCGCGCGAACAGTTTCGCGGAGAGCTGGGCCACAAAGGCCTTCACGCTCTCCACCCTGAGGTCCCTTGCTATTGTGGTGTTGCGGATGTACTACGGGGCGCCTGCGATTCGGCGCAGCACCCGGTTTTGGGCTCTCTGCAGCAACCCTTTCTGGGTTGCAGAGAGCAAGTGGTGCCACGCGGGTGCCGCGTACGTAAGGCGGGATCGTACGTACGTCCGGTAGAGGGCGATGCGCATCCTCAGGATCTGCGGGGACGCGTAGGCCGGACGCAGCTGGGCTACCGCCGAGTTCGCCTTCGCCACCGCCGATGAGCACTGGGCGGCCATAGAGAGTCGGCGGTCACGGGTGACCCCGAGGTACCTGGCTGTTTTCCCCCACGGGATCACAGCGTCACCAATCTTCAGAGGCGCTGGAAAGCAGCACACCTCTTGCTGACGGTGAGTGCCTGGGACTTGCCTGCGTTGACAGATAGTCTCCAGTTGCTCAGCCAGTCAGGGAGGAGATCCAGCGTCCTCTGAAGCTTGATGGCAGCGTGTTCGGTGGTCAGTGAGGAGGTGATGTACGCCGTGTCGTCGGCGGAAGTAGGAAAACCTTTACCTCCTCGGAGACCATTCGGGCGTGTTCCGTTGCGGTCGTCGGCAGCGGTGAGAATTGGCGCTCTAGGTGCTCTGCATGAATGTCCGCTCTATCCTCTGCACGGTACCTGAGGTTGCCATCTGGGTGGAGCAGGGGGCACACGGGGGCAGTGGCTCCGGTGAGGCTGCGGCAGAAGCGGTGGAGGGAGGGCCAGTCCTCTCCCGCCTCCTGGATGCGTCGGGTCCAGTCTGCAGCATTGAGGTCCTCGAGCGCGGCCTTTACCTCTGCAGTGAGGTAAAGGAGGTTGCGCCTTCTGCGTGGGGCATCGTGTGCGCTGCCATCTTCGGCGCATTCGTTTTTTCTCCACGATGAGGTCAGCGATGTGGCGGGGAAGAGGGGGCCGCTTGAAATGGCGGCGGCTGGGCGGCTGGGTTGCCGCGTTCATTGCAGCTGTTATCGCCTCGGTGATCTGCAGCGTCATGGATTCGACGGTCTCTGCAGCTGCAACGTGAAGGAGTCCCAGTCACGGACTGGGTAGGGAGGAGGGGGGGGGGGCGCACACGGGATTGGCGCGTAAGATGGCCAGGACAGGAAGGTTACCGGACCCTAGGGCCACATCGAGAACCTCCTGGTGGAGGTCGCCTGGAAGCTAGTGTGAGATGGCCACGTCGAGAACATCAGGTGTGTGTAGAGGGTTCTCGGGGTTATGGGTGGGCGTGTATGTGCCCACCACAGAATACCCGACTCGTAACGAGTCTGCGTGTAGGCGGTTTCCGTCCACGTTGGGGACACGAGAGCCCCATCCGGGGTGCTTACAGTTCAGATCTCCGGCAATCACAGTCAGCTCTTCTGATAGGAGCCTATGGATGTCGGAGATGTCTAAACGTGACCCCGGAGGTTTGTATGCCGCGAAAAGGCGTGTACGGTGGGAGCCGAGGAGAAGAAACCACGGGGGGGGGGGGCAGGGAAGGAGCTGGTGCAGAATCCTCCTACCAACCAGAACGGCGAGGCCTCGGCACACACGCTCGCCCCCCAAGAAATCCTGGCGGTAAACATGGAATCCGGGGGCATTGAAACGGTCTTGGGGGGGACAGGAGGGTCTCGCTCAACAAGGCGACGTCCACCTCGTACTCCCGGAGGAGGTGGCGGAGGCGGCAAGGGTACCTTGCCGCGGACCCCCCGGACGTTCCAGTGAACGACCTTTAAACAAACTGAGGCGTGGGAAACCATTGGGAGATGATTTGTGCGAAGAGGGTGGCCCCCTTGGGGAAGACCCTTAAGAGGGTTGGGAGAATTTCCTTCCCGGCCAGGATTCTATTGAAGACATCCAAGGCCAGGGAGAGCAGAGCTTGTATAAGCTGAGCCGTGGTCCTGGGGGACTCGCGGCAGTGAGAAGAAGGGGGGGGGGGCACGTGAGGGCAGAGTGGCGGTTGTGACCTTGTGTGTGTGTGAGTTTGGTGGCCGGCTGAGCGGAACGTTTAGTGCGCGGAGCGCGCGGGGGGCGCGGGGTGCCCTGCGGTAGAGGGGGAGCCGATAGGATGGCATCATCAACCGGCGGGGCGGCTACAACAGGGGGGAGGGGGAGGGCGAGGGGCTCGAACTCCGAGTCCGTGGCGGCATTGGAGGTCGCACCGGATTTGGCTCTCTTTTTGGTCCTGGTCCGTTTCCGTTGCTTCCGGGCAGATGAGGGGGGGGGGGTGAAGCGGTGGGGCCGGGGGGGGGTAGGCTCATGTGGCGGGCGATGGGGCCCGCGTGGCGATTTCTGGCCTCCCGACTGTTGGCGGGATGAGGCCCCTTGCAATTTATGCAAGTGGGCTGGATGGTTGCAGGTCGGGGGTAGTCAGAGGCGGCGTGCTCCTCGCCGCATCTGACGCACGTCATCTTGCGGTGGCAGTTTGTGCTGGAGTGCCTAAACTGCTGGCAGCGGTGGCACTGGGCGGGGCCACTCTTCCCACGCCAGGCTTCCACCGTGATGTCCGGCATATTTAATATTTCCGTTACCTGGTACATGCCTGGTACCAGGTTCGGGGTGCGTTTCAACAGGAAAAAGTAGGAACACCCGGGGCGGTCCTTTCTGGCGAGAATTCGGGACACGTGCTCTACTACAAAGCCTTTGGTGGAGAGATCCGCTGCTATCTCCTCGATGGGCGTGTTGACCGGGAGGCCGTGTATGCCTACCTTTAGTCCGCGGTCCTGGGGCAGCGCGTACGAGTACCAGCTGACCTGAGTGGACTCGCTCAGGTCAGCTAGGCACCGCTGCACACACCTATACTCCTTCTCACTGTGTGGGGAGAACTTTACCCCCAGGCCGTACGGCTTCGCGTGCGGGGGGTGCCCGAGGAGCCTCCAGCTTCTCCACTATGTTACTCATCGGACTGTTCTGACTAGTGTATATATATATCTCTATATTCTTGGCTCTGACAATGTGACAGCCCATGAATAACGCCTCATTGGTGGGGATTCGCCCCACCCAATGAGGTGGGGACTGCAGCACGATGGGCAAAGAAGACGGAAGATCATTATTATGGGAAACATTCGTCCAAGCAACATCTTGTTACTAAGTTGCTCGTCAGAGTCCTTTCTTTTGTTTTTTAAAGTGTAATGTTTATACTTAAGAGTTATTTTAATTTATGCATACTTAGTTATGATAATAATTCATTTTTATTATTATATAACTAAATATTAATAATTAAAAACAAAGGAAGGTAAGTTGGATAAATGCATTCAAACCTAAACCCCTCCGAGATACTTGGAAAATAGTTTTTAAATTGTTGTCAGTAACCCAATTATCGTATTTATCTTACGCTTTCAATGAATAA
The DNA here is from genome assembly GCA_963565745.1 of Phengaris arion. Lineage (NCBI taxonomy): Eukaryota > Metazoa > Arthropoda > Insecta > Lepidoptera > Lycaenidae > Phengaris > Phengaris arion. The sequence goes on along the minus strand of OY751445.1, from coordinate 10,812,903 downwards.
TAAAATATGTGCTTGACTCTTATTAAAATAAACTGACCCAAAGTCGATAAATAACAAGTTTGACATTTCTTCATCGTTTGACATTTGTTTTCATGAGACTACCATTTTGCTGAACGAGATCGAGACTGTATCGAAACTGTATTAATATAAGATTGAAATCGCAGAATCCACCGTTGCCTATTATTAATGCTCAAAGATATGATAATTCTAAGGAACATTCAGTATAAGACCATAATTATAATGAATGCAAAAAAATACAAATGCAAGGGAGCTCCTGTAGAAAATGATTTGCATATTTTAACTTGTGGAACATTGCTTGTTTCATCGTCTTATTATAAGATGCTCATGGCATACTTGGAATAAAACAGCATTCACAATCAGAAATTAATTGATTTTGCTTAATTTAAGACTATTTCTTTGTTTGTTTTTGTGTTCTAGTTCAGGAATTTTTTTCGAGTGTTGCCTTTGAAATATATCTAACTAGCTTTTGCTGCGGCTTCGCCCGCGTAGTATAGTGTTCTTGGAGAAAAAACTACTTCGGCGAATAACTCTCTATTTACAGCAATATACCTACTTCTGATACAATATTGAAAATGTTTATAGGTTTACCCAATGCAAATGGTTAAAAATGGGACCCTATCACCTCGACGCAACATGCGCGACCGCTTGATATACATTATATTATTATATCTAGCGCGCTTGAGCCTATTTGAAAAAACCGCATCAAAATCCGTTGCGTAGATTTAAAGATCTAAGCATACAATATAGGTACATAGGGACAGACAGATAAAGCGACTTGTTTTATACTACGTAGTGAATAATCATTTAATTTGCCATTCAAATATAATTTGACATTCCAACAAAACTGGCCAACTACCTCTATGGATATTCCATAAGAACTGCAGTACAGAATATTCGTTGAGGGAGCACCGAGTCGCGACTCGCGAGTGCCGCCGAGACATGTCCCTGCATTTTAAATCTGTAATATCTTCGAAAATATTCATTTAAATTACATGCTATAAAGGGCCATATTGATCTATATCTGCTGACAGAGATTTCTTATAGAGATAAGCACACCTATGTACATTCATCACTGTGTTGTCTAAGTTTAATTGTAAAATTTGTGTACATAAAGAATAAATAAATAAATATATTAAATGCACAATGTATTTAAGGTACTAAATTGGATAAGGATTAATGCTGTATTACTTAAAATCGCTTCGTAAATAAGCTATTAAATTTAAATCAAAGTAAAGGATAAAAAAATGATTATTGTGGGTTATCCCTAAGAGATAGATAAATGCTATCACGGACTTTTTTGTAGCCTTTTTTATGATGAACAAAACTGTAGTACATTATTTTGATCCATCTCGTAGGGTTCAGCCACCGTTTGCAATGTAAGCGGAAAAAATGAAATTATTTACGACATCGCATTAGAAACCTCAAAAATAACAGTATTTCTCCACTATTTAATGAATGTTATTATACATATAAACCTTCCTCTTCAATCACTCTATCTATTAAAAAAAAACCGCATCAAAATCCGTTGCGTAGTTTTAAAGATTAGAGCATAGGGATATAGGGACAGAGAAAGCGACTTTGTTTTATACTATGTAGTGAAGCTACCTACCATTTCAATATTTTCTTTGTAGGACAAAAAGTTGTCTCTGTAACGTTTCTATTTCACTTACTTCACACACTTTAGCCCCATTTTTCTGTTCCCACCATTTTTCCTTTATCTTGTCCAATAGTTGCATTTCTTTTAGCTCCAAGATTGCTGTGTTTATGTGTGACCGGAAAGGAGAATCTGGAAATATTCATAGAAATATATATTTTTTGTGCCTACTTGTGTGATATATTTTATAGATCCAAGATAAATAGGTATTATAGATTAGTAGTATCCATATGAAGGTGAAACTTTGAACGGCAAAGATACCAAATTTTACTTTCATCGCAACATTGTCGAAAAATAAATGTGCATTAATTTTGTTTCGGAAGAATTTTGGTAAGCCTCGCGAAGAACAAAGAAAAAGTTTCCCTTTGTATTTTTAATGATACGTTTCTTTCACACTAGAACTTCCCTAAGTTTTATGTATACGTTAGAAACAAATTTATTATGGGAGCAATACCCTATTCAGGAACGGCCCTGCACGTGTATAGACTTTTTCCACCTACGAAAGGCCGCAGGAAGGTTTCGCTTGCGATCATTTGTCTACGTCATTTGTGACCTTTAGCTCATTTGCTGTTACGCGCGTTTGCTATATTTGTATTTGCAGGAAAGAGAACCGTTAAGAAACTTCTTTGTTTCTATAAGTAAGCAACAGTTAGCATGGCTTACATGAATAATTTCAAAATATTTTTACATTATCGTGGTAACACGGAACTTGCACACCAAATATTATGACATCACATCACAAACAGACTTTTCACTTAAAAAAAAGTTAGTAGGATAACTTAGGATACCTATATAACAATATTTATTTTTCGTATACGTCACGTACGACGTATAAGTCACGAATGAATCTAGATTCTAGAATATGGATCAATACTCACTAGCAGGCATGGCAATACCATAGTCTTTGGAGTCAAGCTCTCCTCCCACTTTCTTCAGCTTGCACTCTCTTTTCAGCTTGTAATCGATGGAAGTTGACTCCATGAAGAAGGCATACTTTCCTTCTCCACTTACAACTCTTCTTTCTCCTTCGTCGTTGCTGTCAACTAAAGCGGCCGGGTTCGCAGCCATATTCTCATAGATTCTTTTGTACATCTTGTCTTTAGAATTCTGCGAAGTCGAATAATAACATCATTGATTGCTTAAGTAAGCAACGATTATTTTTTTTACCCGACTGGGTTATGTTTTTCCGCGCGTATCTTGTATGTTTGTAAATTCCTTTATTTCCACGTATCTTCCAAACGGCTGGATGGATTTCGACAATTAAGGTACCGTTAATTTGTCTCAAAAACCCAAGTGTCCTTAGATAGCTAGTTTAAAGAAAAAATACATAATGGCGGATTTTGGCGCCAAATTGTAAGTAGTTCAACATTTTTTTTAATCAAACCTATCGAGTTGGGTAGCAAAATAAAGGAAATTAAAATGAAATTTTGAAAATATACCAATATATCATGTATTTAAATTTGATTAGGAATAATTACAACTTTTTAATTAAATAATTCGAATAATTTAGTAATCAATGCATTCGAATAGTCGTATTTTTTGCTTTAAATCGACCATATTGTGTGTATTGGATAAACTAAAAAATCTTAAATAATATAAAGAATTTAAAAAAATTAAAAAACCCGACTTTAAAAAAACCATGCCTAAGCAACGCACTATTTACGGGCCATTTCAACCAATAACTATTTGTAATAAACGTCAAACTTGTATCGCATAAAACCGTCAAATGATTGAATGACGACGTTTTTAACAAATAGTTATAGATATATGGGTTATTGAAATGGGCTATTAGTGAAATAATTGACATTATGCTTAGTAGCAGGCGAGACCCATTTGCAAATTATAAATCGTACAAAAATAAATGGGTCCCGCCTGCTACCAAATATAATGTCAATTTCACGGCTTTCAGTTCCCGACCGAAACGAGATTGTGTTTCGGTCTTTTATGGTAGTGAGTTGCTTAGGTATGGTTTTTTTGCAGTCGGGTTTTTTTAAATTTTTTAAATTTAAGAAAGGCTTTTCCAAGAACATCCCTATTATTTAGGGAATCTGTTATGACTATATCATGAACAATAGTTACGTAAGCTTTGATTTTCTGTGTAATGAAACATTTCCACGACTACTTTAAGAAAATAAATAAGAAAATAATATTTTAATGTGAGATTGCACGCGACACTTTATTTTATTGTAAACTGTGTATTATTGTAAAAGTTCGGTAAATAAAGGAACGTTTGACATTTATACCTTAAAGAATAAATACGTTGTCGCTTGCTCGATGGATCCATATAGGATTTTGTTTTGATTGGCCAAGTCCTCCACACTGTTGATGGGTTCGTTCTCCAGGGCCGTGGTCATGGAAGCTGACAGCTGGGCGATGTAGGTCTGGCAGACTATCACAGCGAAGAACCACCACATGCCGCAAACCCAGCGCGAGCCGATTGCCCTTGTAAGTAACGATTTGCAAAATAAGGAGTGAAATATTCATGTTCAGCTCTTGAGTGTCGTGCATCGACAGCTTTAATTAGGGGTTTAACATGGAAGAGCTTGTCCATTAGAGTGAATTGATTCACACCGAAACGAAACGATACTTATTTAAGATAGCTATTCAAAATGGAACATTATTCATTACACAATAAGATACACATTTCATTGTAAGAGTTCGAATGTCAGGTTGCGCTGTGCAGTGTATGACTGATGTCATAACAAACGTGTTTATTTTTGTGTATTGAATACAGTTCAATTTTGAAGAGCTATCATAAAAATTCAGCGCCGCGTAGTGTCGCGTATCGTCGCGATGTGGCTGACCCTTATTACTTTTTAAAGCAGTTCCTACAATATACTGAATAATACATAAATGCTACTTAGGTAGCATTTAGGCGTGATAATAATATTTCTATGGAAGAGTATCTTTATATTATGTTTTATTTCCCACATTTACTACTTACGTATTAGCTAATAGGTAGTCGGTAGTAAAACATTTTATACAAATTGGAAATACAGGTATTCAAGCTATAAAGGAATCTTGTTTTCAATCAAATGAATGCTATGTTTAATCAAAATCCATTTGAAGATATTAACAAATTGTGTAAATAATCTGAGGTAGTTAAAAAGTTAATTTAATACCTTACACAGTAGGAACGAGATAACTAAGTACACTAGTACCTAGTTATATCGTACCTACTTGTACATATAGCCTAAGAGCTATTAGGGAATTTAGACCAGGTGTTTGAGGCAAGCTGAAATCTTGCCCTATACTTCTCCTTTTGTACCTGAATACGAGACTGCAGGTCTGGCTGGTCAGAAGCGGGGCTAGGTCAATATACAATTTTTTTAAAGTGAATTTTTTCATCTCCAAAAACATGTTTGAGGCAATTTTGATATAAGTAGTGTTATTGTTTTAAACACTTACGGATTGTGTCGCGGTGCACTTTTCTTTTTACTATAATACTTTCCAGCAGCCGTCACAGTCCTCCCGTGACCACGGCTGCTGGAAAGTAGCCGAAACGTCGGGAAAAAGAAAAGTGCACCGCGACACAATCCGTAAGTGTTTAAAACAATGAACAATATTCGCGTAAACCTAAGAATCAATAAGTAGTGTTAGTTTAATGAGCTGGGAAAAAAAAGCTAGGTCATTAAGTCGGAGCTATAACCTTGCCAGACCAGTGTAAAAGTAAATTGGTAACGATTAAAAACTATATAAACTTAGAAACTTAAACATTAAACTCTGGGTATAAGACTCTAGGATAAAAACCTAACCAAGAGCACCTTGTACTATTATATATTCTGTGCCAAGAGCAATGTCACGACATGTCTAAGGTTCCGTAACTATAAACGCGCAATAGGTTTTCTTTGAATTACTTCAAAAGTTAGTGTCCGATTTTTGACTTTGTAAAAAAGTCATGTATGAAACCTTGCCTTTATTTTAAAATACCTATTCAACCCTCTGGTATTTCTAAACTATAGGAGACAGAAACATGTAAGTTTCCATGCTGATAGATCAAGCTAAAACTCTTTAGGAAAATTATTTTTAACGAAATCGGACAATAATTTTTGAAGTAATTCAAAGAAAAACTATTGCGCGATTATAGTTACGGAACCCTCCTTAGATATGTCGTGACATGCTCTTGGTTAAGTTTTATCCTAGAGAGAGTTTAATGTATACGTTTTTAAGTTTATATCGTAATTTTATTTTTTTAACCTATTTCCAATTTACTTTTACACTGGTCTGGCAAGGTTAAAGCCACGACTTAATGACCTAGCTTTTTTCCCCCAGCTCATTAAACTAACACTACTTATATCAAAATTTCAAATTGCCTCAAACATGTTTTTTAAGGATAAAAAAATTCACTTTTAAAAATTTGTATATTGACTTAGCCCGGCTTCTGACCAGCCAGACCTGCGGTCTCGTGTTGAGGTACAATAGGAGAAGTATAGGGCAAGACTTAAGCTTGCCTCAAACGCCTGCTCTAAATTTCCTAGTAGCTCTCCATCTAATAATATGGTATATCTGTACTTAATACTAATATTATACAGAGGAAAGACTTGTTTGTTTGTTTGTTTGAATTGAAAAGGTTACGAAACTATTGGACCAACACCTACGTTAGGTCACGGGGAAGAACATAATATGCTAGTTTTTACCGCGGCAAAATCCGCGCGATTACTTATTGGGGACACAAAGTCACGGGCAACATTTCGAATATAATATAATATATATATATTTTTTTGAATTTAGGTTGTATATTGGATAGCTTACGCTTGCTGATGCACTAATACTACAGAATCAGAAATACAAACGGTATTTCATGTCATCAACAAATAGATTGATGTAATGGTCCATGAGAACATGTCGTGGGCAACAGCTAGTTTCAATAATGTTAAGGCTGGGACCATATTGTCCGGAACCACCCGTAAGGCCGGGGAAAATTCAGAGCACTGAAAAGAGAACTTTACACTAATACAATAGAGCTGAAATTCGAAGACACAAGTGTCGAATCAAATGTCAATGTTATAATATATTTGAATTTTCCCTGGCTCACCGAATTCCGGATCATATTTAGTCCCAATCAACACACTGCTAAACTCTCAAATGCTTCTTAAAGTAAAGGGCAACTTAACCACCAGGCTCCTAGTGTTTCTGCTTGGCCGAATAACAAAGTCAATATTCTATTCTATTTTGTTATGATATTGTTGTATGTATAGCTGTAAGATTTTCTGCAAAAATAAAATAAAAACATGTGACTTGAGAGCCTCTTATTTTAAGATAACAGCCTCCGTGGTGTAGTGGTTAGAGCTTGGCTCTCGACTCGGAGGTCGTGGGTTTGATTCCCGCATTGGAACAAAAAAAAGTTGTTTCCAAGTTTGGTTAGGACAATGCAGGCTAATCACCTGATTGTCTGACAAGAATGATGATCCAAGCGTTGGATGGGCATGTAAAAAATCGGGCCTGAGCCTGATCTCTCGCCAGTCGTGTCGGTTATCCGTCCCACTGAGTTATGAGAGTAAAGAAAGAAAGAGTGCTCTTGTGTACTGCGCACACACTTGGGCACTATAAAATTACTCCTTCGTAACTGGCCTGGTTTCAATGAAACCGGCCACCGTCACCGAAATCGGCGTGGGGAGTTATTATTATTATTTTAAGAAGCATTTGAGTATTCAGTCTTTATACTCACTTCGGCAATATATCGCATCCTTGGGTCATAATGGATCCCATGGTCAGCCAGGTGCAGTTCTTGAAGTTCCAGATGTTCTCCAGCTCTTCTGGATCCTTGTCGCATGGCTGAGGATTCTCCCAGTCAGCTGGTGATATTCTGGAAGCAGTATTACGAATGAGGAATTTTATTTGTATACGTACATACGCGGGTACTGTCTATTCAGTGTAATAATTATATTAAGTGAAATGTAAAAAAAAAAAACCAATCATGTATGTGCCGTGGTCATATTAATCAATCGAGGTAAGCCATTTTGACTTATGTACGCATTATAATTGTCATATTACTGCCTTTTTAACGCGGTTCGACAATAATTTTATGAGTAGGTAGTTGAGTTTAAGGTAGATACAATGTAATTGGATTGCTAGACATTAGGGTGGACTAAAGCCTAATTCTTGTGAGTCCTGACATTGAGGTGAGACCCGAGGCCCGACGTAGGGACTTTAAAGAACGAACGGTGTCAGGTTGCAATCTGCTAGCGTATAATTGTCTTTACCAATTTTTTTTGTTCTAGAGCGAGTATTCGATATTTCCTAATCTATACTAATATTTGTTTGTTTGTTTGCATTGAATAGGCTCCGAAACACTGTACTGGCTTTGATGAAATTTGGCACAGATGAATAGAGCCATAAGACAAAAACCAAAGGCTACTTTTATCGCGGCTAAATGTACGATGCCTGTGGGATATCTTTTTGCGCGCACGAAGTAGTGAAGTAGCGAGCAACATCTAGATGAAAAATAAATTCAACAAGAAGTCGAAGTTATTTTACCTTCTACTATTGAAATAACGGATGGCTAATATACTATTTAAATTATATTCATTAAATTTTTTTGAGGGATATATAATTATATTATATGAGCTAGACAAACTCAATGCAACAAAAAATACATGACTTAAGACAAACACGTTTTCAGCTTTTCACAGTTCAAAGAGACACAATATGAATCTTACCTCGAACAAACAAAGAGCACTATGGAGACGACACAATATGCGGTGGCCGTGTACATCCAGACTTCAAACGTGTACGGGTACAGGAACGAAAACATGCCAGGGGTCACCTTCTTCTCCTTTGTGTACAGGATACTAATGCCCAACGACATGAAGGGCACCGAGAAATCCACTACCTTTTTCCGCTCTTCAGTAATCGTTAAGTCACACACGGCTAAGTCTGCTTTCTAAAATGAGGTCAAAGGTACGATATGAACATTAAAGAACAGACTATTCTATAGAATTAAATAGACTTAAGCCCCTAGATTTTCAACCACTGTCCTTATTGGTTACGGGTTTGTGTTTCCATTTGACCCTATATAACCCCTTAGTAATAAAAAGATTCACACAACGGATAACTTGAACAACGTTGCTGTCTTTATCAGTTAAGTGACTTTTCCAACGCATCGGACAAAGACAGCAACGTTGTTTAAGTTATCCGTTGTGTAAATCTTTTTGTTACTAAGTGGGTTTTACTATATTTGATATTATTATACGATAATATGTTTCAATGCAGCTGGTGTATAAACATACATTTTAATTAAAATAATAACACATCATTAATATACAAGGTTGTTTCATAAGTATGCTTATTTCATTAATCTGGGACAATTACAGTGGATTTAACCCAACTAATATTATTTTCATTGCCCACCAAAGGTGTAGTAATAATATTATCAATACAAGTTATAATTTTTTGTACGTAAGATAATAAAGCTTATTATGAGGCGTACGTAATCATATTTTTTTGCATAATTATTAAGTTATATGTATTTCAATATCTATATCTATATATAAAAAAGAAAGTCGTGTTAGTTACACTATTTATAACTCAAGAACGGCTGAACTAGGAGACGGACATAGAATACTTAAGTGCACAGCCGAGTCTGTCTGTCTGTATGTTCGCGATAATCTCAAAAACTACTGAAAGGATTTCCATGTCGTTTACATTTACCGACAGAGTGGTTCCTTAGGAAGGTTTAGGTTGATAATAATTTTTTAAGGTTTTGTGGAAATTGTTTGATTTATGACGATTATTGTTGAAGGTGTCGGAAGAAATCAAGCCGTCTGGGAACTTTTAATCAAAACGCTGCCTAACCTAACCCGTTAGAGATATATAACAAAACAATTATATATGGTGGGATTGTTCCTCTTTTATAGTCTTTTATAGTTTACACAAAAGTCCGTGATGGCATAGATATGTCCATCTTTTAAGGTTAGGTTAGGTTAGGTACATTTTTAAAAGTACTCGTAGTTATTTGCCACGAACACTCTTCCACGCGGGCGAAGTTGCGACAAAAGCTAGTATCTCAATATTTATAAAAACGAATCTTAATTTAAATAGAAAAAACTTCATCTTTTAATGCGGATGAAACAAAGAATTGTAACTGAATATACTAGGATCCTAGGAACGAACTACGAGTACGTCGGCTAAAGTGGGTTAAAGTATAAAAGTGTAGATTATAATTTATAATAACATGAATATACGTAATAGAACCTTGTCTAATAAATCACCAATGAGTCCGTCCCATTTCTTCTTTTCTTCGTCATATTTTCCGTAGCCCTTGTCCTCCTCGTGTAGGAACGAGTAGGTGTAGTTGTAGTTGCGAGCTCTCAGCCTATCGAAAATTTGCTTGACCAGATCCACGGAGAATCCTTCATATTTTTCATCAGCAGTCTCCTCTATACAATTCTCATCGTTTTCGGGACACTTCACTTTATCGTAAAAATACGGTTTTGCTTTTCTGGATATAACCTGCAACAGGTAGATGTTTAATTATGACTTTTTGTCATCACAATTTTTGCTGTCTCCCGCTTTGCTTGGGGAGGGAAACTGGAATACTTCCTACTCCTCCTACAATCTTCTGATTTATTTCGTTGCGGGTTCCAAGACAGATTTAGCATGTCCCCCGGGCACCCCTGAGATCATATCAAAGGGTTTTTGCGGTTGGTTACCACAGTCGATCCTGGCTACATACTAAGGTGGGTCAATAAGTCCGTGACTTTTTGAATTTCTAACCTCCTTACTGAAAAAGCAACACTACTCCTGTCAACAGGCATCTGTCAGTTGACTCCTATCAAAATTTGAACTTGCTGCGTCAGTTAGTTTGTGTTTTACAGCTATCTTTATCAGACTATCCAGTAACTTAAGGAAACAATGGAAAAAAGTGAATTTCGTGTGCTTATTAAGCATTATTTTTTGCGAAAAAAAACCATTACCGAGACCTAAGCTAAGGCTAAGCTTGATAAATACTATGGGGACTCTGCACAATCGATTTCAATGGTAAAAAAGTGGTTTACTGAATTTCGTTGTGGCCTTACAAGCACTGAAGATGCCGAACGTCCTGGACGCCCAGTTGAGGTCTCTACACCCGAAACAATTGAAAAAATTCACGATATGGTGTTGGCCGACCGAAGATTGAAAGTGCAAGAGATTGTGGAAGCCATAGGCATCTCGCATGGCTCAGTGGTTTCAATTTTGAATGATCACTTGGGCATGAGAAAGCTTTCCGCAAGATGGGTGCCGCGTTTGCTCACAGTCGACCACAAACGCAATCGTGTAACAACTTCACAGGAAGGTTTGGCGTTGTTTAATCACAATATGGAGGAGTTTTTTAACCGTGGACGAAACATGGATCCATCACAATACATCAGAGACCAAACAACAGTCAAAACAGTGTGTTTCTAAGGGTGAATCGGCGCCAAAGAAGGCCAAGGTGGGTTTGTCAGCCAATAAAGTTATGGCGACTGTTTTTTGGGATGCACGTGGGATAATCCACATTGACTATCTTCAAAAGGGAAGAACAATTAATGGGGAATATTATGCCAACTTATTGGACCGCTTCAATGAGGATTTGAAAAAAACCCGACCTCATTTGGCCAAGAAAAAAGTTCTTTTTCACTAAGACAATGCAAGGGTGCACACATGTGCAGTTGCCATGGCAAAAATCCATGAATTGGGCTATGAATTGCTCCCACATCCACCCTATTCTCAAGATTTGGCTCCGAGTGACTACTTCTTGTTCCCAAACCTGAAAAAATGGCTCGGTGGAAAAAGATTTGACTCCAATGATGAAGTCATCTCGCAAACAAAGGCCTATTTTGAGGACCTCGACAAATCATATTTTTTGGAAGGGATAAAAAAATTGGAGAAGCGTTGGACAAAGTGTATAGAGCTCAAGGGGGACTACGTTGAAAAATAAAATGATTTATTTATCAAAAAATCTGTGTTTTATTCCAAAAGTCACGGACTTATTGACCCGCCCTCGTAGGAGTTGCAGTGGTGGGTAAGTGTGGTGGGCCAATTGCCCGATAAAAAAAAAACAGGTAGATGTCAGATCAAAAGCTCCTAAATCCCTCCTTAATATAACACCGACCACTAACGTCTCCATTGCTGGGATTCTCCTCAATATAAGGAGGATGAGGATCCACCATGCTAGCTCAATATGGGTTGGGTTGGTTATGTTGTATATTGAACTTAATGTAATAAGTAACGAGAACCAGTCTTACAATAAAATGTTTGCTGGTCGTCTGGGCACCCCTGGATTCGAGGTTTTGTCTCGTGTCAGTAATGTCTCCGCCGACAGCGGAATCCCAATACCCTACAGTCTCCCTCTCGGACACTCGGATCTCATTCACGTTGAGAGTGTAGTTCACTCGATGACCTTTTGAGTTGAATTCTATGTTGCCAGTGACACCCATGGTTTGCGTCTGAAAATGTAAGATGTTCCAATCTCAAATTCAGTCGAAAATTATGAAAAAAATAACTTGATTTTAAAATGTTAAATGATTATTCTTCTAATTTTGTAATATTATCTTTACTTCTATATTATGTATACTAATATTATAATAACCTAACCAAGACAGGACAGGATATATCTAAGGAGTGTTCCGTAACTATCATCGCGTAATAGGTTTTTTTCAAATTACTTCAAAAGATACTGTCCGATTTTGCTTATAGTGTATTTAGCATGATCTATCAGCATGAAATATTTCAAGTCTCATAGTTTAGAAATGCCAGGAGGAAACTAAAACTAAAAAACTAAAACTAAACCCAACTTCATACATGACTTTATAAAAAAGTCAGGTATGAAACCTCACCTTAATTTTAAAATACCTATTTAACAATACCCCATGCGATGGGGTAGAATGAAAAAAATATTTTTCAACCCCCACTTCACATGTATGGAGAGTCACCCCTAAAATATAAAATTATTATTATTTTATGATGCCAAAACCGAGATATATATATAGGTATAGTCTTTAGACGAGAATAGAAAAACATTTATTTCAGAAAAAAATATATGCCCATCCGTAACTATACCAAACATCCATTTATATTCATAATTACAGAAGCTAGAAGCGCGGATAGACAGAATGATGGACGGACAGAGCGAAACTATAAGAGTTCCTTGAGTATTACGGAACCCTAAAAAGGAAAGATTAGTTTGTTTGCATGGAATGGGCTCCGAAACCACTAGACCAATTTTGATGATTCCATCAAAATTGGGTACGGATTTAAAGTAGATCACGGGGTAGGAGATAGGCTTGTCGATACTTCTTATCGCGGGAAAACGTACGCCGGAATTACTTTTGCGCGCACGAAGTCGCGGAAAACATCTGGTGTATTAATATAACAGAATGGTTTTTAAGATGGGCATAAGTATAAAATATATTAAAACCACTAATAAATTAAACGAATCGAAAAACCTTCAATATTTCGTCCTGCAGTAGAGCCCCATATTCCCATGGCTCCGGATCTTTGTCACACAAGTTGCTCCTGGGTTTCTGTATGCCGTGTTTGGCTTCGACCCTCTGCAGGGACTTCAAAACGTGATTCGCCACATCGTTCATCAATAGAGCCTCCACCTGAAATACATAAGAGAATTTTAATATTATATAAGATTTTCTTTACGATTCTCGATTTTTTCTTAAAGTTAGGGCTCCCCTAAATCCAAGACTAACAATGTCTCTGTTTGACAGAATGACAAAGACAGCATGTGACTTGAGAGCCTCTAAATTTGTGAAGCGTTAGAGTATTTAGTCAGTAGCGCCCGTCACACGTACAGTTCTCACCGCGGGAATAGCACGCGACGTTCCAACCCGCGTTCCGAACCGAACGTGTAATTGCGCGGGGCCGAAGTCCGATCTGGCATGTCAATGACAGCGCATTTTCCATAGTTTGAACCACCCGCTATGTATTAAGTACCAATGTAATGTAACCCGCTTCAATGTAAGGCGCGGCGTCGGCGGTCCAAACGTCAATTAGCACGACAGTTCGATCCGCAGTCCAAATTGAACAGAACCTCCCGCGGTTTGTCACGCAGTCCGATCCGCTGTCCGAACTTCGTGTGTAAACCCCTATTATTCGATGAAAATGTACCAAGCAATTTATTTAAGTAATTTTTATCCATATCATTTACCTTAATATTAGTCACCGGCGGAGAGTCTGTGTTTTCGGGTGACCAGTGAAACCACCTCGCGACTCGCGGTGCCAGAAAGTGCTGGGCGTCTTGCAGCTGGTCGAAATCTGTAAGGCTCAGCCACGTAATATTCGATTGAAACGGCAGGAGGTCTTTGGCAACGGTAGTCGCGTCCATTGTCACTAAAATGTAATGCTGAAATTTTGAAAATTGTGAGCGAACATTTAAAAGTACAAGGAACTAACGTGTCTTTGGCACCATGAGTGGTCGTCGTTAGTCGATAATCTTCTTTTGATAAGAAGTCACCTACTATGTCCATCATGCATGTCAATGATATATGCTGCAAACTAATAGCATTGATTGCTATGCGGATGACGGCAGGGGTGATGACTTATAAATCGGTCAAGCGGGCATTTCGAGGGCAACGTCATCGAGAGTCAAAACAATCTTGTGTCTGAAATTGAGCTTTTGAGAAATTGAGAAAAGCTCACAAAGAATTTGCGACGCCTCTGGTGTTGCGGGCGACGGTGATCGCTTTCTATCAGGCGATACGTCTGCTCGTTTGCCACCATCATAATTCATAAAGAAATAGCTCTAATACATTAATGTCTTGACGTAGATACATATTTTTTTGTATGTTCAACGATAACTCCGCCGTTTGTAGATCGATTTTCAAAATTATTTTTTTTTGTTAAGGGTATAATCCGAAATTGGTGCCGTTGTCACCAAAGCGGTGACCTGATGATGGCAAAATTTATATGGACACTTATAAAGATTTTGACTTTTTCTGATGTAACCCAAGCATATGCTAACAAGAAGCAGGATTTTGTAAGGTAACTCCTCAGTCTATACGATATGATACGAATTTCGACATTGTTTAAAGAACTGCAAGCATATGCCATTATGTAACTAACAATAATCATCATAATCATTATTATACAATAATTAATGAAAGCTTGGCGCGTATTCAATTATACATAATATATTCAATAGTTTATTTTAAAATCTTAAAATGTGTTAATAATAATATAACAAATATGACTAAAAAGGGAATAATTATTATTTTTAAACAAAAAATTAAACCGACATCGGCTAAAATTTTAATTATTTCTCTACACAATCTTCATAATAATTTTGAAGCCGGTACCAACTTAAGCGTGAGCTCTATAACGGGCGGTTTCAATGACCTATCTACCACTATTTGTTAAAAACGTCGTCATTCAAACACTTGCCGGTTTTTTGCGATACAAAGGAGATTGCCAAAAAAAAACCCAGTTGGCAGGCATAGTGAGATGCATCTCAAAAAATCAGTAATAATAAGCAATATAATAAAAACCATATGGGATCATGGTCCTTACTGGCAGACAATCAAAATTGCCTGTTTTATTATTCAGGCGCCGATTTGAAATAATCAACTTTTTTATTACATTTATTTCGTTTATTTACAAAAAATGATGTTAAAAGTATTCTTGAAATATAACTGCAGGCCAAACAAAATATGAATCGTCAAAGGATATCGTTTCAGCGACTAGACGCGCAAAATCCGCATCTTCAGGATTTCCCAAGATTGTCACTTGATGATGTAACCCTTATATCAGTTGGCACATATCACGTCAAAATAGCTCGCTCATATTGCATCGAGCATTTACGGGCCACATGTGCGTACGAAATAGAGACCTATCGTCATCCACAACAAGTTTTAAATGATCCCAATGACGTATTACTACGGTGCCGCATCCAGTCGTGGCATACCAGACGTAGAATATACTACACGTACGTGTTATATGACGTAACACAGCAAGGTAGGAACGCAATTAAAGAATATTACTGTTCATGTTTGCACGGCCGAAGAACGTTAGGAAGCTGTGCCCATGTTATCAGCATTTTATATTTTTTAGGTTGGGCCAGACATGAGGAAACTTTCAACCATCCTACTGCCATGTTACACAGCGTAGTCATTAATTAATTATAAATAAAATATATTATGGCTACACTCTGGTTTGATTTTTATTTTACACCTTTATTTATTTATTTATGTAAATAATATTTATTATTATATTGTATATTAAATTATTTACATCTGATAGGAAAGGCAAAAAAATAGGCAATTTATGCAAACATACATATCCCCAGAAACACCCAGACTCAACAAAATATTTATAAACATGATAAAAAATATTTGTCTTGTGCGGGAACGAACCCACGACCTTTTAAACCGTATTGCAGAGTCACTCTACCAACTGAACTATCGGGCCTCTCAAGTATTTAACGTACTTTCATCGTATTTTGAGGCCTTAGAGTAATAAACAATAAAAGTATTCATTAAAAAGTAATACACCGCCTAAATAATAAAACAGGCAATTTTGATTGTCTGCCAGTAAGGATCACGATCCCGTATGGTAATTACTATATTACATAATATTACTGATTTTTTGAGATACATCTCACTATGCCTGCAGCTGGGTTTTTTTTGTATGGAGCTTTGGCATTCTCCTTTGACGTTTCTAACAAATAGTTATTGGTAGATAGGTTATTGAAATGGATCGTTAAAAAATGATTTATCAGGATATTGTTTGAGCTGGAACCGACTTCAAAATAATGAAGATTGTGTACAGAAATAGTTAAAGTTTTAGCCGAATTTAAAAAGGGGATTTATTTAGAAAATAAGATTTATTTCATACTTTTATGTGAATTTTTACTTTCGAACCTGTTTAATTTTTTTAAATTCAAAGTAAAATTTTGCTAAATCACTATCACAACTACGGAAGTGCGATAGTGATTCACTAATGATCATCATATTTACCTGATAATGATTGACCATGTGCACCGCCCGGGCTTCGTTGAGATACTTTATCACTCGATCCACGTGACAGTCCAATATGATGCGGTACTCTTTAAACTCGTACAGGCTTTTGAACACCTTACAAACATACAATTTAATTTAATTGTTTTTTTAATTGGTAGTTTTTTATTTGGGTATATTCATAAAAATTAGATGAAACACATAATATCTATAGTATAGTGACTATTTAAAATTACAAACTATAAAAGTACCAAAAAAAATTGATACTAGAAAAAGCCTAAAAAGCTAATTTATTATATTAATTTTAATTAATATTATATCTAGCAATATCCCGCGAAAAAATACCTACAACCTGCAAGCAAATGTGTGGGTGCACGCATAAGCATATTGCGTAAAGTACCTACCTTCCTCTTCCACACTGCTTATGCGTTGCACTCAAAAACAAGATCATGCAAACACCACCAGCACACAAGCAATAATGTCAGCATGATCATGCAAGGCCCCATCAGTCACCACCAAGGCGGTGTCACCTTACAAGCAAACATTTTGTTGAATCGGTTTGAGAGAGACAGAATTACCATTTTCTAATATTCACAATTTTTTTTTTCGTTTCACACGTAAAAGCTATATCAGTGCCCAGATTTAAATACATCGTAGATAATAATAATAATTAATTGAAACACGAGCAAGTATCGGATATAATTGCCTACTTAGATGTTATAATGAAATTCGTATGGGTTCCGAAACGCAAAACTTACCATGTAATTGTCGGCGTTGGGATCTAATTTTCTAACGGTAATTGGAAACTGCTCCGTATATTCGGCTAATATTTTTTGTACTCTCATTAGACCTGGAAAAATTGGATATTGTCTGTTTCATGTAATTGACACAATTTACAAAGCATAAAATTGCGTTAATATACTAAATTGGCTATACTGACCATCCATCCTGCAAGCCCAAGGCTGCGGACTTGTAGGCAAAAACTGTATATGATTGATTGGATTTGCTGGATTTGCTGATGTGAAATTATAAATACATATGAAATACATAGGAACATATGAAATTGGCGTTTTGTAAAGGAGGAACGTAACGTCGATTTTTTTAAAACATAATATTGGTCCTAGTATATATCCCATAGTCCTTACATATGAAATTGGCGTTTTGTCGTACTGGTCACTTTGATCTCAAATATATCTTCTTTGGCGCTTTGGTCTGCCTGCCCTATCGTAGTCGAATTTTTTCCCTTGCAAGAAGTTATCCAAATTTCGAAAAAAATGGTAATCTGTTGGAGTAAGGTCCGGGGAGTACGGTGGATGTCTTAGACATTCCAATTGAAGCTCCCCTAATGTGGTAGCCGTCTGTTGTGCAGTGTGTGGTCTAGCGTTGTCCTGAAGCAGTGGCCTATAGCGAATGACCAACCTCGGTTGTTTAGCAGCTAGCTTTTCCATCATGATTTGCAGTTGCTGGCAATAGACATCTGCCGTAATCGTCTGGCCAGATTTATGAAAGCTGTAGTGAACGACACCAGCACTAATCCACCAAACGCTCACAAGTAACTTTTTTTGAGTCAATTTTCGCTTGGGGCAGGCTTTGACTGGTTCGCCAGGGTTCAGCCATTGCGATGAGCGTTTCCGATTATCGTACAGGATCCACTTTTTATCACAGGTAATGATTCGATTTAAAATATCTTCATAATTGTGCCGGTTGAGTAATATAACGCAGCAGTCAAGGCGCGTTTGTCTGTTTGCTGCACTCAATTCATAAGGTACCTTTGAAGCTTTTTCACCTTCCCAATTTGCTTCAAGCGGATTAAAACAGTTTTATCACTAACACCACAGCCTGCAGCTAACTCGGACGTGGTTTGCGAATTGAATTGAAGGCCATTGTGGAAGCGGATCCACCGCTTTCACAATGGCCTTCAATTCTTCATTATGAACTTTGGTCTCCGGCCGTCCACGGGGCTTGTTCTGCAGGTCAAAATTTCTAGAACGAAAACGTTGGAACCAAAAACGCAGTGTTTTCTTTTGTGACACTGCCGCCATACACATCATGAATCCTTCGAGCCATTTCTGCAGCACTGGTGCCACGGTGGAACTCATACTCGAAAATAATACGAGAAAATAATTCAAGTTTTCCATTTTGTAAACAGAGTGACGCAAAGAAAAAACCAATAGAGGAAAAAACAAATGAATTCGAAACACAAATGCATGATTAAATAGCGGTATAAATTTGAAATTGGAATTCCTAATCAAAGAAGATATATTTGAGATCAAAGTGGCCAGTACGACAAAACGCCAATTTCATGTGTAAGGACCTAATAATAGTAATATTATCTATGGATACTTTCACACCATGTAATGAAAATCTTGTGCCACTGATAATGGTTGATTCATTTTACTGACTATATACTATATAGCAATATTATTATCTTCTTAAAATAAACAATGTAGATTAATTTTTACTATTTCAGAAAATTTTACATGCATAACTATCAAGTGTGCGAAACCTTTAGGAACATGTTTAATTAAAGTACATTTTTTTAATTTCTGTTACATGCGGCAGTTCAAAGTAATTAGTAGGTATATACTGTAATGGCCTTTAGCAGTATTCTTGCCAAGAATTTTTCGAGCCGAGGTAGGCGAAAATGTTATCTTTTGCCAGTATAATTTTACTGGTGTTTTCTTTCCGAGAAATAGTTTTCATGTGGCATTACTAACCGTAATCATCTTCGTATAGGACAGCGAAGTTTTCCCATTTGTAATACTTCAGGAGCATGGCATATGCGTAGGATATTTCCTCTGATGGCGGATGGAAGTTTATTGTAATTTTTTTGTAGGTTGTTTTATCGTTTTCCTCTTCGACGACCGCTTCGTCTTTCCTCAGTTCTATATCCGGGTCCAGAGGCTGCCATGTCGCTTGTATGTGGGGAACATTCGCTAGGGCACACTGGTCGCGGACCGCTCCATCTGATATCGGATTTTGAGGGCCCAGTACGGCGATCGGGCTTTTTTCTATATTCGCGCAGACTGAAATGTAAGCAATTTTCCATTAGTTCGGATACACATTTTTTTGCCATATTTTTAAAATTATAATAATATTTATTATTATATGTTTTATACGGTAATAATTTAAAAATTAACCAGTTGCAAGTAGCTACTACGAGGGCTGCACTAAAAGTATCGGGAATGGAATATTTCCACTGTTCCTGTCATATTAAAATCTTTTTAATTTAAAACTCCTTGGTTTTAAAAATCGAATACCGTTTATTTATTTAAAAAAAGATTCTCGGTCTTATCACAGGGTCTTGTCAAACTTGTTTAGTCGTTGAGAAAATGGAATTGACTCGAGAAAATTCTAGAGCGATGATTTATTATGACTTTCGAAGTGGTTTAACACAAAAACAGTGTGTTGACCGGATGATTTCTGCATTTGGTGATGAAGCCCCATCCAAAACTACAATTTATCGCTGGTTTGCTGAATTTCAACGTGGACGTGTCAAGCTCAGTGATGATCCCCGTCAAGGTCGTCCAAAAACTGCAGTCACCCAAGAAAACGTTGATGCTGTGCGTAAGCTGATTGAGGAAGATCGACATGTGACATACCGCGAAATTCAGGCAACTTTAGACATTGGCATGAGTCAAATACAAATAATCTTGCATGAACAATTAGGTGTAAAAAAGTTGTTTTCCCGATGGATACCGCATTTTCTCTGTGAAGAGCAAAAAGCGGCTCGCGTTACTTGGTGCGTCAGAACTCTCGAAAGATTCCACACAGGATCCTCAAATGCTGTATACAACATCGTATCAGGTGACGAATCCTGGATATACGCGTACGAACCCGAAACAAAATCCAGTCACGAGTTTGGGTGTTCGAAAATGAGTTAAAGCCAACAAAAATTGTTCGTTCACGGAGTGTTGCAAAAAAAATGGTGGCCACGCTTGTCTCCGAAACCGGCCATGTTGCGACTATTCCTCTTGAGGGACAAAGAACGGTTAATGCATTCTGCATTATATGCTAACATTTGTTTGCCACAGGTCGTTTCTGAACTCCGTAAAGAGAACTGCAACCGCCGCATCATCCTCCATCACGACAATGCGAGTTCTCACAACGCACACAGAACAAAAGAGTTTTTAGAGCAAGAAATCATAGAATTATTAGACCATCCGCCGTACAGCCCCGACCTAAGCCCTAATGATTTCTATACTTTCCCTAAAATAAAGAATAAATTGCGTGGTCAGAGATTTTCATCACCTGAAGAAGCTGTGGACGCCTACAAAACGGCCATTTTGGAGACCCCAACTTCCGAATGGAATGGTTGCTTCAATGATTGGTTCCATCGTATGGAAAAATGTGTCAAATTTCGCGGAGAATACTTCGAAAAGCAATAAATACATATTTAAATAGTAATGTTGTGTCACTTCCTTGATTCCCGAAATTTTCAGTGCCGCCCTCGTATAGCTGGTGTTGTATGATAGAGAGCTCCTACTTTACTTACGTTCCATCCACACCGAGTAACTGTCGCTCCTCTGAGGCTGCAATATAACAGGTTCTAAGCGCCAATCCTTGGCTGTAGAAAGCAGGTCAATAAGTTTAAATCTTATCTTTAAATATAATATTATACAATTTTTTGATAACTTACATTTGTTTTCATCATCATCTGACGACTTTTGTAGCTCTGATTCTTCTAAATGCGCATAGCGCATGCTTTCATTGAAAGCAAGTCGCTGTGTGAGAGCATCCTTTTCGAAAATTCCAGCTTAAAAAGTATTTCCCAGAAGTTACAACAAAACTTTTAAAAATATCTAATAAAGTGGAAAATGAAAACTAGAGTACAATAAATAATATAAAATATTCCTTAAAATATAAAACATATTCCACTTTATTTATGTATTGTTTTAAACACTTACGGATTGTGTCGCGGTGCACTTTTCTTTTTCCCGACGTTTCGGCTACTTTCCAGCAGCCGTGGTTACGGGAGGACAGTCCTCCTGCTGCTGGACAGTAGCCGAAACGCCGGGAGAAAGAAAAGTGCACCGCGACACAATACATAAATGTTTAAAACAATGAACAATACTCGCGTAAACATAAGATATCAATTTAAATATATATGTATTCAGCTAAATTGTTCGAAAATAATTTTCTGAGTATAAAATATAAATTGTTACTAACTGAAATAAACTTGGTAGATAGTTATGTAAAATAATAATATAATATAAAAAATATTATATCACAATTAATATTAAAATAATGCTATATAATATATACAAAATTTTAGTTTACAAACAGGAAGCGCTTTGCTATGTTTATGTTTGTTATTCGTTGTTTTAGTTCACGAACCATTTGTTTACTACATTTTGTATTGATGTACTCGTAGATGCTAGCTTTAAACTCTATAATATTTTAGTTGCTTCATCTAGGTCCTTACGTATTAATAGTAATTATTAGCAGTCTAGAAAACGGCAATTAGAATTGAAAAACAATCATTTTGATTTTATCAGAGTTTAACTATAGTATACTTTCGCCTGTATATAATTATATATATTAATATATAATTATATACAGGCGAAAGTCTATAATACGTATGTGCAGTATATAAAAATCATTAGATTGGAATTCTATTCCACCTTTACGAGCAAGCACGGTAAATGTTATGGTTGTCGTGAATGCATACTAGATTTTAAAGTAAGGATATTCGTAACGTTTGGTCTGTGGTCTCTACATAAAACTTGTACACTGTAACACTCACCTATTTGATATGAAACTTGAAACGTTTCAGTAAGTATAACTTGTGCCCGGCATCCATTCGCGATAATGAACAAAACAAACAAATGAAATCGCATTTTGAGCAATGCAACTATTTATTTACATTACAATGTCACAGCAACGTGGATATCGCATGTGTTTAACCAATGTTATTTAATTTTCGGTTGCAACACTGGAAAACTTTCAGTTAACTCCATTCCGTGAATCACACAACGATTCTGAAATTCGTCGCAAGCGTCTTCGGCGATGTGACCTAAAATTCTTTTCCAAAAATATACCAGACGGTGAGAAGACGGCTGACGGGCCGCTAGCACGTCTAAATAATATTTAACTGTGAAACAATCGAAATGACGTCATACAAATTGTTGTTATTATTTCTTTCGTATACATTTTACACGGAAGCTACTGTTAGCACACGCTTTCCTATAGGTAAGTACTAAGTAATGTATAAAAATATTGGGGTCTTTACATATTGTATACAAACTCGTTCGTCTTTTCCAGGTGGTCTTTTTAATTCACAAACGATGCAAAGCTCAATGCAGGCGTTTGAGAACATCGTGAAGATGGGTACGACGAAATCCTATCACGGACGAGCGATTTACTTAAAAGTTCTTGACAGTTACTCTACAACTTTGGAACGTGAGTGTCGGATCTACTTACAATGGCTGAGAACTTGAACACAAAGTAAAGATTAATCCAATTTAAGTCCTTCTAGTTGATTGAAATTATTCAAAATAAGTGTGACACCTTTATTCCACCTATACCTATTTTGATGTAACCAAACCCAACAGTGGCATATTTTACTTAAAGTAATACCACAAAATATTAAATATAATAGCACTAACTTGTTATTTTACACAACAGACAAACTGTTTATGGAGTGTACGACTACTAATATTGTATATTTTATGTTATAAAATAAAGTTACTAGCCCAGGCTAGCATCAGGCGTAGGCGCGTAGATTTTATTAATAAATTGATCTATTGTTCACAATTTTCACAGGTACGTCCTATCCTACTATCGTCCTACTATCGTAGGTCAGATAGGAACGTCCTATATTTTAAAAAAAATCTTTGTTAACCAAACAAATTTACGCTGATTTCGAGAATAGTTTTATAAATTCTCGAAAAAATTTCTTAAAAAAAATGGAACTGCGGATTAATTTTTAATGGCCGTATAAAATATATTTTTTTACAGTATGCCCTTACACCGAGGACAATAAGGGAATAGTGGCTCTGATCGACGCTCGACCAACTAACGGCATCTGCGACACAATCTGTCTCATCTGCAATCGGCTTAATGTAAGCCTGTCACCATTATAATTATAGCCGAAATAGGCTCTTTATTTAGCCTTTATTGGTATACTTCCACGAAAACTAACAATCGCGCAACAAGCGCGCTAAAATACAAAGTATCTTCATCTAGGTTACTCTTACATAGCTGTTGACGTTAATAAGATGTCGACTTAATTTGTACCTTTACAATAATACAGAATAACAGAATTTCGCAGTCACCAAATAAAAGATACTTACATAGTAAAATAAGTAACGGTTGATGCTAATACTAAGTTAGGGCTTAAAACTGTCTAATGGCTCGTTTCAATAACCTATCTACCAATAACTATTTGTTACAAAGGTCAAATTTGTATCTCAAAAAACCGTCAAATGATTGAATGATGATGTTTTTAACAAATAATTATAGAACGATAGGTTATTGAAGCGGGCCGTAAAAGGATTTAATAACTACCTACCTACGGTAGGTAGTTTAATAACTACCTACCCTGTGGCCTGGTGGGTAGACCGTTTGATTCGTACTCGAGAAGGTGCAGGTTTGACTTCCAGGTTGTGGCGTGAACCAATGAGACTTTTAGAGCTCAAGTTGATTATATGGACGTTCTAATGGTGAATGAAAACATCGTGAGAAAACCCGGTGCGGGTTTTCTCACGATGTTTTCATATGTGCAGTGTGTATCATATGTTCATATGTGCAAATATGTGTTTTTAACTTCTACTTACTTACTTACGGTATTTAACCAAAAAATCACTACAAATATCTTTCAGATATCGCATCTATCGCTGGGATGGGAACCGACGGATACAATGGAACAGGACTTGTTCACAATATCGTACGCCCCGCCCCCAGAACTGATATCTAAAGCATATGCAGCGCTTATAAAGAAACTCCAGTGGGATAAATTTACATTCCTCTACGAAGACGATGGAAGTAAGTTAAATAGGAGTGTTGCTATTTAACTTGTTACTTAGTATTTCGTTTTCTACCGGTATATTACTATTTGCTCTTTCACATTTACTTACGAGTAAGGTTGAATTCTTTAATCTTCGTTAATGATCTATCTATCACTTTATCTATCCATCATTTTAAAATTAATTAGGTGAATGTTACCTTATGTACTATAAAGTAAAAGGCTTTAGAAGTAAAAATTATGTTTTGAATTTTTTTTCAGGTTTCGTACGCCTGCAAGAAGTAATAAATTCTTGGCCGTACAAAAATGAACAAATACTTTTTCGGAAGCTCGATCCTGAAGGTGATAATCTTGAAACATTTAAATACATATTCAAAGCAGCCCACATGAGTTACCACATATTAGATTGCGACATCAAAAATGTGCGAAAGTATATGGAAGAAATAATTAAAGTGGAAAATTCCACCCAATATCAGGTAAAATATCTACTTCCTAAGTTCGTTTCAAGTTTTTGTAAGTGTAGTAGGTACTTATGTACGGTTATGTCGTTATTTAGACATAATAATTAAGTGTACAAATTGACCTATTAATTAATTGAAGTATTAGGTATAATTATTTAAAATTATTATCAGTTAATCAGTGAATTTGGTAAGCGAATAATAAATCGTCTTAGCAAACTATCCGTTTGTGACGCTTGTTGTTCTTACTTAACTTACCGGGCGAAATCAGATTCAGGGTGAAGTCGTATATAACTAACAGTTTTTCGTTGGATTAAAATTCATTGAAAGCTATATTTTGCAGAGCTTCATACTGACGAATCTCGATGCGTACAGCATCAATTTGGACGAAGTGCCGGACCTGATGGCAAATGTGTCGACGATGCACTTGACCAGACCCAACGATATTCGATGGAAGGATATTGATATGAACACCGATAATTACACCATTCGGGTAATACATAATTTATATTGATGTATATATTGTTGTCACCCAAAACGGAATTAAATGTCGATTTCGGGGCCAGACAATAAGATTTTAAATAGTGCATTACATACTCAGACCTAATAAATAGTGAATACAGAGCTTTGTCAAACAAAAAATGCGGCTGGTTTTTATGTATGTAGTGTGCGTATGCCTGTACTACGTATATAAAAAACCATAATACCGCGACAGTAATAACTCTGTATCACACACACATGTAACGAAACTACGCCCTTCCTTGTAAGGCATACAAGGTAGGGCATAGTTTCGTTACATGTGTGTGTGACTCTTAGTTATTACACGGCGAGGCGTAGCTTAGACCGATATCACTGTGTGTTTCGCAGTACTTTACATACTACAGTAGTAAGGCATACTTATCAAGTATAGTATTTATACTAGGATTATTTGTTTATTATTCTACACTTACACTTTAAACATTTCAGCTGGAAACAGCCCTTGCTGCGGATGCTTTGAATCATCTGGAAAAAGCGATAAGGAGTATACAAATTGATGGCAACGAAGAAGTTGATTTCCACCGACCACTGAGTATAGAGAACCCACCTCCGTTGTGTTTTATGGAGAGCAAAGCTGACTATGAAGCCGCTGCGTGGCCTTTGGGGGACACTTTACGAGAAGCTCTACTTAGGGTAGTAAGAATGGGAGAGACATGCATCGGCACGAATGGACCGGCTCAGCCGGATAAATAACGATGCCTCACATAAAACTATCGTGAAATAACGCCTTAACGGTTACCGGAGGACCAAGGGGGGTTGGGGATTGGAGGATAAGGAATGCAAGTGGGCAACACCAGAGGAGTTACAATGTATAACTCCTCTGGTGTTGTGAGTGTCCATGGGCGGTGATAATTGCTAATCATCAGGCGATCATCAGGATTAAACTAAAACAGTACCTAATAATAATAATTAAATTATGATTTGCTATATTATGCTAATTCTTAGTTCATGAAAAAGGAATACACTAGGTAAAAAATATCCTGATGACCAGATAATGTACATAACAATATGTATATTATGTTTATCCAATCTGAGGCTTTTGATGAATATCGCCGTATATAGTCGTGCCAACATTATAATATTTTAGCTGCCTATTAATAAACTCGTTCAAATTGTGTTTAATCAGACAAAATCCAAGGGGTTCTCTGGTAACATCTCATTTGACGAATTGGGAAGAAGAACAGACTTCGTGGTCCATTATTCGAAACTCAATAACGAGAGTCAGTTTATTTACGTCGGCTACTGGGACTCGAGGACCGATAGGATTGTCGAGGAGAAAGCGGTAACAGATCGATCCACGGCTCGGAATTCCAAATCTGTCATACGGGTAATATATTTTTCTGTAACTTTATAATAAATGTCAGTTCACACTGCGACGATACGCGACACTACGAGGCGCTCCATCCTTAAAAGCTATTCAAAATTGGTATTCCCTACACTAGAAGATACACGTTTCATATGACATTAGTCATACACTACATAAGCGAGCTGCAATTTTACATTCGAACTCTTACAATAGAATTGTATCTTCTTGTCCAATGAATAAAGTTCAATTTTGAATAGCAATCTTAAAAAAGTAGCGCCGAGTCGCGTATCGTTTCGTTTCGGTGTGAATTGACCCTTACGTTTAAGTTTAAATAAATCTGATAGTTTTTTCCAAGAAGGCATGTCTACTCTTCTGTCTAATAAGTACTAGTAGTAAAGGTAGAGAAAATGTAGCATACAAATTCGAAAAATATTAAAATACAAAGCAATATTTTTGTGTAATTTTTTTTAGGTCGTATCAAAGATAGGCTTGCCTTACTTTGATGTCGATGAGTCGAATGATACAATGACGTTTAGAGGATACGGCGTGGACCTTATCGATGAAATTTTCAAACACATAAAAGAAAAACAAAACGAGGATCTAAAGTACGAGTTCTACAAAGTAAAGGAGTTCGGGAATCCCATCGAGGGAACAAAAAAATGGACCGGCATGATGGGGGAACTGCTAGAACATGTATGTTCCATAGATAAAAAAAATATTAACAAAAAATCATAAGATTCATAAACACCAACATTACCTTATTCATTTAAAACATGATCAGCATGTCTGTTACCCATTCAACTCCATAAGTCATATTTTTTTTGGCTTAGCAATAAAATAACGATATCCATTATTTTTGAACACTTCAGAACGCTGAATTGGCAATCGGCGACATTACGATAACATCGGAGCGCATGGCAGTCGTTGACTTTTCCACGCCGTTCATGTCTCTTGGGATCAGCGTGCTAATAAAGGCACCGGATCCCGTGATTCCCGACATGTTCTCATTTATTAATCCACTCTCCTTGGACGTCTGGCTGTACCTCGCCACTACATACATAATAGTGTCATTCGTACTGCTTATATGTGCACGGTAAGTGTCTTTGTTCTTTTTAAGGCTTGTTTCAGAGCGCCTTTCCTCTCTATATTTTACGTAATTTTGCCAATACAATTGGCTTTTTGTGAATTGTGCCTCAATGCGGGCTCTCAAGTTTTACGTTTATTACATTCTATATCAATTTCAAAAACTAAAGTAATCTGCTGAAATATTTTGTGCATTACATTTTATATACCTAACAGTAATTATAAAATTCACTAAAACTATGTTTTACATTTATTTTTAGTATGAGTCAAGGTGATTGGGTGAATCCACACCCGTGTAATCAGAATCCTGAAAACTTGCAAAATATTTGGAGTCTATATAACTGTATGTGGCTGACGATGGGATCTATTATGACTCAAGGATGCGATATACTTCCAAGGTATTATACCCAAAATAACTAATAGGTAACCCTTGTTCAAAAGTAGACATTGAAACCTATGATTATTAGAACAATGAAATACCTACGTCTTCAGTTTAGTAATCCTGGACTCTCAAGTGATCAACTGAACAACAAATAAACTATGTTCTACTTATTCTAGAATATAATTAATTTCACGACTGAATGAACCTGAGTAGTATAAGGGAGATAGCAAATCCTAGCTGTCTAGAATATACACTTGAGACAATAATTCCCACGGAGCTATTTAGGACACAACGATAATATGTATACGAGAGGTCGTAACAGAGAACAGTAAACTAGATAATAGATAATATATAGAACTAGATATAATTATAGTGAGGTTTTCCGGAACGTTAATAAGGATTTGAACAGTTATTTTCGTTGTTCTATCATAGCAAAAAAAGGTGTATTTTTAGTCCTGTATCTTTTTAATTTGGCGTTTGATTACTTGATACTTTTTTCATTTTTCGGCCCATATTTATGTTGTATTTCGGAAAAATGAGAATTTTGCCGATTTAAAACAAATGCATGTTCCCTATTATATAACCTACTACTTACTAGTAGTACTTTACTAGCGTACTAATGCCCGGTTCCTATATTTGAAAAACGATCCGTTCTAGTTACGAATGGTTGAATATTATACGAGGCGTAAGCTTAAACCGTTCCTATAAAAAACGT
Source organism: Phengaris arion (assembly GCA_963565745.1). Classification (NCBI taxonomy): domain Eukaryota; kingdom Metazoa; phylum Arthropoda; class Insecta; order Lepidoptera; family Lycaenidae; genus Phengaris; species Phengaris arion. The sequence continues at coordinate 10,783,860 of OY751445.1, read as the reverse complement.
CTCGTTAAGCAACTTACCGTCGGCGTGCTACTAACGGAAGGGAGGGTTACTAGTAACGGACGGTAAGCGTTATGTACGAAGAAGACAGTTTATGCCCGGTTCCTATAATCAACGGATCGTCATGGTATAAAAGTTACTATCCGTTTTTCTACAACCGACTACGAGTCGTAAATACTGTTCCACAATTAACTTTCTATACCTGCTATCGACGAGCGTCCGTCGGTCGTTCAAATACCGAGCCCTCTTCACTCTTAGTTGTGCGTTTCGTTATACGCAAAATTGAAACCGAAAATGGCACAAAATTCAAGACATAATAAATTAGATTCACATATGATTGATAGTAATAATTTTTTTATCGTAATAATATTATTATTATCGTACAATCGCAGGTATCTGCGTGTTATTTTATCTTTTTCTTACCAAATACAGTAGAATGCATACACATAACAAGAACGGGAACGGAACGTAAGCGTAAGTAAATTTTGTTTTATTTGACTGATGACATCCATCATCTTTGCAAAATAAAAGTACGTTTATAATCTCTGTTATTACGACTTTTACAGAAGAAAGTATAATAAAGTTTCTAATAGTGTTTTACGTACAACTTTTGAAATGGATATTACGCCGGTGAGTACAGATAACGTCTATAATTTGACATTTTCTAACAAACTGTACCTACATGTTTGCCGCTTAAAATATTGCAACGTTTTTGAAGATTTACTTCATTTAGGTATATTTCTGTTACAGAAAACAAAGAAGCCTGTGAGCAAGGACGAGGTTGCCCTGCTTGTGGATCTCATACAAAGCAACCCAATACTTACAACAAAAACGACCAATGCGGCCACAAACAAACTTAAAGAGGAATTTTGGGCTAATTTGAACAACACATTTAATTCAAAATGTGGTCAAATACCACGGCAGCAAGAGCAACTCAAATTGAAATGGGACAATTTGAAAAAGGCTGCTCGTAAAAGAGCTGCGAATATCAGAGTGAACAGTTTGAAACTAATTTTTTATTAAATGAAATGAAATGAAATTAAATACCGTTTATTTCAGGCTGCATAGGCCCATATTATACCTTATAGACTAACATAGGTACATAATATATAAAAAACTAACACTAACATTAAACACGTATTGTCTGCGACGTGGAGCGCGAAGTGTTCGGAAGTCGTCCACTAAATCTTCTGTAGACGACTCCAATCGGCAAGAACTCCTTCTCGAAAGTCGGTAAATGATGGGTTGGAACTCTCACCACAAAGGAACTAAAGTTCACTTTATGACGAGATTCCAAATGCTCGAACCTCAAGGCGAAATTGGTTCTTCTCCTGATGTAGCAACATTGTTATTAAAGCATAGATCCCAAGAAGAAGAAGAAATTGTTTTATGTAATTTAGTTTTAAGCTCAAATGTAATACTCCTACAGACTGTTGATGTGTCAATATACAATAAATAAATAAACCTTAATGTCAACAATACCTGATGTAGTGGAGATATCCCATGATTTCTGAAATAACATCAATAATTTATTTCACTATAATGGAGTTTTTACTCTTATTTTAGGTAGGTATGAGGTTATGTTTTCATAGTATATATTTTGACGGTGTACAAATGCCTCCAACATACTAACCTGGCTCCTGTTACTCTTAAGTGTGGATAAACTTCAAGTAGTAACTGTTCAACAGATTCTTTATCAAGTCGAAATCTCCTTTGAAATTCGTACGAATCCAGCGTCGCTAAATAATTCACTCTTTCTTTATATACTCTATCACGCCTATTATCTTCTTCTGAATCAGTCTCACTGGAGTCCGTGGTGATAATATCGAACACTTCCCTATCACTGTCTGAACTCGACATTTCTTCAAATTTCTTGCAGCTTGCAGCGATAACAGTGAAATAGATACTAACCGACCGAAATTGACAGGTAACCGTATGGCATTATGAATAGTAATCTTGACAAACTACTGACGTTTAAAATATTTATAGGAACGGCCTAAACTGTCTTCTTCGTACATTACGCTTACTGTCCGTTACTAGTAACCCTCCCTTCCGTTAGTAGCAAGCCGACGGTAAGTTGCTTAACGAGACGATTTTTAAAGGAACGGTTTAAGCTTACGCCTCGTATAATATTCCACCATTCGTAACTAGAACGGATCGTTTTTCAAATTTAGGAACCGGGCATTAGGCCGTTCCTATAAATATTTTAAACGTCAGTAGTTTATCTAGATTACTATTCGTAATGCCATACGGTTACCTGTCAATTTCGGTCGGTTAGTGTCTATTTCACTGTTTTCGCTGCAAGCTGCAAGAAATTTGAAGAAATGTCGAGTTCAGACAGTGATAGGGAAGTGTTCGATATTATCACTACGGACTCCAGTGAGACTGATTCAGAAGAAGATAATAGGTGTGATAAATGAATTATTTAGCGACGCTGGATTCGTAAGAATTTCGAAGGAGATTTCGACTTGATAAAGAATCTGTTGAACAGTTACTACTTGAAGTTTATCCACACTTAAGAGTAACAGGAGCCAGGTTAGTATGTTGGAGGCATTTGTACACCGTCAAAATATATACTATGAAAACATAACCTCATACCTACCTAAAATAAGAGTAAAAACTCCATTATAGTGAAATAAATTATTGATGTTATTTCAGAAACCATGGGATATCTTCACTACATCAGGTATTGTTGACATTAAGGTTTATTTATTTATTTATTGTATATTCACACATCAACAGTTTGTAGGAGTATTACATTTAAGCTTAAAACTAAATTACATAAAACAATTTCTTCTTCTTCTTGGGTTATATGCTTTAATAACAATGTTGCTACATTAGGAGAAGAATCAATTTCGCCTTGAGGTTCGAGCGTTTGGAATCTCGTCATAAAGTGAACTTTAGTTCTTTTGTGGAGAGAGTTCCAACCCATCACTTACCGACCTTCGAGAAGGAGTTCTGGCCGATTTCATCGAGAGAGAGTTTCCGGAGTCGTCTACAGAAGATTTAGAAGACGACTCCCGAACACATCGCGCCCCACGTCGTAGACAATACGTGTTTAATGTTAGTGTTAGTTTTTTATATATTATGTATGTTATAGGTAGGTATAATATGGGCCTATGCGGCTGAAATAAAAGGTATTTAATTTAATAAATAATTAGTTTCAAATTGTTCACTCTGATATTCGCAGCCTTACGAGCAGCCTTTTTCAAATTGTCCCATTTCAATTTGAGTTGCTATCGCTGCCGTGGTATTTGACCACAATTTGAATTAAATGTGTTGGTCAAAGTAGCCCAACATTCCTCTTTAAGTTTGTTTGCCGCATTGGTCTCTTTTGTTGTAAGTATTGGGTTGCTTTGTATGAGATCCACAAGCAGGGCAACCTCATCCTTGCTCATAGGCTTCTTTGTTTTCTGTAACAGAAATATACCTAATTGAAGTAAATCTTCAAAAACGTTGCAATATTTTAAGCGGCAAACATGTAGGTACAGTTTGTTAGAAAATGTCAAATTATAGACGTTATCTGTACTCACCGGCGTAATATCCATTTCAAAAGTTGAACGTAAAACACTACTAGAAAATTTATAATACTTTCTTCTGTAAAAGTCGTAATAACAGAGATTATAAACGTACTTTTATTTTGCAAAGATGATGGATGTCATCAGTCAAATAAAACAAAATTTACTTACGCTTACGTTCCGTTCCCGTTCTTGTTATGTGTATGCATTCTACTGTATTTGGTAAGAAAAAGATAAAATAACACGCAGATACCTGCGATTGTACGATAATAACGATATTATTACAATAAAAAAATTAATTACTATCAATCATATGTGAATCTAATTTATTATGTCTTGAATTTTGTGCCATTTTCGGTTTCCATTTTGCGTATAACGAAAAGCACAACTTAGAGCGAAGAGGGCTCGGTATTTGAATGACCGACGGACGCTCGTCGATAGCAGGTATAGGAAGTTAATTGTGGAACAGTATTAACGACTCGTAGTCGGTTGTGGAAAAACGGATAGTAATTTTTATACCATGACGATCCGTTGATTATAGGAACCGGGCATAAATCATGGTTAGTGTTATACTTAATATAAACTTAAGATTCTAAAATTGTTCCTCGTTCTTGTAATCATGAAAAAAATATCAATCTCAAACATAATACAGCATTAGGCAAATATATTTTTGCTCACCAACATAAACTATATCTAGGGCGGCGGGCTCCCGCTGGGTGACCGGTATGTGGTGGTTCTTCGCGATGATTGTCACCGCGTCATACACCGCTAACATGTCCACCTTCCTGTCCAACAACCGGCGGAGTAACGAGATAACAGACGTCAATCAGCTCGCCGAACAAAACGCGGTGTCGTACGGTGCGCAGTATAACGGCTCCACCTATAGATTCTTTGAAGTGAGTATATATATTCATTAGCATATGAGGAAATGCTTCAGATCAAATGAACCAAGGAAATCACATCCGGGGGAAAAAGCGGCGTGTAATATCTAGGTATTTCATTGAGTGTCTGAAGATACCGGTAGAAGTAGTCTTTGTATTATTTGTGGTGTAATGTGTCATTGTGCCAAATAAATGTTTATTTATTTAGTCAAATGGCAAAAGCCATTATGTAGGAAGTGATAAGTTTTTGTGTAAAAAATAATAAGTAAAAACAATAAATGATGACTGTTACGGGGGTGTCATGGCGCTTACCATCAGGCGATTTGGCTGCTGGCCGCATGCTTTATAGTTTATACCATAAAAAACCTGTTGTAAGGTTATAATAATATTACAGAATAAGGTAGTCTTTGAACGGTATTGTGTGTTATTTACGCTCATATTTTTTAGACTTCAAATGACACACTATATAAGAAGCTATGGGCAGTGATGGAGTCGGCCAAGCCCACTGTATTTACTCACAGCAACGACGAAGGCAGGATCAGAGTGCAACGCAGCAAAGGGAGTAAAGGCAGATACGCCTTCTTCATGGAGTCCACTGCTATTGAATACTACTTGAAAAGATACTGCGACTTGAGAATGATGGGAAATAAACTGGATTCTAAAGAATATGGAATAGCAATGCCTAAAAGTACGTCCTTTCTTTATTGTATTATTAATTTTTTGAATTAATTCTTTTGTATTATTTTTCTTCTTATCTTTATTGTATTAAGTAACCTGTAATCCACTTGCTACAGAAGGATTTTGGTTTATTTAATAAAATAAAATCCTTATTATAAAATTCACAAAAAAACGGGCCTAAAATAATATTATATGCGTGTCAGACCACGCATATAATAGGGTTCCGTAATATACGTATTATTTCGTTATTTTTGTACAAAGTTTTACAAGTAAGCGCATTTTACAAGTTAGGCTTCTATAACTTCTAAACTTACAAAGTTATATCTTAACCGTTTTAGATTTTCTTCAAAGTAAGTTCATCACATGCATTACCATCATGAATTTAGTTTTGAGAGGACGCACTATTTTAACTAAAAAATACGCTTGAAAGTTAAATGTCTCGCAAATTATCATTAATAATAAAACTAATTATAATTAAACTAATTATAATTATATTATATTATATAATTATAATTAGGTATCAGACCTAAATAAACGGACAAGCCTAAGTGGCTTATGGACCGTACCGGTACCCCAAAAATATTTTTGTGATTTTATTGTTGTCGACAAAGTTCTAAACTTGGTCGACGTGGTAACTATACAATATATCCATGCAAAGTTTCACCTATCTAGCACTAACCGTTCGGACTTTAAGCCGAAGATGGACAGACGGACCGACGGACATGACGAAACTTTATGGGTTCTGAGACGTTTTATAATTACAGATTCCTAAAAATATATATATAAGTACATTATCATTACAATTTTTTTAGACTCACCGCACAAAACATTGGTAGACAACGCAATTTTGGCGCTTCAAGAATCAGGCAGGTTGCAGGCTTTGAAAAAGAAATGGTGGGAAGAAGAAGACAATGAGAAAGAATGCAAGGTACATTAAGTACTTGTCAGACATACCGATTGCATTATACAGTTTGTACAATAAAATATATTTGTTTAAGAAATGTAAGGCATTTACGTTAAGACTACACCAAAACTCCGCAGTTGTGTTACATGCCTATGAGAAAGGTGTCTATAGAAAAGGTAGGTGTCTATTACCATACCTAATTGTTTAACAGTATTGTTCAACTGTTTTATTTTTTCAGGAAGAAGAAGCTGAGGAGGAATCATTGCAGATGAAGAACACTAGCGGAATATTCTTGGTCCTGGGCGTCGGAGGTGCTATTGGACTGGTTGTGGCCATCATCGATTTCCTGTTTCACGCCAAAAAGATTTGTGTTAAAGAACGGGTACGAATCATTTGGTATTTCATATTTTTCATATGATTTCGAGTACTCAAGAAAACAAAACCGTCCCGTATATTTTTTGAGTATTTTATTACGTTATTAGCGCATATGATGCAAACAATCTGCTTCGATTAGGCTATATTAAATTTTCAAAAGCATCCACCTAAAATACTGAAAAGTGCACAGGGTTAAATAGATCTTTCTGCTTGGTGCTCTCGATATGTGATTGTTTCTACATTTTTTTTATCCAGGTATCATTCAAAGAGGCTTTAATAAGCGAGTGGCGCGCGTCTCTGGACCCGCGCGCGCTGCACAAGCCGGCTGCACCGCCGCGCTCCACCGCGCCATCCACCGCGACGCCGTCGCCTGAGCGCGCGCGGTCGCAGTCGCGAGCCGTTTCCGTGCTGCGAGCCGCGCAGTCGTTCATCAACTTCGACGAGATATATTGAAGCGTTGTTGTAAAGAGCTACCTAATTACTACGATATGAGTACTACTGCTGTTGTATACGAGCGCTAAAATGTACTATCAGGGAATCTATTATCTAATTCATAAGCAGGTTGACTGTTGTCATAATTTGTTTGTATTATGTTATTAATCTATATATTATAATATATTATATAAAAGGCAAAGCTGATTGACTGATGTATCAATGCACCTGCCAAACCCTTAAGGCTGGAGATTTGAAATTTTGCACACGTATTTCTCATATGACGTAGGCGTCCACTACGGAAGGTTTTTTCAAAATTCAACCCTCAAGGGGGCAAATAGGTGACAAAAGTTTGTAAGAAACTTTTTATTCCTTGGACATATTTCGTATGAATTGAGTACAAAAAAAGGATTGTGTGGTTTTATGAAACCACGGTAAAAGTGAAACTTTTTTTCACATTATAGACATTTAACTAAAAATTTTCGGAATAATATTCCATTAAGGGTGTAAAAATCGCTTCATCAATCTTAATTTTATAGCACTGGCACAAATGAGTATACACTACACTACACTACACGGTCAACTGATGCGAACTATAGGCGCCGCCATATTGGCCTCAGCTGCTCTGACGAGCGCCTTTCACTTTACCCCTACTCCGTGGCCGACCGTCACGCGACATGCAACACACATACGAAAAAGTATGAGTTTAAGTTTCACTTTAAAAAAATAGTTACGTATTTCAGCTTTTTCTAAAATTTAGCCCCTAGGTGGGTAAAATAGGGGATGAAAGTTTAAAACCTAATTTCACGCGGGCGAAGCCGCGGGCAATTAATGCTAGTATTATATCAAACTAACATAATATTATCATTGACAATTATACTGTGACTGCATGCCGACATAGATTCATTTATTTATAATATAAATAACATTCTACCTGCTTATAAACTAGATTCCTTGATAGTACTTACCTAAACGCGCCAATTTTACAATGACACGTGAGAGACTCAAGGTGCCATTGATTGTATTGAATGCGATATTAGAAGAAAAGTGGCATTTTTATTGATAGTCAATGCCGCATTGTATCGTGTACATGTCATTGGGAAGGAAAAAATTGCGCTTGTGAGTGTACAAAAAACAATAAAAATATTGTTTCGAATATAATCAAAACTCACCTATATCAGCTTACAAACATTTTTATAAGCTAACTAGTTGTCCCCATACACGTTGTTCTGTCTTAACTATGAACTGGAATAAATAAATAACTACACCTACATCTCCACTATTTCTAATTTATTTATTTTATTTTCAATTTATTTCTCTTCCGTTTAAACCTTCCCTGAACTTCGACGGTTATTTCAGTACCAAAATTAGCCAAATCGGTCCAGCCGGTCTCTAGGTTTAGCGAGACATTGGAATTGCAATCCATTTTTTATACTAAGGTAATAGAAGTACATAGTGTATAAGCTAATAGGTACGAGTATGTATGTATACGATAATAGGTACTTAATAGTAGGTATACCTCTGTTAGGGTCACAATTAAATAAAAAATATTGAGAACCATAACTGTTACTTTATTTTTTATAACCTTACTATCAATTATTAATTGTATAAAACCTTTAAAAATCACAAAATATTTATTTGAACACATCCAGATGGAACAGATCAGCAGCAGATCGTAGCACTGAAGAAGCTCTTGACGCCACATTGGAACCAGATGCAGTCGACGATGGCCGGGAGTGATTAACGGGTTTCTCAGTCTCCCAGAAACTCAGTGCGAATGAGAGCTCCGCCCAAAACGCTTCTGACTGCGTCATCTGAAATGCAGAAGATATGAACAATCGAATGAATGAGTTACTGGGTAAACCAATAATAATAAAAAAGTAACTGTTTATGTAACCAAAACATGAAAAAATAAATAATATGTAATCAAAACGATTAAAGCTCAAGAAAGTGGGTGATCTATAACAATCAATAAAGCTAAGATAATAGAAAATATAGGTAGGCATGAGGAAAGTAATTAATGATGAACTAGAGACAATGATGTAGTAATAGATAAACGATAATAGAAAGCATGAACGAAGACATAAATGACGAACGATTAGAAAACAAACCTTTTGCTCAATAGCGACTTCCCGCACATGCCACAAGAACTCGAAGCCGCCCATGGCTGCCGCTATCCCGCAACCTACGCCCAGCACCACGAACACGCCGCCGACGTTCGACACGCCCAACTCGGCTGCACTGGTTCCTGCGTCATCGCTTTCTTTTTCCTGAAACATGATTATAACTAATTAAAAAATGGAGTCAAGGAATATTATTCGTCTCAATTAATATTGTGATCTTTACTATAGTCCATAATTGTATGTATTATTTCTAATATTAATATTATTATTAATTTATTGTGTAATACGATATGTGAGTATTTGTGTATGTATTAATAAATATTATAAAGTAGTGTAGGTACCTATGTTGTATATATCTTATAATAAGTATTATGAAAACTTAAATTACAATATATGTATTAAAATAATTTTCTCTTTGCCTGTCTATAAAGCCACCTACCAATATATTACATTTAAGTAAACATGTGTCATGATTATAAAGGTTGTCTGGCAGAATTCGCTTGTAGCGATAAGACCGCCTTTTGTGATTATTTATGTTTAGTTTCCTATTTGTTTATTTGTGTCCTATTTGTTTTTGGTGCAATAAAGAGTTTTTCATTAATTTATTCATTCATTTTTACAATATGTGCATATTCGAACGTACCAGCACCTGTGTATATGTCGACGCCATCTGGTTAAATTGGTCAGCGAATTGGATGCCTATGTAGTTCATTAAACTTTGACACCTAATTAAATGGCTAAAGAGCAACTAGCCATGTCATTGAGTGTAACGTTAATCAGGTGAAAACGTTTAATCATTTAGTTAAATTTGATATTATAGTAAACCGAAATCAATTTGTTTCAGTATGGTTCTCTAGTATGGTAGTAAAATATATCGGTTGTCTGTAAAGTCGGTTTACTGGCGATATAGTTGAACGTGACAACGTCAACAACAACAACAACAACAACAACAATAATAATAATTAAATAATAATGAGGAAACGGCAATGCGAGCTAACGCTGGTACTTGGTAACAGTAACAGGTAACGGTACTTGGTAACAGTACTTGGTACACTTTTCGTGCGTGCAGCCGGCTCCATCGAATTATAAGACGTTATCACGTCAAAAAAATAGTATAATCAATCTATATATATATAAAAAAGAAAGTCGTGTTAATAACTATTTATAACTCAAGAACAGCTGAACCGATTTTTTGGCTGAAAATTGATGGGGAGGTAGCTTAGAACCAGGAGATGGACATAGGATACTTTTTATCTCGTTCCCATGGGACATGACATAAAGTTTATAAAATGTATGATTTGATATGGAAAATTATATTATTGGCTAATATTGGTCTTGAAATTTATACGGTGAGAATTATTTGAAAAATTGCGGGGAAAATATTAACACTATATTTATAGGTGCATACAGAATAACGTGTGTCGGGACAGCTAGTTATTATTATAGAAAAGGATAAAACGTAAGAAGGTACTCACTTCACAGTGTGTCTCATTCTCCACCACCTTCCACCAGCGGTTCTTCAGCTCCACCAGCCTCCCGCTCTCTGCGAGTTTCAGCACCGCGTTGTCCACGGCAGTCCGATACGATGATTCTGCTCATGCAACATTCATGCAACAACATACAGTGTACTAGATATTAAAATGTTTATTCCGACCGATTACAAGGTCGATTCTGCTAATTAAATCCCGTAATAATACCGTTAAGATCCAGTCCTGATCTGTGAAAACTGCAAAATGGTATTCTCGTAAGCGTCAAACCCAAATTAACCAACGTCAAACCCAAATTAACCAACGTCAAACCCAAATCTATACTAATATTATAAAGAGAAAATATTTGGTTGTTTGTTTGCATTGAATAGGCTCAGAAACTTCTAGGCCGATTTTGATGAAATTTGGCACAGATATAGAGTAGACCACGGGGAGGTACAAGGGCTTTTTTTTAATCGCGGGAAAATGTGCGGCTCCCGCGTGATTTACTTTTGTGCGTATGAAGTCATTGGAGACATCTAGTGATTCAATAAAAGTAAAATGAAACTGTAAGTAATTGGTGTTCTTATTAAAACATTGTCATTTTGGGGTTCCGTACCCAAAGGGTAACAACGGGACCCTATTAGTGAGACTTCGCTATCACCAGGTCTGTCTATCACCAGGCTGTATCTCGTGTACTTTGCGTTGAAATTTTTAGATGATTTTGATTTTGATTCTTGATGAATTTTTCTGTTGCCGCTATAACAACATGTACTAAAATTCGAATAAAATAATTATTCTTGTATCTCCTCCCGTAGAACAAACGTGATTTGTTGCCGTTTTTCGCTCGATACTAATAACGGCAAAAGGTAGACAGACGCTTGAAATATTCACTGAATATTGAGTTGTATTAATACTACGTGAAATATACGTATAATGAATACTAGTGCTCATATATACTTGAAATGTTACTACGTGAAAAGAATGCTAGTTGGTATTAAAAGTTGTACTAATGGTACGGAACCCTTCGTGCGCGAATCCGACTTGCACTTGGCCGGTTTTTCTAGCTAGCTTTAAAATTTGGAAAGATTCGTTCGCAGACGGTATGCACACGAGAACGCAATAGGGGGCCTAGCGGGAACATTTGACAGCGACGTAAACGTAACGTTAACGAATGAAATTTGTATGGGCTGAAAATGCATATAAATAATATGTAGATGCATATATAGAAACCCGCATATCTAGCTCATTTGTGCCGAGCTTAATACGGTCCTAGATCATTTTTATTGAAGCTGAGTCTGACGGCTAGCCTAACTACTACTAATGAAGTGCAAAGTGAAAAACTATAAGGTAAACTCACGAAACGGCATAGCAATTCCATATCCTTTAGAATCGAGTAGACCGCCAACTTGCATGAGAGTGCATTTCCGTTCCATCTGGTACTCGATAGCTGTGGACTCCATCAAAAAGGCATACCCTCGTTTCCCATTAACCACTCTGTCAAGGCCCTCATCATTATTGTCAACGAACACGGACGGTCGAGCTGACTCCATATTTGCCCACATTTTTTGGTAAGTGGACACATTTGATCGCTAGAAACATAACTTACATTCAATCATTAAGTATTACAGTATCTAGAGGATTTTTGGGACTACCAAAAATATAACTAACTAGTTGGTACCCGCAAATTCGTTTGCATAGAACTAACGGAAGCGGAACCCGACTTTTTCAAACGGAACCCTACGAAACAGTCCAAGTTACACAGACAGACAGACGGACAGACAAAAATTAAAAAAATATATTTTTTTGTAAGTGCCGTATGTACTTTCATATGCATTTAGTGAAAAGCCATTAATTTAAAATTACAAACAGACAATTACATTTTATTTATTTGTATAGATAAAAAGATAAATGGCTATAACAGCGCTCCCTGGTAAGTGATGAAATCTAATAACATTCGCCAAGCAAATCCAAAGCCAACTCTGAAAACCGCATCAAAATCGGACTAGTACTTTTAGAGATAAAAGAGAACATTCGTTTGCGCACACACAAATACACAATCTCTCACACCAAACGCATACCAACGCAACGCATACCTTCTCCGTTCCGTCGTGGGACTAGTGTTTAAATACCTTACTTAAAGTACTTTTTCAACAAAACAGTGAGCAATGAACAAGCCACACTAAGCTTTATCATTTTTTATGCTACAGTGACACTTTACAAACCCTTCCACATGTCGGCGTTAGTGCGATCAATCGAGTGTCTGTGGTGACACAGTTCTTTAGTGCAACGTTTGTCTTAAGAGTTCCGTAGCTTTCTTATATAATATATTTGTGTATGTACAACATGGGTATGATATTATTTATTTGAGCTTTACCTTAAAGAAAGCATACGTTGATCCACCGTCCACAGTGCCATACTTAATTTTCGTCTGCGAAGCTAGGTCTTCAGCACTTTTGATGGAGTCATCCATTGCGGCATTCGTCAAAAAGGCAGCAAGGTTGGCGGTATACGACGAACACATGATGAGTGCAAAGAACCACCACATACCACAGACCCATCGAGTTGAATAGCCTCTGAAATGTATCATTCCAGAGTTATAAAAGTTCGTAATAAGGAAGCTAAACAGAAACTAAGTAAGTCGGTATCCGCAAGTTTCATTTATTTATTTATTTTATTTTATTGTATTCGGAAAACTTACAGCTTACAGATAATTACAATAATAATACATTTATAGACACCGTAAAGCCAATTAAAAGTTTTCACTGATAGGTAAGAGATTAACTATACAGTTGTGACTCAAGGTTAAAAACCATGAGGTGTTGTAACAGAAAGCATAAAAAGAAATAAGAAATAATAGAATTAGAAATAAATAATAAAGTTTCGTAATAAAATTTTTATGAGTATCGTCATATCGAAGAAAAGTATCACGTAATAATGATATACGGACAAAGATAAAATATAAGCTTTTTTATATATTTTTTTTTTATAATAGGCCGACTTCCGATTCATATCACATATATTTTTTTACAAATGCAAGTAACCCTTGGTTTATTTGCTCGAATACAATATGTCTGAAATATTAATAATTGAATTTACCTACCCGTAAAGAATATTAAACGAAATCAAAGAACGTACAACACCCTACGTTACTTTTACTCACTAATACACAATATAAAACAAATAGTTACATACTTAGGTAGTATATCGGAGCCTTGGGTCATGATCGACCCGACTGTGAGCCAGCAGGAATTTTTAATGTGCCAAATGTTTTCCAGCTCTTCGGGCGACTTGTCGCATGGGTGGGGGTTCTCCCAGTCGTTCGGGGCGAGTCTAGGAATTATAAATATTATTGTTTTGATATAAGGTAACTAGCCATGTTGGCTACAGTGAAAAAAAAAATCCTTGGTATTACTTTTATAATAAACAATAGCATTGCTTATAAACGTGAATTATTAAAAATCTTTCCAATTTAATAAACCACGACATTTTACTCTTTTGAAATTGTTCTCAAAGTGCTCAAGTAAAATAAAATTTTATCATCGTACAACCTTCGCAAATCTAAGACCTACTCATAAAACTACAAGAAACGTGACCAGTTAGTAAATATGTGAAACGTTTCCAATAAACTATTCCACAAATACAACGACACAGCTTTCGAATTTTGATTTGCTTTTGTTTCTTCTAAGTTTTCGTAGAATTGTGTATACTTAAAACGTTTGCATTAAGGTTTTGCTGAAAAACATTTTTTTTGTAAAAAAATAAAAAATTAAATGTAAAAGGATTCTAATCTTTTAAATAAGAATTTCAATAGGAACTACCTGGCTAAAATGTGTAACAACAATGAGACCATTAAATAGGCAGCGGCCATATAAATCCAGACATCGACTGAGAAAGGCTTCAGGAACGAGAACAGTTCCGTCTCCGGCGCGGGCGGTTTTAAATACAGAATGCTGATTCCCAAAGTCATAAACGGCGTCGTAAAATCCACATAGGCTCGTCTTTCGTATGTTATTGTAAGGTCGCAGATAGCCAAATCGGCTTTCTGAAATAAAGCGGTGGGTTATTTGAACAATATAAAGATGACAAAGAAAATGTAAATACTGACCCTCTCCAAAAGGTGTCCTATGAGGCCGTCCCATTTATTAGTATCTTTATTGTATTTCCCGTAAACGTGAACGATTTCGATTTCGTAGCTCAGGTGTAGAGTTACGTTCAATATTTCATGAATTAAATCCTTCGAATATCCCTCGTAGCGATCGTTACCGGTAAGTATTTCGCCTGGCTTAGGCGTTCTTTTCACGAGATATGGAGCCCCGAGCTTTGATACGACTCTGAAAGTTTTGTTTTGCCACTTCTCCGCCAATATGTCTGACACTTCGTTCTGACTTCTAATGTAAATGAACCCTGTTTCTGCATTCCATTTGGCAATGCTATTAAAACCGCTATTAGACAGCTCCATTATTTCTACATTAAAGTTGGTTCTCTCTCCAGTTGAGCTGTCTATCGTGACATTACCTGTTATACCTTGGATAGGATTCTGTAAAAATATAATGAGAAAAAGATAATATACAAATATTTTGTTTCTTGTCAAAATATTACTTATGTATTAATTACTGCTTAGAAGAAAAATATACATGTCTTTTCGCTATAAGTATTCGAAGGTTGTCCCAACTTTGGTGTTATAAATATTATGTAATAAAATATTTTGGGTCTCCTTTTCTTACGACGTTGGAATTACTTCTTAATGGCACTTATAAGTGTTAGCATGTGGTATAAAGAACGATATATGTTTCTTCTCTTACTACTAGCCGGGTATCTATGCTGTAGTTGTTAATCTGAGTTTATATGAAAATTTTGTTTTTACCGTTAGTAAATGATTGATGAAATCTTCGCCTGCTTCCCATTTTGTATCTGAGTTGCATTCAATGACAGGTGCTTCTATTTTAAATTCATCTGGAGAACTTTCTACTGCGTCTGTGATTAGTCTTGCAGCATCACTTGCTAACGCAGCCTCCACCTGAAAATTCAAGTAAGAGCTCAGGCTCGAATAATTTTTGCTTGAATTGATAAGATGTTCATCAGGTGAGCTATATACTTATTTGATGTCATACAAAAAATATACCTTAACAATCGAGAAATAATATATTTATTAAAATAAAAGGTAAATACCAATATTGATTTCACTGAAACAAACGTTGAATTTGTTGAAATCGAGTAATTAATAAAAAATTGGACCTTTGTTTCGAAAACTCCGAATGTAATGAGTTTACTTTTCAAAACAAAGAGGCTTTGCAAATACTTTTTGTTTGAAATTTTTGTATATATCAACTTGCTATTTCATTTTTGTATTAAAAATATTTATAACACGAGTACAGAAATATTTGATAATGGCATATCAGGGACTGAGATCGAACACAGATACTTATTTTGTTAATAATAGGAAAATTCACGTTCCATATTATATCAGCTTCAATTTTCGATATTATAAGAATTCGTACTTCAGTTAGTCCGAAAATACTTCTTTCTTACAGTTATTTCATGACTCTGCGTAGGAATCTTTACATCAGGGGAGCTTCGCGCCTTCCAATCAGCCAAATATGATCTAGTTCTGGAGTCTGAGTGGTCAAATATACGCAGACATGTAACATTTGATAGGCCGTGACGTAACTCTTGTAAGTCCAACGTGTGCGCATCCAACGACATAAGGACATAACTCTGAAAAAAATTAAGCAGTATTAAAAGAAAATTTATTTGAAATTAGCGGTATAAAAAAGAAGTGGTCGCCTAATGTTAAAAATTCGACGCGCATCATAGGAGTCAAAAGGGTTCAAAAATTTACTACTTATTTTAACACTTTTTTACCCCCTTACTAATAAAAATATTTACGCATATGGATAAGCCATACAACGTTTTGTCCTTGTATGGAGTAAATGTATAAACTAGTAAATAATGATTTTTAATTAATATTGCTATGTTGTGCAAAAAATTTTCACCAAGTTAGAAAAAAGAAAAAAATAAACTTAGTAGGTAATACCTACTAAGTTTATTTTTTTCTACCTACTAGGTATGCCATAGTACATACTCTATTTCATGTCGGTACCTATCATACCCCGTTTCTCTCGAAACAGAATCAAAAATCACTCAGTATAATATACATATGATTGGATTTAGAATTGAATTAAACGGAAGGAAGAAAATCAGTAAACGTGTTTATACTTTCGTAGAAATGGTTAGTTTTCGTAACTAATGAGGCGGACGGTTATGTTGTGCTTACCATGTAATCTTCAAAGAATTTCACTTCATTCGCCTGACGTAGGTACTTTAGGATCCTATCAGTAGGACAATCGATGATGACTCTCGTTTCTCCATACGCTTTCAATGCCTTTAATAGAGGTCTGTTGTCACCTCCTGGGTCCAGTCTCCTGACCAACCATTTGTCACCTAATTCGGCGTGTTTTAGAATTTCTTGCAATCTGATCAGACCTAAAAGATTATATGCCACCTTATACTTTAAACGAGCAATCTTGTATATAGTATATGTTCGGAATCTCGAAAACGGCTACATGTATTTCCATGAAATTTAGTATGCTGGGAGTTTTGGGGGAGAAAAATCAATCTAGCTAGGTGTTATCCCTGGAAATTGCGCTTTATTTTTTTGTCACGTAAAACATAATTATGAGTGATTACGATTTCTGAATGTCAAATCATTTTGGCGTATTGGTTAGCGTTGGACTTTTTGCGTTGTTGGCAAATTGGTGTCTCGGGTTTGAATCCCGGTCAGACGAATATTTTTGTGATTTTTTTTATTTCTTTGTCTTTTATATTTTTTTAGTAATATTTAATCTATTTATCGTTCTACCAAAACTTCGAGCATAGCTAGGTATCCCAGATACTTATTATTATTATAAAAACAATATGTGACTTTGGTGGCTGATAATATAAAGGCAAATAAATAATAATAATATAATGAAAATATGAAAAATAATAATCAAAAAAAGGAATCCTACTATTCTACTAATATTATAAATGTGAAAGTATGTGAGGATGGATGTATGGATGGATGGATGTTTGTTAAATTGTTACTCTTTCACACAAAAACAACTGAACGGATTTCGATGAAATTTCTTTTGGTAGTAGCTTAGGCTCCGGATTAAAACATAAGCTACTTTTAATCTTTAAAAAATACAGTATTCCCGTGGGATAAAAGCTAGTGGTAAAATATGTCGAATAATGTTAAGCAATCTATGCCTATGTTCTGTGCTAAATCACGTTAAAAATGAAAATTACTACCCTTCCATGTTAAACTTACAAAGTTATCTAAGGAAGTCAGAAAAAGTAATCAACCAGCAGGTTAGTAAATGTGAATAGAGAACACAATAGCATACCTTGGTCATTATCATAAAGTAAAGTGTACGTGTTCCAATCACTATCCTTTATAAAAAGGGCTACAGCCTTAGATAGCGCCACAGCTTCGGGGTATAAATTTATACCTGGTGGTGTAGGCGGCTCGAAGCTCCGCTCGGGGGGCGGCCGCCACACCGCCTGAGATACAACCCTCAAAATATCATGTTTGCCTGGTATACTACTTAAATATAGTATTCATAAATTGTAGCTTTTGTTGCTTTTATTTTGACGATTGACGCGAACAGTCAATGACCATCGAAGACTCAAATTTTTAAATTACGAGTTCTTTTGTTTCCAATAGGTACACTTTGGGCTTAAAAATATTTAGGCTCAAGGCTATTGAAAGTAATAATGAAGTGTTTCTGATTTATTTTCTGCATTTTAGCAAGCAACTAGATTCTAGCAGTAGAACAAACAATTTAGTAATAATATAAAAAACCAGCCACGTGATACTTGGACTCGCGCACGAAGAGTTCCGTACAAAAATCATGTTTGTTGTATGGGAGCCCGACTTAAATATTTTTTAGTATATATTTCTTCTCACAGAGGAAACAAAAATACATTGTCTTTGAAAATTTCGTGCTTATCACGGTTCATGATATATACATTATACATCCAGGTGACGGACAGACAGACGGAGAGATGGACGGACAGTGAAGTTTTGGTAGAGACCCGTTTTTACCCTTTAGGTAATCTTGGGGAAACCTTTGGGAACTTTTTGGGAACCCTAAAATGCTTTACTTGTAAGTGAGGTACTCGCGCGGCTCGACATCTCGCTCCCACCGCTACAGCCGACACGTCGTCCGTCGGCCCGAATATCGCGATCACTCCACTCGCCAGCAGGTCACAGGCTTGAAAAATAAATCCACAAAATTACAGTACCTATAAAATTAGTTAATTTATTAGAAAGACAATCAGTAAAATTATTCATCATTCAATACAATCTTCACCCTTGTATATAACTTGTAACCAGTGGTGAAGGCTGTTTCTCCTTCATAGGGAATTTCATTCACCTGTATAATAGGTAGGGAGATTTTGGATGAGGGTCAAAGGGTAAGTGGTAAGTGATGCCCATAGGAATGGAGTTATAGGAAGCCCTCGCCTCTGCTTTCAACTATATTTAATTAAACTGTATGGGAAAATTAAAGAAAACGATCCATATAATGTTACCAGCTTTCGATGCAGCAAAGCTGTCTCCGTAAGGTGCATGTTTGATTTTCATTACAAAATTGTACTTTTCGCTCTCCATAGTGCCTCGAGCAAGTGTCGAAGCGAATGCCACTTCCGTCACAGTGTTCGGTGGCAGTATAACACCTGGATTACAAATAAAACTTCTAAGTATAGGAAGAGGCATGCTATTTAATAGGCATGATGCCTGAAAAATTTTTTTTCGTCAATTCGATGTTAGACATGTTTATAAACAATCAAGCACCCATTTTCGTATATATCTTAAAAAATAACGAAGATACAAATAATTTAAATTTACAATATGAAAGACAGCAATATATCGGCCTGTGACGTCACGAGTTGCAACCGCCATACATTTGTCATTACAAAATGTATGGTGGTTGCAACTTGTGACGTAACAAATCGTTTTGCGAGAAAAAGTTGGGCAATATTTTTTATTTGCTTATATTTTTTAATCGCGTCAGTCTTAATACCTATTTCTTTCAGATTTATGTATCTTTAGTCAATAATTTTAAAATTTAATTTATAAGAATGTGATATTTCACAATAGGCAACATCTAGGGATGTTGTCCGCACACGCATCAAATCGCGTGTATGTGAATGCGATAGCATGCCTTGTGTAAACTGTAAGTTGTCAACTTTTGTTAACGAGAATTGCCCTCCAGAATCAAATTTTACGGACCATATAAAAATGATTTATTTGAAAAACATTCCTTTTTAGTCGAATAAACCCCAAGAGAAGAATACTAAAGTATAGTTTTACAAAACGTTATTCTATCGCCAACTGAACATTTTCAGTAACAGAAATGTTATTTCTTTCGTTATTGCTCTGAAGTAAACAAACACACAAACTTATTTTTAGCAAAAAGTCACTTATGTGTTCCTAAGAGTAGGACGTTGACTAATGTACCATACCCCGTAACGATGCTTTGGGTATAGCTTTTAGCTTAACCACCTCCGTGGTCTAGTGGTTTAGAGTTCTGGACTCGGAGGACTCGGATTTCGATTCCCACATTGGAACAACAAAAAATGTTATTTCCAAGTTTGGTTTAGATAATGCAGGCTGATCACCTGATTGTCTGACAAGAAAAATCATCCATGCCTCGGATGGGCATGTCGGTCATCTGTCCCACTAGAATTCGAGAGTATAGGAAGAGAGAGTACTGTTGTGTACGGCGCATTCACTTGGGCACTATAAAAAATAACGTAGCTGGCCTGGTTTCAATGAAACCGGCCAACGTCACGGACATCGGTATGGGGAGCTATTTTTTATTAAGGTTCAACTACACGTGGTTGATACAAAGCAACATTTTTTAATTTTTTCTGAACAGAAGTCGATAATTCACAGAATATTAGTTATAAATTTCATGTTGCCGAAACTTACCTATAAAAATAGTTGATTTCAAAGACTCGAAATTTCGAAATGCACATTGTGAATGCTGCGACAAGAAGCCGACTATAAAAAACGTTTGGAGCATCTGAAAACCTGAAAAAAAGGTATGTGGTTAAAATAGTTTCTCGATAAAAATGAAGTGGGAATGAACTTCTGAGTTCATTTTGCCAGTGTCTGTGAACTAGCCCTAAGTATTGATTGCATGGACCTGCACTAAAGAATATAATATATTACTAACGTACTTGCACGCAACTGTAACATTAAATTCAGGGCCTGTTTTATCTCTATTGCTCGATAGGTATAAAGAAACCAGAGACGAAACTTCCAAAGAAGCTATTCGACACTTATTTGAAGATTGTCAAACAGCCCCTTAGCTTAGTAGTGACGTCATAACATAGTAGGTATTCGCGTTAAGTTGAGCAAACTGATGAGACATCATGCAACATTTGTCAAAACGGCTTAGGCATCATTCGTTAATTTTGACATTTGGTCTGATGACTCACTACAAACTTAACGCGAATAGACTATAGCTTCATTTGAGACTTAGCTTAGTAGTAACGTCATAACATAGTAGGTATTCGCATTAAGTTGAGCAAACTGATGAGACATCATGCAACATTTGTCAAAACGGCTTAGGCATCATTCGTTAATTTTGACATTTGCCCTGATGACTCACTACAAACTTAAAGCGAATAGACTATAGCTTCAATTGAGACACATCAAAGTTTTGAAGAAAGGTTTAACGGCTAAAACGTACCTCGCATCACTCCTGTATTGGCGAATTAACAAAAATTTTCACGCACCACTATTACTACACATATCCTTACACTATTTTACTGTAAGTTTAATTTTAATTTAAACAAACGCTTGCACTTTTATTATTTAGACCAATTACATTTGAACTGTGCTGTGTTAGCACATGACACAGATTAGTCTTCGATACTGGGTCACCCGCGGCTTTGCCAGTTGCACCAGCCAAACCGTCTCTATGCTCTGACGCGCTCGCCACATTTGTATTTCGTAGTTCAATTTAATTGATAGTCATTTAAAGGGTATAATTTATTTCAGGCTATTTACAAAATATGAATTTATTGTCCTTTACGAGAAGCCTGTCAAATCGCATAGGCGTAGACTTGTTCTCTTCAAACTGAGAGACCCATGTGTGGTCGATGGTATTTATAAACATTAACAATAGCCAAGTCGACCTAGGCTAGCGTAGTGGACGATGCAAGAGTATGTTTTGGACAATCTTTTACTCTTCCTTGTAAGTTTACCAATACGCAAGACCTTTCCCATTGGAAGAAACCAACAAAATACTTGAATATTTGGTTTGCAAAAAATTAACTTTAAATACTTTCAAAATACCTTACAATTTTCATCTAAAAATACTATATTAACAACACGGTAAAACTGTAATACAAAACAGAAAAAGGTAATACAATTAAGAAAGTTTAAAGTTTTTTTTAGTTTGTAAATATTTTGAAGTAGCTAGCAAACAAATTTACTATATTATACCATTTAAACCTTATGTCAGAAAATAAAAAAAACCTAGAAAGTTGTTTGTTTTTCCCTGATAGAGGGCATGTGTCCCCACCATCCAACAGATTTGAAACAGGTGTCATTTAAAATATCTATTAGAGTAGAAGACTTTTTACTTTGGAGACATGATATTTTCTGAGAACGTGGGGTTTAGGTTAAATTTTTCAAGGGGGCATGGTAGGCGATATCCGTACTTATAAGAAATAGCGAAATACTTTAGGAGTTGCGAGTCCGATTTTGATAAAAACTGTAATAAAGTACTGTGTCTAGCCAGGAATCGAGCCGATTTTGGAAAACAATACACATCCTGTATTATTAGTTGTTACACCATTCGATAGTGTTGCTAATACGGAATAAATTCTTACTTTAAACTCAAGAAAAGGGTTCATTTTTTAACAAAATATTTCGCATATTTTCATTCTGTGGGGACTTAGTAAATCTATTACAATGCGCAATAAAAACACTGATATTATTATATACTTACTCAGTTTTATCACAAAACATTTTAAATATAATCGTCATTAATTGTTTACGTTTTTTATGAACCCAGGAAACGAGCAGACGAATCGCTTGATGATAAGTGATTACCGTCACCCATAAACACCCGAGACACTACAGGAGTTACAAGTGCGTTCCCGGTTTAAACCTTACTCACTTACTCGGCGAAAAACAACGCAAGCTTAATTTTATGCCGGTTTTCTGTGAGGACAAGGTATTTATTCGGGGACGGAGTTCAAACAAATTCCCCATTGCCTTTTTATTCCAAAAGTTCAAAATATAACACAGCGTTTATAAATTGGCTTACCAATAATAAAATTTGGTATGGCAGTAGTTTAAGGCTTTGGATTAACACTTAAGCTACTTTTTACCTCGAAAAAGTACGATGTTTTTGTGGGCGGAGCTGCGGGTAAAACCTAGTATTTAAATAAATTGAAGGTTGCAGTTAACAATTTTTTTTTATTGGTTTGAGCTTATAGTAGAATATAATAAAGCGCTGCTTATTAAAAAAAAAACTGACCCCCTAGTACCCCTAGTTTAATCTTGAAGTGTATTTCGAGTTTCATCAACGATAAATAAGCAATGATATGGGATTATTACATATTTTAAGGTCGTTCTGTTGTATAGAGTTTTGAGTGACTGCGAAAGTATTTCAGTCGACCTTTACGGGTTGTATCTTAAAACTCTCGCATTAAGGCTACGTTCACACGTGCATTTTATTATGGTCGTGACAGAAAAAACTGCAATGTAAATAGAACTTTGCTGTAACACAATAGAGCTGAAAATCGAGTAGACTTGTCAAATCTGACATTTAACACTTGTCACTTCGATTATCAGCTCTATTGTATTAGCGCAGAATTCTATTCATAGTGTAGATTTTTCTGTCGCGACCACAAATAACTCCCGTGGGTGCAAGCTCTAAGGGTCGACCCACACGTACCACAACCACACCACTGTTTGGCTGCGATGTGGTAGGTATCACACACGTAGTCGTGTAAATTGCACTATTCATTTTCAACCAAAGATTTCAAAACTAAAGATAGGCTATGACGTACATTTGACAGAACAAATTTAATAATAAAACAAAAAGTTACGCTATCGTAATTTCACCAAACCTCAAAAGTCAGCCATCTTGATTTCACTATCAAATGTCAAAATGGTCCTAAACAACCCGAAAGGTGGGGCCATTTAAGTGGGGACAGATTGTACCTCGATATGCCTCGTCTAAAATATATACGTCTATGTTTTAAACATCAAATATACGCCCGACCACGTGGTGTGGTTGTGGTCGTGCTGTGCTTGTAGTACATGTAAGAAGACCCTTATTTTGCAAGATAAGCAGAAAGTTTATAATATGACTCTTATCAAAGACCGTCACGACTTTCGAAGGGTTATCAAATAAATTTGGTGAAACATAAAACGTTTAAGTTCCGCAGCTAACGAGCAGGTGAGCAAGGGTCGTCCGACTTGGCACCAGGCCAGCTGGATTCAATGTGATTCTCTTATTATTAGATTTAGAATAAACTAGACATGTCCCGCGGCTATGCATGGACCAAAAAGCTCAAATATTAGCTCCAAATAAAGTGTCTATTTGGCAACAGAAAAATTAAGTAACAAAAACGCCAAAAACCCTCGATTCTTGCATGTCCCCCATACAAGAATTTGCTTTTATTGTTTTTAGGATTTTTTGTCATAGCGGCAGCAGAAATACATCATTCGTGATAATTTCAATTGTCTAGTTATCACGGTTCGTGAGATCCAACCTGGTAACAGACAAACGGACAGCGGAGTCTTAGCAATAGGGTCCTGTTTTTACCCATTGGGTACGGAAAAGTATGCAAAAGAAAATAATTTTATGGTAACCAGGTTACAATTCAAAAAAAAAATTAAAAAAAAAATTACGTAGGTATTTGGCTTTTATATTCTTTGCAATTATACACGAATAAAGAAACATTGTTTCTAGTTCAAATAAATTTAAACTTAATTTATTTTATGAAGCTAGCAGCACAGAGTAAATACACTGGCGGACACATAAACTGCATCATAGTGCAAGATAACTTTTAATGGAAAATAATTAGTGAAAATGCAAACTATTTTGATTTATTTCAATGATAATGCTAAGACTGGTTCTTAATCTCATAAAAAATCAATTCATGCGTGTATAGGTCAACTTTTCTAACTAAAATAATCAAATTACTCCTTTTGCAGCTTTTTGGAATGAAACAGTGAATGGAACAAAAACGGTTTTATTATGAAAATTTTACAATACTAAGAAAATAAAAAGTTTTTTTATTTTTAATAAGGTATTGCCTCTTCTCTTGCCTTAATAACTGATTCAAGTCGGTTTCTCATCGACCTGATCACGGTTTTTAAAAGATTTTACGGGGTATTATCCCATTCTTGTGATAATGCAACTCTGAGCTCCGTAATCGTTGTTGGGACTGGATTTCTTGTAAATACAGCTCTTTTTAGGTTGTCCCAGACATGTTCTATCAGATTGAGGTCCGGGCTACGTGCTGGCCAATCCATGGAACGAATCTCAACCAGAGAAAATATTGCTCAACTTGTCTCGCTGCGTGCGGACGAGCAATATCCTGCATCAGAATGAAGTTTTCGCCTATTAATCCGCTAAAAGGTACCATGAGTGTCCAATATCTCCGTTATGTAGCGATGTAATGTTACACCACGGTTATCACGGCCATGTGTGTCTGCGTCAATAAACACAAGTTCAGTTTGAGCATCCATCGATATGCCGTCATAAACCATACAAGACCCGCCCCCAAATGGAACCCTCTCCTCAATGCAATTTTGAGCATATCGCTCTCCTCGTCTACGGTAGACTAGTCTGCGACCATCAGGACCGTACAAACAAGTCATTTATTTTTTATTTCTTTATTAGACTCGCCAACAGCAAAACACAGAAATACATTAAAAATATACTTAAACTAAAACATGCACTTATGTGTAAGCCAATTATAGGCGTGTACAGCATTCATTGAGAACAGTAAATATCATTCCTTATATAAAATCAATTAAACCCCATATGAATTGAATGTCTAATAATAATTACAATGTAGTTTTAATTTCCGAAAACAGTAGTTTGAATATTGTATTTAGTTAGTTTGCTTTTTATACTCTTACAGGAATCATTAAAAATATCTAGGTCCTTTACAGATGTGCAAGCTAGGTTGTAATCAGTACAGATATTAGATAAGGGAGAGTATTTTAGGATGTTTGTTTTACTTTTAGGAGTGTAGAATATTTTGGTAATTGGATAACGAGGATAGTGATACGGGACATTTAATTTTATATAACGAAGCAGGTTGTCGCAGTCAAAAATTCCGGATAATATCTTTTTTAGGAAAATTATATTAATCATCATTCGGCGACTGTGGAGTGTCATCATTTTAAAGTGCTTTAAGCGTAAATCATAAGTAGCACGATGAGAAATACCAGGAGAGTGGAACGCGAGATGTCTCGTGAATGCTCGTTGGACACTTTCTATGCGCATGGAGTGGGAAATATATCTGGAGCCCCAAACTACTGATGAAAACTCCAAATGGCTACGAACCAATGAGTTATATAGAATAATTTTAGGCTTAATACTTGAAAATCCTGTAGTGTTTATTTTAAGAATTTCTAACATTCTATACGCTTTTTTGACACACATATCTATGTGTGACTTGAAATTGAGCTTGGAGTCAAATACCACGCCCAGGTCTCGAATCTCTGTAACCTGTTCCAGCATGGCAGAGTTTATAACATAAGTTACGGTCGTATTATTTTGTTCACGTTTTCGTGTAAATTTGAGATGAAATGACGTTTTCGCATTTAGAACCATACCATTAGCACAACACCAGTTACATATCCTATTTAAATCTTGCTGAATAAGATCAGCATCCAATGCGCAGGTCACCCTTCTGTATATTTTAAGATCATCAGCAAATAGACCGAACTCACTATTATGTATGACATCTGAGAGATCATTTATAAAAGCTAAAAAAAGTATTGGACCAAGATGGGAGCCCTGTGGTACACCAGAAATTGCTGTGTAATCGTCTGACGTAAAACCATTAACAACAACATATAAAAGTCTTTTTGCTAGGTATGAACGAAACCATTCTAAAAGAGATCCTCCAATGCCATATCTTTTTAACTTTCTTAACAACCGGGCATGACAAACCTTGTCGAAGGCGCTAGAAAAATCCATGTAAATTGTGTCTACTTCCCGACCACTATCTATTTCATTACACAAGTAAGTTTTAAAGGTCACCAAATTAGTTTCCACACAGTAGCCTTTTCTAAACCCATGTTGGTGGATAGAAAGATTTTTTCCTAACTGATGTGTGATTAGAGGGCAAATTAGAGACTCAAATAATTTAGGGATACACGAAATGATTGCAATAGGCCTATAATTACTAACATCATTGCTTTGGCCTTTTTTAAAAATGGGAATTATTTTGGTTTTTTTCCAAATCTCCGGGAATATTCCGTCCCGCAATGATCTGTTAAAAATAATTGTTAGAGGAAGTGATAGGGCAGAACTACAACGCTTTACAAAGACAGGGGGAATTCCATCTGCGCCAGCACCTTTTCGTATGTCAAGTTTCTTAATTGCGCGTGAAACCTGATTCTCGGTAATATAAATGTTGTTTAATGACGATGCACCATCAAAAGTTAAATCTGTATCATTGTCTAAAACAGTATTAGAAAAAACGGACGAAAATTTATCAGCAAACATTTGGGCAATTTCTGTACCATTTGTTGCTATCATGTCGCCATTATTCATGACTGTCGGTATAGTGGTGTTACCCTTCCGTCTATCTTTAATGAATCCCCAAAAGCTTTTCGGGTTGGTAGAAATATTGCATTCTATTTTATTTTTATAGCTTAGAAGACACTGTTCACTTAACTTGTGGGCACGCTCGCGCAGTATTTCATATTCAAGACCGTCACGCGGATTGTTGTATTTACGAAATCTATTTCTTATTTTATTTTTTTCATAGAGCAATTTTATAAGAGAACTACTGAACCAGGCAGGAAATTTTGTAGATTTGGGTTTTAGTAATGGTACGAATGAATCAATAGCACTTTGTATATGTTGGTAAAGAAAATCGGTCATTGCAATAACATTCGGACAGTTACCAAATGAAATATTCCAATCAATGTTCTTTAAGTATGCAATAATCTCACTGTAATCCGCTCTAAACAAGTTATGGCGTCGAGTAAAAATAGGTTTTAGGAATTGAGGAGAATGATTTGATAGGGAAACGCAAATAGGGGGATGCTTAGGATCAATTTTACTAAGTGAATTAAGGGATTTACATACATTTATACCATGACAATTTGCTAAAATAAGATCCAAAGTTCTGTTATCCACATTTACCACGTCATTGTATTGAGAAACATTATTCATGGCCATAAAATCGATAAGTGATAAACCTAGCATAGAATCATAGTTTGAGGGACTACATGGACCAACATTATTTTGCTTGGACCACTTAACAAAACCCAGGTTAAAATCACCTAATATCATTACTTGATCAGATTGATCCATCACAGAGGTTGCATTCTCAAAAAAAGTAGTCAGAAGCTCCAAAGAGACGGGAGGTGGTAAATACACAGCGCAAAAAGATATTTTCTTTGCTACATTATGAGATTTGACAGTAACTGTTATCCATAGATCTTCAGCAGTACTCTCCCAATTAATTTGTCTAACAGAAGGAATATCCCTGGATACCGCGATTAAAACACCCCCGCCGTCTTTTTTGGAACTGGTTGTGCATGAACGATCTTTTCTATAAACAAAGTACCTTTCGTCTATAAGTTCTGTACTACATACATTACAGCTTAGCCAGGTTTCGGTGAATACAATCAAGTCATAATTACTAATCGAAATATTTCTTAATACATCATCAGTTTTGGTACGCAGACCTCTAGTATTCTGGTAGTATATATTTAGAGACATTTTAATGATAAATAAGTGTACCTTAACATTGTAAAAAATTGGTAATATAGGTTAAGTAATATAGGTTAAACAATTAATTTTAAACTATCTTCGTCTCTTATGAATAAAACTTTACTCTGTTCGTTTTTTCTTGCAAAAATCCTACCATCTCTAACCCAGATAAATTTAAAGCCTGCTTCTTTTGTTTTTAGTCGAGCAGCTGCATGCAAGTGTTTATTTGAGGGAGTGAGATGCTCCGATACAAAAACAGGGATCTTGCGTCCACCTATTCCCAAATGTTTAGAGTTTAACTTGTCCACGTTTTTTTATTAAATTTCATGACTGCAGCCAATATTTCGTCGCGTCGTCGTTGACTGGAGAGTTTGACAATAACGGAGCGTGGACGGTCAGAGTTTTTATTGTGTTTAGCTATACGAGTCACATGGAGAATGTCTTTGTCTTCAACAGGAGATTCTATAATTCTGCCCAATTGCTCTATCGTCTTGACTAGATTTTCTGAATGATGTTCCGGCATCCCATTTATTTCGAGATTCCGGGATCGCATGATTTGTTCAATGTTGTTCACCTTTTCTGTCAAGGTTTTAACCTGCTGAGATAAGTCTTCATTTTTAGTTACCAGTCCTGCAATAATTTTATTTCTTTCATTTACAGATTGGAGAAGATCATCATACTGCTTACTAAGAAATGTTAGTGACTCATGAAATCCTGTAATTTGCTGTGAAATATTCACAAGTTGTTCCGAGACCAGGTTTTGTATAGTGCTTGTCATCTCCTGTTTAATCATATCGCGTAAACCTTCCCCATTAATTGAACTCGGTTTGTTCTTTGGTCGCATTGTTATATTCACTACCACACGACCAGTATCATCGTCTGATGTCGTAAAATTGATACGGTTCTGCATTCGTATAGGAGTGTTTGAGTTATCAGACTTTGGCAATTGACTTTGACACTCAAAACACTTCCAACTCTTCTTATACTCGGATGTCATAGTAGAAAAATTTTTCATTGACATATTTGCACAAAACAAGTCGTATAATTTGTTGCATGTAGAACATGACATAAACTCTTTTTTTGGTAAATTATTGTTACAGCCCGAACATACTTTATGGACGGACGCCATTTCTTTTAGGTACCACAAAAATAGATTATTTTTAATGGTATTTTTATATGTATTATTAGTTTAGTTCAGCGACCCAAATATAGATGGCGCTGTTCTGATAACACTCCTGTGATGTTTAGTTCCAACGACCCAAAGACAGATGGCGCTGCCCTTCGTCTTCTTCGGCGTGATTTTATGTATTTACGTTTTTGAATGTTTATTGCACTACCCGCACTTTAAGATTATCACTACTTTATATTTACTATACTATATTTTAGGAACTTGCGCGAAAAAAAACCACCACTTTCAATTAATTTAAACGGAGCACATCTTCAATGTTAAGTTAATATTTTTAATGTCAAGTTAAATGGAACGCGCGCGTCCATCTCAGGACATGAATCATCAGTGAATAATACGAAAGCCCTTTACTCTTCAGTCCAATTTAAGTGTTCACTAGCAAATCTTAGTCGAGCCTGTGAGTTGCAGACAATTTTGGTCCATTTGCGGGTCTGAAAGGTGTGATATCACGCTATTTTAGACTTCTTCTTATGGTTAGTGCACTAACTGCTACGTCACATACCTGGTGGAGCTCATTTTTAACGCTTATAGACGTTAAAAACCGATTTCGCAAGGAAGCTGTCACAATAAACCTGTCGTCACGAGACGTTGTCACCCGAGTTCTACCAGTTCCATGTCTTCTTTTGAATGAAGCTGTCTCCATAAACCTTCTGTAAACTCGGGAAACCATAGACTGGTTTACATTTAAATCTGCAGCAATTGTTCGTTGGTCTAGGCCTTGCTGCACTAGAGCAATAATTTGTTCGGCTTTTTCGAACGATACGTCCATATTCGTGAGAGAAAAACGTGTTTAAAATGAAAACAGACTAGCAATTAAACAACTAGTAACGACAATTCAAAATGTAACAAAACAAAAAAAAAATAACCATCAATCACAACATTAACGTAACAACGAGTTAATTTTTAGTAAATTGATGAGATTTATTCTATAGAATATTTTCTTTCTTTTGTAACAGTACCATATTTAAATTTGATTTTCTTTTTGTTTTATAAACCAGCCTTTATTTTCCAATACCAACAAATGTAAAAAGTTTGCATATTTCGTAATAAAATTTGATTGAATGTGTTCTTGCACTATGATGCAGTTTATGTGTCCGCCAGTGTATATAAGGGTGTAAAAAATCAATTACGGATATTTTGGGCATAATATTATTATCTACTGCTTATGTCAAGATGCTTAGGCCGTAGGCGTATATAATAAAAACGAGGCATGTTGAGACAAAAACTGTCTCCACTTAAATGGTCCTACTTTTTTAGTTTTATGGCCATTTTGACTTTTGAAGTATATCGAAATCAAGATGGCTGGCATTTGAGGTATGGTGAAAACCAAGATGGCGTAACTTTTCCTTGCATGAAGATTTGTTCTGTCAAATGTACGTAATAGACTGTCTTTAGTTTTGAAATCTTTGGCTTAAGCAGAAATATGATTAGAAAATTTCGAAAAAGGTACTAAATATATTTACAGTAGGTACGCTCTTTACGGCGTTGTTAAGGTCATTAACATCACACATCTGATTATATTGATATTATTAGGCAGTCCCCTTAGAATTTGAATCAGATGTTTCTGCGAGGTTAATGACATCAACGCCGGAGAGAGCGCAATGTTTTATTCAGGGTATTTTTCTTTTTTGAATTATTTTAAACATTTTTATATAAGCAGTAGATGATAGATTAGATATGCCTAAAACATCCGTAATTTATTTTAAACAACCTTATATACTTACGAACCAGCAGTCCCATGTTACAAATTTCTTTAAAGTAAGCACGGACTGACTTTTAAGCTGACGGGAAACAAACTGTTTACTGTAAAAGTTTGACTTTGTCCACATGAAATCGTAGAAAAGATCCAGCGGTGTTCGCGGGGGACTCGAACAGCCTTGTTTTTGAAGCAAAACTTCCAGCTTCATGTTAATGTTAGAGATTTGTTACAAAGTATACCAACTATCCGTGCCACGTGTTCCAAGCTTCTTGTTGACATAAAGAGAATAAGGCCGGGACTATATTGTGCGGAATCCGTAAGGCCGGTTAAAATCAACTCAAGTGTCGAATCAAATGTCAATGTCATTTAAGACAGCTCGACACCGACACTTTGATTTTCAATTCTATAGTATTAGCGCAAAGTTCTATTTTCAGTGCTCTGAATTTCCCCGAGCCCACCGGATTCTGGATCATATAGTCCTAGCCTAAAAGTTGCTATAAATAGGATGCATCAGTGAAAGAATTTAGTTAACGCATATTAAGTAACAGAAAACTTATTCTGTCTATTTCAATAAGCAATTTTTTTTCTTTCGCTTTTTCGATTCGCTTATGAAGTATTTATTATGTAAGTATATTCCATATTTTGTCTACAACCTCTAGATATTTGTAGAAACTTATTGAAATAGCAACACCAGATATACCCGACACAACTTTACCTAATATACCTAACTCACTGTCACTTTTATCCCCAAGAAAGCTCATCTACAATTAGACGAAAACCATTAAAAAATGGTACTAAAGCTTTATCTGAGAATTCGTTTCTTGAGTAGACAATTGTCATCTGGAGTGTAAGGGGCGCGTGCTTTTGAACGTGTTAAAGTGATGCCTGTGTTTTATGTGGACTCAAGTGAAATAGTTCGTTTAAAGAACATTTAAGCCGGGACGGCAGTCGGAACGAGTATTTTCAGTTCTAACGCTGTCTGCATATTTCTGGGTATTTAAGTAGGAAGTTTTTGTAAGTATTCAGTCAGCTCCTAAGTTTTATAATTATTATTTTTTGGGAATTATTACCATACCTAAGTAAATATTAAATTTAAATGCAAACTTCGCGTGGTGTATTATTATTTTTTCACAATAACTGTATTTTTTATAAAGAACTATAACAAGATTACGTAAATTATATAGCCTATGTTACCGCTATTATTACGAATCTATTGATACCTCATTTATTAAAATCGGATCAGTAGTTTAGGTGCTCCGATGGAACAAATATGCAAACAGCGTTGCTTTGTCTATCAAGTGACTATTCTAAAGTACCAGACAAAGACGTTAGGGGGTTAGACTGCCAAAATTATTACCCTTCCTTTTGGCTTCGCCATCGGGTAAAAAGCTTAGGAACAAAGACTTAAAAATGTATAACAAGGTACAGAGTTGTGTAAAAGATCTGAGAATTTACTTTTATTTAGGAAATAGAAAATTGGCTTGCTCTAGGCAGCCTGCGGCCAGCGCGCTATGGAGCTTACAAGCGAAATAACTTTAATATGACATGTAATACATTTATACCCACCCTGATTCGATTTGATTCGCTTTTATTTGCTACATTTTCGATTGGGGAATATCCTCGATTGCATTGTACAATTGTTCTTGTATCATATTATTTGTAATAGAAGCTTGAGACTTTGAGTTTACTTTGTCTTTGTGTTGTTGGCTCTTTGCCAATTCTTTGTGGAAATCTGAGGGCAATTTATTACCGAGTTCTTTACTAACCGATATATCGCAACTTGTTGAATAATGTAATTGGTAAGTTTATTCATTTACAAAGCCTCCTCCGTTTTATGCTCGAACGGATCGGGTAGATTGTATATTTAGATTCTAGTCCACTGACTTTAGCCAAATTTGATCAGAAACATTTTTATGACTTTATATTAATTTGTAATAAAAGTGGTACGAATTTCTTTTTTGAATAGTGATGTTGATTATCTATTTATGTATGTTGATAGTCAGGCGCGTAAGTTATAATCTGTAATTTTTACAGGTGTGCACCAACTGATACAATGCAAACGTATTTCTAAGTGTAAGTTCACACCGAGACGTGACGTGGCGCGCATTTTTTAAGATACCGATTCAAATTTTAATTTTAATTTCTGCACAAAAAGATAGATACACGTTTCATTTCAAGAGTTTGAATTACGAGCTGCGCCGCACTGCGCAGCGCCGCTTTTGTAATAAAACGTGTACCTTTTTCAATTCAAAAGTAAAAGTTCAATTTTGAATCACTATCGTATAAAGTGTGCGCCGCGTCACGTCTCAGTGTGAAACGACCCCAAATATCTAAAACCATAATATTATTATACTAAAAATGTTGTGCAGCAATCGGACTTCCAAAAAAAAGTCGAAATTTTATTATAAATGTATTATTTAATTATTACAATTTAAAAAAAGTACTAATTCTAATGACGACTATTACATTCAACGATTGAACATAAAGTTCATTTCTAACACAATGCAAAATAAATGAAAACTGAGGAACTGCTGACGCTGCGCCTCGTGCCGCTGCCGCGTGACGTGGTTGAAGTGCTGCATCGGCGATCTCCTTAGGGTACCGTAGCATAACACCTCCCCCCGAAGATCAGCAACTATTTTCCCAAAATCGTTGCTGGGATGTTGGACGAATCAACCCTTACTTCTCTTGGAGTTGGGATGTTTCTCTGCTCCATTGATGGCTGCAACTTCGTATAATGCTGGTACAGGAACATAGTCATGCCGATAGTGATAGTGATGATTAGTATCAAATAGACGGGAATAGTAGTATGATAGATATGAGTCTTGATGGTTTCTTAAATCAATTTGTGGTTGCGCCATAATTTCTGAATTGATCTTATGGAGATTTTCTAAATTTATAGATTTCAAATTTAAAATATGTTCTGAGGGTTGATTTTCTTTTACAGGTACAATGTCTGAGATTCTGAGAGGTTGTCCTTTTATAATATCATTTGTATTTGATATAGTGAATTCTGGAGTTTTAATAGAACAGCCTTGAGGTACAATAGCGAGATAACTTCCATTAAGAGTTTTATACTGCAATTTTCCACAGGATGTTTGAATTTTAGTTGAGTTTGGAAAACTTAGAACATAGTGCTTTTGATCGAGTTGCTCAAATGCTTCAGCTTCTTGGGATATAGAGGTAAGTTTACAGGATGGCAAGAGCTGCTGCTTCGTTATAAGAGTGTGGATACATTCGTCGTGATTATTGAAGGTATGTGCAGGATTTTCTTCAGAGATATAATATTCCGAATTAGTTTCTAAGCATTCAGTTTCTATGTACCTAGAATCTCGTTCCTGAATTGCTATATAGGGTGATATGGGTATAAGGATTTGATGATTTCGGTTAGGAACTGCAGAGAGTTTGAAAAGGTCAAAAGGCTTAGGAAGGACAATCGGCACTTTATATACTAAAACTATCTGATTATCTAAATAATAATGACCAAATTTCATAACTCTAAAATATTCTCTTAATTCTATATCTAAAGTAAAATCATTTGAATATAAAATTCTTATTTTAGAAATTATACTTCTTAACATAGCTACATTAATAATTGAATGAGCTGTGCTCGATGCATAACTCAAATTTAACATATTTCCTAAATTAACTAACTCGATTGTTAGACTATCTATATTATCACCTAAAATTAAGAGATATTGAGATAAATGAGCATATTTTATTAACTCAGTTTCTCTATTAATATCGCTTTGCATAATAAGACTAAGGGTTTTATTAATTTTATCTTGATTTTCAACAATTGTATTTAATATTTTAGTGTGATGCTGTAACCATTCTCTAGTTAAACTTATGTGATTATTATATTCTGATTCCAATTTAAATTCGTTTTCTTTTAAAGTTTTTAAAGCATTTTCATATTTAATTGCATCAGTATAGTCAAGATTACCTGATATACTTTTTAAAATAGATCCTAATCCATTGATCAAACCTCTTTTAACACGCGAAATTTTAAACGTTTGCAATATTTCTGAAATTTTGCTTAATTTGCCTGAGAGATATTCTAAGTGTGGTTCGTATAAAGATAGGGTTTTATTATTAAGCTGAGGGCGAAAATCTTGCAACTGGGAATATACAATATTAATTTTAGAATCTATGTCTTCTAGGTTTATATGCTGCAAAAAGGAATGATACTGGTGAATAATCCTGGTCTGTCCAAGTTTGAAAGGTAAGAGTCCTGGTCCGTCGTCAAGTGTCTCAATTTGAATTTCTTGGGTTCGGCTTAGATGTAGAGTCGTCAGTATTGTCAGTACTGTCAGTATTGTCCTGTAACAATTGTGCGCTTTTAGGCACTCTTTTGAGGCGGGATTTTGCAATAGGTAATTTTTTCTTTTTAGTATAAATATGGATTGGGAGATTAGCCATTACTTTATCATGGGTATATCTGGATGCTAATTTTTGTCTGGATGCTAAAGGATTTTTAACAAATACTGGTTGTTCAGGAAGGTATTCTTTTTCAGTTTCTCTATTCTTATTTCTATTGTCCATTATTTCTCTACGTGTTTCAGTGGTCATTTCCTGTATCAAAGAATAAGCTACTTTTAAACGTTCTTTATGATCTATCATGTATTGCTGTAAAAGATGTGACGTAAGGTCTACATCAAAAGGATCTCTAGGATCAAAATGTCCTGTTATTAAATCTATTGGTTTGCATTTTGTAAAGCTATGGATAGAACTGTTATAACCTAAAAGTGCATATGGCATTAAAAGAACTACAGAATCATGTTTTTTCTCTAATCTAAGTATACGTAAATGTTCTAATATAGTTGAATGAAATCTTTCAACTATTCCATTTTCATTCGGAGTATTCGGTGCAACTTTATGATGTTGAATCTTGTGTAACCTAATAAATTCATTAAATAATTGATTAGAAAATTCGGGTCCGTTATCTGTTATAATTGTTATGGGTAATCCATGGTGGGTACTATATTGGAGTAAGGCCTGAATTACACTAATGGCTGTACCATCTTTAAGATAATAAGCTTGAGCATACTTTGAAAAGGAATCTACTATGGTAAGGAACTTTTCACTTTGAGCGGTAAATAAATCTAAATGAACTAATTCAAATGGTCTACTTGCTGGTGGAACTACTTTGAACTGCTGTTTTATGGGGTTTCTATCATACTTCGCTTGTCCGCAAACTATACATTCATTGATAAATCTTGTAATTTGTTCTCTCATATGGGGCCAATAATACTTATTAGAAAGAGCGAGATAACATTCGTTTATACCACGATGGTTTGTTTTACCGTCATGATACTTATTAATTATTTCCTGCTGCTTTAAATATTCCTTAACATTTTCTAATTCTTTCTTTGTAGCTACCAAATTCATAGCGGAACTTTTAAACATTCTTTGTAAGATAGGGATTACCGTATACATTGCTGTAGGAGGATTAAAAAGTAAAGCTGTTTTAATATTAGGGCTGACATATTCTTTTATGGCGTTAACTACATCTTCTTCTAAGTTTGACTCGGATAATTGAATAGAAATTCTAGTATGTGTATCGAAAGGTTTTGTTAAAATGGGTTTTCTTTTAATATCGCCAACTAAGCTAAAAATTATTTGTCTTTTAAATTTATTCAAAGGTTCATCTGTAATTGGAATTTCTAAAATCGGATTCTCCTCAGAAGTATGAGCGGTAAGTGTTCTGGAATCATCTAATAATTCTGCTATTTCAGGTGCTGTTGCAGTACGACTATCGTGGGACATTTGAGCTATAATAGATTCTAATTCTAAGCCTGGATCTTCATGAATATTTATTTCAATGCGTGACAAAGCATCTGCATTAGTGTTAGCTTTTCCTTGCTTATAAATTATTTTAAAATCATATTCGCTAAGCTTTAAGCGCCATCTCGTTAAGCGAGAGTTAGGCTCTTTTAAATTCATTATCCATTGCAAAGGTTTGTGATCGGTGATAATTATAAATTTACGGCCAAATAAATAAGGTCTGAAATACTTCGTTGCCCACACTATTGCTAATAATTCCTTTTCTATGGTACTGTAATTAATTTCACTTCAATTTAAAGGTCTGGATGCAAACGCAATGGGTTTATCTGAACCTATAACACCTTGGGATAACACTGCTCCTATTGCTACATTAGATGCATCTGTCGTTAAAATAAATTCTTTTGAAAAGTCTGGATATTGTAGCACGGGGTCATTTAATAAAAGGGTTTTACAATGATTAAAACATTTTATATAATTTTCATCTAAAGTTATTTTACTATCTTTCTTTAAACATTGGGTCATGGGCTTAGTAATTCTGGCAAAATCTGGAATAAATTTTCTATAATATCCTAACAATCCGAGAAAACGTTTAATTTCTGTAGGGGTTTTTGGTATGGGGTAATTTTCATAAGCTTTAATTTTGTTGGGATTGGGTTTAACTCCTTCTCTACTAATAACGTGTCCTAAAAACTCTGTCTCTAATTTTAAAAATTCCGATTTATCCATTTGAATTTTAAAGTTTGACTCTCTTAATCTCTGAAATACTTTTTCAAGGTTTACCATATGTTCCTGAAGGGAAGTACTGAAAACTATTATATCGTCAAGGTAAACTAAACATATTTCATTCTGAAGGCCCTTAAGAACGTTGTCCATTACTTTTTGAAAAGTAGCTGGAGAATTCTTAAGTCCCATTGGCATTCTTAAAAATTCGTAATGACCGTTTTCTACGTTAAATGCTGTTTTGTGAATATCTGCTTCATCCATTTCTACCTGATAAAATCCGCTTGCTAAATCTAATGTAGTAAAATATTGACATCGGCCTAATTTATCTAGAACATCTGTAATATTTGGTATTGGATATTTGTCATCGATAGTTTTTTCATTTAGTTTCCTGAAATCAACTACGAGACGCCATTTAGTTTTTCCAGACGCATCAGCCTTCTTTGGTACTATCCATATAGGAGAGCTCCATGCAGAGTCTGAAGGTCTTATTATATTCTGATCTAACATTTTATTAATTTGATTTCGAACTTCTTCTCTGTGAATGTATGGATAACGATATTTTTTAGCATGTACAGGGGATTCATCAGTGGTTCTAATTTTGTGTTTAATTTTATTCGTAAATGTAAGGGGTTCACCTTCAAGATAGAACACATCTGCATAACGGGCACACAGGGTTTCTATATTTTTAATTTCTTCGGCATTAAGATGAGATGTACGTAGTCGTGATAAAACTGCTTTTGCTCTATTGCTTAAAGTATTATAATTATTGCATTCTACATTATACGATTCTGCGCTAATAGGTTGATTCAAAGAAAATATTATATCATTTGGGCTATCATTAAATACTTCTATATATCCTCTATTATTTTTAACACTAGTTATACAATCTCCTATTTTGCAATGACACACAATTTGCTCGTTAACCATAGCATCTCCATTATGAACATTTATAGGTACTCGAATTATTCTAGAACTTTGAGCGGGAATTATATCTTCATACAAATTACAACTTTTAGAGTCATACATTAAAATTGGATTAGTAGCAAGGGTGGTAATTAAATTTCTATTTTTTAAATCAATTTTAGCTTCCCATTTATCTAATAAATCAAGTCCGATTAATCCATCAAAATAATCATGGAATTTATAAATGAATAAAGTTATGTCGTTACTATCATTAAATTCTGAAAAGCATGGTATGATAATAGAATAATCGTTACGGGTTGTAGCATGTACATTGGTTACTTCAAATGGCTCATAATTACAGGGAAAATTAGGGAAATATCTACTAACTGCGTTAGGACTTATAAACGATTGATTGGCTCCAGTATCTATTAAAAGTTTAATTGGAGGATTTTTAATTTGAATGTACGGTAGCTGTCTTTGAGTCTGTAAGTTAATTTCTATCGTGGTTTGTCTGATTTCGGAGTTTTTCGAAAATTTTGATTGCTTTCAGTGTCTTGATTGTCAGAATTTTCATAAGCATTGTCATCAGTCATTGGTAACGCGGGTTGGTCATAGTAATATTCATAGGGATAATCAACGGGTTCTGTATAATATTCATTAGAGTCATATTACATGTACGGTTCACAGTAAGTCTGGTTTATTTAAATTATTAAAAATTATAAATTTATTTAAATTTAGCACTCATTTAAATTTAGTTGTCGGGATTTAAAATAATTTGATGGGGGTGGATTTCCATGTTTAGTCCAGTCATGTCCTCTCGGGGGTGCTGGCCTAGTAGTAAAGTGACTAACTCCACTCATAGGAACGGGCTTATTCGAATTATTAGTATTATAATTATTAAAATTATTATTACTATGATTATTCTGTGCAAAATAATTTCTATTAGGAATTCTAAAGACATTACTCTGTGGATTATAATTAGGTGGTAATGCACGGAAAATTTGTTGAGTACGCGACGGTCCTTGATTTTGATTTAAGTTAAACATAGGTTTAGGTTGCCACATATTTTGTGGTCGCTGCTGCCAAAACTGCGTTTGGCCCATAGTTACGGGTGGGTGAAAAGAACGCGATGGTCCGGGTAAATTAAAATTATTATTACTTTTAGGATGGTTATTACGTTTGTCAGTATGTGAGTCATTTCTATCCTGCATATAAATTATATTCATTTCATCGTGAACAAATTCAAGGGTTTTTTCGATGGTCTCAGGGCGCATACAGCGTATCCTGGATCCTAGGGGATCTTTTAAACCACGTAGGAAAGCTTGCAAAGTTAATTTCTTATATAAATCACGTTTCGCTTCGATGGTAGTCGGAATGGTCTCATGCAAACTAATGTAAGTCATTAATGTACTAAAAATATTCTGGCATTTATCGTAATATTCTTGAGGGGTAGAAGACCCTTGTGTCAGAAGTGCAAGGTCATTATATAAAGAGGTTTCATCACGTTGGTCTGAAAAATTATTCACTAAAGCTGTCCTAATGCCTAACCAACTATCGGGTATGCCGTTCAAATTTATTAACCTAGCGGCAGGCCCAGTAATTTTATTTAATATTCCATTTATTAAAGCTAAATTAATTAAATTATTATCCGGCGTTACAAAATTTTGAACGAGCTGATCACACAATTTAATAAATCTTGTAAGAACATTAGAATTTCAGTCAAAATCGGGCACTAATCTTAATGCTTTAAAAATATCGTCCATTGTAGCCATATTTAAATCTAAACTTTCGTCACTAATTTCTCTAACCGTATCTAACAATTTAAATTTACTACTAATTCTAGAAGTCCTCGATTGTCGCGGATGGAAAATCTTGGATATAAAATTATGAAACTTATAGGATAAAAGAAAGGAGCAAATTCAGAGTGATTTTAAAAGTACTCACATATGCATTTCGGCTCTTCTCTGGGGTATCGATGGCTGGATACAGTCTGCTGCTGCACGAAGGTTCTTCAGAATTCGGTGAAGACTTTTGGAAGTCAAGTAGCGATCGCACGCGCACGATTGCGATTTCCTATACGAGGGCTACTCCGAATTATCCGTACGACTGCGCCAAAAATGTTGTGCAGCAATCGGACTTCCAAAAAAAAGTCGAAATTTTATTATAAATTTATTATTTAATTATTACAATTTAAAAAAAGTACTAATTCTAATGACGACTATTACATTCAACGATTGAAAATAAAGTACATTTCTAACACAATGCAAAATAAATGAAAACTGAGGAACTGCTGACGCTGCGCCTCGTGCCGCTGCCGCATGACGTGGTTGAAGTGCTGCATCGGCGATCTCCTTATGAAACTTATAGGATAAAAGAAAGGAGCAAATTCAGAGTGATTCTAAAAGTACTCACATATGCATTTCGGCTCTTCTCTGGGGTATCGATGGCTGGATACAGTCTGCTGCTGCACGAAGGTTCTTCAGAATTCGGTGAAGACTTTTGGAAGTCAAGTAGCGATCGCACGCGCACGATTGCGATTTCCTATACGAGGGCTACTCCGAATTATCCGTACGACTGCGCCAAAAATGTTGTGCAGCAATCGGACTTCCAAAAAAAAGTCGAAATTTTATTATAAATTTATTATTTAATTATTACAATTTAAAAAAAGTACTAATTCTAATGACGACTATTACATTCAACGATTGAAAATAAAGTACATTTCTAACACAATGCAAAATAAATGAAAACTGAGGAACTGCTGACGCTGCGCCTCGTGCCGCTGCCGCATGACGTGGTTGAAGTGCTGCATCGGCGATCTCCTTAGGGTACCGTAGCATAACATACTTAAAACATACCATAACATTTGAAATTTGACATTTTTCTTTCCAATTTAGTATAAATTGAAAAATAAATGCTAAAATTTGCATCAAATATGTTGAAAGTTATTCAATTTCCTCCCACCAAGACGTGTCCCGGTGACGGCGCTCTCATTTCCGTTTATAGCACCTCCTCTAACATGGAAATTTCGTCAAATATTAAGTGTCATAAAATATATTATTTATGGAAATAGTTGGAAAAGCAAAATCGTCGCCTGAGCGTCTGGACTCAAAGGCGACGTTGCTGCACACGCATAGAGCACGCGAGTTTTACAGTTTACTGCGTGACATTATAATGTCTATAAGGCTATACTTGAACGCATACTAACATCGTAGTAATAACCACTAAAATAACTCTAGCTAAAGACATCTTATCATAATATACAGGCATCGACTATTTGATTCATATTACAAAATATAGAGTTATTGAATTTTTAGTTTTTAATATCAAAGAACATTTCAGTTGCATATAAGTAAGAAGAATGTAAATCGTTTTAAAGACAAATAAATGTACCACACTGGTATGTTTCTCGGGGGTAAGGTAAAAAATGTTTCTGACATTCAAGATGTTTTGCCTGGCATTTCACTTTAAAAGGAATTTGGTATGAAGGTGTGAATCTGAATGTCTTTTTTAACCGACTTCCAAAAAAAGGAGGCGGTTATACATTCGGCTATATATATATTTTGTTATTATCAGGAGAAGGTTCTTATGAAAGAAAAAATTAAAAAAATTGCGCGGAAAATTAGAAAATTTAAGAATACTTATCTAATTTAACTTTAGCGCTTTAGACAATGTAAACTTTTTTAATGTAACATTATGACATTTGACACAGAATTGACAGATTGCGTGCTCAAATATCAAAACTGAATATCGTATAAAATAAATGCGTCGATCGAAGTTATTTTATTGATAGAAAATACATGTAAAATAATTAATTTATTATTTCCCACAAAAAGCATGTAAGAAAACTAAATTTCTTAGTGTACATCACGGTTACTTCAGAGCTATTACGCCTAATATTAAAAGTTTAATAATTTAATATGGAGTTATGGTAAGTTATTTAGATAGAATAACATGAACGTTACTAACATAACTAATGATATACTCGGTTATAAAGAAGAATACAATAGTTTTATTTGATTTACAGTTGAATTTTCGTTTTTGAAAATGCCAGCAATTAGACGTACAAACTTAAGTCGCAGAACTTGCAATGCTGCGAGTCAAAGATATACAAGAGCAAGTCAAACTGACGAACAACGCGAAGCGCGGAATGAAGTTGAACGGAATCGGTGGAATCGAAATCAACAACATAGAAATGTTGCGTTTAACCCCTATCGAGTTGCATTCAATTATAACGTAGAAGTCGAGTACAGTTCACAGCAAATCGTTGCTATTGGACCAATGAACGTTGTATGCCAATATTGCAAGGCATTTAAGTTTAAAAATGAAGCTCCTGGATTGTGTTGCGCGAGCGATCAAGTCAAATTGGTTTCCGGAAATGGGCCAGATTCTAAGCATTTTTTGACTTATATTCAGCAATACAATAATTGTTTTCAAATGAAGTCATTTGGTGCAAAAAAAGTTATTCAAGAAAATTTTATCCCAACTTTCGAGATTCAGGGTCAAAT
Source organism: Phengaris arion (assembly GCA_963565745.1). Lineage (NCBI taxonomy): Eukaryota > Metazoa > Arthropoda > Insecta > Lepidoptera > Lycaenidae > Phengaris > Phengaris arion. The sequence continues at coordinate 10,740,699 of OY751445.1, read as the reverse complement.
ATATCATTTAACAGGTTCCTTATTGCCAATGCCAAATAGTGACTACAAATTCTTGCAAATTTATTTTATGGGCGATTCAGCAAGACAAGTCGATCAGCGTTGTGCACACAATAATTCGGTGAGAAGACCAATTGTGGAGCAAGCAAAATTGATGTATTCAGTCGAGTGGCAAAAACGCGGATTGCCACATGCACACATCCTCATTTGGTTGGTAGAGAGGATACAACCGAATGAAATTGACAATGTGATATCTGCGGAAATTCCTGATAATGATAAAGATCCATTGTTACATGAAATTGTTATATAAAATATGATTCATGGTCCCTGTGGAATATTAAATCCAAATTCTCCGTGTATGGTTGATGAAAAATGTTCAAAACGCTTTCCAAAACAATTAATAGTAGAAACTATTAGTGGAAATGATGGTTATCCACTTTATCGCCGGCGATCCACTGATGACAACGGAAGGTCAACAATAGTCAAAGTGAATCAGCTGGAAATTGAAGTTGATAATCGTTGGGTTGTTCCATTTTCTCCGTTACTCTCCAAAACATTCAAAGCACACATAAATGTTGAATATTGCCATTCCGTAAAATCGATAAAATATATCTGCAAGTACGTGAACAAAGGTAGTGACATGGCTGTGTTCGGAGTTGCTGCTGAAGATTTAAACGATGACATCACTCATTTTCAAATGGGACGCTATGTCAATAGTAACGAGGCGAAGTGGCGTATTTTTCCGTTTCCAATACATGAAAGACATCCCTCTGTAGTTCACTTGGCCCAGCTTCTTTGAAATGTGCCAGAATGATGAATTTGCTAGAACACTGCTTTATTCCGAAATGCCACGATATTATACCTGGAATCAATCGTTAAAGAAATTTCAACGACGGAAACAAGGAAAACCAGTTTCAGGTTACCCTCAAGTATTTTCCACCGATGCACTAGGACGTCTTTACACAGTTCATCCCAGCCAAGACGAGTGTTTTCATTTGCGTTTACTGTTAGTCAATGTTCGTGGTCCAACATCATTTCAACATCTGCGAACTGTTGATGGTGTATTGTGCGGCACATACAGAGAAGCCTATCAACGTTTGGGATTGCTAGAGAATGACAGTCATTGGGACCACACTCTTGAGGATGCTGTAATTTGCTCTCGGTGGGACTGGGAAAACGTTTTTAATATCATTGATTTTGGAAACGATTCGATCGCAAAATGGTATCGCACTTGCACTTGCTTCATCAGGTATTGCAGCTATGTTGTTGGATGGCGGTCGAACGGCTTATTCCGCACTCAAGTTGCCGTTGAACATGCAAATAAATTAAACACCAACTTGCAACCTTTCGAGAAATTGTGCGATGGCCAAAGTGTTGCAGCAAAGCAAACTAATAGTTTGGGATGAGTGCACGATGGCACACAAAAATCTTTGAAAGCATTAGATCACACGTTGCAAGATTTACGAAAGAACCAAAACCGGTTTGGTGGTGCAATGATTTTATTGGCAGGTAATTTTCGACAAAAACTTCCAGTAATACCACGATCAACGCCAGCTGACAAACTTAACGCATGTTTAAAGTCATCCATTTTGTAGAAAGACGTTAAAACGCTCAAATTAAATATGAATATGCGAGTCGAAATGCAGAACGACCAATCTGGAGAAGTTTTCTCCAAACAATTGCTCGATATTGGTAATGGCAAAATACCTGTTGACTCATCGTCTGGATACATTCATCTGGATATTTCCTACCAATTTTTGTCACTTTACTGAAACTAAGACCGAACTTATCGAGAAAGTTTTCCCAAACATTGCTCAAAATTACACAGATCATGTATAGTTGAGCGAAAGAGTTATATTGGCTGCAAAAAACGTTGATGTTAACGAAATGAATTTTCAGATTCACAACAAAATAGCTGGCGAATTAATGACATACAAATCGATTGATTCCGTTACTAACCAAGATGATATTGACAACTATCCAACTGAGTTTATTAATGAACAACGTCATCGAAGAACGAACGAATATATTATATCCTCACAGGCAATATGAGTGTCAATACTTTTTAGGTTGTATAGAAACTAAATTTTAGCAGCGACATCGGTAATTTAAAAAAAAAATTTAAGTGTAATTTTAAACTCTTAAGAAGGAATCTTTTAAATCCTTTTTCGTTATTTCTTGATAGGTCAATAAGAACAAGAGTTCGACCATGCGCTGGTCGAAATTAGCACAAATTAATTCATATTAATTTTAGGTTTACATTTTGTACGGGTTCTTTTAAAGAATTTGTTCCTGCACATCCTTGGTGTAACTTGAATTTATACAGAGATAATGCATACATACAAGCTATACACATATTTAATAATTTACCTAATCAATTCAAGAAATTGCCTATAATTTATAAATTTAAAAGAAATCTGACATCTTGGCTTGTCGAAAATAGTTTCTATGAGATAAATGAATTTATACGAAAAAACAAAAAATGACCTGTATCAATTAGTCAATATTATCAAAAATCTTAAATTCATTAAATTAAGTGCAAGTAATATTATTGATAAATAAAAATAAAGTTGACATTTATTTATATGGCTTTGAAGTGATTTTTAAATTATAATACATTTGACATTGAACTTATTTAATTATTTATCTTGTGACCTAAAATATTTTGTGACCTAATGCATTCTCAAATTAACATTTTAACTAGGTATTTATATGATTTTTAACTTTATTATTTTAATATATATGTAATAAACTTTCTGTTAACATAATGGTCAAAACCAATTATTTATTGTATAATCTATAGATCGACCAATTGCTTTTACTTTATATTTAAAACTATATTTTATAAGTGGAGATTGTATATTTTAATTTCACACACCATGCTATCATGGTAGAATGTATGTTTTTTTTAAAACTTACCATCTGCATATGTAATACTATGTACTTACTACATTCAGTGAATAAATGATTTGATTGATTGATTGATTGATTAACTTTAGTTTACCGGCTTAATTTCGTACTCATCCGGTTGCACAATTCTCGTAAAAGTGTACTGAAAGTTTTTGGCTTCACATATAAATATAATAAGGATAAAATTATCTGTAATTAATATAATTATTGAACCTTAAAACATTACAGTTTGAATGAGAAGAAACTTGTATGTACATTGTAAATAAAACTGAATTATAAATAAAGCAAACAAAGTAATAGCAGCACAAAAACTCTAAAACTAGGCCTCCCGAGAGATTTCATTTGGTCTTCATATAAAATTTACTAGTGACCCTCATCAAAAGATCAACTGAAATAATTCGCTGAAACGTTCAAAATTGTTTCGTTAATTTTGTAAGGCCTTTTTTACTATTTTAAAATAATTAAGATAATCCAAGTTGAGATTAACTTATAACCGGAGGGCCACTTTCTTTTCTGTTATGCCTTTTATATTCTCTGGTAATTGGTTTTGAATTTCGAACAATGAAAATTTTTAAAGAACATTTTTCAGCCAGTCAACATTATATTACAAATATTTCATAACAAACCTTAGAGAGAATTCATCATAGCGTTGTAGAATAAAAACAATGACGTGACTCGTAGTTTTATAAAGCAGAGTAGTAAAAAATTGCATGTCTAAAATTTTATTATAAAACTGCAAGGAATGGGTAGTTCACATTCACAGTAATGATATTTTAAAATGGATCAGCATAATAGCGACGTTTAGTTAAAATTAATCGCCAGTTGCAGTAATTTTTCAGCGCGGCGAAAAGATTTTTGCTTTACAATTAAAATCTTTAAAAGGATTTTATAATAATTGTACTATGAAATACTGAAAATACTCAATATATAATCGTGGGAGATAAGGAAGTTTAACGTAAATTCGAAGTGTGTAATATCAGGAAGAAAAATTTTTAGGACAAGCAAATAATGGGAAAACGCCAATATAAAGGGTACTTGTGCAAAATACTTGTAGCTAGCGTCATAATGCTATGTACTTCTGCAACGCACTCGTAGCTAGCTAGCCACGCTGCGCTACGTAGCTTTGTAACGTACTTGTAGCTAACTACTGCGCTACGTTATTCCGCAACTAGCACGTAGCTAACGTCGCTGCAATACGTAGATCTGCAGTGTACTCGTGCTAATGTTACTGTACTACATAGCTCTGCAATGTACTCGTAGCTAACGTCACAGCACTATGTAGCTCTGCAATGTACTCGTAGCTAACGTCGCTGCACTACGTAGATCTGCAGTGTACTCGTGCTAATGTCACTGTACTACGTAGCTCTGCAATATATTCGTAGCTAACGTCGCAGCACTATGTAGCTCTACAATGTACTCGTAGCTACCGTCGCTACACTACGTAGATCTGCAGTGTACTCGTGCTAATATCACTGTACTACGTAGCTCTGCAATGTACTCGTATCTAACGTCGCAGCACTATGTAGCTCTGCAATGTAGTCGTAGCTAACTACTGCGATACGTAATTCTGCAACTAGCATGTAGCTAACGTCCGCTGCACTACGTAGTTCTGCAATGTACTCGTAGCTAACGTCGCTGCACTACGTAGCTCTGCAATGTACTCGTAGCTAACGTCGCTGCACTACGTAGATCTGCAGTGTACTCGTGCTAATGTTACTGTACTACATAGCTCTGCAATGTACTCGTAGCTAACGTCACAGCACTATGTAGCTCTGCAATGTACTCGTAGCTAACGTCGCTGCACTACGTAGATCTGCAGTGTACTCGTGCTAATGTCACTGTACTACATAGCTCTGCAATGTACTCGTAGCTAACGTCGCAGCACTATGTAGCTCTGCAATGTACTCGTAGCTAACGTCGCTGCACTACGTAGCTCTGCAATGTACTCGTAGCTAACGTCACTGCACTACATAGCTCTGCAATGTACTCGTAGCTAACGTCGCTGCACTACGTAGCTCTGCAAAGTACTCATAGCTAACGTTGCTGCACTACGTAGCTCTGCAATGTACTCGTAGCTAACGTCGCAGCACTATGTAGCTCTGCAATGTACTCGTAGCTAACGTGGCTGAACTACGTAGCTCTGCAATGTACTCGTAGCTAACGTCGCTGCACTACGTAGCTCTGCAATGTACTCGTAGCTAACGTCGCTGCACTACGTAGCTCTGCAATGTACTCGTAGCTAACGTCGCTGCACTACGTAGCTCTGCAATGTACTCGTAACTTTTTTTTTTTTTTTTTTATTAAATAAGGGGGCAAACGAGCAAACGGGTCACCTGATGGTAAGCAACTACCGTCGCCCATGGACACTCGCAACATCAGAAGAGCTGCAGGTGCGTTGCCGGCCTTTTAATAGGGAATACGCTCTCTTCTTGAAGGTTTGCAGGTCGTATAGGTCCGGAAATACTGCTGCTAATAGCTAACGTCGCAGCACTATGTAGCTCTGCAATGTACTCGTAGCTAACGTCGCTGCACTACGTAGCTCTGCAATGTACTCGTAGCTCACGTCGCAGCACTACGTAGCTCTGAAATGTATTCGTAGCTAGCGTCGCTGCACTACGTAGCTCTGCAATGTACTCGTAGCTTGTGATTATCGCTAGACTGCACGCGTTCATAATATTATAATACTTTCGTTGCTCATTTTAGTAGCTTGGGCCCAAGGCTGGGTAAAGATCTCGAGTAATAATTGTTAATGTAAATAACATATTATTTTTAATATGATTTTATTTTTAGAACTAAAAGCCTTATTTGATTTAATTTCTGAATTATGAAAATCATTTACTGGCTTTTATATTTCCTTTATTTTGATCAAAGTACAATTACAACTCGAGCGTTATAAGCCCCTGAAGCTTCTGACGTGTACGTACTGAGCCCCTGTACTGTACGAACTGTACATTATATAAGGTACAGTCAACATCAAAAGTCGTAATGTAATTATTTTCAATGTGGAATGTCATTATCAAAATATGGTACGTTATTTTAAAACGTGCATTTGCTTCACTGCACCTTTTAAAAGGTGTAGTTAAGTATCTGCAATAACATAATATTATGATTAAGTTATATGTAATAGATATCACTAAGAACACCTAATCAAAGAAAATGTATGTTTAGCAGGCTTAAAGGTTCTCATAATGTACAGTATTCTTACAAATACGTGTCTTTGACCTAAAGGAAATAGCGACATGATCATTTTTTCAGAAGCATGTCGATCTTAACGGGCTTAAGGTTTTTCTTTACTGTGTACCTAACATCAATCTAGATGTCAATCTAGTTACGTAGAGGCAAATATTATGCTATTATCAATGTTTTCAAAACTAAGGATGGGCTATGTCGCACATTTGACAAAAAAATTCTCCTACAAGAAAAGTTTCACCATCTCGATTTCAGAAGATTTTGTCAAATAAATGCAGACTGATTATACTGCGGAAATAAAAATGTGTCAAAATGTCAAGATAACAATTATTGTCAAACCTAGACTGCCTCAAACAACCCCAAAAGTAGGGCAGTTTAAGTGTGGATACTTTTTGCCTCGACATGCCTGGTCTATAATAATATTTTACAGGTCTTTGGTCAGTAGTCTTTAATGATGATGAAATTTTAATGTAAAACCTTCTGATATTTGAATAATGTGTTGGCAGCATTACCTTTTTGATTAATTATGCACTGTTCACTGTACAGTGTCCAGCTTTTGCTTTATATTGTGAGTTGCAAATCATTTCGAACCCAATTAACAAGCTCGTTACGCTATTAACAGACGAGTCTTCCATAAATTACAAATTTAATGTAAAATTCACAAGACAAATCGTGATTAAATATTAAGCTTACCTATTTAAAATTATAACAGCGGGAAAGCCAATTTACTCTACTGAGCTCAGTTCGCATTACATGTTAGGTATAATTAGGTATTATTGATGGTTCATGAATAAATTCTAGGAGAAATTCTTCCAATTTTACTTATTAATTAAATAGGTCTATACCTATGTATAAATCTATATGTATATGTATAAAATATGTACCTACTCATTTTTGAGCAACTCTGTCTTAACAATTTTGTTCTATTTTTGCAAAAAAAAAACACCTCTTTATATAAAGATCCATTAAAAAATCTATATTTGCTTTAGATTACGAGCTTAACTTATCTATTACCTAGAATTTTCTTCTGGTATTAACTGTTTTCCAAGAAATTTTTTTTGTTGTATTTTCTATTGGGATTTATGTGAATTATTTTCGATATCTTTTTGCGCATTTAATAACTTTTTATTTGAACTCTTCGTGCAGATATTTATTGTTGAATTCTGTTTTATTGCTTAATATTTAATTGCTTTTTTTAATTTTTTTTATTACTTTTTTGCTGTTTAGACAAAGATATCAAAACTAAGCTATGACGTAAATTTGACAGAATAAAATATCTTCATTTGAGAAAAAGTTACGCCATCTTGATTTCACCATACCTCAAATGTCAAAATGGCCCAAAAAAGTAAAAAGTAAAAAAAAAAGTAAAAAGTTGTTAATTACCCTCAACGTCTCTTACAAATTTAAAAAAATACACTGTAAATTGTACAAATATAACTAATTTATTGCGTGTAATAAAGTGGGGTATTTTAAGTGGGGACAGTTTTTGCCTCGACATGCCTCGTCTATAATATATTTAATATACATCTATGTATTTAGTAATATTTTATCAACGAATTGCCCCAATCCCCTGAGATCGTCAGAAAACTCCTGATGGAATTGAGATTGATCAACCCGCCCCTGGGAGCTAAACAAACTTTTGGTGTTCACAGAATATAATAAATAATATTTTCTTAATTAACTGACTAGTTAAAACTTTTAAGATTTAATTTAAAACAGTCAGTATGTACTTGAAAAAGTATTTAATTATTATGATACTATGAAATATGATATTGAAATATTGGGTCGTTTAAGTTTAGCCAAGTGGACATACGTGTGTCTAGTTCGATAAGCTCGAAATTGGTCACTTAATATTTTAGTTCAAAGGATCATGTACAATTTTTTATAAAAAAAAATAATATTTAGTGTCGTCAATTGTTTTGGATGGACGCCGTGATGGTCGCTACTAGCGAAAGAGACGGCAAAAGAGACTCCTGTTGTAATAATTTAAAGAGAATAATTCCTGCACATAATTTATTGGAGTTTTAATAACTGGACATGATTACCGATTGTAGAAAGGCCTACTCTATACTACATACGAGCACTTCACACCACGCAGGAGTTAGGACTGTGTCGCAAATCGACATCTTCTTGAATCTTTCGCGCTTATATCGGCGTATTGTGCTACGGCTAGGCTACGGCCTACGGCTGCAACCTTGGTGGAAGAATATACATGTAACAGGCACTTAAATTGAAGCTGAAGGCTATCTGTAATTATATCAATGGGCGCACACCACTTCAATCCGGTCCCGTGCTAAGTTCCCGAAGATTATGTTCCTTCGGCGGGATTCGAACCTGTGACCTCCGGCTTGAGCACTGACGCGCTCATAACGCGCGAAAACATCAGTGGCAAATCCCATATGAGTGAAAGAAAAAGCAAATCCATGACTTTTCGCTTTTTTCAAAAGTTGTCCGCACTTGGTCATCTTTTGGTCAACTTTAAATACGACGTTGGAATTACGATTCTATTGCACCGATAATTATAAGTGTAAGAATGTGGGATAAGGAACGATCTTTATTTCTTCTCTTTCTAATTGCCGGGTATTTTATATAATTCTATGCAGTAGTTGTTAATAAAAGGCTGCAACATTGTCAGAGTGCATTTCTATGAAGTAGACATTTTTATTTCACAAAATTCTAAATAAAAAGAGATGTAGCAAGCTGTAGTGCAAGTTTCGTCACGATTTGCATCTAAAGTATCTTTTAGTACGAATGGCGTGAATATCGTTCGCGTCGCTAGATAAATTATGCTTAATAATGTTTGTATGACAAACGCAATCTGCAGGACACACTAGTGAAATTCAATTTCAAAATGCTTTTATGAAGGTACAAGGTAATTTTTGAATGCATGGGTTCTGAGCACATAGTTTTGCAATTTCTTATGAGCTTTTCGTGTAAAAATAGCCGCAAAATGATGATGTTTTTTTTACATTTCGGTAGATTTAATGAAATAGAAAACGGTCCAGTGCAGTCATATTTTCTAATTTGATTTTCTAAACTAAACGGCAACGACGAAACCCTTTTAGTTCGTACGTTTCATGAATACAATTTGAAAATAATATGTAGCAAATATCATTTTCCTATTCAAAACACGGAACCGGAAACCCCATACACTGTGAATTTTCTCATTACGTTTCACGCTTTTAGCGACTGTTGAAGCGAATATTTTTGTAGATTTTCATCTGATAGTCACAACCTATAATAGCTAAGGTTGTCTTTTACGTTGAATGCATTTTTATATTGTTATAGAAATCTGTTTCTGGGTCTTAGGTTACGCTAAGTAGATAAATTATATTTATAGATACTCGCTCGGCGGTCGAGCGCTACGAATATCTATATCTATGAGAATAATATAAAAAATATTACGTACCTACTAATCCTTTACTCTATTTGTTTTGTTATATTAACCAAAGATTTCAAAACTCAATATAGGCTATGACGTACATTTGACAGAATAAATCTTCATACAATAAAAAGTCACGCCATCTTGGTTTTCACCGTACTTCATATGTCAGCCATCTTGTTTTCACCATAATTTAAATATCAAAATGGCCCCAAAAATGTCAAAAGCCTCGTGTATAATATATACGTCTATGATATTAACCAAACAACTAGGCAGAAAATGACTCAGAATTTATTTTTGCTTTGGAAGTATTTTACTGTAAATTGTAGTATTTATATATTTCTCTAGTGTACACGCACCATTATTACAGTATATTAATTATTGCAAGATACTTTAAATATACGTATGTCTAGTTGTAATTTTCAAAATAATATGACTCTTGGATTTCTTAGTTTAACGTTACCTACTTACCTGAATAAGAATTTCATGAAATGAAACATATTATATTTTTTATATTAAACAATTTATTTAACGTCTTAGTTACAAGCCTATAAAATGTTAAAAAGAAGTTCATTGGATTTGGCACGTATTGAGCTGATACATCGATTGCTTCATTATTTTCTTATAAATAATATTTACATTTATCCAATCTCTAGTTCTCGTGGTCATTTTTGAATACTTTATAACACTACGCACATTAACTGCTACAAATATTATATAATAATAGATTATATTTATTGTTTCATTTCGATTCTATAATAATCAAAAGTTATTCTAACAATAATTACGTAATAATAGTTTCAAACCTTGACAGTAAAACGTAGGGACAGCACATTTCATCGCGTCTATTTTGACACAGAAACAAATGAGGAAAACAAATGAAAATTGAATGGATGCCAATCGTATGAAATTGGACACGCGGACGACATAAAGTGACATCATTCCATACATTTATTCATTCAATTTCATTCATTAGAATTCGTCATACACTTGTTTGGAACGGGATGGGTAGTATGCTCCAGATAACTACATCACTACTAATAGTTAAGTACAACATCACATTTTATAAACATGAAGATAATGTCTTATGTTTGCGTGTTGCACTAAGTATATTCTTTTGTGCTGTCTCTACGTTCAATATTATTCACAATTATTATTATTATCGATGTAATAAGTCGTACGTATATATAAAAAACACTACTGTAAATTCTATTCGGAAATGTAAACGATTTATTAAACTTGGGAACTGTAATATTTACAACACTTACGAGTATATCTTAATGAACCAAAATTTGGCACGCTTTGACATTTGGCAGATTTTTAATTCTAAGTTTTTCTAACTTGGAAATATTAGGCTATGAACATAATGGAATGTCATTATAATAAAAATGGAATAAGGAATAGGTAAGTGTTAACAAATTTAATAAGGTATAACAACAAAATACCTAAACAGTTCCGTATGAATTGAGGCCGAGTACACATTACTCATGAGCAAAATAAATCATTTATGAGCAAAAATATTAAAGTGTTTCATTCCTCATTAATTGGCAAAAATGGAATTAGCCATTCCATTTTAATATAATAAAGTTTTTTTAATGGCAAAATATAATACCTATTAATACTTGACAAAATCCTCAGGAACCGATTCGTGTTATAGATTTGTAAAACACCTCGTTGCTATCCCCTCGCGGAGTCTCTCCAGAATGCTAAATGAGTTATTCGGTAAAATGTTTACTCCCTCGCCTAGATTGAGTTGAGCATAAATTTAGCCTATTCCTACGTGTTCCAGGTATTACTTTTGTATTTATTTTTTTGTTTAACGTTGACATAAAATATTTTATGAAAAGTTTGATTTTTTTCAAATTTGTTATAGCTTTAGCTACATTATTGTAATTAAAATAGTATTACTTTTTATGTTCAATGAAATTAGATAATTATGGTGAATAGAAAACGATAAAATCAGTGAAGTTATATATATAAGAAGTAAAAACATATTCAATGAAATCTTTTCAATGGTTTGGTGATGATTAGCATTTTCACAAAAGTTGAGCACTTGTGCTGAAAAGTTTATACTATGTTCAAGAATATTGGAAAAACAAAAAATATACACATCAAAATAGTCTAGGGATATTGTACTTCATACTTTAAACGAGTAATTATTGTAAATATTTATTTATATAATCAGAATCTCGGAATCGGCTTTAACGATTTCCATGAAATTTAGCACGGGGCTTTTGAGGGTTAAAAATAAAGCTAGCTGAGTTTTATCCCAAAGAAACCGGGAATTTTTTAGTTTTTATATATTTTTTCATTCGTTGCGTAGTAAGATTATTTTTTATTGTCAAAGCTCGTGGCTCAGCTACGTGTACGTGTACGTTGGCAAATTGGTGTCTCGGGTTCGAGTCCCGGTCAGACTATATTTTTAATATTTTTGTGTTTATTTTTTTTTATTGCCATTTGTTAAGTTTTACTAGAACTGTAAGTTTCACTAGAACTCCGAGTAAAGATCGGTCATCCAGGTACTATTTAATAAAATATCTAAGAATCTATGACGAATTTTCTGATTTATTAAATAAAAAAACAATATTATCTTATTTGAAGATCTATATATGAAAAATAAAAACATGTCGTGTTTTTTTTTTGTTTTAAATATGAATAGTAATTTGAGGGCCACAGAAATTTGATTTAATTTCTTGTTTTCTTAAATAAATATTTTCAATTTAAATTAAAAAAAAAACCTTCCCCTAGACTTTTTGATGTGTGTTTATGTGGATCAAGAGAAACATTTTAAAAGATGATTGATTAATGATTGATGAATGCTGGATTACGTACCTACGTACAACATAAATAATCAAATTTCAAAATTTCAAGGACCCACCCTCAATCCTCATGCCGAATGAAACAGTGTACACTATGCTTTAAATAGAATGACTTATGTCACAACATTATTGTTATCGAAGATATGGTTTATTTACAACTAGTCCAGTCCATCGTCATCATCAGCCTACACATCGCTGGGCGAGGAGGCGCCGCTCGGGCGCTAGTGCAGCTGGCTCTTGGTGCTGAAGCCGTAGTGGAGGTAGGGGGAGTCTGCCCCCTCCCGCCCCCCGCCCGTGCCCCCGCTCGCCCCGCTGGGACACTTCAGCGCCGAGCGGAGCTCAGACGCCATTTCCGAGCAGAGAGACGCCTGGGTGAAGGTATCAAAGTACATGTATTAGGCGATCGATTTAAGTTGTTTGTATACTTAATATTATATCAAACAATTAAGATTGTAAATGCGAAAAATTTTAGTTCGGATGTGGTCACAATTGTTGATTTTTAATCTATGCTTTTTAATGCACTACAATGTTGACTGAAATTTGCATACGTTTCAAAGAAATCTAAAGCTAAACATATCAGGCGAACGTATTTCTTGCATTTTATGTAAAGCCCCCTACCCTACGATTTTCCCTGTGCATCTTGTAATGTATAAAAACCTGCCAAGCGTGAGTCAGACTCACGCACGAAGGGTTTAGTACCATTACTACGACTATAATTAGTACGAATATCGATCACTAGCATTAATATCTAACAAAAACAGCGAAAAAGTTATGTTTTTTCAAATTAGTTGGTTTTATAAAGTTTTTTATTTTTTATTTATTTTACTAGGTATTTTTTGAATAAAGAGAATATACAACTTAATATTTAATGAATATTTCAAATGTCTACCTGTTGCTGTTATCAATATGGCACATAACTTATTCGAGAGCATGTCCGGACATGTCTAAGGAGGGTTCGGAAACTTTCAACGCGCAGTAGGTTTTCTTTGAATCTCTTCAAAATTTATTGTCCGATTTCGCTCAAAATAATTTTCCTAAAGAGTTTTTAGCATTATCTATTTGCATGGAAACTAACAAGTTTCTATCTCTTATAGTTTAGAAAAGCAAATACTCGTAGTAACATTTGAACACAAATAAATTACAAACAAACATTTGAATATTTAATATCGTAGGCTAAACTCTAATAGACAAAAAGGGGATATAGTTGGTTAACATTTATTTTGCATGGAAACGGAAAGGAACACAAATCACTCACCTCTTCCTTCTGGAGTCCGGATTGCGAAACAAACAATGGAATATTAAAACGGACATAGCTATTGCAAAGTAGTTCCCGATACAATATATTATGCAAAACGGTAGAATATTTAGTGAGAAAAGTTAGAATATGTCATAGTATCATTTGTCCAGTAACTATAAGGCAAATTGAGTGTTTGCGTAGGTATACTTATATGTACAAAAATGTTGTTAAAGTTTTAACCACAAATTCGTGTAAACAATGGAGAATGTTCACTAATTAAAAAAAATTCTATATACTCTGTGAAAAATAGAAAATACTCGTGAAATAATTATTTCGATACATCAATTAGTTTCCGAGATATTAAAATTAAAAGTGGCCCAGTCGGTAACTTGGTAAGCAGTGCGTACGCCGCGAACTCCGGGCTACATGTCCGAGGTGTAGCGTGACGTCACGCTACTGTTAGCGGGTTTCGAAAGATTTGGAACCTTGAATGCATGTAAAATCAATAGCTACTTAATATTTTTGAACAAAACAAAAACTAGTGTGTGCATAATAGCTTCACCGTACCAAAGATTCAACTGATTTAACATACCTAGTAACATAGTCCATTCCAGGACATTGGACACACGTGATAAAGCCGTAAGTGCCAATAAACAACCGGTGGTGGAGCAATTACAACCCAAACAACAAACATTGTACCATTTGATATTCAGATAGTGATGTGGCTTTAGTAAAGATATCCATTCACGACACTATATTTCACTTCAATATTTTATAAAGTAGAAAAGAGGATAATGATAAGATATATTCTAAAAAAACTTAGCAGACAAAAGATCCAACAACAGCTAAGACCAATTACAATTCTAAAAGGCTAAGCTATTAGCAATGAGTTGAGTTACGTTACTCGTTATTAAGAAAATAAATTATGATAAAGATATTATCTACCCAAAACACAGGAATAACTAAGAGTCAATTAATCATATGAAAAGTGTATCTTTTTGTTTAGTTTATAAAGTTCAATTTTAAATAGCTATCCTAAAAATGCAGCGCCGCGTATCATCGCGGTGTGAACTGATCCTTAAACGTCAATTATAGATGTCCGTCTTGCATATGAAATGATTAAACTGATTTGAAAGGTGAGATTGGCTACATCAATTATTATTATCACATATATAGCTATTACAAAAGTGATATATTTAAATAATTTAGCCTACTGGGTATATAATTTATATACCACACCTAGCAAATAGCAATTCTAAAATAATAAAAATTAAAAACCTTTAAAAGTAGAACTGAAAACAAAAACATTAATATTAATAAATGCAAATAAAATTATGTAAATTAAACTTTATTGATTTTACTGTAAATGTTCACATTCATGTGTAATTCGTTGTTTATTTATTTTGTTTAGTACCAAACACATCAAACATTATGCGGAACTTTTTAATTTATACAGTTTATGTGGTTTTAAATTCACGTTTGTTTGTATTGGTTAGAAAAACAAACATAACCTTTCAGCTTGAAATTGCTTTGCTTAAACAAACACGTAAACATTTATGTGTTAAAACATACAAGCCGAAAACATAATCACGTACAAATCCAATGCCGAAAACATAAATGCGTTATCTTAAAAAAAGTTAATACTGGCTGGACACAAGTTGCCGTTATAAAAAAACAAATTGAATTCTGTCCGAAAATGTGTTGCCGTGAAAAAAAAAAACGTACCCGCTCGTCGACGGCTACTTTACGCGATTTCCACACGAACTCGCACACGGCGATGACGCACGCCACCCCCATCCCCCCCATCAGCACCACGAACACTCCCCCTACGTTCGCCAGCCCCAACTCGTTCGCTGTTGACGACGATTTTGACGTCTCGTCCTGGCAAAATAAAAAAAACATTTGGGACATAATGGACGTGTAGACCGAAGAATAATGTAGATGAACGAAGTTGCGAATTATGATGAAAAGGCCTTTGTATTTGTTTTTTGAAAGTAGATACAGTGTATTGTTAAAGGTCGTTCACAAAATCATGTTTCCTATCTAGGTTGAATATATTATGTTACGTAATACCTACAAGTATGAATGTGCTGAACGTTTTTCATAAGCTAGAAAAACACATACATTAATACACAATACACATTATACAGAAATCTTCTATACATACCTAAACAAATAAATAAAATTGAAGTGTCTATTTGTAATTTTAAATTAGCAGCATTTCACTAAATGCATATGAAAGTATATACGGTACTCCCAATGGAAAAACGATTTTTGAAATTTTCGTCTGTCTGTTTGTTCCGGATGATCTGATAAACGGCTAGGCCGATTTACATGGGACTTTCGCTGGCAGATAGCTGGCTAATTTTATCTTAGGTTTCCGTTTAAAAAATAGGGTTCCGTTTCCGTTTGTTCTACGCAAACGTAGTCGCGGGCACCGGCTAGTTCAAAATAAATATAGACGTTATTTCATTAAATTGGTTTACATTATACAGTGACAATTAAAACCAGTCGTTTGAAATTTCCAGACGAAGTAAAACAATATTTTACGTAAGGTAATTATTAGAATGTGTGGGCGTTTTTTCATTGCCTAAGCTTTAAAATAAAGCATTTTAATTTAAAAAAGGATTGTGAATGAATCTAATTTCGTATAAGTCTAATCTATCTAATTTCGTTTCGTCGAAATCTATTTCGTTTGTGTCTGTAATGTTACTCTCTCGACGATAGTAGCTAACAAATCGAGAGATCGCGTAATCACTATCAGCAGCAATAACATATTATGTTGTTTTTCGACAGTGTGACACTATTTTTAAAACGGGCAATTGGCCCACCACACAATTCCTGTGTGGAATGTAGGCGGTGCAGGAAGTGTTCCGGTTTAGTTTGACCCTTTCAAAACTTTAATAAAATTTAATATGTGAATTTCTATGAATAGTTAAAAATTTATAAAGTCTGCAAGCTTAACAAACGCACTTACTCTGCACGAGCCGCCGCCACGCTTTTCCTTCCACCACCTGGTCTTCAATATGTGTAATTTCCCTTCTTCCTGCAGCTTTAATACGGCCCCACTTATGGCGGTCCGGTAAGGTGAGTCTGAAAGGGTTCCTTTTATTAAAACCGGCTTTATTAAATGGAACCTTTGCGAAGTAAAAGCTAATGCTTCAAAAGAGGGAAGGTATTAGAAAATAGAAATTGGTTTTAACCGGGCCATCTTTCAAATTGGGATTGAAAAACAAATATTTAATTTATCGTGCGTATTAGATATAAAACAACATGTTTTATACATATGTAAGTACATGACAATTCAATAAATGTAAATGAACGGCGAAACGCAAAACCATGCACATATTTTAGTACAAAACGTTTATATGTCTGTGTTTTTAAGTGTACATACTTGGTGGCATAGCGATACCGTATCCCTTAGAATCCAGCATTCCTCCGACTTGAGTGAGGTCACAGTTCCGCTCGACTACGTATTCGATCGTGGTCGATTCCATGAGGTACGCGTAACCCCCTTTGCCTCGCATTACCCTCTCCTCGCCCTCCTTGTTGCTGCTCGTGAACACTGACGGTCGAGCGGACTCCATGAACGACCACATTCGCTGATATGTCGAGAAGTTTGAATCCTTAAAAAATATTTTCCAATTTCACAAAATCCACATGAACAACATTTGAACGACCATAAACAATAATCTAGATTCTAGACACACGGCACCGTGTCAGCTAAGAACATAATGATAAAAAATACTGTACCCTAAAGAACGCAGCCGTAGAACCTCCTTTCAGCGCGCCATATTTAATCTTGGTCTGTTTAGCCAAGTCCTCCGCGCTCTCAATAGGCGAGTCCATTCTCTCCACGGTGAGGAAGGCCGCAAGGTTGGCGGTGTACGATGATATCATAATCAATGTGAAAAACCACCACATACCCGCCACCATGCGCGTCGACACAGCTCTGTTCAAATATTCATTAGTGTAGTATTCAATTGCAAATTGGCAGCTAAATACTACATTATCTACATTTTGTTTACTCAACACGAAGAGTCAATCATGATTTTATTTTATTTTTTTTATATCGGTGATGATCAATTTTATAATCTACTGTTTATATTGTATAATGTTTAGATTATTCGATCATTAATATCTTGTCTCAATAAAGATTGCGGATATTCTAATTCTTTTGTAGATATATGTAGAGATCATTGCAACAATCTTATTTTAATGACAATCATTTACAAAATGTAATTTATATTTTTGATACACTGATGTTGCATGAAAATGTTAATCACCTAAATGACTTTCACTGAATCATTAGTCTCAAAATCTAAATCCTTAGAAATGTATGCAAAATCATTGTATGTATCTAAACTAATTACATACTTTGATGCAGCAGGTATGGATACTACACAAGCACAACAAACGAGCAATGAAGATTCCAAATTTAATTAGCAACTAATTAGGATTCTAGCGAAACCACGACACGGCTAGCTAGCGACCAAAATGGCGGCGGTCACTCCGATACTAATTAGCAAACTCCTAGTTTTGATGTGAAACATCTATTGGCGCGTACAGTCAAATCGGACTATTCACCGACTGGACACGAGAGTCGCGTGTGTCCAGTTGGTGAAACTCACAAACAGTATCACTTATTATGTCACCTGGACACACTTAGGCTGGGGCCTGGAACTATATGCTCCGGAATCCGGAACGCCGCGCCGGTAAAATTTCGGAGCAGTAAAGTTAGAACTCGGGAATAACAACAATAGAGTTGAAAATGTCAATGTCATATAAGACAGCTCGACACTCGACACTTCGATTTTCAACTCTATTGTATGAATGCAGACTTATATTTTTAGTGGTCTGAATTTTCCCGGGCCCGCCGGATTCCAGATCACATAGTCCAAACCTAAGATAACTTAACTCGTGTCTATATATAGTGAAAAATAAATGGCGACTCTAAAAGCGTCGTAATCCGGGCAGAGCAGTCAAGCAATGACGCCGCGCGCAACTGCTCTCGAATCTTTCATGTATGCGCGCGTGGAAAATATGATATTTTCCATTTTCGATGTTTCACATCCACCAGTCCCGCGACGGCTCTTTTCACACGGCCGTTGAAGTAAATGAAATAGCGCGCTTGACTTACTTTGGTGCGATATCCGAACCTTGCTGCATCAAGGATCCGATAGTGAACCACAGCGAGTTCAACAGTGTGAACTGATTCTCCAGAACGGGCGGCTCTTCTAGACAGTTCCGCGAGCTGTCCCACTCGTAGGGGCTGAACCTGCGCCCAAATTCCGAATGTTTATTTTTTGTTACGTACCAATTTTGATGATGGGAATGATTTTGGGAATCCCCACGTACCAAGATAGATAAAGTATCAAGGATTGTTTTTCGCACTATTCATGTAACTTTTTTACAAAACGTCAATATTTACGACTGATGGAAATTTTAATAATTTTCCGTAAAATTATTACAGTACTTTAAATACGTTTTTCACTAAGGCACCAAATAGGAAATAGCTTACAGTCATGTTTTTGTTGGAAAATC
Source organism: Phengaris arion (assembly GCA_963565745.1). Lineage (NCBI taxonomy): Eukaryota > Metazoa > Arthropoda > Insecta > Lepidoptera > Lycaenidae > Phengaris > Phengaris arion. Next base: position 10,721,621 of record OY751445.1, on the reverse strand, counting down.
CACAACACAAAAAAAAATTACCCGTCCCTATTTTCAACCTTTAGAGCCTGTTTACAATTCTAAAGTAGGAACGAATCAAACTATTCATAAATATACAAAAATTACTTTCCCATTTAGTACGAATTATTATCTGCTTCGTAAAACCGAAAACCGAGCTTATAATTTTCTAATAAGTGGAGTTTCGCTTCGAAATAAAATCTGTGGAATTCGCTGAGGTCACTCGTTTTTGGTAAATAATCTTGATAGTTCTTACTTGGGTAAGAAATCACAGCTTTGCTGCATTAGTGATCCAATCGCAAACCACAAGCAGTTAGCGAGGGAAAATATGTTTTCCATCTTTTCACCGTCCGGCGTATGTGTTGGGTGCCATTCGTAAGGAGTAAACCTAGTAATTACCACGAAAATTTGTTTATTTATGTACAAAATAACTAGTGCAACTTGATGTTCTGTAACGACAGGGACGTATTAAAATCTAAATAATAAAATAATAATAAAAAACAAAGAAAAAGCCTAGGTATTTTCAAATTTAATCGCATCTTATTAAAACCATGCCTGGATAACTTTTGTAACGGTATGTAGCATATTATTTTGTTGACCTTATATTTACAAAGTATCAAAATTGACGCACCGCACTATGAGGATTTTTGACGTGATAACGTCTTATAATTCGATGGAGCCGGCTGCACGCACGAAAAAACATGACTCATGCGGCGTTACCGGCGTTACCTCGGTAAACATGACTTATTTCTTATGACGTTGTCACGTTCAACTATCGTCAGTAAATCGACTTTACAGACAAACGGTTTTTTTTGTATATTTCTCAGTTCGGTGCTCAACATTACAATAGGAAGCCTAACGTTATTACTTTTATAAGTTTTAATTATAAATCAGTGAGTAACATTTGTTGTGTAATAAAAAAAAAGAAATAAAATAACTAAAACCATTCAAGTTTACAACTTCGAAGGAACAACCAATATTTACAACTAGCATTGCCTACTCACCTGGCCAGTATAAATAGTAGTACGGAGACACCCAAGTATGCTGTGGCCATGTAAATCCATACATCGAGCGAGAGAGGCGACAGGAATGAGAATAAGTTGGGCGGTTGCTTTATCGGTTTCCGATACAGTACTGAGATGCCCAAGTTCATGAAAGGCATCGTGAAGTCCACTACTTGCTCCCTGTGACAAGAAGAATAAATTAACGACGAACGCGGTTGTGCTTATTACACAAGTAAGTAAGTGGGGGTAACTTTAGACATTTATTTTACATCGAATTCTCTTCAACTTAGGCCAAACCTTTGAGAAATTCAAGCTGTTATGATTACATCATGGCTGGTACTTAATAAGTAATTTTTGGTGATTAAAGCGTTTAAAGTCTATGGCAAGCCCGAGACCACATGTACTTAATTTATCATCTATATGGATCACGCTTGTCCCTCACATGTGCAGAATCGTTCAGGGGTGAAATTCTCGGGATCTGAATTTTATAATGTCAGATCGATCTGACACTCTCATACGATTTCGTGAATATTCACTGATGGACTGAGATCCCAGCCCCGCCAGACTTCTCTTATATTCTTACTGATAAAAAGTGTTTCATTTTCTAGTATTAGTGTATAAAATGAATATGTACAATAAGTACCAGTAACAAGTACCCGCGAGATTATGCCGTGGGCCAATTTTTAGGTACAAGGTGCTAAAGTTGCTAACTCTACTTGGAATAACTTTATTTGGATTCAGAATAACGTAAGGAACAAAACTTATAAAGTTATTTTTCTCTAAACTTAGTATAAACAGAGATATTAAGGTTAGAAATTTAATGGTTTTATTCTACGTGGATGATTTTACATTTTTTATATTTATGAAAACTACAACATAAAATTAAGCAATCCGTGTAAATTCCACTTTATAATATCATTATTCTACTATAATATACGTTAAAATCATTACAAAGGCTGTAAGAATAGTTAGTACAATTTTCTTGTATTTGGCGTTGGCGCCCTGTATCTGAAAATTGGCCCACAGCACAATCTGGCGAGTATACAAGCGTTCATTGTAATACAACTCATACTATATATGATATACATCTTATCAGTAAGAATATAAGGGAAGTCTCGCGGGGCTGGGATCTCAGTCCATGAATTTGACATCCTTATAGGATGTTAAATTGAGTACGTATACACAGTTAGGCTAATCGTTATAATTTAAGCTGCCTTCAAAAATTCACAAATCCAATTTTTCAGACCACTGAAAGATTAACCTGATTTAACATTCGAAGGCGAAATCCTAAAGAAAGTATCAATGTTTGCATTTATATTACCTACTTTGTATAAGATTCGTATAAATATTTTAAGTTCGGACCATAGTTCAACTTTGCATGATAATTTGGTTACTTATTTAGCAGATCTATGAGGTAAAATTTTAGATAAATAGGGAGTTGAAAAACATGTGTGATGAACCGCCAAAATACTCAGAAAACTCAAAACTTATCTCTTTCAATTTCTTAGTTATAGTTTGTTCATGTAAAATTGGTTGTGGAAAGAAGGCATACTTTATTATACTACTTTTGCGTCATAATGGTTTGCTCCAGACCAAATTGGTACTTGAGTAAGCATTATAAAGACTTGACAGGCAGGCTATTCTTGATTTTGTCCACTGCCTGAAAACGGTAGGGTTTGTAAAACAATTGCCGACCTGTCAAATCATTTTTTAAGAAAAAAATACCTGTCATAAGTAATAGTGAGATCAGCGATCGCTATATCAGCCCTTTGTTCCAGCAGCTCTCGGATCATGCCGTCCCACTCTCTCGTCTCCCTGTTGTAGGACCCGTACCGGCCGTCCGGAGCCAGTTTGAAGGTGTAGTTGAAGCCGAGGATGTTCGAGATTTGATGGATGAGGTCGATCGCGTAGCCTTCGTACTGAGCGTTCCCTGTTAGCTTTTCGCTGGCCTCTTTCCTCATGCAATATGGCGCGCTCTAAATGAATTTAAGAAGAGAATTTTATCGTACGGGAAAAAAAGGATGAAATACAACTGAAAACTGCTGAACAAATAAAAAATTTAGTTAAGGTAAATTGACCTACAAAATATTATAAGGATGAGAAGTTAGTATAATATTATATACACCACTATATCTTCTAAAGACATGTTCCTTATAAACTTTTTGACGAAATATGTTCCCTGAAATCATGGCGCACGACGCTGTACTTAAAATTTAAATATAAAACAAGAAGTTTAATTCACTTTTGTAGCACTCAGGGGATAAATAAAGCGAGTAATATCCAAGCGCACGGCTGTTCACAGGCTGCGAGCGAAAGATTTGTATATGATAAAAAATAATGGCTTCCTAGCCTCACAGTTAGAAAACGAAACGTTCAAACTAGCTGCTACGAGAGAATTTCAAGTTCGACATTCATTATGAAAATCTAATAACACGATGATCAGAAAAAATCACGATAGTTATAAGAAATCTTGATAGTTAAAAAAAATTACGATAGTTATAAAAAATCACGATAGTTATAAAAAATCACGATAGTTAAAAAAAATCACGCTAGTTATAAAAAATCTTGATAGTTATAAAAAATCACGATAGTTATAAAAAATCACGATAGTTATAAAAAATCACGATAGTTCGACTATGAAATTCTCATTGTGGCAATGAACAATTTTTCTAAGAAACTACGATTGATGAAACCGGGTACTTAAAAGCCTGTATATTTTATACCATTATTTTACTATTACATTATTATCTTACTTGTTATTGTCATATTTCAGTAATTTGTTGGTGTGTTACTAACCATATTTCGGATCACGATTGGCAGAAGTAATTGTTAGTAGACATACAATCTAATAAAAGTTATGCTACTCGATAAATTGCGATTAAATCAAATTGACGGCCAATCAAGGGCCGAGAAGAAAACACAAAAAAGGTTTTGTGATTTCTCTTTTATTGCGGTACGTTTAAAGATAATATCTAATCACAAAACTTTATTCATTAAGTACCTAGTTTTAAGAAATGATTTTACTCGCTTAATGTACTTTGAGTCTTGTATGGGGTCAGTTGGCTGGTGTAACCCGTGTAAGATATTTTAAGGTCAACTGGCGTGTCTAGTTGACGAAAATCTGATAAAAAAAATCCAACAAATAAATACTTACAAGAATAGTTGTCACAATAAGCGTTTTGTTCTGCAGAATTTCCACAATCTGTTTCTGGTTGTCGCCGTACGATCTCGTGTAATTGACGCCTTCAGAGGAGTTCCATATGCCGGCCTTCTGTAGCCCGTCGCGGGTCAACTCGATAATATCCAAGGTGAAATCACTTCTGAACCCCTGGTGGTCAAACTTGATCACTCCCGTCAGACCTTTCATTTCAACCTGGTTAGACAAGAAAGTTTAAATTAAGACACTCGTATAGACTATCGTAGACCTTCTACGAGGATGTGTTTCAAAGGTGATTATAAAATTATCAAAAAAAGACTGTAAATATCTATTTTTAACACGCTTTTATTAGCTCGGGTTGTATGTATCTATGTATGTAACGGAATATTGGAGCTTAATTTTCACCGGTTTCTAGACGTCTGATCAACTTGAAACTTTGCACACGTCTTAAGGGCTGATGACAATGAAATAACCCGATAAAAAAATTTCCAAGCGTGTCTTTTTAGTTTTTTTTAAATATTATATTTATTTATTTAAGTTTTATAATAATGATATTAATAATTGAACTCCGTGGCCTAGAAGGTAGACCGTTTGATTCGCACTCGAGGTAGTGCAGGTCCGATTCCCAGGTTGTGGGAAAGCCAAAAAACCAATGAGACATTTTCATATTTAAGTTCATTATACGGACGCTCTAACTGTGAAGAAAAACATCGTGAGTAAATTCGCACATGGTTGGCCCCAGACGTAACGTAAGACTTACGATTGACCAGTCATTCCTCTGGACTAAGCTGACTATGTAGCGAGAATGCCGTATGTGCTTGGGCAACCATACGACATTTGAAAACCAACTGTCTGAGGTACTACAGTATTTAAAGAGTGGTTACTTCTTTTGGAGAGTACTGTTTAAATCATCCAATAACGGATGAAAAGGCCTAAATTTTATAATCATTATTCTTCCGTTTAATTGAGCTACACAAACTGGCTTTTAAACTTTACAACAAAACCTAGTTCAACCAGACTATGATACCAAGTAGTTTTGGGTAGCAGTTAGTTTTAAAAATTAAATAATTCGAAACTGAAAATCTTTACTTTACTTACTTTGAACAGGCTTACAAACAATAGTCGCGTCAATTCAAAGTTTAAACAATAAATTTGAAAATTCAACAAGCGAATCACTATTTAGTATTTCGTTATTTTAATGTACACCAATTAAAGTGCTCTCTGCAGCCAAGGGTTTTATGGTTTTTCCAGAGCCAAAATTAAACTACCAACTGTAGTACTGCTGTTTTATTTCCTACATCTGTTTTTTATGATGTCCATAATACTGTAGTTTTTTATGGGCGAATTTAGTTCGTGATATCGTGGCATGATTTTTATTAACGTCGATATAAATACAAGTAAGCTCAAATAAGTAAAACCACATCAATAAAATACGACTTTATTCTAATGGTTTAATGTAAATAGGCTAGTTATAAATTATAAAATTTAATCAATATTGGATACTACAATGCGTTTTATTTATTGAAGAATTTCACAGAATGACGTGTTTGCTCTGCAAAGTACACTAACTTGAAAATAGAGTATAGACCAATTAAAGATGGCCGACCTGTCAAGCTCTCTTTTTTGATAATGTTGAGAGTGAGAACTTACGATTTTCATGTAGTTGATAAGGCTGTACCCGTGAGGCCAGGTGTCCTCAGCCTCGCAAGACAAGGGTCGTACGTCAATTTGCTGCGACGTGTCCAGGTCGTGTAAAGCCTTCGCGAACAGATGTACCGCGTCGTACATGAGCGCCGTCTCGGTCTATTGTAAGCAAAGGTGATTTGAGAAAACATCATCATCATTATTATGGGCACAAATACGGTAGAGTGTAGGTTAAATGCTGTGATTCGTTGTAATGTGTACCTGTGTACACTAGCTATATAGCTGAAACTAGCTATATATTGACCTATCAATACATAGGTAGTTTCATGTCATGATGTCCGATCTATATATCTATTACTGCCACGGTTCAAGTTTACCAGTAAATTACATATTATGACTTTAAGAAATAATAGTTAACGAAAAACTAACATATTTTCTTTTAAAATTGAAAAAGTTTCCTAGAACATAACATCTGTCTTACAAAGTTACAAGATACATTTTAACATAAAAATGCAGCGAAACTCACCTTTATAAACGTCATGTTTTCCTGCAAACAAAGAATTATGTTAGTATGCAACACATTGCAATGAACAGCTAGCTGGGAAAAATATAACCTTGGCTGAGGTATGGCCTAGTTGCAGTTTCCGTCCTTTTCTGGCCTCGTCGTAGACCCAGTCCCGGACGACTCTCTGCACCTCGGCCCTTTCAGGATCCAGCAGCCTCAATGCCGTTATGTTCGTGCCGCCATATTTGAATTCTTCTAAGTCGACGCTATGCAAATCCTGCCAGAATAATTTTAAAATTTAAAATGAAACGTAATATTCTTTGGAATATTTTCATATTTTTCAGTTATATTTGCTGTCCCAAATACTTTTCTTTTTATTTAGTTGAATTTAATACACTATATTGAGTTCATTAGATATTTGATACAAATATACCTATACCAATATTTACAATGCCTTATAATAATAATATATTATATAATGTTTATTGTATTACACTATGCAAACTATAAGTAAAACCAATTTCACTCGAGATTATTCGTACTGGTTGTACAAAGTTAAGGTCAATATTATTTTGTTGGTAAATATTATTATTATGAATTTGCTTCGGTTTCAGAAATATAAAAAGAGATAAGTACGTATACAAAGCAACAATACTCGTAGGTTTGGTTGTTTTTCATCCGTCGACCTCTCCTTGGCTTGGTCGCGGGTTTGAATCCCACTAAAGGATTGTGAAGTGAAGTGAAGGAAGGGTCTTGGATGTTTATTAAATATATTATGTAAGTATAGTATGATAAAAATCTTAAATATGAGTATAGTATAAAATTATTAAATACATAATATATATTTACGTTGTGTGGTAACTTTATGATGACTTTATGAAGAGCTTGTAGCTCTTCGGATACTTAATACAGGATCAGATTGACGCCTTGCAGAAGCGTCCATAGATATTATTATTATAAAATATAGGTACTTTTAGGTGCTAGGTGTGAATGTGAGCCTGTTTCTCTGTAATACCTGGGCTGATTGATAACTGGCCGAAACGACGAAAAAAAATGATACGCAAAAAAGGAATATTACATTATATTCTGGCATCTTTTTAAAAATATAACACCAAATTTGAATTTAATCGAACTGATGGAATTTGTTTGAGAAGACGTAGAACTTTCTCTGTCGTAAATTTTCTTAACAATGGAAAGAAACGAAATTCATGCGGTGTTAAAGTTATACGTTTTAAAAGAGAAAACAGCAACCCAGATTAAAAACAAGCTAGACAGTGTTTTAGGTAATTCTGCTCCTGCATTGAGTACAATTTACACCTGGGTGATTGATTTTAAACGTGGAAGACAGAGCTGCGAAGACGCCCACAGGTCTGGCCGTCCAAATGAAGTTACGAATCCGGACATGATCAAAAAAATTCACAAAATTGTATTGAATGATCGGCGCTTAAAGTTGCGAGAGATAGCAGACATGGTGAGCATTTTATCTGAACGCGTTTTTAATATTTTGCACCAACATTTGGGAATGAAAAAGCTTTGCGCGCGATGGGTGCCGCGTTTGCTCACTGTAGACCAAAAGCAACGTCGAGTGGACGATTCATCGGAGTGTTTGGCGCTGTTTAACCGAGATCCTAATGAGTTTTTGCGGCGTTATGTAACAGTCGATGAAACCTGGATACATCATTATACTCCCGAGACAAGAACAATCTAAGCAGTGGACTGAAAGCGAAAAACCTGCGCCGAAGAAAGCAAAAACGGTTTTGTCGGCCGGCAAAGTGATGGCGACTGTTTTTTGGGATGCTCGAGGGATTATTTTAGTGAATTATCTGCACAAAGGAAAAACAATAAATGGAGAGTACTACGCAAGCTTGCTGCAAAAATTAAGTGAAGAAATCCAGAAGAAACGACCACATTTGGCCAAGAAAAACATTTTGTTCCACCATGACAACGCACCTGCACACACGTCAATGGTTGCAGTCGCCAAGCTCCATGAATTGCGGTTCGAATTGCTACCGCATCTACCCTATTCCCCGGATCTGGCCCCGTGCGACTTCCACTTATTCCCAAACCTGAAGAAATGGTTAGGTGGCCAGAGATTTTCATCAAATGAAGAAGTCATTGTTGCCGTGGACGAGTATTTTGAGGGGTTGGAGAAAACATTTTATCAAACTGGTGTTCAAAACAAACAAACGGCATTGGAGAAGCGCTGGACTAAATGCATCGAGGTAGAAGTAAACTACGTTGAGAAATAATTTATTTTAAATAGATTTTTGAAGTTTTTCTTTGTCGTTTCGGAAACTTATCAATCAGCCCTCGTAGTTCATCATGGCATTTTGTTAACAGGACTTTAGTTTGAATAAGCCTTTCAATAATTTATTTATTACAATAATCTCCTGTGAATGATCTTGTATCTATGATTGATGGCGATTGCTAGAAGTCTAGGTATTTATGGCAGATGGTCTGTGCGTGAAGGTCAATTATGAGCAATTATGGTCGATTGGGACGTGACAATTTACGGTGACGGCCAAAGATTTCAAAAATAAGGTAGGCTATGACGTACATTTGACAGAACTAACCTTCATACAAGAAAAAGTTACGCCATCTCGGTTTTCATCATGTATCTAGTGTCAACCATCTTGATTTCACCATAATTCAAATGTCAAAATGGCCCCAAAAACTCTAAAAGTGGGGCCATTTAAGTGGATACAGTTTTTGCCTCAATATGCCTCTACTAATATATATATATATAATATTTATATTATATCTAAATATTATATATAAATTATATCTATTATTATATCTATATCTATAAATGGCCCCACTTTTAGAGTTTTTGGGGCCATTTTGACATTTGAAGTATGGTGAAATCAAGATGGTTGACATTGGTTACATTCATACAAAGCCGGGCACCGTTAATCAAATAGTTAACTTCGTTAATCGTTAATCCGCTACAAAAAAAGTTACCTTCTTTAAACGTTAAAGCGTTACATTTCGGAAGAATTAACGCAAGTTAACGTTAATCGTTAATCTGTTAATATGTGTAAAATTGCATCTTTATATCGTTGCGTTAGGGAACTTATAAAACCTGTTGGTTTAGGTTCTAATTCATTCATCAATTATCAACACGCAAATGTTCACTGACAGTAATTTATAATAATAACAAACAAACAAACAAAACACTCGTCACTCTAAGTACCGGCGCTAAGTAATGAAATGATCAAACGAAACAAATCTCTTCGCAGTTTTCTTTCTCACTCGCACGTGCCGGCAAAATATATCTAGTTTTGTTTTTGTTTCACTCGCTGCCACGCGCCGCCCGGCGCTTGTCGGTGCCGTGCGGTAACTATTAGACATTTGACTAACGATTAACGGACTTCTGGATATTAACGGAAGTTAACGTGTTCGTTAACATTTTTAAAAGTTAACTTAAAAGTTAATCCTTTAATCAAAATGTTAACTTCGTTAATTAACGATTAACGAATTAACAAGTTAATGCCCAGCTATGCTTTCATACATGAGCAATTCAGTTGAAAAAAAAATCGGCACTTCTTACGTCGGCGACATTGTGCAATATATCGAGTAACTAGAAACAATATCGCCTTTATAATATAAATTCCTCCACATCGCTCAACAAATTGCTGCAGATTGATCCATCCGTATTGCCGGACAATTATAACCCAAAACATTGCCGTACAAACGCACCATTAGCGTTCAAAAATGAAAAAAAAACTCACCAAGGACGTGATGAGATAGCTGTGGTAGTCGGACATCATGCCGATCTGCTGCGCCTGCTGCAGCACGTCTCGGATCCGCTCCGTCGCGCAGTCCAGGACTATGTGCGACTCCGCAGAGTTCTTTATTTGTTTCAGCAGCGGCCTATGGGTAAGAGGTTAGAATGCTCTGGTAAAATTCAGATTGAGCTTTTAGAATTAAATGTGATATAAGGCATTATTAAATGTAGGTATTGTCAGATGGGGCAATCCTCTATGACTTATTAGTAGTTAATATTCAAATTAAAATTTATTTTATTTCTCTCACAAACACAACAATACATCATACAGGTTTCTTATGTAACAACATGTGATGAGATACTCTGTGATTGTGATGTGTGTCTGTGCTAGAGTTTACCTATGTTACAGATCACCAGGCTCATGTCCACCCGGACAATATAGCTAAGCAAGAACTAACAAGTTAATCGTACATACTAAAGAGAAAAACAATATACACATTATTTTTGATTTTACTTAAATTTTGCTTGTGTTGCTTATAAATATTAACAGTGCTATTCGAAAAGTATTATCTTTTTCACTCGGGAAGAAAACTCAAGCATGTCCCTGTTGCTCTAGCTAACCTTAGGTACCTACATCTTGTTAGCGCAGGCTGTCTTAAGGGGGTTGAACCCCGCGCGCCTCAAATTTTACAAAAACGCTACTTTTCAAACACGGCTATATCTGTCAATAACTGATTATTCCGATTATTATATGTAAAAAACCTTAGAAAATATTTTAGTATTTTTTTTTTGTAACAATTATTTATAATAATTTCAAGCTTTAGATTAATAATGTCTAAACTGACCAATGATGCATAAGCTGTATCAGTAATCAATTAAAGTAAGCTATTTTGACGTATATAGGTATTCATGATTCTACACCTTCTTAACGCGAGTCTATTCGCGTTTCATACATACAAATTTTGTTTAATTTAAAATCATTGCATTGCAGACCGTACTTAATATAATATACACGATAAGACGAGTAGACAAAGTACCTATAATATTTTACAAATATTGTAACATACACATAATATTATATTGATGTGTGTGCCAATTATTGATAATATAGAAATGTTAATAAAGTACTGCAAGGATCAATGCATATTAGTTGACTACCCATATTACCACAGCGAGTGCCTTCGTGTGCGTGAGCCGAGTATCTCACGAACGAAATGGCGTTTGCTGTGCTGGTGTGCGTGAAATTAGACTTCATGCGCGAGGTATCAACGCTCTTAATTCAAACTAAGTATAAGGGGTCTCATATACGGTCCGGTTTTCCTTCAGTTCGGCCTGAACGGATGCAAAATCGTATCGTCTGTGTGCAATTTCGAGATCGCATCAGTCAGCCGGATGGACTGAAGCGATTCGTTCCAGTGTTGCCAGCTCTGTTTTTGCGAAACTACTTAACTCGGGTCGATTTCTACTAAAAACTACTAAAATAATACTGAAAACTATAAGAAAGCTACTAAGATTAGGAATCCGTAAAGCCCCCAAAAAACCACGGCATTTTAGGTTTTGTTATATGAAAAAATATTATATTGTTTTTTAATATTAATTTTACCGTTAAATTAAAATATACTCGGAAATATTACGTATATAGTAATTAAATGGGTAGTTATAAGCAAATTACGGACGAATGTATTATTCTGATAAGGTGTATTTTTTTTGTGCCTAACCTATACCATTTTGCATATGATTACTGTCTCTTTCCTACTAAAACACTACTAACAACTAAATTCCTACTAAGGAGGGGAATAAAATACTTAATTTAGTAGTAAAACTTTGTAAAATAACTGACTTGGCAACATTAATTATGGACTGTACGGATGGACTAAACGGACTATTTGTGGACAAATTGCTTCAGTTCTCGCCAGAGCCGCGGCCGTGCGGGCGTGTGTCGTGTACAAGCGTAGTGAGTTTTCGCGGTGTTTAATTATTACACAATTATTAAACACGACCGTAGCTCGCGGCAAATCAGAACGAACTGATGCGATTATGCCGTGTGTGTGCTGGAATCCGTTCAGGCCGAACTGACGTCAGTTGGGTCGGATGCGATTTTTTCCGTGTATGTGCACGAATCCGTTCAGGCCTTCTAACTGAAACGATCGGCCTCTCGTCTGTGGAGGCCTTAAGAGTCTTCAATTGGTGTAACAGTGAAATAATTGGAAAAGAAACAGTAGGTACTTAAATATGTAAAAATTATTGTATTTACAAAATTAGAGCTCGTTGCGAGTGAATTATAAAATTGAAGGTGGATGTGTAAAAATTAAAATTGTAATATTCCATCAGAAGATTGTTAAATATTATAGCAATTGCAGCTGTTCTTTTTTCTATCTATATTTCTCTATCTATATATTCTATCCTCTTATCTAAATAACCTTAGAAAAAAGAGCTTGACAGCGCAATAGCTTTTTTTTTCAAATTAAGTCAGATGTTATTATCCGATTTCGCTGAAAATAATTTTCCCAAAAATATTACCCATTTAGCTGGGAAATGCTTGCCCAAACCAGCCCTCACCCCCTTCCCTACCCGGTTACACGAAAATGGTTCACTATAATATAAAAATGTAATTTATGAAACCTTGTTTTATTTAAATTATATTTATTAACGATACTCCATACGATGTGCACAACGGAAAAAATCATTCCCAATTCGTATATATTGTACTATAGAGAGCAACCTTAAATTTTAATATAAAATTATTATTATTTTATAACTCCAAAAATAACATCAATACGCAATCTATAACTATACCTAAGGACATGGGGATTTTTACTACAGGATAATAAACAGGTCACATATCTGCCGATGGGCTAAATACTGTGATATTTTAACTCATTTCAACGAATATTCTTACAAAATATGATAAAATATTGTCGCTATTTTTAAACAGTAGGTTCAAAATCACAAATTATTTTCAAATATTACCCTAAAAAGAATGTAGACATAATAATCATGTCGTTATGTACTTTCATAAATCAGTTTAAAATGAACCATATATTTTATAATATTATAATTCTCACCTTAATTAAGTGTTTACAAAACCACGGCTACCGTTCATAATTGGATTATTGTTCGCAATATACGTCAGAGTGATAAGGGTTAAGCGTTAGGTTTATATTATTTTGGATCTCTGAATCTTACACCCGTTATGAGTACTAGAGTCAGACTCTTTAATAGGTTAAACGGCAACTCTAAAACTTGACATCTTAGCATAAAGGATTATAATACATTTTAAACGTATTAAAAATATGAAAGTACATAGGGCCTACGAGTTCTTGACTATGGATGGACGTGTGGTTATTCGATTTATTTTTTGTCCAACTCCCACTTTTTCCAACCACACCACGAGACGGCACCTGCCCTCGCCCGCCTTCCCCTCCGGGTAGTGCAGACGCCGAGTCAACAAGCGACATAGCTGAAAAATTCTGCGCCTGTCGCCGGTTGTCCCGCACCTCTCCGCGGGCCAACGCGGCACCGCACCACCACCACGTCCACCTTCGAGGTGAAGGAGTTCTGGCCGACGGGTGTGGTCTTCCGGAGGTTCCGGGGGAGACTCCGGAACGAAGGGCGTATCACGTCGCCGACACCACGTGATAAAGTGTATTTTTTAGGTATATAATAATAATTTTATGTATGTTAGTCTGTAAGCTATTTATAATATGGGTCTATGCTGTATGAAATATACATTATTTAATTTTATTTTATAACCGACGCTACGCAGGACGAAGGTCCGTAGACGTCTGTCTACGGACCTTCGTCCTGCGTAGCCCCCAGACGGGGGTCAGACTCTAAATAATACATTCGTTCAATCCAACATTTTTGAACGTATTAGGTATCTTTTATCCCGGCAAAAAGTAAGATCCTCATGGCCCAAATCGCTTCAATATACATTTGTTCAATCCAACATTTTTGAACGTATTAGGTATCTTTTATCCCGGCAAAAAGTAAGATCCTCATGGCCCAAATCGCTTCAATATACATTTGTTCAATCCAATATTTTTGAACGTATTAGGTATCTTTTATCCCGGAAAAAAGTAAGATCCTCATGGCCCAAATCGCTTCAATAAACATTTGTTCAATTCAACATTTTTGAACGTATTAGGTATCTTTCATCCCGGCAAAAAGTAAGATCCTCATGGCCCAAATCGCTTCAATATACATTTGTTCAATCTAACATTTTTGAACGTATTAGGTATCTTTCATCCCGGCAAAAAGTAAGATCCTCAAAGCCCAAATTGCTTCAATAACTCCTTACGTATCGTTTGAATAACACAAAAAGAAATACAAAAAGGTAAATCGTTTCGAGCTATATTTATTTTATTGAACGGTCACATATGCTAGACTTATTCCAAACAAGTATTACTGGATATTAGATTTTCCTAAAATGTTCCATGTGAAGCTAAAATAAAGTGTTTGTGTTTTGGAACGTCTAAGCTGTGACGTAAGATATTAATTTATAGTGGAGTATCTGGGGCCTTAAAACGGCTTATTCCGTATTCAACCCCTAGATAAGGTCGGAGGTTGAAAATCTAGTGGTTAAGCATTGAATAAATCATGAAACGTGACGAATGACGGCCCTGAATGACAGATGACGTTTGACGGATCACGGACCGCGGAGGATGGATACAGATGACGGATATGTAATATGGACCTATGCAGCCTGAAATAAAAGGTATTTAATTTAATATAATTTATATCGGACACACACCTGTAGTCGTGCGAGTCCGGCAGCTGGCGCACGGCTACCGGCAGCTCGGACGGCCCGTGCGCCTTCAGCAGCTCCTGCAGCCGCACCAACCCGTCGCTGTTCTCGTACACAATGGTGAACGACTTCCAGCCCCAGGCCCGGACTAGGTCCACGTATGCCTAGGAAAAAAAATTACGTGTGCAGATTATACGTGGAGGAACTGAAACTTCATTCATCATTCAAAATCCAAAAATACTCTTATCGTGCCCCAAGCACATAACTTAAAAAAATAATAGAAACATTAAAATTTTTGCACCTAACGCCATCTGTGTACTTTTTAAAAATTAAGTTGTCATGTAAGTAGTAGCTTCCGTCAGATGCCGTTATATCGAAAATAGTATTATGACGCGTGTCGTGACGTGACGCGTCCTTGAAATTTCACTCTCAACGCCGCTTCTGAAGTTTCCCTTCAAAATTGGAATAAGTAACCATGAGTCATCGTGAGCATCAAGACACTTGCACGCGTAGCATCAAGCATGAATACCGCGGTAATAGTGGTTTCTTTCTATGGATCGCGCCTAAACTACTGATCCAATTTTTAAAAATGAGGCGTCAATAGATTCGTAATTATTGTGAGCCGGGTAATATAGGCTATATAATTTACATAGTCGGGTTATAGTTTTAATCTTTTGGTTACGGTGGTTATGCTACGCGTGCTAGTAGGTGAAAAAAAAAAACGAAATTATATCGTGTCAATCTGTTGTAAGGACATTAGCGCAACGCAGTCTCTTATCACACTCGCTGTCAACATTACGAGTATGTTTCAATATGAAACACTGATTCCACTGAATCACTGAAATTACTTTTTAAAATATTACAACATTTTTTAAACTTTGCCCTCAAATTGAATAAGAGACACAAAGTATTTTTCATGTTTCAAAAATAACATTACTATGTGATGTTGGATAAAAGCAATGTGTAATTTTAAGTGAAACAATGTACGTGCAGCTTTTGTGCAGCAAATATTTCTAACTGAGGGTTCAGAGACAATGCTATATAGTATTATGATAGAAAATATGATTACAGCGACGAGAATATAAAAGAGAATAACTTTTTCCAAACAAAAATGAACTCGTTCCTTTTAATGAAATTAATGGATTTGGATGGATATTGGATACTACTCGCGAGTTGAAATCATTAAATATAATATGTGTACGGCGAATTCTGAACGCTTCTAAATATGACTTCCTATTGAGTATGCTATCAGGTTTCATTGAATTGTGAGTAAACTGAATCTCTGATTCGCAACATAGTCAAAGCTGACACGAATATCGACCACAGAAACATCCCAATACAAAGTTTCTTCAATGTAGAATAGAATAGAATACGTTTATTTTATCATCACACAACACACATCAAAATAAAATACAAAAGAATAAACTAAAATTAGGAACATTATTATATGTACTATGTATGTTGTGTGAGACCAAAAATTGACCCTAGCTTAGCTACACGCAGCAAGCAAGCCTGCTGCACTGGTATTCGGCAAGGGTCATATTGACCCTTTTGTGTGTGATTGTGTTACTTCACCACATAAAACAAACAACAATCACATACACAAGACAACTGATAAGAAATTACGGCGCAATCGAATAATAGCTTTGCGCCTTACATAAGGAATAAGAATAAAAAATTAAAAAAAAACATAAGAAAACAAAAACTCATATCGTCCAATAATATCAATATTACTTATGCTAACGATTATTTTTACCATAAGAATTTTACTTTACAACAGTAATTTTACGCTTTTTATCAGAGTTTGAGACTTACTACTTTATTTTAATACTGGCTTTTGCCCGCAGCTTCCCCGAACACTCTCCTACGCGGGCGAAGCTGCGGGCAAAAGTGAACATACAGACAGACAGACTCGGCGGGGGATTTAAATTTATATTTTGGAGAAAAGTCGAATGTGTGCCTAAAGTCCGCTGCTTGCCCGGACCCGCCGCGCTACCTGTTAATACGACCATAAGTTGTAATATTGTCCGGATTCCGGTTGGCCGGGGAAAATTCAGAGCATTGAAAATAGAACGTTCGATTTTCAGCTATATTGTAGTAACGCAGAGTTCGAATTTTTAGCACTCTGAATTTTCTCCGGCCTTCCGGGTTTCGGATCATATAGTCCCAGCCTTATCTCTTCAACCAATAGTCCAAATTATGTGCAATAGAATGGAAAGATCTCATGTTTTAAACACTTGACGAAATAAATTATCTTATCTTGATAAAAATCATAATTGTTTATAATATGACCAATAAACATCACCTTACTTATTTAAATTTATTTTTTTAATATAAAATCATTTTTTTGTGACTGAAATATCATGCTGTCGCTGGCTTTTTTGTAGGCACTAATAAATTCTAAAACTTTTCTCTATAACTCAATAATAAATCTCTCATCGATAAGGCAGCGTTTCTCAAACACGATTTCATTCTCCCATTTTTTAAGGGTTCCGTAATACATAAAGAACCCTTATAGTTTCGCTCTGTCCGTCCGTCTAGTCTGTCTGTCCGCGCTTCTAGCTTCTGTTATTAAGAATATAAATAGATGAAGTTTGGTATAGTTATAGACTGTCTATAGATCTCGATTTAGGCATCATAAAATAATAATAATTTTATATTTTAGGGTTCTCCATACATGTGAAGTGGAAATAAAACATATTTTTTCATTCTACCCTATCGTGTGGATACCCCACACGTTGTAATCGGCCTCCAGAGTGGTTTATGAGTTGGTCGCTGGCATTTCTAAACTATAGTAGATAGAAACTTGTAAGTTTCCATGCTGATAGATCACGCTAAAAACTCTTTAGAAAAAATTGTTTTAGTGAAATTGGACAATAACTTTTGAAGTAATTAAAAGAAAACCTATTGCGGGTTGATAGTTACGGAACCTTCCTTAGATAGAAATGTCCTGACATGATCTTGGTTAGGTTATTTTCTATTTATTTTGCAAATCCGATTACCATGGAAAATACTTAACATGTATTTTTTATACAAGCCTATAAAAAGCCTCTCACAAATAATGTGGCTTTCTATTGGTAAAAGAATTTAAAAAATCGGTTGAAGGACATCCAGAAATTAGACACTTACAATACTTACTCACAAAGAAACAAACTTTACCTCTTTATAATATTAGTATAGTGCAGATGTTAGCCAAAACTTCGTACGCGAAAAAGAAATCCCGGACTCGGATTCTACCCCATGGTAGAATAAAAAAAATGTTCATCCATACTTCACATGTATGAAGAGCCACGGCTAATATTAAAATTTTCAGATTATATAAATAATAGCATAATATTATTCTTATTTTATGATGCCTAAACCGAGATCTATACACAACCTGTAACTATACTAAATTTGATCAATTTATATTCATAATTACAGAGGCAGGAAGAGCGGACAGACAGTCAAACAGATAGACGGACGAACAGAGCGAATCTATAAGGGAACCTTGAGTACGACGGAACCCTAAGAAACAAGAATAAAAACGGTTCATCCGTTTGGGATTTACGATGCCAAAGATAGACGCACAGACAGACACATGAAACTTATAGTACCGATCTGTTTTCGTCGAGGGGTTAAAAGGCAATTTATATCTTTTCTTGGGTCCTTTGTTCACAAGATAAAATACTTGAATATTTTAATATACTGCCAACGCACTTGTGGTGGACTTCTCCGGTGTCACAAATTCATGATCGATTGCCATCAGATCAGAATTTTCTACAGTCTTCCAGATTCCGGATCGTATAGTCTCAGGCTTAAAATACCACATACCCAAAGATTTCAAAACTAAACATAGGCAATTAGTTGTAACGTACATTCGCCAACCTGACTACGATCTGTGTCCTGTTTCATTCGTCAAGCGTATCATAAGAGAGGATACGGTTGAGGAATGGGACAGGAGATACGAAGTGGGAGGGACGGCCGGAGTCACGAAGCTCTTTATCCCAAGCGCTGCTGCTGCATACAAGACAGTCAATAAGATAGACATCACACACTACACCACACAGATTCTGACTGGACACGGCGGATTCGCCTTCTACTTGAACAGGTTCAAGTTGAAGGAGGATCCGTCGTGTTCGTGTCAGCCGGGAGTTGAGGACACAGTTCCTCACCTGTTACTCGAGTGCCCCATTTTTGCTAGCAATAGAAACGATATTGAGCAAAACTTGGGCACATCGGTGACGGGTGAGAATCTGCCTACCATCCTGGGGGGAAAGAAGAGGGATATCTTCCTCTCCTTTTGTAAGAGTATTGTGGGTGTAGTTAATAAGAAAAATAGTGATATTTTAAACTGTGAATTTAATTAGTTAGGTTCCTTTAGCGGTAGGTTTTTCATTGTGATATTAGGTTAGTTGAACGTTGTGCTGTATTTTTATTTTTATTTTTATCTTATTTATTATTGTTTTATTGACATTTTTAATTTGTAATTTTAAGCTGAAAAATTGAACTGAATTATTTTGGATTTTACTGTAAATTTATGATTTTTAAAACAATTGCTTTTATATTTTTGTGACTGTATTACTATTGTAATAGGAAAAAGAAAGTTGTGTAGTAAAAGTTTTGTTGTTAAGAAATGAATATGTAAAAAGAAAAGGAAAAATTGTTAAAAGTAGGTGTAAGTTTAGTAAAAAAAATGAAAAAGAACTAAAAAAGAGAAAAGAATAAAAAAGAATACAACGAGCCCTGATTACGTTAGGGGGCCGAAAAAAAAAAAAAAAAAAACGTACATTCGCCAGAACAAATCTTCATATCTGAAAAAGTTACGCCATCTTGATTTCACCACACCTCAAATGTCAAATGGCTCCAAACAATCCCAAAAGTGGGCCATTTAAGTGGCGCCAGTTTGTGCCTCAATATACCTCGTGTATAATATATACGTCTATGCACATACCCGACTCAACGCAGCTGGATGTGGATAGAGATTCACGAGACAAGACTCTCTCCTCGTTCGGTAGTCCCATCGAGTCTCCAGATGGGGTAGCTCCATGGTGTCGCATATGGACTGCACGTGCGCCGCCGCCGGCGCCGACTGCGGGCCAAAGATGGCCGCGACGCCACTCCGTAACAGGTGACATACTGATTGAGAAGAGTGACAAAAAATGTAGATAAGGCATGGCCTGCGACTTTAGCGAAAAAAGGAAATCTCGCGGAAACCGTAAATTTCACCGCAACAAAAAGTAGTGTATGTCCTTGGACTACTCTATATTTATGCCAAATTTCATCAAAATCAGTTCAGTAGTTTTCTAGCCTATTCAAAGCAAACAAACAAATCTTTCCGCTTTAAAATATTAGTATAGATAGAGAGATTGATTGTCGCCGTACTTTTCTCACTATGTTATAACTTATAAGTCACGTTCGGTTAATTCGTATAGTTGCATAATTGTTGTTTACTACTTATGTACTTATGAGACACTATTCAAGACAACTTGTACATTTCTGTCTGTACTGTCTGTACGGTCTGTACTTTGACAAACTTCGTACAAGTTGACTGCAACGTTGCAGTAATGAACGAAACCGTTGCAAGAACTTCACAACCACGAAATTTCAAATTCTTTGACAAGTTTCAAGCGCTGATTGTTGGCGTACTTTCCTCACTATGTTATTAGTTAGGTACGGTACGCCGTACGGTTAACTCGTAATTCCATTATTCGTTCTTTACGCTGGGTATTAAAATAATACACTTTTCAAAAAAAGCAGTATGCACGTAAAAAAAAAACAAGGAGAAAATTCGAAGCTTACCGCTAACGCTTCACAGTTATTTGGCTTTTTCACTGGGTTGGAAAAAACTTTTTTCTGTCAAACAATAAGCTAGGAAAATTTTATTTTTTATTGTATTGTAGAGCTTATACTAAGATTAATGTTATGGAAACAATTCGTATTAATAATATGTTAAGTTCAACCTTGAAATGCTCACTGCTAAATAATTAAACGTACAAGCGGCGAACGTGCTTGCGCGGTGCAAGCGATTACGGAGGATAACACAAACTTAACAATATTAAAGTGTGAGTGTAGTGACACTCCGAGCGTCTTGATGGAAACTTAAATTTTCCTCCTCCTCCTGAGAAATGTAGCGGAGTTCACAATAATTTGTTTACTGCATTTGCATTTTTTATATTCGCACTTATTCAACAAATCTCCTTGGAATAATGAATAACCAGCAATTTATATTCTTTTTTGTTGGTAAACATTATTATTATAACATTAATGTCCTAAATTTTAGAGCAACCTATTAAAAGTCTAGAAATATCTGTATGACTTCTTGGGTGGTGGTGATAGCTTACCTTCAGGCAATTTATCTGCTCGTTTAATAGTTTTATACCACAAAATAGTATAAGTTACCTCGTTTGGAGGCATGAAAGCTGTCCTGCGGGGAGATGGTCTCGACCTGCGCCAGCAGCTTGGCGCGCGGGAGTATCGCGCGGTCTGCGTTAACCCTCTCCACTGCGTAGCGGAAAGCTACCTCCTGTTTGTCGTCTTCTGGGTGAAACAGACCCCCTGGAACAAATTCATTCATGTATTACTATTATTTATGTGAAAGTTTGTAAGGATGGATGTTTGTTACTGTTTCACGCAAAAACTACACTACGGATTTCGACGAAATTTGATATGGTAGTAGCTTAGGCTCGGGATAAAAACATAGGCTTCTTTTTATCCCGAAAATGTACAATATTCCCGTGGGATACCTGATACTATATTTACGCGGGCAGAGCCGCGGAAAAACCTAGTACTATTATAAATGTGAAAGTTTGTGAGGATGTATGGATGTTTGTTACTCTTTCACGCAAAAGCTATTGAACAGATTTCGAAGAGGTATGGTAGTTGTTTAGGCTCTAGATTAAAACATAGGCTGCTTTTTATCCCGCAAAAGTACAGTACTCCCGTGGGATACCAGATACTATATTTACGCAGGCGGAGCCGCGGGAAGAAGCTAGTTACAACTATTATATTTGATAACTTTGGCATAAACAGTAACTTACAGTAATCATTTAGCATAAAATGTGTTGATACTGTGAAAAAAGTTAATATTTCATAGAAACATAAAAATTGTACCGCGAGCATGGTCATATCATATACACCTACACAAATATTCTTACGTATCATATGAGACCGTTTTAGGGTTCCGTACCCAAAGGGCAACAACGAGATCCTATTACATAGTCTCCGCAGTCCGTCTCCGTAGTATATCGCCAGGCTATATCTCATGGATAGCTAGACAGTTGAATTTTTTACACATGATACCGCTATAGCATCAAATACTAAAAACAGAATAAGATAAAATATATTCAAGTGGGGTCCCATATAACAAACGTGTTATTTTGCTGTTTTTACCCGACTACGGCGAAGCCAACAGGAAGGGTAATGATTTTGGCAGTCTA
The DNA here is from genome assembly GCA_963565745.1 of Phengaris arion. Classification (NCBI taxonomy): domain Eukaryota; kingdom Metazoa; phylum Arthropoda; class Insecta; order Lepidoptera; family Lycaenidae; genus Phengaris; species Phengaris arion. The sequence continues at coordinate 10,699,422 of OY751445.1, read as the reverse complement.
TGTGTGTATGTATGTATGCATGTTTGTTCCGCCGTAGCGTCTTAGCGACTGGTCTGATTTTAATAAATGAGGTGTCAATAGATTCGCTATAATAGCCCGGGTAACATAGGCTATATAATTTTCGTATTCGGAATATAGTTATAGTTACCTATATAGTTATATAAAACTTGTAGTTAAGTACTTTACTTTACCTTTCGTGCGCGAGTCCGACTCACCGTTGGCCGGTTTTTTAAACAGCTGTCACTGGCATTAAATACTCAATAAATTACAAAACGTATGTCAAACTAGCTGTTTCCAGCGGCTCCACCCGGGTAAATATCCGAGTATCCGGCGGTAATATTGTACTTTTCCGGGAAAAAAGTAGCCTATGTTTTAATCCAGAACCCATATATACTACTATATACCATATTATATACCATATCAAATTTCATCAAAATCCGTTCAGTAGTTTTTGCGTTAAAGAGTAACAAACATCCATCCATCCATACATCCATCCATCCTCACAAACATTCACATTTATAATATTAGTAAGGTCTATCGTGAAATCTAGGATTGTTTCAAACCTTTGCCATATCTATCGTGAAATCTACGATCGTTTCAGTCTACGTCGAAGTTCTTCATTGTCTTCCTAATAACGCCTCGCTAGTCTCATTAAAGTTATTCCGGGACTATTCTGCCCACATAATATGTAAGTACTATACATATTATAGTAACACTCATAAATTCTGTAACGGAATGGTGTCAATAAAGTAATCGAACTATTTACTAGCTTCGGTCAATATGAACGCAAAAGTGATTAAGTATATTTTATTTGCTTATGCAATGAAAATAGTAACACGAATGCCATCAAGTTCTCTATCGAATTTCTTGATGTGTAATAACACAAAAGTACAATTATATTCGTACATTATTTTGTATTGCTTAAGCAGAGGTTTCGAGCAGCACGCACAATCAAACACAGATCTCTATATTTCGACGTTCAAGTGTAGCACATATTACATTTATTTCGCTTTGAATTTTTCGAGCTTGGTTTACGATGGCAATGTTTTGATAAATTACACGTTCTACCTTGTTTATAGTGTAATAAAAACCCTGTAAGCTTAAAAAAAATGTCGCTTGACGTTAAAATATATGCTGAGATTTTCATATGTTATGTATTTATCGAAGACATGTTGATAGCGAAGTAGTTTCTATTGTAGCAATATAAAAATTTTCAGCCCAAATCAATGAAAAAACAAAATCTTGTCGATAATTTATTACTATCAAATATTTCATAGTTTTTTTTATCCTCTATTCTTTACTAATTAACGACCCGTTTCAATATCCTATCTACCAATAATTTGTTAAAAACGTCATATTTGGTATCGCTGTCAGCGATCTCGCTATCACGGACAAAGATTCCTTATAAACTAAGTTAGTTTATTGAAACGCTAAAAACCGGCTTAAGAAACCAAAGGTGACGCTTTTAACAAATAGTTATTGTTAGATAGGTTATTAAAACCGGCCGTAAGTAAGTAAAGGTACATAATAAAGTTTATAATTTTTAACTACTTACGGCCCGTTTCAATAACCTATCTACCAATAATTTGTTAAAAACGTCATATTTGGTATCGCTGTCAGCGATCTCGCTATCACGGACAAAGATTCCTTATAAACTAAGTTAGTTTATTGAAACGCTAAAAACCGGCTTAAGAAACCAAAGGTGACGCTTTTAACAAATAGTTATTGTTAGATAGGTTATTAAAACCGGCCGTAAGTAAGTAAAGGTACATAATAAAGTTTATAATTTTTAACTACTTACGGCCCGTTTCAATAACCTATCTACCAATAATTTGTTAAAAACGTCATATTTGGTATCGCTGTCAGCGATCTCGCTATCACGGACAAAGATTCCTTATAAACTAAGTTAGTTTATTGAAACGCTAAAAACCGGCTTAAGAAACCAAAGGTGACGTTTTTAACAAATAGTTATTGGATCTAGGTTATTAAAACCTAAAAAAAAAATAAAAAAATTTATTAGCTACGTTAATGTTGCACTTAAACCTCTATGAGAGTCCTTGCACTATATGTGAAATGTGAAGTGTAATTTTAATTTTTATCACTTAATTTTTATTACAATATTTTACTTAATTTTAATTCTCTCCTTAAAATTAAAGAAAATCATTTTAGTTTTCTTACTTTTCACTTAATACGCCAACGTGTCGTCAGGTTTTCAATTTAGTATTAGTACTCAAAATAAAAAAGTATGGGTACTAAAATTGTATAGTTTCGGTAATATTCTTTTATTGTACCATTCACGTTGAGATCATATATTTTACTGTCCATAGTAACAACAAAATTTGACAAAATTATGATTTTATTGCCAAATATTTTCGGATATATCTTTTATGGTAATAACTTTTATGCTAAGGGCAATAGTTATTGTTATGAACTTATAAATTATATGAAGTTATATCACTGGGAATGTGACCGAAACTTTCGAGGTAGTTTTTATCTGCATCCGTGCATGCTAGCGGAAGTCATCTTTGGGGTTCCGATAAGAGACAGACCTACAATCCAGCCAGCCTTGCGCTGAGCATGTTGCTGAATGTTTGAACGAGAGACCCAAGCCCAACATTAAATGTCCTTGTCCGCAGGACCGACGCAGATCATCCAAGCCCGAGCTCCTGGCGCATTTTGTCCATTTGAGCCGCGCATTTTGGGTTTGCAGCCTTGTCACTTCTGTTGCGGAGCGGCCCTTCATCTCGACGAATGCCGATTTTGACGCTTCCTTAAGGTAACTTAAGCTTCCTTAAGGTACCTTTGGTTGGTACTAGGTACCTACCCTTAAGGTGAGAAGGCTTTGTGGCGACCATTATGATGGTCTCCAGCAAAGTCTCCATAGTTTTGGTCAGAGCAGCACCCCCCTTCTGCTTCGATTCATCCTCGTGATGGTTGTGACATGGCTAGTGCGGAGCGACACTCGCGCTTCCTCGCCGTCCTTGCCATATCAGCTACTTCAGTCTCAGCCTGAAGATGGAGGCTCCACCTACGTCAATACAGTATCCCACGGGAACACTATACCTTTTCGGAATAAAAGGTATCCTTTGTATTAATCTACAGCCTAAGCTACTACTCCAGACAATATCATCAAAATCTGATGAGATTTTCTGCTCTGGATTAACACTTAGGATACTTTTAATCACTAAAAAGTAAAGTGTTCCCGTGGGTTAATGTATTTATGTGTTTGACTGTGCACATTCCACGCAGGCGGAATATATTACTTTGTCTAACTTTCACCGTTATTTTTAAATAAAATTTTGCCTGTTTGAAAATAATTTTGAACTCACCTATTCGTATCGTATCAGGTAGGGCGGAGAGATGTCCGAAGAATAAGAAGAGAATAAACGCTTCCACCCGTCTCATTCTAAAACAAAGAAAAAAAAATCTTATGAAGTTTCGCATAAAATATTCAATATAACTATTTTATAAACTGTAGAATTGTAAGGTACTATAAAATATAACATCATTTTGCACTTAAGCGAAGCCAATCAGCGTTCTCTTTTAAATAAAATAAAAAAACTTTATTTGTATCAATTATGGGATTGTTGTACAATAATTATGTTTCTAAACAACTAATACAGAATTTACTTTTTAACAATCTAGCGAGGTGAAGTGTCTGCTAACCTAGATAGGTTAATACAACCTGTGGTAAGGGTTAGCAATTTCTTACCCCCTGAATATTATTATAGGGCTATACAATAAAATAAACTAAATCAGTTTTTGAGTAATGCTTAATACAGGTTTTAGGAGTACAATGGATTTTACAGTCTTATTACAAATTAATCGTTGTTAGTTAGTTAGTAGTTTGTTGTTTTATCTTAGTTTGTTGTTTTTAGCGTGCACGTGTGTGTTTGTATGTTTGAGTGTATTATGTGCGCATGTATATGAGAGCATTTCGGTATGTCTCTTATGGCAAAATATTTTCAGTTTCTTCGTAGGTCATGTTGTGTAGATAGTCGAGGATAAGATTTTTGCAAGTGAAATAGTTCAATTGATATATTGGTAGGCTTAGATTAATTTTGTTGTAGAGAAAGGGACCTAAGTAGTAAAAGAATCGTTTTGTGAATTATACACTTGGTTTCGGAATCAAACATATTCTGTCTTTACGCCGCTTACTTATTGCATGAGAGATGAACAACTGGCGAATGTTTAGCACATTGCATTTCTCATACAATAACGTAGTTGAGAAGCGCAATGGTCGAAAGGTTGCTACTTTTAAGACAGCTCTATATATATATATATATAGTTATACAATACTTACTCCTAAGTATTGTATAAATATATATTTACTCCTACAATATTTACTCCTAAGTATTTGATGTGGTTAATAGACATAAGTTTTGGACAGTTGCATGATGGTTTGATTGGGTTAGATCGAGATATACAGCAGTGTGATTTCAAAGTGAGCGGTGATATTGGTTGGGAATTGGAGCTAACAGACTCAGACGGAAAACTGTATTTAGTGTTAGGGTCTTAGTTTGAAGCCATGTTGAGTTTTATATATTAGGTCTTTACCTATGAAATTGCCGTTTTGTATGAAAAAATTTAAACGATTTTTTTTCATGTATTTTTTATTTGTATTAATCGAAGTAATCACCCATGCAATCAATGCATCTTTGCCAACGCAGTGGCAGTTTATTGATGCCCTTCTTAAAGAAATCAGCTGGACGGGAGGCAACAAATTCTTCAAAGGCATTTTGTACTGACTCTCGGGTATTGAATTTTTTTCTCGCCAAGAAGTTATCCAAATTCTGGAAAAAGTCGTAATTTTTAACGTATCCATGATGACGAAAAAGATTGAAATGCGATGAAAATGTAACACTACATAATAAACAAATGACTACTTATGGAAAAAGAATTCCATGTTTTTAAAATAAAATTAATTTGAAATTAGAATTCCTAGCCAAACAAAAATTATTTTGATTTTAAATGGCCAGTACTGCAGAACGGTCAGTTCATAGGTAAAGACCTAATATTTATTCACCTGTATGTTTGCTTGCTTGCTTGCTTGTTTGTTTGTTTGTAACCGTCCTTTGGGCTCGATTTTGTCCTACTTTGAACGATCAGATTTAATTCAAACTTTGCAAACCTGTCAAAGACCGATGACAATGCAATAATTCGATTTAATTTAATTTTAATATTTTTTTTTTTAAATTTCAATAATTAAATAATTTAATTTAAATTAAATTTCAATAATTAAATATATATATATATATATATATATATATATATATATATATATATATATATATATATATATATATATATATATATATATATATATACATATATATATATATATATATATATATATATATATATATATATATATATATATAAATTATTATATAAATAATCATGCGTGCAGTTTCAGGCTTACTCTTTGGCAAATCGTACTAAAAAGCAAAAAATAAATTATAGTTTAAAAAAACTAAAAAATCACGCTTTTATAGAAAACCTAACTAAATAAATAAAAATAAAATTTGGATTAAAAATAGTGTAAATGAAATACAAATGTTTATTATTGTAAAAAAGCGTGGGGTGCATAGTGTCAATAGTTATAAACATTTTATTGGCAGATATGAGAAGGATCTTCACTTTGATAATATCTTAAAAATCACTTTAAACGAAATCTGACGGTCGGAAGTCGGTTACATACAAACAAACGTACAGGTGGAGACACTGCACCCCACACTTTTTTACAATAATAAACATTTATTTTTCATTTACACTATTCTTAATCCAAATTTATTAAACTTTATTTTTTATTTTTTAGTTAGATTTTGTATAAAAGCGTGATTTTTAGTTTTTTTAAACTATAATTTATTTAATAATATCTTGTAAGTACCTATTACTGAGCTTGTCTTAAGTAAAACAACTAGAACTACGGGTATGTAGATAGCATTAAGATCGGCGTAGATCTTAATGCCATCTACGTACCGTACAACGCGGCGACCGCATCTGATCGCTGTAGCATGCTGCAGCAGTTGATTTTCCTCTAGTTGAATTTTTTAAGGTTGCTCGTGAAACGGCCCAGATGAATGCATATTGCCCGAAATGCCTAAACATAGTAATTTTAAAAACTTGTTGGAAAAAAAAGGGCTGCGCTTCACTGTTACAATTATTTTATCATTCTTGGAGTTTCCAGAGAAACTGATTCAATTATTTGTTCACTTTCATTTAAGTTAAATCCTGACGTCCCCGAGTCTAGCAATTGAATATAAGTTTTATGTTAATTGCAGCTTACGCTCTGAGGTTTTCAAGTAATTTCTTAGCTCTCCTTCTAATATTTGTTGGTGAACTAAAACTATTTGAAATAACACATCTTGTTGTATGAGTGAATGAGTGAATAAGTTTTATATTATTAAAATAAGTTATTTTTTGTGAAATTTTCTCAAGTTATATCTTTGACTTGGTTTGGAGCAGACCATTATAACAGCACGACACTCGTGTGTTTGATTTTCATTTCTATTGTATTAGAGTTAGTTAGAGTTCTATTTACAGTGCATTTTAATTTTTGTGCAGTGTTCCAACTCTCTCCAACTTATACAAACTGATTATATATGTAATATTATTCTGTTCTTTATACATTAAATATACCTCCTTCCAACAAACAATATTTTCTACAGGTTGACTTTTCAAATCGCTTGTCGATGTTATATCGATCAGTAGCTTAATTTAATTAAAAACTAGAAAATATAAACCTCTAAAAATAACCTTGAAATTCTCGTCTCTAGAGGAGTTTTGTCCCAAATTTTAGAGAGAAACCCTTAAGTTGGCAACCAAATCCGTGATCTACTCCGGACCAAATCCGTACTTTAAATATTTGTTCATAAACTGATATGAATAGAAATGAAACAATATTACTTATGCTTAGTATACAATATACATCCTTTTGATTTACAAATAACTCTTGTGTGTCCGTAATGTTGCGGCGTCTCTCTATGTCTAGAATATCGATGCTCATTATCTATTCAGCACATTATCAATAGGCGAATTGCTCCGTGTATATGACTATCCTTGTAATACAAATAGCAACTTTTGTTTTGTTTTTTGTTCCTAATACTATTTTTAAAAATTCATGAAGAAGAGGATGTGTAGAGCTATAGAAAGTTTTAAATCGAATATAGGTTTTAAAGTTGAAATAAAAAGTGTTTATAGTTTAGATATAGGTACTACTTTATATACCTACCTAACATAATTTTAATAAATCACCATTTTTTGATTAGGCTTAACTATGAAGCCAATTATAATAATTATATGGAAATATAACAAAGCGAATACAATTATGGCTCCTTTGAATCTATATTAGGGAAACATTTTACGTAAATAGTTTTCTTGTTTGCGAAAACCAACTTCCCTTATAGCTGCGTAGGATTAAGACAATATATTGGCACTTCAAGTGCATCCCAAACAAAAACTTATAAAACTTCTCCAATGGCAATGACTATTGAGATAAATAGAGAAAGAGCCCCATACTATAGGCAAAGTTTTTATATGCGATGAAAGATATGACTGTAAAAGCCCGTTTATTGGAATTGGGGAATCTGAGGCTTTACGTACTCGGTTTGGAAAGGAAATAAGGATTGGGTTGGGTTGGTTGTGTCTTTTGATAATCTTGCATCGATAAATAAAGGTAAAAATAAATAAATGTAAGAATTAAAAATGTACCAAATACAATATTCCTATATTCAAAAACTTTAGTTCTGTGTATTATACAGGGTGTACTGAAAACAAAAATTATAGGATATTAAAGGAGCGTGATCAGCATTTGATTCTCATTCCAAATATATATGGGACGGTGGGGCAAGATGACCCTACCTAAGGTTCAGAGCATATTTCAAAAACCTTTATGGTTTCATAAACTTAATTAGTATTGAAATATTCCTTAGTTATCTGACTAATAAAATGGAATATAATAAGGAACAGGGTTCAATGAATAAGTCGTAATATTGAGAAATGCAAGAAAAGAGAAATCACAACATTTTTGCAAAACCGTGGGGTAAGATGGGGTACCCTTATCGACTACCATGAGACTTTGTAACTCCCTTACCAACAGGGTTGGTCTTCATCCTCAGCTCCTACACAACATAATGTGTATATTTATGATAATAATTGGTACAAGGTATACGTTCTTTAGATCTTTAAATCCTCCGACGAGAACAAACAGGCATTAATGAAAGCGATCAACCCATCTGACGGCTTTCAAATCCACGGCGTCAAAACGACATCTAATTCGGGCGTGATCCTGCGCTTAACAAGCGAGTCACAAGTCAGGAGATTAAAATCCGTAGAAGGTTTAAAATCAGCCGGTCTGCGTCTAGAAACACCGAGAGGGCGTAACCCGCGTATTCTAATTAAAGATGTCCCGCAAAATATTACGGACGAAAATTTCCTTTTATCGCTTTATAACCAAAATAGTAAAGGCAAAATTAATGTGACTCAAGAACAATTTATGAACTCGACAAAAGTTATTAGACGGCGCATAAATAATAACTACAATCGGAAATGGATGGGCCTAGAGTTAGACCCAAAGATTCGGAAACATCTCATTGAAACGAAACAAAAACTTTTTATTGACTGGGCAATGTGTCGGTTCATCGATGACGTCGAACTTGTACGCTGCTCTAATTGTCAACAATACGGTCACATTGCTAAATTCTGCCGCGATTCAGACCCGTGCTGTTGTCACTGCGCCGATAAACATACCAATTAACTGTCCCAAAAAAGACTTAAGAGATTTCAAACCGGATTGCGGAAGCTGCACCCTGTACAAGGAACCTAACGACAACCCCACGGGTTCCCCTGACTGCCCAACATATAAGGCAAAAATGGAGCAATTAATTTTAACAACTCGCTATGGATAAGTTAGTTAAAGGACAGTTGAATCTACATAACAATAAGCACGCGACGATTGAATTAGAAAAATTGGTGTCGGATTATAATTTAGACTTAGTTCTCATACAAGAGCAATATCAATCCGCGTCGCTAAGGTCGAAAGTCGTATAAGTTAACAACTTAGCGCGCGCCGGCATTTACTCACCTCAGTTAAAATTTTCAATTACGGCCCTTACAAATCTGTCAACGTCTCACTGTGCGGTAGCGGAGGTTTCGTGTCTTCACTTTAGATTGTACGTAGTTAGTTGTTATTTTCAATGCTCCGATCCTGTAGGTCCTCACTTATACCAACTACGTCATGTCCTACAATGTCTTGCGGGGAATAAAATTGTTATTGGTGCCGACGTAAATGCTTCTTCGCCCTTATGGCATGGGGAACTGAGATACACTGACCGCGACCGTCGTAGCTCAGTGGAAGACTTCATAGCAGAGTTCGACCTGCAAATTCATAACACTCCTAATGCCTATATTTAGCAGCCCCTCTGGTGAATCTTCCATCGACGTCACACTTTCCAGCGCGTACGTCCATAATAACAATATAATAAATTGGCGCGATATTCCTGATGCGTCATGCAGCGACCATCGTTTAATTGTCTTTGAGTTTATTCGCGCACCCTCGAGTTGTCCTGTGATTGAGTCGAAAGATTATAAATATAATGTTAAAAATGGGTAATTGGAATTTATTCCGGTCCCTTATGTTCGCTCATTCCAGAGATTTCACTCGTCCAGACTTGAACTCAAATGATAGTGCGGATATAATGACCAACACCTTTGTCTACTGTGCCGCCATCGCCCTGGGCCGAAGGCCGCTTAAAACAGAAAATAAGTGTAAATGGTGGCACGATAATTTATATAACTTGCGTCGGGAGTTTAGGAGAGCGAGGGACGCGGTCTATTTGACGATAATTACGTATCGTACCTAGCTGACCTTAGGGCTTCAAATAATACCACTGCTCCACAGTATTTTTCAAATATCAAGATTAATAATTCGTATACTCATAGTTTAAGAGACACGGCGAAGGCGTACCTCGACGTACTAATTCCAGACGACAAGCCAGACTTGGACAATGATTTTCATCGTGAGATTAGATTCAGAATGTTAGACCCCATCAATACGCCGGTATCTGACTTACCTACACTTGATGAGTTCACTTCAACAGTTAATTTGTTACCTACGAAAAAGTCAGCAGGCGAGGATAAAATATCTAATATTATGATTAAGCAGGCGTGTCTAGCGGTAGGCTCATCTATATTACAGGTTTTTAATAAATGTATTGCAGAAGGCACTTTTCCAAAAATCTGGCGAATCGGCACAATAAAATTAATTCCAAAAGCCGGTGATAAACCACCAGACGATCCGAAATCCTACCGTCCTATAACGCTATTATCATGCTTAGGTAAATTATTAGAACGTCTTATTGTTCCCCGCTTGCTACCCGGTGGCCCGAAATTTAATAATCAGCAATTTGGATTTACCGCCGGGAAGTCAACAGTGGATGCAGCAATCGAGGTCAGAAAAAAAGTAAATCTATCGGAGTGTAAATATGTAGTAGGTATATCTCTGGATATCGCGGGTGCCTTCGATAATGCCTGGTGGCCAATGCTACTACTGAAGTTAAGAAACAGAGGCTGCTATCGTAATATTTATGATTTAATTTACTCGTATTTTTGCAACGGCGTAACAAAACTCCAACTCGGCCATTACACACATTCCAAAAACTTAACGCGTGGCTGCCCTCAAGGATTCAGTACTATCGCCGCACTTGTGGAATATAAGTTTTGATGATTTATTATGTGTTCCTTTGCCTCCTCTGTGCTCTCTGATAGGTTATGCTGACGATGGTTTTCTTATTATTCAAGCCAATTCGCGATCTGAAATTGAAAACAAGGCCAACAAGTGCCTCAACGTAATATCGAGTTGGGGCCACAGAAATCGATTAGAATTTGCAGCACATAAAACCTTTCAAGTACTTTTAAAGGTTCATGAATATCAACTCCTTGGATTGAACTGAACAACATCAATGTGAAACGTAAACAGTCGCTTTGTTACCTAGGACTTATTTTAGAAAATAAATTTACATTCCTGGAACATATAATACAGACTGGTGAGAAAGCTAAAAGGAATTTCTATTTTTTCATAAAAATATCAACGTCGACATGGGGCCTTTCATTTAAAACATTAAAAATAATTTATAATGCGACGTACCTCGGCAGCATATGCTATGGCGCACCGGCTTGTGCAGATAGTGCTACAATAGTAGCTGCCCGTCGTAAACTTTTGCAAAGCCAACGTCTCGCCTTAATATTTTTACGTAAGGCATACCGTACCGTAAGTACTGAAGCACTTCCAGTCTTAGCCGGAGTCCTACCAGTAGATTTAGAGATATAGCGTCGTGCAGCACTATATTATAAAAATAAAAAAATTACTAACCCTGAGTTTTTAAGCGCGAAAGAGAGTAATAAGATAACTAGATTATTCAAGCCATTAGATATTTTTATACAGAACCTAATTTCTGAGTGGCAGGAACGGTGGGACAACACTATCAAGGGGCGTCGCGACCTATATAATTTCTTCCCTTCGGTACGCGATCGACTCTCGAAGCAATGGATAGTGTTACGGGTGAAATTAAAAATAAAAGAAGAGATTCTCCGTGACAATTTATATATATTTTAAAAAAAGAAAAAAATAGGGGTCGTGGGGCTCTAAGGGGCTGTAAACCACGTGGGAACTTAGCTGTAGAGTCCGGTCCTTAGTCCAGGAGTCTAGCACGTGGCGAGAGAGCGAGATGGGGCTCCAACTTCTGGTAGCTTCAATCGTCCAACAAGTCCCAGTCCGATATCTATAAGCACTCAGACCTCCAGCTAGGTATAAGTCCTTTTAATTGGTGCCTCGAATGCTGTAGTTGGCGGTGTTTGTGCCCGTAACCAAGTTCCCTGAAATATTCACGATAACGTGTCGGTAGGAGTCCGGTCCTACAGCCTGTGTGATCTTAACCCCAACGATCAAAATCACGGGCTGTGTGACCATTACAAAGAAGGTAGGCAAAATAAAAAAAAGATAAGATGATATTAAGGACAACCAATATGATACAAACATCCTAACATTTTATTAGTGCTAGATTGGAAAGATGAAACTACAAATTGAGCACGTGGTATGGCTAATCAAATAATTGACAACTAAATTACCAAGATGATAGTTTACATGAAAGACTAATGCGTTTTAATACAAGCATGATTTTCTAAATATTCACAATAGTGACCATTCATACAGCCAATAGATGACGCTAGGAACGTCTTTATAAGTTATAATACTGCGTTAAAATGTAGCTATGCTACACAAACATCCTAACATTTTAATAGTGCTAGATTGGAAAGATGAAACTACAAATTGAGCACGTGGTATGGCTAATCAAATAATTGACAACTAATTTACCAAGATGATACTTTACATGAAAGACTAATGCGTTTTAATACAAGCATGATTTTCTAAATATTCACAACACAGATATACTAAATTACTCACCGTGATACACGGGATTAAGAAATATAAGATACTGGAAAAACTTCAACAATAAAAATTCTTCTTCTTCTAGCAGGAGGAAAAAGGCCCTGTCATCTCGGGACAGCCCTTATATACTCCTACTGACATAATGTTTTTTTTTAACTGACAACTAGCGGTAATGCATAAACTGCAACAAAAAGGAATATTGGAAATGAAACTCTAGTTAGAAACCTTTGCCAATAGATGGCGTCGTCTAACATAAATTAGTTATTAAAGTTAGCAATAACAGCCAATAGATGACGCTAGGAGTGTCGTTATAAGTTATAATAATGCGTTAAAATGTAGCTATGCTACATATCCCCCCCTGTTACCGAAGGATTTTGACTGATCACAGGAAAAAATCCTGAAACAGCTACAAAAGAAGTTAACTTGTTAAAAAAAATTGAAAAAACAAAAAACTACGACGATGGAGGTTAAATGCTAGTCTTGTGTCTACGCGCAAACAACCGACAACCTTTCATACTACGATTCACACTATAGTCATACATCCCATACATACATCCACTTACATTATTGCATCCCGAACCAAATAATATGATCAGAGACGCCCTAACATGCGCGTATTGTTTTCCATAAAGAGGAAAACAACACAAGTCGAAGATAATAATGTACACAGCTATAACGTTATACGACAAGATAACGAACAGCGTCTGAATAAAGCGCGAAACTACTAGCCTTCCTACAATAGTTAACCAACTATTTTGATAAAATTGGTAGCTTAAGGTCTTTCAAATGCCAGGCACCAAGATCTTTGCCTTGCATGTCTTGCAGAACGTAAACTAACGGAGAACGTTTACCTACAATTTTACATTTTACAAATTTAGGAGCCAACTTTTTGCTAAAATGTTTCTCCTTGTCGCTGAGAAAATAAGTTCTCTTAAAAACGACATCACCAACGTTAAATTCAATTTTAAAAGTTAAATTAACAAGAAAATTCAAGAAAAATTTTCACAAGCCTAACGGTGAGTATATACTGTTTGTTTTTTCATTTTACTGTATATGGTCTGTACCATATAGTCTGTAGAAGTTGTTGTTTTTGTAGTTAGTTATATAGTACTGATTACAAATTATATTTCTTTTGTGTATTTTTTTAGAGAATACATCTGATTATTTTTGTATTTTCTCAACACAGATATACTCATCGTTAGGATTGTGAAAATTTTTCTTGAATTTTCTTGGTAATTTAACTTTTAAAATTGAATTTAACTTCTGATAAATTCATTGATTGATTTATTTTGGAAAAACTTAATTTCTTTTTAAACTTTTGAATTTACTTAGTTACTTAACTTCTTAATAAATTTTACTTCTGACAACTTAACTTCTCATTATGCCGGAGAAAATTAAATTTTTTTCTCTTCAAAAATCGGAATTGGAGTATTTAGTTTTGGTTAGAAATGAAACACCAGCTTCCACCGTTGTGGAGTTAAGAAAGCAAATAGTTAAATTAGCTGAGCTTTACCCGTCTGAGGATATTTTAGACTCTTGTCTTTCTATAAAAGATGATTTGTTGGGGATTGAGGAAACCCTAACAAAAATAAAATTACAATTAGATTCTCACTCCGATGGTAACTCATTGCTTAGAGCTGAGAATAATTTAAACCACATTGAGTATAGGATTAATAGAATTTCTACTAATAATATAGAACCGTTTGCCGTACAATATAATAGTTGCTTACAAAATTTTCAAAATTATTTGGGTTTATTATATCAACTTAAGGGGTCTAGTAGTTGTTCCGAGATGCCAGCTCCTGCTGTAGCACCACCTATGCCTCCTTTAAATATTACAGTTCAATGTGAAAAAAATAATCTAGCTGATTTACAAAAATTTAAATTTGATGGCAAGTCTTGTGTCCGCGCGTTTATTTCTAGAGTGAATGAGTACTGTACACAGCATAACGTTAGCGATTCAAAGATTCTCTCTCACGCTTTTAATCTTTTTACTGGTGATGCCTTACATTGGTATAGAAGTGTTTATCAAAATGTTAACAGTTGGTCAGAACTTTTAAATCTTTTGTATTGTGACTTTGACAAACCGAGTTTTGATTATCGGTTTATGTCGGAAATTCGTAGTAGAACTCAGGGCGAAAAAGAAACCATTACAATTTATATTGCTATAATGGAAGGAATGTTCAACCGTCTTGTTAAACCTGTCCCAGAGAGTGAGAAGCTGGAAATCTTATTACACAACATTAAACCTTGCTATGCAAACATTTTGGCTTCTTCTCCTACGGTCAACTCTATTGAACAACTAAAGTCTCTTTGTAAGAACTACGAGGATGTACAATCTCGACTAACTTTATATCATGAACCGGCTAGGATAACGTCGGATACCTTAGCACCGAACCTAGCTTATACTTGTAATAGTAATAAAACTGAGAACAAACAAACTTTTAATAAAAATTTTAGTAGGCCATTTCGGAATAATATTTTTTCTAATAACCCACCTAATAATAATAATAATAGTTTTGCTTTTAAACATTCACATAATCATGTTAATAGTTTGCATTCGAATATCCCTAAATTTTGTTTACGTTGTAAGGTAAACTCGCACAGCTATTATGAGTGCACAGCTGATAAGTCGAAAATTTTTTGTTTTGGCTCTGGCAATCCTGGCGTGCGCCGGCCCGATTGTACTCGTTGTCTTAGTAAATATCGTTCAAAAAACTAGTTTTATCGGATCTTGTTATACCTAACCATACCGACCTTGATGATCGGAAACAATGGTTTAAAACTGTAGGCACATTTTTTAAATATTACACCATTAATACAGTCCGATGTATTAACAACAATTTAGATTCTCGACCTTATGTCAATATATACATAGACGCTTTTAGCATGCGCGGTCTTTTAGACTCGGGTTCTTGCATTTCTTTGTTAGGTAATAATTCTCATTTAAACATTATTGAGCTAGGCTATCCTATCAATAATGATGATAATAATATTTCAATTTTCGCGGCGGGCGGTCAATGCTTAAAGTCTATAGGTTATATAAATTTACCTATTCGTTTTGAAGATCAATTTCATATTTTAAAATTATACGTAATACCTCAGGTTACTTCTAACCTCATTTTAGGTATTGATTTCTGGCGTATTTTTAAACTTTGTCCTAAATATTTAAATTCTATTAATTCTAGTACGGCTACCGAACAAATCACTTCTCATCAGGTGACCCAGCCGGCCATTAACGGCTATGAAAATTTGAGTTCGTCTGAGCGCTCGGTAGCCGACGACATAATAAAACAATTTCGTTCTATTTCTTTTGAAGAGAAAGGTTTAGGTTTAACTTCTCTTATCACTCATAAAATTGATACAGGCGATGCGTTACCTATCTATTATATTCAACGTATATAGTCAACGTTATTATAGGATGTCGCCTGAAAAACAACGTATTTTAGTTGAACAGGTTGACGAAATGTTGGCTATGGACGTCATCGAGCCGTGCCAATCTGCTTGGAGCTCTCCTGTATTAGTGGTGCCTAAGAAAAATACTGGCGAATTTAGATTTTGTTTAGATAGTCGTAAGTTAAACTCTGTCGCTAAAAAAGACGCTTATAGTTTACCGTACATTTCGGAAATTTTAGACAGCTTACGCGACGCTCGTTACCTAAGTACATTGACCTTTCTAACAGCTTCTGGCAGACTGCTATTAATGAGTCTGATCACGATAAGACTGTTTTTTATGTTCCGGGTCGTGGAATGTTTCGTTTTAAACGCATGGCTTTCGGTTTGACGAATGCACCTGCTACGCAGCAGCGTTTAGTAGATGCCTTATTTGGTAACTTTGGTCATAAAACATTTTGTTATTTAGACGATATAGTTATTATTAGTGAGGATTATAATGAACACGTAGCTACTCTTTTGAAGGTTCTTCAAGTCCTCAAGGAAGCTATTTTAACTGTAAAATTTTAAAAGTGTAAATTTTTTCGGCCTCAACTTAAATATTTAGGTTATGTAATCGACGGCAACGGTCTTCGTACTAATCCTGATAAGGTCGCCGCGATCATAAATTTTCCTACACCTACTTGTAGGAAAAGTGTAAAACGTTTTCTTGGTACTGCCACTTGGTACAGAAGGTTTGTGCCTAATTTTAGTACTCTGGCAGGGCCCTTAAATAAACTAACGTCTACACGTAAGAATGCCCCTCCTTTCGAGTGGACTCCTGAGGCGGACTTGGCGTTCAATAAACTTAAGGAGAGCTTGGTCTCCGCGCCAGTACTGCGCTGTCCCGATTACAATGAACCCTTTGAGGTTCATACGGACGCCAGTAGCTATGGTATTGGGGCCATGCTCACCCAGAAGTTCGAAGGTAAAGAACACCCTGTCGCGTACATGAGTCGCTCCTTAACTAAACTGGAGAAAGTTTATGGGATTACTGAGCGTGAGACGTTAGCAGTTTTAGTAGCTTTAGAACACTGGCGTTGTTATTTAGAGAACGGTAAAAAGTTTACAGTTTATACTGATCACAGTGCTCTTAAATGGTTCTTGTCTTTGTCCAACCCCACTGGTAGGCTAGCTCGCTGGTGTATCAGACTTTCCGAATTTAATTTTGAAATTAAACATAGGAAAGGCTGTGATAACGTTATACCAGACGCTTTGTCTCGAGCGGTTAACATCAACGCAATTTCTACTTGGACAAACTATACCGGCGCTGATACCTGGTATCTTAATATTTTTAACGGTTGCAATAACACGCCATCTTCTTTTCCAAATTTTACGATTAAAGATAATAGATTGTTTAGGCTTTCTAAAAATAAACATAACTTAACTTCTGAATTTTCTTGGAAAGAGGTAGTTCCTAAAGATTTTCGCGAAGAAATTATTCGTGCTAACCATGATGAGCCCACTGCTGGTCACATGGGAATTTTTAAAACTTATAGACGGCTCGCACTTAACTACTTTTGTCCTAATTTGTATTGCGATGTCGTCACTTACTACTACTAGAAAACGTAATAATTTTATTTTAGTTGTAACTTGTTGCTTTTCAAAATTTTGCCTTATCTTTCCTATGAAACGTGCTACATCCGATATCATAATTAAAATTTTAGAAGATAGTGTTTTCTTGGTTCATGGTGTACCACAAACTATTATAATGGATATTGGCCCTCAGTTCGTTAGTAACGAAACTAATAGGTTTTTAAAAAAATATAATATACCTAAAGTTTACTTAACACCGCGTTATACCCCTCAGGTAAATACGGTCGAACGCTACAATAGGACTATTATCACTTGTATTTCGACCTACGTGGAAGAGGACCATAGGTCATGGGATGTACATATACCCGAAATACAATTCGCCATCAACAACTCGGTGAATGAGGCAACCGGTTTCACACCATCTTTCTTAGTTTATGGTAGGGAACTAGTGTCTTGCGGTACTCACTACCTAGATACCGACAGTATAAAAGACTGTTTGAAAAGATGTTTTCGCCTCGTGACGCCTACGCCGAAAATTTGGGGTGTATGTCATCTTTGTTTGACAGCGTTCAGATGCGTCTTTGGCAAGCTCATGTTAAGAGCACTGCTCAATATAATTTGAGACGAAAGCCTGCTGAATTTAACGTTGGTGATGTCGTTTTTAAGAGAACTTATTTTCTCAGCGACAAGGAGAAACATTTTAGCAAAAAGTTGGCTCCTAAATTTGTAAGATGTAAAATTGTAGGTAAACGTTCTCCGTTAGTTTACGTTCTGCAAGACATGCAAGGCAAAGATCTTGGTGCCTGGCATTTGAAAGACCTTAAGCTACCAATTTTATCAAAATAGTTGGTTAACTATTGTAGGAAGGCTAGTAGTTTCGCGCTTTATTCAGACGCTGTTCGTTATCTTGTCGTATAACGTTATAGCTGTGTACATTATTATCTTCGACTTGTGTTGTTTTCCTCTTCATGGATAACAATACTCGCGTGTTAGGGCGTCTCGGATCATATTATTTGGTTCGGGATGCAATAATGTAAGTGGATGTATGTATGGGATGTATGACTATAGTGTAAATCGTAGTATGAAAGGTAGGCTATATAATATTTCAGGGAACTTGGTTACGGGCACAAACACCGCCAACTACAGCATTCGAGGCACCAATTAAAAGGACTTATACCTAGCTGGAGTTCTGAGTGCTTATAGATATCGGACTGGGACTTTTTGGACGATTGAAGCTACCAGAAGTTGGAGCCCCATCTCGCTCTCTCGCCACGTGCTAGACTCCTGGACTAAGGACCGGACTCTACAGCTAAGTTCCCACGTGGTTTACAGCCCCTTAGATACCCTTAGACACCAAGAGGCTAGACCAGACCGTACGGCCATGACCCCTATTTTTTTCTTTTTTAAAATATATATATTGTCACGGAGAATCTCTTCTTTTATTTTTAATTTCACCCGTAACAATTGGCGCCTCACGTTGGGCGCCAATTGTCAAAAAAAGGGGTCGTGGGCAGAAGGCCGTACGGTCTGGTCTAGCCTCTTGGTGTCTGAAGGGGCTTTAAACCACGTGGGAACTTAGCTGTGGAGTCCCGGTCCTTAGTCCAGGATTCTAGCACGTGGCGGGAGAGCGAGATGGGGCTCCAGCTTCAGGTAGCTTCTCCGTCACCGCTGTGTCCGATCGACGTCGATAGATCGTCCAAAAAAAGTCCCAGTCCAATTTCTACCAGCACTCAGAACTCCAGCTAGGTATAAGTCCTTTTTAGACGGTACCTCGAGTGCTGTAGTTGGCGGAGTTTGTGCCCCAAATCAAGTTCCTGAAATATTCACGACATGTTGGTAGGACTCCGGCCCCACAGCCAGTGGTATTTTAACCCCAAACGATCAAAATCACGGGCTGTGTGACCATTACAAAGAAGGTAGACAAAATAAAAAAAGATAAGATGATATTTAGTGCAACCAATATGATACAAACATCCTAACATTTTAATAGTGCTAGATTGGAAAGATGAAACTACAAATTGAGCACGTGGTATGGCCAATCAAATAATTGACAACTAATTTTACCAAGATGAAAGTTTACATGAAAGAATAATGCGTTTTAAGACAAGCATGATTTTCTAAATATCCACAACACAGATACTTAAAATACTCACTGTGATACACGGGATTAAGAAATATAAGATACTGGAAAAACTTCAACAATAAAAAATTCTTCTTCTTCATCAGCAGGAGGAAAAAGGCCCTGTCATCTCGCGACAGCCCTTATATACTCCTACTGACATAATGTTTTTTTTTTAACTAACAACTAGCAGTAATGCATAATCCAACTGCCACAATAAAGGGATATTGGAGATGAAGCTCTAGTTAGAAACCTTTGCCAATAGATGGCGTCGTCTAACATAAATTAGTTATTAAAGTTAGCAATAACAGCCAATAGATGACGCTAGGAGCGTCTTTATAAGTTATAATACTGCGTTAAAATGTAGCTATGCTACACAAACATCCTAACATTTTAATAGTGCTAGATTGGAAAGATGATACTACAAATTGAGCACGTGGTATGGCTAATCAAATAATTGACAACTAATTTACCAAGATGATAGTTTACATGAAAGACTAATGCGTTTTAATACAAGCATGATTTTCTAAATATTCACAACACAGATATACTAAATTACTCACCGTGATACACGGGATTAAGAAATATAAGATACTGGAAAAACTTCAACAATAAAAATTCTTCTTCTTCTAGCAGGAGGAAAAAGGCCCTGTCATCTCGCGACAGCCCTTATATACTCCTACTGACATAATGGTTTTTTTTAACTGACAACTAGCGGTAATGCATAATCCAACTGCCACAAAAAGGAATATTGGAGATGAAACTCTAGTTAGAAACCTTTGCCAATAGATGGCGTCGTCTAACATAAATTAGTTATTAAAGTTAGCAATAACAGCCAATAGATGACGCTAGGAGCGTCGTTATAAGTTATAATAATGCGTTAAAATGTAGCTATGCTACAATAGAAATAGACCACTACGTCGCACATTTTTTGACAGGACACGAAAACTTAAAAGCGAAACTTTTTGGATTTATATTAGTCTCGTCTCCGCTATGCGAGTGTGCGACCGAAGGTAGCCCTTATGAACAAACTGCTCATCACATACTCTGGGAGTGTGATCTCTGGTATGACGAAAGAATCGAAATGTTGAACAGCGTCCATTGTGTTTCTAGGGTTGTGTACTATGAAGATCTCGTGGGCTGCGCGAAGAACTTCCAAGCTTAAAAACGTTTTTGTCATAAGTACTATTGGAAACAATGCAACACTTTTTTGTCATTATAAATGCATTGTAATTAATTGTCATATTATAAATTAAAACATTTAATTACATTCTGTCTTGTAGTCAAAAAAAAAACATGTTATTCCCGTGGTGCTTCCCCTTTAATTCTGACTTTTTGTCATCACAATTTTTGCTGTCTCCCGCTTTGCTTGGGGAGGGAAACTGGAATACTTCCTACTCCTCCTACAATCTTCTGATTAATTTCGTTGCGGGTTCCAAGACAGATTTAGCATGTCCCCCGGGCACCCCTGAGATCATATTAAAGGGTTTTTGCGGTTGGTTACCACTGTCAATCCTGGCTACACAGGAGTTGCAGTGGTGGGGAAGTATGGTAGGCCAATTGCCCGATAAAAAAAAATACGTTCTTTAGGTTAACTTTTGCTAGAAGAATTACCTTCTTGGCATTTATGCTTTAATTTAATAGATGTGGGCCAACTTATGGTATTTTTTTTCTATAATAGCCTTTTTTCTTGTCAGATTTTTATTTTTTGACACTTCTTTGTCCCGTAGCAAAATATGTTTCCTATTCCCCCGATCTTGCCTTATTATTTTAATGATTATTGATTCAATAAAAGTGAATATAAAGAATTTCATGTAAAACAAATTATTGCCTGTTTCATCAGTCTATCATCAGTAAATATTACTATTACACACTTATAATATTATATTAATTTTTAATGTATCAACTAAAATCACTTTTTTGTCAACAGTTTAAACAAATGACGTCGGTTTTTCGTGCTTAATCGTTACATGCTACAATGGATGTGCTCGGCTCGGTATAGGAAACACTTAAAAAGCCCAGTAGTTTGACCAGATAAACATAAAATAAAATAATTAACATCAATTCATAACCGCGCGGTCGATACTGCGCGGCGGTCAGGTGACTTTCAAAGCCAGCAGCACCCCAGTAAGGGTGTCCATACTCAATTAGAGGTCTCAGGAAATGGTAATCATGTTTCAATCTATAAATTACCAGAATTTTTACTTATGTATACTGTAATTACTTATGAAATATTATAGCATAATGCTGGGCAAAATGTATTACAAGGATTAAAAAAAACATCCTGTTACATAGCGGATACAGAGAAAATGGTATGCATAAAACTCTTTAATACTTAGCAATTGGTAGCCCTAGGAAAAAATTATTTTTTAGTAAAACGTGCCACGTTTTCATACACCGTTATTAAAACAAAATACAATCGGCAATCTCGTATTCATGGAACGAGCTACAGCTGCAATACAATTTTCTAATTTAATTTTATATTTTCATACGACGTGTACGGAGCGTATACTATATGGAATATGCAATAATAGTAATGTAGTATGTTCTATTGTTGTGAGTCAATGACCTCATTATTATAGGGAACTTTACTGCATATAACAGAAAATTAAGCCAAGATTCTTCTGACGATTTTGCGGGCAATATGTGTCCACCGTCCAAGTATGAGAGTTAGTCAGCAAAATATGAGGTCGAGTCAAAGCATACTTAGCTCGATGCATTTATGATTAAGAAGGCATATATGAAATTTGACGTTTATCGCGGTCACTGACCTAAAGGAAATGTATCCAATGACGCGGAAGAAATCAATCATGCTGAAGCGTAGCTTCGTCTTTGATCTTTTATTACCTCCAGAAAAAACCCTCCAACGGAACACTAAAAACGTTTAATGAAATTATATTAAATCCTGCTCTTTATTCATGTTTCGGGGTTGAGAAAAAATATGTTATTTTGGTCTTCAAATTATTTATAGAAAAGTCTTAATAAAATGGATTATTGGGTCGGTGCCTATTTAAGTAGTTTAAAAACTGAATTCAAAGGGGAAAAATACTTATTTTAAATTTCACTAATTCAGATGTTTTAAATATAGGCTATTACGATTTTTTTTTTCAAAATATAAAATGTGTGTGTACGTAGAATTAAAATACCGTCGTATATTATTATTCACATCTTTGATTAAAATTTTGTTTTAGGTATTGTGTTGTTACTGAAATTTATCAATCCTTTTAATTGTAGTGGTTATACCTATTGGTTATACATTAAAAGGCTACTCATAAATAAATATTAATATTTGTCTAGCAATATCCCGCGACAAAATACCCACAACCTGCAAGCGAATGTGTGAGTGCACGCATAAGCATGCGAAAAAATGAAATAAACTCAAATCCAACATAATTTGAAAATTCATGTGATATTAAAACTTCTAATACGCTTACCTGTTTACGCTACGTGTACTTGCTTGGTAAATATCATGAGGCGGCACCTATACAGTACAAATAACACAGTGCACAAACACCAATCACATTCTACGTTGGAAATCGGCACTCGGTTTGGTAATAGTCTCGTTATAATCGATGGGAACTACTCGATTATCGAATTATGAATATAATTGAATGAGTATCGATTAAATTTTAGTTGTGAATCGGGGGTGGATTGCGAAGCCATGGGAAGGACGACCGGCCGCGCGGCTGGCGTCGTTAGGCTGGCGGTCGCAGATTCCGAGCGCAAGATACGGCACGGAGCATGCGCGCAGCCCGTACCTTTCAATGGAGCCACATTCTGATACTATAACATTACTGAGCCCACAAAGGTATCTTTTGTGTCGGAAATTCGATACACAAAAAAGTAAATAGGTCGCAAAACGTAACGAGAATCTATCGTCTGAGGAAGAATAAGATTGAAATCTGAAGTGTGTCGTCGGCACGTCGATGCTGCAAGTATTTATGATACTGCAATTATGTCAAGTTACAAATACTTGCACTAGCGGCAGATTCTCACAGGGTTTTGTTTGACCAATCTTTTGTTTGTTTTGCGAGATCCAATAACGAGTACTAAAACAGAGATAACAATACTAATTGAAATTACACTCTGTTCAGATCTATTTTAATCTGATTTTGTATTTAAATTGTGATATATTTTTTTTATATTTTCATCAATTAGATATATTACGTACCTACTGTCGCCTGGTAGCCGGCGAGCGAGTTGCTAGTTGCTACACTATTAAATAATAATAGTTATTATTTTATTTTATTTTATTTAGGTAACAAACAGCCATTACATAGAATATGTTTATAATGAAAGTTAACAGACAAGCCTTAAGTACCAATACCTTAAATAGGTACAAAGCAAAAGGTGCACAGGATTGCTGCTGCCGCCGCCGCGATGCTTGTCGCGAAATTCGAGGCCGAGACAGCAGCGGCCGACAAGCGGCGACTCCTGTCAAGCGGTGACCGCCCGCGCGCCTGCGTAGATAGTGTAGTTAAATTTATTTGGAACCTTTTATTTGTAAAATTAATGCCACGTTTTCGTTTGCGAAAAAAAAACAAATAGGTAAGTATCTCGCGGATAAAACACTTCGCCGCTATAGTGTCGCGGGAGTTGCCGCTGATTTCGAGAACGGGTCCACAGCTACGTTGCCCGCGCTGCTACCGCGCTGCCGCCGTTACCACGCCGCACGCTGCAAATTCGAGGCAGAGGCAGGCCTTAGCCTGAACATGCCTAATTTTGAACACGATCTCAACTTCTGACTTGAGTTTGAGAGTTGTTGATATTTTGTGCATTACTTACAAATTTTCTATGCTTTCTACACTTAATGACATAACGACATAGTAACATCATAGTAGTAGATGGGCTTAATCATAACACTAGGCTTAGAGTTAAGCTGGGTTTGTACAATGTACACTGCTGAGTGGCGTACTAGAGCTATAACTTTTGTTATATGACA
Organism: Phengaris arion; assembly: GCA_963565745.1. Lineage (NCBI taxonomy): Eukaryota > Metazoa > Arthropoda > Insecta > Lepidoptera > Lycaenidae > Phengaris > Phengaris arion. The sequence continues at coordinate 10,674,945 of OY751445.1, read as the reverse complement.
GCATGTAATACCATTTTAGAATAACAAAAATGTTTACGAATATGAAATTTAAACGTTATGGAATATTAAATTCCTTCTAGATATTACGTGTTTCATGAAGATTGGTCTAGAATGTTTAATGTTATGTTTTTGCGACACAATAAAAATACTTACATTAAGGTATCTTTTTTAGGGTTCCGTACCCAAAGGATAAAAATGGAACCCTATTACTAAGACTCCGCTGTCCGTCAGTCTGTCTGTCTGTCTGTCTGTCACCAGACCCTATCTCATGAACCGTGATAGCTAGACGGTTGAAATTTTCACAGATTATGTATTTCTGTTCCGTTATAATAACAAATTCTTAAAACAGAATAAAATAAATAATTAAGTAGTACTCCTATAGAACAAACAAGTTTCTTTTTTGCTGTTTTGTGCACGTCACGTCCGACTCGTACTTGGCCGTTTTTTATTTTTTATATTATATGTCACCGTAAAAGTGTAAATACCGTTATATTGTGATATAACTAGCGAGATTTTAAAATGTCGACAGATTGTCAAATAAACATTCTGCTTACAATTTTATAAATTATTTGTCGTTAAATTATAATATAACGAACTGAAACTCGTCAAATTGTATAACGGAACGCAACTAGTTTTACTGGAACAGAAATTCTGTTGCAGAAATACAGGAATGTTTATCCAAGTCCTCAGATGCCTGCAATGCGATAATCAATTCAGACATGTTCCTAATTTTTCGTATGTAACTTTTCCATTGTTTGATATGCCTAATGTGTCACAAAATGTCTATTAACTAGTATTACTATGGCAACGTTCTTAAAGTACTTTGTGTCGGTTAAGTTCAATTAAGCAAGTTAAACTGAACCACGACGTAACTCGTCTAAGTACTTCCTAGGGATGAGGATAGATACGTGAATATTTACACCGTCTAAGTATTACGTAATGTAATATGGTTAAACAGCATAAATGGTTACTTCGGTATCTCATGCATCTGCCACATTATTATAATTATAACAAAGCGTTTAAATCATCTTATATAAAATGAAAATATTAATTGTAATAAGACCGGCATTTCCGCGGTGTAGGAGCTATTTATGATTTTAATTAATTTCCTTTAAGAATGGAATGAGGCTTTCATTTAGTACAAGCTGCTAAAAGCCGTTTGAAGATAATGTCGCTATTATTTTTGGTCCACTCCACAGATATATAAATGAAGAGATAGGACAAGCCCGTGAGCAGTACGTGTGACGCTAGTCGAAATAACATCAAACATCAAAGCATACACTCGTAGAACATTCAACTTTGAAGTTCAAGGTTCATAGGTCTTTTAAAATAAAGGTCAGCAGTCGGCATCCAAAGAGGTTTGTAAGTTGGTCCCCCTTAGCATTTCTAAGCTATAGGAGATAGAAACTAGTAAGTTCCCATGCTAATAGATCATACTAAAAACTCAGTAGGAAAATTATTTTGAACAAAATCGAAAAGTAACTATTGAAGTAATTTGAAAAAACCTATTACGCGTTGATAGTTACGGAACCCTCCTTATACATGTCCACATATGCTCTTGATTAGGTTATTTGAGCATACAGTGTTCGCACTAATGGCGTGGGCGTGTCGTCCTCTCCATCATGCTCTATGATCCGCTCTCATGCAGATTGCTTAGTTATGCCGTTGAAATAAATATTACAGGTAAGTATTCTCTCTAAGCATTATAATATCTAAATATAATCTTTAAATGGATTAGGTACGCTTGAATACAGATTTACATCAATAACCGGAAGTTACTGTGATTTATGTAGAAAAATATGTTGACAAATAAGCTAGAAGCTTGTTGCATAATATTATAAGTATTATAAAGTAGAACTATCAATGTGATATTGACAGATGTCACAAGCACAGCCTATCTAGTTAGTTTATTTTAGTTAGCCAAAAGGCTATATATAGTGTAGACGTATATGTGTTAGGCATCTCTCATATTTAATACGTATCTGTGTTAAGCATCTCTCATATTTAATACGTATCTGTGTTAAGCATCTCTCTCATAAGTACCAATGAAGGAGAATATAAGAATTGTTGCTGTATTATTATTATCACCACTCAAGCGTAAGAAGGATATGTAAAAACCAAGACGTCGTAGTTCACAACAAAGCGTAGCTAGAAATATCCAAACAACAAAATATATGAATGAGAATAAAATACATCTCATCTCATCAATTTTTCATAAAAATATGAAAGGCGAGGAATTTCAAAAAACTAGCATCGTCTCGGATTTTTTTGGTTTAAGAAAAAAATATAAATATTAAAAAGTATTGTCTCAGCCTACAAGAAGAGGTTTAATATGAAAAATACACAGTAATTGTTTAACCGGCCTTTGTTCTGACCCTTCGCAGAGTGCTACGTGCTACACAGTGACTCTCACGACGAGTGACAAGATAGCTAACGAGTTTCAGGGGAATACTTTCTTGAACTCAAACTTGATATTAGGTATAACTAGTTGAAATAAAGAATAAAAATCAGGCAAAGTGCAAGTTGGACTCGTACACCTAGGGTTCCGCACAGACTTAGTTTTTTTGGGGATGCACTACAAAAATATGATTTTTGGATTTTCATGTGCTTGCGGGGGTCACAAAATGTGGCATAAATGGAGGATAAAATGCAGTATATTTTTATTGGGTCGACGGTGGGCATTTGATTTTTTCACTGCTGCAAGGGATTTCAGACTTGAGATAAGAGTTCCGATTTTGTTACGGTTCTCCGTATCCTAATCCTAAAAAGGGATAGAGAATTCTCTTATATAAATTGTATATTATTATTATGTCTATCATACAAGAGCTTAGGATGCTCATGATCTAATATCAAACAGTTAATCTTGAACTCCTAACGACGAAAATATCAGGCGTAAACCAAATCAATCATATATGGAGGCATTCACCTAAAAATTATTTTATTATTATGTGTACATACACAAATATGTACGCAAAAAACATTTTTTCCAAAAAAAATTACCACCAATGCATCTGTATATGAGGGATAGTATTATATATATATATATATATATATATATATATATATATATATATATATATATATATATATATATATATATATATATATATATATATATATATATATATATATATATATATATATATATATATATATATTAGTAGATTGTGTGTGGATTTACTTATATAAGTAGCCTACCCCTTTAGATATCTCTATTTATATAACGATTTAATTATTTTTTTAGATAACGATGCTGGCATTTCGTACTACATGAAATGGTCACGCTTTAACTTGAGAACGGCTGGACCGATTTGTCTAATTTTAGTCTTGAAATAATAGTGAAAGTTCAGGGAAGGTTTAAACTGTGAAAAATATTGGAAATATTGCGTGGAAAGTACTAAAAACGTCGATTTCATTTTCCCATACTAATTGTTCACTACCACCTATAAATATTTGACAAGTATACAGTCACTTGACTGTCAAGTATTTATAGGTGCGTTTATTTACTTGATTGATTTATTTTAAAAAATCGGCCGACCCCAGTAGGTCGGTAGGTGTAGATGTAGGTGTAGGTGTAAGTGTAAGTGTAGGTGTAGGTGTAAGTGTAGGTGTAGGTGTAATTGTATGTGTGGATTGTAGATGTAGATATAGTATGCAGTTGTAGTTATTTATTTATTCCATTATATAGTTCAGACAGAACATCGTGTGTCGAAGGCTAGCGAACATTAAAAAGTAGGTATTTCTGTTACTAGAGGGATCAATGCGAAAGAGCCCTAAAACCATTCCGCCAATTAAGTGTGTCTTTTAGCGATGTCGTCAATATTATCCCGTAATAAAGTAGCGGTAATAGCTTCTTTTGTGCTCAATAATTTGCTGATATATTCTTCATAAAATTAAACGATGCTTAGATATTTTAGCATAGATACATTTCTTTTATACAAATACAAAAAAAAATATAAATCAAATAAATGCTTTAGTTCAAGTAGTAGTTAGTGATCGTTTATGATTACTAAATGCGTATTATTTTCATTAGGAAACATACTCGTACTAAGTGACCAGTATTTTTAAATTTTTACCCTCAAGGTAAGGGTTAAGGGGGGAGCCCCTTTGGACCATCTGTAGTACCTAAATACCGACACCCCTGTACTTATCACGTAGTAGTTTAAAAAATATAATATTTTAGGTTATAGCCCCATACTCATGCGACCGTCCAGCCTGAAGAGTAATTATGTTATTAATTTATTTATTAATTATCCAACACAGTAATTATGGATTTTATCAAGAAGTCTATGAAACCCCCACCACCCTAAACAGTCACGTAGTGCCTATGTTCCTATATTGTTTGTATTGATACATAATTTGAAAACGCTTCCCTTAGATATCATAATTTAATTCTTGCGCGACACAATAGGTACAAAGTCACAAACATGCCTCGCGGTAACGAGCGCGACTGTACAAAGATGGCGGCGCAAGATGGCGAATGACAACTCATTGTTGAAAACTCTGTTAAGAAACTCTTGTTTCTCGCGATTTTTTGTTCTAGCTTTATCGATATTATTTCAGCGTTGAAAGCTATTATTTACCGCATTGCTTTGGTAGTCGAGTTGATGGAAGCTTTGGGATTTAAGTACTTAATAATAATATTATGATCATGACACTAAAACCTAATAAAAAGCAACAATATCAATGTCATAACATTGTTATTGTGAAAATTAAGTAATAATTTCCTTCATCATCTGTTACAAATGTAACTTAGCCACTACAAGTATTAAATATTAAACAAGAGGTCAGCGCGACCCTGGAATTAGCAGTAGTATTTACTACTGCTAAAAAATTCCAGTTCGCTATCAACAGATGTCGCATCACTAAATCAGAAACCACTCAGTCCCCGTCTACCGTATACTTTACTATATATAAAAAAAATCTTAATGGCTTTATTTACATAAATAATTTTTTAATGCCTTTGAATGTTAATAAAAAAGTGAAAAATCAAAATTTTTTTTGATTAGCTCCAAGAAATAAAAAAAAAATCTAGATTTCTTGTTTTGAAATAATAATCGTTTTTATGTTAACATTAAAATGGTGAAAATTAAATAATTAACAAAAGCATAATTAATAAAAAAATTGTGATAGTTTTTTTTTTGTTGACGGATTATTGTTAAATCATATGTCTACATAGTACCCAAATTTTTTTATTCTTTAATATTAATATTTAATCTAAAATATTTTTTTTACTCCATGTGTCAGATTGGGGCGATGCACGCGGCAGCCGAACCACGCGTTTTTACCAGTAGTTAGGGATTCGCTGGTTCTGCCTCATCGCCTCAGCCTCTATGTGGAAATGAGTATTTCGATTACCATTTCAATGGGCATCGCCGACTAAAAAAAAAAAAAAAGTTTTATGTCAAAATGGGGGTTTTTGACCATGCCCGATCGATTGCGCTAATCCGTTTTTCAATATCTCTTGCGGTTCCAAAGTTACGTTTTGCATTTACTCCTTATCTGCTATTTCCGGACTCTATTGTTCGCTATCTAATGCTCGCCTCGGCGTCCTTTCTACGATACCTCGCTTTATCATGACATGAGTAAAACAAAACAATTTTTCATTACATTTCTTTTATTTCACTCATTTAAACATGTATTGAACATACTGTATAATATTATATCATTATATAAAGTGTTGCTACTAAATAACTTTTGATACTCTAATAGACTTTTCCCATTGAACTTATAATACAAATACATTAAACTGTACTCTCCACAAACTGATGTGAAATCATTTTGTAATCTACACGTGTTAAATCCTGCAGTTTCGCTACATAAAAGCCTTGTGATATCGCATGGGGGCACGCCCAAGGGAATCAAAGTATTGTCCGAAGCCATTTTCATTGATGTGTATGGCTATCCAGTGGGATCCAGGTTTACTATCAGGGTCCAAGTTGACCCTGATATCTTCTAAACCTTCACAAATTCTTCTCAAATAATTACGGATCTCTATTATGTTCATACTGTATTATCACAGAACCGATCTGGTCTATGGATCTTGAATTTATATCACATATCCGTATTATGTATGGTTTATGTATTTACTAAGAGACCCCTCTTTAAGAAAGAATTCATACCATAATTTTCAAAATTGAAAGGATTCTTACTAATGCTACCATTAAATGCTGCGTTATTTACAAATCCTGTGATACATCTTTTGGGTACTTGACCCAGGAATATATTATCAAGCGTTTTACCCTGTACCCCCGATGGTATTGTTAATACTTTAACCTCAGCTCTAGTGATCGGATATTTGGCTGTAGTAGAAGCCAACACTTTTTGATGTGCAAGTAACACTGAAGGATTAATTTTCGCTCTACGAACAATTAAGGTAGCGTCTGTAATGCATACTTTAAATTTTAAATCCGTTGAACCTATCAAATTAAAAGATTCTCTAGAACGGACTAATTTAACGGACATCTCAACACCATTAATAAGAAATTTTTCTTGATTAAATATATCACTATGTAAGTGACCAATCATTTCTATTTCTTTACTCTCACTCGCTATTTCTTTACGCTTAATGAACCCCTCATTTTTCTCATCAGTGGAATTCATTTCCTTAGCAGTATCTTCATACCAAAGCCCACAAGTAAGATGAGACTTTTTAGCTGCTGAGGCGTAGTTCAACAGGTTTTCCACATATGCACGATAGGTATTATTTGGTGATGACACTAATATTTGATTTAAATAAACATCAAGCTGGTTGAATAGTGAATGCAACCAATTATTAATCGGCGCCACTACTGAACATGCACTCAATTTTGTTGAATCTTCATTTAGTATTTTAGCTTTTACATGTATCAATGTATGTGATAGGTCTATGTAGTACCTGTTCCTGACACTTGAAACTCAATGGGTCCATCATCAGCAAGAGATGATATTGGTTTATAATGAACCCACATTCCATTTTCTATGCTTGTTTGTATTGATGGTAAAGCAAATAAATCTAACTCCGACTTAATTCACTGACAGGAATGATTATGTAGAAAATACATTGTATATTTATGAAAAAATGTCTTTTATTTTATTCGAAGTGATTTTAGATTATTTCAGTGCTCTTACTTTTGAAGCAACAGCTGGACTGAGTGTTGATTGAAGTTTGCGTTTTTTTATATACACTGGACCAGACATATTAATTTTATCGATTTTAGAATCAGCTTTTCTTTTCAAGTTCGCACTTGCTTCTCTGAGGCGGGTTTTAATGGAGTCTTCCAGGGGGCGTGAACTAACAATGTCCGATAGAAGGCCGACACCTGCACTCAACGCTTCTTTACCAATGCCTCATGCATCACTAGAGAGTAGCGGTAAGACTGATCTAAATAACCCACCCAAAAAACTACCGATGCCATGTCCACGTTGATATGGTATACCTTTATATATAACACCGATTCCTGACCCAGCCTGATGGGAATAATAATGTTACTAAGGACAAATCACTTTATGACTACTACGAGAGCTGATTATAATTTTTGGAAGTGAAGTTTAATGCACACGGTACCAAACTGGAATGGTATTTTTTGTCCGGTGCTTGATCTTATATCTATCTCGATAGTATCAAACTCCCTGTGCATTACAGGTAAGTAGTGAGGCGGTGAGAATGTGTGCATTTTATTAGCACCATAAATGTATTTTGACGGATCAAGTGGAATAATTCTTAATAATGATGTCATAACATCACCAACTATCTGTAGTTCAACAATACCACAATTAACAAATAACTGAGATGGTAACCCCTTGTGTAAGTTTACAGGACATTTACCAATACCCTTTTCCACTAAATTTCGATTTATTTCGAAGCCCAGTTGAAGACATAACCTGGTTGATAATCTCACTGTACTGCACTCATACAAGTGCTTTGTCCAACACTGTAACCGTTACGAACTTTGATATTTCATCATAACGAAACTTTATTTTTTCTCCTATACTATTCAGTGCTGTTAAGATTTGATTAATGTCATCATAGCTTGTTGCTGGTATATGTATTTTATAATAAACCAAAGCAGGTTTCTCTTCGTTCGGCATTACTATATGTTTTGCAATGTAAACAACATTTTCATGTTCTTGTACTGTGAATATTGTACAGGGATACTGAAATTCAACAACCCCCACACACCATTCTCCTTCCCGTTTGATGGGTTTTGGTAACTTTGTTGAAAATAATGTTAAATTATCAGGAAAATATTCCATGGAACTATTACTTAGTAGTGTTAAATAAAAACTTTCTTTAAAGTAAAGGCCCAACCATAAAGATTATTCGCATCAAAGTGTGTTAAATAGGACTCAGGTAAATTTTTATTATGTTCTTCCATGAATCTGTTATTCGCCTTCGCATAGCGGTTACTACATTGAGATATAACTCCTCTTACACCTGCTCTGATAAATGCGTCATGTCAATGTCCGTCAGTAATTCCAATTCGATTTTAGTATGTTTCAACATGGCATTCCAACTTAAACCGGGGGCTGTATAGTAATGAGCTGGATCTAAATCATATGTTTTAATACACAGATTTCTAAAGTTTTCAAATATCGGTTAATAGTAAAACATCTGTTTTTAAATACAGGTTCGAGTAATCCGACATATTGTAACATTTAAAATGGTACCAAACATCTTCGGCGTGGGTGTAATCTTCAGTGGAAACATTTGAATCGGTTAATGAACTATAAAATTGATATTTAATAGGGAGGGATGTCAACTTTAAGCTATTGTAGGATGTCATATACTCATATGGATAAATACCCGTCCGCCTAAGTCGTTTAAAATCTTGATCACAGGGAAAGTTTCTTTTTAACGTATTAAATTGATCGTCATGTAAATTTTTTGCTAATTGATCAAGACTACATGGTAAAAATTTTAACGAGTCCATAAAACGTAGACTTATTTGTTGATTATTTACAGATATATTTTTTGAAAATGAAATGTATCTCCTTATTCTGTGGAATAATTTCAATGGTCCCTTCAATAAAATTTAATACGTGGACAATGAAATGTGCATCACAATATCTAAGATTATGTAAAAATATTGGTATGTGACGTGGTGTACGAAATTTTTTCATGCAATTTCCATGAGCAACACCTCTGAAACTACCAGTATGCTAATCGAAATCATGGCTGCATTCGCCATTTAAGTCATTTTCACATATATGATAAGCATTTAATTTATTTTTATCTTCAAGTGAAAGAGGCAAAGGGGATCTTTGAAAGCATTTTTTTTACAATTTGTAATTGTTTTTATATCTTCATATAAACATTTCATAAATTGTTCAGCATAGTCAGGTCCACTATAAGTGACATATTTGGACAATCTGTCATCATAAGAACATTTTACGTAGTAACCGAAACTGTACACATCATGTTTATGAGTATTATTTGTATAAGATTTATCTGGATTATTTGAACAAGTATGGATTGGATTTAAAAATGCTTCAAAATCAGCATAAACTACAAACGGTACTTTTAATTTTTTAACGAACTTATCAAACTGAAGTTTATTGTTTGGTACTAACTGTCCTAACAAATTTCTTGATGTTGTATCCCCCGTTGGTAATTCCATGTTTATATGTGAACAATCGTGTTCTTGGTGGTTAGATAATCTTTCTTTTGTTGAAAAGTGCAAGAAACATCCATCACAAATATGAACAGATCTTTCTTGATTTGGAAATTCTTTACTTACTAGTCGCGACATGTTTTAATATAACAATAATGATTATTTGTTCCGTTTGAGATCAATAATAAATTTACATGAATAGGTTTACGTCATTTTCTCATGAACAATGGACCTATAACATCATGCAACTTTTTATTTGTGTTATATTCCAACCCAAACACATTTATACTATTGTTGTTTAATTTTTCTACTTTGGGTAAATCCCTTAACTTCATAGGGAAAGTTAGATTATCAAATTTTAGTTTGTTTGAATGTTGACTGTAAGAACTAACACGATCGGAATTTTTGTGGATCGGATACAAGGCAGAGAGTGATGACCATTTAAAACATAGATTATCTGCATTTTTCACATTGATTATAGCTTTTTTTGCTCTTATATCTTGCGGTAAATCGATATATGAAGTACCACATAGGGGATTAAATTTATTAATGTTCATATCTAAACATTTAATATTCTTAAGACTGCAACCACTATCTTTTTTTTCGAAAGCACTAATTTTGTTTATTAATGTGTCAACAAAGCGATGAAAAGAAAATATTCAAATCATCTGATCTATTAATTATATAATTGCAAGTTTGAAAATCAAAAGAATTAAAAATTTGTTTCGTCTGTTGAACAAAGTCAGCCTGCAAAACAAAATTTACTTTTAAAACATTATGTTGTTTTATAGAATTTTCAATCAAAAATAAAATATCATTTTTGATTGAATTCAAAAATAATTCCGGGGTTTGAAATACTCCATCACAATTTGTACCATTTATTTTATAACTAATTATTCTCTGTCCGAAAGCTGATTCGACAACTGACACGTTTTTTAAAGTACTATGTGATTTCAAATGGTTATTCTTATGCCTATTACTTTTTTAATGATTAGAGAAATACCGCTTTTTAATGGGAACTTGACATGTACTGCAATTAATCTGATCACCATCATTGCCTTCTGTTACTTGATCTACCTCCACAGTTCTCGAAGTAGATGCATTAGAGTCTGTGTATTTTCTCCTCTTTGCAGGTTGGTTTTTGTCCTTGTTAACTCGCTTTAGAGCTCCTCCAGTTTGTTGTGTTGTTCACCTTTAACTTTGTTAACTGGCTTTAAAGTTCCTCCATATTGTTTTTTCAATTGTCAGTGAGACAAAAATAAAAATAAGTTGAGTAAAATCTATAATGTACATACAGTATAAAAATACCTATAATTTACATATAGTATGATACAAATAGACATATTTATTTCATTAAACTTACTTGATTGATGTCTCAATCGCAGCTCAAATACTGACGAGCTCCTCGTCGTAGATCGGATCAAATTTTTTACATTTTTCGACTAATTCACACAAGTTGCCCAGCTCCACATCCATGTTATCGTTGAAGAAAGCGCTGACACATATTTCGTTGGAGTTCTCCATAATGTTTGCTGTATGAATTCGAAATTCAAGTGATAGATTTGAGTAAATCAAATCTAAATTATGATTCATGGTTTATTATTATAAAATTGACTTTAAAAATCAAATGTAAGAAGTTATCAAGTTAACAAAAATATACACATATCTAATTTTTATAATAATTCATTATTAATTATTATATTGATATTTCCTACAAGTAGTTTTTCCTGCAATTTCCTTCGTTATTTTATAAATTGTCTCTTTTGTTAATTTATAGATATTATTATTTTCGTTTGTAAGTAAGTACTATATACTTTGTCCTAGAGTAAGCATGTTTCCAATGTTCCGATTGAGGGATCTTTTCTAATTTTTTGAGATCATATATCTCAATTTTTATTAAATGGGTTGCTGTCTTTCCATCATCCACATTAGTAGATATGTAATACATTCCACCATCCCCATTGGGTCTTGAAACATTTGAGGATTGTTTCTTTTGCTGTTTTTTTGGTGCAGTGTCAAAAAATTCATCAAGACTTTCACCTCGTTTCCTTTTAGTGGTATGTTTTTAGTTAGGTACACAATCATTACTTTCCACATCAGTCGGGGATTGTGGGTAATAGTAATGCTTAAAAGTATTTTCTTCGTGGTCAATTAAATTGATTGAATTCTGCAACAATGGAAACCTAATCTATTATAACAGTCCATAGAAATTATCAGTTAAAATATTGTAAACACAAAATTAAATCAGACAAAAAAATACAAAAAATTAAAAATTAATAACTTACCTCCATTGGGATGTACTCAGAAATTACACAAGAGTTTAACTACATTAATCATTAGACTGATTTCACCCACTCGCTTACTCACACTGTAATGGTATCCACAATGAGAAAACAGAGGGCTTATATAGTAAAATTTGGGTGGTTAGGAATACGGTTTTGCAATCTTATCTAATGTCCCAACCATTAAGTTATCCTGTTCTGTATGCTTTATCATTAAAAGAAAAAGGATGTTAAGTATGACTCAATGCTTGTGAATAATGGTTTGTGATATTACAACATTCCACTGATGAGAAAAAAAAACGCTTGATAATATATTCCTGGGGCAAGTACCCAAAAGATGTATCATAGGATTTGTAAATAACGCAGCATTTAGTGTTAGCATTAAATCCTTTCAATTTTGAAAATTATGGTATGAATTCATTTTGTTTATACATAGATGGACAACAAGTGCCTTCAAAAACCCTACAACCATCCTTCAATGGTAATATGTTCACTTCAGCCTATCATAAATTTTTTTCCGGCACTGGTATACATTTCCTTAATGAAGGAAATGGGATATCAAGAGAAAAATATGCAAATGGTTATTGTCTATTAGCATTTGATTTAACCCCTGATTTATCATCAAACACGAACAGTCATTGGAATCTGATAAGACATGGTAGTGTGAGGTTAGAGGTTCGATTTGATTCTAGTCTCCCTTAAACGATTAACTGTATTGTATATGCAGAGTTTGATAATGTTATAGAAATAGATAAAAACCGTAATGTAACTGTAGACTATAGACTTCATTTAAAAAATAATACTATCATAATTGTGGAAGTTTGTGAGGGTGGATGGATGTATAGATGGCTGGATGGATGTTTGTGGCCATTTCACGCAAAAACTACAAAACAGATTTTGATGAAATTTAGGTTGGTAGTAGTTTATGCCCTGGATAGGCTGCATTTTTTCCTAAAAAAGTACAGTGTTCCCGTGGAATACTGTATTCACGCGGACGGAGCCGCGGATAAAAGCTAGTTAAAAATTTAATAAAGTAATAAATATTCAAAACCAATGCTATTCTCGGTTCGCTTACTCCATGCTAACTACAGCTGGCTATCCCTCAGGAGCTACAGATTCCGCGTAACGATCAGCTACTCCGGGTTCCATACTATTTGTATGCAAAATTTTATCTCTAACCTTTAGTATCTTTGAAACTGCCTTTGAAGATAGAAATGAAACCTAATATATTCATGAACACTTTGTTAAATAATGATATAAAAAATTCAACATTAAATACATAGCATTAACCTCTGTGGCTCAGTAGTTCAGCACATTGGTGCTAGAGCCAGGGGTCGCGGGTTCGAATCCCGCCGAAGGAACAAAAAGTTTTTCTTTGTTCCTGGGTCATGTATGTGTATTAAATATGTGTATAATATAGTAAAAATCCTAAATATATGTATAGTAAGTATAAAAGTATTAAATATACTTGCCGTTTTCTGGTACCTGTAACACAAGTTCTTCGGATACTTAGTACGGGGCCAGATTGACGTGGTGTGAAGCGTCCATAGATATTATTATTATTAAAATTTAAAACAGATTTGATACTAAGCTTATAGAGTAAACAAAGAGCGCGTTGGGAAGTACCTACCTTATGTGTAAAAGGAAATGCCCAAAAATGGACCCAGAGTCAACAGCAATGAAAATATGGTTTGCAATTTAATTGATATTATATCTAGCAATATCCCGCGAAAAAATACCCACAACCTGCAAGCAAATATGTGAGTGCACGCATAAGCACGCGTAAAGCACCTCTCTCCTCCCACACTGCTTATGCGTACACTCAGAAACAAGACCGTGTAAACACCACCACCACACAAGCAACAATGTCAGCAAGCAAGGCCCCACACCACTATAAATATTAATATGGTTGCCAATGGGTTCACATTAAATTATATTTCTTGTCACCAAAGGGGCAACCCCAAAATACTCCGGGTATAGCATGATTAAAATCCAAAATTATAGTAAGTCTAGTAACTCATTCTTCCAAACCATTGCTGTCTCTGTGTTTTTTCTACGGATTTTTGGCCGTCTCCGTAATATAATTATTTCTTTATATATTATGTTGGTACTGGTAGGTACTATTATTATCATGATTTTTGGATTATTTACAATGTCTTAACAAATTCTGTGTCTAAAATAAACTTCTGAGCGGCAACGTGTAAATTGGTTGAAATTATGTTAAATTTATGGTTCATGTAAATGGCTTTAACTAAGCGTTGAAGGTTCTAAGCGCTCTTAGTTCATAAGACGCGGCCAGATATCCGCCCTTTTACGTAATTAATGAGGGTTTGACCTACCTTCTTTGATGGTGTAATAGGTACTTACCGACCGAACAGCAAGACCACTTGTAATTTACACTCTAGGGCGTTTAGGCAAATGTTTAGTCTGTACAGTCAGGAAAAATATTATTATATTTTATTAACTTTTATTAGGTACCTAAATATTATCAATAAACTTACACTGTAAGTAAATATTAGTGTACAATTCTGTTAAACTCTTATGCATGATAACATGACACCTACTTAAAAATCCAAAAGTTTCTTTTGGTCTCAAAAATTCTTCGTAAGTTCGTCGCATAGTCTGAAACCTAAAGCGAAGTGAGAATAAAGAAGAAACGAAAGAACCACAAGATAAATGATGGTACCATTAATGTCACTCGAAATTAACATTTTATGCGGAGAAAAAGGAACAATGAACGAATATTGTAATTCATTACAATTAAAGGTTCGTTTGTAATTAATTCTAAAGTTAAAAGTAGCCGCTGCTATGTTTGGAATATCGCAAGGAGGTTACCTCGTGGCTACCACCTAGGCACCTAGAAAACCGCCTACGTCCTACAGTAAACATAAGTTCTTGAGGTGTTTTCAACATGAAAAAGTGATCAGAAAATACTTTTCTTCAAGTTCTCAAGAAAACACACATCTTAAGCGTCACCAACAGGTGTAAGGATGTGTGAAAAACGAAATTTTCCAAAAGACATTATAAACGTGGTTTTACTTACTGTACAATGTACAAGATATTAAGATTAAGATATAAATATTAAGATTATCAATGATTAAAGCAATTATTTTACCACAGCTATTGCGTAATTACACTGTAATCCTAGAATATTTGGATGTAATTAATCCAAATCCCACTAAGCACTAACTAAAGGGGACATTCAATAATCACATAACGTTTATTTAGAAAACAAAAACCAACTGACTAGGTACTTATAGACGCATCCGTAAGTCCTATTATATTTTCACTTTGCCGCCTAAACGCAATGACAGGCTATTTTTCCCTCCTCCCATCCCTCTTCAATTGATAACATGAGAACCATTTTTTCTCCTTTAAAAACAGAACGTACCTACACAACAAAAAAAATATGTTTAAGCGAGTGAGCTTAGAGCGCGAGCAAAAATTTTGCTTTTTTAAAGTTCCGTAGGGGTACTACAAGAAACCCTTACAGTTTCTGTAAGGGTTTCTTTCTCTGTCTATTTGGTCACCACTGCCAACTTCTGTAATTATGAACATAAATTCATGAAATTTAGTACACTTATAATTTGCGTAGACTTTACTTTTGGCAGCAAAAATAATATCTATAAAAATATAACTAAGCGGCTGCTTCCTATACATGACGTGAAGTGGGTGATTTTTTTATTCTACCCCACCATGTGGGAAATGATCGACTAAGTATTATTAAATAAAGGCGAGGTTGGAAGTGACCCACTTTAAAGTAAAGTATTATTTTGGAACTGCTTGAAATAGCCTTTTTTAATGTTAGATACATTAGTAAGATTCATGGAAAAAAGGCTATTTCAAGTTTTCATTTTTTGTTTTCAGTTTCATTACGAAATGGCATTTCGTATTTTTTACCGAAGAGCCTCACGTGATTAATAGACGATCCTTCCTCCGATCCTTTAAGTAGGTACATAAAATAAAGAAAATGTTGCTCCAGGCAAGGCCTTCGTGCGGTAAAGAAGAAACGCAAAAAAGGTGGTACGCGAGGTAGAGATTTCTCATTCTAATCCATGTAGTTTGTGTATTGATTTTCATATAAAAAAAACAAAAAAAAAATCGGGCAATAAATTCAATCAATTAGTGCAACAATTTGAGTGGAGTCAAAAGTGGGACAGCCATAGAGGTGAAACCGTGTCAGCGCCCAGCCGCCCCAGGTGCCACGTGATAATTGAAATGTGTTGCACTCATTACATTCGCAGCCATTCGATTTTTAATTTCACGGGTTCACAATATCCAGCTTCCATAATATTTTCATGTTGTTGAAGTTTATTCCGAAATTGTATACTCGTTGTGGTAACCCAAATATCGTGCAGGGGTCCCGTGCGACTGCATTTACAAAATTTAAATGTACATATTATATTTTAAGATGTCAATCATAAATTAATTTTACTTTAACATATAAAGGTACCTAAGTCATATTAGTTTTTGGTGTCAAATAAGTAGATCATTACTTTGGGTTTTTGGGACAAAATTCTGATAAAAAAACAACATTTCCACGCAATAGCTGGAAGACTGAAAGGGTCATTTTATGGAAGTTTTTCATCGACAGTAAGTACGCAAATACTTACTGTCGATGAAAAACTTCACTGTAATTAATGAGAAGCTTTTGCCCTCGGCTCCGCCCACGTAAACACCGGATTCTGACACACTTTTTGCGAGATGCGGCCCACGAACATCATCACCGCTCCCAGATCTGCTTAAATATTGATGACGTCACCATAAGGCTATTTAAAACAACACCTATAAGTATCAAGTACAGTTACTAGGTAAGATCAGGAGATGTTGGTTAAACAAAACTTTGACCGTGACTCCGCCCGCGAAAATAGCAAATACAGTATCCCACGGGAACACTTTATCTAAATAAAAAGTAGCCTGTGTTAATCTAGAGCTCAAATTACTACCATAACAAATTTAATAAAAATCCAATTATTTTTTTCGTGAAATAATAACAAACATCTATCTATTCATCGTCACAAACTTTCACATTTATAATAGGAGTAGGATAAGATGTTGCACTGAATAAAGGAATACGTATATGGGTGCTCTGTGCTAGGTCAATATTATTTTATTGTAACATTATTTTATGTTATGATAAAAAAAATTATACAAATTTTACTTTGGAAAGACAGTTGTTTAGTTTTAACAAAACTCGTCTAGTTTGGATAAATTTGATGTAGTTTAGACTTAGCTTTGAAGACAAGCAAATTTTTAAGTTAATACAACGTAACGACATCTGCTGTTAATAGAATGAAACAGCTTCCACATTCTGCAGATTGGGGTTTCAGTGGAAGTTTGAAGACAGAAACAAAGCTAGTTTTTACTCAATTCGATAGATGGCACTGAGTTCTATCTATTTGAAAGTTGTGTAAGTAGGTAGGTAGAAACGTTTCTTTAGGTGAGTAAATATTTAAAATCGTACGATCCTTTTTTTTAAACGACTATTATTTGACAATGAATTCACTCAAGTGGTTTCGGAACAAGGATTCCGTATGGTCAGAATTAGTGAATTAGCCTAGAAATTAGCAGCAACTTAATTAATTACGAAAAAATTCAATCTCCTCCGTAAGGGTCTTCCAACATGTTGTCTCGTCGGTTGTATTGTGGTACATATTAATTTAACAGCCTCCGTGGTCTAGTGGTTAGAGCTTGGCTCTCGACTCGGAGGTCGTGGGTTCGATTCCCGCATTGGAACAAAAAAATGTTGTTTCCAAGTTTGGTTAGGACAATTCAGGCTGATTACCTGATTGTCTGACAAGAAAGATGATCCATGCGTCGGATGGGCATGTAAAAAGTCGGACCTGCGCCTAATCTCTCGCCAGTCGTGTCGGTTATCCGTCCCACTGGGTTACGAGAGTAAAAGGAGGAGAGAGTGCTCTTGTGTACTGCGCACACACTTGGGCACTATAACATAACTCCTGCGTAGCTGGCCTGGTTTCAATGAAACAGGCCACCGTCACCGAAATCGGTGTGGGAGCTATTATTATTACTATTACTGTGGTACATGTGGGAAAGACATTTATATCATACGCTTACTGGAAACATATGTAATACAATAATTAATATGTCTTAATATTTGTAACGACAGCTGAAGCCTAAAAGTAATGACCCAGTTTATTTAAGGGTCATTATATGAGTGCAGTCGTCTATAAGATTAGTTGTTTAGCTATTTTCAACCAACGCATGCACTGCCAAGAGTCTACCGGACTGACACAATTTAATGTCCCACTAACCAAAGAATACACTAATAATTTCAACTGTGCATAATAATCGATTTTATATAGACTACTACAGTGTTTTACTTGCGAAATATTTGTGATGACGCTAAAACTGCAATAATATTAATAATGGAACTTGCTTTTAAAATTAAAAAGCTAACTATATAATTGAAAGTGATAAATATTATATTATATATTAAAAAGATGTAAATACTGAAAAAAATATACAAAAAGTGAAAGTGGCGTAAATAACCCGTATAATATGTTGGCTTTGTGTACTGTTAGAAAAGCTAAACAATTTGGTCAAATAGTTCTATTCGCGTTTATTTTTATAGGATCTATAAAACTTGTTAATGGGGATAGAAATATAGGTAAGTAGTAATTATACACAATATTCTAATTCCATGAAACTTAAATCGTACAGTAGATTCATAAATATTTCATTATATTGTAATTGTTTATGCCAGATTTTTTTATCTTGTTACTATTGATCCCGGCTGCAGAATATTAGCAATTTCAAAGCACAACACTTGTTATTAGAAAACTTCTGTAGAACTACAATATACCTCATAACACATTATGTTGCTAGTTTCTACACACAACAACGTCCGTTATCAAAATCACCTTTTAAAGGCAAAATAATTCTTCTACTATATTTTTTATACGTAAGCAATTAACCTTAATTCTTCAAAATTCGAACTATCTACGGTAGAAGACACATCTGGTGTACCACTTTTCGACCTTATTACTTGGCAATAAGGTTCATAAGCGGTACACCGGATCTGTCGGCAACTGTAGGTAGATTGTACCATTATTTATATTTAACCTCCTAAGAGGGCGCACAAAATTTTGTACAAAATAAACAAACTTCGAAAACAGTTTTTAGTAATAACGAGTCGTTCGCCTGTTCATCCTACAAAGTTTCGTCGTAATCGGACGAAAAGACGAATTTAATTTTTTGTAATTTTTTCATTCGTCAGTTCGTCCCATTTTTATATTCTATTGTTTTCTAACTAAAAACATATGACGTAATATCAGCAAAAAAAAAATCTGTTGTATCTTGTAGTTTAATAGTTTTAATTTACTTGTTAATTATATATATGTATGTATGTTATGTTGTGTATATTATATATATGTTATTTATACTTGTTATTATTATTATTATCGTTTTCGTATTAATATTGTTTTTCGTAGTTAGCGGCATATTGGTATTAATATAATAAAACACATCATTGCAAGCACAAATTAAAAAAAATAGAGAAGAGAGAAAAAAATCGTAAATTTTTTGAATAAGCTAAGAAGTCCGAAATCTCCTTAAATATTAATTTTGGAATATGGGTTTCATTGAAGAAAATATTGGTAATGATGGGAACTACAACACCTTAAATTATCAACATCTAATTAACCTATAACCCTTTATTTGAGATTGATTTTTTAATACTTGCTTTAATATTTTAAATAACTAAAAATAGAATAATTTTAAATGTGCTATAGAAAAAAGTAAAACAATTTTTATTATTACAAACTTAAAAACTTAATTATGTGATAAAAACTGATTTTTTCATATTGACTAATCAGTTTTTATCACATATAGGCCTCCTGATATAACACCGGTTCGGGAACTTACGCCAGTTCTTCTCGCCGGGTTAGTTCCCGAACCGTGGTAAGCATAACGTATGGACAATTCTATAAGCGTTGTTTTGTAACCTATATGGAAATAAAACTTTTTTGATTTGGATTTTTTTTAAGATGTTGATTAATGATTATGTGATTTAATACATATTAACAAAAACATTGTCAAAGCTATTTATTAGTATATTTGGGCGAAATAATTCTAGATCATTGCCTGGAATCGTAAGTCGTAAGAATACAGAAAAAATATGAGGTTATGTTTTTGTAGTTGAGGTTATGTATAAGAAAATCAAACTAAAAATGTTACAACTTTTATTTAATTTAATTATATTACCTATTTAATACTACTTAATTGATTTTTGTTGGATTTTGATAGTATTATTCAATAATTTTGTGGTAATAAGTGTATTTTTATAAAATAAGTAGGTAATAAGTAAGCTGCATACTATGTGACGAATGCAAAAAGAAATAAAAATTGAAAGTCGCCTTTTCGTCCTATTAGGACGAAACTTGTGGGACGAACAGACGAAGTACCCGTAATAACGACCCACTATGCAAATTTTTGTACAAATACTTTAAGCTCCTGTAAGTTTTTGAAATTTGCCCACGATTAATTTCACATATTAAAATTAGTCTATTACTCTATATTCAATTCACTCGTTATCAATGGTACCAACCAAAAATATACCTTAGGCACCTAGTATTAAGGTAAAAATACTCCCAAAACTCTAAACAAACTTGCTTTCAAACATATGAAGTTTTATGTCTTAACAGCAATAAATCAATTTGTACATGATTTTGTACTATGGGTCTTAATGACTACCTTGTTATTTAAAGTCTGGGTCTTAGGAGGTTAACGTTGATATGTTGTACTTGTTAAATTTTAGACAGTAAAGTATCAACTATATTATCTCCGAGTTTGTTTTGATACGCAATAAGTAGTAAATTTCACAGGTGCCATTTTCGATGATAGCAGTTTCGTTCTTCAGGCAGCTTTCGAGGTCGCCATTGCAGATGCATCAGAAAATGAAGAAAACCCATTTACACCTGTTGTACTTCGCACGCCTTCGGGCGATGTATTGGAAACAGAGAAAGCCATTTGCACGCTATTGGAGGTAGGTTTCAGTGTTAGTAAAGAATAGAAGATTTTTTTAAGATAGAGATTTTACAATACAAGGTTGTTAAAAATGTATTACGGATATTTTGGGCATATGATCTACATACTGTTCACGTTTAGGCTGACAACTAAATAAAAAATTCGAAAATAATTATACTAAATAAAATTATATTACGCTCTTTACGGCGCTGTTAAGGTTATAGACCTCACACAGCTGGTGTTATTTAGGCAGTCTTTCCTTCCATTTTAAATGCGTGAGGTCTTACTTCAGCGCCTCAATAGCGCATTGTAATTTAATTTTTCGAAATTTTTATTTACTTTTATGCTTAAAAGTCTTTGCATAAGCATTAGGTAGATTATATGCCCAAAATATTCGTTTTTATTTGAAGAACCTTACATAAAGTGCAATAATTTACTAAAAGATTTAAGTTTTTAAACAAAATTAGAATATTCTCTAAGATACACACTTATTTTTTGCAGAGCAGCATATTTGCAGTGCTGGGACCATCTACCACGGCTACTATTCAACACGTGCAGTCTATATCTGACGCTTTAGAGATCCCCCAAATTTTGTATGAGCCAACAAATGCTCAGAGCCGTAACTGGTCTGCGATTAACTTGTATCCACACCATATTTCTTATTCTCAAGTAAGAAAAACTTTGTTAAAGTTATTGTGGAAAAGTTTAAGAATGTTCTCATGGGAGTATTCATTTTAAAAAATGAAACCTATGAAATTGCCTTCTGCAGTACTGGCCATTTCAAACCGAAATAATTTTTGTTTGGCTAAGAATTCTAATTTCAAATTATTTTATTTTAAAAAAATAGAATTCTTTTTTCAAAAGTAGTAATTTGTTTATTAATTAGTGTTAAATTTTCATCGTATTTCAATCTTTTTCGTCATCATGGATACGTTAAAATTCGAGTAATTATGGAATATGAGTACCATCGTGGCAGCAACGCGGCACAAGCGGCACGCAACATCAACGACGTTTACGGAGCTAACACTACAAACCAACGCACCACCTGTTATTGGTTTGCTTGCTTCCGTTCTGAAAATTTTGACCTGAAAAATGAACCTCACTGTCGTCCGAAGACAATGACGAATTAAAGGCAATTGTGGAAGCTGATGATACACAATCTGCAGCTGAATTAGTAGCAGCTTTCGACGTTAGCGTCAAAACAATATTGGTCAATTTGCGTCAAATTGGCAAGGTAAAAAAGCTTGACAAATGGGTGCCCCACGAACTCAATGATCGCCAGCTCGAAGTACGCGTCGAGACGTGCCTTGCACTGCTCAACAGACACACAAATGAAGGAATTTTGAACCGCATTGTTACCTGCGATGAAAAATGGATTCTGTTTGATAACCGCAAGCGCTCAGCAAGTTGGTTGGTTCTTGGTTCAGCACCTAAACAGTGCCCTAAACGAAAACTTACCCCTAGAAAAGTGATGGTCACTGTTTGATGGTCTAGCGCCGGTGTGATTCATCACAGCTTCTTACCAAACGGGGTGAGCATTACTGCAGATGTGTACTGTGAAGAACTGAACACAATGATGGAGAAGCTGGCACATCTTCAACCAGAATTGGTCAATCGCTCGTCTCCGCTGCTCCTGCATGACAACGCGCGACCTCATACTGCACAGCAGACGGTCTTCAAGTTGCAAGAACTGGGGTTGGAAGCTCTCCTTCATCCGCCCTCTCTTCTCACTCACCAGACCTTGCGCCTACAGACTACTACTTTTTCCAGAATTTGGATAACTTCTTGGCGGGAAAAAAATTCAATACCCGAGAGGCAGTACAAAATGCCTTTGAAGAATTTGTTGCCTCCCATCCAGCTGATTTCTTTAAGAAGGGCATCAATAAACTGCCATTGCGTTGGCAAAGATGCATTGATTGCATGGGTGATTACTTCGATTAATACAAATAAAAAATACATGAAAAAAATTAGTTTCAATTTTTTCATACAAAACGGCAATTTCATAGGTAAAGACCTAATATTTGACGTAGTTTTTGCTAAAAATCAAATGGGAGAAGACTATGTGAAATAAGTAGGATTAGTTTTAATACAAATAAGTCGAGAGATACAATAATGATGTAACCTTGATACTAGGATTAACATTGTAGTTAGTTAACTTTAAACATTTTAGATATTTGCAGACATAATGGACGTAAAGGGTTGGACGGAATACACTGTTATATATGAAGGAGCAGAACTGTTACCGTACTTGGATAGTATATTGGCACTTCAGAACATAGAATCAGGACCCAAAATCCTTATGACTGTAGTGCAACTTCCCAATAGTGATGACTATCGGTAAATAAATGAAAATGTTACTTTGCTTATTGCAAACTTATTATCTGACTATTTTAGATAGCTTTTTAGAGTTCCCTAGTCACTACATGATTATAGTTTCGCTTCCTTGCTAACTTCGGTGAATATAAGTGGATGAAATTTTGTATAGTCCTAGATTGTATAGTATATATACTACTTTATATACTTTATATCATAAAATACCTATAATTTGGTAGAAAATTTTATTTAAAACTTATTCGAAGTTACCCTACACCAGGGGTCTCCAAACTTTCCAGCCTTAGGGCCATACTGATTACTCCAGTAAGTTCCAAGGGCTAAAACCATATTATCATTGTTGCCGGTGGAAATTAAGTGAAATAGTCCACTGAACAAAAAAAGTCCGAAAAAGTACGCAACATTTAAAAAGGGCTGCAAATCGGACTAAAGTCCGCAAAACGGCAACACTGCATATTATTAATTTTCCTGTCATTATCTGTAATTTCTAGATGAGTCGTAGAGTACGAGCCATGAGGAGTAACGTGATACGACATCTGGTGGACACAAGCGAAAATAGGTAGTACCTTCTATCGCTAAGAGATGGCGCTAATAGCACGTACAGAATAATCTCGATGATTCGAGAAAGTTCTGGTGTCTTCCACTCACTTCTAGATGACAGTAATTGGAATATATAAGAAGGCTAGTGGCGCAACCACAAGTCAGTTCCTATGACACTGTTGTGAAATAAAATAGTGCGTACCTCCTTAAAACGTGTTTGTGCGTGTTTAAGTTTAAGACATCTTTGTAACAGTATTTTGATTTGAATTGTTGCTTTTGTGTGTGATATAGTAGTATGGAAATAAAGCGAAAAATTGATAGTGAATGCAGAAAATTCAAAGATCAGTGAATCATTCAGTATTTCGTAATGGAATCCAGTAACAAGGCGCTATGTTTGATTTGCAATGAAAGCATAGCCGTTTTTAAGGAATATACCATTAAACGTCATTATGAAACAAAACATTTTCAAAATTACTCAAAATATACAGGAAGTTTACGGACAGAAAAACTCGAAGCTATGAAGCGCGGATTGAAATCGCAGCAATCTTCAGTTACAAAACTCAAAACTGAACAAGAGGCTGCAACTCTTGCCAGCTTTCGTGTGGCTCTTGAAATTGCAAAACGTGGAAAACCATTCACCGATGGAGAAATGATCAAAGAATGCATAATTGCAGTAGCCGAAGAAATGTGCCCTGAAAAGGTAAATTTATTAAAAACCTGTCAGTATGTCAGCAAACACTGTGGCTCAAAGGGTAGAAAACATCGCTGAAAATATATCCTCTCTCATGTGTTCGACAAAAATGGACATGTTGAGTGGTTTTCTTTGGCCTTGGATGAGTCAACGGATGTGTCAGATACTGCTCATGTGTTGATTTATATTCGAGGAGTAGATAAAAGCTATGAAGTGCATGAAGAACTTCTTGATATGTATAGTATTCATGGCAGAACTACTGGTACAGATATTTTTAAAGGAGTTGAAATGGCCATTAATCAAAAGAACCTTCGATGGAAAAACTTGAAATGTATTACAACTGATGGAGGCAAAAACATGAGTGGGAAAGATAAAGGAGTGTTCGCTCTTGTGTCAAAGGCTGTAGAAAATGACGATGGTTCAAAACCATTAGTTTTACATTGTATCATTCATCAACAGTCTTTGTAGGAAATATGTTTGGATATGTCTGAAGTTCTGAAACCAGTCATATTAACTGTTAATTTTATCAGATCTTATGGGCTGAATCACCGACAATTCCGACAATTTATTGAAGAGACGGCAGTATGATAAGGTAAGTTAACCTTATCATACTGCCGTACGTTGGCTTAGTTGTGGGAAAGTCCTTCAGCGCTTTTTTGAACTTCAGTGATCGAAATTTTTTTGAATGAAAAGCATCGCCCTTTACTGAATTACTAAACAACGCATGGCTGTGGAAGTTAACATTCTATGTTGACTTGCCAAACATGTGAACGAACTGAATTTGAGATTGCAAGGAGAAAACCAGCATCTTCCTGATTTATACACTAATATCAAATCATTCCGGAAGAAATTGATAGTGTTTCAATCACAACTACGAAATAAATGTTTTTCACATTTTAAAACATGTGAAATATTCACATTCATTCACTGAGACTGAGTTTCCTATCGATTTTGCAATCGAAACTTTGAGTGCTTTGAAAATAAATTTTGATACTCGTTTCTCGGACTTTGATGCCATTGCGAATCAAATTAAGATTTTTCAGAATCCTTTTGATACTGACATTGAAACCCTAGCCCCGGAACTTCAAATGGAAATAGGCGGGTCCACACCAAGCGAGCAGCCTCGGGCGAGGCCCGCCGCGCGCGGCAATCGGGCGAGGCATGCTCGCCGAGGGCGAGGCGGATAATTGTACACAGAGAGGCAGCCTCGCTCGAACAGCCCGAGCCATTTTGGCTCAGTTGAGCACAAAGACACGATGGCACCGCACGTACGCACAGCCGTGGCAGCTTATGCTTTTATTTTGCTATACACAACTATAAAAAATAGGAGAAGAAGAAATAATATGAAAAAAAGAAGATATTGGATCAAGACGATATTAAAAAACCGACTTTGTTATGGGAATAGACTTTACGAAGAATTGTGTAGCGATGGAGATGAAAAAAATTTCGGACGCATTGATGTAGAAGAGTTTGATATTTTATGTTACAACCAGTTACAACTACAAACTTATTAGTTGTCGACACTGATCGTTATTCATTTTTGAACGCGGCAAAAACCAAAACACGTGACGTCCACACTGCGCGAGGCAAACGACTGAGGCACCTTTGAGCAAATTAAAAAACCGACACCGGCCGGCTCGGCCGCGCGCGCGCTCGCCCGAGCCCGAGCATGCGCCCGCCGCGGGCGAGCAACGTCCACACCAAGCGAGCGGTACGGCGCGTGCCGCGCGCGGCGGGCCTCGCCCGAGGCTACTCGCTTGGTGTGGACCCGCCTAATGATTGATCTACAGTGCAGGGATATAATTAAGAACAAATATCAAAACTCATCTTTGTTGGAATTTTATAAGGGTCTTCCACTGACACAATTTGATAATTTGCATAAATTTGCTCGTGGACTGTTTTCTGTTTTTGGTACTTCTTATTTGTGTGAGAAGACCTTCTCCAAAATGAAGTACACAAAAAATTTTTACAGATCTAAATTAACTGATAAGCATCTTAAATCTCATTTAATAATTGGTACAAATAAATTAGTCCACAACTACAAACTATTGTCAGTGGAATCTCATTAGTATTTCATATGTCATTATGCTTGTTATAAGTTATGTTTTTATTTAAAATGTATAAAATGTTAGTTGGATTCATTTCAATAATTTGTTAGTTATTATATACTGAAGTTAAATTTTCTGCATATTATACATGTCTTTACTCATTACAATTCTGTGTTTCTTTATCCAACTTATCACAAAAACAATAACAATAAGTCTACAACAATGTTATGAGTGTTATGAGTTAGCCCATGACCATATCAATGTAGATGTC
This sequence comes from Phengaris arion, assembly GCA_963565745.1. Classification (NCBI taxonomy): domain Eukaryota; kingdom Metazoa; phylum Arthropoda; class Insecta; order Lepidoptera; family Lycaenidae; genus Phengaris; species Phengaris arion. The sequence continues at coordinate 10,648,201 of OY751445.1, read as the reverse complement.
ATATTAATAATTATTCAACATAAAATTAGAATACTTCAGTAAACTAAATTTAATTTGCTATAAAAAATAAAAGGAGTTTTCAAGTATGCTAGCTCTCCGCGGGCCGGACAAAATCTGTCCGCGGGCCGGATGTGGTCCTCGGGCCGTAGTTTGGAGACCCCTGCCCTACACTAAAGTATACAATGAAAAAAAAAGCTCTACTCAACATGTATGGAGAAGTAAGTAATATTAAACTTACAACTTTTCATGCTGATAGGTTATTTAGGCTGCTGAATACTCCTTAGGAAAATTATTTTGGGCGAAATCGGACAATTATTGCACGTTGAAATGTACGGAACTATTTTATAAGGCGTATCCTGATACGCTCTTGGTTAGGCTATTTATATTTACTAAAATTTTTACTTAAAAATGCAAGCATGAAAAAAAAGTTACTTTTGATTTAAGATCTCAGTTGAAGACCATTAAGTCTTCAGGATCAGTGAATTACCTTGTGGCATGCAGTAGAGACAAATTGCCACAATTTCTTGAACAAGCCCAACAAGTTGGAATTATGTCAGATGAGCACAGCTATATCATCATGGACCCTGATCTGCAAACAATAAATATCGATCCTTTTAAACATGGTGGCTCAAATATTACTGGTATGCATAAGAATATAATACTTTAAAATACCATTATTGTCGTACCTGCCTACTATTTTATTCAAAGTGATACATCTTTCAGGTATACGTTTTTTTGATCACGAACTAGAAGACATTAAAAAATTTATAACTGCAGTCAACGCCAAGGTAAAAGAATTCGACGCTAGCGTCGAAGAAGCAATTACAAGTAATGGTTTAGCACTGGATGTAGCATTATTATATGATGCTGTAATATTGTATACAGCAGCTATCAAAGCAATGGGATTAACAGAAGGAGCAAGTGTTAAATGTGATAGCGGTATATCTTGGAATTTAGGTTCCACTATTACAAATTATGTCAGAACGGTAAGGTTTAAGGGGTATTTTTTTATTTTAAAGTAACAGAGAAAAAAAAAACAATGTTTTCATATACATAATTTCTATTTACAGATGGAAGCTGATGGATTGAGTGGTATAATAAATTTTGATGAGGATGGTTATCGTTCTGAATTTGAAGTAGAGATACTAGAAGTGATGGCACACGGGTTTGAAAAGGTTTTTTCAGTTTCAAAAGATTTAGTCAGTAAATTTCAGTTAGAATTAATTTGTTAAGTTTACGTAAATATTTCATGACATTTTCAGGTTGGAACTTGGGCACTGGAAGACGGCTACACTGTGACCAGAAAAGTTGTTCCACCGGTAGAAGAAGAAAGCAGCACATCTATGAAAGGAAAACACTTTCTTATACTAACTGCATTGGTAAGTCTAAATTCGGGATAGGAATGATACTTAATTTTGATTTTAAAATAAATATTTGTCATAGTTTTGGTATCTCAAAGTATTTATTATTTTAGAGCCCACCGTATGGTATGTTGAAGGAATCTGCAAATAAGCTCGACGGTAATGATCGTTATGAAGGCTTCGGTATAGAAATCATTGCTGAATTAGCAAAAATAAATGAATTCAATTATACATTTGAACTGCAAACTGATGGAGTTTATGGTTCCTATAATAACAAAACTGGTAAATGGAACGGCATGATGGAAAAAATAATGAAAGGCGTAAATATTTCATTACAATTATTTAAATTATATTTTAATTAAATTGAACCAAGCCGTAATTAATTATTTTTTTTTCCTTACAGACTGCTGATTTTGCTATCACTGATTTATCAATTACTTCTCAACGTCAAAGAGCTGTAGATTTCACTAGTCCTTTCATGAATTTGGGCATTACAATATTATACAAAAAACCAACTAAACAACCACCTGATCTGTTTTCATTTATTTCTCCGTTTTCCTATCAGGTGCTTAATGTTACCTACTTGAAATTAGTTTTTTTTATTTCCTCATTAACTGCAAACATTTACTTAAATGTATTTTAGGTATGGGGATGGATAACAGGGGCTTACATCGGCGTATCGCTTCTTCTGTTCTTATTAGGAAGATTTGCTCCGGAAGAGTGGCAAAATCCATATCCATGTATTGAAGAGCCCGAAACATTGGATAATCAGTTCACTCTTGCAAATTCCTTCTGGTTTACTTTGGGCAGTGTTCTTACTCAAGGTTCAGAAATAGCACCAATGTAAGTATAAATTAATTTTACACGAATAATTATTGTCGATATGAAAACCATCTTATACTATTTTATTTAATTGAATGAAGTCATAAAATAAGTATATTTTCTACTTAAAGTGCAGTATCGACGCGAATGGCAGGCAGTCTGTGGTGGTTCTTTACATTAATTATGGTCTCGTCTTACACTGCCAATTTAGCTGCATTTCTAACAGTCGAATCAAAGTTCTACGCTATAAAAAGTGTACAGGATTTAGCTGGCAATCCCTACGGTATAGCTTATGGAGCTAAAAATGGAGGAGCCACTTTTAATTTTTTCAAGGTGTGTATTTTCCAGTTTACCCCACATAGTACATACGGTCAAAGAACTGTAATTTAATGTTGTTTAAAATATGTAAATGATAATATCAATATAATATACAATGTGTAGGAAAAACAAAGTTCATTATATCATCGATTGTAGAAATTGCAGTAACATTGCCTACATTGATTTATGACATGCGGTACAGGATTACTGTCGATCCATTAGATCCTTATTTGTTGTAATAAATGTTTCTAATAGCCAATAATGTTATGAATGTAATAACATAAGGGTAGCATGAAAATGGATCACCTACTGCGTAATGTATTGTTACGTTTGATGGCTTGTAGTACCGTTGTAATATTATGCTTCGGGGTATTATTATTACATTAATTTTGTAAGCAACAAACAAAAACTCCGCGGAACTCTTGTAAGTAACGTAATTAAAACTTTGTTATCTAAAATTTACAAATACCCATTTTTTTAATCAATGTCGTCCTTAATATTTTACAATTTACAGGAATCAGATAATTTACTTTACCAAAAGATGTACCGATACTTGGACTCGCATCCGGAACTTTGGACAATGACGAACGATGAAGGTCTAATGAGGTAAACTGAAAGGCAACTTAAATGAGCGTGAAAAAATATTTTTCTAATGCGATAAAATATATGAATTAAAATATTTCATGTATCCTACTTATTCATTCGTTTTTTTAAGAGTAAAATCGGATAAAGAAAACTACGCATTTTTAATGGAATCTACATCAATTGAATACATGGTTGAGAGAAATTGTGATGTAGCACAAGTCGGTGGTTTATTGGACAGTAAAGGATATGGAATAGCCATGAAAAAGAGTGAGTATAATTTTGTGAACAACGAACAATCTTGCGTTTTATTTTTAATCGACTTCCAAAAAAAAGGAGGCGGTTATGCGTTCAGTTGTATATATATTATATTATATATATTTTTTTGTATGTTCAACGATGACTGTTGTTGTCCGATTAAAAAAAAAAATTTTTTTGATGTAAAGCGTACAATCCGAAATTGGTCCCGTTGTCACCAAAGTGGTGACCTGATGATAGCATCCATGAGGAATCGAGGGGACTCCTTTTAGATACATGTTTGGGGATTTCGGCGTTGTTTAAAGAATTGCAAGCATAAGCCACTAAATCAATTAAAGTAATCATCATCATCACCACCATTATCACACCATACATCATCACATAATGATGATTTATTAGGTACTTCTTATAGTATTTTACACCGATACGGATATCTTTGAATATTACTCTGCCGTTTAGGGGCCGATTTTCAAAATTCTTTATTTGGTGTAAAGGTTATAATAATTCAAATGTTGGTTGTCACCAAAGTGGTGACCTGATGATGGCATTCATGAAAAAACGAGGGAACTCCTCGAAATTTATATGGACACCTATTGTGATTTTGACTTTTTCTGAAGTAACCCAAGCATATGCTACCAAAAAATAAAATTTTGCACCAAGGTATACCCTGAATCCAGAAGCACTGAAAATAACTCCTCAGTCTTTAAAGATACACGTTTGGAAATTTCGGCATTGCTTAAAGAACTGCAAGCATATGTCATTATGTAACTTACAATAATCATCATCATCATTTTATATACAATACCTAATGGAAGCTTGGCACGTATTCAATTATACATTCGATAGTTTATTTTAAAAGTTCTTAAAATGTGTTAATAATAATATAGCAAATATGACTAAAAAGGGAAATATTATTATTTTGAAACAAAAACTAAAACCGACTGCCGAAGTAAAAATACACAAAAAAGTATGAAATAAATCTTATTTTCTAAATAATTCCCCTTTTCAAATGTTTAACTTTTTTTCTACACAATCTTCATTATTTTGAAGTCGGTACCAGCCCAAACAATAACCTGATAAATCATTATTTTATAGAGGTCACGTTTAAGTTGATTGATTATTATTAACACATTAATTGAAGAACTTTTAAAATAAACTATCGAATGTATAATTGAATACGCGCCAAGCTTCCATTAGGTATTATATATAAGATTATTATTTCACAAAATTCATATGCAAAAAAAATGATGTTATAAATATAAAAAATAAGCCCAAAATGATGTTAATAACCTCACTCATCAACTATGTTTATAAAATTTTCGTTTATTAAAATAATATTATGCTTTATACTAAGATTTAAATAACAACATACACGCCTCATATTCTCAGATTCACCATATAGGCAACCGATGAGTGAATCAATCTTACAAATACAAGAGCAGGGTGTGCTGGCGCGAATGAAAGATAAATGGTGGAAAGAGAAGCGCGGAGGCGGCGCATGTACGGTATGTCAATTGATAATTGACATCTAAGCTTAAAATGTACCTTAAACTAGTAGTAATTGGGCATAATGTTCAATGTTATCAATTTTTAGGCCGATGACGAAGGCAGTGGCGATGCTCAACCGCTAGTTCTGGCGAACGTTGGTGGTGTCTTCATTGTCCTGATGGCTGGATCGGCTCTAGCTGTCGTCTGCGCGTTTGTCGAAATGATATTCGACGTATGGGTTACGGCACATAGAGTGAAGGTACGTTTTTATAGAGATTAGAATTAAATTAAAAAAATAAAACTCGGCTATAGGTTTTTAATAAAATAAAAATTGTTTCAAAGGTTTCATTCAGGGAAGAACTAATAGCCGAACTGAAGTTTATATTCAGCTTCAGCGGCAACGTTAAACCGGTGCGACATAGGGAATCTACAGGATCGAAGAGCTCGAAGGGTTCGAAGAAGGAAAATGAGGTAGAAGCGGATGAAGATGCAGAGTCACATGTCGATGATGATGATAGGAACAATCTTGCACCAACTCCATCTGAACGATCGAGCCACTCGCATCACACGTCTCACAGCCGAAGACAGAGTAATGCAGTGCAGCTTGCCAGAATGCGAAAGTACAGTAGACAGCTATCAAATAGAACCAATAGTTAAATCTTTTAGAAATTGGTACTTACAAGGAATTAAGTTCGTAAAAACTGTTGTTCATACTATTTTATAGCGGATCAGTGTAAATGTACGGAGCTCGTCTATATCTTTCAAAATTTGTAACTGGTCGCTGTTTGTACATGGAAGATAAATAAGAAAAATCTATTACAGGCTTTATGAACGGTATAGAACCCAAAACAATGATTTTTAGAATTTTTGTCTGCTTATTTGTTTGTCTGTACGTTTGTACGCGTTAATCTCAGAATCTATTGAACGGATTTTGATGGAATTTAGTATGGTAATTTCTAATATGACATAGGCATCCACTAAGAAAGGATTATCAAAAATTCAAAGGTAATATATAGGTGATTAAAGTTAGTATGAAACTTTTTTCCTTGGATATATTTGCATGCTATTAGATGTTACATAGGCTACTTTTTATAGCGGAAAAATGTACGGTTCCCGCGATATTTGTTTTTGCGCCTACGAAGTCAAGGGCTTAACCGATTTGAATGCGATTTCCACTAATGCATTTTGGTTTGCTCTACTAAAAATGTTGTGTTTGTTTCATTTCAATCGGTTCATTAATATAAAAGTTATGTCAGTCTAAATAATATAACATATAAAATGCTATAGAATAACTGAGTTGAAGTTGAACTGGCTGAAACTTTACCTAGGTAGGTTGCGTTAGTATAAAATATTATAAAATAAACTAGTATAAAATATTTTACAATCACAATATTTAAACATGTTTCTTATACAATTATCGACAAATGATTTTTGACACGGAATGTGGGTAGGTAGTAGGTAGATGCACATTTAAGACACTTCCTCTTAGATCATAGTTTGTTTATATTTTATCTAAAAGACATTGTTGTGTATCGATTAAATATATATTTTTCAAAACTGTTATTTTATTATTTTTCATGTCACACACACGTCACGTCACACACACGTCACGTCACACACACGTCACGTCACACACACGTCACGTCACACACACGTCACGTCACACACAAGGTCTCACGTTCGATCAATTTGTACGTAATCCCCATTTTAAAGGTTTTTTTAGTATCTGCTATTACGGACCCCTGTGGCTCAGTGGCAACCTCGTTGGTACTAAAGCTGGAGGATGAGAATTATCACGACCCCTGTGGTGTAGTGGCTACAGCCTACAGCTTTGGCGCTCAAGCCGGTGGTCCCGGCTTCAAATCCCGCGAGAAAACAAAAAAGTTTTCTTTGTTCTTGGGTCATGCATGTTGTAATAAGTATCTATGTGTATTATATAATAAAAATCTCAAATATTGTATAAAAGTATTAAATATTATATTTCCGTTCCGTAACACAAATTCTTTGAGAACTTACTACGGGACCAGATTGAAGTGGTGTGATGGCGTCCATAGATAATACAGATGTTATTTTATTATGTATTCAGAATTCCTAATAAATTGAATTCAACCTGAGACGCATAGAATACATACTAGTAACTCATCTTCTAGAGCAATTTGTTCAACTAATTGGATGTTCATGAAAGACCGCGGCCACGAGGTCACTCCATAATGCTGTAACGGAAGCCTACTAATAAGTTTGCACTGTAATAATGTAGCCTATAATGGAACTTTATTTAAAACTATGTTGATTTATTTCTTCGCTACCATAAAACTTGCGTAGGAAAGAAATCCTATAATGCACTAGCGAAGCCTCATATTATTGGTTTTGGATTATAATTGGGTTTCACTGTAACTTCATTCGGAGCTAAAATCAGAGCTATAGTATTATTATATCACTACATAGTATAAAACAAAGTCGCTTTCTCTGTCCCTATATCCCTATGTATGCTTTAATCTTTAAAACTACGCAACGGATTTTGATGCGGTTTTTTATAATAGATAGAGGGATTGAAGAGGAAGGTTTATATGTATAATAACATTCATTAAATAGTGAAGAAATACTGTTATTTTTGAGGTTTCTAATGTGATGTCGTAAATAATTACATTTTTCCGCTTACATTGTAAACGGTGGCTGAACCCTACGAGATAGATAAAAATAATGTACTACAGTTTTGTTCATCGTAAAAAAGCCTACAAAAAAGTCCGTGATAGCATATATCTATCTCTTAGGGATCACAATAACCCTTTTTTATCCTTTACTTTGATTTAAATTTAATAGCTTTTTTACGAAGTGATTTTAAGCAATACAGCATTAATCCTTATCCAATTTAGTACCTTAAATACATTGTGCATTTAATATAGATCAATATGGCCCTTTATAGCATGTAATTTAAATTAATATTTTCGAAGATATTACAGATTTAAAATGCAGGGACATGTCTCGGCGGCACTCGCGAGTTGCGACTCGGTGCTCGCTCAACGAATATTCGTACTGCAGTTCTTATGGAATATCCATAGAGTTAGTTGGTCAGTTTTGTTGGAATGTCAAATTATATTTGAATGGCAAATTAAATGATTATTCACTACGTAGTATAAAACAAATCGCTTTATCTGTCCCTATGTACCTATATTGTATGTTTAGATCTTTAAATCTACTCAATGGATTTTGATGCGGTTTTTTAAATGGTCTTTTTATACTCAAGCGCGATAGATATAATAATATAATGTATATCAAACGGTCGCGAATGTCGCGTCGAGGTGATAGGGTCCCATTTTTAACCATTTGCATTGGCCTATAAACATTTTCAATATTGTATCAGAAGTAGGTATATTGCTGTAAATAGAGAGTTATTCGCCGAAGTAGTTTTTTCTCCAAGAACACTATACTACGCGGGCGAAGCCGCGGGCAAAATCTAGCTATTATATATAGTATTAGGTTTTCAAAAAGTTTATTTAGATTATCGATAGCTATTTTTGTTTTTTCTGTATTTGAGTATCTACTAAATAAACATTATAATGTGGTGAAATACTAAAGATCGACGATTCTGCTTTGATGTTATTTTAGGCTTAATTTAAGTCGAGTGTTGAACCCTAAATAAATCTTGCTTTAATCATCTAGACACTTTGGCTTCCACCCAATAGTTTTACCATTTAATAGCTTTACCGTTACATATGAATATGGATTTCGAGAAACCTTTTTGCCTCAGTAATGCCTACAAATTGTTAAGTCGTTAGAGGAATAATGTATCTTACGATATATTTTATCAAAAATATATTTTATAGCCACTCTCTGAAGCTTTTTTTTTTTTCGCAATATGTTTTGGTAAACATTTCTTAAACATAAGTGTGCTCTTGAAATAAATTAAGGTAAATTGGAAATAAAATTAATCATGAAATATTTATTGTGAAATACGTAATAAAATCGTAACAAGTACGAAAATTGTAACTAGTGTTAACACGTTTCTCGTGCTATTTCATTAAGTACTTTGACACCTCTTGTTTGCTTTTCTCATACAAGAGACGTGATTTTTTTCCGTCTTGTACGGAACCCTTTCGTTCGCGAGTCTGACTCGCATTGGCCGGTTTATGTGTACTCTCTTCTCCTAGCAAAAGCTATGCTTAAACCACCAGATGAATGTCTAGAGCTGTGGGAGTGATGTGTCCTGTGGGTGTCAGTAGATCGTCCAGATGCGATAGATTTTAAGGATGCAATGTCATCCTTCCCTTCCGCTTCAGCCAAAGCCTCTGCACTGGATGAGGTTTTGGACGGCCTCTTCACTGGCTTTATATCCCCACTAAACGTCAGAGCGAACTTCAATTCTTCAATCAGCTCGTATTTAAATGTCGTCTGAAAGTAAAATGAAACGGAGAAGTGGTACTCATGATGTCAATTTTAAAAGCAGTTAATTTTAATAGCATTTAAATAAACACATAGTGGGTGGTTGACATTTATCTTAATGGTCTACAAACTTTTAACTGATACCGAATGCGTCGATGCGAATGAATGACGTCAAAAACAAAGTACCTCCGTGCATACTAAGTTTTATCAAATGGTAATAAAGAAAGGTAGGTGCAGTTATAGGATTAATGGATTAACGAAGACCTCTGTAGCTCGGTGGTTGAGCGCGTTGGTGCTCAAACCAATCTCAAACTCAAACTCAAACCTCAAACCTCGAAACTCACAGGTTCGAATTCTGCCGAAGGAACGAAAGGTTTTCTGTGTTCTGGGTCATGGATGTTTATAATATAATAAAAATCTTAAACATATAATAAAATGTATAAAAAAAGTATTAAATATACTTCCTATTGTCTGGTCCACGTAACACATGTTCTTCGAGTACTTAGCACGGAGCCAGATTGACGTGGTCTGAAGCATCCATAGATATTATAATACGTATGTACTCATAATTGAAAGTAGTTCCATCAAACATATGAATACGAGTATTTTGTAGTCCCGGGCGAGAAGTATAATTTATTCATCTATACAAACTCACATTGTACTTGACAGATCGTTTGAAGACGCCCCACAACATATCTAGAGTTGATATGAACAGGCCTATCAGCAGCCCCACTCCCAGCACCACGAACGCACCCAACATGTGCTTCAGACCGAGCTGTTTGTTTTCTTCGTCGCGTTTCTCCTGTATATAATTATTATATATCATTTTGTTTCCTAAGACTGATGGTAACCAATAAGTAAAGTAAGACTCTAATTAATAAGTTGAAATGGCATGGATTACCTATGCGTTAAATGGATCATTTTGCATTTCTTCAAACATATAAAAGAGAATAAAAAAATCCATAATTACTATTTTCTATTCAGGAAATTTCATCTGCACACAAAGTAATGGAAATCTCGTCCGGGATACTTACGCCGCATTTACCGCCGCCTCTTTTCTCCTTCCACCAAATATCCTTAAGTTTTTGTATTTCGCCGCTTTCCTTCAGTTTCAGTAGTGCATCGTCTATGTACTTTTTATAAGGCGACCCTTGAATGTATAAATGAATAAATACATGCGAATTGCAGAAACGATTTATTTGCTTTCGGTTCGAATATTTAAATTACCTTTTATCATACCGATCCCGTAGCTTTTGGAGTCCAGTAAATCACCCACTTGAAGCAAATCACAGTGTCTCTCCGTGGTATATTCAATTGAAGTTGATTCCATGAAAAATGCATACGTCGAATTTTCAGCACTGAAAATGTTTTATATTTGTAAATAAACTCTTTACGTGCGAGGTAGCTAGTAAGCAGACTGCATAAATATTTAAGGACATACATTTCGACACCGTCGTCATTATCTTCGACTAGCCAATCTTTTGCTCTCATTTTTTCGTACATTTTCTGGTATATTGGGTTAGAAGACTCCTGCAATCATTATATAGCTTCATATATAAATTATATTATTACGCAATAAATACGATTTCAACTTTTACGACTCAATTTTTATTCGTAACGCGTCCTTGACAAAATACGTGCGTAGTGTGGTATATTCACTCACCATTAGTTAAGCCAAGGTCATTAATTAGAGACGGTTGATTCTTTTTTATCTTTAAACATTATATAGTTCTTGCAAACTACGAGCGCGCGGCGCCCTTACTTGTGTGAGTGACCATATCTGTACAAATTCGCTCGCTACTGACCGCTCCGTCAGGTACGCACACTAACGAAAATGTATATTTACAGTATATTTACAATTACAACTACAAGTAAAGGCTACGCGCGCACGTAGTTTGCAAGAACTGTACCTATTGTTAAATTAAAGAAGGTAATGTTTTTTTCAATATACCTTAAAGAAGTTGATCGTTGTACCTTTCTTCTTAGTACCAAACGCAATACCCTTGTGCTCATACAACTCCTCTACGTTTTGGAAAGGGAGAACGTTTTTCTCAACAGTGAGGAAAGCTACCAGAGTACCGACGTATGACGCCACCATCACCATTGTGAAGAACCACCATACACTCGTGATTATACGTGGTGCAAGAGCGCTGGAAGAAAACGTACAGTAAGTGCGAATTGCAATACGCTACGATAAAATTTTAAAATGAAAATGACAAAGATAAAAAATAAAACGTCATATCGTTTTCGACTCATTTATCTAGAAGACAGGGGAGAAATATGCCTCAAATATCGTACTCTATTAAAGTACTGGCTCGCAAACTCTTCTCGCCAGTTATAATTACGTACTATTGACTTGTTAGTCAATTTAGCAGTTAAATTATTAACCGCTTCCACATATAAATAAATTATACCGTTAAATAAAAAACACAAAACCCAGTGCCACTCTCACGACAACGACGAATCTAATGATACCTCTCAAGCTCAAATGCGACAAGCTGCTTAGAGCCTGGCAATACAAACACTCGAAAATCCTTCTAGTGTGGTCGCGTCAAAAGGAAATGCAACTTACATAGGAGCAATTTCAGAACCCTGTTGCATGACAGATCCGATGATCAGCCACACAGAATTGGCGAAACTGAACTGGTTGCTCAACTCCTCGGGTTGTTCCACACACGGCACCGGATTCTGCCACTCCTTTTGTGAGATGCGGCCCACGAATATCATCACCACTCCCAGACCCAGTTGCACGAGCATCATGTAATACCACACCTGCAAAAATATTAATGACGTCATCATAAGACTGTTTAAACTAACACCCTATTAGTATTAAGTATAGGTGCTAGGTGGTTCAGTAGGTGTTGGTTAAACTAAAAAAAAAGGATTGTGTGGTTTTATGAAACCACGGTAAAAGTGAAACTTTTTTTCACATTATATACATTTAACTAAAAATTTTCGGAATAATATTCCATTAAGGGTATAAAAATCGCTTCATCAATCTTAATTTTATACTTGGAAAATGGGAATGATAAAGAGAAATGATAAAAGTAGACTAGGTCTCCAACTAATATTTTTATTGAACTCTGTGTCTTAGAGTACGACATACATAATACCTAACAATTATTTAGATGATATACACATATTAAAAAACTGAAAACAATATTTTGTAATCGTTGAGCCGTTTTGATCCGTTTTTCAATTATTTTCAATCATTTTATTATCAATTTCGTCTTCATCATAAGTTTCACAGTTTATAAATGTCAACTACACGGTCAGCTGATGCGAACTATAGGCGCCGCCATATTGGCCTCGGCTGCTCTGACGAGCGCCTTTCACTTTATCCCTACTCCGCGGCCGACCGTCACGCGACATGCAACACACAGACGAAAAAGTTTGGGACGTTGTAAAAAAAGTTTCACTTTAATTATAAATGTACTAGCTTTTGTCCGCGGTTCCTCCCGCATAAATAGTAAATTCCCACGGGAACACTGTACTTTTTGGGGATAAAAAATAGCCCATGTGTTAATCTCCAAAAATCCAGAGCTCAAACTACTACTATATCAAATTTCATCAAAATCCGTTCAGTAGCTTCTGCTTGAAAGAGTAACAAACATCCATACATCCTTCCATCCTCGCAAACTTTCACATTTATAATAGTAGTAGGAAGCTCAATGGTGACGGGTTCTAAATCAAATTACATGAAGTAATGTTAAATTTACCCTAACCTCACCAGATTCTATTATTTCCACATTTTGATGAGATAGGTGATTTCGATATAATAAAAAACTTTTACCTCTTTGGAGAAAACAGCCATAAAGGAAAACATTTCGGGTGGTTGTTTACTTGGCTGCTTGTACAAAATTCCTATACCCAGTGTCATGAATGGCGTTGAAAAATCTATTCCGCGTTGTCTTTCAGCCGATATTGTAAAATCGCATATCGCAAAATCTGCTTTCTGAAAATATGTTTAAAATATTGCACTTCATAAGTCATTTTAGCAAAACATAATAGGTATGTAATTATATTACTAACTTTCAGTTAATTTTTTCGAAAAGCACTGATAGCCGGCTGTGATAGTAGGCTAGATGGCAATTTTTTTTTATTGCATAAATGAATTATGTATTTTCTTAAATATTATGAGTAACTCCCCAGAAGAAACAATATATCAAAAGTCAATATTTTCAAAGGTGGCAGCTATTTGTATACAACATTTTGCAAGTCTCGTGAATAGGCTCTATACTAAAATCTAGCTGTACCGTCTCGCCTAGGTAAAAGTGTATGAAGTATACGGCCGTAGGAACGTATTTGAAAACAACTCAGATTTTTGTGTATTTATATATACACTTATGTTCATACTTAACATAATCAATGTTTTTGTATATGATGTAAGTAAAGTCATGATGTAGGTTTTGTTTACTAATTTAGCACAAAAAATGTACTAAACTACACATAAAATATTATATTTCTTTACATTTACCAAGTAGTAATGCCTCAATATTTCTGAGTATATTAATGAAACTAAATATTTTAGATGTAGTCATCATCCCTGTTTTAAGCGAGTTAGACATCGCTGTTGAAAAAAAACTGATTCAAAAACAGAGTACGCTTATTATGATCAATTTGCATGAACGCTTAAAACCTTACAAAACAAAAACATACCTCCTCTCTCAGTTTCAAAACCATCCCATTCCACTTTTGTGTTTTAGTGTCGAAGCTTCCGTAGTCTTTTTCGGTTTCAAACTCGTAATTGAAGCCCAATATTTCTGCTATTGTGTCTATTAGATCGATTGTAAAGCCTTCATATCTATCATTTCCTTCTAACTTTTGAAGTGACTCTTTAACGAATCCGTAAGGAGGTGTCTGGAAACATAAAAAGCCGGCATAGTGCAAGTGGCACTCGTGCAAGAAGGGTCCCGTACCATTATCTATACAACTTAGTACTAATATCGAGCAAAAAACAGCGAAAATAGCACGTTTTCCTTAAATATTTAATTTATACCGTTTTTAGTATTTGTTGTTATAACAGCAGTAGAAATACATTATCTGGGAAAATTTCAACTGTCTAGCTATTACTGTTACAGCGAAGTCTCAGTAATAGGGGTAACTTTTGGATACGGAATTCTAAAAAGCAAGATTAATTGAACTAACGTTAAAACGTGATATTTACACTTTTGCAGGTATATTTTGAGACAAAAATAAATCCTTATACCGTTGCAATGAGCACTTTAAAGGTCTTGTTCCTCATAATAGTCTCCTCTGCGATTTCAGCTTGTGGAATCGGTGGTCTTTCAATCACTAGTTGACTTTTATTCCATTCGCCAATCTAAACAATAATATAATTAAATTATTGAAATATTGTTAAATCTCGCATTTAGAAATAATTGTATTAACTGTAATTATTTTAAACATAAATAATTTATGGATGGATTATGGATTAAAATAAATTCAGAGGCGCAATTGAATTTGTGACGAAGTTTTAGTACTTCGCATTGGGATCGAAGTTTAGATTCAGCCCTCCTGAGTTTTCGCTGTTGTTCATGCTTTAGATATTATCGTCTACCAAGATCGCAGGTGAAAATCATCAGGTAATTAAAATCGATATAATACTATCTGTCCCGACACACGTTGTTCTGTCGCACCCATAAATATAGTGTTAAAATTTACCCAGCAATTGTTCCAATATTTTTCACCGTTTAAATTTCAAGACTAAAATTAGCCAAATCGGTCCAGCCGGTCTCAAGTTTTAGCGAGACATTGGAATTGCAATCCATTTTTATTATATATAAGATAAGATTTTCCATTACTTTGTAATTTTCTATATTAAACGCGATAAAAAATCCTATGTCCGTCCCCTGGTTCTAAGCTACCTCCCCAACAATTTTCAGCCAAATCGGTTCAGCCGTTCTTGAGTTATAAATAGTGTAACTAACACTACTTTCTTTTATAAATATAGATATAAAAGGCAAAGCTGATTGACTGATGTATCAACGCACAGGCCAAACTCTTAAGGCTAGGAATATGAAATTTTGCACACGTATTTCTCACATGACGTTGGCATCCACTAAGGATTCAACCCCCAGGGGTTACCCCCAGGTAAATGTAATAGGTGATAAAAGTTTGTATAAAACTATTTATTCCATGGGCATATTTGCATGATATTTTGTATGAATTGAGTACCTACCGAAAAAATAATGAATTAAGTATTTCAGAGTTTTCTAAAAATTCAGCCCGTAGGAGTGTAAAATAGGGGATGAAAGTTTAAAATCTAATTTCACGCGGGCGAAGCAAATAAAGCTAGTTAAATAATATGCCTTACCGACTGGTTACCAGCTGGAGTCAACTCCAGCACCTCAAATTTTACATTTATTCTTTGTCCATAGCCGTCGTAGGACAGTGGGCCGCTTAAACCTTTTATTGTGCTCTAAAATGAACAAAATATGGCGTATTTGCATACTTAATTGATATTAGAGTGGGACGAGCTGCAGAGCCCGACTCACTAGTGTGGGACGCTACTTGCGTCGATACACTTGCTCCGTCCCATGTCCAGGGCACCTCGAGTATTGCGGGTGCGGCCGCTAATCAGGCGGAGAAGCTCAAGCGGCGCAAATATGAGAACCTTAGCGGGGATCTCATATTTGAACGGTTTGGTGTAGGTACTTGGGGTCCGGGTGCGCATAAAATTTTCAGAAAATTTCGAAAAAACTCGTTGAGGCCACCCGAGACCCCAGAGCCGGCACCATCTGGCCCAAAGAGTGAGTATCGTAATCTCTCTGAGTCTTCTAGGTACTCTGCCTGGTGAGGATGACCTGGGAGTTTAAATATTAAAAAAAACCGTTAGATTATAATATAAGAGGGATAAGCGAGATTGTAAAAATATGTCGAAAGATTTTTTGCGATATATTTTAACCTAACGAAAAATAATGCGTTAAATTGTAAGCAGAATGTTTGGGTGCGAAATCGTTCAGCAGTTTTCGACAATCGACAATCTCGCTAGTTACATTACTATCTAACGGTTTTTATAATTTTATGGTGACATAATTATACATAAACACTTACAGTTTTTATGAAATTCATCACGGAAGAGCCGTACATCCAAGCATCATAATTCTCACAGCTCAGCGACTGCGGTTGTACTTTCAATTTGGACAACGCGGCAGACAGCGTCTTCACAGCATCATGCACGAGTATTACTTTAGTTTCCAATCCATCGCTTTGGAGAGTGTCGCCCGTCTCATTGTTATATAGATCTGTGAACTCCCAGAGCCGTTGGTCACGTTTTAAATCTATTAGTCGGAAACCTGAAATTAATAAAACATGCGATGCAGCTGAGTGAATCAGATTTTTGTACAAATCGACCACGGTTGTTTTCATGACATATCTTCAAGCGAATTCTTCAGCAAGAGTTCTTTGTTACAGTGAATATAGTCAGGCAAAATACAAATTTATGTAAATCTTTATCCCACAAGATGTTTCTCGCAAATCCGAGTATAACACAACACCAGAACCTCAATTCTCGTATTCGACGTAGTTTCTTTTACTTTCATTGTATAACTTTTACTTTCATAGTGAATAAACTGATTTTATGAAGTTTGTCTAAATAGATATAGAGATATAAAGATATATAGCGATAGAGAGATAGTTAAATAGACGACTCCATGTTAAATATTTAGTTTAATTTTTATTATATTCAGAAATGTATATTTTCAAAATTGTTTGCTAAATTAGTAAAAATTTACATAATTAGTTTTACATACAATTTTATTAATGATATACTGTATGAAATTAAACGCACAAATTTCGGAGACATTTACAATTATTTATGTTCCTGCGGCCCTATATTTCATCTTACATAGGCGTGACGTCACAGTTAATACGACTTTTGTATTCAGGAGCGAGACTTGCGAGTAAACAAATCGGTGTACAACTGATTGAGTGTACTGTTGGTTGTTGGTGGAAATTCAGGTTCATAATAATATTAACTTTTTTATACACTTTTCTTTAGTGGAAAAAACCTTTGAAAATATTGATTATTTTACATTCTGTTTAGTCTGTGAAGTGTATGAGCTCCGTGGCCTAGTGGGTAGACCATTTGACTTGCACTCGAGAGAGTGCAGGTTCGATTCCCAGGTTGTGGCGTGTACCAATGAGACTTTTTCAGATCTCAAGTACATTATACGGACGCTCTAACGGTGAAGGAGAACGTCGTGAGGAAACCCGCACATGGTTGGCCCCGGACGTATTGACCAGTCATTCCTTTAGACTAGGCTGATTGTGTTGTGAGAATGCCGTATGTGCTTGGGCAAGTATACGACATTTAAAACCGATTGTCCCAGGCACTACAGTATTTCCACTGTTAAAAAAGTGGTTACGTCGCACGGAGAATACTGTATAAATCATCCAATAACGTATGAAAAAGGCCTAAGTTTAGTCTGTGAACTTACTCATATTTAAGAGTATTTCATTTATGCAATAAAAAAAATCAGTCGTCTGACATCAGACGCTTATTATAACTCGAATTCGTTATAATAGGCTATAAGACACTTGATTCCAAACACATATCCACTACCATATTGTTTCTTTCCTGTTTCTATGAGTATATACAAATTTTGATGTTACAGTTTTAAATATCTCTGCCAACAATAATACCTGTCATATTAACGCCCCCATATCTGTATCTAGTCAGGTCGATGGTGAAGAGATCTGGCGATACAAATATGTAGGAGTGCTCGTCAGCCATGAGTCCCACTTGCTGGGCGTGTCTCAGTATTTGCTCCAGATGTAGAGTCGGGCAGTCCACTATGAAGTTTGTGAAGCCACTCAGTTTTGCATTTGTTAATACATCCCTGAAAGTAATAGATAACAATGTTAGAATTCACGAAAATCACACCGAGATTCGGTCAGAAGATTAGATCAGATAGTGAAGTTAGATCAGAGGCTATAGCCAAATTGCCATCGCTAATTACGACGACGAAGTTCAAAAACGAAAATGTATGGAATTTGACATTAACATCGCTAAATGACATAGCGATGCCTATGTTCATTAGTTATCTTATGCTTATCTCAAAACACATACATTTATGTTTTTGAACTTCGTCGTCGTAATAAGCGATGGCAACTTGGATCAAGGCTCTGACGATCTTCAAAATTGAAAATGTATGGGATTTGAAAAGGAAAGTAAATACGTTTCAAATAGTCAATATGATTATTTCAAAGAAGAAATCAGGGTCTATCCTTATTCCTTAGTATATATAAACGCAAAAGTTTGTAATTATGGATAGGATACAGGTATGTATGTTTGTTACTCTTTCACGCAATAACAGCTGAATACATTTTGATGCGTATGGTAGCAGTTTAGGCTCTGGATTAACACACAGGCTACTTTTTATCGCAGCAATATGTACGTACGTATTTCTTTTGACGTGTACAGCTCACGGGCCATATATAGTCCGTAATAATTAGGGATTGGTACAAAATCCTAAAAATATTTTCAAAAAGTATGAATTTGAACCATAACTCAGTGTACCTGTAATCTTCCCCGCTCAGCTCTCTCAGGACCACGGTATTTTTTTCAGTTGGTTTGCCCATCTTCATCAATTCGTGAACCTTAGTAAGAGTGTGCCCTTTGACGTATATTATTGTAAAATTATTCCAGTCCTTTTGAAGTATTATGCTTTGTAAAGCCTGAAATTGTGAATACAACCATTAAAAGTGATTATAATTTTCAGGACTATTAATATTTCTAGTTACCTTAATATAAATAAAATGAAATATAATTCACTTAACCATATTAAAAACATCAGGGCTAGGAAACATGTTAATTAGGGACCAATTTTTCGTATCTAAATCATTGTTTTGGATTGATATTAGAGGCATTTCAAGCATATCACACACAGCTTGAATATGCTCAGTAGCTCGTCCGCCAATTCCATCTATGATTCCAATAACACCTTCCTGAAACGATACAGTAAAATGTTTGGTAAACAACAAAGAAAAAGAGCAAAGATTAGAGCAATTCTACTAAGATACAGATTACGTTATCGAAAAAAATCGGTTGTCTGTAAAGTCGGCTTACTGACGATAGTTGAACGTGACAACGTCATGTTTATAGTGCGCGCGGAACTAATTGGCCGCGCCTTAGGTAGGGATAAGGGTGAGGGGGCGGAGTGCTTGCTGCTCGCAAAGCACATGAGATTAGACAGTGACGATCAATCTCGAGATATCGTGAACAATAATTATTCAATTATTGAAAAGAATAAATTAAAGACGCATCAGGCTTATATTCTAAACTATTGACATCGGCTTTCCGTTTTTTAAAAAACGTATGCACTTTAAATATTATTTCCTTAGATTGTATTTTTATCGGCGGACTCATATTGATATTGCAATCTCTTGTGCGTTTTGTCTAAACTAGCCAGAACTGTCAACGCGTGTTGCCGCCGCGAAGTCCGGTGCCGAACTGAGTAATAACATCAAGCGCCCCCGCCTCTCCATCCCACCGCTCACATACCTAAGGCGCGGCCAGCTGAGGGAGCGGCAAATGCGTCATATTTAGCGAGGTAACGCTGGTAACGGCATGAGTCATGTTTTTTCGTGCGTGCAGCCGGCTCCATCGAATTATAAGACGTTAACATGTCAAAAATATAATTAACTAGACCATGCCCGCGACTTCCCATACGCCAAAAAAGATCGGCTACCATACATTTAGCTGCGACAAAAAGTGTTTCTTTATTTTACTATAAAATTCTAGAGTCTAAACTACTACCACACCAAATTTCATCAAAATCCGCTCAGTAGTTTTTGCGTGAAAGAGTAACAAACATCCATACATCCATAGATACATACATACTTTCGCGTTTATAATTTTATAAGTTAGGTTAAATAATATATTTTAAAATATCAAAATACATAAAAAAACTAGTATACCGTACATTTGCAATTTTGTAGTAGTAAGAACTAAGAAATATTCTAACTTTTTATCGGTTTAGCTTATGTCTGATTGTGTTCTAATATTTTCTACACGGTTCTAATACAGCTCGACCAGCAAATGACCGCGGAATGTTTGATTAAACATTCCTGGAATCGATTGCAAGTGTGCTATGTTCCCGGGGTCTGGGGTCGAACATTCAAGATTTCCGTTTCATGGTTTACGTTGTTATACTATTGTATTGGTTTTCTTATTTTTAAATCGAAATAATTTTGAAAACACATGAACTTTTAATCAGGAAAATGTTTATCAAATTGATATACTTCTTCAATAGACCGTGTTACTGTTTCGCGTCTTATGATACGGACCAATACAATATTTTGTTTTATTTTTATGAAACTAACCAGGAAACGAGCAGACGGATTGCCCGGATTGGTAAGCGATTACCGCCGACCATGGACACTCACTCCCATTTACAAGTGTAACTCCTCTTGTGCGACTTGCGTTTTCAGTCCTTAAAATCCCCAACCCCTCTTGGGCCTCCCCAACCTCACTCACTCGGCGAAACACAACGCAAGCGTTATTTCTCGCCAGTTTTCTGTGGCTCTTCCACAGTTTAAACATAGGACGATCAAATTGTTAAGCATTCAATCATCATTCATTCTCACGACTTACCTCTGCTAATTCGCAAACCAGACTGGCCAGCTCGAGGATCTCTCCTCGGCCGGATACCTCCTTTATTGACGCAGTAAAGTTATACAACTTGCCACTAACTGACAACGCTGACTTCAGACTTTCCGCTTCCTCATAGAATATACCGCCTGAAAAACATGTTGAATTGTTTATCCAGCACAAATGCGTAAGACATTCTATAATTCCTTGAGCTTATAGTTGATGGGAAATTAAAAAATATTATTAAAGACATGTGAAATCCACCATAGCGCAGTAACTTAAAACGATAGTCTAGACTCTAGAGTCTATAGCGACAGCTTTATCCTCTCTATATTGAGATCCAAACCCCATCAGTAAAATTCAACAATTTTAAAGTAAGTAGGTCATAATATGCTTGGAAAAGCGACAATGTTTGTTTATAAAAAACTATTTATCGAGCTACTTTTGGTTGTCACCACCACCCTCGCTAATGACTAGCCCCTTTTTGTTTTTAATTTCATGGTTATCCAAATTACATGACCAACTTACCGATAATTCCCGGTGTGTCCGACACAACACATCGCGACACCACCGCCACCATAAACAACACTCTCGCAGACATGGTATCCGGACAAATTGGACCACCTTAGGCCATTACACGGATTTAACGATGTTTACACTTCACATGGTAATTAAACGGATAGAACGTTTAGAACTGAGGCCGGCCAGTGGTGATGTGTTTAGTTTTGAATTAGGATAGTCGCGACATGAGGCAGAAATAATCCGGCTATATTTAGGTTTCCCGCGAACGACATACTTCGCTCCGACGCCGTCTGTATTTGAAGGATGAATTTAACTGCTTGGCTAGTAGATTCATTCAAAATAACTGTTTAGGCTAGTAGATTGATTCAAAATCAGCTTATGACAGACTTATGACAGATTATGATAATCTTAATCTATATACGTATATAAAAGGCAAAGCTGATTGACTGATGTATCAACGCACAGGCCAAACCCTGAAGGCTTGAAATTTGAAATTTTGCACACGTATTTCTCATATGACTACTAAGGAAGGATTTTTCTAAATTCAACCCCCAAGGGGGTAAAATAGGTGATAAAAGTTTGCATAAAACTTTTTATTCCTTGGACATATTTGCATGATATTTCGTATTTTTTTTCCGTACTTAATAAAGTACGGAGAAAAAAAATGAGTTGTGTATTTCAGTGTTTTCTAAAATTCAGCCCCTGGGTTCATTCAATGAACGTGAAATTAGGTTTTTAACTTTCATCTTATTATTCTTCATCTTCTTTCTTATTAAACCCAAAAAGGGGATGAAAGTTAAAAACCTAATTTTACGCGGGCGAGGCCGCGCGTGATTAATGTTAGTAATGTATATATTTCTGTTGTTTAATTATATTAATCTTTCTATGTTTCTGATATATTCTGTAACAGAAACATTATTTTGTAACAATTTTAAACGAAGGTTATATCAGGAGTCACCAAACAGCAGCAGCCGCGCTTAACACTTGTGCTGATTTTTGATCTAGCTCATGGGCAAAAAAATTGGGAGTTTTTTTTTTTAATTTTGAAAAGGGAAAAAAAAATAGAATATGAATCACAAAATAACGTAAACAAAATAATTATATCAGTCGATGTTATTGAATTAAGTTATTTGCGTACTTGGCCTAATTATTTGAATAAAAGGCATCAAAGCTGTAAATTATTAACTCGTTTTATCATAAATCTTAGTACTTAAACAAGCAAAGGAACTTTTATTGCCCGTACACCGGGTCACCTATATCGAATAACAAAACAACGAAACGAGAGTAAAAATGTATTCAATCGAATTTAACGATGGATTTGTATGCAAAGGAGTCACTGGTTGACTCACATGACGCGATTTACACAAGTAAGGCTGTCTCCATACGAGAAATGTTCGACAATTTTCATAAAAAACTGTACTAATATTTGTTGCTCACTTAAATACTTCAAACGTAATCTAACCTTTATACTACCTACGTGTACGAAATATTTATTAGTTATTAGTGAAACTATGCTTATATCAAATAAAGGTTCAATATTTTCTTTGATGCATCCTTTGCGTTTTGTCAATAGGTGGTTTTGAAGAAAAAATATAAATAATAAAACAAGAAGCTTTTACTTCAAACTTGAGTCCGATTGAGTCGATCAGTTTACTATTGTATTCCTAAGGAGTCAAATTAAAATTTACAATGCAGGGGTCGATGAAATCCAATAAAATGTTTATGACCGGGATTTCGCAACTTTGTGAGACAAGTAAGTCGGACGAAACCCACAGCAACTAAACATTCATCAGCACTTACGCCTGATGATTCTTGCTGTAAAACTTTTGTTTGTAACATGCCTATATCACCCAGCTCAGAAGTGTCGTTACAGACATAAAGCGGTCTATTAAGCTAATAGGACAACTAACCTGAGCGCCGAGCACATTGTATTAGGGTCAAGGTAATTAAGACGCCATTTCCCGGGAAATGTCGAGCTACGTGATAGGACTGAACGATTGTGCTAAAAGAACGCTGAAATTGTAACGGGTACTCGTATTAGTGAAGGTGTACACAAGATTTAACCAATCGCTTTAAAATTTCGTTATTTATGTTGAACATTCAAAGTCTACGCTTAGATACTTCTCGTGAGCATCGATGTTGCTATTTTATTAATATAATATTTATTGCATAGATTTTTATGCCATGAATGAGCGTCTGACTTGTCTACTCATAACGTAAAACATCAAGCGATGCGTCAAGGGGCTCATAACACCAGAAAGTATTAATCGCGTTGAAGGTAATTTTATCCCTTATATCCTGGCATTTTCACTCACTTGGTGAAACACATGACAAGCGTTGTTTCACACCAGTTTTTAGCAAGACAGTGAATTTTTTTTCAGTCGAGTATGAAAGTAAAGACTGCGGTGCTTAAAAAAACACTAAGTACCTAGTTTATTCTATCTAAGATCTGTTATCAGCTCATATATTATTGTTCGTTTCATGAAACGTCCTTGTTTGTTCCCAATAGTACAAGTCAATAACCTTCCATTTAAAGGTGAATAGTCTATTCGAATCTTTTCAACTTTTAAATGAAGTCATAAACTGTCGAACTTCACCGCTAAAATAAAAATATGTGAATGCTAATGACTGGAAAATCGTACGAACTGGCGTTGAAATAATTTCTTTGAAGCTCACAAACACTTAGGATTTATTATAAAAACCTTTTAAGTAGCATTTATCAATTCAACTCGAATAGACTAGAAAAGACATTGGACGTTTTTGACCCGCTGTTTAAAAAAGTGGCAAAAAAACAAAATAATAGTTTTTGGTATATTTTGGTTCGTGGTCGCCACTTTTATTAAATAGTACAATTTTTATTCCGATTTCATTTTCCGTAATTATTTTAATTTAGATCCATGGATTGTAGTGAAGATAATCAACAAATTGTTACTCATATTTTAATATGAATATTCGTTGAAATTAGTTAATATATTCCAGTATTTATCCCACCTCCTGCAGATATGTGTGTTATACCTTACCTATGCTGTTGTAATACGCTTCGGCCTAACCTATTTTTTTTTACTTTGATCTCTTTGTCAATTGTTTTTCCATAGTGATATTTCCCATGTCCTTTATTGAAATAATAACTAAGATAAACGTAAACCAATTCATTAAATATTTTACGATACAGATGTTTTGTACAAATATTAGGATTTTTAAAGTGAAACTTTTATTACATCGTCTCAAACTTTTTCGTCTGTGTGTAGCATGTCGCGTGACGGTCGGCCGCGGAGTAGGGATAAAGTGAAAGGCGCTCGTCAGAGCAGCCGAGGCCAATATGGCGGCGCCTATAGTTCGCATCAGCTGACCGTGTAGTGTATAGACGTTATTAAGTTTCACTTTTACCGTGGTTTCATAAAACCACACAATCCTTTTCTTGATTGGTTTACAACCCAAATATACTTCACATTAGTAAAGCCCTCATAAACATCTTATGCAAATAGATTCGCTTTACCTATAGCGTGATCTAGCGGCAAATCAGCGCCATCTAGTATGCCATATGAGAACCAAAGTTCCTTAAGAAAATTAACTTAAAATCTAACGCATAAACAGTCTGTATATTGATAAAGACCGCATTTAACTCGTTATGTAGTTCACGCGAAGACACAAGAAGCGCATTTTATTGTTTGCATAGCAGCTTTTAATATAATTGTAATTATTTACGCCTTTATTATTTCCACAAGATTTTACAAATGTTTAAACTTTAAACGATATCAAACTTATTTAGTACTTTTAATAGTGTATACTTTTGAATGTTACCATGTTCCGAAATAAAAAAAATATTTTAAAAGTTTTATTTGTTCACTCAAGTGCAACAATGTTTGGCACAACACAAGAGACAATGCATCGTGTTTATTGAATCAAAGTCCGATTTAATTAAGGACAAGCGTGTTAGGATGCTATGGCGTCAGTTACACTCAGCATTTGATTGCGCAGATGAATCACGCATAACGATATCACAGCGCTCTCTATTTAATCCTATACCTAAACATACATAGCTAATGCATTTAAGACGCCGTGAAAGATGTTTTGTACTGTGCTACAAGTATTGAAATTAATTAATAAATTTTAACTTTTTTTAGGATTCCGTAGTACTCAAGAAACCCTTTTAGTTTCGCTCTGTCCGGCAGACGGACAGACGTCTGTCTGTTTATTTGTCTACCCTTCTATCTTCTGTAATTATTAATACAAATGGATAAAATTTGGTATAGATTGTGTATAGATTTTAGTTATGGCGTCATATAATAATAATACTTATTTTATATTTTAGGGGTGGCTCTCCAGACTCCATACATGTGAAGTAAGGATGAAAAATATTTTTTCATACTTCCTCATTATTTTTTTTTATTTTTTTTTTATTTTTTTTACTAACTAAAATCAAGGTTTAATACATGTAATTCAAATACTTTCAAGTTATCAGGTTTACAAGTTGGTCCCCCTGGCATTTCTAAACTATAAGAGATAGAATATATTATAGAGACTGCATCGAAACTATATTATTGTTAGATTTAATCAGCAGTTCCGACCTACTGATTTCAAATTCTTTAGAAATAGTAATAGCAATAACTTATTTGCTTAAATAAGGTACAATATGGTGTTACATAGGTATATTTATAGGTACATTTTTTCATTCTTATTTTGCCTTTCAAGTGGCGTGCAAATTATCATTTAAAGAATATTAACTATTGAATCAGTACATTATTACATCTTATATTATCAGTCATACATAATATGCAATTTTCTTATGATGACTAATATTATTTTTGTCACTATGTCTGCAAAATTATATTTTGGTTTATTATTGGATGTCAGTTTTGTCATTATAATTAATAAATAATAATAAAAAAGAGTTTAATGTCAATTGTTAGTAATAATAATCAATGTAATAGTCAAATATTTTATTTTAATTTGTAATAATTACTACTTCACTATCACTTTATAATAATTTACTTAATATTGTAGTAAGTATGGACCTATGTCATTTTTAATATCTAATGTTATTAATTATTTATTTGTGTAAATTAATATAATATTATTTGTTTGTCATTAAAATATTCATTAATTGTATAGTAACATTTTATCAGTAACAATTTAAATGTCATTTTATTAAAGAATGTATTATTTATTTTTGTATTCATTAGGTAATTAATAAATAAATAATTTGATTGCCATACAATATGCGCTGTTACTGTAAATATTCCTTTTTGAATAGGCACAATCAATTTGTTTTTCCTAATTTGTCTTTAACTTAGGACCATTGGTCTCAAATAATTAATCATTGTGTCTTTTGACGAATTTTAACATTTCAAATATATACAGACATGGTAGTTGTAAGATTTTGTATTTTTGGAACAGTGGCTTGCAACTGTATGCAAGCCATTTGCTTTAAGAATATTTTATTCGCATTAACTGAATTACTCCACATAATTATACCGTACCTTATTAAAGATTAAACACATCCATGATAAGCTTCTATAGCTGCCTTATCATTAACATTGTATTAGAGTGTCAGTACATATGTGAATCTGTCAAGTTTATTGCTTATTTTTTCTATACGAAATTTTCAAGAAAATGTATAATCTATCATAATTCCTAAGAAAAGAGTATTGTCCACTACCTTAATTTCTTTTCCCTTTTAATTAATGTTCATATTTATGGCTCAAGGGGGACTACGTTGAAAAATAAAATGATTTATTTATCAAAAAATCTGTGTTTTATTCCAAAAGTCACGGACTTATTGACCCGCCCTCGTATGTCATCTGCATACATAATACATTCGTGATTTAAAGTGTCAGGGAAATCATTAACATAGAACAGAGATAATAAAGGGCCTAAATTACTAACTTGTGGGATACCAAATGGATTGTTCTTCTTATATTTAGCTCTTATTATCGTTTTAATTATTTGTTGTGTGTTTGTGATCTCCGCTGTTTGTCTGCGATCTTTGAGATAACTGGATATACATTCTAACGCGTTACTCCTAATTCCATACTTTTCTAGCTTTGACAATAGTGTCCTATGATATAGTCAAAGGCTTTAGTTATGTCGAGAAATAGTCCAATTATATTCAAATTTTATGCAATAATTTTGTTTAATGTAAATCATGCTAAACAAGTACTAGAGTTTTTTCTAAATCCGAATTGTTGTGGGTTTAACAGATTTTGGGATAATATGAACATATATATTCTCGAGTGCACAATTTTCTCTAAAACTTTAGATACATTGGATATTAAACTTACTGGGTGGTAATTATTTATATCAGACTTATCGTCTTTTTTTAAAAAAGTTTTGGAAATTGCGATTTTTAGTCTATTTTCAAATTTGCCTTCAGTAAAGGATATATTAATTATGTGGCTCAATAGAGGGCTTTTAATATTTGCCATAGATTTTAAAATATTTGCCTTAATGTGATCAAAACCAGTCGAGTTTGTATTATTAAAAGATATTATAGTTCTCCTTACTTCTTCTTCTGTAACAGGCGTCAAAAATAGTGTTTAAAAGATTATTATTAATTTTATGATAAATTGTCTTTTTATTAGATTGTAATTTATTGTCATTTTATTACTAATTGATTTAAGAGATTTTTCTATGCATATTTTAATAGCTTTGAGTAGTTGTCGTATTGTTTTTTGTTTATTATTTTATTAGCTTTTTCGTTTATATAATTTAAGTATAATTTTCTTTTCACAATACACTATTTTTTAACCCTTTTGTTGTCCATTCGTAACTCTGTTTTTTATGTATTAATTTTACTTTAATAGTTGGCAACACAAAAACACAGATTATAAAATAAAGTCAGATCATCATGCCGTATTTGTGTCACTGTGTAAGTATATTTCATAAAAAGAAAATGCACTTAAATATTCTCTAAAATTTTTAAAGTTATCTTTAGAGTAATGCCCTTTGTTCATAAAGTAAAATTATTGGTTTTTAAATAATTTGTTCGGTTCATGTTTTATAGTTTCGAATGTTAATGTTTTACCTGTTTCGTTATCAGACAAGTCTAAAAAATGGATAATAGAAGTTGCTTCTCTGATGTTACTTATTATTAAATCTATGCACGATTTACGTCTTGTGGGTTTCATAACTATTTAAATATTTTTTTTAGCAATGACATTAGTTGTTGGGTGATTTTATCAGAATTCATGATATTAATTTTCAATCCCCACATAATATAACTTTTTAGTTAGAGTTAATTTTTAATTTGATCAATCGTTGTTCTAGTTTAAAAAAAATATTTATTTCATTAATTATGATTAGAGAGTACGCACTCTCTAATCATGAAATCTTCAATACATAAAACACGCGTTTTAGGTATTAAAGATTTCAAAACGACTTACCTTTTATACTTTATACGAAACAATGTTGTATATATACATATAATGGTAATCTCGAAAACGGATACAAGTGTTCCCTGAGAAACTGCGCATTTTTAAGCTATATGTATTTTTTATGTTGTCGTGCAAACAATATAGTATCAATTATTTCGATTATTGGTATGCTGGGTTCGAATCACGATCAGATAAATATTTTTGTGATCCTTTTTTTTTCATCATAACTCCGAGCAAAGCTCGTCTATCCAGGTACTTACTGGATATATTAAATAGATAAAGTACTGTTTAAGTAGTTTCGAAGCATCGTAAAGTTTGATCAGCATAACGTACCTACACGTATAAACTGAAGTTTGCGTGTGTTACATAATGTGGAGTTGCGCAGCTTTATGTCTTCATCTACAATATATAAGAATTTTATCATTAAGAGATAACAATATAAACGTTCTTCCATTTTTCATTCCATTTTAGAGAACATGTTTCTTGTTTTAATTTCTATATCGTGTTTAAGTTTCCATGTCTACAGGTATTTCCTCGTATTCTTCTCTGACAAACAATATGAAGAAATTATTTCGACACCGATATGTTTGACTAGAATAAATTATTTATAAAAGAAGAGTTTCGTTGCAAATATGGTGACGATAGCCGCATTTGAGCATACATTCGTCTAGACAATGCTTAGCCCATGTGATATATTTAGAGACACATTCGAAGCGTTCAGTCGTGATGAATACTTTCAACTTTTTTCATCTCCCACCAGACATAACCTCCATTCGTTTGTAAACAGTGTCTAGTCGTCGATCAAGTTTGACGCCATTGGATCACACGATTTACTAATTTGATTAAAATACACGTCATACCGATGTTATTTACATTTTATGAGAATCCAGCAAGCCCACGCTGCAACTGAAGAGATACCTAAGTTACGTTCATGAATGGTTGTTGCAATAAAACTTAGAAACTGAAATATTAGGGTTGAATCTTCACATAGCTTTTTATCTAAAATTTATGTTTTTGTCCCAACGAAGTTAAAATAATGATATTATTTAAAAAATCCTATTAAATATTTTCTAAAGAATCGTGCTTTTAAATACTTTTTTTAATAAATAAAATGAAGCCCTTTTCCAATTTATTTTGTGACGAATAAAACGAAGCATTTGTATAAAGTAACGATGACACGCTATTCTTCACTCCAAGGAACGCTTTGGAAAGCTATCTCCAGAAAATTCGAGCTTATTTAAATGCGATGTCGCCGAATGTTGTGTATACCCCTGACTTGGTCGGATGTTTTAGAATCAATCAAAGGATTTACGACAAAGCGGTACGTCGATCTTCTTCAATTTAGAATAATATAGAGATTTTCCCTGTTTGTTTGTTTTGGTGAAGTTTAAATAGTGGTGAACTTTTTAAAAAATGCATAATTCCACATAGTCATATATCATAAAAAGTAAGAGCGCAAAAGAATATTATGACACTTAAAAGGTCGTAAGCTGATCATGGACATAACTAAAATGTACCCACGTACGAACGTTATAGTTCGAACATCGAACACTACCCGTTAGTTAGGATTTACAATTTATATGGAAAACTTGGGCAAGACTTAGTACAGGCAAAGCTGCGGCAAATCTAGTTGTGAATAGATTTATGATGATATTCGAATAAATCCACCCGATTTTCGAATAAACGGTTAAATGTGAGTAAAGCTAATAAAATATATTCATGTCTCACGTATGAAATTGATGTTATTTTACTGCAAATGCTGCAGACAGTACCTATCTGATAGAGTCCGTTTGTGAAACTCGAATTAATAAAACTTAATCCTTTATCTCGTACTTATTAATGACATCTGATGAGAAATGTGAGACGAAAGGGAAAAAAGACAAAAAATCTTGATAAAATTTCGTGAAAATATTTTCTACACAATATACTAAGGCGGGTCAATAAGTCCGTGACTTTTTGAATTTCTAACCTCCTTACTGAAAAAGCAACACTACTCCTGTCAACAGGCATCTGTAAGTTGACTCCTATCAAAATTTGAACTTGCTGCGTCAGTTAGTTTGTGTTTTACAGCTATCTTTATCAGACTATCCAGTAACTTAAGGAAACAATGGAAAAAAGTGAATTTCGTGTGCTTATTAAGCATTATTTTTTGCGAAAAAAAACCATTACCGAGACCAAGGCTAAGCTTGATAAATACTATGGGGACTCTGCACCATCGATTTCAATGGTAAAAAAGTGGTTTACTGAATTTCGTTGTGGCCTTACAAGCACTGAAGATGCCGAACGTCCTGGACGCCCAGTTGAGGTCTCTACACCCGAAACAATCGAAAATATTCACGATATGGTGTTGGCTGACCGAAGATTGAAAGTGCAAGAGATTGTGGAAGCCATAGGCATCTCGCATGGCTCAGTGGTTTCAATTTTGAATGATCACTTGGGCACGAGAAAGCTTTCCGCAAGATGGGTGCCGCGTTTGCTCACAGTCGACCACAAACGCAATCGTGTAACAACTTCACAGGAAGGTTTGGCATTGTTTAATCACAATATGGAGGAGTTTTTTAACCTTGGACGAAACATGGATCCATCACAATATACCAGAGACCAAGCAACAGTCAAAACAGTGTGTTTCTATAGGGTGAATCGGCGCCAAAGAAGGCCAAGGTGGGTTTGTCAGCCAATAAAGTTATGGCGACTGTTTTTTGGGATGCACGTGGGATAATCCACATTGACTATCTTCAAAAGGGAGGAATAATTAATGGGGAATATTATTCCAACTTATTGGACCGCTTCAATGAGGATTTGAAAAAAAACCGACCTCATTTGGCCAAGAAAAAAATTCTTTTTCACTAAGACAATGCAAGGGTGCACACATGTGCAGTTGCCATGGCAAAAATCCATGAATTGGGCTATGAATTGCTCCCACATCCACCCTATTCTCAAGATTTGGCTCCGAGTGACTACTTCTTGTTCCCAAACCTGAAAAAATGGCTCGGTGGAAAAAGATTTGACTCCAATGATGAAGTCATCTCGCAAACAAAGGCCTATTTTGAGGACCTCGACAAATCATATTTTTTGGAAGGGATAAAAAAATTGGAGAAGCGTTGGACAAAGTGTATAGAGCTCAAGGGGGACTACGTTGAAAAATAAAATGATTTATTTATCAAAAAATCTGTGTTTTATTCCAAAAGTCACGGACTTATTGACCCGCCCTCGTACATTATGTTTTTTTAACTACGCAAAAATGTTTTGTTCATCAAATGTTTGTAAGTACATCTTCACCAATTTTTAAGCTTTAAGCAACTCCCGAAAATGAAAGCTAAGAACCGATATTATTTCAAGAAGAGTTTTAATTTTTAAAATATACTTATAACCTTTTGTGAAATCCACATTTTTTTAACATTTTGAACACATGAGTAAATACTGTTTGAGTAAAGACGTTTACTGTTTAGACAGCAAAAAAATTTAAAGTTGAAAGAAAATATATGTAGGTTTTCAGAAATTAAGTTTTTAGTAAAAACAAACGTTTTGAAAACATTTGTGAGGTGAATTAGTGTCATTGGCCTCGACGGCGAAGATTAGTTTCATTACTAGACACATAGTTTTTTGGAAATCAATTCTTATTTTCAGTGTAAACGTCTTTAAAAAGCAGTAAATAATGTGCCCAAATTTTGTGTAATTGAATTTACAAAACGCTCAAGAAATATAGCAGCTAGGAATAGGACCAGAAGACAAAATATTCTTTTGTCGATGATGTGGGCTGCAGACATAATTTGTCAAACTAACCACATGCATAAGTTGAATTTCAATATCTCATGTCTAATAAGACAAGCAATTTCACATAAAATTGAAAAATTTTCCTGGACTCCTGAATTATTCAAGAAAAATTGAAAGTGATAGCGAAATAAATTGCAAATGGTGTCGATATGTCGAGACGATCCGCAAATTATAATAAAATATTGATCTTTCGTTTTGTTTTACTAGCTTAAAGTTTAAACCAATTGTGAATAATTTTTGCACACATTTTTATAAATTAACAAGAGAGGTGCCAGAGACTAAGAAAAATAGTCTATAAAATAATTGTATTATTGAGTGCTTTGAATACAATTATTATTATTTGCATGTTGTTATTTTTCCCTCCTACGCAGTCTAAAAGTCACAAGAGGCTTGAGCTTTCTACAATGATCAATTGATTTCTGTTATCGATATCGTAGGTGTTGCCTAGGCAATAAGTACAGGGCTTAGTGCTAAAGAAAATATTAACAGCTACAAAATAACTTACATAGAAATAAAATGTTGTTTTAATAATTTTTAATTTACTTCTGAGCAATCGATGCCCTAAATTATTCGTCATTATGTCCTAATTAACGATCTTCTATTGTTCTGAATTTGATCAAGAAAGTGACAAAACTATACATTTGCTATTTGTAAATTCACACTGAAACGAAACTATACGCGAGATGGCGCTACATTTTTAAGATAACTATTCAAAATTAAACCTTATTTATTACACAAGAAGATACTGTACGTTACATTGTAAGATTTCGAATATAAGGTTCGAATAAGGTCGAATGTGCAGTGTACGACTGATGTCATATCTTTTTGTGTAGTGAATAAAGTTCAATTTTGAATAGATATCTTAAAAAAGCAGCGCTGCGTACCGTCGCCTATCGTCACGGTGTGAACTGACCCTAAGAATATGAAAGTGACAATTATTAGCAACAGTATTTATGTAAAAGATGGAAGTTGAGCATGAAACAATAGATATAGTAAAATTATCATTGATATTTGACTTATTACTCAACATCTGGCGTCGACACAAGAGTTATGGCGGGTTTAGGCTCGGAAGTCGGAACAGCTCAACATCTTCGCCATATTTATTTATCGTAATCTCCTCCATCAATAACTCTTTGACCGTGAACTATCAGATATCCTGAGGATTCATGTTTATTCGGGAATAACTTATGTAAATAATCCTAATAAGTAGGTAGATAAGAACACAATAAGATCTCGTCAAATACCCACAATATTTTATTTTGTTTCATAACAGTCAGTTTAGACAACTGCTTACACTTTTTACTCAAAATGGCCCTGAGGTAACAATGGGTTAAATTTAAATTAGAAAACTTTTTGAGTTTCGGCCTCATAATTTGGTCATAATAGGTCTTTTTAATTCCAAGAAACCCAAGTAGCAAAATGATTGTGAAATTTTGTTCCGAAATAATGTTAACTCTGCAATAATGGGCTCGTATGTAATAATTTCAAATAATGCACTGGAAATATTATTTATTTGCTGTGCCTACATTACTATCGATTTTATGTTATATCCACAGGCCTATGAAAATTATCAGATTGTCCATAAGTTATCGTGACTATATTTTTATTCAGAATAATTTCCTGGTTCTCTGTTCAAGTTGGTTAATTAAGCACTCTGCAGTCGATTATGAGTTGAGTTACGCGTAATGTAATTTGTAAAGTAACAAAGTTGTTTTTTTTATTAGAAAAAAATGTAGATAAAAGCACTACTATGATTGACTTTTAGAATCAGCCCGCGTATTATGTGTTAATATTCTCTCACTTTTCGTAATATTTTGTCATAAGTAATAATAAATAAATCTTTATTTTCAGACCACTTTGGCCCAAATGTTAGTTACAGTGATTTTAAAAAACTTGTGTAAGTATAATTTTAAAATTGCTAAAAATCAATTTTTTAATATTGTCATCGACTGTGTCTCACTTTTTCACCATGACTTGTGACACAGCGCCACAGCAACTCACATACAGACAGTCCAGTCTTCTAGAAAGCATGTCCATTGTCCACTGTCCAGTATGCTATTGGTACTGCCTCTCACCCTACGCATAAGGCACGACGACGCGGTAAAAGCAGACAACATTCCTGAGGCGCTGCAACGCCGAGGCAGCGCCTCTTCTAACGCTTGGTTAAATTGGACACGGATAGTGATTTTCTAAAGGACCATGCAAAAAACTGTATGTTTCCCCACCCTCCAACAGATTTCAAACCTATCTCAGTTAATAGCTCTTGCCACGCCGATAATAATTTTTTAGTATAGCGACATTTACCTAAGGATGTTTTGACAGAAATTGGACAGAAATAGCGACCTACTCCAGCTTCGCACGGATGCAATATATTATACATATAAAACCACCTCTTGAATCACTCTATTCATTTATGAAAACTGCATTAAAACCCGCTGTTTAGTTTAAAAGATCTTATGGAACAGGATACCTACTGAGCGACTACATTTTATACTATTAGTTAGTTGTAGGGGGTAATCTCTGGACCTACTGAACCGATTTTGAAAATTATTTCACCAATAGAAGGCTACGTTATTTGTGAGTAATATAGGCTATATATTAACCATAAAAAGTGAAAATACTTATTCGTGGTAGCCGGATTTGCAAGCATTATTTTTTGCGAACAAAAACTATTACCGAGACCAAGGCTAAGCTTGATAAATACTATGGGGACTCTGCACCATCGATTTCAATGGTAAAAAAGTGGTTTACTGAATTTCGTTGTGGCCGTACAAGCACTGAAGATGCCGAACGTCCTGGACGCCCAGTTGAGGTCTCTACATCCGAAACAATCGAAAAAATTTACGATATGGTGTTGGCCGACCGAAGATTGGAAGTGCAAGAGATTGTGGAAGCCATAGGCATCTCGCATGGCTCGGTGGTTTCAATTTTGAATGATCACTTGGGCATGAGAAAGCTTTCCGCAAGATGGGTGCCGCGTTTGCTCACAGTCGACCACAAACGCAATCGTGTAACAACTTCACAGGAAGGTTTGGCGTTGTTTAATCACAATATGGAGGAGTTTTTTAACCGTGGACGAAACATGGATCCATCACAACACACCAGAGACCAAACAACAGTCAAAACAGTGTGTTTCTAAGGGTGAATCGGCGCCAAAGAAGGCCAAGGTGGGTTTGTCAGCCAATAAAGTTATGGCGACTGTTTTTTGGGATGCACGTGGGATAATCCACATTGACTATCTTCAAAAGAGAAGAACAATTAATGGGGAATATTATGCCAACTTATTGGACCGCTTCAATGAGGATTTGAAAACAAAACCGACCTCATTTGGCCAAGAAAAAAGTTCTTTTTCACCAAGACAATGCAAGGGTGCACACATGTGCAGTTGCCATGGCAAAAATCCATGAATTGGGCTTTGAAATCTCCCACATCCACCCTATTCTCAAGATTTGGCTCCGAGTGACTACTTCTTGTTCCCAAACCTGAAAAAATGGCTCGGTGGAAAAAGATTTGACTCCAATGATGCAGTCATCTCGCAAACAAAGGCCTATTTTGAGGACCTCGACAAATCATATTTTTTGGAAGGGATAAAAAAATTGGAGAAGAGTTGGACAAAGTGTATAGAGCTCAAGGGGGACTACGTTGAAAAATAAAATGATTTATTTATCAAAAAATCTGTGTTTTATTCCAAAAGTCACGGACTTATTGACCCGCCCTCGTATTATAAGTCTAAAAAGTATTAATGACCTATTACATATGAAATTGGCGTTTTGTAAAGGAGGAACACAAAGTAGTTTTTTTTAAACATAATATATTTATTTAATCAAAGTATATGTAACATTGCTATCTATGCACTTTTGCCATCTCATAGGTAGTTCATTGATTCCTTTACTGAAAAAACCATTCGGACAGGAATCAATAATATCTTTGAAGGCGTTTTGGACTGCCCCATCGGAGTTGAATTTTTTCCCTTGCAAGAAGAAATCCAAATTTAAAAAAAAAAATTATTTGTTAGAGCAAGATCCGGGGAGTACGGTGGATGTCTTAGACAATTCAATTGAAGCTTCTCTAATTTGGTAGCCGTCTGTTGTGCAGTGTGTGTTCTAGCGTTGTCCTGAAGCAGCAGCGGCCTAGAGCGAATGACCAGCCTCGATTGTTTAGCAGCTAGCTTTTCTATCATGATTTGCAGTTGCTGGCAATAGACATCTACCGTAATCGTCTGGCCAGTGAAAAGCGTAAGAAAGCTGTAGTGAACGACACCGGCACTAGTCCACCAAACGCTCACAAGTAACTTTTTTTGTGTCAATTTTCGCATGGGGCAGGCTTTGGCTGGTTCGCCGGGGTTCAGCCATTGCGATGAGCGTTTCCAATTATCGTACAGGATCCACTTTTCATCATAGGTAATGATTCGATTTGCAATCTCTCCTTTTCTGTTTTTATCAAAACAAGTGAATTTATAGTCTTCAAGTGTTTAAAACAAAATATTTTTCCTTTTACTGCATATAATTTGCACGAACGGATAAAGAGATAATACGACATAGGCATGGAACCGCGACCGTGCCGTAATTTATTGAGTGATATTTCTATTAGACGGTTTTTTTCATATACAACACGTCAATGTATTTAGAAATAAATTGCTTTATCATATTATGTTGCCTTATCTCGGGTCGGAACTCCTAAAAGACAATATGTTTTGGTACCAAATAACAACATTACATCTAATATACGAGTAGTATAGGTACAGAGAAGTTTTGAATAATTAAAATAAACATGTATTGTGTTGTGTAGCATCTGGCAGTGGTAAAACTGGCGTACATCATATTCGTCTACTATTTAAAATATTATTTATTTTACAATAGAATAACTACAATTTTTATTAAAAAAACAGTAACCAGACTATGTAAATTATATAGCTTATGTTATGTATATATATATATATATATATATATATATATATATATATATATATATATATATATATATATATATATATATATATATATATATATATAGTATACTGCCAAAATCATTACCCTTCCTTTTGACTTCGCCGTAGTCGGGTAAAAATATTTCAGTGTATTTTCTTCAGGTTCGTAAATCTGTGGCCTGCGTGTTGGCTGGCATTGGCTTATCATGTGACCTCATTCAGAACTTAATTATGGCGGCCCTATTGATACTGAAATCGACGCGGATGCGCCAATTACCTGTCACATGTATGGACTTCATGATAAATATTGATAATGAATTTTATGGTCCTGAAAGAATTTTTTGGCTTTAATCGAATGTTGTATTGAATTTAATAATAATAACCGATTTCGGTGACGGTGGCTGGAAACCAGGCCAGCTACGCAGGAGTTATTTTGTAGTACCCAAGTATGTGCGCAGGCGAGAGATCAGGAGCAGGACCTACTTTTTACATGCCCATCCGACGCATGGATCAACTTTCTTGTCAGACAATCAGGTGATCAGCCTGCATTGTCCTAATCAAACTTGGAAACAACATTTTTTGTGAGCAATAAAGTGTTTTATTACTATTATTATTATTATTGGAACGAAGTTCCTTATGGCGCGTTGCGAATTGTATTGGGGCTAGACGGATTGAATTGGCACGACACTTTTTGCCACTCGAAATCACAATGTAATAACGACTATTAAGAATGATACACACTACAATAATGTAGAATTTTGCAATTACACATTGTGACTGTTATGACTGTTACATAATGTGACTAGCTAGCCGGGCTATAGGTATGCGAGCGGTGGGACGGAAGAGCGCTTAATGTTATTACTCAGTACGGAGTCAGACTTCGCGGCGGCAACACTGCGAGCAGCAAGCAACCCGCCCCCTCACCCCTGACCCTACCTAAGGCGCGGCCAACTAGTTCCGCGCGCACTATATATACTTAGTTCAACTATTTGTTTTGTATAATATAATATATTATATCTATACAGATAAACAAAATTGAAGTGTCTGTTTGTAATATAAAAATGTAAATAAAGACACCTCTCAATTTTTTTATTATTAAACCACTGGACCACGGAGGTTGTTATACGATGGCGGCACTGAAAATTTCGGGAATCAAGGAAGTGACACAACATTACTATTTAAAAATGTATTTATTGCTTTTCGAAGTATTCTCCGCGAAATTTGACACATTTTTCCATACGATGGAACCAATCATTGAAGCAACCATTCCATTCGGAAGTTGGGGTCTCCAAAATGGCCGTTTTGTAGGCGTCCACAGCTTCTTCAGGTGATGAAAATCTCTGACCACGCAATTTATTCTTTATTTTAGGGAAAGTATAGAATTTATCATTAGGGCTTAAGTCGGGGCTGTACGGCGGATGGTCTAATAATTCTATGATTTCTTGCTCTAAAAACTCTTTTGTTCTGTGCGCGGTGTGAGAACTCGCATTGTCGTGATGGAGGATGATGCGGCGGTTGCAGTTCTCTTTACGGAGTTCAGAAACGACCTGTGGCAAACAAATGTTAGCATAACATTCTGCATTAACCGTTCTTTGTCCCTCAAGAGGAATAGTCGCAACATGGCCGGTTTTGGAGACAAACGTGGCCACCATTTTTTTGCAACACTCCGTGAACGAACAATTTTTGTTGGCTTTAACTCATTTTCGAACACCCAAACTCGTGACTGGTTTTTTGTTTCGGGTTCGTACGCGTATATCCAGGATTCGTCACCTGATACGATGTTGTATACAGCATTTGAGGGTCCTGCGTGGAATCTTTCGAGAGTTCTGACGCACCAAGTAACGCGAGCCGCTTTTTGCTCTTCACAGAGCAAATGCGGTATCCATCGGGAAAACAACTTTTTTACACCTAATTGTTCATGCAAGATTATTTGTATTTGACTCATGCCAATGTCTAAAGTTGCCTGAATTTCGCGGCATGTCACATGTCGATCTCCCTCAATCAGCTTACGCACAGCATCAACGTTTTCTTGGGTGATTGCAGTTTTTGAACGACCTTGACGGGGATCATCACTGAGCTTGACACGTCCACGTTGAAATTCAGCAAACCAGCGATAAATTGTGGTTTTGGATGGGGCTTCATCACCAAATGCAGAAATCATCCGGTCAATACACTGTTTTTGTGTTAAACCACTTCGAAAGTCATAATAAATCATCGCTCTAGAATTTTCTCGAGTCAATTCCATTTTCTCAACGACTACACAAGTTTGACAAGACCTTGTGACAAGACCGAGAATCTTTTTTTAAATAAATAAACGGTATTCGATTTTTAAAACCAAGGAGTTTTAAATTAAAAATATTTTAATATGACAGGAACAGTGAAAATATTCCATTCCAGATACTTTTAGTGCAGCCCTCGTAATGTATGTATTGTACTGTGTATTGATTTTAAAACATGCGCGACACCAGTATTAGTTGTTACCCAGAGGCTTTGATGTGTAACATCTTTCTTTATTATACTTACAAAAAAGCAGAGAGTAACACTTCCGGTACATGGTACATAATGTTATAGAGGAATCTACAATTTTTCAAGAGTTTGTTTAAATATTTATATTTATTAAATTTTGATTTTAAAAGTAGTAGCTAGCAGTTGCGACTGGACCCAGGAACTCTGGTGGTAAGAAATGGAGTTATAGGAACCCCACGCCACTGGTGGCTAGTAGGTAAAATAGTCTTCCAAAAACACAATAATTTAAACCCACAACTCTAGATCGAACAATACGAGGGCGGGTCAATAAGTCCGTGACTTTTGGAATAAAACACAGATTTTTTGATAAATAAATCATTTTATTTTTCAACGTAGTCCCCCTTGAGCTCTATACACTTTGTCCAACGCTTCTCCAATTTTTTTATCCCTTCCAAAAAATATGATTTGTCAAGGTCCTCAAAATAGGCCTTTGTTTGCGAGATGACTTCATCATTGGAGTCAAATCTTTTTCCACCGAGCCATTTTTTCAGGTTTGGGAACAAGAAGTAGTCACTCGGAGCCAAATCTGGAGAATAGGGTGGATGTGGGAGCAATTCATAGCCCAAGTCATGGATTTTTGCCATGGCAACTGCACATGTGTGCACCCTTGCATTGTCTTGGTGAAAAAGAACTTTTTTCTTGGCCAAATGAGGTCGGTTTTTTTTCAAATCCTCATTGAAGCCGTCCAATAAGTTGGCATAATATTCCCCATTAATTGTTCTTCCCTTTTGAAGATAGTCACACATTGATTGATTATCCCACGTGCATCCCAAAAAACAGTCGCCATAACTTTATTGGCTGACAAACCCACCTTGGCCTTCTTTGGCGCCGATTCACCCTTAGAAACCCACTGTTTTGACTGTTGTTTGGTCTCTGGTGTGTTGTGATGGATCCATGTTTCGTCCACGGTTACAAAACTGCGCAAAAACTCCTCCATATTGTGATTAAACAACGCCAAACCTTCCAGTGAAGTTGTTACACGATTGCGTTTGTGGTCGACTTGCGGAAAGCTTTCTCATGCCCAAGTGATCATTCAAAATTGAAACAACTGAGCCATGCGAGATGCCTATGGCTTCCACAATCTCTTACACTTTCAATCTTCGGTCGGCCAACACCATATCGTGAATTATTTCGATTGTTTCGGGTGTAGAGACCTCAACTGGGCGTCCAGGACGTTCGGCATCTTCAGTGCTTGTACGGCCACAACGAAATTCAGTAAACCACTTTTTTACCATTGAAATCGATGGTGCAGAATCCCCATAGTATTTATCAAGCTTAGCCTTGGTCTCGGTAATGGTTTTTTTTCGCAAAAAATAATGCTTAATAAGCACACGAAATTCACTTTTTTCCATTGATTCCTTAAGTTACTGGATAGTCTGATAAAGATAGCTGTAAAACACAAACTAACTGACGCAGCAAGTTCAAATTTTGATAGGAGTCAACTGACAGATGCCTGTTGACAGGAGTAGTGTTGCTTTTTCATTAAGGAGGTTAGAAATTCAAAAAGTCACAGACTTATTGACCCGCCTTAGTATAATTATCGTTATAGAGTGGCGAAAACAAAACATCTTATGATAATTGTTATTCGACGGAATATCTCGCTGGAAACTTTCACAATACTACCTTCATTTGTACAAACAATAACAGCGTGAGTTTCAGTTTGTTTGGTAATTACGATTCGACACACTATCTACTCTATAATAATTATTGTTTGATAGCACAGAAATTCAGTGCATTGCTTGAAATGGGACGATATCCATAATAAAATAAACAAAAAAATATATCAAAATGCTACTGGTGTTTTATCGTGTACGGTAATTAATTTAATGAAATGAAAATACTCAAATCATCTGAAAATTATAGTAACTACTTTTAAAACACCTTTATAATGCTTGAAGCATATTATGGTCAGAAAGGTAGTTGAACGGTTAAAATCAAATTTAGTCTTCATCCACTTAACCTAGTTAATATTCAATTACTAAATTTCACGTAACGATTAATTATTATTATCGCTTTGTTGGGTTGGGATTTTTACTGAAACTTCACAATTAAACTAGTTTAAATAACATTTTCTTTAAAAAATACTTTTTCAAAAGTTACAATACATATTTGCACAAGTTTTATTTTTTATTTTATATACTTGTTAAAGAATATATAATAATGTAAAATAATAGTACTTTCATTCCGCCTTTTGCATTATAAACGTAATACAAAGGGTACAGTCTCCTAATGTCGTGTGCAAACTACCCCGCTCAGCCATGAAGATGGTACAACTTAGTTCAACTATCAATTTGAATGCTAAACAGTTTTCGATGTGATGATCTTATGAATATAAAACGTGTTCTGATACCAAAGCCTCTGCGTGTAGAGACAATTACTAGAGCTTGCTCTGTTGCATTAAAATAATTTTATTGCGAGTTGTAATAGAGATAAGAACTTATATGTTGGATTACGCCCAGGGCTCCGCTCACGTTGATTTGCTAGGTGTTTCTACATGCAAACTGTAACCCCCGTTTGTCAAACGCTCATTCAGCTGTTGAAATGTGTTGATAGGTCAGAGTGCGTATATATCTCCCCCCCCCCCCCGCGATTTAAAAAATCTGGGGCCCGGAAAAAAAAAATCCCCTTACCTTTTCCCAGGTCGGTTGAGTTCGCAGTCCGACAAACGCGGCGCGGACCCCTCGCGTCGTTTGTAGTCGACGTCGAAGGTCACGCGACGGTACGTCACGGTATGGCGATTTTTTCCCTCGTCGCTCGCCTAGGGTTTCCCCCGTGTTCTGCCACGGGGGGTCTTCCCCAAAAACGACATTTTTGCGTCCAGCATTCGGTACTGGGCGCATCTGTCTCAGCTTTCCCATGTAGAGGGGCAAAGGCCCTGATCATGGTTTCCCGCCCAAGCCCCTTCATGGGCCCGGCGTGAGAAGACGTAACAACTAAAGTGCGTAACCCCAGCAAAATGTTATGAGTATTACAGATAACTAGTGTATCGTGAGGGGTAATTTTACGCATAGCAAAATTTGTGCAAAAAGTAGTTTTAAAGTTATCTGAGAAAACCATTTTTTGCTGGGGTAATTTTCCCCCAAATTCCCCCAGCAAAATTTTGCCCCAGTATGTATCTATGACAGATTTCAAATCAGATGTTTCGTTGTAACTAAGTGTTGCAGATGTGGTTAGCGATAATAACCACTTGCTGTAAGTTAATGGTTTTTTTTTTTCACTTCTAAAATTATATTATTAATTTGTCCGACTTTTTTAACGTTGAATAACGTGTTTATGATGTTTTATTATAACAGATTTTTTTTATTCCCAAATTACAACAGTTTTAAGTTTTGGGGGGCTTCAATTCATTTCTAACAAGACACCTCGAATGTAGCCAAATTTTCGGAGCGTTTAAGCCGGGCGTAGCTCAATCAACAAATCCCTGGCTTAAACTATTACTTTAGATAAGTCACGACTTACTTTGAAGCTGAAAAAGTTTCATCCTGTGACAACGATCAATTTAAGTAAGTCCTCACTTACTGTACGAGAAACGAAGTTTTTGCTATTTAAGGATAGTGATTTGTCGCAAATAAAACTCTTGATTTAATTTTCATCTGCTAACTTTTATCGACTTTCTTAGTTGGTTATATATTTAGGTCATTGCATAGCAAAAGAATCACAAAGGACCGCAAAAAGGTACAGATAGTAATTACATTAATTTGTATTGATTAA
This sequence comes from Phengaris arion, assembly GCA_963565745.1. Lineage (NCBI taxonomy): Eukaryota > Metazoa > Arthropoda > Insecta > Lepidoptera > Lycaenidae > Phengaris > Phengaris arion. Next base: position 10,604,563 of record OY751445.1, on the reverse strand, counting down.
TAAAATGTTTTTTGTCCGAAGTACATCCATTCTATTTAAACAATAATAAATGACATTAGCTAAGTTACATAGGTGCTTTTTTTACTTTTTATTCTTGAGAAACTTGAGTTTTATAATGCCAATTTCAATAATGTTTCTCACATTTTCGAGTCTAGATAGATAGAAGATAAATGACCTCTTTTGGTTAGCACATGAACAATGCACATATTAGAACATATAACAATAATATTATGACTGTACACGTAAGGTTGTAACTGACAGTTAGCTTCAGCTGAGTAGTGTGGAATTCTGCACTTTTGTGCAACATACACGCTCCGGTTTGACTGTACAGGCAAATCTATGTAGGTACCTTATGTGTATGGCTAGCATTACTGCTTGCAGCAGTTTCTTCCAGACAACCTTAAATAATTCTACTATATAATAGACTGTATCAACATGTCCCGAAAATTATTCGGCGTCTATTATTTTTCAGCCTTTTGTGGATTTTAATCAAGTTGGTCATTAACGCGTCAGAGCTGATTTATTTAGCCGTTAGCGTGAAAAGTGAAATCCCTCCCGAGCCATTTACTGCAATATAATTAGCTGGTGATGCTGAATGATCTCGACGGCTATCAGCTAATTAATATCGTCGACTTTTTTTTTACATTAACGTTCTATTTTATACGGAATAATATTGGCAAACGGGCAGACGAATTAGCTGATGGAAAGCAAATACCACCGTCTACAAACACCCGCAGCAGCTGAGAAGTTAAAAGTGCGTTACGGCCGGACTTTCAAACGCAAATTTGCCTTCTTTACTCTCCGGTACTCCGGTATTTGCGTTTAGCACATTATACAGCACAAGCGTTATTTCTCGTTATAGTTTCGCTCTGTCCGTCCGTCTATCTCTCTGTCTTTCTATCTGTCCGCGCTTCTAGCTTCTGTAATTATGAATATAAATGGATGGCATTCGTTATAGTTATAGACTGTGTATAGATCTCGGTTTTGGCATCATAAAATAATTATAATTTTATATTTTAGGGGTGGCACTCCATACATGTGAAGTGGGGATGAATTTTTTTTTTTGATCCACCCCATCGTGTAGGGCAGGGGTCTCCAAACTTTCCAGCCTTAGGGCCATACTGATTACTCCAGTAAGTTCCGAGGGCCAAAACCATATTATCATTGTTGCCGGTGGTAAAAAGTGAAATAGTCCACTGATGAAAAAAAAAGTCCGAAAAAGTACGCAACGTTTAAAAAAGGCTGCAAATCGGACTAAAGTCCGCAAAACGGCAACACTGCATATTATTAATTTTCCTGTCATTATCTGTAATTTCTAGATTAGTCGTAGAGTACGAGCCATGAGTAGTAACGTGACACGACATCTGGTGGACACTAATTAAAAATATTAATAAATTTTGATACTCGTTTCTCGGACTTTGATGCCATTGCAAATCAAATTAAGATTTTTCAAAAACCTTTTGATACTACACTGAAACCCTGGCCCCAGAACTTCAAATGGAAATGATTGATCTACAGTGCAGTGATATAATTAAGAACAAATATCAAAACTCATCTTTGTTGGAATTTTATAAGGGTCTTCCACTGACACAACTTGATAATTTGCATAAATTTGCTCGTGGGCTGTTTTCTGTTTTTGGTACTACTTATTTGTATGAGAAGACCTTCTCCAAAATGAAGTACACAAAAAATGTTTACAGATCTAGATTAACTGATGAGCATCTTAAATCTCTTTAATAATTGGTACAAGTAAAATTAGTCCACAACTACAAACTATTGTCAGTTGAAAATCTCAATTACATAAATCTCATAAGTATTTCATATGTCATTATGCTTGTTATACATAGGCTGCACTAAAAGTATCGGGAATGGAATATTTCCACTGTTCCTGTCATATTAAAATCTTTTTAATATAAAGCTCCTTGGTTTTAAAAATCGAATACCGTTTATTTATTTAAAAAAAGATGCTCGGTCTTGTCACAAGGTCTTGTCAAACTTGTTTAGTCGTTGAGAAAATGGAATTGACTCGAGAAAATTCTAGAGCGATGATTTATTATGACTTTCGAAGTGGTTTAACACAAAAACAGTGTGTTGACCGGATGATTTCTGCATTTGGTGATGAAGCCCCATCCAAAACCACAATTTATCGCTGGTTTGCTGAATTTCAACGTGGACGTGTCAAGCTCAGTGATGATCCCCGTCAAGGTCGTCCAAAAACTGCAGTCACCCAAGAAAACGTTGATGCTGTGCGTAAGCTGATTGAGGAAGATCGACATGTGACATACCGCGAAATTCAGGCAACTTTAGACATTGGCATGAGTCAAATACAAATAATCTTGCATGAACAATTAGTAGTAAAAAAGTTGTTTTCCCGATGGATACCGCATTTGCTCGGTGAAGAGCAAAAAGCGGCTCGCATTACTTGGTGCGTCAGAACTCTCGAAAGATTCCACGCAGGATCCTCAAATGCTGTATACAACATCGTATCAGGTGACGAATCCTGGATATACGCGTACGAACCCGAAACAAAAAACCAGTCACGAGTTTAGGTGTTCGAAAATGAGTTAAAGCCAACAAAAATTGTTCGTTCACGGAGTGTTGCAAAAAAAATGGTGTCCACGTTTGTCTCCAAAACCGGCCATGTTGCGACTATTCCTCTTGAGGGACAAAGAACGGTTAATGCAGAACGTTATGCTAACATTTGTTTACCACAGGTCGTTTCTGAACTCCTTAAAGAGAACTGCAACCGCCGCATCATCCTCCATCACGACAATGCGAGTTCTCACACCGCGCACAGAACAAAAGAGTTTTTAGAGCAAGAAATCATAGAATTATTAGACCATCCGCCGTACAGCCCCGACCTAAGCCCTAATGATTTCTATACTTTCCCTAAAATAAAGAATAAATTGCGTGGTCAGAGATTTTCATCACCTGAAGAAGCTGTGGACGCCTACAAAACGGCCATTTTGGAGACCCCAACTTCCGAATGGAATGGTTGCTTCAATGATTGGTTCCATCGTATGGAAAAATGCGTCAAATTTCGCGGAGAATACTTCGAAAAGCAATAAATACATTTTTAAATAGTAATGTTGTGTCACTTCCTTCATTCCCGAAATTTTCAGTGCCGCCCTCGTAAGTTATGTTTTTATTTAAAATGTATAAAATGTTAGTTGGATTCATTTGTATAATTTGTTAGTTATTATATACTGAAGTTAAATTTTCTGCATATTATACATGTCTTTACTCATTACAATTCTGTGTTTCCTTATCCAACTTATCACAAAAACAATAACAATAAGCCTACAACAATGTTATGAGTAGTTAGCCCAAGACCATATCAATGTAGATGTCATATTAATAATTATTAACATAAAATTAGAATACTTCAGTAAACTAAATTTAATTTGCTATAAAAAATATGTTCGCTAAAAAGAGTTTTAAAGTATGCTAGCTCTCCGCGGGCCGGATAAAATCTGTCCGCGGGCCGGATGTGGCCCTCGGGCCGTAGTTTGGAGACCCCTGGTGTAGGGTATCGTTGAATAGGCCTTTATAAATAAAGGCAAAATTTCATACAAATTTTTTTTACAAAGTCAACCATTTTCGAGTAATAGGCCTCCAAAGTGGTATATAAGTTGGTCCCCCCCCCCCTGGCATTTCTAAACTATGAAACTTAGAAACTTGCAATTTTCCATTAGGTCACGTTAAAAACTCTTTAGGAAAATTATTTTGAACGAAATCAGACTTTTAAAGTAATTAGAAAAAAAAATATTGTGCGTTTATACTTACGGAACCCTCCTTAGACATGTCCTGACATGCTCTTGGTTAGGCTATTTAACAATAGAACCTTTAGGTGAAATAAAGTTTTGAAATTCGTTTTAAAAGAAAACCTCCTTCTGTTTGTTTTTTTTTTAATAAATGATTGTGCACGTGTAACGTGAAAATAAAAATATTATGAATTCTTGCTTATATTTTACACATTATCATATAATTTTATTATATGAGGGGTAAAAAATACCCAATTTTCTGTTTATATTTAGGTACTTTGCCTGCTATTAAACGTATATTTAGGTTTCACCAGAATCTGATGAAAGGAAAACATCTAAACATTTACTTTGCGCACAATGACTGATACGAACCATATTCTACTGATTTACTTCACTACTTATTTTATTATGTAAATAAAAGGTGAAATAAAAGTTTAACGGCCGATTACTCAAACTTAAGAAGCTCTCACATCATGCTGTATTATTCTATATATATATATACCTATTCATTCCGCTAAGCTAAATAAAATAAAGTAACGGTCTTGGACCATTAATTCATATATTCATTCATCTATTATCTCTGTTGATGTGAATTTTCACTAGGTGGGAAAACCTAAAAGTGAAAACCTTGAAGGTCGTCAACACAATAATTGTTAATCTTTTGGGAAATAAGCGGGGTAATGGCTCACCATCGAACGATTCTTGCTCGTTTACCCCTCAATCCTAGGGTTGACTATTGTTTCCTTTATCCTTATATTATTAATTTTTATCAGATGCCCGACAGTCACAGGTAATAGTGCTGTTAACACATAGTAACGATTATGAACTGAACATTAGACGGAACATACAAAAGAGACCATAGGGATTCTAAAGAATTAAGTAAATACTGGGTAACAAGCTGGGTAACTATTTTTTTGACATGATAACGTCTTATAATTCGATGGAGCCGGCTGCAGGCACGAAAAACATGACTCATGCGTTACTCGCATTGCCGTTACCTCAGCTAGCCGCGCCTTAGGTATGTGTTATGTATGTATTATTATTATTATTAATATTATTATTATGATTTTCTTAGAATATCTTTTCTCCTTTGCGGGGTCTACTAATATTATTAATTATTATTATTATTATTATGCGCTTGATGTTATTACTCAGTTTGGCGCCGGACTTCGCGGCGGCAACACGCCTACCTAAGGCAGTTGTCACGTTCACGTTGTCACGTTCAACTATCGTCAGTAAACCGACTTTACAGACAACCGATTTTTTATTAATTATTTAGCATCGTGGATTAGTCTTATCTTCTTTTTCACCACGTCAAGATAACTACCAAGTTAGTTAACAGAGAACTAATTGTACAGTTTTAAATAACTTTTTTTTTGTAGTCTACAATATCTACTAAACAGCTTGTTTATTATAATGTCTCTTATCTGTCAAACGATAGCAAATAATATGCGAATGTATCCAATTTAGGGCGGATCTAACATGATGGTCACAAGCCCAAAGCCTCTTACCTTTATATGAATAAGTATGTTAGATAAACGTTAGTGATGTGACTATACTCTCAATAAACATTAAAGTTTTCATTTATTTATGAATATTTCAATATAATATATATACCCACTTTATTGTATACGTTGTATCTAATTCTCTATGTTCAAAGAGTAAACTGTGTTTTCCTTGGACTTTAAAATTATGAATATTGACTAGAGAAATAGTTAAAGTTTAAGCCGAATTTAAAAGGGGAATTATATAGAAAATGAGTTTTATTTCATACTTTTTTGTGCATTTTTACTTTGGATGTCGGTTTAATTTTTTGTTTAAAAATAATATTTTTTCCCTTTTAACGTTTAAAATAAACGATTGAATGTATAATTGGATACGCGCCAAGCTTCCATTAGGTATTGTAAATAAGATGATGATGATTACTGTAATTTACATAGTGACTTATGCTTGTAATTATTTAAACAGTGCCGTAATTTCCAAACCCTTATCTTTAAAGACTGAGCAGTTCTGTTCAGTGCTTTAGGATCCAGGGACCTCGGTCCAAACCCTTATCTTTAAAGACTGAGCAGTTCTGTTCAGTGCTTTAGGATCCAGGGACCTCGGTGCAAAATCTTATTTTTTGGTAGCATATGCTTGTTATTACTTCAGAAAACTGGTTGTTGTTACTTCAGAAAAAGTCAAAATCACTATATGTGTCCATATAAATTTCGAGGAGTCCTTATAGATCCCATCATCAGGTTTCCACTTTAGTGACTAAAGGACTAATTTAGAATTATACCCTTTACAATAAAAGAATTTTTCAAATTGGTCCATAACGGCAGAGTAATGTTCTAAGATATCCGTGTCGGTGTAAAATACTATGAGAGGTACATTTTATATCATCATAATGTGATGATGTTTGGTGTGATGATAGTTATGATGATGATTACTCTAATTGACATTTAATTGACATTCAATTGATAATTGGCATATGCTTGCAGTTCTTTAAACAACGCCGAAATGCCCAAACATGTATCTATAAGAAGTCAAGAGTTCTGTTCAGTACTTTTGGATCCAGGGATACCTTGGAGTTTTCTAACTTTTTGGTAGCATAATATATACAGCCGAAAGTATAACCGTCACTTTTTTTTGGAAGTCTGTTAAAAATCATGAATCAACTACCTGTTAGCTGACCCGACACACGTTGTTCTGTCTTAATTACTACGCTACCGAAGAACGCGAACGAACATCAAATGTTTCACTGGCATGTGAAAATTTAATTGTCGTTTTTGGTATTGTATTTGCATTCAAGACCATTTCAAGACCAAAATCAGCCAAATCGTTCCAACAGTTTTCGAGTATTAGGGAGATATTGGAACTGCAACCCATTTTTATATTTAAGACTAGATGTTGCGCGCGAGTTCGTGCGCGCAAAAAGAACTCCCGTGGAAGCTTGTATAATGAAGCTCTGCCGTTGTTAAAAGTTGCCTATATCCATCCTCGTAGTCTACTCTATGATCCAGTTGTTTCGGAGCCTATTCAATGCAAGCAAACAAATATTTCCTCTTTATCATACAAGTGTAGAAGATAATATATTATCGACTCGGTTCTGCTTCTATCCAGCAGTCACATCACTAAGATGTACTCTGCAATTTAAAAGACTTTTATTTAAGGGGTATAACATTATATTTTTTGAAATATAAACAGGAGTTCCGTTCATATTTCCATTTAGGTTGTTATCGTATACCTGAACTAACAAATCATCTGGAATCTTCTTAGTTTGTCAAGTAAAACAAAGCCGGTTTGTTTTATCACTTGTGATAAAATCGTGAATTATTTTTGCTCTGTTATTACATAAATACATTTTCCTTTAGTTTTTTATACCAGATCGAAGGCAATTATGTGTACTAGAATAGATAAATCATGGACTGTATGACTTTTCTCTTATAACTAGCGTAATAAAATCTTAACATTTATACGCAGTTTATTTTGTAGCTGGAGGCACGATCGAGGAAATTAAATGCTCAACAGATTAACCTACTTCTGCAATAAGTCACTCTACTGTTTCACAGACCATGGGTTCTACTCTATATCAGTACCAAATTTAATAAAAAGTTGACATTGGAACCGTATATATTATAATCCCTGTAGAAGGACGTAGTGCTTTTTATCGCATACTATTTTATACACAGCATAATGCATGGTTCTCGCAGGCTTCCCTTTTATTTATCCACCTATCCCCCTTTTATAATCCCTATTACCAACGTAGCACACGAATTTGCGTGCTACGTTGGTAATAGATAAATATGGGTAGGTAGCTGTACCGTAGACTGGTTGTCTATCAAAGGGAAGCCCTAGCCTATAGATTTTGAGAACAGCTGTTGCAGAACTTATTTTCATATCTATCTAAAGAAATTTTGTAAGTCGGACAAAGAACTGGTTGCCTCCGTAAATAAGTGCAAGTAGGTATTCCTGATGTATAAGTCAATGTTGCAGGTAGCGATGTTTCAAACTGTACTTTCGTAGTTATTATATCTTAATTAAACGTGAAGCCGGTTAGAATCATGTTATATGCACAAGTCCCTACTGGTAGATGGGCGGATCAATTCACGGACCTTAGTCCGAGAATTGATACACCTAACTATTTATCGATGTTAATCCAAGCCAATGTTAATTTGTAAACTGTGAATGTCAGTTTATTTCCACTCTACACCATAACGTACTGTTGGGAACGAACGTTAAATCCATTTAATAAGTATATCTGACAATATAATAAATATGGCGACAAGTATCTCTGAAACTACTGTAGGCTGTGGCTTTCTACTTCGATCATAAAAAAAGATTCTCGCCGACCCTAGGTCATGTATTTACCTCCGACGTCTCAATGGTCCAGTGGTTTAGAGCTTGGTTGGGTCTCGACTCAGAAGACCGTGGGCTCTATATTTGCTTTGGAACAACACAAATGTTGTCTCAAGTCTGGTTGGACTAATGCACCTGAAGGTCGATACTGCTAATTAAAGCCTGCAATGATACAGTTACAATCCAGTCCCGATGTATTAAAACTGCAAAATGGTATTCTCACAAACATCAAACTAGTATCAAACCCGTCTTGGTTGGTCCAAACATCATTGGTCCAGAAATCATTTTATGATATCACAAGACGATTAATTTATAATTCAATAACTGTAAAATGAAAGTGTTTGTTAATTAAAAGAATTAAGGTACTGATAATAAGAAAAATGATCCATGCTTCGGATGGGCATGTAAACAGTCGGTATTGCGCCTGATCTCTCGCCAGATGTGTCGGTCATCCGTCCCACTGGGTTACTAGGGTAAAGGAAGAGAAGGTACTCTTTTGTATTGCGCGTAGTACACACTTTTGCGTAGCTGTACTGGTTTCAACGAAAACGACCACCGACAGCGAAATCAGCGTGGGAGCTGTTATTATTTATTTTATTTACCTATATATGTTAATAAAAAGGAATTGAAGACCTAGATTAGACTTCGCTCGACTTATTACCATATGAATACAAGTTTGCTTGTAACTTAAACTCAATAAGCCACGTTTACTAATTTCGTAAGCCTAACACTCGGCTGTATTAGGCACATGAAAGGAGGCATTTATCATTCCACTGCTAAATACGATTTGCTTAGTATCGTCTGGTGACCATATGTAAATAGGGATTACTTAAATATTCATTAAGGTCCGAGGACCGAGATATAAGTTTTTTTTCTTTGCCAACACGCACACACTACGTCGCAATATAGGTTTACGTCCTGCGTACCTATCGCCGACGGATCCAGTGTAACACATTTCGATCTTATCGCTATGGTAATAAGGACCAGCTAGTCGGCGACTGTACTTACATTACGAGCGCCCATAGCCCATGCAATGCATGGATTGTATCAGTCCGCGCGGAGGCGCAGACTTTAAAGGAAACTTTCGAAGAAAGCCAATTTTCTAACGGCTTTATTCCTCACATTTGACGTTATATAGTTCGCTGAAAACTTTAAAATTTACTATGCAGTGAGGCAAAATTAAACGTAGGAGTCCCGAGTCGACGTGGGAGAATTTTCCATCTTTCCTATTTTATAAAATCACTCAGCAAGAAACGCCTCCGCAAGTTTCTTGCATATACTAAAATACTTAAAAGGTTGTTTACACAACACACATTTTTAAAAGGTTTTTAAAAATATTGAATATTATATTATCCTATTTAATAATATTAAAATTTATCTATCACTCTCTCTATTTGGCTGTTACGTGGTCACGTCTACTCTGTACTCTGTAGACGCAAATTATATATTCGACCATAAAGAAGGACAAGGCTAGCTACAAATGTACGATTCCTGCGCAACAAACGTATTTTCTGTGCCAGCGAAAATGCGGGCTACATCTCCTTGTGTATTTTGTATAAGGAGAAAAAATGACCATGATCTGTGTGATGATGTGACGCCCATCGCTAACGGTGAGAAACTCTATCCAAATAGCATCGGTTCTTTCTGAGAAAATCGTGGACAAACCTCATTTCTTTTTTGAAGTCGGCTAAAAACGATACATACATGTGAGCTGTTACTAGATACAGGTATTTTTTGTGTTTTACATACGTAAATAGTAATATATATTTCCTGCATAATAAGTAGGTATAGTAAAAATAGCACCTACAATTATTAAATTAAATTAAATTAAATTCCGTTTATTATAGCATATCTGTGAGTAGCGACGTACGACATATCGAAAGCCGGCTAAAAGGTTAAATTATTATAATCGCTTTAATTGCAGCTGCAAAAAATCTTGATTCATTGCTCAGGCTTTAATATAAATGTTATAATTACTGGCTTGCATAATATAATACTAATGAGGTATTTCAAGTCACCGCAGAATGCCGTTTTGCCAAAAAGTTTTTGACATTCCTATGATTTTAGGTGATCAACATTCCATAAAGTATTCTTTAATTAAAGCTTAAATGCAAGTATGTAAAGTAAATGTCCTTAGACCTAGACGTACTTACCGAACGATGTCTCGTACCTAAGCACTGTCTATGCACTTCTGCATACTTTATGAACTCTGCTTGAATAATGATGTGCTGTTCTGCAGGACACTTAACTTCAGGTTTAGGAAAAAAAAACGAAAGTAAAAAAGTTAGCTTTGACCTGCTAGAAAGGTCTTTATTATTTTATTTTTTCGAGACAAGAGAGTACCTACTCTCTTAGGCCTATTCTTATAATAAACTAATTTTATCTTCTTGTAGACAGTAGGCTATAAAAATTTGTCTACATAACTTATTTAGTCCCAAACTCACCATTGCCTGTTAAAGTTAATCGTTTAATAAATATCATATTATTATCTCTCTCTTTCTCCGTTTAATGAAGAGAAGGCATAATAAAATTTCGACAACTAATCAACACTGAGAGGCGTTGGTGAAATTGGGATTTGAAATGGAATAAAATAAGACAAAACGTACAATAATTGTAGTTCAGCGTTCTCTTTTGCCATAAAAGTACCTATAGTAAATTAAATAAATAAATAAAACCCCTATTGAACATAAAAACAGATGCATTTTAAATAAGCCTACCAAATCCAGAAGATACCAGCGTACTAAGATATTATATTATGAATGAACGGACATTTATATTCCTTATAACCCGTCGCAGGAATCCGCGACATCGTCAGTCAGGACGTATGCGAGATCGCTATCAGTTTATCAGTCACCAGTCAGTGTAGAGCCGCGGTCGGGGCGGCACGCGCGAACTCACAGTCGTCACTTGCGGTCGTGTGCGGAACTTTTTACGATAGATAAGTAAAATAAAACTTTCAAAATGAACACGATATGGATGTGTTTTGATTTTAAATAAAAGGTTTATTAACTTTTTAAGATCTAAAAATACCTAAATGCTTTTGCGACGTATTTTTTAAGTTGTTAGGTGTTGTATACAGATCTGTTGAATTAAATTTGCATTTCTTAATTCATTTTAAACATTTAACATAGGTAAGTAAGTATTCCTTTTTTTCGTACAACATATTATAGTTTTTATATATTATTAAATTTCTTATTTTCTTTAAATCTTCCTATTTTGGAAAAATCAAACTTGTTTTGACCAAACAGACAAAATAACTTTTAGAGGTAGGTAAAATCTTCATAATGAATAATGATGATGACATTAGTTATTTTTACATCTTGCAGTCCCAAGAAAATTCCCGTAAAATCGTTAAATTATTTGCCAAACAACCAAAACCATAAATATTTTGTTTATTTGTTAAGCAAACAAAAGTGTTTTATGTGCTGGTTCTGCCGTGATGTTCGTTCAATGAGAGATCAACAATAAAATTCAATGTTATTGACTCTTATTCAGTGGTTAGGTTAGTAAGAGTAGGCAAGAGTAACGTGTCCGATTATACCTTGGATCTACGAACGATTACATGTAGCTGATCCGGCAAAGATTGTTTTGCCCTATAAGTATTATCAAGTAACGGTATACAAAATACACTATGACCTATTCTCAGTCCTAGCAAATACGCACAAAAAATATAAATCGGTCTAGGCGTTTTGTAGGAGTTCTATAACAAACGCTGCTACATATACGAGATTTTTTCCTATTCAATACTGTCCAAATTCCAAACCATGCTGGATCGCTACAGATTACACATTATAATATTATATCGCGACTTTAGAAAATTACTTAAGCGCAGAACTTCATGTCTAGCTGTACAGGTCTTAAGTTACTTCAGTGGCATGACAAGCAACAAAATATTTTGACCCGATTTAATAAAGTATAATACAAAATATAAAAAGCTATAATTTGTTCCGCTGAATATTACTATAATGTTATAGTAACCGACTAAGAAAATGTATATGGACCACCCAGAGTGTGTAAACATCTTCACAAATAATTAAATCATTTTTCTGTAATATGATCATGAGCGAGCCTATAATTGTAATTATCCACTGACATTGAATTACTGAAAACTGTCTCATTTATTAATTTACTAGCATTATTGCGCGCGGTTTCGCCTGCGTGAAATTAGGTTTTAAACTTTCCTTTATACCTACTTTATACGTTATTCGTTTATTTTTCCTTACTCAATTCATACGAAATATCATGCAAATATGTCCAAGGAATAAAAAGATTCATACTAACTTTTATCACCTATTTTACTGAATATTATAGTTGAATTTTGAAAAATCTTTCCCTAGTGGGGATGCCTACGTCATATGAGAAATACGTGTGCAATTTTTAAAATTTCTAGACTTCAGGGTTTGGCCTGAGCGTTGATACGTCAGTCAATCAGCTTTACCTTTTATATATAGAAGAAGACTAGCTTTTGGATTTTAATAAGAAAGGTTTAAGTCAAAGGGAAAAGAGCTTGTTTGGGAAAATACCATAGTCTGACGAAAAGCCGGCTTTAAAACCGCATGATTTCGCCTAGTAAATGAGACTACCATAGGGCATAGGCCTAATCCTAGGCTATCGCAATAGATTTCAAAACTTGGATATTTTCATGCAATTCATGAAAATAATGTAATAATATAGAATTGTGGGACATCTTTAGTGTGCTACCTGCGTGGGATGTATTGAAATCTTAAGTTTTCACGGCACTTCGACAATATTTATATATTCGCTAATAAAAATGTAAAATGTACAAAAAGAACAAATTTTAAAGGTATTTTATTATCAAACCAGTTTATACATACAACCAAATAAAATTAAATTAACCAAACGTTCAGGAATTTAAAACTATTTTGGTCTAAAATACAGGGTCATTTCTTCAAATTTACTATCTGCTCCCAAATAAAAAGAAACTCGTTAAGAAGTTATTTATCCCTTTAAATTTTTTGGCTTTGGCTATTATTTATTGATATGAACTATTACACTCATAATATTATAATATTATGAGTAAAAAAATGTGAAATAGGTATTTATTTATTTTCATTTCGATTTAAAGTTCATAAGAACAATCCCGTAGAAGCGGCGCAGCCACAACCTTAAAACTTCGATTACACAAAAAATTTGTTATGTTACTGTCTTCAAATGAAAAATTATTTATAAATTACTACAATTTGCTATAGTTAATATAACTTTAAGCCTATTAGGCATTTATTAATTTAACAATATCGGCTTCCGAACGTAGTTTTTATCTCCAAACAACATACTGACGACATAGAAGTCTTCTGGGTGTGTGAAATAATGAATTTCTTTGACAAAACCTGCAAATGACTTTACTCTTTCCGACAATATACTCGAGTATTAAAAAAACATAAAGAAAGGTTTTTAAAGTATGTTTGTTTGTTTCCAAACTACCAAATAGAAAATGGAGAAAACTATTTTCGACTAAGTAACATACTCGCTCCATACAAGTTGAATTTTATGACATTTTAACAAATAAAAGTTATTTTTAAAGATATTTCATATAAAATATAATATCATAGTTAGTTCTACCCATATAAAACATAATTGAATACTTTTTAGAACAAGTAATCGTCGATCATTTACTCCCTCGGGTGGCCTCGAGGTAGCACTATTAATTCTCTATTACTCTTAAACATCCATTACTCAATAATGCGCTACGACCACAATGTCATCGAGCTTGTCACTAATTCCTCATAGAATCATAAGGTAGGTAAAATTTTAGCCAATTCAAATGTCTGGTTATTCTATTGCATTTTATACGTACTATGTATTTAGAATTATTGTTTAGAATTTAGATATATATATATATATATATATATATATATATATATATATATATATATATATATATATATATATATATATATATATATATATAATATATTTTTTATTCGTGAACCGATTGAATTGAAATACAAAATTTTAAGTGGAGCTATCCTAAACGCATTAGTGAAAACCGCATTTAAATTGGATACGTAATCGTTTTCGTACGCGCGAAAGCAATCAGGCAGAAACCGTACATTTTTCCGCGAAAAAAACCAGATAATATGTGTTAAATAAATCCAAAGACACTACAACAAAATCTACTACTACTAAACTACTACGACAACAAAATTCGTTCAGTAGTTTTTGAGATTAGTCCGTACAAACGTAAAGACAAACAGAAAAAAAATCTAAAAGTCATTGTTTTGGGTTCCATTTCATTCATAAAGCCCCCTTGTATAAGTTTTTCTTCTAAACCAGCGACAGCGATCAGTTACGATTTTATTATATTTTGTATACGTATAGATTAAACACAACAAATACAATTACTTTTACAATTAAAACTAATAAATATATATTATACACTAACAAATCAAACAAAAAAAAAATTATAACAACAAATACAAAGAAATTAAATTAACACACATACACTCAAAATATTCTAATGAAATAGTAGTAAAACATCCAACTATATAAAAAAAACTATAAAAATATCTAACTAGGTACCTATTCAAAGAGGAAAATTTTTATCAAATTTAAATTTCGAATTCTTGTGAAAACAAATAAAAATATTGGATTGTGACGATCAAATTAAAAATTAATTCGTAGTTGAAGGTGAATTGTTAACGACGAATTTTGTGTTACAATACGTGTAACACAAAATTGTTAGTGTATGCGGTGCGGTGCGCGTCAAAAGTACGAAAAATGTGTACTTGTATGTGACAAGTGTAGTTGGGCGGGCCTCGGATCTCAGGCCACACTTCATCGTTCGTCTAAAGGCAGCCACAGACGAGAGGCCGATCGTTTCAGTTAGAACTGACGCCTAAACGGATTCGAGCCCATACACGGAAAAAATCGCATCCGACCCAACTGACGTCAGTTCGGCCTGAACCGATTCGAGCACACATACGACACGATTTTGCATCCGTTCAGGCCGAACTGAAGGCAGACCGGACCATGTATGGGCCCCTTAAACCGATATACTTGCAAATGTTTAAATTGTTAAGCAAAGTTGTAAAGACTAAATCGATCGATCGCTTGTCAGTGGGAAGCTTTAAATCAAAAGCACTAAGGAGTATTGATATCAACTTTAAGGCAAATCGCTACCAAATATATATTTCTTAACCCCATTAGGGGACGAATTTTAACAAAATATGATGAACGTATTCCATTAATTCTGTTAAAGAATGTTTGTGCACAAGTAAACTTTTCCTCCTTTTTCCATCCCCTTAGGAGTCGAATTTCGCAAAATCCTTTCTTATCGATGCTTACGACATACAAAGAGCATGCCCTTCAAGTTTCAGGTGTCTACGATCTGCGGTTTAGGCTGTGCGTTGATCAAGTTATTTTTTTTTTTTGTGGGAATAAAATAAACATTATTTTGAAAAAAAAACGTGAATTGATAGATATATGAAAGCTCCTTGTTCAATACTTGCAGGGTCACTTTGCTAAGTAATTTTTATGTATCTTCTTCAAAAGTACAAAAAAATTCAAGTCAAGATATTTTTAAACCTTATTCACTATTATTTTATGGACAACATTCCTGTTGTAAATCAATAAAAACCGGAACTATTTTCCTATTATAGTAACTCACTGTATCATTTTTCATATACTTTTCAAAATAAATGCATTCTGCACTGAATGGACCGTCACATACAGGATGTAACATATAAAATATAAGTATAAGGTAGTATACTTCCGTCTGACGAATAAATATGCATTCAACAAACTGCAATGTGATAGAGGTTTCTTATTTGAATTCATCGGTAAATGTTGGGTTTAGGATAAAGTTTCGTATTACGAGGGCGGGTCAATAAGTCCGTGACTTTTGGAATAAAACACAGATTTTTTGATAAATAAATCATTTTATTTTTCAACGTAGTCCCCCTTGAGCTCTATACACTTTGTCCAACGCTTCTCCAATTTTTTTACTCTTCCAAAAAATATGATTTGTCGAGGTCCTCAAAATAGGCCTTTGATTGCGAGATGACTTCATCATTGGAGTCAAATCTTTTTCCACCGAGCCATTTTTTCAGGTTTGGGAACAAGAAGTAGTCACTCGGAGCCAAATCTGGAGAATAGGGTGGATGTGGGAGCAATTCATAGCCCAATTCATGGATTTTTGCCATGGCAACTGCACATGTGTGCACCCTTGCATTGTCTTGGTGAAAAAGAACTTTTTTCTTGGCCAAATGAGGTCGGTTTTTTTTCAAATCCTCATTGAAGCGGTCCAATAAGTTGGCATAATATTCCCCATTAATTGTTCTTCCCTTTTGAAGATAGTCAATGTGGATTATCCCACGTGCATCCCAAAAAACAGTCGCCATAACTTTATTGGCTGACAAACCCACCTTGGCCTTCTTTGGCGCCGATTCACCCTTAGAAACCCACTGTTTTGACTGTTGCTTGGTCTCTGGTGTGTTGTGATGGATCCATTTTTCGTCCACGGTTACAAAACAACGCCAAACCTTCCTGTGAAGTTGTTATACGATTGCGTTTGTGGTCGACTTGCGGAAAGCTTTCTCATGCCCAAGTGATCATTCAAAATTGAAACCACTGAGCCATGCGAGATGCCTATGGCTTCCACAATCTCTTGCACTTTCAATCTTCGGTCGGCCAACACCATATCGTGAATTTTTTCGATTGTTTCGGGTGTAGAGACCTCAACTGGGCGTCCAGGACGTTCGGCATCTTCAGTGCTTGTACGGCCACAACGAAATTCAGTAAACCACTTTTTTACCATTGAAATCGATGGTGCGGAGTCCCCATAGTATTTATCAAGCTTAGCCTTGGTCTCGGTAATGGATTTTTTCGCAAAAAATAATGCTTAATAAGCACACGAAATTCACTTTTTTCCATTGTTTCCTTAAGTTACTGGATAGTCTGATAAAGATAGCTGTAAAACACAAACTAACTGACGCAGCAAGTTCAAATTTTGATAGGAGTCAACTGACAGATGCCTGTTGACAGGAGTAGTGTTGCTTTTTCAGTAAGGAGGTTAGAAATTCAAAAAGTCACGGACTTATTGACCCGCCTTAGTATGTCATTAGGAGTGAGGATTTTAGGATTAGGTAAAGTAGCCGAATAGCCGGAGATACTTCATCGTTCCTTTTCATTTTTCTGACATTTTGCGACAACCCTCTTCTTGCGAGTCAAGAATGACAAAAGTTAGTGAATAGTTTTACGCATTTTGGAACAGGATACTTTCTTATTTCAGGGTCTTTTACCCTCGTCTAAGTAGACGTGGTGTGAATTGTGAGATATTTAGATGTATTTGAAATGTTCCGATGAACTGAGAAGCTGTATTGTAGGTAATGTTTTGTCCATTTTTACGCTTGCCGGGCATTTTTTGGCAACGGCTGCTGATATAATAAAGACCAGTACCTGGGTAACTGAGCTTTGCTCGGACAGTTATAGATTTAAAAAATATAAAAAGAATCAAAAATATATTACCGGGATTTGAACCCATTACATTCCGAATTTCCGAACAGGACAATAATTAACCAAATCGCCAATTGGACTGACATTATAGGGTCGAAATTATTTATATACTAGCTGTTTCCCGCGGCTCCGCCCGCGTTAATACAGTATCCCTCGGGAACACTACTTTTTCGGGATGAAAAGTAGCCTATGTTTTAATCCAGAGTCTAAACTACTACCATACCGAATTTCATCGAAATCCATTCAGTAGTTTTTGCGTGAAAGAGTAGAAGATATATAACTTAAAAATGCGCAGTTTTCCAGGGATACAACTTAGCTAGACCGATTTTTCTCCCCCAAAACTACCTACATACTAAATATCATGTAAATACTTGCACTCGTTGCCGAGATTCACAGACACACACACGTACAAACAAAAACCTTTGCTATCTTTAGAAAGGTTTACTTTATAATAATAATAATATAACACATGCCAGTAGTACCCTAGTGGTACCTTCTACCAACTACCGATCCCAAGACTATGACGTAGGACTTGAGTGTTACACACAACACACACACATACTCATACACATACTCATACACACAAAGACACATACTCATACACACAAAGACACATACTCATACACAAAGGATTTTGCTATTTTTAATGTAAAAACTTGTAATACTTAGTTATATAACTTTATCATAAAACTTTTATTTTAAACTAAGTAGTTTTTATTTTTGTAGTAATTTTGAAATGGAGAGGGCACTGATTTCTGAAACACAAGTTTAAACTTACATCAGAAATCAGGCTTTTCAGGAAACATTGTATACTTTTGGAATTAAATATATTTATATACAAGATTGTCTCGTTTAAAGTATAAGATAAAGAGATGTTAGCGCGGCTTCATAGGCAATTTAAGCTTCTGGGTTCTGGGTTAGTAAAAATGCCTTTTTTCATACATACTAAAGTATGTTTTGTTAAACCTTAATTAAATTCTTGCGGATATGTATTGTTTACCTTGCATTTTCTGTCAATAAAGATTAAGGTGAAAATGTCAAAGATTCAATCGAGAGAAGATACGACTCTCGTAGAGTTTTTTGGGTTAAGTGATGGAATAGTCAAGTCAACAAATAATATATTATACTCGTAATAATAGCTCCCTACATTGATATCGGTGACGGTGGCCGATTTCATTGAAATCAAAACACCTACGCAGGAGTTATTTGTAGTAGATACCCAGTGGGACGGATGACCGACAAGACTGGCGACAGATCAGGCGTAGGACAGACTTTTTAAATGCCCATCCGACGCATGGATCTCTCTTGTCAGAAATGCATTTGCATTGCCTGAATAGACTTAAAAACAACATACGTCAAACGACACTGAACCACGGAGGAGTTAACAAAACAAGGGCATCAACCCGTGCCCATAAACGTTAAGTACAGTCGCGGATACTCATGGTGTACTTTTGAACTTTATTGACATAATAGTAAGGTCAAAATATGGTACACCGAGCTTGGGGATGTCTGTACCCACTAATAATTGAATTCCATTTACTAAGTTGTTAATGGACGCGACTACATTATTTGACTGGTGCGAAATTATATTAACTAGAGGGTCGACCTGTGGTCGTAATTTTCCCATATTAATACATTTTATAATTTTTAAGTTAGAACTATATATTACTTTTTACTTCTTTTGCTTCGATAGAATGGAAAGTTTGACAGTTATAGGACTGCGGATAGAAGTGAAAATATAAAAATTATAAAACAAAAAGCAATAAAAAGAATATAAATATTTCCACTGACCGATATTCGAACCCGAGACCAATTGGTCAACAACACAAAACCCAAGCATTTACGTAAATACGCTACCCTTATCTGACATAAGTAATCGAAATTACTCATATATTATTTCTATTACACGACGAAAAAAAAACATTACTAACTGAGATCCTTATGTCATCGGAATAATGGTCAAGTCGGAGGTAAAATAATTTTGAACGGACTTTCAACAAGTCAGTCATGAGCATGTCGGTGACGCGAACCCATAATGCCTCACCAAAAAGTGTCCAACGCGGCTATAGCAGTTTTCACTTCAAGAATATGTAAATGTTGTGATAGATTTATTGCCTCAACATGCAACTAAATTGTGCCTATCTATCAAACGCATGGTATTAACACATAATAATCAGAAGCTCAATTGTCGTATTTAAAGTAGACTTTCATTTTACTTTGATTTTATTATAAGTGAAGCGACTTGTTATCATAAAGTGATTTAGTGAAGTTTAGATCAATCAGGGCGCGTTTGACACTAGTTTAACGTTTACGAGAATACCGATTTGGCAGTTTTAGCGTGTCGGGACTTGATTGTAATTGTATTATTGCAGGTTTTATTTAGCAGAATTGACATAGCGTTTATTGTTTTGTGTATTTCTAAACATTTAAAAAATATATATTACTAGCTGTCCCGACACTCGTTGTCCTGTCTTTACTATGAACTGGAATAAATAAATAACCAAACAGGTAAACTGAACGCACCTATAAATATTTGACAGTCAAGTGACAAATTGATCACACTGAACACTTAGTATGGGAAAATTCAATCGTCGATTTTGGTATTTTTTCTGCAGTTGATTCAACACCTGTTACCGTTGAAACCTCCCCTGATCTACCACAATTACTTCAAGACTAAAATTTTCCAAATTGCTTGGTAAAATTTTCCAAACTCATGAATGGCTTGAGCCAGTTAACTTAACTTGAGACAGTTAAAAAAAAAATCTGGCCGTCCACGTAGTATTCGTACGAGATGAAGATAGCACCTATAACCATGTCGCGTATTTTAAAAGATGACTTAGGACTTGCAGCCTATAAGAGACGTTCTGGTCATTCCTTAACTGATAATTTAAAAAAGAATAGGGTGGTAAAATCGAAACAACTACTGAAGCGGTACGCAAAGGGAGGACACAGAAAAATTTTGTTTACGGATGAGAATTTTTTTACAATTGAGCAACATTTTAACTAACAAAATTACCGTATTTATACTTAAAGCTCTAAGGAAGCTTCCCAATTAGTCGACAATGTGCAACGTGGGCACTATCCGACTTCAGTGATGGTTTGGTGGGGTATTAGCTATGAAGGAGTGACTGAGCCATTTTTGAGCCTTTTGTGAAAAAGGTATCAAAATATCGCCACAAGTGTATGAACTTGAGTTAACTTGAGAAGATAGTCAAGCCCCTTAACAACACCATGTTCAATAACCAAGAATGGTCCTTCCAGCAAGACTCGGCGCCGGGTCATAAAGCTCGGTTTACGCAGTCTTGGTTGGAAACGAACGTTTTGGACTTCATCAGAGCTGAAGACTGGCCGTCGTCTAGTCCCGATCTTAATCCGCTGGATTATGATTTATGGTCAGTTTGAGAGAGTACGGCTTGCTCTAAACGCCATGATCATTTGGAGTCCCTAAAACAATCCGTGCGATTGGCAGTGAAGAATTTTCCCATGGAAAGAATGCATGCTTCTATTGATAACTGGCCTCAACGTTTAAAGGACTGTATTGCAGCCAATGGAGACCACTTCGAATAAGCTTTTTATATTTTAAATTGTTTTATATTTATGTATTAAACTAACACACTGTAAAAGTAATAAATGTTATTTGCAATAGAACAATTTTTTTTTCGTTATTTCAGTATTTATGGCAAGACTAGGTATAAGATTATCTTCTGCACACCTTCCTCCATACAAACTCTAACTGTGCCAAATATCATACTCCTCCGTTCGCACAATTCTCGTAAACCTGTACAGAAAGTTTTCACTTTACGTATTAATATAATATTATATGATGATGATTAAAATACATCTACGCCTATTAACGCTACTGACCTTAAGGTCGTTCCTAACTCACACATTCTTACAGATTACAGCTATTGTCTGCTCAATAGGACGATAGAACGCGCTCAGTAAAACTATCAAAACTTTTGTTGTCACTAATAGTCCAAAGAGCTAACTAATCTGTGAAGGTCTCTACCGCAATCTGTGGGCTAACTTTGATCATTCGTGATTTAAATTTTAAATTATCATCTGACCCTTAACTTCAAGGATCCCGCGTCTGATAGTCGGTTATATAAAAGCAACACTAGTTTTTGCTTCTTTTTTTACTTTTTAGTTCATTCGAAAAGTGTTTTCCGATAATTGAAAAACTGCGTGGATTTTAATCCTAGACCAAGCGACTCTACCGCTGACTTTGATACCTGCTAATTAATAAGCTTTTAGGAATTCTACTTTTTATATGGTACGATATCCACGGTGATATTTTTTCATACTGAGTAAATATCGCAACAAATTTTACATATATATCAAACAACCATTTAAACAGCACGACGCACAAAATAAATGCAATAACGATTTACGACTCCATAACGCCCTATGTTCTTGATGTCTTAAATAACTTATCATATCCTCTGTTGAATAAGAATTTTCCAGATCTCTAGTTTTTTTACTCGATTCGGAACACTTTTTACGATACCTTAAAAATCGTTCGATTTGAACAAGTGAACTTTTATGCTGAAGGTTTGACACTTATATTGTATGTAAGAGCGGCGATAAATTTTCAATTTTATTGATTTTGATACTTAATACTTTTGTTGACAGGCGCAAAGCTGAGCTTGTTATCTCATTCCATTTGATCAAGAGATATAAAAAATTCGCAGTTTAATTGATGTGAAAGTCTTATAATTATGCTGACATTACCCACGAAATTTTTGTAACTTAACGATTACTAAAATGTATATTGTGTCATAATGATATATATATATATATATATATTCATGGGTTTTCGTATTGTATTATTTTTGAGAGTTGGGAAATATTTGTATCAGGGGCCCTATTTCACAATCTTTTAATAAGTGTCGGAGAGGTTGTTCCGAAGTTCCGAATTATTGTAGGTATATCGTATGACTATGATTATATACTATTATTATTAATGTGAAAGGATGTATGGATCGATGTTTATTAATCTTTCACGCAAAAACTACTGAACGGAGTTTATTGAAATTTGGTATGGTAGTAGTTTAATCTCTAGATTAATACATAGGCTACTTTTTATCCTGAAAAAGTACGGTGGAGCCGCGGGAAAAAGCTAGTACGTATGAAAGTCAATTAAAAAGTAGAAATGTGAAAATTTTGTAACGACGTTTTGATACGTACCGATTGGGCAAAGTATTTGCCATTTAACTTGGCAAAAAAACGTTTATGATCTTAATCAAGATAATAAATTATTGCGAGTAAATAAAAATAAGGCAATTTATAATTTGGGTTAAAATGTATCTCAATACCAGTTTAATGTAAAACATGAAATTAAAACAGAATTTGTGAACGTAATAAGTAATTGGATAATTTTACACACCCTTTTACAATTTCTACATTATCATAAATTGATATGCTTAAGTATATCTATGTATATTCTATATATACCCCCTTACTAATAAAAAGATTAACATAATAGATAACATAAACAACGTTTCTGTCTTTTTCAACGCATCAGACAGACAGCAACGTTGCTTAAGTTTAACCCTTAAGGCTAGAAATTCGAAATAATGAACACGTATTTTTCATATTACCTAGGCATCCACTAAGAAAGGATTTTCTAATTCAAAAATATAAAAGGGGTAAAATAGGGGGCAAAAGTTTCTATGAAACTTTTTATTCCTTGGACATATTTACAAAATATTTTGTAAGAATTGAGTACGGAAAAAATAATGAGTTACGTATTTCAGCGTTTTCTAAAATTCAGACCCTAAGAGAGTAAAATAGGGGATGAAAGTTTTAAATGATGATGTCGTTTAAAACCCATTCTCGAAATTGCGAAACCGCGGACTAATGCTATATACTAAGTAAATGGTTCAAAACATTTCATTTTTAATTTAAAAACTATTGATACTTGAAACCGAAAAATATTCACCATTTGAAATGAGTAGGCGTCTACAAACGTTTGGTGGCGTAGAAATAGTATTGGACATATTAGCATTGGATACAGTACAATATGTGCCAATCGTAGTACAGTACAATACAAATTATTTTAAAACATAGCACAATGACTTCGGCTATAAATAGTTGATAGTGTCCCAGAAAACAGTAAACTATCTAGAAATACACTTGTACCAATCCAAAACATTACGAAAAGTGGGTGAATGCCTGCTAGTATTATAGCAGGGTTTCCAACCTTATTTTACAGTGGGATTATAAATTACTAGATTTTGCCCGCGGCTACGCCCGCGTAAGTACAGTATCCCACAGGAACACTGCACTTTTTCGCGATAAAACCTATGTTTTAATCCAGAGCCTACTACCATACCAAATTTCATTAAAATACGTTTAGTAGTTTTTGCGCAAAAGAGTAACAAACATCCATCTATCCACACATCCAGCCATCCATCCATCCTCACAAACTTTCACATTTATAATAGTGATAGGATTATTTTGCCCCGTGATATTTTTAACAAAATTTATTTATTTCCAAATCTCTTTATGTATGAAAATAAATAAATATTGTAGAGTTCTATTTACAGTGCAGTTTTTTCTGTCGCCACCACTAAAAAGCGCTAGTGGGAACGCTGTCACGCATATACAGTATAATAAATATTTTGTCCAGAAGATATTTTATATGCAAACCTTCACATAAAAGTATGGATTTGGCAAGTGACCGTCATTAACCGATAAATTAAAAAATATATTATCACGCTGTACTTGTAAACAGGACTCTAAGCTGAGCAAAAACAAAAAAAAAATATTTGTCTCCTTCGTACTCAAAAGCTTATACGCGCGCGAGAGTGTGACCGAGTATTTGTGTATGATATACACAAACGTATCTATGTGTGTCTACACAGCTATATTTACCTATAGGTAGATTTAGTTATTGTCATGTTCTACCAAAGAAATTTTATTTTATTTTATTTTTTTGGAGTTTACTCCTTAAGAATCGATTTTCATATAAGGCCCCCGGTATGAAAAAAATATGAGCAGTAACATCTACTGAACGAATGACAGCGTTACGTTTTCGTGCGCAACCTATTCTGCGCACCTGTCACTTTTTTTCACATGGCGCGAATTTTTGAACTCAAATCGATCGCTAAAGTTTTTGTTCCTTCTGAGGGACGTGTTTTACTTTTTAGAGTAAACTCCAGTCGTGCGTCGGAGCTGACACACACTTTTTTTTATTTTTCTTGCTAATACACTCATATAAAATGTCTTCTGAATAAAATATTTATCATACCGTATAGATAAATTGCATTACAGTGTTCCTACTAGCGTTTTTAGTGGTCGCGATATATATATATATATATATATATATATATATATATATATATATATATATATATATATATATATATATATATATATATATTTATATATATATATATATATCGATATAATTTGTTACCATTGTTTGCCACTAGGGGCGTTGTTTCGATGCCACACAAATTATAGTTAACTTCTTCACGGCGCGAGTAGTGACAAAAAATCGCACCCAGCACACAGTTCAGTTTGTATTTTTTCATCACTTCATCAAAGTAATTATGAACTTCCCCAAGTAATGTGAAAAGGGTTCTCGGGGATTAATGTTATTACAATTCCTTGAAATTCATTATTGTGAAGCTCTGTTTATCAGGTCAAATAATACGTTTTAGAATAATAATCTTGATACGTTGAACCTTCATAGAATTTATAGACACTTCAAATCACTGTCTAATCCAAATGCACTCGGCTATGTTATGCATTTTAGTTGGTATCTAAATAGTTTAAAATATTTATTATTGTCAGGTGGAGGAAAATTATCTTTGGGTAAAGATAGATTTACAAATAGTATGTTTATTTTCAACCACAAAGATTATTTAAATGCCCCATAATAATATAAGAAAAGTATCAGAGTATAGAGATAATCTGTCTAGATGAAGATTGTCAGTCAAGTTGCACTTCACTCGCAGCCGCAGGTATAGACCTACGTCGATGTCTCATTAGTCTCAGCTCACACCGAAACTCGACGCGGTGCGCACTTTTATTATAGCTATTCAAAATTATATCTATGGACGCTTCACGCCACGTCAATCTGGTCCCGTGCTAAGTATCCGAAGAACTTGTGCTACAGGTACCAGAAAACGGGGAGTATTTTTAAGATTTTTATTATATTATACACATTTTTAATACACATCCATGAGCCAGGAACACAGAAAAACTTTTTGTTCCTTCGGCGGGATTCAAACCCGCGACCCCAGGATTGAGCACCAACGCGCTGAACCGCTGAGCCACAGAGGTCGTCATAGTTGAACTTTATTTACTACACATAAAGATACACGTTTCATTGCAAGAGCGGCACTGCTCTGCACAGCGTGGTACCTTGCAATTAGAACTCTTGCAATAAAACGTGTATCTTTATGCGTAGTAATTAAAGTTCAGTTTTGAATCGCTATCTTAAAGTGTGCACCGCGTCGCGTCTCGGTGTGAGCTGACCCTAACTGTACCTACACTTGACGCTACCGAAGTTCCCACTTAGGGTGAGGCCAAACGAGCGTAATTTTTTGAGTCGTGAGTCGCGTAATTTCGGTCGCGTAATTTCTGCTACATTCGGTTTCATACAAAGGTTCTGTTTGATTCACACGGCGACGCAAAATGAGTTGTCTGCCGACTCACACGCATTATTCCGACCGAATTGAGTTCGCGGGGAGCGAGGGGGGCGAGGGGGCTGAGGAAAGGGTCAGTCAGGTACAGACTGCGTGAGAGTCGACACGTATTTTTGTTCACAAAATGTTGGAAAATATTAAATATACTTTTAAAAACTTACTTGAGTGTAATTATTAGTCTTTCCTCTGGACTGATGGCTAGTCTCATGTTTGTGTTTTAAGAGTTGTAATAATTCTTGAAAACAATTTAATGGAAATGATAGAACTTTTCAAATATATCTGGATTTGCACATAAACTTTCGAATAAGGTGTGAAACTGTCCGAGCATCAATCTTTCGCTATTAAGTGGATTTACCCAGCTTCTTTTTCTGGCATTATCTTCTGTGTCTTCTAAATATGCTTCGTAAATGCACAAAATTTTCAACGGTTCCATTGCACGACACAAACACCTGGTATAAACGTTGGACAGCAACTGAATAAAATGCGCTCGTCTGGCAGCCCAACAGAATTTCTGCTGGGCAGAATTTCTGCGACTGAACTTCTGCGACTCACGACTCACAAAATTACGCTCGTTTGGCCTCACCCTTAACCTTAATGTGTAACGAACCGAATAATTGTTATCAAAAATCCTTTATTCAACTTTGAAAGGAATCCAACATCACGTCATTCAGGACAAAATAAAAGAGGCGTTGAAAATATTTGTAAGGAAATCTGTTCAAAAAATATTTTTTTCGCGCTTCAACTATTAGAAAACTCTTGGTACTCGTAAAAACCGACTCCCTTTTTCAAGTATCAATCCCTGTACAATATACAGTCATCCAATTTGCGCGCATCCTTCCTCACACCCCCATATATTTTGAGGATTGGGCAATAATTTGGAATACGTCAGCTGTTATTTCTCTGATGTATTGCCTTTTAACGCTAAAAATATTGAGATTGATTATTATAGAAATAAATGTGATCTCGTCTTTTATACGCCATTGACAAAAGTCTTTATTTGAAGCGTTATAATTTCTAGCGAAGATTAATTGTATATTTTACGAAGTCTTATAATTTAAACAATGTAGTACGAAGATACATTATTTTCTTCGTATTTATCTCACCAAATACCAATTCTTCTAAACCAAGCAGGTACTCTTGTAAGTACATCGAGTATCTTAGAGTGGCTTTATGACTTTAATAAAAATAATAAAGCCATCTAATTATGTCATGCTTGCAGAGTATCTACCGATAAAACACATAGTATTATAATATTTAAAAAAACATGAATGTGTTTTCAGCGTTATATCTATTGCAATTGACTACAACATTATAATTTTTCTTTGTCTTTTTCATTTGTTGCAAAATGTTAAATTTATGACGTTAACAACCTACATAAAAATGTCGGTTGAAAACGCGACCCGAGGATAAAAGCTTTCGTGTGTAATTAAGATAATGTTACCGAAGTGCTAAAATTTTCAATGCACTTAAGTGTTGACCATAATTAAGATTTTCAATTAGCATTGGTTTAATGATAAAGATAAGAAACGAATTATTATTTTTATAATAACATAATACAAAATCATAATAATTATGAAATACTAGATATCCGCAACTTGGCGAGCCGTACATTTTGCTGCAATTAATAGTACCTAGCCTATGGTAAAAGTTTAGACTGTTAACCCACAGTCTATAGTCTGTGTTAACCCACAGTCTATAGACTGTGTTAACCCACAGTCTATAAACTGTGTTAACCCACAGTCTATAGACTGTGTTAACCCACAGTCTATAAACTGTGTTAACCCACAGTCTATAGACTGTGTTAACCCACAGTCTATAGACTGTGTTAACCCACAGTCTATAAACTGTGTTAACCCACAGTCTATAGACTGTGTTAACCCACAGTCTATAAACTGTGTTAACCCACAGTCTATAGACTGTATTAACCCACAGTCTATAGACTGCGTTAACCCACAGTCTAAACTACTACCATACAAAATTTTATTAAAATCCGATCAGTTCGATATCAAATATCACTTAACTACCTACCTACTCGGCAGTCTAAAGTCGACTATTTTTAATTTACGAAAAGCTTATCTATTGGAGAACCTAAAATCGACACAAATTCCAGAAAGTTTCCGTCCGAATTCAGCAATTGCTCCACTTTGTCGGCAAAACGAGGCCTGCAGCCATACCAGAGTCGTTTGACTGATCTTATATGATCCACAATATAGTGAGTAATATTAATATAAGCCTAATTTATTATTCGTCTTAGTAATAATTACCTACGTTCGTTAATATTTTAAAGTAAGTACGGATATTTTTAAGTAGGCTAAAATGATATTATTATTTCTAGAGAGGCCGCTTGGTATGATATTATTATTTCTTAAGCAACTATAATAAGTGCCAATCGTTAACTACAATTTTTATAAAAAACCGACTACGTAAATTATATTATAGCCTATGTTACCCGGGCTATTATTCCGTATCTATTAACACCTCATTTTTAGGGTTCCGTAATACACAAGGAACCATTATAGTTTCGCTCGGTCCATCCATCTGTCTGTCTGTCTGTCTGTCTGTCTCTCTGTCCGCGCTTCTAGCTTCTGTAGTTATGAATATAAATTGATGAAATTTAATATAGTTATAGAGTACTGAGTATGTGTATATTGGAATTAAAAATATTGTTTTATTTTACCCCATCGTGTGGAGAATCGTTGAATAGGTATTTTAAAATAAAGGCAAGGTTTGATACACGACTTTTTTTTAAATTAGACCATTTTCGAGTAATCGGCTTTCAAAGTGGTTTGTAAGTTGGTCCCCCCCTGGAATTTCTAAACTATAAGAGATAGAAACTTGTAAGTTTCCATGCTAATAGATCATGCTAAAAACGCTTCAGAAAAAATATTTTCATCGTAATCGGACAGTAACTTTTGAAGTAATTCAAAGAAAACCTATTGCGCGTTGATAGTCACGGAACCCTCCTTAGACATGTCCTGACATGCTCTTCGTTAGGTTAGGTTATTTAAAATAGGACCAGTAGTTTAGGCTCTACGGTGCAGTGGAACAAACATACATATATACATATAATGTATTTAAAGTCAATGTTCCCCGAGAAGGCAAATCGCGTGTTCATTGTAAAAGATGTATGGACTTTTTTATTTAATTCGAATGATAAAGTCGCTATGGTCACTACTCACTAGATACCTACAGAGATAATTGGCAGGTAAATCGGAATATAAAACTTCTTTGAAAGAAGTTTTATATTCCGATTTACCTTCTGTGGGCCAATTAAAATTTGCCAAGTCACAAAGGCATAAGGGTAAGGATATACAAAAGCTATCACTTTTCCGTTCGTGCGTTAAAAATTCAAGCACGTCCGCGTCGCATTGTTGTCGCTTGTTGTTGTTTTAATGTTCCTGTTTCATTTTACTGTTCCAAAATTAGTTGGTTTCGTAGTTCAAAAGAAACAAAGCTATATAATTTGATATTCTCTCTTCATTCATATTACAAATTAATGTCTTAAAAACGTCGTCTATTAGCATTTGTTATGAAATAACGTGCTCCTTTTTGATCAGTCTATTTGTGATATTTCAATTTAAAAGGCACGTATTTGAACTTGCGACAAAACAATCAAAGTTTGGATGTAAAAAAAACCGAATATGGAATACTAAATTACCAAGTTGGCGAAAGAATGTAAGGAACGAAAAATTCAAAACCTGGCGATTAATTGATACCAGTTTTGTTCACTGAATATTCCAAACTGACAGACAGATATTTTGGCGAACAAATAACCATCTTGGCAACAATTTGAGAAAACTCATTTAATTTAATATATATAATATATATATACGCATAAAATAATATTTTTCCTGATGTAGGTAATTCAAAAAACATAATAAGCATCAAAACGAACGCACATAAAAACACCCGTACCCCGGTAGTAGGTACTAGGTATTAGTAATATTTATTTCTGTAATAATGTAAAGACTTAGCTATAAATACAATAAATACATACAAAACGCGACAAAACGCTGTTCACATGTCCTCACCTCACCGGAGCGATCCACATTCCGACACGTGCACAGTGCAGTCCGCTGCCCCGTATGACACGTCGCAGTTAACGCGACTTAAATAATTTCGGCAGCTACACCTTGAAAGTGAATCACTGGTTAATTGTCACTAGATACAGGTGATTATTTGAGAGTCCGCGGCGTAGTGGTAGATCACTTAGGTTGCATTCAAGAGAGTATAGGTAATGATCGGCAAATGTGTGAAGCAGCCTTGTGAAGGAAGAAGAATGGGTTTAAGTCAAAAAGGGGAGACGATACTGTGAGGATGGCCCTTAACTTTCTTAGTCTACGAAAAAAATCCCGTATACTTCAAAAAAAATGCCGCTAAACTTCCACCAGCTCCTCATATAAAAAATTGTAAAATAATTTGTACATGAGCTCTAAAGTAAACATTGTGAGAATAAATAAATGAATGTAATTATTATTTAAAATCTAGTTCATATTATTAACATCAACTTCCGATTTTCATTCGATAAAATCATTATTTAGAAGTGAAATCAAAGAACATTCAATTAACTTTATTAGTGTTTTATTACAAGTATCGGGGAGTTCGTAAGTAATCAATTAGCTATGGAACTAATAAACTATGTTTGCAGAGCTGTTGAAATGGGGGTCTTAATTAATAATGTCAAAGTCGACTTCTTATTTCTCTTGCCCTTTTCCCGCTCGGGTAAAGAACGATAGTTGCCAATTTAGCTGTGTATCTTATGACTAACTGATTGAAATTCAAAATTATAACCTATCTTCATTAATTTAATAGTACCAGAGTAACTGGAACTTCTGATAAATTAAAAACATGAAAAGGATACAAAACTACCTATTAAATTTCATCATCAGTATCAGGTAATACTTGCAACCGTTTTCGAGAAACCGATTTTAATATATAAATATAAGATTGTTTCGTTTAATGTATAATATTATTGTGTAAATTTGTAAGGTGTTGGAAGTAAAAATCTTCGGAATCATTTGAAATCTAATGCCCGGTTTAAGAGGTTATTTTGTCGGTAGTTTAGCGAATAGCCAATAGTTTAGTAGCGTTTTTCAATCCCAAAAATCAAAAACCTCAGCGATCACCTCAGATTTGTGCAGCGTTAAACCACATACAAATTCCTAGTAACCGCCAAACGCGCTCACGATAGAATGCAAAAAGAAAAACTTACACTTAGCACTCTGATACCGGGCAGAGTAATGTGACACACCTAAAATGTTTTCATTTCGTTACCTAACGTCAACAAAGATGTCACCATCGCTGCGAATTCTAACAAAGTTATATTCAAAGTAGAGACAGGAGACATGGGCTCGTCCGAACTGTCTGAATTTCAACTCAACTTTGCAACGCAATATAAAACTTTCCAAACAATATACTGTACATGATAAGTTATATTCGAAGTTCACATCAACAACATCACCGATATGGCTGGAATTGTATGTATACCAAAATACTTTAAGTTACTCCCAGCAATTGCCTCGTAGCTTCGTGAAAATATTTTCATAATTCAGATACATTTTTCAGTACCTAAGTGTTTAAAATAAATAATCATCATCTCACTGCCGAATGCTTGTTCGAGTTCGATATGCAAGGAGTAAAAGCTCTATTACAAAGACTCCGTGCGTTCGTCAGTCTATCACCGGGCTGTATCTCATGAACCGTGATAGCTAGAAAGTTGACATTTTCACAAATTATATAGTTCCTGTTTCCGCTATTACGAAAAATACGAAAACATGAAGAAATTCCAATTTCGTATAAGTAGGTCCTTTGTACAAAACTGTATTCTAATTTTCCAATGTAATTTAAAGTGTTTACATAAATTATTAAAATAAAAATTCTCCTATGGAACAAACATGATTTTTTGCCTTTTGGTACGGATCCCTTCGTGCGCGAACCCGGCTCGCACTTAGCCGGTTTTTTTTATTTATATTTTTTTCTCATATAGAAAAAAAATAGTAATCGATTGGCTTAGTAAGAAGAAAATGACAATATTCATTCATGCATTTAAGATTATGCATTAGGTAGACATAACATTACAGGTGCGATGTGGAATGCTGATAACACTTACCCATCCAGTTTAAGATTGTCGATAGTTTAGCGCTTATAACTATTTTAGATACCAAAGTATAAGTCCAAACGGTTTCGGATCAACAAACAATCGGCATTTAGCACACGCTGTTTATACAATGTCTACGTGTTTTCACATACTCGTACCTACAACACAAAAACGCGAAGAAAACTGTTTTTAATTACGTCGAGGCCGGTCATAATAATCGTTAGTAGAATGTCGCCACAACAATTTATAATTTGAAGTCCATGTACTTTATCGCCATTTCTATTTTCGTAATGAAAAAGTTTACCGACAGTTCTATATTTATGTTTGTCTATGTTTCTGGTTGCCGGTGAAATCGATATTAGAAGGATAGGATAATAAATAATACATTGATACATTATTAGGTACAATAATGTATCAATGTATTATTAATATAACAATGATAATACATTATTAGGTATTCATTTACTTACTTACGAACAAGATGTCACCCGCTACATCGTGCGCGCAAAAGGATCTGTCGCAGGCACCGTAATTTTTTCCGCGATAAAAAGTACCCTATGTCCTTCCCCGTGGTCTGTGTCAAAATTCATCAAAATAGGTCAAATAGTTTCGAAATCTATACAATGCCAATAAACGAACATACAAATCTTTCCCCTTTACTGATCTAATATAATATCTGAATATTAACTACTAGAAAAACATAATATTACTAGCTGTTGTCCGCGGCTCCGCCCGCGTAAATAAACAATCGGGTATCCTGCGCTAACACTGTACTTTTTCGGGTTAAAAAGTAGCCTATGTTTTAATCCAGAGCCTATACTACCACCATACCAAATTTCATCAAAATTCGTTCAGTACTTTTTGCGTGAAAGCGTAACAAACATCCATCCATCCTTACAAACTTTCCCATTTATAATATTAGTAGGATTCCAACGCAATATATTTGAAGAAAACGAGGAAAAACTATATTTGGATTATCTCTATGTTAATCATCGCATCTGACACGAGCTTATTACTTGGCTTCGGCTTACAGAAACGTAATATTAACTCTAATATTAACTGTCTAGCTACAAGCCCCTATTACGAGGGCTGCACTAAAAGTATCGGGAATGGAATATTTCCACTGTTCCTGTCATATTAAAATCTTTTTAATTTAAAAATCCTTGGTTTTAAAAATCGAATACAGTTTATTTATTTAAAAAAAGATTCTCGGTCTTGTCACAAGGTCTTGTCAAACTTGTTTAGTCGTTGAGAAAATGGAATTGACTCGAGAAAATTCTAGAGCGATAATTTATTATGACTTTCGAAGTGGTTTAACACAAAAACAGTCTGTTCACCGGATGATTTCTGCATTTGGTGATGAAGCCCCATCCAAAACCACAATTTATTGCTGGTTTGCTGAATTTCAACGTGGACGTGTCAAGCTCAGTGATGATCCCGTCAAGGTCGTCCGAAAACTGCAGTCACCCAAGAAAACGTTGATGCTGTGCGTAAGCTGATTGAGGAAGATCGACATATGACATACCGCGAAATTCAGGCAACTTTAGACATTGGCATGAGTCAAATACAAATAATCTTGCATGAACAATTAGGTGTAAAAAAGTTGTTTTCCCGATGGATACCGCATTTGCTCTGTGAAGAGCAAAAAGCGGCTCGCGTTACTTGGTGGGTCAGAACTCTAGAAAGATTCCACGCAGGATCCTCAAATGCTGTATACAACATCGTATCAGGTGACGAATCCTGGATATGGATATGGATACGCGTACGAACCCAAAACAAAAAACTAGTCACGAGTTTGGGTGTTCGAAAATGAGTTAAAGCCAACAAAAATTGTTCGTTCACGGAGTGTTGCAAAAAAAATGGTGGCCACGTTTGTCTCCAAAACCGGCCATGTTGCGACTATTCCTCTTGAGGGACAAAGAACGGTTAATGCAGAATGGTATGCTAACATTTGTTTTGCCACAGGTCGTTTCTGAACTCCGTAAAGAGAACTGCAACCGCCGCATCATCCTCCAATCTCAACTCGACAATGCGAGTTCTCACACCGCGCACAGAACAAAAGAGTTTTTAGAGCAAGAAATCATAGAATTATTAGACCATCCGCCGTACAGCTCCGACCTAAGCCCTAATGATTTCTATACTTTCCCTAAAATAAAGAATAAATTGCGTGGTCAGAGATTTTCATCACCTGAAGAAGCTGTGGACGCCTACAAAACGGCCATTTTGGAGACCCCAACTTCCGAATGGAATGGTTGCTTCAATGATTGGTTCCATCGTATGGAAAAATGTGTCCAATTTCGCGGAGAATACTTCGAATAGCAATAAATACATTTTTAAATAGTAATGTTGTGTCACTGCCTTGATTCCCGAAATTTTCAGTGCCGCCCTCGTACAATAGTCTAGTCGTAACGGAATAATATTTATTTCACAAAGAAGGTCTGTAAATATAAAATCTCTATTTGGTTTTGTTTTACTAAAGAATTCTTATTCAACAAACTACAGTGCTGTACTTAGTTTAAAGTTCATAGCTTCGTGGTTCGAGTGTTCGAAAACAAGAAATTCCAGTTTTATAAGTTCAGAGTAAGTGATATAAAAAATAGGGAATTATAATACTATCTGAAGTACAAATATAATAAACATTATTATCGCCTCTGAAGGTAAGCCATACACATAAAGGTGACAGGTTTGCCTGCACAGTTGATTTTGCTACACCTGTCAGGTAAACTGCAGCCGTAGTCTAGAAGCCTGCACAGTTGTGCAACATACACGCTCCCGTTTACCTGTAACACTCAACTGTACAGGAAAACCTCTCCGGTACACCCTTTAAATGTATCTGTCGTAACTAGGAACCAACCGGTTCAAGATATTGCCGTAGAATTTATTGGTGGAAAACAGAAAGTCTGTGAAAATGTGAAAGTATTTTATGGTAAATGTTTATAGTAAATTATAATGTATGGTGCAAACCCAAGAAATTAGAATATAATTAAATCGCAGAACTATTTAATAAAGCCATTTCTCGTTTCCATTTATCTTATGCATCCCTTTATAAAAGCTTTATTAGAGCTTGTTTGTCCATTGCTCTGGAACGAAATGGTACTCGACTAGAATGTATTCAAAAACGTCCGCATACTTGTCTGACGAAACGCCACGAAACACGCGTCTGGCGCGGCGCGGAAACACGCGCGACTAGTTATGCGATTAAAGTACTGAGTAAATCTGTAGGTCGATTCTGTTAAATGATTGCTGAATAAATCATACAATAATACAGTTTCGGTGCAGTCTCGAAATATAAAAACAGAAAAACGGTATTCTGATAAAAGTCAAACCAACGTCAATCGCGTCAGTTCGTTCTGGTTGGCCGCGAGCTACGGTCGTGTTTAATAATTAAACACCGCGAAAACTCTTTACGCTTGTGCACGATACACGCCCGCACGGCCGAGGCTCTGGCGAGAACTGAAGCGATTTTAACACACATGGTCCATTCAGTCCATCCGTACAGTCCAGAATTAATGTTGCCAACTTATTTATTTTATTCCCTCCTTAGTAGGAATTTAGTTGTTAGTAGGAAATAGCCAGACAGTAAACATATACAAAATGCTCTAGGTTAGGCACAAAAAAACACCTTATTATAATAATACATTCGTCCGTAATTTGCTTAAAACTATCCGTTTAATTAGAATATACGTAATATTTCCCAGTATATTTTAATTTAACGTTAAAATTTATAATAAAATTCAATATAATATTTTTTTTATATAATTAAACCTAAAATGCCGTGGCTGTTACGGATTCCTAAGTTTAGTAGCTTTTTTATAGTTTTCAGTATTATTTTAGTAGTTTTTAGCAGAAATCTACGCGAGTTTATTAGTTTCGCAAAAGCAACACTGGAACGAATCGCTTCAGTCCATCCGGCCGACTGATGCGATCTCGAAATTGCACATAGACGATACGATTTTGCATCCGTTTAGGCCGAACTGAAGGAAAACCGGACCGTATATGGTGCCCCATAAATAAAGAAGATTCAATATAAGTGTTGCTGTATCATTGGTATTACGAAGGAAGGAGAAGGGCATGCAAGAACCAAGGCGGCGAGCTCATAACAGAGAATTGGGGTACTGTGTGCCACTTTTAAATTCTTGACCATGCCGGTTGCAAAGGCATACAAATTATTAAAATTGATTGAAATAAAGATTGAAAGATTAAAATAATTGATTAAAAATATTGTGAAATTAAAATAAAATAAATTAAAATAATGTAGAATAGATTGAAAGATTAAAATAATTAAAATAAGATAAAAAAGATAAATAGATAGATTAAAAGATTAAAATGATAAAAATTAATCACTCTTTCACCTTTGCTTTAAGCTGGGATCATTTGGATATGGTTCAATCGAACCTGCGTTCCATTTATGCACCTTATTGTGGCTATCGATGCCGCTATCTTCACGTGTCGCTCGTTCCGTGGCCCCTCGGTAGAATGTTGACCGATGTGACACACCGATATATGGACGTCTGATGGAGAAACTCCGAAAATTTCATCCTAAGTCCCATCAAACTTCGTCTCCGTTGAAAGAATTTTTAATTTAATTATTTATACTTATTTTATTGTTCTCACAAAACTACTTTGTGTTGATTTGTTTTGAACAAATGTAGTAAAATTACTGAAACAGCTTAGTTAGTTAATAGTTACTACACCATAGCTGAGATAAATTAAATTAAACGTGTTTGTGATACATACTAAAACCGAAGGCATTCTACTGTCAAAAGCAGGTTACCAGCATAATAACTAGCACTACGTTCCTTATACTTTATGAGACGTGACTTTGAACTTGATAGCTATAGTAAAAAAGTATGTAAGGGTTTTTTTAAGTTTATTACCCACTAAATCATTTACAAATTGAATCAAACTTTAAAGTCCTCAATTTAGGCGCAATCTATGGGAGTTTGAAATTTGGTAGTAAAGTTGAAAGATTGCTTTACATTATATTATTTTAGATTTAGATTTATTTAGTGCTTTTGTTAGTTATTGGTGTAACATTTGTACCCTCTGCGGGGTTCTTCCTTGAGGTTAACGGTCCAGAAGGTACTCGCGTTTCCATTAAGTCTGAACATTCCAAGAAATTCGTAGCATCAAGGGATATTTTCTAATAAAATGTATTAAATCCAACGAAAAACAAAACAAATAAAAAACAATTCATGAAACAAAATTGTGACGTCCTTCGAAACTATTCACAAAAAATATAAAAAAATAGCAATCCGAGCATGGCAGTCCCATCCCCCGTTTTCTGATTACTTCATTAAAATATGTAATTATGTTAATGTATATTTACATCTCGTGTGTTATGCTTATTTTCTGTCGTCTTCATGTTCTGTGTGGACTCTAGTTAAAACGTTAGTAGTAGCTATTTATTAATCTGTGGTTGTAGGTAGGGTAACTAGCCTGATTCAAATGTGGGTTATAGCTAACCTGTAGCTTTTATAGTTAACCTGTCACTACCCTGCACATAGCACAGTATATATTAATCGATTCTAATCTCACCTCCTATCTGTTTTTGTCTTGGCCGAGTTAACAATGGGGTTCTACGATATCTTCAGGCTTATCGCTTTCACTTTACATGCGATAGGTTTCAGTTTTCTTGCTGTTATATTACAGATAGCAAGGCTACTAAATCAGGAGGCACTCAAGATGAAATTCTGCCCAGCAGACACAGTGACAGTAGCGCTGAGAATTCATTTAATTGTGTTTATTACAAAACAATTAAATAAAAACCCTAATATAAACATAATTCTTTTATTAAACAAGACAATCTTGTATATAATTATGATATAATCGATTTCTCAAAAAGGGCTACAAGTATTACCATGAAATTTAATATGCAGGTAGTTTTGGGGAAAAAAAAATAGATCTAGTTAGTATTATCACTGAGACACTGCGCATTTTTAAGTTAGATCTGTTTTTTCTTTTGTCGTGCAACAATATAATATCAATAATTTCGACTCTATTATGTCAGTCCGTTTGGCAGTTTGGTATGCGTATGTATAATAATTTTTGATTGGTTCGATAATAATTGAAAATGTGATGGGTTCGGAACCCGGTCAGATAAATATTTTTCGATTCTTTTTTTTTATATATCAGAACTCCGAGCAAAAACACTTATCTTTTATGTTCGAAACAAACGTGTCATATAGAATATCATAGGCATTCCACAAACTCGTATACGGTTATTACTTATTAGATCAGATCACGAAATACCAAAATAAAATGGGAGCGCTCCAGAAACTATAAATATTAGAATTTGCGTAGGATAGGGCAATAGGTTTATTGGGATAGGAAACTTGCAAGGCTCGCCAAATGTGCTCTCCGTGATGCTGTACATAATACCTGTTTCATTTTATTTATGAGTAACTACATTTTTTTATCTAATATATAAAATGCTTGTGTCATAGTGTTCGGGGGCACTCCTCCGAAACGGCTTGACCGATTGTTATAATTTTTTTTGCATATTCAATAGATCTAAGAATCGGTCGTAATCTATTTATATTTCAACCCCTAAATGAAAAGGGTGACCCTTAAATATATATTTTTTTAATTTTTTCTACATTTTTTTATTTTCATTTAATGTGTAATTCAAAAATACATACAACCCTAAATTTTCACCCTTCTACCACCAATCCTTATTTTAAATAGTGATTTTAATATTTTTTCTTTTGATCCACAGATCAGCAATAGGGTTGATACTAAAAACAACAATTAAACTTTCCCATTGTAACCGTTGCTACGTATTAAAAATTTCAAGTTCGTTATGACAATGACAGAACAACGTCTGTCGGGTCAGCTAGTAAAAACATATAATCCGACTACGTAAATTAAATAGCCATGTTACCCGGGCCATTATTGCGAATATTTTGACACCTCATTAATTAAAATCGGATTAGTAGTTTAGGGGCTAGGGTGGAACAAACATACATGCATAGATTACCAAAATCATTACCCTTCCTTTTGGCTTCGCCGTAGTCGGGTAAAAACCTTTAGTTGATAATTTTATTTGCACAACATAAGGTGAGATTAATATGACGAAGGAGCTAGGGCCTAGGATATGGTGCTTTGGTACTTTTGGGCCAGCTCGACCGGATAAATACTATGGCCTCACAGAAAACCTGCGTGAAATAACGCTTACGTTGTGTTTCGCTGAATAAGCGAGGTTTCCGGAGGTCCAAAGGGCGTTAGGGATTTTGAGGCTAGGAACACAAGACGTGTGTGATAGATTAGGGTATAGATTAACAGAATAAAAGTGTATAAAATAGAATTAAATGGTTGACTCTTAAAGAATTCCGAATAAAATAATGTACAAATAATATATTGTCAGATCAGGATACCGACATAATTATTGAAATTACTTATAGGATGAAATAAAGCCATATTAATTGTTATAAGTGGAAGTTTATTGTATTGGTTCATTTCCCATAAATCTTTGACTATTTAATTTTATTAACATAAAGTAATATTTAGTTAATAACTGATATTAATGTATTGTTACCAGGAATTAATTTCACTGATATTTAATTTCGAACATTTAACTGTAATAGCAAATACATTTATCTCAACCTACCCAAGCAATTATAGGTAGGTAGATAATATATAAATATAGCATTTGTTAAAAGAGTTTTAACACTATCACCGTTTAAAATATAAACAATGAGATTAATCAAAATTGTTTATTAATTCGGAAATATCATAAAACAACATGTGGCTATCTATGAAATTTAATAAAAAACTCACTTTCTATTTGCAGAACACTATTGAATCTAACAACATAAATACTAAATTACTAAACAAATTACATTATTTATTACATTACATAATACTTAAAGTAGTAGATACTTTAAACATTAAAACGGTTTGTGGCTTTTCATAACTTTTACACTTAGTACCGCCTATAACGATTAAAATTATAAAGCAATGTGCACAACAGCTAGAAATAACCCAGACGATATTATACTGAGTACAATAGTAGCTTTCCACATTTATTCCCAATTATAATTACAATATCATTATCGTTTCAATTATTTAAAATTATAAAACGGAAGTAATAACCATAAAATATCATCGGGGAATATTTAAACAAATTAAAATTACAGTAATAACAGACAAGTACGTCACCTGACAATTACAGTTTTTCGTGTGAGCCCGTGCTGGGGCCGTATTATGATCTTTTAAAAAACCAGCTTGTTTCCAGGCAATTCAATATACGGCCTTAAAGTGCCTTGTTCTTTTTTCGTATTACAACGATATTTCATGCTGACTGAATTCATCCTGGTTTGATTGTCTATGACTGGTTTAATAGAGCATGAAGGTGACATTCGGATACGTCAAATTTGACGTATTACACTATGTTTTTTTCTTGCCATGCACTTATGAAGTGAATAGCTAATAACGAACAGAAAACTTGTACTAAATATTTTTAACTATACATAGAATATTATTTTTATTTTTAAATTCATTGTTAAAGTTAAAGCAAATTTTATGGACTGCAAAAAATAAATGGTTTAAGTTGGTAAAATAGCCGTCCTTTTTGTACACACCTATTTCAAGAAAAAAATGTGCTTATTTTCTACAAAAAACCTTATTTCTAAAAAATTTATCGGTAAAATAAGCGACATACTCACGGTCCACGGCCACGGTGCTGGATCAGACCGTGCGTGAGTATGCTGTTTAAGACGCAATTAGGGTTACGAAGATTTTGGAAAACGGAATTCACAGCTCAATAACCTCGGAGTTTCTAAATAGTGAATAGTGAGTGATCGTCAGCATAGAGGTCCTGTCAGGAGTGAAATCAGTGTTGCCAATTTAACTACTTTACAGCTCGATTTGGTCATTCGGGCAGCGATTAATGAAACTGAAAAAAGGCGGCAAATTTAAATAATCTGAGTTTGGCAACACTAATCTGACCGGACTGTTAGATGATTAGAAAAGTGTAATGTTTTTTAATTTGTAATCTCAATAATATAAGATTTAAATAATTAGGAATGGCGTAAGTATTATTTGTGTTTTATTTATCTATATAAGTATTATTTGTGTTTTATTTATCAAATATGTATAAAGTATATTTAAGCATAGTACATATTAGTTTAGACTGAAACAAAGGCTATTCATGTTTAGTTCATTATTATTGTCAACCAAGGTCAAGTGTGTGGGTAGATAATAATTAACTTGGAAGTTGACTTCATCTACACTAAATGGATCACTAAGGTCCCTAAGGTGTCTTCTTTGAAGTTTTGCATTGTTATTCTCTTGAGAAGAATCATTTTCCAGAAATTCAAGTAGTTCTAATTCGTCACACATTTTGTA
Source organism: Phengaris arion (assembly GCA_963565745.1). Taxonomy (NCBI): domain Eukaryota; kingdom Metazoa; phylum Arthropoda; class Insecta; order Lepidoptera; family Lycaenidae; genus Phengaris; species Phengaris arion. Next base: position 10,562,882 of record OY751445.1, on the reverse strand, counting down.
TAATTTCTATGAATACCTATGTCTTAAAATAACGTAAAAAATTGCTAATCACTTTAGCAATATTTTACTTTACTAACCTAACCTATATATTATTAAAAGAGAACACTAAAATATAAACTATTCAATAAAAGCTAATGAAGTTGAGCGTAAACTGAACGGCTTCGTTTAAACAGTTTTTGACGTAAATACAAGCCAGCTAATGTCAGAAGTACTGTCATAATACGAAAATACCACTCAAGTTTCAATGCAGAAGTAAGTCAAGAGTCACGTGACTGCTGACTGGCTGGTAACATGTGACTATAATACGAAAATTCCAGCCAGTTTGTTTTATAGCGTAAACTGGCTGGAATTAAGAGCTTGTAATACGGCCCCTGCCGTCTTCGGGTTGCCACAATTTATGCACAGACTATAATTACCTTTATATTGTAACAACAAATATGTTTATACTTTTAGTCTTTCCAAATACACAATTGTTTTGTAATAATATTAATCATTACATCAACGACTTATAACCAACTAAGGTTTAATATTTAACTTTTTAATAGTAGTTGTACTATTTTAACAGATAAAATAGTAAAAATATTTTGAACGTTTTGAACGCATTTAACATAAAAAGTATAATCATAATATACTCGTAGTACTTAGTAACAACATTCTGTTTTTAGACTGTTAATTTTATTTTATTTTGAATTTAACTTAAAAATCATCTTTCAGATAGGGTTTAAAGTATAGTTACATTTTAACCTATAAAAAATGATAATAAAGAGTGCGCCACAGCTTAATGGGGCGGAAAAATATTTTAATAGGCCCGTTGCACAAAATTTCTAAATACACATTTGTTAAGGGCCCATTCACACGGACCAGCCGGCGCATTCAGCGCCGCGGTCTTGAAGCTAATTAGTAGGCAAAGATGATTGTCTTGACAGTTGACACTTATGACAACCAGGTGTTGTATTGGACGTGTGGCTAAGAAGATTAATACCTAAACATTAATCACAATTCAAGAAATAAACATAATTCACAGATCAATTTCTAAAAAAGAGTTACATATTAATAATGTTAATATTTTATCAAATTTTTATTTTAAAATTATAAACATGTTGCAATCGGTAAGCCTGATTTTCAAGCGAGCGTAGAGTAGCTATGAGTTGGGACTAGGGGCCTCTAATCCATCGAGGGTCCTGGGCACGTGCCCATTGTGCCCAGCGAACGAGCAAATGTTTTTACTATTTTACCTGTTAAAATCTGTTTAAACTTTAAACCCTGAAAGACTGTTGTACTTTAGAAAAATACAATAAAATCAATAGCCTAAAATAGGGATGCCGAACCTATGGCACGCGTGCCATCAATGGCATGCGTGATGCGACTCAATTTTCTGTTTGAGCCGGTTGATTTTATGGTATTTTCCGAAGTTTACCGTAGTTTAGTGTTTTAGTTTGAACAGATTTTAACCTATCAAATGGAAAAAAAATTGCTTGCTAGCTCTGCTCACTCGTATTTGGCTTATAGAACATATTATAATATACTGACGTTCAGTATTAGACTATTGATGTACTTGTGTTTTTCCGAAGTACACAGTCATTCAGTGTTTCAAGTTAAAACAGGCAAAAGAGAAAAAAATTTTGCTCGCTCGCTTTGCTCACTCGCTCTAATATATTTCATTAATTAGTATCAACGTTTTATTTTAGGCAATTGATTTTTATGTATTTTTCCGAAGCATACAGTCTTTCAGATATAATTTAAAGAGTAATTAGATTTTAGCCCGTTAAATAAACAAACTGTCACCATCACGTCATTGCTTAATGGGTGGCAAAGTAATTAATTTTCCCGGGGAGCCAAATCTCTAAATAAGCCTCTAAATCACAAAGAAAAATAAAAGAAAAGTTTTGATGGCACGTCTATGACCTTATGAAACATTTCTTTACAAAAATGGCACGTTAAAATATAAAAGTTCGCCATCCTTAGCCTAAAACCAAACATAGGTACGAAAGGGGGCCAGGCTGCGAGGGCAGGCTGGCTTCGAGGGCCGGCTGGCTTCGAGGGCCGGCTGGCTTCGAGGGCCGGCTGGCTTCGAGGGCCGGCTTAGCCACCACTGCCCTATATAATATTTTTTATATCAATTGCAATATTAGATGTATATTCTAAGAAAATAATCATAAAATATTACTTTATTATGGTCATAGGGGCCCATTTTTCTAGTGTGCCCAGGGCCTCTAATAGGTTAAAGACGGCCCTGTGTACCGTAAACTAAAACTAGATTGTCCAAACGACAGTTAATTTATGAAAGAATATAAAGGTTTTTTTATCACACTTTATTTTATTATATTATTATTAATTATAAACGCCGATTTTTATCAAAATTTAAAAATGTTTGCGAGATAGAAAGTGGCCAGATGGAAAGGAGCCATTACTTAGGCCCGATTCGACCAAACTTGAAGTTACACGAGTGTAACTATAATGAGAATAATTTTACTCCTTTAATTTACTCTAGGATATCTTCGTTTGCGTTTTACCAAGTTACTCGAAGAGTATACTATGCTCGGTATTATTATTCAATGAATAATTAACGAATGTATAAACCGACAAAAAAATCATGTACTATTGTTGTAGCATAGCTACATTTTAACGCATTAATATAACTTATAACGACGCTCCTAGCGTCATCTATTGGCTGTTATTGCTAACTTTAATAACTAAATTATGTTAGACGACGCCATCTATTGGCAAAGGTTTTGTAACTAGAGCTTCATCTCCAATATCTCTTTATTGTGGCGGTTGGATTATGCATTACCGCTAGTTGTCAGTTAAAAAAAAAAAACATTGTCAGTAGGAGTATATAAGGGCTGTCGCGAGATGACAGGGCCTTTTTTTCCTCCTGCTAGAAGACGAAGTAGAATTTTTATTGTTGAAGTTTTTCCAGTTTCTTTTAACTCTTAATCCCGTGTATCACGGTGAGTAATTTAGTGTATCTGTGTTGTGAATATTTAGAAAATCATGCTTGTATTAAAACGCATTATTCTTTCATGTAAACTATCATCTTGGTAAATTAGTTGTCAATTATTTGATTGGCCATACCACGGGCTCAATTGTAGTTTCGTCTTTCCAATCTAGCACTATTAAAATGTTACGATGTTTGTATCATATTGGGTCCTAAATATCATCTTATCTTTTTTATTTTGCCTACCTTTGTAATGGTCACACAGCCCGTGATTTTTGATCGTTTGGGGTTGAAATCGCGCTGGCTGTAGGACCGGACTCCTACCGACACATTACCGTGATTATTCCAGGAACTTGATTTGGGGCACGAAACACCGCCAACTACAGCATTCGAGGCACCAATTAAAAGGACTTATATCTAGCTGGAGTTCAGAGTGCTGATGATCATTGGACGGGGATTTATTTATTTTTTGAGAGGATCTATCTACGACGAACGGACGCAGCGGTGACGGAGAAGCTTCCAGGAGTTGTAGCCCTAGCTCGCATCCGCCACGTGCTAGACAGCTGGATCCTCAGCTAAGTTCCCACTTGGATTAAACCCCTTACCACTACCTTGACACCAAGAGGCTAGTCCAGACCATACGGCCTTCGCCCACGACCCCTATTTTTTCCTTTTTTTTAAATATATATATTGTCACGGAGAATCTTATTTTATTTTTAATATCACCCGTAACAATTGGCGCCCATAAACGTGGTTTTGTCTGGTCTGGCATCTGGTGTCTCTTCCTGGGTCTGTGTGTCCAGTATTGGTGTTTGTTTTGTGCCGTATTATACTTAATGTAGTAACTAGTAAAGTAACCCTTGTTGTGTAAAGTTTAAAAATTGTTAATAAACTTTATACTGTTTGTTTTTTTTCACCTTACTGTATAAGGTCTGTACCATATAGTCTGTAGAACTTGTTGTAGTTAGTTATCTTATATAGCACTGATTACAATTTATATTTTTTTGTGTATTTTTTAGAGAATACATCTGATTATTTTTGTATTTTCTCAACACAGATATACTCACCGTTAGGCTTGTGAATATTTCTCTTGAATTTACTTGGTAATTTAACTTTTAAAATTGAATTTAACTTCTGATAAATTCATTAATTGATTTATTTTGGAAAAACTTAATTTCTTTTTAAACTTTTGAATTTACTTAGTTACTTAACTTCTTAATAAATTTTACTTCTGACAACTTAACTTCTCATTATGCCGGAGAAAATTAAATTTTTTTCTCTTCAAAAATCGGAATTGGAGTATGAAGTTTTAGTTAGAAATGAAACACCAGCTTCCACCGTTGTGGAGCTAAGAAAGCAAATAGTTAAATTAGCTGAGCTTTACCCGTCTGAAGATATTTTAGACTCTTGTCTTTCTATAAAAGATGATTTGTTGGGGATTGAGGAAACCCTAACAAAAATAAAATTACAATTAGATTCTCACTCCGATGGTAACTCATTGCTTAGAGCTGAGAATAATTTAAACCACATTGAGTATAGGATTAATAGAATTTCTACTAATAATATAGAACCGTTTGCTGTACAATATAATAGTTGCTTACAAAAATTTCAAAATTATTTGGGTTTATTACATCAACTTAAGGGGTCTAGTAGTTGTTCCGTGATGCCAGCTCCTGCTGTAGCACCACCTATGCCTCCTTTAAATATTACAGTTCAATGTGAAAAAAATAATCTAGCTGATTTACAAAAATTTAAATTTGATGGCAAGTCTTGTGTCCGCGCGTTTATTTCTAGAGTGAATGAGTACTGTACACAGCATAACGTTAGCGATTCAAAGATTCTCTCTCACGCTTTTGATCTATTTACTGGTGATGCCTTACATTGGTATAGAAGTATTTATCAAAACGTTAACAGTTGGTCAGAACTTTTAAATCTTTTGTATTGTGACTTTGACAAACCGAGTTTTGATTATCGGTTTATGTCGGAAATCCGTAATAGAACTCAGGGCGAAAAAGAAACCATTACAATTTATATTGCTATAATGGAAGGAATGTTCAACCGTCTTGTTAAACCTGTCCCAGAGAGTGAGAAGTTGGAAATCTTATTACACAACATTAAACCTTGCTATGCAAACATTTTGGCTTCTTCTCCTACGGTCAACTCTATTGAACAACTAAAGTCTCTTTGTAAGAATTATGAGGATGTACAATCTCGACTAACTTTATATCATGAACCGCCTAGGATAACGTCGGATACCTTAGCACCGGACCTAGCTTATACTTGTAATAGTAATAAAACTGAGAACAAACAAACTTTTAATAAAACTTTTAGTAGACCATTTCGGAAAAATAATTTTTCTAATAACCCACCTAATAATAATAATAGTTTTGCTTTTAAACATTCACATAATCATGTTAATAGTTTGCATTCGAATATCCCTAAATTTTGTTTACGTTGTAAGGTTAACTCGCACAGCTATTATGAGTGCACAGCTGATAAGTCGAAAATTTTTTGTTTTGGCTGTGGCAATCCTGGCGTGCGCCGGCCCGATTGTACTCGTTGTCTTGGTAAATATCGTTCAAAAAACTAGTTTTATCGGATCGTGTTATACCTAACCATACCGACCTTGATGATCGGAAACAATGGGTTAAAACTGTAGGCACATTTTTTAAATATTACACCATTAATACGGTCCGATGTATTAACAACAATTTAGATTCTCGACCTTATGTCAATATACACATAGACGCTTTTAGCATGCGCGGTCTTTTAGACTCGGGTTCTTGCATTTCTTTGTTAGGTAATAATTCTCATTTAAACATTATTGAGCTAGGCTATCCTATCAATAATGATGATAATAATATTTCAATTTTCGCCGCGGGCGGTCAATGCTTAAAGTCTATAGGTTATATAAATTTACCTATTCGTTTTGAAGATCAATTTCATATTTTAAAATTATACGTAGTACCTCAGGTTACTTCTAACCTCATTTTAGGTATTGACTTCTGGCGTATTTTTAAACTTTGTCCTAAATATTTAAATTATATTAATTCTAGTACGGCTACCGAACAAATCACTTCTCATCAGGTGACCCAGCCGGCCATTAACGGCTATGAAAATTTGAGTTCGTCTGAGCGCTCGGTAGCCGACGACATAATAAAACAATTTCGTTCTATTTCTTTTGAAGAGAAAGGTTTAGGTTTAACTTCTCTTATCACTCATAAAATTGATACAGGCGATGCGTTACCTATCCGTCAACGTTATTATAGGATGTCGCCTGAAAAACAACGTATTTTAGTTGAACAAGTTGACGAAATGTTGGCTATGGACGTCATCGAGCCGTGCCAATCTGCTTGGAGCTCTCCTGTATTAGTGGTGCCTAAGAAAAATACTGGCGAATTTAGATTTTGTTTAGATAGTCGTAAGTTAAACTCTGTCACTAAAAAAGACGCTTATAGTTTACCGTACATTTCGGAAATTTTAGACAGCTTACGCGACGCTCGTTACCTAAGTACTATTGACCTTTCTAACAGCTTCTGGCAGACTGCTATTAATGAGTCTGATCGCGATAAGACTGCTTTTTATGTTCCGGGTCGCGGAATGTTTCGTTTTAAACGCATGGCTTTCGGTTTGACGAATGCACCTGCTACGCAGCAGCGTTTAGTAGATGCTTTATTTGGTAACTTTGGTCATAAAACATTTTGTTATTTAGACGATATAGTTATTATTAGTGAGGATTATAATGAACACGTAGCTACTCTTTTGAGGGTTCTTCAAGTCCTCAAGGAAGCTAATTTGACTGTAAAATTTGAAAAGTGTAAATTTTTTCGGTCTCAACTTAAATATTTAGGTTATGTAATCGACGGCAACGGTCTTCGTACTGATCCTGATAAGGTCGCCGCGATCATAAATTTTCCTACACCTACTTGTAGGAAAAGTGTAAAACGTTTTCTTGGTACTGCCACTTGGTACAGAAGGTTTGTGCCTAATTTTAGTACTCTGGCAGGGCCCTTAAATAAACTAACGTCTACACGTAAGAATGCCCCTCCTTTCGAGTGGACTTCTGAGGCGGACTTGGCGTTCAATAAACTTAAGGAGAGCTTGGTCTCCGCGCCAGTACTGCGCTGTCCCGATTACAATGAACCCTTTGAGGTTCATACGGACGCCAGTAGCTATGGTATTGGGGCCATGCTCACCCAGAAGTTCGAAGGAAAAGAACACCCTGTCGCGTACATGAGTCGCTCCTTAACTAAACAGGAGAAAGTTTATGGGATTACTGAGCGTGAGACGTTAGCAGTTTTAGTAGCTTTAGAACACTGGCGTTGTTATCTAGAAAACGGTAAAAAGTTTACAGTTTATACTGATCATAGTGCTCTTAAATGGTTCTTGTCTTTGTCCAACCCCACTGGTAGGCTAGCTCGCTGGTGTGTCAGACTTTCCGAATTTAATTTTGAAATTAAACATAGGAAAGGCTGTGATAACGTTATACCAGACGCTTTGTCTCGAGCGGTTAACATCAACGCAATTTCTACTTGGACAAACTATACCGGCGCTGATACCTGGTATCTTAATATTTTTAACGGTTGCAAAAACACGCCATCTTCTTTTCCAAATTTTACGATTAAAGATAATAGATTGTTTAGGCTTTCTAAAAATAAACATAACTTAACTTCTGAATTTTCTTGGAAAGAGGTAGTTCCTAAAGATTTTCGCGAAGAAATTATTCGTGCTAACCATGATGAGCCCACTGCTGGTCACATGGGAATTTTTAAAACTTTTAGACGGCTCGCACTTAACTACTTTTGGCCTAATATGTATCGCGATGTCGTCACTTACATTTCTAAGTGTTCTAAATGTCTACAGTATAAGTCTCAAAATCATAAAGTTTTAGGTGAAATGGGTCGCCCTAAAGAATGCTCTCGACCATTTCAAGTCATCTCTGTTGACATAATGGGACCGTTACCTACTACTAGAAAACGTAATAATTTTATTTTAGTTGTAACTTGTTGCTTTTCAAAATTTTGCCTTATCTTTCCTATGAAACGTGCTACATCTGATATCATAATTAAAATTTTAGAAGATAGTGTTTTCTTGGTGCATGGTGTACCACAAACTATTATAATGGATAATGGCCCTCAGTTCGTTAGTAACGAAACTAATAGGTTTTTAAAAAAATATAATATACCTAAAGTTTACTTAACACCGCGTTATACCCCTCAGGTAAATACGGTCGAACGCTACAATAGGACTATTATCACTTGTATTTCGACTTACGTGGAAGAAGACCATAGGTCATGGGATGTACATATACCCGAAATACAATTCGCCATCAACAACTCGGTGAATGAGGCAACCGGTTTTACACCATCTTTCTTAGTTTATGGTAGGGAACTAGTGTCTTGCGGTACTCACTACCTAGATACCGACAGTATAAAAGACCTCGTGTTTTCGCCTCGTGACGCCTACGCCGAAAATTTGGGATGTATGTCATCTTTGTTTGACAGCGTTCAGATGCGTCTTTGGCAAGCTCATGTTAAGAGCACTGCTCAATATAATTTAAGACGAAAGCCTGCTGAATTTAACGTTGGTGATGTAGTTTTTAAGAGAACTTATTTTCTCAGCGACAAGGAGAAACATTTTAGCAAAAAGTTGGCTCCTAAATTTGTAAAATGTAAAATTGTAGGTAAACGTTCTCCGTTAGTTTACGTTCTGCAAGACATGCAAGGCAAAGATCTTGGTGCCTGGCATTTGAAAGACCTTAAGCTACCAATTTTATCAAAATAGTTGGTTAACTATTGTAGGAAGGCTAGTAGTTTCGCGCTTTATTCAGACGCTGTTCGTTATCTTGTCGTATAACGTTATAGCTGTGTACATCATTATCTTCGACTTGTGTTGTTTTCCTCTTTATGGAAAACAATACTCGCATGTTAGGGCGTCTCGGATCATATTATTTGGTTCGGGATGCAATAATGAAAGTGGATGTATGTATGGGATGTATGACTATAGTGTGAATCGTAGTATGAAAGGTTGTCGGTTGTTTGCGCGTTAGATACAAGACTAGCATTTAACCTCAATCGTCGTAGTTTTTTTTTCTTTTTTCAATTTTTTTTTAACAAGTTAACTTCTTTTGTAGCTGTTTCTGGATTTTTCTTGTGATCAGTCAAAATCCTTCGGTAACAGGGGGGGATATGTAGCATAGCTACATTTTAACGCATTAATATAACTTATAACGACGCTCCTAGCGTCATCTATTGGCTGTTATTGCTAACTTTAATAACTAAATTATGTTAGACGACTCCATCTATTGGCAAAGGTTTTGTAACTAGAGCTTCATCTCCAATATCTCTTTATTGTGGCGGTTGGATTATGCATTACCGCTAGTTGTCAGTTAAAAAAAAAAAACATTGTCAGTAGGAGTATATAAGGGCTGTCGCGAGATGACAGGGCCTTTTTTTCCTCCTGCTAGAAGACGAAGTAGAATTTTTATTGTTGAAGTTTTTCCAGTTTCTTTTAACTCTTAATCCCGTGTATCACGGTGAGTAATTTAGTGTATCTGTGTTGTGAATATTTAGAAAATCATGCTTGTATTAAAACGCATTATTCTTTCATGTAAACTATCATCTTGGTAAATTAGTTGTCAATTATTTGATTGGCCATACCACGGGCTCAATTGTAGTTTCGTCTTTCCAATCTAGCACTATTAAAATGTTACGATGTTTGTATCATATTGGGTCCTAAATATCATCTTATCTTTTTTATTTTGCCTACCTTTGTAATGGTCACACAGCCCGTGATTTTTGATCGTTTGGGGTTGAAATCGCGCTGGCTGTAGGACCGGACTCCTACCGACACATTACCGTGATTATTCCAGGAACTTGATTTGGGGCACGAAACACCGCCAACTACAGCATTCGAGGCACCAATTAAAAGGACTTATATCTAGCTGGAGTTCAGAGTGCTGATGATCATTGGACGGGGATTTATTTATTTTTTGAGAGGATCTATCTACGACGAACGGACGCAGCGGTGACGGAGAAGCTTCCAGGAGTTGTAGCCCTAGCTCGCATCCGCCACGTGCTAGACAGCTGGATCCTCAGCTAAGTTCCCACTTGGATTAAACCCCTTACCACTACCTTGACACCAAGAGGCTAGTCCAGACCATACGGCCTTCGCCCACGACCCCTATTTTTTCCTTTTTTTTAAATATATATATTGTCACGGAGAATCTTATTTTATTTTTAATATCACCCGTAACAATTGGCGCCCATAAACGTGGTTTTGTCTGGTCTGGCATCTGGTGTCTCTTCCTGGGTCTGTGTGTCCAGTATTGGTGTTTGTTTTGTGCCGTATTATACTTAATGTAGTAACTAGTAAAGTAACCCTTGTTGTGTAAAGTTTAAAAATTGTTAATAAACTTTATACTGTTTGTTTTTTTTCACCTTACTGTATAAGGTCTGTACCATATAGTCTGTAGAACTTGTTGTAGTTAGTTATCTTATATAGCACTGATTACAATTTATATTTTTTTGTGTATTTTTTAGAGAATACATCTGATTATTTTTGTATTTTCTCAACACAGATATACTCACCGTTAGGCTTGTGAATATTTCTCTTGAATTTACTTGGTAATTTAACTTTTAAAATTGAATTTAACTTCTGATAAATTCATTAATTGATTTATTTTGGAAAAACTTAATTTCTTTTTAAACTTTTGAATTTACTTAGTTACTTAACTTCTTAATAAATTTTACTTCTGACAACTTAACTTCTCATTATGCCGGAGAAAATTAAATTTTTTTCTCTTCAAAAATCGGAATTGGAGTATGAAGTTTTAGTTAGAAATGAAACACCAGCTTCCACCGTTGTGGAGCTAAGAAAGCAAATAGTTAAATTAGCTGAGCTTTACCCGTCTGAAGATATTTTAGACTCTTGTCTTTCTATAAAAGATGATTTGTTGGGGATTGAGGAAACCCTAACAAAAATAAAATTACAATTAGATTCTCACTCCGATGGTAACTCATTGCTTAGAGCTGAGAATAATTTAAACCACATTGAGTATAGGATTAATAGAATTTCTACTAATAATATAGAACCGTTTGCTGTACAATATAATAGTTGCTTACAAAAATTTCAAAATTATTTGGGTTTATTACATCAACTTAAGGGGTCTAGTAGTTGTTCCGTGATGCCAGCTCCTGCTGTAGCACCACCTATGCCTCCTTTAAATATTACAGTTCAATGTGAAAAAAATAATCTAGCTGATTTACAAAAATTTAAATTTGATGGCAAGTCTTGTGTCCGCGCGTTTATTTCTAGAGTGAATGAGTACTGTACACAGCATAACGTTAGCGATTCAAAGATTCTCTCTCACGCTTTTGATCTATTTACTGGTGATGCCTTACATTGGTATAGAAGTATTTATCAAAACGTTAACAGTTGGTCAGAACTTTTAAATCTTTTGTATTGTGACTTTGACAAACCGAGTTTTGATTATCGGTTTATGTCGGAAATCCGTAATAGAACTCAGGGCGAAAAAGAAACCATTACAATTTATATTGCTATAATGGAAGGAATGTTCAACCGTCTTGTTAAACCTGTCCCAGAGAGTGAGAAGTTGGAAATCTTATTACACAACATTAAACCTTGCTATGCAAACATTTTGGCTTCTTCTCCTACGGTCAACTCTATTGAACAACTAAAGTCTCTTTGTAAGAATTATGAGGATGTACAATCTCGACTAACTTTATATCATGAACCGCCTAGGATAACGTCGGATACCTTAGCACCGGACCTAGCTTATACTTGTAATAGTAATAAAACTGAGAACAAACAAACTTTTAATAAAACTTTTAGTAGACCATTTCGGAAAAATAATTTTTCTAATAACCCACCTAATAATAATAATAGTTTTGCTTTTAAACATTCACATAATCATGTTAATAGTTTGCATTCGAATATCCCTAAATTTTGTTTACGTTGTAAGGTTAACTCGCACAGCTATTATGAGTGCACAGCTGATAAGTCGAAAATTTTTTGTTTTGGCTGTGGCAATCCTGGCGTGCGCCGGCCCGATTGTACTCGTTGTCTTGGTAAATATCGTTCAAAAAACTAGTTTTATCGGATCGTGTTATACCTAACCATACCGACCTTGATGATCGGAAACAATGGGTTAAAACTGTAGGCACATTTTTTAAATATTACACCATTAATACGGTCCGATGTATTAACAACAATTTAGATTCTCGACCTTATGTCAATATACACATAGACGCTTTTAGCATGCGCGGTCTTTTAGACTCGGGTTCTTGCATTTCTTTGTTAGGTAATAATTCTCATTTAAACATTATTGAGCTAGGCTATCCTATCAATAATGATGATAATAATATTTCAATTTTCGCCGCGGGCGGTCAATGCTTAAAGTCTATAGGTTATATAAATTTACCTATTCGTTTTGAAGATCAATTTCATATTTTAAAATTATACGTAGTACCTCAGGTTACTTCTAACCTCATTTTAGGTATTGACTTCTGGCGTATTTTTAAACTTTGTCCTAAATATTTAAATTATATTAATTCTAGTACGGCTACCGAACAAATCACTTCTCATCAGGTGACCCAGCCGGCCATTAACGGCTATGAAAATTTGAGTTCGTCTGAGCGCTCGGTAGCCGACGACATAATAAAACAATTTCGTTCTATTTCTTTTGAAGAGAAAGGTTTAGGTTTAACTTCTCTTATCACTCATAAAATTGATACAGGCGATGCGTTACCTATCCGTCAACGTTATTATAGGATGTCGCCTGAAAAACAACGTATTTTAGTTGAACAAGTTGACGAAATGTTGGCTATGGACGTCATCGAGCCGTGCCAATCTGCTTGGAGCTCTCCTGTATTAGTGGTGCCTAAGAAAAATACTGGCGAATTTAGATTTTGTTTAGATAGTCGTAAGTTAAACTCTGTCACTAAAAAAGACGCTTATAGTTTACCGTACATTTCGGAAATTTTAGACAGCTTACGCGACGCTCGTTACCTAAGTACTATTGACCTTTCTAACAGCTTCTGGCAGACTGCTATTAATGAGTCTGATCGCGATAAGACTGCTTTTTATGTTCCGGGTCGCGGAATGTTTCGTTTTAAACGCATGGCTTTCGGTTTGACGAATGCACCTGCTACGCAGCAGCGTTTAGTAGATGCTTTATTTGGTAACTTTGGTCATAAAACATTTTGTTATTTAGACGATATAGTTATTATTAGTGAGGATTATAATGAACACGTAGCTACTCTTTTGAGGGTTCTTCAAGTCCTCAAGGAAGCTAATTTGACTGTAAAATTTGAAAAGTGTAAATTTTTTCGGTCTCAACTTAAATATTTAGGTTATGTAATCGACGGCAACGGTCTTCGTACTGATCCTGATAAGGTCGCCGCGATCATAAATTTTCCTACACCTACTTGTAGGAAAAGTGTAAAACGTTTTCTTGGTACTGCCACTTGGTACAGAAGGTTTGTGCCTAATTTTAGTACTCTGGCAGGGCCCTTAAATAAACTAACGTCTACACGTAAGAATGCCCCTCCTTTCGAGTGGACTTCTGAGGCGGACTTGGCGTTCAATAAACTTAAGGAGAGCTTGGTCTCCGCGCCAGTACTGCGCTGTCCCGATTACAATGAACCCTTTGAGGTTCATACGGACGCCAGTAGCTATGGTATTGGGGCCATGCTCACCCAGAAGTTCGAAGGAAAAGAACACCCTGTCGCGTACATGAGTCGCTCCTTAACTAAACAGGAGAAAGTTTATGGGATTACTGAGCGTGAGACGTTAGCAGTTTTAGTAGCTTTAGAACACTGGCGTTGTTATCTAGAAAACGGTAAAAAGTTTACAGTTTATACTGATCATAGTGCTCTTAAATGGTTCTTGTCTTTGTCCAACCCCACTGGTAGGCTAGCTCGCTGGTGTGTCAGACTTTCCGAATTTAATTTTGAAATTAAACATAGGAAAGGCTGTGATAACGTTATACCAGACGCTTTGTCTCGAGCGGTTAACATCAACGCAATTTCTACTTGGACAAACTATACCGGCGCTGATACCTGGTATCTTAATATTTTTAACGGTTGCAAAAACACGCCATCTTCTTTTCCAAATTTTACGATTAAAGATAATAGATTGTTTAGGCTTTCTAAAAATAAACATAACTTAACTTCTGAATTTTCTTGGAAAGAGGTAGTTCCTAAAGATTTTCGCGAAGAAATTATTCGTGCTAACCATGATGAGCCCACTGCTGGTCACATGGGAATTTTTAAAACTTTTAGACGGCTCGCACTTAACTACTTTTGGCCTAATATGTATCGCGATGTCGTCACTTACATTTCTAAGTGTTCTAAATGTCTACAGTATAAGTCTCAAAATCATAAAGTTTTAGGTGAAATGGGTCGCCCTAAAGAATGCTCTCGACCATTTCAAGTCATCTCTGTTGACATAATGGGACCGTTACCTACTACTAGAAAACGTAATAATTTTATTTTAGTTGTAACTTGTTGCTTTTCAAAATTTTGCCTTATCTTTCCTATGAAACGTGCTACATCTGATATCATAATTAAAATTTTAGAAGATAGTGTTTTCTTGGTGCATGGTGTACCACAAACTATTATAATGGATAATGGCCCTCAGTTCGTTAGTAACGAAACTAATAGGTTTTTAAAAAAATATAATATACCTAAAGTTTACTTAACACCGCGTTATACCCCTCAGGTAAATACGGTCGAACGCTACAATAGGACTATTATCACTTGTATTTCGACTTACGTGGAAGAAGACCATAGGTCATGGGATGTACATATACCCGAAATACAATTCGCCATCAACAACTCGGTGAATGAGGCAACCGGTTTTACACCATCTTTCTTAGTTTATGGTAGGGAACTAGTGTCTTGCGGTACTCACTACCTAGATACCGACAGTATAAAAGACCTCGTGTTTTCGCCTCGTGACGCCTACGCCGAAAATTTGGGATGTATGTCATCTTTGTTTGACAGCGTTCAGATGCGTCTTTGGCAAGCTCATGTTAAGAGCACTGCTCAATATAATTTAAGACGAAAGCCTGCTGAATTTAACGTTGGTGATGTAGTTTTTAAGAGAACTTATTTTCTCAGCGACAAGGAGAAACATTTTAGCAAAAAGTTGGCTCCTAAATTTGTAAAATGTAAAATTGTAGGTAAACGTTCTCCGTTAGTTTACGTTCTGCAAGACATGCAAGGCAAAGATCTTGGTGCCTGGCATTTGAAAGACCTTAAGCTACCAATTTTATCAAAATAGTTGGTTAACTATTGTAGGAAGGCTAGTAGTTTCGCGCTTTATTCAGACGCTGTTCGTTATCTTGTCGTATAACGTTATAGCTGTGTACATCATTATCTTCGACTTGTGTTGTTTTCCTCTTTATGGAAAACAATACTCGCATGTTAGGGCGTCTCGGATCATATTATTTGGTTCGGGATGCAATAATGAAAGTGGATGTATGTATGGGATGTATGACTATAGTGTGAATCGTAGTATGAAAGGTTGTCGGTTGTTTGCGCGTTAGATACAAGACTAGCATTTAACCTCAATCGTCGTAGTTTTTTTTTCTTTTTTCAATTTTTTTTTAACAAGTTAACTTCTTTTGTAGCTGTTTCTGGATTTTTCTTGTGATCAGTCAAAATCCTTCGGTAACAGGGGGGGATATGTAGCATAGCTACATTTTAACGCATTAATATAACTTATAACGACGCTCCTAGCGTCATCTATTGGCTGTTATTGCTAACTTTAATAACTAAATTATGTTAGACGACGCCATCTATTGGCAAAGGTTTTGTAACTAGAGCTTCATCTCCAATATCTCTTTATTGTGGCGGTTGGATTATGCATTACCGCTAGTTGTCAGTTAAAAAAAAAAAACATTGTCAGTAGGAGTATATAAGGGCTGTCGCGAGATGACAGGGCCTTTTTTTCCTCCTGCTAGAAGACGAAGTAGAATTTTTATTGTTGAAGTTTTTCCAGTTTCTTTTAACTCTTAATCCCGTGTATCACGGTGAGTAATTTAGTGTATCTGTGTTGTGAATATTTAGAAAATCATGCTTGTATTAAAACGCATTATTCTTTCATGTAAACTATCATCTTGGTAAATTAGTTGTCAATTATTTGATTGGCCATACCACGGGCTCAATTGTAGTTTCGTCTTTCCAATCTAGCACTATTAAAATGTTACGATGTTTGTATCATATTGGGTCCTAAATATCATCTTATCTTTTTTATTTTGCCTACCTTTGTAATGGTCACACAGCCCGTGATTTTTGATCGTTTGGGGTTGAAATCGCGCTGGCTGTAGGACCGGACTCCTACCGACACATTACCGTGATTATTCCAGGAACTTGATTTGGGGCACGAAACACCGCCAACTACAGCATTCGAGGCACCAATTAAAAGGACTTATATCTAGCTGGAGTTCAGAGTGCTGATGATCATTGGACGGGGATTTATTTATTTTTTGAGAGGATCTATCTACGACGAACGGACGCAGCGGTGACGGAGAAGCTTCCAGGAGTTGTAGCCCTAGCTCGCATCCGCCACGTGCTAGACAGCTGGATCCTCAGCTAAGTTCCCACTTGGATTAAACCCCTTACCACTACCTTGACACCAAGAGGCTAGTCCAGACCATACGGCCTTCGCCCACGACCCCTATTTTTTCCTTTTTTTTAAATATATATATTGTCACGGAGAATCTTATTTTATTTTTAATATCACCCGTAACAATTGGCGCCCATAAACGTGGTTTTGTCTGGTCTGGCATCTGGTGTCTCTTCCTGGGTCTGTGTGTCCAGTATTGGTGTTTGTTTTGTGCCGTATTATACTTAATGTAGTAACTAGTAAAGTAACCCTTGTTGTGTAAAGTTTAAAAATTGTTAATAAACTTTATACTGTTTGTTTTTTTTCACCTTACTGTATAAGGTCTGTACCATATAGTCTGTAGAACTTGTTGTAGTTAGTTATCTTATATAGCACTGATTACAATTTATATTTTTTTGTGTATTTTTTAGAGAATACATCTGATTATTTTTGTATTTTCTCAACACAGATATACTCACCGTTAGGCTTGTGAATATTTCTCTTGAATTTACTTGGTAATTTAACTTTTAAAATTGAATTTAACTTCTGATAAATTCATTAATTGATTTATTTTGGAAAAACTTAATTTCTTTTTAAACTTTTGAATTTACTTAGTTACTTAACTTCTTAATAAATTTTACTTCTGACAACTTAACTTCTCATTATGCCGGAGAAAATTAAATTTTTTTCTCTTCAAAAATCGGAATTGGAGTATGAAGTTTTAGTTAGAAATGAAACACCAGCTTCCACCGTTGTGGAGCTAAGAAAGCAAATAGTTAAATTAGCTGAGCTTTACCCGTCTGAAGATATTTTAGACTCTTGTCTTTCTATAAAAGATGATTTGTTGGGGATTGAGGAAACCCTAACAAAAATAAAATTACAATTAGATTCTCACTCCGATGGTAACTCATTGCTTAGAGCTGAGAATAATTTAAACCACATTGAGTATAGGATTAATAGAATTTCTACTAATAATATAGAACCGTTTGCTGTACAATATAATAGTTGCTTACAAAAATTTCAAAATTATTTGGGTTTATTACATCAACTTAAGGGGTCTAGTAGTTGTTCCGTGATGCCAGCTCCTGCTGTAGCACCACCTATGCCTCCTTTAAATATTACAGTTCAATGTGAAAAAAATAATCTAGCTGATTTACAAAAATTTAAATTTGATGGCAAGTCTTGTGTCCGCGCGTTTATTTCTAGAGTGAATGAGTACTGTACACAGCATAACGTTAGCGATTCAAAGATTCTCTCTCACGCTTTTGATCTATTTACTGGTGATGCCTTACATTGGTATAGAAGTATTTATCAAAACGTTAACAGTTGGTCAGAACTTTTAAATCTTTTGTATTGTGACTTTGACAAACCGAGTTTTGATTATCGGTTTATGTCGGAAATCCGTAATAGAACTCAGGGCGAAAAAGAAACCATTACAATTTATATTGCTATAATGGAAGGAATGTTCAACCGTCTTGTTAAACCTGTCCCAGAGAGTGAGAAGTTGGAAATCTTATTACACAACATTAAACCTTGCTATGCAAACATTTTGGCTTCTTCTCCTACGGTCAACTCTATTGAACAACTAAAGTCTCTTTGTAAGAATTATGAGGATGTACAATCTCGACTAACTTTATATCATGAACCGCCTAGGATAACGTCGGATACCTTAGCACCGGACCTAGCTTATACTTGTAATAGTAATAAAACTGAGAACAAACAAACTTTTAATAAAACTTTTAGTAGACCATTTCGGAAAAATAATTTTTCTAATAACCCACCTAATAATAATAATAGTTTTGCTTTTAAACATTCACATAATCATGTTAATAGTTTGCATTCGAATATCCCTAAATTTTGTTTACGTTGTAAGGTTAACTCGCACAGCTATTATGAGTGCACAGCTGATAAGTCGAAAATTTTTTGTTTTGGCTGTGGCAATCCTGGCGTGCGCCGGCCCGATTGTACTCGTTGTCTTGGTAAATATCGTTCAAAAAACTAGTTTTATCGGATCGTGTTATACCTAACCATACCGACCTTGATGATCGGAAACAATGGGTTAAAACTGTAGGCACATTTTTTAAATATTACACCATTAATACGGTCCGATGTATTAACAACAATTTAGATTCTCGACCTTATGTCAATATACACATAGACGCTTTTAGCATGCGCGGTCTTTTAGACTCGGGTTCTTGCATTTCTTTGTTAGGTAATAATTCTCATTTAAACATTATTGAGCTAGGCTATCCTATCAATAATGATGATAATAATATTTCAATTTTCGCCGCGGGCGGTCAATGCTTAAAGTCTATAGGTTATATAAATTTACCTATTCGTTTTGAAGATCAATTTCATATTTTAAAATTATACGTAGTACCTCAGGTTACTTCTAACCTCATTTTAGGTATTGACTTCTGGCGTATTTTTAAACTTTGTCCTAAATATTTAAATTATATTAATTCTAGTACGGCTACCGAACAAATCACTTCTCATCAGGTGACCCAGCCGGCCATTAACGGCTATGAAAATTTGAGTTCGTCTGAGCGCTCGGTAGCCGACGACATAATAAAACAATTTCGTTCTATTTCTTTTGAAGAGAAAGGTTTAGGTTTAACTTCTCTTATCACTCATAAAATTGATACAGGCGATGCGTTACCTATCCGTCAACGTTATTATAGGATGTCGCCTGAAAAACAACGTATTTTAGTTGAACAAGTTGACGAAATGTTGGCTATGGACGTCATCGAGCCGTGCCAATCTGCTTGGAGCTCTCCTGTATTAGTGGTGCCTAAGAAAAATACTGGCGAATTTAGATTTTGTTTAGATAGTCGTAAGTTAAACTCTGTCACTAAAAAAGACGCTTATAGTTTACCGTACATTTCGGAAATTTTAGACAGCTTACGCGACGCTCGTTACCTAAGTACTATTGACCTTTCTAACAGCTTCTGGCAGACTGCTATTAATGAGTCTGATCGCGATAAGACTGCTTTTTATGTTCCGGGTCGCGGAATGTTTCGTTTTAAACGCATGGCTTTCGGTTTGACGAATGCACCTGCTACGCAGCAGCGTTTAGTAGATGCTTTATTTGGTAACTTTGGTCATAAAACATTTTGTTATTTAGACGATATAGTTATTATTAGTGAGGATTATAATGAACACGTAGCTACTCTTTTGAGGGTTCTTCAAGTCCTCAAGGAAGCTAATTTGACTGTAAAATTTGAAAAGTGTAAATTTTTTCGGTCTCAACTTAAATATTTAGGTTATGTAATCGACGGCAACGGTCTTCGTACTGATCCTGATAAGGTCGCCGCGATCATAAATTTTCCTACACCTACTTGTAGGAAAAGTGTAAAACGTTTTCTTGGTACTGCCACTTGGTACAGAAGGTTTGTGCCTAATTTTAGTACTCTGGCAGGGCCCTTAAACAAACTAACGTCTACACGTAAGAATGCCCCTCCTTTCGAGTGGACTTCTGAGGCGGACTTGGCGTTCAATAAACTTAAGGAGAGCTTGGTCTCCGCGCCAGTACTGCGCTGTCCCGATTACAATGAACCCTTTGAGGTTCATACGGACGCCAGTAGCTATGGTATTGGGGCCATGCTCACCCAGAAGTTCGAAGGAAAAGAACACCCTGTCGCGTACATGAGTCGCTCCTTAACTAAACAGGAGAAAGTTTATGGGATTACTGAGCGTGAGACGTTAGCAGTTTTAGTAGCTTTAGAACACTGGCGTTGTTATCTAGAAAACGGTAAAAAGTTTACAGTTTATACTGATCATAGTGCTCTTAAATGGTTCTTGTCTTTGTCCAACCCCACTGGTAGGCTAGCTCGCTGGTGTGTCAGACTTTCCGAATTTAATTTTGAAATTAAACATAGGAAAGGCTGTGATAACGTTATACCAGACGCTTTGTCTCGAGCGGTTAACATCAACGCAATTTCTACTTGGACAAACTATACCGGCGCTGATACCTGGTATCTTAATATTTTTAACGGTTGCAAAAACACGCCATCTTCTTTTCCAAATTTTACGATTAAAGATAATAGATTGTTTAGGCTTTCTAAAAATAAACATAACTTAACTTCTGAATTTTCTTGGAAAGAGGTAGTTCCTAAAGATTTTCGCGAAGAAATTATTCGTGCTAACCATGATGAGCCCACTGCTGGTCACATGGGAATTTTTAAAACTTTTAGACGGCTCGCACTTAACTACTTTTGGCCTAATATGTATCGCGATGTCGTCACTTACATTTCTAAGTGTTCTAAATGTCTACAGTATAAGTCTCAAAATCATAAAGTTTTAGGTGAAATGGGTCGCCCTAAAGAATGCTCTCGACCATTTCAAGTCATCTCTGTTGACATAATGGGACCGTTACCTACTACTAGAAAACGTAATAATTTTATTTTAGTTGTAACTTGTTGCTTTTCAAAATTTTGCCTTATCTTTCCTATGAAACGTGCTACATCTGATATCATAATTAAAATTTTAGAAGATAGTGTTTTCTTGGTGCATGGTGTACCACAAACTATTATAATGGATAATGGCCCTCAGTTCGTTAGTAACGAAACTAATAGGTTTTTAAAAAAATATAATATACCTAAAGTTTACTTAACACCGCGTTATACCCCTCAGGTAAATACGGTCGAACGCTACAATAGGACTATTATCACTTGTATTTCGACTTACGTGGAAGAAGACCATAGGTCATGGGATGTACATATACCCGAAATACAATTCGCCATCAACAACTCGGTGAATGAGGCAACCGGTTTTACACCATCTTTCTTAGTTTATGGTAGGGAACTAGTGTCTTGCGGTACTCACTACCTAGATACCGACAGTATAAAAGACCTCGTGTTTTCGCCTCGTGACGCCTACGCCGAAAATTTGGGATGTATGTCATCTTTGTTTGACAGCGTTCAGATGCGTCTTTGGCAAGCTCATGTTAAGAGCACTGCTCAATATAATTTAAGACGAAAGCCTGCTGAATTTAACGTTGGTGATGTAGTTTTTAAGAGAACTTATTTTCTCAGCGACAAGGAGAAACATTTTAGCAAAAAGTTGGCTCCTAAATTTGTAAAATGTAAAATTGTAGGTAAACGTTCTCCGTTAGTTTACGTTCTGCAAGACATGCAAGGCAAAGATCTTGGTGCCTGGCATTTGAAAGACCTTAAGCTACCAATTTTATCAAAATAGTTGGTTAACTATTGTAGGAAGGCTAGTAGTTTCGCGCTTTATTCAGACGCTGTTCGTTATCTTGTCGTATAACGTTATAGCTGTGTACATCATTATCTTCGACTTGTGTTGTTTTCCTCTTTATGGAAAACAATACTCGCATGTTAGGGCGTCTCGGATCATATTATTTGGTTCGGGATGCAATAATGAAAGTGGATGTATGTATGGGATGTATGACTATAGTGTGAATCGTAGTATGAAAGGTTGTCGGTTGTTTGCGCGTTAGATACAAGACTAGCATTTAACCTCAATCGTCGTAGTTTTTTTTTCTTTTTTCAATTTTTTTTTAACAAGTTAACTTCTTTTGTAGCTGTTTCTGGATTTTTCTTGTGATCAGTCAAAATCCTTCGGTAACAGGGGGGGATATGTAGCATAGCTACATTTTAACGCATTAATATAACTTATAACGACGCTCCTAGCGTCATCTATTGGCTGTTATTGCTAACTTTAATAACTAAATTATGTTAGACGACGCCATCTATTGGCAAAGGTTTTGTAACTAGAGCTTCATCTCCAATATCTCTTTATTGTGGCGGTTGGATTATGCATTACCGCTAGTTGTCAGTTAAAAAAAAAAAACATTGTCAGTAGGAGTATATAAGGGCTGTCGCGAGATGACAGGGCCTTTTTTTCCTCCTGCTAGAAGACGAAGTAGAATTTTTATTGTTGAAGTTTTTCCAGTTTCTTTTAACTCTTAATCCCGTGTATCACGGTGAGTAATTTAGTGTATCTGTGTTGTGAATATTTAGAAAATCATGCTTGTATTAAAACGCATTATTCTTTCATGTAAACTATCATCTTGGTAAATTAGTTGTCAATTATTTGATTGGCCATACCACGTGCTCAATTGTAGTTTCGTCTTTCCAATCTAGCACTATTAAAATGTTACGATGTTTGTATCATATTGGGTCCTAAATATCATCTTATCTTTTTTATTTTGCCTACCTTTGTAATGGTCACACAGCCCGTGATTTTTGATCGTTTGGGGTTGAAATCGCGCTGGCTGTAGGACCGGACTCCTACCGACACATTACCGTGATTATTCCAGGAACTTGATTTGGGGCACGAAACACCGCCAACTACAGCATTCGAGGCACCAATTAAAAGGACTTATATCTAGCTGGAGTTCAGAGTGCTGATGATCATTGGACGGGGATTTATTTATTTTTTGAGAGGATCTATCTACGACGAACGGACGCAGCGGTGACGGAGAAGCTTCCAGGAGTTGTAGCCCTAGCTCGCATCCGCCACGTGCTAGACAGCTGGATCCTCAGCTAAGTTCCCACTTGGATTAAACCCCTTACCACTACCTTGACACCAAGAGGCTAGTCCAGACCATACGGCCTTCGCCCACGACCCCTATTTTTTCCTTTTTTTTAAATATATATATTGTCACGGAGAATCTTATTTTATTTTTAATATCACCCGTAACATTGTTTGTATTAGAATGACTTGTACGCCATAATAATTTAATTTCGTAGAGTAATACAGTAAAATGTCAATATCAAATTATAACACTTCACAATGACAATGATCGTGACAATTGCCAGCCAGCTGTGCGACTATCCACTATTCTCAGTTTAATACTTTACTCCGTCAAAATCGCCCGTGTAAATATTTACTCCCGTGTATTTACCTTATTCTTGGATTAGAAGTTGGAAAAACGCAAAACCAGCTTACTCTTAGATTAGGAAACATTTATACTCGAGTAAAATTTTACTCCTGTTTGGTCGAATCCGCCCTTAATAAAATTCATACAGTCACTATAATACATTATTGTATGAAATTTTTCCTTTAGCTAATTTACTTATCGCAAACTTTAATCTGAATCTTTAACTTGTTTCGATCCAGGTTCAAAGTTGTGAAGAAAATTAGATTGTTAAAACTTGGACAATAACATTCGGTATTCGATAATAAAGTTTGAGGGAATTCTCCAGCCATTGTGAGACGTTTTTACTGTCGTTAGGCTTCCATTAACTTTAGCATTACCGCAATTACGGCCAAAGCCTATATTCTATATATATATATATATATATATATATATATATATATATATATATATATGTATATATATATATATATATATATATATTTATAGGGAATTCAGTGTGTTGATGGTCTGTTATAATTTGAATAATTTTTCAATAATGACATAAGATGGGTTGTAGTTTTCTTATCAAAGCCTTATATAGTTATAAGAACAATTAAATTTTGGCCGGTGTCTCTTTCACAATTGAAACTAATCTTATTACAACTTTTTAAATTGGATTAAGCCGTATAGGCTGTAGGGGGTTAGTTAGTAGCGTTCGAGCACATATAAAAGAGGAACAGATAAACAGCGACATAATAAGCTCGCGATTTGAGATTGTACAACTACAAGCATACGGTAAATGTATGCGTGTCCACTAGCCTTCTATTGCTTACGTGGCAAAGTGAAAATATTCGGTAAAGCCACTGGACCGTTGAAGGGGATGTCAATATAGTCCAATTTTTTATGTCATGTGAGACTGTGCTACTGATTGGTGGATTGGTGTTGGTTGTCATGACGACAGATAACAAATTTTGGATATTATATTTGCGTTTAATGAATGTATAAAGATTATAATATTGGAATATTAAATATAAACTACTGATGTGTTAAATATAAACTACCCTGTGGTCGAAATTCGACCATGATTAATATTTAATTTTTTTAGTTTCAATTTTAGTCCTCAATCTAATTTTTCAATCTTTCAATCTTTTGCCTCTTAGATACGCAATAAAAATGTGTACATTTTGTCTATGATATTTACAGTGTCGAATTTAAGCGTCACACTCACGGTCCAACCTGCAAATCCAAGGCCGCGGACTTGTAGGCCAAACTTCCTTCTCAAAATTCCTCTTCTTATACCTACTAATCAAGAGTACAATTGTAGTTTTTTTACAATTGTTCTGGTTGAAATTTGTACCAAATAGCTATTTGAAAGTGTGTATTCTTTAAATAAAAACAACAGTGCAAAGTATTATTTTATAATGATTACAAATTTTTTGTACGTTGAAAGCGAGTGAGGGGAGCGAGCGAGCCAAAATTTCTCTAATTTCGCAGGATAAAATTGGATAATATATTTTTTTTATCTATTGTACTGGTTTAATTTGTAACAAATACCTTTGTGAAAGGGTTCTATGGAATAATAAACAGAGCAGAATAGACCATAAACTACTAAATATTACAAATAACATTATTATGTTCTGTACGTTGAAAGCGAGCGAGCGAGCAAAATGTCTCTAATTTATTTATATTGCTTAAGTCCCTATTGACCAAGACAAATGACACACAGTAACACACAGTCAAAATCTGCAGAGTCGCATATCTTCTCAATACCAAAAAAATTCGCTGAATTAAAAATTCTGCGAATTTAAATTGAATTTTCTATTATTGAAACGCTTTTACAATATTTTGCATCGTATATTACCGCAAAAGTATAGTTTACAGAGCGTTTGGTAATTTTTTGGATTCAGACGTTAGAGTGTAAAGTAGGTAGGTATACTATATAGTACTAAAATATTAATTTTTTTGTTAAATTTTTGAGAGTAATCTTTGTATGCAAATAATAATGTTTTTTTAAATATATTTGTAAGATAAAACAAAAATTTAGGCCACATTTACCGCCCCCTAAAATTTGCCGCTCTAGGCTTCAGTCTACTCAGCCTTCAGATAACAGATGAAAAGATATAAACAAATTATTGATAGGTTGCTGGATTTGCAGACTGGACCGTGAGTATGACCCTTAAAATAGGTCCAAAACCGTGAAAACGTGATTTTCTCTTCACGTCGTTTACACATTTTTACTTCGCTTATCGAGCGCGATATTGTGAGAGACATCTTTATTATTTTTTATATTGAAACATATACCTTCTTATTTATATTTTGCCTCTTAGATAGAACAAAGTGAAAAAATGTTGTGACCGAATGACAAACGTCAACCTGTAATAAAATTATATCTAACGCACGCACGGTAGGTAGTGTGAGCTAGCAAGAATATCAGTCCACATCCTTACTAATAATATTATAAATGTGAAACCGTGGATGTTTGTTACTCTTTCACGCAAAAACTACTAAACGGATTTCGATGAAATTCGGTATGGTAGTAGTTTAGACTCTGGATTAAAACATAGGCTACTTTTTATCCCGAAAAAGTAGTGTTCCCGAGGGATACTGTATTTACGCGGGCGGAGCCGTAGGAAATAGCTAGTCTATTATAATTACGAAAAATCAAATTTCCCTCATGTTTTTCACGATGAAACCGACCGTCAAAACGCATAGGCATTGACATTAATGGATACGTTTGTGTATGTGTGAACCAAATCCATGGTATTTATTATTGCTCATATTTTCATTAAATGAATGTATTTCTAAGTATTATTTTAAGAAATTTAAGCTTTTCGCACGCCTTCCTTAGCATAAATTTTAATTATGCCAAATTTCACTCTCATCCGTACGCACAATTCTCGTAAAACTGTACCTACTTGAAATTTTTGCTTTACGTATTAATACGCTAATATATATTTATTATGAATATACTAAACAAATATATTATGGTAATTAATGTATTGTACTGTATGCATGAAAAATAATATAATAAATATCTCTTAATTTAACTATTCCGAGGGTAATTTATTATAAAAGGGCGTCCATTTAGAGAATATAGATTATAGACCCCTTGAGTCAAACACGTATATATGGTTGTGGTGTGTAAAATAGTTCGCAGTGGAAAATTAGTACGCAGTTGTCACCCGTGACCTACATGGCGTTAAAATTCTTAATTTACTAAAATATAATATTTATCTTCTGTGACAACCCTGATAACAATTGGATCGATTTTGAAGCTTCCATGAAAGCTGTTTACTATACACACGTAAGTAATAAGTAAATATTATTTACTCTGAGGTTCCATAGAACTAGTATCTAAAACAACTAGTAATTACTATTTACTACAGTTCGGGGATAAATAATTATGAAATGTACGAAATAATGTTGCGTTTGACAGACGAAGGTTCGAGTACATCGCACCGGATGACAAATCGGAAACAAAGAATTTAGGTCGCAGCGAAATTCCTGTAACGAAGATTAGAAAAGATCATTAATCAATTGTCTCTCCAGTCTCTACGAAATTGTATCTTTGATATACTCAATTCGGGCGAATTTTTATGAAAATGATTAGATCAATTACTTTCTTAGATTAGATATTTATATACCATCTATATTTGCAATGTGCAGCCTGGGAATTCGCAGGAAAACCATCCATTATTTCTTATGTTTATGTTTTGAAGTCGTTTGCTCTGCATTCATTTCGTGAATACATTATAGGTTTCAAAATAGAACCATAAAATACTAAAATTAAGGAAAAAAGTGCGTAGATAACGATAAAACCATAACATAGGTACTAAAATTAAGGAGAAAAGAATGTAGGCAAAGGATAGATCAAATAAAACCATAAAATACATAAATTAAGCGTACGCAAATGATACTATAGTAAACCATAACATGCTTAAATTAAAGACAAAATTGCGGAGGCATAAGATGGACCATATGAAACCGTTCTTTCGGAAACAGAACACCGAAAATAGCTGTAAGCGTTAAAAATAAAAGTTTTGCATGTTATACACTACTGCACTGTCCTGTCGGCTGTCATACTCTATTCACTATGTAA
Organism: Phengaris arion; assembly: GCA_963565745.1. Classification (NCBI taxonomy): domain Eukaryota; kingdom Metazoa; phylum Arthropoda; class Insecta; order Lepidoptera; family Lycaenidae; genus Phengaris; species Phengaris arion. The sequence continues at coordinate 10,535,387 of OY751445.1, read as the reverse complement.
TACTACATACACCTCGTCATGTAATACTACACATGTTACACCACTACACTGTCCTGTCGGCTATCACAGACTATTCACTATGTAATACTACACCTCGTCACGTAATACTACACATGTTACACCAATACACTGTCCTGTCGGCTGTCACACACTATTCACTATGTAATACTACACCTCGTCATGTAATACTACACATGTTACACCACTACACTGTCCTGTCGGCTGTCACACACTATTCACTATGTAATACTACACAAGTTACACCATTACACTGTCCTGTCGGCTGTCACACACTATTCACTATGTAATACTACACCTCGTCATGTAATACTACACATGTTACACCACTAAATCAAATCAAATCAAATCAAATCAAAATTTTTTTATTCAAAATTGGTATTTTTAAATACTCTTTTTGAACGTCGTTACTACGTGATGCCTACCACCGGTTCGGGAACTAACCCAGCGAGAAGAGCCGGCAAGAAACTCGTCTGGGACCATCTTTTACCAAAAAGATGGAAAATTATTCTTTTAAAATCAAAATTATTACAAAGTTTGCTTATGTCTATGTAACAAATAATAACATAAGATAAGGAGCCACCTTATTCCCAAGGTGTGCCGTCTTGAATGAAGTCATTAATTTTATAATACGCTTTGGCACACAAACGTTCTTTAACTACTTTTTTAAACTTATTAATGGGAAGGTTTTGAACCTTTTCTGGGATTATATTGTATAAGCGTATACATTGGCCTTTAAAGGATTTACTAACTTTGCTTAGTCTGAACACTGGCATATCTAACTTGTTCTTATTTCTAGTGTTTACACAATGATTATCACATTTCTTTTTGAAGTTGTTTAGATTCTTTCTTACGTATAACACATTTTCCAAAATGTATTGAGATGCGACGGTCAGAACTTTTATTTCTTTAAACTTTTCCCTTAGAGATTCAAAAGTCGACATCTTATAAATAGAACGTATAGCACGTTTCTGCAGCACAAACATTGTATTAATGTCCGCAGCGTTTCCCCACAAGAGGATGCCGTACGACATTATGCTATGAAAATAGCTAAAGTAAACTAATCGCGCGGTCTCTATGTCGGTAATTTCTCTAATTTTTTTAACAGCGTATGCTGCAGAACTCAGCTTATCTGCCAATTTAGCAATATGTGGTCCCCACTGTAACTTACTATCTAATGTTATACCTAGAAAAACAGTGGTGTCTACTAATTTCATTTTCTCATTATTTAATAGTATATTGGTTTGTGCCTGCGTAACATTTGGCAAGCTGAACTTTAAACATTTTGTTTTATTAGAATTCAACAGTAAATTATTAGCATTAAACCAATGTACTATTTTTGAGAGAGCACTATTTACCTCGTCATTGTTAGATTGTCGTCGCTTCACATTAAAAATTAGTGAAGTATCATCAGCAAAAAGTACTATCTCATGCTTATCATTAACTAGATAAGGTAGATCATTTATATAGATGAGAAATAGAAAAGGGCCCAAAATAGACCCCTGTGGTACTCCTAATTTAATTTTAGTACCATTAGACCTTTTGGAATTAACTTCTACAGTCTGTGTTCTATTTATTAGATAAGAGCTTAGAAACTTTAGAGCCGTGCCCCTTACACCATAATGGTATAATTTCCTGAACAGCGTATCATGCTCCACACAGTCAAATGCTTTGGATAAATCACAGAATATACCAAGTGCATCCTGTGACCTCTCCCAAGCTCCAAATATACTGCACAGAAGACTAATGCCTGCATCTGTTGTGGACCGACCTTTAGTAAAACCAAACTGATTACTATGTAACAAATTATTCGAGTTGAAGTGAAAAATTAATTGATTTAGAATAATTTTCTCAAAAATTTTACTTAAAGTCGGTAATATGGATATTGGTCTATAGTTAGCTGGGTCTGCTTTATTCCCAGCTTTAAAGAGAGGCATCACCTTGCTGTGCTTCATCAAGTCAGGGAACACGCCACTTTTAATACAATTATTAAAAACTAATGCTAGGTGAGGGGCAATGATGTCAATTACTGGGTTTATAACTTTTGTGGACATACCCCAGAGATCAGTTGTACTTTTAATATTAAGTAATTTAAATGCCTTGATAATGTCTCTAGTCTATTTCTTTGAAAATAAAATTTACATCACATTCCTTCACATTATCTCTAAGTAATTTTTCGACAACTGTAGGTGATGAATTTAAGTTTTTTGTAGTTGAGATCGGAATGTCTGCAAAAAACTTCTCAAATACTGTCGCAACTTCAATGTCAGAACTAACTTTTTTATCATTAATATAAAGTTCAAATTTAGAGTTGCGACTGGCGACTCTTCCAGTCTCATCTGCAATTATTTTCCATGTGGTTTTCACTTTGTTTTTAGAGTTCTTAATTTTTTCTTTGATGTGAAGAACCAACTACACTGTCCTGTCGGCTGTCACACACTATTCACTATGTAATACTACACCTCGTAATTAAACCGGAATTCAGCAGAAGCAATCCCGCAGAGTCCCTTGTCTTGTTTATACAATGTTCCACACATGGTTTTCACATGTAATTAGGCCAAATAACAGATCACGAGCCAAAAATCTGTAAAGTGTGTAATTTCTGATCAGTAGTACACTTAGAGCCTGTTTCACAATCTTCTGATATGTGTGAGATAGCTTATTTGCATGTTTTGTCTCTGACGCTCGATATGAAATAAACAACGACAAAACTTCCGAATAAGCTATCCGGCACTTATTAGACGATAGTGAAACAGGCCCTTATTATTATATCTGTAGATTGTAGTACTATTATGTATGTAAGAAGACAAATAAATTCAATCATACCAGCACAGTAATGGTATTAAAACTTTACTATAAGGGTTTATTTTTATATTAATATTATACACTTATGCTAACTAAAAATAACTTTTAATAAGCCTTTTTACGGGATAATAACACGAGATGTTAAGTTTTGTTGTTTTTGTTACGATTCTTAAATTGGGAGCAAAATTGCATTAGGATTGTGTACACGTCCAATTCTTTTCCAGCCCGCAGTCTACATATTATTTTTTCAACGTCTAGAACCTATTTTTAGAATTAACACCCCGAAGGAATGCTAGAGTCTGGAACTGATATTACGTTGAATTGATCGCTGTTTTCCTTTTTTTGTTTACTTTGTTGGCTACTATCTACTTGTTTTTAACGTTAGCAAAATACAAATAATGACGTACAATTGAATTATTGTCGATGGCTCCCGTTTCCAATTCTCCCACAATAAAATGGCGTGTTCTTGGGAAAAATGTATTGTATGTAATTTATGGGCCTAATAGAGCCAAGAGCCGACACAAATTGGCTTGTATGTCCTTGGCTACAATTTGACAGCAAGGAAGCTAGATAATACTCATTTCAACATAATATTTACTGGTTAACTAGCTTGTGCGTGTGACTTCGTCCGCATGGATTCCCATAATTTCACCTACGGGACAAAGAATATATACTACTAACGGGTGCAATGTATTTTAAAAAATCCATTTTTAAAGGATTTCGTCGTCATAATAACCATCTGCGAGCCAAAATTCAACGCCATCCATTCATTTGTCGATATTTCACTACACAAACTTTGGACTTTCCATCTCACCCTTTTAGGGGACATATTTAAAAAAAAAACTATAAGCTACTTACTCAATAACTTGTATTTATTACCTCGGATATTAAATTTCATGGAAATCTTTGGAAATTTGGAATTGGCTTTGGCTTTGGAATGGAAAAAACAAATTTTATTTATTTTTCATACAAAGTTTCAAACCCTTTTTTGTAGCCTCAGAGGGTGAATTCTAATAAGCCCTGAAACACGTGTTTAAATGAAATGTATTTAAATTATTAATATTCAATTGGGACATCTCCTTTTATATATTAGGTTGAGGAATAAGAAACCCATTATTATGCGTGAAATTCAAGGTGTGGCACCCAAACATCAAGCTTCTTTGTGTATCCAACTTTGCGTTAATGGTTTAAAACTATTTATAGTCGATCTTTAGCTCCTGACTGATGCTACAACTACTAACATGCCGGTCAACTTCGATTATTTCTGTGACATTATCGACATTTTCAATGACGGGCCTGCCTGTGTGAGGTGCATATTTAACATCAAAAATGTCGAAACGAAATCGACGAAATCAAAATTGCACGTCATTAGCGGTTACAGTAACGGTTACGGTGTCCGCACCATTAACACTATTCACGATTTCAGCCGCCTGGCTAGGATTTTTCGCCTTTATCAAAGAAAAACTGTAAAATGTACCAAGTTTTCTCTTAGTTTACTTCCTTTTTTAAAACCCCTGTAACTCACAACTGAATAGACCAATAAAAAAGCTGCAAAATATTTTTTTCTGTTCGAATTGTCATCTTGACAACGAGCATAAATTTGAAATTGTTCGATCGATACATTACGAGATATCGATTACTACAGCCATCTATCGAAAAAATAATGGATTTCATTTTCCCCAACCTTATATTGGTGGCAACCTTATATATTAATATTGGTGGCGAGCAAATTTCCCTAGTGGCGAATTTAGGAACTATCCAATGACTGATATTTCTATCTGGCTGTAGAGCAAAATAGCATAAAAACTAATAAAATATTAAAAATAGTCGATTTTGTTTTTATTTTGAAATAATTCTTTAAAAGTCCGTCATGATTTCATTGTTGATGTCCATCTACGAAGTGGTAAAAAATACTAAAAAACTACTTCAGTAAATAAACGAAAATCTGAAGAAGTTAGACTTTATATATTTTTATTTATTTAATTTTAAGAAGGCTTACAGACTAATAACAATTTAATAAACAAATACAAAATATATGGTAAACATATCGCTAATTACAAGCCTCCAGGCTTAGCTGTACAAACTTCTGGTGGAAAGTAATCTAATTCTGTGAAATTTTTATGAAGCAGGGTTTCCTAATTTTAGGGCGTTTTCCCAACATTTTCGTAACTTTTCGTTAGTAGGAAAAGTATGAAAACTTATAAGTAAGTAACTTACTGTTGTGTTCCTCAATGTTATAATTATTATAATTTCTAAATTATTATAATAATTATAACATTGAGAAACACAACAGTATGTACCTATTTTTTATTATCCTTTGTGGTCATTTAAAAATAAAATTCATAGCACAGTTTATTTAATATTCTTGAAAAATTACAAAAATTAAATTTTTCAAATCATTTAAATTGTACGTCTAGCCATACTTTTATCTGTCATACATTAGTTCTGCGACTTTCCGCTAGGGAATCTGCTCATCGCCAATAGATGATAATTTTACGTCATAACTGTGATAAAAATAAGGTTATGTAATCGAAGTGATAAGTTTATTTCTGTTCATAAACAATAGGAGAAGCGCATTTTGAAATTTAACAGGTGAAATTGCAAAACAAGCTTCAAGAAACTTCCACTTTAATAAATTTACTAATATTACAAAATATATTAGACATTTCCGAACGCATAAACGAGAGCATAAAATAATAAAATGAATGGAATACGTAGGTAAATATATTATGCAATAGACTGATGTTGTTCATAACGAGATAGCTGGAAAAGTAAACGAATATTACGAGGAACTTCCGGACTTGATCATATTTATTAATGAAACTATCTCTTAGCATAAATCGTGCCTTTACATTAAAGCGTTACGAGCTCTCAAATGGTCTTAGGGTCAATTCACACCGAAACGAAACGATACGCGACATGGCGCTGCTTTTTTAAGATAGCAAATAAACTTTATTAATTACACAAGAAGATACACGTTTCATCGTAAAGACCTCCACAGACGAAGGGCTGATCATTACAGTTAGAACTGACGTCAGTTCGGCCTGAACGGATTCGAGCACATACACGGAAAAAATCACATCCGACCCAGCTGACGTCAGTTCGGCCTGAACGAATTTGAGCATACACACGGCAAAATCGCATCAGTTCGTTCTGGTTTGCCGCAAGCTACGGTCGTGTTTAATAGTTGTGTAATAATTAAACACCGCGAAAGCTCACTACGCTTGTACACGATATGACACGGTACGGAAGCAGCTCTGGCGAGAACTGAAGCGATTGTCCACACATGGTCCGTTCAGTCCAGAATTAACGTTGCCAACTTAGTTATTTTACAAAGTCTTACCAACAAATTAAGTAATTTATTCCCTCCTTAGTAGGAATTTAGTTGTTAGTAGTTTTTAGTAGGAAAGAGCCAGACAGTAATCATATGCAAAATGGTCGTTTAACCATAGGTCTAGGTTAGGCACAAAAAAAAATACACCTTATCATAATAATACATTCGTCTGTAATTTGCTTAAAACTACCCGTTTAATTTCTATATACATAATATTTTCTAGTTTATTTTAATTGAACGGTAAAATTTCTAATAAAATTCAATAAAATATTTTTTTAATATTACAAAACCTAAAATGCCATGGTATTTTTAGGGGTTTACGGATTCCTATGTTTAGTAGCTTTTTTATAGTTTTCAGTATTATTTTAGTAGGTTTTAGTAGAAATCTACACGAGTTTAGTAGTTTCGCAAAAACAGGGCTAGCAACACTGGAACGAATCGCTTCAGTCCATTCGGCCGACTGATGCGATCTCAAAATTTCACACAGACGATACTATTTTGCATCTGTTGTGCTATTTTGCATCAGGCCGAACTGAAGGAAAACCGGACCGTATATGGGGCCCCTAAGAGTTCAATTGTCAGGTTGCACCGCGCTGCACAGCGCATTTGCAGTGTATAACTGAGGTCATAATATGAAACGTGTATATTTTTGTGTAGTGAACTGGTGAACAAAGTTCAATTTTGAATAGCTATTTTAAAACTACAGCGCCACGTAGCGTCGTGTGTCGTCGCGGTGTGAACTGAACTATTATGGTTATGGTTATGGTTCGAGTGAATAAATTACATTTGCAAAAGTGTCACCACTGTAAAGAATTTAGTGTCATTACACGTTTATGAGCAATTTGCACATCATATTTTCTTTGGATATAACATTTTAAAGTAACGCCACTCGCTTAGTGGTGGAATCCGTCACAAGTCACAGCGTAAGAGTACTTACTTCCATTTTGTATGTTATAAAATGGAATCGTCTTCTTAATTATGCCATTTAAGAATATTGCTTGACATAAAATTTTGGCAATCGTGTGATCGTAATTTTCATAAAGACTTTAATTTTAGCTTCTGAGCAAAGTTATTAATAATTATAGTATATTTAAAAAAAATCGTCGAATCTATGCTAGATATTGTGGTAGTAAATAATCTCAAACCTATTTACTTAAATCCAAAAAAAATACGAATATAATATAAACAATTTAAACTTTCAGTACATAAATAAATATAATTTCCAAAAAATATATAAACTGACTTCTCGCAATAATTATTTCATACTTTTAAGTAGCGCATATTGTACATAATATATGTAACCTAAGCTAGCAATAATTAGGTTACCTTTAAATGAAGTTGTTGGCAGAAATGATGTCACTGTTGACAAACAATATATTAGGTCTTTACCTATGAAATTGTCGTTTTGTATGAAAATATTTAAACGATTTTTTTTCATGTATTTTTTATTTGTATTAATCGAAGTAATCACCTATGCAATCAATGCATCTTTGCCAACGCAGTGGTAGCTTACTGATGCCCTTCTTAAAGAAATCTCTCTCTTCTTCAAAGGCATTTTGTACTGCCTCTCGGGTATTGAATTTGTCCCGCCAAGAAGTTATCCAAATTATGGAAAAAGTAGTAGCCTGTAGGCGCAAGGTCTGGTGAGTAGGGCGGATGACGGAGAGCTTTCAACCCCAGTTCTTGCAACTTGGAGACGTCTGCTGTGCAGTATGAGGTCGCGCGTTGTCGTGCAGGAGCAGCGGAGACGAGCGATTGACCAATGCTGGTTGGAGATGTGCCAGCTTCTCCATCATTGTGTTCAGTTCTTCACAGTACACATCTGCAGTAATGCTCACCCCGTTTGGTAAGAAACTGTGATGAATCACACCGGCGCTAGACCTCCAAACAGTGACCATCACTTTTCTAGGGGTAAGTTTTCGTTTAGGGCATTGTTTAGGTGCTGAAACAGGATCCAACCAACTTACTGAGCGCTTGCGGTTATCAAAAAGAATCCATTTTTCATCGCAGGTAACAATGCGGTTCAAAATTCTTTCATTTGTGTATCTGTTGAGCAGTGCAAGGCACGTCTCGACGCGTACTTCGCGCTGGCGATCATTGAGTTCGTGGGGCACCCATTTGTCAAGCTATTTTACCTTGCCAATTTGATGCAAATGGACCAATATTGTTTTGACGCTAACGTCGAAAGCTGCTGCTAATTCAGCCGATTGTGTATCATCAGCTTCCACAATCGCCTTTAATTCGTCATTGTCGATCAAAGTCTTCGGACGACCGCGAGGTTCATTTTTCAGGTCGAAATTTCCAGAACGGAAACGAGCAAACCAATAAACAGGTGGTTCGTTGGTTTGTAGTGTTAGCTCCGTAAACGTCGTTGATGTTGCGCTTGTGCCGCGTTGCTACCACGACGGTACTCATATTCCATAACTACTCGAATTTTTAACGTATTCATGATGACGAAAAAGATTGAAATGCGATGAAACTATAACACTAATCAATAAGCAAATGACTACTTTTGGAAAAAGAATTCCATGTTTTTAAAATAAAATAAATTTGAAATTAGAATTCTTAGCCAAACAAAAATTATTTTGATTTAAAATGGCCAGTACTGCAGAACGGCAATTACATAGGTAAAGACCTATTATTATAATGATGATGATCATGGGACTAGCTAATATTGAAAGGTATCGATATTGGTGTAAAAGACTAAGAGAAGTACCTATTTAGTCATATGATTATGTGTGGTGTGATGATGGTGGTGGCGATGATGATTATTTAATAGTAACATATGCTTGCAGTTCTTTGAACAATGCTGCAATTTCTAAACGTGTATCTTTAATAAAGAAAGGAGTTCTGTTCATTCCTATTGGATCCAGTGTTATACCTTGGCACAACATTTCACTTTTTGGTAGCTGTGAATGTTCAAAGAAAACTATATCGGTGGAAAAGACTATGAGAAATACCTATATCAATATAATTTCATGATGTATGGTGTGATGATGGTGGTGGTTATGATGATTATGCAATAGTGACATATGCTTGCAGTTCTTTAAACAATGCTGAAATTTTAGCTCCTTCCCATTTGGCCTTATTAAATTTCGATAAAAATCGGCGTGTCGTTATATTTATATTTTTGAAGTTTCACAGTTCGTTGTCAGTTGGACAGCTTTCAAAATATGGAAATTTTTTTTAAATAGTACAGTCGGGTCGAAATTTTTTAAATTAAAAGCGTTCTTAGCTTTGTTGTAAAAATGTAAGGATCATCTTTTTTTATATATTTTATGCTCCACATTATTACATTATTGTTAAGGACAGCGGCCTCGCAGTTGACAGTAGTGAGTGCATAATATACGAACGTTTTTAAAAACTCTAAAATTTAAAACTTTAGTGAGAATATCAGTGTTAATATTTCTAAAAAAAAATCATGATGGTATGAACATTGAAGGAAAACTATAACAGCTTATATAACTGTGTTAGTTCGGGAGTTATAGAGGCCTAAAATGAGCTGCTTACCAAAACTTCGTACAAAAAATAACGAAATAATAAGTTGACTACGGAACCCTATGCATACTATGGATGGCCTACGGAATACTATGCATATTATATGCATGCATAGGCATGGCCTGAGGCGTACTTGGCAGGTTTTTATTTAACCGCGATATAGCCCGCGACATCATGCGCACAAAAGGAAATTGCCGTAATGTACTTTGCCGTGGTATATTTTATGTCCGTATCGAATTTTATCCAAATCGGTAGAGTAGTTTCGGAGCCAATTGAAACGAACAAATCTTTTCTCTTTATTATTACTATAGACTATAGACTAAGTATCTGAAAGAATTTTGTAAGTCACTTATGAATGAATGTTTAATAATAATAGATGTATAAATACTTTCCTACATATCATACCTACTCGTATTAGCAGAATAGCTTTCACATCTGAGGATCATTGTAAATGACTGTACCTTACAATAAAACTAGATTGTCCAAACGACAGATATTATGTAAAATAATATAAAGGTAACGACACGCCGATTTTAATTAAAATTTAATAAGACTGTGAGATGGGAATGTGGCCCAATGGGAAGGAGCCGAAATATTCAAACGTGTATCTTCAAAGACTGTGGAGTACCGTTTAATGCTTTTGGATTTGTATACCTCGGCACAATATTTCACTTTTTAGTAGCATATCCTCGAGTTACTCATAAAAAAGTCAAAATCACTATAGGTGGCCCTATAAATTTTGAGGACTTCTCGAGAGAAGGTTCCTCATGGATCCCATCACCATGTGGTGACAATGAGACCAACTTGGGAGTCAACTCTTTAAAAACAAAAGAATTTCTAACGGCGGTCCACAAACGGCGGAGTAATTGCGTAACATACATACAAAGAAAAACGAATTCACACAAATTGAGAAACTCGCTTGAAATGAGTTCTAAGTGTGAGTTTTTCTTTTCGCATTCGATCGTGAGCGCGTATGGCGTTTACTAGGAATTTTTATGTGATTTGTACAGCGCCACCTAGTTGTAAACGCGACCACTAGGTCAAATCACATACAAATTCCTAGTAAACGCAAAACACGCTCACGATCGAATGCGATAAGAAAAACTCACACTTAGCACTCAGAGCGAAATACGGTCGTGTGTTGTCATTGTGATAGTCCGCTCTATCCACCGTACATTTTTCATAGCCAAAATCGTTTTGTGAAAAAGGGATGGACGACATACTTACTTTGTTTGCTTATAATTTTAATCGTGTGAACCGAAATAATTTTATATTTGATACTAGCTTTTGTCCGCGGCTTCGCCCGCGTGGAATTGGGTTTTAACAAATGATATCTTTATAAGAGCCTAAACTACTTCTTTACATGCCTTAATTAATCAAAATCCATTAAGTACGCATATACATGAGAGAGTAAACATTCATACACAGGTACATACAAACTTTCGCGTTGAGGTATAATTTTAAGTAAAGATTTCTTTGTCGTCGATAATTTTTTTAACGATTTCGAAAATCTTTTGAATATGATAACATTAGTAGGCATTAGGCGTGTGGACTTTGAAGTTAATAAAAATATTCGGGATTGTGGTTACCCATCCTAGTTGGAACCACGACCGGGTTGCCTTAACATGAGTTAGCGCTACGACCACAAATCCATCGAGCTTCTCACTAATTCTTCATTGTATCATACACTTTAATGATTAGGTAACACCTAGGTAAAGTTTCAGTCAATGCAAATGTTGGGTTATTCTATAGCATTTTATATGTAATTCTTTAGATAGATATAACTTTTTATATAATAGACATAATTTTTTTTTATGAACCAATTGAAATGAAATACAGGTAAAAACCGCATTTAAATTGGTTTAGCCCCTGTAATAGTTTTTCTTCTAAATCTTCCATCTACAGACAGCGACCAGTTACGATTTTATTATCAATACATTATATGTATTCAATACACACTAAATACAGATATTACACAACAAATACAGTTATTTTCAAAATTTAAACAAAAACTAACTTCTTGCAACGGAAAAAATTCAACTCCGATGGGGCAGTCCAAAGCGCCTTCGAAGATTTTATTATTCCTTGAGTCAATTGACGACCTATGACATGGCAAAATTGCATAGATAGCAATGGTATATACTTTAATTAAATAAATATATTATGTTTAAAAAAAACCGACTTTGTGTTTACAAAACTCCTTTACATAACGCCAATTTCATATGTAGTGACCTAATATTAAGCTCACATTAATAGTTTGATAAAATCATACATATTCAAACTGATGAGATGTGTTATGTGAGAGTGTGTAATATGATCTTAAAATTATTTTTACAGTTGATAAGTAATGAAAATTAACTGTGATGATGAAAAATTAACCCTTTTAACAACTTAACATATACATTTGAATTGGCATGGATGTGACGTTAAAGTGGAAAATTTTGTTAAGATTAATTTGAGTGTCGCAGAACAAAAGCAACGTTTTCTATCGGAATAACAAATAGCCCTCGTCCAGACGAATTAGCGCCGATTTCATTAACATTTTCTTTTATTGTTCCACTGAGGGCGTGATTGATACTTGCTGCTTATGATTTATAGTCAACGTGATAATAAGAAGCGTTTCCTTTTATAGACACACTAGAAATGTTTAATAAAACTATTTTCTCATATGCTCTTATAATCCCATCATATCCCAAACTTCTATTAAATATAAAAAGCTGTAGATATATAAAGTTTGGTAAAATCAATTACGGATATTTTGGTCATATGATCTACTGCTTATGTGAAGACGTTTAGGCAGAAAAATAATTTAAAAAGTTATAATAAAATATATAACTTATACTAAATAAAGTAACATTGCGCTATTTAAGGAGCTGAGGTCATTAACCTCACAGAAACAGCTGACTTTAAAGCGAAAGCAAAGTATTTACCTAAATTATAGAAATTCAATCAGATGTGTGAGGTCAAAGACCTACGTAAAGAACGTAATATAATTTTTAAATGGTTTTTTTGGAAATGGAATGGAATGGTCTTTCTTCCGCTGTATAATTCTTCTCTCTGTGAAGTTTATAAACACATACCCAGAAATAAATAGAAAAAAAATGTTATTTAAAATCGTTATTTACTTAATCCTTTCTACATAAATACAGTCAATGATTGTATGTGATGCGTGAAAAATTAGACACATTGTGTAAATATTTCTATATTTTTACGCAACTAGCTGAGAAATTTTTGCCGCCAAAAATTTTCACACCTCACTTTTTTATACGAACATTCAAAAGGATAAAATAATTAATATCCTTTAATATTCCACGAGAGAGCCGTGATCTATGAAGAGAGGTACTATCTTCATAAATAGGTTCGATATTAGTGTCAATATAGAAAAAAATACCTCCTTTATTGTCATTATCTACTGTTTTAAGGAGCTTTGATATAAAATAACATGGCAAAAACATAAGTAAAATGCAATAAAAAATGTTATATAAAGTTCTGATTTTAATATCTTATATTAGAGCATTTAGGTACTTCATCAAAAACAAATAAAAAGTTCTGGAAACTTCCTAAAGAAGTAAAACTTCTATATTCATGCAAAACAATTAAATCCCGAAAATGTTACGTTTTTAACGGGTCCCATATTACTTTTCTTGGCGATAAAGTGACTTGACTGAAAGTTTATGGATGTTTATTTAGTACGAGGTTACTTTAACACTTTCGTTAAGTGTACTTGAAGGGTACATTTACCTATTCACCCTTAAATAGCTCGGCGATCGACATATTACGTAATGTCTGGCGTTTGCCTGTAACATCGGCCGCTTTTTATATTCCCTGGAAAGAGGTTTTTTTTTTTCAATCTTCGTTAGGTCATAGATCCCATACATTTATAATAAAGCATTAATAATATTTCTTACAAAATATTTTTTCTGGCTAACGGTACTAATGGTTTCTGTGCTCACATCACAAAACTTTCATCCACATCGATGACAAATGCCTAATAGCGGTTTAACGACTAACGCAAAATTGCAATATAATATTATTTGGGCGAACTGAGAAAGTGGTGGCGAACATGTAGAGATCTGTGGAACTTTATTGACTTTGTTATTTTTCTTTTAATAAATTGTTCAAGACTACAAAAAATATCATGCCTCGTAGTTAAATTAACACAAAATAACCTAGCCAAAGCCAAGCCATGCCTAGCCAAGCATGTCTATGGAGGGTTCCGTAGCTATTAACGCGCAATAGGTTTTTGGAATTACTTCGAAAGTTATTGTCCGATTTTGCTCAAAATATTTTCCTAAAGAGGAATTAGCATGCATCATATGCATGCATCTATCAGTATGCAAACTTACAAGTATCTGTCTCTTATAGTATAGAAATGCCAGGGGGGACCAACTTGTAGACCAATTTGGAGGCCGATTACTCGAAAATGATTGACTTACTTACTTATTGACTTACTTATTTACTTACTACTTATTGACACGATGAGGTAGAATGAAAAAATATTGCTCATCCCCACTTCGCATAACTTCGCCGAAACCGAGATCTATACGCAGTCTTTATGTATACCAAGTTTCATCAATTTGTGTTCATAATTACAGAAGCTAGAGGCGCGGACAGACAGACAGACAGACGGACGGACAGAGTGAAACTATAAGGGTTCCTTTAGTATTACAGAACCCTAAAAACGACAAGCTGTAGACATAATTCAAAATTATTAACCCTCAAGATGGCGCGCCTATTTTACGAACGCCAGTGGGCGCGTGGTGAGCATTTTGCCGTCCGTTTTCATTGACCATTTTAAGTAGAAATACAACCAAATAATCTCTTTTTTGACAGGACTTTTATAAAACATTATTACCTGAGTAGTAACTCTACAACATATTTGTTAAGGTCATTCTGCAGATTTTTTTTATAAACGTTTTTAAACATTACAAGAACTTTACATTATGGTTTTAATATTTTATTTATTTATAGAAAATATACTTTAACTAAAAAATATTCACAAAGGTATGTGCAATGCTGATTGCACAGTTATTTTGGGCATCCGTTTTACCACGTTTTTGTGAATCTATTTTTCCTTGTTGGACATAATTTTCTATTGAATTTGGCCTCGTTCTTTGTAAATGACTCTTATTTTATATGTACAAAGAGAAGCAATTCGGTTTCTCACGAATAATTTTGTCTCTATGGACCTTGTTGTCCTTAATGGCTAAATTAGGATAATCGTAATCACTTCTAAGTACGAAACTATTTCTTTGTTAGTTGTGTTATTTATTACTTGAAACACCTAAATCCTGTCATTATAAGCATTTTTATAGCTCAGTTAATAAAAGCACATAAAATATCGATAAATTTTCAACTTTGACTAAAATGAAGGACACAATTTTAACCTACGTGAGTGGGCGCGTGGTGAGAAAAAAGGGTACTCTTGCCATAGCACAGGAAATGATTTTTTTTAATTATTTTACGATTTATCAAGCGTTTTATGGCAGGGGCTTGAGGGTTAAAGAGTATACACCATAACAACTACTTTCGTGAATAAAACAACTAACTATCTGTCCCAAGACAGTGTCATGTCAGTGTCATATGACTGAAGAAAACCTTAGCAGCATGTAATTTCAAAATTTATCCAATGCAACCCCAAAAACAGGTGTTTCAAAAATATAAACTGAAGAGAATTAAGCCTGATATAAATATACAATAAGATATTGTCAGTATAATGATTTTAAACTAAAAATCTAAATTACTACCCCGTAAAAATAAATTGGCTGCACAATTCAGTTAATTTGCGGTCGGATTATAGGGTAGTAAACGCAGAAATTTTAATAAGAAGTTGTAAAACTTTTTGATACCTCTTTATAATCGTTTTAAATCGGATTTACATTCGAAAAGTTCAAGAATATAGAACGCGGTTTCAATATTAATAAAATATAACATTTATTGCTACGTGTGCACTGTGTGAGGCCATTCTAAAGCCTTTAAACCTTTGACCTATTAAATATTATTTCAGCGCGCGTGCGTCTTCGTCCATCACTACTCTAAAATTTGGAACATTTCGTGTACAAAATAACTCTATTCTAAGTAAATTACCAACTGGTCAAGATTTTAATGTAAACTGTTAAAACCCATACTATTTTTACTCACCCCCAAACAAACCGATCGATACTAGAACTCGTTTCATTTATTGATATAAAATTTTGGAATTTAAATACTAGAGCGAAACGTGTCTGACCTTTGCTTCAAATTGGTACCCTTTTCTGATATAAAATGCTGTTTTTTGTTTCAGGTAATTTGAAAGAGAAATGTGAATTTATGTTATGCTGACTAAAATGCTATCGACAAAAAGAGTCGCTTTCGAAAATGACTCTCCGCCGCTGCGATAGTCTCCCAACTAGACTACGGGAAACGCCACTGCCTAGCCCCGAGGCGACCCAGCCCATGAATAACATCCCCAGTTCCATCACAGATGCTAATTTCAACGGAATATACGTTAGAGAGAAAGTAGTCGCCACATGGGAATCACTACACACCGACGTAAATAATATAAAAAATGGAATTCCTAAAAACGAAAATGATACTGATAGAAAGGAATCCAATTCGAATAATCACACATCGAACACAAAAAATAAAAGACAATCCAACAAGAAGATCACCTACGACAATCATGTCATGGTCGGTTCAGAGAACGAAGACAGCATATCGACACCACTGGGTAAGAATGTCAAGAAAAATAAGAAGACAAATTCGGTTAAACGACGGACGTTGTTGGAACGACTACTCTCCTGGAGGACGCCCGAGTGCGACTGTCACTTGAAGTGTGTGCAAAAAGCTTGTGCGACGAAGACTAGAGCGGAGGAGATATTGTGCACTTGTGGTGTTGTGCGGTCCAGTACGCCGAGCAAACAGAAGTTCTCGGAGCGAGCGCGCTCCAAAAGTGTCGGTTATGAAGTGCCTCGTGAAGTGACACAGTTTAGACGGTTAGTTTGATCGTGGTCTAAAATAACTAGGTCTTTCCTAAACAAGGAAAAGTCTGCGTAATGTTATTATATAATATATGCAAATGTGGTTACTTATTTTGTAATTACATTTGAAATGTTTTTGAAATGTTGGATGGCTGTGTTCAGAAAATACCTAGATTGTTATTAGATCACTATGGCAATTATTTATCTAGTGCAAACCGCAAATAATTGATCTCAATAAGCACATTGACGGTTCAAAAGTTTTTTTTTTTTTCATTTTATTCGATAATATTAATGTTCAAACTGTGCAACAAAATTAAGCAGAAACTATAACAATCATACGAAATATGTATTATGTCTATAGTAAAACTGCATAATATTTATGTTATCCTTGTCTTTCATGATGGATAAAGCAGAATATGACTTTTAAATGTAAGTTGATTATGCACTGAGACGGACAGAGTAAAAGTTTAGGAAAATACTGACAAACCTTTTACGATAGCGTCGAGAAGCAGAGAACGGTTAGAGCTCGTAAGGGGAACATCTTAAATATTCTCACTTCGATCAGATTAAATTATAGTTTTTCATTGAATGTTGTTTAATATACATGTATTTTCAAGCAAATTAAATGGAAATAAAATCTAGTATAGATCATAAAAGTTCATTTACTATGGAATATAGGCAAAGCCTGAAAGTCTACGTAATTTCACTACGATAATAATTTTGAACTAGATAAATCATTACCAAATCATTGCTAGGTGTGCTAGTGCCGGTGCGACAGTGGGCGCGGAGACGGCCGCGGCTATCCGTGCTAGGGCCGCTCTGACTTTGGCCAGGCGGTACTACCCCGAGGGCGGATGGGGCTGGACTATAACGGTCGTGAGCACGATAGTCCAAGTGCTGTCCCACGGGCTGCAGCTGGGCGGCGGGACGGGCGCGATCGCGTGCACCGCCGCGGTCAAGTACCATGTGCCTCCACTTTATAGTTACGGTAAGTTTATTCATTGTAACGTATTTATTATGATCGGAATAGTATAGAATTAATAGTTTTGAATTAATTTTTAAAGGAAACGATCTCCACGAAAACCATTTTTATAAAAAAGAGTCCTCTGTTTTTTTTTTTTAATTATTTACTACGTTGTCCTTGAATTTTTACCTATAGCTTTATTGTTTTACTATAGTAAACTCTCTAACTCTCCTTTATTTACTAAACCTCTATGATGTCATAATTTGCATTTTTTTTTACTTGCAAATAAACTAATTAAAAACAAATAAACTTTAATTCCCTACAACCGGCCAACCCAAACCCCCAAACCGGCGTCCTCCAAAGCGAACAAACTAGACTTCTGCGGCCAGAGTTTTGTGTTCTATGTTCACGACACTGCACAAAACAGACGGTCTCTGTAAGCAGTAAGTACCAACAGTTTGCAATTTAAACCATCTAATTAAAAAACCTTTGCTTTGCATTTGCCTAAGTTATTTATTATTATTTGTTATATATAAATAAAGATAAATTTATAATAAAGAACATGCATTTGTTTTAAATCACCAAAATTTTCTATATTTTCCGAAAGCCAACAATTGCAAAAGTAAAGTAATCAGTTGCTATAAAAGTTACAGGTATAAAAACGACTTAAAAAACGACGATTTCTTTTTGCTATAGATATTGAATATATAAGGTTCGGTAAAATCAACTACGTGTATTTTGGGTATATGATCTGCTACTCATATAAAGAAGTTTAGGCAAAAAAATATTATCATACTTAAAGTTAAAAAATTATCTCATAATGGGGCTAAAGCAAGCCCATATAAGGGAAGATTTTTTTTTCCGAGTAAAACAATATTTTTCTGCCTAAACGTCTATACATAAGCAGTAGATCATATTATACCCAAAATATCCGTATAGTTGATTTTACCGAACCTATATACTATTGACAAACGAACATTGCTAATTATTATTATAATTAATTCTAATCCTTGTGTTATTTGTGTCATTTTTGTTAAAATAATGTTATACATTAAAGTCGTTTTTAAGTTAATAAAATCAATTTTGTATTTTCTTCACACATTTTCAACTGCTGTGACGTCACTTGTGCATAATTTTTTGTATAGAGCGTGATGATTGTATCTCGTCAACGGTTGATCGTACATATGGCAATGCAATGAAAATATTTTGTGTACTTTTCGAAAAGCCAATAAAAAAAACTATGCATGTTCCCCATTCTCACAAACTACTACAGACTGCGGAGGCCTAAATTATCGGCAGGCATCGCACTTGTTAGCTCCTCTGTTGTTGCAAGTGTCCATTGGCAACGTTCGTTTACCATTTCGCGATCCATCTACCGGTATTCAATAAAAAACTTAAATCAGCTAGTTATAATCTAGTCATGTATTGATTGTAGTAGAATCTAGAACTCATGCAAAACTTTGCTGTATTTAATTTATGCACAAACTCCCCCACAACTTTCGCAATACTTTGTATTTCTATATTAAAAGCATCGAAGTTTGAATCATATTATCTATTAAAATTGCGACGTTTTTGTCAATCCATGCGAGCAGCTATCAGCTTGTGGTAATATATTAAATACGTGATGTGTGTACCAATTCAATATTTTAAAATAGCTTCTTTATAATATTATAACGTTTTGCAAAATCCATTATTACAGAAACTTTGGGGAAATTATTAACAGCCTCCGTGGTCTAGTGGTTAGAGCTTGGCTCTCGACTCGGAGGTTCGAGTCTTTCATTGAATGTGTTCTATATACCAACTCGTATTTTCAAGCAAATTAAATGGAAATAAAATCTCGTATTTTTTTTTCGAGTTTTATAATTATTGTCCGTCTAAATGTTTTTTCGTCTTTGCGTTAGCAGGAATTCATGTGCCCAATGTTTCTGTAATTGATTTTGCAAAATGTTATAAACTATGAATAATGTATCTACTTTATTGTAATTATTAGTTATTTAGACAACTTTATGGATTGTGCTACAATTTATTGAAATCATCAATCAGAAGTTATTACAGTGCTAAGTGCTTAACTTCCCGCATACAATTTGTAAGTTACACATAAAAATGATCGTAAGCACAATCATTGTATTGGTAATGGCTAGACTACCGAAACATTATTTTCCATTGATATTTCACTTAAACCAATAGAAGGTACACAATACTGAACAAAGGACATCACAGATCCTATTAAAAGATTTTATTGGTAAGTACTCCACGTTATAGTGCCATCACGAAATTGACAATTTGTAAATGAATCTTCAACTCGTTTGCCATATTTTCGCTTTTAGTCCAAGGGTCGTGCGAGTCCTCGTCGCGCTAAAAGGAAAATTTAATGATATTTTATTACCTAAACATCCCTTACAATGAACTTTCTTAAAAGCCTTGTGACTTTTTGAGTGTCACTGGCTTTACCTAGGTACATCTAAAACTTTAGCCAAGTTGCTATCGCTAATTTTAACGACAAAGTTCGAAAACAAAAATATATGCGATTTGACATAGGCATCGCTAAGTGATTTAGTGATGCTTATGTCACTAAGCAATACTAAATGTGTTATTTACCCATACATTTTTGTTTTCGAACTTCGTCATCGTAATTAGCTATAACACTTTGGCTAAAAGCTTAGAGGAGCCTCTGAATTACGTCATACAAAATAGTAAATTATCGTTTTACGGCTCGTTTCAATAACCTATCTATCTATTACTCTTTGTTAAAAACGTCGCCATTCAATCATTTGACGGTATTTGCGATACACGTTTCTAACAAATAGTTACTGGTAGATAGGTTATTGAAACGGGCCATTAGGACCTACACAATTAACTTAAATATCAAATGAAAATCTTGATGCCAGTGTTTTGACTGTTTTATTACTTTACACGATTTTTGTTTTAAATAACATGTAGGAACGGTAGACTTTCAAATTGGTATTTAGAAACTTGGGGCAGGAAATGTAATGACATTTCCTACATGCAGCGCGACAAGCTTCATTTTAGCAAAAAGGTTTTCGAAAGTGTTACACACTCTGTGATGTTCTCGAATATGATAATAATATATTATATAGATTAAAAAAAGGAACATGTTTTTACAGAAGTTAACGATTACAAAATACTGACAGCTTCATTTTAGTCCAAAAAAAATACAATTTAAAAACTAAAATTATAAATCTAAAAATTCGAATCAGAAACTATTGACGACAAAATACCCGCAGCACCAGAAAACACGGTTATTGGATTCATAATATTATGCAACTCCAATCGCACTGTCCCTAACAACTACTATTCACTCGTGATTTCGCGTGAAATCAAATAAATATGCAGAGTCCCAAAGCCGAGATGTTTTTACGACAAGCTGTTAGATTAAAATTGTGGTGTTGAATTTAGAAATAACTAGTTTTAAACTAGTCGACAAAATAAACGACGATAATAGAGATAAACTTTCTAAGATCTGTCAATAAAATAAAAGTACGGAATCGTACATTACTAGCAATAGATATGTCGCAGGTATTTGGTCAAAGGCGTTATATTATAATTTCACTAGTGAAATTTTAATTACACTGATTATTGTCAATAACGACAGATTCGTATAATTTCACGGGTTTATTTCAGTGATATTGTAATTTCACTGGATCGCAAAAGTGATATTATAATAAATCTAGGTTTATTATGAGTTTTGTTTGTGGTGGGAGCCTCGCGTGATCTGATTGGTCTATAGAGTTAATCAGTCGCCATTTTCAAAATAATTGTTGTAAACATTGGAGCGTGCTTTTTTGATGTCAGTTTATTAAATATTTTTGGTGTTTTTGAGGTATTTACTTTATAATTCTAGTCAATATCTACAAAATGAGTGATCGTGAGCATTTGGAAGTGTTACAATCGTCAGATTTATCACATTCAAGTGGAAGTAAGTGTGAAGTTGTGGTGCGAAAAGATTTTGAAACAGAGTTAAGAAAGTATTACTGTGGTCAATCTGATAAAACGAAAAAACCGGAATGGAGTGCGGATAGAATAGAACAGGTAATAAAGGCAATTGAAGAATATAAAGCAAGAAAAATACAAAAGCTTTCTACCACTAATCAGCAGTACCATTATGCAACAAAATATGATGTACTAGATGTGGGGAAGAAAAGAGTTTTAATAACAAAGCAAAAAGGTGTTTCTTCACCTGTTACACAAATAATTCCAAGTAAAAATTATTATGACACTTTACTCGAAACGCATTTAGCAACGGGCCATGGTGGGCGAGATAAAATGATTCATGCCCTCAAACACAAAAAAATTGTCCCACAATTTGCAATTAAAATTTTTGCAAGTTTGTGTAAAACCTGTATGACGAAGAAACCTGTATGACGAAGTAAAGTTTAAGTAACGTATTATTTTGATTAGAACATTTTAATTCTTTATTATTATGTAAGCTTTAGGCCATAAATTGAGGCTAGTTACTAACTTGTTATGACCCGTATTACCTACTATTATTAAAAGCTTATAATTATTCAATTTAATGATTAGTAAGTGTTATAACATGTTCAGTATATTTTGATTCTTATACTTTACAGTTAAAGTAGTAACTATAAAAAAGTTACAAATAAAATTTAAAAAGAAATAATATTCAAAACCATGTCTTTTATTTCCTAACTCTATGCTTAATATTTGTAGCTCAGTTGGTAACGAAAGCGGACCAATCAGCGATCGGTCTGATAATCTAACGGCTTTCTCAAACCAGTGCTATTGTCAATATATCACTGCCTTACAATTTCACTGTATCGGTCTAGTGAAATTATACTGTCACTGAAACTAGCCCGTTAAATTGTAAGTAATGCAAACGATTGGCAATAAATCAGTGCAATTATAATGGCACTAGTGAAATTTCAATATCACGGCTTTTTTAATATCCCTGCAACATATATATAGATACTAGATAGGTAGAGACCTACCGCTAAACACAAAAAATATGTTTCCTTTACGTTACATGATATATGTGCTAAATGGCGTGATGTCGTATACAATGAGGAGGCTTAATACAATTTAGGAAATCCTATAGTGTCTCCTCTAACGGCATTTATTTGTCATGTTTTGTTTTCGCGATATAAACTAGTCAAAACATTGTGTTTTTGGAGCACTCGGAGTGATGGCTGCGAATGTTCACGCAGTCATCAGGCTGAGTGCTATTCTCCGATTAAGTTAGGATTCCCACCTGATACACTAATCGTTTCATTAACCTAATTGCAACACCTGGGCTTGCCAGTCTTTTGTGAGATTCGAAAGACGTAACAATTATTTTAAACAATCTTTTATCACTCTTATAAAATTTTATCAAGTAAAAAAGATAATTAAAATTCATTATTATACTAGCACTGTACTTGACAATATAGTCTTGAAGACATTTTATAAGTATCTAAAGAATATATTAATTTTTATATGCCTGAAGTCCATTGATTAAATAATTATTTCAGACGTATAAGCATTATACAGAAATGCTAAACACCAGTGTTTGACTTACGGTCAATAGTGATCCTCACTGAGTCTTTAGCCAAGTTGCCATCGCTAATTATGAGTAGTGAGTATGAATTCATACGTTTAAATAACTATACTTATGTCACTTCGCGATGCTTAAATGAAATCCCACACATTTTTGTTTTCGAACTTCGTCATCGTGAGTGCCGATGGCAACTTGGCTAAAGGGTCAACAGGGGTAGTCCTAGTATAATATTAAAAAGATTTTAAACTTTGCTGTAACCTTAAAAGGTAAAATATTTACACACAGTAGTTTTCTAAGCATCAAAGGCAGCTTCATAACCTTATTAAAGAAATAACACTGAACTTTGAGGAATGCTCGATAAAAGTTAGGCTAGCGTCGGAGCTTTACCTAACTTCCTGAGCTAGGACTAGGAAGTTTAATTTCGCTCAAAACCTGTCTGAACGCTCATTACAAAATAGCTCATTACAACATCCTCCGTGGTCTAGTGGTTAGAGCTTGGCTCTCGACTCGGAGGTCGTGGGTTCGATTCCCGCATTGGAACAAAAAAAAAGTTGTTTCCAAGTTTGGTTAGGACAATTCAGGCTGATCACCTGATTGTCTGACAAGAAAGATGATCCATGCGTCGGATGGGCATGTAAAAAGTCGGACCTGCGCCTAATCTCTCGCCAGTCGTGGCGGTTATCCGTCCCACTGGGTTACGAGAGTAAAAGGAGGAGAGAGTGCTCTTGTGTACTGCGCACACACTTGGGCACTATAACATAACTCCTGCGTAGCTGGCCTGGTTTCAATGAAACAGGCCACCGTCACCGAAATCGGTGTGGGAGCTATTACTATTACAAAATAGTATATCGTCGAATATCTCTATACAATAATATTATGTGTTAATATGGAACGTCTTATCATAACCGAAAAGAACTTTCCGAAGTTTTGCTTGTGTTTTCGGTCAAGGTTGCGAAAATCCTTATCACAAGGACTATCCGAAAGAAACCAAGATTTTTTTATATTATAAAAGCCCGCGGGGTTGAGGAAGTTAAAGCAATTTCCTCTTTTGTTGATAAGAAAGATGGCTACTATAATTTTGACACAAAAAATACTTACGTGTTTAAAGGTTTTTTTTTTTTCAATTTCAATTACTACGAAAAAACTGTTTATATCGAAGAGCGTGACACTGCCGCGGCAACAGCGTGACTCCAGGTTAACGTGTTAGTGACGTAAATACGTCGATGACGCTGTCACGTCACGTAACACGATGGCAATATCGCGTTAAATGTCGCCTTATAATTGGTTATGACGAGCATCCATTATTTTTAGCGCCTTTATTTTGTTAGGATAGAGCTCGGGGATAGATAGACTTTTAATAAATTGTGAACATCTAGTAGGTATTTACAATTAATTAAAAACTATTCGAAATTGAACTTTATTTACTACACAAGAAGATATACCTACGTTTAATTGCAAGAGTTCGGACTTCGGATTTGACTTTACTTTTACTTTGATTAAAATCAATTCGATAATTATTAATTACGTCGAATTGGATGCATGCGATTCTTAGACCTTGTCCAGAAAAGCGAATTACGCCGGTTTACGCCACGTCCGTAGAGCTTCGAGACAAATTGTCTCGCGGCCTACATGTGATGGTCGATACGCGCGTTAGTAAAAAATACGCGCGTATCAGACCTAGAATCTCGACACGCGCATCGGCCTTACGTGCGTGTTATTACGTGCTTTCTGGACATAGACTTAATGCTTAAATGTACGCAATATTGCAATCAGTAGTTAAGCTCACTTTTACAAATTAAATCCGTTACTGTTCGTGTACCAATTTATTACATGGCGCCTAAAAAAACTAAACACGTCCACCTTAAGGGTCAATTCACACCGAAATGATACGATACGTGACACGGCACTGCATTCATAAGTTAGTTTTTCATACTTTAGCTTTATTAATTACACAGGTTGATACACTTTCCATTGTAAGAGTTCTAATGTCAAGTTGCACCGCGCTGCACAGCGCATGTGACTGATATCATATGAAACGTATATTTTTTGACGTGATAACGTCTTATAATTTGATGGAGCCGGCTGCACGCACGAAAAAACATGACTCATGCGTTACCTGTTACCAGCGTTACCTCGCTAAATATGACGCATTGCCGTTACCTCAGCTAGCCGCGCCTTAGGTATGTGAGCGGTGGGACGGAGAGGCGGAGGTGCTTGATGTTATTACTCAGTTCGGCGCCGGACTTCGCGGCGGCAACACGCCTACCTAAGGTGCGGCCAATTAGTTCCGCGAGCACTATAAACATGACGTTGTCACGTTCAACTATCGACAGTAAACCTACTTTACAGACAACCGATTTTTTGTGTAATGAATAAATTTCAATTTTGGTTAGCTATCTTTTAAAAAAAGCCGAACGTATAATCGCCTCCTTTTGGGACATGGGTTAAAAATACAGCACGTAGTCACGTCGAATATCGTCGCGGTGTGAACTGACCTCTAAGCTCACTTTTGCAAATAAAATCAGTTACACTTACAGTTCAGTTACAAATTCATAATATGGCGCCTAAAATAACTAAACACGTCCACCTTAAATCAACAGATTGTCAGTCCCGCTATAAAAAGGCAGCAACGTTTATTTTTAGTAAAAGCATGTTTATGATATATCAATCTTAATCAAGCAAAGTTGTTTGATAAGATAGCAGATACGAAAACTGTCATAGACTCAACTAATTTTAATAAGCTTTTAGTTAACTAAATGCTATGAACTACATATTTACGTCTGAGAAATTGAAATCCAATGTAAATATCTGTATAATAATCGTGTACACGACAGATTGAATAGATCTATATGTGGAATATCTTTATATATAATATATCTTTGGTATATCTTTCAACGTCAGCAGTGGCTTATAATGTACCTACGGCAAAATTTATAATACGGTATTTTCCTGTATTTTTTTTTATTACATAAATGAATAGTGCTCTGAAAAGTAAGACAGTTTAAAAAAGGAATAGTATACTAAAATCAATATTTTCAAAGATATGCGTTGCGCTTCATCTCGTTTCGGTGTGAGCTGACCCTAAGTCCTCTTATTTAGGTTTAATTAAAATCAATTCGATTATTATTTATCACGCCGAATTGGATCATACATAATGCATGGGATTCTCAGACCTTGTCCAGAAAGGAAGGAAAAAAAAATCTTTCAACTTTTTTGTGACTTCGAAATGCATATAATTACAAAACAAAAATTTATCAAGTTGTAATACCTAATTATTTCTTATTTAAAAAAAAACTCGATTTTTACATGTAGAAAAATACCCAATTCCAGAAACAATTTAATGAAAGTATGTACGAAGCCCGCGGCGGCGGTAAGGATTGTTTTTTGCACCAGCGAAGTCACAGACCTGAGACCAACTAACACTTCTTTACCTGCGTTGATAATTAAATTTTGATTATAAGTGATGATAGTTAAATTTTGGATATAAAGCCATTTAAGAGATAACATTACCTGTCGGAAGCTACTTATACTTCTTACATATCAACTTAACTTTCTAAGCTGCAATTCAATACATAGAGGGTGCAAATTAAAATTTTTCTATTCTTTTTTTAAACTGTGATATATTTATGCACAATGAGAGCATTTTTGCATTTTATATGATGAATAAAGTTCCACTCTTGTCACGTAAACTCTGTAGGTACATAGTTTTTTAAATATTATTATATCCTTTACATATAATAGGTAAGCCACATTTACATGACATTAAGTGGAAAAGGCCAAGCTCAACGACACTCGGAGCAAATGCTCGCCTACGTAGCTCCTCTGTCGTATAAATTATTATTAATATCTGTTTACAAATTGACATTTCGCATTATTTACTTCCTGTACGGCTTAGGGCGGATTCGACCAAACTGGAGTAAAATTTTACTCTAGTATAAATGTTTCCTAATCTAAGAGTAAGCTGGTTTTGCGTTTTTCCAACTACTAATCCAAGAATAAGGTAATTACACGGGAGTAAAAATTTACACGGGCGATTTTGACGGAGTAAAGTATTAAACTGAGAATAGTGAATAGTCGCACAGCTGGCTGTCAATTGTCACGATCAATGTCATTGTGAAGTGATATAATTTGATATTGACATTTTACTGTATTACTCTACGAAATTAAATTATTATGGCGTACAAGTCATTCTAATACAAACAATAGTACATGATTTTTTGTCGGTTTATACATTCGTTCATTATTCATTGAATAGCTAATAATACTCTTCGAGTAACTTGTTAAAACGCAAACGAAGATATCCTAGAGTAAATTGAAGGAGTAAAATTATTCTCATTATAGTAACACTCGTGTAACTTCAAGTTTGGTCGAATCGGGCCTTAGAAGTAGTAATAATCGGAAATAACTATTACTGGCCTTGAGAATCGCTTAAGTTGTGCTTTTTGAAATATTTTTAAAGGCGACTTGTATTTATTTTATTTATTCAGCAAAACTTACAGTTACTAACAAAATCATAACAAAATAGAAACAAGAAGCAATTCAAAAGTCTAATTATAGTTTTGTATTAGAGTAGAGACACTATAATTACCTAGGACCTAGGTCTATTATTTACTCTGTGATAGCGCCTAAGGCCGCTGCCTCTAATTCCAAGGTGAGCGGCGCGGCGGCGGGCAGTGACAGCAGCGGCGACGCGCGCACGCGGATGCCATAGCCACCGCTTGACAGGAGTGCATTTCTGACAAACGGTGACTATGGCGCCCTCCCGCGCCGCGCCCCGCTCGCGCGTGGCCGCCGCTGTACAGCCCGCCGAGACGTTCACCGCGAAATTCGAGGCAGCGGTCTTACTTGTCTTCGTCAAATTATTAGATACGGTATATTTCTCACACCATGTTATCTTCTATTAATTGCAAGTTATTGATATGCCTATCTACAAGCTTTCATGTTAATCGACACATCAAAGTCATTTATGAATAATGCATACTTTTAATAAGCTGAAGTAATAAGATTTATTAGCAAAAACTTATATCGAATGGCTCGTTTTGTAGGTTGGTTGACATATTTAGTAAGTTTTATAGTATCTTATAAATCAATCGTTCTGTTTAAGGCAATAATAATATAGAAGACGTGTTAAACGGTTGCATTTCTAAATCTTTATGGTTTTATGGACTCTTTATTTATCTAGCAAATACATAAAAATTAATAATATCTAGTTATGAATCATATTATATTGACATCAATCATAAAGCCTTTTATTATAATAATACTATGACGAGTATTAAAATACTGTAAAGTCCTCTCTACAATTGGTATTGTCCAGTTACTAAAACTCCGATTGTATAATGTACAGGTTTTATTCACGTGTAAATTATCATAGCATGTATCTCAATGACCGCCCTCGTCAATAATGACCACCACGGCGTTGCTCCAAAACAGTTGACGATCTCCAAGAATATTTTTTTTTAATACGAATTAAACATTACACTTTGAGCTTCATTTCATATCCTTAAAATATTATTTTTAAAATAATTTCATCTCATAACCAAATATTTAACAAATAATAGTAATTAACTCATTTATACCATTAATTGTACGATAAGTCATTATCATTTATAAGTATTTTATATAACCTAAAATAATAAGCTTACAATACACATATAATTAATATTGAATGAAACCAATATTATATTATAACTACCTAAATAAACCTTTTGAAAAATGTTAATTACTAAATCAGGACACAGTCACTTCAGTTCAATAGGCAATAGATTGCATTAATTAATTAGGTATCATGGTAAACAATTAACCAGGTCTTCATTAATTAACTGACAATTCGATAATAGGGAGAGTTTAGTACTGAGTGGATTGTGTTGCTTAGGACTCGTATAGGCTGTTAGATAATTCGATAATAGGGAGAGTTGAGTTCTGAGTAGATTGTGTTGATTAGGACTCGTATAGGCTGTTAGATAATTCGATAATAGGGAGAGTTAAGTACTGAGTATATTGTGTTGATTAGGAATCGTATACGCTGTTAGATAATTCGATAATAGGGAGGGTTGAGTTCTGATAGATTGTGTTGCTTAGGACTCGTATAGGCTGTTAGATAATTCGATAATAGGGAGAGTTGAGTTCTGAGTAAATTGTGTTGATTAGGACTCGTATAGGCTGTTAGATAATTCGATAATAGGGAGAGTTGAGTACTGAGTAGATTGTGTTTCTTAGGTCTCTTATAGGCTGTTAGATAATTCGATAATAGCGAGAGTTGAGTTCTGAGTAGATTGTGTTGATTAGGACTCGTATAGGCTGTTAGATAATTCGATAATAGGGAGAGTTGAGTACTGAGTAGATTGTGTTGCTTAGGACTCGTATAGGCTGTTAGATAATTCGATAATAGGGAGAGTTGAGTACTGAGTAGATTGTGTTGCTTAGGTCTCTTATAGGCAGTTAGATAATTCGATAATAGGGAGAGTTGAGTAATGAGTATATTGTGTTGCTTAGGACTCGTATAGGCTGTTAGATAATAGTTGGCGCCTACAATATACATGTTACGTTGTGTGAATTTATGCATAACGGGACGTGGCACGTCATGATTATTCATAGACAGCACACAACGACCAATTACACATGTTGTAAGCGCCAACTATTATCTTTATATATTTATTCGTATGAAACATGTTATAAAAGGTGTAACAATTTAATGTGTTTTTTTTCCGAAATCCTTTTTCTTGCAAGCGAATATTACAAGATACAATCATAGGTTGTTCACATTTTCTTATTTATTTAATTTCCGTATTTTACGTTTAATTGTTATAATTACATAATACATAACTATTAACTAACGGCCTATAGCTAATGATAACGTTATTGTTATATTATGATTATATTTCCATTGAATTCAACACAGAGAATGGAATAGGAGTTGGAAGTGAAAAGTAGGTGCATGCTCTACCTAGAGGTAGAAATGGTTAAAATCAAATTTTTTAAATAATTCTTCCGATATACTTACAAAGGTTTTTCTGTTTTTTTTTCTTGCTCTTAACTTGACCGCAAATTTCAAGTTGTAGGTATTTGTTGTACCTTAATGGATATTACTTCTAACACTCAAGTCAAAATAAAGGTTTCTTTTTCTTCAACAACCAACCAGTAACCCTTTGAACGCCAAGATAAAAAAATTGTACACAGTGCCGGTCAGGATCTACTGTTTGAACTTTCAAAATTTACTGATAAGTGTTAGATAGCTTATTTGCATGTTCTGTCTCTGTCTCTCGATATAAAGTAAAGTAAGCGGCAACAAAACTTCAAAATAAGCTAACCAATAGGAGATTGTGAAACAGGCCCTTAGTCTCAATATATAAATTCTTCAGAATCTATAGTGGACTGTCTGGAGAATGATGATAATATAAATAGTGGTAAATTGGTCGTAGGTGTATATTTTCATATGTGGAAAACGTTTCCTCCTACTCACAATACCGTCTGACTTCAGACTTGAGGGTTCAGACGAAGGACAAAGGCGGTTTCAAATACGTAGAAATTGAGGAGACAGACTGAACTTGAGCATTCAAAACTTTGTATGTAATTGTTCATTTGAATATAATATTATTGTTAAAATGCGACGAAAGGTAATGGGCACACGTCGCACATGGACTGAAATTATATAATGGAAGAAACAGGTAATGGAAATATTTTGGATTGTCATTATATGTATTTATAGTTTCATCATGTCTGTCCGTCAGTCCTCGGCTTACCTTCCAAATCGTTACTGCTAGGAAGATGAAACTTTGGAACAAATTTTTTTTTTGAAATACCTCCCGTATTGCTGGATGTTTTTCGTCTACCCCATAATGTGGAGTATCATAAGATCTTTCAAAAACATAAAACTTGTTATGACAATTTTTTGATTTAGGTATCAATTTGCGAGATATTCAACTTTAACGCCCATTTTTTTTGTTAAAATAGGGTGTCACTCCACCTCTAAACGGTAACAGGGTCGGAAAATCTGAAAAAAAATCATGATGGTAGTCCATGTGAAAACTATAGTAGTAGTAATTTGAGAGTTATAGAGGCCAAACCTGTAAAATGCAAAACTTGGAAAACTTCGTACTAAAATAACGAAATAATTAGAAAACATGTAAATTTTTTGTATAATGGTACGGAACTTCTCGTGTGCGAATCTAGCCTGGTGTAACATTAGAGCACTGTCTATTCGCTAGCTATTGATTGATATTATAGAGACCCTTATAATATAATATTAAATCTGAAAAAATATAATGCTTTGAAACAAATTTAATAAAAAAAACGTTTTACCGAACGCACGTTGATAACTTTGTTTTATGTGTACGTAAAATCGATTTCAAATTGTTCTAAGCTCGACTGCCTATTAATTTTTCAATATATTTTGTTTGTGAACGTCTGATGGGATACTCAATAGCTAAAACCTTTAAAGCACCTAAATGCTATTATGGTTTTAAACCAGATTTCGAACTCCGAATCTAAATACAATAAACACTAGCTGACCCGACGGATATTGTTCTCTGAGATTTCTTCTTATGCATGCCATTTTACGGATTTCTATTGAAAACCGTCAACATTGATGAATTTCTATCATTTCTAACATGAGTCTTTTTATGATGATTCACCTGACATGTAGCAATTTTATGATATGAAATGAAACAAATTATGAACGTCAGCTCTCAGCGAGATGCGTCGCTGCACGGCACTTTTATTAAGATAGTGATTCAAAATTAAACTTTATGCAAGAAGATAGTTTACACGCTGCGCAGCGCAGTGTAGCAAGAAATTGGAACTCTTACAATGAAATATGTATATTCATGTGTAGTGAATAAAGTTCAATTTTCAATTGCTACCTTTAAAATGCCGCGTCGCATCGCGCCTTGGTGTGAACTGACGCTAATACGAAACACTCGAAGTGGCCTTTTAGACCTGTTGCTATGTTATGCAGACCACGCGGTATCCGCACTGAACCTAAATTGAACTTTGTTCAAGGGGTCTTCCAGGAACTTTTGAAATCGGCGTAAACGTTACGTTATCGAATGATGTATGAAAATCTATCAAAATCACGACAGCGCCAATACAATTTCATTCGATAACGTTACGCCGCCGCACTGTCAAATGTTCGAGATAGTACACACGAAGTATAAATATAAGGAGTCCGAACGGTGTAGGCTTTTCCATAGTATTTTTGTATCCAATAATAAACCCAGATCATAGTTCTCTTTTCTACCACTAGCTGCGCAACTTATTTAATTTATACTTATAAACTACTTACTTATTTGTAATTCATACTATTTTAATAAATAATATGTTTAACAAAAACTTCTTTATTGTTTCTTTTCCACCAAGTATATTTAAACGAGTACTTCTTCAAAAGTGGCGCGCTCTACCGGAAAAAAAATCTGCCCTCTAAATTGAGACCATTTGTTCAACATTACGTTCGGACTCCTTATATCTATACTTCGTGATAGTACACAAGAGGATACACGTTGAAATAGCAAGAGTTTGAATGTCAAACTGCACCATATGTGCTCATAGACTTGGCTCTTGCAATGAAACGTCTTATGTACTGAATACAGTTAAATTATGAATCGCTATCTAAAAAAATGCAGCGTCCCGTCGCGTATCATCTCGTTTCGGTGTGAACTGACCTTTGGGACCTTGCTTCTATACGCAAATCGAATAACCGAGTTAACAGCTGTGGTAATAGCCACGACAGTTTTACAACTGGAGGAAATGAAGGTCTTATCTTATTTCAGTCTTATTTACTAGCACTTACTGTTTTATGTATTACTTTGTCTTTTTTTTCTTTAGGAATCCGTACTCAAAGGGTGAAAATGGGACCATATTATTGAGACTTTGCTGTTTGTCTGTCTCTCCGTCCGTATGTCTGTCACCAGGCTGTATCTCCTTAACCGTGATAGCTACATAGTTGAAATTTTTGCAGATTATGTATTTCTGTTGCCGCTATAACAGCAAATACTAAAAACGGAGTCAAACAAATATTAAAGGGCATACAACATACAACAAACGTATTTTGTACGGAACCCTTCGTGCTCGAGTCTGATTCGCACTTGACCGGATTTATTTTAATAAACTTTTACTTCTAACTAGATATATTGTTCGTAGTTATTCGAATAGACATCGAAAGCTCTTTAAAGGTTGAACTTTGATAAATGCATTCATATCCACCTGTACTATAATAATATTATTGAGTATGAAATTGGCTTTCCCAGATAAGAGAAACAAGGAAAACTCTGTTCCATAATTTTGATTTACTTGGGGAGTTTGTGGCTTTACAATTTATGATTTGTAACATACCCAGTGTTAAAATAATTTAGGACGATTTATCATTATCATTTTCCTCGCCATTTGCAATCACTAGAGCGTTAATGTTTATGACTTTAGTACCAAAAGGTCTGGACTCTGGCACAGAGTGGAAAACACACTACATAGAAACAGCTTCATAGAACGACCCAATCGTCCCAAATTTGAAAATTTTGACGTCCCCTTCAACGGCCCAAAAATTTTCCACATAGTCGTGGACACACCGTATGCTTGTAGTAGTGTAATGAAATCGAAAGCTAACTATGATTATTTTCGTTTTTCTTTAATCTTTGACTCTAGGTTCTATTACTTTAGACCCAATATTTTCATGCCTATATTCGCTAGAATAATTTGACTGCATGGTTATAGGGTTTTCTGTATGTCGTAATATTTGAGCAGATGACTCGCCTGATAGGAATGAGCTATGTTCCCCTAAACCTATCCACTATTGTATCTTCTATCTACCATATCA
Source organism: Phengaris arion (assembly GCA_963565745.1). NCBI lineage: Eukaryota > Metazoa > Arthropoda > Insecta > Lepidoptera > Lycaenidae > Phengaris > Phengaris arion. The sequence continues at coordinate 10,501,490 of OY751445.1, read as the reverse complement.
ATTGATAGGTGACCACAGACTTATTTTTACCCGACTGCGCGATTTAAAGGAGTAGTAATGTGTTTATCAGCCTATGAATATATGTTTGTACCTTTGTGGGACTATTGGTCTACCAAACGCTCGCCGAAAAAATGACCGATTTAGGACGCCATATTGTGAAAAAGAGAAATTTAAAATAGACAATGTCAAGTAGTGTATCGTTGAATAGGTACTAAGGCGGGTCAATAAGTCCGTGACTTTTTGAATTTCTAACCTCTTTACTGAAAAAGCAACACTACTCCTGTCAACAGGCATCTGTCAGTTGACTCCTATCAAAATTTGAACTTGCTGCGTCAGTTAGTTTGTGTTTTACAGCTATCTTTATCAGACTATCCAGTAACTTAAGGAAACAATGGAAAAAAGTGAATTTCGTGTGCTTATTAAGCATTATTTTTTGCGAAAAAAAACCATTACCGAGACCAAGGCTAAGCTTGATAAATACTATGGGGACTCTGCACCATCGATTTCAATGGTAAAAAGTGGTTTACTGAATTTCGTTGTGGCCGTACAAGCACTGAAGATGCTGAACGTCCTGGACGCCCAGTTGAGGTCTCTAAACCCGAAACAATCGAAAAAATTCACGATATGGTGTTGGCCGACCGAAGATTGAAAGTGCAAGAGATTGTGGAAGCCATAGGCATCTCGCATGGCTCAGTGGTTTCAATTTTGAATGATCACTTGGGCATGAGAAAGCTTTCCGCAAGTCGACTACAAACGCAATCGTGTAACAACTTCACAGGAAGGTTTGGCGTTGTTTAATCACAATATGGAGGAGTTTTTGCACCGTTTTGTAACCGTGGACGAAACATGGATCCATCACAACACACCAGAGACCAAACAACAGTCAAAACAGTGGGTTTCTTAGGGTGAATCAGCGCCAAAGAAGGCCAAGGTGGGTTTGTCAGCCAATAAAGTTATGGCGACTGTTTTTTGGGATGCACGTGGGATAATCCACATTGACTATCTTCAAAAGGGAAGAACAATTAATGGGGAATATTATGCCAACTTATTGGACCGCTTCAATGAGGATTTAAAAAAAAACCGACCTCATTTGGCCAAGAAAAAAGTTCTTTTTCACCAAGACAATGCAAGGGTGCACACATGTGCAGTTTACATGGCAAAAATCCATGAATTGGGCTATGAATTGCTCCCACATCCGCCCTATTCTCCAGATTTGGCTCCGAGTGACTACTTCTTGTTCCCAAACCTGAAAAAATGGCTCGGTGGAAAAAGATTTGACTCCAATGATGAAGTCATCTCGCAAACAAAGGCCTATTTTGAGGACCTCGACAAATCATATTTTTTGGAAGGGATAAAAAAATTGGAGAAGCGTTGGACAAAGTGTATAGAGCTCAAGGGGGACTACGTTGAAAAATAAAATGATTTATTTATCAAAAAATCTGTGTTTTATTCCAAAAGTCACGGACTTATTGACCCGCCCTCGTATTTAAAAAATATTCGTAGTTTTCTAGAATCGTTTTTCAATCAGAATAACCGTTTAGGATCTATAACGATTTAAAGTTGGTTAGTAACGATTCTCACATATAGGCTTTCAGACAGATGGTGCTGCTGACTGCAGATGGTCTTCAGGTCCAGGGGCGACACTCTGTACAAATGACAGCTTGAGCCGGTGCTCACAGTTACAGTAATGTAACGCAGCAGTCGACGCGCGTTTGTCGGTTTTCTGCACTCAATTCATTGACCCACCTTTCAAGCTTTTCCACCTTCCCAATTTGCAATTTGCTTCAAGTGGATTAAAACAGTTTAAATCACTAACACCGCAGCCTGCAGCTAACTCGGACGTGGTTTGCGATGGAACCGCTTCCATAATAGCCTTTAATTCTTCATTATCAACTTTGGTCTCCGGCCGTCCACGGGGCTTGGTCTGCAGGTCGAAATTTCCAGAACGAAAACGTTGGAACAATAAACGCACTTATTTTTCTTTTGCGACAACGCCGCCATACACATCATTAATCCTTCGAGCCTTTTCTGCAGCACTGGTGCCACGGTGGAGCTCGTACTCGATAATACGATATTTCAAGTTTTCCATTTTGTAAACAGAGTGACGCAAACAAAAAACTAAAAGAGGAAAAAACAAATGAATTACAGTTTTCGAAACACAAATGCATGAGTAAATAGCGGTATAAATTTGAAATTAGAATTCCTAACCAAAGAAGATATATTTGAGATCAAAGTGGCCAGTACGCCAAAACGCCAATTTCATATGTAAGGACCTAATATTATTAAATTATATTGTCAAATTACGTCAAAGCACGAAACGATTAGCATGCCAGCCCCGTGAACGAAAGTACTGGCTGGAAAAAACTCACGCCCCACCCGCCTCCGAATTCGCCCAGCCACGCAGACACAGCCGCTAGCTGTCTTTCGTTTAAATCGGTGGAATGATGATTTTTTGTTAGTAATATAATAATTATATTATTTGCTTGAGGTAAAAGAAATGTTCCATATTTGAATGTTTTCTTTTGAATGTATCGATCACAAAACTATTTCAATGGTAGGTATAAGCTATTCAACAATATTCGAAAACAATAGTCTTGGTAACTGAACTTTCTTGTTTTTTTCTTTTCAGTTTTTACGCAGTAGGGTTTTTTTTTTAATTTTTTTATGAATTTATCATTGTACGCACACATTGTACACGTCGAGGTATTTCAATTTCACACAGAATGTATTAACCTTGAGGTTCCCTCTTTACATACTTTCTCATACATTCATAATTCATGAAAATATGAGGTATTACTGTCGTGAAAAAGTTTTCAGAGAAATGCAAAAATAAAAATTACAAATATTTTTATTTAACGAGTAAGTAAAATTTAAAACGAATTGTGTGTTAAATTACATTCATCACCATTTTCTACAAATAGTTTCAATTTCAAACACAAATCGTTTTTTTTTTATAAACTTTACCTTGCTAAGTAGGTTTTTGTTACTATGAGACTAAAATAAAAATCTACCTAAAACTTACATTTTAATGAAATTCAACCTAACTTAAGCTTTTATTTTCACTATCAAATATATTTATAGTATACTTACATCTCCAAAAACTTTTAGAAAATCGTTTTGAAATCTAAATCCCACGGTAATCTTAAAACAGAATTAAAGCGAACCAAATACCAATAGCAGCGGTCAGTTTAGCCGACAATATATTGCGTCGTTAGTTGGCTTTCATATTAGAACCGAGCAAAACATGGCGATAATTAAAGTCTAGACAAAATAAACGCAATAAAATGCTAAACAGAGATGTTTGTACGGTTAACTAAACTGAAAATAAAATTGTTCAATGTCTAAAACTATTCTGGTATTTCTTGACTTGTAATCACTGACTTTAAATAAATAAAAATGTTATAGTCGCTATTGAAGCATAATATAAAATAATTGCAGAAAAAAATTCTCATACAAACTAGTTAAATTAAAAAGTCACTGATTTAAGATTTAAGTTGTAGGTGTAACCCACCCACTTTGAACTTTAGTGACTTTTAATAGAGTGACTTGATCAGCAATTGCCTATTTTCTATTTCGAAAACTTTTCTATTCAACGAGTTTTTTAATGAATTGCTTATTTAATAGTGAAGTAATAATAATATTACATAATTATGACTTTTAATTTCGCATTTTTTTATTACATTAATAAACACTCTATACAATTGTTGTTATCGTAGTAAAGTAGCCAATGTATAAAATATCTCGGTAACCATTTAAATTAAAAATAATTAAATATTTTAAAGGTTTCGATGTCCACTTAATAATCAAGGCAAATTATGTGTCAGCACGATCCAAAACTGTATTAAAATTTTATCAAATACAGCCCTACCTAAACAAGTGACTTGTAAACACTGGCTCGAATTACTGGTATTATTTACTTATACCCCGTCTAAAATTAGAACTGTAATGATAATATCCTTTAACCCGTAAAATGTCTTCTGGCGCTTAACAGGTTAATTGGCAAGCTTTCAAGCTTAAATATAAAAGTAGGTAATGCCCGCGGCTCGGCCTGTGAAAAGGCTGGGATTATATTGTCCGGAATCCGGAAAGTCGAAGAAAATTCAGAGCACTGAAAGTAGAACTCTAAGCTAATATAATAGAGCTAAAAATCGAACACACAAGTGTCGAGTCGGAGTTTTGCTGGGGAATTCAATGGGTGACGTCATGGTTTTTGTATTTCTTTCAAAAATTTGTGTTATTCCGGTTGTTAATGTGTAATATTGGTAGAATATTAACCATTAATTATTTGTTAACGTGCACAAGTGTGGGAAAATGGTACAACTTCTAAAAACGTGCTATTTTTTGTTCCCTCCAAAACTCCCTAGGAAGCAGTAAATCTTCTACCACTTTACTAAATCGACTGACTTGAGTCATTGAGCACTGACTATTTATTCTATATTATATAATATAGAATAAATAGTCAGTGCTCAATAATAAAATTATATATATATATAAGTCCAAACTTAGACTAGACTTTAGACTTGACGATATAGGAATACGTGTAATAAGTGTTGGAAATTGAAACGAAAGTTCTATTTCCCGCCTTTTTAACTTGACACTGGCAAGTGGTTATAAGCCGATGCCATATTTAAAAAAAATAAAAAATAAAAAAACTTCCATTTTCAACTCTATTGTACTAGCGTAGAGTTCTATTTTCAGTGCTCTGAACTTTCCTGGGCCCGCCAGATTCCGGGTCATAATGTCCCAGCCAATATTAAGCATTTATTATCCTAGTACTATTATAACTGTAAAAGTTTGTAAGGATGGATGGATGGATGTTTTTGAGTCTTTCACGCAAAAAGATACGTAAATATAAACCTTCCTCTTAAATCACTTTGTCAAATGGTGGAAACTGAAAACCGCGTTAAAATCCGATATAATATCTAAGTGAATACTGGTTCCATTCGCTTACCCACAAATTAGTCACATGAAAAATGCTGCGGCGATCTACTTGTTTAATAATATAATTATAATTAACCAAATATAATTTACCTTTTTTATCAGTAGGTATGCTGTATGAAGCAAACGCCGAGTTGTCTTACTAAAAACTTTTTCAGTACCTACAAGTACCTACTTGTAGGTACTGAAGGTAGGTTAGTAGGTTTTTCTCAGTCATATTCATATTATTAAGTACCACCCTTAAAAAATTGATTTATACCCTGAAATATATATGATACCATTTGATTGCAAAAAAGTACAAATAACCGCTTCGAAGAATAAGGGATAAAATTATAAGAAAGGAGTAAAGAATATAATATACATAATATTTCTTTTTCGTTTATTTTTATTACCATAAAATTAGCATATTCCTTTACCAGCCGCGTCACGTATACCTGATAGTATATTGCGATTTGTGAAACAAACCCATATTGCATACAAAGCATAAGTTTGCTGACTGCTTACTCAGTACATACCAATGCCTATGCAGGGGCATGCATGAGGTTACTAGGTTTATGGCTGGTACGATTTAATATCACTATTGCCTCATGCTTCGAGAAACTTCACCAACTTTTATCGTTATGGCGTATAAGTAACTTATTTAATATAACCCTACAAAGTTTAAGCAGTTTTAACATACTGTACTTCTGAAATTGGTCGTGTTACTATCTCCCGAGCCTCACCGTAATGACATAACGTCCGCGTCGTTATAATACGAACAAAATATGAGATCGAGCAAATTACTCACAGTCGTTTTCAGCAGCTATAAAATTTAACATGGTTCGCAACTAGCTAAACTTGGACTTTTATATGTAGTTTTTAGTTCTAATTTGATAGGGGGAAAGACTATAATATGAGTAATTCATTTTTTGCGAACACGTTAAAACTCAAGCACTAAAGCTGTTTCGAAGCCAGCAGTCCAAAAGGTGGCTTCGTAACAGCTTTAGATTTAATCGATTTAGTTGAAGTATAGTATTTAACTAAATTTTTGATGATTATAAAGAACTAGCTTACTCCTGCGGCTCCACCCGCGTAAATATACTATTGGGTATCCCACGGGAAAACTGTAATTTTTCGGGATAAGAAGTAGCCCATGTTTTAAGCCAGAGTAATGTACTACCATACCAAATTTCATCGAAATCCGTTCAGTAGTTTTTGCGTGAAAGAGTAACAAACATCCATCCATCCATATTTTCACATTAATAATATTAATAGGAAGAGAGAGTAAGAGATAGAAAGATAGTCGGGAATTACATGTCATTTTGCATTATGAGCTCTCCGGTAATAGCTAGGGACCTTATGATACTAAACTCGCTCGAGCGTCGTGGTGACCTAGGAGCTTTTGTAAATTAGTTGATAGGAAGAAAAAATATTATGACAGTTTATTTTTATTTAATTTTAGTGGTGCGATTTGCGAGCGATTATTATTAAACTTTGAAAAATATAATGTTTTAAAAAAGGAGCGTAATTAGGTTATTAATCATCAGATTTAAGACAAGATGGACTAGACCTTAAAGCTGAATCCAATATAAAATATCTGAGAAGCTCACTTATTTAAATATAGTGATATATATTTTTTTAATTCTTACGAGCTGAAGCAACTTTCAAATCGTCAGTACTTTAAGTTGGAGCTTCTTTGAGGCCTACTTAATACCCTCTAAAATCTGACGAGCACAGTTCAATTTTGATACGTTTTTTCCATTTTTTTAAATTCTCCGAACAAATAAACTTATTTTCATACCTAGATTACTAGAGGCATGTGGGTTCGAGGTACTTAAATCCCCCTACCATGATGGATGGTCGGACGGTTACCTCGCAACTACTCGGTAATGGCACGTGATGCGGCAGGTATGCTGCTATTGTTGTGAATTCAATAGATCCTGATTAATCATCATTATTAATTAGACATTCCCGATGTGAGCTCAGAAGGAATGTAACGATTTGAAAGAAGTGTTTTTCAGTTGCTTTTAAATTATCTAAGAACATAATATTATGTTTGTTCAATAATAAATATTGTTGAAATATCGATTAGGCGAGTATAAAATAGTTACAAAACTGTAAAAGAAAACAGATAGATACCTACCTACATATTTTATTTTATATTATACTGCTTATAGTATCACATTAGCCCTTCAGCCTTCTTTTGTCTCCAAAGTAGACGGGTAATAAAATACCATTTCGTTCACGGACCATTAAAAATAAAAAATGTGCATTTGATATGTGGATTTTGTTTCTGTACAAAGTTTTCTTACAAAGTAATAAATTAAGGTTAAAAAGAAACAAAAGGCAAGCCAATGTTTAGAGATCATTCCAAGTCGTTATGTGCTTAGACTTAAGGATTCAATGGGTTTTTTTCTACTTTAGTCATCGATTTCATCTTAAGTATTTTATTAAGTCTAAATGTATAATTTTTTAATCGTTAATTTATTTGGCTACCTTATGCTACCCTACACTAGGTACTGAGTAGGTAGTTTAAATTAAAGTTGAATAGAATAAACTGATATTATTTCTAGAAGTAATTCGCATCATAATATTATCAAAATCACAAATACTCCATAATATTCGCAGAAAGTCTTCCACTTAAATACTTACAGAACCATCACAACTACCTAACTAGTTGCATAACAAGAAAATATTCTAGACCTAGTGCACAATGGGCGATTTCAAACGCGCGTCTTGTTAAACGCGCGTTAAGATTTTCTTTTTTACATTCCACCCTCTAAATTTTGTAACAGCCCGAATGAGGTAAGGTCAGGAGTCAGGACCTTACCTCATTCGAGTCACGCTTTACGGTCTGTCCTCACTCCTCATGTGCACGGCACGTCGTCAGATCCGAAAAAAGAATACTGCACAATGAAGCTGAAAATAGAACACTCGTCGATGGTTCGATTTGCATCTCTATTGTATTAGTGTAGAGTTCTATTCTCAGCGTTGACCGTTTCACGTTGACGCATTCGCGTCGTGCCGTGGACTTGCCGTGGGTTGAAAGCGCCCAGTATGTACCAGCTTTTACTCCACTGCAGCGAAAATAAGATGAAAAAGTAATTTACACTTTTCTTGAACAAGTCAGCTCTAGGTGCCAATTTGTTATTATGTATCTTTTTCTTGAGACTTTTAAGCTAGCTATGTTTTCTTCAGAGAAGTGTCCCTTTTCACATCTTTCTTTGTATGGAACAAACATGCTCTTTACGAAACTATAGTACCATTTATTAATATGTTTATCTTAAAACATAATTTGTTATTTCTGTGTAACATGTGGGTAGCTTACCCTGGCGCCTTTGCAATAATATGACCCATATTAATCTAACATGTAGGTATTACACTTAACTTAGAAGTTTAGAGCAACGTCGAAAAATATTATACACTTCGGTAGGTACAACATACTCCATTACTGCAGTATACATTTTAATAACAAAGGTGTTAGGTAGGTATTATTATGGTATGAATCAAATAAAAAAAGTAACAAAACCCATGTAAAGTATTATTGATTCATAAGCCCACTAGTAAAACTAAAATGCTCTGTTATGATATCATATATCTGTTATGATATTATAAGTTTCTAATTAAAATTTTGCTATGACAAACAGCGGCTTAGGTAGGAAATGACGCAGTAAGCCTGATGAGTTAATCCTATAATGCGAAGGACTTGACTTATATGCTGAACTTAGTTAAAGCAAATAGTGCCCAAAATAATTTCCCGAATTACCGGCCTTCTAACTTTATTATTCAGAACTATCAGATGCCTTAGGGTCAGATCAAACCGAAACGGGACGTATATCTTCTTATGTAGTGAATACACTATAAAGTGAGTGTGAAGCGGTGTGAATTAACCCTTTACGGAGCAGAGACAAAATATTGTCTTATGCGGTAATATGGTGTCTAGGCACATTTTTTCTTCTAAAAATTAAGATCTAAGCACATTCTTAATTTATCGTAGCAATTAGCAAAGTTTACCTATTAAGAAAGAACTCGACATGTCTTTAAAAGACGACACAGACACAAAGTATAGTATATGACCAAACTGGTGGTAAATATAATATAGTTTAGTAGCAACAAAGTAAAAAAATGTTATTTCCCAATACTAGACAAAATGCAGCCCTTATCTGTGCAAAAAGCCTGCAAACCAGAGGCGTTGAAAATATGTTTGCGACGCCTCCACAACGGATAAGCAACTTTACATACACTAATTGTCTCTACGTCCAGCAAAGTAGGCCAACTCGTAGGGGGGAAACGTGGTGGGCTTAAGAGTGCAGCGTTATCCTCCTCGTATTGAGGACGACGAGAGACAGTCGCGGTCGGTGACAACATAAAACTTAATTATATGTTTTGTATCATAAAACAAAAATGGGAAACGAGAGGTATCGTGCCGGTCGTTGCCGACAAGTGAAAAAACATAGTATATTTTATTAATAATAAATATTTATTATTCCATTTGATCCACAAAGGATTTCCCCAAGTAAATTTTTTTTTCGCGGGATATTGTTAGATATAATATTAATTCAACTGTATGCTCTGGATTTTCGCAAAGATTCTATTAACTAAATTTGCGAAATTTTGTAAACAAATCGCTGTACCTATGAAAATATTGATTTTTAGTATAGGTACTTACTATTTCCTCTGAGAAGTTTTTTATATTTAAGAGACGGTAGATACTATTAATTTATGCAATAAAAAAAATGTGCCGTCAAACCTGACGGTGCCAGGCCGGTAAGTGGAAAAACAGCCATTTGTATCTTAATGTCCTCCCCATTGTATAATATTACTGGCGGAAAACAAATGCAAATAATTTCCATCGCGCTGGAATGTTACCCACCTCCCGAGCTACAGCTCCGAAGGATCGTGATGCAGACCTTGTTAACATCTGGGATACGAATTTGTTTTGGTTATTGACGGGATATCGTCAATAACATAAACAAATTCGTAAAATATAGAGCATCTAAGATATGAGTTGCTCTATATTTCACAATAAAATTGCAATATTTCAAAAATTTAGTTCTAGTTCCAATTAAAGATTTATACCTATTATCAGCCAGAAGAAGGCACCATTCTCCCACTAGTTCCCACTAGTAGTAGTACTTGATAGTTCTATATAATATCTTTGTTATATTTATATAATGAAAACTGTGGGAGAAGTCAATAAATATTTTTATTTCACTGTATCTTAGAAACCTCAAAAAAATCTCTAACAAAGTAACAAAAATATTATCAATAGGTCTTAACCTATGAAATTGTCGTTCTGCAGTACTGACCATTTCAAATCAAAATAATTTTTGTTTGGCTAAGAATTCTAATTTCAAATTAATTTTATTTTAAAAATATGGAATTCTTTTTCCAAAAGTAGTCATTTGTTTATTGTTACATTTTCATCGTATTTCAATATTTTTCGTCATCATGGAATTTGAGTACCGTCGTGGCAGCAACGCGGGACAAGCGGCACGCAACATCAACGACGTTTACGGAGTTAACTACAAACCAACACACCACCTGTTATTGTTTTGCTCGCTTCCGTTCTGGAAATTTCGACCTGAGAAATTAACCTCGCGGTCGACCGAACTTTGGTCGACAATGACGAATTAAAGGCGATTGTGGACGCTGATGATACACAATCTACGGCTGAATTAGCTGCAGCTCTCGACGTTAGCATCAAAACAATATTGGTCCATTTGCGTCAAATTGGCAAGGTAAAAAAGCTTGAGAAATGGGTGCCCCACGAACTCAATGATCGCCAGCGCGAAGTACGTGTCGAGACGTGCCTTGCACTGCTCAACAGACACACAAATGAAGGAATTTTGAACCGCATTGTTGCCTGAGATGAAAAATGGATTCTGTTTGATAACCGCAAGCGATCAGCAAGTTGGTTGGATCCTGGTTCAGCACCTAAACAATGCCCTAAACGAAAACTTACCCCTAGAAAAGTGATGGTCACTGTTTGGTGGTCTAGCGCCGGTGTGATTCATCACAGCTTCTTGCCAAACGGGGTGAGTATCACTGCAGATGTGTACTGTGAAGAACTGAACACAATGATGGAGAAGCTGGCACATCTCCAACCAGCATTGGTCAATCGCTCGTCTCTGCTGCTCCTGCACGACAACACGCGACCTCATACTGCACAGCAGACGGTCTCCAAGTTGCAAGAACTGGGGTTGGAAACTCTCCGTCATCCCTACCCTACTCTCCGCCCTACTCACCAGATCTGGCGCCTACAGACTACTACTTTTTCCAGAATTTGAATAACTTCTTGGCGGGAAAAAAATTCAATACCGGAGAGGCAGTACAAAATGCCTTTGAAGAATTTGTTGCCTCCCGTCCAGCTGATTTCTTTAAGAAGTGCATCAATAAACTGCCACTGCGTTGGCAAAGTTGCATTGATGGCATGGGTAATTACTTCGATTAATACAAATAAAAAATACATGAAAAAAATTGGATTAAATTTTTTCATACAAAACGGCAATTTAATAGGTAAAGACCTAATATAATAATTATGTAGGTATAGGCATACTATATTACCATTAGGTATAGGATTTAATATAAATAATAATTGGTGATATTATTATTATATTGTATTTTGTTTTCTCTTTAAAAAATCGAGTGGAAAGCATACCAGCTACAGTGTGTATTTCCTTTACCATGAATTTAAGAACACTTGCCAATTAACTCGTGCTTAAGTCTAGCTAAAACTTAAATCCGATCGTGAAGTAAATTAGCTGTATGTAGTATCTCGCCTATAAAGCTGTCATCGCGGAGCAATACACGGCAAGTACAAGTTAACAAGGTTTATAACATTGACCCCAGATTTACGGCCTGTGAAGCAGGCGGTAGGCAGTAGCCACATATTTATGAAGACCCTGCCATATAAACTTTATTTAGAAATGGTTTTTGATGACATATGTACCTAACTGTGAAAATTATGTCTTGTGTATTTCATGTTCAAGGTCAATATCAGCCCAAGAGCAGTCGTTGTGATGTGCGCGTCACTGAATAATTGAACTTTTGTGTGAGCAATTCAGTTCGCAGACTGCATACTTCTTATAAGTACATAACTTACTAGTAAATAAAATCATGACCAGGACACCACATCGGGGAACTCTTGGATTTTTTATAGTCTCTACTCAAAGATTCATGATTAGTTCAATATTATATTGACATTAAATTAGTGTCCCGAGACCTCTATTATAATAATTATTATTAACTAGCTGTCCCGACACACATTGTTCTATCGCACCTACAAATATATTTTTCCCGCAATTTTTCCAAAATTTCTCACCGTTTAAACCTTGCCTGAACTGATAGGATTATTTTAAGACCAAAATTAGCCATATCGGTCCAGCCGTTCTTGAGTTTTAGCGAGACATTCAAATTTTTATATAAAAGACTAGCATTTGCCCACGGCTTCGCCCGCGTTAAATTGGGTTTTAAAAAGCAATATAATAACTTAAAACTTTCATGCGCTATTTCACTCTTTTAGGGGTTGAATATTAGAAAACGCTGAAATAAGTAACGCGTTATTTTTTCCGTACTCAATTCCTACGAAATTATTATACATATATTATGGCCAAGGAATAAAAAGTCTCATACAAACTTTTATCCCCTATTTTACCTCCTTGAATTTTGAAAAATTCCTCCCATAATGGATACCTACGTCATAAATATGAGAAATCAGCTTGCCTTTTATATGATAAAAATATATAATAAAGATTACAGCGTATCATTTCATTAAAAAGCTAGAAATACTACCAAAATAATATTTTTATGTATTGTGTTTGTTTGTTGTGAACAAAAACAATTCCGTTATAATATTTTTCAGTGTGACTCAAAAGCGCCATCTATGTTTCTACATTATAAGCTTTTAGTAAAGAGCAAAGCGACGGATCGCGTAACAATTTTTACCTCCCAGTTTTCCCTTTAGTAATTTAGTTTACTAAATAACACCTAGATGGCCCTAGCTTAAGGTAATTAAAATAAAAAGCTTAAAATGGAAATTCTACTAATATTATAAATGTGAAAGTTTGTGAGGATGGATGGATGGATGGATGTTTGTAACTCTTTCACGCAAAACCTGAACCTGAACGGATTTCGATGAAACTTGGTATGATAAAAGTTTAATCTCTGGATTAAAATGTAGGACACTTTTATCCCGAAAAGGACAGTGTTTCCGTGGGATACTGTATAATTTACGCGGACGGAGCCGCTGGCAACATACATGACATTATAAGAATATCATACAACATTGTTAATGACTTATATGCTTATAATAACTTTGAATGTTATAAAAACATTCAAAGTTTTATTTTTTTTTCAGTGTAAACCAAAAAAAATTAACGATAGACAATTTTTATAATAAGCACTAGGTATAGCTTGTCACCAATACCGACACACGTCTGGAGTCTGGACTTGGTAGGTACCTAACCTACCCATATACCCTACAATTTTAACACCAAAAACTGGTACTTAATACACCTACTACCTACATCTACATAGATATAATATATTATATTATTTTATATAATATTTACAATATTACTTTCTATATTCTACACCTACAAGTTACAACCTACTGGGGCCGACCGATTTTTTTAAATAGATTTGTTTTGCAGGCCAACCAATCCTTAAACCAAACGGGTAAACTGATCGCACCTCTCTCAAGTGACAAATCGAACACGGCGAACAGTTAGTATGGAAAATTCAATCGTCGTTTTAAGTATTTTTTCCACAATTGTTCCAATATTATCTCCCGCCGTTTTAACCTCCCCTGAACTACCACAATAATTTCAAACCAAAATTAACCAAATCGGTCCAGCCGTTCTCGAGTTTTAACGAGACATTGGAAGTTGGAATTGCAATTCATTTTTATAAATAAGATTAATGAAGATCATGCGTTGGTGTTTGTACTAAATAATGGACTTGTAATTCTAAAAACAGCTGGATAAAATAGAAAAGTTTAAGTTAGTTCTAGTTTTAGACAAACGAGGTCTGATAATGTTGAAATACCATTAGTAAGCCAGTAAGTTATTTTACCATTTGCTGGCAGTATAACCTATAAAAAATACGGTCCATGCAATATAGACGTTTAATTAATGTGAGGAGATACTATCCATGAATATCAGGAAGCATTAAGCTATAAAGAGGGACCATTTCTAAACGTTGCGACATACCCACAGGCTACATTAGGTCAGTTGAGCAATACATTATCTTTTCACTCGAAATACTAGGAGCTAGCCTCATATATCTCGGTATATTTGGGTTGTTTTTCAATGATATACAGATAGGGCAACGGCCGAACTGTTTTTAATACTTTTTCTACAAGTTTTTACGTCACGCGTCGTCAGCCAATGTTTTTGCAAATGTATTTTTTAACTTCGACGAAAACAGAGAGGTTTTATAAGTTTGATGTTTGTCTGTTCGTGGGATCGCAGCTCCGAAACGGATGTTGCGATTTTGATCTAGTTTTTTATGTTTCCAAGTTGACGTGATCGAGAGTGTTCTTATCTATAACTCATCATCATTAGCTCGCTCACTGCTTGACAATTCGGGGGCTACTTAAAATTTTTAATTTTGTATTTTCTTTCTTTCTTTCAAAACTCGTAATTTCTCGTGTGGTAACAAAATAAGGTATAGGTTAGGTAGACACTAGGCATATATCTCGATTGGAGGACATGATTTTACTTCAGAAAACTTACATCTTGGATAAAAATAAATTTTATTGCCTGTAGGTACAATCTACCCACAATGATTTAACATTAATTTAGAAAACATATTTTTACTAACATATTCTCCTGCTTAATCTGTATATTTTTCACAGTAAATATTGAAATAGTGTTCGTGGCACTGTGTAAAGACCTTCGGCAAGACCATTTTAATTTCGGAACATAAATAAAAACGACATAAAAGAGGCTTGTCTGGAAAAATCGCTGCAATCATTATTTTAAATAAGTAACGGCCTGGGGTAATCAGCCCGACAGCGGTCTAGATAACTTAATAAACTGACACTGGAGGTCTTAAATTTTGAGACAAGGCGCATATTGCCCATCACTTCGTAACATGTCGTGCAGGGTTACCACTTAAGTATACGGAAAGAATGCGCATCGACCTTTCAAAAGAGAGATTCGACTTGTGTCGGCTTTGCAGAGCGTTTTCTCTTACGCACAAAGCAGTGACAGTACAGAGTACTACATTAGTACAAATAATATTATATACATATATATATATATATATATATATATATTGTACATATATATTTTGGTACATGCTAAGGATGATGCTCTAAACCAGGGGTCTCCAAACTACGGCCCGAGGGTTTCAATGTCAGTATCAAAAGGATTCTGAAAAATCTTAATTTGATTCGCAATGGCATCAAAGTCCGAGAAACGAGTATCAAAATTTATTTTCAAAGCACTCAAAGTTTCGATTGCAAAATCGATAGGAAACTCAGTCTCAGTGGTGTGGCTGAATATTTCACATGTTTTAAAATGTGAAAAACATTTACTTCGTAGTTGTGATTGAAACAGTATCAATTTCTTCCGGAATGATTTGATATTAGTGTATAAATCAGGAAGATGCTGGTTTTTGTCCTTGCAATCTCAAATTCAGTTCGTTCACATGTTTTGTCAAATCAACATAGAATGCTAGCTTCCACAGCCATGCGTTGTTTTGTAATTCAGTAAGAGGGCGATGCTTTTCATTCAAAAAAATTTCGATCACTGCTCGAAGTTTATAAAAGCGCTGAAGGACTTTCCCACAACTAAGCCAACGTACGGCAGTATGATAAGGTATGTCATTTTCTCCAATCTCTTCAATAAATTGTCGGAATTGTCTTTGATTCAGCCCAAAAGATCTGATAAAATTAACAGTTGATATGACTGGTTTCAGAACTTCAGACATATCCAAACATTTTCCGCACAAAGACTGTTGATGAATAGATGTTGAGTTGATACAATGTAAGACTAATGGTTTTGAACCACCGTCATTTTCTACAGCCTTTGACACAAGAGCGACCACTCCTTTATCTTTCCCACTCATGTTTTTGCCTCCATCAGTTGTAATACATTTCAAGTTTTTCCATCGCAGGTTCTTTTAATTAATGGCCAATTTAACTCCTTTAAAAATATCTGTACCAGTAGTTGTGCCATGAATACTATACATATCAAGAAGTTCTTCATGCACTTCATAGCTTTTATCTACTCCTCGAATATAAATCAACACCTGAGCAGTATCTGACTCATCCAAGGCCAAAGAAAACCACTCAACATGTCCATTTTTGTCGAACAGTTGAGAGGATATATTTTCAGCGATGTTTTCTACCCTTCGAGCCAAAGTGTTTGCTGACATACTGACAGGTTTTTAATAAATTTACCGTTTCAGGGCACATTTCTTCGGCTACTGCAATTATGCATTCTTTGATCATTTCTCCATCGGTGAATGGTTTTCCACGTTTTGCAATTTCAAGAGCCACACGAAAGCTGGCACGAGTTGCAGCCTCTTGTTCAGTTTTGATTTTTGTAAATGAAGATTACTGCGATTTCAATCCGCGCTTCATAGCTTCGAATTTTTCTGTCCGCAAACTTCCTGTATATTTTGAGTAATTTTGAAAATGTTTTGTTTCATAATGACGTTTAATGTTATATTCCTTGAGAACGGCTATGCTTTCATTGCAAATCAAACATAGCGCCTTGTTACTGGACTCCATAACGAAATACTGAATGTTCTACTGATCTTTGAATTTTCTGCATTCACTATCAATTTTTCGCTTCTTTTCCATACTACTAAATCACACACAAAATCAACAATTCAAATCAAAATACTGTTACAAAGATGTCTTAAACTTAAACACGCACAAACACGTTTTAAGGAGGTACGCACTATTTTATTTCACAACAGTGTCATAAGAACTGACTTGTGGTTGCGCCACTAGCCTTCTTATATATTCCAATTACTGCCATCTAGAAGTGAGTGGAAGACACCAGAACATTCTCGATGTACGTGCTATTAGCGCCATCTGTTAGCGATAGAAGGTACTACCTATTTCCGCTTGTGTCCACCAGATGTCGTGTCACGTTACTCATCGTGGCTCGTACTCTACGACTAATCTAGAAATTACAGATAATGACAGGAAAATTAATAATATGCAGTGTTGCCGTTTTGCGGACTTTAGTCCGATTTGCAGCCTTTTTTAAACGTTGCGTACTTTTTCGGACTTTTTTTTCATCAGTGGACTATTTCACTTTTTACCACCGGCAACAATGATAATATGGTTTTGGCCCTCGGAACTTACTGGAGTAATCAGTATGGCCCTAAGGCTGGAAAGTTTGGAGACCCCTGCTCTACACCATAGAACTATATATTATAAACAAGGCATGTCGAGGCAAAAAGTATCTATACTTAAACTTTACTTTTGGTGTTGTATGGGGCAGACGATGTTTTACATTTGTCATCTTAACATTTGCTTTCCGCAGTATAATCAGTCCGCATTTCATTGACAATATCTTCTGAAATTAATATGGCGTAACTTTTTTTTTGTACGAAGGTTTTTTCAGTCAAATGTACGTCATAGCCCATACTTAGAATGTGCATTCATTCGGCTTCCTTACTTCTGTATTAGTTTATTAGCTTTGTTATTTGTTAGCTTTTAACTACCGACGTCAATTTCGCAGTTAAGTATACTTAATACAGTTTTTGCAGATACTTTACATACCTTAACTACTACCATACCGAATGTCATTAAAATCCGTTTAGTAGTTTTTACGTGAAAGAGTCACAAACATCCATACATCCATCCTCACAAACTTTCACATTTATAATAGTAGTATGATAAACATACTATAAAGTTTCTGGGTAAGCTTCTAAGTTGGATGGAGGATTTCGAAATTTTTTTTTGTCTAAATTAATTTTACTGACACTACGAAACTAAGCTTCTAGAATTAGCTACTAGCTAGGTACCTTGGCAGTTGGTACCTACATCTACAAGAATCACAACATTACTGAATATTATTTTGTAATTAACGTTCCGGTTGACGTATTAATTATCGGGCTTTTAAATATACAATAACAACTTCACTGAAATATTTGCATGAATATAAACATTTGAAAATAGCGTTATTTACGTCAAGGAACCACATGTTAATAATGACATCATGGTATCATCTGTTTCTTCATGTTATGAGTTTCTTAATGTAAAAAGTTTGCATATTTCGTAATAAAATTTGATTGAACGTGTTCTTGCACCATGATGCAGTTTATGTGTCCGCCAGTGTATATTATTTTGTAGTTGCCGTAGAATCTTGAGGTGACTTCGATTTCTAACCCCAATATACTTTTGGATAATAGAAAGTATAGTACTTTACTACCTTGAAATAGTTTGTATGTACCGTATAACCGGAATCTAGTATTTCGGTATCACTCGTTCATGTAATATTTTTACAAAAGAAAATTTTAATAACATGAAGAAAAAGATGATACCATGATGTCATTATCAACATGTGTATCCTTGACGTAAATAATGCTATTTTCAAATGTTTACATTCATGCAAATATTTCAGTGAAGTTGTCTTCTTCGAAAAGTCGATTAAATAGAGAAATATTTATAGTTAAAATTTTAGCCAAAATTAAATGTAAATAACAAAAGAATTATTTGATTATAATATGATAAAAGCTGACAAGAAAAAATACTATTACAGAAAAAAAAAACACCAAAATGAAACCCACATCTAATAAATTTTAGGTGTACCCCGCAGTGGCGTGCACAAGATTATGACACTGGGTATGCGGCGAAGTACTCGGTCACAAAAACTTTTTCGTTTATAGATTTTTAGCATAGCTACAGCCAAGCGACGGATCTCTAAGTCGAAACCATGCCAACAGAGCAAGTCTTAGATGTACTACTATTCATGTACATCTTCTACGGCAACGCAGACAAAACAGCGATCGATCGTCGCGGCGGAAGAAATTCTAATAAGTAAAATAATAAGCATATTTTAAAATATTATAACTACTCACCAGTCAGTCAGCTTCAATTTTCACATATCAAAGGTTCCGGTTACTTGAGATTACTATATCCCGATGTAAATAAACGCAAGATTTCGGCCACCTCAAATATCTTATCCAAGTGAGTGAGGCCGCGGAATAGAAATTATTTAAATCTGAATATCCCGAATCAGTCCACACTGTACTAGAATTACTAAATAATATGCAAGGAAAACAATATAATTTAATCGTGTGTACACAACCACACAGCCAGTTATACGTTTCTTAACTTTTAACATGAAATTTTCGAGTTACATTATTTTTTTGCTGGTTTAATTGTTGTAACTCGGGTACACACCTACCTTTAAACAGAATTTGAATCTTTTCACTGAATGACAATTGTGAGAACTTGTTATTTTTAATTTTTAATAAACACACATTATCAACGCAAACCCTTACAGTCAAATAACATTTAAAAAAAATCAACTTAACACACCAGTAAAAGCAAATCACTACAATTATTATAGAAACTCAGTAAGAAACTGTTAAATGTACACACTTTCAAATGTTAAAATGAAAAATCTTTTAAGAAAACTATAAATAAACAGGAGCTATTAAATTGTAAACAATGCTTATCACATGAAATATGCAATATGGCCCCCGCGAAACACAAAATGTTTCTTCTATTTAAATAAATAAAACCTTACTAAACAAAAATGCATAATGTGCATACATGATTCATTAGATTCACGTCGTTTTATTTTTAGTCGGATTATAGGCAACGAATAATTTCCGACAAGCCAGTTCGGCGGTTTTCGGAAGCGATCGGATAGCCGAACCGAGCTCCCAGCTCGGCTCGGCGAGGTTCGACCATCGCCTGCCGCATGAGTTACCGGTATATAATCATGTCGATATTCAGGGATGTGTGCGTTTGCGAAGTATGAAAATTACACACACATGCGATGATTTTTCCTGCAGGACTTACCGGCATGAGTTACTATTTATAAAATATTAGGCGTTTTTAAGTTATCATATTTTTTTCATTAATTTATTTACTATTAATTAAAGTCATCTAAAACGTACGAACGTTTTATTAAAATATCTGTGAATGACAAGTAAAGCACTGCATTTCTGCCTACAAGGAGCGCACGCCCCTGGTACCCCATCTTACCCCACGGTTTCGCAAGGTATGGTAATTTCCCATTTCTTACATTTTGCAGTATTACGACTTATTCATTTGACTAATGTTCCTAGTTAGACTAATATATGCGAATATATAAACCGATATGCGAATTATTTTAATAATAAATATGTTTATGAAACTTTAAAAGTCTTTGAGATATTATGTTCTGAACCTTAAATATCCTAAGATTCCTAAGTACATTGCCCCACCGTCCCATACGTCTGTGGTAGCCTGTAATAAGAAGCCTTAAATTGTTTTTCCTATATCAAGGCCCATGAGATATGTATTTGCGTAATATTGTACACGGCTCGTAATGGCTTCTGTGGTGGTGTCGCGTTACATATTGAGAATTCCAAGAAATTACAGCGCAAAAAATACAAAAGACATTATGATAATAAGCTTGTTTTTAGCTCGTGAAATCCGGCGAAAAAGCTGTTGGATATTTTCGTTTCTTACATTCGTGATCTTAACGCTTAGGTAAGAAGTACCTACCTAGTAAGATAATATCATAGCGATTTCTTTATTTTACAGGAACACTTTTTTAGTCCGTGAAGTGTTTTTCGCTATAGAATATGTTTTAAAAGTAAATAGTTAAAATGATCAGTTCTAACGATGATCCAGTTAAAGAATCTATAAATCGTCTTACTAGCCCGCGGCTCCGCCTGCGTAAATATACTAACCCATGGAACCACTGTACTTTTTCGGTATACTAGCATACTAAATTTCATCAAGATCCTTTCAGCAGCTTTTGCGTGAAAAATTAACAAATATCCATCCATCCATCCGTCCATTCATCCATCCATCCAAACTTTCACATTTATAACAGTAGTAAGATAATAATATAATAGTAATAGTAGTATTATAGTAGGATTGTTTCTAAAAATGGAGCGCGTTTAATAAACAATATAATTTATAATATAATATGAGTATATGAACTGTTGTTTCTTATGTTATTTATTGAATTTAAAAATAAATAGTACCTACACTACACAACTGAATATTGAGTTACCTTGTAACATAATATTCTGTCTGTAAAATCTTTTTTGTGGTACACGTTAACATAAAGATTTAGATAAAACTTTATGTTTAAATTTGAAGCAGAGAGAACGTAGTAAATTACAATAAATTAAATCTAGACTTGACAATAGGTACCAAGTATAATTTTTTCTATAAGTACATAGCAGTAATTTTTTTATTGCATTCCACTAAAGTTTTTCAACATTCTAATATATTTTTAAGAGGTATTGTATTAAATGATGTAACTAGGAGTAGTTAAGGACGATGCTCTTCAAACGTTAATTTTATTTTTAATTCCCAATAACCATTTAAAAAAATAGGTACGAATAAAAGCATAAAATAAACTAATAATACAGAAAATTATACACCGAGTAGTTCTTAAACTAATACTGAAGTTTTCTTGTTAGGAAATCCTGGAATGGAAAGCTCAGTTGCAAGTCACCGATTTTAACCTCCGATACCCCCCGCGTTGGCATTCTATTCGCTACAACTTTCGTTTCAACTGTGTCGAGTGCAAGATACTCGCATATCAATATCGAAAAGAAATCCAAGTTTGTAAAACTGTATATATTTATTTGGCGTTTTTTAACTCTTTTTCAGTGGTACTACCATGGTAGAGTTATTGATTACTAGCTTTTGCCCGCGGCTCCGCCCGCGGAAAATACAGTATCCCACGGAAACACTGATTTTTTTCGGGATACCAAATTTTATCAAAAACCGTTCAGTAGTTTTCGTTTGAAAGAGTAACAAACATCCATCCATCCTCACAAACTTTCAGATTTACAATACTAGCAGGATGATATTACCAGTTTATTTATTTTTTGACTGTCCAAATGCGGGTTGGTGGTCATGATTGTGTCCAGAACCCCAATTCTCGTTATTACCTTGACACTTTCATTTTACTTTTTTTGATTTCAAAAATTAAATGGATTTATATTATCATACACTGATTTTTGGAAGTTGGACCCATTAAAACGGGTTTCACGTTGGTTTGACGTTTATGAGAATACAATTTTGCAGTTTTAACATATCGTGACCGGATCGTAACTGTATTATTGCAGGGTTTCATTCACAGAATCGACCTTCTGGAGTCACTTTTGACGACCTCAGCGGCTGAGTGGTTAGCGCGTTGGTGCTCAAGCCGGAGGTCGCGGGTTCGAATCCCGCCAGGGACTAAAAAGCTTTCTGTGTTCCTGGATGTGTATTAAATAATAAAAATCTTAAATATAGTAAATATAGGTATAGTATAAAAAGTATTATTAAATATATTTCCGTTGTCTAGTACCCGTAACACCAGTTTTTCGAGAACTTACAACGGGACCATATTGACGTGGTGTGAAAGCGTCCAAAGATATTCTTATTAATACTGCGAGCCAAGTGGATCTACCTAATGAGTATTGAGACTCTGGTAATTACCATAATGGTAATTAGGTAATCGAAATGGAAGCTGCCACATAACTTGAGTCTTAACACAATGTCTACCTAGATCTAGACATAAATATAACTACCTAGTTAAATCGGTTTTGTCTTCACATGATGTTTTTACGACGAGATAGCGATGAGTCAGTACTAAGTACCTATGAAATTAATTGTTTCCAGAACAAACTTGAATACAAAATATTCCTTTCCATTAGTATTATTCAAAATGTTCTTTTACAATATCTCCTAGCTACATCTAGAATTCGTTTTTTACATCTAGAGAATTAGTTTTTTACGCTCAGTCTTACTAAAAACTTTATTCAAAATATACAAATTGAAAAGGGTCTTTGTTTGAAACAGTTGAAAATACTTACGTTAAGTAGGTGTAGCATACTCTCATTCTAATGTATGATTTTAGGGATATAAAAAGGAAAATGTCATCTGAAGTTGATAATGTAAATAAAGGTGATTTCGAGCTACAACATCTCCGTAGATACCGCGCTTTATATTTGTTACCCGGCTACGGTAAAAGCCAAAAGGAAGGGTGGTGATTTTAGCAGTCAATGTATTTTTGTTCCACCGTAGCGCCTAATTTAAATGTACGTGACAATGTATTTTATGGTATAGTTGTAGAATTGAGTTGTTCTTGTTTTTTTATCTTTAATTAGGAGGATACTTCTTCATTAGCATTGAATAATAAGTCGAATTGATGAACTTTTTAATTAATGGTAAAACAAAAAAATTCACCCCCTGCATTGTTTTGTAGTATTTGTATTTTATTAGGGACTTGATAGAAAATTTATCATTTTTATTGTTGAACATGAATCATTTTTAATTGATGCTGAAAGAGATAAGTGTCGAAAACTGTGCGTTAATATAATTTATTTTGAAAGTTTAACCTCGTTTTTTATTTGCAGACTTTTTAGTAGCTTACCAATATAATATTTAAATATAAGAATATATTAATAGGTGGCACTTTTATATTTAATTGTATAAGAAAAAATATATTTAATAACTAGTTAAAATATCTAAATTGTATATAACTTATTGTCTAAATAAAAAAAGGCCTATAGATAAAAACTGTATCTAGGTCGGAGACTGCGGGTAGAGTACCTAAGAGGCTGGCAGCATTGCCTCGCTATATGGCCAAACTGATTTGTTAGCCGAGGTAAGCTCCAGCCATAGGTCATTAGTTTTGTCGACCAGGTTTTTGGCCAAATCTTTAAAAAGGCGCTTGGCACTCGGGCCTCACGGACCCATAGTTTCGATGCAGAAAAATGTAACCATCACCGATGGATTCATATTTCCGCCTCTTGTGGGTCTCAGCGTGTGCAGTACCCTTGCAGTGGCCGTCACGTGTGCGTCACGCAGGAAACGTCCCACACCAGCGGCCTTCCACGGCTCCACGGAATAAGGGTAACCCTCAGGTCTCTTGCCGTCGTCACGCTATACCGTTCGGCTCGACTGTGGCCGGCACGTTGACAGTGGCAAGAGCCCTGCGGATGTCGTCATTTATGGAGGCATGTCGGGACTGGCGGCCGGTACTGCGGCGGCAGGACGGTCCATGGCGTCCTTGGCGGTCCACCGTGGTACCATAATGGCAGCGATGGGGTTTGTTGGTAGCGGTTCGTAAGCGCAGACTGACCGATAGTGTGAAGGTATGGTTATCCAACAGAGTTCCGAAATTGGATGACGGGGGAGCCTGGAGCCAGTATTTTGATTCCGGTTCAGCGGATGCTAAGCGACGAGCGCGATCAGCAGGGAAGGAGCAATTTAGCAGGTCTGATTATTTAGGAGTGGTTCATCCCATTTTTTTTATGTTGGATGGACTGGAATTTCGTCTGGGCGGACTCCGCGCCAAATTTAATAATTAAATAAAGCTATATTATTTATGTATTCAAATGTCAGAGAGATTAGTTAATAATAATAATAATATAATATCTATGGACGTTTCACACCATGTCAATCTGGCCCCGTGCTAAGTACCCGAAGAACTTGTGTTACGGGGACAGATACAACGGGAAGTATTTTTAATACTTTTATACTATGCATATTACATATATTTAAGATTTTATTACATTAGGGCACATATTTAATACACATCCATGACCCAGGAACACAGAAAAACTTTTTCTTCCTTCAGCGGGATTCGAACCATCGACCTTGTGCACCGACGCGCTCAACGACTGAACCACAGAGGTCGTTCCTTTTACATTTTTAGTAACTTTTACGCCGAGTTTTAACTCAAGGATGCAAGATAATATATCTATATTTATTTGTGAGAAGTAGGAACCTATAATGATAGGCTTTATAGCGAATACTGCATACCTAGTAGTCTAGTTTAAGCTATTAAAGTTTTTTATTCCTCTCATAAACTAGGCAGGAGGCACGTCTAGATATTGTTTTTATGTAATGTAGAGTTGTAGGTGCGTCGTAAACTCGTAATTCTGATTAACTGGGTGCCGATTATATAATAAAACCATCAATAATTATTGATGGTTTTATTGAATTGATAGTTGTTTTCTTACAACGGCAATAGAAGGTATTGCCGTTGTAATAAAACAACCAAATCTCCTACCCTCAACTACCAAAGTTTCAGCACAGAGCCCATAAATTACCAACATCAAAATGGTTGACTAAAGTCTGATAAAAATGTTTAAATGATTAGTACACCTAGTTTACACCTACATTTTAAAAACCTACGTCTCAAAGAAATATAATTGTTCGATGGTAAAAATTGCATTTTATACAGATTTAAGACATAATAAAAGCAAGATATCTCCAGAATACTAAATTATATAGATAATTTTATGTTTCTATCGAATAACTTTAAGCCCTTCTTCGTAGCTTAAATCAAATTTAAGTAAATAAAATGTTGAGTTGTGTTTCAAATACTTTCTCTGTTAAAAAAAGTGTTCAGGGTACAAAGAAATGTTATAGATCGTGTTTGTTACTGAAAGTTTAAAGTTTCTGAAATTTATTGCATCTACAACAATACATGATATAATATAATCATTATTCACACTAGAATTGTTGAAAAATATATTTTTAATGCCAAGGGCATTGTAGTGACATTTTAACTTAACCAGGAGCATGTCAGGACATATCTAAAAAGGGTTTCGAAACTATCAATTATTATTGTCAACACGCAATAGGTTATTTTCTAATTACTTCAAAACTTATTGCTCGATTTTTCTCAAAATAATTTTGCCAAGGAGTATTTGGGAGAACCTATCAGCATGGAAAGTTACAAATTCTACTTCTTATAGTCTATAAATGCCAGGGGAGGACCAACTTGTAAACCACTTTGGAGATCGATTACTCAAGATGTTAGATGCTATCCCACACGATAAGGTAGTATGAAAAAAATAATATCCCCACTTCACATATCCACCCCTAAAATACAATAATTATTTTATGATCCATAACTATACTACCTTACGGCAATTCACAATAACCGAAGTTAGTAAGGGAGTGCAGACGTACAGACGGATGGACAACTATAGGGTTCCTTATAGTATTACTACGGAATCCTAATAAAGTACATAATACGTTTTCTCTCGTTTCCAATACAATTAATTACTTTATTTTCATAGCGCATTTCATTTATACCGCATCAAATAGCCGAGTTTTCCTCAATAATATGAAGTGGGGTCGCAAATGCAGTGTTGGTAAACATGGCATAAATCTTACAAAAAGTAACCCCACCATTACTCACGTTTCCACAGGTTCGAATAACTCGTATCAGAAAAATCAATCCCCTTCTGCCAAAGTTGTTTTTCTAAAAATAAACCAAAACCAATACAAAAACAGAGCGTCTTTTGTAAGTTTTGTAACGGAATACTTAAATATGACTGAACGTTGAAAACGGGACTGCAATTGTGGTATTTCTTATATTTTAAGGTCGGTTGGGACATGGGAGAAGAAGGGGAACAAAAGAAAGAAAATAAAAGAAAGAACAAAAAAAAACATATAATAATACGTTATTTTATGTCACCACCTGTATGTAATACTACAATGTTTATCTGTGAATAAAGAATTGATTGATTGACATACAATCATCAATAAATCAATAAATCATAAATAAATAAAAAATAAAATTTACTTTTCGGGTATACAGGAGCATACTTGTCACCTTAAATCCTTATCAATAATCTGCCCTAACTTCTCCCAAAAATCACTTATCGTACATATAGCTTTCTATTTACTTACACAATGACATTTTCGCATGTAGGTTAACAATGACCTCATTTTATTAACATCTAATTCCTGCAGATAATGATCTCTAATGAAGCGCGCTGGTTCAGTTGAAGATATTAATACCACATTTTCTCAATTAATTGAATAAGTTCCAATATTGACGCGCAATTTTAAAATCATTCTTTATCCATCCATATTAATCTGATATAATCACCGTGAAAGAGTTGATAAAAACCTATTACTACTACTATTCTACTAATATTATAAATGTGAAAGTTTGTGAGGATGGATGGATGGATGGATGGATGAATGGATGTTTGTTACTCTTTCACGCAAAAACTACCGAACAGATTTCGATGAAATCTGGTATGGTAGTAGTTTAGGCTCTAGATTAAAACATAGACTACTTTTTATCCCGAAAAAATACAGTGTTCCAGTGGGATGCTGTATTTACGTGAGCGGAGCCGCGGGCAACAGCTTATAGTTATAAATGGGAAACTTGATGAGGATCGACGACGAAAAAACTACTGAAATGATTTTGATGAAATTTGATGTGGTAGTAGTTTTAGCTCTGGGTTAGAACATAGGCTAGATTTTATCCCGGAAAAGTACAATGTTCCCGTGGGATAATGTGTTTAATTGAGCTCGCAGCTTCGCGAGCAAACGCTAGTATAATATAAATTCTCCATTAAAATTCGGAGGTATAGAAAGACAGGCCCGACAAACGAGTACTTATTGCATACCTACATAAATGAGTTTACTTCAAGTTAGTTCCTACTTTTAATTTTATAACCTTTGGTAATTTAAAAAGTGGTAGTTGCATATACGTTACAAACGGCTACCCCATTTATGTAATGTTTCAGTGGCATTCAGAGTGCTAAGTGTGAGTTTTTCTTTTCGCATTCGATCGCGTTGTCGCGTTTACAACTAGGTGGCGCCGCGCTGTACAAATCTCATACAAATTCTTAGTAAACGCCAAGCGCGCTCACGATCGAATGCGAAAAGAAAAACTCACACTTAGCACTCAGAACTTATATCACTACAAAAAAAAACATAAAAGTAAAATATGATCGAAGATCACTAATAACTTTACGAAATATTACTTGTGAGTTCGTATAACGTCGATAAAAAATGTAATATCTATAAATAATGAACATATCGAATCCGCTTTTAGAAGATTCGATTTATTTAATTACTTGTCGTTTTCAATGGTCAAAATAAACGCTTGTCATTTTGGTGAAATCGCTTAATAAATTCGGAGTGCACAAGACAAATATAGCTTTATGATTATTGTCCAAATGAGATTTCCAAGGACCCCTCACTACTTTACTGTAATTGCTGTGCTTAAATGTTATTGAAATGTTTTATGTCAAACCTTAGACGCTACGCCCACTTAAATTATTTTATTTGAATAGTGGTTACTTCTAAGTGCGGTCTCCCTGAAGAAATCGTTAAAAGCGATTGTTGGGAATATATACAAATAAATTAAAATGCAGTGTCTGTTTGTAATTTTAAATTAACAGCCTCTCACTAAATGCATATGAAAGTATATACGGTACTTACAATAAAAATCAATTTTTAAAATTTTTGTCTCTCTCCGTATGTTCGTGTTTGTTTGTTCCGGATAATCTCTGAAACGGCTGGACCGATGTTCACAGTTAAGGCATTGGTAGATAGCTGGTATTTTAAAGAGTAGGTAACTCGGGCTACTTATTCTTAGGGTTCCGTTTTAAAAAATATGGTTCCGTTTCAGTTAGCTTTACCCAAACAAAGTTGCGGGCACTAGCTAGTCTAAATATAAGCTAAGTGCTCATATTATTCTAATCGACATTTTATATACTTCTCCGTTTTATTCAAATCTATTCATTCACAAGTTAAGTAAATTATTCCATAAAATAATTCATACGTTTTAGACAAACGATTTGAATTGAATCCCTTCTTTAAGTTTACTCAATAGCCTTATTATTATGTTTGCGTATCGTCGTGTATATTTATACGTGTAACAACTCTTTTTGAGTACAGTTTCACGAGAATTGTGCGGAGGAGTATGATATTTTGCACATTTCGATTTTATGTGGAGGAAGGTGTGCAAGAAGCTATTATTTTTTAAATAATGCAAAGATATGCATAAATATAAAAAATAAAACATTTTCAAATAATGCGTTGAAACGCATTAAATTAACAAAAATATCAACAACACCCACTACAACCTCAGATTATTAACCATGGACCAAATATAGAGACACACTACCGTGGGTTTGATAAATATAATTTTGTTACACGTTGACTTTTGTCAACCTGTCACAACCTATGGTCACCACGCACTTTCTCCAAGAACACTACACGAGCAAAAGGGCCCTTATAAACTTCAAACTTACAAACTAGGTAAATGAATTATTATGGGCGAATTTCGACCACAGGGCGACTACTGTACTCTAGTACTGATAAATGCGCTAGGTAATCTCTATAGGTATGTTATGCCCTTAGAAGATTATATGTAGATTACCTATACAATGTAATTATTGTAGATTGTAAACCAAGTTATTACGACAATGTGCCTTAATGACAAAATCGACCAACATAAAATGATTTTTGTTTTCAGAGTTTCGTGCCCAAAGCGTGAAAACGGGACACCATTATTAGGACTTCACTGTCTGTCTGTCACCAGGCTTCCCATGAACCATGATAACCATGAAGTATATATGCCGCCGTTATATCAATAAATGCCGAAAACAGAATAAAATAACCATTTAAGTTGGGCTCTCGTACAAGAAAAATGATTTTATGTTCTTTGCTCGGAACGCGAGTCCGACTCGCACTCGGCCGATATTTAATAAACACATATATACAAATAGATGTCTTAAGTACGTTGATGGAGAACATCAAAAGTTTTTAATTAATAATTGCTCAATACACGGGAGACAAAAACTCGGCTTCTGTTGAAAGTTGACAATTTACAGCTCGACTCGATGGATCATAAATAATGTAAAATTGACACGAGAAGGCCTCAATTTCTTTATCGCCAATCTTCGTACTTGGCAGGATGAGTTATACTCTGTACCCTCGTGTATTACGTTTAACAAACAAAAGTTTATTAATACCTCCTTAGTTTATAATTACAATGATTGAATCTTGTTGCTGCTACAGATATTATAAGATACTTTTGGGAGTGTTGCAATGATTTATCTCGTTGATGTTTCTTTAACCTCACAATCCCCTTAGAGTCTGTATAAATGGCATGTCCTTTCAACTGTCATGCTATGACGGTTCATGAGATACAGCCTGGTGACAGACAGACGGACGGACAGTGGGGTCTTAGTAATAGGGTCCTGTTTTTACGCTTTGGGTGCGAAACCCTAAATATTCGTCTACAGTTTTGTAATGTTCCACGATGTCAGAGACAAACAGATGGACGGTGGTATAATCGTAATCTATCTGTTTTCGAGAAAATTCTTCAAGCGGACACCATCACTATCAGTGGCAGTAATCGCCATTCCAGAAGTCTCAAACATTTGCCAGTCATTTGGACCCCTGCGCTGTGACGAATAACCGTTCACTTTCACGAAGTCCAATGATAGCTGTAAGTGATCTCTTGTATATCGTACGTGTATCAAAAGGAAATAGGCTGAATAAATATAATTCCAATCTTGATAAAATAAAAAATACTTTATATAATATAAACAATTATCTAGTTTTCTTGAAAATTTAAAAAATTTAAAATCTTTAAATCGATTTAGTGTAAAGGAGGATATATCTACCAGTTTGGAGTTGGACCCAGATGTCTCAAAGCAAAAGATGTGCATTTTGACTTCCCCTATAATGATATAACTTTTTTTTTCAAATATATTGCGGATTGTTTGAAGCACTTTTGTGAGTCTCGTGAAAACGCCTCATATAAAAGTCGTACTAGTAGGTGACGTCACATGCTAGTAATGTTGCTACGAAATGTATGGCCATATACACAAAACTTCTGATATCGCGTAATTTTGCGCGTTTATGTTGATACATACCGTAGTAAATCTTTTTGTATTTGATGTAAGTAAACTAATTATGTAGGTTTTATACACTAATGTTTTAAAGAAATATTTCAAAATTTTTGTGACTTCGTATTTTATGCATTTGCATATAATTACAAAACTAAACATAAAAATCCTAATTATTTTTACTTGTATCAAGTTGTAATACCTAATTATTTCTTAATTTACATATTTAAAAAAAAAACTAAATTTTGACATGTAGGAAAATACCCAATTGGGCCCAAAATGAGTGATCTCCTTTGTGAAAATTCTACAGACGATTTCATGGTTTTCATGCAATTCTCATTCGATAACGTTACGTATTATGTTATTGCCAATTGTTCGTACTAAGCCCAAAGGGCCCGACTATTCGAAATAGACTAGCAATATAATATAGTACGATAAATAGACAATCAATATAATATAGTACAAAGGGCCCGACTATTCGAAATAGACTAGCAATATAATATAGTACGATAAATAGACAATCAATATAATATAGTACAAAGGGCCCGACTATTCGAAATAGACTAGCAATATAATATAGTACGATAAATAGACAATCAATATAATATAGTACAAAGGGCCCGACTATTCGAAATAGACTAGCAATATAATACGATGGCGTCTCAGTGGTATTCCTCATTAAATTACACTAGGACATGCAGTTAGCACACAAATAGTGTATTAGCGAAATGAGATAGACTCCATTAATCCCGCCGGGATCTCTATTTAATTTTGATTCTATGAATGTGCAGCAGTCGTAGTATACAGGATAGTACACATCTGACCTTTGTGGCTCAGTGGTTAGCCGGAGGTCACGGGTTCGAAAACCGCCAAGGAACAAAAAAATATCTGTGTTCCGGGATCATGGATGTGTATTAAATATGTGTAATATATAAAAATCTTTAATATAATATGTATAGTATAAAAGTATTAAATATATTTCCATTGTCTGGAAACACAAGTTCCTCGAGAACTTACTTAGCTTGGGATCAGATTGACGTGGTGTGAAAGTGTCCATAGATATTATTAGTACAGGAGGCAGATTTAATATTACTCTACGCTAACTATAAATATATTTTTCATATGAGTGATGGAACCTCGCTTTTGTAACTTACTTCACAAGTAAATTTCTTTGGTAAACGATGCAATTCGTTGTATACAGCACATTGTAGATAACATTACTCACCGATATTGACTAAGTAACTGATTTAAAATCATATTTTCATTTTAGCATTACCATATCATTATTAAATGAGCACCAGTCTTGTTTAACCGCTTTGCAGTCAGTTTGCTTCATGATTAATTAATATGAATATTACTATAATACTGGAACTAATTACTATATTTATATGTGAAGCAAGAACTTTAAGTACAGTTTTACGTGAATTATGCAACCGGAGGTGTATGATATTTGGCACAGTTAATGTTTATGTGGAGGAAGGTGTGCAGATAGTTAATATTTTTTAAATAATGCTCATAAAGACATAAAATTAACAAAAATAACAACAACACACACTACCTCGGATTTTTAGCACACACTAACGTGAGTTTGACAGGTACAATTTTGTTACACGTCGACGTTTGTCAATCTGTCACAACTCACAGGTTACAACATTTACATTTTTTTCATTTTTTTCTATTTATGAGGCAAAGGAGATAACCCTTATAAGTCAAACTTAAAAATATATGAATTATTATAAGGGAATTTCGACAACAGGGCGACTTCTAGTATTATTTAAATAAATTCCCCCAATTACATTAGTTTTTGGTGAAATTATACTGTAAGACGTATTCATCACACATATTCATTGATAACATTGTGAGGCATTATGTCAACTTCATTAACTCGTGTTTATACATCGCTCGGTATAACTCAAGCCAACGCTTTGACTAAAGTATATAATATATTGTCGTCGAAATACCATAACTAGAGACATTGTAATTCACAAACCTAAAACGTTTTTCCCGAATAAACTAAATAAGAGTACATAGTACATACTATTTTATAATTAGATATGTTGAAGTAAAATCTGACATTAAATAGCTCTTTATTTATTTCTTCATCAGCATGATTAAATAGTGGGGGCGTACCTATTATGAACAGAATGAAAAATACATTCCATTACATCTGTCCGTCAAGTCCGTAATCAAAATGTTTGTCGATTTCCGGCCCATTTCGGCCGCGGTCTGCGGACTTAATTAAGATGCCTCTGAATACTTAAGACCAGTGGCTCTCAATATTTAAGCATCTTTTGCTTGCATGTGTACAAACATAATCTTAACGTAAACATAGAGACAATTATTGCACCCTATAATTCTATCAATTTAATGGTAATATATCTTATTTAACGTTACAATTAAGAATTAAGAGATTCAATAACAGTAAAATTGGGCGAGTTTAATATTTACAATTACGTTTAAATTAAATTGGATCTGAACAGAATATAAGCAGGATTTCAAGAGTCTTAAGTTTGATCAGAAGCCCAATTCTCGTAACTATATTTTGTTATCATAATCCTGTTTCGGTCTGTGCACTCTCTTAATCGCTCACGCACGTTAGATATAGGATTATCATCACAAATAGTTACGAGAATTGGGCTACTTATATCAAAAACGTTAAACATAACGTTAAAAAATATGAAAGAAAATGACGAATAGTACCTATGTAATCCTTTAGCAAGAGAATAAGAATAAAAATATAATAATTGCAAAAATATGGTACAGTTAAATGACACTCATATATTGTCGGATTTACCTCGACGTGCAAATGTTTTGTGAAATTAAATTTAATATAGCTAATAATAATGATTAACATCAGATTAAGGACAAATTAAGGGCAAATTATGGTAAAGTTAAGATTAAATTATAATGATCACATGTTATGAACGATTAATTAATTAAATAAAATAAAAAATACTAAAATAAAAATCATTAAATAAAATGACTGAATCCGTCAAAAGTTTATCAATATAATATAGTTATAAATATAATAAATATAGTTTATCAATATATTTATCAATATAATATATAGTTCGTCAGTATAATTAATAAATTCATCAACAGTATAATACATTTTGTTTATTTATAACTTAAAATATCCGTACCCCTAAACAAATATAAATATATCATGGGGGTATATCTCATGATATCGTTAAATATACATTTTTAAATGAAGGCAAGGTTTCATACATGACTTTTTTTTTAAATCAACCATTTTCGATTAATCGGCCTCCAAAGTGGTTTATAAGTTGGCATTTTTAAACTATGATATTTAGAAACTTCCAATTTTCTATGCTAATATATGATTCTAAAAACTCTTTAGGAAAATTATTTTAAACGAAATCGGATAGTAACTATTGAAGTAATTTGTAAAAAAAATATTACGTGTTTACAGTTACGGAACCCTCCTTGGACATGTCCTGACATGCTCTTGGATAGGTTATTATGTAATGGCTTTACTATTTTTATTTTTAATGCAGAAGGAAAATGCCCTTGAGTCATTGATAGATTAATTATAATATGTGCTAGTGGTACAGAAGCTTTTGTGTGTTAATAATTGAAAGTTAAAAATCATTACCTAATGGAATGGACTGGATGGATTACCGTATTGTATTTCATTCACATTTATTTTTGTAGTAGAATTTGGCGCGCTTGCGTACAAAGAACAAACATAAAATTTGAGAGTTTTGCCGGGGAGTTCAATGGGTGACGTTGTGAATTTGTAATATTTCATAAATTTGTGTTATCCTGGTTCTTAATGTGTAATATTGGTAGAATACTAACCATTAAATATTCGTTAACGTGCACAAGTGTGGACAAGTGGTATAACTTCTAAAAACGTGCTATCTGTGTGTTTCCCGCCAAAACTCCCTAGGAACTTTCAGTAAAGCGTCTACCACTTTACTGAATCGACTGACATGACTCATTGACTGTACTGACTATTTATGGACTGGACTTTGACTAGACTTTAGACTTGACGATATATGAATACAGTGTTGAAATTGAAACGAAAGTTCTATTTCCCGCCTTTTTTACTTAACACTGGCAAATGGTTTTAAGATAAGCCAACGACATATATTAAAAAAAATAAAAAAATAAACAAAATTAATGGTTAATTTTGAAATTAGAATAATTTAAATATAATAATTAATTATTTATAAAGAACAAAAAAGAATAATTTTAAAATAAATTAGGTAATTATAAAAAAATAACATAGCTAATATAAAACATGCCAATTAGGTAATAATTCAAAATTTAAGTCAAGGAATATAGTTCACGTATTTGTATATCAACACAAGAAAGGAAACAGTTATAATTTTTGTCAATATGTCATTTGATAAGCTAGATTAGATTCACTATCAATAAATCTAATATAAGTAATACCATTTCATTAAATTAATCAAAGTAGAATAATGATGTTAATAAAAAACATTAAAACAAAAATAGCTAACAATTAAGAATTTTCAGTTTCGTTTTAAAGTTTGAAAATGACTGACATAAACATTAAAGAAATAGTCCATCTGATTTGTCTTGCTCAGTAGGTACCTTGGGACCAAGGAGACTATTGCATACCGAAATGTATCTACCGCAATTTGATACTCAAATAGCAAAGTTTAATGTTTTACTCTATAGACATATTTATGCAGTATAAATACAGTCCTAAACGAGTGTATTACAAAATGACGCATAGTGTTATATCTCATTCTATAGTGATCCTTGAAAAGGAAATCTTATAATTATAATGAAGGCCTTTATTCAATTTATTCATAACAAGTTGAGAGAAAGACGAAAGTTAGAAAAGTAAAGTCTAGTGCTAGGTACGAGTACTAGAAGTCACCTCTGATAAACTCCTACTAACTTTACCGTATGAATAAAGTTTATGACAACAACACTAGAATATTTACATTAGGAACATCAAGACAATCAACAATCGATTACGTTAAGAAAATATGCTGTTGCTTAGGCAAACTCTACATTTTCCCGAAATATAACATGAATGCTAAGATTTTTTAATTAATGAAATAATTCAATTTACCTACCATATCGACAAAGTTCCTGCTCGACTTTCTAATCGTTTTCCTTTGCACTAGGACGCCTAAAAATATTTAAACACAAAGGAAGTGACCGCAACGAGTGCAGACGTGGTTGAAAAACGTAACTATTTACACGTGCATGCGCACGATTCAACTGCGTTTTTAAACGATTTTCATGTTATCCCTGGTCGAGCGGCAACTTGTTAGTACCTACTACTGTCACTGCTTCTTGCTAACACTAACATAGATTACAATAATCTAAAATATTGTATCATAAGGTACGTGCCAAGTGTTAATGGATTAAAAATACACACACACCCACACACAAACTGACACATTTTATACGTCTGTAAAATTCAGCTCTTACTAGCTTCGCCCGCGGCTCCGCCCGCGTAAATACAGTATCCCACATGGTTACTGTACTTTTTCAGGATAAAAAGTAACCTATGTGATAATCCAGAACCTTTACTAATACAATACCAAATTTCACCAAAATACGTTCAGTAGTTTTTGCGTGAAAGAGTCACAAACATCCATCCATCCATCATCACAAAGATTCACATTATAATATACTAGCTTTTGCCCGCGGCTTCGCCCACGTGGAGTGTTCTTG
Source organism: Phengaris arion (assembly GCA_963565745.1). Classification (NCBI taxonomy): domain Eukaryota; kingdom Metazoa; phylum Arthropoda; class Insecta; order Lepidoptera; family Lycaenidae; genus Phengaris; species Phengaris arion. The sequence continues at coordinate 10,465,070 of OY751445.1, read as the reverse complement.
GAGAAAAAACTTCTTCAGCAACTATCTCTACTCACTGCGATATATATACTTCTGTGTGCAATATTTAAAATGTTTTAGGGTTTCGTACCCTTAGGATATAAACTATCCTAAGGGTACGAAACCGCGACACCGCGGCGCGATGTGCGATATATATTTTTCGTACTTGAAAATATAAATTTTACGATATCTTCTATATATAAAATATAAATTTAAACTGTATAGTTTAAAGGGATACTATAATGTATATAAAATGCTTAAAGTGAGTAACATATTTAATTTGATAAGGATCACTGTATCCGACAAAATAGCTTCCTAAAATACCGTAGGTAGGTAGGTTCATATAAGTATGAACTGGGCACGGGTAGCTAGTTTTAATAAGTATTGTTATTTTCCTCTCTAGAGAGCTCCGCGCGTGAACGCGTGAAAGCATAAACGCGTGCGATCGCTGCTAATCATAAAGTGCTATACGGCGAAGCGCGGCCTTCTTAGCAGTCAGTGTTGCTTGAACGCGCTATTTATAGGTACGTGCCACCCGCGAATTCAAAAAGGAAGGTTTATATACATATAAACCTTCCTCTTGAATCACTCTATCTATTAAAAAACCCGCAACAAAATTTGTTGCGTAGTTTGAAAGATCTAAGCTAGGGACAGACGATAAAATGACATTGTTTTATAATATTAGTAATAATAGAATGAAAATATTAGTAATAATAGAATACAAGTTACAAAAGAAAAAATTGCACTGTAAATAGAGCTGAAAAACGTGTACATCTGACAAATCTGACACTTGATACTTTGATTTGACAGTTCAGCTCTATTGTATTAGCGCAGAGTACTATTTACTGTGCATTTTTTTCTTTCGCTACCACAAAAATAGCTTTTTTTGACACTTTTTTTCTCGTAGGTATTAATAATAAACGTCCAGTAAAAAAAGTTTTCGTTGCCATCTCTACTCATTTTTGTAAACATGAAAACTGGTAAATAAATACAATCCTGACAATAACAAATTTCTCATTTCTGGAAATCTTAATGCAATGTTTGTATCCACTAATTATACTTCCTAGATTTTAAGCGCCAAGTCAAAACAAACAAGAGCGATCGTTCAATTTCTTGTCTGTCGCAATGTTTATATTGAGGATCACAATCCTGAAGCAATAATTTATAATGATCAGTAATATGTATTATGTATTAGAATTTAGATTAATCACTTGAGATATTCGTATCTCTACTGGAATTATGCCACTAGTGTAAGTGAATGTGGTAAGCCTTCCAATTATTCAATGTTAGTTTGATAATAATTTTGACGACCTGTGTGGCTCAGTGGTTAGCGCGTTGGCGCTCAAGCCGGAGGTCGCGGGACCGAATCCCGCCAGGGAACATAAAGTTGTCTGTGTTCCTGGGTCATGAATGTGTATTAAATTTAATATAAGTACAGTATTAAAAGTATTATAACCGTTAGTATAAATATATTTCAGTTGCCTGGCACCCGTAACACAAGTTCTTCGAGAACTTACCACGGGACCAGATTGACGTGGTTTAAATGCGTCCATAGATATTATTATTATTAATAATTATAGAAAAGGCAAAATGTTAGTGAGTGGAAGAAATCTAACGTTATTTATGTTATTAAATAATTACATTTTGCACGCGGCTCCGTCCGCGTAATTACAGTGTCTCACGCGAACACTGTATATGAACACGTTTTTTGGGATAAAAAGTAGCTTATATCCTTCTTGTTCCCTCTATGCTAAATTTCATCAAAATCGGCCCATTCATTTCGGAGTCTATATAATACAACAACGGTACAAACAAACAAATATTTCTTCCGTGTACTATGGGTATAGATAAAACAAAAAAGTTGGGTATAAAATCTAAAGGCGTTTATTTTATCTAATTGTATATTTTATTTTTAACTATCTTTTGCCCGCGACTCCATCCGCGTAAATTCCTACGGGAACACTGTCCTTTTTGGGATAAAATGTAGCCTATGTTTTTAATCTAGAGCCCAAAGGGGGTTCCCCCTTTGGGCTCTAGATTAAAAACATAGAGTAACTTTTCAGTATTTTGCCGTTATTGTTATACTCTTTGTAATCTTAAATTTCTATTAACCCTAAAATTTTACCATCTTTAGTTCTATCAATGTCAAAAATAACTAGCTATCAGCGAACGGAACTTAAGGCTCTGTAGGTATAACGCCAGTGACCTTGAGTGGCAACTCCCATACTAATTTTGTAGGCGACAATCGCGCCGACCGGAGAGAGATCAAATCGGATAAAAAATCGATATAACTATTTGAGACAAAATTTGCATAAACTAAAACGACCTCCCTTAGTCTTGTCTTACTTAAATTACTGAAATTCATTTTTACACTCGTGTGACTTGTAGAAGAGACAAAAGGGTTTAATTTAAAAAAAAAGGGTGGATTTAGCATATTTTTAAATCAATATTTAAATAAAACATTATATTCATAAAAAGACAGTTCTCGGCTAAATATAATGCAGATCAACATATATTTTTTTGGGATATTTCAATACGACGATGACTGAGAAAAAAGGTTTCAAAGAACTCCAATTTTCAGTTCTATCCAGCGCACAACGCCTTAATTTCAACACTAGTTCAGTCTTCGCACTTCGTGCTTCGCTCCGATATAATATTATGCTCTAATAAAATAAAAAATCTTAATACAAACTGAACTTTTTCGCTGAAAAGGAGATAGAGAAATATACCCAGTCATTGTCAATTTTCAGTAATTCCATCTTTTCAGGTAAATAAGGACTTACAGATAAGAAATATTATAAAGTTGTTAAAACTTTTAAAACAGGTAAAAACTTTTTAGCTAGAAAAACTAACGGCCACACCAATGTAGTTTCCGAATAACTTGCAGATGTAGTGTTATTAGCGTATAAACTTCGCTATTAATTTTTCGACATGAACATTAGTCTATAAATTAATACCGCACCAAAATAATCAGTATGCGATCGAATAAAAGCTTCTATCGAGTACATTGCGAAATAGTATTAGCACGTTGTAGAGAACACGTTGCTCGGCAGGTAACTAATGTAATCCAACCGAATCGAAAGGTCACTAGCTATAAAGTGGAGCAAGTGTATCCGAGCACAATACCTAAGGGCGGGTTATACCGCATGCCGCGTTCACACCGGTCGAATGTGGAGCAGCGGTTTAGCCGCGATGCCTCCAAAAAAAATCAGTGTAAGCTCCACATGAAGGCGTCGCGGTCGCGCGCTCGCCCAAAGCCGGCATCTCGATCGCGCAACTTTTGAATTTCGAACGCTTACTTTTTTATTTTAAAATAAGGGTAAAGAGTTTAGTGACCAGTGTTTTTGTAGTATAATAGTGTTGGTAATATTTGTGGTGTATAGGTTCGGTGAGATATAGATTTGAATCGTCGAGAATTAACACGTGCTATTGCTAGAGTTTCTCCGTTCACTTCGATGTACTTGCACAACACTTATTTTAAAAATGACTCACCGATATGTTAGAAGTTCTGTTCGTACAATTTAGGATGTGGCTCTTTTGCCATATGAAATTGACCTTAACGCCGATACTAGTAATAATATGCTCGTGTACCGACTGTCACTTTTACCTGCTTTTGTGTGATACAAATATTGCAATAAAACATAACCATAATAATATATATTTTCATATCACAAAGTTACTCGGAAAACATAGTCATAGGCATAAAGAACAAAATAACATTGTTACAAATATTAGGTTTTGTACGAGTACATAATAAACAGAGCAATATAACAAAAACATAATATTCACATATTATACGTTAGTTCTTAAGTAAAATGAAAATGAAATATCTGTTTAATTCTGTTACCTATAGATATACAATTGAACAAGTTCTTATAAAGTTTATTTATAAATATCGTTACAAAATTAAATATTGTAGGCAATTTTAGAGCAAAACTTGAAGTTATATGACTTAATGATACGGTAGTAAGCACATGTTATGAGTTGCAATTATGCTCCATTAACTGGGCGTCTCTTATTAAGTTATCCACCTCAAAGGTTGTGACATTATTTATTTCCGATGCCATATCTTGATATACATCTCGGGCACAATCGCTAGATTTATCTTACGATGTTTGCCATGGGATCAGATTGATGTGGGAATATACCACGAAGATAAATCATTATTATTCACAACTAGATGTTACCTGCAACTTCGTGCGCGCAACAGGAAATACCGCAGGAACCTTACATTTTATTCCGTCGCAATATAAAGTAGCCTATCTCCTTGCCCGTGGTCTACTACATATCTGTGCCAAATGTTATCAATTTTTAAATAAGTATAGAAATCAATTTTTTAATACACTTTTAAGATTTTATATGCCAGCATCATCATAATCACTAACATCTCCACTGCTGGGACTCGCGTCTCTTTACAATGTTACGAGTGCTTTTAATGCAGAGATTATTACTGAAAGTCTATGTAACTTGAAGTCTACTAGCTAATTTATTTTCTCACGCCACATAGAGTTTTAATGTCACCCAATGTAATGATAGAGCTCTCATATCAGTTGCATTGCCATCTATGAGTGTTTTAATTATAGCAATCACGTTTCGTAATACTTTGATGTAAACCATCTAATTACGGTTTACATAATTACCTATACATATGTCATAGCTCTAACGGTGTTAAAAATAATACTTTATTTTTCACCTTCCAATAGAATAGTTGTAATTTTAATAATCAAATTAGGCACCTAATTCATTTCTATTAATACTCTAGTCTCCACCTAATAGAGTACCTGATAAATTTCAATATGACGGTCAAATACTTTTAAAACACTATAGAAATTTTGAAGAAAAATAAGATAAGAAAGTTTTTTTCGCGAAATGAAATATTACTTTCTAATCTACGTTATAAGGCTTTGTTTCACTTCCCTATAAATTTTATAGCCTCACAGGTGTCCTCTAAGCTGCCGATTATTTTGAAGAAGGTCATTGTTAGCAGCCATTATAGTGGTAACGGTCTTGATATTTTAGGCTTACGATAGCAAAGTGTTTGCGTGGAAAATCCCAGCCCTGTCGTCCGTAAGATTACAGATAGTTTATGAAAGTTCTTGTTACTAACGGCGATATATAACTTTGTCCCACATTTAATATATTTTAAATTGTGTGATGATTTTATAAGGCGATAGTAAAAGTTTTAAACTAAAAAGTTTTTTTTGTGCGCATTATAAAATAGGCTGTTTAAAAATTGCGCAGGTTCAATCTTATTAATATCATAAATGCGAAGTTTTGTAAGTAATATTTTACGCCTATTATCAAAGTAGGTACAACATTTTGACTTTTAACTCTCAAATCAGGGTAGTGTTACCATAAATAACACACGTGTCTTCTCATGTCACAAATGACAAAGTAACAAACTAGTAAAGTGAACTACATTTTCACAAGTCGGTTAATGAAGGTCCAGGGGAAAGCTGTTATATTTACAATTGTAATGCGCAAATTAAGTACTTCGTTCCTATTGTTGACACACAATTACAGAACAAAGGGAAGAGGTAAAATACCTCGACATTTCGACTTATTATTTCTAACTCTTTATATATTCAAAGATTAATTAGGGCATTCCCTTCATAATTATTTTTTTATAAAAGTTTAAGAGAAGAGGAACCCGCTATTGTATTTTCAAAATTTTCTTTTCGACGCTTTATAAAGCCTTATCTGTGCTTATTTCTTACGCTCAACTTGCGCTGAAATAAGCTTATACTTCATGGGCAAATTTTTTGAGCTGGCAAAACATTGGTTGGTTAAATCTCTGTAATATGAATAACAATACTTCGTTATACCGTATCTAAAATGTAAGTTCGACAACTTTTTAAACTCAGCTAACTTCATTGCAATAGTCACCGTATTGGGAAAAGTGAATAGGCACAAAGATTTCTGATCACGTTCGGTCCTTTGGGTTTTGGCCAACATTACACAAATAAGTTTCAAATGACGCGACAGTTTTGGCCTTAGTTTATGTGACTTAGGTGGACGAATACTATGTGTTTAGGGCTCCTTTGGGGAAACAAATTGACCACATCGAATTGCCTCATCGGTAAATCAAGTTTTTTGACGACCTCGCCAAATGCTTAATATCATCAAGGGCTTTGCGGAGATTTAGGCCGTAGTTCATCATAGAAGCTAACTGCGGTTTAGTGAACTTCACGGGCCTCAGAATTTTAGTTTTGGCTGACAAGCACTTTTTCTTACGATGTTTTCCTTTCATACGTACCCCTCCTACTTCTGTTATAAATGAGAAAGTTTGTGAGGATGGATGGATGGATGTTTGTTACTCTTTTACGCAGCAAAAAATACAGAACGGATTTTGATAAAATTTGGTATGCTAGTAGTTTAAGCTCTGGATTAACACGTAGGCTATTTTTTGTCCCGAAATGGTACAGTGTTCCCGTAGGATACTTTATTTTAGCAGGCGGAGCGCGGGAAAAAGCTTGTACAATCCTCAAGAAATAATAAAAGTCCTTCCGCTGCACTCTGTACATCAAGAACCGGAAGCAAATCTGTTCCCTGCACTATTGCAAGCCAAGCATCCAATCAGCCACTAGGTCACCTATGGTATAATACAACAGCCTCCATGATCCAGTGGTTTAAAGCATAGCTCTCGACTCCCGCATTGGAACAACAAAAAATGTTGTTTCCAAGTTTGGTTAGGACAATGCCGGCAAGCATTGACCTAACCAAACCTGATTGTCTGACAAGAAAGATGATCCATGCGTCGGATGGGCATGTAAAAAGTCTGATCTCTCGCCAGTCGTGTTGGTTATCCGTCCCATAACCCATGGGAGTAAATGGAGAGAGAGTTCTTGCTTGCTCTTGTGTACTGCGCACACACTTGGGCACTATAGAATTACTCTTTCGTAACTGGCCTGGTTTCAATGAAACCGGCCATCGTCACCGCAATCGGTGTTGGGGAGTTATTTTATTTTATGGTATATATACGTACACTAGCTCCGCTTTAAAAATCTAATACATTTTTAAAATGCATCACGTGAAACAAACTTAATAACGTTGGATTAATATTGATGATAAACTATTGCTTATTTGACCTTTGAAATACATTTTTAAGGCTTTTGTTGGCTTAAAAAAATTGCAATGTTTTGTATGACAAAAAATACAATCCTTTAGTCTTTTAGTCCTGAAGTGTTTTTATTTTTTACTGAAAGAAAAATCTTTACATAGTTTAAACATAAACATAAGAGCGTAACCGTGTTTTGAGTAATTGAAGACATAGTGTGAATATGTGGCGGTGTTAGATATTTCAGTATATTAGTACGTGAAGCGAAAACCTCTTACCCCTTTTTACGAAAATTATGTAAACGGCATAGGGTTCTCAGCACATAAAGATATATTTTATCAGTATCTATGTACTTAGTTTTATTTCATATCTCGCAGTAGTAACATGAACAATTAGTGTGACAAGTGCCATAGAGAAAAAACAGTGTTGCCAATAGAGAGGTATCGAATTAAAAATACATAGCTAATCCGGTTGCGTTCCGATTCTATCAAACGGAGGAGTATGAAATTTGGCACAGATAAAGTTTATGTGGAGGAAGGCGTACAGTTTTTTTTTATTTAATAATGCTAAGAAATACGTACAATTAATAAAAATACACTTACCTATACTCACTACCTTAAAAGAATAACTCGCTCTATTTTGTGTCTGTATATTAACAATGGATGTGTGCTTTCACTCTGAGGTTTGACACAATAATAATTTTTAATGCGTATCTAAGAAGCAAAAATCCCCTAATAAAGTTGAAACTTAAAATTTAAAATATGAATATTATTATTATCAAACATCGACCACTAGCCGACTTTTAGTACTTTTAGTACAATAAGACTCGTGATCTTAATATCTACATATTAAATAGGTATAATTTGAAATAAATAATAAAGATCTCGTTTGTTGCCTTAGTGGTTTAGTATTTTAAGTAATATTTCTGTGAGCGAAATCACATGGCTCAACTAGACTGTCGATAAAGCTAGGCACTCTAGGTAGTAATGAAGCCCTACTTTTTTTCTTATGACCTGACCGAAGCTAGTCGTGCAAATGATAAAATCTCAAACGCAATTAGCTAGTACATTTTTACTCGTTTATATTCGAAACAAAAGCATCTACCTGTTTATTTAAAAAAAAAATCCAGGTATAAAACAGTAGGTGGTAATGTTAATTATACTTCTATACTAATACTATAAACAAGAAAGATTTGTTTGTATGTTAGTTTGTTTGCATTGAATAGCCTCCGAAACTACTGGACCAATTTTGATGAAATTTGGCACAGATATAGAGAAGACCACGGGGAAGCACATGGAATACTTTTTGTAACGACAATATCAATGGTTCCCGCGGGATTTCCTTTTGCGCGCACCAAGTCGCCGGTAACATTTTATACGGACTATAAGGTGATACTAAATGTTATTCAAACTCAGTCAACATAAACGAGTAACGAACGTCCATCTATCCAGTCACGATTCTGTATCCTAACGATTAGTAGGACTAGCAACACAATATAATGATGCTCATTGTTACTGTATTTTTGTTCCGCTCAAAAGATTATCTACAATAATATATTTTATAATCTGTGTGACTCCTAAACTTTACTTATGATGCTACGATTTGAAAATCTGCAAATATTTTTCTTAATATGTATATTATAACATATTCCTATAGTACAACTCTCTCAATGTCCTTTGGAAATTTTCGTATTATTATATTAAGTATAGAATAGAATAGATGTATGAAATACCAAGTTTCCCGAAAGATATTAAGAAGGTACCGTAAATTCCAGCTTCTCAGCAATATGAAAAGACATCAAATATAATGATAATAATGATGATGTCCAATTGTATGATTTTATATAACACAAGCGACAGTTTAAGGCGAAAAACTCATAAAACCCAATTGTATTGCAACAATAACCGTTAATTATTGTTTAATGGTTGGCGCCATCACTTTGTACCAATAAATAAACACAGTAAAATAAAATATAATTGAGTAATTTATATTACCTATCAAAATATTAATTTATAATTCAAAATATAGGTTTTAAAGATTTAATAGTTTTCGAATGACTATAAAAAATATATATGGTATATGTAATTATATGCTGTATATCTATTTATGTATAAGATTTAAAAATATACAGTACTCCACTTTTCTTATTTAATAAAAACAAGCTACAGAACATTTATAAATTTAATAAGACTATTTTATATTATGAATAATTGTTTACAAAGTCCATCCAATACCCCACATTTATATGTTACTTAAAATTCCTTTTAATAACGAATAATAAATATGTCCAATTTTCATCTCATTCTTTAACACGTCTCATCTTTAATGACTGAGTATTTTTTTCTTTCGATGTTGCGTTTTTTTTATTGATGACATTCAATAATAAACGTAATCTTTAATTAAAACAAATGACTGATTCTCAAGTAAGAATTTGTTTCGTCCTAATAAAGTTTTTATTGTGACTTCGACTGATTGGGATCATTAGACAATTCATGTTATACGATTTGTGGAAGTCGAGTGTAATGAGGGTGACCCTTCGCACACAAAGCGTCATCTGGTGGAGTAAGTGGTAACGAAAACGGTCAATAAGAATTTTCCATTCTTTTTCTGTCACCAAGCGGCGCTTGGTAGCCCGACGGTCCTTGTCGTGTCAACAAGCTGTCAGATGTCACAAATTTTAAAAACCTCATTGGACTGTATAGTATTTCTACAGAAAATGGCATCAAAAATTATTCTCATCGAGGTAGTAGATCAGTTAGGTATACCTAATCGATTTAGAAACTCTTATTTCTTAAGTTATTTCAATCATTCACAATACGTTGGAATAATATACAAATTAACATTCTTACACTCCAGAAGAAAGGATATTAATCTAAACTCTATACAAATACAAATATACTACAAATACAAATAAATAAAATTAAAGTGTCTGTTTGTAATTCTAAATCAACAGCTTTTTACTTATTGCTTATGAAAGTAAACACGGTTCTGACAAAAAAAAACCATACTTTTAAATTTCTGTTTGTTCCGGCTAATCTTTGAAACGGCTGGACCGATTTTCACGGGACTTTCACCGGCATAGCTTATGTTTTAGGGTTTAACATAGGCTATTTTTTCTTAAGGTTCCGTTTAAAAATAGGGTTCCGTTTCCGTTAGTTCTACGCAAACAAAGTGGCGGGCGGCGGTACTAGCCTACATACCAGATTTCAGCTTTCTAGGATATCTGGAAGTACTTATAATTTTGTTGATCATCAGTGAGTATAAGACCTATATAATCAAAACTTTACATGTTTAATTAGTCTGCTACTGGGAACATATCCTGAAATTTTAGTTTATCTGATAAAATTCAAATCTAAGCTATGAAGGGTTCAAAAAATCGACGAAACGCTTCGAGAAAAGGTGGTCTGGTAGTGCCCTTGCGCTTCGCTTAGCTCGTCTTGGCGGTATTTGCATTACTTATTTCACTGGCCACTGTATACTTACATATTTTAATAAATTGCAATTTGTTTAATCAGTCGAAGGATATGATGTAAAAAGTGTGAACTCTGCGGCTATGCGCTTACAAATTAATGTCCCAAGCTTCGAGTTACTGGCCACATGTAAAATAAAGTTACCAGAATAAATAATGAAAAGTTCAAAATCATATCCCGACTATACAAATTACAAATCTATTGACACCTCATTCATTAAAATCGGATCAGTAGTTTAGGCGCTACGGTGGAACAAACATACATACATACAGAGAATTCCAAAACCATTACTCTTTCTTTTGGCTTTGCCCGACTACGGCAAAGAATCCTCAATGTCACTAGTAGTAGTGAAAACGATTGAACAAATAGGTAGATGTTATGCTTAACAGCTAAAACATAAAGGAATGTAGAGTCAAAACTACAACGACGTAGTTTTGTGATTTTATCGTACCTTCTACTAACTACTATAGTGAAAGTTCGTAAGCAATTTGCAATGAAAGTAGAACATAATTATATGTTGAAGTAACAGGGACAGGATAGGAAGGAGTTTTGATGCTCGTGTGGAGTCGGCGCCGAGAAGTCTCTGTACTTCAAAACAAAACTAACCATGTCAATCACTGAATTTCACGGAGCACTTTCATTTAAAAATACAGTTCATTGTTTAATCTGGATTCGAGAAAAATCTACTTTCATCCTATCTGCCCTCCCCCTCCGCGATTTTCATGAAATTTAATGAATAAAAATTATTGAGCACGTATTTGTGAAGTTTTTTAAAATTCGTCCCCTAGGTGTGTAAAATTAGGGTTAAAAGTCCTACTGATTTGATTTTTGGCACGCACATAGCTATATTGACGTAGGCATCCGTTATTTTAAAGGATTTTTCTAAATTTATCCCCCACGGGGGTGCAATGGAGGTCCACGCGGACAAGGTCACGCGCAAATCTACTTGCTCTCTACATTTTCCTACTTAAAAGAAAATTGCTTGGTACCTGATTAGTAGAAAATGATATTTTACTACTTTACTTAATATCTGTGTACTACAGTGGCTAGTGAAATAAGTAATGCAAATACCACCAAGACGAGCTAAGTGAAGCGCAAGGGCACTACCAGACCACCTTTTCTCGAAGCGTTTCGTCAATTTTTTGAATCCTCATATCTTAGGTTTCAATTATATCAGATAAACGAAAACTTCAGGATATGTTTCCAGTAGCAGACTAATGAAAATGTGTAAAGTTTTGATTACATAGGTCTTATATTACGTATTTACCTATGAAATTGCCGTTTTGTATAAAAAAATTTAAACGAATTTTTTTCATGTCTTTTTTATTTGTATTAATCGAAGTAATCACCCATGCAATCAATGCATCTTTGCCAACGCAGTGGCAGTTTATTGATGCCCTACTTAAAGAAATCAGCTGGACGGGAGGCAACAAATTCTTCAAAGGCATTTTGTACTGCCTCTCGGGTATTGAATTTTTTTCCCGCCAAGAAGTTATCCAAATTCTGGAAAAAGTAGTAGTCTGCAAGGTCAGGCGAGTAAGGCGGATGACGGAGAGCTTCCAACCCCAGTTCTTGCAACTTGGAGAACGTCTGCTGTGCAGTATGAGGTCGCGCGTTGTCGTGCAGGAGCAGCGGAGACGAGCGATTGACCAATGCTGGTTGGAGATGTGCCAGCTTCTCCATCATTGTGTTCAGTTCTTCACAGTACACATCTGCAGTAATGCTCACCCCGTTTGGTAAGAAGCTGTGATGAATCACACCGGCGCTAGACCACCAAACAGTGACCATCACTTTTCTAGGGGTAATTTTTCGTTTAGGGCATTGTTTAGGTGCTGAACCAGTATCCAACCAACTTGCTGAGCGCTTGCGGTTATCAAACAGAATCCATTTTTTATCGCAGGTAACAATGCGGTTCAAATTCCTTCATTTGTTTGTCTGTTGAGCAGTGCAAGGCACGTCTCGACGCGTACTTAGCGCTGGCGATCATTGAGTTCGTGGGGCACCCATTTGTCAAGCTTTTTTACCTTGCCAATTTGATGACGCAAATGGACCAATATTGTTTTGACGCTAACGTCGAAAGCTGCTGCTAATTCGTAAAGTGATGCCAAGACGATACCAATTGTCTCGCAATGTCAAAAAGCTATCAATTTACATGAAAATATTTTGGTGGGTTATAAGTACCTATTGGAATCTATATAATCCTAAGTTTCTGCCAAATACATATAGAGCAGTCCCTTCCTAGTATATTCTTTAAATCCCTACCTCGACCTGAATAACGTTTTATCTACATTATCGACAGCGGGTTTCTCAATGGATTCTCACTTAAGTAAGGATTGTAATCAAATTCCAATGTCTGAACTGCCTAAAGCGAATGAATTGAGGAGGTTTCCCTTTTATTTGTTCCATTTATAGAATGACTTTAAGGTAAGGTTTAATGTGCCATAATTATTGAAATTTATAATTGAACGAAAATCGTTATTTTTATGTTCCATATTATTAGAAAAAGAATAAAAAATTACCGGCTAATCAGTATTTGTGAAATAAATTATCAAACGTAAGTAAGTTATCTACGGATGAGAGACCTACCTACCGTATGGAGTTAATTAATGGCAGTAACAAAATTAGATCAATATTTGTGTTGGATCGAACTAGGTACATGAACTATGAACGTGGCAGATTACATTCTTAAATCATATAATCTATACAAATAATTTAAATGCAAGTGTCTGTTCAAATTAACAGCTTTGCACTTAATCCATATCATAGTATATACGGCACGTAGACCAAAAATTACATTTTCATTTTTTTGTCTGTCTGTTTGTTCCGGCTAATCTCTGAAACGGTTGGACCGAATATGACCGGACTCTCACTGACAGATGGCTGATGTTATAAGGAAATCCTTAAGATAATTTTATCTTAGGGTTCCGTTTCTATTTATAGTTCCACGCAAACCAAGTTGCGGGCATCAGCTTGTATATTTATATATTACTAAGACATTATTTTTCCTTATGTATCTTTTAAGCTAAGATTTTCCAAGAACAGAAACTATTTACGTACAAGGGATTTTATCATAAGCTGTTCTGGAGCAAAGCTTGCCTCGAGGAACGCATTATACGATAACTTACAACTCCTTTTTAAACTCTCCTTCGGGACCAATAAATATTTCGTGGAAATCGGTATAAAACGTGCCGTAAGGCCGATCGCTCAAATGCTTCTTAATGTGAGAGGCTCTTAAGTCATATGCAGTCCGTGTCATTTTACCAAGCCATCCAATGCCAGCCTGCGATTATAGCGCTTATCTAAAGATAATCAATTCTTATTTTTTTCTCAAAAGAAACAACGAGAATTCAGCCGTTAGTGTAAATTCAAATAATATTGATGATATTGTTACCAATCAAATAATGTGATTAATTTCCAATAAGACCTACGATAAATGTTGCTATCAAAGTTTATTTCATATTAACTACACTTTGTTTTATTCAAATATATTTGCTTATGAATCACAAGTGTAATCCTGATATATTGGGATTCATTCTACAACGCTGATATAGCTCCGAATGAACCTCAGAGGGGGCGAATCTTTATAAATCCGTATTATATCCCTAATGTTTGGAAAATTCTAGAATTCTGCGGAATGTGTTTTCCTTTATCTCGAAACATAATAGAAGGAAAATCTTGGATTATATCGCCGATAGAGGATACTCGAGGATCGAAACGAATAACGCTAGTACAATTCTAGCTAAAATGGGAGTTTAAGAATGCTACGTATATTTGAGAAAAAATAAATGTATCGTAGCGAGATCTTTTTTTTCACAATATCTAACATTCAAAATCTTGATTTTCCCGCTGCTGCTACATTTACTGTAAGCTGCAATTTTTTCTGATTGCACTTAAAATAATTTCATATTAGGCTCGTTTTGCGATTGACTGATAAAGAAAGTAGCGTGCAATCGCTACACAAATTGATATATTTTGGTTTTTAATTTGCCGCGGCTACTACGGCCAGTCGCAGCAACACACGTCAATATCCATGAATATTGTGTCTGAGGAAGTGCGTCACAGATTGTCGTAATATTTGGTCGCCCGTCTGCTCCTATCCAAAGTATGACATCCCTGTCCGATCACATTATAGTTCAATTTGAGCAAATAACATGCACAAATGAACTTTGCATGACCTAAATGCATGCGTTACTGTCCACGACGTCCATATCGATGTCTGGTCGTGTGAATCTGCGTTCACTTCTAAAGCAACTTACAATATTGCAACCAATAGAGCAACATGACATTTATTGCCTTTAAACATTGATACCAGATATTAAATGTTCTATAATAATATATTATGTACTAGAGGTAACTAGCATAAACTGGCTATACACTCGTCACTACAAGGTGATGAGGAAAAAATTCTTTTCAATTTTCAATTCTTACCAACAAAATAATATATCAAGAATTTGTACAAGATAGGGTAGAATACCTACATGACAAGGATAGGTGAAAAATTGTAGCAGATGGGTACCTCGGAGCTACTAAGAAAGTGATCCTTATGTCATCGGCATAAAGGTCCTGTCAGAGGTCAAATAGCTCTGAACGGACTTTAGAGCACTCCATCACAGAAGCGTGACTGCCATTTGCAGGTCAATTCGGTTGTCATAATTAGGCAAGCTATCTCGACTTGTCAGTTTAACAGTTGCCCAACTTGAACAATGAGTAGAGGGAGCGTGGCTCAATAGTAGAGTTACACGGGGCAAAGGTTTAATCCCGGTCGCTTTAATACGCTGTGTTCAAATAAAATTGTCATGTAAGGTTTCGGTTAGTAGGTAAGTTGCGTGTAGTAGGTACATAGGGCTGGGACTATGTGATCCGGAATTCGGCAGACCCGGGAAAATTCAGAGCACTGAAAATACAACTCTGCGCTAATACAATAGAGTTGAAAATTGAAGTGTCGAGCTATTATAAATTAATACATTGACATTTGAATCGACACTTGTGTGTGCGATTTTCAGCTCTATTGTAGTAGCGCAAAATTCTATTTTCAATGCTCTGAATGTACCGGATCATTTAGTCCTAGCCTAAAAAGCAGTGTAGTTAGTTCCTTTTAAAATATTGTAATTCGTGGGTTGTAGCATTGTTTTCCACAGCCAGTATGCAAATAATGTACTGCGATCGAAGAGTTTTGATTTCTAATTTTTAAACTGCAATAATAGTCCTCAGTTATGTCGCAATGTGAAATTAAACTCCAATCAATCGTCATGATCAGGCAAAGGGTTAGGAGTTAGAACCTTTTGAAATCTACATCATCCATCATCTTATTATATTATTCTGAACGTGACAGCCTTTGATACGAACATAATAGACGTTTAGCAAATGTAACATTTCAATGTATGATTAATTCAATTTAAATACTAATGACGTCTGCCATATTGAATCATTAATAAAAGAAACAGATTGAATTTAAAATATTATTTTTAGTATTCCGTAATACATAAGGAACCCTTATAGTTTTGCTCTGTCCGTCCGTCTGTCTGTCTGTCTGTCTGGCCGCGCTTCTAACTTCTGTAATTATGAATATAAATTGTTGAAATTTGGCATATTTATAGATTGTGTATAGTGTTATATTTATATATTGTGTATATATCTCGGCTTTAGTATCATAAAATAAGAATAATTTTATATTTTAAGGTCCGCTCTCCCTATACATGTGAAGTGGGGATGAAAAATATTTTCTCATCCTACCCCATCGTGTGAGGTACCGTTGAGTAGGTATTTTAAAATAAAAGCAAGGTTTGTTCATGACTTTTTTACAAAGTCAACCATTTACGAGTAATCGACCTGCAAAGTGCTTTATAAGTTGGTCCCCCTGGCATTTCTAAACTATGAATGAGACTTAGAAACTTGAAGTTATCCATGCTGATAGAGCATGCTAAAAAGTCTTTAGGAAAAATATTTTTAACGAAATCGAAGAGTAACTTTTGAAGTAATTTGGAAAAAACCTTTTACGCGGTTATAGTTACGGAACCCTCCTTAGACATGTTCTGACATGCTCTTGGTTAGGTTATTGTTATTTGAAGTCGGTTTCAAATATTTTGAAATCCATTCATCATTAACTAAAAAATATGAAACATTAAAAGCGAACTCGTGTTACTACTCCGGTCGATATCAGATATGCTCGGGATTAAAACAAAATTATGTTACTTTGAGGCGTTAAAATAGCCTAATAATTAACTGTCAACTGTTTTGTCAAAACAAGGAGACGTAATTTTATAATTAAAATATATACGTTTTAAAACAAAATCATATTACTTTAAGGCGTTAAAATAGCCTAATAATTAACTGTCAACTGTTTTGTCAAAAGAAGGAGATCTAATTTTATAATTAAAATAGATACGTTTTAGACTGCAAAATATCAAAAATAAGGGGTTTAGTAAACGCATACACAATGTGATCACTCTTATTTACCAAAATAGGGGTTGCCACTATAAAAATTTGCAGTGACCATCCAGACCAATACGGTAAGGCAAAGACCAGCACCATAGGGACCACGACGTGGCAGAAGCTTCACTTTATACAACATTTAAAATCCGAAAATACTATCATCGTACCTAAAGGACATCACTTCAAAAAAGAAAAGAAAATTTTAAATTTGTTTACCTAGCGCAATCTGTGTCATAAGCCGTACTTTAGAAAGTTATGTATCAAGTATAATTAGATTCCGATAGATGGCGTTATATCCAAAATCGTGTAGTGACATGACATTACCTTGAAATTTCACTATCAACACCGCTAAAGGCGTTTCACTTCTAAAGTAATCTTTTTGTCCAGCTAGCAAACGTTACTGATTGATCTGTCAAAATACAAGCCAATCAGCTTATTTAATGGATTACGATGCAATTTGGCTCGCTGTTATTATGATTTAGGCGACGGCTAAACAAGCATTACCAAAACCACGATTTTGGTAAACCATCTAAGAAGGGGAAGTGGTGAACTAAAATATGGAAAAACGGTTGGGCCGTTTACGAAAAACGAACATTTACTAATGTCTATCAAATTATTAAATCTAATAATATTTTGACATTTAAACATAATTGTTCCTTAAGTAACTGTCAAGATACAAACCCACTAAGTAGTACTTAGTTGATTGACGGATTTAGAACACTTGTTAATTTCATGTATCTTCTAACCATTAAGTCTAGTTATCATATCAAAGAGATCGCATGCTAGAGCGGATTCGACGGACGCTTAAGAGCTATTGCCCCCGGCTTTGTCCGGGTTAAAATCTGTTTCTCTAAAATACCTAAAATGCTTATGTTATACATTGGGAAAGTGTGGTCGCGGAGCACGTAGAATTTCATACATTGACTCATCACTTGTCTCTTACTCGCGCACAAATATACTATTGCTATTACGTTTACACATACAGGTACGTGATGAGTCAAAGTACGAAATTGTACGTGCTCCGCGACCGCCCTTTCATACATATAATAAACAAAATATAGTCTCGAGGGCCTATTTATTGTTGAAAACCTTAAGTTAAATAATAATAATGAAAATATTGAGATACAAAGTTGATTGTTATATATTTAACACCTTACCTTTATATAATATGATAAAACCGCATAATCGATAAAATATATAGACATACATTAAGCATAAAATGGCAGTTTAAATGCATCGAACATTCATAAATTAACACGTCTCGGGAGCGCAACCAAAAACGAAAAGATTTATTACCTAGACAACTTAAATTTGTAAATAATACAGAAATATCTGAAAATAATTCAGCAAGATTAATTATTTTAATATCTTTTCTAAAAATGTGTTAAGGTGATGCATGTGTAACATAAAAGTGACAATTAAGATGGTTAAATCGGAGCATTATTAATAAACCGCGGTTAAAAGTGTCGTTAAAATGATATACAAAATCGAAACAACACATTAAATAACTTTAATGGTGTAATATATCATCGATGTAATTTTTTTCATTATTAATGTGTTGAGAGTTTTTACGTGCTCCCAATTTGGGTAATGTTTGTTGCATCATTTTATTAATCATTGTTATTATTTTATATTAAAAATTTAATAATATATACCCTACTATACCAAATATAGAACTATACCAAATTTCATAAATTTAATAAATATTTATAATTACAGAAACTAGAAGAGCGGACAGACAGACAGACGGACAGAGCGAAACTATAAGGGTTCCTTGATTACTACGGATCCCCAATGAGGTCAGAAAATGAATTTCAAAACTTTAGGACATCAAATCGTCAAGTAACTTCTTTATCTGAAATGTAACAAAATGTTATACTCTCATTTCACATTCACACAAAAATGGACTTTGGTGCGACGCAGAACCATTACCACAAAAATCTTACTCCCAAGAAAATGTTTGAACATGACCATAAAAAGGCAAGCAAATGACAAGGTATACAATAAAACAAGATGTGACAAAATATACGAGACATATTTAGTACTTACAACAAGTGCTGTCCGGCTTCATAACCGCACGATAACTTTTTAAGGGCAAATATTTTACAATTCACTCCTTTTTGAGATGTTTTATATACAACAACGCAGCTGTGATAAGTGTGTACATGTTTCACATTAAATCACAGGATTAATATCCATTTTAGGGTTCCGTGGCATAGTAGTTTTGAAGTTTATTTGAAAAATTAATTTAAGTTTTTTTATTGGACTCCAGCCCATAAAATTCAACAATTCAGTTTAGTTGATACAAACTGTTTTGTGTAATTAACAAAATCTATTAATATATTATTAGAATGTTCTGAAAATGCATAATATGTCCATACATAATTAATATCTGTAAAAATGTAGAATGGTATTTTGTCTTCTTTTTGTATTTTGTTTGGTCAAGAAAAGAACCAGTTCACTGGAAAAATAAGGAACAATATTACTGTAACAGCATAACACAAAATCTCTGTAACAACGTGTATGTTATCACCCAACCAACAAGGGTCAGACCCAAAAACTCAACCCTCATCCTCAATTCGGGTTTACTTTCAATGAAAAAATGCGAAGAAATAAGCATCTGTCTCATTATTAAGACAATGACACAGATGCTTATTTTTTTGCAACAAACCGCCATGGTCATCGTTATATATTTATTCCTTATGAGTTTGTGGGAATAGGTGGCAAAAGCCCCAAAGGGAGATCTCCGACCGAACGAGATGGTATGCTCGATGAGGCTGAACTTCAATAGCGCGATTCAGGATTGTGGCGCTAATTGGTCCGCCACAATTAATGTAAAATTTATTATATTGCCAATTACTAATAATGTTTTCTTTAATAAACACATTAATAATATGGTACTATCGAGTTGCCGCTTGACCAGGCGTAAAATCGCTTAACGGTGCTGTTGACTCGTGAGCACGCACACATACTCACGTGTAAATGCGTAGTTAAACAACGTCTGCGGTCGTTGCGGTCACTTCCTTGTGTTGTAATATTTTGAGGTGTCCTAGTGCAAAGGAAAATGTTTAGAAACTGGTCGAGCACGAATTTTGTCAATATTGTACCTAGTAGGTACCTAGAGAACCTAGTATTCTGTGGATCCGATGCAGGCTTGGCGGTTCAAGTAATTTTAACTGAATGTCTGAAGAATGTCTGTTCTTACAAGTTATGTGAAAGGAAAGGTACCGTACAATGTTTTTATATTTTATTACTAACTTATTATTAGTAGTAAATTTATTCTTTAGAGTTTAGAAGAACATCAGCTAAAAAAGCGTGACGTGAACAAGAATCATTTTTAAAATTCAAAATCGTGTAGCTAGTGCCGTGACGTGATGCGACCTAGAAATTTTACTCTAAACGCGCATGAAGTAGTTTTACTTTAAAAAATATAATATACAAAAAGTTAAGTGTGTCTAAATTAAAATAAACTCTCATTTGGACTCCTCTCAAATCTCATTTAGTGTATTTGAGACGTGATCAAAGTGAAGTCAGGCGATGATGACAAATCACCAGAAGTAACTTGTAACGTTGTATCAAATGGCGTCTAGTTCCGTTTAACATTAAAAACACGGTATTTTAAGCTGAGATGATGTTACAAATTGATTTACTTGAGAGGTTTTAAAAATCAAATTTAATATCTCTTGACAAAAAGAACACTGCAGTAGCAGCAGTTCATATCTTCCATATTAGATCGATGTCTATCGTTTGATTGATCTGGTAAATCTTAGGATCGGTTGTTGTTACATACCAAAATAGACTTAAATTTTAATCATAAATAACTGAAATTGAATTAAACTCGGATTGACAACTTGGAATTTAATTTCGAATGTGCCGTGAACTTTTTTTGAAAAAATAGTCTCATATTTAAATCAGTGCTCTATCATAAAGAATATATTTTGTACCTACATAATATATAACTTCTAGTTTCGACTGAGTAGACCAAAGTGTCCGATCAGATAACTTTACTGGGTAGTATATCATGATTTTAGAACCATTACAATCTGCTTACCCATACAGTTTTGTCTAACCTGAGCCACTAAAACATTCTGAAATATCTGCTCTTTGAACCGAAAATAGTTTTATTGCTGCACTATTTTATGCTAAGGTATAATATTGACTTCGGTCTTTTGAAATAATTGTTCCTTTTTAGACTTGTCTGCATAAGACAACTTCTGTCCCTTACCCAAACATTTAAAGAGATTTTTGGTCTTACGTAGTAATTTTTATGGAAATTTCGCGTTGTTTGAACGGATTCCTCACCTTTTCAAAGCGGATTAGTAGATTTTTACAAACCTCTTTTCTTCGCTGAAAATGATTAATGTTAGTGAAGTAGCGTGATTAGAAAGATTCAAAGTTGCGAAGAAACTTTTCAAGACATTTCAAAGCTCTATTTTAAAGGCCACCTCAAGTCACTGTGTAATAAATATTAGGTTTTATAATTTGGATTCCATAGACTATCTAAATTCATACCAAGTGCTATTTTCTGCATAGCCCAGCCCAGTAAACATTTTATTTAAAATCCCTTTCATAAAAGAAGTCCCCTAGGCGCGGCGCTGAGATCGTGCGACAAAATGTGGCAAGCATTATTTATGGGTATCAGAATACCTTGCTGTTCTGTTTCAAAGAACTCCTTTACCTTGAGCAAAGAATGTATATTATTAAGCTAATTACAAATTTACAACCTCAGGCATTGTAAATAACAATTTTACAAATTTAGTTCCACTTATTGCCGCGGGATTTCTTTTGTGAAAAGCATTAAGGCTGTACTCGATCGATCAAGAACCACGAAACAAGTTTGGAGGCTTTAATTGCATTTTAACTGGTTAATAAAGAAATCAATTAATGCATGCGTCAATGATGAATGAGTCAATTAAAAAAAAACACACTTTCCAAAGTAAGAAATATGTTTATTCTGATACATATAACATAAAGAATTGAAAAAATAAACGTGTATAAATGAGGAATAATTTATTGGAATTCTTTAAAAGGTTCATGATTTTTTAATTGTCAATAAACAATGCTGTTAAGAAATTCGACGACCTGCGTAGTGAGTACAGAATCTGAATATATATAAAAAGTAATTGCTTCATTAATAATAATTGGAATTGGAAATAATTATTAAAAATATTATCTCATATTTCAGCTTATCAATATTATGATTTTTTTTAATTTCAAAGGTTATAAAGACATAGGTTTACTTTGTGATTCAAAGTTAGGTTTGATTTTTTTTGTGACATGTATTCAATATCCTACTACTATTATAAATTTGAAAGTTTGTGAGGATGGATGGATGGATGTTACCTTTTTACGCAAAAATTACTGAACGGATGAATATGGTAGTAGCCATACCAAATTTCATCGAAATCCGTTCAGTATTTTTAGGCTCTGGATTAAAACATAGGCTACTTTTTATCCCGAAAAAGTACAATATTGCCGTGGTATACTATATTTACGCGGGTGTAGCCACGGCATAAAGCTAGTTTATTATAAAAAAAAAATTGTCTTACGCTAGTGATATTCGCTATTAAGGTGTAATGCAATGGCATAGCCGTGAGCACTTTAGCTCGTATCTTCGTAAAGAAAAAAAAATGGTATCTTAATACAGTATGAAAACCTTAGGAAAACTACGTACGCAGTACGAGTAATTTGTTTTTATTTACATAATAGATACCTACTTTACATTCCTACCATGAGTGCTGGGACAGATTTTGATACGGCCAAATAGAAAAACAAAAACATAACTCGCAAAGTTCCCCGATGTATCAAATGTCCCGTGACTGTTTATCTAAGAAAATATAAAATATAATACTTGTACATAGTGAGTGATCAAATCTAAAATGATGTGAACATCGGTGCTTAGATAACTTGGCATTGTAGGTTTTATAAGTTAAATCACATATTATAAGTATTAAATTATTAAAAAATATAAGTTTGTTACCCTTACTCAACGTTGCAGACTTTATCTGTCAAATGACTTTTCCAACGTATCAGAGAAAGACAGGGAGGCATATTTAAACAATGGATAACTTTTTATTAGTAAGGAGGTTAATGTAGAATTATTAGACTATTCAATTTGCGTGCAGTTTTCCAATATCAATAATAATAAGGAACTAAGCATGTTTACTTTAGCGCTTTCTGAAAATGAGGGTGAATTTTATTTCTAAAATAGAGAAAAATTGGATTTGGATTAATAAACATTATTATACTTAGTATGTTTTTTTCACATTCAAAATTCGCAAAGATAAATAATTTTGTTTACAAAAATACTAGGTATATAAATTGAAATATAAGTAAAGTACCCCGAATAGTATATATTCAATTTCCACGAACTTTAACAAATGCATAAAGTATGTCCCCCTTATGTTTATGAGATGGTAAACCCGTTTTCCTTATACTGTATACTGCGTGTAGCCCTCCAAAATTATCCCAAGTTAAGCCTATCTGAGAGCTTTCCACGATTTCCACGCAATTTGACAGCCGCGCCGCGCCGCCGCGCCGCCGCGCCGTATCTAACACACGAACCCACGGACTTGCAGAGAAACTCAACGACTTGTGAAGCGCACGAATTATAAAATTAGATTATCTGGTAAGCTATTTATTATTATATACCTTACTATAATCATAATCACTTGCGTGTGCACGCGAAATAAAAAAGGAAATAGTGCGCATTCAAACGGCAGATTATTTTCATGTTTGAAAAAAAAAACATTTTATTCCGTGTTCAACCCCAAGATTTTCAACACTCGTCCTTATTAGATGTTAGAGAATCTAGGGGCTACTTGCAATTCAACAATAGTTTGCAATAAAATGTCAGCTCTTTAAGAGGACCAACAATTGTTCATAATTCACCAGTATCTTTTGAATAACAATCCTACAGGAGAAGAAGTTCCAAACTTGAACCCGAGATATTGGTACAAAGTTTTATCGTCTGGCTAAGACGTGAACCTCAGCTTGCTGAATCTCGATATATTGCTGTACAGCCGTGCTTATATTGCTAGTGCTTCCCAGCAAAGTAATTACTTGCATTAAACCGTACTCGTTCATATATACACTTTAGGAAACATATAAAGCATTAAAGTACCTATTTTTACTGAAATTTTTAACTACATTTTTATTTTTTTTACTATATTACAAGTTTCTTAAAATTTAGTTGTTATTAGAGTTGTATAAGTGATGTAAATCTACAATTTCTTGTAATCACCGATAAATCCGGTGTACCTACCACATTTGGATTCTATTACTTTAGCAATAAAAAGTGACGCAACCCTGATCTGTCAGCGTCCTGCTGCAAAAATTAAAGCCTTTGGAACTGCTTCTAATTTAGCTCCTGAAAAAAATATTACCTACTACATAATCGTATATTTAACTCAGCTGATAGTTTAGATTTTTGTTACAATTTAGACGAAAAAAATATGACGATTTCAGACCGTTGAGAAAACTTGTGATACGTCAAGATCAGATTTAAAAGGATAGCACGCGCTTTTTACACCAATTTGTTTATAAATAATAGTTTTAGAATTATGCGAAAATATATTTTCTTATTGAAATTTTCATATGTAATGATACACATGATTTATAGGGATTATTAGTTTTCTTAACATAAACTTGCACACCCATATACACCTATATTCCATCTCGAGCGTTTTGTAGGCTCCTCTACGCGCATACACGGGTCACAGCCTACGAAATGTTTCGATAATAATTATTCATTTATTATGGAAAACGAGAAATAAACATTGGACGTTGTAATTAATCAGACTTGTTTATTTAGCGGAAACCAAAAGGGCTTTAAAAGTGTCTCCTAGACAGTTTTATCACATGTACCTACTTTATTAGTTTCGACTCGTAGATAATGTGTCTCATAGATGTTGATACTAACTTAATTTCGATAGTTGTCTCGATATCCAATTGATGAAAATGTGTTTATAACCAAAGCTAGACGACTTTATCGAAAATTGTTATCACGACAGCAAACACAGAGCGAAATAAATACAGACAAATACTTTATTAAACAAACAATCCTCTTATAATTGAGTTTAACTTTCCAATGCCATCTGATTCTATTTTTAGTACCGAAAGCTTCGATAAGTTATCTCCTCATATAAAACTTTTAAAAACTTTTTAATAGTACATATGTGATTCTGTGACGCAAAAATTATAAGCCGTCAGTCACGTAGGTTCATGGGCCTTCATAGCGACTCTGAGTTCTGACTGTCGAATTGTCTAGGAAACCATAGTGTATAATAGTGTATATAAGTTATTATACTTGCAAAATTGCAATAGTATATAAACGCAAATATCGATCTTGAACTTCTAACATAATCTACCTCTGGCTTTAGATCAAATGTTGTGTAAACTGGACGCGGAGTAACTAAAATGTGTGAACGGACATGAGAGTGGCCTAGCGTTCGCGGCGATGCGTATAACAGCGCACGATGCGCGCGCGCATTGATGGAAGATTCCTGGTCGTCGGGCGGCGCCCCGCTGCTGCGCACCAGATCCCTGCCACTTGTTCTGGAAGCGAGCGTCCCGACGCGACAGACCAAGCTAGACCCGCGACAGCTGCTCACGCTAACACGCCACTACTACCCGGAGGGGGGTTGGGGATGGGGCGTGGCGGCCGCGGCCACGATCGCTCAGCTCCTGGCACATGGCCTGCATCAGGCTTCCGCGGTGCTGGCTATAGAGATGGTCAGGCGCTTCGGCCCGGAGAACCGGATGCAAGCAGGTATAGTTTTCAACAGATGCACTTACAAAATCAGAATTTACTTTACCATAACCGTGGTGGACTTCGTGAGCAATAATATTATATAAAATTATTTTAGGAAAACTATGAGTATAACCTGAGCATAACAATTGTAATATCTGGCTAAAAAGGGTACAGGCATCAAGCCTGTAGTTTGTTTTTTATGAATAAAAAAAAGACGTGTGGCACTCGGGGACTGCCGCGGTAAAGCTATTGCATAGCATTATCGCACGCACACAACACCGTGTCGAAGACTGCCGAACTGAAACGACGTTAGACGATGCACGGCCTTCAAGCCACACCTCCGTGCCCGTCGGAGTGGGGAGCGTGAGGTTTTTTCGTTACGGAATTTTTGGATTCGGTCCCCGCGCTCAAGGCCCGCGATAGAAGCTATGCAATAGCTTAAAAAAACAGAATTTATACTTTGTGATTACAGATAACAATCTTAGATAGGCAATTAATACCTAAATGGTGGTGGTTGGTGAACGCAGCGCGGTTGATTTGAGAGGATAGATAAGTTATCTAGATTTTATGATCCTTTTATTAATGACGTCTAGCTGGCCAGTGCACTTAATAATAAATATTTAATTGACTAATATTCCTTTGTTTACTGCAAATTGATGAAATTTAATATTATATAAAAGCAATTGGACGTCTTCCAAATAAAGTCAAATGAAGTTTTGAAAAATGGACATGGACATGGAAATGGACAAATGGGCATTGGGCAGTCACTGTCTAGGTTCTTGAGATGCCCTGAGCTGTACCTAACTCAAGAGAACTCATTTAATTCTATTTAAGTAAGAAATCCAATAAATAACATCTTATCTCTGTTTACTTTCAACGTCATGTCACGAACTTGCTATTTATAAAGTAAACCCCTAAGTTTGGTTTAGCGTAGGCCAATATTTATTCGCCCTGTGTACCTACGCATTTGCTCCTAGAGTCAGTAGTCTATATTGAAACTGTCACATTTTAGTAATACCTCTAATTCTAAACTTATTTTATTTTATATATATATATATATTATGATAGTAAGATGAAGGTGCAAATAAAGTGAAAAAAATACTTACTAATAATACTAAACTAAAGTTTAGTATTATTATAAAAATTAATACTAAACGGAAGGATTTCCGTTTATCCATAAGGTGATCATTTTTAATGCTCTAAAAGGTGATCAGATCGTAAACCGACACCGAGGTAACCGAAGGGCTCAACCCAAAAGCACTTTCAGTTTCCACAACTTCTCCGTAACTTGTTTTATACTTTAGAATTTAGATTACCAAAATATAACCATTGAAAATCAAATTATTGATTACATCCATTGAAATGTGAATTAAGGTAGAATTATGTGCCCCGCGCGTTGTAAAATTCATAACTGCCCTAAAATCATGATGGTGTTATTCCACTCTAAAGCCATAACTGAAGTAAAACAAAACATCCATAAAGTAGTGTAATAAAACCACTCTACTTAGACTTGTAGTTTAGTGTATAAATATATTTGAATAAACTTTGTTGTAAAAAAGAGTGTGACTAATATGTAACAAAAATACTTGCACTTACATTCTATACGTATTTGGGTTCCGTAGTAACAACAAGGATAATTCGGTAATCTATACATATAATAAATTCGTAACTGATCGCTGTCTGTACATGGAAGATATATAAGAAAATTATGAATATAAATAAACAAAATTTTGTATAGTGTAAAGTCCTGTCTACAATCGGTATTCATGTCCAGTTAAACTCCAATTGTATAATGTACAGGATTTATTCTCCTTAAATTAGCGTAACATGTATCTCAATGACTGTCCCTCGCCAGTAATGACCACCACGGCGTTCCTCCAAAATAGTTGACGATCACCAAGAATATATTTTTTTATACAAATTAAACATTACACTTTGAGCTTCATTTCATATGCTTAATATATTATTTTTAAAATCATTTCATCTCATAACCAAATATTTAACAAGTAATCGTAGGTAATAAACTCATTTTTACCATTAGTTATACGATTACACATTTATTTATAAGTATTTTATATAGCCTAAAATAAAAAGCTTACAATAGTAATAGATTGCATATAGACCTTATTTTTGCCATCATATAATGATTATATAATTTCGTATTTTAGGGGCAGCTTCAACTTCCAAAAAAAGTAGGCGGATATACGTTCGTATATATTTTGTATGTTCAACGATAATTCCGCCGTCTGTGGACCGATTTTCAAAATTATTTTTTTGATGTAAAGGGTTATACCCTTTCCGAAGTTGGTCCCGTTACCACCAAAGTGGTGACCTGATAATGGGATCCATGAGGAATCGAGGGAACCCCTCTAAATTCATATATGTTAGTGATTTTGACTTTTTGGCATAAAATTAAGGCCGACTAATAAAGTAAAATTGCGCAAAAGAGTATGAAATAAAACTTATTTTCTGAATAATTCCCCTTTTAAATTTGGCTAACATTTTAACTATTTCTCTACTCAATCTTCATAATTTTGAAGTCAATTT
Organism: Phengaris arion; assembly: GCA_963565745.1. Classification (NCBI taxonomy): domain Eukaryota; kingdom Metazoa; phylum Arthropoda; class Insecta; order Lepidoptera; family Lycaenidae; genus Phengaris; species Phengaris arion. The sequence continues at coordinate 10,436,815 of OY751445.1, read as the reverse complement.
TTATAAGACTTCAAAATTATTAAGATTGAGTAGAGACTAATATGTTTATCTTCTCGGTTAAAATAAGGGTACTTTTTAATTTCTATAGCCATGCGTATCATTCTTGGGCGATAGCGGTGTTCCTTTTCCAGTACTTGTGGCATATCAAATCTTATGTAATGGCGAAGTTGATCCAGTGTGTGTTCGCAAATTACAGATTTGTTGTTGCGACGGTGTTTAACATCTGCGAACACATACCCTAATTTTAACCGAGAAGATGGCTGAGTGCTGCCATCTAGTTGGGATCCAATAATTAACAAAATAAAATGTAATTTAAAAACACCGCGGCTTCAAGATACTGTTAGTATGTTTTGCGTGGATCGGAACACAAATAATAATTGAAGAATCTTCGGGTAGTTTGAACAAATTCAACTCAGTCCTCCCGTGATCACGGCTGCTGGAAAGTAGCCGAAACGTCGGGAAAAAGAAAAGTGCACCGCGACACAATCCGTAAGTGTTTAAAACAATTCATATGAGAAAATAAATAAACCAAAATATATATTAGCAGCCCGTTATTATTTTTCATGTTCGCGACATGAACAAATGGGAAGCCTTTAGACCGAATTTTGGAGAGTCTTTGAGTCATTTGAAATACGAGGCTAGCTTGTATGGAAAAAAACGTCAAAAACGTGCAAAATAAATTAAATCGAACCGGCAAAAATGATGGATTATAGCCGAAGTTTGAGAAATCGCTAGACTGGCGAAGGCTAGGCCACGGTTCGCCGCTCTGTCAATCATCGAATCTTTCTGTCGTTTATTAGCTGCGGGGCTTCGACTCGTGGTGTCGTCTCTACCCAACATTCATCATTACGTTTAATATGTTTCGGCTAGGTGACAGCAGTGATAAAAGGATGACAGATGCGATAAGAGAGATGTATGTAATTTGAGAATTTTCGGCATTTGTGATTTGTGAGGCCTAATCGTTTAACAGATTAACGTTGATTAATGTACATTATCCACACGTTTAATTAAAGGGTTAAATTGTTTTTGGACATTTCATGTCCCGCGGAGATTGGGGGTATTAAAAAATATTTATGATATTTTGCTTTGGTACGTTGAACTATTTCCGCAAAGTGTATTTTTCGTCGGGTTATTTATTTTTTTGTCTTTTGTTATTTTTGCAAAAAATTTAAACGTTAAAAACTTTTGCGTCACAGCGAAAGCACAATGTTACAAAAATGATATATTTAAACATTCAAAATTCTTAATTTGAATCATTATATCTCAGATTAAATAAATAATAGCCATCATAAGATGTTGAGCTCTACAAACGCGACGGGAGAATTTATTAACAGCACCATTCATTATGATGCAAGTCCTAATAAATATAAAATATAATTGGTATGTTGTTAATCAAAGTGAAGTCATCCTCAAGGTCGGTAACTTTGATCTCACTTTTACGATTCACTACTCAAGTAGTAGTCCATCAGACGGCAATTGCTAATTAAATATCGCCAATTTATGACATTCGAAACTGGCACTTAATTAAGTTTAATGTGGTTATAAAGTATCATATTATATTATCGTTATATTTAATGTGGTAGGTGGTGCTTTTCAAGAAGCGATTCACCCAGTCGCCACCGGTGTAGCCATGACGTTAGAACTGACCGTGTATGGACGTGGATTGGCATGACAGTTTATACTGTTTATGTCAATATTGGCGAACTGCAGATTGGATCAAGCCTGCAGCGTCATGCCGATTGGCGAATACTACTGGTATACTATTGCTGAATAGACGCGAAATATAATAGACCGCACACAGTTGACAAAACTATCTCGCGCCAAACTATCTATCGGCGCGAAACAGCTTTGTCTGCAGCAGATAGCTTGCAGAACGTCTGCATTGCTCAGTTTTGCAGTGGAATCGTGCTGGGCTCATTACAGAAATAAATCATTGGGACTCTTTTTACACAATTGACTATAATACAATAAATAAATTACAAGTAAACGGACGTATTAAACACAGAATGTCACATCGAAAGGAGGTAACATAATATTTAAAGAGGTAACCTAATAACTATTGAGGTCGCTGGTCCCGTTCAACCTCCAACACACACTATTATAGTAACAATATTACCTATAAAGTGGTAGGTAGAGCTAGGTTTCTATATAATTATCTAGAGCCAGACAAACTAACAAACTGTGTCTTTTCCCATTAATACAATAGATATTTAAAAAAAAAAAACAAGAGAAATAGTGATAAGTAAACTTCGTTCTACGCGATATATAAATATCTATTTTATATTGCTAACAAATAACAGTTGTTATTATTGGCACAAAAATACCTGGAACGGCTGTTCACTTCCCAGATACAACATCAATATTGTATTAGGATATTTCGGAAAACACCTTATTGTTGGCGATAACAAGCTACATAAATCAAGTTTATAAGGTTCCTTTTACGCCTAGGCACAAAATACATTCTGTTGTTATTGATTGCTTATGGTGTAGATTTGCATGACCTATGTCTGCTACACAACAAAAATATCTTGGAAGTTTTTCTTGTCTAGGAACTTATACTGTGTACTAACATAGAAAACTGTAATTAATTAGAAGCGCCAACGAAGGCTGGTTCTACTTTAGAGGAAGGCATAGTCTGTAGACGAGAAATTAGGCGTAGAACTGATTTTAACTCGAAGTTCTCGACTGACGACGACGTCGACGAACTGATTCTAACTCGAGATAGAATATGGTGATAAAGTTTCGAGGCTACACAAGAAATCAAACCATAAAAATGTTACGATGAAGAAGATACGAACAGCGATGAAAAATGTTATAGTGAAATGAATGAAAAACACCGCATGCGAATATGTGATCGAAGATGCGAATATAGTTTAATAGTACCTAATTGAACCTTTTAGTGGTCTAATAAGGAATAAATTAAGGTTATATCAACGTTCTTAAAACATTTTTAAGTTGCATAGTACCTAGTATAGGGCCTCGGGAGGTCAAGTTTCCAATAAATTATCGGGATAATAAGTAGTCTGCAATTGGTACAATTTCCTGTTTCTAATCTAAATAGCTAAATTAGTATTTTTTGCACTGATATTCTATTAGTTATTACGAACATTCTTTTAGCCAGATAAATTTTACGTATTCCAGCACCAATTTTTTCAATCAAATAGGAACTATATGAAGGAAATTAGGGACAAAAACTAAATGAATATCCCCAGGTTTTCCCTAATTCACATACGTTACGTCGTGTTGAATATGGAATTTATCTTTGTCCTTTATATTTTGTGTAAAAGATTCGTTATCTTGTTAATTTCTTGCTATTTTTATAACAAATAGGTATTCAAATGTTCTATATCAGGATATTAAAGGCATGTATTTAAACTTGCGACAAAACAATCAAACTATGCTTGGGAAAAAACCGAATATTAAATACTAAATTACCAAGTTGGCGAAAGTATTTAAGGAACAAAAAATTTCAGATCTGGTGACTAGTTAATACCAGTTTTTTTCACTGAATATTCCAAACTGGCAGACAGATATTATTTTAGCGAACAAATAACCATCTTGGCGGTAATTTGAGAGTACACATTTAATTTAAGAATAAGCACATATATATCTTCCCTGATGTAGGTAATTCAAAAAACATAATAAGCAGCAAACGAGTTCACATAAAAAAACGTAAAGGAGCGTACAAAATTCCCATTTTAAATTTTTTTCGGTTTGGGGGGGTGTAGATATGTGTGTGTTTTCATTTTGAAATAAAAAAATGGCGAATATTTATTTTTTGTTATATTGATTTGGGTGTCGTTTACCAGTTTTTTGGGGGTGCTGGATTCGAAAATGACATTCATTATGAAATTCCAAGATGGCGGATATACTTCATTTTATAAAAATTGATATGGAACACCCATTTTCTTTTGTAGGTTTCTAGGGGTGCTGAATGCTGATAACAAAAAAGTCACCAATTTTGAATTTCCACGATAGTAGACATTAAAAAAATGTCTACTATCTGGATATAGGTATCCTTTTCTAGGTTTCTGATTTAAAAAATTAATTTATTATGAAATTTCAAAATGGTTAGTATTTCTTTTTCTGTAAAATTGATACGAGTGGGTTCGAGGTTTTTAGGGGTGCTGAATACAAAAATGATACCTATCCATTTTGAATTTCAAAAATAGCGGACATTTTTTTTAATAAAATGAATCTAGGTGTCTTTTTCTAGGTTTAGGGGATGTTAATTACAAAAATAATCATTAATTTTGAAATTTTAAATGGCGGATATATTTTAATTTCTGTAAAATTATTCTATCTCAAAACTGCGTACCATACGCACCATTTTTAAAATAGAATAATACAATCTACCGAAAGTAAAAAAACTTACTGAAAAAATAATTAAAATTCCCTCCACTTAGTAACTCCGCAGCCACATATTTTCTTTATGATAGGAGAAAAATAAATTTGAAAATCCTGAATTTTCCAACATTTCTATAGCTTTATACATCGTTCGTATCTCAAAGTAGAGAATTGCCATATTTGTTTTTCCATAATCGATTCTATCTCCAGTACATACCTGTTCTCGAGATAGAAGCGATTACCATCCTAGTAGTAGGATTACCATCCTACTGAAAAAATAATCAAAATTTCCTCCCCCCCAAGTATCATTTTTTGTCACCTTGTGCTTTCCCCAGTTTAGTTTAGTCGCCAACATAATAATTCGCTGCCAAATTCAGTAATACAGTATGCTTATGTGCAGTCGCCAACTTATTTTTTGTTCGCAAGATTAATTATATCCCGATATTAAATCTTATAGCCTATCAGGATGGTTTGTCTGTGCACGTTGCATTGTCAGTTATAAACTTGTACAAATAAAAACAAAACAAAAAATAAACAAGAGTTTGAAATTACAGATGAAATCTGTAATTTGTTGCTGTCCACGCCATGTGTGTTCTTTGTCACAACGCTGTAAATCGCTAGGTTAATTTTTCTAGTATTTCTTCTGATTATTTTTTCTGGAAAGTTACTGTTGCATATTCTACGCTTTAAGCTCCGAACGTCTTTCAAATGAAAATTCCTGGGCCTTTAGTCAAGACGCATTCGATAATTTCGACGGCGAAGTTCGAAATCAAAAATGTATGGGATTTGACATAAGTCATCGATAAGTGACATGTCGCTTGCGATGCCTTATGTCAAATCCCATACATTTTGTATTTATGTATGGTATGTTATATTGATTCTTTAAATTCTCTTACGGTATAAGTTACAAGATATAATTACGATTTTCACCACAATGTCAATAAACGTAAAACACCTAGACGGTAATTAAATAATAGGTATCTATAACTAGAAAGTACTTCAGACACTTAAAACCAGGGTCTACTATTCAAGTAAAAAGGTATACACAAAACAACAGAGACCGAATTGTACGCAAACTTGGTCTTTATTTATTACGCTCTAACTGCAGCTCTTATTTCCCTTTAACTGCAACTCTCATATAAACACCCTATATTATAATCCTGAAAAGTTTAAAATTGCGTGCGCATTAAACGTCTGAGTTCATTGATCTTAGACTCAATAGACCAGAACTTCTTCGAAACAACTTTTTACGACCACTGTATATTTATGCTTAATCTATTCCTTGGCATATTTTCTTTACTACACATCTTCTGTAAATAATACCTATGCTTAGTAATGCTCAATCTAATCGTCAGCTGTTGAAGAATACAAAAATTGGTTCGAAAACTTTAATGAAACTAAATTCGGTCCCAAACTTTTTCAGTTACAAATAAGTATTTCATTTAATAAATGTATGCCTTTGTTTTGCTTCACATACAGCGTGATGGCGTAGATAACATATTTTATAACCTAGCAAAGAGAACTCATCAGTCTCTGACTGGATTTACCATTGTCTTGCAAATTTATTCATCTGACGTGTGAAATTTACTCCGTGGAGCAAAACTCACTCTTAAAAAACTGTCTATCAGATGGTAAATACAAAACTATTTTTATCTTTTGTCTCTAACAAACTAGCACTAGCACATAGTTCTATTTTCCATGCTCAGGATCTTCTACATATAGTCCCAGCCATAGAGTTACTTTAAATAGTCCATCTGAAAGTTTTAAATCATTTAAAACTTACAAACACACGAAGGTTATTTCAACAAATATTTTTTTCAAGAATCCTGAAGAAGTCAGTAAGCACGTCATAATGATGGTAATTTGAGATTCTTAGCTTAGAATGATCTATCTAGTATATTTTATGTATTCCAAAGATTTTACAACTAAGGATGGGCTAGAGTTTTGCCGGGGAATTCAATGTGTGACGTTGTGGTTTTTGCATTTCTTTCATAAATTTGTGTTATTTCAGTTCTTGATGTATAATATTGGTAGAATATTAATCATTAAATATTCGTTAACGTGCACAAGTGTGGGCAAGTGGTATAACTTCAAAAAACGTGCTATTTTATGTTCCTCTCAAAACTCCGTAGGAACTTTCAAAGCTTCTGCCACTTTACTGAATCGACTGACTTGACTCATTGACTGCACTGACTATTTATTTGGACTTTGACTAGACTTTAGACTTGACGATTTAGGAATACGTTGTTGAAAATTGAGACGAAAATTCTATTTCCCGCCTTTTTAACTTGATACTGGCAAATGGTTTTAAGCCTTCATACAAGAAAAAGTTACGCCATTTTGACTTCTATATATATATATATATATATATATATATATATATATATATATATATATATATATATTATGATCTATTCATGATAGTCGCACAAAAATTTCAGTTTCATCTTAGCTGTTCATTATATTCCCCTTTGTGTTCTTAATAAATCTTATCCCTATAGAGAGACTTCTTGGATCTCTCAATTTCTCTCTTCAGTCCTCTATTTTTATTTTATTTTGCATTTACATTTCTTGAATGGCATCCATTGAACGGCATTTACTCGCCCTACTCTGGCAATTGGTTTGTAAAGATTTTCTCCAATTGATCTATTTTGATATCTATGAAATTTTATTGCTAACAGATTTTTAAACTAAACTAGCTTTACCCGCGACTTCGTCGGTTTAGTTTATATCAGTGTCGATGTGTAAACACATATTCCTACAAACTAGATCTAAGCTTCTCAGCCACGCGCTTTCCTAGTAACGATTTTTTTTTTTTATTTTAAGCGTTTTAAGGAGCACCTAATTTTAGGAAACGTTTGCGAATTCGGCTGATAGGCAATGAATTAAATTTGCAACGAATTACTAAATATAATATCTCCGTGATTTTTATTTTTCCGTGGTATATTTTATTTTCCTATTCCATAGCGTTGTTAACTCCGGATATTTTGGGCATATGATCTGCTGCTTATATAAAGACGTTTAGGCAGAAAAATAATTAGAAATAAATAAAATTACAGTGCGCTCTCTTACCTCACCGAAACGGCTGATTTAAAGGAGAAGCAAAGAATTTGCCTAAATAACATCAACACAAACAGCTGTGTGAGGTCAATGACCTTAAAAGCGCCATAAAGCGCATAATGTAATTCTTTAGTATAACTGACTTTTTCAATTATTATTTTTTCTGCCTTAAGCCATAACGTCTATACTTAAGCAGCAGATCATAACATGTCCATAACATTTCAGGTAGATCTGTCTGACGACGTATATTATGTGGACAAATCTATATTTTAAATGTCGTACAGACAGACAATTTAGTTTTTAAGACATTGTCGTATTTGTACCTGAGGATTTCACAGCGACCCAATTGCTCGGCTGCAGAAGCGTTGATTGCTTCAATAACATATAGACTTGTTGAATGGAGCTAAATCTGTTGGCAGCTGAGGTGTAGGTACATCACATCACCCGAATTGAGTATTTAGCGACTGTGAAATGATTCAATTGGATTTCACGAGCAGATAACGTATGTATAGTCGTGGCTGTACGATCGTTTTTCATTTGCGGAAATAGCTACCAAAAATCTTTATTTATATACATATATATTGAAAATAATATGTTTGATATTATGTGAAGACCTTTTAGTCTGGTTCACAAGTGCCATTTCCCTCGGTTCTTGACCACCACCACCGAAAATTATGATTTTAGGCTCATTCGATTCGTAATGGCATCTAGAACATTCTATCAAAGTGCCAAGAGGGGCCGAAAAAAATGCAAAAGTTATAAACAATAAAGTAAAATAAAAAATAAGGGTTTGGTTTTTTGAAATATTTCAAAAACTATTTGAGATAATTGAAATTGGAAAAAATATCCTTAAAGAGCAGAAAATTTCCTAAAAAAAAGTCTTATTTCCCGGAACTGTACCGACAGTCTTTATAATTTTAATTTAGCGGCGAAAATAACGGTAAAAACGCGTGGTTCGGCTGCCGCATGCATCGCCCCAATCTGACACATGAACTAAAAAAATATTTTTTAAATATTAATATTAAGGAATAAAAAAATTTGGATACTATGTGGACATATCAATTAACAATAATCCGTCAACAAAAATTTTTTATTGAAATTTTTCATTAATTATGCTTTTGTTAATTAGTTAATTTTCACCATTTTAATGGTAACATAAAAACGCTTATTATTTCAAAACAAGAAATCTAGATTTTTTTTTGATTTCTTGGAGCTAATCTTCAAAGGGTTTAGAAGAGATCCCCGTTGGAAAAATTCAAAAATTTTGATTTTTTTATATATATATTATATATTATAAAAAATATTTCGTAGAAATGCATTTGTTTATAACTAATTATTTGTTTAATAAACAAATGAAAAATTAATGATTATCTCAAATAGTTTTTGAAATATTTCAAAAAAACCAAACCCTTATTTTTTATTTTACTTTATTGTTTATAACTTTTGCATTTTTTTTCGGCCCCTCTTGGCACTTTGATAGAATGTTCTAGATGCCATTACGAATCGAATGAGCCTAAAATCATAATTTTCGGTGGTGGTGGTCAAGAACCGAGGGAAATGGCACTTGTGAACAGACTATTTGTGTGGTTGAGCGCGGTGGTGCTCAAGCCGGGGTCGCGTGAAGAAGTCCCGCTGAAAGAACATGAGTATTTCTTATTCAACTACCACAAGATTTAAAATAAAGTTGAATGAAGAAGAAGAATGGTATACACTTATTTGATTCCTGAACAACTAACTATAATAGGTATCTAACTTTTTATTTATTATTATTATAATTAGAATTTTGCTAGAGTTATTGATTACTGTTATGTTATTTAGAACGTTTTAAATGTCGCATAGGACAAGTTGCATATTAAGGTTATAATAATTGAAGTCATTAAAATGATGGATGATGATGATATATAATATAATAAACAACATTTTATTTAGGCTAATCTACAAAACATTCAATTGCACTTTCTATAGCTTTTAAATAACTGACCTTCTATAGCCCGTACCTACTTCTAAAGCCTGTACCTACTCTAAATTACTCTGGGAATTTATAAAATAATGTTTATTTGGCATGTAGGTACTTTATTAGAATCATTGTTTAAGTTTTTTAGAATTGTCTAGAGGTTCAATATTTTCTTATTCAACAAGAAACATTTTAAATGAACATGAATACTACGTTAAAATTAAACGTTAGAATTTAGAATTAACTTTTGGAATTCTAGATCCCGACCTTCACACCTGGTCTGTTGTAAATCATAATTAAACATATCACCAGTTTAAAAGGCACTTATTTTGGAATGTTGAATTTGTACTACAGATATAATATCGCCTTGTGTGTAAATAAATCACAAACGTATCCTTGCTTCGAGCGTAAATAAATTACACAGATTAAAATGTGTGCCGCGAAAATTGAATTATGCTGTGCTGTTCAATGTTATCATGGTGTTTGAAGAAACAAACTTTTATTAAATAATCCCAGATTAATGAAACCTTGTGCTAAAATATGATAGTTTAAACTCCAAATGAATTTTCATAGATTATTATATACTTAAGAATACTAACATCTCTACCACAGAATTACTGATGATGAATTTCATCGGTCACACTTTTTAAAACATAAGTAGGTATGTACATATAGTAGGTAAACTGTAATTAATACCGTTATTTAGCTCATCTAGATAAATGAGTTAGTCAGGCTAGTTTATATCTAATCGGCCATGTCAATCTAGGGTTCGACCAATTCGGCCGACTAGGGACACCAAATTTTCTGTCGCAATAGCAATAAATTATAGAACGCTCAGTGCCGGATTAAGTCAGCGCGGGCCCTGTAGCAAATTCCGCCGCAGGACCCCCGAGCGAAAAGCGAGTGAGCATAATATGCTCTTTATGTGAAACGCGACCGAGCGCAGCGACCAAGTTTTTTTTTTTTTTCTATTTAACTACCTGAACAAAACTTTACACCCTGAAAGTCTGTGTACTTTAGAAAATACAATAATTAAAGCAATAGCCTAAAACCGACCATCGTTACTAAATAATATGTAAAATATTATTTCCTACTTTCCAGATTTAAATCTGTTCAACTTTAATACCTGAAAGACCTTTTCTGAAGTTCATAACTTCAGAAAAATTCAAATAAAATCAACAGTTTAAAACGGAACATCAATACTTAATAATAAAATATGTTGTTTATGTTAAAAGCGGGCGAGCGGAGCGAGCGAGCAAGTTTTTTTTACTAGTTTAAAGTACGCCGTAAAGAATGTAGTGTACTTTTTTTTTGGAACGTAGTTCCTTATGGCGCGTTGCGAATTGTATGGAAGCTAGGCGGGTTGACTAGGCACGACACTTTTTGCCACTCGAAATCACAATGTAATAACGTCTATTAAGAATGATACCAAAAACGACCCTATCACCTTGACAATAATGTAGAATTTTGCAATTACACATTGTGACTATTATGACTGTTACATATTGTAACTAGCTAGCCGAGCGCTTGATGTTATTACTCAGTACGGAGCCGGACTTCGCGGCGGCAACACTGCGAGCAGCAATCAACCCGCCCCCTCACCCCTGTCCCTACCTAAGGCGCTAGTTCCGCGCGCACTATATATACTTAGTTCAACTATTTGTTTTGTATAATATAATATATTATATCTATACAGATAAACAAAATTGAAGTGTCTGTTTGTAATTTCAAATTAACAGCTTTTATTGTCACTTAATGCATATAAAAGTATGATCGGTACTTACAATAAAATATAAATTGTTAACATTTTTCTGTAGTATATACAGGATGTCCCAAAACTCAACGATAATCTGGGACCGGATGAATGGCCAAGTTACACCAGTTCCGGGAAAAATAAAATAAAAATTCCATATCACTCAGTTCAGCGATAATAGACAATTTTGTAAAAAAATCGAAATTCGACACCCTTGGTCGCATTTTCAAGTCCTGTGATCACCAATGTCACAATTTCGCTGTGATTTTTTTAATTTCGAAATCTTCATTAACGATGCTTTTAATCGCAACTACGAATTAATGCAAAAAACATTGTTAATTTAATAAAATAAGTTAAGTTTTAGTGAGTTATGGTTCACAAAAATATTGTTAGTTAACTATGACACTTCATTTTGAAAAAAATTTGTACTACACTACCCTTGGCAAGTTATTTCAAAAGATGGCGCATTTGTATGTATAATATATAATATGTTATATTATATATATATATATATATATATATATATATATATATATATATATTATCAACTATATATTGTATTAGCGCAGAGAACTATTTTCAGCCCTGTTTTTTCTATAGATGAAAAATATTTGTACGCTCCCGCGGTCGTCGCAGTCGGACAGATGTTGCAGCATAGGGCCCGCCAAAGCGCGAGGCCCGTAGCATTTGCTACGTCTGCTACCAGACTAATGCTTTACAAGAATCCAGTCGAGATAATTTTATCGCACTTAATATATTAAGTGCGATAAAATTAATTAAACATTATATATTTTTACAAGAAATGAACGATAAAATTATCTGAAATGCAAATCGTTGAAATAATCCGATTTTTTTAAGAAACTATAGCAGTTGCGGGTGTTTATTAGAATTGTCATTGATCCCATACTGTTGATGTTGATTACTTCAGATCTAAATTTATATTTTTGTAAACAAACCGATTAAATTACCTATATCTGAACAGAATACTTAGGTATAATGTTGTAACAAATATTTTACGCCTAATCAAACATTTCATTTGTAATAAGTAGTTAATTTTTCGAAGACTTGAAGGTCGTATTCGAAATTCCGAGAAAAGTGTACAGTTGAGCACTCATCAAGATGATGAGGATGAATTTATCTTCCTAGTGGTCGTTACCAGTGGCGTGGGGTTCCATTTTCATTCCATTCCTTTACTTTTACTTAGCACTTACCTTTTGAAGACCCTCATCCAAATCCCTACCTATTACACAGGCTAGCGCTGCCCTATGAAGGAGAACTATAGTAGTCTTCGCCACTGGTCTTTACGACGTAATACGCAGTTACGATATTTATCCGGCTGACTCCAAAGTCCGGGGCCCGTCGTCCTCACTATAATTATTCTAACCAATCGATATTTCTCTATTCCAGGCTGTCTCGGAGCACTCTCCACGGGGGTAGCGCTGGCGTTGTCGCCGGTGACGGTGGCGCTGTGCGTGCGCAAGTCGACGCGCGTGACGGCCGTCGTGGGCGGGCTGGTGGCTGCGCTTGGCTGCCTCTTCACATCCTTCGCTACGCAATTTCATCAGCTGTTCTTCAGCTACGGTAAACAACCCTCAAACTTTTAAACAACCGGCCTCTAAACCGCCAAGAAAAGAGTGAAATAGCACTTTCGAGTTTCCTCTAAGTCTAGTGTCGGGCTTACACTGTGTAAGGCTCAACTCTCACGGGTGTAAAGTCGAAGCGACGCGACTCATGTTTTTCTCCTATTTTTCCATTATTAAGATACAAATTTGTATTATGGATATTTTCATGTTTGCCAACATATTTCCATAATAATTTGTACCTTAATAATTGAGAAATAGAAATGAATGCTATATGTGAAAAACATGATGTGGCGCGTCACTTCGACTCTTCGCCAGTGTGAGTTAAGCCATAAATTACAAGCGTCGCTTTAAGATCATAATTGCCAATGACAAAAGATAATTTACACAAACAACAATAATTCCGAAAAGACGATATTTCAGATACTTAATTATACAATTTGAAGTTTTTCCAATGTATTTATTTGCTTCGCTTATAGTACTAGCTCATTTATTTCTCTCAAACCGACAATGCATAGATAGGTAGTAGGTACCATCGAACAAGTTGCCGCTCGACCGGGAATAAGATGAAAATTGCTGAACAGCGCCGTTGAATCGTGCGCACGCACACATTCTTACTCATCGTGTGTAAATATTACGTTCAACCATGTCTGCAGTTGTTACAGCACTTCCTTTGTGTTTAAATATTTTGGTCGGAACTTTGTCGATATTGTTCTTACATTACAAGATACTCGTAATAACAGTTATCTCTGTCGTTCTATCTTCAAACAACAGACGAATTAGCGACGCCCCTTTCCACACTTTTGCTACAAACGGATTTATGTAATGTTCCAATTCCTTCTAGAATGTGTCAAATAAACACTCGCTCTGGTCAAGCGAGATTCTCGTACATTGCTATCTAAATGCTAATATCTGAGCAATATCGTTGAAGATGGTCTAGGCGTGACATCTGATGCATTATTTTAGTCTTAGTATGGGATTCCGAAGAGTAATTTTCCCGAACAAAGACAAATAACCACTTATTGCTTAAAATTGTGTACAGTAGTTCAGATATTTATCAGATATTATAGTGTATGGTTAGTATCAACAGTTGGCCTGTTCGGGCATGCAATAATTGAATGTCAGAACTTAGAATACATTTACATTAAACATTATAAAATAGAGCATACATTAAAACTATACTAAGTTCAGTATCGACATAATTTAGGGACATCTTATTTATAGATACAGTTGGTATTACATATTTTTTGTGTCAAATTTATTATATTATATTATATATATTAAGTATTATATAATATATAATTAGCTTTATTTCTTATATCATTGTAAGGTTGTTTAAATAATTATATATTAATAATTATAGTAAATACAAAGAATAGCATATTGTTTAAATTCATATTTTATTTCATAAGCTTTCATTATATTTTTATTAATTTAAATTATATAAGAATTTAATTTAATTTAGAATTACTTATTTACATTAGGTTTTTGTCAGATTTAATTTTTTACATTATTTATAATGTCATTAATTGTAGGTATACATAAAATAAAACATATGTAAGTAGTTATATCATTATGTGTTAGTTAAAACCAGATCAAATATAAAAGTGTTTCCTCATTACAATTTAAATTCATAAATTTTCTTTAAAAACTCTTCTAGATTATAAAATACTTTTTTAGTGAACCATTTATCAAGTATGTTTTTAAATTTTTGTCCGTTTAGTTATTTTATTCCTATAGGTAAATGGTTGTAAACCCGTATAGCTGTAATACTAATAAAGTACTTTTGTAAAAAATCACATTGTGAATTTGGTACATTTATGTTGTATTTAGTGGTAAAGTGGTATGGTTGTATTTAGACAGGAAAGTTTACTTTGGTAAGATTTAAATTGCACGATATTGGTTTTGGATAGGTTAACTTTTAGATTTAAAGAGTTGAGCCAGTTAGAGATGGTTGTTAAAGTTTCGTTTATTTCCTTTCTGTGATCTACTACATTTGCATATTCATAAGTAATAAATACTGTCGCGTAATCTGCGTACATAATACACAAGTCCTTAGGTATAATTTTTCGAAGCTCGTTTATGTATATTAAAAATAGTAGTGGCCCTAATACCTTGGGAAACGCCAAATAATACTTTATCGAGATTTGACACTACCATTTTTAACATTTTTGTAGTACAATCATACACTTCTGTGGCAGTTACTTAAAATATGTCGTTTACATAGGTTTTTATTAAAAGTACGTCAAATTTTACACAGTCTTTGACAAACTCAGCTTTTGACAAATCGATAAAGATTGCAGCACATTGTTTCTTATTATTTATTTTACCCCACACATAATGAAATATTTTAAATATCGCTAAAGTCGTAGTTTTTTTCTCTTGGAATCCAAACTAGTTATCGTGTAAGATTTTACTATAGTTCAAAAAAAAAATATTCTGTAGTAAATAACCTTTTCAAAAAAATGTTGATTGGTTTGAGAGTTTGAGTTGATTGCGTTTATCTTTTTATTAATTGCCATGTGTCTTTAGTTGTATTAGTACTTTTAGTTATTAATTCAATATTTGTATTTCTTTTCGATAATTTAATGACGCACTTAAGTATTTGACAATATCGAGAGTATCTAATTTTTTGTTCACTACATTTACTTCTTTATGACTGGAGATACAGCATCCTTTTAATTTATGTAGATTTTAATATTCCTTACCTTAACCTTTAGTTTTCCATAACTTATCGCTTTTATGACAATTTTTTATCTTCTGTCGTGGTACACAAAGCTCAAAAGTTAGTTGAAATAAATTTATGAATGTTTCATTTATCAAGCTAAATTTGGGTCATTAATTTATTAACGTCATCAAAGTTTACTTGGGAAATCTATTTTAAAATATATCAATATGATAATTGATATTGCGCCTCATTTTATACGAACATTTTTCTCTATAGCTAATACTGCAAGGAATTTCGACTGAATGACTTGGCTTATGTGATCTGAAATCCCTAAGTCCCATATTTCTAATATACATTTTTTATGATTTGTTATGATATTATCTATACAAGTTGCAGAGTGAGATGTTATTCGAGTTGGTTGGTTAAGAGTTAAGTCCTGACTAAACTTTTTCAGAGTGTTTTTAAATAATTCACTTTTATTACTATTGACAAGTGTGTCGATATTATTAAAGTCACCCAATATAAATAGTTTTTTTATTAGTTGATATTGATGTAATTGTTAGTTTGAATAGTAGGATTTCAAATTTTTCTATAAAGAGATCTATAATTTCCATTAGGAGATTTATATATACAGACAATAATATACCAATTTGTCTCGATCGTCTCGAAATAATATACGATTATTATACCACAACATTCTAAATGAGATTCTAAAGACATTTTTGAGATCCAATCAATTTTTTATAAGTAATTGATTTTTTAATAAAACTGCAAACACCACCACGTGATTTGTTTTTTCTTGAAAAATATTAGGCAATATTTAAGTTTAGTAGCTGGAGTATTTCTGGGTTATTATCTCGTAAGAATGTTTCGCTTAAACAGAGAACGTCTGTGTTATTTGACTCTACCAGTAGTTCTAAATCGCTTATTTTAGATTTTATGTAATATAGTAAAATATGTTTTAATAATTTATGTACACAGAATAATAAATAATGAAATCTTAAAACTAGGATACAATTTACAAAGGTACTACTTATTCCAAAATTGGAATTTCTTCCAGTAGACCCGATACAGGAGAACATAAAGAAAATTAACAGTATCTGGTGCGTACAATTATTAACAATATGAAAACAGATTAATTTCTTTAATATTTATACAAATACTTACATAAAAAACTACAATATACTAATATATACAATAATTTATAATAGTATAATAGAAACATAATAATATATTAATAGCATAAATTAAATTAAGGGTTTGGTATCTTAATTATCAGGTTAAGCTGAGATAGTACTCACGCAGTCTTCCCTTAAAGAGCCCAAGTGTCTTACACTCCCGTATCTGAGCTGGCAAGGAGTTCTAGAGCTTAGCAGCATGCACCGTGCAACTTCTTTACCTACTCCTTGTAGGTAAAGAAGTCGGTACGATGGGGAGGAATATCTAGAAGGGTGCGTCTAAAGGGTCTACAAGATATGTTTTGGAAATTAGGAAAGGAGAATCGCTCATTTAAATAAGAAGGGGATGTAGGACTAAACAGCCTTGATGAAGATATTCATATATACGTTCAACATTTGATTGCCCTGCATGATGATTTTAAAATCAGATTTGAAGACATTCTGTCGATGGAAATTCCACCATGGATCATAAATTCATTTAACGAAACGGAAGTGGAGAGTGTAATATTACAAGAGGAGCTACTCGAGCTTAGCATTAATGAGGAGCTGAAAGTGACATTTAAAAGAGGGTATCAAACATTTTGGCTGTAGGCAGAAATACCTGAAAAATATCCTGGACTGTGTGGAATCGCGCAAAAGCTTCTGATAGCGTTTCCCTCGTCATATCTCGTCGAAAAAAGTTTTAGTGCCGTTACAAACTTATTAACAAAAAAAGGAACAGATTGAATATCACAGAACGGGGAGATTTGCGGTTATTCCTTACAAAACTCAACCAAATATTGATAATTTGCTGTCCATCCATCAAGTACATCCATCTCATTAAAATTATATATTTTTTTGTAACTTCTATTGTAGAAGTTACATTACGTTATAAATAAGAGTTTAATTTTGATAATATTACAACTGTTAAAAGAATAATAATTATTAGTGTAATAATTTATATATAAATGTGTAATAATATATATTTATATATACCTACAACACAAGGAAATATACTATATTTATTTTTATTACTCCGAATGGGACGTTTTCTAAATAAAATTTGTGAGAATTGATTGGTTCTTGTGCTGAGGCACTGTAGATTAAAAAAAAGTGAAGTTGGATGGAGTCACTTTTTCTATTGGCCAACTTTGCTTTTTTGACATCCACTCACAACACAATGAATTAAAATTTAATTGAAAATTTGTTTAGTCTACCTACTTTATTATCAAATAATGAACCCTATATCAAGCAATTAATTCTAACCTTTTTTTTTCGAAAACTGTTAATTCGTCGTTGAAACTCAGGCACAACGCAAGTTTCCATAGATAGATAGATCTAATCTTCACTTTTTTTCGAGATTTAGAAATTGGTAGTAATGTAGAATGTAGATGCAGGATGTCCACCGGATCCAGCAGAATTTTGAAAGTGGTCTATGAAACAAAAGAGTCTGGGAACCACTGAGTTAGACAGTTGAAATTTCACAGATAAAGTATTTCTGTTTCCGCTATAACAACGAATACTAAAAACAGAATAACATAAATATTTAAGTTGGACTCGCACTTGCCCGGTTTTTTAAATTATTAATACATACCAGATATTTTCGTAAATATAAGAAATTAAAATCTTATAACCAAATACCGTCCCACACTAAAATATTTTCTTCCGACTTCCAAAAAAGCCTACTTTTCATACGGTTGTACATTCGGCTGTCTGTAGGTACCTATATATGTATATTTTGGAATGTTCAACGATTATTCCGCCGCCTGTAATCTGATATTGAAAATTATATTTTTGGTTTAAATAACTATATTTATATTGGCTATAATCCCAATTTGGTCCTTTTGACACCAAAGTGGTGACCTGATGATGGGATCCATGAGGAATCGAAGGAACTCCTCGAAATTTATATGGGCACATATAGTTATTTTGACTTTTCCTGAAGTAGTTTAAGCATATGCTACTAAAAATTAAGATTTTGCACCAAGGTATACCCTGGATCCAAAATTAATGAACAGAACTCCTGAGTCCTTATAGATACTTGTTTGGGGATTTCGGCGTTGTTTTTGCTGCAAGCATATTATGCAACTTTGTCAATTACAGTAATCATCATCATCATCATCACCACCATCATAATCACACCTACACCATAACATTGTGATGATAATATTATGTACTTCTCTTAGTTTTTACACCGACACGTATATCTTTGAACATAAAGTATTTCTCTGCCGTTTATCAACGCATTTGCAAAATTCTTCAAATGTTGTAAAAAGTATAATTCGAAATTGATCCCAAAGTCACCAAAATGGCGACCTGATGATGAAATCCATGAGAAATCGAGAGAACTCCTCAAAATTTATAAGGACATTTATAGTGATTTCGACTTTTATAGTAAGTGAAATTTTGTGCCAAGTTGTAGGTACCCTAGATCCAAAAGCACCGAACAGAACTCCTCAGTCTTTAAAGATACACGTATAGAAATTTCGGCACTGTTTATAAAAAAAAAGCTTGAGTTTGTTTTGCCGAGAGAATGAGAATACCGTGAGCTTTTTGTATTAATATTATTTTTAAACAAAAAATTAACACCGTCTTCCAAAGTAAAAATGCACATAAAAGTTTTAAATAGCTCTTTATTTTCTAAATAATTACCAGCCAACTTGAACGTGACTTTGTTTTTATCAGAATATTTTTTAGGCTGGTACCGACGAAGTGAAATAGTTAAAATTTTAGCCGAATTTAAAAGGGGAATTATTTAGAAACTAAGAGTACATAATTTTTTGTGCATTTTTACTTTGGAAGTCGGTTTTAATTATTTTTTTGAAAATAATTCACGTTTACCAGAGTATTATTTGTGATAGAAAATGTTTTATAGCCGTCAGGACATCGGTTTTATATTCTCATATATTACCTCGGTGATGCACAATTACATGGTAATTTATCAAACGCATATTAAATCCACGGAGCCAATTACAGACCTTTGATCTCTTGAATCGGTGTGATGCGCAAATAAATTATCCTGTCAGTGCAGATCTCATACGAATGGCCGGCAAATTGTTTATGCGAAATTTGTTTAGCTCATTAACTTTATAAGCTGTAAAATGTATATAATCGAAATTCAGAAATTCTTTGAGGCTTAAACATTTTCAAATATTACTGCAGTCATGCAATAAATGTTTAAGTATTATTCAATATTAGTATTTATTTATTTACCTTTTAGTGTAGTCCGGGTATTCGTTATTTAAAATTAGAGAAACCTAGTGTTTTAAAAAATTTTTTTGCTCTTCATAGGGACACATAGCCGGGCACCGTTAATCAAATAGTTAACTTCGTCAATCGTTAATCCGCTACAAAAAAAGTTAGCTTCGTTAAACGTTAAAGCGTTACATTTCGGAAGAATTAACGCAAGTTAACGTTAATCGTTAATCCGTTAATATGTGTAAAATTGCATCTTTATATCGTTGCGTTAGTGAACTTATAGAACCTGTTGGTTTAGGTTCTAATTCATTCATCAATTATCAACACGCAAATGATCACTGACAGTAATTTATAATAACAGCAAACAAACAAACAAAACACTCGTCACTCTAAGCACCGGCGCTTAGTAATGAAATGATCAAACGAAACAAATCTCTTCGCAGTTTTCTTTCTCACTCGCACGCGCCGGCAAAATATATCTAGTTTTGTTTTTGTTTCACTCGCTGCCACGCGCCGCCCGGCACTTCTCGGTGCCGTGCGGTAACTATAAGGCATTGGATTAACGATTAACGGACTTCTGCATATTAACGGAAGTTAACGTGTCCGTTAACATTTTTAAAAGTTAACTTAAAAGTTAGTCTTTTAATCAAAATGTTAACTTCGTTAATTAACGATTAACGGATTAACGAGTTAATGCCCAGCTATGGCCCCTATGGCTATATTGGTTTGTAGACCTTAAAGCGACATCTAGCGAGAAAGAGACAAGTTAGTTCATAATACTGGAAAGGTTTATTTAGAAGGTATAATAAATAGGCTATTCTACATTTTTTTTCAAATATATTTTAAAATGTTCGTATGTATGCACGTATGTATTATGCAAAGAAAAAATTATTAAAATTTAAACGATAAATGTTTGCGCCAAAACGATAGCCACCATTATCGTAACGTCATAAGATCAGAAACTTTAAATGTTACCTATATGTATATGTGTGTGTAGTGCATGAAATTTAGATTAAACTTTTGCTGTTGTTTATTCGTTTTGATAAAGATCTTATGACGTCACTTACAAGAAAAGATGGCGGCTGGCGTTTTAGGTTACGTGACATACAGACAATAAAACTACTGTTTTATTTTCGAAATATTTTATAAATTAATCACATATTTATATAACAAAATAGTGTTGTATTCGTATTTCTTATGATAGAAACTAATGATGAATAAATGATATAAATAACAAATTTATATCATTTGATTTTGATAGATGAAACTAGCCTATTGGCGTACCTAAAATGGCTTATAAACCACCAAGTCTTCTATAATTTCACGTTGAATTTCACCATTATGGAATGAATAAAGGAAAACCTTGCTAAATAAGTAGGTATTAGGTTCGCAAAAATATACAATATACATACACTTATTTCATACGAACTCTACTAAAATTGTTCATCGGAGTGCCATCTAGATATGATTGGCCTATAGGCTCTCAAGTTTCATGCTATTGGCGAGTGCTAAAATATGGATAAGCTCGGATTCAATAATAATATTGTGATGATAAAAAAATAAGACTGATAACATATTATAAGACAAAAAATTGCAAGCAGTGAGTGGTTTAATTTGAATTGAAAATTGCAACAAAATCATGTCAACTCCAAGTAGGTAGATAGCTACACTAGGTCCAAGTACAAATAATTAAGCGCAAAGAAAAACTACTTGTAAGTAGTACAAAAACCGTCCCATTCAGTATAGAACTAAGAACAGAAAATAAATCACTTTGTCGCCAACACATACAGAGCAATTTGAAAAATCTCAACGCTTCTTGTAAAAGTAAGAAATTCGAGGAAAGGTTATGTTGAGTGTTGATAGATCTCATATTAAAAGTGTTCCAATACTACTTAGAAAATTTTATTTTACTTTATATTACAATAGATTTAATTAATTCAAATTAAGTAGATAGGTAGTAGTTGTTGGCTTGTTATTTATTATTAATAATAAAATAAATAAATAAATAAACGCTAACAATTTTTCGGTAACTGAAATTAAATAAGAATCCGAGTTCTGTACAAAGCGAAATAAATAAACTTGAAGCAGGAATTTATAGAGACAAAGCAATTTCACTTGGACAAGGAAACAACATTAGAAATTAGAGTCTAGTCTGCCTTACATATTTATGGTTGTTCAAAATCGATTACGGATATTTTTGGGCATATAATCTAATTTACTCCTTATAACGTTTAGGCAGAAAATAATTAAAAAATAAAATATAGTATACCTACTAAATAAAATTACATTGCGCTCTTTACGGCGTTGAGGTCAGTTACCTCACAGAAACATCTGATTTAAAAGGCAAGCAAAGGCAATGTCTAAATATCATCAATGCAATAAAATGTGTGGGGTCAATAGCCTTAACAGCGCCCGCCGTTAAGAGAGTAGGTACTGTAATTTAATTATAATATATACTTAGAATATTATAAAGAAGAAAAGTTTGTCTGTTTATATGTTTTTTTTGTTTGCATTGAATAAGCTTAGAAACTACTGGACCAATTTTGATGAAATTTTGCAGAGATATAGAGTAGACCACGGGGAAGGACATAGACTTTTTATCGCGGAAAAATGTACCTTTACTTTTGCGCGCATGAAGACGCGTATGGTAGTAGACTAGTATATATTATTTTCGTTTTTTTTTTCTACCTAAACGTCTTTACATAAGCAGTAGATCATATTATTATGCCCAATATATCCGCAATTGGTTTTGTATAACCTATTATAAGTATATTTTTCTGTAGGTACTAGGTAGGTATGTAAGCTACATATTATTATACAACAATAAATATTTTTATATAGTTTTCCTAATAAATAAGGTACCAGAATGTAGCAAACCATACGCTAATCAAAGCAAAGATTTAGAAATGGTAATTTCGTGAAACAAAGTGTCTATCTACATTACGTATCTCAAGTCTCAACGTACAGCCTACGCGAACAAAAATCTCTGCAATACCAAAAGTAATTTGAATTCGTATTCACAAATAAATCATTCCCGTGGCTGTAATTTTTCCGCTTACTTTCTTTGTTGACAGAATATTAATATTAAACCTCGTAAACATGCTCCGTCTGCGGAAAACGCGCATAATTTAATATCAAGTTTTTGCGATAAGTCCTAAATCTTAGCCGATTGGATGCCCACAACTCTTTTATTGCTCAGTTTTGGAGTCAAATGCACAGTTCAATTCACAATGAGTTTATGAGTCGAGAGAAAACCGAAGAATCGGTTTTTTAATAATCGTATCCGCTCGCTGATATGAAACTGCATGGCAGAGAAAGTAGAGAATAAAAAAAGACAAAATAGAGAACTCGGCGTAGCTGGTTGTAAAAAAGTTTCACTGAAGTTATCTGCATTTTCTTTGAGTTTTTCTCAAAGAAAACTTTCCTTTTTTTTTGTATTCTCTTCTGTAGGTACAGTTTTTTGTAAGTACTTATTACCTTCTATTCTTCTAATTCGACAAAACAGGCTGGCTAGTGAAATGTTTTGCCATAAAAATAGTTTTAAGTTTTAAGTAGTTAGTCAGATATAATATAATTTATATATTAAAAAAATTTATAAATAAAAAGTTTGTTGCAAGAAATTACGCCTTCTCATTTATTTAAGTGATTGACAGGTTACCAGATAACTTTATCTCAGCCAAAATACATCAATAATGTCTCGTCGACGCGAATTCGGTTTACGAGAGGTATCGAAGTATCGTTAAATTTCGCTGACGCCCTTGAGAATGTTAAATGACTTTATGGTTTAAGTATTTTATCCTAACATATTATTATAGGTACTTATCTTATATTTTTCATATGAAGGTAAGTGGTATGCTCCGGTACCATAATAAATATACCTATTGCCTATACATAGGAACGTATACGCCACAGTGCGTCAATAATAAATAAGAACTTTGTTAACCGAGCTTTGCTCGGAGTTCTGATAAAATTAAATAAATAAATAAAAATTTCAAATATTTATCTGACCGGGATTCGAACCCACCACAATCAGAATTTACGAACAAAGCAAAAACATCTAATGAAGCATACCAATCTGCACATCGGACTGACATAATAGAGTCGAAATTATTGATATATTGTTGCACAACGAAATATATATAATAGCTTAAAAATGCGCAGTTTTCCAGGGATAAGACCTAGCTAGATCAATTTTTCGCTCCCAAAACTCCGTGCATACTAAATTTCATGGTAATACTTGCAGCCGTTTTCGAGATTACGATTATACATTAATTATATATACAAGATTGTCTCGCTTAAAGTTAACTAGAACTCTATTTGTAATTTTAAATTAACAGCTTTTCACTTAATAATATGAAAGTATATAGGTACGGTGCTATACAATAATAAATCAATTTTCAAAAATTTCGTGTCTTTTTGTTTGTTCCGGCTAATCTCTAAAACAGCTGGGCCAATTTTCACGGGACTTTCACAGGCAGACAGCTGTGGATATATCTAAGGCATAACTTAGGCTACTTTATCTTAGGGCTCCGTTTAAAAAAAAAAAACAAGAAAATAAGTGTTCCACATCACTCTGAAGGTGGACTAACTATAATATTATGTTAGTGATCTTAACTGAACGCTATGTTTCGGTTAGAGTTATTACGAGCTTCAAAATATGTATTGTGCCAGTTAAAAATATTGATAGCTTGCGAATGTTCTAGGGTACTGCATAATATTATTAGCCAGCTGATGGATGTCAGTAAATAAAATGGAAAATGATCCACCAAGATACATCTCGGTTTACTTGCTTAGGTCTAAGGTTAATTTGTGTGTTACAGTTAGTGTGTGTGTGTGGAGAGGTGAAGTTACGAGGGGGAAAACTTATTTTTAGTACTTACTAGAAGTTATAGGTATGTAATGCATATATGCAATAATTTTGCATTAAATTGCAGTCGTGACGATGAACAGTTTGTTTGTTTATCTTTCAAAGAGACAATTTAATTAAAGAATTTTTTTAGTAAGCTCAGTAAATAAATAATTCGGTATATAAGACTGCTTACGAGATCTAGTTACACTAGTAATAATACTTATGAAAAATTCTGTAAATTAAATTGAATATTTTATTATGATATTAAATTTTACTATTTTTCTCGACGAAATTACCTACGTAATACATTATTACTATGGAAAAAGTTTTAAATCAACAGTTCGAGTTTCCATAAAGTTGTTTTAAAGTAACTCAGGGACGTGTAATCGAATTATTTCGTTAATTTCATATTCTGTTCAATGCTCTATATTTAAATAATTACCTACTGTCTTTGTCAGTCAAATAGTATAAATGTATAATGATTGGACTAGATTTTTGGGAAACACAAATAACAAATAGACTCGAAAATCATAGTATATTCAGCTACACATATTCCACGGTAGTGTTTTACTTGGAGCTGGTATACTTGGTGACAGCCTTCGTGCCTTCGCTCACAGCGTGTTTGGCCAACTCTCCCGGTAGCAGCAGTCTCACAGACGTCTGAACCTCCCTCGAAGTTATAGTAGATCGCTTGTTGTAGTGCGCCAGGCGGGAGGCCTCCGCAGCAATACGCTCGAATATGTCGTTCACAAACGAATTCATGATAGACATAGCTTTACTCGATATCCCCGTGTCCGGGTGCACTTGTTTCAGCACTTTGTAAATGTAAATAGCGTAACTCTCCTTTCTCTTATGCTTCTTCTTCTTTTTGTCCGATTTGGAAATGTTCTTTTGAGCTTTTCCAGACTTTTTTATTGATTTCACACTCGCTTTGGGCGGCATGGCGACACCGGTTTGTTTATACACAAAAGACTAATAATCACAACAGTTAGTTTTGAAGTAGTATAAAAAATTGAAGCCCGTGCTTATATACTGGCAATCTGGCGACAACTGGCAGTGGCCCTACGATGTCGATTCAATATTTTCGCCAATCGCAGACACTTATGCTACGCGACGAGTGAAATAGCTATAGCAAAAAATATCCCTTTCCTTTTCATGGGATCGATAGAATACTACCCCGTCGCTACTCTACGGTCACTACATATTCGGAGCACATTTATGTTTTGTTATGACTGAATTAATTAAAGATCATTACTACTTTTTTAGAATAGGTTCCTATTAATACCTATGATAAACTTAAGTTTAAGAAAGATTACAAAAAAGCTCATTATAGTTAGGTTGGCTTATTGCAGTAATTTTTCAGAACAGAGCCCCCGAGACGATCAAACGGTTTGACTCAAACACGTAAATTTTGATTTGAGTCAAACCAACCTGATCGTTTACCAAGCTCGTTTGAACGGTTTGTCAAACATTTACGGATTGAAGCTCGTTTGATGGAATTACTTAATTTAGTTTTGTTCGACAGTGAAGTGACTGTGAACTGAACAGTGCCGTTTGACAAACCGATCAAACCGACGTCAAATGATTGCGTCAAACACGTAAGGTTTGAGTCAAAGGTTTGAGTTTGATTGTCTCGGGCGGCCCCCGGGCCCTTTAGCTTCAAAAACTTTTTTAATAATATTTAGGATGTTTTAGATAAGTCAACTTTCTTTTTAAAAGTTTGTTATCTAAGAACCCCTTACCCAAGGAAATTTCGGCTGAGACCATTATTAAAAAAAAAGATTACGTAGTGGAACTTTTGTGTACCATATTTTTAATTTTAAAATATAAGTACCTACTTATAATGACTCAGCTGCAACAGACAGGTTTTCTGTTAAAAACTAAAACCCGACTATACAAATTATATAGCCTATGTTACCCGCGCCATTATTACAAATCTATTGACACATCTATCATTAAAATCGGATCGGTAGTTTAGGCGCTACGGTGGAACAAACATACATACATAGACTTACCCTTCCGTTTGACTTCTCCGTTGTCGTTTTTTAATACTAGTGACTTCCCAGTTAGAGGGCTGCAAGGCTCTCTGTGTACCTACTTGTGTACTTGACTTTTGTTATAACTAATATTAATTATAAAATAGATTAAGTTTACAATCCTCCTACTATTATAAATGTGAAAGTTTGTAAGGATGATGGATGTATGGATGGTTGTTACTATTTCACGCAAAAACTACTGAGCTAATTTCGTTGAAATTTGGTATGGTAGTAGTTCGAGCTCTGTATTAACACACAGGGTATATTTTACCCCGAAAAAGTACAATTTTCCCGTGGGATACTGTAATTACGCGGGCGAAGCCGCGGGAATAAGCTAGTGTTGTGTAAAATAAGTGTAAAACAAATATTGTGTTTAAAAGAACAATTTTTCATCTTTTTGCTAAAAGATGGCCCCCTGCGGGTTTCTTACGCCGGTTTTAGGGTTAAGCCGGTGGTAGCTTTATCTGTTAACTTTCCGAAAAAAGCTTGTTAAGTTTCATTTGGAAATAAAAAACAACATTTCATTTTTATTTCATTTATTCATTTCAGAGACATTCATGCTTTCTTAGAATTAAATTGTGCACAAATTATAAACGAAGGAATCAAGGTGCACAATGGCTCTGCAACTCTCTACAGCAGATGTATTGGGTCTTGCATCTTATTGTGTTGGGGAAAGGTCCCCCTTTGTAAACAATAGTTTCTTGTATTATTATTAGGTAGAACGATAGCAGTCTGAGTCATATGCTAAGGGATTCGTCTTTGTTATTGATCCAGGTAAGGGATGTTAAAACCGGTTTTGCACCAAAACCGTTAAAATGTAGATATTAATAAGACGTTTGTTTAACCCAAAATATTTTCCTCGGCAACATTAAGCTCTAATTTCGCCTTATTAGACTGCCACGAAAATTGAGAAATATTCGCAAATTACATTCATAATTTGCGAACATTTCTGAATTTTCGTTTTTGAAGTAAATTATTCTGCGGAATAAAGAACAATCAATCATAATTTACTGAGCTACGGTTTCTGGTATTTCGGCAATAAATAACTCCGCTAAGCTGCTTAGGTTTAGGTCATAAGCCCAGCGGTTGCTTCCGATAAATGTATTTCAATTTTTATTAGTACCTACCTAACGATTTTTTACTTAATTGAAACTTTTCATTTCAGTTACGTAAAATTTCAAAAAAATATAAAGTGGTCTCAAAATTATACCATACTGTACAATGTATACATACATACTTAATGGTTGATACTTAAAACGTACCAAATTTAAAACCATCGCTGTCCATAGAGTCAAGAGAACCGCCGGTCCGTAATTATAATATTTAATTTAAACTTGATTTTAGGTCAATGTGGGTAAAGAGTAGGTATTAAGGATTAGGTAAGTAGGTACCTATGAACTGTATTTAAGTAATATAATATTACCTTTTCGTTGAATACTACCTAACTACTTATGAAATGGAATATAGGTAGACCTAATTATATTTGAAAATAAATTAATCACGAAAAAGCCGCGAAATGATTGGAGAAAAGATGGTACGGCCGCTTAAAGACTTGGCGAGGGAACCCTCGGATTAGGTATTGTAATATCCTCAAAATATCTAAATCTTTTTCTAACTTTTTCAGGGACTGTGGTGGGCGTGGGAGTTGGCCTAACTCGAGACTGCTCGACGCTGATGGTGGCGCAGTACTTCAAGAGGAGACGCGAGCTGGTCGAGATCTTCATTGTAAGCGGCAGCGGCCTGGGCATAGCTGTTATGTCCACGTTTATCAAAGGCGCTATAAGGTACGTTCATCGGGATTTTCAATAAGGAAAAAATAAGATTTTCAGAGAAATTGAATTGATTAATTATAATAAAAACCAATAAGCAATAAGCCTAAAACATGTAAAAAATCGAAGTTACTTTGCATTTACATTCGTGCGGCAGCAAAATTTCCTCAAGGAAACAATCAGTGCACCGGCAAAATTCATTTGGACAGAAATCAGGTCTTTTATCTCGTAATATATCATATGTGTTTGCATATCCCTTCCATTTCTCATTATTTCACTAACGTGTCCCTTTCAATATTTCAGGGCAATAGGATGGCGACTGGGCTTGCAGGCTGTAACCGGCGTGGTTTTCGTAACGTTCATACTCGGCACTTTCTACCGATCGGCCTCTCTATACCATCCACAAAGACGGGCGATACTGCATCTCAAAAACCAAAATAAGATAAAAAGGAAAATGAAGGACAAAAACAAGTCTGACGACAGACAGCCTTTCTTTGATTTCTCCACCCTGAGGTCCAAAACTGTAAGGATCCTTTTAATGTCAACTGGAATATCAGCTTTTGGAATCAACACGCCAATATTTTATTTGGCCTATCACGCTGAAGAAGAAGGTGAGTTACTCGTGAAAACGCTCCAAACAAAAGTAGCTGTAAACTATGACGTCACGCTTTCGTAACGTTGTATGAATTACCTACCTATTATTTTAAAACAAAAAATTAAACCGACTTCCACAGTAAAAGTACACAAAAAAGTATGAAATAAATCTTATTTTCTCAATTATTCCCCATTTCAATTCGGCTGAAGTTTTAACTAATTATTTACACAATCTTCATAATTTTGAAGTCGGTACCAGCCCAAACAAACAATATTTTATAGAACTCACGTTTAAGTTGGCTGGTACCGACTTTAAAATTAAGAAGATTGAGAAGAGAAATAGTTAAAAGGTTAGCCGAATTTAAAAGGGGAATTATTTAGAAAATAAGTATAAATAATAAAATAAAAATAATTTTTACTTTGGAAGTCGGTTTAATTTTTTGTTTAAAAATATTATTTTTTCCCTTTTTAGTGATATTTGTTAAAATATTATTAATACCTTTATTGAATGTTTAAAATAAACGATCGAATGTATAATTGAATACGCGCCAAGCTTCCATATAAGATGATGATGATGATTACTGTAAGTTACATAATTCCTCATGGATCCCATCATCAGGTCACCACTTTGGTGACAACGGGACCAACTTGGGATTGTACCCTTTACATTAAAAAAAATATTTTGAAAATCGGTCAACAGACGCCGGAGTTATCGATTAACATACAAAAAAATTATAATATATACAGACGAACGTATAACCAACTCCTTTTTTGGAAGTCGGATAAAAATACGGGTCGCAAGAACATTGAGAATTGCTAAGTGCGTTTAATTTTATAAGGTATTTAAATATATATATTAATTGATACAAGTAAACTAATTAAGTTATTGTAGTTATAGTAGATATATTTGTAGAAGGTTTTTTCCTGATAAAAAAGTTATGAAAAAATATTGAAACTTTTCTAATTTTTACATATTTTATTTAATCACATTAAGCTACATATAAAATGTCACATTTTTTACATTTATCAAGTAGTAACACTCCAATATTTCTGAATATATAAATAAACTAAATATTTTACATGTGCATCTTCACTTTTCACAACTAACTACTACCTATATATCTATCCTCGTTCACATCGAGCGCTTTCTACGTTTCAGGTTTAGGCGACACTGCTGCGTTACTCCAAGCTTACCTCGGTCTAGCATGGGCGGTGGGCTGCGCGGCGTTCGGTCTGCTAGTCCGGCAGAACTCAGCGGAATGTCGTATAGCCCGGCAGTACCTCACACAAGCCGCTGTATTCGTGTGTGGACTAGCCACCATGGCGCTGACGGCTGTTGAAGGATCCTATCGAGGATACGTCATGTTCGCTTGGGTTTACGGTAAGTTGCCAATATGTTATAGATCATGGGATGTTTCGGAACCACCGAAATGTATGCTTGTATCATCAGTTCGCGCACTTGGCCGCTTTCATACATTTTGGTGGCCGCCGCGGCCTGGCCGCCAGTGCGCGCTTGGGCTAACAGACAATCAATGTAAAACAATTCTTATTTCGCCGAGTAAGTAAGGGTACCGAGGCCCAAGTGCGCTCAACTTCACCAAGCTTCCTAACACATAGGTACCTACTTCGATATATTTTTCCAGTGGACGATAATCCTGTAAGTCAACAATAATACAACCTAACATTTTAACTAATTGCAGGTATATTCTGCGGCGGCTACCACTACTCACTGAAGATGTACACTTACGAACGAGTGAGATCACGCAACTTCGCGCGCACGTGGGGCTTCGTGCAGTGCTCGCAGGCCGTGCCCATCGCTATTGGCGTTCCTTTGTCTGGTAAGCCCACTTTCGGTATGTGCAAATTCTATGCGGTACTGATCAGCTGATAAGTAACTAGATATTGTAGGTACATCTATAAAATAAGAAAAAAAAACTGAAAACTTTAAAAACATAATCTATACCATTCTATACTAATATGTATGTATTATAAAGAGGAAAGATTTGTTTGTGTTTGTTTCCGAAACTACTGGACCTATTTTAATTAAATTGGCACAGATATAGATTAGACCACGGGGAAGGACATAGGCTACTTTTTATAGCGCCAAATGTATAGTTCCCGTTGATTTTTTTTTTTACTACTACTATCCGTATATCCGTATAAAAAAAAAATCTAAATGGCTATTCTAAATATAAATTTAATCTATTTGGTCCACAAAAATATATATTGATTATTTTTTGTTGAGCCTCAATAAAATCAGAAATGGTAATTACATAATGCAATTGGATTAGGTATATTATTTAATACGATTTGATCTATAAAAAGTTATGATTTATCAGCTGTTTTTTTTTATATTTCAAGACGTTTTGAACGTAATAAAAATGTTCTAACGTAACCTAACCAATTTTTAAGAGTTCCATGGTAACTCGAAGGAACCCTTATAGTTTCAAGTTGATGATTAATCATTAAAAATAAAGACCAATTATTATTTTAGTGTAACGCCTATTGATGACCGTTTACAATTATCCGTGGATCAAGTTACGTGGCCAAAATTATTTACAAGAGTATCAAATATTAAATTAATCACCGAATAATTTATTTGATGCTCGATTAAATATTCCCCGTAGTTTTTACTACGTTTTGTCGTATTTGTTCCAGGCTACATAAACGACGGGTGCGGCGGCAAGGCGGGGTACTACTTCAGCTCCACCTGCTCGCTGATCGGCTCCTTGTCGCTGTTCTGCATCGACCTGCACCGCCGTAGCGCGCACAAACACACCAAGTAAGTTATGTTTCCTTGATTTCACTGCCTGCAAATTAAGTTCGAGAATGGAGAAATTTTGAGGTCAGTTTTGAGACAGCTGCAAGAAAAATGAAAAAAAAATATACCTTGTACAGATACAAAAAAAATCTAAGTGATTTTAGCAAGACGAACCAACAGCACAAACCATCAGAAGTAACTGGTGTAATGTAGGTATTATCATTATAGGGTTTCCTAAGTAGGTTGTGACGTCATATTCTCGTGTTCCAGAGAAAACGGCGGTAACGGGAGCTGCGAGCCGTCGCGCGGTCCCACGCGCGGCCGGAGTACCAGAGATAGAGAACCGCGTATCACCGCCAGCGCCACTACACTTGGTAAACTCTTATGTATTTGGTAGCGCTTTAGGCTTTTGACTAATCTGGACAGCCTAATCTTCCCCACATTGAGAAAGCGAGGCCTAGGTCAGGCGAGCTAGCATTAAGGACATATTTGGTGGTCGGTAATGGATACACAGCAGCTTTACTCAGTACGCAATAATATACGTCAAAATGACGATGATCATACTCTATGACAGCACGTCATAACTTTCACTGTAATTTCAGTTTATTTCAGATGTAATATAACAGTGCTGTAATTAAATTATATACAGTGTGAACACCAAACTGTAACCTAATATTTTATTATTATTCTTTTTAGGATTTCCGTACCTGAAAAGGAATAAACGGAACCCATTTAAGATCACTTTTGTTGACCGTCCGTCCGTCTGTCTGTCAAAACCTTATATTTTAGGAACTTAAAACCGTAGAGGTACTCAGGACTACGATCCCTTGAAGCTGTGAGAAAATCAGAGTTCTAAGTTGACGCAAAAAAAAGATACGGTCGTTTTTGCTACAAAAACGCATATTTCAATACTCGAGGAAATCAAAATTCATAGGGTTACTTCCCAGTGACCTAGAACTATGACAAGTAACATCGCTATATAGGTACTGCAACAAGTAGGTACACGAAAAAATCTGAAAACTGTACATATGAAATTAAATATTAAAAATAGGGGGTCTAAAGTTTAAATAGGGTATCATAGAAAGTATAGTATCATACGAAAGGGTTTGATGTGAGCATTCATCCAACCGATGAACCACCAAGAAGACATAATTATTTTTTACCAAGCACATTTTTATTTAAAATGAAAAATGTCGAAAGTAATGGCTTCTCGATACAATCTTTCATCCCCATGTTCAGGCATGACAAAAACTGCGAATCTCGATTCCTGAACTATTTATGATGACTCGCTCTTGTCCGGTTTTTGACTCAGCAATTTCAAAGATGTAGGTATACACGCCGAGACATCTCAACCTATGCTATAGATCTAGCCGGCGGCGGTCGCTGCGGAGGTCGCGAGCTTCTACTAGACGGCATCGGCGCCGGCAGCTTAGGCTCCCCCGCCCCGCACGCGCCCCCAGAGCTCACCTGCATCAGCGAGGAGGGAGGTCTAGACCTGGACCTAGACCTGCATCTCCCGGAGCATCTGTTGGATGACCTGGACTGCGGACCCGACTGTATCACTAGCTGCAATAAGGTAACACTAAAAAGGGATTTATAATCCCTACATAAAAAAATATTTCGGACGAAATATAAACGGTAGGTATAGGAAATCCTGCAGGAACCGTACATTTTGTCGCGATAAAAAGTAGCCTATGTGTAAATCCAAAGCCTAAACATTTACCAATTTTCATTCACACCGGCCTTTGGGCGTGAAAGACAGTCTAACATACCCAAATAAATACAGTTATACCACAAGAACTCAGTACTTTATCGGGATTTTTGACAAATTTCATCAAAAACATGCACCAACCGACACAAAATTAATCATAGAAAATATTTATCAAACATTCAAGAATTAAGCTCAACACAGTATTTTCAATGTTCTCAGGTGGAAAACTATTTAATGCTCAGCGAGTACGAGAACAATTTGATCGCTGAGCTGCCCAACTTGAACGAGCGGCGCAACAGGCGGTGGTCGGTGGTGCTGGCGAACAACTCCCCACAATCCTCCAACCTCAACCCGACCAACTTGAGCCCGGAACACAGAACCGCCGTCAAATGGGAGAAAAAGTGCCATAACCCAAACAACAGACTGATTACAGTGATCAATGAGGCGTCGTTATAAGTAGTAGTGATAATGTTGAGACAATAAATAGTTATGTTAGTGTACTGTGACCTATTTAACCTCATAATTTATTTGTTGTGTGTAATGTAGTTGCATTTGTGTATTGTTCGGTATTATTTATTAAAATGATTATTGTATATTGTAGTTTTATTTCTGTTTCTAGAATCTAGTGTGTGTTATCATAAAGCTGAATTCTGAATCTTATAAGTGATTATAGAGACTAGATATTTACTTTAAACTCAATCAGGTTGCCAATAAAACATAAATTACAAGAGAGTAATTAAATATATTGATATTTGTAATTGATAAGTATTACTAGCGAATACAATATGAACAGCACAAAAATAAATCTGAAACAATATTATAACCTATGCGGAGCGACAATGTCCTCTAAGAATTGGGCAAAACAACGCATTGCCTGCAGCAGCGCGGCTAGCAGGATAGAAAGAGATAGACTCACCAGTTTCTGGCTCTCTCTTTGCACGAGTTCGTTGTTTGCAACAGGAACTAAACTTTGGCTCGTTTCTACACTATTATTATCACAATCGTAAGCATTTGTACCGACAAATTCGCTTGTCGAATCACATTCGTCTTCACCCCTCACGTTTATCACAATGAAATCATTAACTAAAGGCTTATCTATGTCTACTAGGCTTCTGGACGATTCAACATCGTTCGAACAACTCGGAATTTCATTCCACACAGCACACCGGTTTATGTTTAGGCACTTTGATTTCTCCTTAGCGTCTCTACTTAGTTTAACTATGCTATTAAGTATGTACTTCAGGGATTCGTCGTTTTCGCCGGATGACATGCCACTGTCGTTGTCAGCGGAGGAAGAATCCGGCGAGATATGTCGTATGTCCCTGTTAGAATCCGTTTGGCCCAGGCTTCCATAGTTTTTGCCGGGGGTTACCGTGCCCGTGCCACCAGGCACGGCCTCTGGTCAGGACACTTTGCCGTGGCCGAAGTTCCCTTTTATGAGTATCGCACTGGAGAGCACGTCTTGAGTGCCGAATATACTACTATCGACGTCTGATAGGGACGCGCTTAAGGAACAAGCGTCGTCCAGTAACATTTCTGATCGGAGGCCCTGTAAAATAAAAAAACGAGCATCTAAATGAGAGCAATAAACTGGAAAGTATTCAAATATTTTTGAATTAACCAAATATAAAGTTCTCTCACAAATGTGAATGAACACTTCCAGGAAATCTCGAATTTAATAAACTGTAAAAGTTGTTTAAAGCCCTACACCATTATATTATATCTTTACACCCAAGAGACATAAGATCCATGACAATCGATTTTAAGTGTTATTTCTTCTATCGCTTTATTTTCAGACTGGTTAACTTAGTTGAGTAGACAAAAATCCATTTTGAAATAGCATACCTCAGCAAAATACTTGTAGTCTTTCTTGAACGACAATATGAATACAATGAATATTGCCGTCAGAGAGTAGCTACATAAGGAAGTGGCGATTCGACACACGTGCATTCCATTGGAAGAATCTGGAAATCACAACAATAACATGTCAAATAAACTTAGTGTAAATATTCAAATTTTGTGTGCCTGGACCCTCCAAAGAGTCCAGCCACAGTTATCCGGTACATCCCCCAACCCTGCGCGCCACAGTCCCAGCAACCCTGAAAGTACAACCCTGAAAATCACGTGAGTCGCGCAATAGACACGCCCCTTTTCTAGAACTTTTTGACACGATAGTGACGCGTATTAACTACCAGAAGGATTTCGGTGATTTGAAAACACTTTTTGATCAAA
Source organism: Phengaris arion (assembly GCA_963565745.1). Taxonomy (NCBI): domain Eukaryota; kingdom Metazoa; phylum Arthropoda; class Insecta; order Lepidoptera; family Lycaenidae; genus Phengaris; species Phengaris arion. Next base: position 10,401,146 of record OY751445.1, on the reverse strand, counting down.
ATATATTTCTTCATTAGTCACTGTGTCACTAAGCACTTAACTATTATAACTTAGTACTGACGACTGAACTCCCGTATTGGCGACACTGGGCTTTTATACCATAATCAGTAGCGCCAATTTTACCGGAATTTGCCAAAAAGAATAAATCATTCTAATACAAAAATATTACTTAATTATAATACAAAAATTATTTAAAATGATTATCTAATTACTTAATAATTTATAATTCATTACATCAACATAAATTTCAAAATATTTAAACAAAATAAATAATTATGCTATACCGGATGTACCGGACGTATCCTCAGATATTTATGAATGTTATAAGCAAATAATATTCGATTCTTACACGCGCCTTCCTAGAATGTTTTGTTTACAAAATAATAATTACTATACTAAGGCGGGTCAATAAGTCCGTGACTTTTTGAATTTCTAACCTCCTTACTGAAAAAGCAACACTACTCCTGTCAACAGGCATCTGTCAGTTGACTCCTATCAAAATTTGAACTTGCTGCGTCAGTTAGTTTGTGTTTTACAGCTATCTTTATCAGACTATCCAGTAACTTAAGGAAACAATGGAAAAAAGTGAATTTCGTGTGCTTATTAAGCATTATTTTTTGCGAAAAAAAACCATTACCGAGACCAAGGCTAAGCGTGATAAATACTATGGGGACTCTGCACCATCGATTTCAATGGTAGAAAAGTGGTTACTGAATTTCGTTGTGGCCGTACAAGCACTGAAGATGCCGAACGTCCTGGACGCCCAGTTGAGGTCTCTACACCCGAAACAATCGAAAAAATTCACGATATGGTGTTGGCCGACCGAAGATTAAAAGTGCAAGAGATTGTGGAAGCCATAGGCATCTCGCATGGCTCAGTGGTTTCAATTTTGAATGATCACTTGGGCATGAGAAAGCTTTCCGCAAGATGGGTGCCGCGTTTGCTCACAGTCGACCACAAACGCAATCGTGTAACAACTTCACAGGAAGGTTTGGCGTTGTTTAATCACAATATGGAGGAGTTTTTTAACCGTGGACGAAACATGGATCCATCACAACACACCAGAGACCAAACAACAGTCAAAACAGTGTGTTTCTAAGGGTGAATCGGCGCCAAAGAAGGCCAAGGTGGGTTTGTCAGCCAATAAAGTTATGGCGACTGTTTTTTGGGATGCACGTAGGATAATCCACATTGACTATCTTCAAAAGGGAAGAACAATTAATGGGGAATATTATGCCAACTTATTGGACCGCTTCAATGAGGATTTGAAAACAAAACCGACCTCATTTGGCCAAGAAAAAAGTTCTTTTTCACCAAGACAATGCAAGGGTGCACACATGTGCAGTTGCCATGGCAAAAATCCACCCTATTCTCAAGATTTGGCTCCGAGTGACTACTTCTTGTTCCCAAACCTGAAAAAATGGCTCGGTGGAAAAAGATTTGACTCCAATGATGAAGTCATCTCGCAAACAACGGCCTATTTTGAGGACCTCGACAAATCATATTTTTTGGAAGGGATAAAAAAATTGGAGAAGCGTTGGACAAAGTGTATAGAGCTCAAGGGGGACTACTTTGAAAAATAAAATGATTTATTTATCAAAAAATCTGTGTTTTAATCCAAAAGCCACGGACTTATTGACCCGCCCTCGTACAATAATCATTTCTATGGACGCTGCCACACCACGACAATCAGGTCCTGTACTAAGTATCCGAAGAAATTGTATCACAGGTACCAGACATTTAAGACTAGCTGATGCCCGCAAATTCGTTTGCGTCAAAGTAACGTAAACGGAACCCTATTTTTCTAACTGAACTCTAAGTAGCCTAAGTTAATCTTTATAACATCAGCTATATATCAGTGAATGTCCCGTGAAGATCGGTCCAGCCCATTTCAGGAATTACCCGGAAGAAACAGACATATTATAGACAGGCACAGCCAGACAAAATTAAAAAATATGTTTTTTATTGTAATATTGTATATAAGTACTTTCATATTCATTTAACTGTTAATTTAGACACATCAATTTTATTTATTTGTATAGACTTTATTGTACTATAATACAATAAAAAATCTATACAAATAAGACCCGGGAACACAGAAAAACTTTTTCTCTTCGCCGGGATTCGAACCCGCGACGGCTTAAGCGTCGTCGCGCTAACCACTGTGCCACAGAGGTCGCCACTTAAGTCGATGTTATGTTATAAATAGCTGTGTGAGAATAAATCCCTAATCAACTAGCCACCCGGCTAGTTATAGCCCGAAGAAGCTACATAGGCCTTAACCAAACCTCTAGCATACTCATTCGAAAAAATAAAAGAAAATAAATCATTCTCATTGTTGATTCTCATTCCAACTGAAGGTTGAGTTTAACTACGTAGTAACCATTTAGTAATATGTGGTTTAACTCTCTACCCACATCCTGCCAACCGTTCTTCAAAATACTTTCTCGACTCTTGTTCTAGGATTTAAAATTATATTAATATCAAAATTCAAAGCATTCTACCACTTTCGATTCATTTAGCACTTAACAGAAGATAATTTTCCAGCCAGCTCTATATCGTTTGCAGTAATTAAATTATCCCACATCGCGTGTTGCTACACATTCCCTGATGCGTCGCACGATACATGCCAGTATCTCAACGTGAGACGGTGAGATGTTACCCATCGTTCACATTACTTGGTTTAGTTTCATCACATGCCTAGACAGACGGACGGACGGACGGAGTTAAAAACTTAGATTTTTCTATGCTATAGCTTAAGTTTGATATATTTTAAGGTCATTCTACGTATGAACATCGTCATCATAATATCATATCAATTTGATTACGTATCATAATAATCAATATCTTCTGTATAAGAGGGTTACTAATCTAACTGCTGTTCTCTACCAAAATAATGCTGTGACACTGTTTGCTGGCCCTACTTTTCCTGATTCTAAATACATACTTTTAAAATATAGGTAGGTAGTAGGTACCTAACATACATACATACATAATATGCCCTATAAATTTTCCCCTCTGGCGTAGGCAAAGACCACATACCTGCATTTGACGCAATCGTAAAATATAGGTGAGTAAGTAGGTATTATGTTAAAAATAACTTTCTTACCTTCAGGTAAAATCGAAGACACCATCCCGAATGTTGCCATAACAGCAAGTACAAGGAAGCTCACGTTTGCAAGACGTTGTCTCAGTATCGACAACCGCTTGTTGTGGAACAATGTACAAATATATCTTGTGAGGATGCACTGAAAAATAAAATATACAACATACATAAAATATACAAAATATAAACATGTTACAGTATCCAGCAAGTATTGCAAGTATAATATGTGCAAATCTTTAAAGTGTTGTTATAGAAGTTTATAAAGGTCGGCAAAGAACTTGTCTTTAATATTGCGTGTACAGTATAATCCGTTTATTATGACTCCGCCTATATTGACCAACCACTTAATATGAAGTAATTACACAGCGAAGTTTGGTTTTCATATAAAATTCTATATAACTAAGTCGGATATAATGACTTATAGTGACACGACGGTTATTGTTACCCATTTTTAATAAATTGCGTCCGGTTATATAGACCGACATGATTCGTAACACTTTCGGCAGTGTTCGGGAGAGTCACGTGATACCCAACGACTTTCGGCGCGTGCATGGCTTGTTTTGTTGTGAGTATTAGTGGGTAATTGATAGTTTAAGGTCACGCATTGTTCATTAGTAATTTATGAAAAATATGACACCTCAACCTCGTCGTGAAGCATTTACGTTTGAAGAAAAAGGTACAATAATATGCAGATTAGAAAATGGAGAATCCAACTCATCTCCCGCAAAGGAACTTAACGAAAACAGGAGATTTTCTATTTTCTATAAAATGCTTTGTATGACGTTCGTTTGGTATGACGTGTTTGTTACGCGATGCGATGTCATTATAAACGGATTCCACTGTAGTTTGCTTTCATAAAAGTAGGTAATTTAACGTAGACCGTAGTATTTGACTATTTTCAAAGAATATTTTCAGTGGTGGTTGCATTTGACTAACTAAGTAGTAGGTAAGTAGTGATTAGAAACATCCAGTAATTAGATGAGTGATGACTTCAAATATGCTTAATTTATGCAGGATACATACCTGCACCCATAGGTATAAACTACCAAATCCGCATATAAAAATATTGACTGCTCTCAGACAATGTTCATTTACCTGAAAATATTACATAATTGTACCTATATCTGATTTTAAATTCTTTCATAAATTAAAACCGCTCATATAATATTATGTGTTAGTTTCTTTTAAATGCATTCAAGAGCGGTTTACGTCACGCCACTAACCACTTGATCAGCGGAGAGTAGAGACCTTGACTTCGTATCACGTATGTTATTTGAAGCAACGAAACGAGTAATGCAATTTGTGAGAAATACTCGCGCACATTTTACGCAAGTACGAAACCTAATTGATAACGCAATGCAAAAAAAGTTATATCATAAGTAATTCCTTGCCGGTTGGTACCACGCGCATCTCAACTGCGCTAGATTGAGATTGTTCCCTTACTTATAGCTTATACGATTTAATCAGTAAGCTATAAGTAAGTATAGGTATTACCGTTTAATATATTATTATGCTAGTTTTTAGGGTTCCGTAGTTTACGTCTCGCTCGTCTTCGATTTACCGAACAAACCATGGAGCTCTCCAAACGGTTAGTGCTAGAAAGATTGAACTTTGCATGGATAAGTATGTGTATTGTGTATTTACCACAAAGTGCTAAAATAAAATCACGTAAATTGTTTTTTTACAGAACAATAACATGAATAACATTTCGTGACAACTCTTAACTACGCATGGCCAGCCTCGTACTGCCGTACAACGCACCGGCTTTGAAAGCGCGCGCCCGACGCGCTGTATAGGTCGCGCGGTTATGAATAGAATATAAATAAGTACATATTTATTATATTTATAGCCACTTTAATATATTTTTGGAACGAGAATCGAATACTGATTACGTTTCTTGAATATCTATTTTTGTTTTGAAGACACCTGTATATAAAGAAATCTAATAAAAGCTTAACGTAGGTACACTTCCCTAAATAAAAATGCTGGCAATGGCTTTGTTGCATTTTAGAAAGTTCAAGCTACTAAAGCGATTACAAATAGCTCCAGTTTCGTAACAACATTCATCTGAAGTTGTATGAAAAAGTGCTATGCATCAGTGACCAGATAATATTGTCAATTGCGATACAGCTATTATAATTTTTTGTAATTATGTATAATGTTGTAAAGAAATACACAATAACAATGTTTTGTAAGCTATTATTAAAAATAAAATTACAAATCAACATCAGAATTTAAGAAAACAAAAATCCTTACTTATCTTTTTTGTGAGTAAATGTGACCTTGCTAATATATAAAAATGTATGAATGTTAGTTACTCTTCCACGCAAAAACTACTGAACGGATTTTGATGAAATTTGGTATGGTAGTAGTTTAATACATAGGCTACTTTTTATCGCAGCAAAATGTACGGTTCTCGCGAGATTTCTTTTGCGCGCAGCGCGTACGAAGTGGCAGTCAACATCATACATACAACAACATTATACCTACTCCCTGAAATAAATGGTATTTAATTTAATTTATATCTTCATTAAGACCATTTTATAATTTACTGGATGTTGCCCGCGACTTCATGCATGCAAAGGGAAATCCCGCGGAAACCATACATTTTGCCGCAATAAAATGCAGCATTTGTCCTTTCTCATGTTAGTATGTATTAACTTTTTTTAAATTAATTCTTTTTAGATCACTTAAGGCCCACAGGGAAAGATTGCTTATGGCATCAAGTTAATCCGACACTGGCTGACAGTAGTGTCAGACCCAGCAATATATATATGTAAAGCTGACTGACTGATGTATGAATGCCTAAGCCAAGCAAATTAATTAAGGCTAGAAATTTGTAATTTTGTACACATATTAATTTCCATATGACGTAGGCATCCACTAAGGAGGTATTTCTCATAATTCAATCCCCAAGGGGGTAAAATAGGTGATAAAAGTTTGTATGAAACTTTTTATTCCTTGGATATATTTGCATGATATTTCGTATGAATTGAGTATGGAAAATACGGTAATGAGTTACATATTTCAGCTTATTCTACAATTCAGCCCCTATGTGGGTAAAATAGGGAATGAAAGTTTAAAAGCTAATTTCAGCCAAATTGCCGGGCAAAAGCCGGGCAAAACCGCGGGCAATTAATGCTAGTTTTTTTATGTATTAAATTAAAAATAATTATTATTTTTAGAAACAAATTCCAGATTATAAACATATAAATAAATACACATAATGTTGAATGAATTGAAATGTTATTATAAACTACATACTATATATGCTTACCTTAAATGACAATAATAATATGTATACCAGGAAGCCCAATGACAAGAAAGAGGCTGAAAAGGAAGCAATCCGGTTGGCAAAGGAAGTCACATTTGGGTTTTGGGTTAGAGAGCCTAGTATGTGGATTTGCTGGTATCTGTCGTAGATGATTTTCCCAGCTGCAAAAGAGTTAGTATAATGACATCTGCATATTAGTATGAATAGTTCATGATGGTTAAAATATGTTTTTGAGTTAAAAGTAATTTTTCAAATATGTCATTAGAATATTGGTTTAACAAACATATTCTCAAAGCTTCCATTTAAATTTAATTACTTATAAGTTTGAATGGAAACTTGTGTGGAATAAATTATTATCCATACCTAACATAATATTATTATGAGTTACAATTTGTCAAGAAATAGAATTCTTGAGTTCTGTTTAAAATATTTGAAGAAATATAATTACGAATATTGTCACTGTATACCTGCAGTAAATATTTGAGACTAATAATTATTGACGAGAGACCCAAGAATTTACAATACATTCACATGCAAAACATGAACATTCTATGTTTAATTTTAATGACGATTACTTACCAAATATTCCACTAACACTATACAAGATTATAAGTACAGTATTTAAAAAAATTGTTTCTCTATTAAACTGTAACGAAATTCTGAAAAATAAACATTGATAAATTCAAGAAAAGTGAAAGGAGTCAATCTAAGCAAAAAGAAATAAGTACTAAGCCATAAATAGCGATGCCACGAAACGCTAACATTAAACTTTGTTTTCAAGTTTATTAACTTTAAATTCATAAATATTTTTCATTTTAATTAATTATTATGCGCTATTCATAATAATCTTATTCCGGGTGAGGTGATGCGTCTTAAAATAAAATTACTTACGAATAAATATATGTTGCGATGAACACAACAAGCCCACATCGAAAAATTAACATATTAGGCTAAAAATAAAACCAATAATATTAATTAAATTACAAAAATAACACAAACAACAACGCCGTCAACCGCCAACCGCAGTTCTGAAATTTTAATTAAGACATTTGAAAATTGACATTTGACATTGACATTAAAGTTTTTTTTTTAAATAATGACATCGGCTTATCTTAAAACCATTTCCCAGTGTCAAGTAAAAAAGTTTCATTCCTCAAGGGAGGCCATTATAAAGAAGAAGAAGAAATTAAAAAAACGGAAAATAGAACTTTCGTTTCAATTTTCAACATTGTATTCCTATATCGTCAAGTCTAAAGTATAGTCAAAGTCCAAATAAATAGTCAGTACAGTCAATGAGTCGTGGTAGACGCTTTACTGAAAGTTCCTAGGGAGTTTTGGCGGAAAACACAAAATAGCACTTTTTTAGAAATTGTACCACTTGCCCACACTTGTGCACATTAACGAACTTTAGCGCTACGTAACGTTAACGTTTAATGGTAGTAGTTTAGGTTCTGGATTAAAGCATAGGCTACGTTTTATCCCGAAAAAGTACAATCTTCCGTGGTATACTGTATTTACGCGGGTGAAGCCGCGGACAAAAGCTAGTAAAGAATATATTATTTTATTATTATTTAGTATTGATCTTCTGTTTGTGCCAGTTGATTTTATGGTATTTTCCAAAATTCATCATTTTTCAGTGCTTTAGTTTGAAGTTTGAACAGACTTTAACCAGTAAAATGAGCTTGCTCGCTTCGCTCACTCCTGTTTGACTTAAAGAACATATTACAATATTAAGTAATGATGTTCAGGTTTAGGCTATTAATATAATTATTGTATTTGTAGAAGTACACAGCCTTTCGGGGTTCAAAGTTTAAACATATAAAAGAGAAAAAAATAGAGGCCAATTATTCTAATGTGCCCAGGGCTTCTTATAGGATTAAGACGGCCGCTGCACTGTGCATAGTATAGTATTGTGGCGGGCAGCCGGCGTGGCTAAGTTTGTTGCCTATTCTTGAATATTGAATTGAATTGAATCGCGGCACCGTACCCATGGAGCAAATATAGGCCCTCTTAGTATTGTAATTCGTAGTCCTTCCATGATAATCAAGCTTCTTTATAAATTTATTTTTAGCCAATGCTGCGTAATAGGTGATACCTACGTCAAAAAGTAAAAATTTAAAAAAAAAAACTTCAAAGTTCTAAATTTTCGCGCTGCCGCGCTGTAATCCAGATTGTTTTGATGGTTTTGAGTTTTGACTTTCAAACTCTTAATTTTGTCATTTGTTTGATTATTTATGAATAAATAATACGAATGTATATATTTATTTATGAAAAGAATATAAAGTAGCTAGTTTATATGTTCGCAGATTGATCTTGTTGCCTAAAAAAAACACTTTGTATCTTTTATTCGTGTTTGAGAATTGTTTTCAGTTTCCTTTTGAAGTATAATTAAACAATAAAAATGTCAAGCTTACAACCAATTCACGCCTTGAATCTGAGTAAGTACTTGTATAAAACATAATAAAGACATTAATTGATACTTGTAAAGATAGGTACTAATACAACAGGTTGCCTACCTATCTCCCGTTGTGCCTACTTCGCTTAATAACAACTTCGCTATACATCCAAATCTAAGGATTCTAGGCCTACCTATAGCGTTATGCCTAAAATTTTGTACATAGATGTGTTACGTTTGCGGTTTGCCCAGATTGAACTGTCACATGACAATGATACTTTTACGATATTCTACATTCTTATAACTGGAAGAGCCAAGTTTTGGCACGAATGGGCTGGTTCGACCAGATAAATACCACGGCGTTACAGGAAACCGGCTTGAAATATCGCTTGCGATGTTTTAGACCAGGACCAGCTACAGCAAGTGTAACTCCTCTAATGTTGCGAGTGTCCATGGGCGGCGGTATTTGCTTACTATCATGCGATCCGGCTGCTCTTTTCTGGTCCATTTCATTAAAAAAATCTCAGCCAGCCATATGTGGTGTGTGTGTGGTGTATGAGTGGTGGACTTAGTATTGACCTGTGGCACCTTATTAAAAGGGTAGATTCTGAGTCCCAACTCCTATTTGGAAGGCTTACAAAAAGTCACTCTAGCTGGAATACTGAATCAGTATGTATCATTTAGCCTATCTCAAAAGTGGCCTAAATGGTTTATTAGGCTAACTCTTGTTTTGCCTACTTCGTAATAGGCATAAGGAGAGTTAGTCGTTTTGCGAATTAGGTATGCGCTTGGCATCATGTAAAGGTTCAAATCACTTAGATCATATATAATACTAAAAGTTTTTCTTTAAGTAACACAAATATTAAATTTTCACAGTGTTATAAAAACCCAAAAAAGTGTCATGTACTTTTTATCTCAGTTTCATAAAATAAAATTAAAAACATTATAAATTACTGGTGAATGTTAACAACCATTCAATATATTATGTGTAGACCAAGTCAAAACTCATATTACAAGTAAAAATTATGCCTGATCTTGAAGATTTTTTGACTTGTTAACTAAAATCTAAAAAGTAAAACTTAATAAAAATATTATAACTGAATTACATGCCCCATTCATATTCCTATTGTCTAAATGTATTCAATGGTTGTTAATATTCACCAGTAATTTTTTTCAGAAACAGGCTGAAAAAAGCAATTGCTTACAATTTCTTTTTTACTTAATAATATACTTACTGGATAAAATGTACAATATTGTACGCTAAAAATTCGAAAATGTTAATTCACTGTATTTATTTATTTAATTTTATTATTCATATTAATTTTAAAATAATTGCTTATTAAAAATAATTACAATATAAAAGGTATAATCCATTTGGTAAAGAAATATAGCACGGAGACTTATTTTGCTGCTTTTAGCATTGTGAGCTTTTTATTTACATAATCATGGACTATTAGAATAGTTACAAAGATACTAATAATTGTCTTGTTATTTTATTTACTTACTTTATTTACTTTATTTTAGGCTTGACACTAAAAATAGTACTGACTCAAATTTGCAAACACAAGCTATAATAAAAAATACACATTTTTTATAAAAATTTATTCATAAATACTGTACATTTAGTTGTACATTACGGACAATTCATAAAATAATGTGTTGAATTCATGCTTAATAAAGTCATGCTCATTATTTTAGGTTCAGTGCAGCAACAGGCATTCATTAAGTATTTCAAGACCCTGCCAGAGGTAAATAAAATTTTGTTATTCACTTTATGTTCAAAATGTGTAGATAATACTGCTTATTAAGTATTTATTTTTAGCCAGATAAAACATTGAATTAAATCTCATTAACTTCTGTTAAACCATCCAGCAACAGTGTTTTTGGCACCAGTAAACTTGTTTCCTACTGACTTCCAAAAACCTGGTTTTTCGGTTGTTGTCGTAGGTTCTGGAGGAATATTTAACTCTAATAATCTACCTTCTGGAGACCAATTTTTTTGTTTTTGTTGATTATTATTTGGAACACCATGTGTGATTTGTTGTGTATGTTCAAAATCTTCAAATCCCTGTTGATGTTTGTGAACTTGACTCAGGTCGTCAAATTGCCCAAAACTTTCTAATTGTTGATCCTGCACTTTGTGCCCAAAGTCTTCTAGTTGTTGATCAGTTTTTGATTGCTTAAAATCTTCAAGCTGTTGATCTGTATTGGGTTGCTTAAAGTCTTCTAATTTTTTATCTGTATTTGGTTGCTTGAAGTCTTCTAATTGTTGATTGTTATTTTGTTGTTGTTCAAAGTCTACTAACTGTTGATCAGTATTTAGTTGTTTAAAATCTTCAACCTGTTGATCTGTATTTTGTTGCTCAAAGTCTTCTAAATGTTGGTCCAAATTATGCTGTCCAAAGTCTTCTGATTGTTCAGCCATTTTTAGCTGATTAATCCAATCTTCAACTTGTGGGTCTGTATTGGGATGCTTAAAGTCTTCTAATTTTTGGTCTGTATTTGGTTGCTTGAAGTCTTCTAATTGTTGATTGTTATTTTGTTGTTGTTCAAAGTCTACTAACTGTTGATCAGTATTTAGTTGTTTAAAATCTTCAACCTGTTGATCTGTATTTGGTTGCTTAAAGTCTTCTAAATGTTGGTCCAAATTATGCTGTCCCAAGTATTTTGATTGTTCAGCCATTTTTAGCTGATTAATCCAATCTTCAACTTGTGGGTCTGTATTGGGTTGCTTAAAGTCTTCTAATTTTTGATAAGTAATTGGTTGCTTGAAGTCTTCTAATTGTTGATTGTTTTGTAGTTGTCCAAAGTCTTCTAACTGTTGATCAGTATTTGGTTGTTTAAAGTCTTCAAGCTGTTGATCTGTATTTGGATTCTTAAAGTCTTCTTCTAATTGTTGGTCTAAATTTTTCTGTTCAAAATCTTTTGATTGTTGAGCCATTTTTAGCTGTCTAATCCAATCTTCAACTTGTGAGTCTGTATTGGGTTGTTTAAAGTCTTCTAATTTTTTATCAGTATTTGTTTGCTTAAAGTCTTCTAATTGTTCATCATTGTCCTGTTGCTGTCTGAAGTCTACTAACTGTTGATCAGTATTTGGTTGCTTGAAGTCTTCTAATTCTTGATCAGTACTTGTATGTTGGAAATCTTCTAACTGTTGATCTAAATTATGCTGTCCAAAATCTTCTGATTGTTGACCCGTTTTCAGCTGCCTAATCCAATCATCAACTTGTTGGTCTGCTTTATTTTCTGTCTGTTGGTTAATTTTTTCAACATTTGATGGTTTTGAACCATGCTGGTCAGTATTTGCAATTTCAGTATTAACTTTGGAATTTTTGTTATAATCATTTGTGAGATATTTGTTTTCGCTCGGCTCATTTTCAACACCTATAACACTTAAGTCTAAGGAATCTTCAGTAGTTGTTCTAGCATGGGATTCAGTTTTATGTAAGTTTCGTTGTAAATTATGGTTTTCAGTTTCATTGTTTTCAATAACTGTTGAACTTGATACACCATTATCTTTGTGCTGTTCAGTCGAAATCGATTCACTTGTTATATCTTCTGCACCAATATCACCACGGCTTACATCTACTGGATGTACTACATGTGTTTCTTCTTTTTCTTCATCAATATTATTAACATTTGAATCAGATTCAGTTTGTTCAGTGGGCTTAATTTTTTTATCATCATTATGTTGATACTCATCACTATTTTGTGTTTGTAAAGTATTATCAATTTTATCTAACTTGTCCCAGAAATTGTGAATGTTGTCTTGTTTACTATTCTCTGAAATAGTCTGGTTTGAAACCGTATGTGGTTCCAGTTGTATGGCAAATATATCTTTGTTTGAATCCTGGTTTTTCCAAAAGTCAGAGAAATGTTTATTGTGAACGTTTTCTTGAGTATATGTGTTCCATGAATTATGGTAGTTTGTATTGCTAATTGATGCGTCTTGTGAGTGATGACAATTATTATCATGTCTGTGTGTAAAGAAGTATCCACCTTGTTGTGGATTTATATTAGCGCCATATGAATTAAAATAATTTTCTCTCTGTTTGTTTTCCAAATCTTGAAATAAAAATTTTCAATGTTATTATTTTATGATATATTTTATTTTAGAGTATGTTACTAAATGATATTATGATCCTATTTATTTTTTATCTACAATTAGTAAAATTTATTTAATAATAGTTTGATTTCATTTTTAAATATTATTAATATAAATAATATTATTAGTTTATCGGGGGTAGTAAATAGTAAAGGTTAAGAACATAAATTAAAAATGTTGTTAATGTGCTTGAAAGTTTTATTTAGATTGAGTTCATGTTTTTAATAAACAAAAATTAAATAAAAAAATTATAAAATTAAATAGCATACTATTTAATTTTATAATTTTTTTATTTAATTTTTGTTAAGATAATATTAAGATTTTTACTCTGCATGTATATTGTAAAAGTATGTTATTAGGAGGGCAGTGATAAGTTAATGAACACTTGTTAATATTTTGTTAAGTTATATTATTACATACTTTTATTAAATTACTTACGTTGAGATATACTTTGCATAAGTTTCCAGTTTTCATATTCTTGGTTATAGATATCATGCATGTTGTGATACTTGTAAGTTTGGTGTTCTTGTCCAATGTTTTGATGGTGATGACCATGATGTATCTGATGCGCGTAATTGCCATTATTACCACTATTTTGATCTTGTCCAAAATTTTGGAATTCTTGCCATGTAAAGTATCGTGGGCGATTGCCAACATTTTCTTGGGTGTTTGGAATTTCTTTGTACAAATCAACAGGTTTTTCTAAATTCACATTTGGTTTTGGTTCTAAATCTTCAAGCTTGCCCCATGCATTTTGTGGTTTATGTCCTACAATTTGTTTGTCATATTTATTATCTTTTTGTTGATCCAAGACTTCTATTTTGTCCCATTTTGTTTGTGATTGTTGACTCAAATTCTCTAAGTTGTCCCAAACGTTTTGACTTTTCTGACCTAAATCTTCTTGATTCTCCCATTTACTTTGCTGTTGCTGAGTTAAGTCACCTAGATGATCCCAATTTTCTTGTGTTTGTTGACCCAGATTTTCCCATTTATTCTGTGTTTGCTGGCCTAAATCAGTCAAATGATCCCATTTTTCTTGTGTTTGTTGTCCCAGATCTTCTACATTTGCCCATTCAGTTTGCCTTTGTTGCTCTAAATTTTCTGCGTCGGTTTTATAGGATCGAGCAATTCGAATATGACCATTAACACAGTCTATATTGCAACCACTGGAATAACTTTTTTGAGATTGACTGTACCGTGAATCATGGTGTGATGACGAATGACCATAATTTTCTGACGCGGCGGTGAACTTTTGTGATGACTGAACCTCGCTTCCACCAGAACTGCTGTCAGGTACAATAACATAGGGGTCTCCTTGCCTTTCCCAAGCCTTGTGGTATGAATAAGATGAGTGGTAATGCTTAGGTCGAGAATGTATATCTTCAATCATATTTCCTGCACCGATCCCCTCATGTAAATAATCTTTTGAATGCGATCCTGCCAAAGATGAATCCAAGTTTTGCGACTCAGCAGCTAAGCCAGAATGGTATCCAGATTGATGAGACGATGATGACTTGCTACCAGTGCTGTATGCGTTTGATTGAGCACTGTTGAATTTGTTTAACTGAGAACTGCTGTGACTATTGACGTCAAAGTTATCGTGGTTATGCGAGCCTTGTGATACTTGTAAGTTGTCGAAATGTTCGATATTTTGCGGGAAGGGATTCTCAGTAGGAGTTGCAAACGTTTGTGTGTCATGTTTTTCCCATTCCTTTTTGTACTTGTAAGAAGATTCGTAATGCTTAGTTACGGGCATAGTATTTACGACACGACCGGCACTAATAACCTCGGCATCAGAATTTAAAGAGTTATGATCGTGCAAATGTGCGTTAAAGCGGGAGGCGTCATACGTTTGAGACGAAATCGGTATTGTGACTGTCTGACCGGGTCTGATGTAAACCTTTGTGGGAACACTGCTAACGTATCTGCTGTTCGAGTTGTATCCATTGTTACCAGAATAATACTTATGATTGTAGGCGGCCTGTTGGTCGTATTCGCTTTGAGTTAGACCGCTGTGCAAGCTTTCGGTTTGTTGTCCTCCCATTACAAGATCAGATGCCGATTCAGCAGACGAGTGGTGCTGGTATTGTGAGCTATCCATAGCATTCTGTGATTGGCTGCTGCTGTATCTCGAATTGCTTGAAGCCTGTTCGTGTCCGTAACCCAAATTTGAAGTGGATCCGGATCTGGACGATAAAGATGAATGAGAGCCTCCGAAGGCATGTGATTCTTCAAAGTTGCGTCCTTTGAGGTTACTCAAATCGTACATTCCTGATCCATATACTCCTCTGGAGTTGCCCGACGTGAATACACTGCCGGTGCGCTGGTTTGCTCCGCTTCCCAGCTCACCGTCCACTTGTCTCACCAGGGAGCTCATTTGATGTTGAGCCAACATATCCATGTTATGAGCGTGCTCGTAATTTCCTCCCATGTTACCTCTTTGGGCACCGTAGTATCCCGATTTTGATCCATCGTCGGATGAGCTTCGAGAATATTCGTAGTCCTCTTTTTCTCTGTATTTTTCAGGTTTGGCGATAACTAAAGCCCCGATTGAGGCCAAGAGAATAAGGAGCCTCATGTTCATTAATATTGCAGCAATCTGAAATCGAAAACAATACAATACTTAACTATTCGTTCTATAGTCGTTACACCTATTCGTTTTACAAGTCTAAATAAATAACTAATAAACAAAGCCTAAAATGTTTCTTAAAAACTGTGATAATATAACCTAACCTTAACGTTATGTAAAAATCATAGTCAGTTTAGCGATCAACTTGACATTGAATTTCGTAAAGTAAAGTTAACTTTACTACGATAATGACTTTGCTATGAACTTGAGAAATAATATTATGTTATAATAAATCAGTATACAGAGCAGCTACAGGTTCTATTTTACGTAATTTTTCCAGAGGGTTCGATTATCGACAGTGCTTTATGTAAATGTTTGCATCTATGAAATAAAGAAATGAAAGCAAAATATTGTCTTTTTAATTAATGTTTGTTAGATTTTTTTTATATTGAGATAAAATACTATTAAAGCACTCGTTGTCTTAACTCTAAAAAAAATTGAATCTAAAGATCATCACAATTCTTATCACTTACTACAGAAACTTGCCCCAAATGATATCATAATTACTTGATGTATTTAAACGTTTATTAATTAGGTAAAACAATATAAACCATAAAAATATAAACTTTTTTGTTACTTAAAAACCCTATAATTTTTTTTATTGAATCAAATTCAAATTCATTAAAACATAAAAATATAACTTTGTTTATATTTGGAATTTGTTAGTATTTAAACAAAAAATATAAATTAATTTGATAAAAGTTTCTAGTTAAAATAAAGAAAAAAACTTACACTGTGTGTATGCTGAATATGTTGTTTTCTTACTTCACAAATGTGGTCACCGTACTGTGATGGGTCGCGAATGAGTCGTATATTTATTGAGCTTTAGCTTATATCATTGTACGATAACCCGCCAGGTCATAGTCAATCGTATTCTGAGAATTTATGCGACAACAGTTCGCTAATTACCCAACAATTCATTTGTTTAATACGAAGATTGGCCTGCCGTCGTAAGGATAGCTACGAGTTATGACTTGTCTTATTGGAAAGAAAACTACAATTTTTTCCAGCCAGTAGGTAGGTACCTAGTACATCACCTGATACATTTGCAGAGGAAATAATAATTGGCTCCATAAGTAGCATATTTTTCGAAATATCCTTGCAAAGTTATGTCTAGTTGGAAAGGAAGTTAAAGTAGGCACACCATCCATAATACGTTTGCAGCGAAAAAAAAAACAATATAATATATGGCCAAAACATGGTCATGTCGGGCATACTTTTGCTAAGCTTTTGCCATCTCCTCATTACTCCTTGTACTATCTATGTTCTGTTGGGGTTTAAAGGTTTTTCGTTCCCTTTCTTTAGTGGTAATACCGGCAAAAAAGTTTATATTTCCTTTACTTCTGGGTAGATACACTATCAATATAAAATTTCTCTTGGAATTGGTAACATACAGACATGGATTATGTGTAGATTATTTGAGGTATAAGTATTCGGTTGTAAAAACTTTAACAATGTTTTACATATCATAATATAGACAGGTGTTCGTTACAAATTATGATTCAAAACATTACTTCATACTTCATTTATTTTTCATTAAACAGTCATTGGCGTGGGTGACCAATATCTAGTAGCAAGAAATTGTTAGAAGAATATTAAGTACTTGCGACTTACATGTGTATTAAAAACGAAGATTAATTGCTGTTTTTTAAAATATTTAACTCAGACATTAAAATTACTTACCAAGATATGCAACGAAGCTTTTAACTTATTAGAACTTCTGATGATAATTAACGGTACATAATAATTATAATATCTATGGACACTTCATGTCTTCCTGGCCCTGCTGCTGAGTATCCGAAGGACTTGTGTTAGGTCTTGTGTATTATATATATATATGTGTATATTAAATACGGTACATACTAAACCAAAACATTATTTTGCGCTCAATGCAACACACAACACACAACGCTCAACCCAAAATATTGCGCTAACACTATGTGACGAACCAATTCCGTATTGAAAATATTAATATATATTAAATAATAGATTTAAAGTAATATTCATAAGGGAAGCCGACTTATATGCACGCCTCGTCTGTGGTACCTATTATGAGTAATATAAAAAAGAAGTCTTCCAAAAATATGGTTTTGTTCAGATTCTTTTTTACACAAACAAAGTATAAAATATTAAGCGATTGAGACCAAAAAATAAACTGCGATGATGTTAATAAATCAGAAGTGATAAAAGGAATTCTCGGGAATGTTTTTTTTAAAGCATAATAAAATCTTATTAATTGTGTATGACATCAATATCCCGACATTGCTCTCATTAAATGTAGGACAGGTTTCAACTTTCAAGGATCTTTCAAGAAAAATAAGGAAAAAATTATTAAAAATAGAAATAGTAAGAACCTTTATGGTGAATTAAGGCAAAACAACAACTGGCGAACCGGTAAGCGATTACTGCCAGTGCCGCCCATAGACCATGGACCAACGCCAGCGGAGCAAAACTCTAAGGCAGGAACTATAATTGAAAATAGAACCCTGGACTGACACAATAGAGTTGGCCTCCCTTGAGGAATAGCCGAGTTGAAAATCGAACACACGAGTGTTGAGTCTAATGTCAATGTCAAATGTGACAGTTGTCAAATCGTGTGTCTGATTTTCAGCTCTATTGTATCGGTCCAGAGTTCTATTTTCAATGCTCTGAATTTTCTCCAGATTCCAGTAACACTGTCCCAGCCTAAGACTGACGGAATGTCCTTTAAAATGCTTCGTATGAGGAATAAGATGTTCATATAGGGTTTACATTTTCAAGTTTTAGCGTTCAAAACATATATTAGCTGTTTACAAACGTAAATACTAGGCAATTAGGGGGATTATTTTACGTACACTACATATGTGCAAAGAACACAAACAGGATAATCGTTTCAAGAAAATACTTAATCTATTTTTGGATTCACAGTACATGTTATTGACTGGAGATTAAAGGCTTTAAAGCTAATTAAATATAATAATAGTAAAAACTTTCGCAGCGAAAACTAAAGCTAATTAAATACAATAAACTTTCGTAGCGAAAACTCTAGGTCCTCTAACTGATTATGATAATAATTCCTCCATTACGGCTTTTCTTTTGCACCAAAGTAGAGGCCAGTATCTGAAGTTCCGTATACCAGATACCTACCAGTACTACCAGTACCTACCCGAGACGCAATATGCATAGGAAATTCGGAATTAGATAGTTAAATTGGTACATTTCATACTTTTGTGTTGTTTGAGTTATGACGACCTCTGTGACTCAGTGATTATTGCGTTGGCCGTTGACCCTCTAACCGGAGGTCGCGGGTTCGAATCCCGCCGAAGGAGCAAAAAAGTTTTCTGTGTTCCTGGGTCATGAATGTGCATTGTTAAATATGTGTAAAGTATACATAAAATCTTAAAAATGAACAGTATTAAATATACCTACTTCCCGCTGTCTGGCCCCTGTAACGCAAGTTCTTTGGGTAATTAGCACGAGGCCAAATTGACGTGGTGTGAAGCGTCCATAGATATAGTTCAATCTGTAACTAATTGTTGTAATGTAATCTGTAAAAAAACACATAAGGTGAGTAAAACGGTTACCAAACATTAAAATATTGCGAAAAAGTGTATATCTTCCACTATAATCTATTTAGTTCACATCAGCAATAGGTCTCAATTAAAGCTCTCCTCCACTTCCTACAGAAAATACTTACAGATATTCCATTATATTTCAGAAACCATCAACTACAGTCAGAATATTTGACCGCAATGACTACTACAGCGTGCACGGCGCAGACGCCGTCACAGCATCTAGAGAGGTGTTCTCTTCCATTTCCAACATCAAGCAGATGGGCATCGAGCCCAACCGACTCGACTATCTGGTGCTGTCGAAGGGAAACTTCGAGATACTCATACGAAAACTACTTTTGGTGAGAACTTTTTTAAAAGCCCTAGAGAACCGGCGATAGCATTTAATATATTATTTAATTATGTTTGCATCAAAACCCAATTTCTTAACCCGAATTTTTATTTAGTTTACTCGGCAAAGGTCGTTCCGCCGTATGAAATGTCAGCTACTTAGTTATTATATTGTATTACCACGCAACCGACTTTTCAAGAGGTAGTAACTAGAAACAGTAATTTTAACTTTCACAAATTACACATTTGCTGACCTTGATACATACGTGGAAGGCAGAATGTATCATCATATTCTCATCACCGACTAAAGATAATATTATTACTGGGTCCAAAGTGACCTTGACATAAAAAGTTGTTGGTATTGGGGGCTTACCAAAAACTGTTCTCTTTCGATTCTAAGATTCCTCTTTCAAGTTTATCGTAATGTATGGCTAATAGCGATTTTATATTACTTACACGATACCGGTATCAGACCGGATACGCTCTTTGTTTGGCATAAATGCCTTTTTCCAATATACCTGTCTGTGTCATTATTGGCGTGATATCGGATTGGATATTATGTTTCATATTAAAACATATCCGTCTTTCTCATTTCTATGTAATTTATCGGTCCAATATCCGATATCGTATCGCATAATGGGAAAACGCTCTAATTTGTGACTAGAAGATTTTTACATGTGTGTAAAATAACATACAATTAATAATTATTTTTAGGTAAGAAGATACAGGGTTGAAATTTTTGTTTCGGAAGGCGCCACCAAGAACACAGATTGGGTTCTCAAATACAAAGGATCGCCAGGTTTTTTGTCGCAACTGGAGGACATATTGGGCGATGGCTTGGGAGCGTCGAGCGACAATGCTCCATGTCTAATAGCTGTTAATATCAAAACTGATCCTGTTAGTAAGGTAAGAACAGTTCTAAAGATCAGTATTAAGATAAAAAAGCGGTAACTCGCTTGTAACCCCTCCATGACGGGTATCCATGGGTGACGATAATGACATACCATCGATCCGTCTGCTTTTTTATCGGTCACATTTCATGAGTCAATAAGCCTTTAAGCTTGGCATATATGAAACATCGGACTGTGCAACACGAATGTGCAAAACAGCACATCAAATTCTGAAAAATAAATTAAAATAGATAACCAAATCTTATACTTTAAACGAGACGATCTTGTATATATATAATCGGTATCAACGGCTACAAGTATTACCATGAAATTTAGTATGCAAGTAGTTGGGGGGGGGGGGGGGGATGATCTAGCTAGGTCTTATTCCTTAGAAACTGCGCATTTTTAAGCTATATATTTTTTTTCTTTCGTCGTGCAACAATATATCAATAATTTCGACTCCTTACGTCAGTCTTGATTGGCAGCTTGGTATGCGTAGCTTCATATTATTATAATGTTTGTATTGTTTGGAAATTCGGAATGTGGTGGGTTCGAATTCCGGTAAGATAAATATTTTTGTGATTCTTATTATTTCTATTTCTTTTACATTTTTTTTTATTTCATTTAAATTATTTTATCGTTGAATTAAAACTCCGAGCAAAGCTCGGTCTCCCAGGTAATTTTTATTATCTGATAACACTACTAGATTGATTTGACAGAGCTGCGGGAAAAAGCTGGTAGGTTATAATATAATTTGCGTAGTATGGTTGTAGTTTTAAAAAATGATATATGTCAGCACTTTCTAATATACGAGGGCGGGTCAATAAGTCCGTGACTTTTGGAATAAAACACCGATTTTTTGATAAATAAATCATTTTATTTTTCAACGTAGTCCCCCTTGAGCTCTATACACTTTGTCCAACGCTTCTCCAAATTTTTTATCCCTTCCAAAAAATATGATTTGTCGAGGTCCTCAAAATAGGCCTTTGTTTGCGAGATGACTTCATCATTGGAGTAAATCTTTTTCCACCGAGCCATTTTTTCAGGTTTGGGAACAAGAAGTAGTCACTCGGAGCCAAATCTTGAGAATAGGGTGGATGTGGGAGCAATTCATAGCCCAATTCATGGATTTTTGCCATGGCAACTGCACATGTGTGCACCCTTGCATTGTCTTGGTGAAAAAGAACTTTTTTCTTGGCCAAATGAGGTCAGTTTTTTTTCAAATCCTCATTGAAGCGGTCCAATAAGTTGGCATAATATTCCCCATTAATTGTTCTTCCCTTTTGAAGATAGTCAATGTGGATTATCCCACGTGCATCCCAAAAAACAGTCGCCATAACTTTATTGGCTGACAAACCCACCTTGGCCTTCTTTGGCGCCGATTCACCCATAGAAACACACTGTTTTGACTGTTGTTTGGTCTCTGGTGTGTTGTGATGGATCCATGTTTCGTCCACGGTTAAAAAACTCCTCCATATTGTGATTAAACAACGCCAAACCTTCCTGTGAAGTTGTTACACGATTGCGTTTGTGGTCGACTGTGAGCAAACGCGGCACCCATCTTGCGGAAAGCTTTCTCATGCCCAAGTGATCATTCAAAATTGAAACCACTGAGCCATGCGAGATGCCTATGGCTTCCACAATCTCTTGCACTTTCAATCTTCGGTCGGCCAACACCATATCCTGAATTTTTTCGATTGTTTCGGGTGTAGAGACCTCAACTGGGCGTCCAGGACGTTCGGCATCTTCAGTGCTTGTACGGCCACAACGAAATTCAGTATACCACTTTTTTACCATTGAAATCGATGGTGCAGAGTCCCCATAGTATTTATCAAGCTTAGCCTTGGTCTCGGTAATGGTTTTTTTTCGCAAAAAATAATGCTTAATAGGCACACGAAATTCACTTTTTTCCATTGTTTCCTTAAGTTACTGGATAGTCTGATAAAGATAGCTGTAAAACACAAACTAACTGACGCAGCAAGTTCAAATTTTGATAGGAGTCAACTGACAGATGCCTGTTGACAGGAGTAGTGTTGCTTTTTCAGTAAGGAGGTTAGAAATTCAAAAAGTCACGGACTTATTGACCCGCCTTAGTAATATGTAGTAAGGAAAGTTTGTAGTCAACAATTAGTATGAAAAGTCCTCAATTTTGCAGAACTATTTATAATTGAATCTTTATGGGCAGTTTATTTTCGTTATTGGAGCACTGGCAATGAAGACGCGTCTTATCTAAACTTGACCATGATAAAACATCAACATACAACGGATACAGTAGAATAATTAGGCATTGTTATTACTAAATAACAAATGTAAAAGTTGAAAAATTTGTAAATCGTCGAAAACAAAGATAAATTTTTAAAACTTTTCTCTATGAAATAAGACCAGCAAACGACTGTAGTCTATTCGCGTTAAGAAGGCAGTGAATCACGCGTACTAATGATGCATAAGCTGTGTTCACATTAACCAATTAAAGTAAGCCATTTTGACATATCTACGCATGATTCACTGACTTCTTAACGCGAATAGACAAAGATGTATCACTTGATGGAACTATCGGTTTTAGCAATATGATAGCGATTGCCTACCCATCGCCGGCCATAGACATTCATAAAATTAAAACTTAAAGTAACGTAGCGTTGCCGGCCTTTTAAATTTTTTCTCTTGGGCCTCTGGTACGTTCCATAAGTCGGCTAAAAACCGCTAGCATTGTTTCATGCAAATTTTTTGTGCGGCTATAGTATTTTTTCGGTTGAGGCTTTCCTACAGTTATGCACTATCAGGGAATCTAATTTATAAGCAGGCAGAGTGTTATTATATATGATTTATTATAATGACAGCTCACAGCATGCAGTCACAAAACACAATAGGTACAATAATTGTCAATAACATGTCAGTTTGATATCATATTATTAACATAACACGAAGAAATTATGACAACAGTCAACCTGCTTATGAATTAGATGCCCTGATAGTAATTTTTGAAGTGAAAACTTCTTTAGCGGCGCTGTGTACTTTTTTTGGAATGGGTAAAAATTTCTAAACTCGCGTCAGGACACGTGACCTGATCGAAAATTCGTAAGACGGATGGAGGGAGGACAGGCGGCGCAGGGCGCTTGCGCGAATGTTCGTGTGTGTTAATGTTACAGCGTGCCACGCGCATCCATGGATGAGATTAATATTATTAATTTATTTTGTTTATTTTATTATTTATTATTATTATGTAAAATAATTGTAATAGTTCTGAAGTGTTGAATTTTTTATGTAATATAAATTGTCATGTTTGTGTACGATAGCGCAATAAATGAATATTGTATTCCACCACATAAATAATAGTACTTTTATACTGATAATGAAAGCAATTCGTACAAAATTATTCTCTAACCATTCCAAAATATCAAAAATGCACTACGTTATTATTCAAGTTTTCACTTCTGCCGACACTCCCGGAGTGCAACCCGTCGTTTTATTTTATTTTTTATTTTCTAGACTCGTCTACTAGGAGTGGCGTGCTTAACATTGGGCAGCTACCAAATGGCAGTTTCGGAGTTTACAGACGACGATTTGCTGACCGAGCTCGAAACCATCACCGTACAACTAGCGCCCTCTGAGTGTATAGTGATACAGACTGAAAATGATGATGTAATTACTACGAATGTTAATGTTATGACTCTGAGCTGTACAAAAGAGGTGTTTTTACCAACCCGATGAGGGTTTCGTGGGTATTCGTATCTTTTTCTTGTAAGCCGTTATAGAAAGAGACGACTGACTGTTGCGTGCGAAAGTGCGTCGCTTGCATATTTTAAACATTTTATTATAACGCATTTAAATAAATAATGGGACTAAGATAATAATAGGCTATATAATATGATTAGTTGACGTATCGTATGTAGACTTTATTTGTCTCAAACGCTGTCTGTATTTAAACGTTTTATAAGAGGTATGAATCATCTTCGTGCCTGGAAACTAGCAAATAATTGTTTACTTTTTCAGTACAAAGCTCTAAATAAAGTAATGGAGCGTACCAACGTTACTGTGACCAAGTTAAAGAAGAGTGAATTTTCGTCGGAAGGTTTGACACAAGACTTGAATAGACTGCTCAAGTTTAAGAAAGGTCAACAAGAGGATGCCAATGCGTTTGCGGAAACCAGGAAAGAGCTGGCCATGACTAGTTTAGCAGCTGTTATCCGCTATACCTCGTTGCTTTCAGATGCTACTAATTTTGGAAGGTAAACATAATACATTAGCGTTCTAAGTGATAGTGGTTAAGAAAGAAAGGTTATTACAGTCACGAGTAGTAACGCAGATACGAGTTGTTATATTTAATGTGCACAACACAAAGCATCATTTACAATGTAAACAAATACAAAAAAATACATTTCATTACATTTCATTGTTGTTAAGTGCGTCTATAATCGTAGCTACGTTCATTTTTCATTTAACTACAGTAACTGAAAGAAACTCAGTTCAGGAGTCTGAACTTCTGAAGTATGACTTAAAGACATTGGAAAACTTATGAATGAGGAAAAACCGGTGGACAATTATAGACATCTTGACATTTATATTCTAAGGAAGTGCCTAAGATCTCGTAATCTTACCAAAGATCGCGTAATCTTATTCCGTACGTAGATGATCGTATGTTGACCGTAGATTCTAGAATGCCTGTAGCGTTTATTTTATTGGAACGATTCACGGTCAGCTCACACCAAGACACGACGCAGCGTGCCCTTTTTAAGCCCCGTTCAGTGGTTACAACTTAAGCGCTTTAAGCCAGTGGTCGCATTCAAAGTTCAAATAAAAGGATAATAAGAAAAGTGGTGTAACATTGTGGGATAATATACTGTTATACTGATAAATAACTACTTCCGCATAATATAGGTATTATATTACGCATAATGTTTTCATTAATATCGTTGATCTATTGAACTTAAAATTGTAGTGGAACTATTATTATTATTAAATCAAAATTATTTATTAACATTTGCTTCATTTTTTTAAAATTCTTTTTCAATAAGAAGCTTACTACTAGGAAACTATTTCCTTTAAAGTTTAAATAGACCCCAGGAGAGGATTGAGTCCAGTAGTTGAGGTACAACAACGCCTTAGTACAACATATGACATGCGTATATGTTGTACTAAGGCGGGTCAATAAGTCCGTGACTTTTTGAATTTCTAACCTCCTTACTGAAAAAGCAACACTACTCCTGTCAACAGGCATCTGTCAGTTGACTCCTATCAAAATTTGAACTTGCTGCGTCAGTTAGTTTGTGTTTTACAGCTATCTTTATCAGACTATCCAGTAACTTAAGGAAACAATGGAAAAAAGTGAATTTCGTGTGCTTATTAAGCATTATTTTTTGCGATAAAAAACCATTACCGAGACCAAGGCTAAGCTTGATAAATACTATGGGGACTCTGCACCATCGATTTCAATGGTAAAAAAGTGGTTTACTGAATTTCGTTGTGGCCTTACAAGCACTGAAGATGCCGAACGTCCTGGACGCCCAGTTGAGGTCTCTACACCCGAAACAATCGAAAAAATTCACGATATGGTGTTGGCCGACCGAAGATTGAAAGTGCAAGAGATTGTGGAAGCCATAGGCATCTCGCATGGCTCAGTGGTTTCAATTTTGAATGATAACTTGGGCATGAGAAAGCTTTCCGCAAGATGGGTGCCGCGTTTGCTCACAGTCGACCACAAACGCAATCGTGTAACAACTTCACAGGAAGGTTTGGCGTTGTTTAATCACAATATGGAGGAGTTTTTTTAACCGTGGACGAAACATGGATCCATCACAATACACCAGAGACCAAACAACAGTCAAAACAGTGTGTTTCTAAGGGTGAATCGGCGCCAAAGAAGGCCAAGATGGGTTTGTCAGCCAATAAAGTTATGGCGACTGTTTTTTGGGATGCACGTGGGATAATCCACATTGACTATCTTCAAAAGGGAAGAACAATTAATGGAGAATATTATGCCAACTTATTGGACCGCTTCAATGAGGATTTGAAAAAAAACCGACCTCATTTGGCCAAGAAAAAAGTTCTTTTTCACTAAGACAATGCAAGGGTGCACACATGTGCAGTTGCCATGGCAAAAATCCATGAATTGGGCTATGAATTGCTCCCACATCCACCCTATTCTCAAGATTTGGCTCCGAGTGACTACTTCTTGTTCCCAAACCTGAAAAAATGGCTCGGTGGAAAAAGATTTGACTCCAATGATGAAGTCATCTCGCAAACAAAGGCCTATTTTGAGGACCTCGACAAATCGTATTTTTTGGAAGGGATAAAAAAATTGGAGAAGCGTTGGACAAAGTGTATAGAGCTCAAGGGGGACTACGTTGAAAAATAAAATGATTTATTTATCAAAAAATCTGTGTTTTATTCCAAAAGTCACGGACTTATTGACCCGCCCTCGTAACTACACATATTAATACTGGTGTAGGTTAATAAAGGAAATATTGTTTTATTGTACAACATATGGGTACATTTTACATTAGTTTTCTCGAGAATGTTCTTAATAGTGCTTTGAACTCTAGATTAATTATGTTGTTATTATAAATTTATCGTACTTTCCGTTTTAATACATCGCACTTAAGCGTTATGTTTTGTTTCGTGATTATAAGAAATAATTTAGATAACTCTTTGATTCCGTGTAACTAACATGTGTTCTTTATGTACACAGGGGTTTTCTTATAAACAAGGTTAATTTTTAATAATGTTAAGTACATTATGCTTTTGATAGTTTGATGTAGGTATAAATAACAACATAAAGAAATATTTCGACGACCTCTGTGGGTCAGTGGTTGAGCGTGTTGGTGCTCAAGTCGCGGGTTCGAATCCCGCCGCAGGAACATAAGTTTTTCAGTGTTCATGGGTCATAGATGTGTATTAAATATGTGTATAATATAAAAGTATTAAATATATTTCCGTTGTCTGGTACTCGTAACTCTTCGTGAACTTACCACGGGACCAGATTGACGTGGTGTGAAGCGTAAATAGATATTATTATTAAAGCTCGTATTTTTTTTAATTTAACTAATTACTAAGCTAAAATGTAGTGTATATTTTAGAAATTTAAGACTGCAATATTATGTATGGGTAATATTATACCTTTCACATGAATCACTCTATCTCGCCTACGTAATTTATCGGAACTGAAAATGAAACTTTTCATCAGAGCGATGTAAAGTTTATTTTTCGCTTAACTTTGTCATTAATGGTTAGATCTTTATGAAAAATTTCATGAACAGTTGTGTTAGGATTACAAATCAGTACATCAAATCCAAAATTATATGAAAATTTTAATCAAAAAAATTTTAAATAGTATTCGCGTAAATTGAGTTACGATCGAATACTAATTAAATTGCTTTCTGAATCGTACCTGGCACCTCCGACCATTTACGGGGAACTGCATAAACAGAAATGTATCGGATCTGCCGATTCCGATAGTCTACGTTGGTAGATACCAGGAATATTTTGCCGGAACTGCCGCTCACGTTACTGTAAGAATAAGACAAACCATCATAAGTAATCGGTTCTACCCGATTCAATACTTTATTTCGGAATGCATGTCCATAATTACAACATTTTTACGTTACCTAGACTTAAAAAAAAACGCGTATACTGCGACAAATACACGCGTGGTGGTACTAAGGTTGGTATTGGCCAGACAGACTGATATGTTACGATATACTACTAACCTAACCTAACCTAACCAAGAGCAGGTCAGGACATGTTTAAGGAGGGTTCCGTAACTATCAACGCGTAATAAATTTCTTTCAAATTACTTCAAAAGTTACTGTTCGATTTCGTTCAAAATAATTTCCTAAAGAGTTTTTGGATGATGTATCAGCATTAAAAAATTACAAGTTTCTATCTCCTGTAGATTAGAAATGCCTCTAACTTATAAACCACTTTGGAGGCCGATTACTCGAAAAGAGTCGACTTTGTAAAAAGTCATATATATGAAACCTTGTTTTTATTTTAAGAGCTATTCAACGATACCCCACACGACGGGGTAGAATGAAAAAAATATTTTTCATCCCCACTTCACATGTATTGAGAGCCACCCCTAAAATATTAAATTATTATTATTTTATGATGCCAAAACCGAGATCTATACACAAGCTATAACTATACCAAATTTCATCCATTTATATTCATAATTACAAAAGCTAGAAGGCCGGACAGACAGACAGACGGACGGACGGACGGACAGACAGAGCAAAACTATAAGCGTTCCTTGTGTATTATAAACCCTAAATACGCAGATGTAATAAAAAAATGTTTAATTTTAAATACTTAGTGTCTAAGATACCTTCATATAGTCTTCAGAACAGTAATAAAAAATTGGCATTTTTCAGTTTCGATAAATTATGTAGCGCCTTCGACCTATTGATGAAAAATACGTTACAAATAGTAGATTATTTTTTCGATCTAAGCGTACATACATATAACATTACTGTTTGCGTATATATCGTATAGTATCGTATAGTAAGAATAGGATAAGAATGATGATGAAAAGTTATAATATTAGAGTAAGAAGATATTATATATTGACCGTTCGAGTTTTGTCTATAGACTTATACAAACCATTGCAGGTTTCATATATCCACAATGAAGACTGACTGTTTCCTACACATGGATGCGGCGGTGCTGTCCGCGCTGAACGTGTTCCCGGAGTTGGGGGACACGAACAACGCGCCGTCCCGAAGCCTATACGGTTTGCTCGATAGGTGCAGGACTCAGCAGGGAAAAAGGTTAGGTTTTCTGCTCTAATATGATACCAAGGGACTTGGATAAAGTAAAATATCGAAACGATAACGTATTACGTAGCTCGAAAATAATGAAATGTATGTGAATAACCGTGTTGTGTAGCGACATACGTCGAGATAACTATCTCGCTCGTCGATTTTGTATACGACTAATTATTGTGCTAAAGTAGCAGCACATAATATTATAACTGCCTAATTTTGTGTAAAATAATGGTTCAATGAGCAGATAGAGAAGTGTATGTATCGCTCATTGAATACAAAAGGGCCACAAATAGATATAGAGGTAATCTGTTGGAGCAAGGTCCGGGGATTACGATGGATGTCTTAGATATTCCGACTGAAGCTCCACCTCATCTGTTGTGCAGTGTGTGGTCTAACGTTGTCCTGAAAAAGCAGTGGCCTAGAGCGAATGACCAACCTCGATTGTTTAGCAGCTAGCTTTTCCATCATGATTTGCAGTTGCAGGCAATAGACATCTGCCGTAAGTTAGGCCTGTGCCGTCCGGCCAGATTTAAGAAAGATGTAGTGAACGACACCGGCTAGTGTCGGCGACTAGTGTCCACCAAACGCTCACAAGTTACTTTTTGAGTCAATTTTCGCTTATGACAGGCTTTGGTTGGTTAGCCAGGGTTCAGCCAATGCTATGAGCGTTTCCGATTATCGTACAGGATCCACTTTTCATCACAGGTAATGATTCGATTTAAAATCCCTTCATTATTGTGCCGGTTGAGTAATGTCACGCAGCAGTCTACGCGCGTTTGTCGGTTTGCTGGCCTCAATTCCTGAGGTACCCACCTTTCAAGCTTTTTCACCTTTCAATTTGCTTCAAATGGATTAAAACAGTTTAATCACTAACACCGCAGCCTGCAGCTAACTCAGACGTGGTTAGCGATGGACTCGCTTCCATAATAGCCTTCAATTCTTCATTATCAACTTTGGTCTCCGGCCGTCCACGGGGCTTGTTCTGCAGGTCGAAATTTCCAGAACGAAAACGTTGGAACCAAAAACGCTCTGTGTTTTCTTTTGCGACACCGCCGCCTTACTCATCATTAATCCTTCGAGCCGTTTCTACAGCACTGGTGCCACGGTGGAAATTGTACTCGAAAATAATACGATATTTCAAGTTTTCCATTTTGTAAACAGAGTGACGCAAAGAAAAAGCCAAAAGAGGAAAAAACAATTGAATTACTGTTTTCGAAACAAATGCATGAGTAAATAGCAGTATAAATTTGAAATTGGAATTCCTAACCAAAGAAGATATAATATTTGAGACCAAAGTGGCCAGTACGACAAAACGCAAACTTCATATGTAAGGACCTAATACATTGAGATAATTGTTCTGTACAAAAGAGCCATATTTTGGAAAGTGGCTGTTTTGCAATCCAATGTCAAGTAAGTATATTTACAATGTATACTACAACAATGCCATATTTAAATGAAGTCTGATTTGCTCTGAAATGTTAAATTACGTTGTTACCTTATTTAAGAAAAAAACAATTTTGCGTTCCAATGTCAAGTAAATTTGATAATAATTGTAAAATAAAAGTGACATATTTTAAAATACATCCGTTTTGCTCTGAAATGTTATATTACTTTGTGCCATGCCATATTTGAAAAGTCTATTTTGCAATCCAAAATCAAGTAAACATGATCATAATAATTGTAGCACGAATGTGCCATATTCCAAAATGATATGATGAATGAGACTAACTGGTCTCAATCTTAATTACGCCTGTCATAAGTGTTAATCATTTGTCTAAATAAACCGAAAGTTCAGTTCACACCGAAATGATACAATACGCTATGCGGCACTACATATTTAGGATACCTATTCAAAATTTAACTTTATTCACTACACTAAAAGATACACTGCACATGCGCTGTGCAGAATTGATTGTTATATCTGAAGTAGTTTTGTTCCATCTAGATTTTAGTAAGAGCAAGCAATTCAAAACCTTCACCAGGAGGCAAGCGTTTTTCCCAATGCATTCCCCAAAATTTCCTCACACGGAAAGTAAATAAACTTTCCACATCAAGCGAAACTAATTTACAACGAGGTGGCAAAGTCACATTTTTAATTTGGTTTACTAATTACAAGTTATTTTTTAAAGCATAAGGTGGCCGTAATTAAAGCTTTTGTTTAATAATGAAAATGAGTGACTTTGACAATTGGTATGCCGGTGCACATACAGGTGTCCCGTAAATCGACGTCAAGCCGTAAACCCGCGATAGGCCAAGTTACAATAGTTATCAGAAAAATTAAAAAAAAATCCAAGTAATGTGTCTCAAAAAATACAAAGCTTTTAAAAAAAACGAAAAATCGACATCTTGTGGTGGTTTTTTAGTTCCCGGCACTACAAATTTCTACTTTTTTTGTAATTTTTTTTTTGTATGTAATCCTGAATAATGCTTTAGTAAACTGGTGCCTAAAATTTAAATCAAACGACTCGAAAGGAAATGAGGCTTTTTGCCCAAAACAATGATTCGAATTTAATAGTTTGCTCGACTTTAACTGACTGTACTGGAAAAAAAATGTACTACGCTTGTTTGGCAGGTAATTTTAAAAGTTGGCGCAGCTAATAAGTATTCCAAAATGGTATGACACTTGCTAGATTATTTCTTAAATTTTAGACAATATTGATTTTTGTAAAGGAAGTCAGTTTTCGTAAATTTTTTCTTACTTACTTAAAAGGATTCAAGTGTACCCAGGACTTTCTTCTAAGAGATATTCTGATTTGGATGAGACGGAGAGAAACATTCAACGAGTGTAAGAGAGACAAAATCCAAGAAGTAAAAGAATATCATGGGCCACGGGGGCCATAGTGTCTCATTACTTTTAACTTTAGGAAAGGTGTTTTTAGGAAGCTTTTAATTGAAACAAATTTTTGGAGTCTAAAATATTTTATTACATTATAACAAATGTTCAAACTGCCTCCCACCAGCTCGACATCTTTTTTAAAAAGATGTCGAGCTTACATTTATATGTAAGCTCGACATCTTTTTAAAAAAGACCGCCTTATCAGACGGGAAAATCTGCCGTTATTAACTAATTCAGCTGCTTGCGTTAATTGTCGTCGTAGTTCAACTACATTTTCAATTGGCTTTGTATACACTTTTTCTTTCACAGCTCCCCAGTAAAAAAAATCTAGCGGATTTAAATCAGGTGAACGGGCTGGCCACGAAATGGTACCAGACCGCCCTATCCACCTTTCTGGATATTCATTATCTAAATAATCCCGCACTGAACGGGCATAGTGCGCCGGGGCAGCCGTCTTGCTGGAACCACATGTCTCTGTAAATGTGCAGAGGTACGTCTTCCAATAAATTTGGTAAATGATTTCTTAAAAAGTCTAAATAAATGTCGCCATTTAAGGTCTCTGGCAGTTCAAAAGGTCCGATGATTCTCCCGTTTAGAATCCCGGTCCACATATTTATTTTGAATCGATACTGGGATCTATCCTCTCTCATCAAATATGGATTATCTACATGCCACTCGTGTAAGTTGTGTAGATTCATGTACCCATCTTTTTTAAAAGTGGACTCATCGGACCATAAAATTTTGTCTATGAATCGTGGATCTTCCCGGTGTCTTTGTAACATCGTTTCACAAAACGTAACTCTTAGGAGATAGTCCCGGGGTAGTAAAGTTTGTTCTCGCGTGACGTGAGCTCATGACTTTTCATGATTCGACGGGCTACACTTTTGGGCACTCCTGTGCTTTCTTCGATTTGTCGTACTGAAGTACTTGGGTCTTCTGCGACTGCTTGTAGTACGATGTCAGCGTAAGGCAAGCGACTCTTCCTTCACTGTGTACTTGGCTTGGGAATCGTCCCTCTGAGAGTGAACGGTGCACATTCACAAAAACTCGATGATCGGGATGACGAGCAGCGTTTGGGTATCTTTGGCGGTAAAGCCTAGCTGCAGCACTAGCATTGCATCGGCATTCACCATAAATGAGATGCATGTTGGCATATTCCTGTGCGGTGTACACCGACATGGTGGTACTACACAATCACACGATCAACGATAGTCCAGGAGAAAGCAAAGGTCGTTGAAAGAGAAACTAAACAGTCCAAATCCAAATCACAAGCAATCGAGTCCAATAAACAAAGCAAAAAGTGGTATGTACGAAATCAAGACGAACGAATACAGTGTACGCAGTAAACGAAATAGAGTAACGTACTGATCTATTGTATTTTGTGTGCTGTACGTCGGGTACATGGACAATAGCGACATTGTCTCGCTCACACTAGTAGCATTGTATCTACCCGTCTCACGTACTTGTGGCGTCACTATCTGTCTCGCTCACACTAGTAGCATTGTGTCTACCCGTCTCGCGTACTTGTGGCGTCAATATCTGTCTCTCTTACACTCATTGAATGTTTCTCTCCGTCTCATCCAAATCAGAATATCACTTAGAAGAAAGTCCTGGGTACACTTGAATCCTTTTAAGTAAGTAAGAAAAAATTGTCGAAAACTGACTTCCTTTACAAAAATCAATATTGTCTAAAATTTAAGAAATAATCTAGCAAGTGTCATACCATTTTAGAATCCTTATTAGCTGCGCCAACTTTTAAAATTACCTGCCAAACAAGCGTAGTACATTTTTTTTCCAGTACAGTCAGTTAAAGTCGAGCAAACTATTAA
This sequence comes from Phengaris arion, assembly GCA_963565745.1. Lineage (NCBI taxonomy): Eukaryota > Metazoa > Arthropoda > Insecta > Lepidoptera > Lycaenidae > Phengaris > Phengaris arion. The sequence continues at coordinate 10,367,442 of OY751445.1, read as the reverse complement.
ATTCGAATCATTGTTTTGGGCAAAAAGCCTTATTTTCTATCAAGTCGGAGTCGTTTGATTAAATCTTAGGCACCAGTTTACTAAAGCATTATTCAGGATAACATACAAAAAAAATTACAAAAAAAGTAGAAATTTGTAGTGCCTGGAACTAAAAAACCACCACAAGATGTCGATATTTCGATTTTTTTTTTATAGCTGTATTTTTTGAGACACATTACTTGGATTTATTTAAAATTTTTCTGATAACTATTGTAACTTGGCCTATCACGGGCCTATCGGCTTGACGTCGATTTACGGGACATCCTGTATATACGAGACAACTGGACGCATGAGAATATTGGTTAAGTGAATCTTTGACAAACCGTACAGTGATGGTGAGCGAGACCTTCGCTGATTCGATACCAAATAAATATTTATTATTGCTTATGGTTTTTTAGTTAACTTTATTTAAATGAGCCATAAACTAGTTGGGTCAGAAGGAACCCTTATGAATTGATCACACCAAGTCACGTTATTTACTTCCTCCAAGTTTACCACTATTGTGTTACCCTTATCCGCCTTAGAAGATATAACCAAGCCGTTATTATCTATTATATATTGCCATTTATTATAGAATGCCATAAGAAAGATACATACAAACATGACATCAACAATAAGCCTACACAAAATAATAAATTGGCTTTATACAAATAATTTAAATATTAACATTACAAAACCAAAATAATGCACTTTTATCAAAGATTATTTCTCGAAAACATACAAATAAGGTATCATGAAGAAATCATCGATAGAACTGACGCTGTTAAGTTCCTAGGTATATTCATAGACAGTCAACTAATATGGAAAGCCCAAGCAGAAAGAAGACTTATGCCAAGAAATTAGCACATTAGCCTATGCTTTTTATATTCTATCTAAGAAAGTAAACATTGAAATAGTCTAATGGTCCGTTTCATTAACCTATCTACCGATAACTATTTGTGAGAAACGTCAAACTTGTATCGCAAATAACCGTCAAATTATTGAACGACGACGTTTTTAACAAATAGTTATAGATAGATAGGTTATTGAAACGGGCCCTTACTGGCATATCACAGCTTGGTGACAGTGCCAGTCCTTAGATTTGATATAATATTTTGGGGATAGGGACAGTATTTTCAAGTCACAAAAGCGATGCCTCAGAGCCATGTTTGGTTTAAAGGTCACTGATAGTTGTGTATTTTTATATATTTTAAAACATATAAACTATTAAGTCTTCTGTGTTTGTATATGTATATTAGAAATTGTCATTTTTGATAAAACAAATAAACACCTATCTTTAATTGAAACAAGAATTAGAACCAATTGTTTAATATCCAAATACAAAACTTTGCTGTGTACTGGGGGATATAAAACTGCTATTCTGAACAAGAGTGTTCTTTGCATGGCACCAACTATATACAACAAAATACCTAATAATAATCTTAAAGATAAACCATTGCAATTATTTAAAAACAATCTGATGAAATTATTAACAGGAAAATGCTATTATACAATTAATGAATTTTTAAATGATAAATTATGATTATGAAGAATGATTTTGTGATGATGAAGACATTTTTGATTAAGTATACATATATTTTTATTTTTTTCTGACGTTTTTCTGACGATTTTTAAGTTGTTGATATTTTATGTGATTATTGATTAATTATATTGACATATTTATACATGAATACTAAATATTTCATCTGGATTTTCTGTAAATTTTTTTTTTCTTTAGTAATCATACATTTTATTGTTTTAGTAATACATATTGATTCTTATTTTCTATAACAAAATGAAATTAATTATATTTAATATTTGAATTGGTTTAAAATGTACTATCTATTATTCCTTTAATTACCTATTGTTAGACTATTGAATAATACTACAAATATTACTAAAATTGTTATGTTACTAATAAAACCTGATTATTGACATGTAATTTCCCACACCATGCTATATCATGGTAGAATGTACGGACTTATTTAAAACTATGTCATTTGTCACCTGCATGTAATACTACATTCTGCGAATAAAAAATTGTTTGATTGATTGATTGACCCTTTTCCAAAAATGTCATGTCATCCTTGGAAAATTGGACATTGATTAAGTTTTTGACGCGAAGGTGAACACGTCTGTGCATGTTGGTTTTAACATTAATATAATTAGGAAGTAGGAACAACATTTCGATGTTTGCACTGCTGTTAGTTCTTGCCTGTACGGTCATGCTCACTGATTTTCAATAGTTAATAGAATAAGAGGTTACTTTGCGGAGACTCAGAAATATTATGCGAAAATATACCCACAACCTGCAAGAAAGAAGTGAGTGCACGCATAAGCATGCGTAAATCACCTCCCTACACCTGCTTATAATTATGCACTCAAAAACAAGATCGCCAACACCTCCACCACACAAGCAAAAATGTCAGCAAGATCGTGCAAGGTCCCATACCACCATGCAGGTTGCAAAACTCGACGCGTGTTTCGCTCCGACACCGGAGCATCGATCCTCAGGATAACTTCTATCTATATAGGATATCTACTAATCTACTAAGTATTAAGTACTCTGCAAATAAAGTGCAAGAGTGTGGGACCTTGCACGATCTTGCTGGCATTGTTGCTTGTGTAGTGGTGGTGTTTGCACCATCTTGTTTTTGAGAGTACGCATAAGCAATGTGGAAGGAAGGAGGTGCTTTACGCATGCTAATGCGTGCACTCACACATTTACTTGCAGGTTGTGGGAATTTTTCCGCGATATATTTCTAGATAAATATTAATTAAATTGTATGCTATGGATTTTCAGCCTGATACAAATAGCTATTACAAATACGACGTTCAGCGTAAGCTTTTTTATGAGAAAATATTAATAAATTCTGTTTCTTCTTTTTACTTATGTGAGTTTTAGTATATGAATAATTTTTGAACTCTTTGTTTAAACTTTCAATTGAAAAAAGGTCAAATGTGTTTTTTTTTTCGTGTGGGTTATTGGTACCTACTACAAAGTGATTATTTTCAAATGATAGCTCATCAATTGGTGAACATAACGGTATATTAACATTAAAACATAAAAACATTAAATACATATTGATATCTTATGTTTACGCGAATATTGTTCATTGTTATAAATATTAGGTCCTTACATATGAAATTGGCGTTTTGTCGTACTGGCTTACGTACTTTGATCTCAATTATATCTTTGCTTAGGAATTCCAATTATGTAAAAATACTTCTTGACATTGGATTGAAAAACAGCCACTTTCCAAAATATGGCTCTTTTGTACAGAACAATTATCTCAATGTATTAGGTCCTTACATATGAAATTGGCGTTTTGTCGTACTGGCCACTTTGATCTCAAATATATCTTCTTTGGTTAAGAATTCCAATTTCAAATTTAAACCGCTATTTACTCATGAATTTGTGTTTCGAAAACAGTAATTCATTTGTTTTTTCCTCTTTTGGCTTTTTCTTTGCGTCACTCTGTTTACAAAATGGAAAACTTGAAATATCGTATTATTTTCGAGTACCGAGTTCCACCGTGGCACCAGTGCTGCAGAAACTGCTCGAAGGATTAATGATGTGTATGGCGGCGGTGTCGCAAAAGAAAACACAGTGCATTTTTGGTTCCAACTTTTTCGTTTTGGAAATTTCGATATGCAGAACAAGCCCCGTGGACGGCCGGAGACCAAAGTTGAAAATGAAGAATTGAAGGCTATTGTGGAAGCGAATTCATCACAAACCATGTCCGAGTTAGCTGCAGGTTGCGGTGTTAGTGATAAAACTGTTTTAATTTACTTGAAGCAAATTGGGAAGGTGAAAAACCTCATGAATTTAGTGCAGTAAACCGACAAACCCGCGTCGACCGCTGCATTACATTGCCGGTTGAGTAACCGGCATAATAATGAAGGGATTTTAAATCGAATCATTACCTATGATGAAAAGTGGATCCTGTACGATAATCGGAAACGCTCATCGCTGTAGTCTACTGCTGCTTCAGGATAACGCTAGACCACACGCTGCACAACAGACGGCTACCAAATTAGAGGAGCTTCAATTGGAATGTCTAAGACACCCATCGTACTCCCAGGACCTTGCTCCAACATATTACCAATTTTTTTTAGAAATTCGGATAACTTCTTGCATGGGAAAAAAATCAACTCCGATGGGGCAGTCCAAAGCGCCTTTAAAGATTTTATTGATTCCTGTCCGAATGGTTTTTTTAGTAAAGGAATCAATGAACTACCTATGAGATGGCAAAAGTGCATAGATAGCAATGGTGTATACTTTGATTAAATAAATATATTATGTTTAATAAATCGACTTTATGTTCCTCCTTTACAAAACGCCAATTTCATATGTTAATGACCTAATACTTACAGATTGTGTCGCGGTGTACTTTTCTTTTTCCGACGTTTCGGCTACTGCCATGTGTTCCTTTACGCCGGTTTTGATGGATCTTTTAAGTTTGACCTATATAGGAGAGACCGTAGTCACAGTCGAGCTTGTAGAGTACTGCATCTTGAAGCGGAATGTTACATTTCACTGGTGGTAAAACTTTACTTATCTTTTTGGGCGGCTTGAAATATGTTTTATAGAAGCCTTCCCTTAGTATATAGCCAACTTTACCAGCGACTCCTTTCAGAAATGGTAGAACTGCAGGTATTCATTCGACAGTGGCTGGTTTCACTCGGTCACTGTGATGCAAGCGTGGGACTCGAAGCTTATTGTCCCCTAGAACTTATGTGACATGATGAAGCTCGGTTTCCAAATGCTGCTTATCACAGATTCCTCGTGCTCTTCTAAACAAAGTTTTGCCAACGGTAGATAGCTGTGTCCCACCACCATCCTTCATACTTCTAAACAAAGTTTTGCCAACGGTAGATAGAATAGAAGCTGCAATTTTGATTTGTGACCCTTTAGCATTCAAGGAGCGGTATGTTCGTTACTAGCCACTAAACGTACTGATCTGCAAAATATCTCGCCTTCTTTACTTACTAGCATTATAAACACTTTCAGACTCCTCGCACAATGGCTCCGGCAGCCGCTTCGCGACATAAACCTGATCAACGAGCGCCAAGACATTGTAGAAGTGTTAACGCGCAACTCGGCGCTGCGTCTCCAGTTGCACGAGGAGTTGCGCCGCCAGCCGGACTTGCAGGCGCTGGCCAGGCGACTCACGCGCAAGAAGGCCAATCTGCACGACTGCTACAGGATATACCAGGTAAATAGTATTTCTACATCGAGTATATACGTAGTGGTAATGTTCGAACCATAACATGTGCAGTCGACAGTGAAATGAATTTGACATAATATGGCCACACATAAGAATAATAAGACATAAGATGTCGGTTATTTTTGGATGCTTGGTATTTTCATCAAATAATTTGTAACAAAAACCAAAAGATATTGTTTCTTATAGTATAAAAGATGACATTTTAATTTTTTTTATCGAATTCTAAATTTGATTATTTTTTGCGTATAGTAGACCGGAAGTGAAAACTCCAAATCGATATTTGAGCAACTTCGACCTTTTTATTATTAAAAATTTTAACCTTGAATTAAAGTTTTAATTGTACTGATTCTCCACAAAAAAAAGTGATCGTTAATAGTTTTAAGACTTAAAGTGGACTTAGCGAAATAGTAACACGTCTAGTTTATTAGCGGTCAAAGATTTAACTAAAAATAAAGTACTTAATATCACAATATAAATAATGTAATACCGAGACAGATAGATAGTAGATGTCTCTTCCTAACGTAACGACGAGTAGTATTGTATTTCTTAGTGACACTTTTTAGGGTTCTGTAGTTCCTAAAAACCATAAGTTTCGTCATGTCCGTCCGTCTTCGGTCTACCGTCCAAACGGTTAAAGCTATAAAGATGAAACTTTGCATGGATATATTTATTTACCGCGTTGATAAAGTGCTAAAATAAACTCACAAAAACATTTTTTTTTGGGTGCATGTAAAATGATGATGATTATTTTTTCTTGCGTCTACCCCGTGGTGTGGGGTATCATTAGATAGGTATTTTATACTTTTATATGTTTCTGAGACGATTTTTTGATTTAGATATCCGTTTGCGAGATATTTAACTTTTAAGCGCTTTTTTTGTTTAAATAGTTACTAAACGCTAAAAGCTTAACGGCTGGCTCGAAAAATCAGAAAAAAATCATGATGGTAGTCCATGTGCTGAACTTTGAAGAAAAACTAAAACTTTCTTAGTTCAAGAGTTACTTATCTTGTAAAATGCGCTTACTTAGAAAACTTCGTACAAAAATAAGGAAAATATTGGTATAATGGTACGGAACCCTACGTGAGCGAGTCCAACTCGCACTTGGCCGATTTATTATATCTACGAGATGGCGTTACCTACTGGTGTATTTCACAGTCGTATCATAGTTTTTGAAATTATTCTTTTGTATGAACTTGTTAATTTTTATTATAACAAACGCGAATATTTGTAATTTTAATTATATTTTATAAATAAATCGTTTATGTTTGTATTTTTTCGTGTTAAAATGAACGAATAAAATGTTAGTAGCGTAGCATTTTAGCATGTTAGCGCATACACCCAATTGTTCAGAAAGTGCTCATAGCTATGTGTATGTGTATGTACTTCTATAATATGCTCTAAGTCTTAAACTATTAGCGATCACTTTTTAATTTTTTTGTGAAGAATTAGTATATGTAAAGCTTAATTTAATTTACGGTTAAAATATTTAAAAATAAAAAGGTCGAAGTTCCTCAAATATCGATTTTGAAATTTTCACTTCCAGTTTACTATACGCAAAAAAAATCTAATTTAGAATTCCATAAAAAATTCAAAATTGAAACTTTTTTAACTATAAGAAACAATACTTTTTGGTTTTAGTTACAAATTAATTAATGAAAATATTAAGCATTCAAAAATAACGGACTTCAATCTTAGTAATGTTTTAAAAGCTCATAACTCAGCAATAAAGTATGATACGAAAAAAACATTGTGTGTACAAGTCCACGTCTACTAGAAGTATAACTGACCATAGTATAAACAAAATTCACAACCTCATTTTTTTTTTGGTTGTCCGCTTGACGTGAAATGACATATGAAACGACCCCACAAGACACATTGGTGGTCTCTAAATTAAATTATGTATTACAATTTCAGGCTATTAACAGACTACCATGTCTGCTACAATGTTTAGCTGAATCCAACAACGCGACAGTTCACTCCGCCATAGCCGAGCCGATATCGGAGCTGAATGACGATCTCGACAAGTTCCAGCAGATGATAGAAACTACCGTAGACATGGATGCTATTGATAGAGGTAAATATAGCCTGACTAGGAATATACAAAATCTCACTATGTTGCGGAAAATTCACGAAACCAAATAAAAACATCATTAACTTACTGTACCGTAATTAATTCAAAGCCAAATAATGAGAGTGGCAACACTATTTTTCGTATGTGTGGCGGAAACGGTACCTAAACGACTTCAACATGCTCCTACGTCGCCTGATTTCTGTCCCCCTATTGGCTACCGTTTAGTTCTAAGTTTCTCCACCAGGTGGCAGAGTTGAGCTCTTTAGAGCGCAACTAATTTGGAAACATTGGCGGTTTATTTTTCGTGCTATGCGGAAGAATATTAATTTACGTAATTTACATAATAATAATTTAATAGTTTACGGTTTACCGTGTGACTTCTAACTGTAGTAAGCATAATGGGTTCGGATCAAAATAATAGTAGTTCGAGCTCTTCCTCAAGTTCCGAATCCGATCCTCCTGCCGTAAGAGGCCGAAAAAAAAGACTGGGACTTCGAGGCTCATAGATCAGCGTAAACTTCGTAAGACATCTAATAATGAGTTAAGTAAGCTCACAGAACAGGTCAGTAATATTCAAAAATTTTGAATATTACTGACCTTTTTGACTACTGATTGGCTCAATCAACTTTTCAACCGTATCATAACTGCCCCATTGAGCAACCGCCTCAAGTGCCCTTACATAATAATGGTGATGATACTTGAGTTTAAATGTTAGCGGTGAATTGTTTTCCGAAAATGAAAATGACGATTTATCCGCGGGCTCTAAACCGGTTGACAGCTGTGTAAATTTTTCCATTAATACTATATTAAAAGAGCCCTCGTTACCAAGGTCATCTCAAGATCATTTAGATTTACTAAAATCGGCTCAACATTTCGATGCCCCCGAGTGGGGTGACGTACATTATTCAGATGTTCAAAAATTATATTGTTCTACCCCCGGATTCGTAGAACTCGAATGATGAAATAAAACCTTTTGATAAATATCTAAGTTTGGGTATTTCCGAACGCAGTTATGCAGCTATTACGCAAGCTATATTAAAACAAAAAGATGCCGCGCAGGCAGGTTTTGAAACGCTTTTAGGTTGGTTTTCTGAGAATTCTAGTGATTTAACTGTGTCGTCTATTAAAGACAAAATTAATGAAGTTTTTGTGGAGGGTACGTACAATAAAATTTCTAGTGATATGTTCCAACTCGCTTGTACTTTCAACTTACTTTCAACAGGGCAACCTGAGCAACCTTACGTAAAATACCACCTACTAGTCATAACTTATTTAACAAGGAACTGTTTTCGTCAGCTATTGAAAAAGCGGGGGGTAGTAGTAAAATATTTTGGCCGGTACGGCGTTTAATGCAAAGAAACGCCGCGCAGGCTAGCTCAAGTACAAATTATAAAACACCCGCGCAGGGTGGCTGTTTCCCACAACAGAGGCGATCATTTAACAGGTATACACTTACTTTTGCACAAAATGTATATCCTTATCAACCGATTCAAGCACCACCACCTTTGGGACCTAATTTTCCTAAGTACCCATAATCTAACTACCCACTGCAAAGATATACACAAAACAAGCGGTTCGCGCAGAACCAGGACATGTCAAGGTCGGACACAAACGGATCTCGCCAGAGGTCTAATTTTTACAATATTAAAGGTCAGTCTAAGATCACACAGAACAAAAATTTTAATTAAATCGGACGATCGAGTTGCCTGTCGCTTGGCGAATTTTGTTCATGTTTGGGAAAATCTTCATGCTCCAAAAACTGTAATAAAAATCATTCAGGGATACAGAATCCCTTTAAAGCAAAAACTACCGCTGTGGGTACCGTCCTCAAGTTGCCAAAAATTTCACACTCGAAACTCGTCTCAGATGTCAGTTGCTCTAGATACCTTAATAAAGACCGGTGCTTTGGAAAAAGTGCCCAGTTCCCCGAGTTTTATCTCGCCAATGTTTTTGACATCCAAAAGCGACGGCAGCTTAAGACCAATATTCAATCTCCGATTATTAAACAACTTTGTAATTGTGAGCAAGTTCAAACTAATAAATATGCAAAAACTTCCCAATTTCTTACAACCATACGATTACCTAGCAAAGATAGATTTATCGAATGCGTATTTTCATGTTCCCATTGCGGCTTCTCACAGAAGGTTCCTACGGATGGTGTACAATCAAAATTTATATCAAATGACCTGCCTTCCTTTTGGTCTGGCGACAGCGCCGCATGTATTCGCAATGTTAAGCAATTGGGTCGCGCATACCTTGCGAGACAAAGGCATAAGGATTATTTCTTATTTGGACGATTATCTAATTGCCAATCAAGACCAGACTGTACTTTCGAGTCAAATCCAGAATACAATCAACTTACTGAAAAACTTAGGTTGGCAAATCAACTTCAAAAAATCTATTCTAAGTCCACAAAGGGGACTGGAATTTCTCGGAATCTGTTGGGATCCATGGCTTGGCCTCAAATGGCTTCCTCTAAAGAAGACCGAATCTATTCTCGAAAAAAACTCGGCCTACACTGCAGAGAAAAACTGCACATCTACAAGAAATCCAGAGCCTTGTTGGACTAGTAAATTTTGTTAGCTTTGTGGTCCCTCGAGGCCGTATGAACTTCCGAGAACTGCGTCGATTTTGCAATTTTCTTATAAAAATCCGTTCCTGTCGTCGCTACGCAGTCCCAAACGTAGTACTTCGCGACCTAAAATGGTGGATAAAGAATTGCAATGCTCGGTCTTACCTACATCATCTCCCAGCCAAACATTTTCTCTCTACGGACGCTTCTGGAATTGCATGGGGCGCCCGAATAGACAATCACGAAGCTTACAGTCCCTGGACACCACACGAGCTGATCTTGCATTCCAACCAGAAGACGAAAGAAACGACGAGCCCTGTCTCCACCCTTCACAATTCATCGTCTCCATCGACTACTGGTCAACACAGCGACCGGCCAGGCCCCTCCGAAAGTCACCGAAATTACCCTACAAGTCTGGAGATGTGGGGGTTGACATCAACATTAAAAGATTGGACATCTGATCAAAAGGATCTATTAAAATCAGGTTGGCGGCCTTCTTCTCTTAAAACTTATGAAAATGCATGGAAAAAATGGTTAGAATGGTGTAAAATCAATAATTTAAAAACTGCTAGCAATCCTACTGGTTCACAAATGGATAGATTTTCAGTTCATTTGTCAGATTTATTTCAAAAACATAAATTATAATTATTATAATAACATAAATTATAATAAATTATCTTATAATACAATTTTAGTATATAAATCAGCTATATCCACACTTTGCAATCTCTCAGAAAAAAAGACTCAGTTGTCTTGACTTGACTTGACTTGTCTTGACTTGCAAAGAAAATTATTTTATCTATGTCTAACAAACAACCAAAACAGATCACAAAACCTCCTGGGACTTGAGCGCATGGCTCCTTGATAATGATACGAATCATGATAATTTATACCAGTGTTCTAAGAGAGCCGCAACTCTTTTGCTACTTTGTTCTGGACGTCGTGTCCACGACATAACGCTACTATCAATTGATAATAATCACTGTGTTACTTCAGATAATTCCATCGTGTTCTGGCCTAGGTTCACCCGAAAACGCGAACGAAGACTGACAAGTCCGACGTTAGACAATCTGGGTGGCGTCTAAATATAAATACTCAACATAAAAATATCGATCCAGTTTATTGGGTAAGACATTTCATAAGATTATCAGCGAAAAGAAGGACGAAGTGCAACAGCAACAGTTTATTTATCACAGCTTGCGGCGAGCCAAAGCCAGCGTCACGCGCTATGATCGGTGGATGGGTGCGACGGCTGCTACAAGAGGCTGGAATCAAGGCAAGTGCTGGCAGTGTAAGACCCGCAGTGGCATCAAAAAACTGGGTATTAAACTGTCCTTTAGACGAAATACTAGCTAGAGGCAATTGGCGATCACAGGAAACTTTTAGGAAGTATTATTGTCGTGAAATTAAGTCAAAACAAAACCAAACAAATGTGGTATCTGCTATGTTTTCTCCCATAACAAATTGAATAATTGTTTGCTTAATTTGCACATGTTTATTTTAAATAATTTTCTTTTCTGTCTTTATGTTTATTGTAGAACTGAATAGTATGAAATTCCTTATTATAGCCAACAGTTTAAATATCTTTTTAGTTTAGGATTATATAACATCCATAATTATTCTATTTTGATATACATAATATTATATAATATATTTTACTGTGTTTATGTTTTAATTTTCGGTGAGTAGTAATTAATCTTACATTGCTGGTTTCATACAAGCGTTGTGTATAATCTATTTTAATTTATCATAATGTATTATCATGCCATATGTCTTACTTGGAAATAAATGGTATGTTTTTGATTGTACATATTTCTTTTCATGTCCTATTTTATTTAGTTCTCTAATAACGAAAAGTAACCAGAATACCATAAGTTAATGTGATAAATTAAATAAATAATTAATATTGTGCAAGTTTATGTATGCCAGGTCCTCAATGGTTTCAAATAGTTTGAACATACATAAGTCTTAACATTTCTTTTCCACTAGGCGATATCAGACAGCTCTCATTATTTGGCTTTGAATTACGGTACAGTAAGTTAATAACAGCGTTTTACCCTGCAATAAAACGCTTATTAACTACTTACCTAATTCAAAGCCAACTTCAAATTCTGCCTGGAATTTTAACGCAATGGTTCCAAATTAGTTGCGTTTTAAAGAGCTTAACTCTGCCACCTGCTGGAAAAAATTAGAACTAAACGGTAGCCAATAGGGGGACAGAAATCAGCTGACGTAGGAGGATGTTGAAGTCGTTTAGGTACCGTTTCCGCCACACATACGAAAAATAGTGTTGCCACTCTCATTATTTGGCTTTGAATTAGGTAAGTAGTTAATAAGTGTTTTATTGCAGGGTAAAACGCTGTTATTAATGTCAAATTTTCGAGATTTTACCCAACTCCTAGTGTTGCTGCAATAAGAAAATCGAAACGCCCTCAGTGCAGGTCTTTTCTTTTGTATTCCTGGCCAAGCTTTATAAGGTGCCTGCCACTATACTTACTTCATTGTTACCGATGTTTAATTAAGCGTAGCTTAGCTTTTTCAATTATATTAAAACTTTGTTTCAGGTGACTACTTAGTAAAACCATCATTCGACGATCAACTACAAAGTCTTTATGAGCAACTGGAGAAACTTCAGTCCTCGGCTGATAAGGAACTACACCGCGCCGCTAGAGAATTAGGTCTTGACGCCGGAAAGACTATCAAGCTGGAGTCTAATCCACAGATTGGGTTTTATTTAAGGTACAATTAAAGTAACGTAGCATTTTATTTCTTTCAAAATGACTTAAAATTCAAAATTAATTAATTAAGAAAAATATGTAATTTCTATCTGATCTAATAAATCGGTTATAAGATTTTTTCTCTTTGTAGTCGGTAATCTCAAAAACAGCTTAACCAGTTTAAAGTGCATGGATAGTATAGCTTTTTATGTATTAAACTTCCTACATCTTTAAAGAATGTACGATTCGAATGAGGTAGATAGTTTTCATTCAACTCGAACGAATTGACAATATTTTAACATAATTTGTAAGACAGCTTTTATGTTGTATAATGTCAAAAAAATGTCTCACAAATTATATTAGTCTAAGAATAGGCTTGTTGACTGATTTTTTATTGCATAAATGAATAGTATTCTAAAATATGAGTAAATTACTCAGAAGAAACAGTCTATTAAAAATCAATATTTTCAGCGATTTGATTACCGAAAAAGTCGCCAAACCTATAGCGTCACTTGTTCCTAAAGTAGTATGAAATATATTATGCTTCATTGAATGTTTTTTTGAAACTTTTTTGTAATTTTTAGATGTATCCTATTACAAAACTTTAAACTACACATTAAATTTTATATTCAAAAATATTCTTTTTTTATTCAAAATAAAAAACAAGGTTTTGTTTTCTGAACGTTAAACAAAAAGAAAAGAAAAAACAAAGTATAACAATTACCACCGGTTCGGAACCCTAACCCGGCGAGAAGAACCGGCGTAAGAAACGCGATCGGGTGCCACCTTTTAGTAAAAAGTATAGCCAAAATTGTTCATTAAAAAAATTGTATACAACAACAACAAAAAATATGTAAACAAAAATAATTAAATATTAAATTACAATATATTACAGTACATAAGTACATTGTTTAGTTAGTAAACTGAAATTGCCTCATCTTATTCCCAGGGTCATCTTATTCCCAGGGTGTGCTGTCCTCAATGAAATTTTTAACTTTATAATAACCTTTGGCACACAAATCTCTTTCAACTACTTTTTTAAGTTTATTTATTGACAAATGTTTGACATTTTCTAGGAGTTTATTGTAGAAGCGTATAAGTACGTTGACCTTTAAAAGAATTGCTTACTTTACAGAATTGCTCACTGGTACAGCCAGTTTGTGCTTATTCCTAGTATTTATGTTGAATTGGTCACATTTTTTATCAAATTCATTACTATATTTTTTTTACATACATTATCAAAAATGTATTGAGAGTATACAGTCAGTATCCCTATTTCTTTAAATTTTTCTCTTAGGGAGGCATATGGAGACATCTTATAAATAGCTCTAATCGCTCGCTTCTTGTATATGTTTTTACATTTATTAAGTAATAACTCAATATTTCTGAATATATAAATTAAACTAAATATATAAATAAATATAAATAAAAATAATTGTAATAAAACTTGTACATGTTTTTTAGAGTTACTCTAAAAGAGGAGCAAGCTCTCCGCGGTAATAAGAAGTACAAAATCATAGACGCCGTGAAAGGCGGAGTGAGGTTCAAGACAGACTCGTTAGATAGGATTACCGAAGACCACGTGGAAACTAAGAAACTGTATGAAAAGGAACAAGACAAGGTTGTCACGGAAATTATAGGCATTGCTGGTAAGAGTATTGCAGTTTTACATGAGTAAATAATATTGGTTAACTATATCGATACCAGTGGCGAAGGCTGGTTCTCCTTCATAGGGAAGCCCTAGCATATATCTTCAAATGGTAAATGGTAAGTGAGGCCGATAGGAATAGAGTTATAGGAACCCCACGCCATTGATCTATACTAATATAAGAAAGAGGAAATGTTTGTTTGTTTGCATTGAATAGGCTCCGAAACCACTGGACCGATTTGATGAAATTTTTCACATATATAGGACCACGGTAGGCTAATTTTTATTGCGGCAAAATGTACGGATGCCCCTCAAGATTTCCTTTTGCACGCACGAATTCCCGGGCAACATCTAGTAATTTATAAGTCTAAATAGGTAGCAGTATTAAACTGTCTATTTAAGTTACAAAATGTTGTAGACAAACATTTGAAGTATACAGTTTATTGTATAACGTAAAGCATAGCTAAGCCCACTCTAAATAAAATGATTCCAGAGGCCAAACTCACGCAATAGAAATAATAGTTAATACTTATGTTCATTTAGCAGTATGTCTCCAATGTTACCTCATGCTGCGTGTAAAACTTTGCATACTTGTTTGTTTATATGCTTTTGTAAATAATTCCTAAACGAAAGTAACTCGTTATGTAAAATTAATTTGTATTTTATAAATTCATTGTATTTTAGGCTACTAAAGCATTAGCAAATATATTTTTAACTAAATTGTTTTTTATTACAGCTGGATACTCGGAATGTCTGTTCTCTCTCTCGCACGTGATATCTCGTCTCGACGTACTAGTGTCGTTCGCCGTCGCCGCCTGCGGAGCCCCACACCCGTACTGCCGGCCGACTATCACTGAAGACGCTCAGGAATTGGTGTTGAAGGAGCTCAGACATCCCTGTCTAGAGGTGCAAGATGGGGTCTCTTATATACCCAACGATGTAGTTTTTGAGAGAGGTAAGATTTGTATTGACTGATCTATCAAAACGCAGCCCAAACCACGGAGATGATTGATAATAATTTGATATTTTCTTAAGGTTGTTATTATGACGTAAATATCGTTGACAAAGATTTCTTTCACACCTACAATAAAACGAAGGTACAACAGTATAGGAACCAGCTTGGAAGCGAAGCTGCGGACTTAGATTATTACGCTAAAGCTATTAAACATTAGACGATGTTACGAAGTAACTAGCAATGGCCAAAGGCCATGCCTTGTATTTATACTATGTGATCTATACTAATATTATAAACAGGAAAGATTTGTTTGTTTGTACGTTTGTTTGCATTGAATAGGCTCCGAAACAATTGGGCCGATTTTGATTAAATTTGGTACGTAATATAGAGTTAGACCTCAGGGAACCTTTATCGCGGCAAAATGATTACGCGGTACGGTTCCAGCGGGATTTCTTTTTGCGCGCACGAAGTCGCGGGAAACATATAACGTCCAGACTGAACAAATTACTTTGTAATATTTTTACCAGATTCGTGTATAATGCACGTGGTGACGGGCGCGAACATGGGCGGCAAGTCGACGTGGATGCGGTCGTGTGGCGTCGCGGTGCTCATGGCGTTGGCGGGCGCGCCCGTAGCCAGTGCGAGCGCGCGCGTGCCGGCGCTGCGGGCGGTGT
Organism: Phengaris arion; assembly: GCA_963565745.1. Lineage (NCBI taxonomy): Eukaryota > Metazoa > Arthropoda > Insecta > Lepidoptera > Lycaenidae > Phengaris > Phengaris arion. The sequence continues at coordinate 10,351,556 of OY751445.1, read as the reverse complement.
GCGCGCGCGTCGGCGCTAGCGACGCCGAGCAGCGCGGACACAGCACGTTTATGATCGAGATGATCGACACCGCAAACATACTCAGGGTAAGGTACACAGTGCGTCACTAACATGCACACAAGCGGCGGTAGTCCTACATTAGTATATACTTACATAGTTGTATACAAACTTCTAAACATTTGTTATGTTTAATAACAATAGCTAAAGTTTTGACTTTGTTAATAAAGTGACTATTATAATTTTCAGACCGCAACACCAGATTCGCTGGTGCTAATCGACGAACTCGGTAGAGGGACATCCACTTACGAGGGCTGCGGCATAGCATGGGCCATAGCTGAGTGAGTTACTGCATTGTTAAATTACATTTATTTCATTTGTTAGCTGTTGTTAGCAAATTGGTGTCTCGGGTTCGAGCCCCGATCAAAGTAATATTTTTGTGATTCATTTTTTAATCGCCAACTGTTAATTTTTCCCGTTTTATTAGTACTCTAGTAAAGCTTGTTCACTCAGGTACGTTCTGTTAATTGAAGTAGCTAAAGGGATAATAAAAAACAAAAAATCTGAAACAAACAATATTATTTTAAATATACATAGGTAAGGTACTAAGGTAGGCATAATATAAACAGTCTATAACCTTATAACTAACAAAAAAAACTCTTAATAAACAGGAAACTCGCGACGGAGACGAAATGTTTCTGTCTATTCGCTACCCACTACCACGAGCTCACCCGTCTCTCCTCACTACCCGGGGTTGTCAACTCTCACGCTGAGGCCCAAGTGGTTGACGGCAACCTTCTGCTGCTGCACAGAATACAACCCGGGCCGGCCGCGCGGTCTCTCGGCCTACACGTGGCAAAACTGGCTGATCTACCGGAGTCTATTATAAAGGTTTTTACTAGCTTATAATATAAACTTCAGCGGTTAACAGCAACCTGCTCCTGCTAATTCCATTATCTAGGTATGTCGTCAACACGACTTCGATCACTATTTAAGTGTATTATGTAATCCAAAAATTCCAAAACACCTAATTAGTGTATAAGTATATTATGGTAAAAACTTACAATAATTTTTAGTTATATAACCTAAAGTAATATCTATTTATGTATTTTTACAGTATGCTGAGGCAAAACAGGCGCAACTTGAAACGAATCTCTTTGAAGTTGAATCGACAATGAAGAACAATGAAACGGCAGAGGGCCAAAAAGTAATTGTAGAGTTCTTGAAGAAATGTAAAATAGCTCAAGAAACACACACGTCCGACGAAGCAATGATGAAAGAAATAAATAAATTGAAAGAAGAGGTTATGCAGTTAAACAATCCGTATGTTAAGTCCATTTTGTCTATTTGAGTAGTTATGGAATCTCATCGAAATACATATATAGGTTTTTAAAATTATTTTAGTTCTTTCATTCATAGAAATTGCATGTGCGATTTTAATATCCCAAAAATGTGAGGCGTTCATGAATCTGGAGCCAGAGCGCGTTCGTCAAGTCTTTATTTTTCTATTTCTCTAGTTTTAAAGCTATCGTTTTTTTTTTTTAATTTTTTTGCCTGCTGCCATTATAATTATCCAAGTAAAGTGTTTTCATCAATTTTTTCTGACAATATTGGTTTGTTATAATTTTAAAAGAAACTCCGATTTTTAATAGTTATAGAATCTAAACGTATATAAACATTTACTGAATTGTTAAATAATGTCGTGGGTAAACAGTGTGATGTTATATACACAGACTTTTCAAAAGGATTCGATAAAGTATTTTATCAGAAATTGCTTAACAAGCTATATTATGCATATTATGGAATTACTGACTCACTTTTAAATTTTGTAAGATCGTACTTAAAAAACAGGCCGTTTAACGTTTTATGTCATAGTTGATGGATGGTATCTATCCTCCTATAACTGTGCGATTTCCGGCGTTCCCCAAGGATCTCATCTAGGATCTACCTTGTTTAATTATTTTATTAAAAGATATAGAATATAATCTAAAAATGTTTTCATTCATCAGAACTATATAATATAAAATAACGGCTTATATTTCAACGTAAAATTGTAAAAACCGTTAAATTGTAATATGACTAGCGATATTGTAAAAATATGTTGAAGGATTCTTTACGTTATATTATTATAATGTAACGAATAATATCCCGTAAAATTGTAAGCAGAATGTACGGGTTCGCAATCTTCCAACATTTTACTATCTCGCAATCATCAAATTTTACAGCAGAGCCAATATTTAAAAAAATTGTTACATTTTCTCAAATTTCCTAAGTTCAAGTAAATGGAATTTTGTGCCATTATTCTGGGTCATTATGATAGATATTTATTTACTTTACCATATACAACACAAGAAAATAGTATAATTAAATAATATAATAGTTTCGTTTTTAATCTTTATAGTAACACTTTATTGTTTATTATCTTTTCATTACGGTGACAAAAGTTACACACATCTTCTTTTAAATAAAAAATGTATTGCAATTCCAATTTCTTGCTAAAACTCGAGAACGGCTCCACTGATTTGGCTAATTTTGCTCTTCAAATAATTGTGGAGGTGGAGGGAAGGGGTTTAAACGGTGAGAAATATTGGAAAAATTGCGAAGAAAATTAAAAAAAACGATGATTGAATTTTCCGATACTAATTACTGTTCACTTCAGTTATTTATTCTAGTTCATAGTTATGACAACAATGTGTGTCGGGACAGCTAGTTTATAATACAAGATGGAAATATCGCCTTTAGGGAGAGGAAACACTACTTAAGATCAAGCAGATGTAGTTGTCCCGACTGCCAAGAAGGGTATTGTTTATCGCGCGTATCTTGTATGTATGTTCGTTTGTATATAGGCTACTTGACCTTGTTTTTATTTATGTCCTAAACGCTTCATAATTGTTTCATTACACACAATATATATATAACGTTTAAAAACCGCCCAAAACACTATTTGCCATGTTGGTTGATTGATTATCTGTACTGCGACGTCATACTAGTACTATTTGTAATCGGTAAATGTAAAAATAAAATGGCGGTGTTACGTTCCGTTTGACGTATTGACATAAATAACTTTTTAAGATGTCATGAACTATTTATTTACAGAAACGTTCCGTCTGACTACTACATATATGTTTAGTGTGCTTGTCGTCTCATCCTTCCCGGAAGTTACTTCGAGGTGTTTTCATCAGTAGAAATTAAAAAACAAAAATACATATTTTTCAATCAACTTTATTTATCAATCTTAAGTTTTTATTTTATGATATCGCTAGAATACGTTTTCCTAAGCCAAGTATACTAGTAAGAAATACTCCTTCAATGTATGAAATTAAATATGAGTCAAGTAGCCTATTCCTTTACTCCGGGATATATACACAAATAATTTACGTTATGTTTGACAGCAGGCGGGACCTAGTTATTTTCATACGATTTATGATTTGCAAACCAAACATAATGTAAATTATTGGACTAAAGCTTTCAACTCACAGTGTAGTCTGTCAAACTAAATTGGAGGTTAAAATAGGTTTAAGTAGTTTGTTTTCTCAATCTAAAGCTTTCAGCTCACAGTAAAGTCTGTCAAACTAAATTAGAGGTTAAAATAGGTTTAAGTAGTTTGTTTTCTCAATCTAAAGCTTTCAGCTCACAGTAAAGTCTGTCAAACTAAATTAGAGGTTAAAATAGGTTTAAGTAGTTTGTTTTCTCAATCTAAAGCTTTCAGCTCACAGTAAAGTCTGTCAAACTAAATTAGAGGTTAAAATAGGTTTAAGTAGTTTGTTTTCTCAATCTTGTTATGGACTTTTTAGTGCGTTGCTTATATTAGTATTCTATTAAATAGGTATGTATATTCTTGGCCAATATTTTTTAGTCTTTAAGTATCTTGCTTGGCATTATTATCTTGGCATATGCTTGCTTTTGCCACAATTTTTTATAAATAGCCGAATGTCTAAACGCCTCCTTTTTTCGAAGTCGGTTAATTAAATTTTAAGTGGAGAGGAGTAACCAAAACGCATTAGTGAAAACCGCATTCAAATCGGTTAAGCCGTTGACTTCTCACGCGCAAAAACGAATAACGCTGGAACCGTACATTTTTCCGCAATAAAAAGCAGCCTACGTGTTAATCCAGAGACTACTACCATACCAAATTTCATCAAAATCCGTTCAGTACATTCTGAGATTAGGGCGTATAAACGTACAGACAAACAGATAAACATACAAACAGATAAAATTATAAAAAAAGGGTTTTATGTCGTTCATAAAGTCTATCCTGTAATAGTTTTTCTCATATATCTTCCATGTACAGACAGCGACCAGTTACGATTTTATTATATGTAGATATGGGCACAATATATTTTAACCTTAATGTAGGTGATTCAAAAAACTAAGCAATGAACCGAGTACACATTAAAAAAAACTAATAACCTAATCAAGAGCATCAGCGGAACCCTCCTTAGACATGTCCCGAGACATGGTGGACAAGGAACATGACAGGTTCCTTGACTATCAACGCGTAATAGGTTTTTTTCAAATTACTTCAAAAGTTACTGTTCGATTTTGTTCAAAATAATTTTCCTCGAAAGAAATGCACCCAAGACATTATAAACTTTTATTCCATGTTCAAAAATCGAGTTAAAAGATTGTTAATAAAAAAACAAAAAAAGAGTGTTAGCAACATCTTCTTATAATGTTTATAAGTTTTAAACATAAGTGTTTAGGTTAAGGTATAAAGATAGAGGTATTTCAAATTATTAAAACGCCGTAAATAAACAAAGGTCATTACAGAACCAAAATAATATCATGTCAAATAATTGTACACCATAAATAAACACTTATATTTATAGCATAATTGAATAAAATTCCAGAATGTTGGGTATCTATTTTTATGTATGGCAACATCGCCCTCCACACGCGCACGCAGAGAAATTACAAATTTACAAAATTATAGTACGCTAGTCGGCTAGGTACCTTTATTAAAAATGCAGCTTTAAAACCATAAGTTGTTTAGCGCCACCTATTGAGGTTTTTTAAGGGTTTTTATTTTTTAATAAATGGCAAAATTTATAGATTTGATACACTCAGCGTCATCTAACGGTCAGCGAGAGAATTAAAAAATGTACGTTATAAAGTATGGGCATTGTCACTATAGTAATAATTCCTCCATGGTAGTATTTAATAATTAATGGTGCGATAAATAGACTACTTAATCGCCATTTTGTATCTTTTTCAAATGTGGGTAACCCGACCTTGATTTCCTCGTTTTAAAAAGTATTATAATTATCTAAATTGATTAATCACAATTAAAATCTGAGAAACATTTATTGATCATTTATTTAACGCTTAACTTACAAAACATCTGTATAATCTTATTTGCACTTTGAAGTTACCGCGACCCATGGCCGGATTTAGAGGGGCTACAGCCCCGGGCTTCCACAAAAGAGGGGCCCCCACATTAGTGCCTTCGGAAAAAAACCGCAAGTTTACGGGAAAGCACGAAACCCAAACGTAAGGAGAAATACAAAACATGTCCCTTTAACCCAGTGATCGACGAGTTATGTGTGTCTCTTACGGAAAAATTGCATGCCTATGAAGCTGTACGTTCGAGATTTTAATTTCTTAATCACATCGAGAAGACGAATGCTGAAAATTTGGACGCTGCAGCAGAGGCATCGGTGAAAGACGAAAGTTTATCAGGATGATTTAGAACCTAGTCTTGGTAATGAGTTGGTTCAATTTGTGTCTTTGATTGACTGATGAAAAAGGACCATGGAAAAGACCAATCTCTGGAACTATTTTACTATCAAATTATAGAAGACCAAAATTTTAGAGCTGCATTCCCAAACTTGAAATGGCATTTTGAATATATTTGGTTTTGATGGTATCAAATTGAATTGGAGAGAGCTCATTTACAAAATTGAAAATTATAAAAAACAGGGACCAGTAGTCGCTTTTCATCAGGTGGCCCAGCTGCTGGTTTCACGTTTGCCCCCTCTTATCATAATAAACAGTAATTTAACGGTATTTTCATACACATTACACTGGAACATCCTATAAAATACAACGTATTACAATACAATTTTTTATTATCTTTTACCTACTTTAAATGAGGAAATCTTGTAAATATGTAATATTGAGAATCTCAAACGGCTTCCAGTATTTCAGCTATTAAGCATCAGACTTTGCGTTGTTGGCAAATTGGTCAAGGGTTTAAATCCCGGTCACACAATTTTTTATTTTTTTTTATGTGGGAGAGCCACGGCTCGACTGGGTAAATACCACGGCCAAACAGAATTTCGCCGAATGAGTGAAGTTACTGGAGGCCCAAGGGTGTTGGGGATTTTAAGGACTTGGAATGCAAGTCGCAACACCAGTTACAAGTGTAATTACTCTGGTGTTGCGAGTGTCCATAGGTAGTGGTAATCGCTTACCATCACGGGATCCGTCTCCTCGTTTCCTGGTTCATTTCATAAAAATAAAAAAATATTTTCTTTTTTATATTTTTTGTCTGTACTAATAATATAACTCCGAGTGAAGCTCGGTCTCCCAAGTATTAGGTCATTACATATGAAATTGGCGTTTCGTAAAGGAGGAACATAAAGTCGATTTTTTTAAACATAATAATTATATTTATTTAATCAAAGTGTATGCCATTGCTATCCATGCACTTTTTCCATCTCATAGGTAGTTCATTGATTCCTTTACTAAAAAAACCATTCGGATAGGAATCAATAAAATCTTTGAAAGCGCTTGGCGAAGGCGACTGCCCCATCGGAGTTGAATTTTTTTCCTTGTAAGAAGTTATCATATCCAAATCCAAATTTAGAAAAAAATGATAAGCTGTTGGAGCAAGGTCCGGGGAGTACGGTGGATGCCTAAGACATTCCAATTGTCTGTTATGCAGTGTGTGGTCTAGCGTTGTCCTGAAGTAGCAGTGGCCTAGAGCGAATGACCAACCTCGGTTGTTTAGCAGCTAGCTTTTCCATCATGATTTGCAGTTGCTGGCAATAGACATCTGTCGTAATCGTCTGGCCAGATTTAAGAAAGCTGTAGTGAACGACACCGGCACTATTCCACCAAACGCTCACAAGTAACTTTTTTTGAGTCAATTTTCGCTTAGGGCAGGCTTTGGCTGGTTCGCCAGGGTTCAGCCATTGCGATGAGCGTTTCCGATATCGTACATGCTCCACTTTTCATCACAGGTAATAATTCGATTTAAAATCTCTTCATTATTGTGCCGGTTGAGTAATGTAACGCAGCAGTCGATGCGTGTTTGTCGGTTTCCTGCACTCAATTCATGAGATACAGTGGCGTAATTACAGGGTGGCAAGTCGGCAAAATGCCACGGGCCCCTAGTCAGACGAGTATCCTGACTCCCAACATTTATTATTATGCATTAACCGTCTCCCTAATAAAAAATACTTGCACAATGGATTCGCTATACATGCTTTGTATAGCGAATATAGTCTGCCAAGTGAATTTTCCAACGTATCATACAAGGATTGTATAGCTTATCCATTGTGTAAATATTTTTATTAGTATAAGGGGGTTAGTGAAAAAATGTTTTTTCTTTAATTTATTTAAGTTACCTTATTATATGCGAACACAACTAAAAAATATGTATTAAAATTTCATTGCAATACAAAAAAGCTGTAACCCAGTTTTAGAAAGAAGTGTAGAAAATCCTATTAATAATTTCGGTCTCTTTATGTTGTGTTTGCGTGGATTAAACAGTTTTATCACTAACACCGCAGCCTGCAGCTAACTCGGACGTGGTTTTTGATGGATCTGCCTCCACAATAGCCTATAATTCTTCATTATTAACTTTGGTCTCCGGCCGTCCACGGGGCTTGTTCTGCAGGTCGAAATTTCCAGAACGAAAATGTTAGAACCAAAAACGCACTGGGTTTTTTTTTGCGACACCGCCGCCATACACATAATTAATCCTTCGAGCCGTTTCTGCAACACTGGTGCCACGGTGGAACTCGTACTCGAAAATAATACGATATTTCAAGTCTTCCATTTTGTAAACAGAGAAAGAAAAGAAACGCAAAGAAAAAACCAAAAGAGAAAAAAAACAAATGAATTACGGTTTTCGAAACACAAATGCATGAGTAAATAGCGGTATAAATTTGAAATTGGAATTCCTAGCTAAAGAAGATATATTTGAGATCAAAGTGGCCAGTACGATAAAACGCCAATTTCATATTAAGAACCTAATACATAATAATATTGTCCAATAGTAATCTATTGAAGGAAAGCGTAAGCGTGATACAGCGTTATCGTCAGAAAAACACTGACATCTGTCGGTAGCATTAAGAACTACTTGAAAACAAATCATTGTTTATTAGCTAAGTACCTATTTGCCTAGATGGCGCTTTTGAGTAGATGTTATTTTTCTCTAGAACATTGGTTCCGAACCTGGGGGTAATTACCCCCGCGGGGGTAAAACAGCCAGTCTATAGGGGTAACACAGGTGGTACCTAAAAAGATGAATAGACAGAAAAAAAATTATTTCAAATAAAATAACAGTAGGTACGCAGCTTGACGCCCTCTCGCGTTCATAAAATCGCGGTGAGAATTATGAACTCTGTACATTTAGGCGAAAAGCAGCTTCAGAATACCCTGTCATTGCTGAAAGAGTTCTGAAAATGTTGGTACCGTTTTGTGCCACTTATAGATGTGAGAGAACGTTAGTAACAAACTGGTATTGTAAATGTGCATTTTTTTATAAATAAAGATATATGTAGGTACTTGCTTTAAATCATTTTTGGGGATTAACTGGGGGCAAAATCTAACAGGTCATAGGGGTAACAGTTCTGAAAAGGTTAGGAACCACTGCTCTAGAAGCGAAGTGGATTAAGTTGTTTATTTAAAACCTTTTTTATTTACAAACCCTAATAAGAATATAACTGTTTTATGGCCTAATAATATAACATGTTATTTTTTGACATTATTATTCACTTCAATTAATTAATAATCTTATTGATAATAAATCATAATATTCTATAAATTTCATTAAAAGCGCCATTTACCGCGTATTATGAACTATGTTAGTTTTGTCGTCGTTCATCGCTTGGATTGGAAACTAAGTGACGTAATATTGAAATAATTATTTCCCGAGTAAGTATTCTTTAGTAATTTAACGGAGAATTATACATAAAGGTAACATTCAAATTATTAAAGGATTCAAATTATATTCGCATACTACTATTTAAGATGAAGTTCATTAATAAAATTTATGTCGATAAAGATCTTTTTGAACACAAGAACAAACAAGAACACTTTTTGTGTTTTTTGTTGTCAATAAAGGGTTACCTTATTGTGATGATTATCTTATTGTTATTATCAGATTCCTACAACAATTTTCGTCAAAATTTGTGCAAGTCAATACAAACTTCCATCCCTTAGTTTAAGGGGTTGGAGAATAAAAGTTCATATGAGACTTTCGTTTAATAATTGGAATGTTACCTTTATGTTTAATATTCCGTTGAAATTACTACAGAATAGTCGGGAAATAACTATTTCAATATTACGTCAATTAGTTTCTAATCCAAGCGACGAACGATGACATACATTAATTTAATTAAATAACGTTTATTTCGGGTTATAATATTTATGGTTTATTAACGTTTATATAATATTGTCATGTCACAGTGTTTGTTACGGAACTCGTCCAAAACTTTTTACATATCACCTGAAGATGGTAGGTAGATGTTTATGTAGGTAGTAGGCATACGTATTGGTAGAAGGTAGGTGTAGATTGGTGTAGGTAGTAGTAGTTGTTGGTGTATGCAGTTACTTATTTATTTATTCCAGTTCATAGTTAAGACAGAACAACATCTGTTGGGAACAGCTAGTAATAAATAATTATATATAATTGATTATATCCTTTATACTTTTCCTGTTGGTATACCATAATATCATGTCGTATGTAAATAAAATATTGAATATTTATATGCTAGGTATGTCATATTATAATTACTATCATCCGGATTCTGGAGAACTAAATATTATAATCGTGTTTTCACCGGACTCATGACATAGTCTTATCAGATCTTGCTGAAAGATATATTATCATTAGCGCGATGCTGTTTGCCTCTCATCTCATTATTATTGAAATATGGGTTTAATCTTATAAACTAGCTTTCGCCCACGTGAATATAGTATCCCACGGGATCACTGTACTTTTTCGGATTAAAATGTAGCCTATGTTTTAACCCAGAGGCTAAACTACTATCAAAATTAGTTCAGTAGTTTTTGCGTAAAAGAGTAACAAACATCCATCCATCCTCACAAACTTTCACATTTATACTAGTAGTAGAAATTCTCGTTTTCAGAACTGAAACGGCTTGACCGACTTTTAAGAAATTTTGCAGTTGTAGATAGGTTGAGAATAGGTTTTAACTTGTTTTTCATACCCCTAAGTGATAAGGGTGGTCCAATCAAAACTTTTATATTTTTGTTCATTTTTTTTAATAATTTGACATTAAAAAACATTTGGCATTGAAAACTCTCAATTTTTACGCTTCCAACACAAACTCTAATTGTGTAATAGCGATATTGGTACTGTAATAATCTTCAACCCTCAGTGGTCTGCAACTCTTTCACACTCATCATTACATAATATAAGGTTGTAGGGGTAGGTAGGTGTTGGTAGTAGGTTGTTGGGTAGAAACTGTAGGTGTATCATGTATGTAGGTAGATATTTATTTATTTAGGTTCATAGTTAAGACAGAATAATGTCTGTTAGGTACAACTAGTATCAGATAATATTGTATTAGCTCCTTACAAATGTAATTGGCGTTTTGTCGTACTGGCCACTTTGATCTCAAATATATCTTTTTTTGGTTAGGAATTCCAATTTCAAATTTATACCGCTATTTACTCATGGATTTGAGTTTCGAAAACCGTAATTCATTTGTTTTTCCCTCTTTTGGTTTTTTCTTTGCGTCACTCTTGTTTACAAAATGGAAAACTTGAAAAATCGTATTATTTCGTGTACCGAGTTCCACCGTGGCACCAATGCTGCAGAAACGGCTGATGAATGATGATTCCAAAAAATGTAATGATGAGTGTGGCGGCGGTGTCGCAAAAGAAAACACAGTGCGTTTTTGGTTCTAACGTTTTCGTTCTGGAAATTTCGACCTACAGAACAAGCCCCGTGGACGGCCGGAGACCAAATTTGATAATAAAGAATTGAAGGCTATTGTGAAAGCGGATCCATCGCAATCCACGTCCGAGTTAGCTGCAGGCTGCGGTGTTAGTGATCAAACTGTTTTAATCCACTTGAAGCAAATTGGGAAGGTGAAAAAGCTTGAAAGGTCGGTACCTCATGAATTGAGTGCAGCAAACCGACAAACGCGCGTCGACTGCTGCGTTACATTACTCAACCGGCACAATAATGAAGGGATTTTAAATCGAATCATTACCTGTGATGAAAAGTGGATCCTGTACGATAATCGGAAACGCTCATCGTAATGGCTGAACCCTGGCAAACCAGCCAAAGCCTGCCCCAAGCTAAAATTGACTCAAAAAAAGATACTTGTGAGCGTTTGGTAGACTAGTGCCGGTGTCGTCAACTGCAAATCATGACGGAAAAGCTAGCTGCTAAACAACCGAGGTTGGTCATTCGCTCTAAGTCACTGCTGCTTCAGGACAACGCTAGACCACACACTGCACAACAGACGGCTACCAAATTAGAGGAACTTCAATTGTAATGTCTAAGACATCCACCGTACTCCCCGGAACTTGCTCCAACAGCTTACCATTTTTTCAAATTTGGATAACTCCTTGCGAGGGAAAAAATTCAACTCCGATGGGGCAGTCCAAAGCGATTTCAAAGATTTTATTGATTCCTGTCCGAATGGTTTTTTAGTAAAGGAATCAATTAACTACTCAACATCTCATAGATGGCAAAAGTGCATAGATAGAAATGGTTATACACTTTGTTTAAATAAATATATTATGTTTAAAAAAAATCGACTTTATGTTCCTCCTTTACAAAACGCTAATTTCATATGTAACCTTATATCTGTTGTACTTGTAAAGGGATGGTGGGCTCGTTCTCTTTTCAAAATTATTATGCTATTTTACGAAATTCTTGATGTGACTATAGGAGTACCCTTTCCCATTATCATAAATGAAGACCTTTTGCTGTAGATTAAGGTAGAAAGTAAAAAAAAGGTTTACCAATGAAACAAAAATGTAAGTATATACCTATATATCTGTTATTTTTGTAATTTGACATCAACAAGGTGAAAATGAAAATTAACTAATACAAAAACAAATCTTGACTTTTATAAATTCTTTGAATCAAGGTAATACGTTTTTATTTGCCAAGTTAAAATATTATATAAGTTAAAATCAGTGCTACAATAATGTGACATTAGTGTAAAAACACTTCCTATTAGTTGAAATATTACATACAATAAATAATTTGTCGTTGGATTAGTCTTGTATTTAGTTTGTGTATTAAGTTATTTTAACTAAATGCAGTGATCACTTTCTATTCACGCACAAGTATAGCCGAAAATACTATAAAAGAACTACAAAAACTTTGTTTATTCCACATAGCACAACTAATATGGTGTTTAAAATATTATTGTTATGTCAATGAATACAGCAACTACATTTGAGTAAAAAAGAAGTAAATAATAGTATCCAACTATCTTGAAATCTATTTAATTTGAGAACAAGAAATGGCAGTGGAATAAACATTACATTTTTTGAAACTATATTAATTTAATAAATATATATACTTAGGTTCTGCTCATCATTATGTCTACCTAATTATTCTTAGTATTTCCTGTTATTGTCAATATAAGTTATTTACAAGAACAATAATTATTTAATTTATAACATGAAGTCATTTAACTGAATAAACATAAATTACAAAACCTTTGAAAACACTACTCAATTCAATTGAAATTATTAAAAATGTTTTGTCAACAATCATTATGATTCCTGAAATAAATATCACACCGAAACAGAATATTCGTAAATTGGCAGTCTAATATTCGTTTTATTAACAAATTGCACCACATACTATTATACTTGTTAAAATTGTAAATTTTGACTTGTCGGTGGGACAAAATGATAAGCTAAAATATTTACACATCATATAATTATTCCTACAATGGCGTTAATTCGATGGTATGCATAAATATAACTTAAGTTAAAATATTATATTACATATGTACATTGATATGTTAGATGGATGTAGAGACAAATTATCTCAAGGGCCGACTCCCGACACGTAAAAATTCACATTTAGTTATTTTTTTATACTCTTAAGATTTAGAAGATACATTAATTTCAAAAGTACTTTTATAAATGTATTATGTATCGAGGTCAAATATGTTTACATACTTTTCACCTGACACTTTACAGACAGTACACCATACAAGACAGTAAGACTGAAATTAAATAACTGCATGAAAAAATTACTAATTATTTTATATTCAAAAGTGATATCATTATTTTAAAATGAGAAACCGGTACACCCACATAAAATTATATAACAGCAAATATTGCAATTTCTTTGTTCCAACTAAATTTATTTTTGCTACATCAGCAAAGATTTTGAATAAACAAAATTCGTTGGCTGATGAAAAATAAACCTACCCAGTATGTTTCCCAACAGAATTAACACCATTGTATTCATAAATAATAAATAATTAAACTTCATTGTCTACATTTATCTCCAGAGTCCACAAGTGCCCGTGTCCCCGGAGTAATAGGAAACGCCCCACCGCCCGATGTTTAAAATCACAGCTGATGCATTAATGGGGTTGCGTGGTTTCAGCACGCTATAAGGACTGTCCGGTAAAGTGACTAGAAACGAGTCCCCGAATGGACCCTCCTCACGAAAAATACAAACGCACAGCATTTTGGAAAGTTCTCCGGCACATTGGACATTTGTTCGTCGCCAACGCGCACTTTGCGCAAGCGACCACATGACCGCATGGCACGAAGCATACGTTTCTTTCTTCTGCGAAACATATTTTACACAATTTTGAATCTTCTACTGAAGGTTCGTCCGATGACTTAGCTTTCTCAGTTTCGGGTGTAGGTTCCGGTGGACTTTCTTTTTGTTCTTTAGGAGCTGGGATAGTGACCGCCTTAGTAACTGCTTGTTGTACATAATCGCGTCCCTTTACGAGTTGAACGTAGGCGCATCTATTGAACCAACGGGCGTGCTGCTCCCATGGCTCGTCGTCGTTTTCCCAGTCCTTTAAGCCACCGTCACAGTAAAAGCATTTCGTTTTATCTCCGTTGCCAGTATAGAAGAAGCCCGCTTCGGCGAGATCCTCAGGTTTTTGGCGCATGCTACGTGGCCAGTCAGCAAAAGTTTGAATTCGAGCGGCTACGGAAGCATATTTGGCGTGGACGGGTCCGGGTAGGCGAGTTCCTGTGGTCGTGGGCGGTACTTTAGCTCCGCATTCGTCGCGTCCGTCTGCAGTCGACGGTATATCCGCAGGAATACTTCTAGCTCCATCGTGTCTTCTCAAAAATGGACATTGGGGCGCCCAACGTTCGTGGTCCGTTGCGGGGTCGTCACCTTCCATCCATTGCATTATTTCAACCTTACAGAAAGCGCAACGAACCTCGTCACCGCGGCCGAGATAATAGAACCCATTCTTTGCGAGTTGCTCGGGTGATAGAAATGAGACGGGCCATTTGTCAAAAGTTTTGATTCTCTCTTCCTCGCGGCGCATATCAACTGTTTCGGGTAAATAGCCAAACGTGTCGCGGTTGTCAGTTTTGTCGGAAGATGCTGCAGTTGAGCCCGATGACACGGGGGCGTCACATGCTGAGGGCCAAAAATTCCTGATTGAGGACCCAGATGATTTCAATAACTGAGCAGTCATCGAAATCATCTCAGCATTCATAGGTGATGCAGCATTTGAGGACACTGTAAAGAAGAAAAACAACTTATTAGTAATTATACTAAGTATATTAACTAAAAGTACTAAGTAAGTAGGTCTAGTTATTTAGGGGACTAAATACTAAATACCCATAGTAATAACATAATAATGAAAGGCACTTTCATTGATTTATTCATGAAGTGTTATGCAAGCCATACTGTAACGGTATACCTGACAGGTTTGCTTGTACAGGTAAACCGAAAGGTGTATGTTGCACAGCTGTGCAGGTTTCCATACAGTTCAGCTCAAGCTTACCTGACAGGTATGATTGTGCAGGCAAACCTGTTAATTAAACCCTTACGTGTATGGCTAGCAAGAAAAAGAAGAAGATGGCTAGCTTAAGAGACTAGCTAGGGCCACAAATTTCAAATACGTTAGGTATATCTTGCAATATTCGTCATTTGAATTTGTCTAAATTAATAAACCAATCCATAGTTCAAAACTTTCATCCTTTGTTCGTGTTGGATCAACAATAAATATAATCATCGTTAAGGTTTTCAAATTTTAAGTGGATACTGTATTTATGTGACATATTTTATGATTAATAAAACATGGCGGCAACCGGCAAGTGTACAAAAACGGTTTCACATAACAACAAGTTCGCGGCTGCAATGGCCGGCCTGGCTGCGTCATCGACATTCCATTCCCGCTCCTCCACCTCTTCCCTCACTGAGAGCACTCAGTGCGCATGCACCTAAAGGCCGCAATCAATTTTTATCTCAAAACACTAGGCCTAAATATGTATATACGCCCATAAGAATTTCGAAAAATCCTACCACTAAACGATGTGAACAAATTGTACATATTTCATAGTCTTTTAAACAAAACGCTTTCTTATTACGTTATTTAATATATATATATATATATATATATATATATATATATATATATATATATATATATATATATATATATATATATATAACTATGTATATATATATTTAAGGCACGTCAAAAATTTAATATTAATTTTAAAAAAAACCTTATATCAACTACTAAGATAATACTTATTATTAAATAAACAAATAAATGTTATACGGATGCTGTGAGACATAAATAAAAATAATAAGCGACATTGTATTGAAAGTAGTAGAGTACAACGCAATGGCTGCACGAAAACCGATCGATATTTACCATTTCTGTGCTTGCTGTCGACTAATAACGGCATTTTAGCAAGTAATACGCGCACTTATTTCACGTAGCACTCGAAAAGCACATTTTAAGTAAAGATGTAACTAAATTCACAATTATTCCTTCAAATAAAATTTTACGAGAAATGGGCATCGTAGGCGCCTCGGCTGTAGTGCCGTACAGTTTTGACTTTGGTTCATAATTGATCCGATTGCGCATGCGTGCGTAGAATAGGGGAGTGTAAATTCGTTGAGTGGGGTGCCCTAGACAGCTGTGTCGTATAAGTTGGGACTAAAACAACATCGGGGCATCGTTATTTGGGGTCCAAATTTTAGCAGTAACTAAGTAAGTAGCAGCTAAAATATGATACATATTGCATATTCCCAAAAAGGAACGCACTAAATATTTACCTCATTTCATATAATCATCTATGTAAAAAATTGACAAGAAAACAACAAGGTTTCTTTTCTCTTTGCAATTTTTTTGCATTTGGTTGTAATAATAGAACAATTGCTTTTCGTATAGCAATGGCAAACGTTCGAATACTAAACATTCTTGGCATAACTTGGTTTCCAAAAAACTCGACAGCAATTTATTATCTTGTCTACTCCATTAGAAAGGCTATATGTAGTTGCTACGGAATAAAATTTTACAACCACGAGACATACTAACTATGCATATTGTGAACATATTATTACAAACAGGCGAGAAGGGCGAAGGGACGACGCGGGAGAGATGTAGTTCTCAATCAGACTAGCGTCTGGTGCGACGTTGCCAAGCCGTTCGCCGCCGACCGGATTTCATTCATATTTGAGACGCGACGTTGCCGTCTTCAGCGGAAACCGCGACCACACAACGTAAAAAAGAGCCTCTGGAATGCGACGGTACTGTTGGGCGGGTCTAAGAAACAGTGTAGAATAAAAAAGTGACAGCTTGGAATGCGGACAGTACATATGGATTAGATTTTTTTTACACAATAATTATTTAGGATAGAATGTGAGAATTTTAATTAAATTCAATATTAATGAGTTACGATGTGAAGTTGTAATTATGTAACTGAATAAAACCGGCCAAGTGCGAATCAGACTCCATATCTAAATACAGCCTGGTGATATACAGACGTATAGACAACAACGGGTCCGTTTTTACCCTTTGGGCACGGAACCTTAAAAACCACATTATAATTTTAGACTTTTTAAATCAATAACAATTTTCAGTCTGGCAGAAATATCTGCATGATACGATTAAAACATGTTGCTTGCATTAGTTGTGCCTTGTTACTAGGGCGTACTATCTACAAGCCCGACTTAAGCGAGAGTAATACCCGAGAAAATAAAACAAAAGATCCAGGGTCTCGCCGCAAAGAGCAAATGAAATTCAGCATTGTGCCTTAAGAGAGCGGCGAGAGGCGGCGCCGGAGCGCGTGGGGAAGGGGACAGGGCCGTGTTCTCATGCCTTTGGGTGGTCGGCGCTCGGCTTTCGAATTCCAAAGCCTCGCTTGTAGCGCCTACGCAGCACTATCTAGACTCGCCATTATACAATACTATAATACTCATTATTTCGGTAACCTCTTTCAACATTTAAATTGGCCCTTTGAATGATTTTAAGCAGCATCAATTCGGTGATAGGCAGCTTACTAAAGAAAAGTTTTATGATAAATTCCTAAGGTAGATATAAATTAGAATTCCTAAAACCATTATCGGAATTTAGGAACGATATAATGACCGCTAAAAAGAGAGTAGTATATTTATGCATATAAAACTAAGTAAATCTGGGTAGGTACTGGGTTTCCGACAACTGTCACAATAATTTACATTTATCTAAAGACCTTAATTCGATAACTTTATTAGGTTCGTGGATGGGTATTATAAATCTTTTCAGCAATATTTTTTTTTTGCAATGACTGTCTGTGTTTTAGGTAGATCGTTTTTTCCTCATACCCATACTAAAGTCGGATACATTTTCGTGGGTAGTTTTGATTAACTTTGCATTCCATGGAAATATCTGCCGTCATCAAAGACTGAAAAAATAAATAAAAGGATGCCCGGAAACGTTATCTAAGGATATGAACATCCGCCAGATGTGGAGCAAATACAAAAACGAGTTGATGAATGAAAACAGCCATCGTTTATTCTTAACCATGAATGGGTTTTATAATTAATTCCATAAAAGTTACGCTAGTTTATAGTATCTATATAACATAATATTACTCACCTACGAAGTACGAATGACGATGCTTGGTCTATGATTAAGCAATATAGTTCGTAAGTTCACTACAGTGTATTGTTGTTACATAGATCTAAAATCTTATTATAAACGTGAAGTAAGTTGAACATTATTAATAACATCAAAATTACATCGTTAGGACGATCATTTGAGAAGAGGAATGCAATTGACTTCAATGACAAGACGGTGTATAATAGGTGCACTCCCACGAATATCGCGGCGGTCTAACCGCATTCCAGAGTCTAAAGCATCTAGACACATTACCGCTATACTAGGCGTTTTATCGCACAGTCTCTTACTGTAAAGTCGGAAAACGAATGTTGGGTCCTATAGTATTTTTTTTTATTTACCTAAGCCCTCGTATTTTTAAATTTACCTAAGCCCTCGTTCCCACAAGAGGTTTTTTGTGGTCGCGACAGAAAATAAAGGACTGTAAATAGAACTCTGCGGTAATCCAATAGAGCTGAAAATCGAAGTGCCAAGTGTCAGATTTGACATTTGACGACACTTGACACTTTAATTTTTAGCTCTATTGTAATGAGGGTTTATAAGTTTTTGACATCTGACAGCTTTTTGACACGACACGACAAGACCGTCGTGCTACCAAGCACCGCCTGGTGACAGAAAAAGAATTGTAAATTCTTATTGACCATTTTTGATACCACTTACGCCACCAGATGACGCTTTGTGTGAGTTGGGTCTGCCCCCTAATGACAGAAAAAATATCAAAAACCCTCATTAGTGCTGACTTTTATTTAGAGTGCTGTTTTGTGTGTCGCGACCACTAAAAAACTCTCCTGGGAATGAGAGCTTAGAATACATTATATTTCAATAATATTTAAGTGGAATTTCTGCAAAAAAAATCGTCATAAACTTATTATGAACATTTTCTAGTAGAGATGATTATCCAGACATTTTGTTGTCATTTGCTTAACGGATAATTATGATAACGAACTGAACACTTTCTGTAAATGAGCTGACATAACCCATTGATATTGAGTTAGTACATACAACTAGAAGATATAAAGTTATTTGATTGGTATTTTAGGTAATCGCAAACCCGAATAACTGAGATCCAGTTAATCGAGTCTACTGTATTATTATTTATTTCTGAAGCACTGCAGTCGAAAGTGTATGCAATAGATGGCGCCACCAGTGTGAGTTCACCGCTGCTCTAGTACTTGATGCAGTATTTAATTCCTATTCCATTTTTGTAGTTACATTATGTGGGATTAAAAATTTTCAATAATTTAGGCATTTTAGGTGCAAAATATTACATAAATTATTCATTATTTTGTTTCCAATATTTCTTCCCAAAATTACAAAATCAATATTATCCTACAATGGACTATAAATGACTTCTGTAGGCTCCCTGGCAACCCAACACAACAGAAACTACTTTTCTTGGGTCATAAATTATGCACTGCTACAAAATATTTTGTTAATTAGTTGTGTATTGGAATAATTATATTTTTACAAAATAAGATAATCATAATCATACTGCAATAAATGATGTCTGAATTAATGAATACTTGATGGTTGATATAAATACCTTTTTTTTAATATACAGGCTACTATTATTACACATAATAATTCAACATATATAGTAGATACCTTGTTTACAATTTTTATGATGTCTTAATCCTATTCACAAATTTGGGGCTCTACTGGGTGTATAAACAAGTCATAAAGGCCTTGAATTTAGTAGGTTTGTTGAATCCATTAGGTGTTTTTGTATATTAGCTTAATTGCTAAATTACAAATAATTTAAAATAACTATTATACAAAGTAATTCATATCAGTACTTAAAGATTAAACAATGTCAAGATATTACTATTATCAAAGATTTAATCACAGTTCTTAGAAAAGCCTCTATGTTATTATTATTAGCTATTTTAAGTATTTTCCTTTGATAAGCAACTTGTTTTGTTCTTTGTTTCTTAAACAATAGTGGAAAGTAAAAATTATGATCATTATGATTTTATTCTCCTGAGTAGTTTTTATTAAAAAGTTGAATCAAAAACTTTTTAGTAATTGTTCTAACTGAATTAACAAGAAATTAACATTAAAGCATATGTGCTTTAATGTTAATTTCTTAATAACAATAAATGGGTATGTTCTTTAGTTCAATATATCATTAACAGATGGCGCTAGAAGTAATATTTATTGCTTTTACTTCAATTTATTGGTAACAAGAATCAGCATTGTATTGAAGAGTTACTCAGTAATAGTTATTAAATAAGTATATTTCATATCCAATGCAATGTTTTTAACATTCAAAAGTTACATCGATAATGTATAATTTAATTTAAATAACTATATTTTATACAAACACTTCTACAATGAGGAAATCAAAGAAACAGCTGTTACAGAAGCTTATTTTAATGTTTTCTTATGTTCAGGTTCTAATCTAAACTACTAATTTCTTTGGTAATTCACTGAAATAATCATATCAATTATAATAGACATTTAATATTCCATGAAAGTACTATCGTTAATTCCTTGGAAACAGCTCCAGATAGGTTAACGGATAACCTATACACAATATTACATTTGTGAAACTTCCAGATGATGATTTCACTTTTCACTATTTTTATTGTTCAAAATACCTACAAATTACGAATTATCGTGGCACTAACGGAACAGAAAAGTATACTTATCGACGTAGCCGTTTCGCCGAATCATACGTCCTCGTTATTAGCCTTTTATTTTAAGGAAAAATAATTACCTCTTACTGTTTCCATTTCAAGCCAAGGCAAATCACAGAAGAAATCACTTCAAATCCAAACAAAACGAATGTCAAACACATACACACACAATATTTTATATTTTATAAAACTGTGACCACATTATTATTAATTTCCATGTACTCAACAGACGAGTGGCGCTTAGAACTACGCGAACACTCCCGCTTCGTTTGCGTGCGGCTTACGTCAATAGCTGTTAGTGAGGTTCTGTTTCGAACTGTCGACTGTCGAGAGTACCGAGTCAAAGCGAGTCGTGCGCGCTCATTCGCCACTCGCAAGTCGCAACTTCAGACTGTGACTAATGACAAGCAAAAACTGACTTAGAATCTCTAGTAATAAAGTAAATTTTTAATTTCGGACTGCAGTATTTAACACTTCAATTGTAAGAAAAATTGTAGGGCGGAATAGGAATATCGATTTTAATAGGATTTTTAAAACAGTATTTTCTTTTTTATGTTCTAGTCAGCGTCTTCAACAATCATGTTAAATATTTTTAACATGATTGTTGAGTTCGGAAATTTAGTAACAGCTGTTATCAAACATTATATGATAAATGACCCGCTATAAACAACGTGTTTCTGTTTTACTCATCTATTAAATTAGGTATAGTTCTTATTATTATATAAAAAATATGATAGTTTTACAAAACTGTCTATTTCAATTTAAAAAGTATTTTATTATGTAAATAGTTCGGACTACAATAACAGGATTAAAAATAAAAATTGTAATTACTTAAACTTCCCAGTTCCTTCGCGTTTTTTTTAATCAGCAGTAAATTGATACGGTATAATGATAATAACGATGAAAGGCCTATGTTAATTTTATTATGTAACTTTATTATCATTTTTAAATACATACTGAATGTACCTATATTATATTAAATAGCTCATACCAAATTTAATGGGATAAATATCAAATAAATCAAAAGTACATACCCCCTTGAGCTGTCGTTGTTGCAGTGGCGTTTTCATCCTCTCGAAGTGTAGAGTTTTCTTCCATTCCTGAGGGAACAAATGTTTAAATGTAAGTTTCATTAATTAGTCTCAGATACTAGGTACCAGATACAAACAAATTACGTCAAAACTCAGAAATTGAATAGAAATATTGAGTAATTAATATGTAATTAATTCTAGAATCTGATATATAAAGTACCTTCTATTGGAAAGCCACACTGTATTGTAAAAATACTGAGCACTAAGATAGCGGGTGTATTATTATACACATAACGTAAATAGATTAGATAGGAGTTGCTCGAATTCATCGTCAATTGTGGATTGTCTTGAAGAATTGAACGAATTCTACAAATCAATCAATCAATCAATTGAATGTGGTTAACAATGGTTGTTAGAGTAAGTAGGTTAAAATATAATTATTTCTTATTTAATTTTGTATTTTTCCTTAGTAGGTAGTTGGGTACGAAAACTTTAATTTAATAATTTTTAAAACCTAGTGGCCCTACAAATCCTGTCGATTCTAGTTGACTATTTCCAAACGGAAGTAAAATTAGAATCAAAGAAAACTACTTACTTATCGAATCGTGACTGCAAAACACCTGCTTCACAAATTAGTGACCAACCGGTTGAAAAAGTTTACTTACATACTACATAGTTCTGTGTGGGGAGATGTGTATCAAACAATACCGGAATTGTGCCGGAAGTTCGTTTAAAATTAAAGAAATGCGTACTTTATAATATTTGAACAATAAAATACGCTTTTGAAATCTACTTCAGCCTCTCAGAAAATGTTGATTGTTGAGTAATGACAAGGATGGCCCTAAATTGACCGATATATCAAATAAAATGCTTTGACCGATCAAGAATCGATTATACCGTAATAATATACGGTTTTACCCAAAGGTTTTACCGAAATATATTTATGAACTAACTTAATATCACTTGATACAAAAACAAACGCTTAATGCATCTTTTATGTTTTTATAGCATACTCGCTGACCCGACACACGTTGTTGTCTTAACTACGAACTAGAATAAAATATAAAGAACTACACTTAAACCCTACACCAACGTTTAAATTCTACACCATCACCTACAACCTGGGGCTGACCGATTTAACGTTACAGACTTTTGAAAAAAAAAGTAAATGAGTGCGTTTGATATTTTTCACCTACTGGAGCTGACCGATTTAACGTTACACATTTTTGAAAAAAAAAGTAAATAAGGACGTTTGATATTTTTTCTGTTTAAAATATCAAACTGGGGCAGGTTAGTTTAGGTTAGGTTAGGGGGCAGACCCAACGCACACAAAGCGTCATCTGGTGGCGTAAGTGGTATCAAAAACGGTCAATAAGAATTATCGATTCTTTTTCTGTCACCAGGCGGTGATTGGTAGCCCGACGGTCCTTGTCGTGTCAAAAAGCTGCCAGATGTCACGAATTTAAAAACCCTCATTAGAATTGTTTTGCATTCCAACAAAATTTCTCACCTCGAACGCACCTCTAAATATTTGACAGTTAAGTGACACTGGAAACCTTCCTACTTGTCAAACATCAAATGTCACGTAGGAACAGGTAGCTTATTATGGTATTAGGGGAAAATTTTATTGTTTTCCATAAAACCAACTCATAAGGCAGAGTCTTTGTCAACACACTCTGACATGGCGACTCACTAAGGAGCAATTTTCAAAAAAGAAGAAGATGAATTATTTGTCGCTTTTATTATTTTCTTGACCTAAAGGTTGTAAACATTCGGGTCATAAAATCCCAAAAATTTTCCTAACAAGTTTTCTAATATTTTTCACAGTTTAAACTATCCCTGAGCTTCCAAAATTATTTCAAGATCAAAATTAGCCAAATCGGTCCTGCCGTTTTCGAGTTTTAGGAGGCAAAGAAACTACAATCCATTTTTATATATAAGAGAAAAAGAAGAAGATGCATTATAATTTCATCTACTTACATTAAGAATCAGTGATTCTTATTTAACACTTCTGGAAGTATTTTTGCAATAGCTGGTGATTGCTTTAAAATGTGTTTTTTAATATTATTTCTAAATCTCTTACATAAAACATTCCTCAATAATGTGACGGTGTAAACATAATAATCGGGAGCAGATGCCGTTTGCCGTCTGGCTTGCGAGATACTTCAAAAAAATTAAGGTAAGTTAGGCAGGTGTGCCAACAGCTTGCTCGTGCGCGGCTCTGAATGTGCGCGGGCGGAACGCATCTGCCATTGCACGTGCTTCGCAGCTGTCATTCCATCCCTAGAGCCAAAACTCAAAAGAACAAACCTTCATTCATTGAAATTGAAATGTGCAATTTCGTTTGTAATTATTAGTAACTGCAGCGTTACGTACATAAGTGCACCAATATTAAAATATTTGTGTTAAAACAAAAAAAAAACAATGAAACCGATTACCGACTCCTTACCTCAATGAGTACTTACGTCTACACATATGTAACTCACTAGATTCACGTCAAAATTGCAAGTTGCAACTCACAGCTTCCATTTTAAACACTTGAAATCATAAATGCACATATTTTTTATTTTTTGATATTAGCTAAGTATTTAATATGTTATCGTTTAAATCTTATCACATGTCAATCACAATGAAAATAAAGATATTCGCTCTAAAAGTGTCATTTTTACTGAACTGTGTGCCAGATATGAGCAAAGATAAATGTTTTGTTAGTGGCGAGCTAGTAAGATGAGATTTATTTAAAAATCGAACTATTGTATATTCTTGTGACAAATAAGTTCGACTGCCTATTGTGCTGTGTGTGATGTTGGTAAGGAAAATCGATTTAACATATTGTTTTCTTGCGTGGCATGGTGCAATTGTGTATTGAGAAAATTGTTGATCTAAATGGTACGACACTTACGTAATTCTTTATCAACAGCGCATGAGCTAATAGTTTGAGGTTGCACTGACGAGTGATGACTAAATCTATGACATACTACAATTATAGTTTCCTATTAGTAACTACATGGAATCAACATCTACATGCAAATCGCACAGTACCTAAGTGACATAAGAACGTATAGAAATTAGGTACCTATGTACAGTGTACACGCAGAATTCCTATGGTTTGTTTTGTACTATGTAGGCTGTGCTAATACCTTAAATGCCTATAATACTTATGAAATTTATATTTCCAGGCTTTTGAAGGAGATGATGTGAAAAAAATAAGAGCGTCGCTGGGATTTTAAGTGAGTGCATTCGGTCCGACCAATGGTGGCGCGCGGTGTGGTATGCGGCCTTTTCCCAGAACCCGCGTCTTGCCGGGTGGGATGCAGTTTATCGGTATTCCTAGCTCATGCAATTCTCCCTATTATTTGGCAAATTTTATGTAATTGTGAACGATGATAAAATTCCGAATTGCTAAAAGCTGATTAGGTGTTAGAAAATTCATTGTACTAGTAAGTAGTTCTATTATTTTGATTTCTATTTCTATTATGTTGTTTCTGCTTCATTAACGGCTTGAAAATCTTAAAGCTACTGCTTTAGAACCTTTGCAAGATAGCGTTTTGCTTAAAATACCATTGCTGAAACGTGCAACGATCTGTTTAGTTTTTTATTTTTGCATTGGCAACACTTCGCAACTGGAGTTGGTACAGAGTACCAACCAGCCTTCACCGAATATGAGGTAAGTTCGTTAAACCCCCGTTATATAGGCTCTTAATTGTGTAAAATTAACTGTGTTGGAAACTGCATCTTATTTTTTGGTTGGTATTCATACATCTGCATAATTTAAGGTATGCTCTTAAAGGCAATAATTACCAAATGACCAAAAGCACCTACCTAGTACCTAGTTACCTACGTAGTTACGTAGTTGGTACTACATTTTACTAGTCATATTTTATTCAGGGGTCAGGAATACAGGACCCATGACAGACCATGAAATATGAACTCTAGACCCAAGCCCCTAGATGATTTCCTCCTGTTTGAATATGTATCGAATTTGTAGATCGACAAATGAAACGAATAATTTTCAAGTAGACTATTTGTGGGCATAATCCCAACTGACAAATTACAATAATTATAGCATCAATTGTGCTGGAAGTAGCGTGGAAATTAGTTTTACGTAACATTGATAAATTCGTAAAAAGTAATCGTCCGAAGAATTTATACCTACGAGATCTCACAATGAAACTCAACACAATGCGATGTTTTTTTTTATTTGAACTCCGTTACATTCCATTCCCTGGTGCTGGGTACAGGGCTATCTCGGTAAGATTTCGAAATTCCGAGAAAGGTAGAGTCTTATAAATTATCTCAAAAGCGCCGACGCGGCCGTACAGCCAGAATACTTTTTTTACTCCACAGGTAGGCCGGCGCTAAGAATACGTATAGTGAGTCGTGCTCGTCTTGAGCCGTGACACGACAATTTTGTTTTATATTTGATTTCTATAAGATTAAAGTATTCACATTTAACGATATAGTTTTTAAAGATTAGGAATATGCAGCCCAGAAAACGGTTGATACTGTTAGTATTGTAAGTTACGTTTGGAACAACTATATACTTTGCCTTTCAATAATAGGAACTCTATGCGAATTTCTTGCGCACCTCGTTCGTTTGTTGCTTTATCTAGTAACTAGATGTTTCCCGCGACTTTGTACGCGCAAAAGAAAATCGCGGTGGAACCTTACATTTTTCCACTATAAAAAGTAGCATAATATGTCCTTTTCCCCGTGTTGTACTCTACGTCTGTGTCAATATTAATCAAAATCGGTTCATGGTTTTGAAGCCTATTCAATGCCTAAAAACATACAAACAAACTTTTCCTCTTTATAATAGTATTATATTAAGTACTTAGTATAGTAGCTGACTCGGCAAACGTTGTTTTGCCATATTAAGGGTTGGTGGTAAAAGGGTGAAAATTTTGTATGGATTTTTTAATGCCACATCATATAGAAATAAAATATCGTAAGAATAAATAAAAATATTTAGGGGAGGCCCTATATAGATAAATATTTAGCCTTTATTTACTAGGGGGGGTTTTTTTACCCTTATCATTTAGAGGTTGAAAAAATAGATTACGACCGATTCTCAGACCTACCGAATATGCAAAAAAATACATAAGAATCGGTCAAGCCGTTTCGGAGGAGTGTGTCCCCACTCCCCGAACATTATGACACGAGAATTTTATATATTAGATAGATGTACAAAAAGCTAATCAAGTGTAGGTTTGTGTAGGTTTGTGTTTGTTTTAAGCCATGAAAACTTTGCTACTTATATCGCTGTATCAATAACTTAATAGCAAAGTATCAAAAATCACAACATCGCAGTGCAAACTGTAAAAATGCGAGTTGATCGCGTGCATCACGATTCTTGGAAAATAGGACTCTTGAAGCCAACACTGCATAGCAGCCCTGAAGGTCGCTTCTCTAATAATAGCAACTTTTATGCAGGGCTTTGGCGCCCTATTTATACTGACAAAGCCTTCGCTAGGAACATTCATTCAAAATTATTTTCACGCATTAACTTTTATGGCAACAGATAGTTTTTTAACAACTTTTCAATGGTTACTTTTATTTTAACAGACAATTTTGAAAATACTTTATTGTACTACCTAGTACATAACATACCTTCTGCCTACGTTATATCAGTTACTTCAAGAATATTTTTAAATCTTTCATTGTTTACCTAAAAATATTTTAAGTATCATATCTAGAGTATGTAAGTGTTCATATTTTGTTGACTAAGTAGGTAGATTTGATTGAATTGTTATTTGGATTATTACAAAACATTAAAAATACTCTGAACTTCAAAGTCCAGGTCCGAATAGTTGCCAGCGATAACTATGCCTGTCGGGGCTTCTATCTTGCAATACAATTTATCATAAATACTATCTCGGAAGACCATAGGCTAAACTTAGTTTAACCGCGCCGTAACATCCATAAAGCATTTGCTAGACATTAAATGCCACATAGACAGCTAAACCATGAAACAACGGCTCTTTAGAGCTGCTCTTTTATTTCAATTTGATTCTTATATCCTGAACTTTAGATTGATATTTAATTGAGTATCGGTTGGATGGTGTTCTCTGGAATTTGGGCCACGCCGCTGACTCAACGCCTCCGATCTAATCCCTTCTCTAAAGTAATCTCGATAGACGCGGATGTGAATGGTTAAAGTGGATTTCAACTATTTTGCCCAGTATCTGCCTATTAACTCTTGTGCTTTAGATAAGAAATATAGTTTTTGGACATTACGTGGTATTTTGTCGCCTATTTGTGTTCTATCTCAGCAAATGTCTACTACACCAGTAGATAATATATTTACTTCGAATATAGATTGTACTGGGTCTAGAGACTTCTTTTTGGATCCGAAGGACATCGAAGATGTTTAAGCAATCAATCTTTTTTCCCATGTGAAGATAATCACATCAAATGGACTTCATTATGCCGTTGCAAATGATATTAAATCTTGTCCTCACATAATCACAGTTTATATTTGCGTGAACTTGGACTGCTTAAAGTCAAACAGGTGATATCGTTGAAACTCAGCTCTCGCGAACGAACTTTACTTACGTACAATTATTATATATATGTATACACGCCTATTGGATTTTTCGTGGATTTTTTTGTAGTTTCAAAGAAGGCGCAGTTTTACTTGATAGAGTTAGTCCTTAAACATATAAAAAAAATATATTTTTTGATACTTTAAGTATAATACTAATCGAGGTAGACCAATTAATCAATATAAAAGATTTTACATAGGTACTAGTAAAAGAATTATGTCAAATTCAGTAACTACACCTGTAGGTAGGTGTAGACAGTAGGGCTTGTGGTAACAAGCCCGCATCAGTGTCCAATACTTTTTGCGTCGTGGTCAACTCTTTTGAAAACAAAGCGTTTAAATGTACGAATAAAAAGAACTCTAGCTTTTTATAGTCCTTTTACAATGTTAAACTCGTAAAGTAAGTTGGAAAGAAATTAGTTTTGCACACGTTCTAAGCGTTTTATGGACAACGTCTGAGCCCCATTTTTGGGCTCATCACAAAATACTTTCAGAATTGCACCATCGTTTTTTTGTTTTATATTAAATTTAAATCTAAGATTGCTTTCATTAGATATATCTTAGAAAGTCTATGAGACGAGACATCTATGAAACTATACAAATATATCATATTATATTCTAATTTCTACATATACAACACCTCATATACGCCACGTTTAGTTTGTTAGCTGTAGATAACCGTAGAAAAACCGATACAAAAACACCAGCGGAGCATGTAGTTAATTGTCGTATGGTAGGTAGCGACCTTCTTGACTAACCACCATGACAATGGTTTCCCACGAGTAACGCCATCGATTGTCCGTGTGTTTTGAGTGTCGCATCCAAAGGATGACCTTCAGGTCATAATAATACTCGCAGATATGCTCATATGTACTTATAGGTAATGCAAACACATCGTTGTATGTCGTACCTACCAGTTATTCGGTAGTAATTTATGGGAAATTTCTAAAAATAAAGGTCACACTAGCTGAGGTGGAAAAATAAAATTTTCTCAGTCGCCTCAAAGTAGACAAGCTTGAAACGTGACGTCACTATTGCATCTTTATTTTATTATGAATTAAAATATGCTTAATTAATATGACGTCATAGAATTATTATCATACAAAAGCGATCAAAAAATGTACGTCATCTCCAGTTAGCATGAAACGAGATTTACATAATGCGGGATGCGTTTATTTTTTTCTAGAAAATGCCTTCATGTTTCGACATTTTTACAAAATATAATGTGGGTATGTATAATTATTTGTGAGTTAATTTGGAATTGTTGCGGAGTTGAAAACGGAGAGCGAAAAGAAGTTTTTTGTTATCATATACTATTGCGCAGTTATGGAGTCACGACTGGCTGGAGGTCGATTGCCCGGCATTGCCAAATTTGAAGGGGTGACGTAATGCGGCCCACGTACCAACTACCAATGTAACTACAGAATACAATGGTGGAACGTACATTGCTCGTTACTTTCTTACAAGCGAAGATTTCTGTAGAATTAATGCCGCAGTAAATGGAACACACGGGTAAATAACGAGCACATCTTGAAAGGTTTCTCTCAATTGAATTAATGTCTATTAAGTATCAGCCGAAACGTGTTTTTTGAACATTTAGCGGCGAACGACTTTTAAAATAAAATAACCACGAGATGTTTTAATCTTAAATCATAAATGTCATTTAAATAAAGGCATACATGGTACATTTAGACCTGCACTGGTTATTAATTAATATACTTAAGTATTTTATTATTATAGCTTATATATTATAGCTTATAGTCTGCAGTAAAATATGAAAAAATTTGACTGGAAGAAAATTAACCGTCCCTTTGGGAAAAAGAGTTTCTCTAAGCTAACGCTGCGAGTAAGGCTTGGTCTATATGATCCGGAATCTGTTTCACTAAAATATCAAACAGGCCGCAAACGATTAGACTAAGGTTGGGATTATATGATCCGGAATCCGGGGGGCGGAAGGCGGGAAAATTCAGAGGACTGAAAATAGAACTCTGCGTTAATACATTAGAGCTAAAAATCAAACACAAGTGTCGAGTCAAATGTCAATATCATATACCTACGACAGCTTGTCACTTCGATTTTCAACTCTATTAAATTAGCACAGAGTTCCATTTTCAGTGCTCTGAATTTTCCCGCCTTCCGCCCCCCGGATTCCGGATCATATAATCCCAACCTTAGTCTAATCGTTTGCGGCCTGTTTGATATTTTAGTGAAATACTTTGCAGGAGACATAGACATAGAATCACAGAAAAGTTAAGGAAGAGAACGAAAACGAACGAAAGAGGCAAGTGAAATAATCGCGTCTATAGTTAGAAATAATTACAAGTTGTTTATGTAATCTTAACGTTCTGTATGGTCCAGTAAGTCATGAAGTACAAGTATTGTGTTCAACGCAACCTAGTTTGCTCCTTATCAAGTTTCTCTTATGTACCTACCCACTACCCGTACAATAGAGTCACTTAGTGAAATCAAAATTATTGCGACTCTCCTCACTTCTATGAAACAGAGGTCACCAAACCACTTTGAAATGCTGGGTACAGGACGTAGGTGTTTCGCAAAACGCAATATATTAATCTCCGAATATGGACTTATTATGCTAATTAAAGTACTATATTACGTATTCTTTACTACATTGAACTTAGTAAATTAATATGCGTTTTACGAAACACTCAGCATTTTAAAGACGTTTGGTAAATATTATGTTGTCCGTAATATGAAGCCCGGACTACATATAATATCCTAATATTATATGTAGTCCGGGAATGACCTATCATTTTATATGAAATTGGCGTTTTGTAAAGGAGTTTGTCAAGTCGATTTTTTTTAAACGTAATATATTTATTTAAGCAAAGTATATACTATTGCTATCTATGCACTTTTGCAATCTCATAGGTAGTTCATTGATTCCTTTACTAAAAAAACCATTCGGACATTCAGTAAAATCTTTGAAGGCGCTTTGGACTGCCCCATCAGAGTTGAATTTTGAGCGTTGCAAGAAGTTATCCAAATTTCGAAAAAAATTGTAATCTGTTGGAGCGAGGTCCGGGGAGTACGGTGGATGTCTTTGACGTCCCAATTGAAGCTCCTCTAATTTGGTAGCCGTCTGATGTGCAGTGTGTGGTCTGGCGTTGTCCAGAAGCAGCAGTGGCCTAGAGCGAATGACTAACCTCGGTTGTTTAGCAGCTAGCTTTTTCATCATGATTTGCAGTTGCTGGCAATAGACATCTGCCGTAATCGTCTGGCCAGATTTAAGAAAGCTGTAGTGAACGACACCGGCACTAGTCCACCAAACGCTTACAACTAACTTTTTTTGAGTCAATTCTCGCTTGGGGCAGGCTTTGGCTGGTTCGCCAGGGTTTAGCCATTGCGATGAGCGTTTCCGATTATCGTACAGGATCCACTTTTCATCACAGGTAATGATTCGATTTAAAATCCCTTCATTATTGTGCCGGTTGAGTAATGTAACGCAGCAGTCGACGCGCGTTTGTTGCTTTGCTGCACTCAATTCATGAGGAGCTGCACTCAACCCTTTCAGTATTTTTCACCTTCCCAATTTGCTTCAAGTGGATTAAAACATTTATCGCTAACACCGCAGCCTGCAGCTAACTCGGAGGTGGTTTGCGACGGATCCGCTTCCACAATAGCCTTAAATTCTTTATTATCAACTTTGGTCTCCCGCCGTCCACGGGGCTTTGCGATACCGCCGCCATACACATCATTAATCCTTCGAACTCGGTACTCGGAAATATACTCCGATACTCGATCCGTTTCTGCAGCACTGGTGCCACGGCGGAACTCGTACTCGAAAATATTACGATATTTCAAGTTTTCCATTTTGTAAACAGAGTGACGCAAAGAAAAACCAAAAGAGGAAAAAACAAATTAATTACGGTTTTCGAAACACAAATGCATGAGTAAATAGCGGTATAAATTTGAAATTGGAATTCCTAACCAAAGAAGATAATAGGTCTTTACCTATTAAATTGCCGTTCTGCAGTACTGGCCAATTCAAATCAAAATAATTTTTGTTCGCTAAGAATTCTAATTTCAAATTAATTTTATTTTAAAAACATGGAATTCTTTTTCCAAAAGTAGTCATTTGTTTATTGATTAGTGTTACATTTTCATCGCATTTCAATCTTTTTCGTCATCATGGATACGTTAAAAATTCAAGTAATTATGGAATATGAGTACCGTCGTGGCAGCAACGCGGCACAAGCGGCACGCAACATCAACGGTGTTTACGGAGCTATCACTACAAACCAACGCACTACCTGTTATTGGTTTGCTCGCTTCCGTTCTGGAAATTTCGACCTGAAAAATGAACCTCGCGGTCGTCCGAAGACTTTGGTCGACAATGACGAATTAAAGGCGATTGTGGAAGCTGATGATACACAATCTACGGCTGAATTAGCAGCAGCTTTCGACGTTAGCGTCAAAACAATATTGGTCCATTTGCGTCAAATTGGCAAGGTAAAAAAGCTTGACAAATGGGTGCCCCACGAACTCAATGATCGCCAGCGCGAAGTACGCGTCGAGACGTGCCTTGCACTGCTCAACAGACACACAAATGAAGGAATTTTGAACCGCATTGTTACCTGCGATGAAAAATGGATTCTGTTTGATAACCGGAAGCGCTCATCAAGTTGGTTGGATTCTGGTTCAGCACCTAAACAATGCCCTAAACGAAAACTTACCCCTAGAAAAGTGATGGTCACTGTTTGGTGGTCTAGCGCCGGTGTGATTCATCACACCGGCGCTTCTTACCAAACGGGGTGAGCATTACTGCAGATGTGTACTGTGAAGAACTGAACACAATGATGGAGAAGCTGGCACATCTCCAACCAGCATTGGTCAATCGCTCATCTCCGCTGCTCCTGCACGACAACGCGCGACCTCATACTGCACAGCAGACGGTCTCCAAGTTGCAAGAACTGGGGTTGAAAGCTCTCCGTCATCCGCCCTACTCACCAGACCTTGCGCCTACAGACTGCTACTTTTTCCAGAATTTGGATAACTTCTTGGCGGGAAAAAAATTCAATACCCGATAGGCAGTACAAAATGCCTTTGAAGAATTTGTTGCATCCCGTCCAGCTGATTTCTTTAAGAAGGGCATCAATAAACTGCGTTGGCAAAGATGCATTGATTGCATGGATGATTACTTAGATTAATACAAATAAAAAATACATGAAAAAAATTCGTTTAAATTTTTTCATACAAAACGGCAATTTCATAGGTAAAGACCTATATTTGAGATCAAAGTGGCCAGTACGACAAATCGCCAATTTCATATGTAAGGTAACCTAATATTGTCGCATAATGTTATTTACCGATCCTACTACTATTATAAGATATGTGAAAGTTTGTGAGGATGGATGGATGTATCTTTGTTAATCTTTCACGCAAAAACTACTGAATGGATTTGTTATGGTAGTATTTTAGGCAATGGAATTAGCAATTATCCCGAAATGTTCCTGTGGAATACTGTATTTACGCGGACAAAAGCTAGTTCTTACATAAACATGATTACTACCATTATAATAACCTTTATTGGAGTTTACTC
Organism: Phengaris arion; assembly: GCA_963565745.1. Lineage (NCBI taxonomy): Eukaryota > Metazoa > Arthropoda > Insecta > Lepidoptera > Lycaenidae > Phengaris > Phengaris arion. The sequence goes on along the minus strand of OY751445.1, from coordinate 10,317,507 downwards.
CTTAAGAATCGATTTTTATATAAGGCCCCCGGTATGAAAAAAATATGAGGTGTTAAATCTACTGAACGAATGACCTCGTTACGTTTTCGTGCGCTACCTATTCTGCGCACCTGTCACTTTTTTTCACATGGCGCGAATTTTTGAACTCAAATCGATCGCTAAAGGTTTTGTTCCTTCTGAGGGACGTGTTTTACTTTTTAGAGTAAACTCCAGTCGTGCGTCGGAGCTGACACACACTTTTTTATCTTTGCTATTATATATAAAATATTATCGTACGTTTCCAACGCATTAAAGCATTATCAGAGCAAAAAACTCGTTAGCATATTTTATTTATATATACTTTTTTCCTGCAAGCTGACCTTACTAACATTCTGGATTTTCCCTACTGAGTTTCCTTTAATTCTAATTAACTTTACGTATTATTGAACAACAAATTATTTTTAACCGATTTTCAAAACAAGGAGGCGGTTATACGTTCGGCTGTATATATATTTTATTTTTTTGTATGTTCAACGATAACTCCGCCGTCTGTTGACCGATTTTCAAAATTCTTTTTTTATGTTAAGGGTCTAATCCGAACTTGGTCCCGTTGTCACCAAAGTGGTAATGATAGCATCCAAAACGAATCGAGCGAACTCCTCGAAATGTATATATTAGGTCTTTACCTATGAAATTGCCGTTTTGTATGAAAAAATTTTAACGATTTTTTTTTCATGTATTTTTTATTTGTATTAATCGAAGTAATCACCCATGCAATCAATGCATCTTTGCCAATGCAGTGGCAGTTTATTGATGCCCTTCTTAAAGAAATCAGCTGGACGGGAGGCAACAAATTCTTCAAAGGCATTTTGTACTGCCTCTCGGGTATTGATTTTTTTCCCGCCAAGAAGTTATCCAAATTCTGGAAAAAGTAGTAGTCTGTAGGCGCAAGGTCTGATGAGTAGGGCGGATGACGGAGAGCTTCCAACCCCAGTTCTTGCAACTTGGAGTCTGCTGTGCAGTATGACGTCGCGCGTTGTCGTGCAGGAGCAGCGGAGACGAGCGATTGACCAATTCTAGTTGGAGATGTGTCAGCTTCTCCATCATTGTGTTCAGTTCTTCACAGTACACATCTGCAGTAATGCTCACCCGTTTGGAAAGAAGTTGTGATGAATCACACCGGCGCTAGACCACCAAACAGTGACCATCACTTTTCTAGGGGTAAGTTTTCGTTTATGGCATTGTTTAGGTGCTGAACCAGGATCCAACCAACTTGATGAGCGCTTGCGGTTATCAAACAGAATCCATTTTTCATCGCAGGTAACAATTCGGTTCAAAATTCCTTCATTTGTGTGTCTGTTGAGCAGTGCAAGGCATGTCTCGACGCGTACTTCGCGCTGGCGATCATTGAGTTCGTGGGGCACCCATTTGTCAAGCTTTCTTACCTTGCCAATTTGACGCAAATGGATCAATATTGTTTTGACGCTAACGTCGAAAACTGCTGCTAATTAGTAGATTGTGTATCATCAGCTTCCACAATCGCCTTTAATTCGTCATTGTCGACCAAAGTCTTCGGACGACCGCGAGGTTCATTTTTCAGGTCGAAATTTCCAGAACGGAAGCGAGCAAACCAATAACAGGTGGTGCGTTGGTTTGTAGTGTTAGCTCCGTAAACGTCGTTGATGTTGCGTGCCGCTTGTGCCGCGTTACTTATATAATATATTATATACTATATTCCATAATTACTGGAATTTTTAACGTATCCATGATGACGAAAAAGATTGAAATGCGATGAAAATGTAACACTAATCAATAAACAAATGACTACTTTTGGAAAAAGAATTTCATGTTTTTAAAATAAAATTAATTTTAAATTAGAATTCAAGCCTTAGCCATACAAAAATTATTTTGATTTGAAATGGCCAGTACTGCAGAACGACAATTTCATAGGTAAAGAACCTATGATATAGTTATTTTGACTTTTCCTAAAGTAACCGAAGCATATGCTACCAAAATGTAAGGTGTTTGCTCCAAGGTATACCCTGGATCCAAAAGTACTGAATAGAATGTTTGGGGATTTCAGCGTTATTTAAAGAACTGCAAGCATAAGCCACTATGTCAATTAAAGTAATCATCATCATCACCACCATCATCACACCATACATCATCACATTATGATGATATAATAGGTACTTCGCATAGTATTTTACACCGACACGGATATCTTTGAACATTCTTCAAATCTCTACCGTTTATGGACCTATTTGCAAAGTTCTTGTGTTTATGGAAAGGGTATAAATTCGTAATTGGTCCTTTAGTCACTAAAGTGGAGACCTGATCATGGGATCCATAAGGAATTGAGGGAACTCCTCGAAATTTGTATGGATATACATATATATAGTGATTTTGACTTTTTCTGTAGTAACCCAAGCATATGCTACCAAAAAGTAAGATTTTGCACTAAGGTATACCCTGGATCTAAAAGCACTCGACTGAGTTATCATAGCAGACGGCGGAGTTATCGTTGAAAATACAAAAAAAAAACATACAGCCGAACGTAAAACGCCTCCTTTTTTTGGAAGTCGGTTAAAAAAACTAGATTAATGGTATCTTAAAAGTACTAAAGTATATTTTTTTACTGATTATGACTAAAAACACTACAAAAAGATCAAATGCGTATATAGGTAGATATTATATTATTGAATATGTCAATGACAATTTATGCACTATAAATCAAAACAATTTCTGCAGTAGGTAGGTACAGCAACTCTCTCTGTAAGGCACGTCGCGTCGTTTGAGAAGAAGCCTAAAATGGCCACCTATTTTGATTGCTATATCTTTACGGTTCTTTGGTCTGCTAGGATCCGGTTACACCCTGAATCCTACAATGATGAGTGAATAATATACTCTACATCCAAAACAATAAATCACGAAGCTTTTGTTCCATCAATACGCATTGTTAACCAACTACCAAAAAAAGGAGGCGTTTATAGGTTCGGCTGTATATATTAGGTCCTTACATATGAAATTGGCGTTTTGTCGTACTGGCCACTTTGATCTCAAATATATCTTCTTTATAAAAGTGGATCCTGTACGATAATCGGAAACGGTCATCGCGAACCAGCCAAAGCCTGCCCTAAGCGAAATTTGACTCAAAAAAAATTACTTGTGAGCGTTTGGTGGACTAGTGCCGGTATCGTTCACTACAGCTTTCTTAAATCTGACCAGATAGAACAGATGTCTATTGTCAGCAACTGCAAATCATGATGGAAGAACTAGCTACTAAACAAACGAGGTTGGTCATTCGCTCTAGACCACTGCTGCTTCAGGACAACGCTAGACCACACACTGCACAACAGACGGCTACCAAATTAGAGGAGCTTCAATTGGAATGTCTAAGACATCCACTGTACTCCCCGGACCTTGCTCCAACAGATTACCATTTTTTTCGAAATTTGGATAACTTCTTGCAAGTACGTGTAGTACTTCTTCTTGTACGTGAGTATGTCACTGAACTCCTAAACGGCTGGACCGATTTGAATGAATTTTATTTTATGCGTTTGGGTGGCGCCCTGGTTTAGATTCACAAATCAGCCCGGCAGGACAACGTCTGTCGGGTCCGATCGTATATATATAATACTCCGAAGTAGGCCCCTTTTTCACAAAAGTGGTAACCTGATGACGGGATCCATCAGGAAGGAACTCCTCAAAATTTATATGGACACATAAAGTGATTTTGACTTTTTATGAAGTAATAATAATATTAATGAATATCAATGTACGCTTTCACACCACGTCAATCTGGCCCTGTACTACGTATTCGAAGAATATCACAGGTATTGTATGACAGGTACCAGGCAACGGAAATATATTTATTACACATATTTAAGGTTTTTTATTATACTATACATAGGTGTATTTAAATATAAATCCAAGACCCAGAAACACAGAAAACTTCCTTAAAACCTTCGACGGGATTCGAACCCGCGACCTCCGGCTTAAGCGCCGACGTGCAAACCACTGTGCCCCAGAGGTCGTCGAGTAACCGAGTAACCCAAGCATATGCTACCAAAAAGTAAGATTTTGGACCAAGGTATACCCTGGGTCCAAAAGTACTGAACAGAACTGACTCCTTATAAATACATGTTTGGGGATTTAGCCTTCGGCGTTGCCTAAAGAACTGCAAACATAAGCCACTATGTCAATTAAAGTAATTATCATCATCACCATGATCATCACACCATAAATCATGACATAATGATGATATAATAGGTACTTCTCAGTTCTCTCAGTATTTTACACCGACACGGATATTTTTGAACATTACTCTGCCGTTTATGGACCGATTTTCAAATATAATCCGAAATTGGTGTCGTTGTCACCAAAGCGGTGACCTGATGATGGTATCCATGAGGAATAGAGGGAACTCCTCGAAATTTACATGACACATATAGTGATTTTAACTTTTTCAGAAGTAGCCCAAGCATACTATGCTACCAAAATGTAAGATTATGCACCAAGGTATACCCTGGATCAAAAAGTACTGAACAGAGCTCCTCAGTCTTTAAAGATACGCGTTTGGAAATTAAGATATTATTTAAAGTAATGCAAGCATATGCCACTATGTAACTTACAGTCATCATCATCATCATCTTATATACAATACCTAATGGAAGCTTGGGCGTATTCAATTATAGGTATATTCGATCGTTTATTTTTAACGTTCTTAAAATGTATTAATAATAATTTTACAAATATCTAGAGGGAAATAATTTTTTTTTTATACAAAAAATTAAACCTACTTCCAAAGTAAATCGCACAATAAAGTATAAAACTTATTTTATTTCATACTTTTTTGTGCATTTTTACTTTGGAAGTCAGTTTAATTTTTTGTTAAAAATAATTTTCATTATCTCTCAGCTGCACAGAAGCGCAGTAGAGCGAGGTTATGGAACCTATGGTATACATGGGTATACCAGATTACAGTGGCGTGGGGTTCCTATGACTCCATTCCTATCGGCTTTACTTACCACTTACCTTTTGAAGACCCTCATCGAAATCCCTACCTACCATACAGGCTAGGGCTTCCCTATGAAGGAGAACCAGCCTTTGCCACTGCTAGATTACAAGAAATTTTCAGCTACAAATGTTTAAGAAAGAAAACACAACAGCTTTTTTATTCAATTTAATAAACTTATAAAGTAAATTATAATCATGGCGGTCGTAATATCAAATCTAGGGCATCTTCGGATACGTTGAGGAGTAAGAAGAAATGGTGGACGGGCTTCTCCACGCAGGTACTGCTGGTGTAGTACGTCGCGTACACCGCCGGCAGTATGGATATCACCGACAGCATCGTGAGCATTATCACCACCACCGCAGTCCCACTGTACCTCCTTCTCAACTTATCACCAGTTGACTGCATCGTGTTATGAGAAATGTAAACGTCAATCAACAGCGTGGCCATATAGAGTTATTACGTATTGCGTATGCCGAAATTTGAAAATAAAATAATGAGGCCTTTTCGGTCCAATTCAAGGCTCCGCCCGCGTAAACACAATATCCTATTGGAACACTGAATTATTTCAAAGCAAAAAGTAGCCTATGTGTTAATCCAGAAATCAAATTTTTATCATAATCCGGTCAGCAGTTTTTGCGTGAAAGAGTAACAAACATTCATCTATCCAAACATCCATCCATCCTCACAAACTTTCACATTTATAATAGTAGTAGGATTTATAATTATAGTAGTGGGATATATAGAGTAGTCATTCGTTTTAACCCGGTAGAGTCTAGGGAGGGTGATATAGGTTTCGTAATGCGTTTACTCAGCTATTGGTATGATACTAGTAAGGTACATTGTCCTACTACTATTATAAATGTGAAAGATTGTGAGGATGGATGGATGTTTGTTACTCTTTCACGCAAAACGACTGAACGGAGTATGATCAAATTTTGTATGGTAGTAGTGTGAGCTTTGGATTAAAACATAGGCTTTTTATCCCGAAAAAGTACAGTGTTCCCGTGGTATACCCGATACTATATTAACGCGGGCGGAGCCGCGGGAAAAAGCTAGTTCTCCATAAAATCTCCGTACTCTATCTTCTGAGTAATATTTTTCAGAACCGTTATTAACCGTACTCGTTGACAGTTTCATGTTTAACTGTTTTTCTAACGTAACAGTATGGTTAAAAATAAAAAAATATACTTTTAAACGCTATTTCGATAATGTCTATTAATTAGTTCGCTAATAGACAATTATGTCAAGTACTAGAGATCAAGTAAACCATTATAGCTTTCCAATAACGTCGAGCTTGAGTATCGACTTTCGCAAGGCTGACGTTATGTCTGCGACACTCTGTACCAGCATGGCGGATAGAAAGCGCGCGACCTCACTTTCACCGCTAGTCAAACACCGCAATATCTACTTATATAATCACCTTCATTAATGCATAAGTAGCCCATTCATTCATATTATTATTGAGAAAAATTTAGGGCAACCTTTTTAATATAGTTACAAACGTAGACGCATAAAATGGCATTGCTGTATTTGCAAGTAACGTCAGCAATGGACTGTAGTATTTTCTTTCATGTTACTTAAGAAATCAATGTTTTTCTACGGTAAAACTACTTACTTTACTAGTTCTAAGGATACCTATTGATCTTCGTTAAGAGTCGGTATCTAGTCGTAAATTAAATCATTGTAGAACGACCAATATTACAAGGCCAAGAGACTTTCCAGCTCGCACTGGCCAACATTGGAGTTCAATGTCAAAACGAAACAGTAGGAAACAGTTAGTCATTCATCCAGCTCGTTGAGTCAATTGGTGGTGTCAATTGATTTCCAATAACGTCCACAATTGAGACGGATGGCATGCGGGGCCCGCTCTGTTTAATCAACAATCGTCGATGACGCCATTCAAGTATTTCAAAATAAAACAGCGTAAATGTACACATTAGCTGCCGCCGCGGGCGGTCAGGATTTGACGATAATCGAAAATTATTTCTCTCTGTTTCATTATTCATTACCATTGGCCCGAATAACTTGTTGGGCAGATACCCATAGCCCAGCATGACAAACGCTGATTCTCATTATGATTCCTTATTGTCTTAAGTTTCGAAGTCTGTCTGATGTCTCTGTGGTATCAAAGGGAAATTAAGATGACATTCTTCAGTGGTATCGATTTCAAATCCAGTTGAGACACATACATTTTTGTAGGTGGATCCAATGTCCATGAATTCCCAGTTTACTGTCTGTTTCTAACACGGTGTTTAAAAGTAGTAACTTAATGAGCTATTTTCCTTCTACCTCTACATCTATTTACTACCGTTCTATTTTCTCTCCATAATAAATTGTACTCTCCTGAGTTCCATCTGCCTAGAAAAAAGCGTAATATTTCTTTGTTCGTCTGTTATTATGTGCTCTGTGGAAAACAACAGTTTTGGTCATCGAGCTGTTAGGCTATTATATTTATTGGCAGTAGACAGGTACTAGGTATTTATATGATCTTCGTACGCAATTTAATCATTATTTCTAAACCCCTATGTGTCGACTTAATGACACTCTCATGGTATTTTCTGCGACTTTCCATTTGCAATGGCATCGGCAGCACACGCTACAGTTACGGCGGCGGCAAATCAATTACAGCGTATTATGTTGTCCGTATGTGATGTTTATCTACATAGTAGTATAATAGCTAGTACGGCAGTGGCAGATAAACAAAAATACTTGGAAAATTACACGTTGTGTTAACGCAGGATGCACGGTACACTGGAGCGAGACGGTTGCGCGTCGCAGCCCCGAATGTTCGCGAGGGCTCTACTTATAAACCTTACTTTCAACTAGAATTAAACCTTGTCACTTGCTAATGAAGTTGAAAATGCATTGACGAGAATCTAGCAGTTATGTCATTTTAAAACCGCGTCAGCGTACAGTTTCACGTACTTGTCTTGAGCTAAATACCGTAACTCAGCTAACTCGAAACTATATCAAGTCTCAAAGGATTAAGGTTGTTATTTGGAAGAATTCCTTGGGCTGTTGAAACCTTCTAGAAGCTTGTAAAATTGTATGGACCGCTTCCGCCGCCGCTCCTTCCGTCTCGTGTTGCTGGGTATGGACATTCTTGAGCCGGACACCAGAGCCGGCCAAAGAATGCAGACTAGACGAGCACTACAGCTATAGCTTACTTAATTTTAGACACGGCATATTAAATTGAGTATCCCTTCCAAATTCCTTACAATTTCTTTTTAGGTAACTTAGACTTCGTGGTGATAAAATATAAAACGAATGTGGTCTCTGGTCATTTCGTGACTGCTTTGACTGTATTCGACAGTGTATGTTTAAAAATATACTGACTTTTCATTGTTAACTTGATACTTGTAAAGGATGTGGTCACTACTCTCGGTTTCAAATAGGTCTTCTTTTGTTTATAAGGCTAGGGAGTTTAAAATTGGTGCCCTCTACAAAAGAATTGTTTTGATCTGACCGGTACTTAGTATTCTTTTTTTAACACATTAGAAACAAATAAATGGATAGAAATCATAGCAGTTCCAGTGTAATTATAGAAATAAAATATCCATAATGGTATTATAACAAAAGAGAAATCCGTAGAAACGCTAAGGATTAGTTTGCGTATATGTCGTGTACCTACCTACCGGTCATATTTTATACTAATATCAAAATATTTAATCTCAACATGACTTACCACGACCATCACACCAATTTAATACAATAACTCTTACCTAAACAAATTTAATTACGTATTTAAATATTATATAACGAAACTCTGTATTGTATTATAATCTATGGTGGATCGTGAGAACGAAGATGCAGGCTCAAAGTCCAAGCGAGCTCATTCATGGAATGCACCTCGATCCCACGCACATTTGTGACCCATGTGTTCTATGTTTTTTTTTTAATATTTTTTAATTACCATAGATCACTATTCTCAGAATACGTTAAAATAATTTGTTGTAGATTTTAGAATGGATATTATTAGATAAGGCACATCCTTATCTAATTGGGGTTAAAATGAAAACCAAAAAAATATGTTTTATGTGGCGTATCCTAAAACTGTAACAGTTGTGATTGGCTCAGAAATAGATATGAACTAAACATTTTGTACTATGTAGGTACCTAAGTCTTTGTTCTCTTTAAAGTGACGAAGAGGACGTTTAACTTGTAAGTTGAATTAACCTTAGTTCGGCATTCCGAAATGCTGTATCTATTGTAGTTTAATACCTTCAAATCGATTGTTTGATTTCAAATACCTACCTGATATTACTAATCCATATTACTACAAGGTTTATTTAAGTATGAAAATATGAAATGAAAATATGAAAATAATATTGTACTTACACTTATATTTTTTTTACAACTCGGGTCACGCTCTCCGTGGAAAGTTACGTAAAGGCATCAAGAAATCATGTTGCAGCAATCAGCATTCATATTGCATGCAGCTAAGATAGTGTTTATGACTGTGTTTTCGAAGTGAAAACGTCTATAGCCGCGTTGGGCACTTTTTGGTAGGGGAAAAACTTATGGGTTCGCGTTATCGACATGTTCGACATGACTGACTTGTTGAAGTCCGTTCAAAATTATTTTACCTCCGACTAGATCTTTATGCCGACGACATAAGGATTTTAGTTTGTCATATTTTTCTTTCGTCGTGTAATACAAATAAGATATGAGTAAATTCGAAAAATAATGTCAGTTACGCATAGCACAGTTACGTAGGCGCTTGGATTTTGACTTGTTGACCAATTGGTCTCGGGTTCGAAACTCGGTCTGACGAAATATTTTTATTTTTTCACTTCTATCGGCAGTCCCTATAACTGCGAAATTTTTTTCTCAACTAAAGGGCCATCCTCACGGTCCTCATCGTCCGGCCGTCATTAGTGTCAATAGTGTCGATCATTCATAATTTTGCCTATAAGTCCGCAGCCTTGGATTTGCAGGCTGGAGGGTAAGTAAGTAAGGCGCGTAAGAATCGTTTAGGAGAACCCGTAATACGAGGGGCGTTATCATCGCACAATTCTAGTGGAAAATGAAACAAAGAGATTTCCTTTTGCTTAAAGCGTTTAAAAAATTATATGAATAAATTCACGCACGGTTACGCGAATCCTACACACCCTTCATGTCTTGTAGAGCGTGCAGAAGTTACGCGACGTAGTAAAGAACATACGTAGAACTTACGCGACGCGTAGGTGTCGTACGTTACGTAGTAGCGTAAATATTCTGCGTAGCGCCCCTATGTAATATTACGCAACAACTTAATGATAATTATCTATATTTACAGTTGAGCGAGGGGTGAAACCTTTAAAAGGGAAAGCGAGGTTGTTGGCCACGCCTTAGTACATTTACCACTCGGTCCCTGGAAACTGACTTTTTAAAAGATAGAGTACTGTGTATTTCCTAACTCTAAAACTAAATTTTTTTGTAATTATTGAAAGCTAACTTGTGTTTTTGTCATCATAGTTCAAATAAATAAAAACAAACATTATTATTTAAAAACAGTATAAATAAATTAATATTTAGTAACGAGCATTTAGAAGCTATGCAAATACTTATTCTTAATAGCTTAACAACAAAGAAAGTGATTTATTAATCGCACATCACTTAGACAACAATATAAAAATGAAAATCAAGTCATATTTTTGTTAAGTAAATAAAAACATTTTAATTACCTACACTACCTAGTTAACCACTAAAATGCATTTGTCAATGAGACATTCAAGAGTTATGGGAACGTTTTGGAGCATAACGGTTTTTTGTATTATTTTTTGTCGCCTTTGACCGTGTGAAGGAGCCTCAATGGATGCAGTATGTGAACTTCTTGTCCAATTTAGATAGACCTTTCTCCTATCAACCAATAGCCCCGACTATACCCTGGTACTCGTTGTTCGGGGGACGGGATAGGTCTTGTTAGAATGGATGACGAAAGAGTCTTCAATGAAACCTTTCTTTCGAATAACATTGTTTGCTATTTTCACACGATGAAGTTCCTTAGAAAAATCGTGCGAAAAAATATTTTCCCATGGAAAGAAATGTGACGCAATATTCTATTAATTTTCATTTTACATTGAATCACTACGAGCGTCAATTAACACCGATACGCGACGGGATGCGGCGCTGCATTTTTTACATAGCGATTAAAATTTAACTTCACTACACAAAAAGATAGACGTTCAATTGTAAAAGTTTTTTTTAAATCACTATCTTAAAAATGCAGCGCCGCGTCGAGTCACGTCGCATTTCGGTCTAAGCTGGCACTTAGAATTTAATAAGATGCAATTAATAATTGGTAATTTGAAAAGGCTTTTACTAGCAAGACATTCTTCATAAAATACCTAATCACATAAACATAAAGGCACATATTAACGCTTGCAACATATTGTATTTCGTCGTGTATCACAGAAGTTTATGTAGAGTCCCAGTCCTTTATCCCAGGCTCCATCCCACTCTCTACACTCCAGAGGAGTTGATAAACAGCCATAATTTCTCGATTTTTTCAATTCTTACGTTTATCTTCTTAAAATGTAGTCTCACATAAGGACGTGCGCACGCTCGTATTTAGAAACACATCGCGCCTCAGTCGTCACTGTACAGTGTACACGTGTTTTATTTTACACGTGGGTGCGAGCTTTAGCTTTCGTTTTATTACTCTTTTTGAGTGCGAAATATTAATAATTTTTGGAGCTTGCTAAACGAAGTTTGCGATTGTTTTATTGCAAAGAGTAAGTATGGTACTGAGTTGCAACATATCAGCATGTATAATCAACTTTAATTTACCAACGCTGTGTGTGCGCTGGACCTAAAGAATATCGATATTTCAAAGTCAATAGTGTTGGGCGCCACGTGGTTTTTTCTTATATTTTAATGAACCCGAAGATGCGTCTTGGGATAAATTTCTTGGAATGGTTCCTCAAAGTTTGTATCGAACTAACGCAGCAAGAGCTCTTAGTCGGAATACGAAAGTTGTGATGGCTTTAAAGCTATAATAATAATATGTAAACTCATATGTCAATTAAATAAATTGGATTATGTAAAATATAATAATTGAAAGTAATTTAAAATTGTGTTGCCCAAAATCGGTCTTGGTCTTGCAGTCTTGGTCTTGGTGTTGCAATTTTGCAAGACCAAGACCAAGACCAAGACCGCCTGATTTTAGCAAGATCAAGACCAAGACTGACCGTGCAAGATTTAAGCAAGAACAAGACTAAGCCTGCGTCTTGCAGTTTTTTTATTTATTTAAGGAGATTTTATTATTCTTTAATATTTTTTTTTTAATTCTTTAGCATTGTCAGAAAGAGGGTATGCCAGAATTCTATTACACTCTCCAAGTTTATTCAATCGCAAAAAAGTTTTTTAATATGTAATTAGTGTTATTATATAAGTTCGATTTTATTTATATACTTATGTTTTGTGTTAACTGTTAAGAGTACAATAGGATTGGCATAGTCATTTCATGTACTAAAATCCGTAAAATAAAGAATAAAAAAATAAAAGAAGATGCCACACTCAGAACAAAGCGGTGATGGAACCTTATTCATCATTCCACTTAGTAAATAAGCAAATTTATTACGCGGAATGTGCCCGGAACGTAATCTAAATGCTGTAGTTAATGTGTCCCTTTTTAGTCTACATTTATCAAACCAAGGAGTCTTCCAGGGTTCATTCTGCATTGTCCTATACCATATACCCTTCTCCGCCAAACACGGCGTGCAGTTAGGAAGAGTGTCGTTTCAGGGAGTACAGGAGTTCGGGGTATACGCTTAGGAACTCTATATGTCTATGAGACGCAAAAAGTATATATTTTTTTTTGGAAAATTTGACTTATACGCATTACGAATAATACCATAAACACATAGAGCGAATGAAAATATCCATTAAAAGAAAAAAGAGTGCATCCCTAGTTTTGACCACCGTCACTTTGATAGTGCGCGGCGCCAAACCCCACCCGGTGTCAGTTGATTTATCGAGTTTCTCATTAAATCATTTATTCATCATTTCTCACATTTATTAATTTGGTTGGTCTTTACTCTATGGCTATATTAATTCAAGCTCAAATGTACCTAATATGTTACGTTGTTCTAAGATCTAAAAACGTTTAATAAATAGCAATAGGCTAATAGGTAATTGCGAGACTTACGAGACTCTTTCTGCAAGACCAAGACCAAGACGAAGACCAAGACTCGGAGCGCGATATTAAGACCATCTAAGTCTCGTCTTGTTCTTGCATTTGGGCAACACTAATCTAAAAGTTAAAAGAAAATCGAGGGCTCTTTTGTATCACTTTGAAGTTTAAAAATTGAAAATATAATTCAAGATTTTTGTGTTTTTTTTCGATGCTCTAAGTCCATCGCCAAATTAATGATCTATCAATTTATTAGTAGTATTTTCAAGCTAGGTACAGTACAGGCTGTAGAGAAAGGGATGCACCGTGCACCGTGACTCATAAAGCAAATTATTACTTTTTTTTCATTATGTTTTTATAGAGTCTTAGTTCATTCACTGCAGAATATATAAAATATTATGCTTTTGTGAGGAAAACTACATTGAGTCAACAAAATATTTAACGTCAGTATGAATGTTCTTTACATTAGTGAGCATGAACCTTGAGTATGCAACTCATGAAATCTAGTTCAAGTTCAAATATTGGATTCTTTATCGACACGGTGTTAATAAGTAAAGATTCTGCTAATTCGAGCTACAAACAAGCGTTTGAACGAAACGGCCTTTATAAATGGTAAGAGTAGATTCTTGAAATGATGCAAACAAAATCTGAGGGCGCGCGCGCTTTGGAATGCAGGTACGTCCGTCCTTCATGCTATTAAGGGACAACGACTCGTTCTAATTTATCATAATGTTTAGTTCGTAAACTATACTTAATTGTTTAAATATCTAATGGCATTTAGGCGTCACTGGCTGTTTAAAATCGATTAACATTCTTTATTCGTGTTAAACGAATGACATAGTTTGAAAAGGGCCTAGTAGTAACTAGTTTATAAGATAATAGCTATTTCCCGCGGCTCCGCAGCGTAAATACAGTATCCCTCGGGAACACTACTTTTTCGGGATAAAAAGTAGCCTATGTTTTAATCCAGAGTCTAAACTACTACCATACCGAATTTCATCGAAATCCGTTCAGCAGTTTTTGCGTGAAAGAGTAACAAACATCCACGCTTTCACATTTATAATATTATAGTAAGGATGTTTCGTAAGCATTGATGTTTTTAAACTACTGTACTTATATCATTTAAATGTTCGAAACAAACTATTCACCTAAAAAATGTTTTAAAATTTAAAATTTAACGAAATATTAAACTTACAAAACAAATGTGATTTAAAACGGACTAGCTTTTTCCCGCGGCTCCGCCCGCGTAAATATAGTATCCCACGGGAATACTATACCTTTTCAGGATAAAAAGTAACCTATGTTTTAATCCAGAGCTTAAACTTCTACCATACAAAATTTCATCGAAATCATTTCAGTAGTTTTTTGCGTGAAAGCGTAACAAACATCCATCCATCCATATTTTATACATCCATCCAGACATCCTCACAAACATTCACATTTATAATAGTAGTAGGATATGATCAATGATCATGATGGTAAATTACTATACAGCTAAACATCAATTTTCCGTATTTAAATGAAACAAAGACACATTAGAGGAAAATATGACAACAACGAAAGTAAAATTGACGACGTCTGTGGCTCTGTGGTTAGCGCATTGGCGCTCAAGCTGGAGGTCGCGGGTTCGAATCCCGCCAGGGAATAAAAAAAAAAATTCTGTGTTCCTGGGTCATGGATGTTTATTAAATATGTGTATAATATAATAAAAATCTTAAATATAAGTACAGTATAAAAAGTATTAAGTAAATATATTTCCGTTGTCTGGTACCCGTAACACAAGTTCTTCGGATACTTACCACGGGACCAGACTGACGTGGTGTGAAGCGTCCATAGATATTATTATTATTAAAATTTATGAAGCAGCGTACCTAACAGTCAGGTAGTTAATACTATCATTGTTTATTTTTTTTGGTGCTAGTACCTACTACATTATATCCATGAAATTCAGCCGCGTGTTCGAATTCAATAATAGATCTAAATGTAGGACCAGTATTTCGCAAAAGTATCTCGGTGTTTGACCTTTTTCACATGGCATGTGGCGCGGGTGCGGGAGGGCGCGGGCGGGGGCCGCGTTCTCACGGGAACGCGCGGTGATTGCACCGCATTACGCCCTGACAACAGGGTTGCCAGCCTTCACAATTTCTCTAATTTGGCCCACTTTAGATTTCTGCTTCACTGCTTTAGCTTCACTGCTGTCAGTAATTTGAAATTAACTATATCAAGTGCCTAAAATTATAAGATATTAAACTAATAATGCTTTGCGACGATTAGTTAAAAAAATTAAGTATCGTTCAAATTTAAGATTATTCAAATTATTCATATTGTGTTTAGGATAAACCCTAAGCAACCCTAAGAAGCTATTTGCAATATATAGCTAATAGAAGTTGAACCGACATGTACAACCACAAGTCAACTTTGGATGTGTTATTTCAAATTTAATTACTTATAATTTGTTAACCATAATTACTAGCTTCGAATAGCTATGCTGTATGCATTGAAGTGTTGATTTTATGACCATGCTATAAAATATCATTAATCAATCACACTATCGACTATTACGAAATATGAACACTCCGAGTGTGGTATTGCAATTTTATTGTAC
Source organism: Phengaris arion (assembly GCA_963565745.1). Taxonomy (NCBI): domain Eukaryota; kingdom Metazoa; phylum Arthropoda; class Insecta; order Lepidoptera; family Lycaenidae; genus Phengaris; species Phengaris arion. The sequence continues at coordinate 10,301,787 of OY751445.1, read as the reverse complement.
CTGTCTTAAGTTTGTTTTAAAATTTTCATGTACCGTTTTCTTTTACATTCTGTTAAACAACTTACTTCTTACTTTAATTAAAGTAAGTTGTACACAATGTAAAGTGCAATGTAAAATGCAACATTACATTTCCTGATAATAGTCACAGATTTCAGTTAACACTGATTGTGGGTTGGGAAAGTAATAGTGTAATAATAGTAAAAAATAGTGTAATATAAAATAAATGTGTGGGGAATTAATAGTACTTATTTTCAATCAAATTCTAAAGTTGCAGTTTGTGTACGTAGCTGACGCTCAGCTAGCGAAAAGTTTACGCATGGCCTTAAATATAATAAAACGAACTATTATTTTTTAGGAGTTTCAATGACTTCAAATATATTTTTATCATAATATTATTAGATACAGTGGTAATAAACCCTTTGCATTAAAACGGTAAAGTAAAATTTAAATTATTAATCAACTTTTACCTAATGCATAATGCATTTTTGCAGTAGCTTCAAGTTTATGAAATATGGATGAGATTGTTTAAATCAAGAACTTTATTTAAATTGTTAATTATTAAACAACGGCAATAAATATATAATTATATAACTTTCACGGGTAAAAACCAAACAAACAGTAGCTTTTTGAGTTAACTTAAAATATTTTAATGTTATGGTTTGAATAAAATATCGCTACCGTGCAATTTATTATGTTTTTTAATTTTATTATGTCAAAATTAATATATATATTAATTTTGACTATGCATAACTTTTTACAGTGTAGTCCGATTTTGATATTTCTTTTTCTGTTGTAAAGGGTGTTTACTTCTAAGTTTGTCCCATTGTCACCAAACGGTAGACCTGGTGATGGATTCCATGATAAATCGAGGGTCGAAATTTATATGGACACCTATAGCGATTTCTTTTTTTTAGGTTACCTAGCCAAAAGGGTAAAAACAAGCAAATTAGGTAAGTAAGTAAAATTCGTTTGGCGCCGACTCAAAATTACTTGAGTATGCTTACATAAGTTTAAGAACTAAGTTTTTATGGTAAGAAATGTTTAAAGAAAAAATAAGAAAGGTTTGTCCTTTTTTGCTTTTCAGTTTTTTCGGCGGTTTATTTCTTGTTATTTGATGATCTCGTTAAATTTATAATAACCAAAACTGAATCAACATTTATGCAATATTTATTCCTTATGGAATGATTTACTGTGGAGTGTGGACTGAACCTAATTATAAAGAACGACTGGATGTTCCCGGCAAGTTCGTACGCGCAAAAGAAAATCTCGCGGGAACCTTACTTTTTTTTTTGCCGCATTTAAAAGTAGCCTATGTCACGGTCTACTTTATATCTGCAAAATTTCATCAAAATCGACCCAGTACTTTAGGAGCCTATTCAATGTAAACAAAAAAATTTTTCCTGTTTATAATATTCGTAGGTATTGAAGAAGTTGACCGGGAGATCAATCACAAAAGCCGTATGGCGGGCGTGCAGGAGGAAACTTTTAACACACAGACCGCACAGACCCCAGTGAACTTTTCCAGTAGGTATTTAATAGTTTTGACAGAACAATTAATTACTAAATTAGGTTTAAGAAGGTTCTTGTGGCTTGGCTGTTGCATTCAAGATTTTTTCCAAAGAAAAACTTTTTTTAGCAAGAAAATCAGTCTTATTCTGCGCCTATGCCGTTTTTTTTTTAAATTTTAAAGCTTTTTTTAAATTAATTGCTTTAAAGGTCAATCAAATATGGAAATGCTATAAAGTGCGGATATTCTTATATTTCTCACATTATTTTCAAAGCCTTTGGAGATCGAAATCTTTTGACACCTCCCACGTGCGCTTCAACATGGGAGGTCCAAACATGTCACTGGTCACGTAAGTAAAAAATACGAGGTCAGTTTCTAATTCACGATATCGGGTATCTTTTAGGTAGCGTATAGTATCTACTTAATCAATATTAATCATTTAGTATGTTAAATGTTTAGTATGGTAGGTACCAGCTAGGTGGCTTTTTCCTCTTTATCCCAAATAGTTATGATGCCATGGCTTTAAAGTTTACACTGGCCACTTGTAGATGGTTCTTTATCCATATTATGATCGTAGCTTGGCAGACCGTAAGATGCGTAGCACAATCCGTAGATGAAGTCTACACAATTTTTATACAATTAATTATCATGTTCCGACAGTTCGACTCGGTGAAGTAAACTTAGCACGGACGGAATTACATAGACTATAGAGTGTAGGAAGTGATCATAAACAGATTATGCACGAGTAGTTTATAGAGTTTAATAATGCAAGAAGCGACACCCACAGACACAGGTATACCTACCACAAATACGCAGTAAGGATACTAAGGCTAATAAAGCTAGCGCCACATGAAGCTCTCCACACATTTGATCAAATGCTTGAAATGAATAAGCTAGCGATAGGAAGCATTTGTCCGCTTTGAACGCATTGGGACATATCAAAATTTGGCAAAAAAATGCTTGGTTACTGCTTTGATGCTGGCTACACAGGAGTTGCAGTGGTAGAGTACGAGTGATTGCCTATTGCCGGGATTACGAAAAAGAACCTAGTTGAATGCAACTGCGGTCTTCCTTGAGAAGCTTTGTAAATATATCAAAAAGAGTAGGCACTCTGCAGTAGGTACCTACATATAATAATAAGCTCTGAACAGTAATCCTCGAATTATTAATTCATTGATTTTTTGTTTGCCGTTGCAAGGATCTGCGATATGGAGACATCTTGGCATGTATGCGAGCCAAAGCCATCGAACATTTGAGCTATATTCTGAGAGCCAAAGATCGTCAGTCTTATGGTAAGCCGCGTAAAAAGTGGGCGCCGCGTTGCGTCGCGGTGTGAGCTGATACAAAGCTCAGTGTATCATTGGTCTAAACTCTAAAGAGTATTCCTAATATGAGTCATCGTTTGGTCCACTTACGAGTGACCTCCGGTACTTTACCTTCATTACCTACCTTGTTACAATTTACAATAATTTGTTATGAATAACAAGTTTTCATTATAAAAATCGCTTTTTGCATATTCCGAAAAATTATAGAGAAAAAATATCCAACGTCTCGAGGTTAATAAGACAATAATGAGACAATACCTACCTCATAACGTTTTAGAATTCGTAAGATGAAAGCATCTAGTTTATAAATGGTAGTTAAGTAGTAGTAGGTCATACTTATTTAATTTAAAAAAAATGTGTAATCTTTTAACCATGCTTTGACAATGAGTAGTTAGCCTTAAGTTATGTAACCAGTAGGTAGTTAAATACATAACCTATATAATACGATATGTTAGATATAAATGTCACACTGGATTATATAGGTAACGTTTACTAATATTATAAACGTGAAAGTTTGTATGTTTGGATATTTGTTACTCTTTCACGCAGTAACTATAGCACGCCTACGAAATCGCGGGAAAAATCTAGTTTTATATAATTCTAGATGTTGCTCGACTCTGTTGAACCATATATTTTGCAGCGATAAAAAGTATTTAACCATGTGTTAATCCGTAGTCTAAACTACTACCATACCAAATTCCATCAACATCCGTTTAGTAGTTATTCCATGAAAGAGTAACAAACATACAAATATCCATACATACAAACTTTCGCGTTTTTAATAATAGTGCATTATACATAGACGTATATAATATAAAAGACAACATGCTCAGGCCTGTTGTCTTTGTTGCGGAAAAAACTGTCCCCACTTAAATGGCCCTACTTTTGTAGTTGTTTCGCGCCATTTTGACAATTGAGTTATGGTGAAATCAAGATGGCTGACATTTGAAGTATGGTGAAAACAAGGCGTAACTTTTTCTCGTATGAAGATTTGTTCTGTCAAATATATACGTCATAGCCTATCGTTAGTTTTGGAATCTCTGTATTAGTAGGTAAGGATGTTGGCGATAGAATTTTCTAGAAAACGTAGTTTGCAACATTGGAGAAGACGTTTGACAAGCTGCAATACTTATCAAATATCTTCTGCAAACCTATTAGATCATAGTAATTGTCACCTTGTTTGTATTCGAATCATTATTATTTACCTGCCAGCTTACGTAACAGTATAATTGCGCACACGTTTGCATCTTACATCATATCTGAGTAAATGGAAAACATGTTTATGGAATGGTAAACCCAATGAAGGGTGTAAAATTTGTTAGTCAACCTATTGTTTTTCTACAACAATCTTTTTCTTTTTTTTCTGTTTCTTCTCATGACATGGAAGGACAACACCTTCCCTTTGAGCTTTAGCCCTTACTGATTTACTATTATATATAACTAGATTTGCCGGCGACTTCATGCGCGCAAATGGCAATCCCGGGGAACCTCGCATTTTGCCGCGGTAAAAAATAGCCTATGTCCTTCCCCGTAGTCTACTCTCATATATACATATATATCAACCAAATTTCATGATAATCGTTCCAGTAGTTTTGGAGCCTATTCTATACAAACAAACAAACCTTTCCTCTTTATTATATTAGAACCTATAGATATAATTCATATTATTAAATATTATACTTCCCGTTGAGTGGTACAGGTAGTGAGTTACAGGTAGTAACGCAAGTTTTTCGGATACTTAGCACGGGGCCAGATTGACGTGGTGCGAAACGTCTATAGACATTATATATATGGTATGTATTTACTATTATAGTGGTGTTAAAATTTTTTTTGGGCTATGGCGAAACCTAACCCCTAGTCTCTACAATTTTTCATATAGCTCTATTCATAACTTTCTATTTAACCAACCTAATACCTGCTAAGGTACATTTTTTTATTATACATAAGCATTTAAGCCTTAAAGCAAATATTTTATAAAGTTTTTTATTTAGATATAGGTACACGGTAGGAAAAAGTTGGAAAATTATGTTCGTACTAAACTTTAATCACTTGATTAATACAACGATTTTGATTATAAAACTAAAACCTTTTAAATATTATATTTATGTATATATGATATAAATATAATAAAGTAGTTTTTGCGTGAAAGAGTAACAAACATCCATCCGTACATCCGACCATCCATCCATCGGCCATCTTCATAAACTTTCACATTTGTATACGGTACTTACAATAAAGAATCAATTTTAAAATTTTTGTCTATCCGTCTGTCTGTCTGTTTGTTCCGGCTAATCACTGAAACGGCTGGACCGATTTTTACGGGACGGTCACTGGCAGATTGCTGATGTTATAAGGAATAACTTACGAGTAGGCTACTTTTATCTTAAGGTTCAGTTTAAAATATATTCCGTTTCCTTTAGTTCTACGCAAAAGAAATTGCGGGCACAAGCAATTATAAATATATAACTTAAGTGTATGCGGACAGAGCCACGGGAACTGAAGAGCTAGCAACTGTAATACTTATAATAAAATTTATCGCGTTTTTATTAGGGACCACTATCGTAGTAACACGATAAAGTAGCCACTTCCATGTGTATCGCGGTTTTCATTAAATATCATCGAAAAAAAAACAGGTCACAGCTAAAATGTATGTTAAATGTTAATAAAAGTGTTATTATTTTCTACATATGCTAGCTGTAGATTTTCTTCATGCAGCTCAACGTCTTGTTGATTTCCTTGTATTAGTGATCACTCCTACTTAGTTTTCCCACATTTGTAGTTCAAAATTTACTAGCATATAGACAAAAGCTTATGTGTTTCAGTTTTAGGTATAAATCAAGTGCAGACGTAGATATTTGTGAAAGCTCTTGAAGTCGTCATTTATTTGGGTAGGGCCACGGGGAATTGTAGTATTCGAGACAGTCGGGTATTACTAGAAGTTTTTTAATAAGGCTTATGTAATTGCTTATTTAATTTTGATGCTGGTTCACTTGAAGAAATAAAGCGAGGTCTGTTCTATAGCGTGTCCCACTTTGTTCAGGCTATGACGTCATGATCTTTGTGATATTGTCTGCTCGTTTTGTGTAAAAAGAGCTGGCGAGACGGCCATCTGGTGATAATATTGTCGCCAGCCCCAACATGTGACACTTTTATATAGACTTGCTGTAAATTCTGCAAAGGCTTTCCACAATTATGTGTCGGTTTCCTTTGATACAAAACACAGATTTCAAAGTATGCTCCATATTGAGTCTTCATTTTATTAACGAAATTGCTAAAGCAGGAATTAATATTTCTTATTAACATCCTATAAGGCTTTTATATATTTAGTAATAACTAAAAAGAACAAAAAAAGAAGGATAGATTTCTATTTTTCTTTTTATTACAGCACACATGCACATACAAAAAAAGCACAACAAAGTTCTTTTAGCAACTACTCTTGTGGGTAATAAAATCACTTTAGATGTTTAATTGATCGGCATTAGAAAATTCCAATTTGGATCGAAGAATAAAGTAACGGAATTAGAAACTAACGCTTCTAAAATTCTCACAAAGGAGTTTGTTAACCTATTGCCCCAAGCAGCTATTATTGAGTCTAATAATAAAAACAAACATATTCGGTAAAGTAAAAGTAGGTTTTTAGTTTTATACGGACGCGGACGGAGTATGAAATGAATAGACTGTGTGTTGTGTTAATTTGATTCCGTTACTAATTTACGGGGTTTTTATCAAATTTAGGTACCTAGGTTTTTATCAATCTACTATCTAATATCCTATACTTGCTATTTCAAATAGAATTCTTACTGTTATAAGTTTTGCGCTGTCTAACAAGGAGAAAAAGCACTTACCAAATCACAATTGTCATGGTCATACGACGAATCTGAAAACTTGATAAAAGACATACAAAGAAATACAAATAAACACATACACGCATACACAACACGCCAACAACTCGTACATAAACTGACTTACATGCACTTGAATTTACACACACTCACAAATTTTTCGTCAGTTCCTATAGAATGTTTATTTTTTTATTTTGTTGAAATTTAAAGAAATATTTTTTTGTTTTTAGCCGCAATATTATGTATAACTGTGTACTCCTGTAAGCACCTCACAGGACAGGCGTAGCCTAGTTTGGGGGAACGTTACTTCTGTAATTATCAAAATGTTTTACTGTAAATAAACTATAAACTAAACTTTTTATCAAGGCGTTTGTTGTTGTTTAGGGTACCGTACCCAAAGGGTAAAAACGGGACCCCAGACAACATTACTGAGACTTCGCTGTGCATCCGTCCGTCGGTCTGTCTGCTTGTCTGTCTGTCCTGCTGTATCTCGGTTAAGCGTGATAGCTAGACAGTTGAAATTTTCATAGATGAATGATGATGTATTTCTGTTGCCTCTACGACAGTAAACAGGTACTAAAAACAGAATAAAATAAATATTTCAGTGGGGCTTCCCGCTTTCATGCATCAAACGTATTTTCTGCCGTTTTGTGCGCTAGTCCGACTCGTACTTGGCCGGTGTTTTCCATTACTAGCATAAACTATTAGACATCATAGGAAGACATTTTTGGAATAACATACCGGTTTCATGGGGCCGAAGTTTTATTAATGGTCAGGTAAGACACCTAGATGTGTTCACCTATACATCATTATTTACACCCAGGCCTAGCAATCCAGTAGATTTTACTGAATTTGACTCAATATCCTGATGACTACAGCCTAATCATTCTCATCTAACATCAGCATCTATTTTTGGAATCCACTTGCATTAATTGGTTATTTTTGGATTGCGTTTTGGATGTCCTCGTTTGGCATATCCACCTACACCAGTGCACCAGGGTTATTTCGGTCGTATGACTACGTAATGACGAGGCGCCCTCGCCATGAGATCACCGGCTCACGATTGGCCAATGGAATATGGATGTTTGTACACAAAAGGGAAGTGCAATGTCGCACTTATATTTTCGAGATTCGACGAACGCGACGAACTTGTGACACGCAAATAAATATACACTGTCTCCATCGGTCACTCTCTAACTCATCTTGATACTGTTGCATAATATAACAGTGTTATGAAGTAGAACTATCAATGTGATATTGACAGATGTCACAAGCACAGCCTATCTAGTTAGTTTATTTCAGTTAGCCAAAAGGCTATATATAGTGTAGACGTATCTGTGTTAAGCATCTCTATCATATGTACCAATAAAGGAGAATATAACAATTGTTGCTGTATTATTATTATCACCACTCAAGCGTAAGAAGAATCTGTAAAGACCAAGACGTCGTAGTTCACAACAGATACTAGTACGAGTATTGAGTAGATATCAAGAGACAGGCAAAGATATTGGAGTTGGTAAAAAGAAATCACGACACAAAATAAGCAAAAAAGTTTTTCAGACCTATACATATACCTATTATAGACGAGGCATGTCGAGCCAAAAAGTGTTCCCTATTAAATTGCCCTACTTTTGGTGTTGTTTGGGGTTAGTCGAGGTTTGACATATTTTGTCATCTTAATATCTTGACATTAATTGCTTTCCACAGTATCAATCTGCATTCATTTGACATTTTTTTTTTAAATCAACATGGGTAATTTTTTCCAGTATGAAGATTTTTTCTGTCAAATGTACGTCATTCCCCATCCTTAGTTTTATTCATTGGTTTCTGATATTTGACCTAAGTTAATTTTGCCGCCTCATCCTAATGTATTAAAGTATCTTTAACGTAACTATATAAAACATTGATACTTTTTGTATATTATTTTGTTGTTATTTTGGCACAGTTAAGATAATATGCTATATCCAGGGCAGTCGGGCGTCTGTAGATTGCTTACAATATAGCAGTTTTTATGATGTACCTCTTTATTACTCTCCTAATCCTAAGTCATTACGTTGTAAATAAGAAAATAGAATACAACGACGAATGAAACCTCAATTATTTACTATAATTTATTTTCTTGGTTATCTCACTAGAACTTAATGAACTTTCTGGGATTATAGAACCGTTTTTACGTTAAAAGTTAATAGTGCCTAACTGGCTAAGAGAATGTATATATATATATATATATAATTATTGTACAAGACAATTCTAGATTAAGTTAATTAATTATTACTTAATAAGTTTTTGAGAAAACAATGACAATGTAACAAGCAATGCTTTCTGGATCTTAGGAATCATATTTTAATAGAAAAATTGACAATAAAAGTAAGTCTAAAAATTTACGATTTCATAAAATAATTAGTAGATAACATTGAAGTGTATCAATAGGTTTTTTTGAATAAGTTGTTCATAAAAATTGTTTGCGTTTTATATACAAATAAATACAAGTGTCTGTTTGTAATTACAAATTAACAGCTTTGCACTAAATACATATTGTGATAGTAAATACGGTAACTACACCAAAAAATATATTTTTGAAATATTTATATTTTTCCGTCTGTCTGTCTGTTTGTTCCGGCTAATCTCTGAAACGCCGTTGGTAGATAGCTGACGTTATAAGGAGTAACTTAGGCTACTTTAATTTTAGGATTCCGTTAAATAAAAAAATTGGGTTCATTTCCATTAATAGTTCCACGCAAACGAAGTTGCGGGAACTAGCTAGTTTTAAATAATAATATATTCTCAGAAAATTGACGAGAAAAACTAAGGTAGGATTATGATGATGCAGACGATGATCTCATAAAATAATAAATATCATATAACATTAAAGTCAATAAATAGGTATTTGATTTTGAATAATAATTTATAAAAACTGCAAGTCTCCTCTCATGCATCCGGCTCTAACAATAGAATAATTATTTCATAATTATTATCATGAATATTCATTATTGTGGTAATTATTGTGATTAAATATTTTAATTATAGTCACAGACTCACAGTAAAGAATTACAAGCAATTTATGTTAAAACCAAAAGTTCTCGTTAATCAGACTCTACCTAGAGTTTTTGTGACCTTTGTTGGTTGGAGTTGGGACCACTCGACCTTTTGATTTTTTTACGTAAAAGTAAAACCAAATAATTATATATATAAATAATAAAATAAAATATATATAATATTTAAAAATATGATAAGTCGTAACTTGTACAATAAATTACCAACTATCGTAACAAATGGGAACAATTATGAGAGATAGTCACTTGTTTAATTAATTGATTGACTCATTCATTCCAAACTCCAAAGTGCGTGATGATAAACTACGAGTTCTGCAGGGTCTGTACTTTTATTATAATTATTCAGTGTTCACATAATATTAGGTATTTACGAAAAAATTTAAACTAATTTTTTTCAAGTATTTTTTATTTGTATTAATCGAAGTAATCACCCATGCAATCAATGCATCTTTGCCAACGCAGTGGCAGTTTATTGATGCCCTTCTTAAAGAAATCAGCTGGACGGGAGGCAACAAATTCTTCAATGGCATTTGGTACTGCCTCTCGGGTATTGAATTTTTTTCCCGCCAAGAAGTTATCCAAATTCTGAAAAAGTAGTAGTCTTTAGGCGCAAGGTCTGGTGAGTAGGGCGGATGACGGAGAGCTTCCAACCCCAGTTCTTGCAACTTGGAGACCGTCTGCTGTGCAGTATGAGGTCGCGCGTTGTCGTGCAGGAGCAGCGGAGACGAGCGATTGACTAATGCTGGTTGGAGATGTGCCAGCTTCTCCATCATTATGTTCAGTTCTTCACAGTACACATCTGCAGTAATGCTCACCCCGTTTGGTAAGAAGCTGTGATGAATCACACCGGCGCTAGACCACCAAACAGTGACCATCAATTTTTTAGGGGTAAGTTTTCGTTTAGGGCTTTGTTTAGGTGCTGAACCAGGATCCAATCAACCTGCTGAGCGCTTGCGGTTATCAAACAGAATCCATTTTTCATCGCAGGTAACAAAGCGGTTCAAAATTCCTTCATTTGTGTGTCTGTTGAGCAGTGCAAGGCACGTCTCGACGCGTACTTCGCGCTGGCGAACACTGAGTTCGTGGGGCACCCATTTGTCAAGCTTTTTTACCTTGCAAATTTGACGCAAATGGACCAATATTGTTTTGACGCTAACGTCGAATGCTGCTGCTAATTCAGCCGTAGATTGTGTATCATCAGCTTCCACAATCGCCTTTAATTCGTCATTGTCGACCAAAGTCTTCGGACGACCGCGAGGTTCATTTTTCAGGTCGAAATTTCCAGAACGGAAGCGAGCAAACCAATAACAGGTGGTGCGTTGGTTTGTAGTGTTAGCTCCGTAAACGTCGTTGATGTTGCGTGCCGCTTGTGTCGCGTTGCTACCACGACGGTACTCATATTCCATAATTACTCGAATTTTTAACGTATCCATGATGACGAAAAAAATTGAAATGCGATGAAAATGTAACACTAATCAATAAACAAATGACTACTTTTGGAAAAAGAATTCCATGTTTTTAAAATAAAATTAATTTGAAATTAGAATTCTTAGCCAAACAAAAATTATTTTGATTTGAAATGGCCAGTACTGCAGAACGGCAATTTCATAGGTAAAGACCTATTATTTTTGTAGAGTTACGTAGAAGTTCTTTTTTTGGAAGGACTTAGATTGTGTTGATGTGATCAAAGATACCTATTGTCTTTAAGAATGTTTCGTCGGATTTGAATGCAGAGTCAAGACATTTTCATTTCAGAAGAACACGTTCTTCAATCGTCTTTGAGAGGAGTAGGTTTATTTCGTTAAATATTTTGCCTTGTTTTCTTTCAGATAAGCAACAACATCATTGTAGCTGCTTCAGATGTAGACAAAGAACGTCTATTAAAAGGTGTTGGAACTGGTCCTGTAATCAGGATTTAATCGACCGGTTGGATTTGTGGAACGAGATGTCAAAAATAACGTTCCACTACAAGTTGGAACAAGTTTCATCATTTTGCGTTAAACAGGGGGCTAGTCATTCATTTTGCTACCTTTCTGTCCCCCTAATACGGGGTCCGTACCAAATTACGTATTAATAAATTCAATCCAGTTTCTATTATGATACGTAATTCAATGTTTTTTTAAGAAACACTCTTTGAAATGGGTCGCAGATGTGCTCCCAATTGAGAAATTAGAATAACGTTTTCGTGTGAACCTTAATAAATAACAATTGCAGTATGACTTATATGAATAAATCATGTTTTTTAGTTAGGGTTTATGAAATAAATCATCTAATTTCAAAAAGCATGAGTTTTATAAATTCTTGATACTTGTTGTTTTTGAATGAACAATATTCGCGTAAACATAAGAAATCAATATTCTTGATACTTGGTTCATAGTTGGTAGGTACTCATTGTAGACAATTGGCTGTTTTTCCACTTATCGGCTCGGCACCGGCCCGTGGCGACACCGGCATTTTATCGGCTGCCGGGAGAACAAAAATGTATATATCTTTATATAATAAATAATTATACTGTACGTGTGTATGTCACTGAACTCCTCCTAAACGGCTGGACCGATTTGTATATTTTATATATTCTATATATATATATATATTTGGCATGTCTTTTGAGTTCACTCAACTAGAATAGTGATATGACTCCCAAGTCCCACCTGATACATGTCACCAGCCACCCCGGCGCGGTCTAAGAGTAAGGGTCAATCACACCAAAACAAAACGATACGCGACATGGCGCTGCAATTTTAGGGTAATAAATAAGGATACATATGGAACCCTTATAGTTTTGTTCTGTCCGTCCGTCCGTCTGTCTGTCTGTCGGTCTGTCCACGCTTCTAGCTTCTGTTGTTATGAATATAAATGGATGAAATTTGGCATAGTTATAGATTGTCTATAGATCTCGGTTTTAACGTCATAAAATAATAATAATTTAATATTTTAGGGGTAGCTCTCCATACATGTGAAGTAGGATTTATTTCGATTTTTTTCATTCTACCCCATCGTGTGGGGTATTGAATAGCTCTTTTAAAACAAAAGCAAGGTTTCATATATGACTTTTTTACAAAGTCGACTATTTTCGGGTAATCGGCCTCCAAAGTGGTTTATAAGTTAGTCTAAAAACTCTTTAGGAAAATTATTTTAAAAGAAAACGAACAGTAACTTTTGAAGTAATTTGAAAAGAAAAACCTATTACGCGTTGATAGTTACGGAACCCTCCTTAGACTGTCTCGACATGTTCTTGATTAGGTTATTAACATAGGTATTCAAAATTGGACCTTATTCATTACATAAGAAGCTACACGTTTCATTGTAAGAGTTCGAATGTCATGTTGCACCGCGCTGTACAGCGCATGTGCATTGTATGACTAATGTTGATATGAGACATGTATCTTTTTGTGTACTGAATAAAGCGAAATTTTGAATAGCTATCTTAAAAATGCAGCGTCGCGTAGCGTTGCGTATCATCGCGGTGTGAACTGACTCTAACCAAAAAATTTCTACCGCGGATTGTATTTTATTTCATTCGGTTCCTGTTCGTACGTATTATTGCAAAACTCAAAGCAATCTACTGCTCAGTGCTCTGCTTTCCTAGTCTGTTTCGAATACGTCATAAACCCAAAATAGACATAGAGCTCTTATTATATATAGTGAAGTACATACAGGTTTCGCTTTTTTTATTCTTTAGAGTTTTGTTCATTGAGACCTTTGGATTACGTCCACCATTTTCTATTTCTTGGTCTAAACTAATGGCTTCTTGCTGTTGAACACTAATTTCAGAGACATGGACTTGTAGTAGATAATTAATTCCAATGTTTCACATCCACTAGTCGCCCCTTGATGTTTCATTGGTTTTTCATTACCGCTGTAAAAATTTAACATTGTCTAACATTCTTGTACTTTACTTGTAAAATATATTAAATCTGGCAGAGTTGTTAAAATGCCATGTAAATTTATAATATAACATTGACCTTTTCTAATTATCTGTCACATTGATTTGGTAATTAATAAAACAAGATTACTAAAACATTTACATGATAACTGTAAGATTTACATTATAATCTATGGTGGGAAATAGATCTCCCTATACTATACGAGGGCGGGTCAATAAGTCCGTGACTTTTGGAATAAAACACAGATTTTTTGATAAATAAATCATTTTATTTTTCAACGTAGTCCCCCTTGAGCTCTATACACTTTGTCCAACGCTTCTCCAATTTTTTTATCCCTTCCAAAAAATATGATTTGTCGAGGTCCTCAAAATAGGCCTTTGTTCGGCATCTTCAGTGCTTGTAAGGCCACAACGAAATTCAGTAAACCACTTTTTTACCATTGAAATCGATGGTGCAGAGTCCCCATAGTATTTATCAAGCTTAGCCTTGGTCTCGGTAATGGTTTTTTTTCGCAAAAAATAATGCTTAATAAGCACACGAAATTCACTTTTTCCCATTGTTTCCTTAAGTTACTGGATAGTCTGATAAAGATAGCTGTAAAACACAAACTAACTGACGCAGCAAGTTCAAATTTTGATAGGAGTCAACTGACAGATGCCTGTTGACAGGAGTAGTGTTGCTTTTTCAGTAAGGAGGTTAGAAATTCAAAAAGTCACGGACTTATTGACCCGCCTTAGTATTTATATATAAGCTATGAAAAATAGTTATTATGTGTTTGGTTTTCGTAACGTAAAAGTGACATCTATCATTTATCTGTTATCATAATATTACGTTTTCAAACAAACTAGTTATTAATTTCATTACGTAATTGGCATCACCACTAATAGATGTCGCTTTTCCGCTAACCACCACTAGGGAAGTTTATTGAACAATCGGTTAGTATATATTTAAGTAATTATCTTTTATCCCCCGAGTTATATGTATAATATTTTTTTGTTTCTATGTTGATAAAGTACAACTTACAATAAATACTTTTTGTAGCCACGTATTTTAATTACCAGGCAGTAAATGTATGGCGACTTGCCGATCTCCTTTGCTATGGCAGTAGTAAACTACCAAAGTACTTGCCAAAAGGCTGGATTAACACATAGGCTACTTTTTATCCCAAAAAAGTACAGTGTTCCCGCGGTATATTAGACTGTATTTCACCCCAAAGTGCTGAACCGCTTTGAATATTGAATACAAATAGGTATGGTAGTGGTTTCGGCTTGGATTTATACGCAGCAAAATATACGGTTTCCGCGAGATTTCTTTTTTCGCGTACGAAGTCGTGGGCATGGGCATTTCGTAAACGCATTTGTCAGGTTCGGACTCACCGCTCACGTTCGGTATGATTTAAATGTGGAAATCACTTGCCATCGTCTGCTCGTGCGCACGACACCATTGTCGCCTATCGCTATTGTTTTACATTCCGTGACTGAGCGAGCTGCTCATGCAATATTAATTAGTGTCCATTAATAATATCTAATACCCTTCCTTTCGTAGTGATTTTATGTGATGTGATTAGACATGGGTCATCCAGATGTCTTATTTTCTAATCTCGCTACTCAACTTGTAGACTTTCTGACGGCTTAGTCTTCACCTTAACCTTAAACCTCAAAATCTTAACCTCTTCAAAATCATTTTAAGAAAAATATTATTTAAATTTTCAAAATGTTTTGGCTACTTTTGTAGTAATTTAAGCATTTTAATATTAGTAATTGGGTATTTAGTTGTTTTTGTATCCTCATGCTCAGTGTAGCATCACTGATGTTTTTCCGGTAAACCCTTTACTTAACAGATACCTTCTTGTAATCCGTCTCTAAATTGCTCAGTTTAAGGATGTTATTGTAATTATGTATTTGGAGGTGAAGGACCTTCCACAGCGTACTTGTGACAATGTGGATGTAAATAATTGTAATGCCTGCATGATGACTAAACGCTAAGGACACTGACTTTTTTACAGCAGGCTATTTTCTTTTGTTAGGATTCAACGTGAAAATAAAGGGTGAAAATAAAAAATATAACTTTGATTTTAGGTTGAAAACTGTAAATTATCTCAAGTTATTAAATAAAGCCTACAGTGCATTGTACTCATGACGTGTTTAATGGAAAATTTACTTTGTTTTATTTTTTTAGTTGTGTCATCGAATTGTAATGGGGGATGTACATGGGTCGATTTTCACCGTGCAGCGAGTCGATTGACAGATCGCCCTGCCATTTTTGTTGCCAAAATTGCCTAGCAACAGCTGAATTGCATTTACATAGTCTATTTTCGATGTGCAGTGGAAATCGACCCATATTTTTACGTTTTCATGAAAATATTTGAATTCGCTAGTAAGTAGTAACCATTTTTTTTTTTTTTTTTTGAAACAGCTTAACCAAATAAGGACGATAACACTTCTTCAACTATTATATATTACCTACTTGTATCTGTACAGTCATCGTCTATTGAGGACTCGAATTTGGCGTGAGCCGGTGCACCGATAGAGCAGCCGGTCGCATTCCGACGACTAACGGGACCTCGCTCGCAAATACACAGCTATAAATCACAAATCCATTGACAAAGCATACGCGACGTATCGTATACGGTCGTTCCTGTCGATATACGAGATAGGTCCTCCCTTTGATTGGCTGTGGAAAAAGCTGATGTGTCCGTAATTGGTGTGTGTGAAACACTCGACCGCAATATTCCCGCAGTGCCACTTGTGGCTGGCGACATCCACCCGTTTAAGGCGAGGACGGTCGCGGAGGAATGTGGGCGCTCATCGATACCGTGGTACCGGGCATAGGCTGAAACGGTTTCCATAACAACAAAACATAACCAAGCCCCGAGTTCACTAAACTTCTTTAAACGCGCTTAACGCTAAACCCGGATCAGATCTCTCTTTCTCATTCAATGCTAAAACGGGGCAGACAGATCGAAAACCGTAGCTTTTCGTTTTAATACGTTGGCATAATTTGAGCTAAGATTTCCGAAAACCCGAGGTTCAGGCTTTAAATTTGATAATTTCCCGCACAGCAATCAATATACGCTTAGCTTCTATTGGTTGACGTTCCTTAAACCTGGGATTTTCTTTAGACTTAGTCTTAACTCTAAACCTTGTTTTGTAATAAGGGCAATGGAATTACATCACTGGCGATTACGGTGAAGAATCGAAGAAGTAATAAAAACATGAGTCAAGAGTTCTCACAATCGTATCAGGGAATTTCGTAAAGATAATATTGTCCATTATCGTCTAGCACAATATGGCTAAGTAAAGTTTTGCTAATATATATCGTTTGGCCAGTCTTTCTTTTACTAATAACCTTTTAAAAACGAATTCTAGATATAGATAATTTTGGAAGTTTTAATCGTACGATTAAATCATCTAATTTATTACCCAATTGTGATTCTGTGATTTTATGAATTTTCTTAGTATAAGTTAACATATGCCATTTGTATCCATGCCTCGTAGACTCAAGGTTCAGTTTCGACATCCAAAGTCCTATTTTATACGAACATTTTCCTCAATTAATCTCCCGTAACTTGCGCCAACTTAAAATGAATATACTCATCCTTGCCAACTGCCTACATAAATGACAGGCATACCCATTCGCTTCCACATTGTACTATAGACGTATTATACTAAGGACAAGGTGTGACAAATAAAAGCCCCAAAAAAATCTTCATACAAGAAAATACTACTGCCATCTGTTAAAAACTGATCGAACTACGATGTGTACGTAAATTTTAAAATACCTACTGTACTTTAATTACCGGCCTTAATTTTAAAATAATTAATGTAATGTAAACAACTAATAATATTGTGCCTATAATATTATATCTATTCCATCTTTTTTCAAATCAAATCAAACTCGAGTGCATTGGGGCACTCAAAGTAAGGACGTTTTTAGTCTCGACATGCCTGATGCCCTGTCCCTATTACATACGTATACACGTTATAGCATAGCATATGCATAGGCATTATACGCTGTTTCTTCGCTTTTGTTGCTTAATACAAACACCAGTCGCCACCCAAAACGATAAGCACTCAAATAACAAGTCATGTTAAGTGATAAGTCATTTTGCTCTACCCACAAGTCCACATTCCTTTAGCATGCAATTTCACTCCTTGATTCTTAAATTATTATAAAAGCTAGTAAATAAATTCAAAATAGTAAATAGGCTTTCATCAGCGGTAATTTATGGGGATTAGATTATGGACCTAGGGATTATGAATAAACCTATAGGGATTATGGACCTAATAGTCAATTGTAGATCATAAATCTCACACTTTGCAAACCAAATCACGGGTAAAAGCTAGTTTAAACATAAAATGTACTAATTAGAATCTATTTAAAGATCAAAAGATCATTAAATTATACCTCAGTCTATAGGTCCAGAGAGGTCAAGTTGTAACCCCACTGAACGGGGTCTTCCAGTTTAGCGAACATTTATTCCGTTAGCAAATACTAATACAAGTATTTCCAGATTAGAACAAGCATAGGATAAGAATAGAGATAGAAGCGACACGTGATAACACTTAGGTATAAATCTGTTTATGGGTAGTAGGTTTGTTTTAAAGTAATAGTACCTGGGAGACCTGGGAGAGGGTGTTTTAGTAGATCGATAAAATAATTAAAAATAAATAAAAAATATATAAAAGAAAAATAAATAATAAGAATCTTAAAAATAAAAAGTATCTCACCGGGATTCGAACCCACCATATTCCGAATTTCAAAACAATGCAGAAATTATACGTAGGTACGCATGCATACCAAGCTGCCAATCAGACTGACGTAAGAGAGTCGAAATTATTGATATATTGTTGCATGAGGAAATACAAAAACATATATTCCTTAAAAATGTAATTTCTAAGGGATAAGACCTAGCTAGATCGATTTTTCTCCCCCAAAACTCCCCGCATACTAAATTTCACGGTAATACTTGTAGCCGTTGTCGATTTACCGATTTTATATATACCAGATCGTCTCGTTTGAAGTATAAGATTGATCTTAATTGGTTAAATTGATTGGATAGTTAAAAAATTGCACTTGATTAGACAATAATTATAATTTATCGTATATATACTAGTAAACATAGTGTCATTGATCATGGTGGATGGACCTAGGTGAAACAAACTACGAAAGTGCAACATTTTATGAAAAAGTGATGAAATACAGAGTAAAACCATTTTAATCTCAATACACATAGCCACATGGTGGCCACGAGAGGATCAATGATCTCATGCAATGACGTCATTTCCCATAAAACGGGAATAACCCAAATTTAAAATGACTACCATCCATTTCCTTAACCAAAAGATCTTTTTCGATGACGTCAGCTTCAAAAATATATATGTAAAGTTTCCATTGAAGTCCAATGTTTTTAATGAAATCATAAAAAAATATTTAAAGTGTTATAGTTAATCAACCTTGATCTTATAACTTTTTTAGTCTTTTAGCAATTTGTTTCATCTTGATCACCTTGATTCTACTACCCACCAAACAGTCCATATTGAAATATTATGTTTTTCCCAGATTTATGAACTTAATCCATGAGCTCCACCTATTAAATTCTATTATCTATATATCCTCACCATCCTAGTCGGGGAGCATGTTGGATGAGTTTCCCTGCGATCTGTCCGTTATCAATAGCTAGGAAGTATACCATGTTTGGGTCAATGGACAAAGGGACCGCCGGTATCGCCATGTAGAGACGCTCATAGACTAACGGGCCTCTAAATATCGGAGCAGCGTAATGGAAAATCAGATTAGATGCATGAATCAAACATAAAATATACCGTTTTAATACAACGCTCCTGACTCCCGCACTATTTTACACTATCGCGTATATTTTGTGTACATTTTCCTATTATCCTCGTTCATGTAGGTAATAGTAACTAATAACTGTTACCTATTAACGTCCTGTGGTCTTAGAACATAGAAATCCTATCAGGAAATCTTATACATAAGTAGGTTGACTCTTGTCATAATTTTTTCTTATAATAATGTTATTTTATATCAAAGTGACATGTCATTGACAATTGTATTGAACACTCTACCTGTTTATGTATTAGATTCCTTGATAGAACTATGATGGCTTAAAGTTAATTAAGGATTTTTTAAGGATAGAAAATTTAATGAATGTTGACCGCGACTTAGCCGCCGAAAAATAAAATCCCTCTAGAACAGTACATTTTACCGGGATTGAAAGTAGCCTAAGGACATCCTTACCCGTGGTCTATTCTATATATGTGCCAAATTTCATGTCAATCGGTCCAGTAGTTTCGGATGCCATAAAAAGCAAACAAACAAATACTTAATCAAATGTTTCCTCATTATAATAATAGGTCTTTACCTATGAAATTGCCGTTCTGCAGTACTGGCCATTTCAAATCAAAATAATTTTTGTTTGGCTAAGAATTCTAATTTCAAATTAATTTTATTTGAAAAACATGGAATTATTTTTCAAAAAGTAGTAATTTGTTCATTGATTAGTGTTACATTTTCATCGCATTTAAATCTTTTTCGTCATCATGGATACATGAAAAATTCGAGTAATTATGGAATATGAGTATCGTCGTGGCAGCAACGCGGCACATGCAGCACGCAACATCAACGACGTTTACGGAGCTAGCACTACAAACCAACGCACCACCTGTTATTGGTTTGCTCGCTTCCGTTCTGGAAATTTCGACTTGAAAAATGATCCTCGCGGTCGTTCGAAGACTTTGGTCGACAATGACGAATTAAAGGCGATTGTGGAAGCTGGTGATACACAATTTAGGGCTGAATTAGCAGCAGCTTTCGTCGTTAGCGTCAAAACAATATTGGTCCATTTGCGTCAAATTGGCAAGGTAAAAAAGCTTGACAAATGGGTGCCCCACGAACTCAATGATCGCCAGCGCGAAGTACGCGTCGAGACGTGTCTTGCACTGCTCAACAGACACACAAATGAAGGAATTTTGAACCTGCGATGAAAAATGCATTCTGTTTGATAACCGCAAGCGTTCAGCAAGTTGGTTGGATCCTGGTTCAGCTCCTAAACTATGCCCTAAACGAAAACTTACCCCTAGTAAAGTGATATATAGTGACTGTTTGGTGGTCTAGCGCCGGTGTGATTCATCACAGCTTCTTACCAAACGGGGTGAGCATTACTGCAGATGTGTACTGTGAAGAACTGAACACAATGATGGAGAAGCTGGCACATCTCCAACCAGCATTGGTCAATCGCTCGTCTCCGCTGCTCCTGCACGACAACGCGCGATCTCATACTGCACAGCAGACGGTCTCCAAGTTGCAGGAACTGGGGTTGGAAGCTCTCCGTCATCCGCCCTACTCACCAGACCTTGCGCCTACAGACTACTACTTTTTCCAGAATTTGGATAACTTCTTAATAAGGGCATCAATACACTGTCACTGCAAGATGCATTGATTGCATGGGTGATTACTTCGATTAATACAAATAAAAAATACATAAAAAAAATCGTTTAAATTTTTTCATACAAAACGGCAATTTCATAGGTAAAGACCTAATATTATGTATGAAAGTATTGATTAAACTAGCATTTATTGCCCGCGGCTTCGCTCTTTGGCCTTCGCCCGCGGCTTCGTGGAATTAGGTTTCTAAACTTTCTTCCCCTATGTGGCTGAATTTTAGTAAACGCTGAAATACGTAACTCATTTTTTTTTGCGTACTTAATTCATACGAAATTTTATGCAAATATGTCCAAGGAATAAAAGTTTCATACAAACATAAATATCTACTATTTTACCGCCTTGGGGGTTGAATTTTTAAAAATCCTTCCTTAGATGCCTACGTCATCCAAATACGTGTGCTAAATTTCATATTTCTAGCCTTAAGGGTTTGGCCTGTGCGTTGATACATCAGCCAATCAGCTTTGCCTTTTATATATAGATAGATAGATGATCCCATATGACTATGAATGTTGAAATGAACCTTATCGGCTTACAGAGGTCGTAGAGACACACGGTTTTCACCGCAGCAACGAGCGCAGCAAGGGCTACTAGAATAACATCACAGACCTAACAAAACTACGCCGCCATATTGGCAGCCGTATTGGTTTCACAAAAATCTGAATATCTCGGCAACCAAAGGTCGGGAAGGGACGCGGGACCTAGATCTAGATCTAGTTACTAGTAACTACCTCTGACCACAGAGCGATAACATTTAAGATAACATCGTAACAATCGTAAAACATAAGCACAAAGAATGACATCGAAAAACACCCAAAAACAACTAAAATATACAATACAAGGAAGGCGAACTGGACAAAACTCAGAGAGTACATAGAAAAGGAACTAATTAACAATGACATAACCAAACCAAATATTGACCAAATAAAAGACAAACAAGATATCAAAAACATGACAAATACACGGACATCATAATAAGAGCAAGCGACGAAACTACCTAAAGTAAATCTGAAATAAGCTAAACAAATAAACTGGTGGACACAAGATCTAGCTGAAAAGAAGAAAAATGTAAAAAGACTAAGGAGAAAAATAAAGAAGGCCAACCTAAACAGAAAAGAGCTAGTCATATAAAACTAACTGAAAGCCCTGGAAGAGTATAAAGAAAAAGTAAAGGAAACAATGACAAATAGCTGAAAACCTTCTGCTCTACACAAGAAAGAGAGTCAATGTGGGATAAAATCTACCGTGTATTAAGACAGATAAACAAGAGATATGAAGACCTACTCTTAAAAGACGATGTCCGTGACTGCGACCCAAAAGAATCAAAATTACTAGACTAGACTGACACAACTGACCATATAGTAATAACAATGACTGAAATAGACATGACATTCAAATCAATGAATCCGAAAAAGGCACCTGGGGAAGACGGCTTAGCATCCGATATATACGAAGCAGCATTCAGAGCCGACCCAAAGGTAATGACTGCACTATTCAACGCAAGCCTGAGGATAGGCTGCTTCCCTACGAGTTGGAAAAGAGCAACCATAATAGTCCTAAGGAATCCTGGGAAGGACAACTACAACACCCCCAAAGCATACCTATAGGCCTACTCCCGATTTTAGGAAAAGTGTTCGAAAAAATCTTGTGCAGAAGGTTGCTTTGGAGCCTAGGACAAGCTAAAAGGTTAAACCCCAGGCAATATGGCTTCATGCCCCAGCGAAGCATAGAAGATGCCCTCTACAATGCCACAGAACTAATTAGACAAGCAGTTAGCCAAAAGAAATTTGTAATTTCTTTTGGCTAACTGCTTGTAAATTGTGGTGTCGTTGGATATCGAGGGGGCACTTAACAACGCCTGGTGGCCAAAAATAACAACTGTACAAGAAGGAAACGGATAAAAAGCTACAAAAAACACTGCATGACTATCTCTCTGAAAGAAAAATCAAATTTACTTACGCTGGCTACACCATAGAAAGGAATGCTATGCCCGAACTGGAGTTCTGTGAAACCAAATTGTCATACTCAACTAGCTTAAAGATTCTGGGAATAACACTGGACAACAAACCAACTTTCAAAGAACACGCAAAAAATCTAAACGAGAAAATCATCAAAATACACAAAAAGGTATCCACAACTGCCAGAGCTACAGGGGGGCTAAACTCTGAAATACTCAGGAAAATAAACAACGCGGTAATAGAACCAACCATCTTGTATGCGGCTAGAGTATGGGAACCAGACCTAAGGAGGAAGTATATAAGGAAGAAAATAGATCGCATAAATAGGATATTCATAATTAAAATAGCCAAACAACATCCTTCATAGCCAGACTCCTTAGTGGCTCTATACCCTTCCACCTGCGAATAAAGGAAAATGCCGCGTTGTATAAAATTAAAAGAGGTAAACCAATGGAAGAGTATCTTTTCGAGAGAGAGAGCTCACCATTTCGATCTGCCCCATCCATCCGAAAGAAGTCCCATTCCCTTCCAGCTCATCGCGGACGAAACAGATCTACAAACTATACCAAACAATTCACTTATAATCTACACAGATGGTAGCAGTTGGTGGGAAGGAGAGAGTGAAAAGCGAACAAGCATGATAAAGCTGGAAAGATACAGCTGCTCGGTATACCAGGCAGAGCTGGTGGCAATATGGCGGGCAGTGCAATTGATCGTAAAATACAAAAACAGGAAGGCCAGTCTAGCATCGGTCTCAAGATCATCACAACAGACGTTGGCAGACCCTAACAACTTGAACCCGTTAGCAATGGACATAAAAAGAATCTTAAGAGAAAACAGCATCGATATAAACTGGTACTGGATCAAAGCGCACACAGGGTTAGAAGGAAATGAGCGTGCTGACACCCTAGATAAAGAAGCCACAAACTCAAAAACTGCCCCAGCATACTCTGCAGTCCCACTAAGTGCAGTGAAGTACTATATCAGACGGAATACAATAGAGGAATATCAAAAGGAGTACGAACAGAAAAGCACTCACAAACCAATTGCATACTTCTTCGGAAACGTTCGCCAAGCCCACAAAATAATCCAAGACATCTAAATGGACAACGTAATGGCCCAAACGTTTACAGTCCACGGTGGTTTGGCGAATATTTACACAGATTCAACATAAAAAGAGATGCAAACATATGTGACTGTGACAATATATCAGAGCAAACCGTATTGCACTGCCTGTGTGAATGCGCAAAACATATGCTAACAAGAATGGAAACGGAACAAAAAATGGGAAACAGCATAAACAGAGCCAACATCAGAGACATAATGAACAAGGAAAGAGACAGACGGGCATTCCTAGAAATGGCAAGGAAAATCACCGAACGAGTCACAAGAGACAACAAAACATAGAGACAACAGGAGGAAGGAAGAAAAGAACATTTTTTATTTTACATTTATATATATATATATATATATATATATATATATATAAATGTAAAAAAAAAAATGTTCTTTTCTTTATTCATTTATATATATATATATATATATATATATATATATATATATATATATATATATATATATATATATATATATATATATATATATAAAATGTAAAAAAAAATTTGTTCTTTTCTTCCTTCCTCCTGTTGTCTCTATGTTTTGTTGTCTCTTGTGACTCGTTCGGTGATTTTCCTTGCCATTTCTAGGAATGCCCGTCTGTCTCTTTCCTTGTTATATATATATATATATATATATATAACAAGGAAAGAGACAGACAGATATATATATATATATATATATATATATATATATATATATATATATATATATATATATATATATATATATATATATATATATATATATATATATATTTATATATATATATATATATATATAATTCCAGTTCCGCTTAAAAAGCTAAAAAAATAAACTTTTACCAAACTTTTACCTTTTTAAAATAAAAGACGCACCGTGAGCGAGATGAGAATCTCATGAGTTTTCCAGACAGTAGGCATAAATACTCAATCAGTGTTTTGGTTAGGTTCGGCATTATAGCATTCTGTGACCCCGTCTAATAACGCGATTTCTCTTTAAGAGCACACGGCAAGATGATTGCGGCAAAGGATGTAAGATTAGGGACGCGCTTACGGGCTACGGCGCCGTAGATTCTGATTAAACTGTTTAGAAATTCATTCGAATCTCTCAAAAACGCGTATTACGCGCGTCATCTGTGCGTCCTCTGCGCGTTTTAAATATGCCGTGTGCTATCACTCTAAGAGACTCCTCTTTTCTTGAAGCTAACGAAAACTCACTTTAAATTGTTGTTTGCAAGTATTACAGTATGATTGAAATAACTTGCTGTTATTGTTTGTGTCTGTCGGCAAACTGTGTAGTGGCTAGCGGTGCGTGCTACAACGCGGTCAATCGATCTAGCACAGAATTAGCGAGAACATGATATCAACTGATTTAAACAACGCGCACTGCTTGTTTCAGTTACACACGTAAATAATATGCCACTTGCACAGTCGAAATAAAATACATTGCTAGAGACAGCTATTATAACGGCAGCTCTATTTTATGCAACATTACTAATTTATCTTTTGCAACTGTTTAATGTAGATAGTAAGCACTGTATAAATGTAACATATAATTATATATACCTAAAACTTAAAATATATCATTGATTATGTGCCTTTTTCCATTATTGCAATAGCCTACAATAAGAATGGGGAAACACATCCAGTAGGTACGTTATATCCCCGTTTCTAGGGTTCCGTAGTTCACGTCTCGGAACCCTTATAGTTTTGTCATGTCCGTCGCCCAATTAGTCCGCCAGTCCTCCTTCGGCTTACCGTCCAAACGCTTTGTGCTGGAAAGATGAAATTTTGCATGGATATGATTATGTGTAAATACCACATCGACAAAGTAAAAGAATCGTGCGAACGCACATATACTCGTACCTACTCACATGTAAGTAGGTAGTTCAACCACGTTTGCAGTCGTTGCGGTCACTTCCTTTTATTTTAAATATTTTGAGGCGTCCTAGTGCAAAGCAAAATGTTTAGAAACTGGTCGAGCATAAACTTTGTCGATAATGTACAGTATGATATTTATTATTTTCCTCACTATCACTCAGTAATGTGAAATGTCAGTTCAATATAGGCACTGACATCATAGTAGCTGTTCAAATGGTGACTGTGTCAACAGCACATATCCCTTGTTTATATATTATAAAACATAATATGACAATATTAACATGAATATTTGATAGCATGCTTATATATCACAAGCAAAAAAAATACGGTGCGCAGAATGAATCCATTGGATGCAGATAAAACGAGTTAGCGATTCATAATTTATAAATTGCATAGTCATAATGAGTGTACATAGTACAACACTATACTACTTGTAACAGTCATCACTCCTAGTCCCTACTACCTAGTAAGTAAAATATAAATACTTTAATAATCATTAAATAATTAAAAATGAATTTCATAGAGATACTTTATAAATTATTGTAAGGAAAAAATAACAAAAATATATTAGGTATATGAAAAAAGTTAATAAGTATTTTATATTAATCATGCTTATCAATGGCCGGTTTCAATAACCTATTTACCAATAACTTTTTGTTAAAAAGTTGTCATTAAATCATTTGCCAGTTTTTTGCGATACAAATTTGACATTTCTAACAAATAGTTATTGGTAGATAGGTTATTGAAGCGGGCCGTAAGTATATTTAAGCCTTTAACGAGTAACACTAATTTAGCTCGTAAATGAAGGCGATTTATATCATCTGGCGCATTATGCGGTCTTTAAACACTTCTAAGTTATGAGATTTAAAATATAATTCTTAGAAGATTTGGTTTTAGAATAAACCGAATATATAATAATATAATATATATATATATATATATATATATATATATATATATATATATATATATATATATATATATATATATATATAATATAATATACTACGAACCCAATTTTGCAGAATTAAAAACGTTTACAAAGTGTTGTTTTTTATTATTTTATTTTAATATAACGTGGTTATTGTTGTCCAAAACCTATTAAGCCTTCTTTTCTTATTAGGTGGGTACTTTTCAAATACCGACTCAATATGCAGTATAATACATAATACGACTATACAGCATTTCATCCATTTACATTAATATTTACAGCAGTTAGAAAGGCTGTCTGTCCGGCAGACAGACGGACAGACAGAGCGAAACTAAAAGGGTTCCTTGTAGAACTACGGTTAAAATAAAGCTTCTGCTTGCGTATACAAAATATATCCGTAAATTTATCCGTAGACTACATACCCGAAACTTTATACAGAAGTGACCGGTACGCAAACCATTTAATTAAGACGACCGAGCCGACGCCAGCAACGTTGGCGTCCTAATAGAATCTTAATAATACTATTGAATAATTATAATATGTTTATATAAGGAAAAAAATATTTTCTACTTATTGTGTTGCTTCGAAAAGATAGTTTATCGCGGATTAGCGATAAGCGAAGTCCACGTATTCTCTTATCATTACTATAATTCTCTTGTCATAATCCCCTCTAAAAAGCCAATGAACTTTTATTTCAAAATTCTTATGAAGAGATTAATTTGTTCAAGAGTTTTGTAAACTAAACATTAACAAAATAATTTTGGTATGTCAAATTTTTCATGTCATGAGTCATGAGTGTCATGACTGATTTGATAATCGAAACTGGATTGAATCTTCAGCATGGGACGAAAATTGGATTGACTTGAAACGTTTTCCTGTTTCAGAATATGTTATTATTTTCTGCTTATGGTCATGTACATTCGTTTTGTTTATTTTAAATTGTTTATTGTTTTGAAACGAATTTAAAGTAGTAACAATGTAGCATTATTCCCTCGAGTAGTGATGCCGATAGTAAACGTCATCGAAGTAATGACATGATAACATGATGATTACGATGTCAAGAGGTCTAGGTCATGTAACAGTTACTTAGGGTAAGTCCAAAGTTATCAGCGTAAAAACATTTGGGACGATAAGTTTTCTTTTAAATTGGAACGAGTAAACCAAAATTGAGTGTTTTCATTGCGCAATAAACAAAATATTAGTAAGTTCACAAGCACTAACAATGTAGATACGATATTTTACTAGAAATGTAGGCAAGCGATACATTTCGTCATCAAATGAAGTGGGTTATTGTTATTCGGTCACAAGTGTGTACTGTGTAGCAGTAAAATTGTAAAATACCTCAACGTAAAATTGTCATCTAATAAGAATATTAATACTGGAATAATACTAGCCTTGATGATCAATAAAATTGTTAAATGTTTAAGGGATTTTATGAATGGATTGTGGACGTAGAGTGCTTTTGACGAACGATTCCTATATTCCTATAGTCCTGCGGCAATTAGTGGAAATAAATTTGTTAAATTGTTATTACAATGCCTGAGGTTGTAAAAAGTGCTGCCCGAGAAATGATACTCAAGGTAAATGAGTTTTGTGAAGCAGAACAGCAGAATCAAGGTATTCTGATACCCTTAAATAATGCTGACAATATCTTGTCGAGCGATCACAGCGCGAGCGCCGGGCGTCTAGGGGACTAGTTTTATGAAAATGACTAAGAAGTTATTTTCATCAATGTATTTCGTTTTAAAAAGTATTGCACAATTTTAATACAGATGTGTGACAGGTCATTCAAGCTGAATGCTCATGTATTTATAAATGGATACTGAAAACATAATTACCTACTAAATACCTAATTAAATAAATTTATAAAAAACTGTGATGCACAGCTTCGTCTATAACTTATGTGAAATTTATAAAAGAAGAAGTGATTGACCATTGACAGTAGATTAAGGTTTATTTTTCAAATATTTCTGAACTTGCCTATTTAATACCTACTATAAAATGAAAAGTTTTTTTTGTTTGCATGGAATAGGCTCCGAAACTATTGGACTGATTTTGATGAAATTTGGCATATACATCACGGCTACCCGAATACGAGATGCAACTTAGGGTAATGTGTTTAAAAGCCTATGTATGTAGTATGTTTGTACCTTTGTGGCACGTTTTAGATCAAACGCGTGGGCCGATTTTGATAAATGAACGTCATTTGATTTGTCATTACGGTGCAAATGTGGACGATTATCGTTGAACAGGTATTTAAAAATCATTTTGTAGGTTTCTAATATTGTTTTTCAATCGGAATTACCGTTCAGGGGGTTGGTTATCAACGATTCTCACTTATAGGCTTTAAAACAGAACTGATATTGTTACGGCACCGCTGACTGCAGATAGTCTTTACTCTGGACCATCTACAGTCAGCTGTGCCGTACCTTTACCTCTAGACTCTAGAGCTAAAGGAAAGACAAACAAGAACATAAAAGTGTAAAATTGTCTAGATAGACCCCCCGGACTCAGGCTCACACATAGTAGAGTCTGTGTTATTTCTGCCCGCCCTGGTGGCACACACAATACACGTTTGTAGCGAGCTACCGCATATGGTAATTATTTATATCACAACTTAATATATTTAAGTTTTTCAACCCCATGCGCAGACAGAATTTAGTTTAAAATAACATTTATCTTAAGAGATATCCTTATAATAAGTTGCCAAGTGTGAGTACAAGACGTCCTCAGAATTATCTTTCGGCCTGCCTGTCATAAGCTCATAGAAACGAATTTATGACATTATAACAAAAAACGTAAGAAAAGAAAATATCTGACTTGGTATCACATGCATTAAACTCACATCATGCATAATCTTATCTGTTATCACTAAAACAATCTTTAATGATCTTTAATCTCGCTTTAAACCTAGAATAGATAATCAAGTCTTATTTTAGAGTGTGATTCATATTAAGATGAAACTAAAATAAAGGTCGCTAAGTCCGGTCTATTAAATATTTATTTATTTTTATTGAATGAAAGGTCAATTAGGATAAATAGGTATAATTTGTCCACATGTGACAAACTGTTCTTTTAAATATCAACACGACCGGTGGTAGGTAACACAAAGGGAGCAAAAATAGCTGCAAGTTGCCACTAATTGCCCCTCATTTTGGTTTTTTGCGTTTTCTAAAAAATCTGAAAAAATTCACGATGGTAGTCCATATGATGAACGAAATTTAAAGAAAAACTATAACGGCTTTCATAACTTTGTTAGTTTAGGAGTTTATAGATGCCGGACTTGTAAAATGCGCTTACTTGGAAAACTTCGTTCAAAATAACGACATAATAAGTAAACATGAAAAATATTGGTATAATGGTACGGAACCCTACGTGCACGAGACCAACTCTAGTTGGTCAACTTTAGCAAATATACCTGCAATATAGTAATAGCACAGAGTAAAAATATATACTTTATAATCATTTTTCACACGTACTTTTTAATTTAAGATATCTCCTTGATATAATCTCCTAGATAAGGATAATTAAATTCTATCCTTCTAAAAAGCTTCTGAAAATACCACATTATTTCTGATAATTTTTTTTAACAGAGAATGGGTATACCATAACTTAATGCCTTTAAAGGCAGGCAGGATAGGTAAAAAAAATTACCTATCCTTAAAATATAGACATATCTATGCCATCGCAGACTTTTCTGTAGACCTATAAAAGAGCAACAATCCCACCATACATTGTTTTGTTATTTATCTCCAACGGGTTAGTTTTTGATAAAAGTTCCCAGACGGCTTAATTTTTTCCGACACCTTCAACAATTATCGTCATAAATCAATCAATTTTCACAAAACCTTAACAAATTATTATCGACCTAAACTTTCCTAAGGAACTACTCTGTCGGTAAATGTAAACGACATGAAAATCCTTTCAGTAGTTTTTGAGATTATCGCGAACATACAGACAGACAGGCTCGGCGGGGCACTTATGTATCCTATGTCCGTTTCCTGGTTGTGAGTTACCTCCCCACCAATTTCCAGCTAGATCGGTTCATCTGTTCTTGAGTTATAAATAGTGTAACTACCACGAATTTCTTTTATATATATTTAGTCTGGCCATAAATACTGTTACAATTAAAAATAAACAAAATATTACATTTGAATTTGGAATCTGTCCTTTTAATATGATTGTTCATTGAATTTTCTCATTTTAGCGCCAATACATTGTACAATATTTTGCGATATTAAAATAGAGTGGGGTGATAAAGAGAACCGAATCACTGTGATTGCATTACACAAAGTAGGTATGGAGCTAAATGCAATTTTTAAAATTCTCCATATGCTTGGTATTAGTAAAATGTTTGTGTACCGGGCTATTAATAGTTACAATGATCCTCTGTCTATGACAAAAAAAGATCTGGCCGTCCACGTAATGTTCGTACGAAAAAGGTGGTCAAAGCAGTAAGGGAAAGAATTCAAAGAAATCCTGTTAGCAAAAGATTTTATCTCGGGAGATGAAGATAGCACCTAGAATCATGTCGCGTATTTTAAAAGATGACTTAGGACTCGCAGCCTATAAGAGACGTACTGGTCATTTCTTAACTGATAATTAAAAAAAGAATAGGGTAGTAAAATCGATTCAACTACTGAAGCGGTACGTAAAGGGAGGTCACAGAAAAATTTTGTTTACGAATGAGAAAATGTTTACAATTGAGCAACATTTTAACAAACAAAATTACCGTATTTATGCTCAAAGCTCTAAGGAAGCTTCCCAATTAGTCGACAGAGTGCAACGTGGGCACTATCCGACTTCAATGATGGTTTGGTGAGGTATTAGCTATGAAGTAATGACTGAGCCATACTTTTGTGAAAAAGGTATCAAAGCATCGGCACGAGTGTATCAAGATACCATTCTTGAGAAGGTAGTGAAGCCCCTTAACAACACCATGTTCATGTAACCAAGAATGGTCCTTCCAGCCAGACTCGGCGCCGGGTCATAAAGCTCGGTCTACGCAGTCTTGGTTGGAAAAGAACGTTTCGGACTTCATCAGAGCAGAAGACTGGCTCTCTGGCCTCAACGTTCAAAAGGACTGTATTGCAGCCAATGGAGACCACTTCGAATAAGCTTTTTATATTTTTAATTTTATATTTATGTATCAAATTAACACACTGCAAAAGTAATAAATGTTATTTGCAATAAAAAATTTTTTTTCTTTGTTTCAGTATTTATGGCAAGACTGAGATAGATTAACATACAAATGTTTTAACTATCATTATTCTTAAAAACTCTATCTTTATAACTTTGTTTTTTTTTACTGATGTAGTTTTTACGACCTGTCGCGACCCCGCTATAGAGACTTCGCGACGCGTTGAAAAACACTGCTGTAGAGTATTGTTGTAAAGCTTTAGTGCTGGAAAATGCTATTGGAAAATTATTTTGCTAAAAATACAATAAACTTGCACAATACAAGCCAAAATAGCTTTAAACATTGATGTTTATTTACCTGTAACTAGTAACTACCTAACTACCTACATATAAGCTGTACCTAGAGGTTTGCATGTTTGTTATGCGTAAGTAGTTTTGTTTATCTGAGACAAGCTTTGAATCGAGGAAAACGCGAGTATGCCGTATGCAGCATCGCTCCGAGGCATTCATCATGGGCGGTTCAACGACATGTGACAGGCAAATATACATTTCGAAAACATGCCCCGACAACCTAAACAAAGCTTTCGCATAAGTGTATAAGTGTGTAGGTATTATACTAAAATTATACAAATTATGACGCATCTTTAAGTTTCCACATCGTTTAACCTAAGGTTTACCCTTAATATATCTAATTATTTTTTTACTTTTTTTTTTACTTTTTTATTTATTCA
This sequence comes from Phengaris arion, assembly GCA_963565745.1. Classification (NCBI taxonomy): domain Eukaryota; kingdom Metazoa; phylum Arthropoda; class Insecta; order Lepidoptera; family Lycaenidae; genus Phengaris; species Phengaris arion. The sequence goes on along the minus strand of OY751445.1, from coordinate 10,268,975 downwards.
TATATGACAATACGGCTTCTACCATTGCCAGTGTCAATTTAATAAAAAGGCGGGAAAATAGAATTTTCGTCTGTTGAAAACACCGTTTTTCTAAATACATAGTCAAGTCCAAAATCTAGTCAAAGTACAATTAAATCGTCAGTGCAGTCAATGAGTCAAATCAGTTGATACAGTAAAATGCTTTACTGAAACTTATTTTTTGGAGAAAACACAAAATAGCAAGTTTTTTGAAGTTGTACCACTTGCCCATTTAATGGTTATGATTCTACCTATATTTGAAATTAAGAACCGAAATAACACAAATTTATGGAAAACATACAAAAACAACAATGTCACTCCTCCACATCCTCGCCAAAACTCCCATTCTTATACGTCTCATACTACTTAGTTAAAAAATAAGTGGCTAGGATTATAATTTAGAAAGATAACCCCCTGGATCCGCGCTTGCCGTAGGTAGAAATGTATGTGTTGTTCCTATTGAGGAGTTTTGAAATTACTTAAACTTTCGTGTGCTTGTTTTTTTTCTTGGTCGCCTCTGGCCCTAGACAGGATGCCCTAAGTAATTGCTTAGTTTGCTTATAGGTTGGATTGCGTATATGAAGAAAAGGGCAACCCGTACGTTTCTTTCACCAAAATGAAAGCTACGCCAGCTTTGATACTTCTTCGAAACAATGTTTGGTTATTCGACAAAGCGATGTTTTCATATATCACCTTGTTAGGAAAGTGCGTTTTAGTTCGGACTTCAGATGAAAGGCAGAACAAAAGGCGAATGGTAAGTGGTACACCATACATGTGGAGTGGCTCAAACAATTAATAAGTATAAACACTGGCGTTCGCGAAACAAAGAGCACAAACTCGGCGAAATAAAAATATTTGCGCACCAGGCGCTGACTCAAAGCTTTGTTGGATTACGACAAGCAAATTTATCGTAATTCGTAAACAGCCAAAAGAAACACAAGTCATGGAAATGCTCTGCGACGTAGGCAGTTCAGACAGGAGAAACAATAGATGTTGTTTTAAAAAAAAACCACCGTCATTTGCACCGTTTACTTTACTTATATTATAAACGCGAAAGTTTGTATGTATGGATGTGTGGATGTTTGTTACTCTTTTACGCAAAAACTACAGAACGGATATTGATGAAATTCGGAATAGTAGTAGGTAGTTGAGACTGGATTAATACATAGGATTTTATGAATGTAGTGTGGACGTAAGTCGTTTTTTTCATCATCAATGAATCCCATTGTTGAAAAAATCGGTTGTCTGTAAAGTCGGTTTACTGACGATAGTTGAACGTGACAACGTCATAAGAAATGGAACGCCTCAGAGCGAGGTAACGCCGCATGAGTCATGTTTAGCGAGGTAACACCGCATGATTCATGTTTTTTCGTGCGTGCAGCCGGCTCCATCGAATTATAAGACGTTGTCACGTCAAAAATATTGCCCAATATTAATGCAGATGTGTGAGCGGTCGTTCAAGCTGAAAGCATGTATTTATAAATGGCTCCTGAAAACATAATTACCTACATCTACCTGTGACGTGTGTAACTTAAGTCAAATTTATAAGAGTAGAACTGATATCTATTGAACAGTAGATTAAGGTTTATTTTTCAAAGTTTTTCAAGTTGGTGGCAAATAAGGCAACACATGAAGAATAATAATATAATAATCTACACAAATATTATAAAGAGAAGAGATTTGTTTGTCTATTTGCATGGAATAGGCTCCGAAACTACTGGACCGATTTTGATGAAATTTGACACAGACATAGAGTAGATCACGGACAAAGGCGGCACAATGTACGGTTCCGGCGTGATTTCTTTTTTCATGTACGAAGTCGCGGGCAACATCAGCTAGTTAAGAAAAAATAAAAAAAGAAGCAATAAGATGATAGTATCGTCACACGTAACACCTGAACAACACGGAACACCATGTATAATGTGTCATAGAAAAGTTACATTTGATACACAATACACGTTTAGATGGTATCAAAATCTAGTTTTGATTCAAAATCACTACAGAAAGTATAATATTACTCTGTAGAATGTAGACAGTGGAACAAAGCATTATTTACACTGCTCGTTTGTTGAAAGCAAACAAGTTATAGTGTAAGAAGAGTTACTTCAAAAAATTAGAGATAGATTGCTTACGAATTTCAGTCTAAACGGCAAACAAAAAACATATCCCCAACATTTTTAATCTTTAGTAACATTTCCCTTACATAAACCGACAATACTTTGTAATAATATTAACCAGTATCCACTACAAAGTGATGGACAGAATTATCCTCATAATGATGATCACACAGTGGTAATGTCCACTGGACACGAGTCCGACAGGACGCGGTACATTACCGTAATGAAATAACGACAATTTGCATTGAATAGCCAACATCAGGGCTACCGCAGATGTGAAAATTCTCCTACAAGGCACGACTTACATTCGGTTAATAGTCTTGCCACCAGCAATACTAGATAACGAAGGTTGACAAACTTGTGGTGCCTATTAGGTCGTCCCACCTTTCCAGTCCTACAAAACGCGGTGTTATTATATGCTTAAAATAGTTTTGCTAGTGCCAACCCTAGATCACTCATTCCCCCTTCACCCCTCCCCCTCAGCAGCTCTCAATGAATGCAGCTGACTCATTGATAGAGCTAATTGATATGACCATAGACTATATCAAACTTCCTGGATGTTATTTGTCTCGTGGTTATTTTTATAATTCCCATAATCTACATACGTTACTGTTTTACGTGTTATACGTTTACTGTTTACATCAAGGCATTTTATATTTGTGCACCTAAACGTACACAATAAGTCAAGAGTGCGAAAGCTCCTTAATTACTTATAAGGATAAATTATATTTACGAATGAACTAAGTATTTGAGATTCGGAAAGACGGACATACAAGTTACCTACAATGAAAATATTGCGCCAGAACATGGATACCGTTGTATCACTTGTAGCCTATAGGTATGGATCGGGGAACAAAACAAGTGGAAGTTTGAAGTAGGCGTGGTTCGCGTGCCACGACCCACGAGGCCACGACTAAGCGTTCTTACGCGTACTTATTTTTATTCAGGATTCGTCAAATTTAATTTAATAAGAATACAAAAAGTCGTAAGTATTTATCGAAGTATAAGAAAATAAACAGTATCCATTAGTCTGAGGGCATATTTTCAAATTTATATCAGATAAAAACATGCTAGTTTTATAAACGACCTTACTTATCAAACGAAATATATGTGTGTAGTGCGATGTATGATTATATATTGGTGTTTATGTGTGAGTTTGGCGACGACTTCCATGCTTATTATATCATATAACACTTCCACTTGTTGTCTGTCCCGTGGTATTGATGTTCCTTTAGAATCATAAGCAGTTCTTGACTCACCAACTACTAAGAAGCGCATTTTTCCCAATGATTTTGAAATTTGCGCACAGATTCCTACTGGTATGCAACATTACCATAGTCCATAATTAAATATCTAAAAATTGAAATATTCCTATGTTGATAGCCCATTTCCGAAAATAACATACCCAAACATCGGATATTATTTCTACATTGACGCAAATGGTCACTTGATCTCTCCTCTCGTGTGCCAGATGGCACATCTGTATTCTGTGTGTCTGTGTGCTAATTTTGGTTGCGTAGATATGACAAGTTGTATTAGTACGAGGGCGGCACTAAAAATTTCGGGAATCAAGGAAGTGACACAACATTACTATTTAAAAATGTATTTATTGCTTTTCGAAGTATTCTCCGCGAAATTTGACACACTTTTCCATACGATGGAACCAATCATTGAAGCAACCATTCCATTTGGAAGTTGGGGTCTCCAAAATGGCCGTTTTGTAGGCGTCCACAGCTTCTTCAGGTGATGAAAATCTCTGACCACGCATTTTATTCTTTATTTTAGGGAAAGTATAGAAATCATTAGGGCTTAGGTCGGGGCTGTACGGCGGATGGTCTAATAATTCTATGATTTCTTGCTCTAAAAACTCTTTTGTTCTGTGCGCGGTGTGAGAACTCGCATTGTCGTGATGGAGGATGATGCGGCGGTTGCAGTTCTCTTTACGGAGTTCAGAAACGACCTGTGGCAAACTAATGTTAGCATACCATTCTGCATTAACCGTTCTTTGTCCCTCAAGAGGAATAGTCGCAACATGGCCGGTTTTGGAGACAAACGTGGCCACCATTTTTTTGCAACACTCCGTGAACGAACCATTTTTGTTGGCTTTAACTCTTTTTCGAACACCCAAACTCGTGACTGGTTTTTTATTTCGGGTTCGTACTGGTATATCCAGGATTCGTCACCTGATACGATATTGTATACAGCATTTGAGGATCCTGCGTGGAATCTTTCGAGAGTTCTGACGCACCAAGTAACGCGAGCCGCTTTTTGCTCTTCACAGAGCAAATGCGGTATCCATCGGGAAAACAACTTTTTTACACCTAATTGTTCATGCAAGATTATTTGTATTTGACTCATGCCAATGTCTAAAGTTGCCTGAATTTCGCGGTATGTCACATGTCCATCTTCCTCACTCAGCTTACGCACAGCATCAACGTTTTCTAGGGTGACTGCAGTTTTTGGACGACCTTGACGGGGATCATCACTGAGCTTGACACGTCCACGTTGAAATTCAGCAAATCAGCGATAAATTGTGGTTTTGGATGGGGCTTCATCACCAAATGCAGAAATCATCCGGTCAACACACTGTTTTTGTGTTAAACCACTTCGAAAGTCATAATAAATCATCGCTCTAGAATTTTCTCGAGTCAATTGCATTTTCTCAACGACTAAACAAGTTTGACAAGACCTTGTGACAAGACCGAGAATATTTTTTTAAATAAATAAACGGTATTCGATTTTAAAACCAAGGAGTTTTAAATTAAAAAGATTTTAATATGACAGGAACAGTGGAAATATTCCATTCCCGATACTTTTAGTGCAGCCCTCGTATTATATGGTTAATAAAAAATAAATCACACCGGCTGTTTCCCAGTCAGTGTCGAAACTTGACAGGAGTGAATACTCTTGAATTTATGCAACTTTTACTATGGCATCAACTTTCCCACTTGAAAAAAAAATCTGCTGTTTCCTACAAAATGCTATCTATGCCGTAGCCCTTTTGTATGAAGCAGCCACGCACGCTATAATATAATTTGTAAATATTGGTATAATGGTACGGAACCGGAATCGTACGTAAATGGTACGGAACGTGCGCGAGGCCAACTCGCACTTGGCTGATTTTTTTGATGTTGGTATGTTAATAGCGTTAATTAATAATGCGATTAATTAAATTTCTATTAGGTACGAATTTTCCATAGATTATGTTCTATTTTACTGACATTTGAGCTACGCATACACTAGTAGTAATGCTTCATTTTGTTTTATCTTCTAGGAATGTATGAGATAAAAAAACATGACTGACTAACAGACGTACAGACTACGGAGTGCTAAGTGTGAGGTTTTCTTTTCGCAGTCAATCGCGCGTTTGGCGCTTACTAGAAATTAGTATAAATAGAAATTTGTGTAAACGCGACAACTAGGTCAAATCACATACAAATTCCCAGTAAACGCTAGGTGTTGAAATTTAACTTTTAAATTTCTACACTTAGCGCCATATTGTACCGTACTTTAGAAATTGCGTGTCGCGACTCGCAACCTTGATATTTCACAAATGCGCATAAAGAAAGACTTCAAGAGGAGACTGGAAGCATTTTTATTATGTTTACAACAGTTAGGGCTCCCATATACGAACCGATTTACCTTCATATCAACATGAACGGAAGCAAAATCGTATCGTCTGTGTGCAACTTCGAGATCGCATCAGTCGGTCGGATGGACTGAAGCGATTCGTTCCAGTGTTGCCAACTCTGTTTTTACGAAACTACAAACTCGAATCGTTTTCTACTAAAAAGTACAAAAGAGTACTGAAAACTATCAAAAAAGTTACGAAACCTAGGAATCCCTCAAAAAACACACAATACCAGTGCATTTTCCGTTTTGTGTGTTTCAATTGACAGGATAAGAAATAGTGAAATAAGGAAACTTTGTAGTCTGAAAGAAGATGTAGTAACAAAAATTGAGAAAGGTATGCTGATGCTGCTGATGGTTTGGCCATGTCGAGAGAATGAATGAAGAACGATTGACGAAAAAAGAGTATAAGGCGAGTGTGAATGGAAGTGTTGGAAGGGGTAGACCTTCCTCCTCCTTGTCTTGAAAAAAATGCCAGGTCAAGAGTACACTAAACCGAAGAGCATGTATGAAGGGAATAATGAAAGTGGATGAAGCGAAACAAGTATGTATGGATCGTAGCAAGTGGAAAGAAGTGGTATCTGCCTACCCTACCCTACCTACGGGAAAGAGGCATGATTATATGTATGTATGTATTTATTTTCCGTTTTACTATATTGAAAAATTGAAAATATGATAATAGGCATGTTCCCTAAACATTTTATTTTCGTTTATTCGTTGTAAGACAACATATTAATAAACAATCTCGAACCCATTTTTTTTAAATTTATAGGTGTTTTTTTTTACTTTTATAAAAAAAATCACTTTTGATGTACAACAAACATGATTTTTTTGTCGACAGACAGACAGATGGACGGACGGACGGATAGTGAAGTCTCGGTAGTAGGGTTTCGTTTTTACTTAAAAACATTTGGATACAAAACCCTAAAAATCATAAAAAGGTTAGGACATACAATTTCTTTTTGTTGCATAGTGTAATGTTTTATTTTGATCCACCGCTGCGTCCTCAAGTGAGAGTGACACGAGTCACGATTAAACAAAGATCTCTCTTTAATCTTAGATACGTTATTGAAAACGGCCGTAAGTATATGAATTATTTTATCTGGATAATGTAAGACTTTGAACAACTGCAGCACACGATAATAATACTGACTGTACCAGGCGCCGACTCACATGTTGACGCCGTTGTCTCACTAATTCTGAAAATTATGTAAGTCAGTATTCATTAGTACGCATCACAGCCACAGCCAGATTGTGTCCAGACATTGTTTACGGTAATGCGCTATCGTTGTCTTGTATGATTAATAGTACGAAATCGATTGTACATACATAAAAAAATGCGGTCCACAAACCGCAGACAATAACCGCAGATAATTATAATTAATAAGTGATACGAAATAAAACGAGGGAAGTGATGGACATAGACTAACTTTATTATTATTACCATAGATAACATTTTTAACATATACCACAGATAACAGTATAAGTGGCGCTAGTATCTATACTATTATTTCAATGCACACTTATAACACCACCACTCATTGAAATAAACTAATAATCTAATTAAATAAACCCAAGTCTGACAAAAATTTAGAATGTTTTACACTACACAAACTTTTAGTAAGGATGTCCGCTGGTATACTTGTGGTAGGCAAATATACAATTTTTACTAAATTATTTGATACAGCTTCTCGTATAAAATGGAAACGAACATCAATATGTTTACTCCTTTTGTAAAACATACAATTTTCAGTAAGTTTTTTTGCGCTCTGGTTGTCATTATACAAGACAATAGGACCTATATCTTTTCCAGTTAGATATAACAACATTTTTTTAAGAAATATTGCTTCTTTACTAGCTTCACAGATCGCCATATACTCTGCCTCAGTGCTGGATAGTGCTACAGTTTGTTGCTTTCTACACTCATGTGATATTATAGCTCCTAAAACTTGAAGCAAAAGCCAGTATAAGACCGTCTGTCAACTGTATTAGAAGCCAAATCCGCATCAACATAACCAACCATATCCAAATCATCCTTAGTATAGTTTAAACGGTAAGACTTTGTAGCTTTTAATATTAATATTTTAACACTCTCTTGGCATGCTGCCAATGTACTTTATCAAAACAATTATTGAATTGACTCAAGAAACTGATACTGAATGAAATATCAGGTCTGGTGAGCAATGACAGGTACATAAGGCTACCAATTAACTGCTGGTATGGATATTTTTTATTACAGTGATCACTTTTATCTAATTTTAAATTAATTTCCATTGGAGTAGTGGCTGTTGCATTACAATTTTCTAGACCAAATTTACTTAACAAACTGTCAATGAATTCTTCTTGATCTAACCTTATTCTATTTTTACAAATCTCGACTCTCATTCCTAAGCATTTCCTTACATGACCTAAATCTTTTAATTTAAATCTAGAGCTTAGCTGACATTTTAGACTACTTACTTCATTATCGCAAGTTGAAAAACAAAAAAGGCGTCAACAAACAATGCTATATAAGTTTTCTTAGTTTCACTTATAAACAGACAAGGTTCATGGTGTGTTTTTTTATAATTTAATTTCTGCAAACATTCATCCACCTTCATGTACCAAGCTTGAGCAGATTGTTTTAGCCCATATATAGCCTTTTTCAGTTTTAAAACTTTACCCTTAAGAGCCAGGTTTGGAGGCGGTTGCATGTATACAGTTTCTTCCAAATTACCATTTAGAAATGCAGTTGTAACATCATAATGGCTAACATTCATATTAAATTTTACACTCAAGGCAAATAATAACTTTAAAACGGAATACCTTAGCACGGGAGAAAAAGTTTCTTTAAAATCTACACCTTCTTTCTGTGTGAATCCCCTCGCCACCAATCGCGCTCTGTTCGCACTGTATTGTCACTATTAAGTTTTTTCTTGTATACCCATTTACACTTAACAATGGTACAATTATTTGGTTTTTCAACTATTTCCCATGCGTCACACTCACTGAATGACTGCATCTCGTCCTTCATAGCACTACACCATTCTTTTTGTTCTGTCAACTTATAACATCTGCATATGTTAGGTCTTCTTCATCAATACCTTCTACACACATATTTCCAAAACCAAATCTTTCAGGAGCTCTTTTCTGTCGTTTTTCAGTAGGTACGTTAGGTATATTTTGGATTTCTGTATCACTGAGTGTGTTGTAGAATTCATCAGAACTCAAAGAACTTTCTGTGTCATCTGGCACATAGGTCACATCCGGAGTTGTATCGCCTTCAACTGATGTGCATGTCAGATCAGATGAGTTCGCGATGGGTTGTGTTTCTTCAAAGTTATCACATTCTTCCTCTATTACAGCTTGAGTCATGTCGGAGGTACTTTGAGCATGTTCCATGATAATAACATCTCGACTGGTGATAATTTTGATAGTTTTGGGATTAAAGAGCCTGTAGCCCTTCACATTAGTATCATATCCCACTAGAATAAGTTTCTCAGCTTTCTTATACCATTTTGCAGTTTTTATTTTGGGAACATGGGTCATTGCAGTGCTGCCAAAAACTCGAACGTGGCTGACATGTGGCTTTCTGCCTGTCCAGAGTTTATAAGGTGTCTTTGTCAATCCCGATGCTATGGTCCTGTTGCGTAGATATACAGCAGTGTTTACTGCTTCTGCCCAAAATTTCTTTGGCGTATTAGCATCAAATAACAAACACCGAGCTCTTTCCACTACTGTCCGATTCAGTCTTTCGCACATCTCATTCTGTTCCGGGGTGTATGGGTTCGTTTTTTGATGTGCAATACCTGCTTTTTGCATAAAACAATTCATTTCTGAAGAGCAAAATTGACCCCCATTATCCGTTATCAAAATTTTCAATTTCCTGCCAGTTTGTCTTTCAACAAATGCCTTAAATTCTTTAAAGTAATTGTAGACCTCATTTTTGGCTTTTAGGAAATATACAAATGCCATCCGGCTAAAATCATCGACAAAGAGCAAAAAATAACGAGATCCAATCTTCAATGCCACATTTCACTTGTTGCAACTGTCGCTGACCCAACAAACAATGTCGGTGACTTGATACATAACCTATAAACACCATTCACCAATTCGGCTTTACCAACCAGTATATTCTGTCTATTGCGTATATAGCAAACATCTTCTTCAAAACTAACACTGTTTCCATTTTGAATAAGCTGACTTCCTGATAGTAAATTGGTAGTCAGGTTAGGTATGCATAACACATTTTTCACGGGAATATCAAATTCTGAGTCGTCAATCACTGTCCTTATTCTCGTATTTCCTGCGCACAGCACGGGTATCGTTACTTTGTTTGCAACTACTATCTTCTTCACTTCGTGGCGGAGTATAACATTCTCCAAGCAATTTTTGTCAACAACCATGTGTGAACTCGCTCCCGAGTCGATGTACCAGTCCGAAACTCGAAACTGATTTTTTGGATTTAAGAAGATGGCACGAAATGCATTTTCTGTCTTTTCGCGACTGTTCTGGTTCAGTGTCAATGCACACTTATAACGATAAGTAGCACTTACGAGGGCTGATTGATAGGTTTCCAAAACGACAAAGAAAAACTTCAAAAATCTATTTAAAATAAATATATTTCTCAACGTAGTTTCCTTCTACCTCGATGCATTTAGTCCAGCGCTTCTCCAATGCCGTTACACCAGTTTGATAAAATGTTTTCCCCAACCCCTCAAAATACTCGTCCACGGCAACAATGACTTCTTCATTTGATAAAAATCTCTGGCCACCTGACCATTTCTTCAGGTTTGGGAATAAGTGGAAGTCGCACGGGGCGAGATCCGGGGAATAAGGTGGATGCGGTAGCAATTCGAACCGCAATTCATGGAGTTTGGCGACTGCAACCATTGACGTGTGTGCAGGTGCGTTGTCATGGTGGAACAAAATTATTTTCTTCGCCAAATGTAGTCGTTTCTTTTGGATTTCTTCAATTAATTTTTGCAGCAAGCTTGCGTAGTACTCTCCATTTATTGTTTTTCATTTTTGCAGATAATCCACTAAAATAATCCCTCGAGCATCCCAAAAAACAGTCGCCATCACTTTGCCGGCCGACAAAACCGTTTTTGCTTTCTTCGGCGCAGGTTTTCCGCTCTCAGTCCACCCTCGCTTAGATTGTTCTTTTGTATCGGGAGTATTATGATGTATCCAGGTTTCATCGACTGTTACATAACGCCGCAAAAACTCATTAGGATCTCGGTTAAACAGCGCCAAACACTCCGATGAATCGTCCACTCGACGTTGCTTTTGGTCTACAGTGAGCAAACGCGGCACCCATCGCGCGCAAAGCTTTTTCATTCCCAAATGTTGGTGCAAAATATTAAAAACGCGTTCAGATGAAATGCTCACCATCTCTGCTATCTCTCGCAACTTTAAGCGCCGATCATTCAATACAATTTTGTGAATTTTTTTGATCATGTCCGGATTCGTGACTTCATTTGGACGGCCAGACCTGTGGGCGTCTTCGCAGCTCTGTCTTCCACGTTTAAAATTGGTTATCCAGGTGTGAATTGTACTCAATGCAGGAGCAGAATTACCTAAAACACTGTCTAGCTTGGTTTTAATCTGGGTTGCTGTTTTCTCTTTTAAAACATAAAACTTTACCACCGCACGAATTTCGTTTCTTTCCATTGTTAAGAAAATTTACGACAGAGAAAGTTCTACGTCCTTTCAAACAAATTCTATCAGTTCGATTAAATTCAAATTTGGCGTTCTATTTTCAAAAAGATGCCAGAATATAATGTAATATTCCTTTTTTGCGTATCATTTTTTTAAGTTCGTCGTTTCGGCCAGTTATCAATCAGCCCAGGTACTTTGTTTATATTTATTCCGCAAACAACGCAGAGTTTCACCTGGCGCTGTTATATTCCATTGGAGGCAAGGTGTTCGAGTGCGCTGCGTGGTCTAAATTTAGTCTTAATAGTTTACTGTACTAAATTAGTCTTTCGCTGGCTTCGTGAAGAATGCGGTTTATAGTGGAGGGCTATTTGAAGGAATAAACTGCCAGCCATGCTGGTGCTATGCTTAGACAAGGGACTATTATGAATTCCAGCTAATTCAAACAATTCCTTTCGCAAAAAAACGAATATCCTTTTTTGCGTATCATTTTTTTAAGTTCGTCATTTCGGCCAGTTATCAATCAGCCCAGGTAATCTAGACATTAGGCTTAAGGCTGGGACTATAGGATCCGGAATCCGGAATGCCGTAGAAAATTCTGAGCATTGAAAATAAAACTCTGCGCTAATAGAATTGAAAATGAGTGTCGAGTCAAATGTTAATGTCATATAATGCCTCAGCTCGATGTAGAGGCCGTTCAGCGACGTCTGTTTCGACGTCTGTTTGCCAGTCAGCAAATTTCCGATTCGTTCCCTTGTCCTAGGTCTAGGACCTAGGATGTCTATAGTATGTATATAGAAAATATAGTGCTACAATGTTTTATTATGATAAGCATATGTCAAATTTGTTTTGTTTTTTTTGTGCCTAACATAGGCCATTTTGCATATGATTACTGTCTGGCTATTTTCTACTAATAAACTAGTAACAACTAAATTCCTACTAAAGAGGGGAATAAAATACTAAATTTAGCAGTGAAACTTTGTAAAACAACTAAGTTGGCAATATTAATTCGTTCAGATCGACCTGAACGGATGGGCTGAACGGTAATAAAATTTTAACGTAAAAAGTGCGAGTCGGACTCTCGCACTTGTCGGACTCACGTTTGTTGTATGGGAGCCTCAATTTTTTTTAAAATTCTGTTTTTAGTATTTGTTGTCATAGCGGCTATAGAAATACATCATTTGTGAAAATTTCAACTGACTAGCTATCGCGGTTAAGGAGTTTTAAACTATATGTCAAGAAATACTCGAAGATTTTCAAGAAGGTATGTCAAGCAGCGAAGGTTCTTCACATCAAAGAAAAAATTAAGAACTCTAAAAACAAAGTGAAAACCACATGGAAAATAATTGCAGATGAGACTGGAAGAGTCGCCAGTCTCAACTCTAAATTTGAACTTTATATTAATGATAAAAAAGTTACTTCTGACATTGAAGTTGCGACAGTATTTGAGAAGTTTTTTGCAGACATTCCGATCTCAACTACAAAAAACTTAAATTCATCACCTACAGTTGCCGAAAAATTACTTAGAGATAATGTGGGGGATGTGATGTAAATTTTATTTTCAAAGAAATAGACTCTAGAGACATTATCAAGGCATTTAAATTACTTAATATTAAAAGTACAACTGATCTCTGGGGTATGTCCACAAAAGTTATAAACCCAGTAATTGACATCATTGCCCCTCACCTACCATTAGTTTTTAAAAATTGTATTTTTAATACGTGGCGTGTTCCCTGACTTGATGAAGCACAGCAAGGTGATGCTTCTCTTTAAAGCTGGGAATAAAGCAGACCCAGCTAACTATAGACCAATATCCATATTACCGACTTTAAGTAAAATTTTTGAGAAAATTATTCTAAATCAATTAATTTTTCACTTCAACTCGAATAATTTGTTACATAGTAATCAGTTTGGTTTTACTAAAGGTCGGTCCACAACAGATGCAGGCATTAGTCTTCTGTGCAGTATATTTGGAGCTTGGGAGAGGTCACAGGATGCACTTGGTATATTCTGTGATTTATCCAAAGCATTTGACTGTGTGGAGCATGATACGCTGTTCAGGAAATTATACCATTATGGTGTAAGGGGCACGGCTCTAAAGTTTCTAAGCTCTTATCTAATAAATAGAACACAGACTGTAGAAGTTAATTCCAAAAGGTCTAATGGTAGTAAAATTAAATTAGGAGTACCACAGGGGTCTATTTTGGGCCCTTTTCTATTTCTCATCTATATAAATGATCTACCTTATCTAGTTAATGATAAGCATGAGATAGTACTTTTTGCTGATGATACTTCACTAATTTTTAATGTGAAGCGACGACAATCTAACAATGACGAGGTAAATAGTGCTCTCTCAAAAATAGTACTTTGGTTTAATGCTAATAATTTACTCTTGAATTCTAATAAAACAAAATGTTTAAAGTTCAGCTTGCCAAATGTTACGCAGGCACAAACCAATATACTATTAAATAATGAGAAAATTAAATTAGTAGACACCACTGTTTTTCTAGGTATAACATTAGATAGTAAGTTACAGTGGGGACCACATATTGCTAAATTGGCAGATAAGCTGAGTTCTGCAGCATACGCTGTTAAAAAAATTAGAGAAATTACCGACATAGAGACCGCGCGATTAGTTTACTTTAGCTATTTTCATAGCATAATGTCGTACGGCATCCTCTTGTGGGGAAACGCTGCGGACATTAATACAATATTTGTGCTGCAGAAACGTGCTATACGTTCTATTTATAAGATGTCGACTTTTGAATCTCTAAGGGAAAAGTTTAAAGAAATAAAAGTTCTGACCGTCGCATCTCAATACATTTTGGAAAATGTGTTATACGTAAGAAAGAATCTAAACAACTTCAAAAAGAAATGTGATAATCATTGTGTAAACACTAGAAATAAGAACAAGTTAGATATGCCAGTGTTCAGACTAAGCAAAGTTAGTAAATCCTTTAAAGGCCAATGTATACGCTTATACAATATAATCCCAGAAAAGGTTCAAAACCTTCCCATTAATAAGTTTAAAAAAGTAGTTAAAGAACGTTTGTGTGCCAAAGCGTATTATAAAATTAATGACTTCATTCAAGACGGCACACCTTGGGAATAAGGTGGCTCCTTATCTTATGTTATTATTTGTTACATAGACATAAGCAAACATTGTAATAATTTTGATTTTAAAAGAATAATTTTCCATCTTTTTGGTAAAAGATGGTCCCAGACGAGTTTCTTGCCGGCTCTTCTCGCTGGGTTAGTTCCCGAACCGGTGGTAGGCATCACGTCGTAACGACGTTCAAAAAGAGTATTTAAAAATACCAATTTTGAATAAAAAATTTTTGATTTGATTGATTTGATTTGGAGATACAGCCTGGTAACAGACGGACGAACAGCAAGTCTCTGTAATAGGGTACCGTTTTTACCCTTTGGGTACGGAACCCTAAAAATGGCAAGTATTTCAAACTTTAGAGCCACTATGGTTGATAAAATCTAAAGACTATTACTATAAAACATAGAGAAATGATTGCTATAACACATTATTACTAGAAAAATGTATAGATTTTTTTTTTCTATAGTAAGGCTAAGGTAGCATAACACAATAATTCGGTTTCGTCCATAGCGTGACTACAGCAAAATACATTTAATAAACACGACCGTAGCTCGCGGAAAACCAGAATGAACTGATGCGATATTTCCGTGTATGTGCTCGAATCCGTTCAGGCCGAATTGACGTCAGTTTTTTCTGAAGCGATCGGCCTCCCGTATGTGGCCTTTATCATTAATGTTTGTGACTGTTTTCATCGAAAAATATTATCTTGTACACGTTTACGTTTCCGATAATAATATGATACGGTATCAGCTACAATTTACAGATATACATGTACAGTCAGCTTGAAATAATTACACATCAGAATAATTACATGAAAACAAACCGATGCAATGTGATATTTCCATAAAAATATTTTATTTGTTATTAATTGGTGTTTTTTTTACTTTTATAAAACAAATCACGTTTGATGTATAATAAACGTGATTTTTTGTCGACAGACAGACAGATGGACGGACGGACGGATAGTGAAGTCCGGGAGTAGGGTTTCGTTTTTACTTAAAAACCTTTGGGTACAAAACCCTAAAAATCATAAAAAGGTTAGGACATACAATTTCTTTTTGTTGCATAGTGTAATGTTTTATTTTGATCCACCGCTGCGTCCTCAAGTGAGAGTGACACGAGTCACGATTAAAGAAAGATCTCTCTTTAATCTTAGATATGTTATTGAAAACGGCCGTAAGTATATGAATTATTTTATCTGGATAATGTAAGTATATAAGACTTTGAACAACTGCAGCACACGATAATAATACTGACTGTACCAGGCGCCGACTCACATGTTGACGCCGTTGTCTCACTAATTCTGAAAATTATGTAAGTCAGTATTCATAGTACGCATCACAGCCACAGCCAGATTGTGTCCAGACATTGTTTACGGTAATGCGCTATCGTTGTCTTGTATGATTAATAGTACGAAATCGATTGTACATACATAAAAAAATGCGGTCCACAAACCGCAGACAATAACCGCAGATAATTATTAATAAGTAGCACTTAATCTAGACCATTAATTAGGCTTAAGGCTGGGACTATAGGATCCAGAATCCGGAATGCCGTAGAAAATTCTGAGCATCGAAAATAAAACTCTGCGCTAATAGAGTTGAAAATGAGTGTCGAGTCAAATGTCAATGTCATATATTATGACTCAGCTCATTGTAGAGGCCGTTAAGCGACGTCTGTTTTCCAGTTAGAAAAAAGTTTTTCCGATTCGCTCCGTTGTCCTAGGTCTAGGACCTAGGATGTCGCTTATAAAGAATATAAAATAATTTTATAGATGTGGAGCTCTATGTATAATTTTAGCGTTTGGCGATGTAATCTTGCGTTTAGACTTTAGTGACATCTAGTTTGAGATAGTTCAATTACTTAAGAAGGTTGATAAAAAAATTATTACGCTTCTAGTTTTACTATTGACCGGAAGATGAAAAAACGGAAGTTGCGAAATCTGACACCCCCTCACCCTGTAAAATAGCACTTTTTTTTCCGCGTTCCGCAGATGTCCCTCTTTATCAAGAAAAATAAATGGTCACGTTAGTTAAAAACGTTATTCAATTGGGTATTTTTAAACAAATGAAGGTATAATTAGGTATTACGACTTGATAAAAGTAAAAATAATTAGGCTTTTTTATGTGTAGTTTTGTAATATGTATTTCGAAATCACAAAAAAGTTTACAAAGTGTAAAAAATACAATTAATTAGTTTACTTACATCAAATACAAAAATATTTACTAAAGTATGTATGAACTTATGCACTCAAACTTCGGAGATATCAGAAATTTTGTGCATATGGCCAAACATTTCGTAGCAACATTAGTAGCGTGTGACGTCACCTACTTGTACGACTTTTTTAAGGGGGCGCTTTCACGAGACACACTTACAAAAGTGCTTCAACAATATCATATTATTCATAGCATTATTCAATTACGTGATAAAAAAGTACAGGAAAGTATCATATTGTGTAAGTGTATGCTGTAACTAAACAAAGATCTAACAGGACGTGAATCCCTACATTGAATTTAATTTTCTTAGCTTCCGTAATTGGTGACAAAAAAAATACACTTCCTCGCAAACAAAATCTCTCGCACGTCGTCTTAACAATAAACTCACTCGTGATGTCAACCCATGACATCGGTAGCAGTCGGTCAGTTTGTAAATTAATCACAGAATGCTTTTCCTTAAGAAATTTCGTGCAGAAATTGAAACGGGACTTAAAATGTATTCTACGCAAGCGAAAGAGCGAGCAACAGCACATTTTCAATAACATTGGGAATAATATCTATGATTTACGACTAAAAAATATGTATCTACATATTTTTAAGTCGTAAATCACACACCAAAAGATCAAATAGATAATGAATGCTGTAGCAATAAATACAAACATAACCTTGGTTATAAAACTTTTCCCACGTTTCAATGTAATTAGGTACAATTATTAAGTTTAGACATGGTGCGCCTATACTGGTTTCTGTATATGGATAAAGTTAATTTGGTCATAAAACCATCCAAGGGTGGAAGATATCTTTACAAGAACTCATTTTTTATAAACTCTCTATCCCTATTAAGCAAACCATGGGAAGGGTCCCTCTAGTTTCACAAACAAGAAGTCCGTGTCAACATTGTAAAAGCCAACATCCGCAAAAAAGGGAAGAGATGCCAAGTTTTTCAGGAAAGCCATTATAAGGGAAATACTTTGTTGACCTCTATAGCTCAGTGGGCGTTGGCGCTCAAGCCGGAGGTCGCGGGCTCGAACCCCGCCAATGGAACAAAAAGTTTTCTGTGTTCTGGGACTGGGTCATGGATGTGTATTAAATATGTGTATATTATAATGAAAATCATATATATATATATATGGTGAGAAGCGTAAAAATATTCCATTTGTCATAAAGTTAGATTAGATCGTGTACGAATACCTATATAAATAGCTGTGCTCTAGCTGCGGAGGACCCTTCAGATACAAAATATTATTTACTATTTACAAGTATGTTGATACCATTAGCTCTGATAAGCAGCTGCGTTTGAGTCTATAAGTAAACGTATTTAGGTAGGGAATCGATATTATTAGTAAACAACTCATCAAAAACTTTCCGCGGGTCAATTTTTACCTAAACTGACGCATCTTGCAAAGTTAAGGTTGTAAAACTCCATTAGAAGTTTTAGGAGGTGTTTTCCTGCAATGGAGACTTCACTAAGTTGAGTGATCAGTTTTTAGCATTAAGTTTATAGCTCATAAGTAAATTAATAGTACGTAGCCGCCCAATGGTCACCTATCTGGACACCAATTGGCCGCTACTTAGAGGTCGAAACACCACCTTATACTCGTCCTCCCGAGGACGTAACTGGGATATAGAATGGGTGGCAACTCGTTTATAACAGCTATTAAACTATTGCCTATAAAAATCAAATAATGCTCTAATAATGTTCATGCACGTTCATGCAATCTTCCCATTACAATTCACTAATCACTAAAAAGAACGAGGAATTGTTTGAATTAGCTGGAATTCATAATAGTCCCTTGTCTAAGCATAGCACCAGCATGGCTGGCAGTTTATTCCTTCAAATAGCCCTCCACTATAAACCGCATTCTTCACGAAGCCAGCGAAAGACTAATTTAGTACAGGAAACTATTAAGACTAAATTTAGACCACGCAGCGCACTCGAACACCTTGCCTCCAATGGAATATAACAGCGCCAGGTGAAACTCTGCGTTGTTTGCGGAATAAATATAAACAAAGTAGCTGTCCCTACACACGTTGTTCTGTCGGACCTATATATATATATATAGTGTTAAAATTAGCCAAATCGGTCCAGCCGGTCTCAAGTTTTAAGGAGACATTGGAATTGCAAACCATTTTTATTATATATGAGATAAGATTTTCCATTACTTTGTAATTTTCCTTGATATGGAAAATGACATAAAGTTTATAAAATGACACATTTTATAAACTTATGTAACGTTCCACGGGAACGGGAAAAAAATATCCTATGTCCGTCTCCGAGTTCGAAGCTACCTCCCCACCAATTTTCAGCCAAATTGGTTCAGCCGTTCATGAGTAATAAATAGTGTAACTAACACGACTTTCTTTTTAACCGACTTCCAAAAAAAAGGAGGCGGTTATACATTCGGCTGTATGTATTTGTGTAGCCTAACAGCCCAAACAACATTCTGATACAACAATATTTAAAATATAACACTTTCAATTTGGCTGGTACCGACATCAAAATTTTGAAGATTGAGTAGAGAAATAGTTAAAATTTCAGCCAAATTTAAAAGGGGAACTATTTAGATAATAAGTTTTATTTCATACTTTTTTGTGCATTTTTACTTTTATATATATAGATAGAAGATAGATAGATTACTAAATTTAGAATGACGTGTAAATAAGTACCCAGTACCTAATGTAACTTCTGCGGTTCTTCTGATCCGTGGTACAAAAGTTATTAGGTTTAGGTTGAAAGATTATTTATATCTCAAAAGATTACAATAATCGAGAATTATAGAGATTACTTACGAGAAATACAATATAATCAAACTTAATATTAGGTCCTTACATATGAAATTAGTGCTTTGTCGTACTGGCCACTTTGATCTCAAATATATGTATATCTTCTTTGGTTAGGAATTTTAATTTCAAATTTATACCGCTATTTACTCATGCATTTGTGTTTCAAAAACCGTAATTAATTTGTTTTTTCCTCTTTTGGTTTTTCTTTGCGTCACTCTGTTTACAAAATCGAAAACTTGAAATATAGTATTATTTTCGAGTACGAGCTCCACCGTGGCACCAGTGCTGCAGAAACGCATCGAAGGATTAATGATGTGTATGGCGGCGGTGTCACAAAAGAAAACGCGTTTTTGGTTCCAACGTTTTCGTTCTAGAAATTTCGACCTGCAGAACAAGCCCCGTGGATGGCCGGAGACCAAAGTTGATAATGAAGATTTAAATAACACATACAAAAGCTCGCTTTAAAAAAACATAAGAGTCCATTTGAGAGGTGAACAGTCTGCTTAACAGTTTTATGAATTATTGCTTAAAATAGGAAACGATGATTACCCTACGGCATTCGGTAAAATTACTATTTCGCTTTGGCAACAGTGGTGATATCACCAACAGAACTCACTAGCGCAGTTTACCCTGATGTCACCAATCTCATGATAAAGCCGATAGAAAGCTTATATTATGAGCGCCATTTTGACTCCCAAAAATAAAAACACAGCCACAATAAATGAACTTTTACTCAAGCCATTTGAAGCAAATGAAGTACAATATACATACCTATGTCAGTGGATTCAGTAGTACAAACTGATGATTTAGTAAACTATCCCCTGGATTTCCTTAATATTCTAAATCCGTCTTCTACCAGATAATCTTCGTTTAAATATTGGAGCACCAGTTATGTTACTACGAAATATTAAGCCTCCAAAATTGTGCAATGACACCAGACTCCAGATAAAAGTTCTCCATCGCAACACTGTCGAGGCTCCTGTACTCACTAGATGTGCTCAAGGTGAAACTATTCATACCTAAAATACCATTGATCTCATCAGAGTATCCATTTGTATTTAAAAGACTGCAGTTTCCCCTAAAAGTATGCTTCGCCATCAATAAAGCTCAGGGACCACCATTCACAGTGGCTGGGATAGATCTAAGAGAGGACTGTTTCTCACACTGACAGTTCTATGTAGCGTGTTCCAGAGTAAGTTCGGCTAGCAGCCTGGTGATCCATGCTCCGCACGGCAATACAGTTAACGTTGTATATAAAGAGGTCCTTCAATAGCATTATACACTCTAATAATAAAATAATCTTAAACCATTTAATTTATTTTTAGGAATTAAAGTCTCTTTCTAAAAATAATAGGAAATTAGTCACCTCAACAAAGCTAGTCTTAAGAATAAAATAATTATCATTTAACGTTGTAGTTTAATTTTGTAACTTTCCTTATCCCGACTTTCTCGTCGCTCAGCGACAATATTTTTTCGAATTCCGTAGATTCGTTTACAATGTGCTCGATAGTCGTGTGAGACACGAAATCTGTGTTTCTTTTTATAATTATAGTTATTAGTTACAATCTTTACAGTATACACAATTGTTACTCAAATATATCATCATCTCATTACATAATATTAATACGTGTAGCAAAAACTTTGTGCCCAGTTTTAAAAAAAATATGCAGACGGAGTAGTGTAAAATTTGGCACAGTTAAGTCATTTATTATTTCTATAGCATTGCTTATGTGGATGAAGGTGTGTGTGTATGTGCGTGTGCAAGTGCATGTACGTGTGCGTATAGTTAGTAATAGTAGTACATATTTCATAAATCTATTTTATTATTTTATTTTACCCTACTTCGTTAGACATGGCATAACTTATTAATAGGGACTTAATTTTTTTTTAAAGTTTTACAGTCTTTAATATTTCCTAGGAGTGAGTTGTGTAGTTTAGCTCCTTCAAAAGGTATGTTTTACATATTAAATTATATTATATTATAATTCTTTTTCCATAATCTGATTTTATGCTTTCTTTATGCTTCTAAAGTTACACTTATTGATCTATATTTCTTTTGAAAACTATTTGTGAGCAAGTTTTATCATTTAGTATCTTATAAATAAGTATTGAATTTGTATAGATTTGTTATATTTAGTTTCTCTGTAGATTACGTTAGTTGAAGTGTCATACTCGTATTTAAATAATGATTTGATTATTTTATTTTGTGTTTTCTGTATTTTACTAATGTTTGTCTTATGTGCAGATCCCCATGCTTCAATAAGATATTTTATTTGCGATTTAATCAGAGAATTATAGATAATATACTGTATGTTACGTGAAAGACTACCTACCATCCTTTTAAAACAATACTGACATTAATTTTGAATTAATTTTGTGGTTTCCATGATATTTTATCATCGAAAATGATTCCTAAATATTTTTCGGAATTAACTTTTTTGATTTCAATGTCATTTATATTAAACGGCTGATATTCCCATATCGTTTTGTTTTTAGCAGCAAAAATTATGTAATTTGTTTGAGCTGTATTTATTGTATGTCATTCTGTATATCATTCATAATTTTAATGCTTTATGGCCGAAATAAAAGACATGTATCGTCGGCATATAAAGTAATTTATCCTTTTAAAAGCAACTTGTGCATCGAGTTTACACATATTAGGAATAGTAAGTGGCCTAAAATAGATTCTTGCGGAACGCCATATTAAATTTTTTAGGACTACTGATAGATTCCCCGATTTTCACTACTTGAAATCGATTTTCAAGATAAGATTTTTTAAGTACGTATCTGTAAAGCAGTACCAGAGATTTCTGTCGCTGAATGTTTTTTAGGTAATATTATATGACTGTATCAATTGCCTTTTTAAGGTCTATAAAGACATACAACTGCTATATTCCTTTTATCTACGCTAGTTGTAAGTTTACTTTTAATGTCCACTGTGGCATTAAGTGTGCTAGATTTCGGTCTAAAGCCTATTGAGAATCAGAAAAGTACTTAATCTTGTTTAAATTATCATAAAGCCGATTATGAAGTACTCTCTCGAAAATCTTTGAAAGAATTGGGAGGACGGATATTGGCCTATAATTACCAGGGGCTTGTTCTTAATCTGTCAGTTCTTTAATCTACAATAACGACAATTTTTATTAAAAACTATAACCCTACTAACTACGTTAATCATACAGCCTATGTTACCCGGGCTATTATTACGAATCAATTGACACCTCATTTATTAAAATCGGACAAGTAGTTTAGGCGCTACAGTGGAACAAACATACATACATAGACTGCCAAAATTATGACCCAAGCGTTTTAATTCCAAAAATATTTTACCATAAAATACTTGATTATACGAATGTTAAAACACTATTCTGTACTCGCAAATTTTTCAACTGCCATAATTTTTCCGTGCTGTGTGACAACTGGCAAGCCATTGGCCATCACAATTGTAGTGAGACTGGGGAAGTATTATGAAATCATTTGTTTTGTTCATTTATGATTACTGATTATGAACAAGGAGCCCGATATGTACAAAGTGATAACACGAAGCAACTGGGTTCAACGCTCCATTGTCTTGTGTTTATTGTTCTGCAATCTGCAGCGCAGTATGACGAGGTTAATGGATTTCTCCAAATATTTAAACAAATATTATATTTTATAAGCCCAAAAATGCGGGTATTCAGTTTTTTACTTGGGACAAAAAAAATAGAGACTAATGTTTAATATTTTTTGGGGTCGAACGAGTTTTGGCATATTTTGATTGTAATGTAATGTAATGGTGTAAAACTAATTTAATATGAAGATAAAAATAAAAAGGATGTAATAGATATCAAGATAAAAATAGGAAATGTAGAAATAAAATTGTAACAAAGAAAATGGATGTAATAGTAGTTACAAATATAGAAAGAAACAGTAAAAATGTGTCAGAAAGAGAAAAGAAAACTAAAAGATAGAATGATAAATGTACTTAAATAATAAAAATAATTAATGTTGTAATCTAAATAAACAATTGTCCTGACCTAGATGTTGGGGGAACAAGACGGCCTATAAAAGGCCAAAAAAAAAAACCATAACACAGACCACCTTCAGACAACATCGTACATACGCCCTTTGGCGGATGTGATAGGTACTGACTAGTGACTGTATGATAGATTGATTCGGACAAAATAATAATATTGAATAACAATCAAAATGTTTTGAACTCATCATCAGGTACGACCAAAATGGTATTTAGCGAATCGTACAGTCACAGCGATAAACATTTACTCATTTCCTTCCTTAAAAGATTTGCAAAACCCGCCCACAGTCTAGTTGTATCTAATTATTTAAGTTCATAATTGACATGAGTAAGTCATTTTCTTCAACTGCAGCTTTTCACTATCACCGTGAAACTCCGAGAAAAAGCGTGAACATGAAATTGAGTGTGGATGTGGTTTTCACGCCCTGATTTTCCACCAAAACATTACGTAAATTCATGGCGCGAATCTAAGATAGTATAGGGCCTCTTTTTCTTTTTTTATCAGATAATACCTACTTAATAGAGACATATGGATTTTTTTCTTGGGCTATCACTTTACTGACTGCGATTTAAAATTCAAGTTAATTAATATGGTCAATGCTTCTATAAGTATTGCCATTTAATAGTGGTTACTTCTAAGTACTATAATAACCATAAATTGTTTATGGGTTAATCAAAGCGTATATTAGCCAGTTACTGAAACTAGCACACTTCCTGCGAATTGACTTTATCTCGACACGCAGTATCGTTTAATACTTCCTCTGTATCTATTTAGCTCAAGATAATATTTTAATAAGCTAAACGTATTCAAGCTTAGTAAAATATCTTTACACGTATGTAAAGACTGCAGAAATATCTAAGGGCTGGCTGAGGATGATTTTCCTTAAACATTGTCCACAATTTTCTTAACGAAATCGGCAATCAGACAAACCTACGCTTAATAAACTTGGAAACTAAAATCCCTCCCTCTGCCTTGTCATTTTTTTTTGCATTTTGCATATCACTCTCATCTCGTCTATTAATTGCATCGTGCCAAAGTAAGTATTTGTTAGTGGATTATAACAACTTGACATGGATTTATCATCGATTTTTCTATGCATTTTCATTTATTCTCTGCTTAAGAACCATTAATGGCTTAGAGCATCCAACCAGAGAAGATCCAAAAAATATGGCCAGAAGAAATGATCATGAAATAAAATAACCTGCAAAGTTCAAACACGCCAAAAATAGTTGCACGTCATACTCACAAAGTTATCATCTAGTCTAATATTATGAACAATGCTATTATGTTATTGTTCGCTTTGTTGAAGTTCAACGACCTCAGTTAATTGTTCATTCGATTACCTATCCTACATAGTATTTACAAGAAAATATAAATGATCTGCAAGCGTTACATTAGAAACATGCAACTATGCTACGATTCGCCTGCGGTGTATAATAGCTTCGAGAATAACAATATAATTACTGCAAGACATGATGTTGCACAAGAACGAAGAAGAAGAAAGACTTGGTGCAAAAATGTCTTGGGACATTGTACATGCCGCTTTTCACCCGACTACGGCGAAGCCAAAAGGAAGGATAATTATTAACTAATATAGTATATATACCACCACCATATTATATTAGATGAAGATTACAACCAACTACTGTGGCGGACCAATTAGCGCCACAGTCCTAAATCGCGCTATCGAAGATTTCTAAGTTCGACGCTATATATACAACATCTGAAAACCACTACAGTGGGCTTCGACCTGACCAACCCGACCATCTCGCTCGGTCGGACATCTACCTTTGGGGCTTCCACTCACTCCCACACTACCAAGTATCAAAAAACATTTTTTATTTATTACAATGTTAGTGGTGCTATCAACCACTTAGAAAACTTCATAATTAGTAAAATAACATTTGATTTAACTTTCTATTAACCTACGCCACACATAAAAATTAATAATGTATAAAGCATAATTAACACTTAGACGGTAATTAAAATTCATTATGTCGAGCATAATGCTTTGTAAGAGCCGCCCGTTTGTCCTGAATGTAACCTTTGACTTGACGAAGACTTGTCTGATGATTCCCACGTTCATCAGATCATCAGTCACCGAACTGAATAATAGAAATAATGAAAGCCGCCGCATTGACAAATGAGAAACCTTATTGTTCCATTCAGTTACTTTTGTATAAAAAAATACTATTAAGAAAGATACAGAAAAGTTTATTCTAAGAATATTATACATTCTTATTTATTATAATCTTTTCGACACGCTACCAATATCAAATAAATTACTTATTTATCTAATCCTTGCAAATATTGTAAGTATTAAAGAACGATGTAAGTCTTTGAATCATCATTTTACCAGTTAGCCCACAAACAGAATTTTTGAAAGGGTTGTTACATTTTTATAACCTTTATCATATGCCTCTAGGTCAGCGTTTCTTAACATTTTTCAGTCCACGGACCCCTATAAAGTCAAGCACAATTTCATGGACCCCCTTGAAAAAAGAAACATCAAACATTTTCTGACTATTTATTTTAGTAATGCAAATTAAAAAAAACGTTAATGTGAAGGTTGGTGCTGATTTTTCGCAACTAAATTGGGTATATTTGTGTTGTTGTTACTACTAAGTTGTAATCTCAAATCGGATTCCTAAACGTAGCGATTACGAGACTTTGTGCAATTTGTTTATTTTTGTTAAATGGTCCATAGATAAGACTGCGGACCCCCATACATATACTGGCGGACCCCAAGGGGTCCGCGGACTACAGGTTAAGAAACGCTGCTCTAGATAAAGCGGATTTTTTAAATCTCTACACCTTGGTGAGTCAGTGTCAAAACTCAACATTTTAAAACGTTTTTTAAGGTCACATTGGCTCACAAGTCACAATCTGTCCTCAAAGAACTCGCATAATTATGTAAAGCGTTTTCACGTGGAGATGACGTCCATTGATTTGCTAAAAGGTGTTCAAATACTGCAGCTGGGTGATTTTCCCTTTATATTTATTTAACGTGTTCGTGTTACGGAATATGATTTACAGAGGTGAACGGAATAGATTTGAAGAGGTGTTTGTTTCAGCTTTTGCCTTCTAATTTATTCGTTGTCAGTTGACACAGTACAGTACATGAATCCAGTAATACCTAAATATTGTACATACAAAATCTAGAAATCAGAATCCGTACAATTTGGATTCTTTGTGAATGAAATCAAGAATAAATTAATGAAAAACTTTCTCAGCCTTTTCCCATTCATTATGCGTGTAAATATATTTAGTTATTTTAATTCTTATTATAGGTATATAAAGGAGATGTCCCCCCCACTGACTGACTTATTGAAGTATCGCACAGCCGTAACCGCTAATAGTAGAAACGTGAAATTTGGACAGTAGATTTAATTTATAATGTAAACGCGCCGTAAGAAGGTATTTTGAAAAATTCCACCCTTGAAGGGGTGAAATAGGAGTTGAAAGTTTGTATGGAAAATCTTTAAATCTGCACCGATTTCGATGAAAATTGAGATTCATGCTCTTAAATACATTTCATTAAATACGTGTTTCAGAGTTTGTTAGAATTCACCCTCTGAGGGTATAAAATAAGTGTTTAAAGTTTGTCTAAAAAGTTAAAATATGTCCCGGCTCCCGATTTCCATGAAATTGAATATCTGAAGAAATAAATAGAAATTATATACGTATTATATAGTTTTTTTAATTCGTCCCCTAAAGGGTCCCCTTTAGGCGACGAAATTTAAAAAAACACAATGGGGACCCATAGTTTGCATAGTGAAATATCAACAACTGGGTGTATTGCTTTGAATTTTGGTACGCAGATAGGTATTATGAGGTACACATCCATTATTTAAAATGATTTTTCGAAATTCATCTTGCACGGATGTGCAACCATGGGACGATTATAATAAACGATTCTCTCAGCACTACATCTCTATCTAATGAATGAAAGAGCGTTTTTTATCGTTCATTATGTCCATGACTTTTCGTCCTTTTGCGTTAAGAATTTTGAATTTTGATTACATTTATTTAGCCCACGCCTAATTAACATGTTATTTAATCTAGCCTGTCGATAATAGCTAGCATATGTGTCCTAGATCACGAAATGTGCAAATATGACCCACGCCAGATTAAAACTCGTTCTTTCTGTGTCACGGAGAGCGGAGCCATTAAGTAATTATGATAAGGGTAAGTATCAGTTTATTATATTGACGTAATGAAATATTGATAGCATTTGAATTTCAAATGTTGACATTTAAGTGGTTTTGGAAGATGTCAAGCACGCGCCTTTTCTAACTACCTACTTGTTTGGAAAGGAAAGGTTTACTGTAGGAAAACAGGTACAAAAATAACTGTAATTCAGAACCACCCCCTGCGAAACAGAACCTAAGAAAAATAACAGAACCACAAGTAACAGGTGGTTAGGTACTATGCCTGTTACTTTTAAATGTAACAGACTGCAGAAGGACTGTATAATGCGGCCTTCGATGCCGGATCAGCGATGGGAGCGGCGACTACATGGTTTAGGAACATATTATAGTGAAGGGATTAAGAGGCATATTACATCTCCACTGTGATTTTTGTGTATGGCGTTGTTGATCTCAGAAACAAAGATACATTAACAATTTTGACACATTGAATAGTGCAGAATAGCTATTGGCCTAGTTCGTAGCGGACTCGATTTTTGTAGATTTTACTTAACTTTTTAATTAAACCCAAAATTGCAGAAAAAGATTTTCATAAAATGCGAGAAGGCACTTTTTTGAGCTCCTCGATTGAACTAGTTCTAAGCAAATGAAATAATAAAATAACAATGTTGTCTCCTATATAGTCGTATAGTTCGTAGCGGCCTTAAAATTTTGAAATATCTTTAATATATGTATATATAAAAACCTTATTCTAAGCCAAGTTATTTTTAGTTTATATATTATAAAGTTTATACAATTGTTACTTCATGAGGAATAAAGATTTTATAATGTTAAAGCATTTATTTTAATTAATTTATTAACCTATTTCAATAAAAACGATAAATACAACTGCAAAATTACTACAAATGCAAATTGTCGGAAACGCTTCAAATACTCACCCCCGGTTTCTGAAAGGCTAATCAACAGCAAAATGAACTAATCATCGTCAAATCTCTTGTCAGGTGTAAATTGAGTTGCAAAAAGCTTGATCAGTCGTTTGATTTGATCAATGTGTTAGTTAACAAAACTAATGTCAAACCAATGGTCAAGCCACATGTCAAACGCTGTTTTCGGTTTCTGGAAAGCTATTTAAGGCGTAAATGTGTCATGTCAAAATGATCAATGATTAGTATTTTTTTCAATAATCAGCGTATCAGAAACGCAAATTGATTTAACAAGCGTGTTAACTCAACAACGTGTTAGTTCATCGACTATTTGATTAGGCTTTCAGAAACCGGGTGCTAATCTCGCAGAGTGTACATTTGTGATAGGGCTCTTAAAAACATCACGCGATTTAGGAACTAAATATTACAGTTGTTTTATTCCAACTAAAGCTTGATCTTAAGACCCCGTTCCCACGAGTGGTTTTGCCGTCGGCGTTAGTAAAAACATCACTGAAAATAACTGCGCTAATACAATAGAGTTGAAAATCAAGCACGCTGCCGTGTTCTCGATTTTCAACTGTATTTATCAACTCGAAGCCCGTGTGTGCGATTTTCGGGAAATCCCGGGTTAGTTAGTAGGTTAGTTAGAAATTAAATTAAAATATACTGATATACTTGATATCTAATGCATAAACAGAAATAACACATACAAAGATAGACAATATAATATATAACGACACGATGGCACACAAAGGTACAAGCAGGTGGCATATTACTAAAACAGTAAATTTTTATCTCTGACAACAAGTAAAAGAGAAGATTAAATTTTCAATAAAAAATTGCTAGAAAAGTATACTGCTGTGGTAAAAGATAGCTTAGAACAACATAGAGTAAAGCTAAGCAATTTGCTGTCTTTTATAATATCTATAAGCCGTAATTTATCTATACTAATATTATAAAGAAGAAAGATTTGTATGCACTGAATAGGCTCCAAAACTACTGGATCGATTTTGATGAAATTTGGCACAGATATAGAGTAGACCACAGGGAAGAACATAAGCTACTTTTTATCGCGGCAATATGTACGGTTTGCGCGATATTTCCTTTTGCGCGCACAAAGTCGCGGGAAAAATCTAGTACCTAACATGTATATCACATTTATAGGTTGCTTTCTTTTTAGAACTTGTATATTTTATCGCCTATCGGCGCAAGTCAATAACGGAAGCGCCAATGGTGTAGGTTAGTACAGTCGACACGAGCGGAAACTCTTTGACCCTTTGTTTATCGACCGGATACGTACTGTTGCTGACGGAAGTGCGTAGTCAACGGGGCCTGATGCATCAGGGCTGGCAACTACGAGAAAGTATTTTAAAATATTTGTTCAGGAAATGACCATTGTATGCAATAGTGAAATTATTCTCATAACTGTCTACTACGGTCTCAAAAAACAAAAGGACCTACCTATTGACTTTTGTTTTTTGAGTCGGTAGTTTAATTACATAAAACAGATAAAAATTTAGCTAACTCAAAATAACACGAATATTGAGGCTGCTCAAATTCCATAATCACAGGCGAGGCAGTTGTTACATGTTTCATTTCAAATAAAATATTATCCACTTCGCTAGACATAACGAAAAATATGGTACAAGGTAAACTTTTATTTTTCTACGTAATACCTATAAGAATTTTGTACCTAATAAATAGTAGAATACATGGACAATGGAGTATCAGTCAAGTACAACCCTAAACACCAAACAGCTATATTATTTACATCAAACTCGTTTATAAAAACAGCTGGCTTGAATAATTTAACACTTGTTTGTGTTCAGCCCTATAAGTGTTTTGTTCTTCGACCCAAATATCAAACAACGTGGCTCGTCAGAACTCAGAAGATACTGACATCCTGTGACAAGCTTATGCTATTATGCCAACAGCTTAGCACGAATAGTCATTATAACTATCGTCTCGCTATCGGTGGACTATCCGTTACTTTGTCACTGGGTGTGTATAGTTGGTGAATGTGTCGTTCAATTGGACTAGTTCGCTTGCGTCATGTCGTTCATTTATTCATCCCGTTTCAATACAGACATATTTTTCGTTCACGTCCAAAGCCCGTCCCCGCACGTCCAACGATGCACGAAGCGATATAAGCACATTCTCAGCAAGTAACATTAAACAACTTGTTAAATGAACAAGAAAAACCAACAAAACCGAGAACCTATTCTGAGAAGAGGAACAGTGAGATATTATAACTTTAGCCATTACCCATTGGACAGTGCCCAGTGGGCAAATAATTGAGCTACTGAACTAAAAGACCCATATAGTTCACCATGATCAAAATATATACTGCAATACATATCTTAACTTACATTAGTGACACATTTTGCGCACCTCTATTTGTCACACAGGGGCCGCCACAATCGTCGCAAAATCTTTGGGTCACGCACGCGCATGTATACAAATGTTACCGGTACTACCGACCGATATTTAGTTTCTTTTAAGAAGAAAGTGACAAAAACACTGATATGTGCCTAGCTTCGCTTTTTGAAGTAAAACTCCTTACGCACGCTTGAATTAGGGAGTAAGCTGGTGAATGCGTGACGAGAGCGTTACGAAAAGCGTGATCGGGTGAGGCGAATGGATGTTGAGAGGGAGTTACTAGTTAATGAAGATGAAAAGAGAGAGTTACGTTTCGTACATTACGGTAGGAGCAAGAGATAGCAGTGCGCGCCCACATTTTCTTTCTCTCTTTCTCTCATAGCCAGTGCATGAAATATATCTCAGTCAGTAGTTCGTTTACGAGTTTTACTTCAGTCGTGTGGTCAAAGTCAAAGCACACTCGTTATTTTTGAACATCTAGTAAGTAATCTTTAAAAGATATAATTATAAAAAAAATAAGTACCTAATCCCTGAAATGTCAAGCTGTGAGCGAGCTGATGATTGATGAAATTTAGTTAAAAAAACTATTGGACCTTTCGCTTGGGTGCTACGATGGGATACGTGGGACACACAAACATACAGAGAGACAGGTCAAACTTAATATAACACCCCTCTTTTTGCGTCGGGGGTAAAAAATAATGTCCCTTCCGCTGACTGTTCACTTATATTACTCAAACGATTTTAATTCAATTTTCAGCAATAGATAGAGTTATTCAAGAGGAAGGTTTATAGGTAAAATGTATGCGAAACCGAGGCGGGTCGCTAGTTGCTTAATAAACTTGTAGGTATTATAAGTAGACATTTATATAAGTACTTCAACGAATCGTGTTTAACTACATGCACATAAACATTGCATGTTTCATATAAATCATGTTCTAAATACATTTTAAATCACGATAGTGAGGTATATGAACTCACAGAGATACAAATTAAGGAAAGACGTGCTTTGTAAGAGGTCTGTAATCAGCTACGTGTGAGTCAAGATGGAACAAAAATGATGACACTCTGCATTCCAGTTGTCAGCACACCTGAGACGGGATTAGCCACCCACAGGCGAGCAAACACTCGCACTCGGCTCTGTTTACTTTATAAACAGACAGACGGAGGTATTTCGCTATAGCTATACGAATATCGCACTATAATGTTGGTTTTAGTAATTTTACTTTTCCTTCAATGTTTTTATAACATAAAGAGTGTTATGAAAAATAAGATAGATACTTAGTATACAAAAGGAACTGCAGTATACTAAAATCAATATTTTGTGGAGGACTTTTGTGAGCCTTGTTACTTGTAAAAATGCCCCATACAAAAGCCGTACAAGCAGGTGACGTCACAACTCACACGCTTGTAAGTTGCTATGAAATGAAAGGTCATATTATGCACAAAACTGATATCCCGAAGTTTACGCGTTTATGTCTCTCTCTCTCTCTCACCATAGTAAATCTCTTTGTATTTGATATAAGTAAATTAATTATCTAGGTTTTTTTAAAGATACTACGTCTTTAAGATCCAGACAGTAGATAGCAGCGGTAGTGGTACTAAATAGTAAATATACAGTACGCGGTCATAAATAATGTTCGAAATACCGTTTAAAATATATATATATATATATATATTCTAGGGCACGTTAAGTGTCGGCTATGGTATATAGAGCGTTTTCTCACAATTGACATAGATAATATTAATCGAATAGGTATCTCTTTTTCAAGGTTTACTTATGTGATTTGGTTTTGGCTGCGTACTGATCGATTATCTCGGTAGGATGATTGGAAATGTTAATACTAATTCAAAATGTAATCAAATATACTAAATGCGTGCAATATAAAGGTTATTACGTACCTATGTTTAACAATGTCGATGACATAAATTAACTTATACATTACATTGGCAGTTTGCAACTATATTGGCATTTGCAAGGCGGATATTGCTAATAACAGTGCAAAATCAAGCGTAATTTGCAAATAAGTTTCGGTTACATAACCAGATTTAGTTGAAGACAAACCATGACTAACGCATTGCTCAAGCAGTAAAGACTTTAGCCTCAATAATGTTCACAAGTAACTGA
Source organism: Phengaris arion (assembly GCA_963565745.1). NCBI lineage: Eukaryota > Metazoa > Arthropoda > Insecta > Lepidoptera > Lycaenidae > Phengaris > Phengaris arion. The sequence goes on along the minus strand of OY751445.1, from coordinate 10,235,873 downwards.
AGGATACACTTCGAATTTCAAATTAAGCGATCCGAACACTGGGGGCAAATACTCGTAAATAAAAGATGACATTTACAGAGTTAGGGTAAATTCATACAAATTACAAGCACATAGTATATAGTTGAAGCGCAGAAAGCGTACACCAAAAATATCACTCTTTAGTCTTTGTCCATATAATATTTTATGACTATTCTCAAGAGCAATAAATAAATAACTTATTGTTTCCAATATATATATATATATATAAGATACTATTCGCCCTTGACTTTTTAAACAGAACTTACCTACCTAGTAGATTGTTAAACTGAGAAGTTCAATCTAGATATTAATATATTGCATTGAGCATTAACTAGTAAGTAATAACATTAACTAACTTACATTAACATTAACTAGTAAGTAATAATATATACCTAGTAGGTTATAGGTACCTAGTACTGAGTTTACATAAAATAGTTGTTCGTCGTAAAGGTTAGGTTCGGTTCGCCACGCCTATCGAAAAACTGACGTTTCTTTAAAGAGCACAAAAGCTATTTTCAAATATATAGATATACATAATAAACTTTACATACTTAGTGGGTTATAGGTTATAGTTAGGGTCAGCTCAGACCGCAATGCGACGCGGCGCTGCGCGGGGATGCATTTTTAAAATATCCATTCAAAATTAAATTTTATTCACTACACAAAAAGATACATATTTTATTGCGGCAATTCAGAATACATTGCAATTTGCATCACGTAGCGCTGCACCTCTCGGCGTAGAGCGATGCATCGCGATCCAGCGGTATATGCGCGCCTGCACCTGCGTGATGAGCGGCGCGACATAGCTCGACGCCGCCGCCGCGCCGCCGCCGCCCGCCGTCGAAGAAACGTCAAAACGAAACCAAAGAGGAGGTTTTTTATTGTCGCCACATAGATACACGTTTGCGACACGCGTCTGCACGCGCGGCACCTCGCGGAGTACTGCTGTCAAATGAGCTTTGCGGCTATGCGCTGCGCAGCGAACAGTCAGTGGTTTCTTCAAGTATCGTTGCATCGCGTCGCGTCCCGCCGTGTTGCGGTCTGAACTAACCCTTAAGTGTTAGCCTAATACTAATAATTGAAATAAACGAAGTGTAAGTTGTAACCAAAATCCATATTTTTTAGGGTTCCGTACCCAAAGGGTAAAACGGGACCCTATTATTAAACCTCCGCTGTCCGTCTGTCTGTCTGTCCGTCTGTCACCAGGCTTTATCTCACGAACCGTGATATCTAGACAGTTTAAATTTTCACATGTTATGATGTAGTGTAAAGCTGCTATAACAACAAAGACTAAAAACATAATAAAATAAATATATATGGGGCTCCCATACAACAAACATGATTTTTTTCCGTTTGGTAAAAGATCCTCCGTGCGCGAGTCCGACTCGCACTTGGCCGGTTATTTGTTATTTTTAAGCCTATCCTGAGCCTTAATATCTAAAATTCCAAATTTATCTCCTTTGAGTATTTGTGGGTAGAAATACCTGTGCGATAAAAACATGTGTTGATGTACTGGTGAATTGGTGATGCAGCATTGTGCGTGTGTTCAACTGTTCACGTGACGCCGCATTTAGCCGCAATGATAATTAGCCAGCCACGTCCATTAAGCATCGTCCATTCATAGCTCCTAACCACTAGCCAGCCAGTCTGTTGCGTAGCAAAGGAGTAACGTCATTGTTTAATAAAGAGTATTTTATCCTTTCTGAAAGTTTTTTCTGCTAGCTTTATTTGCCTTTATTTGAAATACTTTAAGTCTTCGGGTCTTTTTAGGGATATTTCGAATAACTAGAGATTATTTTGGGATTGTTTGGAACCCCTACCTATATTAACCTAATACCAATCATTTGATTTGATTGGGGTACAGAAAATTTTTGTACGACCAGATTTGAAGCAGTAGCAACTATGATTTAAAAAAACCACATATTCCGATTATATGTCCGAAGAAACAGAGTTTTGTTTGAATTTGTTCACTGGAAAACAACGATTAGCGAGAAAAAACCACTAGGAATGTTTAGCTAATGTCGACCGCAAGGTTGTCTGTCGATTTGCCATTTGAAGGTAAAACTAAATTCCTAAGGAATAAAGAAAAACAAGTTTTTTCACACTGTAATGCTCGACGTTATGATTTGGACTACATACCCTAGGGTTGTCAACCGTCCAGTTTTCTCAGGACATGTCCTTGTTTTTGCAGTGTCCTGGGATGTCCTGGATAGTTTTAAAGCAGCGTCCTGGATTTTAAAACGCCCTGATAAAGTAATGTATTTTGAAATTCGCGTGCCACTTGTACATTTTTTTTTATAGGTAAGTAATTTAATTTTATACCCCCTTCCCCACTCCAGCAATTTGTTCCTTTCTTTCAAAGGTTGTCTGGAAGAAATTGCTATTTAGTAATAAGGCCGCCTTTGTGTACTATCGTAGTGTTTTTAGTATTTTCTATATTTGTGTGTATGTGTAAGTACTGATTGTGCACAATAAAGTATATTTTCATTTCATTTTATTCAAATACTGTTATCAAAAATTTGATTATTAGGATTACATGTATGACATTGAACCTATTTTCACAACCTATTAATTTAATTCTTGCAACTCTATTAGGTACTACGTCTGTTTTTAAACTGAATTCTCCCAGTTTTTCCAACTGCAAATCATAGTTTTTTTTTGTAAATTTGGGGTTGGCAACCCTAGACTACCCTAACACAGAAAGATATTATGGATTAGAATCAAACGTTCCATAGATTAGCGCGAATAACGCGATCAGTCAAACTAATAATAATAATAATTAAATTCTTTTGCTTTTTAGTATAAATAGATCTACTTTAGTCTTCAAACTTCAAACAAAGATATTGCTCGCGTGTCGCGACCTCGTTTGCACAATAAAATATTTCGCGGAAACCGTACGTTTTGCTGCGACATAAAGAAGCCCATCACTTAATCCTGATTCCTTTCATCAAAATCTGTTCAGAAGTTATTGCGTCAAAGAGTAACAAATATCCATACTTCCAACTTTCGCGTTTAACATATTATTTTTAAAGCACCTGGGTAACCGAGCTTTGCTCGGAGCTCTAGTAGATTTAAAAAAAACACAGCAATATTTTAACGGAGTCGAACCCACCATTTCCTGAATTTCCGAACAACTCAAAAAGTAACCAAATTGCCAATCGGAGTGACATTACAAAGTTAAAATTATTGATATATTGTTGCACAACGAATGAAAAAACATTGTATAACTTAAAAATGCGCAGTTTCTCAGGGATAAAACCTAGCTAGACTGATTTTTCTTCCCCAAAACTCCCTATATACTAAGGCGGGTCAATAAGTCCGTGACTTTTTGAATTTCTAACCTCCTTACTGAAAAAGCAACACTACTCCTGTCAACAGGCATCTGTCAGTTGACTCCTATCAAAATTTGAACTTGCTGCGTCAGTTAGTTTGTGTTTTACAGCTATCTTTATCAGACTATCCAGTAACTTAAGGAAACAATGGAAAAAAGTGAATTTCGTGTGCTTAGCATTATTTTTTGCGAAAAAAAACCATTACCGAGACCAAGGCTAAGCTTGATAAATACTATGGGGACTCTGCACCATCGATTTCAATGGTAAAAAAGTGGTTTACTGAATTTCGTTGTGGCCTTACAAGCACTGAAGATGCCGAACGTCCTGGACGCCCAGTTGAGGTCTCTACACCCGAAACAATCGAAAAAATTCACGATATGGTGTTGGCCGACTGAGATTGTGGAAGCCATAGGCATCCCGCATGGCTCAGTGGTTTCAATTTTGAATGATCACTTGGGCATGAGAAAGCTTTCCGCAAGATGGGTGCCGCGTTTGCTCACAGTCGACCACAAACGCAATCGTGTAACAACTTCACAGGAAGGTTTGGCGTTGTTTAATCACAATATGGAGGAGTTTTTTAACCGTGGACGAAACATGGATCCATCACAATACACCAGAGACCAAACAACAGTCAAAACAGTGTGTTTCTATGGGTGAATCGGCGCCAAAGAAGGCCAAGGTGGGTTTGTCAGCCAATAAAGTTATGGCGACTGTTTTTTGGGATGCACGTGGGATAATCCACATTGACTATCTTCAAAAGGGAAGAACAATTAATGGGGAATATTATGCCAACTTATTGGACCGCTTCAATGAGGATTTGAAAAAAAACCGACCTCATTTGACCAAGAAAAAAGTTCTTTTTCACTAAGACAATGCAAGGGTGCACACATGTGCAGTTGCCATGGCAAAAATCCATGAATTGGGCTATGAATTGCTCCCACATCCACCCTATTCTCAAGATTTGGCTCCGAGTGACTACTTCTTGTTCCCAAACCTGAAAAAATGGCTCGGTGGAAAAAGATTTGACTCCAATGATGAAGTCATCTCGCAAACAAAGGCCTATTTTGAGGACTTCGACAAATCATATTTTTTGGAAGGGATAAAAAAATTGGAGAAGCGTTGGACAAAGTGTATAGAGCTCAAGGGGGACTACGTTGAAAAATAAAATGATTTTTTTATCAAAAAATCTGTGTTTTATTCCAAAAGTCACGGACTTATTGACCCGCCCTCGTACTAAATATCATGTAAATATTTGCAGCCGTTGCCGAGATTACTATTATAAATATACTTACAAGATTGTCTTGTTTAAAGTATAAGATAAATCTCAACCTACTTACAATCTCTGATCAACCAAATGAAGCTGTATTATAGTAAGTTATTAGAATATTATATAAAGCTCACTTAGATAGCCAATCTTAATTTTAATTTATTTGTTAGGTTGTCTGGATGAAAATTCTGTAAGCATTTAAGACACTTAGCATTAAGGCATTAAAACATTAGTACAGTTGTCAGTTACTTTATTTAATAATTGTTGTGTGTGTGTGTGTTTTTTTTTGTGCAAATATTTCTATTCTATTCTAGGTATAATATGGTTTCGTGGGTTTCTTGCGTCAATCTGCTGTTGATCCATACTTTATATTGGTTGCTTAATAGAGTGCTCTCATCGTTGCGTTGCATTGGCGTGCTTTATCCTCGCAATGAGTAATACGGTCTGGAATTCCGAAGCCAGTTGTTGTTCCAAGTCGGCAAGTCACTGGCGCCAGTGATGCGTTTTGTAACTATTTACAGATAATGCGGCTTGATAAGTGATTGGAGATGCCGTCAACAGGCGAATACGAAATATAATGATTGATGTGAACTATCTGTTATCTGTTAGTCACTGTTGTGGCTCAGTGGTTAGCGTGTCGGTGCTCAAGTCGGAGGTCGATTATTCGAATCCCGCCGAGGGGACAAAAAGGTTTTCAATCTTTCTGGGTCATGGATGTGTATTATATACGAGGGCGGGTCAATAAGTCCGTGACTTTTGGAATAAAACACAGATTTTTTGATAAATAAATCATTTTATTTTTCAACGTAGTCCCCCTTGAGCTCTATACACTTTGTCCAACGCTTCTCCATTTTTTTTATCCCTTCCAAAAAATATGATTTGTCGAGGTCCTCAAAATAGGCCTTTGTTTGCGAGATGACTTCATCATTGGAGTCAAATCTTTTTCCACCGAGCCATTTTTTCAGGTTTGGGAACAAGAAGTAGTCACTCGGAGCCAAATCTTGAGAATAGGGTGGATGTGGGAGCAATTCATAGCCCAATTCATGGATTTTTGCCATGGCAACTGCACATGTGTGCACCCTTGCATTGTCTTGGTGAAAAAGAACTTTTTTCTTGGCCAAATGAGGTCGGTTTTGTTTTCAAATCCTCATTGAAGCGGTCCAATAAGTCGGCATAATATTCCCGATTAATTGTTCTTCCCTTTTGAAGATAGTCAATGTGGATTATCCCACGTGCATCCCAAAAAACAGTCGCCATAACTTTATTGGCTGACAAACCCACCTTGGCCTTCTTTGGCGCCGATTCACCCTTAGAAACACACTGTTTTGACTGTTGTTTGGTCTCTGGTGTGTTGTGATGGATCCATGTTTCGTCCACGGTTACAAAACGGCGCAAAAACTCCTCCATATTGTGATTAAACAACGCCAAACCTTCCTGTGAAGTTGTTATACGATTGCGTTTGTGGTCGACTGTGAGCAAACGCGGCACCCATCTTGCGGAAAGCTTTCTCATGCCCAAGTGATCATTCAAAATTGAAACCACTGAGCCATGCGAGATGCCTATGGCTTCCACAATCTCTTGCACTTTCAATCTTCGGTCGGCCAACACCATATCGTGAATTTTTTCGATTGTTTCGGGTGTAGAGACCTCAACTGGGCGTCCAGGACGTTCGGCATCTTCAGTGCTTGTACGGCCACAACGAAATTCAGTAAACCACTTTTTTACCATTGAAATCGATGGTGCAGAGTCCCCATAGTATTTATCAAGCTTAGCCTTGGTCTCGGTAATGGTTTTTTTTCGCAAAAAATAATGCTTAATAAGCACACGAAATTCACTTTTTTCCATTGTTTCCTTAAGTTACTGGATAGTCTGATAAAGATAGCTGTAAAACACAAACTAACTGACGCAGCAAGTTCAAATTTTGATAGGAGTCAACTGACAGATGCCTGTTGACAGGAGTAGTGTTGCTTTTTCAGTAAGGAGGTTAGAAATTCAAAAAGTCACGGACTTATTGACCCGCCTTAGTATTATGTTTATGTTTATAATATAATGAGAAAGTCTTAAACATATGTATAGAATTTGTTGACTGGTCCCCGTAACACAAGTTCTTTGGATACTTACTACGGGGCCAGACTGACGTTGCGTGGTGTGAAGCGTCACTAGATATTATTATTATTATTACCTAAGAGTTATAAGGATACAAACTCAATTACACTAATTACAACATTTTAATAGGCGCGAGTAGGTTCATAACTGTTACAATTCCACCTCATTTTTTATATGATCCTATTTATATAGCCCAACTCATTATATAAATGCACGTTGCCAGAGGGCAGCAAGGGTTAAATGTTCTTAAACAGCATTTTTATGGTACCGTAGTTCACGTCTCGGAACGTAAACTGTACAAATGCGTCGATACGAGCTGCTCTATTAAGTAAGTATTTTAAATTTTTCATGTGCTCTATGTATGTATCTATTACCTATGTATATGTCGATAACAGCCTCCGTGGTCCAGTGGTTTAGAGCTTGGCTCTCGACTAGGATGTCGTGGGTTCGATTCCCGCATTGGAACAACAATTTCCATATTTGGTTAGGACAATGCAGGCTGATCACCTGATTGTCTGACAAGAAAGATGATCCATGCGTCGGATGGGCATGTAAAAAGTCGGACCTGCGTTTGATCTCTCGCCAATCGTGTCAATTATCCGTCCCACTCGGTTATGAGAGTAAAGGAAGAGAGATGTGTACTGCACACACTATTGGGCAGTACAAAATAACTCCTGCGTAGCTGGCCTGGTTTCAATGAAACCGGCCACCGTCACCGAAATCGGTGTGGGGAGCTAATATTATTATCTGTCGATTATGATTTCTGAATAATGATTGACAAGCCTATTGGCCGTAGCCCATAAATGAGCCGCAACTCATGATAAAATTACCAATGCCCTTTGAGTCCTATTATTACCAAAGGTTTTCGTCCATTACCCAATCGCCATCGGTAATCAAATCATATGTACGGTTCTTGCGACATTGTCTTGGGTGACACGTCACACGACAGTTCGCAGAAATATTGCAGATAGCATTGTTAGTTTACAAAGGCTTATCGTACTGTATTATAATCCTTTTTGTTACTTTTGGTTATAATTAAACAAAAAACAACATATCAAATATCCATTTTTAGTACTAGCATCTGTACCCAAAAGGTAAAACGGATCCAATTACTGAGTCTCCGCTGTACGTCTGTTCGGCTGTCTGTCACCAGGCTGTACCGCCTGTATCTCATGAACTAATAGCTAGACAGTTTAAATTTTCACACATGATGTATTTCTGTTGCCGCTAAAACAACAAATACTAAAAACAGAACAAAGTAAATATTTAAGTGGGCCATACAACAAACGTTTTGGAACGAAGTTCCTTATCGCGCGTTGCGAAAGGGGGCTAGACGGAAAAAATTAAGACTAAAAGTTGTAACGACACTTTTTGCTATAGTTGTAAGTCGTGCGGCGTGCGCGTGTTTCTCTGTCTGTCTCTCTCTCTCTCTCTCTCTCTCTCTCAATTATTACTAAAATTGAGCCTACTGATTAAGTTTATATTACATTATATTTGTTAATAATAAAAAAATATTATTATAACTTAAAAAAATAAAATTTTATTACTATTCCTTCACTTATTAATGGAAAGGAACTTCGTTCCATCCGGGTGTCCCTTGACACGTCTCAAGTTTTTTTTGCTGTTTTGTACGGATAACGGAACCCTTAGTGCGCGAGTACGACTTGCACTTGGCCGGTTTTTATACTAACTTGTTATCTGATTATTATTATTATCCAATATCTATCTACGAATTACGCACATTGCCTTTTGTCACGGGTAGGTACAGAAAAGAAAATAGGACACATAGGTAGGTGCATTAATACAAGTGTAAAAGCATTACTCTCCTTTATCAGTCGGTTCAACGAATTCGTTACACCTAAAATTTTTCGAAATAATGATTATTCATAGTGCAATAACTAGTTAATAAGTCAATCGTACTATATATGATGACTAATTATTAGTCATTATGTTAGTGCGATCTATAGGACTCGTAAGTTACGTACTAACTATTTAGTAGTATGTGCTTACAAGTTAATGCACAAAAAGTTGCTTATAAAATACTAAAGGTAAGTACAAGTACTAACTAAATAGGAACTATTGCTCATTTCTCTTCATATCGAGGAAAATTACATAAGATATTATTATGATTGATTGTAGTTACTGTCTACGTAGTCTAAGTACTCTACGTATGAAGTGCTTTCAGAGATACCAATAGTAAACATTTTAAACGCTAATTATGTGTTGACAGATGAATGACTGATATAATAATACTAAGGCCGGGACTATGTCCGGAATCCGGCAATCCCGGGAAAATTCAGAGCACTTTTGAAAATAGGTAAAATTGAGTTTAAAAATTTAAGTGTCGAGTGTCGAGCTGTCATATTATATGACATTGACATTTGGCTCTACGCTCGGAAGATTTGTCGCTGCTTACATTATATCGAGTGACAGAGACAAAACATGCAAATAATATGCTATCTGACACTTATGTCCGTAGATTGTGAAACAAGCCCCAAGGAAAACGAACTTACTCCAGAGAATGTAATAAATCCTACTTCCTACTAATATTGTAAATGTGAAAGTTTGTGAGGATGGATGGAGATGTCTGTTACTCTTACACGCAAAAACTACTGAACGGATTTTGATGAAATTTGGTATGGTAGTAGTTTAGGCTCTGGATTAAAACATAGGCTACATTTTAACCCGGAGAAGTGCAGTATTTCTGCGGGATACCCGATACCATATTTACGCACGGCGGAGCCGCGGGAAACAGCTAGTTAGATATAATTATATTAACAAATTATTCTTCTTAGAAACTTATAGACAACAATTAAAAATATTTATTTGGGGAATGAAACTAGCAAAAGGAATGTAAGTTCTAATCAGTATTTCTGAGATAAAATCAAGAATTTACTAGTTACTACCATATGCTGGGACGGAGAAGTGTCGAGTATCGAGCTGTCTTATATGACATTGACATTTGGCTCAACACTTGTGTGTTCGATTTTCAGCTCTATTGTATTAGCGTAGAGTTCTATTACCAATGCTCCGAATTTTCCTCGGCTTACCGGATTCCGGACAATATAGTCCCCGCCTTAGCTCATAATAATAATTCGGATCACTAGCATCCCATTACTGGCCGATCTCTGATCTCCCCTGAATATGTACGTAGGCTGTAGCCTGTAGCAGGTAGCTAATAGCTGGCCAACGTTGGCAAACTCCACGAGCCTAAGCCTATTATTCTTCACGGCTCACGCGGGTTACCTGACAATCATTTGTCACAGTTTTTAGGGGGTTCCGTAAAATATTCAAGGAACCCCCTTATGTCTTTACATGTATAGCTTAGATAATTACCAATTATATATTATTAGCTATTCCTGTATCTGAACCCTAAATAGGTTACAATTTAGTAATCTGTCAACTGTGCCCCATGGCTACGTCATATTAACCAAATTGCGTTAAAAGGAAACTCGTAAATAACAAAAACCAACGCCGAATAGAAGCAAAGTGAAGTGAAAGCTGAGTATGCGGCTTGCAACACGGATTGCGGAAGAGCCGATCGCTTGGGCAACATGACTCCATGCTCCATGGACCAGTTCATTTTGCAGCAGGATTAGGTATAGCAACATTGGTACTCTATTTATAAACGATTACTAATAAACTGTATTTTTATACACTTTCTGAACGTCGGTATACGTGATACCTAGCACCGGTTCGGGAAGTAGCCCGGCGAGAAGAACCGGCGTGAGAAACACGCGCGAGGCCATCTTTTATCAAAAAAATGGAAAATTGTTATTTTATCATAAAAAGGTATATAACAATCTTATGACTAAAACTACACAACAAGAGTATAATAGTATATTATAGAAGTAGTCTTGCAGGGGGCCACCTCATTCCCGAGGTCGAAGGTGTGCTACCATTCATAAAATCATTAAGTTTATAATAGGCTTTTTTTCAGTTAAAATAAGACTCAAGAAACTGCCTATCAATAACGTGATGAATATGTAAATAATATAATTGACTTACTGGCTTAAGGACTGGGCATTTCGTGGGTAAAAACGTCTCCAACGCGAACTCTACACAATTTTTTTACTAAATACCTATACTTACCTAGTTAATAAGGTAGGTTAATTTTTTCACGAATTTTCCAATATTAGAGCTAGAGCTCGGCATCGAAACAGGAGGTCATCGTGAACAAGGATTGGACCATTGCAGATCGCTACGGGTTCAAATGTTTTATTGACACTAAAATTTGGTATATTCAACATGATTGTTAATTCAAAATAGCCGCCGTCGTAAAATGGCGATCTTTATGTTTATTTACAAACTTCACGATATGTGTATCATCTGAAAGGGCTTAAAGAGAAGAATAAAGTTTATCAAAAAAATAAATTTTCCCTCTAAGACTCTGCAGCGCTAAAACTATTAATTTGACATAAAACTGCTTATAGCATAAATTTTAGAAAATCGTATTTAGTTTAATTTTTCTGACCATACTTTTATCGGAAAAGGTGTCTGTCACTGAAGAGATATTGCCAAAATAGTGAAATATATCGCCATTTTTTCCATGATGGCGGATCGAGTGGTAGCAATATGAGGTGGAAAATTTGATATCCGGAAACGTTGGGTACATACAAATCTATTAAAATCACGCTTTATTAAGTGCAAATAACTCATTATTTACGTATTAGTAAGCAGGTCTGGCTGAGTTTTGGTCAGGTTTTCGAAAGAGGATTAGGAAACGAGCAGATTGATATACCTATAACTTAACCTTGTCCCATGACATTTTTACTGAAAATTCTTACACGTTCAAGGCGGTCTGGCTGGAAACTGGTCAAGAGTAGGACTGCCAGATTTGCATTTTTATCGGCTACAAGTTGACGCGCATTCGTGTATCAAAGAGTTTTCTTGTTCCTTATGACCTTTTTTTAATCAAAAAATCTTCACACATATTGGTCAATAACAAAAAATCTGCCAGATTCAGAACCGCCAGACCGGCGGTTTTATATCAAACTTTTGGGCCCCTAGCGATCTGCAATGGTCCAACGCTTGTTCGTGATGACCTCCTTTTTCGACGCCGAGCTCTAGCTCTACATGGGTAGCACGTGTTATGTGTAGCCGTGATTCATCATGATCAGAAGAGGTTCCTAAACTTATTCCGTCTTTTCCGTCTTATTCCGTCGCCCCACATTTTTTTAGGATTGCACAAATAAATCGTACAAAATTTCCCGTGCCAAACGTGAAATAATATATGATAATAATTGAACCAATAATTGAACCTTCTAATTTCAATTTTATTTTTACTAGATTAGGTAAGGTTAGTTGGGGTAAGGGAAACATACTTTATTTTTCAAATGTTATTTTGAGTTCTAGCTACTAATACTTAATGTCTTTTAATAGTTTTGATAAACACAAAACATACCTATGTATGTCAGCTTTCCATGATTGAATGACTTTTTAAGCTAGTTATAATGCTTTTAACCAGAAAATGCTAAATCGTTAGGCTACTTTTTTTGTTCCCCTTTCCCTGTTTTTGGGGTAAGGGGAACAGTCTGAATATAATTATGTATAAATAGTAGTATAGATTATATACCTGCACGATTTCATTTTTTAATATTTCGTTTATCAAATTTGAACTCGATACTTATTGAAATACGAACTAAAATAGGAAATTTTGATTAAAATCGGAATTTGGGGTAAGGGAAACATACGAGTTCGAAACAGGGGTAGTCAACTAAAAACGAAATGCAAATTTTTAAATATTTATTCATACTAAACATACAATAGGCTCATATTAATCAGTCTCAATAGTAATTTTTGTTGCAGTAAGATTCCGTTATATTAAACAACGTGTTATTTAAATCACCTACTTAAAGTAAAATCACTTGAAATCTATCTACTAGGAACTTTACTTTGGCATTACAAGTTACTAATTAAAACATTTTCAACTTTGACTATTAACACTATGCAGAGATATTTAGAAGGACTCTACTAAATATTATAGGAATTAAAAAAACAATTTTAAAAATAAATTGGCCTCTTCGGCCTAATACAGGTTTAGGCAATTTTGTGACAATGTCCAATGTTTTTATATTTACTCATATTAATCAGTCTCAATAGTAATTTTTATTGCAGTAAGATTCCGTCCTATTAAACAACGTGCTATTTAAATTACCTACTTAAAGCGAAATCACTTATAAAATCGACATCTACCAACTAGGAACTTCACTTTGGCATTACAAGTTACTAATTATAACATTTTCAACTTAGACTATCAAGTATCAACACTATGCAGAGATATTTAGAAAGACTCTACTGAATATTATACGCATTGAAACACATTTTAAAAATAAATTGGCCTCTTCGGCCTATTACAGGTTTAGGTAATTTTGCGACGATGTCTTCTGTGTGTTTCACTTCAGAGATATCTTCCAGCACAGGGAAAGTAAAAATCGTTTCACCTTCTGCTTTTGATTTCTTTCTTGTGTATTTTACAACAGGAGAACCGGCGTTATCTATACTTAACACTACGCCTACATAATGTTCACAGACTTTTTGGTGCAAAATTTTACCAAGACCCAATCACTCTCACAAAATGGCGCATTAGTATCAAAATTTTCCTTGTCAGCATAATTTAGTATTGCTTCACCATCTTCGTCATTACTCTCTCTCAGTACATTCTCCCAAAAATCGTTATCATAGCTATCTTCGTTATATTTTATTTCCATTTCACTTTCACTTGAAGTCGTTGAATATTTTGTTTTTTTTCTATATTTTGCTAGTGTCTTATTTTCCTTCTTTATTTTTGAATTTTGTTTAACTTTATGTCCTGGATCTTCAAATTTTTCTGTTGTTACCTTTAATTTGTCTTGGTGCTTTGTTAAAACTGCTTTAGCATTTGTCTTACTCTTTTTTTCTTTTTTTTTCACTTCAGATATCTGCGCCTCTAGAGTTCTTTTATAAACATCGTCACGCGTAATAACTTCAGCACCAGTTGCCATTCGTTTTCTCTTTGTTTTAGAGCTTGTCCCTGCTTTAATTCTCATCAATAGTAAGTCCTCAAATGTGACAGTCCGGTATTCAAGTATTTGAATTTTTGACGTTTGATTCGAAATGTTAATCGTATTAGAATCTACGGATTCTGCATTGAGTTGGTTAGATAAGCTAACACAATCATTTTGTGAATATTGTGGAATATGAAATGTACGAGTATTACTATTTAGCGTCGAGTCCATACTATTTCTACTTTTGTTGGACGTTTGATTCGAAATGTTAATCGTATTAGAACCTACAGATTCTGCATTGAGTTGGTTAGATAAGCTAACACAATCATTTTGTAAATGTTGTGACATATGAAATGTACGAGTATTACTATTTAGCGTCGAGTCCATACTATTTCTACTTTTGTTGGACGTTTGATTCGAAATGTTAATCGTATTAGAACCTACAGATTCTGCATTGAGTTGGTTAGATAAGCTAACACAATCATATTGTAAATGTTGTGACATATGAAATGTACGAGTATTTAGCGTCGAGTCCATACTATTTATACTTTTTAAAGAAAGCGTGAGCAACGATTTGGGTTCAGATGACTTTTCATTTATCATTGGGTCAGTTTGTTTGGATGTGCCAGCGCGAGGCTCTTGCAAATTTGTGTATACAGAAATCTGGTACTGGTCACACAGCTGCATGTCAGAGAACGGCTGCTTAGTTGGGTCTTTAACGAAATCCGTTTCATTAGAAGTTGATTTTAGCTTCCATTCTCGCAGAAGAATTTGATTAAACTTATCTTCTGAGATAGCATTTTTGTTTAAGGGGTAAATTCCCGCTTTACGAAAACCAGCTGCACATATAGCGGGATCCAACTTATCCCAAATTTGCCCAAGCATTTTGGCGAAATCTTTTTTTGGTAAAGGTTTACCTATATTCATCCTCTGCCATTTTACTAGCGCACTGTCCCATCGGTCTTTAAATGATTTATTTACAGACAAATCTAATGGCTGTAAGAGATGGCTGGTGTGAGGAGGTATTTTTAAAATTGTAATGTTTGCTTCTCTGGCTTTTTTGATAAAGTTAATACCCACATGCGTTGAGTGTCCATCGTACACTAAAAGGATCGGGCGTTTTTGTCCCACAGTAGTTAAAAAAATCTTTTCAAAAAAAGCCTCAAAAACCGCTGTTTCCATCCACCCATTACTTGTTGCAGCGTATGCTGTTCCGGGATAGCCTTCGTCTGTAGTCCACTCATCCCACACATTTTTGCCCTTGTATACAATCATGGGTGGAGTTTTCTCTCCTAGTGCGTTACACCCCAACAAAACAGTGGTGTTGTCCTTTCCAGGGGAAGCTATAGTTCGCGTAGAAGTAAATCCTTTACACCCTACTACCTTGGACTTGGAAGGGTCTTTGGAGAAACTGGTTTCGTCCACGTTCCATATATGTGATGGTTTGTCGCTTAATTCTAATTCGTTCACTATTTTTTCCAGTAAATCAAAGTACGGGTAAATTATATGTGGACTACATGCTTGTTTGCGCGCATACTCCACCGGTTGTGGCTTTTTGATTGATAAATTATGTCTCTTCTTAAATGAAATAAACCAATCTGCACCGGGCACTCCAATTTTAAACGGATTTTTTATAGCATTAGCCGATACGTATTGACCCACCATCTCTAATATTTCTTTCCTTGTCAGACCAAAACCATACATTTCCATCACATGCAAATTTTTTACAAAATCTTCTTCTAATTCACGTGATAAGGTTGTCGCTCTTCCCAGAGTATTTGATTTGAGGCCTTTACGATCATATACCTACGAAGAAAAAACAAAAGGAACATTAAAAAACAGATAAAAACAAGTCTTATAAATCCTAAAATGTAGAAAAACCTCAAAACAAGTTAAAACATCTAGATATTATACACTTACCCGATTTATGATGGTTGATCGAGGTATTCCGTAATGTTTAGAGGCCTCATATCCAGACAATGTGCCACTTTTAACAGCCCTTACGGCCTCTAATAATTTTTCTACGGGGTATGACACATTGTCTGTTGTTCTAATATAATTTCTAGGCATTTTGCATTTTTCTGTAACAATGAATATAATAGGTACTTAGTAGTCTAAGAAAATTAGTTTTAAAATCGTCGATCAGACCGAATAATAGCTTTAACAGATCATAATATTGTATAAAAATCATTTGTCTAAACGCAATGTCCAGGGAGTAAATTGGGGAATACGTTTGTATGGAAAAACAGCGTACCCTTTTAATACTCTGTATTTCCTAAACTAATGATCGTACAGTAAAAATGTTTGGACGTAATTTATAGGAAATTTAATGTAGATAATTAATGTAGAAGTCACTAAAGAGATATTATAAATAATTTTCGAGTCACAAGCAAAAACCTTGAAAAAGAGACCTTTCCCCCCTTCCCCCACCGCCGGCTCTTGGCCCACCCTTGGGGACTTTTAGTATATTCATCTGGACACCTTTAGGAACAACTGTACCAACTTTCAAAACTACACGAATTATTCGGTCTGAATTCCTTAATTTTCCCAGGCTATAGTATGTGATCGCCACTTGTACAGTCACCCTGAATTCTAGTGCGTATTCTTAAAATTAGCGACTCTTAAAATGATCAAGACCTCTGACATCGGGAAAGGGAAACATATGTTCCCTTGCCCCGGCCATGGTAGTTCCCATTTCCCAATTTTGGAATTTGTAGGTTAGGTTTCGAATCATACTAAATTTGGATATTTATAGCGTAGTTTATACACGTTTGTATGCAAATAATCAAATTAAAGGTATAAAACAATACTCACTGACAATGACAGCCTTATTGCAGCACTTTTAACACATTTAACGAGCACCCAAAAAATCCACGGCGAGCTCGTGATATTGTAGTAGTAAACTGAATTTTTTGTTTCTGTCTCTTTTTCGTACTAAGTAGATATAGCGCCTTCTATGTTTTTGCTTTGAAACTAAAACAAAATTACTGCTTTATCGACCAAGTAATAATAGGGCTGCAGTCTATAGTTTTTGATTTACAAACTACTGTTTCCCTTTCCCCTTGGGCCCCCTTATCCCAACTAACCTTACATAAAAAATCCCGCTTTCGGCAAGTGCTCAGCATGGCAGCAACAATAAATGTACTTACTTATTTTTAATTCGTGTCTTCGGAGGTGGGGACCTCACCTGCGACATTTGAAAACACGAATATTTTTCAGTGTTAGTTACCTTTTACTAAATATCTTAAGATATAAATAGCGTTGTGAATGCATTAAAAATAATAAACATTTAAGAATATATTCTTAGTTTATATTTATACCATAAAATAGGATACTCACTCCTACTACACAACATCCATTTATAAACTAATTAATGCATGTTGTGTAGCAGGAGGATTTTAATTTCAGTGAATTTTAAAATAAAAAGTAGCTGAACTTACAATACACCCATAGCCCCCTTAAATCACATCAGCGCCCCCCAGTTTTCTGGGCCCCTTAACTTCTAGCCTCTAGTGCCCGCAAGGGGGCGTTGTCGCCCACTTTGGGAAAGACTGATCATGAGCATCAACATTAATTTAAGAGCTCTAAAAATAAAATGTTAAATTAGGTACGAGATTCTGAAGATTAGGTAAAGTTACATTATGGCTATTTTATGGAAATACCCTTTGACTTATCTTAAATGTTATTAATAAAAGCTGGTGCCCGCAACTTTGCGTAGAACTAAAGGAAACGGAGCCCTAAAATAAAAGTACTCCTTATAACATCATGCATCAGCGATAGATATCTAACTCCTTATAGAATCCTACTTATATTATGAATGTGAAAGTTTGTGAGGTTGGATGGATGGATTATATGGATGAATGTTTGTTACTCTTTCACGCAAAAACTACTAAACGAATTTTGATGAAATTTGGTATGGTAGTCGTTTAGGCTCTGTTTAAAACATAGGCTACTCTTTATCCCGGGAAAGTACAGTGTTCTCGCGTCATACAAAGAACACACCCTTCAAGTTTCAGCAGGTCTAATAAATGGCCACATTAAGTGAATCGTATTATGAAACATCATTTATTCAATTTCAATAGATTCACTTAATGTGGCTTTTTAGACCTGCAGGTATCTACGATCAGCGGTTTAGGCTGAGCGTTGATCCGTCAGGCAGTCAGTCAATTCGGGACGCATAATAATAATACTTAGCAAAGTAAGTAAATCTTTTAAGGGCCAATGTATACCTTACCTACTCCTATACTATAGGATCCCAGAAAACGTTCAAAACCTTTCTATCAATAAATTTAAAAAAGTAGTCAAAGAACGTTTGTGTGCTAAAGCTTTATTATAAAGTAAATGATTTTGTTAACAATTATACACCTTAGGAATAAGATGCTTCCCTGAAAGGCTGTCTCTATGTACTTGTGTACTTTTGATTTTTTTAATATATATATATATACTTATATATATTTTACTTTCAAAAGAACAATTTTCCATCTTTTTGCTAAAAGATGGTAGTACGAGTTTCTTACGCCGGTTCTTCTCAGCGGGTTAGGGTTGAATCAGTGGTGGCTTTTTCTGTTGACTTTCTGAAAAAAGCTTGTTAAATTTCATTTGGAATTATTTTTTTTTCATTTCATTTCTCTTCAATAATATGTATAGTTATCGGTATAATATAGCCCGGAATATCCCGTTGCGACTTGCGGGTGAGTCAACGTCCATCACTATGTAATGCTCATTGTTCTACAACAATAGCCGATGTCATACGTAATGTTAATTCAGGACGCGTATGTGGAACAATACCTACAAACTGCTTATAGTAGACGAAATACGAATATTTTCGATCCCTAGTCGTAGATTAATTGATTTACTCTCATCCATACCTACCTACCCACCTACAACAGCAACCTGACTACGTACTCCCACAATTCCTACCTGACCTGACCTGATGATGGCATCCATGAGGAATCGAGGGAACTCCTCGAAATTTATATAGACATATATATTGATTTTGACTTTTTCATAAGTAACCCAACCCAAAAGCAGAACTCTGAGGAGTATATTAAACGCGTATCTTTAAAGATGCGCGTTTGGAAATTTCAACATTGCTTAAAGAACCTCAAGAATATGCCATTATGTAACTTAGAATAGAATAGAAAACTCTTTATCTGCACAAAAAACACACACATAACAATAATCAAGTCTGTTAAAAGGCCACATAAATGGTGTTTTCAAAACATAATATCGATGGTTGTATCGAATAATATCGAAGGTCATAGGGCAAAAACTTGTACATGCCATCCTTTTTATCCGTTCTTTCAAATCGGCCCGCTCAGCGATGACTATTTGTCGCTGACATCCAAGTAAATAAAACTGCTTAATCCAAGTATCAATTTGTATATTCGACTGAATTTTAGGTCATTTTTAGGGTTCCATAATATACAAGGAACCCTCTGTCCGTCCGTCTGTCTGTCTGTATGCCCGCCCTTCTAGCTTCTGTTATTATAAATATAATGAGATGAAATTAGGAGAGACAGAATATAATCATTTTATTTATATCGGCCTTAAAAACGACATCAATTTTGGTTTGTTGTGGGTACTGGCGCTGAGATTTCGGGCGCTTATGGCTCCCTACCAAAACATCAAATTGGAAAACTGGTGCTTATGCCTTTTTACATCAAATACAATAACGGCCGGTTTCAATAACCTATATATCAATAACTATTTGTTAAAAACGTCGTCATTTAATAATTTGCCGGTTTTTTGCGCTTTAAATGTGACGTTTTTAACAAATAGTTATTGGTATATTGGTATATTATATAGGTTATTGAAACCGGCCGTAAGACATGTCGTTCGGTTATACCCTACTACCGCATACTATTTTAATCCGACTCTGTTGTTTATGCCGTATTACTTTGTAAGACCAAGACATTTCAGCTGTCAGTAAAAACTTAAGTAGGCTAAAAACATTATTGTTATTATTATATAGCTTACCTTTACGTATTTTTGTACACGACTACTTTGTAGACTTTCCTTTTTTAAATGTAAGAAGTTTGTTATTTATGTCCTATTTTAAAGTAGAACCATGTTGGTTGTGAATTGTCATTCCGTTACTTATTCGATGTGAACGAACTTTATGATGTGACGTTAGTAGGTAAATAAATCTTAACTGTGGATGTACCTTCCATATTACCTATTTTCCAAATCACTTACACTGTCGCTAATATCTTACTTCCTTAAGCTGTTTTTGTTACGCATGGTTGCTTATGCTCGACTATCTTTTCGTCTTAGACTTCTTTACATATTGCAATTATTACTCTACTATAATGTGACTTATATGCCTTACATTGAAATTGATCTAAGCGACAAAAAACACGTAAAACAAAGCCAAATCAATGCAAATTTGTGCCTTTGTTTTTTTTTTCACTTTTAGACAGTAAATAAAAAATTATGTCAATTTTTATGAAATTTCAAACTTTTAGCTGCTTTCCTATAAAATTTTGTTTTTGGCGCTTACACCCTTCTCCCTTTTAAACGTCGATATTTTGATGTTGATGAAGGTTTGTTGTTGGAATGTTCACATGAAGGCTGTTATCGCGCCGACAGATGGTTCGGAATGCGCCAAAAACAATAATAAACAATATATACTATAAACAATAAAATGAGGTACAGCTTGGTTAAAAAAGAGTAGGTACCTACTTAGTTATGCATGTGCAGCTCAAATGTTATTAGAAACCGTGCCTACTCATAAAAGTGCAATACATAAATATTGTCTATTTGACGTAAAATTCTCTATGAGACTGGGAAAAACAGTTTAGAGTACGCTCAAAGTTGTATTGCAGCAACCAATACCGTCTTCACCATAAGGCACACAGGGCCCGTGCCCAAGGCCCCCATTCTCAGGGGGCCCCGAAGGACCGACAATTTCTCTCACACATTTATTCTCAAAACATTTTTGTCGGGCACATTATACTTTTTTCACAAATTAATAATCTTATCAGAAGGTATTTACAAGGCATATCGAAGACTGCGCCTATTCCTACTGTACTAATTCATAATATTTCCGAACGCATCGTACCTAATTTACTAAGTACACCATCTAGCGATCACTCACGCGATCCCTCCGATCCGTTTCGTTTGATATATAAAATTGAGTAAGATAAACAGAAATTTTGATTCGTTCGTTTAAACATTATTTCATTATGTCGAAAAGAACATATTTAAGTGGTTCACAAAAAAGAAAAAAAGTTATAGCTCAAAAAGAAATAACGGAAAAACTTCCAAAGCTCACTTCGTTTTTTACGGTTGAAGAAACAAATAAGCCGAGGGATTATTCATTCTCATCACCGCAAGACAAAAGTACCTCTGAATGTCACCAGGAAAAAGAGGTTACGTGTGACGAAAATGACAAACACACATTAGATGCTGAACCATCGACTTCAAGCTACTGTGAATTAATAACTGCAAGCTTAGAGAATGTATCTTTGTCTCTTGACCCTGGTACTTATTGTGACGACATTTTACCGGAAGAAGTCCGTGATATTTGGATTCGAAAAGGGCCAGAGTTTTTCCAAAATAAAAATAGTGACTTCTCCGAAACTTCTACAAGTTTTCCAGATTCAAATGGTAAAACGAAAACTAGATACTTGACTAAGAAATATTTTTATTCGTATATTGACGAATGGTGAGTCTCTAAAAAGAAAATGGCTCCTTTGTGCCGTCTATTTAATACCACTACTGGTATTGGAGAAATTTAAGTTCTCCTAATGGATATAAAGATTGGAAGCATATAAGTAACTTATTGATAGAGCATGAGAACAGTTTACAGCACAGGGAATTTATGATGAATTATGTTGCATGAATGAAAACTACTGGACGAATTGATACTGAGTTGCTGTCGAAATATATTTCAGAAATGAACTATTGGAGGAATGTGCTTAGGAGGATTGTTGCAGTAGTGAAATTTTTGGCTTCAAGAGGTCTTGCTTTTCGTGGTGATAATGAGACATTAGGATCGCAAAATAATGGTAATTATTTGGGATGCCTTGAACTGATTAGTGAATTTGATCCTTTTCTTGCTGATTATATACAAAACTGCGGAAATCGTGGAAAAGGAAGTACATCATATTTATCGGCAAATATTTGTATTTTGAAAACCATTGTCAAAGAACTTAAATCAGCAAAATACTACTCTATGAGCGTAGATTCTATACCAGATCTGTCCCACGTTGACCAATTGACTTTCATAGTTAGATACGTAAAAGACGGACAGCCTATTGAGAGATTTTTGCAATTTTGCCTATGGATAAACATAATACGCAGTATGTTGAGTCTGTTACTGAATCAGTAACATTCTTTCAATTTGTAGAAAAATTGTTCAATTTTTTCTCGCCATAGACAAAACGATGGAAAATTTTGACAGAGCATTTAGGTGCGAATAGAGTCCTGTAGTCTCTTTCGGAAACTAAATGGCCTGCACGCGCCGATGCTATTAATGCTTTGCAAAATGGTAATTTAAATATTTCAGAAGCATTGTCTTCAATCGCAAGTGACATCAATTAACCAGGAGACACTAGAAAGGAAGCCCAAAGCCTAGAAAAAAATGGGAAAATTTGAGACTGCTATTCTACCGGAAATATGGAATGATCTTTTGGGAGTTATGAATAAAACAAGTCTAAGTTTACAGAATAGCACTGTGACCATGGACGTTGTATCGCAACTTTACGAATCTCTGATGCCGCGCGCAATAATTTTGATCAGTACGAAACGGCTGCTAAAGAAAAAAATCCATATGCTGACTACAAAGATACATTTGAAAGCAAACGATTTCGCAGCACACGCATCACTTTTTTTGAAGGATCATCAGAGACTGCACAGTTGAGAGGCAAAGAAAAGTTTCGTGTAGATACTTTCATTCCCATAATTGACACATTAAATACACACCTAAAAATACGTTCGGCAGCATACCAGGAAATTGATAGTCGATTTAGTTTTCTTTGTCAGTTAACAACAATCGTATATAGTGTTGACCAAAAAATGCAAAGAATTTGCAGAATTTTATCATGAAGACATTAAATGCAGATGAGCTCAAAACAGAATGTTTTCATTTAATCCAATATTTAAAAAACATAGCAAAACAATCAGCGGATTTAAATATCTCAACTTTACATAACCTAATAAAATCAGATAAATTGGAAGAAACTTTTCCAAACGTAGAAATTGCTACAAGAATATTCCTTTGCCTAATGGTTACCAGTTGTAGTGGAGAGAGGTCATTTTCGCAGCTTAAGAGAATAAAAAATTAATTGCGAACAACAATGTTACAGGAACGACTGAGTAATTTGTCAATTATGTGCATAGAAAGTGATATTCAAAAAATTTACTTTAAGGATATAATAGATGATTTTGCTCAACAGAAATCCCGAAAGAAACCGTTATCATAATCGTAACCAAAAAACCAGCAGCATTCTAATATAATTAATGACATATTATATCATACTGTATTTGATTACATATAATAAATGGTCATACTTAGTAAATAAAAATTATTTTAATTCGCTTTTTTTACTTTCCAAAAGGGCCCCAAATTCTTGTGTGCCCAAGGGCCCCAGCCTATAGTTTAAGACGGCCATGGCAGCAACACTAAGAAAAGTCCTCTTCTGAGGTCCTCTTGTGATTTATTTGACATTAATGACATTTCAATTTAGTTTCGTGAGTTTTCTGCAATATGGCGAGGTTTTCTTATATTACTAGTCAGGCTGTAGGTACCTGTTCAGTAGCAGCGTCAAAGGGAGCGACATTGGGCGCCGGATAAAAAGGGGCGCCGCTCACTCACTGTCTGAGTGAGACCTACTTACTCATAAATTCTTTAAAATAAGGGATTTTTTTGTTGGCAACACTAAATTGGAACGCAGTGTTCAAGGATTGCTCAGGGCGCTGTTAATGCTAATACCGGCACTGTACCTGCTTAAGGTATATACAGAAAGCATATTATGGCATCGATAAAGTAAGTTCTTTAAATTACCTCATTAGGTACATAAAGTTACTTAGATATTCACAAAAATAACATCATGTGCAGACTACAGTGACATCTATGTTAGTTCCGCGGAAAGTTACAAAATTGATTGGGATTTTAAATCCTACATTCGAGCGATGAATCGCAAGTAGGTTGGTACAAGCGGCGCGGCAGACTATGTAAGGAGTGCCTTGCGCCTGCGCAGCGTGACTCATGTGGCGCGGCGCCCACGCGCAACTACATACCTTCAGGTAGAGGGCACCACTGTTTTACTCGCATACTGTTTTAGACTTAAGAGAGCCCTTTCTAATTGCTAAATAGTTGTTTTACTATCGAAAGCACTTTAAGCTAAAACTGTAAACGGCTATTCTCAATACCTTCTTTAACCATCAAAATGCCTAAGAAAAGCAATGCCCCTGATGCCTTTAGAAACTTACCTTAGGTAATAAAGTACTTAATTAAAGCAGATAAAACCGTTTCTTCAATATTTTGCTTCTATTATGCTTATTAGGTTTTACATTTTATTTAACTGTTTTTACCAATTAGGTACCTACTTATGTAAGTAGTAGTTTAATGTTAAACTACACCTATGCAGTTTTGGCATGTATATTTCTGACTGTAGCGTTTAGGCGAGCAGGAGGTTGACGAAATGTCACTTAGAAACAGGACCGACCGACCGACCGACCACGGAGATGAGTGGCTAAAGTACATGATACTTTATGTATTTTTGTGGTCGCTGAATCTGAATATGTAATTTATTTTCTCTATAGTAACAGCGTCATCGAGAGAAATGAAAAATTTCGTGAAAATCGCGAAATATTGCTTTTTTAAATTTTTCCGTGTTCAACTCGATGTTCTACAGTTATTTCTCTTTTCTACTGAATTTTTTTACAGAGTATTCCTGGACTGATTTTAAAAAAAACAAGAGGCCATTTTTGTAAAAAAAAATAATCGGAACCTGAGAGATAAGCTTACATTAAAAATACGATCATCCGGATGATTGACTTCATATTGAAATGTTGAGCGATGAAATTTTGAAATTCGATTTTAAACTATACAGCCCTAAAATATAAGCTACAATAAAGTTTTTGGATACAGATGTACTTTACTTTAGCATCATTTACTCAGCTCACCGTGGTCGGTCCACCTTGTTTTTTGGCCCATTCCCCACTCGCCTTATTGTGTTTAAGCTTTAGTAAGAACCTGACATAAATCTGCGCGGTTGGTGACAGTAAAACACAGTTTATTATCGCTGTGTTATTTTTAATACAAGGATCTACTGGCGCCGCCAATTTGCTTCACTCCTGCAGTAATTGCACTGTTGTGGGCGGCTGTAACTTGTTCGTTGTCCATTTATAATTCTAACTTATTTAATGATGAATAATAGATGTATTTTAAACTAAACCCTGCAGTTAGACTCCACAGTTAGGCCTAATTGAAAAAGTTCAGCGGATACAAGAATTAAAATGGATTTTATGCGACTGTCATTATTAATACACATTATGTATTTTTGATTGAACACATCTGGTATCCGGCTCGAAGGACCATTAACAGGCTAGATTCTTATTATTACTCTTTCTTCAACTGCTTTATACCGGAAGTAGAGTCCAATAAAAACTCCAAACATTTAGTGAAGTATAATTATCTATGCACAACGTTATAGGCAGTATATTGTGCCCAGTATTATAAGCTGAATCGACGTCATCACTTTATCGTATAATATATTATTAGTTAATACATTCGGTTTGCCAGTTTGCTTCACCTACATATTTAAATAAATGGGCCGGCCTCAGTACGTTGGTAGGTGTAGATGTAAGTTGTTGTTGTAGGTGTAGGTTGTAGATGTAAGTCTAGGTAGTTGTAGATGTAAGTTGTTGTTGTAGGTGTAGGTTGTAGATGTAAGTGTAGGTAGGTGTAGATGTAAGTTGTTGTTGTAGGTGTAGGTTGTAGATGTAAGTGTAGGTAGTTGTAGATGTAAGTTGTTGTTGTAGGTGTAGGTTGTAGATGTAAGTGTAGGTAGTTGTAGATGTAGTTGCAGGTGTGCATTGTAGGTGTAGTTCTTTAGTTACGACATAGAACAACATGTGTCGGGGCAACTGGTATATAATAAAATTAAAAGAACATGGTATCAATGCATTATTATTTTGAAATGCAATTCTATTTTTAAAGCCGAACACGAGGTTTCTAGAATATTTATCTAGCATTTAGCGAACATCGAGTGGTGAACGTTCAAAGAACACAGTTGCACGTGATCGGCTAATGCACAACCTTGCAAGGACGTCCGTCTATGCAGGCGGCAACTATCGTTAATTAATTCTGCCTTAACGCTGACTCACCGCAAAGCGATTACGAAGGTTTAGGGATATTATACTTATCGGTTACCTGTAGCGTCATCTGTTGGTTGAGCGCGCGAAACCTCAGTCAGGTTACCTATGTAGTAAATTTTTTTTAACAATTATATTCTGTTATAATCTGTTATTTTATTCGGTAATAAAAATAATTATATACATTTTTGTATCTCAATAAAGTCTGCTAAATTGTGTATATTTAGTTGTTTATCTAGTTTAATTTTTATGAGGCATATGTCTTCTAGGAATGTTGTGGTTTTGGCAGTATAAACCCTAATGCTGTGGACATACCATGGCTACATTTTCCTCTTTCATCATCATACAAATGTCACCTGTTAATATCAGGGGCCTAGTTCGGTAAAATGTACGATTTGATTGACTATTTTTCGACGCGAGCTAAGCATACTTAATATATTGTAGTTAATAATATTTTTTTCTACTTCAAAACACATCACTAAGGGTAAATTCACACCGAAACGAAACGATACGCAGCGCGGCGCTACATTTTTAAGATAGCTATTCAAAGTTGCAGTTTATTCATATGTGATATGAAACGTATCTTTTTGTGTAGTGAAAAAGTTCAATTTTGAATAGCTACAAATGCAACGCCACGTCGCGTATCGTCTCGTTTCAGCGTGACTGGCCCAAAGGGACAGATTGCCGGCTTGTTTAATTTTTAAAAATTTAATTTATAATTTTTTAAACTATTTGATAATCTAATTAATCATATCAAACAAAGCGATCTTTTCTCTGATTAACTGTTTAATTTCCTTAACAAATACAAAATTATACCTACCGAGTAACTTTATCTTTTACCTTGTAGAAAACTTCACATTAAAACGACCATATTATGGACAGTTTTCGCCTTGAAAACAATTAATTTTATACTGGACACTATCTAGTTTCTAGAATCTCATTCTATTACTTATCTCGTTTACCTTAGAGTTTAGAGGCCACGAGATGGAGGCAACAGATTTATTGAGAGGTGTGAAATACAGAATGGAGTAATTACTTACTTAATACGTACTAATAATAATAAGTATTCTGTATTCCAACAATATTAGTTACTCACACTTAGATAAAACCATGTTATAACCCTGACGATGCTATAGAATCTTAGAAAACCAATGTTTACCCTTATTATTAACCACAATGAACAATCCGTTATATGAAATCGTATTGGCGTAATTGAGCTAAGTACTTTCGAACTTATGCATGTAAACATTGGAAATAAAATCAGTAGGTACCTATTTTTGCAAAGTGATTTACCCATAGTTGTGAAAGAATTTGGAAATATGCATTAAATAGCAGAAATTCTTATGTTGGGACTTGGTACCTACCTATTAAGTGAAGCTTTATTATATTCTGATTTTTACGAGTCAGCGACGCACTTGTGTATCCTCTGGTGTTGCGGTTGTCCATTATCGGGCGCCGGTAATTGGTTAGCAATCTAGCATCGTGATTCGTGATCTGTCCGCTCTATTGCCGATTTCCGTCCTAATCGTCTTATACCTACAGCAGAAAACGACAAAACGATGACATTTGAAAAAGAAAATAGTCCTTTGAACACCTGTTTAAACCCCTTTGTTGCAGCTTGCAGTTTCCGTAAAATGGGATGAATGCCCTTTTAATTAAAGCAGTAAAATATAAATGAATAACCTAAGCCCAGGTAACATCTGGAAACTGGTTTTGTAATTAATAATTTTTACATGACTCAGCACTTCAAAGTAAAAGTAAAGTTTAGGCTAAATAGCATTTATGGAAACTGTACTTTATGAGGCCTGACATGATTATATTTCAAGAAATACCTACTTTCATTCATTCCAAAAAAACGTAACGCAAAAGGACAAGCATAAAACTATAAGCTACATAATGTCCTGGTATGTACAATATCGACAAAGTGCCTGATCGACCAGTTTCTAATAATTTTAATTTGCAAAAGGCTTTAAAATATTTAAACACAATGGTAGTGACCGCAACGACTGCAGGCGTGGTTAAACTACGTATCAAGTATGTATGCGTGCTCACAATTCAACGGGCTTTTGAGCGATTTTCATATGCCTGGTCGAGGGGCAACTTGTTCGATAGTACATTCTTACCTAAAGCTTGACTTTGAGCGTGGTAACTATTTCATTTTAAATGTGACTACTACAACTAATATACAATGCTAACAGATTAAATAAATGATTGTTGTTGAATGCTCTTTTTATACTTTTTCACGCCACTTAAGTAAATGGCAGAATGTATAGGCACTTTATCTCTAATTTCAAGATCTCTGCTACTACATTCTAGCAATAAAATACATTTCATATTTCATTTTCATACGAATTCTGTCACGTCTCACGTCACGTGTACCTACTTTAGGTAAGAATGTAAATTTGTGATTTGTAAATCAAGCCTTTTTTATTTCTAAGAGGTTTAGAACAAGTACTGCCACTATTCCGATTCAATGTAACAAAGCTCGATATCATGGGCGGCTTTATGTAGGTAATGCAGAATGCTTAAAATTTAAATGACACTTTAATTTGGTCGGATTTCGGTCGAAAACACATTTTTAGTTACATTTAGACTACATTGAATAGCAACGGAGTACAGATAAGATTACATTAATATCCACCACCTATTTCAAATATTGATTATAGGACATTTTCCCTATGGCCGTCTTATTTAGCGTATGGCGTCGAATT
Source organism: Phengaris arion (assembly GCA_963565745.1). Taxonomy (NCBI): domain Eukaryota; kingdom Metazoa; phylum Arthropoda; class Insecta; order Lepidoptera; family Lycaenidae; genus Phengaris; species Phengaris arion. Next base: position 10,207,129 of record OY751445.1, on the reverse strand, counting down.
TTGATTTTAATATAGACCGAGCGTCGCGCACGCCGGCGTCTGCGCTATTTCTGATCACAAACTATTTCCGTCCAGACGGCCGCTTCGGCGCCTCACTACACCTGCACAAAAAAACTCACCTTTGATCTGATGCGACGCTAAGATCTTCTAATTGGAGTAGATTTGCATGAGGAAGTTTAAAGTGTTGTACATAAACAATTTTTACGGTCAAACTCGGACTATAAATATAGAAGAGCATCACGTCAAGTCGACCACATCAAACGACGATCAAAGTGACGTAAACTACGTTATAGAAAAAATATCGCCTAATACAGGGTTACAATTTTAAAATGTTACTTTTAAACTTTTACTCGCAACTTACTAATGTAATCAATATTTAGAAAAAGCGAGAACATATATTGAGTCTATTAATAAATATACTATTAACAATAAAATAAAACCGAAAACACACTAGTAAATGTATATATTAAAATGGTACATGCTACTACGAGACATACATTATTACTACATAAACTTTCTTCTCATACTAACAACATAACAATGGTTCAATTAAGGACGTAACATCACAAAATTTACTACTAAGTATACACCTAATTACAAGATTCATCACAAAGCATAATATACATTGTATATTTAATCGCATGATTATATTTATTTATATGTATTGTATTGAGGTTACAATTATTATTATTTATTTCTAAGAATAAAATTAATTGCACTGAAATTATAATTTAACATAATAATGAATACACATTACATTTTATTAGGCTTCATTTTTGAGGTTCTGTAGTACTACAACTGCGTATAGATTTTGTTTTTTTGTATGATTAAATAATAATATTATATAAATTGTATTTTAGGGGTGGCTCCCCGTATATTATGTTTCTTTACATATTTATCGTTTATACAATTCAATATACATAATGTGAAGTGGGAATGAATATTTTTTTCATTCTACCCCATTGTGTGGTGTAATCATCGAGTAGATCTTTTTAAATAAAGTCAAGGTTTCATACATGACTATTTTATAAAGTGAACGAACCTCCTAAGTGGTATACAATTGTTTCAACATTTGGATTTTGGGCCATTCTCGTGGTCCAGCCTGCAAGTCCAAGCAGCCTGCAAGTCCAAGCAGCCTGTCAAGTGACAAATTGAAGCGGATTAGTACTTAGTAGGCAAAAATTAAAAACGATCGATACGATTCGATGATGAAGGCCATAAGCGCTGGATTTGCAGACTGGACAGTGACGATGGCCCTTTAAAATTATAAACCGTTTGCCTGGACTGTCAACCAAACATATTTTTAAATAAAAGATCTCTTATGCGTCCATTAAATATAAGAGATCTTTAATTTTAAATTTTCTTCTCTTTAGTTGGAAGACCTTACCGCCTAACCAAAAAGCAATTTATTTCGTGGAAATATTATGATATATAACATCAAGTATCATCATAACATTATTACATCATTACCCAAGGTACTTACTTTTTGATCATATTTTTTTCCAAATAAGTCTCATTTTGTTTTATACAATATTTTTATATTCCGAATTCGAAAGAGGGCAGACCCAAATATTCCCCAAAATGGTGCATCTTTCTGTAAGATAATTCAAGAAAAAGATCACTTATCTTAATTTCTTAACAGAAATCTGTACGTATATCCATCCACCACGTATATTTTAATGTTGTTATATTGCGCGGCCTATATCATTATTTGTAAGGTTGCTCAAATGCCCTAGAACACCAAATACACAAGACATGACCACATCATCATCATCATGCCACTCATTTGCGCTACAGCCTATTCAATATTTGGTCTCAATACAATGATTCACTAACTTAAAACTACACTAACAACTAAGTTAAAAAACAACTTATTTTATATCACTTGGATAAAAGTTAACTTAATAATATCGAATACGACATTATAATAATTTAGAATATAATTATGAATATCATTATAATATATAGATACGTTTAGGTATGTCTAATAACAATTGTTCAATATACACTACATATTCTCAAAGACCAACTTGAAGTTGTAGCAAATTACCTTTGCTTTGACAACACTAATTTTGAGTTTCATATTATGTTGACCAGAATATATATTACATGTGGATGTGTGATATTAAAAACTACTTATTTTATAGTTCTTTAAAACAAAACTTGGGCTTTATTTTAAGATGTAAAATAAAGAACGTAAAAAATCATGCGTCACAATCTGCTGCAACTGCTAGTCAGTCATACTGAGGTGAATGTCTACTCTTAACATCATATTTTTCGTAATTATTTTATATGAAGCAAGGAACGAAGCTTATTTACTGATAAAAGTACTTTTCATTTTTCTAGTAGGCTAAATTATTTGGTTTCGACTGTGGGATATTATCATAATGATAATTTTTTGTTTCTTTGAGTCAAATTTTACAAGAATAAATATTAGCTTTTAGAAGGAAGGACATAATTATGATTAGTACTTTAATGCATAGGGTTAAGCAAATACAATTAAAATCGTTTTTTACAGCTGCCTAGCATTAAGTTTTTTAATGGTAATAGCATTTTCTAAGTAAGCCGTTATAACCTGAAATTAAATGCATACAACAAGCGTGGCCATTACTTATTTTACTTTAAATAATTTTGCAACAAATTACTCTACAATTTACTTAACTCTATGACTTATTTTAATCGAAATCGAAATTTTATCTCAGAATCAAATAATATAATAATCCTAGGATTTTCCCAAAGATACTAATTTTCCAATCATCCTACGACATAGTATACATTATATTAACCTTGTAAACAGGACAATATTATTATAGTAATTTATCGTTCTTTTAAAATTATTGCATACTCATATTTGCCCAGGTGTTTATAATTGAGTAAAAATTAATTGAACAATCAATTCAAGTTATTGTAGTAGCAGTAATTCAATTATTATGTTTTCTCTAAAATATTTACAATTTTATCGATTCAAGTTCAGTTATTCCATAAAGAATAATAAAAATCAGACATGGTTTTCATCAATAATGCTTTTTAAACTTCTTAGTAAAATATAATTGAAAAAGCCACAAAAGTGTAAATCTATTTTCAATTTCTATCAGTTTGTAATAACTTCATCATATCAAAAAAATTGACACTGCAAAAATATGCCGACAATAAATAGGTACAGCCGAGTAGGAACAGCGAAACGGACTCAATCCTTGTTGGACCAGAATAGTATTTTCATTGCGTTTATCAAAATCGTGAACCTGAAAAGAGATAATAATATTATATTGCGATAATACCATCTACCAATCACAGCATCTACCAATTAGTTATTTACAATAGTTTAGATTAGGTTAGGGTTGCCATCTGTCTCGTACTGCCGTCTGCCCGTTGAACGGGAGAACGCGTGTTACCTAGATCTCGTTGCGTTTTACGATACGCTGCATTTCTGTAAATATCTTCCTTTATTATAATATAATAAAAATTAACGTTAGTTCACGACGCGACATCCTACCGAGCACGTGACTCGTATCCTATCTCACCTCATATTTTAGTCGTAATAATTATCCTAAGCTGTGCTGACTCAATACAGTGAATCTAATCTTTGATTATCTTAATACTCAACCCCGACCCCGAACACCATCCCTCAGGGTTTCGCCGGATTTGTCCCAGTTTAGAGAGCGTCCGGGCCGGACTTCAATTGCTGTCCGGGTTTTTTGTAGGCAGATTTAGTGAGGCGTATTTTTTTTTCGTTTTGTTTTGATTTGCAGAAATAGTAAAAAAGAATATCAAGTAATTATTGTTTAAATTTTGATGTAATTTATTAGTTTATAAATTGATTATTATTTATATACATTTTGTAGTTTTTACAATCTTAAAAAAGTGCACTGCCGTTCAGATATTTTTTATATATTTTTTCTTAACATGCCACAAACAAAGAAAAATAAGTAAAAAGCAATAAGTAAAGGAGGCGGTTATACGTTCGGTATGTAAAAGGTATAATCCGAAGTTGATCCCGTTTTTACATACCTGATGATGGGATTCATGAGGAATCGAGGGAAATACTCAAAATTTATATATACACATATGGTGATTTCGACTTTTTCTGAAGTAACCCAAGTATATGCTACCAAAAAGTAAAATTTTGAACCAACGCATACCCTGGATCCAAAAGTACTGAACAGAACTCCTGACTCCTTATAGATACATGTTTGGGGATTTCGGCGTTCTTTAAAGAACTGCAAGCATAATCCACTAAGTCAATTAAAGTAATTATCATCATCATAACCATCATTCTACCATACATCATCACATTATGATGATATAATAGGACTTCTCATAGTATTTTACACCGACACGGATATCTTTGAACATTACTCTGTCGTTTATGGACGATTTTCCAAATTCTCTCTTTGATGTATTGGGTATAATCCGAAGTTGGTCTCGTTGTCACTAAAGTGGTGACCTGATGATGGTATCCATGAGAATCGAGGAAACTACTCGAAATGTATATGGACACTAGTTAGTGATTTTGACTTTTTCTGAAGTAACCCAAGCATATGCTACCAAAAAGTAAGATTCTGCACCAAGGTATACCCTGAATCCACTGAAGAGGACTCCTTAGTCTTTAAAGATACGCGTTTGGAAATTTCGACATTGTTTAAAGAGCTGCAAGCATATCTCATTATGTAACTTACAGTAATCATCATCATCATCTTATATACAATATCTAATGGAAGCTTGGCGCGTATTCAATTACACATTCGATCGTTTATTTTAAACGTTCTTAAAATGTGATTATAATAATTTAATAAATGTCATTAAAAGGGAAAATTGATTATTTTTAAACAAAAAATTAAACCGACTTCCATGAAAAAAGTATGAAATAAAACTTATTTTCTAAATAATTCCCCTTTTCAATTTGGCTAATATTTTAAATATTTCTCTACTCAATCTTCATAATTTTGAAGTCGAAAACAATATTTAAAATAGAACTCACGTCAAGTTGGCTGGTACGACTTCAAAATTATTAAGATTGAGTAGGGAAATAGTTAAATTATTAGCTAAATTTAAAAGGGGAATTATTTACAAAATAAGTTTTTTTTCATACTTTTTTTGCATTTTTACTTTGGAAGTCGGTTTAATTTTTTGTTTAAAATAATAATTTCTTATGTGTACAGTCTATAAGATGGATGAATGTTTTAATAGGTAAATATAAAAAAAAAATTTGCTCGCTCGCTCCGCTCACTCACATTCTGAACAGACCTAATAACATCAATTAGCACCTTTTATTTAACGCTGTCTATTTTAAAGAATTTCTAAAGTGGACAGCGTTTCCGATAGATTTAATAAACTATATCTGCAATAATAATAATCATCAAAAAATTTATTTTCAATGTACTTAATATTGATAAATACTCAATAAAATTTTAAGTATGATTTTTTTTCATTTTCAACTGTTTTTTATTACTTGAAAAAAAAATTTTATATGTCCGGGGTTTGAGCTCCAAAATCCGGGGATTTTTACGCATCTTGTCCGGGTTGTCAAAGGAAAGATAAGTTAATAGTATTATTTTATAGTTAATGCGATCTGCAATATTTCAGTTTAGTCGGTTACGGACGGAACGGTAAGGTCTCATCTTTTTTCTAATATCTTTAATAGTTTGTCTTTAGACTTAGGAAAAAATAAATTAGAAAACTCTATTGGTGAGTGTCGGTAAAGTAGTTTCAAGTGCCTTAACGGTAAGACGCTGTCATACCGCGATGCCTTAAGGACGCGTTTGTAAAATGTAATGTTTGACAGCGGCCGAGCGCGTTTTATTTCATTAGATATGTTTTATAATAAATCCAAACAGTGACTAAATAAAATAATCCTTAATGCCATTAAGATTCACGCATAATTGCAAAACACGTAAAGAAAATTAGGAGACTTTATATGCTTTTACCAAATAATTTTTTAATATTGTTGTGTATTTTTTTGTAAATTTTAAGTTTATTATATCCGCTATCTTTAGGTATTTTAAGCAAGCAAAATAAGCTACATGATAGCAGAAAAATGGTCCTCAACACGACTTCTTTTTGTAATATTTGGGTGTAATTTTGGGGAAAATATTCTGGAATATTGTTTTTGCTATACATAAAATATAGCACATATATTTTTAAATTATTTTACAGATAAAAGTGTACTCTATTTGCGATCATTGTTAGTTTTGTTGGATTTGGTAGCAAAACCGATCAAAAAACGCCGTTTTCTCGATTATTCGTTGTGTGCGTGCGGATACTTTATTTTCAACACTTCACATCTGACAGGTATCTCGTGATGGGCCAACAGTGCAGCTTATACATAGCTTGTGTGCGTCGACGGCACGACATATTGTATACAGTATATATATATATATATATATATATATATATATATATATATATATATACCCCTAGTATACAGTACTGACCTGCGCTCGGCGAGGCGAGCGGGTGGGCGCGGCGCAGGACGCGGTCAGGCGAGGTAAGCCCGCACGAGCGCGCGCACGGCGGCGCGGCACAGCGGACACGCTGCCAGCGCCGCGCCGCAGCCCGCGCACGCCACCAGGTGCCCGCACGGCAGAAACACCACACTCACCTGGTTAATTATATTTTATATTTATAATATAACGATTTGACTGTCGTCAAAATTTATACTACACGGAAATAACATACGCAGCAAAATGACTCCGAAATGGCAATGCTCTTCTATCCACCGTGCGCAATGCGTCAGGTCGTTTATTTATTTATTCATCTCATTGTAATAAACTTATTTCTATGTCAAAAGTTGTGCTAAATTGAAATATCAATTTAGCACAACTTTTGTACTTCCTCTTCAGGCTTGCGTGATGCGTCACGTCCTCACTTGGCGTAATGAATTCTTTAGTTTATTGAGATAATCGTTTTGTACTAACACGAAAATTCATCCCTTAATTTTTTATTGAAATAATTTAAAAAACGACCCATACCTCATTATCCATACACACTTTACACATTCTCGCTTCTTTCAGTTGTCTGTTCTCCTCTTCTAGTGTCAGTTGTTTTTTTTCCTCTGGGAAAGTCTCTTGGTTTTCACTAGGCTCATCTCTTGGCACTGCGGGTGCAGTTTTGTCGGCTTTTCGTCTTGTGTTCGGGGTGGGAGTACGAATTGGACTTTCGTAGTGAGATTCTTGACTGTCCGATCTATCATTGGTTGAAACACTAAAAAATTTGAAATAATTAATGTTATTGAAGCAAATGTGATTTTGTTATGTTTTGAACACGTATCATTTAGCGGATTTTTCGGTTTTAACGAATAAATAATTAGTACGCAGATCAATTATTATTATTATTGACTAACTTATGCTTGCGGCTCCGCCCGCGTAAATACAGTATCCCACGGGAACACTGTACATTTTCGGGATTAAAAGAAGCTTGTGTTAATCCTGATCTCAATCTACTACAATACCAAATTTCATCAAAATCCATTCAGTCGTATATTCCGAAAAAATACCTCCTATAAAAACTATGTAGTTTACACATCGACTATTGAAAAGAGTTATCCAGTAACTCATATCTCTCAAACACTGCCTGTACGCGACGCACTACACAGAGGTTTTTTATGTAGGTATCAGTTAACACTATCTACTATCCGAACCATGGCATAGTAATGCAATGTGTATGTATTAACAACTTAATCTTACATTTTTACTGACCTAAATTTAATAGATTTTAAAATTTGTTTTAATATTATTGTAATCTAATATATAACTTTATTTAACTATGTATATTTTACTAAATGTTGTATTGTGTTTTATAAAACAATGTTGTGCATGTATTTAATTGATATGAACACTGATATGCTTGTGTGCTTGTGCTTATATTGTTTGTTGTTGTTGTGTTTATATTGTTGATATGCCAAATAAATAAATAAATTACAGTAAATTCCTTGATCCCTTAAATAAAGGTTGTTTATTTTAGTTATTACTTATTAGAATTAAACTGTTTACATTATCTTTTCTTTATGTATTCATTTTGTTTAAATAACTTTGAAAGAATAAAGTTGTACCGCTGGGTTGTTCAAATGTCCAATGCTTTGCCCAACGCTGGGAACATTAGCACCATCGTACGCGCAAGTGACACGCACGTTTGAACGATCCATCGCACACAGCTATCCAAAACCGTTGTTTTGTTCTATCCCCTATCACAGATTAAAGAAAGCTAGGACTAGATAAACAGGTACATAGTTTACTTTTGATTTGGTTGCACTACTACAAGCATACGGTGTGTCCACAAATCTCCTATTGAGTACACGGCAATAGTGGAAAAATCCGGTTGAGATAGTGTGCAATCGAAGGGACGTCCAAATTTTCAAATTTCGTGTGAGAGTGAGTGAGTTTTTATGTCATGTGAGATTGAGAATTGTAATGTGTTGTTGGTTGTCATGACGACAAATAACAAATTTAAAATAAATATATTTGCGGCCAATGGATGTTTAAACTTTATAATATAAAAATATTAAATACAAATAATATCAAACAAAAAAGTTGTTATGTATGTAATATTGTGTGTATGGAAAATAATAGAATAAATAAAAATATCTCTCAATTTACCTATCAAATATTTCATTTTCTAGGAGATTTCTTGCTTTATTATAAGAGCATCCATGACCTAGTGAACCCCTGAGTCACACACGTGATCGTGCAGATTCGACTCATTAACCGTATACTGACGCTTGACTTAATTTAATTTGCCCCCATCTACTGTGACAACAATGACAAAATTTGGATTGTTCTATGAAAGATGTTTCTCTGTACGTAAGTATTTATTTTTACTCTGTGCCCCTATACTGCCAATGTGACATTTTAAAGAGAAAACGCTAAACAAAGCCGACGCTAGCCAATTATCTCCATTTAAAGGTGTGCACGATGTACACTTTTCGGCTTATTACTGTGAAATATAGTTTAAATCGAAATTATAAAATTCTCGTGTTACAGTGGTTGTAAGCATAACTAAACTTTTTTTGTGAATTTTGACACCTTTTTTTTGTGAATTTCGTCAAAACAACGTTTGCTGTATTTATCAATAAGAATAATAATGTCACACCCAGAATTAGGCAGGAACTCGGAGAGTGTTTCCGCCAGAATATCTCTCGCCAGCCGGCTGCTCTGCGGCGTCTCGCTCCACGCCTCCTCGTTCAATTGTTCGTCTAACACCGCGTCGATTAGAGCCTCCGACGACGTGAATGGGACACCTGAAAGTTGGACGATAGTACTGAGTTTAGGCACTTTTGATGTGTCGCTTTCTTGAAGCAGTTGGAGTAATTTCGTGAAATGGGACGGAAATATGTAGTGTCCCTAATATTTTTATCCCAGCATGGCTCCTCCTCCGCTCGCTAATATTACAAATGCGAAAGTCACTCTGTTACTCCATCACGCTTAAGGTGGGACGCACTAGGCGTAACTACGAGGCAGCGGGACTACGCGACGTGACACGGTCAAAAATTCTTGTATGAAATTGTATGAGATTTAACGCACTACGCAGCAGCGGACTCTACGCGCCGCGGCACTCCATTGCGATATTACAAGTAGGGTCGCGTTCTATATTCCTGGTCAGTGATCAGGCTATATTACCTGTGGCTCGCAGACGCCTCATGATCGCACGACGCACGCGCGCGGCGTCCAGCCCCGCCCCCAGCGCCGCGGCCGCGAACGGACTGCACATACCCTCCTCCACCTAACAATATTAAAATAAAGCCCATTTTATATAATAATAATTTTCGCATTTGTTACGCCGGTTCTTCTCGGTGAGTCCGGTGAGGAGAGAACGTCTAATCCGTGGTAGGGATAGGGAGGGGAAAAGCCTTTAGAATTTTATTTTCATTAGAATTTGAAATACATAATAAACATTTATAGTCTAACCTGACTTTCAGTGACGGGTAAGTTGACACTTGATCTAGTTCTTGTAGCTCGAACGCGATCTCTGTTCTGAAAGCAAATTTTAATTCTATTATTTATGAAATAGTTTTTTTTTAAATATTTGTAGTATGTAGTTAGATTTATAGATAGTAGATACTACTTAATATATTGATAATTTGATTTAATTACCAATAAATTGTTAAACTCACCAAAGTGTCTGAGAAATTCACACTCGTCATAGTCCTAGTTGTGTGTCCGCCGTCAGTGGAGGACTGAAATATATGTAGAAAATAAATTAAGTAAACCTTTCTTATTCAAAGAACACACAAATATATATAATTCTATCCACCGTCCGATCGTTCCGTGTCCGGCATGTGTCGATGAACTCCTGTCCCTTGACGAGTAGGATGTACCCGCAGTTGGGAAACCAGTGTGCGTGCTCCGACCACGGCCCGTCGCCCGCCTCCCACTTGGCCAGCCCGCCGTCGCAGTAGAAACAGCGCACCTGCACAGAGTTGTAGTAGAATACACCACGAGATATTTGAACGCATTCAATTATAAATTCTAATTGAATGCGTTCAAATTTCCATCGCGTATTTATATTCGACTTTTGGGATTCTTCTACACGGGGAAGAACAGGGTATAATAAATAATGGAAGGAAAGTCGCACGTCGCTTGTATGTCAGTAGTGTGCCACCGAAGACAAATGTCCCTTTCATATCGACATTCGCCTAGAAGAATCCCGTATCTTACTTGCGCACATGTCACTATCACGCATGTTATCTTGTTCTTATCTAATGCCAATACTCGCAGACAAACCTGATCATCGACGCCTGTATAGAAGAAACCCGCGTCGGCCAGTATTCTTGGCTCCTGCGGCCGATTCGCCGGCCAGCGCTCGAAGGTCGCGAGTCTCGCCGCTAGTGACGCCTTGTCCGGATGTCGCGCACTGCCGCCGACCACACCCAGCTCCCGCCACGCCCCGCCCGCCGCCACTACCCGCTCGTTCTGCTCCGCTGCCGACCTGAAATTGGCAGCAAATAATATATATACATTATTCATACTAATATGTCGTATAAATAATAATATGTACTCTGACTTTTAATGTAAGTCAGTAATATGACTGTCCCTAATGACAATGAAAGAAATGAATAAAGATGTAACTGTACTAAGATTATAATAGATAAGAGTAGATTGTTGATAGCATGTGATTTTACGAATTCGCTAAGTTTATGATTAAGGGGATTCCTTGGCCTCACTAATATTGATTGACTTGCAATATCAATTGCACACCACCTGTCAACAAATTTTGATAAAAGTTGGTAGGTATATTTTCGGCTACACACACATACTGCATTTCTCATTTTCCTACTTGTTACAAAATTTAGTTTCAAATATTTTCTTGTGGAAGTGAAAGAAACTGGTTTCCACAAGACAGGGAATCCTAGTGTGGAGGCCCAGTGGTTATACTTAAGGTCTGATGATTGATTAATTAAAGTTTTTATTTGCTATTTTTGATTGAGCAAAACTCTCTATAGTCAATACTTCAATTTGTTTTCCCATAAACAAACAATCATATTATATTATACTGATTCATTTACTTGTACTTACAACATTAGGTACACAATTTCATGAGTCATTGTTCCCATTAGCCATTGATGAGACAAATGTGACTGTTTAGAGCAAAAACAAATTATTTTTTAGTTCGATAGTTGATGTGATGCTTGATGTTTATTACCCTGGATACATACACAAGTTCGAGTATATATTGGCTTTTTGAGATGACTTATATACATATATGGGCTCATTATAAGTCCTGTCAAAAAGCCTTAAAAATACAAAAATTTAAAAAGTAGGTACTAGCTAAACGATAAAAACAATAAACAAAAATTTTGATAGTACTCAGAATAATTTCTTTTTCTAAAAGACCTACTTACTTATTTTCTAATCTTATCTCAAGGACCACATTTGAGGTCACATTATAAATACTCAGTACTCACGTAGGTCCTTTAACTGATGTCGTGTTTACTAACGGCATCTCTACGGTTGGAGTATTTTGTGATGTGGTGGATATTTGAATATTTTGTCTTTCATTAGCTAATGTTGTTGCAAGTGAACAACGGGGGAAATACCTAAAATAAAACACACCTTATCAATGTCACTTCATTATAAAACACTTGAAATCACTTATATTGAGAAAATCCAGCTAGTATATACTAGATAGAATAATGATTAATATTTTGTGGGTTATTTTAAGTGGGTTAATATTACTTGAAATATGTTACTGTCTCCAGCGATGAAAATACATGTTTGAAAATATAGTCCTTTATATTTTGATATTAAACTTACATTCTGTGAACTTCTAGAGGTGGCCCGAGTGACCCTAGACTGCTGAATGGAGCAAGCTCTCCTCCACACCAAGCACAACGCACCCTGCCCCCGCCAACATGATAAAAACCAGCACTGACTAAAGCTTCCCGTGATACTGAGGTATCCTGGAACAAAGTTTATATTTAAAATTATACTACTGTTTATAATTTACTAGCTTTTTCCTGCGGCTTCGCCCGCGTTAATATAGTATATGGTATACCACAGGAATACTTTTTCGTGATAAAAAGAAGCCTATGTTTTAATCCAGAGCCTAAACTACTACCATACAAAATTTAATCAAAATCTGTTCAGCAGTTTTTGTGTGAAAGAGTAACAAACATCCATCCATCCTCATAAACTTTCACATTTATAATATTATATAGTAAAAAAGTATAATTTATTTACCAACTGCTATTAAACAGATAAGCTAGTTTTTGATTTTGATTGGAACATTTGGCAATAAAGTTAGGTAAGGCTGACCCCACATTAGGCGTGCGCGTTCCTCCTAACGCACTGACACCTTAGTCTTAGTCACTATTCTTAAGGCCATGACCTAATATCACCTATTTAAATAGTGCTTTTGAAACCATTTAACACAAATGAACAGTACCAAACTAAGTTTAGCAATATCACTAGACACAAAGACTACTACTACTGAAAATGTACTAAGGAAAATGTTCCAGCGAAATTTCTTATTGCATGTACAAAGTCTTCACACTTTTTCACTTTAAGATTTACTATCCACAGCTACATCCTAAAGTAGTTAAGCCTGAATGTATTATAAGCATCAGTTATTGAATGTAAAAATGTATATTAAGTAATCACCTGCTAAATGAACACTTACTTCCCAATTAACAAATGATAGCAGTCGCAGAACATAACTCTTATACAATTCGTCTTCTTCAGTCAGTCCATAATCTTGGGGCACATCGGGGCCCTGAATATTGTCTGTTTCGGAACGGTTTCGTTGCGCTGGTGTACATTCTCTACTTAAAACTAATGGCACATTACCAGACAACGCTGGATTCAAAACAAAAGTACAATTCGGATCCATTATTCGATGTCGACACATAGCCTGGTCACCGTAGTGCCATTCCGATATTTTACCGCCGCAACTGAAGCATTCCACTTCGGTTCCTTGCCCAGTGTAGAAAAATCCCGCTTTTGCTATTCTTATTGGATCCACAGGAGCTGAACCAGGCCAATTAATAAAAGTATTAAGCCTATTCGTTTCAAGATTCATGGTTACGAAATCACAGTAACAGTCGCTCCAACTTAGATGTTATAGTAAGGCGTTCTCCTTCAACAACAATAACAGCGAATGCATAACACAAGCCTATTATATTATAAAAAGACGCACAATCAATACGAATCCGACATTCAGGCATCAACGTTGAACGATCCAATCCAAAATAAAACAAGATCACGTCACTGTTAAAATATGTCACTGTCAATGTCACATATATTGTTTTAATTTAAATATATGACGTCGGCTTAAAACTATTTGCCTGTGTCAAGTTAAAAAGGCGGGAAATAGAATTTTCATTTCAATTTTTAACACCGTATTCCTAAATCGTCAAGTCCAAAGTCAAGTCAAAGTCCAAATACATAGTTAGTGCAGTCAATGAGTCAAGTCAGTCGATTCAGTAAAGTGGCACATAAAAAGCACGTTTTTTGAAGTTGAATCACTTGCCCACACTTGTGCACGTTAACGAATATTAAATGGTTAATATTCTACTAATATTACACATTAAGAACCATAATAACACAAATTCATGAAAACTATTTACTTGTGTCAAGTCAAAAAGGCGGGAAATAGAATTTTCATTTAAATTTTTAACACCGTATTCCTAAATCGTCAAGTCCAAAGTCAAGTCAAAGTCCAAATACATAGTGCAGTCAATGAGTTAAGTCAGTCGATTCAGTAAAGTGGCACATAAAAAGCACGTTTTTTGAAGTTGAATCACATGCCCACACTTGTGCACGCTAACGAATATTAAATGGTTAATATTCTACCAATATTACACATTAAGAACCATAATAGCACAAATTCATGATAAATATACAAAATCCACAACGTCACCCATTGAATTTCCTGGCAAAACACAAAATCACTAATCACTTGATTGTTTTCCATTTTAAAAAACTAAATCGACACTATAAACTGTGTTGAACTATGAAAAAATGTTTTGTACGCAGACTTTTTTTCATAGTGCAACACAGTCGACACTGTGATATTATGCTAATGCGTAGAGAGAGTATAGGTATAGAGGAGCTAATAGCGTATACAACGTGAAAGAAAAAATGTCATATACATACTTTGTAGCTATGTATACAACAAATAGTATTGCTATAAGGAAAATTTTCCCGCATTATGTGGGTAAAATAATGCACTTAGTACTTACAGTAGTCCGTTCAGATATTATGCGACCTTTTATGCCTATAATATAAGGATCATGCTCAGAGAAACTCTGAGATACAGGTTGGTAAAAAAGAGTATGACGCGGTGACAAGTAGAACTAATAAATTTTTTGACTTCTTATATATTAGATTGAAATGGCATTATACTATATTTATTTATTATATTTGAATATATTTAAATTAAATATACCATTAAAATCTATTATGGCTAAAAGATGACACAGTCGAAAATGTTTTGTTTCTCCTGTAACCGCGTTTTACTATTTTTTGCCAAGTTGTAAATTATCTTTGAACGGACTATATTAAGGATCCGCGAGACGATCACACGGTTTGACTCATACCTTACGTGTTTGATGCAACCGTTTGACGTCGGTTTGATCGGTTTATCAAACGGCACTGTTCAGTTTCACTGTCACTTCACTGTCCAACAAAACAAAGTTAAGTAATTCCATTAAACGAGCTTTAAATCCGTAAATGTTTGACAAACCGTTCAAACGAGCTTTGTAAACGATAAAATTAGTTTCACTCAAACCAAAATTTACGTGTTTGATTCAAACCGTTTGATCGTCTCGGGGGCTCTTAAGGTTGTTCAAAATCTATTACGGATAATTAGAGCATATTATCTATTGTTTATGTAAAGACGTTTAGGCAAAACTATAATGAATCATAAAAAGGAATTGTACATACTATATAAAATACATTACGTTCTTTAAGGCGCTGACGTCATTACTCAAAGAAACAGGTGATTTCAAGAGGGAGCAGACTTTGTCTAAATATCATCGATACATCAGCTGTGTAAACTGAATGACTTTAACAGCGCCGTAATGAGCGCCGTTTTTTCGAATCTTTCAATTATTTTTCAGCCTAAACGTCTTGACATAAGTAGTAGGTTATATGACCAAAATATCCGTACCTAATTGATTTAGAACAACCTTATATTTAGGATGTTCTACTTATCAGAAAGTACCGGATCCGACTGCTGGAGACACGTTTGCATTGTGTTTTGACGAGTTAGTGCGGATGCCGGAGCCCAAAGAGGCTTGAGGATTTTTAGGACCTGGAACGCACTTGTAACAATCTCTGGTGTTGCGGGTGTAAAATTGTATACCATCAGACTATGCGCTGCTCGTTTACGATCTTTACATAATTATAAGATATTTCTTAAGTTAGTTGATAGACACTTAAAATAATAATTGCAACAAGATTATCCGTGACTGTGAAGACAATTAAAACTGTCAATCTTGACACCAGGGTTTATCTAATCCTTTCTATATTATGATCAAACAGATAAACCTTGGTGTCAAAATTGACAGTTTCAATTATCTTCCCAATCACGAATTACCTTGTTGCATATTATATGTGATTCGGCCTGGAATGTCTAGAAACTAACGTGAGAAAATCTTGTGTTAAAAGGAAGGTAAAACACACTGATATATTTTTCACATATTTACTATAGTAAATATACAATAATAATATCACATCTAAGTGAAAACAAAACCAATTTTTATTTAATAGTTTATTATCGCGCTGAGTTATAACAAAAAATAGCAGCTACCATTTAGCACAGCACATACAAAATAATCCCAGCATCATAAATAGTGAATTTGAGATCCCTAAATTAATATTCTTATATAATTAATATAAAATTTTGTAGGCTATTCAGAATTTCCTTTGATATCTTTTGTATAAAATTGTCCTAAACTATCCTAAAATGTCGATGTGTCGATCTGACATATTCAGCATAAAAAAATCAGCATTCAGCATGTGTATGGAACATACGTGTTATGTATACAAACTTGGGGATTCTTAATTAATAATGTTATTACAGAGTACCTATACAATATAATATAACTGGATATAACATAAATGTATAATATGTAATAAAAGTGATAATAGTTTGCCCTGTGTCATCACTCATCAGAATTAAAGAGGAGAGGCCTGCCTCGGAATTAAACATTTAATAACAAGAGTGGTGTGTGCGTGTTTTTGTTAGCACCATATAGCAATGTATGTAATTATGTGTTTCGAAAATTCAGTCAAAATACTTGGATCACATAAATAATCGTGATCTTTCATAATAAAAACTCCATTTCTCTGGTATTGACATCTAAGTAATCTGTTAATCTACTTTTATCTGATGATCTATTTATTGCTTCCACAGGTTTTGTTAGAGGTAATATGTTAATACTAAGGCGGGTCAATAAGTCCGTGACTTTTTGAATTTCTAACCTCCTTACTGAAAAAGCAACACTACTCCTGTCAACAGGCATCTGTCAGTTGACTCCTATCAAAATTTGAACTTGCTGCGTCAGTTAGTTTGTGTTTTACAGCTATCTTTATCAGACTATCCAGTAACTTAAGGAAACAATGAAAAAAAGTGAATTTCGTGTGCTTATTAAGCATTATTTTTTGCGAAAAAAAACCATTACCGAGACCAAGGCTAAGCTTGATAAATACTATGGGGACTCTGCACCATCGATTTCAATGGTAAAAAAATGGTTTACTGAATTTCGTTGTGGCCGTACAAGCACTGAAGATGCCGAACGTCCTGGACGCCCAGTTGAGGTCTCTACACCCGAAACAATCGAAAAAATTCACGATATGGTGTTGGCCGACCGAAGATTGAAAGTGCAAGAGATTGTGAAAGCCATAGGCATCTCGCATGGCTCAGTGGTT
Organism: Phengaris arion; assembly: GCA_963565745.1. Taxonomy (NCBI): domain Eukaryota; kingdom Metazoa; phylum Arthropoda; class Insecta; order Lepidoptera; family Lycaenidae; genus Phengaris; species Phengaris arion. Next base: position 10,189,766 of record OY751445.1, on the reverse strand, counting down.
TAAATTTTGAATGATCACTTGGGCATGAGAAAGCTTTCCGCAAGATGGGTGCCGCGTTTGCTCACAGTCGACCACAAACGCAATCGTGTAACAACTTCACAGGAAGGTTTGGCGTTGTTTAATCACAATATGGAGGAGTTTTTTAACCGTGGACGAAACATGGATCCATCACAATACACCAGAGACCAAACAACAGTCAAAACAGTGTGTTTCTAAGGGTGAATCGGCGCCAAAGAAGGCCAAGGTGGGTTTGTCAGCCAATAAAGTTATAGCGACTGTTTTTTGGGATGCACGTGGGATAATCCACATTGACTATCTTCAAAAGGGAAGAACAATTAATGGGGAATATTATGCCAACTTATTGGACCGCTTCAATGAGGATTTGAAAAAAAACCGACCTCATTTGGCCAAGAAAAAAGTTCTTTTTCACCAAGACAATGCAAGGGTGCACACATGTGCAGTTGCCATGGCAAAAATCCATGAATTGGGCTATGAATTGCTCCCATATCCACCCTATTCTCCAGATTTGGCTCCGAGTGACTACTTCTTGTTCCCAAACCTGAAAAAATGGTTCGGTGGAAAAAGATTTGACTCCAATGATGAAGTCATCTCGCAAACAAAGGCCTATTTTGAGGACCTCGACAAATCATATTTTTTGGAAGGGATAAAAAAATTGGAGAAGCGTTGGACAAAGTGTATAGAGCTCAAGGGGGACTACGTTGAAAAATAAAATGATTTATTTATCAAAAAATCTGTGTTTTATTCCTAAAGTCACGGACTTATTGACCCGCCCTCGTATGTTGTAAAGGAATACAATTTCCTGACAGTTTTTTTATTAGCTTTTACTTTCGCGGCGTTATTTCACTCTTCAATACTGACTGTGTCTCTTGAGCCTGGAATAAAAAAAGTCCTTGTAAAACTACACAAAAAACCTCAAAAAGGTCACTGAAGGTCATTGAAGAAACATGTACAGTTATAATACACTAGTATTGTGTATACCTTGTGAAATGAGACTAAAAAATAATTTCCCATAAACGAAGTAATTTCCCTTTAATTGTTGTTATTGTTAAACATCATATGTTATGTTATGTATAATTGTTGTTATTGTTAAACATCATGTGTTAAAACTAAACAGGTATTACAACAAATATTGATTCATGTTGTACAGTAACACTGTACAACATGAACATATTAATATAGATTTTAAAGAATATTGCCTATTACAGCAACAATTTAATGGTCCCATCAATGATGTTATAAAAGGTTTACTATTTTATTCTCTGTAGGTATAAAAAAGTATATTTTAATTGTCTTACTTCTATGTGAATAGTTGGAACAGAACATGGCTTAATGTTCATATAAGTTTTATTTTTGCTCGGTTGGAAGGAATTTGACTTCAAATGTCTTGAATACATTAGAGAGTGCATAGTTGGTTGCCAGTTAAGACGACCTGTACACTCAATCCATTTACTTCTATATAGTAGTTCACGAGGAAAGCTAAAAGGAAGTATATTTTATTAGTAATTTTCCAGTAGTTTTCTTGAAGGTGCATAGATAGTGCTATAGTAATGTATAGTAAGCAATTGTTGACTTTTGGCCATATGGGTTTTAAAATATAGTAATTATAATTTACAGCTAGGAACAACGTCTTTGAAAAATTAAAGGCGTGCATTGTGTACATTTTTTATTATTTGTAGTAAAAATCGTGGGAAGCTGGTATCCCTGTATGTGTATAATCCAACCATATCAACATGTCAAAGAGTATGAATACGCTTCTATATACATCAATGTCATACGCACTTTTGTAGCATAATACCAATTATTTATTGCGATTTTATCATTGTAAAAACTTTAAATTCGATGAAAATTTGAATAATACTAATAGAAAATAGATGATAGTTTTATACCCTGTATGTATCTTTAGATTTACATTCAGGGTCTAATCAAAAATGCAACTTACCGGTGAAAGGTTATATTTGCTTCCTTTCGCTCACTACGGCTTTTACAGCCAATAACTCTGCAATTCACCATAATTACAAACTTATTGCTGCGATTACAACAATAAATATCACGATTTCAAAACGAATAGACAAAACTAAACACAAAAATATTTTGGCACGAAAAGTGTCTGCCACCAACACTTACCGGTGGCAAACAAAAATAAAACCATACGCAAAAAGAGACAAAAAACAGTTGTTTCGTCCTGCTCACACCTACATATTTCACATTCGCACTTTCTTACTCTTGTAATTATTATTATTTTAGCAGCTCGTCTATTCTATTCTCTGTCTACGTATAAATGTATCCGACTGAAGGACTTTGTATCAATGGTCATGAATAAATTAAAAAAAAAATGTGATATGCTATCACGGAAGAAGGCTAAACTTAGGTATAAAATATATTATAATCTGCAGTCTCACGGGCCATGGCTCATCCACCAAATCCAGCACCGTGCACCGTCAGTATGAAACTATATCATGTTGGTCATGAAGAGTGAACTATTGTTGTATTGAAATTTGCGTTTTGTTGTGTGTATTAGCACCATGTAATCTATTTAAATGTTATTTCCAAAACTCTCTAGGAACTTTCAGTAAAGCTTCTACCACTTTACTGAAACGTCTGACTTGACTCGTTGACTGCACTGACTATTATTTTGGCCTTTGACTAGACTTTAGACTTGACGATTTAGGAACACGGTGTTTTTTTTATATATATGGCGTTGGCTTATCTTAGTCAGTCAGTATCATTAATCATAGTCAGTACAGTCAATGAATCATGTCAGTCGATTCAGTAAAGTGGTAGACGCTTTACTGAAAGTTCCTAGGGAGTTTTGGTGGGAAACACAAAATAGCACGTTTTTAGAAGTTGTACCACTTGCCCACACTTGTGCACGTTAACGAATATTTAATGGTTAATATTCTACCAATATTTAACATTAAGAACCGAAATAACACAAATTTATGAGGAAATACAAAATCCCACAACGTCACCCATTGAACTCCCTGGCAAAACTCCCAACACGGTGTTGAAAAGTGAAACGAAAATTCTATTTCCCGCGTTTTTAACTTGACACTGGCAAATGGTTTTAAGCCGATGCCATATATTCAACCTTCAGTCAATTTACGTAGGGTATGTTCCGTTAAGCACTAAGGACTTTGCGATTTGGTTGAGTGCTTGATACAAGTGTTCAAACTATTTTTAAAGTTTTCTTAAGGAATTTCGTATCTGTTCTAGATCCTACCTTCTTGTTTGTTTACCTAGTGTGTGTCTGTGTTGTTTGTGTTTGTTTGTTTACACGTAAGTACCGTAGTTAATTATTTATCATGGATAATGAACCGCCTGATCCCGGCGGTATGCCAGGAGGTTATGTTATCCCACCGAATGGCATAAGTAGTGTTAATTTAGAGAACATTCCGAATAAGTGTCCTAGGAGTAATTCTCCTATCCAAAATAATAACGACAATAACCTGGCTTCTCCACAAAATGATAAAATACTCCTTATCTGATTCCCCTCCATATGTAGTGCATGTGTCGAAAACAGACTCCACAAATAACACTAATAGCCAGATCCGACCCATGGAGTTTGGCCGTTACTTATCCCAGAACAATTTTAATACAGTTTCACTTGGTGGCGTAAAGCGAATAGGTAGAAACCGTGTGTCGATAGAACTAAAAAAACGAGTTGATGCCAACTCGTTCCTAGATTCATCAATTCTTTCAAATGCAGGTTTTACAGTATCCATCCCGTCATTTAATGTGTCGCGGATGGGAATTGTAAGAAATGTCGCTCTGGACATTGATATGGAAGAATTTGACCTTAACTGCATTACACCCACTGGTTATGGTGATATTATGAAGGCACGTCGTATGTGCCGTAAATCCATAGATCCTATCAGCGGCACGACATGGAGACCCACCCAGACTGTTGTTGTGACTTTTAATGGACAGAAACTTGCTCCTCATATGTATCTATTTTACACTTCCCTTCCTGTAGAATTATATAAGCTCCACACTATCCAATGCAACCGGTGCTGTAGGTTTGGACATGTTAAATCTATTTGTAGGTCGGACCCTAGATGTTAAAAGTGCTCACAACCACATGAGGGTGATACTTGCAACATTCAAATGGCCTCCTGCCTCTTCTGTTCTGGCGCCCATGCGGCTAACAACCCTAAACGCCCAGAATTTGTGTGACAAAAGGAAATTAAGGTTGTAATGTCTGAAGAAAATATATCCTATGCAGAAGCTTCAGCTAGTTTCCCAATTGTGCGTAGAGCATTCACAGACGTTGTAGCCCCTCCTACAGCTACTCCCTCACAATCCCACCAATTCACTACTTCTCCCCCTCGTACTGTCTCTTACAGAAAAAAAGTGTGTGTGTCAGCTCCGACGCACGACTGGAGTTTACTTTAAAAAGTAGGTATTTAAAATTAGAAACAATCTACTCCGTATAAGCGCCATCTATATATTTTTTATAAAACTTTTTGGTTAATGTTTATTTCCATAGATGGCGTCCGGACTGGTGCGCAGAATAGGTTGCGCACGAAAACGTAACGAGGTCATTCGTTCAGTAGATTTTACTTCTCATATTTTTTTCATACCGGGGGCCTTATATGAAAATCGATTCTTAAGGAGTAAGCTCCAAAACTGTTTTAACCCCCTGTCATACTATTCCCTCACCCCAGCCTGGCTACAACCGTCTTGCCCACAAATCAATTATACCGAACCCTATTTCTGAGACCCCTAATGGATCCGCTTTTCCCAATAACTCCTTGTCCATGAATGACAATTTCCCTGAACTCATATCTACCCTTTTATTAAATTTATTATCCCGTTTCAGTGACACTGGGATGGGTATGTCCAATACTCTCCGTGAAAACTTGACTAAGCTGGTGAACATTACAAACACAAACTCTATAAATAACAATGGCTCAGAGGATCATTGTTCAATGGAACTGTCGTAGCGTCCGAAACAAAATAAATGATATTTAATATTTTACTCATAAATTTAATCCCCTTATTTTCGCCATCCAGGAGTCTTGGTTGAGGCCAGATTCTCAATTTAGAGTCTCTGGCTTCTCCTGTCTCCGGGATGACAGAAGTGATGGTAGAGCTAGTGCAGCTATTTTAGTTTCTTCTTCAGTAATTTTTAATTATATCTCTCTTCCGCCACATAGTAATTTTAACATTGTTGCTGTCAGAATCTTTAAATTTTCTTTTCTGTCTATTTACTTAACTGACCCTACTTCCTCTGTCCCTTCTGAACTTTTTTCTATAATCAATCTCATCCCCCCTCCAATGTTCCTTTTAGGAGACTTCAATCTCCAACATCATGCTTGGGGCTCACATAATTGTGACTCTCTTGCCAATCTTTTTCTCAACTCTCTTGATGATCTTGACCTGGTTATCTTGAATAATGGAGCTCCTACTCAACGAGTAATACCAACTCAAAATCCTAGAACAGCAGTGGATTTGTCTATCTTTACTCCTTCTCTTTCCTCACAAATGTCATGGTCCATTCTTTCAAATTTCTGTGGCAGAGATCATTTTCCCATTATCCTTACCTGGCATCTCTCCTCTATCCCGACTATAGTTAAAAATCCCCCTAGACTTAAATTTAAACTTTCCGAAGCTGACTGGCCACTATTTGCAGTTCTGACTAATGAGCTAATTGCCTCCATTCTACCTGTTAATTCCCATAATTCATATATTTTATATCCCCGTCTAACGCAGGCGCTTCTTGGAGGCGCATCTGCTGCTATACCTACTCGAGGCTCTAATTGTAACAGAATTTCCTCTCCTCCATGGTGGGATGCTGAGTGCACCATGGCATGTAAAAGACGCAAGGAGGTAGAGAGGACTTTCTCGTCTGATATGACCTTGGAGAATTATAATAACTGCAAGAGGATAACAGCGGAAACAAAAAGACTTCTCTCTCACAAGCGCCTGGGATGGCATAAGTTCTGTGAGGGCTTGTCTGGTCTGGTCTGGACTTGGTCCAAACCAGAGACGGTTGGGAAAGGGTTCCCAACCGTCTCTGGTTTGGACCAAGTTAAAAAAGTTTCGCGGCTCCTTTTCCCCCAACTCTAACCCTTTATCGAATGACCCTTCCTCTTGGATCTTTGGATTTGACCAAAAAATCGCACCACCTTGGGCACCTACATTTGAAGAGTATAATATTTTTTCATCATCTCATACTTCTAATGAATTCGAAACCCCATTTTATTTTGAGGAGTTTAAGTTAGTTATAGACTCCCTTATTGACTCGGCTCCTGGACCTGACGGGATTCCGTATTCTTTTATTGTCAAAAGCAGCCTCGATACACAAAAATTGATACTTGACTTTCTTAATTCCATCTTTGAGGCTGAAGCTCCCCCGGAAGAGTAGAAATGTCAAATAATTCTTCCCATTTTAGAACCATGTAATCCCGAGGATAATCCATTGAGCTATCGTCTTATTGCTCTTTCTTCCACTCTCTCAAAAATATTAGAGCATTTAATTAAAAATAGACTTGAATGGTTCTTGGAGAGTAGAGGCATTCTTTCGGGAAGTCAATTCGGATTTCGTAAGGGTTTTAGTGCTATGGATAGCCTGTGTACTCTAGTCTCCGACATTCGGATTGCCTTCTCGAAACAAGAGACTCTGGTGGGGGTATTTCTGGATGTGTCGTCCGCATATGATAACGTACTACTTCCGGTTCTCAGGCAGACTATGCTTCAGCTGAGTATCCCTGTGAAGATAGTTAACTACGTGTGCAATTCCCTTTCCGGTCGTTCTATCCTTATCTCCCATGAAAATTCACCTCCTTGTTCTAGATTGATTTGGAAGGGTCTCCCTCAAGGTTGGATCCTTAGTCCTCTCCTTTATATTATTTACACCCACAATTTCGCCTAGTAATTGGTGCCATGAAATCAACTGCTAATAATGCCCTGCAGGTTGAATGTGCAGATCCTCCCTTAAGTTTCCGACGCCAATACTTTTCAGACAGATTTCTTTTCAAGGCTCTTCAATTTTTCATCACCCTCTTATCCCTATGTTATATACCCTCTCCCAATTATTCCACTCCTCGTCATACTGGACACACAAGGATCACCCCTGTCTCCTTAAAAGCTTTCAAAAGTTCACTAGATTGACATGTCCTGTGTACCAGAGTAAGATGCTCCCTATTTATGAAGTTCCTTACGAATCCCTAGCCAAATTCCCTTTCATTTCCTTTGATACCGGCATTGTAAAAGGTTCTCAGTCTGCAAACGATCACTTTAAGGAAATTATTAATACAGTATACAGAGACTGGTATCACATATATACAGACGCGTCCAAATTAGAAAACCAAGGGTGTGTAGGTTCAGCGGTCTGGATACCAAAAGTCAATGTGGTATTAAATTTTAAATTACCTTTCTTGTCTTCTGTATTTTCTGGTGAAGCAATTGCTCTGTCGTTTATAGAGTCTCATCGACTCACAACAACTCCATAATCTTTTCTGATTCGCGAAGCTGCCTACAAGCTATCCTGGCTAACCCTTTCCGGTCTAAATTTAAATACCCCTATATAATAAATATAAGGCATCTTCTTCTAAAATGCATTTCTCAAAATATTCATGTTGAGTTGGTTTGGATTCCAGGCCATAGTGGTATATTAGGAAACGAGAGTGCTGACCTTTACGCGAAACAAGCCACTTACTCAGGTGGCCCTGGCCAATTCAAACTTTACTGCAGCGACCTTATTATTCATTTGGCTAAGGAACATTTGATTACCGGCTGGAATGAGAGTTGGACTGCATCATGAAGTGTTAAGGCAAATTCTTCTTTTCCCTGCAAAACCAGGTGTTGGTTAAGCCTTGGTTTTTTAAATACAGGAAGGCTAAAAAATTTACCACCTCTACAGTATGCCGCTTACGTTTAGGCCACTCCTGTACCCCAGTGTACCTTAATAAAATTAGGGTTAGGGATTCCTCTTTATGTGAGTGTGGACTTGACGAAGGCACTCTTGAATATATTTTTTTTCAGCTGCTCAAATCGTCTCTCTTCATTATATGATTAACTTCCCCCTTATATCCCTCGTCCTTCTGATTTCCAATCCCTTTTATCTTTAGTCCATACCTCCTTTGTTGATGTTCTGTGTAATTTTATTAATCATAATAACATTCGATTGTAGATGTATTTGTCTCTTCTAACTAACACTTTGTTTTTGTCTTGTTGTTCCAGGTATTAAGGATATGATATGATATGTTGTAAACTTATTTAATTACGAGATTTTAACTATTTTTCTCTTGTACTTTCACTAAGCCCTACTTTTGCGCAAAGTTATCGTCCCCGGCAACAAAGTATTTTTTTATCTCGCCTGACACTGACACTGGCTATTCCTCAAGGGAGGCCATTATAAAGAAGAAGAAGAAGATATGCATTGCGACCACTGTACAGTGTGAGGTCAATTTAGAGTCACTAGTCACTCTTCATTTTGTCGCTCAAATTAATTAATTTTGATTAATTATCGTTTGTTCGACCACTATTGATGATTGTTCGATTATAAAAACAATGAAATCCTTAATTATTAATTATTTTTAATTCAATAAACAGCCATCACACTACGACTGCTCTTCGCATGCGCCTACAGTATAATGGAGGGACGTAGCGACATATTGTGCATATCATGTGAAAAACTGTCAATATAAAAAAATGCTCCATTTTGAATATTATTACTCAATTTATATTTATTGAAATGGCAATATTGATTTCATTTTACAAATTTATTTAACATTTATTTGAGTTAAGGAAACTTCAGAACACTAGCTATTTCAATTTAGCCATTGAATACTACACAAAGTTCTCGGATGATACTGAAATATGTGATCTAGCCCACGGATTCAGCGAATGCACTAGGTAAACTCTCCGGTCACACGACTAGAAGTGTCAATATTTAATTTCATTTTACTCAAGCTGGATAGATCTATCCAGCCTCCGTGCGTGATTTATTAAGACCGCAATTATTTATTATAACCGCCGTTAAAAAAAAACAGTAAATACGGACATTGTAAGCTGACTGACACCAACTCCGGTAGGAGTAATAGTGTTTTGTGGACACCACAAGCGCATGCGCAGAGCAGTCGTAGTGTGATGGCTGTTTATTGAATTAAAAATAATTAATAATTAAGGATTTAATTGTTTTTATGATCGAACAATCATCAATAGTGGTCGAACAAACGATAATTAATCAAAATTAATTAATTTGAGCGACAAAAATGAAGATATCTTGTGAGGGGGGCCAACATAAGGGTAAACATTTGTTTAATTAATTATAAATAACAAAGAACGAACAAATCTTTTTTATATTCGAACAGTAACGAAAAAACGACGAACAAATAATTAAAAATAAAAAAAAATAAAAAATCAAAAAAGTGGGGCCAAATTCAGTGAGCCGTCAATTTAGTATACTGTGAAGCCGTTCCTTTATAGCCAGTTATACTGGTTACTATTTACAACGGAACGCAATCTCGTATACTGTCAGCCGCATTTTTTAATGCAACATTCAAATGAGTGTATTAAAGTTTTCTAGGTCATTAAAAAAATTGTTGTTGGAGTACTGTCAAATTAAAATTATTTTAACTAATATTAATTGTAAATTGAATTTATAATAAAGGCGGTAGGAATTGTTTTATAAGACGTTAGGCACTCGAGTGGTTTTGACTGATCACGTAATCAAAGTACTGCGAGTACCTTACCTCGAAAACGCCAGTGCTCACAGTAGAATATGGCGGCGATTTATGACGTCATATATTTCCCTAGGGTACTGCGGCAGTATACTGGCAGTCCATAACGGAACGAATTTTTCTACAGTGATATCACTATGCACTGTGCAGTGCTCGCAGTGCATATCGGAACATACCCGTAGTAACTACCATGGAGAATAGAGGTAAGGAGTACCATCTCCATACATGAAATTATCCGTAATATAGCGTTAAATAGGGGGCGCTACAGACGCAAGGGTGTTTAGCGGCAAAATTTAAACGGATAATTAAATCTTGGGATCTTCTTCGGTTTTATATATAAAAATATTTTCGACTATACGAGTAATTACAATATTCATGATTTACTGAATTAACTACTAAAAACTAGTCATAGTCATCAAAAATTCAAACTTCATAGCACACACCCTTGCCACTCTAGCGCCATTATGGCCAGTTTTGGAACTATTATTTAATGACTTTTGTCGGACACTTTTTAGCTTTTCTGCCTTAGAGAGATGGTACTCCTTACCTCTATTCTCCATGGTAACTACAACGTAAAAAAAAATTTCTCCACGTAAATCTCATTTTATAATCTCGCCCTACTGAGTTATTATTAATAATAATAAATTAATCAATTTCAAATCAAATTAAACAATCAATCATCAATATTAAGTTATATATAGTATGCCAAGCGTTGCTGTAGTTGAAACATTCAACGTTGAGCATTATGTTGTATATTAATGCGCTTTCGTGCTGCAATAATTGGAAAACTAGTTGTTGTCAAGTTGCCAAAACAGAAGAGAAAAAAAAACTACATTAGGTAATCTGTGACATTAATGTCTGTCGTTTACTAAATACGCTTGGTTAAATATGGAAAATAAAATAAAAGAAACTTTTAGTAATTACAATTCCATTATTAATTATCTTTTCATTATAAACCAATTAGAACACTTATTTTGTGTCAATATGATTGATGATGATGATTTGTTTGTGGTTATTGTTGACGATGATAAAAACGACGCTAACACTGAAGATGTTCACAAAGTGAAAAATGAATTAAAAATTGAACCTGGAGGTTCGTACGTAGATTTTGAGAACGATTGGAAGTTAGATCGTAAATATCACATGAAACAAAAAATTGAGGTTGAAGTTGAAAATATACTTTATACAGCCCAAGAACATGGAGAAATTTTGCATTTTGATGAAGTTAGTGAACTTATAGGGAAAGAAGTAAAGGTAGAATTTGATAAAGAACATTATGACACTATTTTAGTAGTCGATGATAATGATACTGAACAACAATTTTTTTGTGAGGATGATCAGAGTAGTGCAGATAGCATAGATGGAGACAGTGACAATATAAGGGTAAAAGGAACTCATTGGAGAAACACTAATAGGGTCATGGTCTCATATGTTCAAAAGTTAAAGGAGAAGTTTCCTCATTTAAGAGACAATAAAGAGTATATTATACGGACATTAGCACGGAAAATGAAAAACTCATTTCCTCCTGACCCACCACATAATTATGTAACTTATGATGATGGTTACTACAGGTACAAAAATTCTTTATAAATATAATTATTTTGAATGTTACAATACGTATTAGTGATGTAATGACTGTAGGCATTTGTATTTGAAAATGCAAATATTATCATATTATTCGTGATTCGTATTTGCAGATATTTGCAAATGTGTTTGAGGAACAAGAAGGAAATTGTATTAAGACTGTGTGGATCTAGAAAGTTATAATTTCAAACTTTTTATTTCTTCTCTCTTAAGAAGTAGTTTAGCTGTACTTATTTTGACAATTATTATAAGAAACATTTTTTATTGTTTCCAATTTATTTTTATGGCAAAGAAAAAAGCAGATTTTTTGATGACCTTTGGTTTAATTATATTTCTCAATTCAAATAAACATATGCTCTAAAAAGTAAGTATAAATTGTTTACTATTTGTAAATATAAAGTTATTATAAATATAAACTTATTTAGGTATATTTAAAAAAACTTGTTTAGTTTTAAACAAATATTAGGTCATTACATATGAAATTGGCATTTTGTAAAGGAGGAATATAAAGTCGTTTTTTTTAAACAATATATTTATTTAATCAAAGTATTTGCTATTACCATTACTATCTATGATAACCATTGCTACCTATGCACTTTTGGCATCTCATAGGTAGTTCATTGATTCCTTTTCAAAAAAAAATCAGAAAATCAATAAAATCTTTGAAGGCGCTTTGGACTGCCCCATCAGAGTTGAATTTTTTCCCTTGCAAGAAGTTATCCAAATTTCGAAAAAATGGTAATCTATTGGAGCAAGGTCTGGGGAGTACGGTGGATGTCTTAGACATTCCAATTGAAGCTCCTCTAATTTGGTAGCAGTCTGTTGTGCAGTGTGTGGTCTAGAGTTGTCCTAAAGCAGAAGTGGCCTAGAGCGAATGACCAACCTTGGTTGTTTAGAAGATAGCTTTTCCATCATGATTTGCAGTTGCTGGCAATAGACATCTGCCGTAATCGTCTGGCCAGATTTAAGACAGCTGTAGTGAACAACACCGGCACTAGTCCACCAAAAGCTTACAAGTAACTTTTTTGAGTCAATTTTTGCTTGGGTCAGGCTTTGGCTGGTTCAATGAGCGTTTTCGATTATTGTACATCTTCCACTTTTCATCACAGATAATGATTTGATTTAAAATCCCTTCATTATTGTGCTGGTTGAGTAATGTAACGCAGCAGGCGACGCGCATTTGTTGGTTTGCTGCACTCAATTCATGAGGTACCCACCTTTCAAGCTTTTTCACCTTACCAATTTGCTTGAAGTGGATTAAAACAGTTTTATCATTAACAAGCCTGCAGCTTACTCGTACGTGGTTTGCGATGGATCATGATTCATTATCAACTTTGGTCTCCGGCCATCCATGGGCCTTGTTCTGCAGGTCTAAATTTCCAGAACGAAAACGTTGGAACCAAAAACGCACTGTGTTTTCTTTTGCGACACCGCCGCCATCCATACACTGGTGCCACGGTGGAACTCGTACTCGAAAAGAATATGATATTTCAAGTTTTCAATTTTGTAAACAGAGTAATGCAAAGAAAAAACCAAAAGAGGAAAAAACAAATGAATTACAGTTTTTGAAACACAAATGCATGAGTAAATAGCGGTATAAATTTGAAATTGGAATTCCTAACCAAATAAGATATATTTGAGATCAAAGTTGCCGGTACAACAAAACGCCAATTTCATATTTAAGGACCTAATTACTAATATATTAAGTTTGCATATCCTCAATGTTATTTATTAGGGTTCCATAGTACTACAAGAAATATGATATAACTCTGTCCGTCTGTCAGGCTGACATACAACTAGCTAACTTCTGTAATTGGAAATGAACAGTTATATTTTATTATTTTATATTGTTTTGATTTTATTATTGGATCATAAAATTATAACAATTTTGGGGTTAATTATATTTTAGGGGTGTGTGATGTCGGAATAATTTCTTTTATTTCACATTTTTCATATTTTAAAAATAAAGGTTAGGTTTGATATGACTTTTTAGTAAAATGAAACCTTCAAAGTGGCTAACAAGCTGTTCCTCCCTCAGATATCCACACCAAAAGATGTAGAAACTTATAACTTTCCATGCTGACAGATCGAATGATAAATAATATTTTCATTGGACAACTTTTAAAGGTATATAAGAATATCGGCCAAGTGCGAGTTGGGTTCGCGCATTTGGGTTTCCGTTTCACAATACTAATTTACTTTATTATTTCGTTATTTTGTACGAAGTTTTACAAGTAAGCACATTTTACGTGTTAGGCATCTATAACTCCTAAACTAATAAAGTTATATGAGCCGTTATAATTATCCTTTAAAGTTCATCTTGCTACCATCATGAATATTTTCAGATTTTTAGACCCAGCCGCTAACCTTTTAGAGGGGTTTTTTAGGGGAACTTTAAGGAAAGAGGGGAAGCTTTAAAGTTGAATATCTCACAAATTGATACCTAAATCAAAAAATTGTCTCAATGTTTTTAAAGACCTAAAAGACCTCTCAATGTTTTTAAAAGACCAATCTAATGATATGGTGAATGATAAGATAGACGCGAGAAAAAAAAATCATCCCCACGGCCCCAAAAAAACATTTATTTTATTTTTATTTTATTCAACAAGGTAGAGTTACAGACATTAGAGTATACATATTATTTTAGGTTAGGTACATGAATGTCATAAGCAATAAACATTTAAGCACTAACATCCTTTAATAACTATACACAACATATCATTAACATTTAGTAAACTATAACAGTTTTATAATTAATTAATCATAATGAAAAGTACTCCACTCCTATCACATAAAAAATACATTACATAATATTCTTAAATATTATGAAAACTTAAATTTAATAATATACATATCCATGCAAAGTTTCATCTTTCTAGCGCTAACCGCATGGACGGTAAGCCGGACGGACGGACATGACGAAACCATAAGGGTTCAGAGACGTAAACTACGGAACCCTAAAACGTACTGTGCGTTGATGTTGATACATACGGAAGTCGGAACCCTACTTTAATGCCGTATCAGGAGTCAGAACATGCTCTTGGTAAGGTTAAATATAAAAAAAATTCACAATATATATTCGTTTTCTTAAAGATATTAATAATTATGTTAGGTACTAACACGTCAGTTGACCATTAGAATAATAATTAATTAAACTGGCTGTGTGTGTGTGGCTATTTAGAAGATTATTACTACTATTTTAAAAAAGTTTCTAATAATTGCATTTGTATTTGCGAATGTTTAATATGAATATTTACATCTGCATGTGAGAAGTCTTACATTTGTTACAGCTTACATCACTAATAGGTACAGTAAAACCATTTTGCTAATGGCCCTCTGAAATCTTTGTTTTTATAATATTATGGAAACGACAGACGATGTATGAATAAAGACAATTGGCAAAAGACATCGTGTATGTGGTCGTACTACTCTACTAGTCTGGTAATTACAAGATAGACAAGTGGTACATTATATTCGCCCATAATAGTTCATATAATTTTTATTTATGTGTATTCGACCTTGGTATTTCTCAAATAAGCATTGCAGATCTGTATACCCAAAAAACAATCAGCAGTGATGATAACAATCACTATTATCATTAATAATTTCCTAACGTGTATCTTTAAAGACTGAGGAGTACTGATCAGTGCTTTTGGATCCAGGGTATACATTGGCACAAAATATCAGTTTTTGATAGAATATGCTTGGGTTACATACTTCAAAAAAATCGGTTGTCTGTAAAGTCTGTTTACTGACGATAGTTGAACGTGACAACGTCATGTTTAACGAGGTAACGACGCATGAGCCATGTTTAGCGAAGTAACGCATGAGTCATGTTTTTTCGTGCGTGCAGCCGGCTCCATCGAATTATAAGACGTTATCACGTCAAAAAGTTGTAATCACTATGTGTCCCTAAAATTTTTGAGGAGTTCCTTGACTCATCATGGATTCCATCTCAAGGTCTACCATTTGGTGACAATAGGACCAACTTGGGTGTAAACCCCTTGCAATAAAAAAAATATATTTTAATAAACCTGTTTACAGACTCAAAAAACACATGAATTGCGTAATAAACATACAAAAAAAAACATACATCTGTCACTTTGAAAATAACATTTTTCTTGGTCAACAAAGTCAATTAAAACCCCTAGCATATTCCAAAATATGTATTGTATATTTATGATCATTGAATGTTTCTAAGGTGTATATTCTGCAACACTGAGAGTTCTACTGAGTCCATAGCGGAGAGGCACTTTCAAGAGAAACACGGAGAAAGATATTTGTGTTGCTACGCATGTGGAGCTACATTTAGATGGTACATATAAAGTTCTATTTTAACCTACGATGTAGTAGAGAGAAAGAGAGAGCGCGTGCGTGCGTTTGTGCGCGCGCGTTTGTGTGTGTGTATGTGTGTGTGTGCGCGCGCAAGTGCGCGTGTGTATGTGTGTAAATGTAAAAAAAAGACCTGATTTTGATGCGGTTTTCTGTTACTTTTTTGTAAACATTTGAAATTTACCACAAAACTTGAATAGTGTATTTATATTTTGTGGATTTCACAAATAAAATGTATCACTATGTAGTTTTTGCACCACCTTATTTAATACCCATTTATTAATATTACCCGATTAAGGAGGATTTGATATGAATTTCAGAGTAATTATGTAATTTATATTAAAATTATAATAATTTCAGCAAAACCAATTTATATAAACACGAGAAGCTAAATTGTCAATCACGTGATATTTCAATCGTGTTGAAAGCGAGGGCTCTGTATCTGGGGCGCAAGGGACGATCAAGACCTTTCATACCCGATCTAAGAAATGTACCACGTAAGAGGTCAGTGAAGCAATTTTTTATATTATTACCAGCTATTGCTGACAAATAAATCCTTTTATAGATAAGGAAGCCTTTTAGGAACGAAAAAGCGTTACAAACTTTAAACATAGGCCATAGCCTCTTTATTTTAGTGATTTTGTATTGAGAAGTTTGCTCTCAATCTTAATGCTGCTAAAATAAGTAGTCCACTAAGTCAAGTGTATTTGATATGTAAAGCACATTTTTCTCATATCTCTTAAATTAGGTGAAAAAAATGTGCTTAAATTCGGCGTTGCCAGTAATACATTAGTCAATTCTGGGTTAGATAAGATTTACAAATACAAACAGGCATTTTTGAATATTTTTTTTTATTATTTTCTTAATTAAGCCTTTTTTATTTAATTAATGATGCTATATTACATATTAGGTCTTTACCTATGAAATTGCCGTTTTGTATGAAAAAATTTAAACTACTTTTTTTCATGTATTTTTTATTTCTATTAATCGAAGTAATCAACCATGCAATCAATGCATCTTTGCCAACGCAGTGGCAGTTTATTGATGCCCTTCTTAAAGAAATCAGCTGGACGGGAGGCAACAAATTCTTTAAAGGCATTTTGTACTGCCTCTCGGGTATTGAATTTTATCCCGCCAAGAAGTTATCCAAATTATGGAAAAAGTAGTATTCTGTAGGCGCAAGGTCTGGTGAGTAGGGCGGATGACGGAGAGCTTCCAACCCCAGTTCTTGCAACTTGAAGACCGTCTGCTGTGCAGTATGAGGTCGCGCGTTGTCGTGCAGGAGCAGCGGAGACGAGCGATTGACCAATGCTGGTTGGAGATGTGCCAGCTTCTCCATCATAGTGTTCAGTTCTTCACAGTACACATCTGCAGTAATGCTCAGCCCGTTTGGTAAGAAGCTGTGATGAATCACGCCGGCGCTAGACCACCAAACAGTGACCATCACTTTTCTAGGGGTAAGTTTTCGTTTAGGGCATTGTTTAGGTGCTGAACCAGGATCCAACCAACTTGCTGAGCGCTTGCGGTTATCAAACAGAATCCATTTTTCACCGTAAATCATCGTCGTTTTTGCGGTTCAAAACTCCTTCATTTGTGTGTCTGTTGAGCAGTGCAAGGCACGTCTCGACGCGTACTTCGCGCTGGCGATCATTGAGTTCGTGGGGCACCCATTTGTCAAGCTTTTTTACCTTGCCAATTTGACGCAAATGGACCAATATTCTTTTGACGCTAACGTCGAAAGCTGCTGCTAATTCAGCCGTAGATTGTGTATCATCAGCTTCCACAATGACGAATTAAAGGCTAATTCGTCATTGTTGACCAAAGTCTACGGACGACCGCGAGGTTCATTTTTCAGGTTGAAATTTCCAGAACGGAAGCGAGCAAACCAATAACAGGTGGTGCGTTGGTTTGTAGTGTTAGCTCCGTAAATGTCGTTGATGTTGTGTGCCGCTTGTGCCGCGTTGCTGCCACGACGGTACTCATATTCCATAATTACTTGAAATTTTAACGTATCCATGATGACGAAAAAGAATGAAATGCGATGAAAATGTAAGACTAATCAATAAACAAATGACTACTTTTGGAAAAAGAATTCCATGTTTTTAAAATAAAATTAATTTAAAATTAGAATTCTTAGCCAAACAAAAATTATTTTGATTTGAAATGGCCAGTACTGCAGAACGGTAATTTCATAGGTAAAGACCTGTTATTATCTAGTATCTATGGTATATTTAAAAATTTATTTAGGCTGGTGCATAGACGTATATAATATTTATTATACGAGGCAAAAACTGTCCCCACTTAAATGGCCCCGCTTTTTGGGTTTTTGGGGCCATTTTGACATTTGATGTATGACATTGAAATCAAGAAGGCGTACTTTCTTTTTCCTTGAAGATATTTTCTCTCAAATGTACGTCATAGCCCATCCTTAGTTTTGAAGTCATTGGGGAGATGTCTATGGTATTCACCATTCTCTGTTGACTGTTGGCAGGTACTCGTGCACATTGTGCTCCGCGACTTTCGCGCACAAGAACAGTCTCGAGCCGCATCTGCGAATGCACCGCGGAGAGCGGCCGTTCCCCTGCCCCCACTGTCCGCGCGCCTACACCTCACAGATTGCGATGACGGTGAGTTTTTTTTTAAATTTAAATGCCACTAGATACAAGATTAGGGCATTGTTCGTCGGCTGGTTAATATTGTAATGCATGGCAAGAAAACCGGCAACTGAGGTCACTATTTTCCTGGTCATGTTATAAGTGCTTTTTTTTATATATCGACATTGGATACACCAAGATAATTTTATTAACACCTATACACTATACAGCTTTGTCACAAATTCAAAATCTTGCTGGCTCAATGAGTGTGATACCATGGTGCATGGCCTCATAAGAACTGGCGTTAAATAAATATTTTACTGTGTTTTAGAGAGTAATATAGCCTGTGCACATAAGGGTTATACCATAGAAACCTGCCGCTGCGACTGCGGTGACTATAGTCGATCTGTCTAGGTCCGTTGGCCAGCCTTGAAACCTCTGTGGCTCAGTGGTTAGCGCGTCGGCGCTTAAGCCGAAAGTCGCGGGTTTAAATTCCGCCGACGGGAAGAAAAGTTTTCTGTGTTCCTGGGTCTAGGATGTGTATGTGTATTAAATAAATGTATAGTACAATAAAAATCTTAAATATGTGTATAGTATAAAAATATTTCCGTTGTCTGACCTGTGAAACAAGTTCTTCGGATACTTGGTACAGGACTAGATTAACGTGGTGTCGATGCGTCCATAGAATATATATATAAACTCTTGATAAAACACATGTTTTTGTTGCAGCATCACATGAAGAAACATAGTGACAAAAATTTTATTTGCAACCACTGTAGCAAGGTCTTCAAGGAGAAGGGCAAACTAGTCGTACATTTGGACTCGCATGCGCGTAAGTTTAAAATAAATATATTTGGGTAGATATTTCAGATAGTCTTGTAAATTCTTATGAACACAATAATTGCATAGATAAGAATGTCTATTTATGCTGATTTTGTCAAATAAAACTGCTATTGATCAGCAATAAATAATTGTTATCACTTCTAGCTAAAAAGAAGTATGGTTGCGAGGAGTGTTCCAGACGGTACTCCTCCAAAGCCGACCTGACGGTCCATGTCAACAGTGACCATAGAAACCTGCCGCTGCCGTATGACTGCAAAATATGTCCCAAGAGGTATGTATTATCATGTATTATCTAATTGTACATTTACATAGACAGGACCTGAATTTAATAATAAATTAATAAAGGGCCTTCTCTTGTGGGTATAGCCCGTATATATTCTTAAAGGACCGACCGAAGGTTCATTTTCCGTTTCGGCCAAAAAACGGCCAAACTTTTGGCCACACCGAAACTCGAGTGTTATAATGCTTCGTTCGCTACACTTCGCGCTGACTTGTGCTAGCTTGCACGCGTCGCAGGTAGTGCTTAAAGTTAATATTTATCTACAGTTTTGTCAAAAACTTTTAGCAAGATTTTTTTATTGTTTTACCCTCTTATGGATCCCCTTTAGACATAAGATATTTAGAGAAAGTCAATTCTAGTTTTTCAACGAGTCCGGGCATTTTTCATATGATCATTCATTGACCCGTACTGTGGCAAGATCCCATCGTTTAGTTTCGTTCACAAATTTTCATACAAATTCTTAAATAAACCTGAGGGCCGAACGTTAGGGCACGGCCGAACGTTTGTTTTCGGCTTCGGCCAAAAAACCAGGTTCGGTAGGACAGCGGACTCTAAATTATTTTTATATACATTCTTTACACAAATTTTCGAATTTATTTATGTACAGATTGTAAATATAGTATAATATTTTATTACATAAACATAATTTTTCTTGCGTCTTCAGATTTGCACGTATGGCGACGTTAAAATGCCACATGAAGAAAAACCATGGAATGATCATCATCACTTCAAGAGTAAGTTTTTCTTGATCAAAATAAAGTTGGTTCCTAGTTAAATGGGATAGTGTTGTTGAGATTGGACTTTTCGGACGGATTATGTACTTTTTACATTTTATAAAATCTGCGGATTAAGTTCTAAGTAAAAAATTATAATCTTTTTATACTGTTTTCCTTGTTGTTTAACTATAACACAAATAATATGTCTTCAATAACTACAATTTTTATTTAAAAAATCATTACCCTTTCTTTTGGCGTCGTCGTTGTCGTCGTTGTCTAGTAAAAATGCACTCTACGAAAATATAATATTTTAAGTTGAACTAATTTGAATTAATTTTTTTAGATGTTTGCCAGGCAGCTACCGGAAATGTCAGAGAAACAACTGGAGACACGGCTGCAGCAGGCAATCGTCGTCCTCAAGAATCCAGACACATCTTATAGCAATATAGAAGATCATTATGAATTGTGATGGTTTTAATAATAAAAAGAAATATGAGCTGCATACTTTGGAATACTCGTTACTTGCTTCACAAGTAGGAGTAAAAGCAAATTTCTGTTAATAAAAATCTAAAAAACATAAATTACCTACTTAGTATATAAACATTATAATGTTTATGAAATAATAGCTAGTATTTGTATATATTAAATAACGTTCTTGTTAGCTATTAGCGTTAAATGTGCGTTGGTTAAATGACGAAAGGCTAAGGTAGTTTTTGAATGGTAACATCTATGAAAATTATGTAAAACTTTTATGTAAAGTTAATGTAAAACAATAAAAACGTAAATTATTTATATTTCACATATTTTAATCCTGACCATCCAGGGAATACCTGAGACCATTTTGTGTTTGTCTTATCTCACATACGATAATCAACAGGGAAATAACCGGAAGACCGCTGACCCGGTGGCGTACATACCAATGACCGGGCGATCGACTTGTGGTCGGAGCGACTCGAGCAACCGCAAGTGAGCATCTACCTCATGTCGGCCCTACACCCTGTTCTAAAAGAATAGGTGAATAGGAAGAGAGGTGCACTGACGTTTCGCCTCACACAGGTGCTGACCGGACATGGCTGCTCTGGTCGGTATCTGTGTAAGATCGTTAAACGGGAAGAGACAACGGCCTGTCACTATTATAGCGATACATGTGACACCGGACACGGCCCACGGTTTAAACGTGCCCCGCATGGGTCACCTAACATACGGACATGACGAACGCTCCCAGCACTAGTACGCGCCATGCTGGAGAGCGAAGAAAAATGGCGGAGCACTTCGTAGAGGAAGTGATCTCTACGAAGGAAGAGGCTGAGCGCACAAAGAAGGTGCTCGACCCAAGGAGAACGCCGAGACGAAGACGGGCGGTCAACCATGACGACCGCAACGTCCCGCCTTAGGAGGGGAGCTCGGGATGGCGGCGTGGGGACGCCGTCGCCCACCGCACCGAGACCCCGAGTTGGTCGCGATGCGTGCCTAATGTATTCCTGCGCATCGCGATACCAGAGAGGAATGGCCCATACAAGCCCCGAAGGGCCTCTGTTCCTGCGGTCGCATGTGCTTGCCGGCGAAGTCGCGGTGCAGGCTCACTCGATCCCGAGGCCCGCCAAGGGTGGTATTGAGTGGAGTACCGCCGAGTTTTTAGTGAGTAGGGGATGCGCCTATTCACCATATATTTTCAGGCGCATTCTGCAGTCCACCTTCAGCAACATTTTGAACCTCAGTTCAAGTATCCCCATAAAAAACTATAGCAGTATCATCAGCATAGGTAAACAACCTGCAACTAGCTAGGGCCATATTACATAGGTCGTTTAAGTAAATAAAGAAAAGACTTGGACCAAGAATACTGCCATGCGAAACTCCAAAAGTTACATTAGCATCGGAACTAATATAATTATTAATCTTAACTCTGCACACGACCACAAAGGAAATCCTTAAAAATAAGCAGGGCTGAGTCTCTTATTCCAATTCGCTCTAATTTGTCTACAAGAGTAGGAATCGAGACGGTATCAAATGCCTTGGCAAGATCGAGGAAAACACCAAGGCACTTTTGTTTTCTGTCAAGTTTTTCAGTGACATACTCTATCAAGCTACCCACAGCGTCTTCTATCGACATACCCATTCTGAAACCAAATTGGGAGCTGGACAGAATGTTGTACCGATTTAGAAACTGTCTTAGTCTCACATTAAGCATCTTTTCCAGGATTTTAGATAGTGCCGGAAGCACAGAGATCGGTCTGTAGTTTGTGACATCATCTCGTGTTCCACCCTTGTGAACAGGAGTAATGAGGGACCTTTTAAAGACTTTTGGAAAACAGCCTTCCTTAAAACATACCAAAACAAAACAATAAGCGGCGATACAATAATATGACTAACCATTTTTAGAAATCGAGCTGGTATAGAGTCCCAACCAGTGGCACAGTCATATTTTAGGTTTAATATGAGGGATTCTACCTCTGCCTCATCTGGTGGTATAAGAACGAAGGAGCCTTTTTACTTGACACTGGCAAAATGGTTTTAAGATATGCCGACGCCATATAAAAAAAAAAACAAAGTTTTTAACATAGATTTATAATATACCGTATATAAGCCAATTTTCAATTTTTTTTTTGTTTTGAGGTTGCGCGTGTTGCAATACTTGCAGTGAATTGAGTATTACTCAGTTGAGTAATATTAAATATAATAAAGAAAGTGGTGATAAAATATTCATAATATTTGCAAAACTTAAGTAGGTACTAAATCTTAAAATATTCATACTGAGTCTAGTACTAATACTGAAAAAAAATGTTATTGTACGTTCTAGTTGTGTGTATAATTTTGTTATGTATTTTCACGTTTATCGTTGGATATTCGTTAGAGAGAAGAGAAGTTTATAAAGATTTAAAAGAAAAACATGTCGTTGTTACCGGTGGCTCTAGTGGAATAGGAAAAGCTGTAGCCATTGAAGCTGCAAAACTTGGCGCTCATGTGACAATAATTGGGCGTGATATTGAGAGGTTAAAATCAGTCGTTGACGAAATAACGAAACACTGTCATAGCAAAGATCAAAAAATTCAGTTCGAATCCTTGGATGTGACATCGAATTATGAGATTATCAAGAACTCATTTTCAGGTGTTGAAGCAAATGTTGGTCCCATATTTATGCTGATCAATTGTGCAGGAATGTGTAAATGCGCAGAGTTTGATAAGGCTAATGTGGATGATATCAAGCAAATGATTGATTTGAATTATTTTGGTACTGCATACCCCACTAGGTATGTCTTGCCTGGCATGAAAAACAGAAATGAAGGTTTAATCGTTTTTGTATCCACAGAAGCAGCTCTTATAGGTAATTTTAATTTGTAATTTTCCCTTAACATTTAAATTACCAATGTTTCCAAATTTTGTAAATTAAAAGTTTTAATTTTTGATAAGCAGAATGTGCAATAAGGTATAAAATATTTCGCATTTCCTCCAAGGTAGGTTCATACCCATACTATTAGTGACCTGTTTACGGGGAGGCGAAGGTGTCCTTCAGGTTCAGGTTTTTGGCACATACTCAACCTCTAAGAAATTTCACACAACAGCCATTGGTACTACATGAAAAGGAAAGGGGGGAAGTCTCAGTATATACTACAGATGGTCACCATGAGGTTGGAAGGGGGTTAAGTTAAAAATGGGTAAAAAGTTGTCACATAGTATGGGTAAGTTGCCTTACATGACAAACAATATTTATTTCAGGCATCTACGGTTATAGTGCATATGGGGCTGCAAAATGGGCAGTTCGTGGGCTGGCGGAGTCCATGTTTATGGAGCTCCTTGGCACAAATGTGAGACTAACATTGGCTTTCCCACCCGACACAGACACCCCTGGCTTTGCTCAGGAGGAGCTGACCAAACCCGAGGAAACTAAGCTCATTTCCAGCTCTGGGGGTCTGCACTCAGCAGAGGAAGTGGGCAAGAAACTAATTATGGATGCAATGGTGAGTTTTATGTTATAATTTTTATCTATGCCTAACCAGCAGTCTTACCATGACCACCCTAGAATAGGCTACTTGACTGATATTTAATTTCATACATTGAAGGAATATTTCCTTTAGCACTTGGCTTAGGAGAACATATTCTAGCGATGTCATGAATTTAAAATTAAGATTGATAAATAAAGTTGATTTAAAAATATGTATTTTTGTTTGTTAATTTCTACTGATAAAAACACCTTGAAGTAACTTCCGGCAAGGATTTGACGACACAAACACTAAATACAAACATAGTAGTGAAATGAAATGTGTTTCTGTAAATGAATAGTTCATGGCATCTTATAAAGTTATTTATAGTTAATAGAATCATGCATTACTTTACGAAAATCCATTAGAGGGAGGTGCTTTACACGTGCTTATGAATTCAAGGTTCAATTTTCGAAATACAAAGTTTTGAAAAAAATTATATAGCCTATGTTACCTGAGGCATCATTACAAATCTTTGACACCTCATTTGATAAATTTGGAACAATAGTTCCGAATTTAACAAATGAGAGATAGACGCTACGAGGGAACAAACATACATACATAAATAGACTGCCAAAATCATTACCCTTCCTTTTGGCTTCGCTGTAGTCGGTTAAAAAAGTGGATTTTTTAATGAAAAATTTTTCGGAATAATATATAATAAGACGTAGTATGGTATAATAAAAACTTAAGTTAAACCATTTTGATTTCCATAACTACATAAATTACAGAACAACAGGAATGAAATAATTTACACTAATTGTACACTTGGCCTTCAAGTGTTTCAATCACCTTTAATTTTCAAGGACTCCATAGTTTATTATTAATCAGTTTATTGATAAAAATGATTTAATTCTTGAGACTAAATAATTTAGGGATTTAAGGTAGATGTAAAAATATTTACGAGGTGCTGACAGTTCATTCTACAGATCATTCACACATTATTTTAGCTACATACTCTCTTTTCAAAATATGTTTTTAAAAATAAGATTTAATGTGTTTGTCCATCTTGTCCATCTTTTCTTATAATGACTATTCAATTACAGAATGGAAAATGTTACTCAGTATATGGAATGTCTGGAAAAATATTGTCACTCTTGTACTGTGGAACATTAGAAAGCAAAACTCAAGTTTTCTTGCAAATTATGACTATGGGCTTTTTAAGAGCTATTTTGATAGCAATTTTACTGTCGTTCCTTAAAATAGTTAAAGATAATATGAAAGTGAAGAGAAAAGCCCCAAAGAGTGAATAACAATAATCTATGTCTGAAGGCTCATAAGGTATGTTATTTCTATGATTTACAACACTTCACATTTTATTTATTTAAAAAATTTGTATCTTTTAAGTGAATAAGGATTTTTTCTTCTTTCCAGATTGCTGTCTTTTATCTGTCTGTAAGACACTATACCAAAAAAGGTACATTCATATAAATAAAGCACATAGCATAATTATGTAATATATTTTATCAAGTAGCCATAGAACAGGAATTCTGTTGGTAATGCAACTTAAAACCTCTGCCAGTGTACACACCATCTGTTCTAAACCAAACTATTATGGGACCAGCACCCTCATCTAAAACAAAATATAATAATCCAGATTATTTACCATCCAAATACCTACATTGAGAAGATGTTACTCAATAGCTGGGTATTTTCTAAGTTTTTGAAAAATATATCAAATTGTTCATAATAAAATAATACAAATTTGCAATCTGGACCATTCCTTGTGAATTACTTTCCTTTCCTCTTTTTTTAAATTAATTATGATGATTCGCATCATAAAAGTTTAATTATTTATTAAGGGTATATTCCGATATGCACTGCGAACACTGCACAGTGCTATCACTGTAGAAAAATTCGTTCCGTTATGGTCTGCCAGTATACTGCCGCAGTACCCTAGGGAAATATATGACGTCATAAATCGCCGCCATATTCTACTGTGAGCACTGGCGTTTTCGAGGTAAGGTACTCGCAGTACTTTGATCACGTGATCAGTCAAAACCACTCGAGTGCCTAACGTCTTATAAACAATACCTACAGCCTTTATTATAAATTCAATTTACAATTAATATTAATCAAAATATTTTTAATTTGACAGTACTCCAACAACAATCTTTTTTAATGACCTAGATAACTTTAATACACTCATTTGAATGCTGCATAAAAAAATACGGCTGACAGTATACGAGATTGCGTTCCGGTTTAAATAGTAACCAGTATAACTGGCTATAAAGGAACGGCTTCACAGTATACTATATTGACGTCACACTGTACAGTGGTCGCAGTGCATATCGGAACATACCCTAAATTCGCCAAAATTGACGTGTCATGACGACGTCACCTTCTTGTAAGCTCATTGATAGGTACACTGTTTACACATGTTGTACCTGTCAAGTGTTAAAATATCACACTAAACATGTCGAATCATAGAATTCTTGGTACCCTAAATTCGCCAAAATTGACGTGTCATGATGACGTCACCTTCTTGTAAGCTCATTGATAGGTAGTTAGGTACACTGTTTACACATATTGTACCTGTCAAGTGTTAAAATATCACACTTAACATGTCGAATCATAGAATTCTTGGTGTTAACTTTGGTAATTTTACTATTTTAAAATGCCTCCTTTAAAATTTTCTGATTCCTGATTCCGAACAAAACTTGCACTAAACTTTACTCTACAACTGACATACAATTTTTTATATGACGTTTATGAATAAAATAAATATTCACTTTAACGTTAAAAATTAACGGTATGACGTTTGACGGTAAATCAATGAGGAATAAAATATCAATAGTTTGATGTATATTTTCATCATAAGATAATTGCCTATAATATAGGTACATAAATAATAGTTGAAATACATTCTAGCAATATTTTAATCAGTCCTTGTATTGATATAATTTTTAGTCGTGCATATTTATTTCGTGCAAATCTAGAGCAGCAGTGCAAAGTCTGCCAATAGACTCCGTTGAATCCTCCCTTAGTACCGCGAAGGATTTCTGTTAAGGAGGCTGTTAATTATTATTTATAGAAATACATTATTACCTGTGACTGGTGCATCTAATGAGAAGTCTTGTAAAATAGATCCATCATTAAAACGCTCGCCACAGAGCCTTACCGCTGCCAACAGTAGCCAGTCACTCGGGCAGTTGTAGATCTCCACACCCGCTTGACGCGGAGGTATTATTGGTATTCCATCTAAAATAGCAGGCATTTAATTAATCATCAGAGTTTTAATCACCAAAGCTGATTGAGTAGCTTTTGAATAATTATTGCTAATTTTATTACTTATTGTTTATTTGAATGAAAACCCATAGCTTTTCAATTGATATTTTATACTAGATATCGTCGTACTAGGTATCGTACACGTTGTTCTGTCTTAACTATGAACTGGAATAAATAATAAGTACATCTACACTAACATCTACGCCTACAACAACCTCATGTTTTAGGTGTTGTTGCAAGTGTAGATGTAGTTGGAAAATACCTAGCTAAAAAATTTTGAAGGCCACATCAGTCAGTACCATCACTCAAAACGTAAGCAGGAAATAGGGAATTCCGCATAGTTGATTTTTATTGCCTTTTCGTGAAGTAGGTACATAATAAGCTTGGAAATATCGTCCTCGTAATGGCTTATCTACGATCAACCGTTGAGGAAATACAGTCATCACAAAGGTAAGATCGTTGGAGAACATTAAAAACGTACAAAATATACATGACAAATGACGTCACTGGCCACAACCGCAGTTGAAAATGTTTGGAGATTATTGATTGATATAAAATTGATACAGAATTGATTTTATTAACTTAACTAGGTTTATGCATATGATTGTAAGAAAAAATGTCTCAAATAATATACGGATTTGAAGGGTAATTTTCGTTTTTCAATTATTGAAAAAAAACCTTTTTTTTGCTATTGTAATAATATCTATGGACGCTTCACACCACGTCAATCTGGCCCCGTGCTAATTATCCGAAGAACTTGTGTTACAGGTACCAGAAAACGGGAAGTATATTTAATACTTTAATACTAGTTATACATATATTTAAGATTTTTATTATATTATACACATATTTAATAGGTACCTACACATCCATGACTCAGGAACACAGAAAAACTATTTTATTCCTCCGGCGAGATTAGAACCCGTGACGCCCGGCTTGAGCACCAACGTGCTGAACCACTGAGCCACAGAGGTCATCTGATCTATTTGCAGAACTTTTAAGCAAAGATATGAACCTTAGATGTGACACAGTTTGATGATGAAGTAAATACTGTACTGAATAACGACCAACTGTTGTCATTACCAATCAAAATGGTAACTCCTAGAGAGTTGACAGCAGGAATTAAAATACTGGGGCTTTCCCCCTTGGAAAGCCCCTGGATATGACATGATAACGGGCGAAGTTTTAAAACATCTACCAAGGATAGCAGTTGTATTTCTAACAGGGGCGTAGCTACTGCTGTATCAGCCGTATCAATTTTATGGGGCCCCCGGGCTACAGGGGCCCCCGAACGTGACATAGAAAAAAAATCGTAGAACATTATCTACGCAATACACAGTCCTCTTAGCTCGTACTTCCCGATAAAAAAATCATAATAGAATTACAAAGCCCATAAACACAAAAACTTGAGAAACACGTAGAAAACTTATGGATTATCATAAGTCTAAATCTTGCAATAAATGATTTGATTTGATAAGGTTAAAAATTATCAGGCCCGCTATACCTACTCCTATCACCGATGTAAATTTATTACCACTCTGTGCTTTTAACGTAACTTTTACAAGTAATGATTTATAAGCAAATAAGTATTTTAGATACGGTCAGAATTTTATATTATATCTGTTATCTTTTATTTTATATTCCCTCTCTCTCTCTGACGCGCGTTACTCCGCTGTTGATTTTATGACCAGTCTTTTTTTTAAAAATTTCGAGGTTTTCAGACCTAAAAAATACGCAAAAATTTCGGCTCGCTCGCATTCATGCAGAACCTATATATTATTTTACTGTAAGTTTTTAAGATGACTTAATAATATTATAATGTTTTAATAAATTGAAACCGGTATTATATTTTTAAAACTATTTGGCCTGCTCCGCTCAGCTAATGATTTTAATACAAAGATAAGAATCAGCTAATGATTTTCAATGTGTCATAACTCTTAGTTACGGAGAGCATCTAAAATTTAGTTAATACTCTTCTGCTAATTTTATGGCCAGCCATTTTAAAGTTTCGAGCCTTCCAGAAACAAAATATTCAAAAATTTCGGCACGCTCGCTCGCCATTGTTTACATAAACTCTATTTTTATTGTAGAGTTGGCGAGTTACGTTATAATGCTTTATAAAAAAGGAACCGGTAAAATATTAAAAAAAAATGTCTGGCCCGCTCCGATCTGCTGATGATTTTAATACAAATTTTTACAACGTGCGAAAACTCTTGAATAGGAACATAATCTAACTCCTAACAGAACATAAGCTAACTCCGCTGCTGATTTTAGACCAGTTTCTTTCAAAGGACGAGTTCTCAGTTACAAAAATTATACTAAACGTTTTTTGTCGCTCTCTTCGTCCGCTCGTTAATAATGACTTTAATTTAAATGAAATGTAAGCAATTTTCTCCCTTTTGTGAATTTTTACCCTTGGGCTGCGGGGCCCCCAAAATTTTTTTGCTATGGGGCAAGGGAGAAGAGCAAGGCAAGCAAGCTAAGGCTCGCTACGCCACTGATTTCTAATAATGTTGATTTCTTATGTTTACGCAAATATTGTTCATTGTTTTAAACACTTAGGTACGGATTGTGTCGCGGTGCACTTTTCTTTTTCCCGACGTTTCGGCTACTTTCCAGCAGCCGTGGACACGGGAGGACTCCTCCCGTAAGATATCAGACCTTTGGTACCGGCAAGGTTCAGTCCTTGGCCCAATATTCTACTCCATATATACAGCTAACCTGCCCACCAGCAGAAACATAGTCACAGCAACATATACTGATGATACTACCTGCCTCGCTAGTGATGCAATTCCAACCATAACAGCACAAAACCTGCAGAACTACCTAAGTAAGGTAAAGTGTCCAACCAAGTGTCAATGTATCTTTACAAATTATTTTTACCCTGCGGAGAGGAGACTACCCACCAGAAACGAGCGTGAAATACTTTGGTAAGGTTAATCAATATAACATTGTCACGGGAGGACTCCTCCCGTGACCACGGCTGCTGGAAAGTAGCCGAAACGTCGGGAAAAAGAAAAGTGCACCGCGACACAATCCGTAAGTGTTTAAAACAATTCTAACAATGTTGTTTTATGCTAAGATAATATTACTGTCCAAGGTTATGGAAAATATCTCAGATTGCATGCTACTTAAATCAGGAAATCCGACAACAGATCCACGCTCCTATCGACCAATAAGATTGCAGCTAGTCATCTCAAAGCTATTTTGAAAAGTTGTTACTCAGAAGGCTCAAACCAATTTTAAATGAAGAAGTTATAATTCTTGACCACCAATTTTAATTCAGACAGCAACACTCAACAGTAAGTAGTAAGAAAAAATAGGCAGTCCATGGAGAAAAAAGAGTAGGTACTTTGGCGCAGTGTTTCTCGATGTACCTATAGCAAGCTTAAAGCTTAAAGCACAAAGGACTTCTATTCAAAATAAAAAATAAGTTACCCAACTCTTACTACATGCTTTTCAAGTCCTATCTTGAAGGCAGATTTCAAGTGAAGTATGACGATGAAGTATCAAACCTGTAAGATATCATTAAACCAAGTGTCAACGTATCATTACAAATTATTTTTACCCTGTGGAGAGGAGACTACCTACCAGTCACTGAGTCACCCTACGAGGTGACATACTACCGCCAGAAACGAGCGTGAAATACTTTGGTAGGGGTAATCAATATTACATTGATAGACGATTAACTTGGGCGAAACATATTATGGTGCTCCCACACTGCCGTTAGAAAACGTTTACGAACATTTTCTAACACTAAAACATTTACTTACAAATATAATAACATTGTTACATTTTGTTAGGAACTGTAAGATGTTTCGCAACTTTAGAGCCTTGTACCTAAAAATTGGACCACGGCGCAATTTGGCGGGTATGCATATGTTCATTCTACCTACGCACTAATACTTACTATAATATGAAATACATTTTATCAGAAGGAATATAAGGGGAGTCTGGCGGGCTGGGATCTCAGTCCATTACTAACATTACCTAACATGAAAACATTTTTTAACATTGTGATCAAATGAACGTAAACAAATGTTTACTAACGTTAGTAAACATTTTCTAATGGCGTGTGGTGCTCCCACACTGCCATTAGAAAATGCCTTTAAAACAAAGAGACAGCAAGCAGATATTCAATACAAACTTGACTTCAAGATACTGAGATACAAAGCCATCATTCTGCCAATATGGACATATTATGATCTAACTGTGGGGTAACACTAACCTGGATATATTGTAACGATTCCAAAATATAAGTTTGGTATATTAGGTATATTTGGTATAAGTAGGTTTACTTAAACATTAGAACAGTAAAGGAATGTGTATGTAAATACATAAAGACATACAATATGCTTGAAAACCAAACCAATGAACTGCTAGGGATGTGCTTATTGATAATGACATAAGAAGTTATCTATGATAAGAAGACTAAGGCGTCGGCATATAGGTACTAAATCAGAGAGAATGAGGCGTTGCTCTCTAATGGAAAATATGTGTGTTCAGTGGAACACCTGTCATATAAGAATTAATAATAAAACACATCATCTGATAATGGCTAAGTGAATGCAGATTCAAAATAGAGGGGAAAAAACTAAAACTACTCTTAGAACCTACATCTTTTCCCACCGATTTTTTTAATATGTACCTATATTAAACAGGTAAACTGAACGCACCTGTAAATATTTAACAGTGAAGTGATAAAATGAATAGGTAGGTACCTACTATAAACAGTTACTATGGTAAAATTCAATCGACGTTTTTAGTATTTTCCTAGCAAATTTTCCATTATTTCTCACTGTTTAAAAACATCCCCTGAACTTCTACTATTATTTCAAGAAAGAAATTAGCCAAATCAGTCCAGACGTTCTCAAGTTTTAGAGAGACATTGGAATTGCAATACATTTTACTTATTTTATAATATAATATTATAAGAGATGATAAACTAAATATTACCAGTATCATAATTTACAATTTGCATCTCTCCAACATTTGTGTAAGTGATGGAACAGGTAGTCGTTGATCTTCTTATACATATTGCATAGTTGAGATTATTCTAAAACCATAAATTACCTAAACATATTAAATAAAAATAATAAATTTTGTAAAAGGATAAGTAGCAATTTTTTTAATCTTTTCAGTTTCGTCACAAGCTATATATAACATTCAACAGATCGCGCCAGTAATCGCTAACTTCAATTTCTTTTACAACAGTGGCGCCTCCTTATTTAGAAGTTAGAACCCTTTGGTCTGGAACCCTATAAATGATTTACAGCCAGAAAAGATAATTTTAATCTCTACTTTTTTCCATAATTGAGTGAAAAACTAAAGAACAAGCAAAACCCTGTAAGTATATTATAACAACTCTTCTTACCAAATAACTCAAACTTCTGTGGATACCGATTTCAGTTCTGTCTCTGTAGTTGAACGACTCTGTATGACCATGATCCTCGGTGTGGTACTGAAGACAGCCCGACGGTGCCGCCAGATCGTCCGACGCGGTCAATTGTGTTACCTGAACATTGAATAACGTTAATAATCCTGATGAAGTATGCGAATACAGCACGAGATTAATGATTTTTCACACATAGACAAAACAGTATTATTATTATTCATTTAACAAAGAGCAATAGGGGATTTTGTATGCATCGTCCTCACTCCTCAACAGTCATGGGATAGATTTTTGTTCATTGGGAAAAAGCCCCAGAAAAAGCCTAAAGCACAAGTTTTAGTTGTAAAAACTATTATTAATAATTGAAAAATGTAATTATATTGTAACTTTTGTAATTACATTAAAATAACTATTAATCATTGAAAAATAATTAATAATATTATTCATAAATAAACAAAAAAGCACCTTACCTTACCTGTTTTAAATCTGCTGGATGGTGGGGACGTATCTTCCTATTGTACTTTGAAAGAAATACGATAAAAAGGAAAATATTGATATCTACCTTGATGGAAAATAGTCTGTTTTCTTCATTTAATGTTTGAATAGAAAGATTGATGGGTCCCTCCGTATTTCCAACTTCTACGTACACTGAAATAAATAAAAAAACGATGTCGAAACCATAATATTGATCCTTCATTTAAACTGCCTAGTTAATAATATTACTTACTAGCTGTCCCGACACACGTTGTTCTGTCTTTACTACGAACTGGAATACACATTGGTGGTATTCTTTTTTTTTTAATATATCTATGCATTTACCTTACTAATTTACGCTACCGACGGGCGACGGAACGAACATCTTTTCCAAATTTCTCACCGTTTAAACCTTCCGTGAGCTACCACAATCATTTCAAGAACAAAATTAGCTAAATCGGTCTAGCCGTTCTCGAGTTTTAGCGGAACGTGGGAAATGCAATCCATTTTTATATATTTTTATATATTTGTGTCATAATTGGTGTCAAACCAACGCCTACTGTTAGTAAACAAACGCATGGTAGTGTGATTTATTAACATGAGGTGGCGTGTGTAACGTTGTTTCTATAAACTTTAAATGTACCAAATTTCATACTTCTCCGTAAGGTATATCAAAGATTTTACAACTTTGAAATATACTTTATTATATAATATATATATATATATATATATATATATATATATATATATATATATATATATATATATATATATATATATATATATATATATATATATATATATATATATATATATATATATATATATATATATATATATATATATATATATATATATAAAGACAGAACAACGTGTGTCGGGACAGCTAGTAAGTAATATTATTAACTAGGCAGTTTAAATATAGGCAGTATATATATATACAGGGTGTCCCGTAAATCGACGTCAAGCCGTAAACCCGTGATAGGCCAAGTTACAATAGTTATTAGAAAAATAAAAAAAATCCAAGTAATGTGTCTCAAAAAATACAAAGCTTTAAAAAAAAAATCGAAAAATCGACATCTTGTGGTGGTTTTTTAGTTCCCGGCACTACAAATTTCTACTTTTTTTGTAATTTTTTTTTGTATGTAATCCTGAATAATGCTTTAGTAAACTGGTGCCTAAAATTTAAATCAAACGACTCCGACTTGAAAGGAAATGGGGATTTTTGCCCAAAATTAGAATTTAATAGTTTGCTCGACTTTAACTGAATGTACTGGAAAAAAAAATGTACTACGCTTGTTTGGCAGGTAATTTTGAAAGTTGGCGCAGCTAATAAGGATCCCAAAATGGTATGACACTTGCTACATTATTTCTTAAATTTTGGACCATATTGATTTTTTTAAAGGAAGTCAGTTTTCGACAATTTTTTCTTACTTACTTAAAAGGATTCAAGTGTACCCAGGACTTTCTTCTAAGTGATATTCTGATTTGGATGAGAAGGAGAGAAACATTCAACGAGTGTAAGAGAGACAAAATCTAAAAGAATATCACGGGCCACGGCGGCCATAGTGTCTCATTACTTTTAACTTTAGGAGAGATGTTTTTAGGAAGCTTTTAATTGAAATAAATTTTTGGAGTCTAAAATATTTTATTACATTATAACAAATATTCAAACTGCCTCCCACCAGCATAAATGCAAGCTCGACATCTTTTTAAAAAAGACCGCTTTATGACATGCCCTCGTGTAAGAGGGCGTTTTCGGTGCTCCTTTGGGGCATGAAGCCATATTGGTTAGGGCTAATCTTGGGCAGCAGGTAGAACCTGAGTCGGGCGACCAGCATCTTCTCGAAGATTTTGCCGAGAACAGGCAGGAGGCCGATCGGTCGATAGGCTTTTGGTACCTGATACCGGTACCCGGTACCCGGTACCGGTCGCCTGCTTCTACTGTTTGGGAAAGCAGGCGACAGTGAGGCACCTGTTCAGCAGAGCAAGGAACCATTCCGGGTTACATTCTACAGCGTGTTGGCAGATGTCAGACGTGAGTCCGTCCGCCCCGGGGGCCTT
This sequence comes from Phengaris arion, assembly GCA_963565745.1. Lineage (NCBI taxonomy): Eukaryota > Metazoa > Arthropoda > Insecta > Lepidoptera > Lycaenidae > Phengaris > Phengaris arion. Next base: position 10,154,575 of record OY751445.1, on the reverse strand, counting down.
TTTGGGGTTGAAGGACCTTACGGCTCTCTTCAACTCCTCCATGATGAAAGGAGGGTCGTCCGGGCCCGCCGGCGGTTCGGTGTCCAAGGACTCCGCCCGCCGGCGCGTCCGCCGATGTTCCTTACTTTCATCACTTTCCTGGTCTTCGGGGTAGAAGGTCTCCGCCAGCCATTCCACAGAGCTTCGGGCGTCCAGGGTTTCACCGTCCCTCGTAAGGGGCAGATCCTCCTCGCTGCCTGTGGCTCTGCTCAACACCCTGTAGATGCCCTCCCAGACCCCCTCCCTATCCTGCTTCCGGCAAAATTCCTTCCAGCTCTCAACTTGCGCATCCTTTACTGCCTTTTCACACTTCTCCTTTTGTTCCAGGTACAACCCAACGACGCGGTCTCTGTGATCAGGTGCTGCGTTCCGGATCCTGCGTCTCCTCGTGGCAACCTGCTTCTTCATCTGCGTGAGCTCATCATTCCAATGTGAGTTGAGATGAAGAAGCAGGTTGCCACGAGGAGATGCAGGATCCGGAACGCAGAACCTGATCGCAGAGACCGCGACGTTGGGTTGTACCTGGAACAAAACGTGGTGGACCACGACAAGGTCAATTTTTGTGTGTGTCTTTTTGTCGGCATTGTGTCTCTGCATGTCTGTGTGATCGCTTGGGTGTATCTGTCTATTTTATCTTCTACTTGTTGTGTGCTGTGTATTGTGTCCATATCATGTACAGTTAATTGTCTGTCCGACATCAGCTGGGTCAGTTTCTCACGAAACTGAGTCCAGTTTGCCTTCTGTGTGTTAAATATGCGTGTAATTCGTATTATGTTTGTGCCTGTGGATTTCTGTTGTCTGATGCCGAAGGATATGCCGTTGTGGTCCGAGCTCGTGAGAATCTCCTCTACTTTCCAGTCGCCCACTCGGATCAGCAGATCGTCGGAGCACGCTGTCACATCCACGTAACTGGAGTACCTTTTTCCCCCTCTGACCGTATCGAATGTCGGGATGTCCCCGGTGTTAGGTATATGCATACCCATTGCTTCCAGTACGGCAGACACTTCTCTTCCCCGCGGGTCTTCCACATCGCCACCCCACCACGGCCTTTTTGCGTTTGCATCACCTCCCAGGACCATCTTATCGGAACCTAACTCTCTTCCTATCCGCATAAGATGATCCAGGTAGGGCCCCACATGCTTATGGGGCTCGAAATAGTAAGACACTACAATCATCTCCCAGGCTTTGGTTCGGAGGGTGGCCACCACAATGTTGTTATTGCTGAGGCGTGTGTGTAGTTCGACATCCAACGTGTCGTCGAGTACTACAACACATGCCTTAACCACACCACCCCCTTCCCCATCGCTCTGGTAGACCCTCACTCCATTGTATGTCCTCATACTCCGCGCCCCACCTATGTAGGGCTCTTGCAGCAACGGCAGTGGCCTCGAGTAATAACTCCCTTGTGGTGATTTGGCTCCGCAGGAGGTTGGCCTGCAATATTCGGTACTGGAAGTACTCACCGGAGACAACCTCAGCAATACGATACAGCCGATCTGGCTAGAGCTTCCCACCTCTTGTTTTCTACGCACTCCTTATCAAGGGCACTGTGCTCCACGCTACCTCTCTTGGCCTTAGTGCAATTGATGCACTGAGGCGCTTCTCTCCACAGCCACTTGTCGCAAGCAGTCCTCATGTGAGGACCTGCGTGCATCTGCATCGCTCCGTTTCCTCCCTACATACCCTCTTCGTATATCCATACCCAAGTCAGCGGAAGCACTGCACCAACGGACTATGGTCCACTCTTACTCTGCCCAGACCTATGTGGGCATATCCTACATTCATACATCTCTTCCACACTTGTGGGCTCACTCTAACCACTAGGTGGTTCTGTAGGGGGTTTCTCGCTTTCATCCCAAACACTACTTCCACATTCCTCTCTTCCCCCTTCAAGCCTTCAAGGATGGCCGCGTTCTGATTGTTGAACGCGGTAATGCCGACTGGCATTGTCGTACTTCATTACGTCCCTGAAGGCCAGAAGGGGGTTCTTATTCTTCACTTCTTCCAAAATTAATCCCTCATTCTTTCCCAGTCTCTCCTTAACCTTATCCCTTTCTTCTTCATTTATACAGCTGACGACTACCCTTCTTTTTTTAACCTTTCTAACTCGTTCCACCTTGACCCATCCATCCTTCGCATCTACCGTATTTCTTATTTTCTCCATTACCTCATCTCCCGAGTCCTGCGTGTCCTTGGAGGACACCACAACTGAGTGCAAGAGCACTGCACTCGTCTCGGGGGTTCGCTCAGCGACCCCGACTGAGACAACACTCTCATAACTCGCCGGTTTGGCGACAGTTGTATTGTTCTCGAGGGGCGAACTCAATTTCTCCATCCTCACTTTACTCTCTTCCATACATCCCTTCATTTCATCCATCTTCTTCAGTGGCATATGCTTGCAGTTCTTTGAACAACGTCGAAATCCCCAAAAATGTTTCTATAAGGAGTCAGGAGTTCTGTTCAGTACTTTTGGATTCAGGGTATACCTTGGAGCAAAATCTTACATTTTGGTAGCATATGCTTGGACTACTTCAGAAAAAGTTAAAATCATCATATGTGTCCATATAAATTTCGAGGAGTTCCCTCGATTCCTCATGGATCCCATTATCTGGTCACCACTTTGATGTCAAAAGAACTAATTTCGGATTATACCTTATACATTAAAAAAAGAATTTTGAATATCGGTCTACAGACGGCGGAGTAGTCGTTGAACAACCAAAAAAAAAAAATAACAATAAAATATATTCAGTCAGGATTTTAAAAATCCTATCTGAAAGTCTGTTCACTTAAAAAAGCTGTACCTAAAAATAAAGTAGGTATAGACTAGACTTCCAGACGATCTTTTATTTTATTTTTACTTACAGTCAACTCGAAACTCTTAATTTATTATAAAAAGGAACATGTTGCAAAAAATTATCATTTTGCGTAATCAGTTTTTGCGTAATCAGTGTTGCCAAGTACTCGTACCTTTAGTACTAGTCAGTAGTAGGAAACAGTCTCCAGCCACCGGACAGTAATCTTATGCAAAATACACATATTTTACTAAAGGTACTTGGCAACACTGATTACGCAAAAAACGTCTCTCGTCAGTCGTCGTGTCGCTTCAGGCGCCGATAAAAGGGCCACGGATTTAGAAATTTCGTGAGCACACCTTTTTCTGAGCCGTCTCTGGGTGATCGGATGCCCTAAGCAGTTACTTTATTTGCTTATAGGCTAATCCGGCATTGGTTCCGAGACGTATAATACGGAACCCTAAAAATCACCCAGTAAGTATATACCTACTTATGGTATTGTTAACCCCCGATTTCACCAAACTTCATAAAACGCGCTTAACGTTAAACTCAATCCGGGTTTTTTCCCTTTCTCCCTCTCTCATTCAATGTTAGAACGAGATATACAGATCTTAAATCGTAGCGCAGCCCTGAACGTCGCGCGTCGGTTTAACGCGTTGGTGAAATTGGGGCACAATCAATGAAAAATATATAGAACTTACTGTGCTGATCGCTGTTGATACCACAAAGAATGGGAATTACGTTGTTGGCATCTTGGCCGGATACGGAGAATTGGTCTTGTTCACAATTTCCACTTGTTGGTGGTAAAATCTAAAAACAATCAAGGACATTGGCTCATTAGTTGGAACGGCCGATAATTACATAGGTAAATATTGGAAACTTACTTCAAAATAAGTGAAATCCAATCTAAACTGTTTGATGTCATTAGAATTTTTCTCCAAAGTTATTACACAAGAAAGTCTCTCTGAGCTTGGAGCTGGGAAGTTTGGACTTACAAACCATCCAGTTAAAGCTGATGAACTAGAGTCGCAGGCGAAAAGAACTGAAAAGCAAGAGGTTATCATAAAGTAGTCGAGTAAATTAGCATTAGGTAAGCTTTAATACACTCTAGCTTTTCCTAGCACAGCTGCCGAAGACGCGAAACATGTCCACAACGCACTTTCGGCAAAGCTTTCCCCCGTCAAACAACTGTTTCGCGTCAAATTTTGTTGATTCCAAACAATTATTATTTAGCCTGGAAAAGCTTTGTTGACGCGCGCTGTAGACTAAATTATACATATATCGCGTGTTCGGCAATTGTGCTAGGGGAATGGATTCTGGAAGCCTTGCATGTAAGTACTTAGAATAGGAAAGCAGAAAATATGTTTCATGAGTTCATGACTGTTTGTTATAAGTATTTTATTTAGTCGGTATTTAAATTTTGCTGCTTAGCATTTCTTTGTCATAAATTAGCTACAAAACCCACCTTGCCGTTTAGTATGTTACTGGAGTACTTATAAGTAAAACTTAAACGGTAAGTATATAGTATCTACCTACTTACTGACACAACACGTTCCTAAACCATCAGCACACGAACCCATTGGTGATCCGGCTATACTTTGACAGTCGAACTCATGAAGACAAGTGCCTTCTAGACCACTGGACGAAATACACACGTCATTATCGAATTCCACCACTTCAAATACTTCCAAAAATCTTTGGCGATTTTTAAACTTAGTCATGTTGGCCTCCTGTGTTTTCTTGTATCTACTAGCATTGTTATTGCCATCCAAATAGGGAAACGAAGGGCGGAATCCTGTTTCGAATACATGTGAAAAGTTTTCCAAACGGTTATTATGCTCTTCTAGTTTGGTTGACGGAGTTTCTTGAAAATATTTTTCGTTAGACTGTGTCTTGTTTGTAAAATTGTCTGTTGAATACCGCGGAATGTTAACTTTTCCCATTCGTTGTAAAATATCTTCTCTGTCCCTAGAAAGCTGGGTCTTAAAACTATTAGATGTAACATTATCTGTCGCGAGTAGCCAATGTATCCCTTCAATAGTGGTTACACTACAAATCATAACCATGAATAGTAAGTGATTCATTTTAGGAATGTAATAGGTATTACTTGTAGAGACGGCACAAATATTTTTAATGGAGTACGTATGAGTGATAGAGAGTGCACTTCAATACTAACAGGAAACTGGAACAGTGCATAATATGTTAGCACATATAATGCACACGACTTACTGTGTGAGGGCCGCTTGACGGATCTAAGTACATAATTAGACGTTTAAATAGAAAACATGTTATTTCACCGATGGTGTTTCTCGAAGCAAATGAAAGCATTTTCTCTGTATCTGCTTCTCTGCACGTATTGTGATGAAAATGAAAATATCTTAGTCTTCGTAGCCACATATTAAAGCGGACAAGCTAAGTAGCTTGAAATCCAACATCATCTTGGTTTATTTTCCCAGCAGTTACCTACTTCCTAGGTACATTACTAAGTATTGGAATTTGGATAAAACTGCTGTTAGCTGTAAGGCCTTTTTGTGCAGTTCCTCTAGTTAAGTAAAATACTATACTATCTATGGACGTTTTTATACCACGTCAATCTGGTCCCTTGGTAAGTTCTCGAAGAACTTGTGTTACGGTTTACAGACAAAGAAAATATGTTTAATGCTTCTATGCTAAGAATATAAGTATATTTAATATTCTTAGTATAAGTAAGTACATATATTTAAGATTATATTATATTATACACATTACACATAATATTATTTAACACGTACATACGACCCAGGAGCACAAAAAACTTTTTGTTCCTTCGGTGGGATTCGAACCCGCGACCTCCGGCTTGAACGCTGAAGCGCTAACGACTGAGCCACCGAGGTCGTCAAATTATTGTTGTGTATTATATTATGTTTGTGTGTTGTACATAGACAGTTTTCTGTCTATCCATTTTTGCAGAGCAACTTTATCCGAATGCTGATATACCCTGTACTTACGTAACCGTATTTATTTCATTTAATAATGTTATTAGAAGCTTTGATAAATGCCGCACCATTTAGGCGTATCACCACGTATTCATTACAGCTGACAGTAACTATTAGGTCAGTCAGCTAGTACTAGACAGCCGCACCCCGTCGTGACTCGTGTTTAATCGTTTATCTCATATCTGTTGTTTCACGACTTTCAGACCACTAATAGCATGCGCTGTTATGACCATATGTGACCATGTAATTGATAACTACATATTATGGTAATTAATATTATTTTTAAACAAAAAGTTAAACCGACTTCCAAAGTAAAAATGCACAAAAAAGTTTGAAATACAACATATTTTCTAAATAATTCCCTTTTTAAATTTGGCTGAAATTTTAACTATTTCTCTACTCAATCTTTATAATTTTGTATCGAATGTATAATTAATTATGCGCGAATACGAGCCAAGCTTCCTTTAGGTATTGTATATAAGATAATGATGATGATAACTATAAGTTACATAATGGCATAATATGCTTGCAGTTCTTCAAACAATGTCGAAATTCCCAAACGTGTATCTTTAAACACTGAGGAGTTCCTCAGTCAACAAATCACTGAACAGAACTCTGTTCAGTGCTTTTGGGTCCAGGGTATACCTTGGTGCAGAATATTACATTTTGGTAGCATATGCTTGGGTTACTTCTGAAAAAGTCAAAATCACTATAAATTTCGAGGATTTCCCTCGATTCCTCATGGATGCCATCATCAGGTTACCGCTTTCGTGACAACGAGTCCAATTTCGAATTATACCCAATACTTACATCAAAAAAAGAATTCTAAAAATCGGCCAACAGACGGCAGAGTTATCGTTGAACATACAAAAAAAAAAACATACAGCCGAACGTAGAACCGCCTCCTTTTTTTTTGGTAGTCGATTTTATTTTATTACTTTTTACTTTTTTTATGTAGTCGAAAATTATACGGTTGTAATATAAAGCTAGCTTTACGCCCTCATCTATATACTTACATATAATAAAATCGTAACTGGTCCCTGACGGTACATGGAAGATATATAAGAAATACTATTAAATAAGAAAGACTTCTTGAACGATATAGAACCCAAACCAATGAATTTTAGAATTTTTGTATGTTTGTCTGCGTGTATGTTTATCTGTACGTTTGTATGCGCTAATCACAGAATGTACTGCACGGATTTTGATGAAATTTGGTATGGTTGTAGTTTAGACTGAATTAACACATAGTTAATTACGTACATTTTTCCGCAATAATACTTTTTACTGTGGAAAAATGTATGGTTCCAGTGATAATCGTTTTTACGCGTACGAAGTCAACGGCTTCACCGATTTGAATGTGGTTTTCACTAATGCGTTTTGGTTAACCCGCTCCACTAAACATTTTATTAACCGACTTCCAAAAAAGGAGGCGGTTATACATTCGGCTGTTTATAATTTTTTTTATGTTCAACGATTACTCCGCCGCCTGTGGACCTATTTTCAAAAATTTTTTTTTGCCGTTTACAGCAATAGCAAGGTAATAGGAAAATAGGAATAATCCCCAATTGGTCTTTTTGATACCAAGGTGGTGACCTGATGTTAGGATCCATGAGGAATCGAGAGAACTCCTCTAAATTAATATGGACACATATAGTGATTTTGACTTTTACTGAAGTAGTCAAGGCATATGCTACCAAAAATAAAGATTTTGAACCAAGGTATACCTGGATCCAAAAGTAGGTACTGAACAGAACTCCCGATTCGTTATAGATATATGTTTGGGGATTTCGGCGTTGTTTAAAGAACTGAAAGCATATGCCACTATGTCAATCAAAGTAATCATCGTCATCACCGCCTTCATCACACCATACACCATCACATAATGTTGATAATATGTACTTCTCACAGTCTTTTACACCGACATGTATATCTTTGAACGTTACTCTGCCGTTTGTCGAAGCATTTTCAAAATTATTTTGTTGTTGTAAAGAATATAATTCGAAATTAAACTCTTAGTCACCAAGGTGGAGGTCTGATGATGGCATCCATGAGAAATCAAGATAACTCCACAAAACTATAAGGACATTTTAAATAGTAATTTCGACTTTTATAGTAAGTAAAATTTTGTTCCAAGGTGTACCCTAGATCCAAAAGCACTGAACAGAACTCCTCAGTCTATAAATATACACGTTTAGATATTTCGGCATTGTTTAAAGAACTGCAAGCATATATGCCACTTATAGGAATCATCATCATCATCAACATCACCACCATCTTCTTACGATACACCAACATATTATTATACATATACATATATATACATAGGAACATACATATACATATTATATACATAGGAACTCCTCATACACCGATATCAATGTATTTGAAATTTTGCAATATTTTAAATTATAATATTGTATAATTTTTTATGTTGTATTTCATTATATTTAATGCTGACTGCTACATTTTTTCAGCCGATTACTACAATAGCTATAATAATCATTATTTAATAATATAATGTCTAATCATTATCATCACTAGTGATTGTTTATTTGGTCCGCAGATCGGTAATGCTTATTTGGAGGAATACCACGGCCTCTCAGAAAACCGGCATAAAATCGTTTGAGTTTGTTTTTCCGAGAAAGTGAGAATAGCGAATGCTTTTATAAATAAAATTCTTAAAATGTGTTAATAATAATAAATATAGGTACTTAACTAAAAAGGAAAAAAATATAGGTATGTTTAAACAAAAAAAATTAAAATCGATTTCAAAGACGGATACAATATTACCTAATCCTTATCTAGGAGATAAATTAAAATTAAAAAGTATGTGTAAAAATTTATAATACGAGTAAGTATTAGGTCCTTACATATGAATTTGGCGTTTTGTCGTACTTCACTTTGATCTCAAATATATCTTCTTTGGTTAGGAATTCCAGTTAATTTATACCGCAATATTTACTCATGCATTTGTGTTTCGAAAACCGCAATTCATTTGTTTTTTCCTCTTTTGGTTTTTTCTTTGCGTCACTCTGTTTACAAAATGGAAAACTTGAAATATCGTATTATTTTCGAGTACGAGTTCCACCGTGGCACCAGTGCTGCAGAAACGGCTTGAAGGATTAATGATGTGTATGGCGGCGGTGTCGCAAAAGAAAACACAGTGCGTTTTTGGTTCCAACGTTTTCGTTCTGGAAATTTAGACCTGCAGAACAAGCCCCGTGGACGGCCGGAGACCAAAGTTGATAATGAAGAATTGAAGGCTATTGTGGAAGCGGATCCATCGCAAACCATGTCCGAGTTAGCTGCAGGCTGCGGTGTAATTGATAAAACTGTTTTAATCCACTTGAAGCAAATTGTGAAGATGAAAAAGCTTGAAAGGTCGGTACCTCATGAATTGAGTGCAGCAAATAGGCAAGCAGCAGCAATAGTGAAGGGATTTTAAATCGAATCATTATCTGTGATGAAAAGTGGATCCTGTATGATAATCGGAAACGCTCATCGCAATGGCTGAACCCTGGCGAACCAGTTAAAGCCTGCCCCAAGCAAAAATTAACTCAAAAAAAGATACTTGTGAGCGTTTGGTGGACTAGTGCCGGTGTCGTTCACTACAGCTTTCTTAAATCTGACTAAACGATTACGGCAGATGTCTATTACCTGCAACTGCAAATCATGATGGAAAAGCTAGCTACTAAACAACCGAGGTGGGTCATTCGCTCAGGCCACTGCTGCTTCAGGACACCCCTACACCACACACTGCACAATAGACGGCTACCAAATTAGAGGAGCTTCAATTGGAATGTTTAAGACATCTACCGTACTCGCCGGACCTTCCTTCAACAGATTACCATTTCTTTCGAAATTTGGATAACTTCTTGCAAGTGAAAAATTCAACTCCGATGGGGCAGTCCAAAGCGCCTTCAATGATTTTATTGATTCCTGTCCGAATGGTTTTTTTAGTAAAGGAATCAATGAACTACCTATGAGATGGCAAAAATGCATAGTTTAAAAAAAACGAGTTTATTTTCCCCCTTTACAAACGCCAATTTTATATGTAAAAAAAAAACCTAATATATTTGACCTTTATATGTTGTTATTTGTTTTAATATACGAGGCTGACTAGAATGGAAGTAAAGTTTTTAGATTTTGAAAGGTGAATAAAGGGCGCAAGAATGGGTGTGTACTGTGTAGGTACTTACATCGTCATTGTGCCATAAAGTAAAATAGTAGGTACTAGGTACCTAGGTATATAAATTATCAAGTAGCGCAGTAGAGGAAATGATGAACATTGAAGTAGGTAATGTTAGATACCTTCGAGTTACCTTAATAATACTTGCTTAAACATTGATAAACAGATTACAGAATTAGTTATTGGGTGTTACTTAGGTAAGTACGTAAGCTTATTTAGGTACTTAGGCCCATGTTAAGGAGTTCCGAGACGATCAAGCAGCTTGACGACACACACGTAGTTTTTTGCTTACATTAAGCATTTTGACACTCTTCAATCTTCATTTACAAACAATGAGCCAAGCATTACTTGCTTGCTCGTTTTTATATATTTTGCTTGAAAAGACGAGACGAGACGGCTTGAAGTGACTTTTCACCAGTATTCGCTGTCGGCTTCATCAAGCATAGCTCAGTGTTTAATGCTCTAAGAACTCAGTAGCATTTAGCAATAATGGCGAATGATTTGATTGGCGGACGATCGGGTTCGAAATGAGGAAAAATGCGCCTAGCTTGATCAAGCCGCTTGACAAACTGTTTGAGCAAGCAACAAAAAATTACTGTGCTTGCTACCGAGCTGCTTGATCGTCTCGGAACGCCTTTAATATATTCTAGTTCACACATAATTCTGCTAATAACTACATTGGTAGTCGTACCTATATCAAAATTATGTTACTCGTAAGTCGTAAATTAATCAAGCGGTCGCCGACAGATCCGGTGTACCACTTTTCGTCCGTAGTCGAAGTTCGAAGTAATAGGTAAACTTGACTATTCAAAAGTTGTTCCTACACCGGACCTGTCGGCGACTGTACCTAATTAGGTCTTGAGTCTTGACCCAACAGTGTCCTTATCAGCCACACCTAGGGGCACTTTCCTAAGGCCCAATAGAAACACTGGAAACACAATAGCCCTTATACGTCTTATATTATGCGATAAATCATGTAATATGAAAATACCTTGATCTAGAGCGTTGTGTTGTCATATTGCTATGTAGTGCATGTTACTATAAGAGCCTAAACTTCTCTGCGTTTATCACATACGGCATCTAAACTTTGCACCGATAAGACGTACTTACTTACAATGATCAAGGTGCGTACTGAGTACAGGCAACTAAAATAAAGGATATAAAATAATCCTAAGGGACTGTTCTGTTCACAATCGCCTAATAAGTGTCGTATAGCTTAACCGGCAGTTTTGTCGCTGCTTACTTTATATCGAGCGACAGAGACAAAACATGCAGTTAAGCTGTCTGACACTTATTAGAAGATTGTGAAACAGGCCCTAAGTAAATTAATAGCTGGGTTTAAAATAATTATTTTAAGGAAAGACGTCATTATTCCACCATATATATATATAAAAAAAACAGAAATGTAATCTATCGATTATAAGGAGATAACTTTTGATCGGTCATTAATGGTCACACAATTTACCTACTACCATTCAGATTATCCTGTTGACATGTTTCGTGGCTGCGACTCAGGCGGCTGGTTTGTCGGCCCCTGCGGGGATATACAGCCCACCAGTCGCTTACCCAGGATTACCAGGATACCCATACAACAACTATCCCCCGCAACCGGCGATAGCTTCACAACAGGCCAATATTTATAGATCGCCTTTTAATCTGGGCCAAGTAAGTACCTAAGCCTTAATAGTTTATGCCTTATTTCTGTCACGAGAAGCCAAGGCTATAAATAATTATTTTACTATTTGGAACATATTATTTTGTTATCCCGGCAACAAAAACAGGTTACTTTTCAAAGTAAGTATTTACAGACTTACTAAGACTATATTTTACTGCTTGGAGCATAACCTTATTTTGAACTCCTGGTAACCAATAGTTATGATTATCAAAGTATGTAGGTAGATACTTAATATTTAAGTTTGATCATGATTATGAGATTGTGATAGCCTACTTGCTTATCTAATGCTTAATTACTTCGTATTTTTTCAGGTGTCTACCTATTCAAAGGCAATCGATACGCCTTTTTCCAGTGTCCGAAAGGCGGACATTCGCATCAGTAGTCCAGGTTTGGCATTGGCACCAGCGTACCATGGCGTGACGGCTCCACTTCTGCCGCACATTGCAGATCCTGCCAAGGTAAATTGGGCGAACTTTCCTTAAGGGGTTGTGCGCTGGATAGAACTGAAAATTGGAGTTATTTGAAACTTTTTTTCTCAGTCATGGTCGTATTGAAAAATCCCAAAAATATATGTTAATCTGCCTTATATTTAGCCGAGGGCTGTCTTTTTATACATTGATTTTTTTATCTCCAACCTTTAGTCCAACTTTTTTTTTTAAGTTAAAACCTTTTTTCTCTTCGTCTATTAAGTCCACGAGTGTGAAAATTATTTCAGTATTTTAAGTAAAACAAGACTCAGGGGAAGGTCGTTTTAGTTTTCGCAAATTTTGTCTCAAATATTTATAGCGATTTACATTCGATTTTAATACTCTCCGGTCGGCGCGATACGCCATTGTCGCCTACAAAACTACTATGGGACTTTACGCTCATAGGTCACTGGCGTTATACAGAGCCTTAACCTAATTATGAATTATTATAAATAAATTTAAAAATAGCTTGTGTCTGCGACCCTTTAGGGCTATTAGCGTATATCAGTACAAATAAACCGTCGCATCGTCAAATCCATTCCTAGCGCGTGTCAACGTCAATATAAATTTTAGGTCATTAGTCATTACATATAAAATTGGCGTTTTGTAAAGGAGTAACATAAAGAAGATTTTTTAAAAATAATATATTTATTTAATCAAAGTATATACCATTGCTATCTATGCACTTTTACCATCTCATAGATACTTCATTGATTTCTTTACTAAAAAAACTATTCGTAGAGGAATTAATAAAATCTTTGAAGGCGCTTTGGACTGCCCCACCACTGACTGCCACCTGTTGAATTATTTAACTTGCAAGAAGTTATCCAAATTTCGAAAAAAATGGTAATCTGTTGGAGCAAGATCCGGGGAGTACGGTGGATGTCTTAGACATTCCAATTGAAGCTCCTCTAATTTGGTAGCCGTCTGTTGTGCAGTGTGTGGTCTAGCGTTGTTCTGAAGCAGCAGTGGCCTAGAGCGAATGACCAACCTCGAATAAACATTCGAGGTTGGTCATTCGCTAGCAGCTAGCTTTTCCATCATGATTTGCAGTTGCTCTAAATAGACATCTGCCGTAATCGTCTGGCCAGATTTAAGAAAGCTGTAGTGAACGACACCGGCACTAGTCCATCAAACGCTCACAAGTAACTTTTTTTAGTCAATTTTCGCTTGGGGCAGGTTTTGACCGGTTCGCCAGGGTTCAGCTATTGCAATGAGCGTTTTCGATTATCGTACAGGATCCACTTTTCATCACAGGTTAATTCGATTTAAAATCCCTTCATTATTGTGACGGTTGAGTAATATAACGCAGCAGTCGACGCGCGTTTGTCGGTTTACTGCACTCAAAATCATGGGGTACCCACCTTTCAAGCTTTTTCACATTCCCAATTTGATTCAAGTGGATTAAAAAAGTTTTATCACTAAAACCGCAGCCTGCAGCTAACTCGGACGTAGTTTGCGATGGATCCGCTTCCACAATAGCCTTCAATTCTTCATTATCAATTTTGGTCTCCGGCCGTCCACGGGGCTTCTTCTGCAGGTCGAAATTTTCAGAACGAAAACTTTGGAACCAAAAACGCCCTGTGTTTTCTTTTGCGACACCGCCGCCATACACATCAATAATCCTTCGAGCCGTTTCTGCAGCACTGGTGCCTCGGTGGAACTCGTACTCGAAAATAATACGATATTTCAAGTTTGCCATTTTGTAAACCAGTGTCGCAAGAAAAAACCAAAGGAGAAAAAATCAACTGAATTACGGTTTTCGAAACACAATATATGCATGAGTAAAAAGCGGTATAAATTTGAAATTGGAATTCCTAACCAAAGAAGATATATTTGAGATCAAAGTGGCCATTACGACTAAACGCCAATTTCATATGTAAGGACCTAATATTTTAATATTTTAGAGCATTCCATCTCATGATTGTGTTTTTCGTTAGCACCTGATAAATCGTTTTTTTACTCTTCCAGGTGGCGACCGGAGTTTTGGGTGTAGCTTACTCAGCGGCCCCGGCAGTGTCACACATGGCGTACACTAACGGATTAGGCTATAGCTACGGCTGGTAATTTTCATTTAACCTTGTGGTATAACAATATTATAACTGTTAACGACCCATTAATTTTGTAATTGATTTGAAACTTAGTTTATTTTATTTATTTATGTTAATGAGTTATAGATTCCTCTATTTATTTCCTGGTAGATTTAAAGAAAGTATTTATGTTGGCATACTTAGTTGTAAAATATACTTCGTTAAGAGAATACTTGACTTGTTTTAATTTGAGTTTGTACCGTTTGTTTTATGATATTGCTATCATTTTTACTATGAAAAAACAAGGAACGAAGAAAATATTTATTTACGAGGGCGGGTCAATAAGTCCGTGACTTTTGGAATAAAACACAGATTTTTTGATAAATAAATCATTTTATTTTTCAACGTAGTCCCCCTTGAGCTCTATACACTTTGTCCAACGCTTCTCCAATTTTTTTATCCCTTCCAAAAAATATGATTTGTCGAGGTCCTCAAAATAGGCCTTTGTTTGCGAAATGACTTCATCATTGGAGTCAAATCTTTTTCCACCGAGCCATTTTTTCAGGTTTGGGAACAAGAAGTAGTCACTCGGAGCCAAATCTTGAGAATAGGGCGGATGTGGGAGCAATTCATAGCCCGATTCATGGATTTTTGCCATGGCAACTGCACATGTGTGCACCCTTGCATTGTCTTGGTGAAAAAGAACTTTTTTCTTGGCCAAATGAGGTCGGTTTTTTTCAAATCCTCATTGAAGCGGTCCAATAAGTTGGCATAATATTCCCCATTAATTGTTCTTCCCTTTTGAAGATAGTCAATGTGGATTATCCCACGTGCATCCCAAAAAACAGTCGCCATAACTTTATTGGCTGACAAACCCACCTTGGCCTTCTTTGGCGCCGATTCACCCTTAGAAACACACTGTTTTGACTGTTGTTTGGTCTCTGGTGTGTTGTGATGGATCCATGTTTCGTCCACGGTTAAAAAACTCCTCCATATTGTGATTAAACAACGCCAAACCATCCTGTGAAGTTGTTACACGATTGCGTTTGTGGTCGACTGTGAGCAAACGCGGCACCCATCTTGCGGAAAGCTTTCTCATGCCCAAGTGATCATTCAAAATTGAAACCACTGAGCCATGCGAGATGCCTATGGCTTCCACAATCTCTTGTACTTTCAATCTTCGGTCGGCCAACACCATATCGTGAATTTTTTCGATTGTTTCGGGTGTAGAGACCTCAACTGGGCGTCCAGGACGTTCGGCATCTTCAGTGCTTGTACGGCCACAACGAAATTCAGTAAACCACTTTTTTACCATTGAAATCGATGGTGCAGAGTCCCCATAGTATTTATCAAGCTTAGCCTTGGTCTCGGTAATGGTTTTTTTTCGCAAAAAATAATGCTTAATAAGCACACGAAATTCACTTTTTTCCATTGTTTCCTTAAGTTACTGGATAGTCTGATAAAGATAGCTGTAAAACACAAACTAACTGACGCAGCAAGTTCAAATTTTGATAGGAGTCAACTGACAGATGCCTGTTGACAGGAGTAGTGTTGCTTTTTCAGTAAGGAGGTTAGAAATTCAAAAAGTCACGGACTTATTGACCCGCCTTAGTACTTAGTGGAAAATGTACCTATACTCCATCAGAAAAATGATAAAAATGTTAAAGCTTGATAAACGTGTTCTGTGAAACAAAACTTTAGCACTTTTAATTTTTAGTCATCAATCATTAACTAAGTACATACTTACCTTATAAAAAACTATAACCCGACTACGTAAATTATTATATTATTATATATATAACATATGATTATATATTGTGACATTATTATACACTGCACAATATACGCTGTGCAGCGAGCTGCCAGTTTACATTCAAACTCTTCTTATGAAAGTGTATTTTCTTGTGTGTATCTTTGTCTTTTATAAATTAAATTTTAAAATTATTGATTAAAGATAAGTACATAAATATAAAAGAAATAGGTATTTAGATTGACGCGATTAAAAATTAAAAGCAAATAAAAAATATTGCTCATATCTTTCTCGCAAAACGATTTGTTACGTCACAAGTTGCATCCGCCATACATTTTGTAATGACAAATATATGGCGGGTGCAACTCGTGACGTCACAGCCCACACGCCGATATATCGCTCTCTTTCATATTGTAAATTTAAATTGTTTGTATCTTCGTTATTTTTTAAGCTATACGAAAATGGGTTCTATATTGTTTATTAATATGTTGTCTAACATCGATTAACAAAAAATATTAAATAAAAAAACAAAAATTGGCGCAGAATTTTCGGGCACTGATTCACTTCGGGCTTCCATTCTTGTTTTTTTATGCAGACTTCAGGCAGTATTTTCCCTCTTGAAGGTGCTTGCTTGTTCTTCGGGGTCACCACTTTGGAGGTATTATCGAGGACTTCAGGGTAGAGAGTAAAATTCGACCAGTACAGTACAGTAGTGAAGTTAATAATTTAATTATTCTGTTTTTTTCGAAATGGTCTACGCTAACGGTCGGGTTAAGACCGCTGTAGCTTCATCGGACTATAATTAACCTGGTGGCTAGTTGATTAGGTGAGAGACGATGGGAGGGTTTGACCCTCCCTAACATCACCCGGGCGATGTTCTGACCGGATATTGGGGGCAGCTACGAGTTGTATGCTATTATTAAGTCGAGAGGGACACGGGTCCCCCTTCTTAAAGGGTCCGACCTCTTCCTCACTCTCTGAAGAGTGAGGTTGCTCGCGCGCGGTAGCAAAAACTAACGGCGTGCGAGTTATCGCGATAGAGGAGCTCGAGTTATTAGTGATTTCGGTACTGAGAGGGCCGTCCCTCTCCCCTTTCGCGTACGGTCGGGAGCCGCGCGCGTAAGTCCTGATATTGGTAGAGCTCTCTATATCAATATCGCGGTCGCGGTCACTATTTTGTAGTTTACCTAGGCTACTAGGATGCGAACTCGAACTCGAGGTTCGGGTTCGGTCCCGTGTTAGGGTCGGTCTGTACGTCTGTGCGTGTGATCGTGTCGGATGTGGTACCTCGAGGTAGGCGCTACTAGCTTCGCGGGTGCGCGTGATTTGTGTTTACGTAACTGCGCATAGTACGTTACGTATTTTGTGATCGGGTCAATAGGATCGGCTATGATAAGATGTGCTTAGGCCGTTTGTACGGGCAGGGGGGTGTCACTACGCCGTTCCGCCGCCGAGCTACAAGTACATACCGAGACTCCCCAACGTTGGGGCGATTCAATGGTTGCCACTTGCCACGCACTGACCGGCCGTGGCGCACGCGCGCGCCTCTTACGCAGTACGACTGACTTTACGTCGCAAACGCGTGTCATATTTTAATTGGCAAAAATATGTATCCAAAAAAATACTGCATTGCAGCCGATTGTCGGAACAATGAAAAAAATAGCAATTGTCAGTTTTTCTCGGTTCCGTCAAGTGAGAAAGATAGCGAATGGTACGATAATCATTACTCATTTATTATTACTGTCATGGTACCTAAATCTATAACATTAATTATTCGTACACACAAAAGTTTTATATTATATGCTTATTTAAAATAGGTGGTAGGTAGCTGCATATACATACATATAATCCATACCTACATCAAAAGAAAATCACGTGTCGTGTCTGTGTAAACTGATTTATATGTTCGGTATTCATTTACCTAATAGGTATATAGGTATAACAGTTTCCGCTTGTATACCTTGCGTGGTATTTATGTTCGGTCGGTATGTTGTATGGTATCTATATAATATGTATTATATCATTATTATATATTATATCGTCGTCTTGTATAAATCTGATAGTATAATCTAAGATATTTAATAAAAACTATTGATAAGTGACAACCCTATTTTCGGAATATCTGACAAGGTGTGGAATAATGTCGACCTTCGCGCGGCGCCAGAGAGCTCAATTTCGGCTGCTCGCGTGCGGTCCGTTTGTTAATAGTAATTATATAGGCACATAAAAAGGCGGCATTTGTGAAGATCAAAACAGAGAGACTTCTGTACCTTGTACTATTATCTATTCTGTGGTACGGGTGTCGAAAGGTAAGTGCGTCGTGGTTGTAGTCTTGGGCCTTTTGGATAAGAGGGTTTGGATGTTTTTTGCCTTTATCAAAGAATCTCTCTACGAGTTCTTTAATATAGGCTTCTATAGTGACGAGTTCGCAGTCTCTATGCAAGTCGATGTTACGCATGTAATAGGGGGCTCCTGTTGCCATGCGTAGAAACCGGTTTTGGACTCTTTGAAATCGGTCCATTTGAGGCTCGCTTATGTGTGCGAAAGAGACGCACGCATATGTGAGTATCGTTCTTATACATACTTTATATAATGTAAGCTTATTTCTTAGGGACATTTTGCTTCGCGAATTAAGTAGCGGATATAATTCGTAGAGTACAAATTTCCCTTTTCATAACATGTTTGTGATGTAATTTGAAAACTTCATCTACTTGTTTAGTACTACGCCTAAATTTTTGACATGAGAGAGAGTGAGTTGACCTCTGGGATTATATTGCCGTGCAGACTTATAGGGCTCATCATTTTACGGGCGCATGTGCATTGTTCTTTGCGCAAGTTTTTTTGTCAAATTGAATGGCGTGACTTTTGTCGGGATTTACTTAGATTCTCCATTTACCGAGTTCGGTAACTGACTCCTGGAGGGCTTTAGAAGCAGTTCAGGGTCGGATGTGAGAATAATATAGAGCTGTATAATCCGCGAACATGGCTAATTGCAACTTAGCGTGTTTGGGGATGTCGCTAGTGTACAGGTTATACAGGGAGGGCGAGAGGACTTAGCCCTGCGGTACTCCCGCCTCCATATATCTTGGCGACGATAGTGCGCCTTCTATGCGGAAATGAAATTTGCGATTTTTAAGGAAGTTACTGGTTAATAAAAGGTAAGGTAAAGGTAATGGCCCCATCAAGTACGTCTGGCGAGCCCTGGGGATTCTCGGGGTAGTGGGTGGGGGTGTTAGTGCCCACCACCGAGTAGGTACCCGGTTCGTTCGGAGTCTGAGTGCAAGCGTCGACCATCCACGTTGGTCGTACGGGAGCCCCATTCGGGATGCTTGCAATTTAGATCTCCGGCAATCACTGTCGGCTCACCTGTGGATGTCGGAGATATCTAAATGCGGCACCACCACCACCACCACCACCAGTTGACACCACTTTGATGGGATGGGGGGGGGGGGGGGGGGGTCACGACTTACTCGGGGGCCGCAGGTGGTGCGAGTGATAGGGCCCTCATGCAAGTGGGCTCTTCGGTAGAGGGGCGGGGGCAATCACTGGCAGCGTGTTCTTCGCCGCACCGTACGCACGCCATTTTGCGGTGGCAGTTCCTGCTGGAGTGCCGACACTGCTGGCATCGATGGCACTGGGCGGGACCGCACGTGCCACGCCAGGCCTCAATATTGATGCCCGGCATGTTTACCAGCTCGGTGATCTGGTAGATCCCAGGTACCAGATCCAGGGTACGTTTCAGCAGCACGAAATATTAGTAGTATTTAGAGTTTAAGCAGTCACTATAGTGTACGTACTTTGGACGGCACACACACACTTAGAGGGGCTGGCTCCCCGTGACCCAACGTTGGAATAAATTCCAACTGGAGGCCAAACGCAGGGCAACTTCTCAGCAAGGCGGCAATCAACACTTCATTCTGACGAATAAATTGTATATTGACGAACGCTATTTGGAGTTTATATAGCACTGCACTAGTAGGCGTAGTATTCGTTGATGTGCACAAGTGTGGGCAAGTGGTACAACTACAAAAAGCGTGCTATTTTGTGTTTTCTCCAAAACTCCCTAGGAACTTTCAGTAAAGCTTCTACCACTTTACTGACTTGACTCATTGACAGCACTGTTGACTAGACTTTGGATTTGACGATTTAGGAATACGGTGTTGAAAATTTGAAGAAAAATTCTATTTCCCGCCTTTTTAACGTGACACTGGCAAATGGTTGTAAACCGACGCTATTAATATAAATATAAATAAAATAAAATAAATAATAATCGCCCGTCTTTTTAACTCGACAATGGCATTAGTTTTTCTCTGTGGCACAACATACGCATCTCTTGTGTCAAGTTGCCAAAACAGAAGAGAAAAAAAACGACAATGGTTTTCTGCCGTATTAAACTATTAACATCATTAAAAAATAAAGACAAAAGCGTGACATTGACAAGTGACAACAAACAATTTTTAAATTTCCAAGTGCTTTCGTAGGTACAATTTGTTTATCTTTTGTAAATCTTCCTTAAAAATATTTAGAGAAGTAGATAACAATTTAAATAAAATTGAAAGTGGTATTTTACACTAATATTTGCTTTAAGTTTTGTATCCATCCATAGGCAAACACAAGGTATTTATTTTTAAATACTTCGCCTTTCTCACGTCTAACCTTCTGCTGTGATAAGGCAGGTATTTAAAGGCTCAGAGTTAACGAAACCAGTTATTCAGGTGAACTAAAATGTCTGACGACGAAGGCAGTTATACAGAATGGACTTTCTATAGAGATAGGCCGGAATGGAAAGATGTGACTCCGGTTCCAGAGGATGATGGGCCTACACCAGTTGTAGTTATTGCTCATTCTGAAAAATGTATGTATATAGTGTAATACTACAGCAAAATTATTCTAGCACAACTCCAATTTAATGTAAAAATTAACTTTGGAAAGATGTGACTCCGGTTCCAGAGGATGATGGGCCTACACCAGTTGTAGTTATTGCTCATTCTGAAAAATGTATGTATATAGTGTAATACTACAGCAAAATTATTCTAGCACAACTCCAATTTAATGTAAAAATTAACTTTCTCTAGAACAATAATGGAAGTTGACAAATAATATAAATGTTGTAGTTTGAAAACTAATAAAATAAAATTTATTACTGGCACTTTTATGTCCGGATTAATTAAGAATCAGGCCAAGGCATTTTAAATGTTTACCATTGTTTATCGTAATATTATAAGTTTGTTGATGTTATCTGTGCAAAAATATGTAAGTTATACTAATTTATTTATTATTATTTTATGGAAAAGTTTTAACAAATAGGAATGTAAATTGTAATTGGATAATTTGTATTCTTTCAGTTGAGGATGTTTACAACTATTTTAGAGCTATACTGCAGAATAATGAGATGTCGGAGAGAGCATTGCATTTAACTAAGGATGCTGTGGAGCTCAATTCTGCTAATTATACTGTTTGGCAATACAGGTAAAGACAATAAAAATAATTTCTTAATGAAACAGCATTTTGAAAAACATTCTTTTATAAATATTTTATTAATGAGGATGATTGTTTTTAGGGTTCCTTAACTTAACCCTTAAAAGATCACTTTTAGGGTTTCCGGACCTCAAAAGAAAAAAAAAACTGTACCCTCATAAGATCACTGTCTGTCCGCCTGTCTGTCTGTCCGTCCATCTGTCTGTTAAGAGTGATTTTTTTGGGAACATATGGAGTAATCAAGTTGAAATTAAAACTGTATACTCAGAAGTTTGATTCTACTAATTAACTCTAGCAATAATAAAGTTTCGATCCAGTTTAGATTCTGATATGGTAAAACTGCAAAATGGTATTCTCATAAACGACAAATATAAAGCTTTTGTTCCAAACTACAAAAATCACTTTATTTTATTTTTTTTTTATTTCATCATTTGACATCAGCTGCTTATAACCATTTGCAGTGTCAAGTTAAAATGGCCGGAAATAGAACTTTCGTTTCAATTTTCAACACCATATTCTTAAATCGTCAAGTCTAAAGTCTAGTCAAAGTCCAAATATATAGTCAGTACAGTCCATGAGTCATGTCAGTCGATTCAGTAAAGTGGTAGAAGCTTTACTGAAAGTTCCTAGGGAGTTTTGGCGGGAAACACAGAATAGCACGTTTTTAGAAGTTGTACCACTTGCCCACACTTGTGCACGTTAACGAATATTTAATGGTTAATATTCTACCAATATTACACATTAAGAACCGAGATAACACAAAATGAAGTTAAACAAATTCCACAACGTCACCCATTGAACTCAAAAATTACTTCTAAGTTAACGTAAAAAAATACGGCTGTTTTTGCCAAAAAACGCATATTTCGACTCAATCATGGGAATCAAAATTGGAAATTTGGCATTTGACATTTGTAACTTAAAATTTTGTACTTGTAGTATAACAAGTTCATATCGGGTATTTATTTATACTAACTTTCTGCACCCATTTTTAGCCTTGAAACAACTGACTCAATTCCTGAACTATTTATGATGTTCCCATTTTGTACGGAACCCTTGGTGTGTGAGTTGAACTCGCTCTTGCTCGATTTTTTATTAGGGTTTACAGTTCAGATATTCACCCATTATGAGTTGATTTTTTTTTTTTGCAGGAGAGATCTGTTAAAAGCTTTGGGAACTGATTTAAGATCTGAACTGGAATATGTTGAGGCTGTAATAAAACAATCTCCAAAGAACTATCAAGTGAGTATACATACACTGGCGGACACATAAACTGCATCATAGTGCAAGATAACTTTGAATGAAATATAATTAGTGAAACTGCAAACTATATTGATTTATTTCAATGATAATGCTAAGACTGGTTCTTAATTTTTAAGTTTTCATTGTTATCAGAATAAAAAAATCAATTATTGTGTGTATAGGTCAACTTTTCTCACTAAAAGAATCAAATTACTCCATTTGCAGCTTTTTGGAATGAAACAGTGAATTGAACAAAAACGGCTTTATTATTTATACAATACTAAATAAAAAATAAAAAAATTACAATGCTAAGAAAAGAAAAAGTTTTTTTTGTTTTTAATAAGGTGTATTACCTCCTCTTGCCCTAATAACTGATTCAAATCGGTTTCGCATTGACCTGATCAGTGTTAAGATCTTGGGAAGTATTGTCACATTCTTGTGACAATGCAACTCTGAGCTCTGCAACCGTTGTTGGGATCGGATTTATTGTAAATACAGCTCTTTTAGGTTGTCCCACACGTGTTCTATCGGATTGAGGTCCGGGCTACGTGCTGGCCAATCCATGGAACGAATCTCAACCTGAGTAAAGTATTGCTCAACTTGTATCGCTGCGTGCGGACGAGCATCATCCTGCATCAGAATGAAGTTTTCGCCTATTTCGCTATATTTCGCCTATAAACACAAGTTCAGTTCGAGCATCCATCGACATGCCGCCCCAAACCATACAAGACCCGCCTCCAAATGGAACCCTCTCCTCAATGCAATTTTGAGCATATCGCTCTCCTCGTCTACGGTAGACTAGTCTGCGACCATCAGCACCGTACAAACAAGTCCTATACTCATCAGTGAATAATACCGAAGCCCATTGCTCTTCAGTCCAATTTAAGTGTTTACGAGCAAATCTTTAGTCGAGCTTGCCTGTGAGCTGCAGACAATTTTGGTCCATTTGCGGGTGTGAAAGATGTGATATCACGCTCTTTTAGCCTTCTTATGGTTCGTGCACTAACTGCTACGTCACGCAACTGGTGGAGCTCATTTTTAATGCTTATAATCGTTAAATACCGATTTCGCAAGGAAGTTGTCACAATAAACCTGTCGTCACGAGACGTTGTCACCCGAGATCTGCCGGTTTTAAATCTACAGCAATTGTTCGTTGGTCTAGGCCTTGCTGCACTAGAGCAACAATTTGTGCGGCTTTTTCGGACGATACGTCCATATCCGTGAGAGAAAAACGTGTTTAAAATGAAAACAAACTAGCAATTAAACAATTAGTAACGATAATTCAACATATAACAAAACAAAAAAAATAACCATCAATCACAACATTAACGTAACAACGATTTAATCTTTAGTAAATTGACAAGATTTCTTCTATAGAATATTTTCTTTCTTTTGTGACAGTACCATATTTAAATTAGATTTTGTTTTTGTGTTTATAAACCAGCCTTTATTTTCCAATACCAATAAATGTAAAAAGTTTGAATATTTCGTAATAAAATTTTGATTGAATCTGTTCTTGCACTATGATGCAGTTTATGTGTCCGCCAGTGTATATAATTTTATTTCATATTGTGAAACTACTTTAATCATGCGTAATTTTTTTATGAAATGTACCGGGAAACGAGCAAACCGATCGCCTGATGGTAAGCGATTACCGCCGTCCATTTATTTTTTACTTGTGCTTCTGGTCCTTAAAATCCCCAACCCCTTTCGGCTTCCGGTAACTTCACGCATTCGGTGAAACACAACACAAGCGTTATTTCACGCCGGTTTTTTGTGAGGGCGTGATATTTGTCCAGTCGAGCCGGCCCAATCGTGCCGAAGCACGACTCTCACGTTAAGTTCAATATTTTACCATAAAAAGGTAGCTTTATTATTATTGTAAATTAAAACTTATTTACTCATCTTTTTAATGCTGTGATCAGTAGAAACATTTTAATTGTTTAGGTATGGCACCACAGAAGAGTCCTAGTAGAATGGCTTAAGGATCCGTCACAGGAGCTTGATTTGACTGGTGATGCCCTTATACAAGACCCAAAAAATTATCATGCATGGCAACATAGGCAATGGATCATCAAAGAGTTTGGGTAAGATTTCCAAATTATGTTGTTATTTACTTGTTTAATACTAAAGGGTTTAATACTATAAATGCTAGGAATTAGTATTAGCTAAATGTTTAAATTCCTACTAAGCATATTTATGAATATTATGATTTTAGGACTTATTAGACTTCAAATAATGATTTGTGATTTTAGAATCTAAAACCACAGTTAGATTAAGGGCTGCTTTAAACCGGAATGGCAGACTGGACGAGTCAAACTGTTTGAATAACAACACAGTATAAACTTTATGTTACAAGATACAGAAAAAAATTATAGAATTCACGAGGCCTCCCAATATGGTTAAGCCCGCGACGTTGCGAATGGTCTCGCGTGGTTGAGAGCAGTCGAGCATTTCTATATCTTGTAACTCTGTACATATTAGGTTAATTCCTGATAAAGAGAATTCTATTTCAGGCTTTTTGACAAAGAAATGGAGTTTGTCGATAATTTGATTAATGAAGATGTGAGAAACAATTCAGCTTGGAATCAAAGGTACTTTGTTATGAACAATTATGTCGGTTGGTCGGACATTAATGTGCAAAAGGAAATTTGCTATGCCATGGAGAAGATAAAGTTTGTTAAAAATAACGAAAGTGTTTGGAATTACCTAAGAGGAGTCATGCTACATGATAAGAGAGGGTTATGCGGGAATTCAGTTGTTGTATCGTTCTGCGATGAGCTATATAATAACAAATGTCGCTCCATTTATTTACTAGCATTCCTTATCGACATTTGCGAAGAGGCCATGAAGAAAGGCGAAACTAATTCCTATTACAACGCCGATAGGGCGCTAGATTTGTGTGAGGTGTTGGCAACAAAGTATGACAAAATAAGATCTAAATATTGGAACTACATTGGCGATAAGATTAAATCAAAAAAGTACATAAGCACTGAGAATGAGTGTAATAATTAAACTATTAAGCGTGGATATCCAAATACACAGATATTTACAAATAAAAAAGTATTTTCTCTTTTTAATCTATATTCTCCTGGAGTAACAAACTGGCCAATTACCTGATAGGTAAAGTATTTGCATCTCGTTTTATACTGGCTGTTTGGTAGAACGTAGTCAATCCGCGAAATATAGATCCGGGGAGTAAAGACAAATCATTTGAACCCCCCCCCCCCCTTTGTATGGCCGATATTGAATCGTTTCTTAAATATATACGCCATATTATAATATTTTCAAAAGTGGGTGATCGACCTGTTTGGATCATAATAAAAGACTGAAAATGGTTTCAATCGTTAATGTTTTAATTTCCTCGTAAGAAAGAAGTGAAATCAACTAATCTGAGATCAATTACTGGTCGTTTATTTAACGCTTTACGTACAAAACAACAGTATCGTCTTCTTGAACTTTCACTTTGGTATTTGAAACGTGAAACACAACACGTGAACAACATAGATGACAAGTAAGTATATTATACCAAAGACAACAAACGCCAGTGGTGTCCCTGATAGAGCAACTGATAGCGCCAACAGTAGGTGGTTCGGTTGGCAGCATCAATAAGGTCACTTATTTTGAAAGTTGACACTAAGTAGGTGTCTCACCGTGAGATACCCTCCATATTGCTTTTTTTGAAGTATTATTGATTGTGCCTTAAGCGGTTTTCAGATTACGCTATAATATAATAGCATATAGTATATATCTCATAGTACAACAATATCGCGCACCCATACATTGTTATGTACACGTTCACACTGTACACCGGCATATTTAGCGGAACATAAAATAAAGGTTTGATATCAGTATCATTTAAGGTTGCTGGCTGGTTTATACGTCATTTAATTTAAAAAGAAATATTTTCAAATTAAGAAAACAACTGAACATCACATTTTTTTGTTTTAATTTTATTCAAATACACCTTATCTGGAGCGAACTTCGAGTATTTCTTCCTTCTGAGTTTGATTTAAAATTTCATTGAAATACTGTTTTTTGTTGGTTCTTTTTTAAATCGCGTATCTTTTTGGAGTTGAGGACTGAATTATGCCTGACTTAGCCCCAACGGAGATTGCCAGGGCACTCGAAATGCGAAGAAATGGTCAAACCTACAGAGTGATATCCAGAGATCTTCGTCGACCAGTTTCAACGATCCATCGCAGTATCCAACGGTTCAGGGAGACCGGTACTTATGTGAGAAAAGCAGGACAAGGCAGAAAAAGACGCACTTCGAGTAGGGATGATCGTTTCATTCGGCTTCGTGTACGTAGGAACCCCCGTTTGACGGCCGTCCAAGCCCGACATGAGTTAGAAGCAGTGCGGGGTGTAACCGTAAGTGAGCGTACGGTACGAAGAAGGTTCGAAGAAGCTGGTTTGGGTTCATTTGTGACCGCCAAGGCTCCAAGGCTCGAGGTAACTCATCGTAGAAACAGGTTAACTTTTGCTCAGGAACATCGACTTTGGAACGCGGGCCAATGGAGTAAGGTATTGTTTAGTGATGAGTGCAGAATTCTCTTAAATCAAATTGACGGCGGGCAAAGAATATACAGACGCAAAGGAGAACGATACATTCAGACAAATTTTGAAACTACAGTTGCATACGGTGGTGGATTAATAATGGTTTGGGCGGGCATTTGTTTGGGAGCTCGCACAGACTTGGTAGTGATTGACAGAGGGAGTCTGACTGCAGACCGCTATATCAGAGAAGTTTTAGAAGAAAGTGTCGTACCGTTTGCCCCATATATCGGTGACGATTTTGTTTTTATGCAGGATAATGCTCGGCCGCATACCGCTCGGGTAACTCAAGCTTATTTTAATGATATGAATATCACTGTTATGGAGTGGACGTTTGGGACTTGCTGAAAAGAAAAGTTAAGTCCAGAATTCCAGCTCCTGCCAACGTGGGTGAACTGCGAATCGCCGTAGTTAAGGAATGACGGAGACTATCCCAGGAGACCATCGACATACAATAACAATACATTCTCAGTATGCCTAGACGGGTAGAAACTTTAATAAGAGCACGTGGAGGAAATACGCGATATTAATCACCATTTTTCTAATTTAATTAATTGTTATTTTAATATTAATTTTCACTTTTCCCGGTTACATGAAAAGTTCAAAAATGTACCATTTTTCACAAATAGCCTTTACTCGCAAAATCTGTTCTTAACGAGATCTTATTTTAAGTAAAACAAATGAAACTTTAAATAACAAAAGAAGTGTAGTAAGTAGATTTTAAAATAAAACCATATTTTTTTTAATTATGGACCTTTTTTTTGTGTTCCGCTAAATATGCCGGTGTGTTTATATAATATTATTGGCTATAAAATAGTGCGATACGCTGAGTTCATGCTGTGCTATATCGCGCGCCGCTCTCTTCCTCCTCCCTCACCCCCGGCCGTCCCGCAAGCGAAACGAGCGACACAACCATACTGAGCTTGCTATAATATACTATAAATGCTTGCGATAATATCGCGTAATGTGAACGCCATGCTAAATAGTATAGTATTAAGTCCTTCTTTGATATACTACACTGGCGGATACATAAACTGCATCATAGTGCCAGATAACTTTCAATGAAATATAATTAGTGAAAGTGCAAACTATTTTGATTTATTTCAATGATAATGCTAAGACTGGTTCTTAATCTGATAAAAAAATCAATAGATGTGTGTATAGGTCAACTTTTCTCACTAAAAGAATCAAATTACTCCTTTTGCAGCTATTTGGAATGAAACAGTGAATAGAACAAAAACGGCTTTATTATGAAAATTTTACAATACTAAGAAAAGAAAAAGTTTCTTTGTTTTTAATAAGGTGTATTACCTCCTCTTGTCCTAATAACTGATTCAAATCGGTTTCGCATTGATCTGATCAGTGTTTTTAAAAGATCGTGCGGAGTCCCATTCTTGTGACAATACAACTCTGAGCTCCGCAACCGTTGTTGGGACCGGATTTCTTGTAAATACAGCTCTTTTTAGGTTGTCCCACACGTGTTCTATCGGATTGAGGTCCGGCCTACGTGCTGGCCAATCCATGGAACGAATCTCAACCTGAGTAAAGTATTGCTCAACTTGTCTCGCTGCGTGCGGACGAGTATTATCCTGCATCAGAATGAAGTTTTCGCCTATAAATCCGCTAAAAGGTACCACATGAGGGTCCAATATCTCCGTTATATAGCGATGTGATGTTAAACCACGGTTACCACGGCCATGTGTGTCAATAAACACAAGTTCAGTTCGAGCATCCATCGATATGCCGACCCAAACCATACAAGACCCACCTCCAAATGGAACCCTCTCAATGCAATTTTGAGCATATTGCTCTCCTCGTCTACGGTAGACTAGTCTGCGACCATCAGCACCGTACAAACAAGTCCTACACTCATCAGTGAATAATACCGAAGCCCATTGCTCTTCAGTCCAATTTAAGTGTTCACGAGCAAATCTTTAGTCGAGGTTGCCTGTGAGCTGCAGACAATTTTGGTCCATTTGCGGGTCTGAATGGTGTGATATTACGCTCTTTTAGCCTTTCTTCTTATGGTTCCTTCACTAACTGCTACGTCACGTACCTGGTGGAGCTCATTTTTAATGCTTATAAACATTAAAAACCGATTTCGCAAGGAAGTTGTCACAATAAACCTGTCGTCACGAGACGTTGTCACCCGAGTTTTGCCGGTTCCACGTTTTCTTTTGAATGAACCTGTCTCCATAAACCTTCTGTAAACTCGGGAAACCGTAGACTGGTTTACATTTTAATCTGCAGCAATTGCTCGTTGGTTCTAGGCCTTGCTGGACTAGAGCAACAATTTGTGCGGCTTTTTCGGACGATACGTCCATATTCGTGAGAGAAAAACGTTTAAAATGAAAACAGACTAGCAATTAAACAATTAGTAACGATAATTCAACATGTAACAAAACAAAAAAAAAACATCAATCACAACAATAACGTAACAACGAGTTAGTCTTTAGTAAATTGTTAAGATTTCTTCTATAGAACATTTTCTTTCTTTTGTGATAGTACCATATTTAAATTTGATTTTGTTTTTGTGTTTATAAACCAGCCTTTATTTTCCAATACCATTAAATGTAAAAAGTTTGTATATTACGTAATAAAATTTGATTGAATGTGTTCTTGCACTATGATGCAGTTTATGTGTCCGCTAGTGTATATAGCAAAATAGTAAAGTGATTTTTAATGGGTGTTATGGCTCTATATTGCTCACGATTCGCAAACTTTACATGTTTTTAAACATTTCCATAAGGAAATTAAATTTCATTGCTATTTAAGTATCTTTTTTATAAATATCACTCTTCGCAAATATCGCACACATTTAATAATAGGTTTACCTATGAAATTTAATTTACCTATGAAATTGCCGTTCTGCAGTACTGGCCATTTCAAATCAAAATAATTTTTGTTTGGCTAAGAATTCTAATTTCAAATTAATTTTATTTTAAAAACATGGATTTTTTTTCCAAAAGCAGTCATTTGTTTATTGATTAGTGTTACATTTTCATCGCATTTCAATCTTTTTCGTCATCATGGAAACGTTAAAATTCGAGTAATTATGGAATATGAGTACCGTCGTGGCAGCAACGCGGCACGCAACATCAACGACGTTTACGGAGCTAACACTACAAACCAACGCACCACCTGTTATTGGTTTGCTCGCTTTCGTTCTGGAAATTTCGACCTGAAAAATGAACCTCGCGGTCGTCCGAAGACTTTGGTCGACAATGACAATTGTGGAAGCTGATGATACACAATCTACGGCTGAATTAGGAGCAGCTTTCGACGTTAGCGTCAAAACAATATTGGTCTATTTGCGTCAAATTGGCAAGGTAAAAAAGCTTGACAAATGGGTGCCCCACGAACTCAATGATCGCCAGCGCGAAGTACGCGTCGAGACGTGCCTTGCACTACTCAACAGACACACAAATGAAGGAATTTTGAACCGCATTGTTACCTGCGATGAAAAATGGATTCTGTTTTATAACCGCAAGCGCTCAAGCAAGTTGGTTGGATCCTGGTTCAGCACCTAAACAATGCCCTAAACGAAAACTTACCCTTAGAAAATATGTGATGGTCACTGTTTGGTGGTCTAGCGCCGGTTTGATTCATCACAGCTTCTTACCAAACGGGGTGAGCATTACTGCAGATGTGTACTGTGAAGAACTAAACACAATGATGGAGAAGCTGGCACATCTCCGACCAGCATTGGTCAATCGCTCGTCTCCGCTGCTCCTGCACCACAACGCGCGACCTCATACTGCACAGCAGACGGTCTCCAAGTAGTAAGAACTGTTGGTTGGAAGCTCTCCGTCATCCGCCTTACTCAACGGACCTTGCGCCTACAGACTACTCCTTTTTCCAGAATTTGGATAACTTCTTGGGGGGAAACGTAAATTTTCCTGGCAAGGGGGAATTAAAAACGTGTTACCTACTCTGCGCAAAATGAAGTGTTGGAAACAGGTATGAGCTGCCCCCCCTTACTGAAATCCTGGGTACGCCCTTGTGTTAACTCAACAACGTGTTAGTTCATTAACTATTTGATTAGCCTTTCAGAAACCGGGTGTTAGAGACTGAAAAATATATATTTTATAAAAAGTCTTTTATACATTAGAGCTTTTTACATTTTTTACCACGTAAACCTATATCTAAATAAGTAAAACCTAGGTAGGCTAGGAAAAGAAAATCATAATGAATAAAACATTTTTAAAATATCAAATTAAAACCACTTGTTCAAATTAACATACCAGTTCAATGCCAAATGGTTTTGGTCTCGTGTTACATTAAAATATTATTGTTATAAAATATTCAATGACGCTTAACCGACGCACATGATTATGTTAGCCACAGCACACCAGTTAAATAAATAGGCCTTTTTAGGGTTCCGTAATAATAAAGGAACCCTTATGGTTTCGCTCTGTCCGTCCGTGTAACTTCTGTAATTATGAATATAAATGGATGAAATTTGGTATACTTATAGACTGTGTATAGATCTCGGTTTTGGCATCATAAAATAATAATAATTTAATATTTTAGGGGGGGCTCTATGAAGTAGTGATGAAATTTTTTTTTATTCTACCCCATCGTGTAGGCCATCGTTGAATAGGCCTCTTTAAAAAAAAGGTAAGGTTTCATACATGACTTTCTAACAAAGTCGACCATTTTCGAATAATCGGCCTCCAAAGTGGTTTATAAGTTGCCCCGCCACTGGCATTTCTAAACTATGAGACTTAGAAACTTGCAATTTTCCATGCTAATATATAAGGCTTAAAATTCTTTAGGAAAATTATTTTTAACGAAATCGGACAGCAACTTTTGAAGTTTTTTGAAAAAAAAATATTACGCGATTATAGTTACGGAACCCTCCTCAGCATGTCCTGACATGCTCTTGGTTAGTTTATTTTAAAAAATTTTTGCCTAGTTTCTCAAGCCACCAATGTGGCGCCACCGTGGTGGCACACAATCTAAGTTTTGTGCATAGGCCCAAGTCTAAACCAAAAACACAAGACGATTGACTAAAAACAAAAAAAAATATATAGGAAGAAAAAAATTTACTGAAAATATTAAGTACATATGTTTACAACAGATGTATTACTTAACAGATTTAATAGCTAAGCTATAAAATTTCACAACATCATTTTCACTGGCAATTGGAATGACACTTTTATGCAATATGTGAATAGTGCCTTTATGAGACACATAACAAGAATTAACTAATAACACATGTGTAAAATAATAACCATTACAGAAAATGAGTACAATGAGGTTCTAGTATTTCTTGTTGGTTTCAGATAAAAATAATATAAGCATAGTTAATATTTATGACTAGGAAATAAGTCATTATGTATGTACTTACTGTAACTCTATAATAAGAAACTAGCTGGCATAAAATTATAATATTGATTTAAAAAATAATAAACCAAGCAGTATAAACTGTAAATAACAATAATGAAATCCATCTATCACATGAAATTTCAAATAATATTTGCTTATTAATTTTAATTTAATTTAAGTTTAAATAGCCAGTTTTTTATACAATTATAATCATTTTGAATGCTTGAATACATCTAATTTGTTTGTATAATGATCTCAAGCTTTCACAGGTGTATTGTAGAAAATTTAACAATTTGTTAAAAAAATTTAATGTTTTCAAAATATACTATTCTGTTGCAGCATAGTGTTTGATAAATCTGGCAGATGGATCTGATACTTGGACCCATTTTGGCATCCAATAGTATGGTGTGAAATTATATTGTCCTGGGAATGATTTTTCAAACACATAGCGATAGTATTTTGATTCCATCGTGGTTGGTTGTGTTCCAGGATATCCCTCATAATGTTTAGTAAATCGTTCACTAATAATCTCCTCGATTGTAGTAAACAGCGATTTTTTAACTGATGCCACACCATCACTGAATGCCTCTTTGGGCCTCCATAATATGGAATCTGGTAGTAGTCCACTGTTTGCGAAACTTTGTCTTAATAAGTGTTTTTCCACGCCATTTTGTGGAGTTTTTAATTTTGCATCTACATTGAGGTAGTGGTTGGTGAATTGGATATCCAAAAAAGGTACTCGAAGCTCTAAGCTCTGGGCACTTGTTGTTCGGTCAGCCCTTAATCCGTCATACAAATAGATGTCAGAGAGTAAGCGTAAACTCTCTTTGTGACCATCAGCTTCAGATGGAGCATCTCGGAAGTAAATGTAGCCTTGAGCTAACTCATCTGCCCCTTCTCCACTAAATATAACAGTTGTATCAGTGTTTTCCTTTATATACTTAGAGAGCAGGTACATAGGCAAGCTTGCTCTTATTGTTGTAATGTCAAATGATTCTAAATGATAGATAACATCATCTAGAGCAGCTTTAACATCATTTTCATCAAATTTTA
Source organism: Phengaris arion (assembly GCA_963565745.1). NCBI lineage: Eukaryota > Metazoa > Arthropoda > Insecta > Lepidoptera > Lycaenidae > Phengaris > Phengaris arion. The sequence continues at coordinate 10,120,997 of OY751445.1, read as the reverse complement.
TTTCGTGATGTTCTGTTCCAAGATGGTCTGCGACTATTCTTGCTGCAGCCAAATCTGGAGAGTCTCCCTTGCCTATAGCAAAGGTTTGTATCTTGTAAGGAATTTGCTGTTGCTTTGCTAATTTAACAACCAAGGCAGTGACTAATGATGAGTCTAATCCTCCACTTAGAAGGCACCCAATTCTTCTATCAGACATTAATCTCTTTTTGCAAGCTGCTTCTAGTAAATAAGCTGTTTTTTGATACACATCTAGATCTTTTAATTCATCTTCAGACACAAATGGTTTAAAACTTGGTGGGTATCCTGGTTTGTAGTATTGCTCTGTTCGGTTAAGCTTAACTTTCCCACTTTCAAGAATGTCCCATACTTCAAAATGGCCAGGTGGAAACTGTGCTAGAGTGGCATTAGAACCCAACTTTGGTTTTACACCCACCAGGCCTTTAGCTTCTGAACAAATTCCTAGTACACCATTTTCGACATCTTGAAGTTTAAATAGTGGCCTAACTCCATAGGGATCTCTAGCGATGTATATTTTTTTGGCTTCACCATCAACCAAGCAGAAAGAAAAAACACCATCAAGTTTTTTTACAGCTTCAGCTATGCCTAATTGTTTGTAACAGTGAATAACTGCTTCTACATCACAATGGGTTTCATAATTGAAGTTGTATTGGTCACACAAGCGCTTACAGTTATATATTTCACCGTTACAAATAAGACTTACTCGAGGATACTGATGTATTTTCATTGGTTGCATGCCATGTAAGGTGTCAACAATTGTCAGCCTATGGAATCCCAAAGTCGCCATTGGTTCTCTGGCATCTCTCTCAATTCGCCATGCATCTGGCCCTCGGTGTTTAATTTTGAAGAAACAATCGAAGCATGCTGTATTTGTATCTCCATTGATGCCAAAAAGTGCCCAAATACCACACATAATTTACCTGAAAATATTAATATTTTATTATGCATATTTTCTTTTTTACATTTTCTGGTATTTCATAAATCTTTTAAAATATATTTTACAGTGAATAATTACTAACCATGAAATAAACTGCACTAATTTAAAATTAAAAAGATTTTTAAAAAACGAATATACGGGATACTAAATTAAATAATTTAAACATATTACATATTAATAAGTAATTTTGTTTAACGCGTTTAAGAATTAAAACAGTACACACTAATTAGACAAATCTAAAGCTTAAATTTAGTGCAATTTTCACAAAAATAAATTCATTTTTATTTAAAATTATTTTATCTACTTATATCTTTGATATAAATTTTATGAATGAAACTTCACATTCCTAATTCAAGTTATAAATTATGTGAAGTTTTCATTCATATTAAAACACTCAACTAACCTTAAAATATTAACAAATGGTGTATGTGGAATCTTGAATTTCACTGAATTTATAAAGTGGATTTGGGTATTTATACTTCATTCAAATTTCGAATGAGTTTTATTTGGTCATCAGCCACATTGTCAATTGACACTTGACAGTTGGCACTTGAACAAAATGTTGTTAGAGTAAAAAGGCGCAGCTAGTGTTGCGCTTAGTGTGTAGTGTCTAGTTGTAGCTTTGTGTGTATAGTGCTTCAAATATTTCATTCGTCAATCGTCATTGTTCTGTGTTTTAAATTACCTAAATATAGTTTTACTTAAAAATAACATCATTTTAACCGACCAAAAAAAGGAGGCGTTATACGTTCGGCTGTATATGTATATTAAAGTGGTCCAAAATAAACTTTTTTTTTTCAAGTGCTATTGTCTCAATAGCTTCTCTTAAGTATTAAAAAAATCCCTCCAAAGCCCAGCTTGATATCTCAATTATTCATGAAGCTCAATGAATTTCTATTTTTCCATTTAAATAACACGTAAAAAAATATTTTTAAGTTTTCATCCGCTAAAACTACGGTAACTACTTAATTTTTCATTTATTATTCTTGTAGGAAATTCAATTCTCTACAAAAAAGTACTGAAGTAGTATTTTCGATAAAAAAGAAAATTTAATCAGATATGATTTTAGGATACATGTTGTATCACATTTCCTGTTACAAAGTTGATTATGATTATGTAATTTATATCTCACCAAACCATTTTCATGTAAAGTGATTCCATGTTCGCACTGTCAAAAGTTATCAGATCTCATGTAAAACTAAGCTTCTGACTCTACACGTCTTAACTCTACAAGCCTAACTTCACAAACTTAGTCAACGATGTGGCAAAGCGTGCGGTTGCTTTAATTGAAAAATATAACCAATTTGGGACCAAAGATGAAGAATATCTGTTACAAGTAGGAAATGGTATAATGGCTGCTCATAGGAAAAAATATCCAAATTGTAATAAGAAAAATTATTCATAATTCGCAGTTAATATTTCACCAAAAGACATGTGTAAATTACACTGGTGGACACACAAACTGCATCATAGAGCAAGATAACTTTCAATGAAATATAATTAGTGAAAGTGCAAACTATTTTGATTTATTTTAATGATAATGCTAAGACTGGATTTTAATCAGATAAAAAACAATTCATGTGTTTATAGGTCAACTTTTCTCACTAAAAGAATCAAATTACTCCTTTTGCAGCTTATTGAAATGAAACAGTGAACAATAACGGATTTATTATGAAAATTTGACAAATCTAAGGTTTTTTTTTTTGTTTTTAATAAGGTGTACTTATTACCTCCTATTGCCCTAATAACTGATTCAAGTCGGTTTCGCACCGACCTGATCAGTGTTTTTAAGAGATCTTGCGGAGTCTTGTCTTTGTCCCATTCTTGTGACAGTGCAACTCTGAGCTCCGCAACCGTTGTTGGGACCGGATTTCTTGTAAATACAGCTCTTTTTAGGTTGTCCCACGCGTGTTCTATCGGATTGAGGTCCGGGCTACGTGTTGGCCAATGCATGAAACGAATCTCAACCTGAGTAAAGTATTGCTCAACTTGTCTCGCTGCGTGCGGACGAGCATTATCCTGCGTCAGAATGAAGTTTTCGCCTATTAATCCGCTAAAAGGTACCACATGAGTATCAAATATCTCCGTTATATAGCGTCCAATATTTCCGTTAAATAACGATGTGATGTTAAACCACAGTTACCACGGCCGTGTATGTCTGCGTCAATAAACACAAGTTTAGTTCGAGCATCCATCGATATGCCGCCCCAAACCATACAAGACCCGCCTCCCAATGGAACCCTCTCTGCAGTTTTGAGCATATCGCTCTCCTCGTCTACGGTCCTACACTCATCAGTGAATAATACGGAAGCCCATTGCTCTTCAATCCAATTTAAGTGTTCACGAGCAAATCTTAGTCGAGCTTGCCTGTGAGCTGCAGACAATTTTGGTCCATTTGCGGGTCTGAAAGGTGTGATATAATGCTCTTTTAGCCTTCTTCTTATGGTCGTGCACTAACTGCTACGTCACGTACCTGTTGGAGTTAATTTTTAATGCTTATAGACGTTAAAAACCGATTTCGCAAGGAAGTTGTCACAAAAAACCTGTCGTCACGAGACGTTGTCACCCGAGTTCGGCCGGTTCAACGTCTTGTTTTGAATGAACCTGTCTCCATAAACCTGAACCGAAACCGTAGACTGGTTTACATTTAAATCTGCAGCAATTGTTCGTTGGTCTAGGCCTTGCTGCACTAGACTCACTAGAGCAACAATTTGTGCGGGTTTTTCGGACAATACGTCCATATTCGTAAGAGAAAAATCTAAAAAAATTAAAATGAAATCTGACTAGCAATTAAACAATTAGTAACAATAATTCAACATATAACAAACAAAAAAAAAAACCATCAATCACAACATTAACGTAACAACGGGTTAATCTTTTAGTAAATTGATCAGATTTCTTATGTAGAATATTTTCTTTCTTTTGTGACAGTACCATATTTAAATTAGATTTTGTTTTTGTGTTTATAAACAAGCCTTTATTTTCCAAAACCAATAAATGTAAAAAGTTTGCATATTTCGTAATAAAATTTGATTGAATGTGTTCTTGCACTATGATGCAGTTTATGTGTCCGCCCGTGTATATTATAGATAGTCTAGAGTTTGATAAATTTTGAAATGAATACATATACAAGTCACTAAAAAGTTTTCGAAAAGTTGGAAAATATTTTAAATTCATAAAAATTCAATAAATTATCTAGTAAAATTGTCAATTCCTTCAAAAAGTTGCTTTGCAATTTTAGAGGTCTGGTGAGGCCATCATCTGATAGCTTTGAAGCGTCTGTAAAAAACATATGGTAGTTGTTCCATCTTTTCTCCACTTTAGATAGAAAAATTACTTGAAAAATTATTTGAAATGCCCATATTAATAATAATATTAGGTAAGAAACTAAATATATTATATGGGTATTTTTAAATTATTATTTTTGAAGATTGGGTAATTGGAGTAACTGCTTGAATTGTTGGAAGTTACTTGTAACTAATAATTATATATGGAATTGATTTATGTTTCCAATATGGGGAGGTTCTGCACATATTTTCTAATAAAGCGCGTCTATTTACTAGGGATGATTTAATTTGGATTGAACTTTTGTTATGAATCTGTCTGACAAAAATTAAAGCCTTACTGATAAAGGTGGTTCACCACTTTCTACCAAGAGTGGATTTATAGGGGTTGATGTCATGCAACAAACAACACATCTAAGAAGAGCTTTAGTCTGTATCTCTTAGCTTCCAATGCATGACCTATTGCATGGTTGCATGGGAAAAATTCCATAGTCGAATAAACTTCTAATAGTGGATTGGTATAAAATCTTCTGGCTAAAAGGATGAGCTCCCCAGGATACACCTGTAAGAGCCCTTATAACATTAAGACTTTGTTTAGCTTTTCGAAGTACATAGTTTACATGCGATTTCCCACTTACTTAGTTTACTGTCCAAAAACAAACCTTAAAATTTAAATTCATCACTCACCGGACTATGGTCAATTTTTAAGTTTGGTTGGGGAGTTCCTTTTCTTGTAAACACAACAATATTGCTTTTTGTAGCAGATAGTCCAAGACCATGATCCGTCAACCATAATGATAATGAGTTCAAAGAAAGCTGGACGGATTTGGTAGCATCAAAAAGCATCGTAGACAAAAAACACACAATCACAAAATACCTATTTTATCAACAAGAAACAACACGAACAATTTTAAAAATATGGCAAAATCTAGAAAACTACTTGGCATCTTGACACTTCGAAGCAGAATCCTACAAAAATCTAATTAACAACTAATCGAGTTGTCAGATTTGACATTGACATTTGACTTGACACAGGTGTGCACGATTTTCAGCTCTATTTTACTAGCGCAGAGTTCTATTTTCAGTGCTCTGAATATTCCTCGGCCTTACGGATTCCGGACAAGCCCTCCATAGTCCCTTTAGAGCTTTAGAGCTATATATTATTTAGATAATGCGAACTCAGACGAAAATAAAAAAGTGAAGACAGAATTCTGCGAACCACACAGTAAGGCTCGTCTAAACTACGCCTCGCCGTGTAAAACAGTGTCACGCACACACATTTAACAACACTACGCCTTACCTCGTAAGGTGAGCTGATGCTTTGTGGGGTTTTTTAGTATGTAGTGCGTAGCAACACGCGCACTACATATATAACAAAACCAGCATCAGTTTCCATTTGATAAGGCTCTGTCTTCACTTTTTATTTGGTCTGAGAATGTGAAATATAATACGTAAAGTTATTGGTAGTCAAACACGAAAGATCGACAAATACCTTGAGTGAAATTTAACAACACTATTTTAAAAGTTTTTGCATTGGCATCACCGTGAAATATTTGTATAAACAGCTCTACCAACTAGAAATACTACAAAGTACAAGCAGAGTTTTCGTTGCAATGGTTTAAAGTATTGCATCATCGCAGTAACAGAAAATGAATTAATGAAAGGAAGTAAACGAAGAAAAGGTTATCGTTAATTTGCCTATATATTAAGCTGACTAATATGGTATATTGGTCAGCTTAATATTTTTATAATATTTTTTTTGCGCACCGACCACGGTGCATGTAGCACGGAGCACGTGTACCTATACAGTATTATATTGCCCTTATCACATTAGGTACTTATTAACGTTATTATGACCATAATTAAACAAAATGTTTCCGAAATTTGACAAGTTTCCTATTATATAATTACTTAGGTGCATAAGTAATTAATAATTAGGTATTAGTATAAGCATTGAGCTGTATGACCCTAATGAACATTGTCGTTGATGACCCTGAATTAAAACAAAAAAAAGAAGAAAAAGAAAACTAAGTTAAACAGTACTTAACCATTGATACAAAAACAACATTTACTGACTAATTTATTTATAGGTATAAACCCTCCATAGTAAGTACAGAGTTTAATGTTGAAACCATAGATTGCGCCGTTTGGTTACAAGATAAGTAAGTATCAATACTTATAATTTCCCTATAAACCCTAAGGTGAAATCATCCTTGGAAAGGGTGAGAAATAACGCGAGCGAAACCGCGTGTTAATTTTATAACTACTTATGAGTTAAGTAATTTAAATAACTTAATTTTGTACCAAATTAAACAAAAAGTACCTGGGTAACCCAGCTTTGCTCGGAGCTCTAGCAGATAAAAAAAAATATCAAAATTATGTTACCGGGGTTCGAACCCACCACATTCCGAATTTTCGACCAACGAAAAAATTTACCACACTGCCAATAAGACTAACATTAATAGAGTCGAAATTATGGGTATTATGTTTAGTGGTAGATTTACACTAGGGGCAGTCGGGGCTAGGGTGGACATTATTAGAGTCGAAATTATAGATATGTTCAGTGCTAGGGCTGTATAATTTAGAAAGTTTTTTTTTCTAGAACACTAGATTTTTTTTAAACTATCAAAATTGCACAATATAATTAATTAATTCTCTTAATTAATATTTTTTTTATTTCTTGTTTGCAAAAAGTTAAAAACTACTTACGTTCTACAATGAGTGCAAATAGTCTCTATAGCTTGGCTATACTATGCATAGAATCTTCGTCTTCTTCAACGTTTAGATTATAATCGACCAAATTACAATTTAAAAAGTCTGGCCTGTAAAAAAAATAATTTAGTACAATTTTAAAAGTTTTTGTATTTGCATCACCGTGAAATAGTTGTTTAAACAGCTCTACTAACTAACAATGCTACAAAGTACAAACATAGTTTACTACGGCCTTGTTGAGTTTCACGGATTATGTAAACGAAGCTTTAGATTCTGGAAAACAACTGATAGCGCTTTTTATTGATTACAAAAAGGCATTTGACACGTTCGATCATAATATACTATTGCAGGCGATGGATGAGTGCGGTATACGTGGGCCGACTAGTATATGTTTTAGTAATTATTTAACTGATAGAAAAATACGAACGGTGATAGATGGTGTGGCTGGTGATGACGCGGATGTGAGTCTGGGTGTACCGACCGGGTCAGTGTATGGCCCGGTCGGGTACATTATGCATGTGAATGGTGTGTCAAATGTGATAGGAAGTGTAAGGTATTTATGAATGCGGACGATATGTGTGTACGGGAGTATGTACAGGACGATTTTGAGAATATTACGAAGTGGGCACATGATAATGGAATTATTATAAACCTAAAAAAAATGCAGTGTATGCATCTGCAGTCGCCACACAATCATAAAGCAAAAAATATTAATGTAATTGATATTAAAATAACTGGCCACACGTATGAATGTCTACATATGAACCAACCTAACTGTAGCTGTTTTACGCTCTGCTATGTAGATAACTTCAAATATCTTGGTCTTAAAATTGACAAAAGCTTTAACTGGGCTTTACATATAACAGAGGTATGTAATAGGTTGAGATCAGTTCTAGGTAAGTTTTATCAGCTAAAGAGGATACTAAATGTGGATACATTAAAAATTGTGTATTAGGCACTAGCAGACTCGCTGATAAGCTATGGGCTAATTGTTTATGGACGAACATTTGTAACATATTTACATAGTGTCAAAAATTTACAAATACGACTATTGAAATATTTAGTAAGTAGAAAAGAAAAGTACGAATGTAATACAGAATATGATAAATTATTTAAAGTGTGCAATATTTTGGCGATAGATAAAAAAATAAATATAATACTAGAAGGGTAAGAGAGCAAAGACTGATTAAACCAAAAATAAAAAACTACTATGGAGAGAGGACGAATAAATTCTTAGTACCTAAAATATTTAATAAGTTAGATATATTACACAGACACAGAAAAAATGTCAACTAGAATAATAAAGAAAAAGTTAAGAGCTGCATTATTAAATTAAAATTATGAGTTTAATTACTTTTTTTTTATAAACTAAATTTCTTTGAAGTTAGTTTTAGCTTAGTTTTGTTTTTTATTATTTTATCTTTTGTACTAAAGACTCAACTACTCATAATATTATGCAACAAATATTATATTAGATGAGCGCATCTCGCCGTCTAACACTCGTTTGGCGAGATACAACTTGAATTGTAAAAAAAAAAGTTTTCGTTGTTCGTTTGTATTGCATCATCGCAGTAACAGAAAATAAATTTATGTAAGAAAGAAAACAAAGAAAAGTTTATCGTTAATTTGCCATTATCGGTGATCGGTCAGCTTAATATTTTTTTTTTTTTTTTGTTGCGCACGGTCCACGGTGCATGTAGCACGTAGTTAGCACGTGTACATATACAGTATTACTTAGTCTGGCCATAAATACTGTTACAATTAAAAATAAACAAAATATTACATTTGAATTTGGAATCTGTCATTTTTATATGATTGTTTATTGAGTTTTCTCATTTTGGCGCCAATAGGTACATTGTACAATATTTTGCGATATTAAAATGGAGTGGGTCGATAGAGAGAATTGAATCGCTGTGATTGCATTACACAAAGTAGGTATGGAGCCAAATACAATTTTTAAAACTCTCCATACGCTTGGTATTAGTAAAATGTTTGTGTACCGGGCTATTAATAGGTACAGTGAGACCTTCTCTGTTTGTGACAGACTAAGATCTGGCCGTCCACGTACGGAAAAAGGTGGTCAAAGCAGTAAGGGAAAGAATTCGAAGAAATCCTGTCCGAAAGCAAAAGATTTTATCTCGGGAGATGAAGATAGCACCTAGAACCATGTCGCGTATTTTAAAAGATGACTTAGAACTTGCAGCCTATAAGAGACGTACTGGTCATTTATTAACTAAGATAATTTAAAAAAGGATAGGGTGGTAATATCTAAACAACTACTGAAGCGGTACGCAATGGGAGGTCACAGAAAAATTTTGTTTACGGATGAAAAAATTTTACTATTGATCAACATTTTAACTGTCAAAATGACCGTATTTATTCTTAAAGCTCTAAGGAAGCTTCCCAATTAGTCGACATAGTGCAACGTGGGCACTATCCGACTTCAGTGATGGTTTGGTTGGGCATTAGCTATGAAGGGTTGACTGAGCCATACCTTTGTGAGAAAGGTATCAAAACATCGGCACAAGTGTATCAAGATACCATTCTTGAGAAGGTAGTGAAGCCCCTTAACAACACCATGTTCAATAACCAAGAATGGTCCTTCCAGCCGGCGCAGATTCGGCGCCGGGTCCAGCAGCAGGTCGGTTTTCCAGCAAAGCTCGGTCTACGCAGTCTTGGTTGGAAACGAACGTTTCGGACTTCATCAGAGCTGAAGACTGGCCGTCGTCTAGTCCCGATCTTAATCCGCTGGATTATGATTTATGGTCAGTTTTAGAGAGTACGGCTTGCTCTAAATACCATAATAATTTGGAAAGAGTCTCTAAAACAATCCGTACGATTGGCAGTTTAAAATTTTCCCATGGAAAGAGTGCGTGCCTCTATTGATAACTGGCCTCAACGTTTAAATGACTGTATTGCAGCCAATGGAGACCACTTCGAATAAGCTTTTTATATTTTAAATTGTTTTATATTTATGTATTAAACTAACACACTGTAAAAGTAATAAATGTTATTTGCAATGGATTTTTTTTTCTTTGTTTCATTATTTATGGCAAAACTAGGTAGGTATATTGCTCATATCACATTAGGTACTTATTAACGTTATTATGACCAAAATAAAACAAAATGTTTCCGAAATTGGACAAGATTCCTATTATATAATTATATAATCTTGTCCAATAGGCACCTAAGTAATTACTTAGGTGCCTAAATTGCGTAAAAAAGGTGCGTAATAATTAGGTATTAGTATGAGCTATAAGCTATTAAGTTGTATGACTCGAATGAACATTGTCGTTGATGACACTGAATTAATACAAAAAAAGAAGAAAAATAAAACTAAGTTATTCAGTACATAACCATTGATACAAAAACAACATTTACTTACTAATTTATTTATAGGTATAAACCCTCCGTAGTAAGTACAGAGTTTAATGTTTAAACCATAGATTGCGCTGTTGGTTACAAGATAAGTAAGTATACTTATAATTTCCCTATAAACCCTAAGGTGAAATCATCCTTGGAAAGGGTGAGAAATAACACGAGCGAAACCGCGTGTTAATTTTATAACTACTTATAAGTTAAGTAATTTAAATAATTTAATTTTGTACCAAATTAAACAAAAAGTACCTGGGTAACCGAGCTTTGTTCGAAACTCTAGCAGATAAAAAAGTAATCAAAAATATGTTACCGGGGTTAGAACCCATCCCATTCCGAATTTCCGAACAACGCAAAAATTAACCAAACTACCTATAGGACTGACATTAATAGAGTCGAAATTATGGATATTATGTTCAGTGGTAGATTTACACTAGGGGCAGTCGGGGCTAGGGTGGACATTATTATAGTCGAAATTATTGATATATTCAGTGGTAGGGCGTTAAAATTTAGAAAGTAATTTTTTTTAGAACACTAGATATTTTTACATCTATCAAAATTGCACAATGTAATTAATTAATTCTCTTAATTAATATTTTTTTTATTTCTTGTTTGAAAAGAGTTAAAAAATACTTACGTTCTACAATGAGTGCAAATAGTCTCAATAGCTTGGTTATTCTATGCATAGAATCGTACGTCTTCTTCAACGTTTAGATTATAATCGACCAATTTACAATTTAAAAAGTCAGGCGTTTTTGTCTTTAAAAAAAATAATGTAGTACAATTATAAGTCATCCTTAGTGCAAAATGTATGATTCTTGTAACAGAAAGAAATATTTTTATATTATTTAAGTATACATATATTTATAATAAAATGTATTATTAATATAATAAAAAAAACTATAATTTTAGGTAAAATTTCCATGATAGGCGTCAGTACCCTGGGCGACACTAATTTTAAATCCGGCCCTGGATATATTATTAGTGCACGTCGAAAAAACAAAACATTATACTTATCTTAAAAATTCGTAGTTTCCCAGGCATAAAACCTAGCTAGATTGATTTTACTCCCTCAAAACTCCCTGCATAGTAAATTTCATGTAAAAACTTGAAGCCGAATCCGAGATTACGATTATATGATATAATATACAAAATCTTGTATATTAAATTATATAATCGTAATCTCATTTTTATTCTGAATATAAAGATTTTTATTTTTATTTTATTTACTAAGAGAGAAGTCTGTTATTTTTGGATGCTTAAAATATTCATCAATTAATATTTTTTGACGATTAGACGATTGTCTCGTACATATACGTCGCATCCAAAAATAACGGACTTCTCTCTTAGTAAATGAAATAAAAATAAAAATCTATAAATTCAGAATAAAAAACAAGGTTTTGTTTTCATCTTATTCCCAGGGTGTGCTGTCCTCAATGAAATCTTTAACTTTATAATAACCTTTGGCATACAAATGTCTTTCAACTAATTTTTAAAGTTTATTTATTAACAAATTTTTAAATTTTTCTGGGAGTTTATTATAGAAACGTATAAGTACCTTTTAACCATTAAAAGAATTGCTTATTTTACTGAGTCTAGTCACTGGTACAGCCAGTTTGTGCTATTCCTAGTATTTGTTGTGTTGGTCACATTTTTTATCAAATTCATTACTATGTTTTTTTACATACGAAACATAACAGCAGTAATTTTTTAGAAGCTCATAACTCATCAATAATGATACGAAAAAAAACATTGTGTGTACACATCCACGTCTACTAGAAGTTATAACTGATCAGAGTATAAAAAAATTCACGACCTCATTTTTTTTGTCCGCTTGACGTGAAATTTCCCTTAAGATACATTTGCACTTTGCAGGTTTTAGTTTACCCTTGGACAAAAAATAGTAACAGTAAGTAAATGTAATTGCTGTGCATATTGCGCAGTTTTTTGGGCGGCAACCTCGACTGTCGTAATATTTCAGCGCAGCATTACGATGGCAATGCAGCCGGGAGTTTTAATGGAATTGTTAATGTTAGTCATATTTAAAGGGGTTGTTTGTCTTGTGTTTCGGTGTTTTATTTGTAAAACGTGACGTCGTTTGCATCGAATATTTTTAACAAAATAGTCCATCATATTAGTTATCATCACCGATGCTAACGATCCCATTGCTGGGGCTCGAGTCACGCGAGAATGATAGATGGAGAGCTAGTAGGAAATTTAAAGCAGGTGTTTGAGGCAAGCTGAAACCTTGTCCTATACTTCTCCTATTGTACCTCAACACGAGACTGCAGGTCTTGCACCAGCCAGAAGCGGGCTAATAAATCAATATACAATTTTTTTTTAAGTTATTTTTTTAATCCCCAAAAACAGGTTTGAGACAATTTGAACTTTTGATATAGTGTTAGTTTAATGTATAAGGAGTTGGGGAAAAAAGCCAGGTCATTTACTTTAACCTTGCCAGACCAGTGTAAAAATAAATTGGAAAAGGTTAAAAAAGGCACCTTGATTTTTAGGAGGTTTTAAATTATACAATTTACTATAAAAAAATATTGTAAAAAATATATATCATTTTAGTGGAATTTTTCACCTGCTAGGTGACTTAGAAAATCGAGAATATGCTGGCTATGAATTCATGATTTTCTGACATCCATCTGTCATTTTAAGAATTACGATCTTCAATCGACGTAAATGCGACATCTAGGAAGGCATCAAAGAACTACGTAAACATGTTTTTTGGGGATTAAAAAGTTCACTTTTCGAAAATTTGTATATTGACTTACACTTCTGACCAGCCAGACCTGCAGTCTCGTGTTGAGGTACCTACAATAGGAGAAGTACAGGACAAGGTTTCAGCTTGCCTCAATTACCTGCTCTAAATTTCCTAGTAGCTCTTGGGCTATGAGGTTGTGAACCACGATAGCGTACAAATGACCACGCACGACGTTATATTACTATTTACTGATCATTATCATCACTGTCTATTGACGTTCCCACTGTGACTCGCGAGTCGGGTATCAATTCTTTAAGTGTGACGAGAATCAAATTGTAAGTTCATCACGCTAGACTATACTTTGTGCGTGGCATAATTATGAATATAAAAATATGTATTCTACATATTTCTAGACTTATGGATACTTATGAGGCTATATTTTACAAGCAGCGATAATGTATAGTTGATAATATGTACGGCGAACGAACGCGGACTGACATTGTAAGCGCCGCGTGTAATGGCACACGTGATTAGCATAACTATAGCATATTATTATTATAGTTATGCTAATCTCCTGCTAGGATAGTGTTAGGTCTGCTAATAAAAAATCAGGGACAGCATTTTCGACATATTTTTTCAATTTCATTGCTGTTCCTCCATTTTATGTGTTTTAATTTTTTTTTATTTGTTTGTCACAATTTGATTTTGCAACTTTCTATTTCAACCTAATTTTTTATTATTGGAAGACTAGAAATTATGTGTTAATCGAGATCCTATATAAGCTACTGCCACAAAAAATTACACTAAAATCCGTTATTGCGTGAGTTACAAACATCCATACAAACAAATTTCGCATTTATAATATTAGTACCTATTTAATAGTAAGGATTAGGTAATTTCAATTCAGACTTTTTATAATTATGGCGCCTGTAAATGTATTATACGATACGTTACAGACAGAAATCCTATCTTTTCATCGACAAAACACTTCAAAGCTTTATGTTCGGGACATGCGGGCAGCGGTTTTCCATCGAAAAAGATATATTACAATACCTATCCTGTATGAAAGTACCTATTTTATACTGTGACTATTCTTTATTCCGTTTGAACGGTAGGCACAAGGTAGGTTTAATTGGTATTTTATACCAACGCTATATTTTATGATATGTTGAAGACCCTAATTGAAAAAAATAGCACTGGAATTCGTGGAATTTATCTGGCTACAAAAATCCTTAATATTATAAATGTGAATTTGTGAAGATGGATGGATGGATGGACCGGATGTTTGTTATTCTTTCACGCAAAAACTATTCAACGGATTTTGGTGAAATTCGGTTTGGTAGTAGGTAGTTTGAGCTCTGGATTTACACATGGGCTACTTTTTATCCCCAAAAAGTGCAGTATTCCCGTAGGATATTGTATTTCGCGGAACAAATATAATCTGTGATACCTAATCGACTACGACGACTATAGAATATAAGTTGATAAAACTAAACTACAGACAGGGAATCGTACCAAGAGTCCCCCCCTATAGACGTAGTATATTATTATCTCTGTGCCTATAGACTAGACCTAAAGGGTAACTTGACCCGGCCCTCTCTACAATTTCTAAGGAACTAAATAACAAAATCTGTTGATAATAAAACCTACATATATTTATAATTAGACCACTAATAACTTAAATTACTATTATTTTATGCGTATGTGGTTTTTATTAGGATTGATTTTACCATCACATTTTTGACACGAATTTTTATGTTTTTATACTAGCTAGGTAAAGGAGTGCAAAAATGCTGTATTAACTATTAACTTGTAACAGTTGTAACATAATATTAATTATTATGTCTTATTTCCCTTATCATGTAATCAAAAAAGAAATATTTCGGGGATTCCGCATTAAATCCTTTATCTAATAAACTTAGCCCCTGAAAATAATAAACGTACTTACCGAGGAACTTGATATGTGCTTCGAATACGAATATCGGGTATTTCGCTACTGAGTAAGTAGTAAAGTTGGGTTAAACCGAAACTTGCGCCGCGTCGTACTGCTTACAACCTAGTACCACCTAGCACCTACCTATCATAAGGAAAACGTCAAATCAAGGTATTTAAGCACGGCGTTTTTCGTTCAGAAATCATATCACAATCTACCATTGTAGTAGCAGCATTTGTTAGTTAAAAAAAATCTAAAACAATATAACAATGAAACTGTCAGCGTTTTTCGTTTTGATAATGGCTATCTTCGCCATGTTTGCTGGTCACAGTGAGGCGAAACCCAAAGTACCCATCGGCGCCATCAAGAAAGGAGGTAAAATTATTGTAAGTATTAATGTTTTATTTGAAAAAAAAATCAAATAGGTAAAATAAGTACATTTCCTCAAAATACTTTAATATTTAAATGCCTAAATGTATCTTAATCGTATATTACGATTTATAAATTTTAATTATAAAGACCCTAGCCCACCTAAAAGACTAGGCAAGTCTTAGAATATTAAAGACGCCTGCCTTAATAGTTAACCGAGATTAGGTAATATATAAATAATATCAATCACCACCAGATACATTAATGTATTTGCAAGTGACAAATGAATGTCTCGGCACTGTTCTGGGATTAATATTTTCCATAGACATAATATTTCCATCTATTCACCTGCTCTCAGCTAACAGCTATTTATTATACATAATATTTTAATTTTAAGCAAAAACATCCCATAGATCTAACCATAATAACGACAGCTTGGATTTGTTCAAAATTTTTAGTAGAAACATTTAGGGTTACTTAAAATACAATTTGAGTTCATATTTTGATTTTATTTTCAGAAAAGTGGCCTGGGCATTGCCGGAGCAGCAGGAACCGCCCACGAAATCTACAATAATGTTAAAAACAGACACAATTAGTAATTTAGAATAAAACTTGTATTTAGATTAAGTATTTATTAAATAAATATTTTTTATTGTGAATAATTCTGTACTTAAATCTATTTTACCTAAATCCAACTTATTATTATTCGTAATAGGTACCATATAGCCCCACGAATACGCTCGTTGACTGAATTTTTTATGGCATAAATGCATAGTACCTACATATAAGAAAGTCATTCTTCAGAAGAAATAGGATATTATTAATTATTAATAATCAATATAATTTTAAAAGTGCAGCGATTTGTAATATTTTCAAAGGTACAGAATTTCGCAAGTCTCGTGAAAATTCTCCGTACAAATGTGTGACGTCACGCGTTCCTGCAGTTGTATGAAATATAGGTAATACGTTTACTGCTTATGTGTGGGCAAGTACATCAAGTAAGCAAAAAACATAAAAAAGCGTGCTATTTTGTGTTCTCTCCAAAACTCCCTAGGAAGTGTCAGTAAAGCGTCCACTTTACTGAACCGACTGACTTGACTCATTGACTGCATTGAGGATTTATTTAGACTTGACTAGACTTTGGCTTTTGAAAACGGTGTTTTAACGTGTGTGTGGTGTGTTAACACCGTTTTTCAAAATCGCAAATACTCTGAAAATGGTTATGTACTATATTAAACCGCTTATATTACGGTACCCATACAAAAAAAAAAGGCTTAGTTAAAGGACGTACACTTCCTACCACAACTGCAGGTGCTTATTTTTTTATGTTTGCTAGCAGAGTTATTTACTTGTCATTTTAATTAGTCGTATGTGCCTTAATTAGGTCTTTACCTATGAAATTGCCGTTTTGTATGAAAAAATTTAAACAATTTTTTTTCATGTATTTTTTATTTGTATTAATCGAAGTAATCACCCATGCAATCAATGCATCTTTGCCAACGCAGTGGCAGTTTATTGATGCCCTTCTTAAAGAAGTCAGCTGGACGGAAGGCAACAAATTCTTCAAAGGCATTTTGTACATCCTCTCGGGTATTGAATTTTTTTCCCGCCAAGAAGTTATCCAAATTCTGGAAAAAGTTGTAAGTTGTAAGTTTGTCTGTAGGCGCAAGGTCTGGTGAGTAGGGCGGATGACGGAGAGCTTCCAACTTGGAGTTCTTGCAACTTGGAGACCGTCTGCTGTGCAGTATGAGGTCGCGCGTTGTCGTGCAGGAGCAGCGGAGACGAGCGTTGACCAATGCTGGTTGGAGATGTGCCAGCTTCTCCATCATTGTGTTCAGTTCTTCACAGTACACATCTGCAGTAATGCTCACCCCGTTTGGTAAGAAGCTGTGATGAATCACACCGGCGCTAGACCACCAAACAGTGACCATTACTTTTCTAGGGGTAAGTTTTCGTTTAGGGCATTGTTTAGGTGCTGAACCAGGATCCAACGAACTTGCTGAGCGCTTGCGGTTATCAAACAGAATCCATTTTTCATCGCAGGTAACAATGCGGTTCAAAATTCCTTCATTTGTGTGTCTGTTGAGCAGTGCAAGGCACGTCTCGACGCGTACTTCGCGCTGGCGAATATTGAGTTCATGGGGCACCCATTTGTCAAGCTTTTTTACCTTGCCAATTTGACGCAAATCTACCAATATTGTTTTGACGCTAACGTCGAAAGCTGCTGCTAATTCAGCCGTAGATTGTGTATCATCAGCTTCCACAATCGCCTTTAATTCGTCATTGTCGACCAAAGTCGTCGGACGACCGCGAGGTTCATTTTTCAGGTCGAAATTTCCAGAACGGAAGCGAGCAAACCAATAACAGGTGGTGCGTTAATTTGTAGTGTCTAACTCCGTAAACGTCGTTGATGTTGCGTGCCGCTTGTGCCGCGTTGCTGCCACGACGGTACTCATATTCCATAATTACTCGAATTTTTAACGTATCCATGATGACGAAAAAGATTGAAATGCGATGAAAATGTAACACTAATCAATAAACAAACCTAATATATATATATTAGGTCATTATATATGATATTGGCGTTTTGAAAAAGTGGCGTAAAGGAGGAACATAAAGTTGATTTAAAAAAAAATAATAAGTATATTTATTTAATCAAAGTATATAACCATTGCTATCTATGCACTTAAAAACCATTCGGACAGGAATCAATAAAATCTTTGAAGGCGCTTTGGACTGCCCCGTCGAAGTTGAATTTTTTTCCTTGCAAGAAGTTATCCAAATTTCGTAAAAAAAAAAGGTAATCTGTTGGATTAAAACACTTTTATCACTAACACCGCAGCCTGCAGCTAACTCGGACGTGGTTTGCGATGGATCCGCTTCTACAATAGCCTTCAATTCTTCATTATCAACTTTGGTCTGTGGCCACGGGTTTGTTCTGTAGGTCGAGATTTCCAGAATGAAAA
Source organism: Phengaris arion (assembly GCA_963565745.1). NCBI lineage: Eukaryota > Metazoa > Arthropoda > Insecta > Lepidoptera > Lycaenidae > Phengaris > Phengaris arion. Next base: position 10,102,693 of record OY751445.1, on the reverse strand, counting down.
CGTAGGAACCAAAAACGCACTATGTTTTCTTTTGCGACACCGCCGCCATACACATCATTAATCCTTCGAGCTGTTTCTGCAGCACTGGTGACACGGTGGAACTCGTACTCGAAAATAATACGATATTTCAAGTTCTCCATTTTATAAACAGTGACGCAAAGAAAAAATCAAAAGAGGAACAAACAAATGAATTACGGTTATCGAAACATAAATGCATGAGTAAATAGCGGTATAAATTTGAAATTGGAATTCCTAACGAAAGAAGATATATTTGAGATCAAAGTGGCCATTACGACAAAACGCCAATTTCATATGTAAGGACCTAATATTTGGGGTATTGTAATATGTATTATGTTAACGCGTCGTATGGATAAAAATAGTTAAGGGCCAGACAGGAATTATAGCACAAACAGGCCAGGTGCGAGTCTGACTCGCGTAAGAAGGGTACCATTATACCAATATTTTACACATTACTTTTACAAATTATTTCGTTAGTTTTGTACGAAGTTCTCCAAGTAAGCGCATTTCACAAGTTAGTCATCTATAAATCCTAAACAAACAAAGTTATATGAGCCGTTATAGTTTTCCTTTAAAGATCATCACATGGTCTACCATTATGAATTTCTTTAATTTTTTCGAGGCGCCGTTTAGCTTTTAGAGGGGGGCTATTGTTGTGGGGGCCGTTTAGCTTTAAGTGTGCTTTAAAGTTAAATATCTCGCAAACGGATACCTAAATTAAAAAATTGTCTTAGCAACCAATGTTTTTAAAAGACCTATCTAATGATACCGCACAGTATGGGATAGACAGACGCGAGATAAAAAATCATATCCACTTTACGTGTGAATACGTTTGTTTACGCAGAAAAAATTTTATTATCGAGATTTTATTATAACACACACATATATTTTATTATAACACTTACACGGTTTTACACACATTATAACATTTTATTTTTTTCGTAATAACCGTTTGGATTGCAAGCCGAAGACGGAAGGACGGACGGACATGATAAGACCGTAAGTGTTCCGTGACTTGAACTACAGAACCCTAAAAACAATAGGTAGGTACAGCCGAAACAAACAAAATAATATCATGATGTTAAATTTACAGCAACAATAGGTATTCTTAAAATATATCTTGAAATACCATTTATTCCCCTAACACTTAGACTCAGAGTATTTCACCACCTGGAATCGCTTAGCATGTGAACTGCCACCTGTTGCAGGATGGATGGAGCTGAGTAAACTGAACTTACCCGCTTACCCGCGCTTACCGCTCGCTCGCAAATCGCAATGCACGGGATTTACCCCGTTTCAAATTCAAACGATGATCGCAAACCAAACAGAACGTCTGTTTGGTTTGCGATTTTGATGTTTTTACCTATAATAGGTATATTAATTACTAGCTTTTCCCCGCGGCTCCGCTCGCGTAAATATCTCACGGGAACACTTTTGACGGACAAAAAGTAGCCTATTTTAATCCAGAGCCTAAACTACTACCGTACCAAATTTCATCGAAATCCGTTCTGTAGTTTTTGCGTGAAAGAGTAACCAACATCCATCCATACATCCATCCACACAAACTTTCACCATTATAATATTATTAAGTAGGATATTAGTAGGATAGGACTTACCTAATCTATATTCTATGCTTTATACTTTGTGTCTTGAATCTAGATACTAATATTATTCGTATTCGCATCAAACCAGTGGCGTACCAAGCCTTAGGGGGGTTCCGTTTCAAAAAATGTTGTCCTGCCTTCAGCCCAAGCGAAGAGTAAATTTTTTATCACATAATCAGCAGCTAAGTTTATTTAACTGAATTTTAGATTCTTTCCATATTCAAGAGTATTGGCACGTTGCGAAAATTGATATTAAGATCATCAGTAGTAGAGCGGAGCGTTCACTGGTTCCAATTTCGTAAAACATTTTTAGGTAATCTGCAAACTTACAATAAAAAGCTGTTCGACTTATTAGCACTTTGTTCTATGTTCAGCGCTGTTTTTTTCCAGCCGGAGAGATTTCGGATGATGTAGGATTTTAAGTGAGATTGTGATCTATGGATAACATTTTACGTTTTTTTTCTGACACAGCTTCGGGGGCCCCTGTAGCCCGGGGACTCCGTACAATTGATATGGCTGGACAGCGGTAGGTAGCTACGCCCCGGCATTGAACTGTGATAATATTGTTATACAGTTTTGATGCGTGTATTGGCTCATTGTAATAAAAATACATTTATACTTTGCATTTTATATCTAAGTAGTAAGTATATTAGTTGATGCGCGCAACTATATTTGTGTAGAACTAACGTAAACGGAACCCTACTTTTTTAAACGGAATCCTAAGATAAAAGTAGCCTAAGATACATCTTTTATCCTCAGCTATCTGCCAGTGAAAGTCCCATGAAAATCGGACTTTTTTGTATAAGTAGATTAATGGTTACTTTTCTTAGTTATTAATTTATTATTTACAGTTTACAGACCTCAGGTCAATTATAGATAAGCTCAGGGAAGTAAGTGCAAAACACGTGCTGTGAGACGACTCAGTTTCATTAATACTCTTGTGGCCGACTACTCAACCGCTTGTTAAATTTAGAGGCTCTTAATTATTAAGATGATGTCCATAATATGATGTTGTCAAGCAGAGACACTCAGCCTTTATGTGCTGCCCGCGCCAACTTAAACTAGCGTTTAAGACTTCGGCTGTTTGTATTTTGTGTACCTAAGTACTAAGTATTTCTTTTATGTTTTTTTATTATTATCAATAACTATTTGCTAATTTCTTACTATCTAAATAACAACATATTATCTACTTTAATTCTATGTAAGCTTCAAGCATTCACATAAAACCCAATTGAAAACTTAAATGAAAATATTTCATACTTACCAGAAAAATAGATTTTCATATATGCACGTGGAAAAGATAGATTTTTCTAATGAACGAAGTCATGAAGAAGAAAACAGTTACTGCTTTATGATTACGCGCTAATAAAGTTATCAGAATCCGCGTCATTGCGAGCAAACATATCAAAACATTCCTTGCATTTGGGATGCGGTAGAGTCCCGGAGATAAAACACCATCGTCCAACACGTATATAAGACATATTTCACCAATACGCTAATTATTACAATCTCTACACTCAAGACGCCAAGACGAATAGTAAATACCTACAAGATGAAGTTCTTTAGTCTAATTTTGGTAGTGCTAAGTCTGTTAGCGCTGTTTAGTTCGAGCGAGGCTCAACCCGCCAAAATACCCGTTGGTGTCATCAAAAAAGGAGCAGAAGTTGTTGTAAGTTATTTTAAAACTAGCGACTGTGCCCGCGTAAATGCAGTATCCCACGGGAACATGTAATGTACTTTTTTGGGATAAAATGTAGCCTATGTTTTAATCCAGAGCCTAAACTATTACTATACCAAATTTCATCAACGCTCAGTAGTTTTTGCATGAAAGAGTAACATCCATCCATCCATCCAACTTTCATATCTATAATATTAGTAGGATTACTAAGTATTTCATAAGTAGTAGGTGTAATATGTGTTAAAATTATTAGCCTATTAATAGTTTGTTATTAATGTTGACTTCACAGTTATTATATCAGCGGGAAAACTCGAAATAAAAAGTGTTTTCTAATAATTTTTATAAAGTGTTACAAAAATTTATTACCTATTATTATACTTATGGAAGGTCGCCAACAGATTCGCTACGCCACTTTTCGATCACTATGGCAATAATGTTTATACTACATATTGTATTTTAAATTTCTTTATTTTAAAATGTAAATAAAGAATGCTAGCTAGTCTTTAGTTTTCACCAAATAAAATTGCTGAATAGTTTTTTTTTCTGGTATTAAAAAAATGTTAAATGAATATGTAGCCTGTGTTTGAATATAATAAGTACATATTATATTTGTAGAGAAGTAGAGATCTTAGTATAAAAAAAAAATATATAATTAATCAACTAATTACACTAGAGTTAGACTAGTCGATGTAGAAGACTTCTGGCATATAATAATTATGATATATATTTATTATATATTCTTTTTTAAAGGGCAAAGGAATCAAAGCTTTAAACATCGCGAGTACAGCCAACGATGTCTACAAGTTCTTCCACCACAAGAGGAAGCATTAGGTTTATAAACTGAATAATCATGGCCGAATACTCAAATGCTTCTTAAATAAAGTGCCTCTTTAATTACAATCGCCCTTGTCATTCTACGAAGTGGAGACAGTGACAGACACTAGTCAGTGATTTATTTAAGGTTGGGACTATAATGATCCGGAATACGGAATGCTGAGGCATTCAAAGCCCCCAAATTCGGGGCATTGAAAATTGAACGCTGGACTAATACAATAGAGTTGAGAGTCGAACACAAGCTTAAGAAGCGGTTGAGAATTTGACAATTAGTCAATATTACATTTAAGTATTTATAAACTCAATAATAATGAGATCCAGCATTGTAAGATATTCCTAAATTCATATTATTTTACAATAAACGTAATATTTTAAGTAATTATTTCTTTTTATTTTACAACTTGTTTTTTTTTTTAATATTTAAACGGTTTAATTTACCAATAGGTAAGTGCTAGTAGGTACATAATACGCAATTTCTTCTGCACTCATGCAATAGTTGTGCAAAATATGGATAGATAAAATAAAACAACTATTGCCAATGAGATGTAAACAAGTACTTACTACATTTCTACATATAATAATGAATTATAAGCATCATGTAAGTACCTATATTGCTTAACTCTAATCTGTCAATAACATATCTATTAATATCACTATGTATCGCATTAATATTATGTTTGTACATAGAATAAAAATATCGACATACGAATGCAAATGGCAAACTCTAAAATAAAATAAATAAATAACCTAACCAAGAGTATGTCAGGACATGTCTAAGGAGGGTTGCGTATTATAAACGCGTTATAGGTTTTTTCAAATTACTTCAAAAGTTACTGTCCGATTTCGTTCAAAATAATTTTCCTTAAGAGTATTTAGCATGATCTATCAGCATGGAAAATTGTAAGTTTCTATGTCTCATAGTTTAGAAATGCCGGGGGGGGGGGGGAACAACTTGTAACCATTTTGGAGGCCGATTACTCGAAAATGGTTCACTTTGTAAATAGTCGTGTATGAAACCATGCCATTATTTTAAAATACCTATTCGATAATATCCCACAGGCCCTCACGATATTCCACGACGAGTGGAACGAAAAAATATTTTTCATCTCCACTTCACATGTATGGAGAGCCACCCCTAAAATATAAAAATATTATTATTTTATGATGCCAAAACCGAGATCTATACACAGTCTATAACTATACAAAATTTCATCAATTTATATTCATAATTACAGACGCAGGAAGATCGGACAGACAGACAGACAGACAGACAGAAGGACGGACAGAGCGAAACTATAAGAGTTCATTGAGTAAGACGGAACCCGGAAACCCGGGACGGAAAACCGGCCTAGTGCGAATCTCGTGCACGAAGAGTTCCGTACAAAATAGCGAAAACTACGTTTGTGGTATGGGAGACGGCAAATATCAGAATTTTTCAATAGCAGTTGCAACTTTACTGTCGGATTTAATTATTTTACTATCTATATTAAATTTAAAATATTTGTTGCGGCTGGTGACTCTTCCAGTTTCATTTGCAATGATTTGCCAAGTTTTAATCTTATTTTTCGAATTCTTAATTTTATTTCTAATGTGAAGAGATTTTGCTGCAGAGCAAACTTGCTTAAATGTTTTTGAATATAAATTTACATAATGTTTAAATTATTCGCTTTGATTCATTGTTCTTTTAAAGTTCATACAATTTTATGTAAAGTATATATGTATATATTTAAATCTACTTTTTAAAATACCTGCCGTTTCTCATTCACTGAATTTACTTTCATTGTTTATTCTCACTGTTTCAGAGGTGAAAATAGTATCAAAGTCCCTTTATATCAATAGAATTTTTCGTTTTTAGTTATGCCTTTTTGGGTTCTGTACCCAAAGGGTAAAAACGGGACCCTATTACAAAGACTCCGCTGTCCGGATAATTGCTGACATTCCAGTTTCAACCACCAAAAATTTGTATGCCTCTCCTGCTGATGCTGAATTACTTCTTAAAGATAATATAATAGAGTGTGAAATTGAATTTAGATTTAAAGAAATAGGACCATAGCAAGACATTTAAATATTTAATTAACTATATATTACTATATATTACATAAAATTTTTAATTTATTAAATATTACGAATACTGCAGATTTATGGAGCCTATCAATGAAAGTTATATAAATCTATAATCGATATTATAGCACCTTACTTAGCAACTATTTTTTATGATTGTATAAAAAGTGGCGTATTTCCTGATCTAACAAAACATAGTAAAGTTTTACCTCTGTTTAAGTCTGGTAGTAAGTCGGTTCCATCTAACTCCCGACCTATATCTATTTTACCAACACTAAGTAAAATATATGAAAAAATAATACTTACTCAGCTACTAGCACACTGTAATATAAATAACATTTTACATAAAAAACATTTTGGTTTTACGAAGGGTCGCTCTACAACAGATGCAGGCGTTGATCTGATTAGTTATATTTTTGATGCTTGAGAGGGGGCGCAGGATGCTCTAGGAGTCTTTTGCGATCTCTCTAAGGCATTTGATTGCGTGCAGCACACAACGTTGATCAGGAAACTATGCCACTATGGAGTAAGGGGACCAGCACTCACCCTCTTAAAATCTTATGTATCAAATAGGACTCAGAGGGTTGAGATAAATGGAAAAAGATCCACAGGTACCAAAATTGAGATGGGGGTTCCACAAGGATCCATTTTAGGACCCTTTGTTTTTTTGGTCTATATAAATAACCTTATTAATGGAAAAAACGAGACAGTCTTATTTGTCGATGACACGTCACTTACTTTTAATATTAATCGCCAAAACTCAGGCTATGACGAAGTAAATAATGCTTTCTCAAAAATAGTACACTGGTTTAGTGTTAATAATATTTTGTTAAATAGCAAAAAACTAAATGTATAAAGTTCAGTTTGCCAAATGTAAGGCAAATTGAAACCAATGTACTATTGAACGGGAAAGGTATGGAACTAGTAGATACAGCTGTCTTTTTGGGTATAACTTTAGACGCAAAACGTCAGTGGGGCCCTCATATTGTTGGGTTCGCCGACAGACTCAGTTCAGCAGCATTTGCAGTAAGTAAGATTTTGAGACAGAAGACAATTTTGAGATGCAAACACAGCAAGGCTTGTATATTTTAGTTACTTCCACAGTATAATGTCCTATGGCATTCTACTGTGGGGAAATGCTGCCGATATAAATACTATATTTGTGCTGCAGAAGCGAGCAATCTATAGGCTGGCCCCCAACATGTCATTAAGAGAGAAGTTTGGAGAAACTGGAATCTTAACTGTAGCTTCTAAATATGTTCTATCAAATTGTAAAAAATGTATCAATGTAATAAAAAATAAGCCTATTCAAAAAGAAAAGTGACAACCACAATAGAAATACCCGAAATAAGCATAAAATTGATGTACCAGTGACTAGACTTAGTAAAGTAAAGAATTCGTTTGAAGGCCATTCAATGTATACGCCTATACAATAAGATCCCATAAAGCGTTCAAAATTTTTCAATCAATAAATTTAAAAAAGTAGTTAATCCTTGTAATTGTAATTGTAAAACTTGTTTAATGCCTGTTATAAAGTTAATTATTTTCTGAATGATAGCACACCTTGGGAATGAGATGGCCCCCTGCAAGGCTTCTTTTAAATTACATATTATACTATTGTACTCTTGTTATGTAGTTTTAGTCATTGTTATATATGCCTTATATATATATATATATATATATATATATATATATATATATATATATATATATATAAATTTTTCCATATTTTTGATAAAAGATGGCCCCGCGCGAGTTTCTTACGCCGGTTCTTCTCGCCGGGCTAGCGCCTGAACCGGTGGTAGGCATCATATAGACCGACGTTCAGTAAGTGTATCAATTTTGAATAAAAAAACTTGAGACGTGTCAAGGGACACCCGGATGGAATATATATTATATATACTTACAATAAAATATAAATTGTTAATATATATATATATATATATATATATATTAACAATTTATATTTTATTGTAAGTACCGATCACACTTTTAAATGCATTAAGTGAAAATAAAAGCTGTTAATTTGAAATTATAAACAGACTATATATATCGCCCCCTCTCAAATTTTGTTTATCTGTATAGATATAATATATTATATTATACAAAACAAATAGTTGAACTAAGTATATATAGTGCGCGCGGAACTAGCGCCTTAGGTAGGGACAGGGGTGAGGGTTGCTTGCTGCTCGCAGTGTTGCCGCCGCGAAGTCCGTACTGAGTAACAACATCAAGCGCTCTTCCGCTTAGTCACAATATGTAACAGTCATAACAGTCACAATATGTAATTGCAAAATTGCAAAATTCTACATTATTGTCAAGGTGATAAGGTCGTTTTTTGGATCATTCTTAATAGTCGTTATTACATTGTGATTTTGAGTGGCAAAAAATGTCGTGCCTATATTAATCCGTCTAGCCCCAATACAATTCGCAACGCGCCATAAGGAACTACGTTCCAAAATTTTGACTTTGATTTTGATTTAATGAACAGAATTTATTACGTGATCTCTGATTAACAACATTTTTTTGACACCTTTACGGCTTTCACGAATACTGAAACGCTAATCAAAATCAAGAGCCCTCTTTCACACAGGCTGTCGCTGTCTCTGCTAGCCGAATTGACAAGGACAGCATGTGACTTGAGCATCACTTAATTTGATTATCGCTCCACAATATTCGGCTGTTAGACTCCTGTTTAGTACTAATGTTCTGTGCTATTTAGAATTCTGGCACTAGTGTTAGTACAAAAAGGCTTCCATGGGTTAGGCAATAGACTGTGTGTTGTAGGTACCTACGTGGATACGTGATGGCAAAATGACCTCAAAATGGCATAGTCATTTATTCATCAAATAAGTAGGTCATCAAAGGTAGGAAACGTCCATAAATTGCGTGAGACATCTTGATGAGAGATTGTGAGATTAACTTTGACCCCTCTCCCCTCCCTATTCTCACATGTTGATTTATTCAACAAAACACAATTTTATGTGTACGTGTTTATATTCATTTCCCGTTATATTATTGACTTTTTTAATATTTTTTACGTAGAATTTTTGTACAAAATTTATAGAATTTGTAGACAAAATTTCAGAAAAATCTATCGGCGCATTTTTAAGATATCAACTTTTATCTTGGGTCTCTCAGTTCACACACTGGTGTATGAGAAAAACTCATTTATCTATTATACGAGAAAAATATCAGAAAGTCTACTGTACTTAAATTTTTGTAAAAGTTTTTTTGTCTTGGATTAGCACATCAAATATTTAATTTTTTTCACTTAATGGTACTTACATTAAATAATTTTGAAAATTAATTATTTATTGTAAGTACCATTAAGTGAAAAGCTGTTAATTTTTTAAGAGTTGGAATTACCTGTTTTCGAAACTTTTTATTTCTTAGTATTTGGGAGATAGGCAAACGAAATTGTATAAAATATGAATAATTTAGAAGGACAATTTATTCAAGTATATTGGAAAAGTTGTTTGGTACACATACAACAAGAAACAAAAAGATTATAGAATAATATTATGTGGCCAACTCTACCACCGCGCGCTCTTTCGTCAATTCAAATAGTGCGCTTCCGCGACTTGATGTTACACGCTTCCGTCTTATTTCACGAAATCACTTCCACAAATTGCAAGAAAGCTACAGGAAAGATGTTAAACTTTAAAAAAACCGACTTCCAAAGTAAAAATATACAAAAAAGTATGAAATAAATATTATTTTATAAATAACTCCCCTTTTAAATTCGGCCAAAATTTTAACTATTTCTCTACACATTCTTCATTATTTTGAAGTCGGTAGCAGCCCAAACCATATCCTGATGAATCATTATTTTATATAGAGCTCACGTTTAAGTTGGCTGGTACCGACTTCAAAATTATGAAGATTGTGTAGAGAAAAAGTAAAAAAATTAAAAAAATTAAAAGGGGAATTATTTAGAAAATATGTTTTATTTCAAACTTTTTCGTGTATTTTTACTTTGGAAGTCGTTTTAATTTTTTGTTTAAAAATATTATTTTTTACCTTTTTAGTGATATTTGTTTAATTATTATTAATACATTTTCAGAACGCTATAAATAAACGATCGAATGCATAATTGAATACGCGCCAAGCTTCCATTAGGTATTGTATATAAGATGATGATGATGATTACTGTAAGTTACATAGTGGCATATGCTTGCAGTTCTTTAAATAACGTCGAAATTTCCAAATACGTATCTTTACAGACTGAGGAGTTCTGTCAGTGCTTTTGGATCCAGGGTATACCTTGGTGCAAAATCTAATTCCATAATCACTATAAATATGTGTCCATATAAATTGCGAGGAGTTCCCTCGATTCCTTATGGACATAGCTGGGCATTAACTCGTTAATCGTTAATTAACGAAGTTAACATTTTGATTAACGGATTAACTTTTAAGTTAACTTTTAAAAATATTAACGGATACGTTAACTTCCGTTAATCGTTAATCCAATGCCTAATAGTTACCGCACGGCACCGACAAGTGCCGGGCGTCGCGTGGCAGCGAGTGAAACAAAAACAAAACTAGATATATTCTGCCGGCGCGTGCGAGTGAGAAAGAAAACTGCGAAGAGATTTGTTTCGTTTGATCATTTCATTACTTAGCGCCGGTGCTTAAGAGTGACGAGTGTTTTGTTTGTTTGTTGTTATTATAAATTACTGTCAGTGATCATTTGCGTGTTAATAATTGATGAATTAATTAGAACCTAAACCAACAGGCTTTATAAGTTTACTAACACAACGATATAAAGATGCAATTTTACACATATTAACGGATTAACGATTAACGTTAACTTGCGTTAATTCTTCCGAAATGTAACGCTTTAACGTTTAACGAAGCTAACTTTTTTTGTAGCGGATTAACGATTAACGAAGTTAACTATTTGATTAACGGTGCCCGGCTATGCTTATGGATCCCATCATCAGGTCACCAATTTGGTGACAACGGGACTAACTTATAATTATACCCTTTACATAAACAAAAAGAATTTCGAAAATCGGTCAACAGACGGCGGAGTTATCGTTCAACATACAAAAAAATATATACAGCCGAACGTATAACCGCCTCTATTTTTTTTAACTTGATTAAAAAAACTTAACATGTTAGTAAAATGTAGTAGGTACATAACCTCACCAATCCTTCAGGAAATGTGGGATCAGCTTTACGAAACGTTTTATAAAAATAAATTAAGTTTCATATCAAACAGTAAAAATTCTGAAAGCTAATAGAAACTCAACACTTGCTGCACCATTTACCTACTGACTCTATGTTATATTCATAATATTATATATTTAAATTAACGGCATTATAAATAGGCAATAGCCCGCATAAATTATATAGGGAACATGGTAGTCGGTACTAATTTTTGTTATCCATAAGCTATCCATAACCATGCAATCAATTTGGTATTCATGATGTGTTTTGAGCTTTATTTAGCTACGTGACAAATTATACAAAATGTTGCTTTGGATTATCATCAGCTCATTTTTAGCGATAGGTAGGTAATTTGTGTGTGTTTACTACTACCTAATTAACACAACAAATTACAGGGCGAATTCAAGTAGGTACGGTGTATGGTGGGTGGGCCGTAGACGAAATTCGAAATTAAAAAATATAGCAAATAATGCTCGGAGGAATAATGCCCGATTTTGTAAAGATTATTTATTTATATTTACTTACTTATTTATAATGTATATAATAAAAATATGTTAAATATGTACTAAACATAACACTTTTGCAATTTTAAAATTAAGCGTATTTTACAGTAATTTTAAGTGCGAAGCTTTAAAACATTAAATAACCGCACGCGCGGGTAAAAACCTCGCTCGGTGTTTTCCTGTACGTCATGACTATAAAAGAGTCATCACGACTATAATCGTATCCATTTTCTCGGTAACGAAGTAACGATGAAGATAACATTAATTCTAGTTGTTACTTTGTTATGTGGATACAGTTGGGGAGATGGGCCCGTGGTTCCTGCTGTCAGTGTAACGACGACGGCGAGACCGTGGACGCAGAGATTCAGAGACGGCTTGGTTTGTACTTTGTGTTATAGTTCGGAGGATTAATAGGAATGTTTGTTGTAATAAGTCAGCCGATTAATGTTACATAAGGATCTATTATTTTGAAAAACAGTACCTACTAAACGATAGTCATCAAGTAGGATTATATCTTCAGAGTTTTGCCTACTAAAATTTATTTAACGCGTTAGATGTCTTTAACGGTCAGTTCACACCGCGAAGATACTATAAGATTTAATTTGACACCAGTGTGCAGCGTGGTGCAACTTGACATTCGAACTCTTCAAATGTAACGTGTATCTTCTTGTGTAAATAATAAAGTTCAGTTTTGAATAGCTATCTTAAAAAATATAATAGTGTAATATAATAAATAATATAAAATTTTTATCGGGTTAGTTCATTGTCATCGGCCCTTAAGACGTGTGCAAAGTTTCAAGTTGATCAGACGTCTAGAAACCGGTGAAAATTAAGCTCAAAGATTCCGTTACATACATAGATACATACGACCCGAGCTAATAAAAGCGTGTTAAAAATGCAGGGCCGCGTCGTGTCACGTATCGTCGCGGTGTGAACTGACCCTAAGGTAGAATTCGAATCAATCTTATTCGGGATTGGGTCGATTTTCGTCGGGCGGCGAGTCGCTTGACAAATCGCCTCCCCATTTTGTGTTAGCAAAATTGCCTAGCAATATAGACGAATTGTCATTTACACTTTCAATTTTCGTCGTTCAGCGGAATCCACCAATGTAAATCTCGCATTAGCAATCATTAGCGACCGGCGACGCGGTCGCGGGCTCGCGCGCGTAATTGCTAGTCATACTAAACAGTGAGTCGCGCGACCCGGTTTCGATTGCGGGTCGTGCGTGCTGCGGTCGCATTGATAGAGAACTAACAATGGAGCCTGCTTTGATAACAATACTTATTGAAAAATGTATTATTTTCAGGACAAGTTCTTTGCCGGCGTAGCTGTAGCGACCTCAGTACAGAATGCGCTGCACAATGGAAAAGGGAAACATAAGCTGACTCATCACGACCCTGTTCATAATAAAAATTAACATAGTCGACTGAACTTTTAAATTTGAATATGTACCTATTTCAAAATGAAGTTATATATAAATAAAATATGTTGTGAAACATTCAGTACAGTTTTAAGAGAATTGTGCGAACGAAGGAGTATGATTTTCGACACTTAAAGTATATGCCGAGTAAGAAATTAAAAATGCTTAGAAATACAGCTAATTAATAAAAATAACAACGACATACACTACCTCAGTTTATTACACACTAAAGTGCGTTTCATATTTTATTACGAGTTGACGTTTGTCAATCTGTCACAACATTTAGGTATATATTTTTTTATCTTAGAGGCAAAAGAACTTAAAAATAATATGAATTATTATTTTGGGCGAGTTCCGACCACGTTTTAATAATAATAATATCTATGGACGCTTCACACCACGTCCATCTGACCCTGTGCTAAGTATCCGAAGACCTTGTGCTGTAACACAAGGTCTTCGGATACCAGACAACGGGAAGTATATTTGATACTTTTATACTAGACAAATATTTAAGTTTTTATTATATTATACACATCCATGACCGGCGGGATTCAAACCCGCGACCCCCGGCTTGCGCACCGACGCGCTCAACCACTCAGCCACAGAGGTCGTTTTGACCTCTAGTAAAAGAAAATCCGTTTACCTCAACAAAGAAAATTAGGTAAATGTACAACAATGAATAGGTTTTTTGTATCAGACTGACTAAGAATATTGAAGTAGGTATTACGTTATTCAATATTTGCATTAATGTAATCTAACAGTTAAGAGTAGTATGACAGATGTTATTACTTATTACATTTTTAGTCAAATTTGCCAATGAACACAGTTCAAACAGTTATTATATATTCCTCTTTCCATAAATCAGACAAAAGCAACGCCAGCAAGAAAATAAAAGCAATTACCGGAATTCTACGAAACAGAGGAACTCCGCTACTCAATTTTTATTTATTTCACTTCTGAGTTCTGACATATTTCAATAGTCCGAGGCCAGACAAGAAACCGACAAAACAAAAGGCGATCTTTAAATCTGGACACCGGCCAATATAGAAAAATGACGGTAACAATCTTCTTCGAACATGTTAAATCCGTTGCTCGTAACAATAGAATTTTCTAGGGTCAGATGTGAGCACGTAGGAGTCGATAAAATGAGGGTGTAATATTGAAATCATGTTATCATAATATGTTGCCATTGTCTTTTAAAGAAAGCTGGGTTTCTTGGCTTTCGTTTATTATAGTTATTCTTGAATTAAATCGAAAAAGAACCTATCAACTCTTTGCACAATTGCTCTGGTCCAGGATTAATAATTTGAAACTGGATGATTCGCTAACTATTTGATGTTCTAAAATAATTTTTAATCACTCAATGATATTGTGCCTTATCAGACAAAAGCATACATGCAATAAAACCTTAATCTCATACACGCTTCTAGTTTTTAATATAGGACGGCGGAGCCGACGAAGCGATGTGAAACAGAACTTAATTGTTTTGGAGCTTCGTGCTCTCCCGAATCCTTTGAACGCTTCATCACTGCGCTGCGACGATAGCACTAATTCGATACTTGCAACGTCTCTAAACATGGACGAGAGGTATAAAGAAATTAAAAAAGCATTATTTTGTACATTTTATTTCTTAATAATTAGAAAGACAGAAATTCGCAAAGGATAATAATGAAGCTTGAGATTTATTCAAAGTATATTTTTATGAAGCGCAGAACGACACAAAATATTACAATGTTAACAATTTTATAAGTTTGAGTTTAGACTATAAGTTTTTATAACGTAAAACACATTTCATGGCTTGAAATTATTGTTGATAAAAGTAGTAATTGCTAAATTTTCTACTTTTGCCTTTTGCCTACCCGCTACCTGCTAGATAACTGTAGTTATTAAATTATCTAAAACATGCTCAAATGACCGCGCGTCTTGATAACGTAATCACATTGCCTTTGTAATGTATCACATTCATTCGACAAACATTTAAGTTTATTATCCAACTCGGGTTTTCCGCTGTAAAATAAAATTTTATTCGTTATAACCTGTGTAAAAAACCTTTTAATTTAATGACGTTTCCGGTATCATGAAGGAATTTCGAGACATTAAAATTAAAAATTTGAAGACAGGCACAACTTACTTAGGTATAATAATATCTATGGACGCTCCACCCCACGTCAGTCTGGTCCCGTGGTAAGTTCTCGAAGAACTTGTGTTACGGGTACCAGACAACGGAAATATATTTAACTAATACTTTTTATACTATACATATATTTAAGATTTTATTTTATTATACACATATCTATTAAATACACATCCATGACCCAGAAACACACAAAAACTTTTTGTTCCTTCGACGTGATTCGAACCCGCGACTCCCGGTTTGAGCACCAACACGCTCAACCACTGAGCCACAGAGGTCGTCAAACATTAATTATTATTAAGTATAATAAAATTATCATTTTTTTATATCATTTAAGCCATATTAAATGTACATACGGCAATTACTGTATAAGTAAAGTCATCGCTAATTAATTAGAGATGACCAAACAAACGCTCATTATAAACACCCAAAGGTGTTTAATGAAAGCTAATTAATAATTATCCCAACTACTAAGTGATATCTGAGAAGTGTATTTTTTGTGGCTACTGGGTTTGATTAGCACTCGAGAGAGTAAATGTTCGATTACCAGGTTCTGGCGTGTACTATCGAACAAGATGCCACTCGACTAGGCTAAGATCAAAATCGTTTAACAGCGCCGCGCCAATGAATCGTGCGCACGCATACATACTCCCGTGTAAATACGGACTTCCATTTTGGAGACGACGTCTGCAGTCGATGCGGTCACTTCCATTGTGTTTTAATATTTTCGTGTGACCTAAACAAAATGTGTAGAAACTGGTCGAGCGGGAACTATGCGGATAGGTAAATACGATGCTTACTATAACTATATATACTATACTTACGATACTTTATACCGATACCATTGATTGTGTGTGTCTGTCCGTGGCATTACGATGCCACGGACAGACACACACTCGCTTTGCGAGCTACGGCTCCCAAAGGGATAAACCAATTTTGATCTATTTTTTTGTTTGAAAGCTGACGTGATTAAGAGTGTGATCATCAGCTCACTTACTGCTTGACAATAACGGGGCTTACTTAAAGGTTTAAATTTTGTTTATATCTCTAGTACATACATTACACGAACGCTCTAGCGGTGAAGAAAAAAATCGTGAGGAAATCCGAACAAGGTGGTCCCAGAGTTCAGACGTATCGACCAGTCATTCCTCTGTACTCTGGACTAGGCCAACTGTGTTGTGAGAACACTGTATGTGCTTGGACAACCATACAACATTTAAAATCACCTGTCCTAGATTCTACAGTATTTAATGAGTGGTTCTTTCGCTTGGAGAATCCTACTACTATTATAAATGTGAAAGTTTGTGTGGATGGATAGGTGGATGCATGAATGTATGGATGGTTGTTTGTTACTCTTTCACGTAAAAACTATTGAACAGATTGCGATGAAATTTGGTATGGCAGTAGTTTAAGTTCTGTATTAACTTTAAGGCAACTTTTATCCCAAAAACGTACAGTGTTCCCGTGAGATACTGTATAAATGACGCGCGCGGAGCCGCGGGGAAAAACTAGTACTTACTGTATAAATCATCCTAAGTTTTACAAAGATGTTCTGATAAAGTCTTACACAGTGATCAGTATATCCTCTGGGAGGTCGCTACGTAGAGTCTGCAGATTGCTGGCTAATTCCCTCACTTCGTCCGTCCGCCTTTTTTCCTCTGTCTTCATCTCTGTTATTACACCTTCAATTATCCTTAACTCACTCTTCATGTCTTCTTCGCACTTTTACATAAATAAATAGAAAAGAATTTAGTATGGAAGATAAGAAAATTATATGCACACTTGACACTAGACCACTAAATAATAAGCTAAGTTTAATATTTTGTATTAAAACGCCACCCAAATATTAACTGCTGCTCAAATATTTGTGTAGCTCTTAAACGGAAAATTCCTCAACTGGTATCAATTCTTAGGTAGTGTAAAAAGTAACATACGTAAAAGGCTCGGGAACTCCTAAAGCGATCTGCTATATCACGAAGAGTGTCCTCATATTTCCGTCTGGAAGTAAAATAAACAATATCTTATTGGCGCAGTGGAAGCGTGCTGGGTCCACAACCAGTTCGATTTGTAGTATTTCTATTGAAATAACAAGCGAGTAACGGTAGCACTCGGAGACACTTAATGCCTACTTAAGGAGCTACTTAGTACAGATTTTGACATACAGTCCATACAGTTTCTGTCAAAATCTCTGAGTGACTCCTTAGGTAACCATTAAATGTCTCTGAGTGCGGCCGTCACTCTTCTTCAAATCACCATAATTTTATTTTGTAACGTTATAGCATTTTCAAGTTGATAGGTATATACTATATAATATTGTATTCTGCCAATTGGACTGAGATCCGAGCCCTGCGAGACTCCCCTTATATTCTAAATAGTGTAGTGTGAATAAAGAAAATGAAGAATTTGAATCAGAGTCTAAGTAAACTAAGAATATAGGGAGAGTTTGGCGGGGTTGGGATCTCAGTCCAAATGTACAAGGAGACTTGTATATTACTTCTCAACAACTAGCATCCATTTAATAGTGAGAACTATGAAGCTACGTATTAAAGTATAAAATAGTCAGTGTTTGTGATCGTACTTCCGCAAATTAATGTCTCATTCCATTAAATATTTTATAACTTTGCTGATAATTCTCAGAAAAGATGAAACCGGAAGAAACAAGCGATATATCATCTAATAAGATACGACAGAAAGTTTTTAATTCTAAGAAATGTTTTACACAATAAGAGCTTGAATGTCCAATGAGACATTCAAGCTCAGCTACTTAATGAGATAAAGTCACAATAATAATAGCTCCCACACCGATTTCAGTGGCGGTGGCTGGTTTCGTGGAAACCAGTCCGGCTATAGGAGTTATTTTCATAGTGCCCAGGTGTGTGCGCAGTACACAAGATCACTATTATACGAGTATATATATATATATATATATATATATATATATATATATATATATATATATATATATATATGTATATATACTCGTTCCTTTACACTCGTAAAGCTGTCGAGAGATCAGGCAGGTTCGACTTTTTACATGCCCATCCGACGCATGGATCATCTTTCGTGTCAGACAATCGGGTGATCAGCCTGCATTGTCGTATCCAAACTTGGAAACAACATTTTTTGTTGTTCCAACGCGGAAATCGAACCCGCAACCTCCGAGTTGAGAGCCAAGCTCTAGCCCACTGGAGCACAGAGGCTGTTTCAAAGTCACAAACATAGATACCTAAGCCCTAAAATTAAAGAGATACATAGCTGAATGGTGACTAACACAAAGGGCAAAATTTCTTGCATTTTGAAGGCCCTCATCCAAATCCATACCTATTGTACAGGCTAGTGCTTCCCTATAAAGGAGAACCAGCCTTCGCCACTGCTTAACAAAATATACGCCTCATAACAATACCTACAAACGACCAAACATTTAATTACTTAGAATTATGTCGTTTACATTTACATCACCACCAAAAGCACACTCTCAATATTTTCAAGCTCTCTACTGTAAACGTGTAGCAACTGCCAACTAATGTAGTTTATAATAAGTCTTAAATCAAAAATAGATATTTAAGGATCAGTATTCGATTCTCGTTCCAAAAATATGTACATATAACATATGAATTTTCATTTTGACCAGACTATATAAATTCTATGCATAACGTACGGCCGATTTATCGCGGCCGGCGCGTGACCTTCGAAGCCAGCGCGTTTTATGGCAGTGCGAGAGGAAATGATAATCATGTTATTTTTCTGTAAATTACGAGAATGGTTAGTTACGCATACTGTCATTACTCATGTTATACTGTAGCCTCATGTTGGGTTGAATATTTAATTCGGATGAATACACCCTATATGATGGATTTGGGTCATACATCTCCAACTCGATGTTTCTATCCTCCTGCAGCAACTGCGCGTGTAGCTCCCGGCGCTCGCGCAGCGCCCTCTCCACCGAGCCGTCGAGCTCCTCGCAGCGCCGCTGTAGCTGCATGCGCTTCGCCGTTAATCGCACTGCAAACATTCGATAAGGGCAACAACGGCACTGCCCGTCAATCCTATGTCACACAAACGACCAATTCGCAAACAGTCAATAATAAGAGCGAGAACGCACCGGGGTCTGGGAGTCGATGCGCGGAATTTAATTTTTTTGCCACAAGAGACGATTCGCACACGCCACGTAAAGGTAGAGCCCTCCTGAATCGTATGTTACAATTACTGTTTCTGTTTGTATTAATAAAGGCAGCAAGTATTTGTTTGACAGTCTTTTAGAGTATTTGCTGCGTGACGCTTGGCGCAAACCGGCTACCGACTACAGTCGCCGGCGTCCAAAGGCATACGGGCCACGTGTGTGTGGCGCGTCTATCATCATAAGAGTTATTTACGAAAAGCGTGCAAACTGTTACTACTACTTACTAATTCGTGGTGGTTACCTATGATTAATTAGTTAAATACGGCGCAATACAACGCGATAATGCTGATTCTTAGTGCTGATTAGTTACCAAATCCATCCCTCCCCGGTCGTGTACGGTCGCCGAGTGCGGTCGCGCCCTTAATCACAACTAAAGTCGTGCAACATAAATTCACCCGCACGACTCGAGCTTAGCAAACAAACAACTTTGTCATGCATCAATTTATTGCGCTGTGCCAAAATGGTGCAGGCATAGACGAGGTATAGATTATTTTTTCGCATAAATATTCCGTATTTCAAATTCAATACAAGCTTTAAAGCTATTTAAACTTTGAACCTCATGAAAAATAGTCTTTTTCTATTTGATAGGTATATTGTGCAGAACGTTTCAGTTTTCGTGAAGCAGATATACATATAAAAATGGTAACTCGTTATAATGTGAATAAATTTTAATGAAAATTGATGTAGAAATTTCATAAAATTATGTAGTTAAATCAGATTTATTATTTATTATTAAATAAAATATTTAAAAAAAGAAAAGAAAGCATGATTGGATAGACCATTCATGTAGTATGATGACTGGGTCTGGTATATTATAATTTTAGAATGAGGTCATTAATTACATTATAATATTTTCATCTACAAAATTTTATATATAAAAAACAAAATACCATTTTCCTGCTTGAGTCGCTCTGTTTCCGCATTTAGCAAGCGCGCTACACGGAGCATAGACATCGTTTCTCGATATTTTTGCTCATTTTCGTCATCTAAGGCCGGTATTGCTGATCGCTGTAAAATTATACATATTATAATTAAAAAACCGTATAGGTATTGCGATTACACTTTTAAATAAATATTGAATATTTTTATATATTTACATATAAGAAAAGTTAAAACGATGAAACTTACTTGTAGAACTAAATCGTTTTCTATTTCCTGTAAATTCGATTTTAGTAAGCATATTTCAATTTGTTGTTGTTCGGGAGACAACATGTTTACTTGGTAAAATTTCGTAAACTACCAAGGAGCTAAACGAAACAAAAGCAATAATTATCCTTGTTTAAATTTTATTTTAATTTTAAGAAAATTGGCGATAAAGAGAATGTAAACTACGTAATATTGACGATGTCAGATGTGTGAAAATATAATCCCGCCATTCCATTTTCAAAATTATAACTTTTTTCTCAGAATTTTATATGTCACAAACTTCTGTGTGTAAAGCTTATGTTCCAGCATTTTAGTAAAAAAATCACAGATTTCGTGCCTCACACGAGTATCGAGCATATTGTTTCTTTTTTCCGTATTTTATTAAAGGGACTTTTTTCAATCGAGCATATTGGAAATGAATCTACGGAATTCGAAAAAACTTAACTTTTTTCAAAAAGGATAGGCTACAGGGCAAACCCTTAACCCGATCGTTTTGGTTTTAGGCTCAAATTGTAGCTGAATAAATTGTCCAGAGGAATTTTTCTCAAATTTTTGATATCATTCTTTGTTTCCAAAATATCGAGCGCCAAAATCAAAAATTCAGAAAAAATATTTTGTTTTCACTATTTCGGCCATAACGTTTTTCCATTTTGACTATATCGAATAATGCTTTTTGCATCTTACAGCTCTCGTGAATACGCGTCTATTAAGCCTTTTTTGAATATCATATCTTCACAAATCTCCGAGATATAAGGCGATCGCACTTTTTCGTGAAATCGGGGCCTACACTGGAGCGAACGAAAAGACATTTCCAATGTCAAAAATTGTTGTTTGTTAACGGCCGTTTTCAACAACATATCATATAACAGAAAGCTGTTGTTTATCTTTAACTTGCATTTCACAATCAAAGATAGGACCTATTCCTATTAATATTCTTGTCCAACGAAGGATACCATCCTTCCCTCTCGCCTATCCAAGCCTCTCGATTCGCCTCTGCTTACTACATAACAATTAATGTTTTAAGCAATTATATATTTATTTACAATTAATGAATTTATTAGTTAAAAGCGTAAATATTATACTTAAAATAGAGAATCAAAACTCTTTTTATTATAGTTATCGTGTTTTTATATCAAATTCAATAGTGAAACATGACAGTTTAACGCTAGGAGTGGCGTAAAATGGAATGTGAAATTTAAAAAGAAATTAAATTTTCAAGCAAATAATGTTACTGGGAGTTTTGCCGGGGAGTTCAATGGGTGACGTTGAGAATTTGTAATATTTCATAAATTTGTGTTGTCTTGGTTCTTAATGTGTAATATTGGTAGAATATTAACCATTAAATATTCGTTAACGTGCACAAGTGTGGGCAAGTGGTACAACTTCTAAAAACGTGCTATCTGTGTGTTTCCCGCCCGAACACCCTAGGAACTTTCAGTAAAGCGTCTACCACTTACTTTACTGAATCGATTGACATAACTAATGAGTTATGTGTTAGTGACTGTACTGACTATTTATTTGGACTTTGACTAGACTTTAGACTTGACTATATATGAATACAGTGTTGAAAATTTAAACGAAAGTTCTTTTTCCCGGCTTTTTTACTTAAACTAGCAAATGGTTTTAAATTAAGCCGACGCCATATACCTATTAAAAAAAAAATGTAACTATACTACGTAATAAGAGGTGGCACTCCGAATAAAAAAGTGTTCCAAATCCAAAATAATACCTTAGGTGTTTTACGTATTATCGTCAAAGGTGCAATAGATTCAAGCCTAAAATGAAAAAAAAAAATACAAAAAAAACTATACGTAGGTTATTATTATCGATTTTTTATTTTAAGACCAATTTTTGGGTTAAAAAGGTAAATAAAACAACATAACAACTATAATTCAATAATAATGCTATGCGTTACTACAATACAACTGAAAATCGTGTCAAATCTGACATTTGACACTTGACACTTCGATTTTCAGCTTTAATGTACTAAACGCATAGTTCTATTTACAGTGCATTTTTTTCTGTCGCGACCACAAAAACCGCTCGTGGGAACGGAGCCTTAATGTCAGTTGTCAAATTGATAATACTACGATAGGTTCATGGTTCAAATTGATAAATACGACAGTGGTCAATACCGAGTAGAAGTCAATACGTCCCGCGGCAATACTGGAACTAAATTTGGTTAACTATTATTTACAATGCCTGAGGTTAAAGTTTTGTGAAGCAGAACAGCAGAATCAAGGTATTCTAATAGGGATCGTGCGTGAAATATAGAGGCAGCACTACTGTCGAAGTGAGCGCTCTCTAGTGTTCCATTGGTGAACATAGTGGGATCAAAACAAATATTTAATAACATTAAAAAAAGTTATAACAATGGAAAAAATAATAAAATACGGATTTAAACCAATAGTCAATAATATAATACATGGCCAAAACGATGAGAAAGGCAAAAATTATTCAAATCAAATTGTTGAATCACTTAATACCTCATCATGAAAAGTTTTATTTTACCCAATACATACAAAAATTATACGCCAAAGACTAAACTAAGTAAGAATACATATTTTATGATTATCATTAGTACATTACTTTTTAGATATTAATTATAAAATGACCTAAGAATAATTTTGCAAGCGACCAAATGTGAGGTATTGAGAAAATGTTATAGTACTTCTTATCTGACTTTTTAAAGTTGCCTAATTTTTTTATTATCTTATTATATTATTATTATCTTAATTTTATACAAATCGGAAGAAATTATTTTTTGTACTAATTCATTACGAAAAGTTTTATAAATGTTATCTTTGTTAAAAATATTTAATATTACAAGAAAATAATATAATATAAAAATATTTATCATTTATGAGTCTGTACTTACCTTATGTCAGAGTTATTATACAACAGTTCTCTGTTTTCTGTTCTCTGTTTATTTCTTTAATAAACATTAAATTTGAAATTATTTAAGAAAATAAAGCCTTTATTTTTTGTAAACAATTAATTCGTTTTTATTTAATACAATTAGAAAATTTATAAGTTTTTACAATTATTTGAAAAAGGCTTATTTGTCAACTTCTTTTTCTTTAAACAATGGCTTCTGTACATTTACCAAAGCACAAATAACAAAAACAATTTCATCAATATGAGGAAATAATGAATTGGGTACTTTTAATAGAATTCTAAAGTCCTTAATTCATTGATTTACTCGTTCTATATATTGTATCCTCACAGAAGCTATGTTGTATGTTTCTTCAACTTCTTCAGGTGTTAATTGATCTTTGTGGCCAAAAGGAGGCATGATAAAAATAGCATTTTAGTTTTCGACTTGAGTTTTTATCTGGGGTATTTTATCCCAGTCTTTTGGATTTTCTCTGAAATCAAAGAAAATAATTAAAAGGTTAAGTCATAACTATAAGATAACTGTCACGAATATTTGAAATTTCATCAATTAAATGATCAATTTTTACATAATATGTCGTATTTAATGTTATAAATTTACTGAATGGTGCAGTTAATTTTTTAAAATTTTAATTAATATTGTACTTATACGTAATTTTTCACTGTATTTATCCACTGTTTACGTTTTACTATTTTCCATGAGGCTCCTAACACGCTCCCTGGAAATTTATAAAATTTCACTTCCACACTGAATCCACGTTCTCGACGTGATGTATTATTACATCCAAGAATACAACAATTTTTTCTCGAAGCTGGCATTATTTAAAAAAATTAAATATATTTTATTTATAATTATTAAAAAGTAAATCAGATGTGTTTACGTTAAATACATGATCCCCACTGTTTTGGATACTTGACACTAGTTGGCGTAACAGTCTAGAAGCACGATCCCCATACCCATAAAAATGCTGGCAATATTTTGTCACGCGATCACAGCGCCGCTTCTAGGGTAGGTACTTCTCTCATAAAAAGTAATTTATCTATTTACCTTTTAGAAGACAAAACCAAATGTGGTTGTATTAATACAAGTAGCTGATTCACAGCACTAAAGTGAATAAATCAGCCTAAATCTGTACGAAAATTCATAATCATTTAATTTCGATATATTATAATTCACACGTGATTTATATTCCTTTTGTATGATATTATTGGTATCACTGCCTTATTCGCTCTTATTATCTATGATCATTTGAATTAAGTCAATATAACTATCATCATTACTATATATAACACGTTAACGAATATTTAATAGTTAATATTCTACCAATATTACACATTAATAACCAATTTACACATTACACATTAAAACCGAAATAACACAAAAATAAGGAGGAAATAAAAAAACAACAA
The DNA here is from genome assembly GCA_963565745.1 of Phengaris arion. Classification (NCBI taxonomy): domain Eukaryota; kingdom Metazoa; phylum Arthropoda; class Insecta; order Lepidoptera; family Lycaenidae; genus Phengaris; species Phengaris arion. The sequence continues at coordinate 10,077,635 of OY751445.1, read as the reverse complement.
CTTCACACATTGATATGATATAACAATACCTACCTTATGTTTTTGTATTTTAATTACAAAAGCAATGTATTATAAATAAATGAATTCGGTCTTTAAAACTAACCTTAAGATATTAGTATAATTTTATCTTTGTTTTAAACACTTACGGATTGTGTCGCGGTACATTTTTCTTTTTCCCGACGTTTCGGCTACTTTCCAGCAGCCGTGGTCACGGGAGAACTGAAAAAGAAAAGTGTACCGCGACACAATCCGTAAGTGTTTAAAACAATGAACAATATTCGCGTAAACATAAGAAATCAATATAATTTTATCTGTCAATAAACTTAATTAAAAAATATAATAAAATAAAGTTATATTCTAATTTCGAATAGCATCATGAAATGTGAAGTTGTTAAACATTAAACAGTAGATATATTAATTATTGTAGGTAATTTTTAGTAAATCATTTTAATATTTTGTGTCTTAATTAAGATATCATTCCGACCTTAACGACCGCGACCCGTGACCGCGACCCGCGACCTCGGTCGTATGCTTAGTATGAATTTATTTGAAGCACTAAACAGATCTCACAACCGCGTCGCGCGACCCGTGGACGGCCTAGAGGCAGGGTCTCCAAACTTTCCAGCCTTAGGGCCATACTGATTACTCCAGTAAGTTCCGAGGGCCAAAACTATATTATCATTGTTGCCGGTGGTAAAAAGTGAAATAGTCCACTGATGAAAAAAAAAGTCCGAAAAAGTACGCAACGTTTAAAAAAGGCTTCAAATCGGACTAAAGTCCGCAAAACGGCAACACTGAATATTATTAATTTTCCTGTCATTATCTGTAATTTCTAGATTAGTCGTAGAGTACGAGCCATGAGGAGTAACGTGACACGACATCTGGTGGACACAAGCGGAAATAGGTAGTACCTTCTATCGCTAACAGATGGCGCTAATAGCACGTACAGAATAATCTCGTTGGTTCGAGAAAGTTCTGGTGTCTTCCACTCACTTCTAGATGGTAGTAATTGGAATACCTATATAAGAAGGCTAGTGGCGCAACCACAAGTCAGTTCCTATGACACTGTTGTGAAATAAAATAGTGCGTACTTCCTTAAAACGTTTTTGTGCGTGTTTAAGTTTAAGACATCTTTGTAACAGTATTTTGATTTGAATTGTTGCTTTTGTGTGTGATTTAGTAGTATGGAAAAAAGCGAAAAATTGAGAGTGAATGCAGAAAATCCAAAGATCAGTGGAACATTCAGTATTTCGTAATGGAGTCCAGTAACAAGGCGCTATGTTTGATTTGCAATGAAAGCATAGCCGTTCTCAAGGAATATAACATTAAACGTCATTATGAAACAAAACATTTTCAAATTTACTCAAAATATACAGGAAGTTTGCGGACAGAAAAATTCGAGCTATGAAGCGCGGATTGAAATCGCAGCAATCTTCATTTACAAAACTCGAAACTGAACAAGAGGCTGCAACTCGTGACAGCTTTCGTGTGGCTCTTGAAATTGCAAAACGTGGAACACCATTCACCGATGGAGAAATGATCAAAGAATACATAATTGCAGTAGCCGAAGAAATGTGCCCTGAAAAGGTAAATTTATTAAAAACTGTCAGTATGTCAGCAAACACTGTGGCTCGAAGGGTAGAAAACATCGCTGAAAATATATCCTCTCAACTGTTCGACAAAAATGGACATGTTGAGTGGTTTTCTTTGGCCTTGGATGAGTCAACGGATGTGTCAGATACTGCTCAGGTGTTGATTTATATTCGAGGAGTAGATAAAAGCTATGAAATGCATGAAGAACTTCTTGATATGTATAGTATTCATGGCACAACTACTGGTACAGATATTTTTAAAGGAGTTGAAATGGCCATTAATCAAAAGAACCTTCGATGGAAAAACTTGAAATGTATTACAACTGATGAAGGCAAAAACATGAGTGGGAAAGATAAAGGAGTGGTCGCTCTTGTGTCAAAGGCTGTAGAAAATGACGGTGGTTCAAAACCATTAGTCTTACATTGTATCATTCATCAACAGTCTTTGTGCGGAAAATGTTTGGATATGTCTGAAGTTCCGAAACCAGTCATATCAACTGTTAATTTTATCAGATCTTTTGGGCTGAATCACCGACAATTCCGACAATTTATTGAAGAGATTGGAGAAAATGACTTACCTTATCATACTGCCGTACCTTGGCTTAGTTGTGGGAAAGTCCTTCAGCGCTTTTTTGAACTTCGAGCAGTGATCGAAATTTTTTTGAATGAAAAGCATTGACCTCTTACTGAATTACAAAACAACGCATGGCTGTGGAATTTAACATTCTATGTTGATTTGACAAAACATGTGAACGAACTGAATTTGAGATTGCAAAGAGAAAACCAGCATCTTCCTGATTTATACACTAATATCAAATAATTCCGGAAGAAATTGATAATGTTTCAATCACAACTACGAAGTAAATATTTTTCACATTTTAAAACATGTGAAATATTCAGCCACACCACTGAGACTGAGTTTCCTATCGATTTTGCAATCGAAACTTTGAGTGCTTTGAAAATAAATTTTGATACTCGTTTCTCGGACTTTGATACCATTGCGAATCAAATTAAGATTTTTCAGAATCCTTTTGATACTGACATTGAAACCCTAGCCCTGGAACTTCAAATGGAAATGATTGATCTACAGTGCAGTGATATAATTTAGAACAAATATCAAAACTCATCTTTGTTGGAGTTTTATAAGGGTCTTCCACTGACACAATTTGATAATTTGCATAAATTTGCTCGTGGGCTGTTTTCTGTTTTTGGTACTACTTATTTGTGTGAGAAGACCTTCTCCAAAATGAAGTACACAAAAAATGTTTACAGATCTAAAGTAACTGATGAGCATCTTAAATCTCTTTTAATAATTTGTACAAGTAAAATTTGTCCACAACTACAAACTATTGTCAGTGGAAAATCTCAATTACATAAATCTCATTAGTATTTCATATGTTATTATGCTTGTTATAAGTTATGTTTTTATTTAAAATGTATAAAATGTTAGTTGGATTCATTTCAATAATTTGTTAGTTATTATATACTGAAGTTAAATTTTCTGCATATTATACATGTCTTTACTCATTACAATAGGCTTGTTTCCACTAAGAATAAATCGGATGGCTTAGAGTTTCTAATGATTAACCATGATAATTAGTGAACAAAAAAACAACTTTTTTATTAAAATAATAAAAGATTATTAATATTTTTGGAAAATAAAATCGACATAATGAGGCGTTTTATCACGTGACATTAAACACCAATCAGAGAAGCGTGACGTCACACCTCGCGAAACACTTGTAAGTTGTAGCTGTGATTTTCGGAAATCAAAATTATCGAGAGTTGGCAGTACTCTTAAATATATGACAGCAAAAGATTTATCCAAGGGCAGCCCTCTTTTACAAACAAATTCATCGGTTTTGCTGAAGTTTTTAGAAATAAACACAGAAATAAATTGTGGAAGCAGTTGATAAAGTAAGAGCATCTTGCCATTTCTAACCACTTTCTTCGTATTTGTTTATTGTTAGGTACATATATGAATAATTTGTTTGGCGTTTTTATCGGTGTTTTTTTAAATTGAGGCACTACACAATATTTATAACACGAGGAATTCATTATTTAATAAAAAACACATTTGTTTGTCATAAACAAACACGGCTGTTTCGCGAGGTGTGACGTCATTCAAGACGCCATGACAGTTTGGCCTTTTTCGCGGTCGATTTCAAGTTAATATCTAAAAACTCCAAAATACTAATGTAAAAGTCCTATTTTTCTTAAAATAATATATTTTTGGGGTAAAATAGATGCTAAGCTATAGTTTTAAACAAATTCCCAAATTTTGTCAACTAGCCTATTCTGTGTTTCTTTATCCAACTTATCACAAAAACAATAACAATCAGCCTACAACAATGTTATGAGTAGTTAGCCCATGACCATATCAATGTAGATGTCATAATATTAATAATTATTCAACATAAAATTAGAATACTTCAGTAAACTAAATTTAATTTTCTATAAAAAATATGTTCTCTAAAAGGAGTTTTCAAGTATGCTAGCTCTCCGCGGGCCGGACAAAATCTGTCCGGATGTGATGATTTGGGCCGGATGTGGCCCTCGGGCCTCTCGTTTGGAGACCCCTGGCTTAGAGAACCTGATTCTCTCGTCGCGGGTCGCGGTCTCGCGTTGGGGTCGCATGTATCGGAAGGTTATTAAGGCTTTAGTTATATAATTATTATATTATAACTAGCTGTCCCGACTTCCGACACACGTTGTTTTGTCTTAACTCACAGACGTAGGTATATATTATAGACGAGGGATGTTGAGGCAAAAAGCGTCTCGAATTAAATGAAACCAAGTGAAAACCAAGATGGCGTAACTTTTTACTGTATGAAGATTTGTTCTGTCGAATGTACGTCATAGCCTACCTTGAGTTTTGAAATCTTTTTCTTAACTATAAACCTATATTTTTCACCGTTTAAGCCTTCCCTGAACTTCCACAATTAATTCAAGACCAAAATTAACCAAATCTGTCCAGCCGTTCTCGAGATTTAGCGAGACATTGGTATTGCAATCCATTTTTATATTATAAGAAGATATAGGTAGACATACTATTAGGTAAATCGAAAAGATCAATATCTCAATAGATCATGCTAATATTATAAATGTGAAAGTTTGTAAGGATGGATGGATGTTTGTTACTCTTTCACGCAAAAACTACTGAAAGGTTTTTGATGAAATTTCGTATGGTAGTAGTATAGGCTCCGGATTAAAACATAGGCTACTTTTTATCCCGGAAAAGTACAGTATTCCCGCGGGATACCCGATTGTATATTTACGCGGGCGGAGCCACAGGCAACAGCTAGTATGACATAATACTGAGAAATACATGATTTTAAATTAAAAAGAAAAAAAAAAGATAGAGCTGAGGAGTTTGTATGCGATTAAAATATGAAGTAGATGTAAAATGAACTTCTGCCTACTTCGTGTTTTTCAACGAGAAAAGGTTCGTATTTTTCTTAGTCATAAATTTTATTTTATACCTTAGTCCAGATAATTAATATTCATTTATACATGACCTTTTTAAGCGTTTTGAACTTTTGACGAATAAAACACTCGCTAAAATTTTAGGACGATTTGTATTTATCCAAGTTATTTTTATTAGGTAAGTAGATTCAATGTACCCCTTGACCCTCTAAGGGCTTAGGGTAGGCACATTGTGCATTGTATCTATAGGTAGTATGTATGTTACCTATGCAATAAAAGTGCTGCTGTAGGGTATCAGTGAGCTGGTCTCCGAGAAATAAAGGGGAAGTTCGACTGTAAATCATGGATTTTTTATACAAACAAACAAATTAATAACGTATCTAAAATCTTAGATTGACTTCAATTTTAGATTCTCAAATAAAAATTGCCATAAATTGACGTAAAGTTAATCCTAGGATCGTTGAAATGTATCGAAATCTTGATCTCAGATAGCTGAAATGAGATAAAGATTGATTATTAATTTCGGGCGTTAGGCACCATAACAACGAAGTTGAATTTCCCTTTAGCTTCCAACCAGATATATGTATACAGAAGTTAGAGAATAGTCCAAAATCCAATTACACAAGTTTGCAATCTATTAGAATGGCGGTCACTAAGACTTAGTTTATTCAATATTTTGAATGTTTTCAACTCACGAAATAATAGCCGCAAGTATAGAATGAAAGGACTTGTACTCGGAGATTAGATTTAATTTAAATTATATACAAACCAAAATAGGTAGGTACCTAATAATTTGTTGAGACTTGAGATAGCAACATATAAATTTGTCATTTGTGGTAATTAGTGGGTACCGCCCAAAATTATAATCATGTCCGGTATATATAATGTAGTGTTTAATTTAAACAATAAAAAACTACCCAAGTGTGAGTCTGACTCTACCACTCTACTACTACTCATACTAATATCGAGCAAAAACAGCGAAATATTTTTTTTCAACAGCATCAACAACGGCGAAAACAATTTTTTTGTATGGGAGCCGAAATACCTGAATATTAATTTTATTCTGTATTTAGTATATTTTGTCGTTTTGCGGTAACAGATCATCTGTGAAAATTTCAACTGTCTAGCAATACGAATACAATAAATACATAGGTACATAGACTTCCCTTATCATTTACCCTGCCTTTTGGCTTCGCCGTAGTCGGGTAAAAATAAAACAAAAACCCGTTAAATTACTTCAAACTGGGAACCTCGGATATTATATATTTTATCGCCATTTGTTGAATTTTCAGTTCTTAGGGTAGTTTAATTGACCGTAAAATTATGCACGCAGTACACTTGAAGCCGTATATCATCCATCAAATGACGCTCGCAAATCGCAATTCAAAAGCTCAGATCGGTGCCAAAATGTCTGGCTAGTGGCTACCATCATGTACACAACATTTATATTGTGTCCATCAAAAATATATTAAAATCAAAAATTCTTTATTTTCTTTACATTATGTAGTGTTACATAGTGTGGGATCTCCTATTAAGTTAAAAACTTGTGTTAGGAGAATCCCGGTCCTTCCTTCCGATAATAATTACTGTTTTTATTAATCGGTACTTATTATTTTAATTATTATTAAAAATTATAATTTCTTTAACTAAATACAATTTCTTAAGTGTAATTCGCGAGTGTAACTGTGTGTGTGTGTGTGTGTGTGTGTGTGTGCGCGAGTGTGTGTGTGTGTTGTGTGTATGTGTGTGTGTTGTGTGTGTTTGCATGTGTGCGAGTGTGTGCTCATATTTTACATATTACTATGCACATGGTCTTCGAACAAAAACTTAAGACAGGTAAGTACCTGGTACCTACCCTAAATGTCTGAGTACTAAGTAGTAACTCAGTAACAGCTAAATGAAAACGATAGGTTAAGTTTAAACTTCTAGTCGAAGTCATAAAATTGTTATATAATGAATCCCGAAACATTTTAGACGGTTTTTTATTTTTTATTTTGAACGTGTTCTATTGCTCGCCAAACTTTTTTTAGGGTTCCGTAGTTCCGTAGCCGGGTTCATTAATTTTAACGTTTGGTAGTTACTACATTCTACCAAATGTAAGTACACCTACTTTTGTTTTGTGCAGTGCACGAGTTTGTCCTAACTTAAAAAAAAAAACTATTTTAAACAAGCTTTTTTCCATGTTTTCATCATGACAAATTAACACAGAGCAAATGAACTCTTTGTAGGCCATCACTTATTCCGCAAATCCCGTGGTGAAAAGATTGATGAGAATATTTTTCATATTGCAATTTTGCATTCACCGGAGCCATCATAATAATTTACATTTCTTTTGGTTTCATATAAAAGGAAGCTGGACGCATCCAAGGCCGCATAAATTATTTCAGTTTCATTGTAACATCCCTTGGGTTGAAAAATGTCGCGCTGGTGTTATAATTTTCTGTTTGTTACTAATGCACAAATTCTTTAATTATATTTAAATAATGTTCTAAAATATTCCAAAAAGTAAATACAGAGGCTAAATATACTTCCAGTTCTTTAAAATGTATATTTCACTACGTACTAATAAGTATTCTAATTTCTAAAATTGAAATTTAGATAATTTTTTAAACAAAACGCAGACAAAAACCAATATAACCATAGTTCAGTTGTATAATATATTAGTTTATTTCCCAACATTTTTAGGCTTCAATAATAAAAGCTCAAGAGTCTTTTAGTTTTAGGGTATTTTTGTTCAGCATTTCGCAGTAAAAAGCAAAAGGTATTTGAATAAACCCGGCTTCAGGGGCTTATTACAGGTCAGTTGTTGCTATATTTACTTGTTTAGAATGACACTTTTGTAATAGCATACATAATGGAAATTTTTGTTGCTTCTAAATCGAGTCTATTTTTTATTCTAAGGTCAGGTATTGGTTGGTACAATACTTACTTAGCGAGTTTGTTGTTTTTAGGGTTCCGTAATACACAAGGAACCCTTATAGTTTCGCTCTGTCCGTCCGTCTATCTGTCTGTCTGTCTGTCCGCGCTTCTAGCTTCTGTAATTATGAATATAAATGGATAAAATTTAATATAGTTATAGATTGTGTATAGATCACGGTTTTAACATCATAAAATAATAAAAAACTTGAGAGGTGTCAAGGGACACCCGGATGGAACGAAGTTTCTTTCGATTAATTTGTGAAGGAATTGTAATAATTTTTTAAAGTTATAATAATATTTTTTTATTATTAACAAATATAATGTAATATAAACTTAATCAGTAGGCTCCATTTTAGTAATAATTGAGAGAGAGAGAGAGAGATAAGGTACTTCATTCCAATAATTTTATATTTTAGGGGTAGCTCTCTATACATGTGAAGCGGGGATGAAAAATTTTTTTTTATTCTACGCCATCGTGTGGCATATCGTTGAATAGGTCTTTCAAAATAAAGGTAAGGATTAATTCATGACTTTTTTGCAAAGTCGACCATTTTCGAGTAATCGGCCTCCAAAGTGGTGTGTAAGTTGGTCCCCCCCTAGCATTTCTTATCTATAGGAGATAGAAACTTGTAAGTTTTCATGCTAATAGATTATGCTACAAACTCTTTAGGAAAATTATCTTGAACGAAATTGAACAGTCACTTTTTTTAGTATCGTAAATTTTCATTTTGAAATTGTTTGTCGTATTTCTTTGTTAAAGCGCAAAGGTTTAGAAGTTCGGTTTCAATGTAATTTTGTAAGGTACATTTTAATAATATATTTATTAATTAATCACCAAGTGAATAGGTAAGACATGTTTAATTTATGTAATTATTTTGAATGTGTGGCGTTGGTATTTTCTCTTTGTGTCACGCTATTTATTATCCTTGTTTATAATTACCCAGGCATTTTCTGTAATTTTACTTATCAATACTAATATTATAAAGATAATGATTTGTATGTTTGTATTTTTGATCGCATCAAATTATTCAAATAGGCTCCAAAACTACTGAACCGATTTTGATGAAATTTGGCAATTATATAGATTATACCACGGGAAAGGACATAGGCTACTTTCGACCGTGGCAAGGGAGGCAATTAGTATATAATATGGGGAAGGTAGTCTTTGAGTAGTAAGAAACCTTTTCTAAGTATGGAAAGTGCCACAGGTAATTAGAAAAGGTTTGTTCCTCTTGAGAAAATAAGAATAATAAAGAAAGAAAAAAAAAGAAAATAGAATATGTGTTTGTGGCCCCAACTAACCTTATAATATGACTTATAAGTATTGTTACGAAGCTATTCTTTTATAATCTAAGTTACTTCGTAACTATTTTATGTTACCTACTTACTGTCGAAACAATATCTTAAGATGTTACGTTGGAGTTGTAATTTAATTAACGCAAAACTTATATAAAGTGTGTAGCCTTACTACACACTTTATATAAGTTTTGCGTAAGTACATACTTTGTATGAATTGGGAAAGAATTGGGATTATGATTATGAAATAACGCGAGCATCAACATCCAACACCGCAAGAACGGTTGTCGGTATTAGCGGTGTGCGTATCTTAATGTGTGAGTTCGTTTATCCGGCCGTTCGGCGTAATGACTACAATCATTAGGGCCAGAAGCGATACCAGAGGGCCTAGCAGGAACATTTGACAGCGGCGTAAACGTATCGTTATCGAATGAGAATTGTATGAAAATCTGTCGAAATCATGACAGCGCCCATACAAATTTCATTCGATAACGTTACGTTTTGCTGTCAAATGTTCCTGCTATGCCCGGTGACTAATATACTATTTGTGAAAGTTTTCTGTTTTACGTTGCGAAAAATAGTAAACTGCTTTAGGTTAATTAAACGCAGCCAATGATTTATAATAAATAATGGGTTGGTTCGGCTCTGATATTGAATGTTTTACAAATGAGGCAATTGGAAATTGGTCAAGTGCCGAAGCCGCCACAAGTGAATAATTTATAGGTCTGGGTGGAGCGATAATCTGCTGGAATACAAGTGAAGCTAATCCTACAGCCTGTCACGTGGTAATTATACAGACTATTTATTATTACCGATATATATATATATATATATATATGTAAATGATGGGTTGGAACTCTTACCACAAAGAAACTAAAATAAAAGTCACATTATGGCGAAATTCCACGACCTGCTCGACCGTCGTAGACCAATGCAGCCTCTACACGTACAGCGGTGTCGCGGGAGTCTCACACCGCAACAGCAGCTCGGGTCCTCCGGGTGCGGTGCCACGATGATTGCGGACGACGGGTTTCTTCTTCTTCCTCTCGACTTAAATGAACCCATCATCATCGCACGTTCGGTCCTTTTTAGAAAGAGGACGCTCTTTTGTAGTGGCCTCCTTCTTTCCTTTGTTTTTCGAATGCGGGCGAGGTGGCGGGGGGGAACGCAAGCGGCGGCACTTGCGTAACTCAGCACCGGCTACTTCGCGGGCGGAGAGTGGGCGGCAGGGGCGGCAGCGACGAATTTCGTTGACCCGTCGGATAATGCTGACAGGCTAAACGTGACCGCCTGCGCGCCTCGACGAGTGACGTTTGCTGCATCAGGTGACCTACATATTGAATTAACACTTTTTAACTGTGATAATTCACTACGTAAATCACTTATGGTCGACTCTGATGCCTGCAATCTACCTCGAACTTCGGTCAGTTATTCCTTCAGAACCTTGATGTCCTTCAGTAGGCTGACGACGTCGACGTGATCCAGTGTCACTGGCGGCAGCTTATGCATTTATTTCGCTACAAAAGCTGGCAATTCATCCGGATCCGTCTGCTTCAGCAGGGAGATGATGTCCTGTACGCTTCTTTCCGTTCCATCTCTTCGTTGCGATGGCGTGTTCGCGCTCTGGCCAAGTGTCTCGTACAGCAAATGCTTGCCTTTGTTAATCTCCTCGCTGGTGAAGGAAGACTTGCAGATCTGCATTATGCTGACCTCGTCCATGGTGTCGATAGCATGCTGGATAAACGCCAGCAACTCATTGGCTACGAGCGCCATGGTCACTTGCAGCGGCAATCAGCCGCGCGATATACAAAATTATTAATTAACTAATTATTAATATATTTTTCTGTTTATGTGTATAACGCGGAGCGCGACCGTATATACCATATATATATATATATATATATATGTTTGATTCACCGTAGCACCTAAACCACTGATCTGATTTAATGAACTCTGATTCTCGCATTGTGAACTTGCAATTTTATATTTTAAATTCAATGCAAACACGATTTGGTTCAAACAATATCAGATAAAGATATAATTATCATAATGTCCTCCATATCTCTGAATACGAAATCTTTAGCATCGTGAAATAATACTTGGCTTGGATTTCAGCCAAAACCGAATCAACATGGTTGCTTAACTTACAGATTCCAAACTTAATATTTTAAACAAACTTCCGCTACATACTACAGAATGCAGATGTTTTAGCATTTGTTTTAAAAAGTTTATACGAAACTGATATCTTTTAACGCTATATCAGTAAGCCACCTACAAAGAAATTATAGAAAAACTTTTAATTCATTTTCGTTAATATTTCACATTTTTATTTTCGTCAATTGTTAGAAAAATCACTTCTTTGATTGTCATAGTTTTGTTTTGATATTGATAATGACCTGCAGAGTCTAAAATATATAATTCTAAAGCTTGATGTAACAAAACTATTTTATTAGTCGTCTAAAACGTCTAAAACTTTAGCTGAATCAGGATTTGCATCCCTAAGCAACCAACCACCTCGGGGAAGCTCTATAGTATTTTTATTTATTTTCAAAGATTCAAGGATCTCTAACAATGGATTTTGATGTACTTATTGTTGATGAAAAAAAGAGTGTATCGGTCAGCGCGCAGTAGGTATCCATGAGGTTTCGTAGAAGCGAAGTGGGGCTTTACTCTTTATCGTTAAATTAGGGCCTACTTGCAGATAAAGAGCCTGCCCTTAAGTTTAGATTGAAGGGGACACATAAAACTATTTGAAACTCATTTACTCACGGAACCCTAAGTAAAATATTAAGTCCTAAAGTTAATAAGACTACAGATATAAAGGATTCGAATTGCAAACATTCTAAAGGCAGTACGAGCAATATTGAGCTGGATTTACGAGGGCGCAGTTGACGGCGTCTTTTGTGACTCACTCGTAAGCGACGATAATAACGCAACATTTACATATAAACGGACAAACGTACAGATATTAGGGAAGAGCAGATGTACATACATTTGGGTAATGCGCATTGCGCGGACATAATGTTGCGGATATTAAAAAAGTTAATAAATCTGCATTGGGTGAATACTTTTGGCTGTGGTAAACTTTAATGTATGTATGTATTAATGCAAACATGCATCAATCAGTATTTTTTTTAAACACTAATCCGTTATGTTACTGGACGTAAAACACCTAGTATTTTTGTCATCCAGTTTTTTAAGGAAATCTATTTTCCTTATCACATAACGATAAGGGACACAAGTTAATATTTTGGCTAGGCTCTGACATTCTATTAAAATATCAGATGAGTTGGAGCCTGAAAAGTAGGTATTACACAGAGCCCGAACAAACATGAAATTGATATTTGATGTATGTAGTTTGCCAGTCACGAAAAGATTTTCCCAGTAAAACGAAGGACATATTTTAAAGTCTTTTATAAGTTGAAATAACTCTATAGTATCAATGTTAATTTGTTTAAATAGCTCATCATAAATACTCTTTTATAAACAGTTATATAAACCAATTAACAATCCCTTTAAATTAGATAATTTTGTAGCAAAAGAGCAAATTGTGTACTTATAATTAAAAATATATTTCTGCAAACACTTCCTTTCTCCCTCCAATTTGTAGCTATTTATTTAGAAAAAAGAGGGTTCAAATATATATATAATCATAATAAAAATAGATTTGCCTCGGCTGAGCTTAGATCATATATATATATATATATATAGGAATATTCTTTCCACCGAGTATAGGTCAGCTATTTTAAAACTATAGCTCTTATAGGTATGAAGCTTAGTCAGGATATTCTTTTTGGCATGTTTGAATTTACTAAAAAATAATTTTATGACATTCCACCCCCAGAGGGCTGTGCGGGGGCGTTGAAAATAGCTTTTATAACTCTGAAACTTGGCCAAAACATTTTTTTAGCATGTTTGAGTTTACTAAGAACTAATTTTATGATGTTTCACCCCCAGAGGGTTTTTTCCACGTATATACTCAGCACGATATCTCTGGAACCATTAAAGCTAAAGACTTGAAATTTGGTAGGAATATTCTTTTCACCGAGTAGAGGTCAGCTAAGAACGGATTTTACGAAATTTCACCCCCAAGAGGGGTTGCGGGGGCGTTAAAAATATTAAAAATTTGTATCTTCCAATCTATTGCTTTTAAAACATTGAAACTTGGTTTAAATATTTTTTTGGCATGTTTGAGTTTATCAAGAACTTATTTTATGATATTCAACTCCAAGAGGGTTGTGCGGGGGCGTTAAAAATAAAAAAAATGTATCTTTTAATTTGTAGATTTAAAACTTAGAAACTTGAATTTTGATGAGGTGACGAAGTACCAGGCGGGACGTTACATCAGTAGCTCTGAAGCAGTCTGGCGAATATTTCGTTTTCCTATTCATGACAGGTTTCTGATGTGATGCATCTTGCTGTACATCTTGAAAATGGCCAAAGAATTTATTTTACTAAGCAAGATGTGGTTGACAAAGTAATTAATCCAAAAAAACAACACTAATGGCTTTTTTTGAGCTTTGCCAAGTTGATGACTTTGCAAAAACTCTTTTGTATGTTGAAGTTATAGCTTATTAAGTATGGAAAAAAAACCGTTTGATACAAGAAAAAAAGGTAAGGTTGTTTCAGGTTATTTAGGAGTCAAGACAGATCAAGTTTTAGGTAGAGTTTATACCGTGAATCCCGGAAATACTGAATGTTATCAAATGCGTCTTCTCTTACATGAGATTCGAGGAAAAGTGTGTTATTTATGTGGAAAGCTGTGTTATTTATTATTTTAACTCATATAAATCGATAAGACGCTAAGTAGTTAAGGGTGTGTTAATTTCGTAAAATCCGTTCATGATAAATAATTAGGCAGATAGGCTAGATAACACAATTTAATATTTCTTTCACAATGTATTTTATGCCACGCGAAGCGGGCGGGTAACGGCTAGTTTCACATAATCTTATAAAGTTTACTGACACAGATAGACTAGATATAAACTTACACAAGATACACAAGCTAGATATCAATCTACATAGTAGGTACTAGGATTAAGTTCGTACATTCGCGATGTCTAGTTGTAATTATTAGTACATACTGCATATAGACCAATTAAACAATTAGACATCAAAGTCACTGTCTTTTAGATATTTGACGAAATTGAATTCTCGTTAAAGTTTTTAAATTTAAAAAATTAAATTTCAACAACGTATTTCTAAATCGTCACGCTGAATGTCTAGTCAAGTTTTTGGAGTGTGTTTTGGTGGAAAACACAAAATAGCAAGTTTTCTGAAGTTATACTACTTGCCCACACTTGTGCACGTTAATGAATATTTAATGATCAATATTCTACCAATATTACACATTAAGAACCGAAATACATAGACGTATATATTATAGATGAGGCGTGTTGAGGCAAAAAGTGTCTTCAGTTTTTTTTTTTTTTTTTTTTTTTTTTTATTCCCCTAACATTATCAGGGCTTGTTTTTATCTTTTTTTCTTTCTCAATTCTTTTGTATTCTTTTTCTATTTTTTACAAATCTTATATCTAATTTTTATATATACGAGGGCGGCACTGAAAATTTCGGGAATCAAGGAAGTGACACAACATTACTATTTAAAAATGTATTTATTGCTTTTAGAAGTATTCTCCGCGAAATTTGACACATTTTTCCATACGATGGAACCAATCATTGAAGCAACCATTCCATTCGGAAGTTGGGGTCTCCAAAATGGCCGTTTTGTAGGCGTCCACAGCTTCTTCAGGTGATGAAAATCTCTGATCACGCAATTTATTCTTTATTTTAGGGAAAGTATAGAAATCATTAGGGCTTAGGTCGGGGCTGTATGGCGAATGGTCTAATAATTCTATGATTTCTTGCTCTAAAAACTCTTTTGTTCTGTGCGCGGTGTGAGAACTCGCATTGTCGTGATGGAGCATGATGCGGCGGTTGCAGTTCTCTTAAAGGAGTTCAGAAACGACCTGTGGCAAACAAATGTTAGCATACCATTCTGCATTAACCGTTCTATGTCCCTCAAGAGGAATAGTCGCAACATGGCCGGTTTTGGAGACAAACGTGGCCACCATTTTTTTGCAACACTCCGTGAACGAACAATTTTTGTTGGTTTTAACTCATTTTCGAACACCCAAACACGTAACTGGTTTTTTGTTTCGGGTTCGTACGCGTATATCCAGGATTCGTCACCTGATACGATGTTGTATACAGCATTTAAGGATCCTGCGTGGAATATTTCGAGAGTTCTGACGCACCAAGTAACGCGAGCTGCTTTTTGCTCTTCACAGAGCAAATGCGGTATCTATCGGGAAAACAACTTTTTTACACCTAATTGTTCATGCAAGATTATTTGTATTTGACTCATGCCAATGTCTAAAGTTGCCTGAATTTCGCGGTCTGTCACATGTCGATATTCCTCAATCAGCTTACGCACAGCATCAACGTTTTCTTGGGTGACTGCAGTTTTTGGACGACCTTGACGGGGATCATCACTGAGCTTGACACGTCCACGTTGAAATTCAGCAAATCAGCGATAAATTGTGGTTTTGGATGGGGCTTCATCACCAAATGCAGAAATCATCCGGTCAAAACACTATTTTTGTGTTAAACCACTTCGAAAGTCATAATAAATCATCGCTCTAGAATTTCCTCGAGTCAATTCCATTTTCTCAACGACTAAACAAGTTTGACAAGACCTTGTGACAAGACCGAGAATCTTTTTTTAAATAAATAAACGGTATTCTATTTTTAAAACCAAGGAGCTTTAAATTAAAAAGATTTTAATATGACAGTATACATAGACAGTAACAGTGGAAATATTCCATTCCCGATACTTTTAGTGCAGCCTATGTATACATTTAATGATTGTTTGCATAATTAATTTTTAACTATGCACTTGTCGGTTTTACATAAGTAAAAGTCAACAATTCCTAATTTAATACACAGTAAATTACAATAAATCCAATAATATAATATACAGTAAATTTAAATTCAAATTTAAAATGTCAATAAAAATAATCAATAATAAATAATACAAATAAAATTCAATTAAAATGTCAACAATAAAACGACGGCACAAGGTAAAAGACTAACCTACTATCACAATGATCCTTAATCTAGAGCCTATACTAAATCACACCAAAATATCACTGTTCTTTTTCATCACACAATCTACAATATTTTTACAAAAAGAGAGAAAAGCATCCCTCTTCTTTCCCCCCAGGATGGAAGGCAGGCTCTCACCCGTAATCGATATGCCCAATTTTTGCTCAGTATCATATCTACTGCTAGCAAAAATCGGGCACTCGACTAACAGGTGAGGAACCGTCTCCTCAACTCCTGGCTGACATGAACACGACGGGTCCTCCTTCAACTTGAATCTATTCAAATAGAAGGCGAACCCACCGTGTCCAGTCAGTATCTGTGTGGTGTGGTGTGTAATGTCTATTTTCTTGACAATCTTGTATGCAGCAGCAGCGCTTGGGAAAAAGAGCTTCGTGGTTCCGGCCGTTCCTCCCACTTCGTATCTCCTGTCCCATTCCTCAACCGTATCCTCTCTTAAGATACGCTTGACAAATGAAACAGGACACAGATCGTAGTCAGGCTTCCTTTTCAATCTCAGCGCGGCCTCCTTGGGTAATTCGTTGACCCTCTCATTCCCTCTCAACCCTGCGTGCGCCTTAATCCAAAACAGGGAGACCTCCCGCCTCTGCGATGCAGTTTTTCGGAGGGCCGCCCTTGTTTGCACTGCCAGGGGATGAGGGGAACTAAAAGTGACAGCCTGGAGGGCCGATCTGGAATCGTTAACCCCGAATAAACCCCGTTGAACGGAGTTGAGCCTTTTCTGGACCCCCATCTTTTCCACGGTGGGTACCCACGCTGCCGATGCATACAAAATAGTCGGCTCTATCACGGCTGTATATATAATTTTCACTATCTGGGGGTTAGGCCCCCAACCTACTCTGGCAGCTTTGGCTAGCTGCTTGTACCTGCTTAAAGCCTTCTTACACGCGTTGCCGACGTGGGCGAGGTGAGACCGCTATCTATGGTCAATCCCAACACCTTAATCTCGTCGTAATATTGTAGAAACACCCCCCCCATCGCGAGTCGAGGCACGTCATATTTGAGTTTCCGCGTGCTCAGTAAAGCGCAGGTTTTGTGGGGGGCAAACTTCAGTTTGTTTACCTCCCCCCACTTACTAATTTTTTCTAAAGCCCCATTTGCTTTCCTCTCGATGTCAAGAGCAGTCTCTCCCTCAAAAACGAGCACTATGTCGTCGGCGAAGGCCTGGCAAAAAACATTCATTCCTTCTAGCATCCATAGCAGGGGGTCCAACAAGAGGTCCCACAGGATGGGTCCACCAATGGATCCCTGCACGCACCCCTTGTTGGTCTCCCTGCTCACTTCCATACCAGCATACCTTACATTCACTCCTCTTTCACTCAAGTAGCTGCTGATCACCTCAGGTTCCCCGGACACCCAACCTCAGCTAACCTAACCTTTATGGCCGGCCACCAAGCACTATCGAAGGCCCCCTCTATGTCCAGCGAGACCACAACAGAAAGTTTCTTCTCCTCCCTCTGCTTTCTGATGTGGTTCACCAACCTATAGAGGGCGTCTTCGGTGCTCCTTTGGGGCATAAAGCCATACTGGTTAGGGCTGATCTTGGGCAGCAGGTAGAACCTAAGTCGGGCGCCCAGCATCTTCTCGAAGATTTTGCCGAGAACAGGCAGGAGGCCGATCGGTCGATAGGCTTTTGGTACCCGGTACGATTCCTTGCCCGGCTTCCTTAGCACCACCACGGTCGCCCGCTTCCACTGTTTGGGGAAGCAGGCGACGGTGAGGCACCTATTCAGCTGAGCAAGGAACCATTCCGGGTCACATTCCACAGCGTGTTGGCAGATGTCCGACGTGAGTCCATCCGCCCCGGGGGCCTTTTTGGGGTTGAAGGACCTTACGGCTCTCTTCAACTCCTCCATGATGAAAGGAGGGTCGTCCGGACCCGGACCGGCGGTTCGGTGTCCAGGGACTCCGCCCGCCGGCGCGTCCGCCGATGTTCCTCACTTTCACCACTTTCCTGGTCCTCGGGGTAGAAGGTCTCCGCCAGCCATTCTGCAGAGCTTCGGGCGTCGAGGGTTTCACCGTCCCTCGTAAGGGGCAGGTCCTCCTCCCTCCCTCTGACTCTGCTCAGCACCCTGTAGATGCCCTCCCAGACCCCCTCCCTATCCTGCTTCCGGCAAAACTCCTTCCAACTTTCAGTCTGTGCATCTTTTACTGCCTTTTCATACTTCTCTTTCGCTTCCAGGTACAGTCCAACTACGCGGTCTCTGCGATCAGGCGCAGCGTTACGGATCCTGCGTTTCCTCGTGGCGACCTCCTTCTTCATCTGCACGAGCTCATCATTCCACCACGACAAGGTGAATCTCTGTGTTTTTTGGTCGGCATGGTGTCACTGCATGTCTGCGTTATGACTTCCGTGTATCTGTCTATTGCTTCTTCTATTTGTTGTGTGCTGTGTATTGTGTCCATGTCCTGTATAGTCAATTGTCTGTTCGACATCAGCTGGGTCAGTTTCTCACGAAACTGAGTCCAGTTTGCCTTCTGTGTGTTAAACATGCGTGTGGTACGTATTATGTTTGTGCCTGTGGATTTCTGTTGTCTGATGCCGAATGATATGCCGTTGTGGTCCGAGCTCGTCAGTCCCGCCTCAACTCTCCAGTCGCCCACTCGGTCCAGCAGGTCGTCGGAGCACGCTGTCACATCCACGTAACTGGAGTACCTTTTTCCCCCTCTGACGGTATCGAATGTTGGGGTGTCTCCAGTGTTGAGTATATGTAGACTCATTGCTTCCAGTACGGCAGACACATCCCTTCCTCGCGGGTCTTCCGCGTCGCCACCCCACCACGGGCTTTTAGCGTTCGCGTCGCCTCCCAGGACCATCTTATCAGATCCCAGCTCTCTCCCTATCTGCATAAGATGGTCCAGGTAGGGCCCTACAGGCTTATCGGGCTCGAAGTAAAAGGACACTACAACCGTCTCCCAGGCTTTGGTTCGGAGGGTGGTCACAACTATGTTGTTGTTGCTGAGGCGTGTGTGTAGCTCGACAACCAGAGTGTCGTCGAATACCACAACACACGCCTTGACAACACCGCCCCCTTCCCCATCGCTCTGGTAGACCCTCATCCCGTTGTATGTCCTCATACTCCGCGCCCCACCTATGTATGGCTCCTGCAGCAACGCTACGCTAGCCTTACGCTTGGTGGCCTCGAGTAATAACTCCCTTGTGGCGATTTGGCTCCGCTGAAGGTTGGCCTGAAATATTCGGTACTGGAAGTACTCACCGGGAACAACCTTAGCAATACGATACCGCCGATCTGGCTAGAGCGTCCCACCTCTTTCTCTCTGCACACTCTCTATCCAGGGCACTGTGCTCCACGCTGCCTCTCTTGGCCTTAGTGCAGTTTATGCACTGAGGCGCTTCTCTCCGCAGCCACTTTTCGCAAACAGTCCTCATGTGAGGCCTGCGCAGTGACTGCATCGATCTATCTGCTCCCCACACACCCTCTTCGTGTGCCCATACCCGAGGCAGCGGGAGCACTGCACCAACGGACTATGGTCCTCGACTTTCACTCTGCCCATACCTATATGGGCGTATCCCGCATTCACAAAATTCTTCCACACCTGTGGGCTAACTCTGGCTATGACGTGGTTTTGTAGGGGGTTCCTCGCTTTCATCACATATACTACCTCCACCTTTCTCTCCCCCCCCTTCAGGCCCCCAAGGATGTTCGCGTTCTGGTTGGAGAACGCGGTGATGAAGTCGGCTGTGTCGTACTTCATCACACCCCTGAAGGCCAGAAGGGGGTTTTTATTTTTCACCTCTTCCACCACTAATCCCTCATTCTTTCCCAGTCTTTCTTTCACATTATTTCTTTCTTCGTCATTCGCACAGCCGACGACTACCCTTCTATTTTTTACCTTTCTCACTCTTTCCACCCTGACCCATCCATCCTTCGCATCTACAGTATCTCTAATCTTTTTCATCAGTTCCTCTCCCGAATCCTGTGTGTCCTTGGAGGACACCACAACCGAGTGCAGTGCAGTGCAGTGCCCTTGTCTCGGGGGTTCGCTCAGCGACCCCCTTTGAGACAACACTAGCATAACTCGCCGGTTTGGCGGCGGCTGTGGTGCTCTCCAAGAGCGCGTTCAACTTGTCCATTCTCACTCTACTCTCTTCCATGCATCCCTTCATCTCATCCATCTTCTTCATCATCTCTTTCATTCCCTCATTCATACTTTGCTCTATTAACGTATTTTTCCCTTTCAGGTCCACTACCATCGCTACATCTGCTGCGTTCGCAACGTTCACGGGTGGCTGGGGGGGATGTAAAAGGTCCCTTCCCAGCCCTCCGCCGGATCCTTCCTTCACACTGGCAAGTTCATTTTCCAACTCCTTTACTAATTGGTAGTGCCTCTCTATGGCGGCGAAGGCTTGCTCCTTATACTCCGTTTTGAAGTTTTTGGAGCTGGTTATGCTACCCTTCGCTCGCTCTAGACAGGCTCTACCTTCTTTTGTTTTTGGTCTATTTTTAGGTAAGGGACTTTCGGGCTTTTGTATTATAGCTATCTTTTTAATTTTTGGTTTTTGTGCAGGTGGGTCACTCTGCTTAATTTGTTTGGGGGGGGTTACTTTTTTTGAAATTAATTTGAAATTTGAAACCCTCAGCTTACAAAGCTGAGGGTTTCAAATTTCTCTATACTCTTTCTCATTTCGGAAGATTTCTGGGGTTGCGAGAGCGCTTTGCCCTCACTTGTCTTGTTTCTTTTCGGTGGAGAAACAGTGAACGTGTCGCACTTTCGGGGGGTGCGTATCATATTGCCTAATTAGGGGGATTCGTCAGTTAAAAAGAAAAATCAATTAAAAATGCAATAAAATACAATATGGTAAATTTACAATAAAATGATTCAATAGAGAATAAAATAAAATAAAATAGTTAAAATTAAATGTCAAATAGTAAAATGTCAATAAAATCCTACGCTAACAGTTTCCCCAATAGGGGGGTTAACTGACCTACTCTAACTAATAAAATCCGATAATAAGCGTCAAAAATATTTTCTAAAAACTAACAGTTACCCCAATATGGGGTTGAACTGACCTAATCTAACTACTATAATAAATTGTAGTGTGTCGGAGCTTAGGGCTCACAATAAAACTTAATACTAACAACTGCACTAAAAATAGTGCAGTTGGTCTTAATATATTACAATCTAAACAGTAGCTCCAATAGGAGGCTACTGGTCACTAATCTAACAGCAGTGTAACCTTAGTCTAAGTTCTTCTTCCAGGTCCTGCAGCGGTTCCAGCCAGTACAGCAGCTTCCAGCAGGTAAGCAGTGTTTCTTCTTCTTTTCCAGGTGCTGCAGGTGTTCCAGGTGTTCTGGACTTCCAGGTGGGGCGTAGTCACCCTCTTCCAGTACCGGCACCCGAAAACTGCAGCTTTTTGCGACGTCCAGCAGCCTCCAGGTGAGTTTTTCTAATTACAGGTGTTCCAGGTCTTCGGTACTAGCTTGACTGGATAGGTTTTCCGCTGCCGATGTCTCTGGTGAAAACCAGGTCTCGCTACGAGGAATAGGGGCGGAGATATTCGGCTTTTAAAATTTCCAAGATGGCGGCCTATTTTCGGTCTGGAAAATTAATTCTTCCGCCACTTCCTCGTCTTTTGGGATAACTAGGCCGAGTTTGGGCTCTTTCTTCTCGGATTTTTGGGGCCTTTTCAGATATCCAGGTCTCCCCCTCTAATTCGTCCTTGAAATGTTGATAACTCCGATTTGGTTCAGATTCGGGGAGGGGCCGACGTGTTACCTTTGATGTCAAAAAAACCCCATTCCTCTGAGCCAAATAGGAGCGGAGTTATGTCCACTTTTGTGAGGCGTTTGACAGTTGCCGAGCTGTCAGTGTCAAACTTCAGGCGCTCATAACTCGGCAACCATTTGTCATAGATAGGGGGTTCTTGGGCTAGTTCTTGGGCTAATTTTCGGAATTTTTTTCCCAGTTTTCTGACTTTTCCGGGTTCCGACCCCCCGGAATGTGTAGGCGGAGTCTCGTACTGCTCGGAGCAGAAAACCGCGTCCTTCTATTACTTCTAGTTTTGGAGCAATCGGCGTCTGAACTTTTCAAAAATGGCGGACGAAAAGTCAAAGTCGAGTAAGATTTCTCGCTCGATTACTCCGTCAGTTTTTAGCTGCTCGGATCGCGGTTTCCTTTCTCTGGGGGTATCCTCACCTTAGGCAGATGATGGTGAGTGAATTTGGGGGGGTTACAAATCCCTTTCCCCCCCCGTTTTTTGATCTTGCCGGATGCTCCTCCCCAGGACCTAACAAATGATCTGTCGCACGTGTCTGTCCGATGCGTGGTTCCGGAGCTGTCGGCCTTTGAATATTTTCAATATGGCCGACAAAATGGCCGCCGAAACGTTTTTCCTAATTATCTCCGGAACCCTTCGTCGCACAGAAACGCGCGAGGTGTCGTTCGCTTCCTCTCCTTGCTGGGTATCGCCTCGTTAGGGTGGTATTCCAGCTGTTCCAGCCGTTCCCTATTTATCCAGGATTTTTACCTTTTTAGGGTTTTTTCCGGTCCTGGAGCAGCTGGAAAGTCACGGTTTGCGGCGTTCGGTAGGGGGTGAGTGCAGGCAGCCTGTGGTGGTGATGAGCGCAGCGTGGCCGGTTCCAGCACTTTTCTATTGAACTTTTCCCGGAAAAGTGGTTTTTCCGCGTTTCCGGGAAATTTTTGTATAGAGCGGCTTACCCTTTTTATTGGCTGGTTAAGGCGATGTCCTGGGCCTAATTTTCAGCGCCTCAAAACCCACGCGTCTCTGCCGGTCTTCCTGCTATTAGTCTCTAAAGTTTCACTTTTTATAATTAGATAACTCATCCCCTATGAGCGATAAAATTTTTCTTTTTACGGCTTTTCCTCTCTATTTGTGTGCCCCTCCTTTGGCACTGTAGTCCGCTTGCGTGGAGTGGCGAATTCACCCACCTCGTGGGGACGCCAAAAACTAAAACTAAAGGTCAATGGCACTAAACATACAGCTATAATTACAAAACTCACAACACATATACAGGTCACTATCCTACACAAAGTCCACTTTTTGTTTTGAAAATCCGTACACAAACACTTATCCTATTTCACTTTTAAGTTTTTTAATTTTTTCTTTTTTAGTTTCTCACCGATTTTAACACTTTTTTCGCTTATTTAAGGTGCGCCGAAATCACCCGCGTGTAGAGGGCGCCGAGACGAATCCAGCGACACCTTTTTTATAGAAATCGGTTAACTTTTTACCACTTTTTTGGATTTTAAAGCTCGGAGCGTTATGGAAGAGCTGTTGCTCGGTCAGCGGACGGTCGGAAAAACTAAGTGTCGCCAGTTAAATGGACCCACTTTTGAGATTTGAAGTATCACGTAATATGTATGTCACAGCCTATATTGAGTTTTGAAATCTCTGCCGAAATAACACAAATTTATGGAAGACATACAAGAACAACAACGTCACACATTGAATTCCCCGGCAAAACTAATTAATTAAAATAATAATTTTTGCTCAATTATTATATCAGATACAGACTAAAGTCTGTAATGCATTATAAAAATATTATTCTTTCTTTTATTTACTTACGTTTTATAAAGAAACATTCTTTAAGATCTAGGATTTATAGCCATCCTTAGCAGCTTTTCAAAGATTACAGCAAATCGCAATACAAGTTTATGCTTTTATATGAAAGTACCCATATACAGGAAGCTAGTCGTATTTGCTTTGAAATATATTTTTCTACCGTATACCTAACTTGTATGGGACAAAACACTTACTTTCTATCTTTACCATCTCAAGGGATCAATTGAAATTATACTGATCTATGCAAAAAGCCTCTGGCGATCATCAGAAGCATCGCCGTTCGCTATACATTTATATCTTTATAGATGGTAGCACGTAGTGTATTCAGACATACCAATACAATTAATTAAGGGCGCGTTTACATATTCGACATAAATTGGCTGTTTTTCGGTACATTTTGCATCCAAACGAAACCAAATAGGAGCCAAATTGGGTAGGTACTGAATAGTGGGTGCTCGACTAAACAATTAAGTGAGCTGGAGCAAAACAAGAGCAAAATAGCGCGTAGAGTCATAGCATATTTATGGATTCCATAATATAATATGTACCTAGGATACCTACGGGGCGACACTCTCTACAAGTGACAGCTCGAGCACTGGCGAATGTCAGCCATATTGACGTAAGCCTAAGGTTGAACCCGAAATACATTTAAACGTCGCGACAGACAAATCTGTCATAAATATTATGAAATTCAAAATTCTAGCCTTAAGGGTTTGGCCTGTGCGTTGATACATCAGGCAATTAGCTTTGCCTTTCATATATATATAGATTATGTACCCCGTGATTGAAAGTCCTGGCTGGGAAAAACTCACGCCCCGCTCGCCGCGCGCCCCCCCGCATACGGCTAGCCACAGCTGCGAGCTGTCGATCGTGTAAGTCTATTGAATCACGGTTCTTAAAGTTAGTAATATATATTCTTTGTCTACTCTGCCATCGCCTATTATCGTTATGGTTGAACTTGGGCATTTCCTTTCATTTTTAATTTTTGTTAGTAGTAGGTAAGACTTGTTTGGCATAAACAGTGTGAATAATAATTATTATATTACACTTTGCTTTTGTTTCGCTATAAATATTGGTTTCAATTTAAATTCAATTTGCATGCACATCGCCAACATACAAAATTCCAGCTCACTTAATTGTTTAGTTGAACACCTATTCACTACAAAACTTTATTAGAATTCCCGCGTTCAAAGTGGAGCTCAATAATATTTATGATTTGTGTTATATCTTAATATAAATTACACAATCATTAGCAATCTGTATTAGTAATATATTATAAGGAGGCAAATCTGTTGAATTATTGGTCTTTCTGAATATTTATCTGTAGTCTGAATAATAATATCTTCATTTTAAATATAGAATCGACCTTGCTACGAAGATTTCTTACGGAAAGTATCTGACACTCATTTTCGCAAATTGTAAAATATTTACTGTTTTTATCAACACTATCTTAGAGCTTTTCACATTGTTATAAGTAGGTATCTGCTATTATTAAAGTAGTATTATGACGCTTTCTTTTAATTTTTATCAAAAAAAAAGAAGTTGTGAGCAATTTGTGTTTTCTAATTAAATTAAAAGTTTACTTCTTTTTTTGTGAATTAACCGATCTTTTACATAAATCAATCACTATCCAAACCTTTATTAAAGAGTTAAAATTATCTCTTATATATCTTAGTATTAAAATATCTTATTTATCAAATTATTAAGTCATATTAGTAAAGTCTAAAAGTTGAAAACTAAAGGCACAAGTTAAATCATTTAAAAATTAATAGGAAGAAAAGAATATGTAATGTTTTTGTAAGTTTTTAGAGACGATTTTAGTGTGATTCAAGATGTCCCTTGTTAACAGACTATCAAAATTAACTTAAAGGTAGCCTTCCGCCGCATATGTATTGCTCAACTTGTTGTTGAATTAAATAGTAAACCTAGAAGCAGCCTTTTCCATATTTTCGAATTCTGCTGACTCCTGTCTCAATTTCCTTACCACTGACCACAAAATGAACATCACTTTTACGTTACTGTATGAATAATTCAAAACGTATACTTACGTATACACGTGAGCTATCCTGTTATGTATGTTTAAGGTATGCTTGGCTTCACCACACCAACTCCGTAGTTTGTTCTCGGATAGTTTGTTCTACAAATATCGCATCAAAATGTTTCCTGTGTAACACAGCACCAATTTTATAATGAGTTATTTACATTAATTAATTAATTTTAATAAAAATGCTGTAGTATTGTAAACAAAAAGAATAATGTATAATGTATTTAGTATTAGTAGCAAATATACACGCTAACTGAGTATACAATTCATTAAAAACAAATACGTGGAGCACAAAATTAGACAGGTAAGTATTTACAGTCGCCTATACACCCAGTGTTCGTAAAGCAAAACTTCCTTATCCTGGCATATAAGGCATTAACTTTAAAGTAATAATGGTCGTCTAAATTCCAGCGTAAATTTGTCCACTGCAACAGTCCACGCGTAGATATTTGCTTACGAAAACTCTTTAATAAATAAGAAGTGTCCACTGAGAAGGGGCGACAGGGATATCGGTCACCTTTAATACGATACGTGAAGAAACTGGCCAAAACTGAAACGCACTAAGCAGGGTTTTGTAATTTGTAGTCAGAAGAATATACGTTTTAATCCGATTAAAGTGACGAAAGTGGATAATGTTAATAGTATTCAATATTTTTTGTAATTGGAAGTTGTTTGAGTTATCAATTTAGAGAATTTACGAGTATGTAGGTGTAACTCTGTGAGCGAGGGATAGAAAGGCACGCCTGCGGCGCCCCTTTTTATCCGGCGTGGCGGTCGCCCAACGGCGCCCCGCCCCTAACTAGTACCTACTACTATTATAAATGAAAGTTTGTGAGGATGGATGGATAGATAGATATATGAATGGATGGATACTATTACTCTTTCACGCAAAAACTACTGAACGGATTTTGGATTTTTATCCCGAAAACTACTAATAATATTAATGTGAAAGATTGTTATGATGAGTGGATGGATGGTTGGATGTTTGTTACTGTTTCACGCAAAATATACTGAACGGATTTTAATAGTTTTGGAAGTCCAGGACTCACTTTTAAATTAAGAGCCACTTAATAAGCGCAGGGACGACACTCTCTACAAATGACAGCTCGAGCACCGGTGCTTGTCAGCCATGTTGACGTAAGCCTATAGGTGCGTTTCCATGTTTGCCAAGGCTCAGCAAGCCTCCACAAGCCCCAAGCGTCTACAAATCTTGTTTGGCATTTGTAAGTTGTTTACACGATTGTAAACGCACGCAGTGCGCTACGAGTATCCAAGCATGACAGACACCGAACCTGTATCGGCTATTACGTTTGGTTTAACCTACTTTTATTTTAAATGCAAACTATGATTAACGTCTTTGGGGTTCCAGATAGACGTTTCGGTCTGGTAATATTTTAAAAATGATAAACTCTCTTCGTCCGACCAGCCTCTCATTTTCTTATTTTGGAGACAGAACTAGACGTGCATTCGTCGCGAGATCACAGCGGCTACTAAGGGCGCGCCAACGTGTGAAAGCGTCGCAAGCGCTTGCCGCAAATGCTCTTTGATCTGTGTCCAAAAACTGACACTAGACCGGATCGGGTACAAGCGTCCACAAGCTCTAGCAAGCCAAGCCAAACGACCTCATTACATACTTGTGCTTGTGGAGGCTTGCCGAGCCTTGGCAAGCATGGAAACGTGGCTTTAGGTTGACACCGAAATCATTTTAAACGTCGCGTCAGACAAATCTATCATAAATATTAAGAAATTATACTGTCAATTATGTCAAAGCACGAAACGACTAGCGGCCAGCCCCGCAAACAAAAGTCCTTGCTGGAAAAATGTATTCGTAGACAAATAATTTCTGTGAGAGAGCATAAGCATGGATCTAATAACTATTAATCCTCAATGATGAAGAACAAGCTAACAAGATAGTTGAACTTCCAGATTCGGATGTAGAGTGGTCTTATCATCATCTCATAATCTCAGTGAGTCATCCACGTCTGAGTGAAGTGAGGTAATAATTAATTGTTGGGTGGGGAGATACGAGTAACTAGATACGACCAAAATTACCATTTAGATTATATTGTTTCTGCAAACTTATTACAATAATTGACATAATAATAAAAAATATTTTAAACCGCTGAATTCTACGATTCACCATGTTATTAAAAATGCGAAGAAATTCGTTCAGATCAACTGGGTTTGTTCTTTTTTTTCAAATGCCAGGAAGTCCGTACCTGACTGGTACGGACCTCTCTCTCGTGACCCATTGACAGCTTTTGAAGCCTATTGATTGCCGTTAAAGTTGAAAACGTCGATACAGATTTCATACTGCAGTGCTACTTCCTATGGTCGTCACAGATGCATAAAGTTCATATTATGTACTAGCTTTTGCCTGCAGCTTCGCCCGCGTGAGAGAGTGTTCATGGCAAAAAACTCCTTTAGTTACTCTTCTTTCTTCTAAATATACCTACTGCAATATAGTAATAGCACAAAGTAAAAATATATACTTATAATAATTTCTCACAGGTACTTTTTGACGTGATAACGTCTTATAATTCGATGGAGCCGGCTGCACGTACGAAAAAACATGACTCATGCGTTACCAAGTACTGTTACCAAGTACCGTTACCTGTTACTGTTACCAAGTACCAGCGTTACCTCGCATTGCCGGTACCTCATTAATATTTTATTATTATTGTTGTTGTTGTTGTTGTTGTTATTGTTGTTGACGTTATCACGTTCAACTATCGTCAGTAAACCGACTTTACGGACAACAACAGCTTTTTTTTCTAGATAAGGATTAGGTTGTTACCTATATACCTATTGTATCCGTCTAGTTAAATAGCTTATGAAAATACCACATTATTTGTGATCGTTTTTTTTTAAACTTAGAATGGGTAGAGCTATTTTATGCCGGTTTTCTGAGAGGCCGTGGTATTTCTCCAAATAAGCATTACAGGTCTGTGGATCAAATAAACAATCACCAGTGATGATAATGATTACACACTATATTATTAAATAATTATTATTATCTATTGTAGTAGTTGGCTGAAAAAATGTAGCAGACTGCGTTAAATATAATTAAGTTTAATATAATTTTGGCTATTGCAAAATTTTTAAATACATTGATATCGGTGTACTAAGCTATGAGGAGTACCTATGTCACCTATGTAATAATATGTTGGTGTATCGTAAGAAGATGGTGGTGATGATGATGATGACGATGATGATGATGATGATGACGATGATGATTACTGTAAGTGGCATATGCTTGCAGTTCCTTAAACAATGCCGAAATTTCTAAACGTGTATCTTTAAAGACTGAGGAGTTCTGTTTAGTGCTTTTGGATCTAGGGTACACCTTGGCACAAAATTACTATAAATGTTCTTATAATTTTGTGGAGTTATCTCGATTTCTCATGGATGACATCACCAGTCCTTGGTGACTAAGGGACCAATTTCGAATTATATTCTTTACAACAGGTATGGCCTTTGACATGTTGAGGGCCAAACTTTAGAGTGCAAATACGTTCGCGGGCCACTTTTAAAAGTACTTAGTGCATTTTAAAGTAGTGATAATATTTTTTGCAATAAATATTAGACATAAAATAATACGACAATGTTGTTATAGTACAATTTATTAAAATAACAAAATGAAATTAAAAAAATGGTACATTATAATTAGATCGTTAAATTTGCAATTGTTACAAAGTACGAAAGTTAAATACACTGAAATCAACGAGACACTTGAGCTTGAATTTGGGAAACTAATCCATCGATATTTGGATTAATTCCACTGATACAAAGACGTAAAGAATTTTCCAAATTATCGTCAGTCAGTCTTGTACGATGTGTTGATTTAATAACTTTCATCAATGAATAGAACTGTTCGCATTTATAAGTAATGCCAAACGCACAAATCAATTTTCTAGCGAATTTTATAAGCTGCAAAAAATTGTCTTTTTCTAGGTATTTTTTGTAGAGATCTCACAACTTCTTCAAATCTTCAAATTTGGATTTTAGGAGTAATTTTTCTTGAATCTTGATCAACTCCATTTGTAAGTGTATTGGCGCATTTTGTACATTACATTTTGTCGGGGTAGCAAATAAACTGAAACAGTCTTCCATGTTTTTGAAGTCGCTAAATGTCTTTGAAAATTGTTCCGACATTAACTTGAGTTCTTCAGCATATTGAGCATAAGCACTATATTCATACGCAGAGAGCGCGTTGAAATGGTAACTGCTACCAGACAGCATCTGTGATTTCCACAAGCGTAGTTTGATCTGAAACGTTTTCAAATGGCTGTACAAATCATTTACTAACTGTCCTTGTTTTTGAAGTTTCAAATTTAAATCATTCAAATAGCCTGTAAGATCGACCAGAAATGCTAAGTCACATATCCATTTTGGGTCACTTAATTCAGATAGTGGTTTATCTTTTATTTTCATAAAGTCTGCTATCTCATTTTTTAACTCGTAAAACCGTTTCAACATTTTTCTTTTGCTAAGCCATCTGACTCCACAATAATATGTTACGTCCTTATATTCAGCTGATATTTCATCCAAAAACGCCTTGAACTGACGATGGTTAAGCCCACGGGATCAAATAAAGTTGATAGTTTTTACTACCATATTCATAACATTCTGGAGTCGAATGGACTTAGAACACAAGTTCTGTTGGTGGATAATGGATAATGCAATGAAGGAATATCAAATCATCTTTTTGCACATTTAATTCTGTTGCTTTTTCATTCAAAATTCCGATGAAACCTTTACGTAAGCCGACCAAAGAAGGTGCACCATCAGTGCATACTCCAATTAATTTTGACCATGGCAAGCCAAAACTTGTGAATACCTTTTGAACATCAATAAAATATCCTCTCCTGTAGTGGTTCATTCAAGCGGCTGTAAAGCAAGCAATTCTTCAGTACCAGTAAACTCCTTATCAACACCTCAAATATATATAGCCAGTTGAGCTGTGTCAGACAAATCAGTGCTCTCGTCTAATGCTATGGAAAATGATTCAAAACCAGCCATACGGTCAGTCAATGTTATCTTTATATCATTAGCCATCATTTCTATACGTCGAATAACAGTTCGTCTTGACAAACTAATTTTTTCAAATTCATTTATCTTTTCAGGAAACAAAATACCGCAAACTTCTAATATACACTCCTTGATAAATTCTCCTTCGGCAAATGGTTTTAATGCCTTTGCCAATTTTTAACTAACTATAAAACTAGCTTTCACAACATTATCAAATTGTGTTCTTTGTTTATGAAACATTTGTTGCTGTTTTTCCAAATTTGCGGTAAGCTTCTGGATTTCGTCTGTTCTTAATTGTCCTGTCAGTGAGTGCAGCGTAGCATGGTTAGTTGAGTAATGCCTCTTTATATTGAATTCTTTCATTACTGAAATGGATTCATTACACAGCAAACAAATAGGCTTACCATTGTGCAAGATACAAAATAATTCTTCAGTCCAGTTTCTTGAAACTGGCGACCCTCTGTATCTACTTTTCGTTTCTTTCCCCAGACGGACGGCTCGAGCAGTTTGCTAGGATATCGCTTGTCCTAGTTATCACCTCGGTAGCTCAAATAGAACTGAACTAACATTCGAGCCA
This sequence comes from Phengaris arion, assembly GCA_963565745.1. Lineage (NCBI taxonomy): Eukaryota > Metazoa > Arthropoda > Insecta > Lepidoptera > Lycaenidae > Phengaris > Phengaris arion. The sequence goes on along the minus strand of OY751445.1, from coordinate 10,046,079 downwards.
TCCACCCGCTTATATAGGCAAAATTAAGGAATAATCTGGAGTAAACTAGTTTAGAATAATTGAGAAGCAATAAATCATTCAATGTGTCGCCCGTGAGGCGGCAAACTTTAAAGAATTTGATCAAGCAAGCCGAGTGGCGGCGATTATCAAAGAGTGAGGCGACAAACATCAAATGATTTGATGTTTGCCGCCTCACTGTCACTCCCGTGAGTATAAGTACCTGATGTAATATTTTTTTAATTGGGTTCTAAAAAACCGCATTTTAAACTTGTATTTTGACATATTTAGTTACATATTTAGTTTAGGTTAGGTTAGGTTATGGGTATTATAGGTGCTGAACCAGGATCCAATCAACTTGCTGAGCGCTTGCAGTTATCAAACAGAATCCATTTTTCATCGCAGGTAACAATGCGGTTCAAAATTCCTTCATTTGTGTGTCTGTTGAGCAGTGTAAGGCACGTCTCGACGCGTACTTCGCGCTGGCGATAATGAAGTTCGTGGGGCACCCATTTGTCAAGCTTTTTTACCTTGCCAATTTGACGCAAATGGATCAATATTGTTTTGACGCTTAGTTCGAAAGCTGCTACTAATTCAGCCATAGATTGTGTATCATCAGCTTCCACAATCGCCTTTAATTCGTCATTGTTGACCAAAGTCTTCGGACGACCGCGAGGTTCATTTTTCAGGTCGAAATTTCCAGAACGAAAGCGAGCAAACCAATAACAGGTGGTGCGTTTGTTTGTAGTGTTAGCTCAGTAAACGTCGTTGATGTTGCGTGCCGCTTCTGCCGCATTGCTGTCACGACGGTACTCATATTCCATAATTACTCGAATTTTTAACGTATTCATGATGACGAAAATGATTGAAATGCGATGAAAATGTAACACTAATCAAAAAACAAATGACTACTTTTGGAAAAAGAATTCCATGTTTTTAAAATAAAATTAATTTGAAATTAGAATTATTAGCCAAACAAAACTTATTCTGATACTGCAGAACGGCAATTTCATAGGACCTATTTATAACCTTTACAGCAAAAAAATATTTCTTTGCTGCAAAGATGATGAACATACAAGAAGAAATATACTTTACATATAATATACAGTCGAACGTATAACCGCCTCCTTTTTTTGAAAGTCAGTTAAGAAATTAGGATTTTATATCTTTTGATAAGAAAGTCTCAAAAAGTTGAAATATTTTTTACAACATTAGTGTAAAAAACCTAAATAATTAGTTTACATACATCAAATACAAAAAGATTTACAATGGTATATATGAACATAACCGCGCAAACTTCGAAGATATCAGAAATTTTGTGCATATATTTCGTAGGCCATACATTTCGTAGCAACATTAGTAGCGTTTGAAATCACACACTTGTACGACTTTTATATGGGGCGATTTCACGAGACTCACAAAAGTGCTTGAAACGATCTGCAGTATATTTTTTTTTTTTTTAGTATACTTACTATTTCTATTGTAAACTGTCTTATTTTTACCCGACTACAGCGAAGCTAAAAGGAAGGGTAACAATGGCAGTCTATGTATGTATGTATGTTTGTATCTTTGTCGTAGCGTCTAAACTACTGGGCCGATTTTAATAAATAAGTTGTCTATAGATTCGTAATGATACCGCGGGTAACATAGACTATATTCTTTTTCAAAATTGTGTATTTACTAAATTAAACCCTAGATTCTAACATCAAAAAAAATTTAACCAAGATAATCATCACGTGTTTGGTATCAAAAGAAAGGCAAGCACATGACAGATATTTATTTGTGATGTGCTTGCCAATATTTTACATAATTTTGATGTGCTTGCACAAATATGTCAAAATACACGTTTAAAATGCGGTCGTACAATTCGTACTAAACCAATTGTCCAATTTTCGTAATATAATATAAGACTATTAATATATAATTTATATATTATATATATTATTTTACCTTCATAAAACATATTTTATTTTATAAATATAATTTATTATAGACAATAAAAAAAAATTAAACCCCTGAATTGTAAAGCAGTGAACGAGCTGATGATGATGAATTATAGCTAAAACACTCTCATGTCAGCTTTCAAACAAAAAAACTAGATAATGCAGATGAAATAAATTATTATAACTTTTATTACTTATTCGTTCGAAAGATGTCACTATACGGGTCTTACATATTTCTGAATCGCAATATACATTTATTATATGGTGAATTACTGAATTTATGTTGACTGTTGAAGACTCTCAATTGCATTTCTTGATTTTCATAATGTAATAATATTTTTATCGTTCTTTAAATCCGGAAAAACGCTCGTGAAGAAGATATTTGTAATTCAAGTGTTTTGTACTTAAAATACAAAAAATAAATACCCGTAAATACCGTATTGCAAACACTTCACACTAAGTACCTTTTATGTAGGTACTTACGTATTAGGTTAGGTGTGAATAAAGAACTGCAAAAAACAAATATAATAGGTAAGTGCATTTTTTTTTGTTTTCTTTTTAAGGGAATAATATCTTGATTTAGAATAAACATTTAATAACAAAATAGCGGCGAAGAAATTCTTTCAGTGAGATTAAGGTCGATCTCTTGTCTTATATCCAACTTTTTTTTGTTCAACATTGTCCTATTTTATTCCAGGGTAATTAAAAAGCGGTCTCAATAATGTTAAATAAAATTAACTGAAAAAACAGGCCAAGTGCGGAGGGTCCCGTACCAAACGGAAAAATATTTGTGATATGGGAGAACCACTTAAATATATATTTTTTTAATAAATCAATTATTAAGTATCCAATTATAGAATCGAATATTCCCTCGTCAAATGTCGGTCGGGAAATCTAATATATATTCAGTATTTATTTATTGCACTGTACCAATATAGAGCTCCAGACAATAAGGTTCAGTACGCACCGCGACGATACGCAACGCTTCGCGGCGCTGCAGATTTAAGATAGCTATTTAAAATTGAACTTTATTCACTGCACAAAAAGATACAGGTTTCATATTACATTTGTCATACTATGCACATGTGCTGTGCAACATGACATTCGAATTTACAATGAATCGTGTCTCTTGTTGTGTATTGAATAAACTTCAATTTGGAATAGCTATCTTAAAAATGCAGCGCCATCTCGCGTATCGTTTCGTTTCGGTGTGAATTTACCCTTAAGGCAGCCACAGACGAGAGGCCGATCGTTTCAGTTAGAACTGACGCCTGAACGGATTCGAGCCCATACACGGAAAAAATCGCATCCGACCCAACTGACGTCAGTTCGGCCTGAACGGATTCGAGCACACACACGACACGATTTCGCATCCGTTCAGGCCGAACTGAAGGCAGACCGGACCACGTAGGGCCCCTTTATTACACAGGTTTGTATTGCGATTCCCAACTTTTACTCAATATCGTTACTTAGCGATCCTTCCACTGGAGAATAGAGCACTCGTATTACGTAGGTATATTACCTACTTCAATATTTATCAATGTTGGATTATATTGTGGTATCTAATAACTGTGTAGGTATGTATGTTTGTATGTTTGTAAATTTCTTTATTCCCACGTATCTTCTAAACGGCTGGATGGATTTCGACAGTTAAGATATCGTTAGATTTGTCTAAAAAACCCAAGTCTTCTTAGATAGCTAGTTCAAAGAAAAAAAAATAAAAAAAGGCGGATTTTGGCGCCAAATTGTAAGCAGTTCAAATTTTTTTTTAACCAAACTTATCGAGTAGGTATCAAAATATAGGAAATTAAAAGGAAATTCCAAAAATATGCATATGTCATGTATTTAAATTTAATCAGGAATAATTACAACCATTTTAATTTAATCATTCGAAAAAATTTGTAATCAATGCATTCAAATAGTCGTATTTTTGCTTTAAATCGAACAAGTGTATGTTGGATAAACTAAAAAATGTAAAATAAAATTAATAAAAAGAACTCGACTGCAGAAAAAAGACAGATACGCACTAAAAAGACCGAAACAAGATTGAGAAAACAGACTACACTATAAACTGAAAGCCTAAGTGAAATATTTGACGTTATGTTTGGTAGCAGGCGGGACCCATTTGCAAATAATAAATCGTATAAAAATTATATATTATATAATTTTTAATTTATTAATTTTATTTAATATTATATAATATATAAAAATTATATATTATACAATATTTAAATATTTTGTTTAATTAATACATTGAAAGAACGTTTAAAATACACGATCGAATGTATAATTGAATACGCGCCAAGCTTCCATTAGGTATTGTAAATAAGATGATGATGATGATTACTGTAAGTTACAAAGTGGCATATGCTTGCAGTTCTTTAAACAATGCCGAAATTACCAAACGCGTATCTTTTAAGACTGAGAAGTTCTGTTCAGTGCTTTTGAATCCAGGGTATACCTTGGTGCAAAATCTTATTTTTTGGTAGCATGTGCTTGTATTACTTCAGAAAAAGTCATAATCACTATATGTGTCCATATGAATTTCTAGGAGTTCTCTCTATTACTCATGGATCCCATCATCAGGTCACCACTTTGATGTTTGATGAATTACCGTAATGTTTGTACGCGCATAACTTGCAAATGACTGCACCGAATTGGATAAATCTTTCTTTTGTGTTCGTTTTTGCCAGAAGGTTTGTATTAAAAAAAAGATGCAATCTTTTTATCATGTGGCATTTTTTTTTCCTCTTCTGTTTTGGCAACTTGACACAAGAGATGCGTATGTTGTGCCACAGATAAATAAAAAGGTTAGAAAACGGCGGAAGGAATAAAAGGTAGGTATGTACGGATTTTGGGAAAAAGTTAATTATAATAGTTTATGACAAAAAAATTCTACATAAAATAAAATGAATTATATACAACTTAAAATGTAAATGTTTGAAAAATTAAATATTAATATTATTTAGAGTTAAGTGATTCGATAAACAATTATATACAAATTTATTATGTGAACTAAGTAATAAATTTACAGAAGTAGGAAATGGAATAGGAATTTGAAGTGCGTTGGAATGCACATATGACCCAGTCTCATTCTAATAATTGAAGTTGTTACATTTTTAGAAAGTACAATTTTAGAAAACCAAGGCTTAATTGGGATCACTGCTTGAATCGTTCGGTACTGTAATCCTTTTGTTTGACTGCTCAAGCATTTCAATTCATGGTTTCAGAAGTGAGCTCCAGGCAAGAGGAGCCAAATCATGCGCGTAATTATTGTAGGGGAACACATCGCCACTGACGACAGCATCTTTCGCCAATTTGGCCATTATCGGCCAACTCATTGTCAACAATGCCACAATAGCTTGGTATCCATACAAATGTTACTGAACAGCCCTTTAATTTACATTTATACAGAAGATTTCTGACCTCAATAGTAACCGGAAAATAATTTTTTGATTTGAACGGAAATTTACTAAGATATTGTAAGAATCAGAAAATATTAATGCCTTCTGAAGCCTTCTGAGTAGTATATACTCAACAGACTTAAAAATGCTATAACACTCTCCCGTAAACACAGATGTTCAGGAAGAAATTACACTTTTTGCACAATATTATGTTGTAAATGGAAGACGACTACTCCCACACAACTGTCTGTATTATTCTTAGATGCATCTATATATATATGTGGTGCCATCCCAGCCAATTATTATTTGTATTATATTTAAATATGTTATTTGCAAAATACTTATCAGATTTCTTTATGCCAATGCCATAACGAATATCTGGCACAAGCGTTAACGCTTCATATGAGGAATAAAATAATGAAAAACACGGAGAACGGAAAGTGGGAGCATTAAGCAGGTTAAAAATTTACGGTAACTAGTTATAAGAGAGGGATTAGATTTATGGTGCCAATATTTATTATTACTATAACAAAGATAAAATAAAATTTTAAGTTTCGGAATTAACAGATGATTTTGTAATTGGTAACATTGAACAAAAAATTTATCTACCAAATATTGTCGACGGAGTTGAAGAGGAGGCTCACAACATTCCAGCTGAAGCGCATTTATCGGAGATGATCTCATAGCTCCGCAAATTATACGCAAATCTTTAGCTTTTATTTTATCAAAATTTTGTAATCGGCTAATGTTACACGGATCTAAAAGAAAAGTCCCATAATCTATTACAATTCTTACTATGGCATTATAAATTAATTTAATTGTAAAAGGATGTGATCCCCACCAAACACCATATAGACTTCTTATCATATTTAAAAGCTGCTCACATTTTGAAGAAACGTATCGTTGTGCGCGTTACCATTTAATTTTGAATAAAAATGTAGCCCTAAAAAATTCACGTTCTCTTTTACAGGAATAAGCATTCCATAATAAAAAACTGAAATAGGAGGAGGCATACGCAATCTGGAAAATAAAACGATGGAGCTTTTATTGACCGATAAGTCCAACCCGTTCTTGTCCATCCAAGAATTTAACTTTTCTAATGAATTACTCAGATCTCTACCTGCGTTATTTATAGAATTATTAATTACATAAAGGACCAGGTCATCCGCGTATTGTAATATATTTATTAAATTTAAGTCTAGACATTTTTCTAAATCTGCTGTGTATGTATCATAAAGTGAGGTATGCCTCTTCGAATAACTTTAGTATCCGTAGAGTTGCCTAAAAGTAAAACTATAATTCTTTCTGACAATATATTAATAGTAAAATTTACTAAAATTAATGGTACTCCTAAGCGACGTAATTTTTCATCTAAAATACTTAAGATAAATGCTTTTCGTATATCTGTGGTTAATATGGCAATGTAATAAGTTAATATAATAAAGGCTGTAATGTAATGCTGTAAAAAAAATAATGTAATAAAGGCAATGTGTTTTTCAACATACCATTCTAGCCTGTTTTTCGCTAAATGTTCAGCAATTTTTAATAATACCGAAGAAAGTATTATTGGACGATAAAATGTAGCTAAAGAAGGGGGTTTGTTAGGCTTTATTATAAGAATAACTTTTTGCAATCTCCATGAACTAGGTACGAGTATATTACCTGTTATTAAAATTTGGTTTACTAAGTTCAGATAATACTGTAAAATATCATCACGAGCATGTTGAAAGAACGAATATGGAATGCCATCTAAACCAGGAGTAGAATCTTTTAAGTTTGCTACAACCCCATTTAATTCTTCTATAGTAAAAAGTGAATTTAAGTTTTAAAAGTTAACATTTTGTATACGTGAAGGAAGTGTATAGGAAACTATAGGTGGAGCTAAATTATCAAGGAATTTACAGGCCAATGTGCCAGGTATAGAATGGAAAGGAGTTTTAAATGCATATCTATAGCGTCTAATGTTATTCCACACTACAGTAGGGTGGACATCTGGACTTAACGATAAACAAAAATGTCTCCAGCTTAATTAATTTTTTCCTTCTGAATAATTTCTTAGTATCTTTAACACAATCGATATATGTTTCATAGTTGGCTATATTTGGATTTTATTATATTGTTTTTCACTTTCTTTCCTATTCTTTATAGAAACTGTGCATTCTTGATCCCACCAAGGTGGAATGGAATGAAATTAGATGTTTTTTTTTTTTGGAATAGTTTCACTGCACTGCACTGCACATACAGATTCATTGTCAGATGTCATGCTAGGAAAAGATGATATTTGATTTGTGAGTGAATTCCTAAAACCATCCCAATCTGAATTATTGTTAATACGATATTTCACTGATGGTAGTTTACTATGTGATTAACTTCTGTCTTTTCCTGGAAATGGTAAGACAATAGGAAAATGATCGCTTCTATAACTTGACTCTAAAACATACCAGTGAAAAACAGATGAAAGATTTGGTGAACATATTGATAAGTCTGGTACATTATTATGGTATACAGGTACCTTCATGAGGGGCAGTCTGACGTGTTGTATGGCCAGAATTCAGAATGCATAATTTGTGATAATCTAATAGGTCTAATAATTCATAACCTCATTGGTTGTCTTTGTTACTCCCCCATGAGTGATGTTGCGCGTTGAAATCTGCTAGTAATACCATTGGTTGGGGTAATTGAATAATACATAGGCTGCACTAAAAGTATCGGGAATGGAATATTTCCACTGTTCCTGTCATATTAAAATCTTTTTAATTTAAAACTCCTTGGTTTTAAAAATCGAATACCGTTTATTTATTTAAAAAAAGATTCTCGGTCTTGTCACAAGGTCTTGTCAAACTTGTTTAGTCGTTGAGAAAATGGAATTGACTCGAGAAAATTCTAGAGCGATGATTTATTATGACTTTCGAAGTGGTTTAACACAAAAACAGTGTGTTGACCGGATGATTTCTGCATTTGGTGATGAAGCCCCATCCAAAACCACAATTTATCGCTGGTTTGCTGAATTTCAACGTGGACGTGTCAAGCTCAGTGATGATCCCCGTCAAGATCGTCCAAAAACTGCAGTCACCCAAGAAAACGTTGATGCTGTGCGTAAGCTGATTGAGGAAGATCGACATGTGACATACCGCGAAATTCAGGCAACTTTAGACATTGGCATGAGTCAAATACAAATAATCTTGCATGAACAATTAGGTGTAAAAATATTGTAATATTTATTAAGTTACTATGAACTTGTCTATTCTCTATTCTCTTGTCACCGAGGAGATTTGGGTTCCTTAAACACAGTATTTTTGTATGACCTTTGTACTAAATTTACACTATTTTTAGAATTGTTGCTTTAAAAAATTGATTTTTGCATATGTACAGGCGATGACGAACCATTTGAAGATATTAACACATCTGAATACAATTTGGAAATAGTGGGATGAAGTTTAGAAGCTTCTGAATAAGACAAACATTTATTGGCCATCGACCCTTTAATTAATTTTTGGCGTTGGAATTCTGGGCACTTTTTGTCAGTTGCAATGTGTGAACCTTGGCAGATACAACAGAAAATTGAGTCCTCCTTAACTGAACAACTATCTCCGGCATGTCACTGGCCACATATAAAACATCTATACATGCCCGTATCTACAGCAGTTATAACATTATATGGTAGGAAATATATATAAATCTACAGGAAGTGCGTTGTAACACATGTACACTTTGGCAGTGTTTGACTGTCGAATGTTATTACTACAGACTCTATTATTAAACTGCGCGGACCCATTTATAATTGATTTTTTCTTTAGTCTCCTAATTTTTAAAATCTCCCCACAACCAAATGGTACTGTAATGTTATTAATTATGTCATCATCAGACCAGTCAGCTGGTATACCCCTCACTAAACCTATTCTACTTACCTGGAAGGATGGAATTAAAGGTTTGAATTGATCCGAGTTAAATTGTGGATGATTTATAAAATTGTTAGCATCGCTATATACAGAAAAAGCTATTGATAACCTGTTTCTACCTATTTTTTTAATGCCACCATTAAAAATATTCTGTATATTGTTTTTCTTTAAAGCCGAATACTATAGGGAAATTTATGTTCTCATTAGGTGATTTTACTACCTTTTGTACGTGGATAATATATGGAGAAGAATCTGTATCCTTATAGAATATTCTACCAACCCGTGAATCTAAAGCCTTGATTTTTTTCACTATTATTAGTTTTTTGTTCTGTTTCCGCTATTATATCCTGTTTAAGGACAACATTGTTTTCAGTATCGCTAAGACACATACAATTAATATCCGGTTTAGCCTTTTTTGGGTCCCTTTTAATTTTTGTCTGGCATTTTTTACAACGCCTTTTAGGAATTGCTGGACGTTTGCGACTAGTTATTGTGCATGAGGCATCTGTGTCCATGCTCGAATCATTGGATATTGTAACATAATGACCAACGGGGGGACCAGATCCCCCCGGGTGTAGGTCCTCCATGGTCTTCTATAAACTATAATTAAAAACTAAACTTACCGAAATAAAACTGAAATACACTAAGAAAAAGGGAATAGATAACTAAGACTAAACTATATAATTAAAATTAACAAAAATAAATATAATTTTTTTTTTAAGAAATGCCGCGTCCGCCTTTTCCGCCTTAAGTTCCTAAGTTCGCTTTTTTCCATCATGTGGTATTAAAATACATACAATGGCAAAACATAGTTTGACGGATCAGCTACTTTTATATAAAAGATAACAAAATTGACCCATGACGTATAAACCGTGTTCACAAATAACCAATTCAAGAAACGGAAAATTAATATTCGCATTATACCTAATTGACATATTATTATTACTGCCTTCTTAAGATTATAGCCATTTTCGATTAACTTTGAACAAAAATGGTCGTAACGTATATTATATAGCCTTCCTCAATTAATGGACAATATCTACAACACATACAGTATTAAAACTGACCTAGAAGTTCCACCGCACGAAACAGCGAAAATCGACCGTCTAATTCGGCTAGGTTGGCAATTTTACTAACAAAAATGACAAAGCGATATGTCAAGTGATTCTCTGCACGGCGAAATTCGACACACGTAAATGCCTTGTAATGCACTTCCCCGCCTACAAAATGCGGGATTTACATGGGTAAATTTTCGCTGTTCAGCGAGCCGCTTGACAGATCGCTTTGCGACCTATTTGATTTTCGCCGTGCAGCGAAAATCGTGCGGCGAAAATCAACCCATGTAAATTCCCCATTACCGATTTAATAAATGTATTTTCAGATTCTATAACAAGTTAATGTTTATTATTATTACGTTCATTATTAATTAAACAATATTGTATATCGTGTTTACAACACCTGTGTATTTCTAATTTATGTCGGCGTTATTAAATTTCTCTGAGCTTGTTTCGGTGTATAATAAAATGATTTAATAAAAAAATTACTGTATTAAAATAATAAGAGCAAAAATAATTTTAACCTGGTAGAGTTTATTTCGTAGTTTTACGTCAAAATGAAATCGGGTTGTTCCCATTTAACAGAATTTCTTTTACCATTTCAATTTTGCTATTTTCAAAGTTTGGTCTATATTACTACAACTTTCCTATAATATATACGAGTATGTTTAATAACTACGCTTAAGCCTAATAATAATATAGCAGGCAATTAAAAAAAACCTTTTTAGTGATATTTGTTAAATTATTATTAATACATTTTAAGAACGTTTAAAATAAACGATCGAATGTATAATTGATTACGCGCCAAGCTTCCATTAGGTATTGTAAATAAGATGATGATGATGATTACTGTAAGTTACATAGTGGCATATGCTTGCAGTTTTTTAAACAATGCCGAAATTTCCAAACGTGTATCTTTAAAGACTGAGGAGTTCTGTTCAGTGCTTTTTAGTGTATACCTTATTTTTTGGTAGCATATGCTTGTGTTACTTCAGAAAAAGTCATAATCACTATATATTTCCATATAAATTTCGAAGAGTTCCCTCGATTACTCATGGATTCCATCATCAGGTTTCCACTTTGATGTCAAAAGGACTAATTTGGGATTATACCCTATACATGAAAATAAAAGTTTTGAAAATCGGTCCACAGGCGGCGGGAGTGATCGTTGAACATGCATATAAAAATAAAAAATAAAAATATATACAGCCGAAGGTATATTGTACCTATGGTTATTAATTATACCAGGGGCGTGCGCTCCATATAGGCAGAAATGCAGTGCTTTACTTGTCATTCACAAATATTTTAATAAAACGTTCGTACGTTTTAGATGACTTTAATTAATAGTAAATTAATTAATTTAAAAAATATAATAACTTAAAAACGCCTAATATTTTATAAATAGCAACTCATGCCGGTAAGTCCCGCAGGAAAAATCATCGCATGTGTGTGTAATTTTCATACTTCGCAAACGCACACATCCATGAATATCGACATGATTATATACCGGTTATTCCTGCGGCAGGCTATTGCCGAACCTCACCGAGCCGAGCTGGGAGCTCGGTTCGGCTATCCGAGGGCTAACGAAAACCGCCGAACTGGCGTCGGAAATTATTCGTTGCCTATAATCCGACTAAAAACAAAATGACTTGAATCTAATGAATTATCTATACACAAAAATCATTTTTGCTTAGTAAGGTTTTATTTATTTAATAGAAGAAACATTTTGTGTTTCGCGGGGGCCATATTGCATATTTCATTTGATAAGCATTGTTTACAATTTAATCGCTCCTGTTTATTTATAGTTATCTTAAAAGACTTTTCATTTTAACATTTGAAAGTACACACTTTATCAATCACACATACACACAATATCAACTCAAACCTCACAATCAAATGTACACACATTTGATTGTGAGGTTTGAGTTGATAATGTGTGTTTATTAAAAATTAAAAATAACAAGTTCTCACAATTGTCATTCAGTGAAAAGATTTAAATTCTGTCTAAAGGTAGGTGTGTACCCGAGTTACAACAATTAAACCAGCAAAAAAATAATGTAACTCGAAAATTTCATGTTAAAAGTTATTTAGGTAGTTAGTAATTTACATCGGGATATAGTAATCTCAAGTAACCGGAACCTTGAATATGTGAAAATTGAAGCTGACTGACTGGTGAGTAGTTATAATATTTTAAAATATCCTTATTATTTTACTTGTTAGAATTTCTTCCGCCGCGACGATCGATCGCTGTTTTGTCTGCGTTGCCGTAGAAGATGCACATGAATAGTAGTACATCTAACACTTGCTCTGTTGGCATGGTTTCGACTTAGAGATCCGTCGCTTGGCTGTAGCTATGCTAAAAATCTATAAACGAAAAAGTTTTTGTGACCGAGTACTTCGCCGCATGCCCCTTGCCATAATCCTGTGCACGCCACTGAATTATACCATAAGAAAATTCAATCGTAGATGTCACGAAACGCGATTTCGTAGCGCTCACAGCTCTACACTAAGAAAAGAAAATATTATAAAGTTTGTGTGTAATGTAACTAAAATTGTTATTAATCTAATGATTTTTTATGCTTACGTGAATATAACACATATGTGTAATATAGCGATTCTAATTATTATTAATGTTTATTAATCATTATGTACAATCTAATTCATGTGGAATGCTATTACTAGGTAAATCATCATATCTCAGAATGCTTAGTGTAGCTTGTGACCTAGAGCTATAAACTTGGATTCCTAACATAGTCCAGTTAGTGTCACTAGAGGCAGTAACATTTTAAATAACCCAGGAGCATAAACCAATCTTCTTTCATTTTCGTTTGATCTTACTTTGCATAAGCTTACTGAAGCTTAAGTTTAATCATCATGTTCGAAAAGTTATTAATTAATGTCCCATCAAGTAGCTATTAACTTAGCTGTTGCATCATTTATTTCATAACTAGGTTTTCCCTGCGAAATCTTCTGCGATGACTTTATATGAATTACTTGTTTATTACTCAGCTGCAACATCAAGACACCGTAGGGTATTTTCCTGTATTTTTTATTACATAAATAAATAGTGCTCTGAAAAATATGAGAGTATACAAAAGGAATAGTATAAGTACTATAAATTTTTGAAGCACTTTTGTGAGTCTTGTCAAAACACTCCATTCAAAAGTCGTACAAGGAGGTGACGTCACATGCTTGTATGGTTTGGTCATATGCGGAATGTTTGGTCACATGCAAAAAAAAACCTGACATCTCCGAAGTTTGCGCGTAAGTACTCACCATAGTAAATCTTTTTGTATTTGATGTAAGTAAACTAATTAATTATGTAGGTTTTTACATTAATGTCGTAAAAAAAAAATCCAACTTTGAAATGCATCTTATTACAAAAGTACACATAAAATCTTAACTATTTTTACTTTTAACAAGTCGTAAATTGTAATAACGAATTATTCTTGAATTTTTTAAAAGAAAATAACCCAATTAACTGAAACAACTTAAAAAAATGAGCTCGTTTCTATAAAGGTTCTTTTAGACATAGACATACATACATTCACATCGGTCTCTTTAATTCCCATTATAAGTACCTAGAATAACGTACTGAATATAATAATATTGGATAGATGTTTTAAAGTAAAAATGTTGGTCTTAGAGGTCTGTTTGTTTAGACTTTAGGACATATATGTGTTACATATATCAACAGTAAGATGTAACTGTCAATGTCATTATTGACATTGACAGATGTCATAAGTAAAGCCTATCGAGTTAGTTTATTGTAGTTGGCCAAAAGGCTATACATAGTGTAGACGTATATATTGTGCTAAGCATATCTCATTACATATTGTAATACGTATTCGTTGTAAGCACCAATAAAGGAGAGTATAAGAATTGCTGCTGTATTATTATCGTCACCACACGAGCGCACGAAGGACTTACAATCAAGAGGTCATAGACCAACACAATATGATACTAAGGCCGGAGGTAAATATATATAAAATATGAATACATTTATTATTCTAAAAATATTACATTCAATAAAAAATAAGAAAATATATAAATTAAGACCAATTTACAGCTTGAATCTACCAATTTCTTAGCATCTGTTGTGAATTCAAATTTAGCCGCAACAATCCAATCTTATTAAATGAGTAATTTGTATGCATTGCGTTACTTTGCAATCCGTTACAACTAATAGACTATTATTTGACTGAGATATTTTAATTACAGTGATTATTTATTTCGTCCTATATTAGAATTCTTTTTAATTTAACTAAAATGTGACGGACCAATAAGAGGAAAGGAAATGTGAGAATTCGTTTATTATTGGGAGATTCGATTTCGAGGTGGTTGGTCAGCACACTTAGGAAACAAACTTTCTTACAAATATACATTATATTTTATTTTAATAATCTTTAAATTTTTTATTTAATAATCTCTAATCAATTTTTTACTAATGTCTATTTTTTATATGCGAATAAATATCATGTGCCGTCCCAGCAGCTCCAGCAATTCCTAAGCCCTTTTTCTGTAACAAAAGATAGAGTCATTTTATATTCATGCGTTGTTAAAAGTTATAATAAACTTTACACAAAATAATAACTTGTGGTCGTAATATTTACCTACGGATGAGAGAAAATTATCGCAAAATATTAAGCATAGACATATTATGAGTAGGTAGGTAGGATATTCCTATCTACCAATAAGGGGCTTGATGGTCGTCTAGCTTAAGCCATGTACTGATATTATATTTACATAACATAGACGACCTCCGTGGCTCAGTGGTTCAGCACGTTGGTGCTCAAGCCGGGGGTTGCGGGTTCGAATTCCGCCGAAGGAACAAAAAGATTTTATGTGTTCCTGGGTCATGGATGTGTATTAAATATGTGTATATAATATAATATAGTAAAAGTCTTAAATATATGTATAGTATAAAAGTATTAAATATACCTCCGTTATCTGGTACCTGTAACACAAGTTCTTCGGATACTTAGCACGATATATAGCAGCATATTGAAAAAGTCTAATTGGTAATTTGGTACACACCACACCACGGGATCGAACCTGTACGATTACGCGTGTGACTCAATCTATTCACTAGGTCATGGACGCTCTTATAATAAAGCAAGACATCTCCTATAAATGAAATATTAACTTTAAACTTACCTATTATTATCCTTAGGATAGAATAGATAAGATATATTTTTATTTATTCTAGTATTGTTCATACACACAGTACATAACTACTTTATTTTTTGATATTATTTGTATTTAATATTCTAATATTATTAAGTTTTAACATTCAATCTCACATGACATAAAAACTCAAACTCGAATTTTGAACATTTAGACGTCCCTTTGACGGTACACAATCTTGACGAATTGTTGACACTATTGCCGTGTACGCGATAGGAGAATTGTGCACACGTCGTATGCTTGTAGTAGTGCAATCTAATCGACAGTTCACTATGTAGATGTTTATCTGGCCCTATGTCTTTAATCTGTGGTATTAGTGCAGAGTTATATTTTCATTGCTCTGAATTATCCTCGGTCTACCGGGACCCATCCAGACAGTATAGTCCCAGACTAACGCCTGAAATTAATAACGTATCTAAAATCTTAGATTGCCTTCAATCTTAGAATCTCAAACAAAAATTGACGTAAATTGACATGAAGTTAATCCAAGGTTATTTGAAATGTATTGAAATCTTGATCTCAGATAGCTAAGATGAGATTAAGATCGATTATTAATTTCGGGTGTTAGATAATAAAAATAATGATCACTTACGATAACACTGCCTCCTTTCTTGATGGCGCCGATGGGTACTTTGGCCTCACTGTGACCGGCGAACATAGCGAATATAGCCATTATTAATACGAACAGACCCGAAAGTTTCATCTTGTACTTTTTTTTTACTTCTTCAGTTCAGTACTGCTTTAACGAAGAATTGTTTATGATATTCGTTTTGCCTGCCAAGTTCTTATATATCTTCTACCGAACATATTTTCCTTAAGCTTGAGTCATAACCCACTAGGGCTCTTCCAGCTCGTACAGATGGTGAATACTAAGTGCGATTTTTGTGGCAAAGTGTTTCGATATGATGGGGCTTTTTCAATTTGAATTTTTGTACCTTGATTTCCTTATCTTTCGACACAACCAGGAAACAGGATAAGTATTTTATTTTATTTTTTTATTTGGAATTTTCAAATTATAGTTTTGGAAAGCTGTTACGAAGAGACGTATACTAGTATTTTTACCCGACTACGGCAAAAAGGAAAGGCAATAATTTTGGCAGTCTATGTATGTATGTATGTTAGTTCCACCCTAGCGCCTAAACTACTGATCCTATTTTCATAAATGTGGTGTTAAACTATTCGCAAACATGGTGTAGTGAGCTTTAGGGGGGGGGGGGGGGGGATATAAAAACAAATTTGGGTGCCAAGCCCAAGAGTTAAAATTCACAAAAAGTAGACATTATTCGAATATTTTGTTTCTGATAGGCTCAAAATTTTAGCTGTATATAAAATTTAGTTAACATAAATAAATTTTAGATGCTATCCGTGTCTAAGAGTTTTCACACATTGAAAATCATTAGCTAAAGGACATCATTCATTTTGGACCAAAAAATGAAAGTGCCGGCCAGAAAAAAAATACGATATTCGGATAGAATACACAATTTCTATCATTTTTTACTATGACGTCCAATCTGTGCGCACAACGGTTACGTCGTAATAACATAAAAAATAAAATATTTTTTTATTAATTCTTTGTTGTTAAAAAAAGATTGGAGTGACATTATAATATAAAAAAATATTATATTAAAACTTATTTAGGTACATAATCGCAAAATACTCAAGGTCAAAACCTAGTGCTCAAGATATAAAATCGTACTATTTAACACATTCATATTTATTCTTTATAATAAAGAATGTTGTCTGTTTAGAGTCAAACATTACAGGTTACTTTCTCTCAAAACTTCAAATGGAATTCCGAGAACTAATGAAAAGGGTTAAGGGACGGCTACCTGGGTGCGTGAGCGCATTGTTATTGGTTGCCGACCGCCCGCCCGCGCTACGCCAGCGGCCAGCCAGCGGCCAGCCAGTCAGTTATCCATGCAACTTTGGTTACATCGGACGGCTATCGTGACAATAATCTCTTGTTCTTAGAGCGATATAATATCAAGTGTATTTAGCGAAGCTTAATATCTGACATTATGAACGTACAATTGTGTATTTCGTGTCGTGTGCCTATTGGTGATCGCCGAAGTTATAGTTGGACATCCCGTGAATCACAACACATCGAAATCGCACAGTTTGTTATTGAAGATCTACTGGGTCATCAGGTGAGGATTATATTATCGCTATAACGAACGAATATGCCTAAGATATTTACTACGAACAAACATCATAATTCTTATGTACATAATGTTATAACATAAGCCGCATTTGCTGCTGTGTTTTTTAACAAACACAAGTTTTCAAATAAAGAGGGCCCCCCGCCCTCCGCAGATATATTATTTTTTTTATTTAATGATATATTACTAAGCTAATACACTTTTTTTTTCAGAATGAACCTACAGATGTTATATGCCGACCTTGTTGGCAAAGGGCCGAGCGGCAATATCTCCGACGTCAACGTGAAGTGCAGGAAGAACCTGACAACGAAGAACCTGATGTTGCAGACGAAGAAGTTGACGCTGTTCCTCATTCTACAGTTTTACCTGGATTTGTACGAACTAGTAATACGGCAAACTCTTGTGTATTTCAACACTGTGTAGACTCAACAAGACACAGAATACCAGAAAACATTATTCTACGTGTTCTTTGCCGATACAGTGTATTCATATCAGAAAACAGTCGTGTTTGCAGCGAACACCTCGAGCAAAATGAATGGCATTTACTTGCTATGCAAGACAATTTAATTCAAGATTTTAATTCTGCACAGATCGTTAGTGCGCTAAGGTTGTTAATAAACCACATTAAAACAGAAGTTTTAGATTTTGAGCATTATGAATTGATCAATAACAAAGAGTTCCACGATTGGACTGGTCTTACTGCTGAACAATTCTCTGATTTATTGGCCAACACTCCGAGCTTAAATCAAAGAAGAAACAAAAAAACAATTTTAGCAGCTTTACTTGCAAAGATCCGAACTGGAGACTCAAATGCTAGGCTCGCAACGATATTTAAAACGAGCGAATCCACATTTGCGCGAATGCTTGAGACTGGCCGAGAAGCACTTTTGCGAGACTTTGTTCCAATGCATTTGGGGTTTGACCATATGACTCGGGAAGATGTCACACGTAGGAATCTTCTTATCCCAGAAAGTCTTTTTGGAAATATTGAAAGTCCTCCCGAAGAAAGAAAAGCTATTACAATTGTGGACGGCACATACATCTACATCCAAAAAAGCTCAAACTACTTTTTTCAACGAAAATCTTATAGTAGTCACAAGTTCCGGAACTTAGTAAAACCATTTTTATTTGTCTGCTGCGACGGTCACATAATAGAAGTTTCAGGTCCACACGCTGCTACTTCTTCAGATGCGCAGATAATGCAGAATATTGCTGAAAATGAAAGTGATCATGGCGATGGATTATTCCAATGGTTCTACCAAAGCGGGGACGTATTTATTTTGGACCGTGGGTTCAGAGATGCAGTTCCCATTCTTGAAGGAAATGGTTACACTGTGAAAATGCCGGAGACAAAGCATCCTGGAGCGACGCAACTAACCACGGAACAGGCAAACAAGTCACGCCTTGTTACTATTTGCCGTTGGGTTGTGGAAGTAGTAAATGGCCGATTTAAACGAGATTTCCGCCTGTTGAGAAACGTTCATATTAATATAACATTGCACTATATGTTTGAATATTTTAGAATCGCAGCAGCATTAATAAATGCTTATCACGTGTTGATAGTAGATAATGTCCATGCTTCTGATTTTTTACAAATAATCCGGGAAAGGATAAACATGCCCAATACACTGGCAGATCTTGTCGCCAGACGTAACTTGAACAGAATGAGAGCACAGTTCCAGCCCATGTCTGCAGATATGGCTGAGTTTAATGACTTTCCTACGCTGACCGAAGAAGAATTAATATTATTTAGCCTCGGTATATATCAGCTGAAACAAGCGAGAAGTTACTATGGAGAGCATGTTCAACCAGATGGAGTTTTTAGCATTGAGCTAAGTGGTGGAATTCCTCTAGAGCTTGTAAGGGAATTGGAGGGAGAGGACTTGTGATTGATTCGAGGGCGAATACAATCCCGACACATCCGATCTAAAACATACTATGTGTATATTGCTCTGGATAGAACAGCAACCGGGCGTCGAGCAATAAAACATTACTATTGCACATGCCATATAGGAATGAGAACCATCGGATGTTGCTCCCATACTATGTGCATAGTCTGGTACATGGGTTATGCTAGACATGACCCTTACCTCAGCCCACCCGCAATAAGTTTAGATGACGTATTTGTAAGACTAGAAAATGTTTAATTGTACGTCATTAACTTATTATTGTTATTAGCCTTTATTCAGAAGAACAATACATTTATTTTATATACATTACAAAATATTCAAATCAATAATTGATTTTTCCGTTGCGCGGTCTCTGCTTCTGAGTGCCTCTTGGCAATGGCCTCCCCCAACAGCTTCCACTCACATTTCTGACATGCCACTCCACATACACTAGTCCACATTTTGCCAGCCATTTGTACCATTTCATCTTCCCATCTTTTTAGAGATCTGCCCTCTTTTCTTTTAGCCCTTCTGGGATACAAAGATGTTATTATTTTTGTCCATTTGTCTGGCCCTCTCAAAATCAAAACATGTCCGGGCCGGACATGTTTTGATTGTTTGTTGTTTCATTTCAATTTTTTAGTTTTATATGTTACATCAGTTACACGTGTCATTTTTCTCAACTCCTTGTTTTCTATTTTGTCTATCCTTTTCTTTCCAAACATACTCCTCTCCATAGCCTTCGGCCCAACTTCCAGCATACTTGTATGAGCTTTTGTTAGTGCCCAAGTTTGGCACCCTTATGTTAGAATGGGTGGAATCCATGTATTAAATAGTTTTCTTTTGGTGCTCATGTTTATACTTATGCATTTTACTATTTCTTTAAAGGACCAGAATCTTTTCCAGGCATTGCCAATTTTTTTTTTTTGTATATCTTTGGTTGTTGTATCATATATATTAGTTATAACCACTGATTCTAAGCAGGAATCTTGCGGTTAATATTGTCTATTTCTCCCAGCGCCATCACACAGAGTTGCCAGAGCGTTTTTTTCTTAGTAATGTTGTCATTACCTTGTAATATCGATCAAACAAAACAAATGCTGTTTAGTCTATTTATATTTCTTCTTCTTATATATAAAAATGCATTTTCAAATGTGTTAGTCGCGCTAAAACTCGAAAACGGCTGAACGGATTGGGCTGATTTTAGTTTTAAAATATTCGTAGAAGTCCAGGGAAGGTTCTAAAGTGACACGAAGTTCACCGGGACAGTTAGTCTTCTTCTTATATATAAAAATGGATTTTCAAATGTGTTAGTCGCGCTAAAACTCGAAAACGGCTGAACTAGTTGGGCTGATTTTAGTCTCAAAATATTCGTAGAAGTCCAGGGAAGGTTTTAAAGTGACACGAAGTTCACCGGGACAGCTAGTACTTGATACATATTTTTTATTTTTATTTTATGACTAAATATTTTTTTCCAATACTATTTATCAACCTTACCACTGTATTTTACTATCAAGTATTATATCATAACGTAAGATATCCATGCTTTTAATAGTGACACTCCAACCTTTTTATCACAAAAGGATTATTTTTAAATTATTTTATTACGACGTAACCATTGGGCGCACAGATTGGACGTCATAGTAAAAAATGTTAGGAATTGTGTATTCTATTCGAATATATATTTTTTTCTTTCTGGCCAGCACTTTCATTTTTTGGTCCAAAAATGTATGAAACGTGAATGATGTCCTTTTTATCTTTGTATTAAAATCATTAGCTGTGTGAAGCGGGTCACTTAATTTTAAAAATATTATAATAAGCCAGTAGCCAACTTATTAAAACATTATAATTTTATTTATGAAATCTGCAAATTACAGTAAAATAAAGATACTTCATGTTATCAATAGCGAGCAAACAAAGCGAGTGACCGAAATTTTTTCGCAGTTTTAGTTCTGTAAGCCTCGAAATAATAAAAAAAATGGCTGGTCATAAAATCGACAGCGGTGTAACGCGAGAGTAACACGTTGAAAACACTGAGTAGTAATAAATTTACATATTAATTTAAATAGTGGTACCATGGTATGGTGTACCACCAATGGTATAATGGTGATAGGAGTGTAGCGGGCCTGATACTTTTTACCTTAGACTCACACGATATCCGTAAGTTTTCTACGTGTTTCTCAAGTTTCTGTGTTCATGGGCTTGTTAATAATATTATGATTTTTTTTATCGGGAAGTAGGTTCGGGCTTAGACTGAGACCGTGTTTTACGATTTCTGATACACGTTTGGGGTGGTCAACCTGTAGTCCGGGTGCCCCATATAATTGATACGGCTCATACAGCGGTAGCTACGCCCCTGCAAACATGGCGCGGGTAACATAAGCTATATAATTTACGTAATCGGATTCTAGTTTTTATTAAAATTGTATTTTGTAATCTATATATATATAAAAGAAAGTCGAGTTAGTTACACTATTTATAACTCAAGAACTGCTGAACCGATTTGGCTGAAAAATGGTGGGGAGGTAGCTTAGAACCAGGAGACGGACATATACTTTTTATCCCGTTCCCGTGGGACGTGACATAAAGTTCATAAAATGTGTCATTTGATATATACAACGTAATAAAAATGGATTGCAATGTCTCGCTAAATCTTGAGCCGGCTGGACCGATTTGGCTAATTTTGGTCCTGAAATTTAAACGGTGAGAAATATTGGAAAAATTACGGGGAAAATATTAACACTATATTTATAGGTGCGACAGAAGAACGTGTGTCGGGACAGCTACTATTAATATAAAATCTTAGTTCGTAAATACAAGTTTCTGGCATTTTCCATGTTTTTCTTTTGTTTATTAGAGTCCCGGCAACAAATCGACATTTTACACGAAATCCCAATACGTAACTTTAACATTGTCAATTCTGTGAGCGTTAGTTCATTAAAGACCGAATTGCATCTGGCAGAATGTAGAGTATTCCGGGACCTAGGGGCTAAGGCATTACTGTGGAACGTGCCTCCAGACCGACCGTTCCACGGCGGGCTATTCATATGTATGGTATTATACCCTTGCAGGTATTATGACAAATCGCCGTGTAAGTACAATATCGACAAAGTTCCTGCTCGACCTGTTTCTAAACATTTTCTTTTGCACTAGAACGTCCCAAAATATTTAAAGCTTTAACACATAGGAAGTGACCGCAACGACAGCAGGCGTACGCACAATTCAACGCAAAATTCAAATGATTTTCATCCATTGCCTGGTCGAGCGGCAACTTGTACAATAGTAGGTAGACATTCCCCATGTTCTAAAAGAATAACTTGCTAAATACAGTGTATATAAATACTAGTAGACTTTATTTGTTTCAATCCCATTCTTTAAGTTAACGCGTTATACCTACATAAATAATTAAAAGCCTTACTTTTAAATAGCAACTGAACTTTTCTTTTGTCTGTTAGTTTAGAATCTACTAAGCCAATAAATAAATTTGTACACCGATAGTTTACTAATATTTATGTAACTACGAAACATTTTCTTTATTTACGATTCGACTTTTTAGTTGAACGATGTCGTGGGCAACATAAAATAGTAGGGAAGTAATAAGTTTACGAAAATAAATTATCAATCATAAGAATTTCATAATAAGCAATAAGCAATATATTAATACATAATATTATGTCGAAATAAGGAACTTAACGTATTCTTCGAGAATACTTGTGTAAATCTTATCTATCTTTCCATGAAAAGAAGCTTTATTAAACTGTGAATATTACGAAACTTTTTGTTTACGACTTTTTGCGTTTGTTTCTTATAGCCGTAGCCGGTTAGCCCTCTGGAACTTGTCGGTTGTTCGTAATATATAACGTAAATGTTCGTAAGTTCGATTCACGTTGTATTTGTTGTATCTGACACAATATTTGCCGGAACCCTGTTTCAGTTTCGCTAGCAGTTTCAGTGTCATAAAATTTTAAACTTACCTATGTTAATTATTATAAAACACAGTTTCGCTCGAAAACGAACAGATGCGTTTTAAATGAGGGTTTTTAAATTCGTGACATCTGACGGCTTTTTGACACGACAAAATCAAATCTAAAATCAAAGAATCGAAAATTCTTATTGACCGTTTTTGATACCATTTACGCCACCAGATGACGCTTTGTGTACGATGGGTCTGCCCCCTAACGGAAAAAAAATCAAACACCCTCATTCGAAGCGTATTTCGTTACAGTCACATGGGCGTAGAATGTAGGTGAAAAAATTATTTACTAGTTACTTATTAATTTCCTTATTTGGTAAACTTGTAACAACGAAACGGCCAAAACACTTATCTGACAACCATGTCAAAATAAGTGGCTTGGCTGTTTCGAAGCAACTGCAAAGTTTGTAAAGTTACGCTTGATTGTAGATACATTATGGGTGTGTAGGATTAGAATCTCACTTTTACACCTAAAGTCACAAAATATTATCACATCTCGTGATAATTTTATGCCTTGGCGAGCCAATAATTTCGTCTTTCGGCAACATTTTACATGAAAATATTTTCGATAGGCTTGTTGTAAAGAAAATCTACAAATGATTAAAAACGAGCCTACAGTAGTCGCATAATATTATGTGTAATAATCTGACATCATTATCTTGGTTATAAAATACAATTACTAACCCCCGGTTTCTGAAAGGCTAATCAACGCCAAAATTAATTAATCAGCGGTCAAATCTCTTGTCAGGTGTAAATTGAGTTGCAAAAAGCTTGATCAGTCGTTTGATATGATCAACGTGTTAGTTAACAACACTAATGTCAAACCCATGATCAAATCACATGTCAAACGCTGTTTTCGGATTCTGGAAAGCTACATAGGGCGTAAATGTGTCATGTCAAGATGATCAATGATTAGTAAATTTTTCATTAATCAGCGTATCAGAAATGCAAATTAATTTAACAAGACTGCTAACTCAACGTGTTAGTTTATCGACTATTTGATTAGTCTTTCAGAAACCGGGCGTAAGAGTTACATAACTAACTTTCTGTTACGCATTATACAAAATTACGCCATTTGAGAAAAACGAGATATTATATATCAAGAAACATATGCTATAGAAACGAATTGCAAAAGCTGTGTGATTTTAATATGGTAAAATCTAGCTATAAATTGCAAAATGCGCAAATATTTAACACACACTAGACATGTTTCGACAATACACATGGGCTTAATAATGCAATGCAGACGCCAATTTTTGAGCCAAGATTTAAATTAAGCAAACTTTATTGATGCTATACTTTTATAAACTTGCTCATGCAACACATATTTAAAAAAATATTTTTTAACTATTTTTGACGTGATAACGTCTTATAAATCGATGGAGCCGGCTGCACGCACGAAAAAACATGACTCATGCGTTACCTGTTACCCGTTATCGTTACCAAGTACCGTTTTTTTCGCATTGCCTTTACCTCATTATTATTATTATTATTGTTGTTGTTGTTGACGTTGTCACGTTCAACTATGATGATAGTAGAACCGACTACAGACAACCGGTATGTTTTTTAAATAGAGGCACCTAATGTGACTAAATTAGCAAGCAACGCGTTTAAATAAAGACAGGAACTAGGACAATAATTGACGAGAACATATTAAGACACGTCAACTGATCATATTATGCAGTTTAAGTTACAGTTCACTTTAGACACCTGTAGAGTCGCGATTCGCATCATGTTTACGTATATTGATTTTAGGGCCTGTTTCACAATCTACCGAAAAGTGTCAGAGAGCTTATTTGCATGTTTTGTCTCTGTCGCTCGATGTAATGTTAAGTTTAAGACAAAACTTAATGAAATTATGCTATCCGACACTTATTAGAATAATGTGAAACAGGCCCTTAAAATAATTACTTGGGTATTTTTTTCGTCTAATTATTTTTCTACAAAGGTATTTTATAAAATATGCAATATTATTAAAAACGTAGCCGAGGACAACGAATATAAACCATATCAGTCTCTTATTTATAATATAAATTTCTAAAATTGAGAGAGAGAGAGAGAGAAAAAAATTTCAGATAGGTAATTAATATCACAGGAATATCCATAAGCATTTTAACAATGTGTCTGTGGTATTTAAAATAAGTCTTCTTTTAAAATAACTTGTATTTCACGCCTAAATTAAATATATCTTGCTCATTTGTGAGAAAAAACGTAATTAAATAAATAATGAGCAACGAATATTTCACGAGTATTCCGTAAATTGTGGTGTGCGTGTAACACCGCGAAGATGGAGCGCCATTTCGCTAATATTTGTTTCGTATCACGGTTGAGACTTGTTAAGTAAGGAACATAATAAAGACTAAACAATCTGTCTTGTTTTATGGATAGGTCGCCTTACTATTAAAAGATATGACATTTATGGGTCATTTGATAAAAAAACAAGGCAAAAATTGGTCATTTACACAGGTTCTCGGATTTTTTACTAACGATTGTAATAATATTTTAGGAATATATTACAAAACAAGAAGATAATATTAAATATTTGCACAATTATAACGTTTTTGTTAAATTTGTATTTGTGTCACGATTTCCTCACAAAACATTTTTCCTCGCAAAAAGTTAAATTTTCATCAAAGTTCAGACTGCCTACCTGGCTGTGGATGATATCCTCCTTAATATTTTTTTGACAAAAAAAACGGTAGACCTCCGAGTTCAGCATAATTTTTGTATACACGTAATGAATACTAATGTCATGTCATAGAGTAATGACCTATGATGGAATGGATGGATATATGAGGAAAAATGTTTTACTTACGAGTACATAATGTTACAAAAACCGGCCAAGTTCGAGTCGGACTCGCGCAGGAAGGGTCACACTATATATATAGCGGCAACAGAAATCATCTGTGAAAATTTTCTAACTATAACGGTTCATGAGATATAGCCTGGAGACGTTAGACAGACAGACAGAAAGACAACGGACAGCGCAGTCTTAGTAATAGGGTCGGGACCCTATTGGGTACGAAACACTAGCATATTATGTATATTAGTGTACACAAATCGTTAAGTTTGAAAATATACACAGTTTTACAAAATAAAACTATTGCAATATTTTCAGTTTGTTCATAAAAATTCTTGGCGCGTATCTAAAATTAAAATCTACAAATCGATGTGGCCGTTGTTTCAGGTGCAGGCAAATTTTTTTGACACGGTTCAGTTCTGTCTAACATTTTTGCTAGTAAAAAAAATCTAAAGTGAAAATGAAATAAGTACAAAGGTACACAGGTTAATAATTACAAAGGTTGCACAGCCTTTAAGGCGATGAACGATTTTAATAATAATATCTATGGACGCTGTCACACCACGTCAATCTGATCCCGTGGTAAGTTCTTGCAGAGCTTGCGTTACGGGTACAACTGAAATATATTTCAGATTTTTAATATATAATACACATCCATGTCCCCGGAACACAGAAAACTTTTTGTTCCATGGCGGGATTCGAACCCAAAACATCCAGCTTGAGCGCCAACGCCCTAACCACTGAGCCACAGAGGTCGTCATAGGTAAATAACAATATTCAAAACAGATGTTTATATTATGTACCTAATCCTACTACTATTATAAATGTGAAAGTTTGTGAGGATGGATAGATGGATGGATGGATGAATGTTACTCTTTCACGTAAAAACTACAGAACGGATTTCAATGAAATTTGGTATGGTAGTAGTTTAGGCTTTGGATTAAGACATAAGCTACTTTTTATACCGAAATAGTGCATGCAGTGTTCCCGTGGGTACTATATTTACGCGGGCTATATTTACGCAGGCGAAGCAGCGGGAGAAAGCTAGTAAGTAATAGTTTAAGGAGAAACTACAGGAGGTGCTACAAGCACCGACACTGTAACTGTCCCTACGTGTTTTTCCAAGTCGTCTGAAGTAAAATGATATGAGTAATTTATTATTATGTTTATTTTTTTCCTCATTAATGTAATAAACTACCGAGCTTTGCTCGGAGTTCTAGTACGTGGTAGGTACGGAAAGAACGGATTGATTCAAGTTATTTATAAATTTTGCATAACAAATATCTAATTTAATTCTTTTGCTCGGAGTTCTAGTACGTGGTAGGTACGGAAAGAACGGATTGATTCAAGTTATTTATAAATTTTGCATAACAAATATCTAATTTAATTCTTTTGCTCGGAGTTCTAGTACGTGGTAGGTACGGAAAGAACGGATTGATTCAAGTTATTTATAAATTTTGCATGACAAATATCTAATTTAATTCTTTTGCTCGGAGTTCTAGTACGTGGTAGGTACGGAAAGAACGGATTGATTCAAGTTATTTATAAATTTTGCATAACAAATATCTAATTTAATTCTTTTGCTCGGAGTTCTAGTACGTGGTAGGTACGGAAAGAACGGATTGATTCAAGTTATTTATAAATTTTGCATGACAAATATCTAATTTAATTCTTTTGCTCGGAGTTCTAGTACGTGGTAGGTACGGAAAGAACGGATTGATTCAAGTTATTTATAAATTTTGCATAACAAATATCTAATTTAATTCTTTTGCTCGGAGTTCTAGTACGTGGTAGGTACGGAAAGAACGAATTGATTCAAGTTATTTATAAATTTTGCATGACAAATATCTAATTTAATTCTTTTGCTCGGAGTTCTAGTACGTGGTAGGTACGGAAAGAACGGATTGATTCAAGTTATTTATAAATTTTGCATAACAAATATCTAATTTAATTCTTTTGCTCGGAGTTCTAGTGCGTGGTAGGTACGGAAAGAACGGATTGATTCAAGTTATTTATAAATTTTGCATGACAAATATCTAATTTAATTCTTTTGCTCGGAGTTCTAGTACGTGGTAGGTACGGAAAGAACGGATTGATTCAAGTTATTTATAAATTTTGCATAACAAATATCTAATTTAATTCTTTTGCTCGGAGTTCTAGTACGTGGTAGGTACGGAAAGAACGGATTGATTCAAGTTATTTATAAATTTTGCATGACAAATATCTAATTTAATTCTTTTGCTCGGAGTTCTAGTACGTGGTAGGTACGGAAAGAACGGATTGATTCAAGTTATTTATAAATTTTGCATGACAAATATCTAATTTAATTCTTTTGCTCGGAGTTCTAGTACGTGGTAGGTACGGAAAGAACGGATTGATTCAAGTTATTTATAAATTTTGCATGACAAATATCTAATTTAATTCTTTTGCTCGGAGTTCTAGTACGTGGTAGGTACGGAAAGAACGGATTGATTCAAGTTATTTATAAATTTTGCATGACAAATATCTAATTTAATTCTTTTGCTCGGAGTTATAGTACGTGGTAGGTACGGAAAGAACGGATTGATTCAAGTTATTTATAAATTTTGCATGACAAATATCTAATTTAATTCTTAAATATATTACTGATTTTGTAAATATTCTTTTTATGACATCAAAAAAAATAACAAGTAACCCAAAAAATATTCATCTGATATAATAAAAGAAATTATAACATAAAATCGCACGGTATCTCAGGGATAACGCCTAGCTAGATCGATTTTGTCTCCCCTAAAATTTCATGGAAATACTAGAAGCCGTTTCCGAGATTCCTCTCTTTAAATCATAAGAAAGATATCTCATTGTTAGATGGTTTATCGACATTTTGATTTTAAATATAAAAGCCAAGTTACAAAATCTGTCTAGCCATTAATTTATCAGTGGGGTAAAATTGTTCTTCGCGCTCGCCGCCCCAGGTGATCTCGGGTAATGGACAGGCCGTCACGCGCCCGGAAGCCACATCTTGTGTCGGCAGCGTAATTTGACATGTTGTGGATGATATAGTAACTAATTATTATAATGACCGGTATACTAATGAGCAATGAGCATTGAACATACAGCCGCTGCACACGTAACGATAACACTGCACACTGCACAGTTTGGTTATACCAGCGATCGAGAAAGTGCGGCCCGTGGGCCACCTTTACTCAATTTTTTTTTTCTAAGATATTAATTTCTTTATACAAATAAATTAGTTTTTTTTTTTTTAAATACTTTGAAGTCTTTGTTTTATATTAATTTTTGTCTTCACTGATCATGGACATTTGGCCCATGTCTGCAATAAGGTTGCCGACGCCGTGCCGTTAATAAGGTTACGGCGTACTGGGCCGCGTTACATTAACACCTTCATTGCGTCAGCCTATTTCGTTAACTTTCTGTTGGAAGTGTATCAAGCATCCTAGACCTGTTTGTAAACTAGTCCATGCAGGGTAATAGGGTCAAATGGATCTGTTCTACTTGCATAAGTTTATATGCAATTTTCTTGTTGGAGGTAATCATTTCAGTTTATTTTAATGTACTGACACATATTTTCAATGAAATTATCAACATACCTCTTAAGCCGTTTTCAAATCGGATAATTGGAAATATGTAAAAAAATTAATAAAAATAACAGTACTTTTCGACCTTATGTCTGCGTAGAACGGATGAATAATATTATGAAATAATATGTAACCACAATAAATAAAAATGAATGTACTGTAATATTATTTCAAGCATATTATAAAATTATAAACTTGGCAATTCAATTATTATTGATAAAATCGCATTGGTAGTTGTATCCGTCTTGTTGCAACTACACTTAAGCTCAACATTAGACAAACTGTCCTTTAATCAAGTGCGGCTATCAGGCCATCCACATAATAACCTGTTATCCGCACTAGATGAAAGAAATTTCTTCCCTGACGGTATCAGAACCAATCGACCCGATACGATTTTATTGTAAAAAAGTTACATTATTTATCGAGGCAATTAAATAACAGTCACTGTCTCTTTTTTACCTCTAAGCATACCGAAGATATTGGTCCCGCACCAGCGTTAGGAACAGTATCTTCTATGCCGCTCCGGCGGAAAGTTCACGATCGGCTCTATTAAGCCTGATAACGCAATGAACGTGTAAAACCGAATTGTGCAGTCTTATTGTTACGTGTGTGGAAGGCATTAGGCAACGGTTAGAGTATATTGTGTTTAATTTTCTACTCTTGTTAAACCTTGATACTTAGTGTAGATTCAATAGACAAACTGCGCAGTGCGCAAGCAGTTTCATGGAACATCGGTTTTGATAAGGGTTAAAATATCCCCACTTCCCTACTAAAATTATAAATGTGATAGTAAGTTTGTTTGTTACGCTTTCATGCAAATATTACTGAACGGATTTTGATGAAATTTGGTATGGTAGCAGTTTAGACTTTGGATTAAAACATAGGATACTTTTTATCCCAGAAAATTACAGTGTTCCCGCGGGATACTTGATAGTATATTAACGCTGGCGGAGCCGCGGGAAACAGCTAGTATTAAATAAAATAAATAGTAGATCACTCAAACAGTTAAGAAATTAAGACAGCAAAATTCTTCATTAGAAGACTGTCAACCCAAAAAATTAAATACGTGATGTGATAAGGAAAGCTTAAGCAATAAATTATGACTAATAAGCTGTTGCCCGCGGCTCCGCCCGCGTAAATACCTATATCCCACGAGAACACTACTTTTTCGGGATAAAAAGTATCCTACGTTTTTAGTCCAGAGTCCAAACTACTACTATACCAAATTTTATCGAAATCCGTTCAGTAGTTTTTACGTGAAAGAGTAACAAACATCCATCCATCCATTCTCACACTTTCACATTTATAATATTATATAGTAGGAAAGATTTAAGTGATGGTAACACTCAATTTATGATAATGAGACGTGTAGCTACTTAACCCACATACATACTTAACCTACATGTACCAATAAAAGAAGAGTAAATTGTTGGTTTGAAGGAGTTTACTTTGATCTGATAATAGGACGTGTAGTAACTTACACACTTAACCTACATCTATCTATATATATAAAAGGCAAAGCTGATTGACTGATGTTACAACGCTCAGGCCAAACCCTTAAGTCTATTAATTTGAAAATTTGCATACATACCTATTTCTCATATGACGTAGGCATTCACTAAGGAAAGATTTTTCAAAATTCAACCCCCAAGAGGGTAAAATAGGTGATGAAAGTTTGTATGAAACTTTTTATTCCTTGGACATATTTGCATGAAATTTTGTATGAATTGAGTACGGAAAAATAATTAGTCACGTATTTCAGCGTTTTCTAAAATACAGCCCCTAGGTGGGTAAAATAGGGGATGAAAGTTAAAAACCTAAATCTTACGCGGGCGCAGCCGCGGGCAATCAATTCCAGCGTACAAATAAAATAAGAGTAAATCGTTAGTGTGAGTTTACTTTGATCTTCTATTTACCTCATGATGAATAAAGCGGTGTTATCGGTGTTATCCAAGTGTAAATAAAATGTAATAAAAAGGTATAAAAGATTAAAGACAGTACCACTATGACAAAATTATTGCAAATGAAAATCCGATATCGAATTGTATCTAATAATAACGTCCTAGACACAGTTTCATAAAGTAAAATAAAAAATGAATCTTACAGTTTTGTTCGTGGTGCTAATGGCCATATTTGCAGTATTTGGCGGGAAAAGCGAGGCAAAATTGAACAAAAATACCATAAAAAACGGAGGCAAAGTCGTGGTTAGTAAATTATAAATTTTAAAACTTTACTAATTTGTCAAGTTCTAAATTTTGAAATAAAAAGAAAGTAATTAACAAGAAACAGTTTTCCGGAAAGGTTTCCAGAATACGCTGAAAGGGTGTGATGAAATGTTATTTCCTTCCTCCATCTTCTCCATAAAATATTGGAATAAATTAAACACTTATTTATCCTCGAAACTCGAAGCCATAATGTCTAATTGGCTCGAAGTATTTCTATTTTCCTCGCTTAATTAAATTAAATGAATTCAACTAGGGGAAAACCAGGATAGTTGCTCCACTTTTTTAAATCACTTCATAATATCTCTTAGTAAATAAAGTAAAATGCTTTTTTATATAATCAGCCGGTATTTTGTGTTTTCATTGACAAGGTTAAATTTATTAAAAATAAAAATAAAAACATTTTCTTGAATGTTTTAAGAGTATTAGCGATGTTAGCGGACCTCATTATTTTGTGACATCTATCCCACGTATGGGATAGTTACTTAACTCATACAAATCCTGTATAGGATAGATGCGAAACGAGACAACTATCTAATAAAAACTTTGATGGCATTTTGCGTTCCTATGCAATTACACAGAGACTTACGACACAGTCAAATTAAAGGTAGCTGAAAAGTCTTTCGATAAATAATAATTGAAACAGTATGTAACAATTCATTCGCAAAACTAGAGTTTTGAAAATCGGGACTGTATAGTTGCAGTCCCGATTACGAGTACGGGTATCCGTACAAGGCGCAGGGGTGTATTTTGTGTGTTGTGTTTACAATTATCGTTGTTGATTTCAGAAAGAAGGGGTGAACATCATCAATGCTGCGGGCAAAGTACATGACATGTATGAACACATTAAAAATAAAAAACACGAAAAACATCACTAAAGTATCTTATCGAAAATCTCCGTTGATTATTATTGAAACAAATTAAAAACAGGGAAGCTGTCTACAATATTGTCTTTCATTACATTTCTAATTAATCTAAAATTACAAAGCCTTCTTGTGATTTTAGATGGCTGAATTGAACTTAATAAATCAGTTATGATTTTATTAATATATTATTATGAATTTATTTTAACAAAGAACGAAAACAAAACTATCAGTCAGTTTTAACAATGGGTTATATTTTGAAAAATTAAACTTTGCAGGTATATTTGGAAGGTTTCAGAATCTTTTTTTGAAAAGAAGTTTACTTATCTAAATCTCCAATTTATTTCATAGATTAGTCTCGCTGGCGCTCGACCAGATGACGCACTACCTAACAACAAGAGCTTCGTAAATGCGGCAAATCATTATTGTAGTGTGTAAAGTGACAATTGACTTAGATGTGACAAATTCCAGGGTGCGTGAAAAATTGTGATGCCAGCTACTCAACTTTTTCCCGATTGCATGGGAAAAATATTTTATGCTGTGGTCTATTAGTTAAGTTATTGGTTATAAATGTAGCTAAGAAAAATCTTAAAAACTAGCTTTTGGCCGCGGCTCCGCCCGCGAAAATACATTTTCCCACAGGAACATTGTAATTTGAACTTTCATATTTATAATTATAGTAGTAGGATAGTAGGATCAACATTTAATTAAAAGCGAATGTATCAATATATTATTCTTATGCGCTTCGTGTGTCGAGGCAGCGAGTACGATAATAATGTTACACATAAGTATAAGGTGTAGGAAAATAAATTACGGATGTTTCGAGCACATGATTTACTGCTTAGGTGAAGACGTTTAGGCAGAAAATAATTGTCCTACTCGAAAAAAATTATATTTCTATATATGGGCGATTTTGCGTTTAGCGGAGAGTCAGCCATACATGAGATGATTTTTACTTTCAGTATGACAAATATTTTTTTGCCTAAACGTCTTTGACACAAGCAGTCAATCATGTGCCCAAAGTATCCGTTATTAATTTTCGGAATTCTTACATATCTAACTGTAACGTTTTCATATTTTTTTGATGTGTAACATCTTTCCTCTCGCTTTCTTGTGATTTGTGGGAGTGATTTCGTGAAATGGGACGGAAGTCGCGAAAGCGCACGCGCGAAGATTTGATTTGACGAATGAACGCGCGGTGGTAGAGTTGGCCGACAGATTAGAATAAAATATTTCAGTATTAATCTTTTTTAAATTTTGCAACACAAAAACACTGCTTATCATTTTACAAGACAGAGCTCAAGATTGACATTTGTCATGGAATGTCAGGATTTGACAGACCCCTTTTTTATTTACTTTTATATATTATAAGGCGTTCGGCTTAAAGTCAAGTTAAAAAGGGGGGAAATTGAATTTTTGTTAGTTTTCAACACCATATTTCTAAATCCTGAGTCTAGTCAGATTCCAAATTAATAGTCAAGTCCTAAGTCTAGTTAAAGTCCAAATTACTATTACAAACGACTATTTAAGTCAGTGTAGTAAATGAGGCAAGTCAGTCGATTCGGTAAAGTGGTAGAAGCTTTACTGAATGTTACTAGGGAGTTTTGTAGGGATTAAAAAATAGCACGCTTTTTGAAGTTGTACCACTTGCCCACACTTTTGCACGTCAACGAATATCTAATAATTAATATTCTACTAATATTACACATTAAGAACCGAAATAACACAAATTTTGCAAGAAATACAAAAACAACAACATGGCACATTGACATTTCCAGCAAAACTCCATACAGCCCGCATTAATTTTTATATTTTTCGACCTATAGGGTTGAATTATAATAACTAGATTAGATAAATGAAATAGAATTGTATTTTAGTAATTGTATTTTATTATATTAAAATAAAATGACAATAAAATCACATCATAAAAATATCAGCTACGGGGAACTAGATTCTGATGCCAGTATTCAGTGTTACCGCTTATGCACGCGGCCACACTCAATGGCCTTTTGAGTTCATGTAAATTTATGTTGAAATTTCGACATTATACGATATATACTGATGATATTAATATGTGAACCCAGTGTCCTTATTTCTTGTCGAATGATTTTGACATAGTTACACTACGCAACTTGTAATTTTTTTCCGATTATAACTAAAATTATATAAAATATTTGGGGTGTACACCTGACATAGCTTTCAACATGACTGGTTTGGGTATGCCGACCTCAGCAGAGTATTTATTGCAGTATTTGACGCACGTCAGCTCGGTCTGTTAGAGCACCCAGTGAGACCAATGATGATTTATTTAAATAAATTCGTTTTTAAGTACTTTGAAGTCTTACGGGCGCGTTCAGAGACATTTAAAGCTTACTTAAGGAGTCACTTAATAGAGATTTTGTCAGAACCTATATGGAGTTTATGTTAAAGTCTGTCTAAGTAGCTCCGTAGGTAAGCATCAAATGTCTCTGAGTGCGGTTCTTTGTTTTATTTATATTAATTAGTTATTGCTTTCCCCTGATTTTGTCTTTATTGCTCCTTTGTCATCTGTTTTAATTTAAAAATAATACATAATTTTCCATTTATAGTATCACTTATAGTACTTACCTTCCTACAATAGATAACAAGGTCGATGTAAATTTTTTTTTCAATCAAATTGTCAAATTGAGGTGAATTAGGCACAAAATTATCTGTAATGATGTGGCGGGCCGCACTTGTACAAGTGCAGGCCGCACTTTATCTATTTTTTTCACTATGTGGCCCATATCTGCCAAAAGGATTCGGACCCCGTTTACACCGTTAAATTTAACCGAACTGTGCAGTTTTATCGTTATATGTGCAGCGGGGACCAAGGAAGCACTCAAGAAAATGAATCGCTCAGAGAAATAGAGTGTAAAGCCGTTAAACGTGCTTTACTTACCGTACGACATTACGAATACTTTTTAAGTTAAAAGGGACAAACGAGCAGTAAGTTTTCATGATAGTAAGGGATTACCACCACTAGCTAATCTAGAATGGAGAACATGCATATAGTTTTATTTAATTTGAAAAGTACATAATAAGCCGGGAAACATTGTCTTTGCAATGGCATATCCACGACTAATCTATGTAAAATGGTACGAGCATTAAGCCTTTCGTTTGTTTTTATTGAATAAAAAAATAGCTCAAGAAGGGTTATTGTATAGGACGCTGCTTGCGTCGATACACGAGCTCCGTCCCATGTCCAGGGCACCTCGAGGTATTGCAGATGCGGCCGCAAATCAGGCAGAGAACCTCAAGCGGCGCAAATATGGGAACCTTAGTGGGCATCTTTTATTTGCACCATTTGGGGTTGAAACTCTACTCCCTAGGCACATGGAATCCAGGTTTTACTATTCAGATAAATATCCAAAAAACTCGTAGAGGCCGAAACCCGAGACCCCAGAGCCGGCACCTATCTGGTTCAAAGAGTTAGCATTGCCATCCAGCGAGGAAACTCTTTGAGCCTACTAGGCACTGTGACTGATGGAGACGACCTAGGAGTTTTTTTTATTTGTAACCATCTAAGTTTCTTGTAGTTTTAGTTTTCTTTTAGTTTGTAAATATTTATAAGTAGCTAATCATATTATTGTGCTTACTATTATATTAATTATATTTGAATAAATGTAAAATTAAATAAATGTAAAAATAAATGTAAAATAAATGTAAAATTGCTTAAGGCAGATCAAGTTCGTTTACCCATAGCACAATGTTGCACTTACATATACCCATGAAAGCGGTAACTCAGGCAAAACTTATGAGCATGTGACATACAGAAACACCGCGTCTGCATTTCTAAGGAGACGTGCAAGCGTGTTATCAAAGCACTAGCTGTGATATTATAATATGATTTATGAAAAGCTAGAATACATTATCCCAAACAGATTTTAGTTACACTTCAACATTTATTTCTCAAATGACTGCGAACTGTATTATAATTGACTAGGTGTTGCTGGCGAATTTGTTTGACAGACGAAGGCTTATATATACGGGGTTATAGTTAATTTGATTCCTTTAAGGAGTTATAGTTCCCATAATTTAAATATTTTCTTCAATGAAACCCATTTAACAAAAGTATTATTTTACAAATTTTTAATATTATGGACTTTAATCTTAAAAAAAATTTTTTTTTTACTCTTTTCTCCATTTCATTTAAATTTGTGCTCATAATTTATTTAGTTTCTATAGATTTTAGCTAATGAGCTATTAGCATAATTCAATCGTAGGTGCTTTTGGCTGTACTCACGACTTTTAAGTTAATCTCGGCTAAAACCATCTGAATACCGAAGTCCGAAATTCCATTTATGTACTTAGTATGGCCATAAATACTGTTACAATTAAAATAAACAAAATATTACATTTGAATTTGGAATCTGTCATTTTTATATGATTGTTCATTAGGATTTCTAATTTTGGCGCCAATACATTGTACAATATTTTGCGATATTAAAATGGAGTGGGGTAATAAAGAGAACCGAATCGCTGTGATTGCATTACACAAAGTAGGTATGGAACCAAATGCAATTTTTACAACTCTCCATACGCTTGGTATTAGTAAAATGTTTGTGTGCCGGGCTATTAATAGGTACAATGAGACCTCTATTTGTGACAGAAAAAGATCTGGCCGTCCACGTAGTGTTCGTACAAAAAAGGTAGCACCTTACAAAGCAGTAAGGGAAAGAATATGAAGCAATCCTGTTCGAAAGCAAAATATTTTATCTCGGGAGATGAAAATAGTACCATGTCGCGTATTTTAAAAGATGACTTAGGACTTGCAGCCTATAAGAGACGTACTGGTCATTTCTTAACTGTTAATTTAAAAAAAAATAGGGTGGTAAAATCGAAACAACTACTGAAGTGGTACGCAAAGGGAGTTCACAGAAAAATTTTGTTTACGGATGAGAAAATTTTTACAATTGAGCAACATTTTAACAAACATTATGACCGTATTTATGCTCAAAGCTATAAGTAAGCTTCCCAATTAGTCGACAGAGTGCAACGTGGGCACTATCCGACTTCAGTGATGGTTTGGTGGGGTATTAGCCATGAAGGAGTAACTGAGCCGTACTTTTGTGAAAAAGATATCAAAACACCACACAACAACACACACAACGCCACAAGTGTATCGAGATACCATTCTTGAGAAGGTAGTAAAGCCCCTTAACAACACCATGTTCAATAACCAATTATGGTCTACGCCGTCTTGGTTGGAAACGAACGTTTCGGACTTCATCAGAGCTCAAGACTGGCCGTCGTCTAGTCCCGATCTTAATCTGCTGGATTATGATTTATAGTCAGTTTTAGAGAGTACGGCTTGCACTAAACGCTATGATAATTTGTAGTCCCTAAAACAATCCGTACGATTGGCAGCGAAGAATTTTCCCATGGAAAGAGTGCGTGCTTCTATTGATAACTGACCTCAAGGTCTTAAGGACTATATTGCAGCCAATGGAGACCACTTGGAATAAGCCTTTTATATTTAAATTTTTTTATATTTATATATTAAACTAACACACTGCAAAAGTAATAAATGTTATTTGTAATGGATTTTTTTTTTCTTTTTTTCAGTATTTATTGCAAGACTAGGTATATTTCAGTGGCTTAGGCGTAAACTTTTATAACATTTGTAAGATAAAGCATTAGATAATATTAGGTCTTTACCTATGAAATTGCCGTTTTGTATGAAATATTTAAACGAATTTTTTTTCATGTATTTTTATTTGTATTAATCGAAGTAATCACCCATGCAATCAATGCATCTTTGCCAACGCAGTGGCAGTTTATTAATGCCCTTCTTAAAGAAATCAGCTGGACGGGAGGCAATAAATTCTTCAAAGGCATTTTGTACTGCCTCTCGGGTATTGAATTTTTCTCCCGCCAAGAAGTTATCCAAATTCTGGAAAAAGTAGTAGTCTGTAGGCGCAAGGTCTGGTAAGTAGGGCGGATGACGGAGAGCTTCCAACCCCAGTTCTCGCAACTTGGAGACCGTCTGCTGTGCAGTATCAGGTCGCGCGTTGTCGTGCAGGAGCAGCGGAGACGAGCGATTGACGAATGCTTTATCATTGTGTTCAGTTATTCACAGTACACATCTGCAGTAATGCTCACCCCGTTTGGTAAGAAGCTGTGATGAATCACACCGGCCCTAGACCACCAAACAGTGACCATCACTTTTCTAGGGGTAAGTTTTCGTTTAGGGCATTGTTTAGGTGCTGAATCAGGATCCAACCAACTTGCTGAGCGCTTTCGGTTATCAAACAGAATCCATTTTACATCGCAGGTAACAATGCGGTTCAAAATTTCTTCATTTGTGTGTATGTTGAGCAGTGCAAGGCACGTTTTGACGCGTACTTCGCGCTGGTGATCGTTGAGTTCGTGGGGCACCCATTTGTCAAGCTTTTTTACCTTGTCGATTTGACGCAAATGGACCAATATTGTTTTGACGCTAACGTCGAAAGCTGTTGCTAATTCAGCCGTAGATTGTGTATCAGCTTCCACAATCGCCTTTAATTCGTCATTGTTGACCAAAGTCTTCGGACGACCGCGAGGTTCATTTTTCAGGTCGAAATTTCCAGAACGGAAGTAAGCAAACCAATAACAAACAGGTGGTGCGTTGGTTTGTAGTGTTAGCTCCGTAAACTTCGTTAATGTTGCGTGCCGCTTGTGCCGCGTCGCTGCCACGACGGTACTCATATTTAATAAAATTACTCGAATTTGTAACGTATCCATGATGACGAAAAAGATTGAAATGCGATGAAAATGTAACACTAATCAATAAACAAAATGACTACTTATGGAAAAAGAATTCCATGTTTTTAAAATAAAATTAATTTGAAATTAGAATTCTTAGGCAAACAAAAATTATTTTGATTTGAAATGGCCAGTACTGCAGAACGGCAATTTCATAGGTAAATACCTATTATTATATCTGTGGCCTAATATATCTATCCTTTGAACAGTTTCAACGTACGTAACGTATCGTACGTAACGTATCGTACGTACGTAAGTTTCGTAAAGTTTTCTATAAGTTTTACTTTCTCTAAAAGAAAAATAGTCTTACTTCGGCTTAAAGTGGGAAAGTTAAAAGTGTAGGTACGCAACAGAGGTGCCTATAAAGCTTCACCGATGTTACCTTTTAAGCTTTTGTTTCCATTGTTTAAAAGGGCTATTAAAAACTTTCCAACTGTTCTTTGAAGTAATTGTTTTCTCAGTGTATTTTCGTATAAGCATTAATGCTTATACGAATTATTAAATACATATTTGTGTTTTGCTTTCTAAAGGTACGCAAATTATGACGGACCGCATCGTAAAAATGCGCTCCACACACCTCGCGTCAGACACAGTGTGCTATTATAGTAAGCAGCAGCAAAGCGTGGTATAAAATGCTTGAACTACTAGAACTTCATTATGTTCTTCTAACAACAGGCAAAAAAGATAATTCTTCGAAGGAGCTATTCATAACATAGGTACAATTACACAGACTTCTGGCAGTATACTGTTCTCAAAATCTGACAATGCGTTGCGGCCTATCCCTAATATGCTAAGTAGGGTACGCATTTTGCAATGCGATGCGGCCCGCCGCTGCTTGACACAATGTGCGCGTACCTTAAGCATGTACATTTTAAACAGATATTACACTTTTAAAATGAAATGTTTATTGATTCCTGCAAATAAGTTTTTTTCGCCCCTTCCCAAAAAGTTTCATAGGTACTAAGAAGTAATTAGATGTACGAGAATGAAACATTTACATATAGATGGTTACTGGTTAGGCGGCATGCAGTGCGATTGGAGCTATAAATTATATGATTCCCGACTCCGAGAGAGTTGAAACGAATCAGAGATTTATAGGCGAGCTCTGTACAAAGTAATGGGCTTCTCAGGTAATAAATTTTGGAATTGTTACAATTTGTATCTAACCGATCTTTGAATGACGTAAACTGAAAACTTACAATGATATCATAAATGCTCTAAATATAATTTAAGTTATTTAAAATAACCTAACCGTGCATGTCAGGACATGCACTTGGTTTCATCAACGGAGGGATCCGTAGCTTGAAATACGCAATGGGTTTACTTTAAATTACTTCAAGGGCAATAGCCATTTTCCGATTTCACTGAAAATAATTTTTAGCATGTACGGTTAAAATTTTCTGTATCTTAAAGTTCAGAAGTGGGTGGGGGCAACTTTTAATCCACTTTGAAGGCCGATTGCTCGAAAATTATTGAACTTATAAAAAATCATGAACGATATCTTGACTTTATTTAAAATACCTATTCAATGATAACTCATACGATGGGGTAAAATGAAAAAAAAATTTTTCTGACCCACTAATGTAGGTATAGGAGAGCCTAAAATATTTTTATTTTATGATGCCCAAACCGAATTCTTTACACAATCTATAACCATACCAAATTTCATCCATGAATATTCACAATTACAGAAGCTACAAGCGCGGACAGACAGACAGCCTGACAGACAGATAGGACGGCCGGACGGACAAAGCGAAAATATTAGGGTTCCTTGAGCACTACGGAACTGTGAGGATGGGACATTAAAAGACTACATTCCCGGTTTAAGTTACGTTTATTACTGTCTCATTTATTACATCAAATACATGCATTATTATATCAGACTTACATTTTACGCCACATGCCCTACCAAAATAAAAAATATATACAATTGATTTCTTAGGTTTACGCGAATATTGTTCATTGTTTTAAACACTTACGGATTTTGTCGCGGTGCACTTTTCTTTTTCCCGACGTTTCGGCTACTTTCCAGTGACCACGGCTGCTGGAAAGTAGCCGAAACGTCGGGAAAAAGAAAAGTGCACCGTGACAAAATCCGTAAGTGTTTAAAACAATAAACACAAAATTTATTTTTATTTAGAAAGTTCATATTTGAGATATACCTAATATAATATTTATTATAAAAAAAAAAAACTTATTTAAACCGAAATTAAATTCAACACTTACATATTACGCCACAGAACCCTGAAAAGATATTGAGATATTTTAGCCTAAAATTATGGCTAAGCTATATAATCACAACGCCATAGATATACAAACAGATATACAGACACGTCATACTTATAATAATGGAATATTGTTATGCCGAGTGTATGTTTGCGCCGAGGCCCGGGGGGTAAAATATACCTATAGGTGAATTTTTAACTAAACTGCAGCAAGTTCTAACAATAAAGCCAGAGCTATTTTAATTTTGAAAGAAGTACAACAATGGCGAAGCGGACGCAATATTTCAGTCAAAACAATCACGTGAGCATGAAACGTCAGAGTCGAATAAACTTTTCCAGCACTGAAAACGAACGTATTGCCCAAAAAAACCCATTACAAAGTGTAATGAGGTGTTGAGAGTTAAATATTTAATGGCATATTTAAATGCGTAAAAGGCTTTCATTCCAAATCGTATCATCGATAAACAACGGTTTTAACTTATGGAAACACAATAACCTCTTCGTCACCTTGTTAGCAGTAAAATGTTGATTACAACGTTTCACTTCGCTCAATATAGTGGGTTTATTACTATAGTGAAAATTCTATACAAACTAACTCGAAAATGCACGCGGTCTCTCAGTATTATGACGTCATCCGAGGCCTTGGCATATCTAAATTATTTTGTAGCTTTTATTATATACTTTGTAGATTATTCCCATGATACGGCTTTTAGTCACTTGCGGCCTCGCCGCATTGCCATTTACACGGTCGATTTTCCCCGTGCGGTGGATATCATGCAGATTTAGTCATCCGTGTAAATCCCACATAACTAATAAAAATATTTACACAACGGTTAACATATAAAACGTTGCTGTGTTTGACTGTCAAGTGACTATTCCGACGTATCAGACATTTGAATAAGACAGCAACGCTGTATAAGTTATCCATCGTGTAAATATTTTTATTAGTACGGGGGTGTATATACTCTTAAAGCTACAAAATAATGTACAGTCGCCGGACAGATCCGGTGCACCACTTTTGAACCTTATTGCTGGGTAGTAAGGTCGAAAAGTGGTGGGTGAATTTTTTAAGTGGGCATCGTACGTGAAATCCGAAACGGAAAAGAAAAAGCAAAAATTGCTTAATGGCACTTGCGAGCTCGATTTTGATAAAAACTAAAACATTAGATTTTTGGTAAATAAATTTCCCTAGCCAGGAATCGAACAGTTGTAAGAAAATACACACCCTAATATACCATTCGATAGTGTTGGCTGTTCTAATAAGGAAAGTGGAGCAATAATAGAGGGTGATTATTTTTCAACTTTTTTGTGACTTTCAATCCATAATATCCCGGTTCAAATTGAGTTTAGAGAAAAATAGCCATTCGAAGTTACAACAATAAAGGTTTGATTGACGGCCTTAAGAAAACAAAAAGGCTTTCATACAAAATCCGGTGTTGCCCTTTAGCGAGAGCGACCGGTAGCTTCCTGTGTCCCTTGTAGCTCGTCTGCATCACAGGGGCGACACTCTCTACAAATGACAACTCGAGCACCGGCGAATGTCAGCCATGTTGACGTTAGACACAGTTTGACACCAAAATAAAAAAAAATTAAACGTCGCGTCAGACAAATCTATCTATATATTATGTAATAATATTTTTACGTAATAATATATTGACGGTTCTTTATGTTAGTGATATATATTCTTTGTCTGCACTGAGACAATATATTTATAAATGTCAACCATATATATATATACATATAGCACGTACTACGCATCCCGTGCACCTTGCTCAAAATGCAATCGTGTGACTATAAATATTGTAAAAACCATGACAACAAAGTGAATAAAAGTCAAGGAATTTCTTTCCACACGTAACTTTACAACATTTATTACTATCAGTGAAATATTTTCTTAAAAATATATTTTTTGAACAATAAATAATTACAAGAAAATACTTGACAGTTTCTGACGTAAGAAAAAAGAAAACCAATGTCAATATATACTTTTAGGCTGGCAGCATACGTACGGTTTCCTCATTAGGTTTCCTGATTTGGAATTCTGATTCGGAGACACGAATGCATACCTTACATACAAAATATTCTACTGGGTTCAAACGTTCTTACATTTTCCGGACGGAAAAAAAACTAACGTACGGTTCGAATCTCAGGTCGCGCGTTCGGGTGTCAGAATGGAAAAAAAACCGGATGACGTCATCCCGAACGCAGCGTTTGCTTGCATTGCTTCGAATGACAGCACACGGACGGAAATTTCCATTCAGAAGCGGCTCGCGTTCGTGTTGAGTGGACGTACGTGTGTTATATTTTTAGTTTTTTTGTCGTTTTACGTAATTTTGTCGAGTCCGAAAATTTGATCATGGCAGTAGAAAAATACCCGTGCTTATGGGATATTCACCAT
This sequence comes from Phengaris arion, assembly GCA_963565745.1. NCBI lineage: Eukaryota > Metazoa > Arthropoda > Insecta > Lepidoptera > Lycaenidae > Phengaris > Phengaris arion. Next base: position 10,001,722 of record OY751445.1, on the reverse strand, counting down.
GAAGACTACCATAATAGAGGCATAAAAGATTTGGCGTGGGAGCAGATCTGTAAAGATCTTTATAATGATTGGGACAAGTGCACAGATAAAACAAACAAATGTGAGTAGTTAATTATTATTTTATTTTTTAATTATTTACGTGGATTAATAATTCTTTCGCTATATTGATATGACAATTCCCCTGCCGGCGTCATAAAATATTCAGCGAAATTATCTCTTATAGTTCTGCCTCGATTTGTGGAACGATGTGGTGTACTGAATGGTAAATCCTCGAAGTAATGGGTTAGCGTATCTTTGAAGTTATAACCGTCTCGACTGCGTACAAAATTATGCAACACACATGCTGTCTTTGTTACTAGTACAGCGAAATCTGGTGAAATTGTCATATTTGTATGAAAAATTCTCCACTTATTTCAAAGGATACCAAAAGCACATTCTACTATACGTCGAGATCTACTCAGTCGATAGTTAAAGATTCTACGTTGATCATTCAGGTTACATCTTGGATACGGTTTCAAAAAATTATTATTCAGTGGAAATGCTACATCACCTAAAAACACAAACGGTAGAGGTGGCCCATTACTTCCTGGCAGAGATAGTGGTTCGGGCAAATTAAGCGTATTTTGTTTTAATTTTTTCCCAAACCCCCAATTGTTAAAAATATTACTATCACTGTCTTTTCCATAAGCACCCACATCTACGGCTATAAATCGGTAGTCAGAATCTACTACTGTTTTAGTAGTTAGTAGTAATTTTTATAGTTGTAAAAAGCAGAGCCACTATGGAGGGGGGAGATCAAACGGATATGTTTTCCGTCAACTGCACCTAAACAGTTTGGAAAGTTGGTGTTTTTATAATAATTTTCAGAAATTTCTATCCAACATTGCTTTGACGACGGTGGCTTCATTTCTAAGGGTTGGTACACTTCCCAAATAGCTTGACAGGTTTCTTTAACGACCGCAGAAACAGTTCGGCTTCCCATCAGATAATCAAAGTGTAATTCTTCAAAATTACATCCAGTTGCTAGGAATCTGTAAAAGAATAAGTAATTTAATTTAAAATATTTAAATAACAAAAAAAACAAGAAATTTGTTATCAATAGTTAATTAATCTACACTAATATTATAAAGAGGAAAGATTTGTTTGTTTGTAACGAATAGGCTCCGAAACTACTAGACCGATTTCAAAAATTATTTAGCCAATAGAAAGCTACAATATCTGGGAGTAACATAGGCTATATTTTATTCCCGTATCCCCACGGGAATGGGAACTACGCGGGTGAAACCGCGGGGCACTGTTAGTTAATTAATAAATGTATAGATTCTTTAATTCCAATAATTAATTAATTATATTTTTTTACAAGTGCTGAATTAAAGAAAAAATGGACCAACATTAGGGACTATTACCGAAAAGAAATTCAAAAACCAAAAAGGATTCCTACAGGCAGTGCAGCTATAAAATCAAAACATATATCTACAGTGACTTACTATGCTTTCTTACGCCTATATTTGCAAAAAGAAATTTTGAAGGCAACTATTCAAATGAAGATACAGATTGTTCTCAACCACAACGACAGACAAATGAAGAAGAAGAAAGTATTAAACATGATGTCAATATTACAGAGGTACCGATACAAACTTCGCCTGTAGTGAAGGCACAGAAAAAGAAGAAAGATGTCCCCACACAGATATTAGACATGTTACAAAAGAGACAGAAAGCAACAGCTACACCCAATACTGACGAAGATGATGACACCAAATTTTTATTTTCAGAAGCTACATGAAAAAAATGAATCCCAACCAAAAAATAGATTTTCAGTTAGGAATGCTGCAATTAGTAAAAAAAAATAATATGGGGTATTATCCATCTTCACAATCTTCAAATGACTTATCTGTGATATCGACAAGCCCTCAATCCATCTATAGTTCCTACACTCCTGTACATCAAAGCTCACCTTCATATTACAATATTTCAACACGATCACCAACACAGCCACAAAATATGTATGTGCCCCAAAATTCACATGTTTATATCCCATCTCCACCAGCAAATCATCCATTCTCTCATCAACCAAATGTCTCAAGTGCCAGTACCCCTAAGCCAAAGCTGATTATACACTCAATTACTAATATAGCACCTCCCCACTCCAACCCAACTACCCAACAAGATCCCATACAAGAATATCCTGAGAATTCTGAACCAAACACTAATATTATTCAAACTGAACTGGCTGAAGATAGCGAGGCTGCACAGTTTTTAACTCTCCAGTATCAAAATACCCAGGAGAAGGATATTCACAATTATTTAAAATTTCAATAGTTTAAGTACCTACCTGTATGATGTGTAATCTTTGTGGTTTTATAAATTGTATTTGATTTGAAATAAAAACTTACCTTAATGTAATGGTCAACTTTTCTTCCGTATCCAAACATAACCTCATGCATATATTTTGCTTCTTTATTTTGTTTTGTATGCCATTATGAAGTTCATCAAAGGATTTCATTGACATTATGTAAAATTTGAAGAACTCTTCGGGTTGTGCTCGTAATTTTGCTCTTTTCAGATAAAATTGTCTCTCTTTTATTCTTTGAGTATTTAATGGGTGGACCCAATAACGACATTTCCTTTTTTTCTTGTTTAGCGCCAATAAAAATGCTATCCCAATTAATTCTTCGTCGTCCATGATCGTCGATAAAAACCTAACGTCTGCGTTAGGATCACGGAAAACCTAATCTGGATTCCAGATCAGGAAACCTAATGAGGAAACCGTACGTATGCTGCCAGCCTTAAGTGCATCTATTAAGGATACATGTATTTCTGCCATAGAGTAATAGTACCTACAGATGTGAATGTTGTTAGTTGTACAGAATTACAGACTGTTCACGTATTTTATTTTATATCTAGCTTTATTATATGTTATTTTGATAAGATTGACGAAAAGAATTTAATTATATCGTTCAATCAGTTACCTAAATTAATATAAACTTCTTAAAATTGAAAAAACAAATAAAAGTGAGACGTAAGATGTTAAATAACTTAGAACGAACTGAAGGTCTACAGTAACAGTAAAGTAATTGCTACTTTTATTTGATTTAAATTTATCGATCTCAAATTTTTTTCAGGTTTCCAAAACACATACAAACTTGCACCTTTATAATATTAGTGTGATATACAAAGTGAGAAGAGTGAATATAGAAGACTAATAGTAATAAGTAATAAAAACTTTTTAATTTCCCATAGTGTTACCGTTTATTTAATATTTCTTTATTTTATTTTGATTGTTAAAATTCCTACGCACCTAAATTTTAAAGCCTGTTATAAAGAATTGGTTGATTTTCGTGTAAATCGCCATTCGTCAAAATCGTAACGTCATAGTTTTTTTTATTATTCGAATAGTGCCCATAAAAAATCGAATATTCGAACATATCAAAATCGAATATTTCGAATATTTGCAAGCCCTACCTACTTCTTACCCTTTACATAAAAAGAGATTGATAGTAATGAGGAACAAATTCTGGAAAATAAGCTAACTTTTAACAAACTACTTTTATCATGTTATATTTACACAAATCTTGGTTTAAAAGGAGTATTTTGTTAAAAATAATTTTCTTCACGTGTGCCGTCCTTTATTACTTCGTGGAATTTGTACCACAACATCAATACTATCAAAGCGCAATAATACAAATGTGTTTTTAAATACCATGTTTCGATTCCGGTTTGGGACATTAATTATAAAAAAAAAAAACTATATAATATGATGTTTTTATCTAAATAATAGTAGGCATTCACGCCATTATATATTCACCCAATAATACAAAATATGTGTTTTTAAATACCAGGGCCGTTAGTCAAGATGCATTCGATAATTTCGACGGCGAGGTTCGAAAACAAAATGTATGGGATTTGACAAAAGGCATCGCAAGCGATATGTCACTTATCGATGACTTATGTCAAACCCATACATTTTTGATTTCGAAGTTCGCTGTCGAAATTATCGAATGCATCTTAACTAAAGGCTCAGGTTTCGATTCCTGTTTGGGACATAATTTAAAAAAAAACGAAATATGCAGTTTTATCTAAATAATAGAAGCCATTATGATCTTGATTAACCTTATAATGAATACTATATTACTATATATTAATCCTATAATGATATATAAAATGGCTGTCAAACTACCGATTGCCCAAAATAATTTAATTGTAAGCATGTCAATTGTCAATATCATTGAAGGTAATTAACTTGAACGAACACGAACGAATATAATTTACACGCACTTTGTACCTTCTGTGTCGTCAAATGTCAATGGCAGACATTCCAAACTTGAATATATACGCGCTTATTTAATAATACACTTAATTGATAGTGACAAAAACCAGTCACCTTTTTTTGCTGTTGGATTAAGCATGCCATCCCTTTCACGAATTTTTGCTGTGAGTGAAATGTAACAATAATGAAAAATGTCTATGTGTGTCGCGGCACAACCATTTTGTCAGTTTGGTAAGGATATAACGTATCCATAGTTATCAATGGTGTCAACACAATATTCTTCTGAGTACTTTATTTATAGCTTCAATAAAATGAGGAATTTTTATTAGCGATCTAAGGAACATATTTTATTATTGTGTATATCTATTATTATGAGCTATAGTAAAAATGTTAATAGTTTTCGTCACGGTTTTCTTCTTCTTACATAATGTTATACTTATTCAAAATCATTTTCGGATATTTTGGGCATATTCTACTGCTCATGTAGACATTTAGACGGAAAAAAAAAATCGAGAAATAAAATAACATTGCTCTCTCTGAGGTGCTGAGGTCATTAATCTCTCAGAAAAAGGTGATTTAAAGAGGAAGCAAAGAATTTCCCTAAATAACATCAATTCAATAAGCTGTGTGAGGTCAATGACCTTAACAACGCCATAAAGAGGGTAATTTTACATAGTGTAATTTTTTTCAAAATTTTAAATATTTTTAGCCTTGACATCTAGCCTAGCCTTGACAGATCTTAGGCCCAAAATTTCCGTATTGATGTTGACTGTTGCAAATTGACTGTATTTGATAAATAAATGTCTGGTTTAAGTCCATTTATGTCATCAATTCAAACTAAGGTTCACCCGAAACGAAATGATACGCGACATGCCACTGCATTTTTAAGATAGCTATTCAACATTGAACTTTATTAAAAAACGAAGAGCCCGAGCATCTGTTTCCATTTATAGCAAATTAAGCTTTATTAATTAGGCGACAACGTACAAACTAATAACAATCACCCGTGAGCTCAATTCGCTATGAATTATAGTTGTGATTGGTGTGGTTATATAAATGCGCCCTAAAGGGGTACTTCGTCAGCTCATTCAATAAGTTCTCGTGTTTTACAAGAATATCATAATATTTTAGCCAACCGACAGTCACCAGTCCGACTAAGTAAAGACGGCCTCAAATCATTAGCGTAGACCCATTCGAAAAAAACAGAAAGAATTTCATATGTATTTTTTTTTTAATTTTCCGAACCAAACCAAACCAAAGCGCCATATGTATTCTTCGAAGAGGCTTCGTGAATTATGTGATACTTTAACCGATTTTGCAGATATGCAGTGGTCTCTGTGTTCCAAATCCAAAGTACCTAGTCTAAAACCTCCTACGTAAACTAATCTAAAACCTCACCCTATATCACCAAGAAAACTAAGAGTCAATTCACGCCGAAACGAAACGATGCAAAGGGGCCCAAGGTTCGGCGCTGAGTTCGTGAGATATTTTTGAAGCAAAACACCGTGAGTCCCATTGTGGATCGCTGTCTACTTGGTCCATAGGTTAAGGAGGCTCGTGGAGCCACGGTAGGGAGGAAGTGGACTGCTGATTATATGACTATATGGTCCTTAGTGTCGTGGGCTGCGACGTCTTGGTTCTTACAGATCCTTCTTACGCTTGAGTTTCTTTTTTATATTATCACCAGATAATAACAATACAGCAACAATTGTGATATTCTTCTTTATTGGTACATATGACAGAGATGCTTAACACAGATACGTCTACACTATATATAGCCTTTTGGCTAACTAAAATAAACAAACTAGATAGGCTGTGCTTGTGACATTTGTCAATAAGACATTGATATTTCTACTTTTAATCAGTAGGTACTTTATTTTGCAACACTTAGGTTATGGAGGCTCGTGGTGCCACGGTAAGGAGGACAGTGCTGAGCTACTAAGGGGAAGATATGTTATGTAGACGTTTGGTAAAACTCTTATTCTATTAACAAATTCCCAATGCTATGTAAAAATGTCCCAAAAGTTTAAATTAGGCGCTTTTTTGTTTGCACGCAATTGTTACTAACTTTGAAATTGAATTTAACGCCAAGTTTAAAAGAAGATTTCATATTTATCGAGTAAAGTTACAGGTAATTTATAAAAATAATCTCTTGGCAAATATGAAAATATTAAGTGAATTCAGTAAATCAATTTTATACGAAGGATAAGTTAAATATTTTTATTAGACACCTAGTAGACTGAAATGTAGGTACAATAGCATTGCTCATGTTATTAAGAGCTACTTGTAAGTTGTAGCCCTTATAATAGGTAACCTATGTATTTGCCGTTCTGCAGTACTGGCCATTTCAAATCAAAATAATTTTTGTTTGGCTAATAATTCTAATTTCAAATTAATTTTATTTTAAAAACATGGAATTCTTTTTTCAAAAGTAGTTATTTGTTTATTAATCAGTGTTATATTTTCATCGCATTTCAATCTTTATCGTCATATGGATACGTTAAAAATTCAAGTAATTATGGAATATGAGTACCGTCGTGGCAGCAACGTGGCACAAGCAGCACGTAACATCAGCGACGTTTACGGAGCTAACACTACAAACCAACGCACCACCTGTTATTGGTTTGATCGCTTCTGTTCTGGAAATTTCGACCTGAAAAATGAACCTCGCGGTCGTCCGAAGATTTTGGTCGAATGACGAACTAAAGGTGATTGTGGAAGCTGATGATACACAATCTACGGCTGAATTAGCAGCAGCTTTCGACGTTAGCGTCAAAACAATATTGGTCCATTTGCGTCAAATTGGCAAGGTAAAAAAGCTTGACAAATGGGTGCCCCACGAACTCAATGATTGCCAGCGCGAAGTACGCGTAGAGACGTGCCTTGCACTGCTCAACAGACACATAAATTAAGGAATTTTGAACTGCATTGTTACCTGCGATGAAAAATGGATTCTGTTTGATAACCGCAAGTGCTCAGCAAGTTGGTTGGATCCTGGTTCAGCACCTAAACAATGCCCTAAACGAAAACTTACCCCTAGAAAAGTGAAGGTCACTGTTTGGTGATCTAGCGCCGGTGTGATTCATCACAGTTTCTTACCAAACGGGGTGAGCATTACTGCAGATGTGTACTGTGAAGAACTGAACACAATGATGGAGAAGCTGGCATATCTCCAACCAGCATTGGTCAATCGCTCGTCTCCGCTGCTCCTGCACGACAACGCGCAACCTCATACTGCACAGCAGACGGTCTCCAAGTTGCAAGAACTGGGGTAGGAAGCTCTCCGTCATCCGCCCTACTCACCAGACCTTGCGCCTACAGACTACTACTTTTTCCAGAATTTGGATAACTTCTTGGTGGGAAAAAAATTTAATACCCGAGAGGCAGTACAAAATGCCTTTGAAGAATTTGTTGCCTCCCGTCCAGCTGATTTCTTTAAGAAGGACATTAATAAACTGCCACTGCGTTGGCAAAGATGCATTGATTGCATGGGTGATTACTTCGATTAATACAAATAAAAAATACATGAAAAAAATTCGTTTAAATTTTTTCATACAAAACGGCAATTTCATAGGTAAATACCTAATATTTAGCAACAGAAATTGGCCTCAGGGAATTAATTACACTCTCATAATATACTTTTTTCCTTTAAAAAATGTAAGTGGTAAAAATCCAACGTGAATAGTTAAATTATACGTCGCACAAGTCATAGACTCATAGGCCATAGCTCACCTTTTGAATTTTAATGTGCTATGGACCATGTTGTACTATTGTAGTATATTGAGCACATGTATTAATATCGAGCAAAAAACAGCCAAAAAATAAAGTTTTTTGTATGGGAGTCTAATGTTTAATTTATTACCCGACTACGGCGAAGCCAAAAGAAAAGATAATGATTTTGGCGGTTTATGTATGTATGTATGTATGTATGTATGTTTGTTCCACCGTAGCGCCTAAACTACTGGTCCGATTTTAATAAATGAGGTGTCAATAGATTCATAATGGGCTATATAACTTACATAGTCGGATAGTATTTTTTTATAAAAAATTTAGTTATTTTAATTAACTATTATTTTTAAAGAGAATATACAACTCAATATTCAATATTATTGAGTTTTATATTCTCTTTAAGCGTCTACTTCTTGCCCTTATGAATATCGAGCAAAAGACGAAAAAACATCACGTTTATGTTATAGTAGCCTAGTAATATGTAAGAAATGTAATAGTAAATATTTACTATTCTGTTTTTAGTATCTGTTGTAATAATGGCAACAGAAATACATCATTGTGAACATTTCAGCTCATGGTTCACGACATACAGCCTGGTAACAGGAAGACGGACAGAGAAATCTCAGTAACAGGTCCCGTTTTTACCCTTAGCGTATGGAACCCTAAAAATCTAAAAACAAGAACTATTATAGCACTTATTCGACGACTTAAATCATGATGAATTCGTCGTAAATTTAAATACGATTTGTATATCTGCATGCTGGTCTGCAAATATGCATACAATATCAAACCAAAACAATGCAAAATAAAAGGTGTCCGGTGGTAGAATTAGAGTTTAAAATATAAATTACAAAAAAAACTACGATAGATAATAAACATTATATATTAACATTTATATTTTTAATCATTATAAAAGAGACAAATAGGGGTTTATATTTCTTAAAAATTATGTCGTCTAAATGTTGACCGTTACGTCGGACACATTCTTGAAATCTGGCGACTATTTCAGTATTAAAAGAAAACTGAATACTAAAACTATTTCAGTATTACACTATTTCAGTATTAAAGAAAAACTTTTAATACTGAAATAGTTGCCGGGCTTGTTTTATAGACTTTGCTATTGAGAAACCCCCACAGAAAAAAGTCGATGGGTGTTAGAACCGGGGACATGGGTGGCCCGGGGATGTCACCGAAACGGCTTATCAGTTTGTTGGGGAAGACATCACGAAGTAGCGCCATGGTCCCTAACAGTGAAAGGCGTGGCGCCATTATTTCTGATTTCAAAACCACTCTTCTTCATAAAATACAATGTACCTTTCATATTGTTTTGTCAATAATATACAAAATAATCTTGTCTTCTCAAGTGTACGGTTACATAAGCAAATTGTTACGAAGGTATTGTGAGTGAAAACCCTCTTTAATTTAAATTCACGTACGCTACGACATAACAATGACTTGAGAGGGTCCTTATAAACCTCCTCATAAGCGGTGCTACTTCGTGGAAAATGTTTGATATTCTGCGTTATTAGTTTAGCTTGTTTTTATTCCGTTTCGAGAGAAACAAGATGTGACAGGTAAGTATATGAAATACACACATAATTTAATTTTTTCAGTTCAGTTAGAACTGACGTCAGTTCGGGCCGGATTCGAGCACATACACGGTAAAATCACATCAGTTCGTTCTGGTTTGCCGCGAGCTACGATCGTCTTTATTGATTGTAAACTCACTACGCTTGGACACGATACACGCCCGCACGGCCGCAGTTCTGGCGAGAACTAAAGCGATTTGTCACACATGGTCCGATAAGTCCATCCGTTCAGTCCTGAATTAATGTTGCCAACTTAGTTATTTTACAAAGTTTTACTACTAAATTAAGTATTTTATTTCCCTCATTTGTAGGAATTTAGTAGTTAGTAGTATTTTAGTAGGAAAGAGCCAGACAGTAATTATATCCAAAAAAATTTTTGTGCCTAGTCTAGGCCGGTTAGGCACAAAAAAAACGAAAAAAAATTTTTACAGTATCATAATAATACATCGTAGCAATCGTCCGTAATTTGCTTAAAACTACCAGTTAATTACTATATACGTAATATTTCCTAGTATATTTTAATTTAACGATAAAAATTATAATATAATTCAATAAATAATAAAATGTTAATAATATAACAAAACCTAAAATACAGTGGTTTTTGGGGGCTTCAAGGATTCCTAAGTTGAGTAACTTTTTTGATAGTTTTCAGTATTATTTTAGTAGTTTTAGTAGAAATCGACGCGATTTTAGTAGTTTCGCAAAAACAGAGCCGGCAACACTGGAACGAATCGCTTCAGTCCATCCGACCGACTGATGCGATCTTGAAATTGCACATAGACGATACGATTTTGCATCCGTTCAGGCCGAACTGAAGGAAACCGGATCGTATATGGGGCCCCTTAAGAAATCGACGCGATTTTAGTAGTTTCGCAAAAACAAGAGCCGGCAACACTGGAACGAATCGCTTCAGTCCATCCGACCGACTGATGCGATCTTGAAATTGCACATAGACGATACGATTTTGCATCCGTTCAGGCCGAACTGAAGGAAACCGGATCGTATATGGGGCCCTTAAGGGGTCCATACATGGTCCGGTCTGCCTTCAGTTCGGCCTGAACGGATGCAAAATCGTCTCGTGTGTGTGCTCGAATCCGTTCAGGCCGAACTGACGTCAGTTGGGTCGGATGCGATTTTTTCCGTGTATGGGCTCGAATCCGTTCAGGCGTCAGTTCTAACTGAAACGATCGGCCTCTCGTCTGTGGCTGCCTTTAGAGTGCGGACGTTGAGTCGTTTAGTTCAATTAGTATTAAGCTTGTATAAAATTGGTATTATTTGACTACATACCATTAAAACAGTCTTCTTGGCTATCAATACCTATATTCGTAATTATGTTGGTTCTATTGTTGGAAGCAATATAAGGCTTTTTTCGGTATAGAGGGAGTTGTAGTTGCCCAAAAAAACCTTTCAGATGTTGATTTCAAGAATCGAATTTAAAAATGTTAAACTATACGGTACTAAAATATAACCTACAAAGAAGTTTTTGACATAGTTGCATGATTAAAAAAATTACTATCGAAAGCCAAAAGATTGTTTTATATAATATAATATATATAATATAATATAATATAATATAATATAATATAATATAATATAATATAATATAATATAATATAATATAATATAATATAATATAATATAATATAATATAATATAATATAATATAATATAATATAATATAATATAATATAATATAATATAATATAATATAATATAATATAATATAATATAATATAATATAATATAATATAACATAATATAATATAATATAATATAATATAATATAATATAATATAATATAATATATTATAATATAATATAATATAATATAATATAATATAATATAATATAATATTATATAATATAATATAATATAATATAATATAATATAATATAAGCATTAGGAATACTTTATTCATAAAACTTCAACTTGAAACCGTACAATATTATTTTGTTCAGAGTAAGCTCTATATCTCAAGAACGGTTCGACGTACGAGGGCGGCACTGAAAGTTTCGGGAATCAAGGAAGTGACATAACATTACTATTTAAAAATGTATTTATTGCTTTTCGAAGTATTCTCCGCGAAATTTGACACATTTTTCCATACGATGGAACCAATCATTGAAGCAACCATTCCATTCGGAAGTTGGGGTCTCCAAAATGGCCGTTTTGTAGGCGTCCACAGCTTCTTCAGGTGATGAAAATCTCTGACCACGCAATTTATTCTTTATTTTAGGGAAAGTATAGAAATCATTAGGGCTTAGGTCGGGGCTGTATGGCGGATGGTCTAATAATTCTATGATTTCTTGCTCTAAAAACTCTTTTATTCTGTGCGCGGTGTGAGAACTCGCATTGTCGTGATGGAGGATGATGCGGCGGTTGCAGTTCTCTTTACGGAGTTCAGAAACGACCTGTGGCAAACAAATGTTAGCATACCATTCTGCATTAACCATTCTTTGTCCCTCAAGAGGAATAGTCGCAACATGGCCGGTTTTGGAGACAAACGTGGCCACCATTTTTTTTGCAACACTCCGTGAACGAATAATTTTTGTTGGCTTTAACTCATTTTCGAACACCCAAACTCGTGACTGGTTTTTTGTTTCGGGTTCGTACGCGTATATCCAGGATTCGTCACCTGATACGATGTTGTATACAGCATTTAAGGATCCTGCGTGGAATCTTTCGAGAGTTCTGACGCACCAAGTAACGCGAGCCGCTTTTTGCTCTTCACAGAGCAAATGCGGTATCCATCGGGAAAACAACTTTTTTACACCTAATTATTCATGCAAGATTATTTGTATTTGACTCATGCCAATGTCTAAAGTTGCCTGAATTTCGCGGTATGTCACATGTCGATCTTCCTCAATTAGCTTAAGCACAGCATCAACATTTTCTTGGGTGAATGCAGTTTTTGGACGACCTTGACGGGGATCATCACTGAGCTTGACACGTCCACGGTGAAATTCAGCAAACCAGCGATAAATTGTGATTTTGGATGGGGCTTCATCACCAAATGCAGAAATCATCCGGTCAACATACTGTTTTTGTGTTAAACCACTTCGAAAGTCATAATAAATCATCGCTCTAGAATTTTCTCGAGTCAATTCCATTTTCTCAACGACTAAACAAGTTTGATAAGACCTTGTGATAGGACCGAGAATCTTTTTTTAAATAAATAAACGGTATTCGATTTTTAAAACCAAGGAGTTTTAAATTAAAAAAAATTTAATATGACAGGAACAGTGGAAATATTCCATTCCCGATACTTGTAGTGTAGCCTATGTAAAAGAAAAAGTTCTATGTAAAGTTTGTAAATAATTTAATTTTCTACAACTTTAATTAAACTGCTGACGATAGGAGGCAAAGAAAACGAGACATTCTTAAAAAACTGATTTTTACGCCCTTTGACCTTGAATAGCTTAAGTATCTTACACGTTAGCATATTTGGCTTTTGAGACAACATTCATAATGCTAAAATAAAGGTTTGTACAAAAATTCAGCTAATTCTGTTAGATTCCTCGGTGTAATCCGAATTTCATTGTACTCGCAGCTTCTTAAAACTCTTGCCATTTTTTCCCTAATTAATATTTAAGCATGAAACTTATCCTACAACTTTCTTTTAGCTTATATTTTAGGGCTGTATAGTTAAAAATTCGAATTTAAAAATTTCTTCGCTTAACATTTCAATTTAAAGTCAATCGTCCGGTAATTCGTATTATTAATGTTTAAAAGCTCATCTCTCCGGTTGTGATGATTTTTTTACACAAATGACCTCGTTTTCTTTATAGTTCAGAAATATAATGTACAAATTTCATTACAAAAACACAATAACTGTTGAAGTAACATAATAATAATATCTATGGACGCTTCAAACCACGTCAATCTGGTCCGTTGCTAGAAGAACTTGTGTTACAGGTACCAGAAAACGGGAAGTATATTTAATACTTTTTGATACTATAGGTACATATAGAATTTTTATTATATTATACACATATTTAATACACTTCCATGACCCAGGAACACAGAAAAAACTTATTGTCTCTTCGGCGGGATTCGAAACCGCGACCCCCGGATTGAGCACTAACGCGCTGAACCACTGAGCCACAGAGGTCGTCATCAAGTAACATTAAGTTGAACACGGAAAAATTAAAAAATAATTATTTCAAGATTTTCACGAAAACTGCATAGTATTTCTCGATGATGCTGTTACTTTAGAGCAAAATAAATTTCATATTTGGATTCAGGGACCAAAAATACGTAAGGTATAATGTACTTTGTACCAGGGTCATGCCGTCTGGTCTCCTGCCATCGTCGCGCGCCAAACCAGAGGGTTCCAACACAGCTGGCACTCCGGCGGCGATAAGAGCCCGTCGCGATGAGGTTCGTTCGAGTGATGTCGGAAGATGCGGCCGGCGCTTCGTTGACAGGACAGACCGTGGTGTCCGAGGCTGTCCACGTTTGCGACACAAACACAGCAGTGGGGGACGACGTAGGGGGTGCCAAGACGCAGGGAAGTGAGTATTCGGAAAGCTGTTAGATCCAGCAATGTGCCCGTATTGGGTGACGGTAATGCTTGTAACCAATGGCGAGACTCCCACTTCTCCGTAGCTAAGAGGCGAGTCACAGGACTGGAGGACATATTAAGAACATTATTCCGTACCAGTCTGCAGAGTGGCTCGTCCCAGAGCCTTTGGGAAAAAGTATTGTCAGGCAATTCACTTCAAGCACTAGTTGCGGTCCAGGCATCCTTGGCCTCGTCCAGAAAGGGAACTATATTGAAGTAGGATGGGTGCTCAGTTTTAGGGAGATAAGGCTATGGTTGGCGTGGAATGAGGCCACAAAAAGGCCGGAAGCGATACGTCAGAAGGTTTTCGACCACCCAGGCCACCAAACCTCACTGGAAGCGTTGCCTGAGTCCATGCGCGGTCATCGAAGTTTATGTTTAAAATCGTGGAGAGCGTATGTCTTAAGGTGTCATCCAACTGTTTGAGAAGTTGAGGGAACTTCCACAGTTGGCAACATCGCAAGACATACGTAAATTTTGGTACGAAAATGCAATAACGGATTATGGTGAAGGCCATGTAACAGTTAATTTGGAGGAGGCGTTCTAAAGATTCACTAAAATTTTGTAATTTATTATTTATGAAGTCCGGGGGAGACTCGTCTGAAATAGGTGAGCCCAAAAGGAAGAGCGAATCTCTGTCGATTAAAGCCTGTATAATTAAATTTAATTAAATAACGTGTTTTCGGGCGACATAGGCACATATTATAAATACCTTATTATACCTTAGTATTTACGTGGACGAAACCGCGGGCAAAAGCTAGTAGGGTATAGTTTCGGAAATCTAGGACTGACTTTTTTGGGCAAATCCTATATAAATCATTCAATCACGAATAGAAAGGCCTAAGTTTATGGAAATTGTTAGGTGAGTCTGTCTACTAAATATACCTTTGTATGTGTGTAATACCTAAGTATTGTGCTATTTGAAATCTTATAACAACCGTATAAAGTTGATATTTGGGACAAAACATATTTCCGCTATGTGTCTTCGTTATGGGATAAAAGCCTTGTCCTTGGTAAAAAGGTGTAAGATTAATGTTCTTAATTCTTATTATACCTGGGCGCTTGTATTTTTCTACCATCTTTTCATTTACAGCTACGATATTCAAATGAATTATTTTATAATTTTAAGCCCCGATTTTTATAAACATACTAGCTTTAGTCCGCCGGCGTGTGCCACGAGAACACTGTACTTTTTAGGGATTAAACGCCTATATGTTAATCCAGAGCATAAACTACTACAATACGAAATTTCATCAATATCCGTTAAGTAGTTCTTGCGTGAAACAATAACATATCCATCCACACATACATCCATCCATCCATCGTCACAAACTTTCACATTTATAATAGTAGTAGGATTTTAAGCCCTGATTATAGCAGACCATAATAATATTATGGCCCTGCTATAGTTATTCAGTGCGCGGTCGCGGTGAGAGCAGTAGCATACGGCGTCCACCGACACCGCAACATTTTTCAGGCCATCTGGGCTACTCAGGGCCCAGACTATTGAAAATGATCGATCAAAGTAAATTTTATTTAGACGTTTAAGCTATCTTTTTTGCTTTTGTTTAATGCTCTTCTGCCTCTATTAATTATTGTCGACATTGATACAGATTGAAAATTAATAGAATCTGTAAACGACGACTTTGCACTCAAGTCTAAGTAATTTAATATAAATTCTTTATGGGTACGCTAGACTTCAAATGCCAGAAAATGAGTGCCTAGCTTTTTTTAAGATTTCAAAAACATATTTTGTTCATAATTAGGTAACTGAATAGTATAGTAATAGTAACTAACGCCCACGTCATTACTAAAATTATGTTTTTAATATCTAAACTGAAATTAATGTTTCTTATTTAGCTTATTAAGAGTACCCACTGCAAAATAATAACAGTTTTTATCATCTACTAAAAAATTTTGTAAAATTAATACATACTAATGTTGTATGAAAGGTTTAACATTCTGACTGCAGCGCAAGCGCAAAAAAAAAAAGTTTTGCCATTGTATGGACGTTGTGTTAAAAAAACCGCTTAGGCCGGTCGTGCCTCTCTATCGCTTGTTCCGTGCTCTCGCTTGCACGTTCGGCTCATGCGGAACGTGACAATCAGGCGGAACGTGACAATTTTTCGTGCGTGCAGCCGTCGTTCATCTACAAGACGTTATCACGTCAAAAAAATATAAGAACTTTACCATCAGACCAAATTAAAAAAAAAATCATCTGAGTAAATACTGAACGTACTACACGTTGAGTATTTACTCAGATGATTAGATAGCCATAATAACAAACAAATTATTTGTATTATGACAACATTTTTTTTTGCAATATTGTAATACTCATATTTGCGTAGTCTATTATATTATGAAGTGTTAGGTTTCACGAGGTATCTCCCCGTAAGATAACTCAGAATATAAAAGGTAGATTAGTCTTAAGGTAAATTGTATTCCCCTTTCAGAGTGCAAGCAACAGCTGACACAATGAAATTTGTTAAGTTATTATTAATAGTTATAAGCTTGTTATCTTTTATGACAGTGAGCCAAGCACGACCTGGGAAACTAGGACTCATCAAGAAAGGAGCTAAGGTTATAGTAAGTAAACTAATTGTACAATTTAGGCCAACTTGCGCAGATCTGGGTTAAAGTAATCCCTGGGTTAAATAAATATCTTGCCTTCACTTTTATAAATACGAAGAACGAGAGAGTGATAACATTAACATAAGTGTTGCATTGCTGAAAGGTGTCTAAGGCCCGATTCGACCAAACTTGAAGTTACACGAGTGTAACTATAATGAGAATAATTTTACTCCTTCAATTTACTCTAGGATATCTTCGTTTGCGTTTTACCAAGTTACTCGAAGAGTATACTATGCTCGGTATTATTATTCAATGAATAATGAACGAATGTATAAACCGACAAAAAATCATGTACTATTGTTTGTATTAGAATGACTTGTACGCCATAACAATTTAATTTCGTAGAGTAATACAGTAAAATGTCAATATCAAATTATAACACTTCACAATGACATTGATTGTGACAATTGACAGCCAGCTGTGCGACTATTCACTATTCTCAGTTTAATACTTTACTCCGTCAAAATCGCCCGTGTAAATATTTACCCCCGTGTAATTACCTTATTCTTGGATTAGAAGTTGGAAAAACGCAAAACCAGCTTACTCTTAGATTAGGAAACATTTACACTCGAGTAAAATTTTACTCCAGTTTGGTCGAATCCGCCCTTAGTAAAATAGTAGGTGTTTCAAGTTTTCCCAAGTTTCTTTAATTTATAATTTGTCTTGTCTGATGAGTGATGAGTCAAGATTGTTTATGAATAAAGGTAGCGTATATGGAAACCTAACCATTTTAATGTCAAGTTCATTCAACAATATTATCAGTATATTCGTAATTTGGCCAAAGTAATACAAACAAAAGGGTCGCGAATCACGAGACAAATCTTAAGTACAGGACTCTTTTATCCTTCTATCCGAATGTTGGACAACTGTGTACGTATTTTTAACAGTTTGAATATGAAGTATGTACTTTGGATACAAATAAAAAAACCGCGTTGCTAATGGCCCTCGGTGATCCCTTTATGGCATTAAATTTGACAATTTATGACATTTTTAATTCGGCAAAAGATATTTTATGGCATTTTTTTACAGCAGGTTTCACATTATTGAAGTTTTAGTTGGGTTTCTCTATTTTTTTTAAATAATAAATATAAGCCTATAGCATGTATATGTGATGGCAATAACGTAGCTGATGGTGTTTATTTTTTAAATCGAGCCCATTATAGTTTTTGAGTGAATCGGGAACAAGCATACAAAAATACCAATCTTTCCTCTGTATAATATTAAAGTAGAGATCGATAAAGATAATCTCTCAACGCACAGCTGTTGTGATATACATTTGCAAGTATGTAGGTACTAGTTTATATAAGTAGCTCGAATCGTCTTATGAAGCTCAGAACTTATGAATAGGTATTGTTGCAAACAAAATTGAATATTCAAAATTGTTATTACGCCTCACTCTTCATTCGAATCATTTAAAATTTTTAAGTTTCATTTGTCCCTGCGGTTGCAGTCCTGGTGTTGGGGGTGTCCATTGGCGACGGTAATCGCTTTTCATCAGGCGATCCGTTTGCTCGTTTTCCTCCTATTTTTATATTAAAAAAAAACCTATCTGCCTATTAATAATAGGTAATTTATTCTTTTTCCAGCAAGGACTGAACATTGCAAGCACGGCCAATGACGTGTATCACTATTTCCACGATAAACACTGACAAATACCCACCATGAAAATATTTTGTACAGAGACCTATATGGATATTTTATACTATAATGTTCATCATTCGATAAATAAAATATATAAGTAGTAAAAATAGTTTTATTCAAAAAATAATCAACCATTTACATATTAGAATGTATATTGTAGTGAATTATTCACAATCTCGGACCAAATAAAAAAGTGAAGACAGAGTTCTGCCAAAGTGTGTCGCCTCTGTGCATTAGCGTTCTGCGAACCACACATTGAGGCCGGTCCAAGCTACGCCTCGCCGTGTAATTACAAAGTGTCACGCTCACACATGTAACGAAGCTACGCTTTACCTTGTAAGGCCAGCTGTTGCGGTGTGGTTTTCTATAATATGTAGATTGTGGAGCGTAGCTACACGCGCACTACATACTTAAAAACCGGTATCAGTTTAAGTTTGACAAAGCTCTGTCTTCACTTTTTTATTTGGCCTGCGCTAACTTTATAAATACGTGTAATGATTTTTCACAAGTGTTATATTTTTAATCAGTCTTTCAGTATCATCTGTAGTCTTGGTGTGGCAATTTTTAATAAAAACTAATTTTATGTACTAAAATCATATCAGTTGTTGTATGACGTCACATTCACATGAAAGAAAACCTTTTTGATTTCGTTGTAAGTTCTGCTTCTAAACTTGTACAAAGAACACGCTATTTGATGAATCTCCTTTTCATCCATTGTGCTCTTCATGTGAGTGGCTGTGGATGGGTAAGTTTCTATAAAGGCTGGTTAGTTCGGACTCTGGACGACAGCCAATATGACTGGGAACAATTTACTACCCTTTTCAGACAGTAAAAAGTGTTTTCGTCACTTATATTTCCCGTAATACTAGTAAATGTTTTGTTATGTTCAGCTTTTTATCCGTAGCTGGATGATTTATAGCTAGCCGATCCCGACAGACCTTGTTCTGGCTTAAATAAATACACATACTACCTATATCCACTTTCTACCCACACTACCAATACCTAAGATTTACGTAGTAGGTACCTACTGTTAACGAGTGAGAGTGGACTGTATGTAAATGAAGCTAAGATTATAGAATTATATACTACTAAATACTTAACTACGAAATTAAATATGTTCTGCAGCGGCAACATGTCATTGTTTCGAAAGGTATAAAAACTTAAGTCTATCCAGCCAGTCGCTAACACCTACATCTACTATCTACATCTACGAGCTACACCCACCAACTTACTACCTACTCCTACAACCTACAGGCGATGTTTGAAAGTGTATACTCATAATACTTATCGACCACTGAGGGTTGAAGATTATTACAGCACAAACCAATATTGCTATTAAACAATGGTTATTGCACCCATGCAATCAATGCATCTTTGCCAACGCAGTGGCAGTTTATTGATGCTCTTCTTAAAGAAATCAGCTGGACGGGAGGCAACAAATTTTTCAAAGGCATTTGTACTGCCTCTCGGGTATTGAATTTTTTTCCCGCCAAGAAGTTATCCAAATTCTGGAAAAAGTAGTAGTCTGTAGGCGCAAGGTCTGGTGAGTAGGGCGGATGACGGAGAGCTTCCAACCCCAGTTCTTGCAACTTGGCAACCGTCTGCTGTGCAGTATGAGGTCGCGCGTTGTCGTGCAGGAGCAGCGGAGACGAGCGATTGACCAATGCTGGTTGGAGATGTGCCAGCTTCTCCATCATTGTGTTCAGTTCTTCACAGTACACATCTGCAGTAATGCTCACCCCGTTTGGTAAGAAGCTGTGATGAATCACACCGGCGCTAGACCATCACTTTTCTAGGGGTAAGGTTTCGTTTAGGGCAGGGGTCTCCAAACTTTCCAGCCTTAGGGTCATACTAATTACTCCAGTAAGTTCCGAGGGCTAAAACCATATTATCATTGTTGCCGGTGGTAAAAAGTGAAATAGTCCACTGATGAAAAAAAAAGTCCGAAAAAGTACGCAACGTTTAAAAAAGGCTCCAAATCGGACTAAAGTCCGCAAAACGGCAACACTGCATATTATTAATTTTCCTGTCATTATCTGTAATTTCTAGATTATTCGTAGAGTACGAGCCATGAGGAGTAACGTGACACGACATCTCGTGGACACAAGCGGAAATAGGTAGTACCTTCTATCGCTAACAGATGGCGCTAATAGCACGTACAGAATAATCTCGTTGGTTCGAGAAAGTTCTGGTGTCTTCCTCTAGTCTCACTTCTAGATGGCAGTAATTGGAATATATAAGTAGGCTAGTGGCGAAACCACAAGTCAGTTCCTATGACATTGTTGTGAAATAAAATAGTGCGTACCTCCTTAAAACGTGTTTGTGCGTGTTTAAGTTCAAGACATCTTTGTAACCGTATTTTGATTTGAATGCTTTTGTGTGTGATTTAGTAGTATGGAAAAGAAGCGAAAAATCTAAGTGAATGCAGAAAATTCAAAGATCAGTGGAACATTCAGTATTTCGTAATGGAGTCCAGTAACAAGGCGCTATGTTTGATTTGCAATGAAAGCATAGCCGTTCTCAAGGAATATAACATTAAACGTCATTATGAAACAAAACATTTTCAAAATTACTCAAAATATACAGGAAATTCGAAGCTATGAAGCGCGGATTGAAATCGCAGCAATCTTCATTTACAAAACTCAAAACTGAACAAGAGGCTGTAACTCGTGCCAGCTTTCGTGTGGCTCTTGAAATTGCAAAACGTGGAAAACCATTCACCGATGGAGAAATGATCAAAGAATGCATAATTGCAGTAGCCGAAGAAATGTGCCCTGAAAAGGTAAATTCATTAAAAACTGTCAGTATGTCAGCAAACACTGTGGCTCGAAGGGTAGAAAACATCGCTGAAAATATATCCTCTCAACTATTCGACAAAAATGGACATGTTGAGTGGTTTTCTTTGGCCTTGGATGAGTCAACGGATGTGTCAGATACTGCTCAGGTGCTGATTTATATTCGAGGAGTAGATAAAAGCTATGAAGTGCATGAAGAACTTCTTGATATGTATAGTATTCATGGCACAACTACTGTTACAGATATTTTTAAAGGAGTTGAAATGGCCATTAATCAAAAGAACCTTCGATGGAAAAACTTGAAATGTATTACAACTGATGAAGGCAAAAACATGAGTGGGAAAGATAAAGGAGTGGTCGCTCTTGTGTCAAAGGCTGTAGAAAATGACGGTGGTTCAAAACCATTAGTCTTACATTGTATTAACTCAACATCTATTCATCAACAGTCTTTGTGCGGAAAATGTTTGGATATATCTGAAGTTCTGAAACCAGTCATATCAACTGTTTTCAATTTTATCAAATCTTTTGGGCTGAATAACCGACAATTCCGCCAATTTATTGAAAAGATTGGAGGAAATGACTTACCTTATCATACTGCCGTACGTTGGCTTAGTTGTGGGAAAGTCCTTCAGCGCTTTTTTAAACTTCGAGCAGTGATCGAAATTTTTTTGAATGAAAAGCATCGCCCTTTTACTGAATTACAAAACAACACATGGCTGTGGAAGTTAGCATTCTATGTTGATTTGACAAAACATGTGAACGAACTGAATTTGAGATTGCAAGGAGAAAACCAGCATCTTCCTGATTTATACACTAATATCAAATCATTCCGGAAGAAATTGATACTGTTGCAATCACAACTACGAAGTAAATGTTTTTCACATTTTAAAACATGTGAAATATTCAGCCACACCACTGAGACTGAGTTTCATATCGATTTTGCAAACGAAACTTTGAGTGCTTTGAAAATAAATTTTGATACTCGTTTCTCGGACTTTGATGCCATTGCGAATCAAATTAAGGTTTTTCAGAATCCTTTTGATACTGACATTGAAACCCTAGCCCCGGAACTTCAAATGGAAATGATTGATCTACAGTGCAGTGATATAATTAAGAACAAATATCAAAACACATCTTTGTTGGAATTTTATAAGGGTCTTCCACTGACACATTTTGATAATTTGCATAAATTTGCTCGTGGGCTGTTTTCTGTTTTTGGTACTACTTATTTGTGTGAGAAGATGATGATGATGATGATAATGAGAAGATGTCATTATGCTTGTTATAAGTTATGTTTTTATTTAAAATGTATAAAATGTTAGTTGGATTCATTTCAATAATTTGTTAGTTATTATATACTGAAGTTAAATTTTCTGCATATTATACATGTTACTCATTACAATTCTGTGTTTCTTTATCCAACTTATCACAAAAACAATAACAATAAGCCTACAACAATGTTATGAGTAGTTAGCCCATGACCATATCAATGTAGATGTCATATTAATAATTATTCAACATAAAATTACAATACTTCAGTAAACTAAATTTAATTTGCTTTAAAAAATATGTTCTCTAAAAGGAGTTTTCAAGTATGCTAGCTCTCCGCGGGCCGGACAAAATCTGTCCGCGGGCCGGATGTGGCCCTCGGGCCGTAGTTTGGAGACCCCTGGTTTAGGGCATTGTTTAGGTGCTGAACCAGGATCCAACCAACTTGCTGAGCGCTTGCGGTTATCAAACAAAATCCATTTTTCATCGCAGGTAACAATGCGGTTCAAAATTCATTCATTTGTGTGTCTGTTCAGCAGTGCAAGGCACGTCTCGACGCGTACTTCGCGCTGGCGATCATTGAGTTCATGGGGTACCCATTTGTCAAGCTTTTTTACCTTGCCAATTTGACGCAAATGGACCAATATTGTTTTGACGCTAACGTCGAAAGCTGCTGCTAATTCAGCAGTAGATTGTGTAGGTATCATCAGCTTCCACAGTCGCCTATAATTCGTCATTGTCGACCAAAGTCTTCGGACGACCGCGAGGTTCATTTTTCTGGTCGAAATTTTCAGAACGAAAGCGAGCAATCCAATAACAGGTGGTGCGTTGGTTTGTAGTGTTAGCTTCGTAAACGTCGTTGATGTTGCGTGCCGCTTGTGCCGCGTTGCTGCCACGACGGTACTCATATTCCATAATTACTCGAATTTTTAACGTATCCATGATGACGAAAAATATTGAAATGCGATAAAAATGTAACACTAATCAATAAGCAAATCACTACTTTTGGAAAAAGAATTCCATGTTCCTTAGTCCTTAGCCAAACAAAAATTATTTTGATTTGAAATGGCTAGTATGCAGTACTGACCATTCCATAGGTAAAGACCTATTATTATACTACATTAAATATCAGTTAATAGGTACTGTTGTTCCTGAACCAGAAGGTTTTTAATGTCGTCTTCTCATAGTACTTAATATAAATAACGCGACAAGCTTTTTAGCATTTTAGCTTCATTATTCCACCACCTTATACCAGTCCATCACCACCATAACAGTCCACCTCACTCGCTAACATTTTTAAGGGACCAAAAATGATAGCGACTGAGGTGGACTGTATAATACTGAAGCTAAAATAAGGAACTACGATAACTATTTACTACAAATTAAAGAAGAAATCAAAATAATGGCAACTGTATGTCAGAGCTGTTCAGAGCGAATACTAATACAAAAGTATAAAAACAATGTCATTTAAATAAACGTAAAAAAAATATAAATTCAAAACAGTAAAAAGCAAATTCGTATAAAAACTTATTGCTATCCAGCCAGTCGCCAACATACTCGCCCCCAGTGGGACACTAACCCTCGGTGGCTACCGACTGGGTTTTCATAAGCACTAGCTTTCTGCTGGGTCGGCGTAGTCTACCTCCTTCGTGAAGAGGTCCTTGCACAGCGGCCATAAGCCACGCGGCAACGCTTGGTCCGCGACGAGCACCACGTCTCCCTTCTTGAATTCTGGGCTGGCATGATTCCGCGGATTAGTAGTCAAGATGAGCTTTCAAGTGTGCAGTCAAGGGTGCAGTATTAAGTATCAGATGGCAAAGAGTTTAAAAGTAGGTAAAGTGGAGTCAATTGTTATTAGTATTTTTTCAATATTTAAGTAAAAAAAAATTCTCGGTTGCTATTAAATTATCGCGCCATCGCCAAGTGTATAATTTTTACTGCAATTAAATTTGGTAGAGGAATTTCAACAAAACAAACAATATTTTCCCGGAATAGTGTTTGAGAAAATCTACCATTTACCAATAAGCTTCTGATTTCCGGTCAAACAAGTGTTTGAAATCCTAACCTGAAAAGCAGTTGTTCCGAGAATCGAATAAATATATTTTTTTATAAAAAACTATAACCCATATACACGTAAATTGTTACCCGGGCTATTATTACGAACCTATTTACACCTCATTTATTAAAATCAGCTACGCTACGGTGGAACAAATATACAAAATACATAGACTGCCAAAATTATTACCCTTCCTTTTGGCTTCGCCGTAGTCGGGTAAAAATAGCGAATATTTAACAAAAAATGTCTTGTGAGGCTTTTTTAAGTAAATTTTGTATATTTTTTATATCTTATAAGTTTTATGGATATACTTTTTTATGTTGTCACTCTAGCTTCTTAGTATATTAATACTTTTTTTACAGGCGCTTTTTAATTCATAATTATGTACATTTTATTTTAAACTTGTATTGTAAATGATTAACTTACAAAAAATACATTTTTCATAGCAACTGTAGCGTAAATAACAGTTCCAATGTCCCGCTTAAAGCGCGAAAGATATCAGGGGTTAGGGGGATAAGTTGGTAAAACAACGATGCTGGATGCGTTTCCCCTGAAAAAAATGTATATTATCATACAATTTTTCTCACTGTAGTCACAGAATAGATAATAGTACAAGGTACAGAAGTCTCTCTGTTTTGATCTTCACAAATGCCGCCTTTTTATGTGCCTATATAATTATTATTAACAAATGGACCGCACGCGAGCAGCCGAAATTGAGCTCTCTGGCTCCGCGCGAAGGTCGACATTATTCCAAACCTTGTCAGATATTCCGAAAATAGGGTTGTCACTTGTCAATACTTTAATTAAATATCTTAGATTATACTATCAGATTTATACTAGACGACGATATAATATATAATAATGATATAATACATATTATATAGATACCATACAACATACCGACCGAACATAAATACCACGCAAGGTATACAAGCGGAAACTGTTATACCTATGTACTTATTAGATAAATGAATACCGAACATATAAATCAGTTTACACAGACACGACACGTGATTTTCTTTTGATGTAGGTATGGATTATATGTATGTATATGCAGCTACCTACCACCTATTTTAAATAAGCATATAATATAAAACTTTTGTGTGTACGAATAATTAATGTTATAGATTTAGGTACCATGACAGTAATTATAAATGAGTAATGATTATCGTACCATTCGCTATCTTTCTCACTTGACGGAACCGAGAAAAACTGACAATTGCTATTTTTTTCATTGTTCCGACAATCGGCTGCAATGCAGTATTTTTTTGGATACATATTTTTGCCAATTAAAATATGACACGCGTTTGCGACGTAAAGTGAGTCGTACTGCGTAAGAGGCGCGCGCGTGCGCCACGGCGCGGCCGGTCAGTGCGTGGCAAGTGGCAACCATTGAATCGCCCCAACGTTGGGGAGTCTCGGTATGTACTTGTAGCTCGGCGGCGGAACGGCGTAGTGACACCCCCCTGCTGTAGTCCCATTTTCGATTACCGCTAATAATAACTGAATGTGTCGATATCTGTACTGCGTTGGATTACTTGGATCAAGCTGTCTGTCTGTCGGAGCCTGCCCGAGGGTAACGTCGTAGGCAGTAAACTGCTGGGTTAACAGTGGACAGGTACAGTATATAGGCATAAACCACTATGTATATAATTACTGTATGACTACTGTATGTTTGTAGTAGCCTGGTAGGTATAGTAAATAGTTATTTTTATTCCAGTGCAATAATAATAAATAATATTATATAGGTATGTATAATAGGGCTTATAAATATTATTTATCATTATTATACAATATATATTGTATAATAATGATAAATAAATTTTATAAGCCCTATTATTCCATATATCAGATATATAATGACACAATTTAGAACACTTTTATAACGTTACAGTTCATTAGAGACACAAAATACAGAGTAGTGGATATGTGGTTGATTAATCACTTTGGTTGGACTTGTCTTGTATCGCACACTATGGTTCTATAGAATGGCTCTGTCTTCAGCATGCCTTAAGTTAAGGCATAGGCCTCCTCTAACTCTTTCCATTGTCGATTTCTAGTAATTATTCTCCAAGTTGGGCCTGCGATAAATTTTATTACGTCTTCCCATATTACAGGTTGATGACCCCTTTTTATTTACTATCCCCATTCGTGTAGTGTTTATAATAACTGAGTAAGGTAATCAATCAAAGCTGATTGACTGATGTATCAACGCACAGGCCAAACCTTAAAGGCTAGAAATTTGAAAATTTGCATATGTATTTTGCATATGACGTAAGCATCCAATAAGAAAGGATTTTTCAAAATTCTACCCCTACGGGGGTAAAATAGGAGATAAAAGTTTGGATGAAACTTTTATACCTTGGACATATTTGCATTTGCATTTGCATCATTATTCATATGAATTGGGTATTTACGGGATTTTTTTTCTAAAATTCAGCCCCTAGATGGTTAAAATAGGGGATGAATTTTAGATACTTAATTTCAAGCGGGCGTAGCCGCGGACAATTAATGCTAGTAGAGAATAATTGACGAAGATAAATCGAATCTCATATTTTACGTAAAGATGTAAATGTGTTTCAAAATTTATTTTTATATTTCAAGACAGGCGCCTTTTATTAGGTCCTTACATATGAATGACTTACATATGTTTTGTCGTACTGGCCACTTTGATCTCAAATATATCTTCTTTGGTTAGGAATTCCAATTTCAAATTTATAGTGCTATTCACTCATGCATTTGTGTTTCGAAAACCGTAATTCATTTGTTTTTCCCTCTTTTGGTTTTTTCTTTGCGTCACTCTGTTTACAAAATGAAAAAACTTGAGATATCGTTTTATTTTCGAGTACGAGTTCAACCGTGGCACCAGTGCTGCAGAAACAGCTCGAAGGATTAATGATGCGTATGGCGGCGGTGTCGCAAAATAAAACACAGTGCGTTTTTGATTTCAAAGTTTTCGTTCTGGAAATTTCATCCAGCAGAGCAAGCCCCGTGGATGGCCAGAAACCAAAGTTGATATTGAAGAATTGAAGGCTATTCTGGAAGCGGATACATCGCAAACCATGTCCGAGTTGGCTGCAGGCTGCAGTGTTAGTGATAAAACTGTTTTAATCCACTTGAAGTAAATTGGGAAGATGAAAAAGCTTGAAAGGTGGGTACCTCATGGATTGAGTGCAGCAAACCGACAAACGCGCGTCGACTGCTGCGTTACATTACTCAACCGGCACAATAATGAAGGGATTTTGAATCGAATCATTACCTGTGCTGAAAAG
Organism: Phengaris arion; assembly: GCA_963565745.1. Taxonomy (NCBI): domain Eukaryota; kingdom Metazoa; phylum Arthropoda; class Insecta; order Lepidoptera; family Lycaenidae; genus Phengaris; species Phengaris arion. The sequence continues at coordinate 9,973,908 of OY751445.1, read as the reverse complement.
TGGATCCTGTACGATAACCGGAAATGCTCATCGTAATGGCTGAACCCTGGCGAACCAGCCAAAGGGCAAAAACCTGCCCCAAGCGAAAATTTACTCAAAAATTTACTCAAAAAAGTTACTTGTGAGCGTTTGGTGGACTAGTGCCGGTGTCGTTAACTACGGCATTCTTAAATCTGGCCAGACGATTACAGCATATGAAGGGTACAGGGGAAAAAGGATCATTGTCAAAAGTGAATCATTGTGAGAAAATGGAAAAAACTTAATTAACTTTGCATCATTATTTATTAAACAATTTACTACAGCAGCAATTAAAACTGTTTATTATAGTATATATTATAATTTAGTTTTGAATTCTTTATTATTTATTTACTTGTAATTAACTTAAGGATAAAGAAAATTTAGAAAATATTACTTGTAACAAAGATCATAGTCAACTGACATTGATCTTTCTTTCCAAGTTTAGTATTTATTTATTTTAATTGTAGCACAATTTAATCAAAATATTCTAGCTATTTGTAATAAAAATATTATAATTACTGACAATTTAGAAGATAATATTTAAATTAGCTTAAGAAATAAATACGTAAAAAAGATCATAGTCAATGACTTTGATCCTTATAACATGTACACATACGTCATGCTCCAAAATGACTGATAAAAGTAATGTTATTTTTTAGCTAACTGGGCATAAAAAAGTTGTGCTTCAGGTTTGCAAAACTTTTTTAAACATTGCAAGTTGTCATACTTTTCTTTAGATATTTTTCGTCGAAATTTTTCTAAGTGTTTTCGCCTTCCACACCCTATAACAGTTAGTAAATATAGTAGTACTAGTACTCTGATCCTCTAATTGCATAACTCTAATTAAATACCGCGAAAACCACATGTACGAAATAACAGACAGCCACTGACAGCCAGCTGTGAAACTAAAAAAGATCAATGTCCATAGACAATGATCTTTCTTTCTGCAACTAGGGTGACATTGATCTTTCTATGATACAGCCATACAATCTTTTTTTGAGTCCCTTGTGCACGATGATCGTTTTAAGCGTTTTTCGTTAATATGGACAGAAAGGTTTTTTCATTTTGCACTAGATGGCATTATTAGTTTGTTTTTATCGAAAAGTTGACAATGATCCTTCTTCCCCTGTACCCTTCATATGTCTATTGCCAGAAACTGCAAATCATGATGGTAAAGCTAGTTGCTAAACAACCGAGGTTGGTCATTCGCTCTAGGCCACTGCTGCTTCAGGACAACGCTAGACCACACACTGCACGACCAAATTAGAGGAGCTTCGATTGGAATGTCTAAGATATGCACCGTACTCCCCAGACCATGCTCCAACAGATTACCATTTTTTTTAGAAATTTGGATAACTTCTTGCAAGGGAAAAAATTCAAATCCGATGGGACAGTCCAAAGCGCCTTTAAAGAGTTGATTGATTCCTGTCCGAATGTTTTTTTTAGTAAAGGAATCAATGACTACCTAAAGGAATCAATGAACTACCTATGAGATGGCAAAAGTACATAGATAGCAATGGTATTTACTGTGATTAAATAAATATATTATGTTTAAAAAAATCGACTTTATGTTCCTCCTTTACAAAACGCCAATTTCATATGTAATGACCTAATATATAAGAGCAGTTAGCGGGAATTATGTCAGAAATGTTTCATATCACCGAGCAAAATACCATATAGGTAAGTTGACTTTAAGAACAATTTTCGTTGAAAAATGATTTAGTTTTAACTAAAATACAAGAAAATTCGGCACGAAAACATAAAGTGACATTTTACCATGAAAGATGCACGCTTTAACAACGCGTAGAAATTCTTACTTATCAAGATTAGCGCTCTATTCGCCTTAAGTTCCGTGCGATGCGCCTTGGTTGCGCCTAATTTATGGCCTTGCGTGGTGACATCAACTAACAACCGAAACCGTGTGATTTAATACGGCTTGATCACTTTCTGAGCTTGAATCTTCTTACATATTAAATATTTATTAATCTGTGCCTCTAGTCGCAAACGCGGACAAAACACATTCTTATTGCAGCCCTAGAACAAACATAACTCCGGTTCGTCGTGAACCCATTTTATTTTACAGGGTGTCGCAACTGGCAATCGTAAGTATGTGCGTTCGTAATTCAAAATTATACCTAAATATTGTCTGTGCAAACCATATTATAACTGGCTTGCTATTATAACGTGTGTACTCTTTCACACATTGCCTGTGACTGGTGATGCAGAAATAGAAGAAGAAGTATATTTTTAAATTTCAAAATTCAAAATTCTATGTTTGAAAATTAATTTCAAATATTACAAAATTCTGTTATTTACAAAAACATACCGGTTGTCTGTAAAGTCGGTTTCCTGACGATAGTTGAACGTGACAACGTCAACAACAACAACAACAACAACAACAACAACAACAACAACAATAATAATAATGAGGTAAAGGCAATGCGAGCTAACGCTGGTACTTGGTAACGGTACTTGGTAACGATAATGGGTAACAGGTAACGCATGAGTCATGTTTTTTCGTGCGTGCAGCCGGCTCCATCCATTTATAAGACTTTATCACGTCAAAAACTGTAATTTTTAGTGAAGCGAACTCGAAATCAATATTTATTATGATCAAACAATGATTTTGATAAAATAAATTCATGTAGGTATATAACCACTATATAAACATGCTTGAACTAAAAGAATATCGGTGAGTATTTGTATAAAATTTTCTCTTAACTACTCTATTTTATGAAATGAGACACGTTAGTTTACACTTGTTTCAACAAATGAAATATATTGTGTAGTGATTTTAATTTGCATTTAAGATTATAAAGTTTCTTTATTAATAATAATATAAGAATCGAATCATCAATTCGCATTCAAAATCAATAATGCACGCAATATGTTTAAAACAAAGTCATATTATTGCTTAACTAATATTGGTTATATATATTTTATTTATATTTTATTTATATTTTATTCATAAAAATACAGACATATTACGTTTTCTTCTACCCGTCAGTAAAAAACTTTATAGTTTAAAATAGGTACTTAATAATATTTATACTTTATTTTTAATAGATACTATTGTACAGTTTTACCACTTATTTAATTTTACATTTAGTTGAACCTTTGTAAGTATTGCGAATAAGTAAAATGTAGTATAATTTCATAATTTGCAGGTGTTGGATTCCAATTTCAAGGGCCCGCAATAATGACAACATGAACATATTTCAAGAATTCTCATTCGATAACGTTGCGTGGTTACGCCGCAGTCAAATGCCTACCTACAAAGGCCTACCAGGAATGGTAGGCCCACAGAATATATTTTGGACTAACGGATAACGGCTGAAGATTATCATGCTATGCCGTATGTGATAACCTGAAATATTTTGGTTACAAACCTTTAGCCCTCGTAGAGTTTTTTTTGTGGTCACGTGGCAAAAAATGTCTCTATTTATAGTGCACTCTGTAAAGTGCAGTTTTTTCTGTCGCTCGTGGGAACGTTGCCATACTTTTGTTTTTTTTTAATATATTAAAAACAATCGAATTATAGTTTTTTTTTTGTTTTATTTACCTTTTTAACCTAATAATTGGGTTTTAAATTTAAAAAAAAACGATAGTAACGTTTACTTTTTTTAAAATTTTAGGCTTGAAATCTTTTGCACTTTTAGACGATAATACGTAAAAAAGCTTAAGCTTAAGACGTAACCTTCAAAATTCGATACTCAAATGAATTTCTAACACCTTTTTTTATTCGGAGTATCACCTCTTATACTATATACCTACGTAGTATAGTGACATTATCTTTACATTTTGTGCGAAGATGTTGTCAAAATTGATCTACAGCGGAGTTGCCAATTTCTCTGAAATTATTTCCCATACACATTGACATCGAATATCCTTTACAATATTATAAAAATTGTGGTTGTATCACTAAAACTCGTCTTATTTATTGTATTGTTGTTTTATTTCATTTCTAATTTATGGAGGAAATCCTACCTTATTAATAATAATAATACCTATAGACGCTTCCCACCACGTGAATCTGGCCCAGTGTTAAGTATCCGATGAACTTGTGTTACAGGTACGGGAAGTATATTTAATACTTTTAGGTATACTATACATATATTTAAGATTTTATTGTATTATAGACATATTTAATACCCATCCATGACCCATAAACACGGAAAACCGTTTTGTTCCTTCGGCGGGTTCGAACCCGCGACTCCCGGCTTGGTGGTTAACCAACGCTCTGAACCACTGAGTCCCAGAGGTCGTCATCTAAATGGGTATATTATTACTTTACCGAGAAAAATTATATCATAAAAGTTAATATTATATTATAAATTCCGCATCTATTAGACCTACTTTTTTCATATTACCAAGTATCTATTTACACTTAACATAGTACAAGAAGTGATGCAAGAAGTATTACGACGTATAGTAAGTACTATAAAATATTACTACAAAAGTACATCTTACTCTGAAATTAAATTTTTAGAAAAGTGGTATTAATCTACTACTTAGCTACTACCACTTTTTTATTATTCCTAGAAATCATCAGACATGACAAGAACAAATTTGCTGGAACTCCTCAATATTAGCGATATTAGCGAGTATTTTTACGTCTCAATAGAATGTTATTTAGATGTGCGTTCATTGAGCTATCAATATTGTTTATTGATCAATTTGAGAAACGACAGTCGCAACTGGCGGTAATCTTGTTGGGCTTACAAATGTCGCGTCACAGACTAGCTAAGGTTTACGCAATTTGGTGTAAAAAATTTATGATACATTCTGCGTTCTTAATGTATTTCGGGCAGCGATGTTTTATTGCTGAGATGGCCATAGAATAACGATGATTGCCGAATGACATTAAGAAATTAGTTATACTGTACTAACGTATACTCCGTTCAGATATGGGGGCACGGTCGTACCCCGCCAAGATAAGCCACGCAAAGCGCAAGTGTACCTTTTACCAGATTACCTTTTCTCGAAGTCCTTCGTCGATTTTTTGAACCCTAATAACTTGGGTTTGGATCACACTAGATAAACGAATTTTTTGGTAAGTATATGGCTCCAGTAGTGGACTTATTAAACATGTACAGTTCTTATTGCATAGCTCTTATACTTTTGATTTTATTGATACCTAAAACATCTGATTTCTCTAAATAAAGACTCCATGATGACCATCAAAATGTATGTAATAATGTATGTATGGGTTCTTCCGAATGTCCTAGAAAGCTGAAGTTTGGTATATAAGCTAGTGTTAGTAAAAAAAAAAACACAAAAAATTCTAAAACTTGAAACGATACTAGATGATGAAAGTTTGTATGAGACTTCCGCAAATTTTGACACTAAAGGTCTGAAACTTGATATAGGGATCCTTGTTTTAATATATTATAAAAACATTTGTCATAATTTTGTGTGTTAGTACAAAAACAACATAAAAATTCTAAAACTTGAAATTTTTGTCCTCCAACTCCACAAACTAGGGGATGGAAGTTTGTATGAGACTTCCGCAAATTTTGAGACTAAAGGTCTGAAACTTGATGTAGGGATACTAGTTTTAATATATTAGGTCCATACATAAGAAATTGGCGTTTTGTCGTACTGGCCACTTTGATCTCAAATATATCTTCTTTGGTTAGGAATTCCAATTTCAAATTTATACCGCTATTTACTTATCCATTTGTGTTTTGAAAACAGTAATTCATTTGTTTTTTCCTCTTTTGGTTTTTTCTTTGCGTCACTCTGTTTACAAAATGGAAAACTTGAAATATCATATTATTTTCGAGTACAAGTTCCACCGTGGCACCAGTGCTGCAGAAACGGCTCGAAGGATTAATGATGTGTATAACGGCGGTGTCGCAAAAGAAAACACAGTGCGTTTTTGGTTCCAACGTTTTCGTTCTGGAAATTTCGACCTGCAGAACAAGCCCTGTGGACGGCCGGACACTAAAGTTGATAATGAAGCCAGAAGACAATAGCCTTCAATTGAAGGCTATTGTGGAAGCGGATCCAACGCAAACCACGTCCGAGTTATCTGCAGGCTGCGGTGTTAGTGATAAAACTGTTTTAATCTGGGACGGTGAAAAAGCTTTAATGGTGGGTACCTCATCAATTGCGTGCAGCAAACCGACAAACGCGCGTCGACTGCTGCGTTACATTGCTCAGCCGGCACAATAATGAAGGGATTTTAAATCGAATGATGATGAAATGTGGATCCTGTACGATAATCGGAAACGTTTATCGCAATGGCTGAACCCTGGTGAACCAGCCAAAGCTTACCCAAGCGAAAATTGATTCAAAAAAATTAACTTGTGAGCGTTTGGTGGACTAGTGCCAGTGTCGTTCACTACAGCTTTCTTATATCTCGCCAGACAATTACGGCAGATGTCTATTGCCAGCAACTGTAAATCTCTCTCAGTCTCAGTCATTAATCTAAACGTAGCCTTGATTTCAGGTTTATTCAGCATTCTCAGCCTTGACTGAGTCCGTGAATGTAGTCAAATGCAAGTCTACGGAACTGTGGGGTCAAATAGAGCCATGGAGAAGGGCCTGACACGTCACAATAAAGTGGCTTATGTGAGCCGGGAAAATCCAACTTCCTTAAGACAAGTGATGGACCACTGTGTAGAAGTTGTTGAAGCTCACTGTCGATATCTTGGGAAGTACATAAGTCTTCCAAATTAATGTTGTTACATGTAATAGTGTCCGTTCTGATCTCCTGCTATATAGCAGGAGGCATATATAGGAGGCATATATAGATATATAGGAGGTTAGGCATATGCCTAACATAGTAAAATAGCGAAACTGACGAGGAGAGCAGTTTTCAGACGCTTTTTGAAAAGCAGAAACAATGGGCCTGTGGTCAGTAAGAACTGTAAAAACCTTGCCTTTAACCATATGCCGAAAATATTTTACGACTTCATAGATCACAAATCTCTCTATCAAAAGGACTGTATTTATTTTGAATCTTAGAAAAGAAAGCTAGCGGTTGTAAGATGGAATTAACCTCTTGCTGCAAAACAGCGCCAATCGCATTATCAGACGTGTCAGTACACAGGGACGTGCGCTCCTTGTAGGCAGAAATGCAGTACTTTCCTTGTCATTCTCAGATATTTTAATAAAACGTTCGTACGTTTTAGATGACTATAATTAATAGTAAATAAATTAATTAAAAAATATATTAACTTAAAAACGCCTAATATTTTATAAATAGGAACTCGTCTCACGCCGTTGCGTTCTGCAGGACATATCATCGCATGAATGTGTAATTTTCATACTTCGCAAACGCATACACCCATGAATATCGACATGATTATATAGCGGCAACTCCCGCGGCAGGCGATGGCTCTCGGCTATCCGATCGCTTCCGAAAACCGCCGAACTGGCTTGTCGGAAATTATTCGTTGCCTATAATCCGAGTAAAAATAATAGACGGAAATCTAATAAATCACGTATGCACATTATGCATTTTTGTTTGGTAGGTTTTATTTGTTTAAATAGAAGAAACGTTTTGTGTTTCGCGGGGGCGATATTGCATATTTCATGTGATAAGAATTGTTTACAATTTAATCGCTCCAGTTTATTTATAGTTTTCTTAAAAGATTTTTCATTTTAACATTTGAAAGTGTGTACATTTAACAGTATATTACTGAGTTTCTATAATAATTGTAGAAATTTGCTTTTACTAGTGCGTTTGTTGAATTTTTTTAAATGTTATTTGATTGTGAGGTTTGTGTTGAAAATGTGTGTTTATTAAAAATTAAAAATAACAAGTTCTCACAATTGTCATTCAGTGAAAAGATTCAAATTCTGTCTAAAGGTAGGTGTGTACCCGAGTTACAACAATTAAACCAGCAAAAAAATAATGTAACTCGAAAATTTCATGTTAAAAGTTATGAAACGTATAACTGGCTGTGTGGTTGTGTACACACGATTTTTAGGCCACATCGGATATCTTGCAAGGGACGTGTTCTGTAACTATCACTCACTTGGATAAGATATTTGAGGTGGCCGAAATCTTGCGTTTATTTACATCGGGATATAGTAACCTCAAGTAACCGGAACCTTGAATATGTGAAAATTGAAGCTGACTGACTGGTGAGTAGTTATAATATTTTAAAATATGCTTATTATTTTACTTATTAGAATTTCTTCCGCCGCGACGGTCGATCGCTGTTTTGTCTGCGTTGCCGTAGAAGATGTACATGAATAGTAGTACATCTAAGACTTGCTCTGTTGGCATGGTTTCGACTTAGAGATCCGTCGCTTGGCTGTAGCTATGCTAAAAATCTATAAACGAAAAAATTTTTGTGACCGAGTACTTCGCCGCATACCCAGTGTCATAATCCTGTGCACGCCACTGTCAGTACATAAGGTGAGATGAGCTTGGGGATCTGGGTGAGCCAAAAGTGTAGCTTTAGATAAATACGTTTTACACTCTACAAATGCACAGTGTTAGATTTAATTGCTGGACCGAACAGACCATGTAGAGGCAACTGAACTTTAGCTGCATTTGGCACAAAACGTCTGCAAAAGTTTGTCATTTATTTACAATAATAATATATTTATAGGCACCATAAAGCCAATTAAAACTTTTCACTGATAGGTAAGAGATTAAGTATACTGTGGTGACTCATGTTTTAACCATGAGGTGTTGTAACAGAAAGTATAAAAAAAAAAAATAACATATTATAAATTTGAACTTAATTTAAAGTACCACATCATGCTGCGAGAGTTGCGATTAAAATTAAATTAAAAAATACCGGGTGTCACCAGAAAAGGTCTGGTATAATATTATATTGCTCTCGTATGCACCGAAATACTGCACGCACAGCCTGCTTTACCATCACAGATTGGTATTGGATGTGAATTATAATTTCCCATGGATAAAATACGTATCGGATAAAAGTCTACAAATCTTAGATGCTTTTTTTGAAAAAACATCTTCGATATCACGATAATCTGTATAGAATCGATTGAAATGGGCACTAGATCTACAGACAAATGAATTACAGCGATAGAATGTCTTATACGGTGGGACACGAAATGGAACGTAATTACGAAAGTATCTACTGGGCACGTTGAAATTAAATTTACTTAATAAATCAGGAGCATCTATAACATTATTAATTATTTTACTTAAATAAACTAAATCCGAAATGTTTCTACGGTAGTATAAGGGGAGAAAGTGATATTTATTACATCTTGATTCGTAGTTACGAAGGTTCAGGCGGCACTGAAGGAACCTTAAAAAGCGTTTCTGTATAGATTCTATTCTATTTTTATAAATGTCATAGGAGGGGTTCCAAATCTCTGACCCGTACTCTAGGATACTACGCACATACGAACAGTAAAGCATTTTAATAGCTTTAATAGATTTGAAATTAGCAGAAGACCTTATGACAAATCCTTATGCCTTTGAGGCCTTATTTACTATATAATTTATGTGCTCATCAAATAATAATTTATGATCCACTATTATTCCAAAATCCTTCATTGTATCCTTAAAGACTATCTCATTATTTTCAATCTTGTAATTAAACTTCATCAAATTAGACTTACGGCTAAAGGTCACCGCATAACACCTCGTTACATTAAGATTTAATTTATGTACGATACAGTAGTCACTAAACCTGTCCAAGTCTTCTTGTAAAAGATGACAGTCACGAAATGAAGAAAAATTTTTCATTATTTTGGTATCATCCGCGTATAATAGAAATTTAGAATAGTGGAAACAAGAATTGACATCATTCAAAAATATCGCGAATAATAAAGGTCCCAATAGCGAGCCTTGAGGAACACCTGAGGGTACTGATACCCACCTCGACGTAAATCCATTGATGGTGACAGCCTGCGACCTATTGTTAATATACGATGTAAACCATCGAAATAGATTTCCGTGTATTCCCGCGGAAAGTAGCTTCTGTAGTAGGATAGAGTGATCTATATGATCAAAGGCTTTTGAGAAATCAGTGAATAACACGTCAACCTGAGCACCAGAATCCATATGTGAGCTAACATAGTCATAGGCAAGAATTAAAATTGAGGTAGTAGACCATGATTTTAAGAATCCATATTGCTCGGGTATAAACCAATAATTAATCGTTGAATAAACCTGATTATATACAATTCGCTCGAAAATTTTAGCAAAAGTACAGAGCTTTGATATTGGTCTATAGTTTGTGATATTGGACTTGTCGCCTCCTTTGTGCACTGGAGTGACAAAGGCTAACTTCCAAATACTAGGGACATAACCTTCTTTCAGAGATCGTGAAAATAATATGCACAGGGGAGTTACCAAGCTTGTGGCACACTTAACAACTAGTAAAGGAGGAATGTCGTCAGGTCCGGAGCCTTTGTACAAATATACTTTTTGGAGCTTACTCCTTAAGAATCGATTTTCATATAAGGCGCCCGGTATGAAAAAAATATGAGATGTAAAACTATTGAACGAATGACCTTGTTACGTTTTCGTGCGCAACCTATTCTGCGCACCTGTCACTTTCACATGGCGCGAATTTTTGAACTCAAATCGGTTAGCGATCAATTTGAGTTCAAAAGTTTTTAAAAACTTTGTCTAGTTTTTTGCCTATTTCTCCTAGTAGTTGGCACTTACTTAAAGCCTTAATACCTAGTACCCATTTTTACCCAATTTTCACTAAGGGAAATAGAAGTTCATATTATTGTTTTCCAGTCCGGACGCCATCTATGGAAATAAACATTAACCATTGGTTTGGTCTTAATAATTTTACAGAAAAAATATAGATGGCGCTTATACGGAGTAGATTGTTTATAATTTTAAATACTTTTTTATATATATTTTGCTGTACTAAAATAAAATTTCCTATCATCAATCACTTTAGTTATCATAATATTCGTTTATTGTTCGAAGTACGCACTTTTAACATTGCCCAATAAAATAAAAATAATATTATACAATTTAAATACTAAGCATTTAAAATGTCAACAAGTCTTGCACAAGAGGAATCTCCTAGTACTCAGAGCTAAATATTATAAATAATTATTCTATCGAAATGTGTAAAGCGCCATCTATGTACATTTCAATGCATCACCGTTTTTCACATGGCGCGAATTTTTGAACTCAAATCGATCGCTAAAGTTTTTGTTCCTTCTGAGGAACGTGTTTTACTTTTTAGAGTAAACTCGCTAAAAGAGCTGACACACACTTTTTTTTAATCGATCCACTAAATATAAAATTTCTATTGAGACACCTTGTAGTTTATACGCGTATATTGTCCACTTTTTAACACGATACAGTTTTAGTGAAAAGGGTACACACAATTAGGCTTGAAAAACCAATAACGTAAAATTATATGCCTTCGGGACCGAGGTTCGTTTCAGACTGTTAAACGGTTTGGTTTAAACGAAGCCTGCACCGGCGCATCCTGAAGTAGGTACTACCTATACGCGCCGCACCATATGCAAGTAACAATTTATAAAATATTTAAATATTATATTTATTATACATCGCCACAAACTATCCAAAGTTTTTACTTCTTCTTAGCTTCTAGTACTTAGTTCCTAATCCCATTAAGTTAAATCCCTAATTACCATATTCCATTCCAGTTCCTATTAAAATCGATAAGTGATTTCTTAGAACAGTCTTCGATTATCTTTATTACTTGATTTCGAAGGTAATGAATAACTGTCAGTAATCACGTAGGATGACAACAACCATCAGATACGAATATTAATAAATATTTCCCTGGGGATATTTTTGTTTACGCATCCCACACGAAATCCGGATTGGAAGCAAATTGTTTGGTAAGAATTTATGTATGAGCCTGTCATGAAAATTATGTCTGAAATTAGGAATTAATGTTGGAGAAGCGTTCGTCGAGTGACGGCAAAATCAATTAATGCTGCAAACTATTTCAAATATAAAGGTGTCGCGTTTGACGACGATCTAGAGATTTAGTTTTCAAAAACCTTCATCAGGTAAATTGTGTTGGGGTGATTTTGTGTCTTCGGTTCCAAAAGTTTTAAAAAGGGGTAAATTTAAAATAACCGAATTAATATTTTTTTATTTATACTACGAGTATTATAGCATATATTTATTTTTATTTATTTATTTAATAACATGGATAACTTATAGCTAAATTAAATCTATAGTTATTATTCTAGTATCCAGTCAGCCAATTACAAATTTTCACTTTTAAATTACATAACAAAAAATTCATTTGTAAACAGTCTAATTAGAAGGTAGGTTTTGTAGTCTAAATTAATCTGAGATATAGAAAAAATTAAAGAACAAAAACAAAATCTGCTGTAACTTAAAGCTTTGAATGGCCGAAGAAGTTAGAGCTCAAGCTTTTCCTTACTGTTGACATTTTAGTGGTGTAAACAACAAATGATCCCTGCATATTTTATTAAAATTGCGTCTCGCTCTTATGACATAAGAGTTTTGTCTGTAATTAGTGGAGGCAGATGGTACATTTATTGGTCGTTTAAACCTGGTAAATTTCGTCCGGACATTTAATGAGATTTTTGATGATAAGCGTGAACAGTCAAGCTCATTAGTCATCGCCTTCATTAATAAGACACAGTCAGCTATCTCGTGTCGACTTTTTAAAGGCAGGATATGGAATTTTTTACATACGCAAAAAACACCTATGGTTAGATAGTTGTCAGATTGGTATGGTATCCTTTGATGGTAGCAAATGTATTTGATAATGCGTCCTTGGATCATTTCAATAGGATCTATGTATTTATGGTTGCAGGGGCTCCACACGTGCGATGCATACTCGAGATGACTCCGAACGTACGTACAGTACAAAATCTTGAGTGTCTTCGCTTCGGTAAAACAATTTGACATTCTCATGACAAACAAAACCTAGGGCTTTGGAAACTTCATTAATGACTGCCTTAATCTGCGCATCAAAACAGATTACGGACACAATTTAATCTGGTTAATATCTGACTTCCCAAATAGTAGATGACTGACCGCTGTCGGATATAAGTTATTATAGAACATTTGCTAGGATTAAGATCGAGTTTGTTAGCTTTACAGTAATTTTTAAGTAGGGTAATCTCCGTTTAAAAGTTAGCACGTCTGCGTGTGATAAAATAGTCTAGATTTTCATATCATCTGCAAAACAATAGTTTTGTTGACTTTATGCAAGAATCAATATCATTTACTTACACTATAAATAGTAATGACCCGAGCAGCGTTCCTTGTCGCACACCGCTGGGAATAGGAACCCAGCTAGATATATAAATATAAAGCACTGTAGCCTGGGATCGGTTATCAATATAGGAGGAAAACCACCTGAGCAGATCCCCACGTATGCCCACGTTGCTAAGCTTGAGTATTAGAAGGTCCATGGTCAATGCAGTTGAAAGCTTAGCTTATATTAGGTCCTTACATACGAAATTCGCGTATTGTCGTACTGGCCACTTTGATCCCAAATATATCTTTGGTTAGGAATTCCAATTTCAAATTTATATCCCTATTTATTCATGCATTTGTGTTTCGAAAATCTTAATTCATTTTTTTTCCCTCTTTCGGTTTTTTCTTTGCGTCACTTTGTTTACAAAATAGAAAACTTGAAAAACCGTGGCACCAGTGCTGCAGAAACAGCTCAAAGGATAAATGATGTGTATGGCGGCGGTGTCGCAAAAGAAAACACAGTGCGTTTTTGGTCCCAACGTTTTCGTTCTGGGAATTTCGACCAGAAGAACAAGCCCCGTGGATGGCTGGAGACCAAAGTTGATAATGAATAATTGAAGGCTATTGTGGAAGCGGATCTATCGCAAACCACGTCCGAGTTAGCTGCAGGCTGCGGTATTAGTGATAAAACTGTTTTAATCCACTTGCAGCAAATTGGGAAGGTGAAAAAGCTTGAAAGGTTGGTACCGCATGAATCGAGTGCAGCAAACCGACAACCGCGCGTCGACTGCTGCGTTACATTACTCAACCGGTACAATAATGTTCTAAAAACGCTAGACCACACACTGCACAACAGGCGGCTACCAAATTAGAGGAGCTTCAATTGGAATATCTAAGATATCCACCGTACTCCCTGGACCTTGCTCCAACAGATTACCATTTTTTTCGAAATTTGGATAACTTCTTGCAAGGGAAAAAGTTCAACTCCAATGGGGCAGTCCAAAGTGCATTTAAAGATTTTATTGATTCCTATACGAATGGTTTTTTTTAGTAAAGGAATCAATGAACTACCTATGAATACCACAAAAGTACATAGATAGCAATGGTACATACTTTGATTATATAAATATATTTTGTCGACTTTATGTTCCTCCTTTACAAAACGCCAATTTCATAAGTAATGACCTAATATTATATGAGGCCATGAGAGCCAGAGCCTAACTATATAATGAAAGTTTACAGTATTAAGGAAAAACTAGAAGTCCGGATTTCAAATATTTGTAACTTTAGTAAATAAATAAGTGTATTTAGTGTTTTAATATGAGATATTATTAATATTTTAGTGATTTTATCAACCCTAGGTACCTTATTATAACGCTTTTATTAGTTTCACCTGTATGTTTACTTGCTTGTTTGTTTGTTTGCAACCGACTCCTTTGGGCTCGATTTTGTCCTACTTTGAACGATCAGATTTAATTCAAACTTTGCACACCTGTCAAAGACCGATGACAATGCAATAATTCGATTAAAATATCCGATTATCCTGATTGAATTCACCAGGATTCATCAATTTCTTTCCGCATCCTTTGCATGAGAGTAAGAGAGATAGAACTAGTGCGCGAACTACGCATGCGTGCAGTTCCAGGCTTACTCTTTGGACCCCCGGTTAATAGATAGCAAATCGTACTAAAAAGGAAAAAATAAATTATAGTTTAAAAAAACTAAAAAAACACGCTTTTATAGAAAATCTAACTACTTACTTAAAAAATAAAAAATAAAATTTAATAAATTTGGATTAAGAATAGTGTAAATGAAAAATAAATGTTTATTATTGTAAAAAACGTGGGGTGTCAATAGTTATAAACATTTTTTGGCAGATATGAGAAGGATCTTCACTTTGATAATATCTTAAAAATCACTTTAAACGAAATCTGACCGTTTGAAGTGGATCAAAATCAAATCCACTGGAGTCGGTTACATACAAACAAACGTACAGGTGAAGACACTGCACCCCACGCTTTTTTACAATAATAATCATTTATTTTTCATTTACACTATTCTTAATCCAAATTTATTAAATTTTATTTTTTTATTTTAGTTAGATTTTCTATAAAAGCGTGTTTTTTTTAGTTTTTTTAAACTTTAATTTATTTTATTAATTTAATTTGAGATAGGCCACTCTGGTATTTAGGGATTCAGATTTATTGAAGAAAAAAAAGCAGTTAGTCCAAATTATGTATTAAAAAAATGTCCTTATATTAATACACCTTCCTAACAATCTTAATCACTATTTACTTCTTATTCCGCATAAAAATTTTGCCTTACTCTAGCATTTTACTCTATATCGATATAAAAGTTATGATTTATCGGGGGAATGTATTGAACGAGTTCCAGTAAATCTTTTTCTTCTCCACACTTATTGTTTTTCCCACTGGATACAAAAATGTCAAGTTCTAAATAAGCTAAATCGACATTAATTTATTTTCTTTAAATCCACCTATTCAAACAAGATTTGGTTTAAATATTCAAATAATCCCCTGGATTATTTAAATATATATTTAAAGAATACGGTGAATTGGTGGTTCTTGTTATACAAAAGCCACTGAATACTCAGCTACTTTACTTTTGATTTCTCTGAGGTGACTTTTCGATTGGTAATATTACTTTCCAGTTTTTTTCGTTGAATAGAAATCTTCTTTTGTCATTTTTATAATTTTACAGGGATTCTTGCAGTCTTTATGACTTCAATCCAAACATCGGTTAAGAAAATATTATTAAAAAACTTTTTCTGTTTTTCTATCAACCCAAAGTCTTGATCACACGCCAAGTAGGAGTGTGTCCACCTATAACAAATTTGTGGTCAATTCTTTCCACAACGTAGTCTGGATGGCTGACAATGTATTGTAAATAGTAGCTATTTTATATTGCGGTTCTGGCCACCACATTGGTCGGAATATAAAATTAATCTTCTGGTCTTGACATTTTTCTTAATGTAACGCAATAAACAAGATCCTATTTCTTGAGGCCCCCTTGAAGCTGCCGTTTTGTCCCACACATACATAGTTGCATTGTCACTTGCAGCATCATGTATGCCCAGGTTATAGGTCCATAACTGCCTTTTATAATAACACACTGCAGTTGACACTACTGGAGTAGGTAATGTTTTCAGTAGATCGAATACAATAACAGTGACATCTGGGTTTTCTTTAGAAAGGCTTTTATCTTTTGTGTAATTATCTTTCACAGCATCAGCTTTTAAAAGGTGTACTTTTTTTGTAACTCAAGTTGGTATTTTTCTTCTTGTGAACAAGCTGCATCTATCTATCTTAAGATTTCTGAGATTTCTTACACGAATCGGATATAGGGGCATGAAATGACAATTTGAAGTGTTCATTAAAAAAAAAACTGAACATAAAATCTGACACCCTTTCTAACTTCGTAGTTTCATCACAGTACATCGAATACATTTACAGGCAAACTTAGATCTGGAGCTAAAAATCTTCTGTTCATACTCTTGTGTAAAGTAATCTCTCAATAAATTCTTTGACTCGTTGAAGCTTTTCTGCACTTGTCTTATTGACTGGGACATGCTTTCCCCTTTTCAATCATCAATTTCATCAATAGGTGGTGTAGGAATGGACAATTTCGTTTTTAAAACTCTGAATATTCTTCCATTAGATACTGCAAATATTTTTTTGAAGAATTCCTTGCATACCGTTGTTAACAATCCATCGGAGTTTGGAACCGTATACACCCTGGTATTGGCGCGTCGAGACGTAGTTTGTCGGCCATCAGTGGGAACAAAATATCTTTTTTTAGGTAACACTTTCACTAATGAAACTATGTAGGATATATGTAAAATAAAAACATTCCATGCTTTCCGTGCAGCACCAACTTTGTCATGGCATTTTTGTCCACATTTTGACTCGGTTCGGTTCTCATTAAAGGAGCAAAACCACCTGAGCAGATCCCCACGTACGTCCATGTTGCTAAGCTTGAGTATTAGAAGGTGATGGTCAATGCGGTCGAAAGCTTTGCTTATATTATAATTATATAAATACTTTAGAAAATAAGTAAATTTTATAATACTCACCTTTATCAGACTCACAAAGAGTTAGAAGGGAAAAACTTCATACAAATCAAAAACAAATTGAGTCACTTAAAATTGTACAAACATATTACTATGTGAATTTAATAATGTTAATATTTCTTAGATTAGAATGTGTTATGAGAAACACGAAACCCATGATCTTTATTAGGGATGTTAAAAATATGAAATTTGGGATCTGGATACAGATACGAATATGAGAATAATAAATACTCAACCGATTACGGATACGGTTCCGGATATGTAATTAGTTTCGACTATCCGCAAATTCTGTATGAGGATAATCGATTTATAAAGAATTTTAAAAGTATGTTACAAAATTTAGTCTCCACGTTTATTTCAAATTATCCGAAACTTTAATTTCGGATTCAGTTACGATTACGGATAGATTTTTATTTCGTATATCCAGTATGCTTAGTAACGGTTACGGAATTCCATAACATCTCTAATCTTTATGAGAGTGGGCACATTTTTAATATTCCTTTATACGCAATGGAAAAGTAGAATCTAGAGCTCATATTGTAGCAGCACAATACTTTAATAACCAAACTTTATGTGTAGGTGTGGTGGTGTGGATCTATCGTCCTATACCTGCTATTTTGTGAGGCAGTTATGCTTCATAAAAAGCTTG
The DNA here is from genome assembly GCA_963565745.1 of Phengaris arion. Classification (NCBI taxonomy): domain Eukaryota; kingdom Metazoa; phylum Arthropoda; class Insecta; order Lepidoptera; family Lycaenidae; genus Phengaris; species Phengaris arion. The sequence continues at coordinate 9,956,022 of OY751445.1, read as the reverse complement.
CATGAAATTATTATTTTGCAAAGCGCAATAAAAAAAAATACGCGTTGACTTGAGAACTTCCTCCGGATTTTTTTTTGTGGGTTAAAAGCAATGTTAGTTTTACGTCTGAATAAAAATATAAAGTTAAAAATGTATGGGTAAAACTATTTTAAACTAGGTACGTAAATATACTCACAGTAGAAAAAAAACCTTCTTCTTTTCCTACTGTGAGTATAATTGTAGTCTTGTTTTCCTTTTGAACCCTGATTTTTGTAATTAAAATAATTATTGTATTTGCTTAGTGAAAACAATTACTTAGTAGAGAAGTTGTAAATTGAAGACTACATGTCAAATGTGTATTTAACTTGAAATAACCTAGCCAAGAGCATGTCAGGACATGTCTAAGGAGGGTTCTGTAACTATCAACGCGCAATAGGTTTTCTTTGAACAACTTCAAAAGTTATTGTCCGATTTCGTTACAAATAATTTTCCTAATGAGTTTTAGTATGATCTATAACCATGGAAACTTACAAGTTTCTATCTCTTAAAGTTTAGAAATGCCCGGGAAACCAACTTATAAACCACTTTGGAGGCCGATTACTCGAAAATGGTTGACTTTGTAAGAAAATCATTTATGAAACCTTACCTTTATTTTAATAGACCTCTTCATCGATAACACACACGATGGGATAGAACAAAAAATACTTTTCATCCCCACTTCACATGTATGCAAAAGTGTAAAGTAATGCAAAAGTGCATAGATAGCAATGGTATATTATAATATATGCTTTGATTTATTTTTTTACTTATGATTTCATTATATAACCTATGCTACCCGGGGCATTATTACGAATCTATTGACACCTCATTGTTTAAAATCGGATCACTGGTTAGGTTTTTTTTAATAAAATGAAATGAACCAGGAAACGAGCAGACGGATCGCCTGACGGTAAGCGATTACCGCCGCCCATGGACACTCGCAACACCAGAAGCGTTATACTCGTAACTCCTCTGGTGTTGCGACTTGCGTTCCTGGTCCTTAAAATCCCCAATCCCCCCCTTGGGCCTCCGGTAAAATTACTCACTCGGCGAAACACAACGGAGGCGTTATTTCTCGCCGGTTTTATGTGTGGTCGTAGTATTTATCCAGTCGGGCCGGCCCATTCGTGCTGACCGCGGCTCTCCCACAGTTTAGGTAGTATTAGGTTCTGCGATGGAACAAACATACATACATAGACTGCCAAAATCATTTGCCATCTTTTTGGCTTCGCCGTAGTCGGGTAAAAAGAAAAGTTACGTATAGTAACCTCCTTCTTTTGCACGGCGGTAAAAAAGTAATTTGTCTAAAAATAACGAATACGATTCCACTCAGTAAGCACACACGATTATATTGCTCCCTCGTATATTAAGCGTAATTATTCCCTTAGGCCGTGTGAACAATTTGTGTGTTGCTATGTATTACACATTGTACTAACATTTTTATAATTAAAAATTAAAATGTTTAATGCAATATTTTTGAAGTGAAACAGCTTTAGGCGCGTTGAGAGTCAATGTCGCGAGGTTCGCGTCACACGAGCTTCACGAATTAGAAGTGGTATACTATATATCTGTATAATCTAAGTGGTAAACCACTATAATATCGCAACCAGTGCAAAGCAGTTCTTGTGAACAGAGAACGTTGTCGTGTTAGAATAGCAAAACTTTCGTTAATTTACTTATTGGAAGATACTTATATATATATATATATATATATATATATATATATATATATATATATATATATATATATATATTAATTTTTTGATGTATAGGGTATAATCCCAAGTTGGTCCCGTTTTCACCAAATGCGTGACCCGAAATTTATATGGATACATATAGTGATTTTGACTTTTTCTGAAGTAACCCAAGCACATGCTACCAAAAAGTCAGATTTTGCACCAAGGTATACCCTGGATCCAAAAGTACTGAACAGAACTCCTGACTCCTTATAGATACATGTTTGAGGGTTACAGCGTTGTAATTATTTAGAAAATAAGATTTATTTCATACTTTTTTGTGTATTTTTACTTTATATAGTAGGTTTAATTTTTTGTTTAAAAATAATAATTACCTTAACAATCTAGGCTAGTATTTCCCGGTTGTAAAATCACCTTTGGTAATCCATGCTCAAAATTCGAATTGAGACTCAAAAGACCGTCTTCATAAGCCAACTTTTTAGCCTTATTATTTTATTTTTGGACTCGGCTAAATGGTTCAACCCTGCCTGTCTAATATCTTGTCTAAATTTGAACCTGTATTAGCTACTTTTTTTATGATAGTTATATCCTTTTTTTAAGTTTAAATAGGCTGTACCCGCTCACCGCACCACTAAAATAAAAAACTCTCATAACTCATAACTCATAACTTTTTATTCCTAGTTATTACCTACTCTACAAAACCTACTAGGTCACCACGACGCGCGACGCTCGAGTAGTATCGATAAAACTGCACTAAAATCGTCACGATAAAAGTTTAGGTGTGTAGCGGGCTTTTTTCATGTACCCTTTCTATCTCTTCGTTGAAAGTATTTTGGTTCTTTTATTGCCTTTATTAGATATCTTATTATGATATATATAACTAGATAGATGTAACAAGAGTTAACAAATAAACTTGGATCTGGATCAGTGATCGGGTTATCGGGCGCTGATTCACACACTTAGGGGAATATCTAGTTATGCTATTACTAGGAGGAACTTGTCGGTAACTTCCTAAATAATAATATTATATTAATTACTTAGATTTACGCAAAAACAAGTAATTGAAAATATTTAACTAGTTTCACTACTACACTACTACTACTACTAATACTACTACATTAAAATTTTTTTATAAAATTATTTTTTTTATAAAATTAAAAAATTCCCAGATTAAATAATAGGTCTTTACCTATGAAATTGCCGTTCTGCAGTCCTGGGCATTTCAAATCAAAATAATTTTTGTTTGGCTAAGAATTCTAATTTCAAATTAATTTTATTTTAAGAACATGGAATTCTTTTTCCAAAAGTAGTCATTTGTTTATTGATTAGTGTTACATTTTCATCGCATTTAAATCTTTTTCGTCGTCATGGATACGTTAAAAATTCAAGTAATTATGGAATATGAGTACCGTCGTGGCAGCAACGCGGCACAAGCGGCACGCAACATCAACGACGTTTACGGAGCTAACACTACAAACCAACGCCCCACCTGTTATTGGTTTGCTCGCTTCCGTTCTGGAAATTTTGACCTGAAAAATGAACCTCGCGGTCGTCCGAAGACTTTGGTCAACAATGACGAATTAAAGGCGATTGTGGGAGCTGATGATACACAATCTACGGCTGAATTAGCAGCAGCTTTCAACGTTAGCGTCAAAACAATATTGGTCCATTTGCGTCAAATTGGCAAGGTAAAAGAGCTTGACAAATAGGTGTCCCGCGAACTCAATGCGTACGCGTCGAGACGTGCCTTGCCCTGCTCAACAGACACACAAATGAAGGAATTTTGAACCGCATTGGTACCTGCGATGAAAGATGCATTCTGTTTGATAACCGCAAGCGCTCAGCAAGTTGGTTGGATCCTGGTTCAGCACCTAAACAATGCCCTAAACGAAAACTTACCTCTAGAAAAGTGATGGTCACTGTTTGGTGGTCTAGCGGCTGTGTGATTCATCACAGCTTCTTACCAAACGGGGTGAGCATTACTGCAGATATGTACTGTGAAGAACTTAACACAATGATGGAGAAGCTGGCACATCTCCAACCAGCATTGGTCAATCGCTCGTCTCCGCTGCTCCTGCACGACAACGCGCGACCTCATACTGCACAGCAGACGGTCTCCAAGTTACAAGAACTGGGGTTGGAAGCTCTCCATCATCTGCCCTACTCACCAGACATTGCGCCTACAGACTACTACTTTTTCCAGAATTTGGACAACTTCTTGGCGGAAAAAAAAATCAATACCCGAGAGGCAGTACAAAATGCCTTTGAAGAATTTGTTGCCTCCCGTCCAGCTGATTTCTTTAAGAAGGGCATCAATAAACTGCCACTGCGTTGGCAAAGATGCATTGATTGTATGGGTAATTACTTCGATCAATACAAATAAAAAACACATGAAAAAAATTCGTTTAAATTTTTTTATACAAAACGGCAATTGCATAGGTAAAGACCTAATATAAATAAAACAAACTATTTTTCCTTTACAGTTTATTTTTCTAGAAGACGAACGCATTTTTAGGAATTCAAATGTTTTGTACAGTAGGTTGGTTGAAATTAAAGATTTACTTGAAAAACGTAAATTTATTGCAACTTGCTTGTAAGAACAAAGAGAGACAAGTAAAAAGTGAAATGACTAAGCAAATACATAATAATGATCAATGCGTAGGGTACTTGAAATATAAATTTGTAGGTGGCCGTATATTTTATCCCCCGTTGCTACAAAGCAAGTAAAAGTAAGTAGAATCTGTAGGCGATCGAAGATCCTCCCCTCCGTGGAAAGCATCGCTTTCAACTTCATAGTTCGTCCCCGGTAAGAAGAGGGCAAAGCATGGCCAACGGTCTTCGGTAGCTGGTGCCCGTAGAAGTTCGCACCTTGGCAACTCGTGCTATGGCATCGGATCCGGGAAATAGGCGTGACACTCTTGCAAGTTTCCAGGACAATGGCGGTAAATTGTCTTCTATTAAAAGAACTAGATCTCCTGCTTGTAATTTTGACGAAATTGTTTTCCATTTGTACCGATTTGTAGCTCCGAGACATACTCCTTTTGCCAGCGATGCCAAAAGGGTTGTCGAATTTGTTTTAGCCTTGCATGACGTTGTAGATGATTTGTATTGGCCTCTTAGAGTGACGGTGAAGGTAAGGATAGCATAGACCGACCTATCAAGAAGTGCTCTGAGGTTAAGGAATGGTAATCATTGGGATTGGATGATAAGGGACATAAAGGTCTACTATTTAATATGGCCTCAACTTGTGCAAATAGTGTACCTAACTCTTCAAACGTGAGTTGGGTATTACCCATAACACGGCGTATGTGAAATTTGGCTGATTTGACTGCCTCCCAGAGGCCACCAAAATGAGGAGCGTGCGCTCGGGGGGGAAAAATAAATTTAATATTATCTTCAGTTGCAAAATCCAATATAGCTTGTTTGTTTGCCTTTATAAAGTTGCCTATCTCTTTGGCTGCCGCAACAAAATTCTTGCCGTTATCACAAAATATTTCTGAAGGTTTTCCAAGCCTAGAAATAAATCTGCGAAGCGCCTGTAAAAAACCATCTTTGGAAAGGTCACTGACAAACTCTAAATGCAAACATTTAAAACGAAAACATATGAATAGACATAAATACGCCTTGATTGTTCTCGCCCCGCGATCCCTCTTATTTAATATAAAGAATGGACCCGCAAAATCAACGCCCACAGTTTTAAGAAGAAAATCTGTAAAAAATAATCTGTAAAACTCTTTGTACGGGTAGATTGCCCATTAAAGGATTTAAAGCCTTTCATTGATGACGCCTGCATATTATGCATCTATGCACCGTATTTCGCGCAAGACCATTTATGGGCCAAATAGATTCAAGAATTTACGATAATAATAATTGTGGCCGGCATGCATGTGACGAATATGTTCTCGTTCAAAAATTTGCTTAGTCAGATGATGATTTGAGTGAAGAAGAATAGGATGTCTTTTATTGAAATCGTACTCCAAATTATTTAATCTACCGCCAACTCTTATTAGTTTTAAATTATCATCGAAAAAAAGGTGTCAAAGACAAAATGCTCGACTTGTTACTTAGAGATTTACTGTATTCTAATAACTTACATTCTTTGGGGAAAGATTCAATTTGAGAAATCATACATAGACTATAGAAAGCATCGTTTAGCTCATCCAAACTTAAAACTCCTTCACGTTTATTTGTTATGTTTCTTAGATTGAAAATAAAACGCTTAACAAAACCTAACACTTTATGAACCTTTGTAAATTTAGAATATTTTTCAAGTTTCGATATATATTTCGATATCGATGGACGAAGGAATATTAAAATTTGGATCGGCAAGTATAGTATCGTAAGTTGATAGCAGTAGTAGGAATTGGTCCTGTTAACTCTTCGAGTACAAAACAAGCTAAGATTATATTATAATTTTCGTGTATAGAATTGAGTTGAGCAATGCAACTTTCTGTTGTATAATTAGACAAATTGTTGCCAATACCTATAACACTAATTTTATTTGTAGAACATGATTCTAAATTCAAGTAATCTTTTAGCCTTTTCCATAAAGGACGATTGACTTCCGCAATCAAGTAATGCACGCACTTTAATGGATTTATTAGTTTTAGGATTTCGTGCTTCAATTTTAGCAGTAGAAAGAAAAACTTGATTTGTTTGTTGTATAGAAAAATGTACATTTGTATCACTAGAATTTTCAGGACAAAAGTTACCATCTGTTGCTTTCGTTTGATGAAGCAAAGTATTGTGTTTTCTTTTGCACGACATGGACCTAGTTTGCAGTTGTAAGGCTGATGACCTTCCCTTATACAATTCATGCATAATTTAAATTTCCGAACATCACAAATTTTTTCGTCGTAGCTCTTTAAAGGCCTTAAATATTTCGCACTCATATACTTTATGCTCATTCTTACAAATAATACAAGATTTAAAATTGTTGCTGTTATTTTTACCTTGTAAGAATGAAAATGATTTTGTATAAACTCTTTCAGCAATAACATTAGAGTCTGAGGGCCGCGAGGAGCCACTTGATCCTCTCATCTTATCTAATTTGTTCGATTTAACGTTTCAAGTATGTCAGCTCGATCCGTTGAAAATTTATTAAATTGTTCTAACGTAGGTAACTTATCCAAAGAGTTACGCATTTTTTCCCATTTAATTAAAGTGCATGTATTTAGTTTTGAAGAAACAATGTGAATTATTAAAATGTCCCAATGCTGAGTAGATTGCCCTAGACTAGATAACGCACGCAAGTTTTTAGTAACATGGTCCACAAGAAAACGTAAAGATCGTTTGGATTCGCGATTCACGGTTCAATCTTGAAGAGAGCATTTAAATGATGATTTAAAAGCTGTCGCTTATTGTCGTACCTTTCACAAAGTAAGCGCCACGCATTATGATAGCCTCAGAAACCTCCAAATTGGATATAATTCGTGCAGCATCATCTACTAAATATGATATTAAATAATGAAATTTGTGAATAGGCTTGATGCGATCGTTATTATGTATAACAGACAAGAAAGTGTCACGAAACTCTAGCCATCGAAAAAATGCACCATCAAATTTATTAATTTGTAATTGAGGCAATTTAAATTCAGCTTCAAAATGGTCGCGATGACACTGAGATAAGGAAGAGTTGTTATGTTCTTGTCTTTTTTGTTACGAAACTTAGTTATAATAGTTTGTGCCATTGGCATGCATGTAGCACAATCCTGCTCAATAGCATCCCGCTCATTTATTTCAAATGTTAAATTATCTGAATTTAATACATCAATTGAATCTTACACTTGTTCATATTGATTCCGTTAATTGAACAGTAGATAGATCTTCCCATTTAGAAATCAAATTGATGTAGTTTTTAAATTTTGTAATGAGACCTTTTAAAGAAGTGTATAATAGTGAAGAAAAGTAGAAGTGTATAATATAAGTATATTTAAAATTAATGAACTACCACTTAAATGTTCATTTTTTATTTTTAATTTTGTATTATTATTTTTTAACTTCGCCTTAAATAAAATATAATTTGCTTAGACTTCGCCTTAACTGTAAATCTTATTTTGTTTAAATTGTCTTGTAGGTATGTAAAAAGGACTTTTTTTTCCTTTTTGGTTCTCCACAAAACGGCCGCTCGCCTTAAGCTTCGCCTTAAATGATTTTCCAAGTAATAACACACAGGACTTCTTGCACTATTTCCACTTTAATAAGTATTTTTCATTAATTTTTATATATTACACGATCGGTTTCGACAAAGTCATCATCAGGTGTGGTGATAGGAAATAGTGCAAGAAGTCCTGTGTGTTATTATTACTGTGAAACATGAATTTCCACCAAGAACCTACAGCACAATCAATAACATGATTTTCCAAGGTCTTTCCAAATTCGATTGCCTGAAATAGTCGGCAAATAATGATAAGTTTATGCTTTCTGTATTCAATTGCCAAATAATATCTAATAGGTTTGCAACTTTATTGAACAAAAACTAATGAGTAGCTAGGTACTATTTTTCTTATGCTTATTTCAGACAATGAAGTCCTCAAATAGATTTTTGAATTCACTTAAATTAACTATTTTTTTTTAAATACTTTATTGTAACGTTTATAGAGTTTCCTTTAAAATTACATTTAATTTTAAAGTATATATATGTTAATATAATTTTTGGGCCAAATATCATACAAAATATACCAATTAGAACAAAGTAATGTTTTATATTTTTGTAGATTATGAGTATTATGACTTGGAAGTAATAATGTAGAACAGAGGAAAGTAGGATTTAGATAGAAAGTAAGGTTTTAGGTATTAATGGTTGTAATCTGGAAGAATAGGAAGACACTTATCTGAAAAGCCGAATCGTAGCAAGATCCCACAACAACGTCTTCAGTTTCGTCTCTTTCTACTTCCAGAAATAATAATTACTTTTCCAGCTGGATCACTCTGACCAAGATGATGCAATAGTTGGATCGTCGAATAACCACCGAACGTAATTTCTTATTTCGTATTGTTGAAATTCCTCGTATCTTTGGATTGCAATTTGTAATTTGTAGATTCGTATTTTTTCACGGTCGCCTGATGTTTTGTACTTGTGGTTGTTTGAAAATAACTTGAAAAACGTAAATTTATTGCAACTTGCTTGTAAGAACAAAGAGAGACAAGTAAAAAGTGAAATGACTAAGCAAATACATAATAATGATATTATTTATTATATTTTCTCCTGGCTTAGTTAAAAATCTAAGGATATCGATAAGATCGAAGGATAATAATTAGAATATTATAAACCTATTTCATGAAATATGTACCTCGTAAATATAACTCTATTCAATGAGGAAAGGAATAAGAAAAAATAATCCAGTAACACTGTAAAAAGATCATCTGCAACAAAGGTATTGTAAATTTTATACTTTACAAAAAAAGTATTAAGTATGTATGTACTCGTAGTAATAAATATTGTAGAGCAGGAGCTTATAAGGAAAAGCTATATTTTTCTTATTAACTATTGCTAATAAGAAAAATATTGCTTTTCTTCCTATCATTTTATTACCCTTGTTAATAGTGGTAATTACTAAGATAATTACTGCGTTATTGTAGTTACAAAAAAGTAATAACATTATTATAGATTATTATGGATAAATAAAAAATACAAAATATTGCATGACAACTGAATAAGTATGTTAATGCTGTTTGTGAACAATCAAACTGTGATGAAAACCACTTATCTAGATATTGTCTATCTAATCTTACAGCTTATAGCTTTGGATCTACTGTACTTAGTTTCTAAATTGACAGTATAGGTTAATGGCAAACCTATGTTGGTGGCCTGAGAAGATTCAAGGATCAAGTTCTTCATGTAGGTATACATCATAGATCTATACTCAGATACATAGTCTTTAGTTTTGCCTTGACCGTACTTACAAGTTCGCCGTAAAGTAGCTATAATATTTATTATATTTCGATCTTATTACTTTGGCAATAAGGTCTAAAAATGGTACACTGGGATTTAGAATTTGAAGACGACTGTTAGTAGTACGAGTACCAACTTCATTTTCGGCTCTGAAGCCAGCCAGGCCAGCAGGTCTAAAATGGCCACATTAAATGAATCGTATTATGAAGCTGTGGGAAGATGGGAAGCCCCAAAGGGAGATCTCCGACCGAGACCGCTATGCTCGGTCAGGCCGAAGCCCCACTTATTTGAATTTGCAGATGTCGTATAATATATAGTGCCGATCATAGATAACTTCGATAGCGCGATTCAGGATTGTGGCGCTAATTGTTCCGCTACATCACTCCCCGTACATCACTCCCCCCCGAAGACCTGAGGTCGAATCTTGAGTCGTCTTGCTGGAGTCGCCAGTGCCAGAGAGTCCCAGTGAGTCGGAACTGTGCTGCTGCTGCACGGGCTCCAGTGAATCGGAGTGCTGCCGTGCGGGGCCGATGCTATACGTATGCTAACCAGGAGAGATGTGCTCTGGTTGCTGACCGGTCGTTGTAGTGAGAGTGCCCGTTGAAGCCGATGAGGGTTCGACCAGGCCGCGGTGCGTTGAGGCTGGTGGTCGAGGTACCCGATGAGGCTGAAGCTGGCTGGCTTGGTGCGGAGGGGTGGGGGTGATGATGATGACGTCCAGAAGGAGGCGTGTTCTATCTAGAGTCACCTATGTGGGAATATGGTGGCAAGCCCCAAAGGGAGATCTCAGACCGAGCGAGGTGCTATGCTCGGTCAGGCCGAAGGATTCAATCTGTACCTTTAGACCTGCTGCTACTTTACATTAGTTGGTAGCTATCAGTGGCGAAGGGTGGTTTTACTTCAGAGGGAAGCCCTAGTCGCTAGACGTGATTTGTACAAGTTTTTTTGAAAGGAAATTTAGCACCATATTATGTATGATGGTCAAGGTCGTTACAAGCGTGCAGAGTCGTGTCGTGTCCGAGATAAATTTTAAATACTAGGTAACTATTTTTATAGTTATACCTACGTTTCCTATTCCTATAGTTATATATACGGTATTCTTATACCTAAAATTAGGTATATTTCAAAATAGGTATGTACCTAATAATAAACGTTTTTCTGTGTATTAATTAACTATTGTAAGATAATAATAATATTAAAATACTTCCACGGTACTACCGCCTATTAAATAATAATATATAATATTATGATCTTCTATTATTATGATAACTACAAATTATAAATTGATAGAAGGTACGTATCCAACTTTCCGCTGGCAAGCGGCTTTTACGGTAAGTAGTAAAAGCCGATTTATTCAAACGGTTTATCACCAACAATAAACACAGTCCAAGTAGTCTCATATTCAATATTCACATGAAAGTACATAAACACATATTAGTTTAAACGTTATGTTTTTTACTTCTCTCTGCTCAATATAATATCAAAAATAATTATCATTAACGTAATATATACCGCCGAGTTACTTTTCAAAATTCATTCGTCTCATGATGCACGTGATATTATCTACTAACGGCTCCTCATTGGTGAAAGCAACAAAATAGTGGGTTAATGTCACAGGAATAGCCCTTAATTACTTCGAACTGTCATCGGACAAATCATATTAATAATACTGTTGGCTACCGGCTATTAAAAACAAGTTTAAATTTAAAATTTATTTCTAAGGTTAAACTTAACCTTGTCTAGGTTCCTATAAACTCCCACCATTACTACATATATATCGGGTTTTAAAGAGATCTGTGATACCAATATCCGTGTCAAAGTTGCAACATGCAGCGCATAGATGTCGCTCGGTCGCTCCAACATGACTTGTATAAGATATTATTGTTTTCCATGTACTAGTTTAGGCTGGAGGTCTTCATGAGGTAATCGGAAAGGAAGCCGACAAGAATGGAGTTATTTAGACCCTTCGCCACTGGCAGCTATACCTAGCTAAAATAAATAAATAGAGGCAAGGGTATGTAATTAAGAAAATTTTAATAAGCCTTGTCTGTCCTTTTCTGTCTTGTCAGGTAAATGACCTGACACTTATCTGACATGAATACTTAAGTGATTTTTTTGGTGTTAAGCAGAAATAACAATACAGTCTAAACAAATAAAAGTAATACAGAAAAGGCAAAGGCTATAAGCCTTCTTCATCGTATTTTCTCTGTCTCAGGGGTAAATATAATATTACGGTAAATGCCAGAACTTTTTCTGTTTAATAGGCTGTTACATTCAGCAAAGAATTAACAAGATGTAGATAAGGCCGAAAATTACATGTTATTTTATGCAAGTCGATAAAATACAGAGTTAGGTATTTATTTTGTTCTCAGGTTAAGAACTTAACCCCTATGTCAGTGATTTAGATTTTAGATAGCGTCATTCTGATTGTACAACTATTTACGATAAAATGGCTAGCACATAGAGAAAGTTTAAGAAATAATTTTAATAACACAGTGCAACTACATTCTTCTCCTTCTTACTATGAAAAATATTATGTACACAACTGATTAGTCAATGGTGGTGTACAATAATAGTATCATTATAATATTATATCTTTGTCTAATACGTTGGAAAAGTCACTTGACAGACAATCACAGCAACATTGAATATCTAATCGTTTATGCACATATTTTTATTAAAAGGGTAGTACCCTGCATTAGCAAACAGATATGTACGAAATCCGATATTTAGGGCTTCAATTACATTTATTTGTTGATACAAAAACAAAAAATGTGTTTTTCATGGTATCGACACAAGGGTCACGGGTACGAGTCCCGCTGAGGTAGCGAAAAATTTTTCAGTATTCCTAGGTCATTAATCATGTATCAAATATTTGTATCATTTAATAAAAATCTTATATATAAAATGTTAAGATCCACTTCCCGTTGTCTGGTATATGTAACTCAAATTCTTTGGATACTTACCACAGGGCCAGATTGACGTGGTGTGATGCATCGTCGTGATACGTAGATGTTTTTGTATGTAAATTTAAAAAAACGCAATTAATCAATACTGTATTGAGTAAGCAAAATTTTCATGTAATTTTAAAATGAAATGAAAAGCTAAAACGTAATGAAACCTTTCATTGTAAAACTACGTCGAAAATATGATACCTTTTCGATATGATTCCTGAAAACTATAATGATATTCTATTTTGAACATTTCGTTAGTTAAGGCTTTTTCATACCATAATTTATTCAATCGTGGTCATTGGTAAGTATAGAAAATTATACGTAACTTAATATATATAATTAATCGTGCGACTAAAAAATAACATGGCGACTGCACAGTCGCATACTGTATTATTGAATTTGACAGCGAATTAATGTTGACGACTATATTACTGAACTGGCGAAAGCACTCAGGCGAAAAAAAACCGACTTCCAAAGTAAAAATACACAAAAAAGTATGAAATAAAACCGACTTCAAAATTAAAAAGATTGAGTAGAGAAATTGTTAAAATTTTAGCCTTCTTTTTTTTTTTTTTTTTCGCAGGGGAAATCTTCGGAAGATATCTAAGCAAGCCTTGGGGACATTGGCAAGAGTAAGTTATGTGGGATTTTTACCCACTAAAACCCCTGCGGCGGCCTACTTCGACGCAATATAGAGGCTACGGGAACTCAATGAACACATCCGCAGACCCCTTGCATCGTGCTTTTAAGCTCATGTTCGGGACAAGTCCGAAGTCCGCACCGCACCGTTCAAATGGTATACTGGTACCAAACACCATGCCTCTCGGGTCATACCGGTTACATAGACTCCCCTACTCTATAGAACCATAATCATCTAGTTTTTTTTTTTTTTTTTTTTTTTTTTTTTTTTTTTTTTTTTTTTTTTTTTTTTAACGGGCAATTGGCCCACCACACTTACCCACCACTGCAACTCCTGTGTAGCCAGGATCGACAGTGGTAACCAACCGCAAAAACCCTTTGATATGATCTCAGGGGTGCCCGGGGGACATGCTAAATCTGTCTTGGAACCCGCAACGAAATTAATCAGAAGATTGTAGGAGGAGTAGGAAGTATTCCAGTTTCCCTCCCCAAGCAAAGCGGGAGACAGCAAAAATTGTGATGACAAAAAGTCAGAATTAAAGGGGAAGCACCACGGGAATAACATGTTTTTTTTTTTTATGGCTACAAGACAGAATGTAATTAAATGTTTTAATTTATAATATGACAATTGATTACAATGCATTTATAATGACAAAAAAGTGTTGCATTGTTTCCAATAGTACTTATGACAAAAACGTTTGAAAGCTCGGAAGTTTTTCGCGCAGTCCACGAGATCTTCATAGTACACAACCCTAGAAACACAATGGACGCTGTTCAACATTTCGATTCTTTCGTCATACCAGAGATCACACTCCCAGAGTATGTGATGAGCAGTTTGTTCATAAGGGCTACCTTCGGTCGAACACTCGCATAGCGGAGACGAGACTAATGTAAATCCAAACAGTTTCGCTTTAAAGTTTCCGTGTCCTGTCAAAAATTGTGCGACGTAGTGGTCTATTTCTATCCATTGCTTCGAGAGTCGATCGCGTACCGAAGGGAAGAAATTATATAGGTGACGCCCTTTGATAGTGTTGTCCCACCGTTCCTGCCACTCAGAAATTAGGTTCTGTATAGAAATATCTAATGGCTCGAATAATCTAGTTATCTTATTACTCTCTTTCGCGCTTAAAAACTCAGGGTTAGTAATTTTTTTATTTTTATAATATAGCGCTGCACGACGCTGTATCTCTAAATCTACTGGTAGGACTCCGGCTAAGACTGGGAGTGCTTCAGTACTTACGGTACGGTATGCCTTACATAAAAATATTAAGGCAAGACGTTGGCTTTGCAAAAGTTTACGACGGGCCGCTCCTATTGTAGCCCTATCTGCCCAAGCCGGTGCGCCAAAGCAAATGCTGCCGAGGTACGTCGCATTATAAATTATTTTTAATGTTTTAAATGAAAGGCCCCATATCGACGTTGATATTTTTGTGAAACAATAGAAATTCCTTTTAGCTTTCTCACCGGTCTGTATTATATGTTCGAGGAATGTAAATTTATTTTCTAAAATAAGTCCTAGGTAACAAAGTGACTGTTTACGTTTCACATTGATGTTGTTCAGTTTAATGCAAGGAGTTGATATTAATGAACCTTTTAAAAGTACTTGAAAGGTTTTATGTGCTGCAAATTCTAATCGATTTCTGTGGCCCCAACTCGATATTACGTTGAGGCACTTGTTGGCCTTGTTTTCAATTTCAGATCGCGAATTGGCTTGAATAATAAGAAAACCATCGTCAGCATAACCTATCAGAGAGCACAGATGAGGCAAGGGAACACATAATAAATCATCAAAACTTATATTCCACAAGTGCGGCGATAGTACTGATCCTTGAGGGCAGCCGCGCGTTAAGTTTTTGGAATGTGTGTAATGGCCGAGTTGGAGTTTTGTTACGCCGTTGCAAAAATACGAGTAAATTAAATAATAAATATTACGATAGCAGCCTCTGTTTCTTAACTTCAGTAGTAGCATTGGCCACCAGGCATTATCGAAGGCACCCGCGATATCCAGAGATATACCTACTACATATTTACACTCCGATAGATTTACTGTTTTTCTGACCTCGATTGCTGCATCCACTGTTGACTTCCCGGCGGTAAATCCAAATTGCTGATTATTAAATTTCGGGCCACCGGGTAGCAAGCGGGGAACAATAAGACGTTCTAATAATTTACCTAAGCATGATAATAGCATTATAGGACGGTAGGATTTCGGATCGTCTGGTGGTTTATCATCGGCTTTTGGAATTAATTTTATTGTGCCGATTCGCCAGATTTTTGGAAAAGTGCCTTCTGCAATACATTTATTAAAAACCTGTAATATAGATGAGCCTACCGCTAGACACGCCTGCTTAATCATAATATTAGATATTTTATCCTCACCTGCTGACTTTTTCGTAGGTAACAAATTAACTGTTGAAGTGAACTCATCAAGTGTAGGTAAGTCAGATACCGGCGTATTGATGGGGTCTAACATTCTGAACCTTATCTCGCGGTGAAAATCATTGTCCAAGTCCGGCTTGTCGTCTGGAATTAGTACGTCGAGGTACGCCTTCGCCGTGTCTCTTAAACTATGAGTATACGAATTATTAATCTTGATATTTGAAAAATACTGTGGGGCGGTGGTATTATTTGGTTTGAGTTCATGGTATAAAGAAGACCATGGTCCCTCCTTATCCAGTCTAACGGCTGCATTTCTCAACATATTATTTTTTGCTAAGGTGACGGCGGCGCGATAACGCGACCTTGAAGCCCTAAGGTCAGTTAGGTACGATACGTAATTATCGTCCAATAGACTGAGTCCCTGTCTACGTGCATAATTAATTTTCCGTCTGGCTCTCCTAAACTCCCGACGCAAATTATATAAATTATCGTGCCACCAATTACACTTATTTTCTGTTTTAAGCGGCCTACGGCCCAGGGCGGTGTCGGCACAGTAGACAAAGGTGTTGGTCATTATTTCCGCACTATCATTTGAGTTTAAGTCTGGACGAGTGAAATCTCTGGAATGAGCGAACATAAGAGACCGGAATAAATTCCAATTACCATTTTTAACATTATATTTATAATCTTTCGACTCAATCACGGGACAACTCGAGGGTGCGCGAATAAACTCAAAGACAATTAAACGATGGTCGCTGCATGACGCATCAGGAATGACGCGCCAATTTATTATATTGTTATTATGGACGTACGCGCTGGAAAGCGTGACGTCGATGGAAGATTCACCAGAGGGGCTGCTAAATGTAGGTGGTGCATTGGGAGTGTTATGAATTTGCAGGTTGAACTCTGCTATGAAGTCTTCCACTGAGCTACGACGATCGCGGTCAGTGTATCTAAGTTCCCCATGCCATAAGGGTGAAGAAGCATTTACGTCGGCACCAATAACAATTTTATTCCCCGCAAGACATTGTAGGACATGACGTAGTTGGTGTAAGTGAGGACCTACAGGATCGGAGTATTGAAAATAACAACTAACTACGTACAATCTAAAGTGAAGACACGAAACCTCCGCTACAGCACAGTGAGACGTTGACAGATTTGTAAGGGCCGTAATTGAAAATTTAGACTGAGGTGTGTAAATGCCGGCGCGCGCTAGGTTGTTAACTTGTACGACTTTCGACCTTAGCGACGCGGACTGATATTGCTCTTGTATGAGAACTAAGTCTAAATTATAATCCGACACCAATTTTTCTAATTCAATCGTCGCGTGCTTATTGTTATGTAGGTTCAACTGTCCTATAACTAACTTATCCATACCGAGTTGTTAAAATTAATTGCTCCATTTTTGCCTTGTATGTTGGGCAGTCAGGGGAACCCGTGGGGTGGGCGTTAGGTTTCTTATACCGGGTGCAGCTTCCGCAAACCGGTTTGAAATCTCTTAAGTCTTTTTTGGGACAGTTAATTGAGGTATGTTTATCGGCGCAGTGACAACAGCACGGGTCTGAATCGCGGCAGAATTTAGCAATGTGACCGTATTGTTGACAATTAGCGCAGCGTACAAGTTCGACGTCATCGATGAACCGACACATTGCCCAGTCAATAAAAAGTTTTTGTTTAGTTTCAATGAGATGTTTCCGAATCTTTGGGTCTACCTCTAGGCCCATCCATTTTCGATTGTAGTTATTATTTATGCGCCGTCTAATAATTTTTGTCGAGTTCATAAATTGTTCTTGTGTCACATTAATTTCGCCCTTAATATTTTGGTTATAAAGCGATAAAAGGAAATTTTCGTCCGTAATATTTTGCGGGACATCTTTAATTAGAATACGCGGGTTACGCCCTCTCGGTGTTTCTAGACGCAGACCGGCTGATTTTAAACCTTCAACGGATTTTAATCTCCTGACTTGTGACTCGCTTGTTAAGCGCAGGATCACGCCCGAATTAGATGTCTTTTTGACGCCGTGGATTTGAAAGCCGTCAGATGGGTTGATCGCTTTCATTAATGCCTGTTTGGTCTCGTCTGAGGATTTTAATTCCGCCGATTTGTCTTGCGTCGGATAAGCTATTACGCACGGGAGCGGTCTACGCGTTTCAATAGGTGGCACCGACTTCGCGAGTCTGAGTTTGAGCGCGTCAGAATAAGAAAATGGCGGCCCTGAGGCGGCCGGTTGCTCAACCTGAGTAGTAGTTTTGGCGGTCAGCAAATCCTTTTCCAAATTAGCGACTTTAGTTTCTAATGACGAATTTTTAAGTGCCAGAAGTGAGACGATGGCCGTTAATTTTTGTGTCATGTTCATTATTTCTGCTTTGTTTGCGAAGTTATTGCGACGAGATACTGTGTCGTTAGCGAACTCATTTATTTTAGATAAGTATGAAGAGGCCTCGCGAACTGGCTCGTAATAATTGCACGTATCGTCGGGGCCACGGCTTGTATCCAATAACGAGATTACGGGGGGCGGTTGATCGTCCCTTGTGGGCTGGTGGCGCTTTTCATCAGGTGACAGAGAAGAGGGCGATAATTGTGACAATAAACGTTTAGTACCTGAAGAAGTTGGCGGTGAGCGGGGAATTTTGTCATTTTTCGAAAACGGATTAGTATCTTTATCCGGTGGCATATTATGACTCGACATTCTGGCTAGGTACTTACTAAAAAGATTTAAATACTACACTTCAATATGCAATAGAAAACAATGGCCAAAATAAAGATTGAATAGGTAAATAACTAACAGCTGTTCGAACAGAGCGGCCGGCGCTGCGCGAGAGCTACCGACAGTAAAAGTTTTTTGCCTACCTACTTGTTGACAACAATAAAAGTGAAAAGGAAATCAACTTACCGAATTAAATCCAACAAACTACGGACAAATGTGTTTCAAAAACTTACAGTAAACGTTGCTCACACCTTTACCTAGCTTATTACCCACACTCAGCACGTATTTGTTGATTTTAAACCACTGAAAACAATTTATTTCCCGGAGCGCACGTCAGACGGTGTTAGCCGTACGAAGATCGCGGGGGGAAGGAAGGAAATAATCATCTAGTTACGACGGGAGGCAGCACCATGACGCCTTCCAGCCCGTCGCAAGGGATCAGATCTCTCTCGGACCCGCTCAGCCGTCTCCTTTTGCACCATAACGGTGTCACAAAAGGAGACAACTGTTCTCCAAGTGCGATCATCGCTGATCATAGCAGAGATGACTGCCTTCAAAGAGAGATCTATTCCTACGCATTCAACTAAAGTCTGCCTTTGATTATTCCATGCAGGGCACACTTCAAAAGTGTGTTGAGCGGAATCTTCTTCTGCTCCACAGTGGTGGCGAGCTGCCGTCACCTCACGTCCAATCCTGAACAGGTAACTACCAAAACACCCATGGCCTGTAAGTACCTGTGTAAGATAGAACGTTAAACGGTTCTTCTGTCTGATCCAATACTGAAAAACCGGCAGCACTGCTTGCACGACACGCTTTTGTGAATGCCGTTCATTGAGTAGTCGAAGCCGCCACGATTCAATAGAGCGCGTTCGCTCCTGGTGTCTTATCTCACTATGAAGAGATTCTTCCTCACCACGGCGCAAAGCACATGTCCGATCATAAACTCTTTTGTCCATTTCTGCCAGAATATCGAAAGGCGGAAAGCGTGCAAGAATGGTTGCCGCCTCGTGAGATATAGTACGATACCCTTTTACGATGCGTATAGCCACTCTCCGTTGTAAGCTGTGGAGCTTATTTCTAGAGCGGCGAACTCCCGACAGTCTATGTGCCCAAATTGGCGCACCATAGAGAGCTATCGATCGCACTACACCAAGATAAAGGCGGCGGACCTCCTCACTAGGCCCTCCGATATTAGGCAGAATTCGGAGCAGTCCGCCAACCACTTTTTCGACTCTGGGAACAAGACGTTCGAAGTGCTCCTCAAAACCCCAGCGGCCATCCAAAGTTAATCCCAGGTACTTTAGATGGCGAGATACTGGAATACAGGAGCTGTCGACCCGAATCTGCAAGATAGGAGGTTCCCCATTTCTGGGTAATTTGTGGAACCATATTGCATCGGTTTTATGAGGAGCTATTTGTAATCAGAGCTCGCGTATTTTATTTATGACGATGTCTACACCAATCTCACCATGATTCTTAGCACTTTCAAAAGTATTTCCAGAGGCAAGTAGAAAAGTGTCATCAGCATAACAGACAAGGGTAATGCCATCTGGAAGGTTCAACCTCAGAACATCATCATACGCCATATTCCATAATAAAGGTCCCAGAACTGATCCTTGAGGTACGCCGCAGTATACCTTTCTTCGGAGAATACTACCGCACCGATCAATATATATAATATACCTATTATACAAATAATCCTTGATGATGGCTTTTAGGTAGGCTGGAATACAATGATATTTCAAAGCCCGCAATATCGCACACCAAGGTAAAGAGTTAAAAGCATTAACAATGTCTAGGCCGATACCTAACACTACCTTACCACTACCTGTGGCTTGCTCGGTTACCAAACGCACGCGCATGATCGCATCAATCGTAGAGCGCCCCTGGCGGAAGCCAAATTTGTCAGATAATCTGACAAATTGGGACCGTTGTTTGATAAATGTTCATTTAAACGAGTCACAATAATACGCTCGAAAATCTTGCTCACCTCATCAAGAAGGCAAATAGGTCGATAAGAGTATGGACAATTTGGATCCCTACCATCTTTTTTTAAAAGCACTAGAAGGGCCTCTTTCCATGGTTCGGGAAAGACGGCAACGCGAAAGCAGCTGTTAAATAGTCGTCTTAGTTTATCGCCAAGAGCATCCAGCGCTATTATCCATACTCGCTCGGTCACACCATCAGGGCCACGAGCCGTATTTCGGTTACATATTCGCTTCACAGCATGGTCAAATTCTCGCTTAGAGACCTCGACCAAATCCTCGGCCCAAGAAAATGTTATTGAAGAAGCAGAATCATTTGACAGGATTACTGGAAAAAGGCCATCAATAACCCTTCTCAATAAAATTGAGTCAAGTGTGTTAGTCAGTGGAGGCATCCATGGGCGCAATTTACCTAAAACCATACGGTATGGTAGCCCCCAAGGATCTCTATCAATACCATTTAGTAGCTCCTGCCATGAGCGGGCTTTGGCATTAGTTATGGCGTTTTGCAGTGCCATTGTCGCCGCACAAAAATTACTATAGGCCTCGGCAATCGCATCAGGCGTAGATAGTCTTCTCCTTCGAATTCTTATGAACTGACGTCTAGCGTTGATGCATAAGGTACGTAATTCTGAGATTTCATTAGAACACCAGTAAACAGACTTTTGACTCGGACGTCTAGGGCGAGGCATTGAGATATCACATAATAATGTCATTTTGATTCTAAACCATTCTGCTTCACTGTTTGGATTAGAAATAGTGTTACTCACACTATCGTTATGCGACCATGTTGCTACAATAGCTGCAGCCTCTAGAAAGTCCCGATTAAGCTTCTTAATCGACCACCGTGGCAATGTGTTGTGCTCCTGTTGACGAGTAGGAGAATTACGTTGGCGAAAATTTACATCAAAAAATATGTGGCAATGGTCTGATAGTGAGGCTACATCCTCCGCTACGCGCCATTCCGACACATGATGAATAGCAGATGGAGTTGCCCACGTAAGATCGACAATAGACTCTCCTTGCCAACGGACACATCTACTTATTGACCCTCTATTTAACAGACTTAGGTCAAGACCAGCAGCCCATTCAAGCAAAGATCTTCCTCTGGGACTATCTCTGGGACTTCCCCAAGCTCTAGCATGGGCATTGAAGTCTCCGAGTACTATTATTAGGTGGGGGAGACATCTGCGCATGCATTGTCCAAGTGTGTCGAGGTACTCCTCATATTCAGTGAGAGGTCGATTGGGAGAGATATAACACCCAATAAAAACCAAGGAACCACAGCGTGCAGCTACAAATCCTTGACCCTTTTCAATGAGTACACAAGGAGGTGTCTTATCTAGGCCAGACCAGAAAATTGCAACAGAGCCACAGGTGTCTCCACACCATCGAGGGTGATTTGGGACATTATAAGGCTCAGCAACTACAGCCAGGCCTACTGACCACTCCGTAATGGTCTGCATTAACAAATGCTGTGCATTACGGCAGTGGTTAATGTTTGACTGCAAGATTTTTATAGCTGTGAATGTGAAAATGTATCCATAGCCTCCAAGGAGTTATCTCCAGAAACCCTTATTTCAAATGTCGTTTGTTTCTGAGTAGTCGTCGTTCGTCTACGAACTTGGGGAGGATGGCAAAACTTCGATTCAAGATTGTGGTTCGAAGAACATCCAAGATCTGAGCAAAGAGGACACTTGGTGGAAAGTGCAATATAATTGCTAGCTTTATGACCAATGTCACTACATGTATAACAACGTCCGCTTCGGTCAACACCATTAGGGCATCTACTACCCACATGACCCTTTTCAAGGCACCGAAAACAATGTAATGGCCTAGGTTTTAAGAACCTCCACACGTTGTGCACTGCTTCTAAAGGACATCGCACCCAAACCGTGCCTAGTGAGGTAGTTGTCCGACGGATTTGGCCAACTTTGACGTCCTCTGTTAGACAACCTCCCATTTCAGCAATGACAGAGGCTACTTCATGTGCAGAAGTAGCATCATCTAGATTCTTCAGACGTATCTCACCCATTTTCATAGGCCGAGCTATGCGCACATTAAACTCTGAAAGAGCCTCACGCATTTTTGCTGCTAACTTATCAGCCTTAATGTTATTCTCGGGACCAGAAAGTTGCAGGAGTAGACCGCCAGTAAGTGCTCTCTTGAGACTCACATTCTGTATGTTAAGGTCTGACAATCGTATTCTCTCTTTAGCGGCTGACATTACTTCCGTATATTATGTCAACTCATTGCCCTCTGGAATTGTTAAAGATATTGCCGCAGTCTTTGGAGGCTTAGGCATCCTCTTTTGTATTCGGGGAGATCTTTGGTTATGTGGGCTTGAACTGCTTGTGCCTTTCGCTGTAACTATAGCCCAATTCTGCGTAGGCGGCCCAAAAATCGTCGTAGTGAGAACTGGCGCTACAGGCGGCAGTTCTGCAACTGAAGAATGATTTATTTTTTCCATCTGCTTCTTCTTAGCCCCTTTTTTTTCTTTTCGGAACTTGTTTCTTGCGCCGTCAATGGAGCCATTACTGTGTCTTTTGTAGAAGGCAGTTTTTGACCCAATGGAGGCCTCAGAGCTCTGTCTGGAAACAATTTAGCTTCAAATGCAGCCAATTTTGATTCTATCAGAACTCCAATATTTCGCATCAGTTCATCACTTCCCTGAGAGTTAAATTACTCAACACGTACTGCGCTAGAGATGGGGACGTTAGGTGATGACGCAGTCACTCTCCGTTGCGAGTAAGTCACTGGAATCGATGCTGTAACAGCTGTAGATGACTTCCTGAGTAACATCAATTCCACTGATAGTTTATCTACCTTTTCACTAAGCGTAGAAACCTTAGCACGCAGTTCCAAATTCTCCTTTTCTAGTCTATAGACATTAGCATCTTTAGGTGTGCGACGTTCCAATTCATCCGCAGCAGCTTCGACTTGACGTACAGCGTCACGAAGATTGCGGATAAAGGTACCTTTTAAATTTTTGGAACGATCTGCAACCTTCTCAACCGATAGCAAGTTATTTTTAATAAAGGTTCCTAGCTGTTTTGTTGGTAACGCCTGCATCCCCTGGCTAAGGTCTGTTGGGCCTAAATCACATAAATTTGATCCAGTCTATGTAACTGAGTTGCCCTCTTCACACGCAACATCGGTTGACATTGCTGTGGAGCACTCTGACACAGATTCTTGACCCCGACGCTGTCCTTTACCCGAAGGTCGCCCACGTCTTCGAACTTTTGGTACTTTGGTACATTGAGGAGCCGATTCTGATCCTGTGAGATCGTCTTTATTGCGAGGTTGCTTCTTTCGGCCATCCAATATTATACCTACAGTTTCATTCCCTAACGTATCCTTACTTACTACCAAGCCTTCTAGGCTTGTTGAATTATTATTAGACAGGCAGTCGTTGCCCAGAATACGTGGGGCAGACGGGCTCTTGAGAGCCCGTGAGGGATTCTCCGTCCGCTGAGCGGCCGGTACCCTCCTGGGGTAGTAATTTGTCTTTTACGCTTGCCATATTGTTCCTTTAAAGGGTTCGGTCCCTCCTTTTTAAGGGTTTGGTCCCTCCTTTTTAAGGGTTTGGTCCCTCCATTTTCAGGGTTTGGTCCCTCCTTTAACGGGTGTGGTCCCGTTCTTCCTCCCACAAAGCGCTTGCGACCCGAAGGCCAATTCTCGCTTTCAAAAAAAAAATGTCAAACTCTCGGTATAGCTCCAGTCCCAATTTAATTGAGACTGAAGCCACACCGCAACCCAACCATCTCTAACTGCGAGAATCGGCCCTTAGCTTACCCCGCGGCCATACATCCCATCGGCACGCTAGACCTTAAGATTAGGGTAGCTGCAAAAGCTGGACGAAATCCAGCCAGCTTTTGCAGCTATGACTTCCAGCACTCAACTCACTGCCACGGCGAGACTCAAGATTCAAATCTCTCCGTGTCAATGGGATGAAAATGCTGTTCTCCTTTACCACCTGCATCTCTTGTCTTCTCTTCTGGTAAAGAGAGGTACAGAGAGCCTTCTCGGTCTAAATTCGCAATAGCCTGGACTGCAAGCACCCTGAGTACATGCAATCCCGACTACTGAGCCCCTCCGCCACGACAAGGCTTTAGACCATGGGGTGGAATTTTTTTTAGCCTAATTTAAAAGGATAAGTTTTATTTCATACTTTTAGTGCATTTTTACGTTGGAAGTCAATTTTAATTTCTTGTTTTATATATGGCTATTGCAAATTTAAATGTCATTGATATCGGTGCACAAAACTCTGATGAGTAGTAAGTACCTATGTCATAATAATAATATGTTGGTGTTCCATGTGAAGATGGTGGTGATGATGATGATGATTACTGTATGATGGCATATGTTTGCAGTTCCTTAAACAACGCCGGAATCCCCAAACATGTATATAAAAGGACTCGGGGAGGTCTGTCCAGTACTTTTGGATCCAGGTTATACCTTGGTGCAAAATCGTACTTTTTAGTAGCATATGCTTGGACTTGTTCAGAGAAAGTTGAAATCACTATATGTGTCCATATAAATGTCAAAGAGTTACCACGATTTATCATCGATCCCATCATCAGGTCACCACTTTGGTAATCAAGGGACAAATTGGAAATATAGCCTTTACAACAACAAAATAATGTTGCAAATAGGTTCATAAACGGCAAAGTAGTGTTCAAAGATACCCGTGTCGGTGAAAATACTATGAGAAGTACCTATTATATCATCATAATGTGATGATGTATGGTGTGATGATGGTGGTGATGATGATGATTACTGTAATTGACATAGAGGCATATGCTTGCAGTTCTTTAAACAATGCCGAAATCCTCAAACATGTATCTATAAGTCAGGAGTTCTCTTCAGTACTTTTGGATCCAGGGTATACCTTGGTGCAAAATCTTAGTTTTTGGTAGCATATAAAAAATCAAAATCAAAAAAGTTTTATTTTATATAGGTTACAAAGCAACGCTTATAAAATTATCCCTACGTAATGCCTACCACCGGTTCGGGAACTAACCCGGCGAGAAGAACCGGCGTAAGAAACTCGCACGGGGTCGTCTAGCAAAAAGGTGGAAAATTGTTCTTTAAAAAATATATATTTATAAAATATGTAAACTTAGTGTACTTATATAATATTAACAAAAGTCAGATACATATAGTACATAGAAGCAGGCGTGCAGGTGGCCATCCTATTCCCATAGTGTACGATCGTCAATAAAATCATTGACCCTATAATAAGCTTTAGCATACAACCGTTTTATTTTCAATTCGATTCTCTTGTATAGGCGTATACCTTTAAAAGATTTGCTTACTTTACTTAGTCTGATCACCGGCATATCTAGCTAGTGCTTATTTTTAGTGATTCTAAAGTGATTGATACTTTTAATTTTAAAATTACTAATATTCTTTCTAACATATTATAATACATTATCCAAAATGTATTGAGAAGCGACGGACAGAATACCTATTTCCTTAAGCAAATACCTATTTCTTTAAACAGAATACTTACCTATTTCTTTAAACTTTTCTCTCAGAGATTCAAAAGGGGACATTTTGTAAATTGAAAGTATTGCTCGCTTCTGCATCACAAATATTGTATTAATGTGGGCGGTATTTCCCCATAAAAGGATGCTGTAAGACATTATACTTTGAAAGTAACTAAAACTAGTCGCGACGTGTCTTCGTCAGAATTTTTCTGACTGCATATGCTGCAGAACTGAGCCTATCTGCAAGTTTAGTAATATGAGGACCCCACTGTAATTTACTATCTAGTGTTATCCCTAGAAACACAGTGGTGTCCACTAAATTCATTTTCTTATCATTTAATAGTATATTGGGTTGTATTTGCCTAATATTGGGCAATATAAACTTTAAACATTTTGTTTTTTTAGAATTTAAAAGTAAGTCAATATAAGTAAATGTACTATTTTCGAGAGAGCACTATTTACCTCGTAGTAAACTGACTGTTGTCGCTTCACATTAAAAATTAGTGAAGTGTCATCGGAAAAAAGTACTATCTCCTCATCATTATCTTTAACAAGATAAGGTAAGTCATTTATATAGATGATAAAAAGAAATGTGCCTAAGATGGATCCCTGGGGTTTGCCTAATTCTATTTTAGTCCTCCAGTGGATCTTTTACTATTTATCTCCAACCTTTGAGTTCTATTTTTTAGGTAAGAACTCAAAAGCTTGAGTGCAGAGTCCCGAATACCATAGCGGTGAAATTTTCTGATCAATGTAGCATGCTCAACACAATCTAACGCCTTGGAGAGGTCGTAAAACACACCTAATTCATCCTATAACCCCTCCCAAGCTTCAAAGATACAAAGAAGACCAAGCATCCGTTGTGGATCGACCCCTAGTAAAACCGTATTGATTATTATGTAATACCTTGTTTCAATTAAAGTGCACTAATAACTATCTTAAAATATTTATTTTTAATATTTTACTAAAGGTAAACTTAGAATCGATATAGGCCTGTAATTGGTCGGATCAGATTACCCCGCTATGTGTATTGAGTCAGGGAAAACACCAATTTTTGCATTGAATATTATCGCTAGATAAGGAGCAACGATGTCAAATAATTATTTAGTTACTTTTGTAGACAGAGATCAGCAGTATTTTTAATTATTCAGGAACTTAAATGTGTTAATAATATCTCTGGAGTCAATTTCTTTTAACTCAAAGTTGACATCACATTCCTTTACATTGTCTCTGAGTAGTTTTACAGCAGCTACAGACGAGAATATTTTTTTTTTGTAGTTGAGACCGGAATGTCAAAAAACTTTTCGAAGACCGTCGCAACTTCTAAATCACTAGTAATCTTTTTATTTTCAAAACAAAGTTCAAAGTCAGAGCTACGACAGGTGACGTTTCCAGTTTCACCAGCTATTATCTTCCATGTAGTTTTAATTTTATTTTTAGAATGTTTAATTTTATTCTTTATATAAAGATTCTTAGCAGCTTTACATACTTTTTGTAAGGTTTTTGAATAGTTTTTAACTTGTTTCAAATGTTTTATTAATATATAATTCATACCTTTTTCAGCATATAATTCATGTAATCCTTGCCTGCTTATGTTAATTCCTGCAGTGGTCCATACAATAAAGTCACTTATTAATAACCGTTTCAGAAGTAAATACTGAATTAAATTGGGTTCTTATTACCTTTAAAAAAAATTAGAAGCTTCATCTGTGCTATTTGACCCATCCAATAATTGAATATTTGAACTCTAATTACTTCTAAATTTCTCAATACGTTTTGCATTCACAGAAACAAACACAAGCTCATCCTTTTTGTTACGCTCACAATAAATATTAAAAGAAGCTAACTGTGATCAGGACTGCGCTTATGTATAACTATGTTATCGATACAAGTAGCAGTTCTCACACATACTCTCGTCGGTTCAAGAAACAAATTAAAGAACGTTAGTAAAGTTAAACGTAAAGTTACACGATTCAAAGAAAGATGTGAAACTAACAGTTGTGGAGTTTGAATATAATAAATTTATATTAAAATCGGCACATATAAAACATTTTTGTTAGATGCGCATATTATTGACAATAATTGATCCATGGTTTGTTCAAAGGAATCGTATAACCCTGATGGAGGCCTGTATACGCTTACAATAATAAGTTGACTCAACTCTATGCAGGCTACTTCAATAATTCGTTCAGTTGAGAGGCTCACGACATCTTTACGTACTTTGAATTTTAATTTTTTTCTAATTAATATTAAAGAGCCACCTCTAATAGCATTTTCTCTACTGAACGAACTTGCTAACTAGTGATCATTAAAATTGAATATGCTTGGACTTCTTCAGAAAAAGTCGAAATCACCATAAATTTAGAGGAGTTCCCTCGATTCCTCATGGATTCCATCATCAGGTCACCACTTTGATGTCAAAAATACCAATTTGGGATTTTAACCTATACATCAAAAAAATAATTTTGAAAATCGGTCCACAGACGGCGGAGTAATCGTTGAACACACAAAAAAATTAAAATATAAAATATATCGACGGCGTCTACGTAAATTACTGTAACTGCAAAAATGGCATTTTTTTATTACTGTTTTGGAGTCTATTAGTATCACGTTTTCAAAATGTTGCTCTTTTGATTATGCGACAAAGCCAGGCCACTAACGTGAGTGTTCGCCGCAATATACGCGCGTCATTTATTTTTTATTTTTAAGTGTTAGTTAGTTAAATATGTTGTAGCATTCATATTGATTTTCTTCAATAAAAATGTTACTGAATAAAGTATTGAATCGGGCAGAATTGTATCAGCTTCGACGCACGATTGGAGTTTATTCTAGAAAGTGAAATTTGGTGTGCAAAAGCAAACCTTGCAAAAAAACAAAAGCTTCGAATCTATGACTACTTATTTGTCATCAGTTGTTATTTGCTATATATGATGGGTATGCTTATGCATACCTATACCATATGCCACCACCATATCACCTCTTTTTAATATAATATTTAATGTATTATATTAAAAAGAGGTGTCTAGGTTATTTTTATTTACAGATCTCGAAACTTTGTGTAAATCGTTATTTAACTAATTTTTGGATAACGATTTACACAAAGTTTGTTTTACTAATAAGGTAGAAACTTTGATATGTGTATCATATAGATTTGTGCCATAATTTAGCTTCAAAAAACCAACACTAAAATTAATAGAATTTTATTTTTCACATTGGCCGGCCTATTTTGTTTATTTATAATAGTAGTAAGTTTTGTTTATTTAATAATATGTAAAATGTATCCACAGTATGTAATTATCGCAGATTTAAGAAAATAAAAACATCAATATGGTTTAAGTTGAGATTTGAAACTAATTGGTAAAAATTTTTAAAAAAATTTTTTGATTTGTTACTTTACTTTTTTAAGGTTGTCAATTTTTATTAAATTTTCTGTTATTCAACGGAGAACTTAAAACAGTGACATCTTCGGCTAACATCGTGTGACATCATACTGTGTGACCGTCAGACATCGTTAATTCGATTTTACTCCCATAAATTTTTTACCCCGGGCTTATACATGAAAATCGTTTCTAATGGAGTAAACTCTAAAAAGGTTATATTTACAGATTTCTGCGCCATGAGCCATCTAAGTTCAAAATCTAGTTATTTAATATGTAATTACTGATTATGTAACAAAACTCGCAAGCCGTGCGTATTAAATAAACATAATGCTATCATAAGGTATCGAGGGTAGGCGAGTGATTGATGAGATTCGATTAGCAAGACGTAGACGCCATTGTGAGCGTTATACCGCTGCAATCAAGCTTGAATTACAAATTACCGTAAACACTTTGTAGAATGATTTAATATCCTCAATAAAGCCTTGTATTATTTAGTTTAATAATAATTAGACTCTTATTCGTTTACTCAATAAGATATTATTATTATTTTAATTATAATTCATCTGTGTACAATATTGTGTAGGTATAGCTACTAGTTTTTTTTAATAAAGTAGTTGGTATGCGAAAACCTGCTACTTTATGAGTTACTATAAATATATAACATATATATATATATATATATATATATATATATATATATATATATATATATATATATATATATATATATATATATATATATAAATATATATATATATATATATATATATATATATACCACGTAACACACTATGCCGTAGGAAAAACTAACATTACTACTCATTCAACTCACGTTGAATGAGGGTTTTTTATATTTTTTCTGCCGCTAGGGGGCAGACCCAACTCACACAAAGCGTCATCTGATGGCGTATGTGGGATCAAAAACAGTCAATAAAAAATATTTGACACTTTTTCTGTCACCAGGCGGCGCTTGGTAGCCCGACGATCCTTGTCGTGTCAAAAAGCTGTCAGATGTCACAAATTTAAAAACCCTCATTGGGTTCCTTTGTACCCTACTCTTAATAGGCACGTCGTAAATTATCTGTAAACATCAATCAGTTTTCGAAATAATTCCTAACAACTTTTCGGTTTATCCACACGCCTCGTAACCGTAGTATATTCCTCATGACAAGAGAAAATAAATAAGCAATGCCATACCATAATATTATTTTCTTCATGATGAAAGAAATAATAAAATTAAGAATTCCTTAGTTTTCGAAACAATATTATGGAAATTACTATCTTACATCAAGGGAACGTTACATCCTACTACTATTTTATATGTGAAAGTTTGTGAGGATGATGGATGTTTGTTACTCTTTACTTTACTCTTACACGCAAAAACTACTGAACGGATTTCGATGAAATTTTGTATGGTAGTGGTTTAGGGCCTGAATTAAAACATAGGCTTTACTTTTTATCCCGAAAAAGTACAGTATTCTCGTAGAATATTAAATTTACGCGGGCAGAGCTGCGGGAAAAACTAGTTTTTTATATAATCGCTTGAATCTACGAAATTTTAAAGTTCTTTTACGTTATGTTTTCGACACAGTGTGCTTAAACAAAAGGAATATATTCACGAAGGTGTCACTTACGTCATTCTATGGGGTTTAACGTGAATTGAAATTGAAATGAATTCGTAGTATTCCTACAACAACAAGACATTTGAATTACAATATCAGTATTACCTACCTATGGGTATAAAATGACAGTACCTTCTTCTTTATTTATTTAGTAGATTCAATGTAAATGTTTGCCCCATATTGATATTAGCTTTTTTTATTTTTTTATTTTCTATTTATTTTATGAGGTAAAAGATATATTGATATAGCCGTAGTATATATTACAAACTTGAGCATAAAATTTCGTATATATTAAAAAAATACCTATTGATTAGATTAAACGAGAAGTTCTCGGCGCTCGACTAGATGCCGCGCTATCTAACAACAACAGCTCCATGAATGCGGCAACTCATTATTGTAGTGATAAGTTTATAGTATCATTGTGTGTAAGACAATTTTTAGTGTGCGTGAATTCGGTACGTACATTTGGCACGCCGACTTGGGCGTACTACTTGTTGCCGCATTTTTTAAATACGCCAGCGGTATCTTCTCCAGTGCCGAGACCAAATATTTATCTATGTTTGAAGCTAACGTTCGTGGGACGTAGTTGGACGTAGCACTGCAGCTGCGTAGCTCGTAGATCCTACGCGATACGTACGCTACGTTCACGTAGCATTCGTAGCACACTACATATTTCATCTTTATCTATATCATATTCCTTTAGTGGGTAGGTACTAGTTATTATAAAATACAAGCCAATTTTTATATTTTATGAAATGTAATAATATTATTATCTTTACTCTAGAGATACAATATATGTATACAAAGGCAACAGAATGATTTCCATCAGCTTGTACTCCTATTATATTAAGCCTGATCAGTGACGAGGGTAGGGCACGACTTTGAAACTATATAATATTGTCTCGATACTTCTCAAGTACACATTGTCTGTTTCCCCTAAATAATAAATTGTAAGTATAATGTAATCAGCTCGTTCTCTAGAGATTATGCGGACTGAACAATTTGTCTGCGGCAAATCACCAATTTTATGAAATTTACATTATATTTTGAACAATGTAACACATTTTACTATTTTCATAGTCCACAAAAACTTGTAACTGTAATGGGTTTACGATATTATTGTTTCACAAAAAACCTTATCAATGCTAAAACTCAGTAATTAATTGTATAGCATTCAATAAGCTCCAGAATAATAGTTTAGTAATAAACGTTATAAGCGCATATTTTAATGTAAAACAATTGAAGACTGGTGTACTGCTATAGTCTGTGAATTTACAAACGACGTCGCCAATTTAGAATCCTTTATGTACTTATTGGGGTTATTTTAGCAAATTAAATGAAATTTTCAAATAATCTTTTTATTTTATTACAGCTCAATAAATGTATCATGTGATACACAAATAAATTTGACAGTGAGTATCTACACTTTGTATTTCATGACAAAAAGCGTTAAGCGTTTGTTCACACCGAGACGCGATGCGGCGCGGCATTTTCATATAGCTTTTCACGTTTCGTTACAAGAGCAGTGAAGCGCTGCGCAGCGGGATGTAGCTCGAAATTTGAACTATTGCAATGGAACGTGTATCTTCTTGTGTGGTGAATAAAGTTAAAATTTAAATCACTATCTTAAGGTGCCGCGCCGCGTCGCGTCTCGGAGTAAGATGACCCTAATATAAATCCACATATTCATTTCAATAGGTTTGTCCAAATATAATATTCGTAAGTTGTGGTCGTTCTATACATGTAAATTATATTTTTTGTCAATTTAAAACCGAACTTTATGATAGCGCCCTGTGAATAGTTTAAATATGCTGGACTCAAATATTCATTTTAACAATAGTAAAGTTTCTTTAAAACAATATTTTCTGTGTAAGGAAGGGATTCATACGACTCTCCCATCCAAGTCCTTACAAGACGGCAACGACGAAACTAGACACTGTAAACCTTTTGACCTAATTAAACTGAATGGGTACCTTAATTATTTTCAGCCCTTTAAGAGGTACATCTTTGAAGCAACGACAGCTATGATTTAACTATGATAAACGTCGCCACATAATAAACCATCCCAAGCTTAGTTTTGGTCTTGCCACAAATGAATTTCCCCATAAATATACATTTGTAGTCTAAACACAGACATTAATATAAATCATATTATAAAGGACGCATTCGACGGATGAAATGAAAACATTTTAACTGTGCAAACATTAACTAAAGAGGCAGACGCGTCGAACAAAAACCGGCCAAGTACGAGTCGTACTCGCACTTGGACGCGCACGGAGAGTTCCGTATCATTATCTATAAAACTATTAGTACATATATCAAGCAAAAAACAGCGAAAAGAACAAGAGGAGCTCCCCCTTAAATATATATTTTTTAATGATTCTTAAAGAGAATATGCAACTTAATATTCAGTGAATATTTGAAGCGTGTACTTGAAGCCGTTATAACTATACAGTGAAAAACGGCAACCATCATCATCAGCAAGGCAGCAAAATCAGCAAACCACCTTAAATGTTTTTTTTTCTGTTTTAGTATATAAAGTTACCTATAGCGACAACAGAAATTTTTACATCATCTGTGAAAATGTCAACTGTCTATCTATGGTTTACGATTTGTATGGTTTACGATATATTGTCTATATCACGGTTTACGAGATACAGCCTGGTGACATATATACAGTAAAGGTACAAACTTCACGTTATGACGCCCGCACACGCTGGCGGCTGGACAAATAACTTGGCGAGCAGGGATCCACGAGAGTGGGCAGACTCTAGGGGGCACCGGAGAGGAAAGATACGCGACGCGGTGCCACAGTTTTAAGATAGCTATTTAAAATTTATTAGTTCTGTTCCATATTAACATAAACAGTAAAGACCGTCATGCCAATCCACGCCCGCACACGATTGGACGATAGATTGTATGATGTATGGCTATCATTACACTCTTTGGCATAATTGTATCGCTACAATGATTCTTTTGGCTTTGCTAGGGAAGACTTTGACTGCTTTCCTTATGAGCAACGATTTTAACAACATAAAATATAAATCTAACCACATTATCGATTAATTCATGATTTTCTATCATCATTTCATCATATTTTTTATTTATTTTTTTTAATTAAAATTGTTAACGAATTATCTCACAATAAAGATACATGTAATAATGCATATTTCAGAATGTATAGGTACCTCTAAAACTTAATTATTTTTTTTATTAAATTCTTATTTCAACATACCTAATTTAACTCATTTTAGATATCTACACAACCATTAAAGTTATAAATTATCAATAATAATATCAATAGGATAGATAGGCGTATATAAAATACGCCAAACAAAAGCAAGTTCGTTGTACAATGTGCACAAATATTCTTTTGACTAGATTCTAGAATATTCTACAGGATGTATTTTTATCCGCATGATATATTTAACCCGACATTAGGCTACAATATAATAATTAATAAGCAAAGAATATAATATACAATATGCATAACTAAAAATTCTCTTAATTTACAGAAAAATAACATGATTAACATTTCCTGACAACTCTCACGAAGTATTGATAACCTTGCACCGCCGTACGCCGCGTCTGCTTTGTAGGTCACGCGACCGCTGCGCAGTATCGGCCACGCGGTTATGAATTGACGATAATTATTTCATAGGATAATCCAGTAACATTTTAAGTCACATGATATATTAAATATTTTTGGACCAAGAATCGAACACTGATCAGGTTCATGAATATTTATTTTACACCTGTATAACATTAAGATATTAACTGTATTTTTATTCTGGGTTTTTATGTTAAAGAACTATGCACTACACAAAGTATCAAATTCCAGGATTGTTAAATCCAAAGTTTAATTCCAACTTTGGATTTAACAATAAATAAAACAAAAACCAAAAATCTTTTGGACAATTGTATTATTTACAATATACTACACTAAAACATTTTCGTATTCACGAAAAGTTACATCAATAAGCATTAAACTATTCCACTAACTTTCATTTATATTCTAGGAGGATATAGCAGTACGCCGGAAAGCGCAGTTAGCAGTGGTGCTGCGAGACGCGTGTGCGGTGCTGCGCAGTACGCGCGCGGCTGCTGCGAACAGGCAGCAACATCTTGCGCGAGCACCCACGCCATCTTGCGCAGCAAGTTGCCTGCTGCGGCCGAACAGGATCTGCCAGCGTGCGCAACACATATTATGAAGGCATCGCGAGCGCTGTAAAAGCAAAAAAAAAGTTTGGCAGCTTCGTATAATATAATTATTCAATGATAATGATGATACCAATTCTAACAGAACCTTCTAAATAACCTAACTAAATTTCTTAAATTCCGGTCTCAACTATAAAATACCTAAATCTTCGCCTGCAGCTGCTGAAAAGGTACTCAACGTCAATAACATCAAGGAATTTAATGTCAATTTTAAATTTATAGAAATTAATTCCAGATATATTATAAATACATTTAAGTTGTTTAATATTAAAAATACTACCGATCTCTGGGGTATGTCTACCAGAATTATCAAATTAATAATTGACATTCTAGCTCCTTACCTAGCCATAATATTCAACAATTCTATATAAAGGGATGTATTTCCTGACTTAATGAAGCATATTAAGGTTATGATGACTCTTTTCAAAGCTGGAATTAAGTCTGACCCAGCATATTATAGACCAATATCGATACTACCGACTTTTAGTAAAATATTTGAAAAAAATATCGTAAATCAAATAACAGTACACTTTAATACAAATACTTTATTACATACTACACAATTCATTTTTACTAAAGGTCGGTCTACTACAGATGCCGGTATCGAGCTTCTCTGTAGTATATTCGAAGCTTGGGAGGAGTATTTGATTGTGTAGACCAGTGGTTCCCACTCTTTTGTTTCATAAACCACTTTCAAAATTTTGCTAGATCTGGTGGACCCCCTGCATCTACATTACTACCAATTTATAATCTCGAAAAAAGTGGAGATTAGATTTTTCTCAATTTATTTATAAATTGTCTTATTGAGAAGGTTTAATTTTGGGTATCATATTTTTTAAAATAACAAGCCAACATTTTAGTTCTTCACTATCGAAACCAAATTAATTTTCATGCACCCCTGCTTACGATTGTAGACCCCCATTTGTTGTCACGTCCAACGTAGATCCCCGTAGTAAAAAGCCACTCGGACTAAAACATAATTAGGTGTCCCACAGGGATCTGTTTAAGGTCCATTTCTTTTTCTCATCTACATAAATACTTATCTACATAAATTGCTTATCTAGTTTAAGATAGGCAAGTCATTTATGTTTTAGTCATTTAGATAGTACTCTATGCCGATGACACTTCACTAATATTTAAAGTGAAGCGACAACAATCAAATTATGGCGAGGTAAACAGTGCTCTCTCAAATAGAGTAAACTGGTTTAGTGTTAATAATTTACATTTAAATGCAAATAAAACAAAATGTTTCAAGATTAGCTTGCCAAATGTTATCCAAGTACAAACCAATTTACTACTCAATGATAAGAAAATGAACTTGGTAGACTCCACTGTATTCCTAGGTATTGCGCTAGATTGTAAATCCATGGGGTCCTCATATTGCTTACCTAGCAAATATTCTCAGTTATGCAGAATATGCAGTCAGAAAAATTAGAGAAATTTCAGATTAAGAAACGGCACGCCTGATTTATTTTAGCTTTCATAGTAGAATGTCATATGGCATACTTTTATGGGGAAATGGTGCCGTCATAAATTCAATATTTGTGCTGCTGAAGCGAGCTATTCGTGCTATTTATAAAATGTCCCCTTTTGAATATCTGAGAGAAATGTTTAAAGAAATAGGTGTACTGATCGTAGCTTCTCTATATTTTGGATAATTTATTATACGTTAGAAAAAACTTAAGCAATTTCAAGAAGAAAAGTGATAATCATTGTATAAACACTAGAAATAAGCATAAACTAGATGTACTAGTGATAAGACTTAGGAAAGTAAGTAAATATTTTAAGGGCCAATGTATACGCCTATACAATAGGATTAATAAATTTTAAAAAGTAGTCAAATAATTTTGAACAACAACGTTTGCACACCTTGGGTATAAGATACTCCCCTGCAAGGCTGTCTCTATTATAATATGTACCTATAACTTTTTTTTAAAATATTAAACATAGATTTAAATTTACAATGTAAAATATGTATTTCTTTCAAAAGAACAATTTTGCATCTTTTTGGTAAAAGATGGCGCCGTGCGAGTTTCTTACGCTGGTCTTCTCGGCGGGTTAAGGTTGAACCGGTGGTAGCTTTTTCTGTTGACTTTCCGAAAAAAGCTTGTTAAGTTTCATTTGGAAATTTAAAAAAAACATTCCATTTCATAAAGAGCATGTCAGGACATGTCTTAGGGGGGTTCCGTAGCTATCAAAGCGTAATAGGTTTTGTTCATATTACTTCAAAAGTCACTGTCTGATTTTGTTTTAAATAATTTTCCTGAAGTTTATTTAGCATGATCTATCAGCATCGAAAATTGCAAGTTTGTAAGTCAAATAGTTTAGCTAGGCCCGACCAACTCATAAACCACTTTGGAGGCCGATTACAAAGTCAACCATTTTTGAGTAAAAAATCATGTATGAAACTTTGCCTTTATTTTAAAATACCTATTTAACAATACCCCACACGATGGGGTAGAATAAAATATATTTTTCATTCCCACTTCACATCTATGGAGAGCCACCTCTAAAATGTAAAATTATTATTATTTTATGATGCCAAAACCAAGATCTATACATAGTCTTTAACTATACCAAATTTCATCCATTTGTATTCATAATTACAGAAGCTACTCGTAGAAGCGCGAACAGACAGAGCGACAGACTGATGGACATAGCGAAATTATAAGGGTTCCTTGAGTATTACGGAACCCTAATCCCAGGAATTAATCAATCATTACTCGATTAAGAGTAAAAATAGGGTGTTCCGTCAGGGCCGGACCGTAAGTTTAGGGGGCCCTGAGCTAATACTACTTAGTGGCCCAAATAATTACTCAAAGCATAGGAAAAAATTAGACAGTAAACTACTTACGACCTGTTTAATTTAATAAAATTATGGCTTTTCTCGCATTATCATCTATTTTTATTTTGACTTCACTTAGCTTGTGGCCCATTGAATCCACGGGGCCCTGGGCTGAAGCCCAAAACGACATATGCTAGATCCGGCCCTGTGTTCCATGTTTTTTAATTATAATGAAATAGACTAATTGATAATAGATAATCTAAAAAACAAAACGAATTTATTGAATGTTTTCTTTAGAATGTTTTATCTTGGGAAAAACAAAACATTTTCTGTCTTCAAATACTTATGTTTTATCTAAACAAAAAAGTTTTTCATCTCACCTTTCACAGTAAAATGTAAACATCTTTTAAAGGTTAACGATGAGATAAAAAAACGGTTGGTTGTTATCGGCCCGTTTCAATAACCTATCTATCTATAACTATTTGTTAAAAAAGTCGCCATTCTATAATTTGACGGTTTTTTGCGATACAAATTTGACGTTTCTAACAAATAGTTATTGGTAGATAGGTTATTGAAACGGGCCATTAGTCGGTTTGCGGACGATAATTTTACGTGATAACGTCACCACAAGCCGAACGCTTAGGCCGATCGTGGCTCTCTATCGCTTGTTCTGCACTCACGCTCGGCTCAGGCGGAACGTGACAATCAGGCGGAACGTGACAATTTTTGGTGCGTGCATCCGGCGTTCATCTATTTATAAGACGTTATCACGTCAAAAATAAAACATTAGTCTACTTAAATACCGTACAAGATAATTTGGGCGATTTTTTTCTGTGGTTAAAATACAAGTTTATAATGGAATACATATTCTTCTTAACGAACTGCTACTTCTACTAATTACTACTAACGATTACTCAATATAAAGTACATCACGATACAAGTACGTATATGAACTGATCGTAGTAAGCGTGTTTAATTTCAAAGTTATCTTTTTCATTTATTTAGACGTGGAAAATTACAATGTCTCTTGTTGGAATGTAAATAAATATTTTCCCCTATTTGTCAGTGAGTCTGAGAACCGTCATTGTTTTTAACCAAATGATTGATTCCACAATCCATCAACAATGACATCGCTGCAGCTTGTATGCAGCTGGGACCTTTGTAGTGTATAAAATTATTATATGTATGCCATTGTAATGTACGTATAAACATTAAACATATGTGGGGACATATTGTATACATCCGTGTGAAATGATGTATCTATATCTATTGTGTGACATTCGGTATCCACGTTCGATGCATGTAGTATCGGATATCATATTGTACATTTTTCCCCAGTGTTCTTGGCGCAGTGACTCCGGTCGCTAGCGTAATAAACGTGATCTAGCATAAAGGATTTTCACTATGAACACTCATTCTTAGTTACCCAATCGCAGTTATAACTTTGGGTGTAACACATACATTGGTATACAAATAACTGCATAAATTGATCCTTGGACTCGGCCGCCGGTTTTGATGAAAACAGCTGATTTGATACGCCGATGGGTCATCGTATACGTGTTTATAATACTGTATACATATCCCATATAGATTAGATTACTTTATTGTGTTACTACTATTACAAACACACCGTGATTGTGTTTATTACCTTTATTAGTGCACAAGTCGTGTAGGTACTTAACCAATAATTGCTTAGAAATAATAATTGTTATCTAAATTGGTGGTCGCCGAGTGGTCGCAATTCGATGTAAATTCATTTAATTTTTGAGTTTGAACTATATGAGGGTTCTATTATAAAGAAATTTCAGAAGTAAAATTATAAATGTTGTCTATTGAATGTAAAAGACATTGGGAAGAAGAATATACATAAGTACTAGTGGCGGAAAAATCTATTTGTATTTTATTAATATTTATGCAAACTAGTGTTTAATAACAAAGTAAATTTATTTGTTTGTTACTTTATGTAGGTAGTAGATGTTGCCCGCGACATCGTGCGCGCAAAAGTTAATCTTGCGAAAACCGTACATTTTTCCGCGACAAAAAGTAGCCTATGTGCTTCCCCGTGGTCTATCTACTCTATCTTTCTTTGCTAAATTTCACCAAAATTCCAGTCCAGTAGTTTCGGAGCCTATTCTATGCAAACAAACAAACGAACTATTTCTCTATATAATATTAGTATAGACTATAGAAGTATAGATAACGCCTTTAAACTGAAACTAAAGGATCTGGAAGTAAAAACAATGTTCTAATTTATTTATAAGACCAACCCACGTTTTGATATGCTTTTAACCACTCTTAATATCATTTTAACTTGTTAAGTTTAAGTCATGTAATAGTTCCATTTTAATAGTTCAGTACACGAACTTCAAATTACATTTGCGACTTGTAGTTTGCAGCTGGGGGCGACACGATGACACAAATTATTATGCTCGTATTAAAACCAAACTCACTTGTTTCAAACTTCGCGAGTTACGATCGAGACGCGTCGACGACGGCTCTTGGTCTAATGCGGGATTTCCATGGGTCAATTATTATCGCCGTGCGGCGAGTCGCTTGACAAATTCGCCTCGTCATTTTGGTGGCAAAATTGCCTTGTAATTTACTAGCCAAATTGTTATTTACACGGTCTATTTACGCAGTGCGTCGGCGGAAAATTGACCCATAACTTGTACATTGTTTATTTGTATAATCTTAGATCCGAATAAAAAAATGGCCTGTGTGTTTTTTAGAGTGATCATCTATCTATATAATTTATTTAAAAGGCAAAGCTGATTGACTAATGTATCAACGCACAGGCCAAACCCTTAAGGCTAGAAAGAAATTTTGCACACGTACTTATTGCTCATATGACAATAAGTACATGTACTAAGGAAGGATTTTTTTAAATTCAACCCCCAAGGGGTAAAATAGGTGATAAAAGTTTGTATGTAACTTTTTATTCCTTGGACATATTTGCATGATATTTCGTATGAATTGAGAAAGGAAAAAATTATGAGTTACGTATTTCAGCGTTTTCTAAAATTCAGCTTCTCAGGTGGGTAAAATAGGAAACTAAAGTTTAAAACCTTATTTCACGCAGGCGAAGCCGCGGGAAATTAATGCTAGTTCATAATAATTGCAAATCTATTTTGTTATAAAATAATTATTAACTGAGTAAATAAAATCTCACTTTTGTGACGACTGTATTACGTCAACGGTTGATCATAGATATGCCATTCTAAAGACAATATTTCCTGCCTACGTCTGTGCTGTCTAATATTATTGTATTGTTTGAATAAACAATTATTATTATAGTTTGCAATTTAATTTATAAACAAACGTACTTGAACAACTTACATAGCTGTACCTAAAAACATATGACACATCTTTTTGCAAAGGTTCTTCGTTTTCATCTTCACCACTGGAAACTCGCAGACTTTGTTTGTTATATTTTAATTTTAAATAGATAAAACAAACAATATTTCCATGTATAATTATATATATTAGTAATATATATATTCCAATATTAGTAATTATTTTAAAATTTAGGTAGGTACCTACTTTTTTAAATTAGTTATATTTTTTTACGAAATGAAGATGAAAACTAGCTGTCGGATCGCCTGATGGTAAGCGATGACCACCGTCTATGAACACTCGCAACAGCTACACTTGTAACTTCTTTTGTAACAGCCTCCATGATCTAGTGGTTTAGAGCTTGGCTCTCGACTAGGAGGTCGTGGGTTCGCTTCACGCGTTGGAACGACAAAAAATGTTGATTCCAAGTTTGGACAGGATAATGCAGGTTGATCACCTGATTGTCTGACAAGAAAGATGATCCATGCGTGGGTTAAGCATGCAAAAAGTCGATCCTGCGCCTGATCTCTCGCCGGTCGTGTTGGCTTAAACCCATCCCACTGGGTTATGAGAGTAGAGAAAAAGAGAGTGCTCTTGTGTGCGCACTATAAAATAACTCCTGCGTAGCCGGGCTGGTTTCCACGAAACCAGCCACCGCCACCGAGATCAGTGTGGGTGCTATTATTATTCTTAACTCCTCTGGTGTTGCGTATTTGCGTCCCTCTCTTATAATGTTGAGCAGTAAAAGTAAGTTTAATACAAATCAATGATTTACCAGGGGTGATTTGCGAATTTCACATCTAGAAGTTGGGTCTTTCGTTTCGAATAGACTGGCATATATAGTATAGAATAGTCTGTGCCCGGTCGCTTTCACGTGGAAGTAGTTTCTCTACACTCGAGAAGGCTTCTATTGCGTGTAGTAATACAACACCGGACACCTGCATAGTTTGCTGTCTAAGAACTAGGTCATCCATAATATACATAATCATATTTTTTCAATTTGTTATGATAATTCTTATGATACTCCAAGAAAAATTATTTTGTAACGGATAATGTCTGGCAGCTTTACTTATAATTTATATTTTATAAATTGATTCACCAAAGGATTGTCATTTGTTACATTATAAAATTAATACAAACAATGTTTTTATAGATAAAATTAGTTCTAATATTAAGTGTTGCACATCGTGCATGTGTAGAACCTTTGCAAAAAGATGTGTCATACGTTTTCAGGTACAGCTATGTAAGTTGTTCAAGTACGTTTGAAACGTGCGAAAGAAGATCAATATGAATCTGAACAGAGTTTAGACAGATAACGACGATGAAACAGAGAGAAATTTGCTCTTATTATAAGGTTTAGGAAGGGTTTAGGTAAGCGAAAAACCTCATTGACAGAATTGAATAATATAATAATTAAAAAAAGAAGATTAAAATAATGAAAAGATTTTTAAGAAAAATAATAAGAAGTTAAAAAAAAATCTAAAAACTTTAAATAAATTACTCACCTGTATGTACCTATGCAATATACGTATTTAATAAAGAATACCATGTTGTAGAAACTTTCCGGACACATTTCAGAAGTATAATATTTACCAGCACAGCTCAGCATTCCTGTTGAAGTACGTGATGTGATGCGACCGCTCGGAGATATCTCGGACCGCCTGCTGCAGCTCGTCCGCGCAGCGCGACCAGTCCGGAGACACCATCGCCCAGCACATCGGCTCTTTCAGGAAGTCTGCATGCAAGATAAAGAAACTTCAGTAAGTCTGATTAGGTCTTTTAAATATGATTGACATTTATTTTTCTAAATAAATTTTAATTTATCTTTTTTTTAAGCCCTCTTCATATAAAATGGTTTTCTTACTATATGATCCGACCATTTTTTTATATGCATACTTTGTAATATTATTTTATTATATAATGCTCCTTGAGGAAATCTGATATCTGGTAGGAAGCTCGCACAAAAAAGAGCTTCTTAAAATAATATGTTGTGGTATTGAATAACTTAACTAAGGACATGACATGTCTACGGAACCCACCCGTAACTTTCAACGCGCAATAGGTTTTCTTTGAATTACTTCAAAAGTTATTGTCCGATTTCACACAAAATAATTTTCCTAGCAGAGTTAATTTTCCTAGTTCCTAGAGTTTTTAGCATGATCTATCAGCATGGAAACTTGCAAATTTCTATAGTTTAGAAATACCAGGGGGGGGGGGGCAACTTTTAAACCACTTTGGAGGTGGATTAATCAAAAACAGTTGACTGTGTAAAAAAAGACATGTATCAAACCTTGGATGAAATCGTTGAATAGGTCTTAGAAAATGAAGGTAATTTTCTAACACCCATTCAACAATACTCCATAATAATAATAAAAATATATATTTTCGTACTACAAATTACAACAAAGATTGTACAGTTCTATTTAGCACAGATTTTGTGCTCAATGTTGATCTCTTTCTAGAGATCTGCAGTAGGGTATCTGAAAGGTAAGGAGTAGGAAACCTTTAGGATAGCCCGCTGCGCCCGCTCTAACTGCAACATGGTGTGTTTTTTCGTGCGTGCAGCCGGCTCCATCAAATTGTAAGACGTTATCACGTCAAAAAAAAGATTATTTAAACTAAACTAAATATTTAATAAACAACAATTTTTTTCACTTATTATATGTATAAAAAAACTATTACATTGCCTAATTATATAATTTATAAATAAATTATAGAATTGCATAGGATGCAAAAACACCATTTAGGTTCCTAAATTACCTATTAAGTATTTACAAAACCATAGTGTAGACTCCATTGAATTACCGTTTTCCAATAATTCATGGAAAAGAAACATTAAATTCTCGCTTGGAGAGGCTGAAAGCTATAAGGGAAAATCATTAATTATTATAAAATATACTGGTATCAAAATTTATACAATTTTGTTTAATTTTCGCCGAATTTTCATTTTTGCTAAAACATAATTTATTTTCTACAAAGTCTCTTTTCGAAGAAATTCGATATAACAATTTTAAACTGATTTATTTGTATTATATTTTCTGATAAGAACGCCTTTGCGAAGTTCAACAACCAGTAATGTAATTACTTTGAATGGAATATTATAATTCCTCAATGAACTACAAAATTACCTAGATTTAAAATGAAAGTCTAAGTTCTAACATAACATTTTAATACTGAGTACCTACCTATCTGAAGATTGCTATTTGCCAAAGTTTCGTAAGTTT
The DNA here is from genome assembly GCA_963565745.1 of Phengaris arion. Lineage (NCBI taxonomy): Eukaryota > Metazoa > Arthropoda > Insecta > Lepidoptera > Lycaenidae > Phengaris > Phengaris arion. The sequence goes on along the minus strand of OY751445.1, from coordinate 9,911,694 downwards.
TGATATACCTACACTCTAAAGAAAAAGCGTGACGGTATCTTTAGTAAGAAACCTTATTCAAATCAGTCGTTAATATGTACCTACAAGGCATTATAATAAATGCATTTTTAGATTACGCGTGTGAAATATGTCCATCGTCCATAGATAGACAATTATGGTATCACATCACAATATGTATTTGCCATATACCTAATATATAGCCATACATAATATATAGGATTAATTCGAACACAGCGATCTGGTATGTATAGAGTTACCTCATACCTCATTACTAAACCCAATAAAGGTAATACGGTGGCACATAGATAGCCATGGCAGGTTGACACATTCAGATGAAAATGGAATTTTAAAAACTGCCATTTAAAAAAGACCAACTTTAAATTGACAATGGGCAACTATTGAGTTTACTCTGTTTGAAATCCAATCGGTCGCGTATTACTAATTTATTTATAGCATAATCCTGCATACAAGAATAGTGAAAAGCTTGAAAAATGCTTTTCAATACGTCACTAGTTTTAGTATTTAATCCATAGACGTATATATTATAGACGAAGCATGTTGAGGCAAAAAGTGTATCCACTTAAATGATCCCACTTTTGAGATTTTTGGGGCCATTTTCACATTTGATGTATGGTGAAAACAAGATAGTTGACTTAAAGTATGGTGACAACCAGGATGGCGTAACTTTTTACAGAGTGCGAAGTGTGAGTTTTTCTTTTCGCATTAGATCGTGAGCGTGTTTGGCGTTTACTAGGAATTTGTATGTGATTTGTACAACGCCACCTAGTCGTAAACGCGACAACTAGGTTAAATCGCGCTCACGATCAAATGCGAAAAGAAAAACTCACACTTAGCACTCTGTATGAAATTTTTTTAATGTCAGATGTACGTCCCTATCTTGAGTTTTAAAATAAGCCTTTAATAATTTTAAATGAGAAGGAAAAATTGTATTCGAAAGGCAGGGATTAAATGGACAGATCCTGGAATGGAAAAGTGAATTAAATATTCCTAAGTAATCGAAATATCTTGGAAGTGAACTATTTAAATATCTGATTTTATTTTTAATTATTTAGCTACCCAGTAAGTTAATAAATCAGTTTCTAGATCACTTTACCAATGAATCTAATTAGAAATTTAAAAATATATTCGTGATATTTTAGTTTTCTCTGTGGAATTGAATAGATTTTTTTGAATTTTTTTTGAGTTAAAACAAATAACTTCAGTCTATTTTATTAACGTAGCTCTTAAAATTTAAAACTCTAAGCCGGTATATCGCACATCAAAATTATTGTCTAAATAGATGACGATCAAACGCTTCACTAAAACATGTACATTTTGGTTTGAATCAAACCAATTTGATCGTTTACAAAGCTAGTTTGAACGGTTCGTCAAACATTTAGGCGTTAGGGGTTTGAAGCCCGTTTGACGGAATTACTTATTTTTGTTTTGTTTGACAGTGAAACTGAACCGGTAGCCGGCAGTTTGACAAACCGATCAAACGGTTGCATCAAACATGCAATAGAGTTGAAAATATGCCTGTAGTGTAGTCAAATGACGAGGACGGAGGAAGTGTCGATACTCCAACAGACCAGAAATTACTCAATATCAATGGAATTCAAATTTAACATTATTTTAGAGTAATATCTATGGATGCTTCATACCACGTCAATCTGGCCCCGTGTCAAGGATCCGAAGAACTTGTGTTACAGGTACCAGACAACGGGGAGTATATTTAATACTTTTATATATTTGAGATTTTTATTTAATTAAAATATCTATCTACGGACGCTTTCACACCACGTTAATCTGGTCCCGTGGTGAGTTCTCGATGAACTTGTGTTACGACCTTCGGCATGAGCGCCAACGCGCTAACCACTGAGCCACAGAGGTCGTCGAATTATACACATATTTATAATACATCCATGATCCAAGAACACAGAAAAACTTTTTGTTTCTTCGAGATTTGAGCCCGCGACCCCCGGCTTGAGCGCCAACGTGCTAAACCACTGAGCCACAGAGGTTTTTACTTACTAACTAGTAGGTAGACTAGGTAGGTATATAATATCTTCCTTACTTTATTAGTAAGGTACAAGGACAAGGACAAGGACAAGGACGAGGACAAGGACAAGGACAAGGACAAGGACAAGGACGAGGACAAGGACAAGGACAAGGACAAGGACAAGGACAAGGACAAGGACGAGGACAAGGACAAGGACAAGGACAAGGACAAGGACAAGGACAAGGACAAGGACAAGGACAAGGACAAGGACAAGGACAAGGACAAGGACAAGGACAAGGACAAGGACAAGGACAAGGACAAGGACAAGGACAAGGACAAGGACAAGGACAAGGACAAGGACAAGGACAAGGACAAGGACAAGGACAAGGACAAGGACAAGGACAAGGCCAACTCCACGTCCAAGTCCAAGTCCAAGTCCAAATCCAAATCCAAGTCCCAGTCCAAGTCCACGTCCAAGTCCAAGTCAAGGACAAGCACAACCACAACCACAACCACAAGCCCAAGCACAAGCACAAGCACAGGCACAAGCACAATCAAAATCACAAGCATAAGCACAAGCACAAGCACAAGCACAAACACAGGCACAAGCACAAACACAAGCACAAGCAAAGCATAACTCCAAGTACAATACTCAAATCTCAAACTTTCAAACGTCAAAAAATACTAATTATAATATATTATTAATAATTAAAAAAAATTCACTGTTTTTATTCTGTTAGTTGTCAAATATTCTTGTAGCCAGATAAATTCCACATTCCAATGGCAATTACTTTAAATAAGACCTATGTATTATGTAGGAAAAACCTAACTAAGAGCATGTCAGGACATATCTAAGGAGGGTTCTGTAATTATCAACGCGCATTATATTTTGATATAAATCAAAAGCTAATGTCCGATTTCACTCAAAACAATTTTTCTTAAGAGTTTTGAACGATCAGCATGGAAAATTATTCTTTCTTATATATATAAAATCTTGACTTTATTAAATAGGTACTATAAAAGATCTATACAACGATACCTCACACGATGCGGTAAAATGAAATAAAAAACATTTTTCATCCCCACTTCACATGTATGGAGAACCACCCCCTAAAGGGTTCCTTGAGTTGGAACCCTTTTTTGTTTTTTTCCCCTAAGAATATATAGCGTGTGTATTTTATCCAAGATTACAGTCGGTCCTTTCATTTCTTACAGTTTTGAATATCGCCTACCATGCACAGTTGAAAAAATATTTCTGTATTTATTAACATGATAATATTGTATTTTGTTTTAATCTAGGATATTGATATATTTTATCGTGTTTGAACTGTATAGCGTATCACGGATCACTGGAACCAAATAATATCACAAGATAAATATTGAGCGTGCTCGGTGCTACACGTGCAATCCGCATTCGCCCGATGTTTATCGGCATGTCACGGACCGTCCGTATACGTGTCGAGTCAAATTTCAATGTCATATTATATTCTCAATTCTATTGTATTGTAAGAACACGTATGGCCTAAACGTGTTTTTTTTCGTGTGGGTTAATGGTACTACAATGTGATTCTTTTCAAAAGATAGCTCATCAATTGACAAACATAACGGTATATCAACATTATAACTTATAAATTATTATGATATTATAAAATTAAATTATTATTATTATTATTATAAAATCATTATGACATTATAACTTTAACATTAAATACAATAAAAAACGGTTTTAAAGTTTTGTAATGGCCGTCCTTTAAAATGCAATTTCGATTTGTGAAGCTTTTGCATTGAGTGAACGATATGTACAAAATTTAATTTTGTTTAAAGTAGAAAAAGGGACTTACATTATGTCAAGATTTAGGTTTAAGTAAATAATTAGTATTTTTTTATCATATTCAGTCATGATGCTTTGTTTCCTTCGTCTCCCTATTTATTATTTATATTATAGACCCGGCCTTCTTAAGACATAAACCGGTCGGCTAATATTAGGTCTTTACCTATGAAATTGCCGTTTTGTATGAAAAAATTTAAACGAATTTTTTTCATGTATTTTTTATTTGTATTAATCGAAGTAATCACTCATGCAATCAATGCATCTTTGCCAACGCAGTGGCAGTTTATTGATGCTCTTCTTAAAGAAATCAGCTGGACGGGAGGCAACAAATTCTTTAAAGTCATCTTGTACTGCCTCTTGGGTATTGAATTTTTTTCCCGCCAAGAAGGTATCCAAATTCTGGAAAAGTAGTAATCTTTAGGCGCAAGGTCTGGTGAGTAGGGCGGATGACGGAGAGCTTCCAACCCCAGTTCTTGCGACTTGGAGACCGTCTGCTGTGCAGTATGAGGTCGCGCGTTGTCGTGCACGGGCAGCGGAGACGAGCGATTGACCAATGCTGGTTGGAGATGTGCTAGCTTCTCCTTCATTGTGTTCAGTTCTTCACAGTACACATCTGCAGTAATGATCACCTCGTTTGGTAAGAAGCTGTGATGGATCACACCGGCGCTAGACCACCAAACAGTGACCATCACTTTTTAAGAGGTAAGTTTTCGTTTAGGGCATTGTTTAGGTGCTGAACCAGGATCCAACCAACTTGCTGAGCGCTTGCGGTCATTAAACAGAATCCATTTTTCATCGCAGGTAACAATGCGGTTCAAAATTCCTTTATTTGTGTCTCTGTTGAGCAGTGCAAGGCACGTCTCGACGCGTACTTCGCGCTGGCGATCATTGAGTTCGTGGGGCACCCATTTGTCAAGTTTTTACCTTGTCAATTTGACGCCAATGGACCAATATTGTTTTGATGCTAACGTCGAAAGCTGCTGCTAATTCAGCCGTAGATTGTGTATCATCAGCTTCCACAATCGCCTTTAATTCGTCATTGTCGACCAAAGTCTTCGGACGACCGCGAGGTTCATTTTTCAGGACGAAATTTCCAGAACGGTAGCGAGAAAATCAATAACAGGTGGTGCTTTGGTTTGTAGCTTCGTTGTTAGCTCCGTAAATGTCGTTGATGTTGCGTGCCGCTTGTGTCGCGTTGCTGCCACGACGCTACTCATATTCCATAATTACTCGAATTTTTAACGTATCCATGATAACGAAAAAAATTGAAATGCGATGAAAATGTACCACTAATCAATAAACAAACGACTACTTTTGGAAAAAGAATTCCATGTTTTAAAATAAAATTAATTTGAAATTAGAATTCTTAGCCAAACAAAAATTATTTTGATTTGAAGCGGCCAGTACTGCAGAACGGCAATTTCATAGGTAAATACCTATTATATATACGGTACAATGTCGGCCATTCATATTAGGGGGTTAAAATATGATTTGTCTTTGCCCCCCAGATCTACTTTTAGCGGATACTTTCTACGTACTACATTCTACTAAACATCTTGTATACAAAATAATTTTCACGTAAATAGTACAATAATTATTATATCCTGTAACGTAGCAATATTTTATTAAAAAGTATGTGTGGTAAGTAGCGTTAGAAATACGAGGGCGGGTCAATAAGTCCGTGACTTTTGGAATAAAACACAGATTTTTTGATAAATAAATCATTTTATTTTTCAACGTAGTCCCCCTTGAGCTCTATACACTTTGTCCAACGCTTCTCCAATTTTTTTATCCCTTCCAAAAAATATGATTTGTCGAGGTCCTCAAAATAGGCCATTGTTTGCGAGATGACTTCATCATTGGAGTCAAATCTTTTTCCACCGAGCCAATTTTTCAGGTTTGGGAACAAGAAGTAGTCACTCGGAGCCAAATCTTGAGAATAGGGTAGATGTGGGAGCAACTCATAGCCCAATTCATGGATTTTTGCCATGGCAACTGCACATGTGTGCACCCTTGCATTGTCTTAGTGAAAAAGAACTTTTTTCATGGCTAAATGAGGTCGGTTTTTTTTCAAATCCTCATTGAAGCGGTCCAATAAGTTGGCATAATATTCCCCATTAATTGTTCTTCCCTTTTGAAGATAGTCAATGTGGATTATCCCACGTGCATCCCAAAAAACAGTCGCCATAACTTTATTGGCTGACAAACCCACCTTGGCCTTCTTTGGCGCCGATTCACCCTTAGAAACACACTGTTTTGACTGTTGTTTGGTCTCTGGTGTATTGTGATGGATCCATGTTTCGTCCACGGTTAAAAAACTCCTCCATATTGTGATTAAACAACGCCAAACCTTCCTGTGAAGTTGTTACACGATTGCGTTTGTGGTCGACTGTGAGCAAACGCGGCACCCATCTTGCGGAAAGCTTTCTCATGCCCAAGTGATCATTCAAAATTGAAACCACTGAGCCATGCGAGATGCCTATGGCTTCCACAATCTCTTGCACTTTCAATCTTCGGTCGGCCAACACCATATCGTGAATTTTTTTGATTGTTTCGGGTGTAGAGACCTCAACTGGGCGTCCAGGACGTTCGGCATCTTCAGTGCTTGTAAGGCCACAACGAAATTCAGTAAACCACTTTTTTACCATTAAAATCGATGGTGCAGAGTCCCCATAGTATTTATCAAGCTTAGCCTTGGTCTCGGTAATGGTTTTTTTTCGCAAAAAATAATGCTTAATAAGCACACGAAATTCACTTTTTTCCATTGTTTCCTTAAGTTACTGGATAGTCTGATAAAGATAGCTGTAAAACACAAACTAACTGACGCAGCAAGTTCAAATTTTGATAGGAGTCAACTGACAGATGCCTGTTGATAGGAGTAGTGTTGCTTTTTCAGTAAGGAGGTTAGAAATTCAAAATGTCACGGACTTATTGACCCGCCTTAGTACTACCCTAGGTGTGGGACGTCTAATGAAGACAGTTTGAATAAAATGAAAAGAGCGAATGCATATGAGAAGCTTCTTGGAATATATAAAAAAATCAAATCAGCCGCGACGACTAAGGACGTAATGGTAAAAGTTAACTCATTAAAATCTAATTATAGAAAGGAATTGAAAAAAATAATAGCATCAAATAGGTCCGATGCCAAAGCTGAAAATGTTTACAGGCCAAAGTCTTGGGTATTTCATATGATGCACTTTGTGAATAAAAACGAAAAGTCTATCAATAGGGTAAGTCTTTTTTTCTTTGTAACTGATACGAGTATTTACCTAAACTAATAGTTCAATTTATTGACTTGTAAGCCTACTTTGATTTCTTATAATTATAATATTATCAGTTATTATAATGACATTTCTATGCACTTCAGTTCTCTTTTCTTGTTTGCCAGTTAGTATCTAAAGACTAGAAATAGAATGATTTGTGACAAAAGCACATTGTGCCTAGATTTTAATTACTAATGATGGACCAAAAATGCTTTTAATCCAATAACAATTATATTTCGTTGTCATTATAATAACATCGCCTCGTCTCTAGGCTGTATTCAAGAGTCATAATGAACTGTCTCGTAAGTAAACTCGAAACCTCCAGCCTCCCGAACGAAGCGATTGCCAAGAAGGTAAGAATATGAATTATAGTGAGTACCTTTTTTTTCAGAATACATACCCCGAACCGGATGAGTCAGAAAATGATGAAAGGTCTATAGAGTCTACATTTTCTTCTAATATAGAACTTGAGTCACCGCCGCCACATAAACTAAACTCCACTCAAAAACTGCTCGCCGAAAAGGAAATTAACGACATTCTTTTCGAGGCTGAACTCGGTACACTCAAGAGGGATTCTGTACAAATTACTATTAGTTCACATGAACAAGAACCGGTCTACGGTTCGACTTTCCGACAGTAACTTCGTCGCCGCTAACACCAATACCATACTCCAAGAATTCGATATCTACACAATCAGTAAACCTAGAAGCAACTCCGGACGATGATTGTGTAGCAACTTCTTCTCAAATAAATAATGTTGGTCCAGGTTTAAAAAAATGTTATGACAACTAGCAGATATTTTGAGACCAACCTTAACAAGCTCATAAACTAAAATAAGTATGTAAATAAATTGTTTTAAAAACTTATGAGCTTTTATTACGTGTGGTCGTACCTACCGTGGTCGCCGACAGATCCGATGAATCACTTTTACACCGGGTAGTACGCCGGATTTGTCGGCGACTGTACCTATAATATAGTGTATTCCCAAAGGGCATAATATAAAAGTGCTTCACAAATTACAAGAAGGGTAGATTGGGTAAGGTTGTGACAATTTTGGTAATTTACTAGTTGCCTGGGAGAAATGTGATTTAAATCGTAATTTTCCTACATAAAAATTCTAATATATTATAGTCTCTAAATATGCTGAATTAGTTGTAGCATCAAGTTAAATCAAAAAGTGTCTTCTTCTTCGTCGAGAGTCTTACCCTAAGGACCCTTATGACAGTGGCTGAGGTCAATGGTTACAGTTACACATAAACATAGTTTATGTGTAACTGTACACAACACAGAAATGGTTTACAATGACTTTTATTATAAGAAATATGTAACATTACACAACTTTACACAACATAAAATTATTGTCTTCTAGACAAAACTAACATAATCATAATTATCGCAACAATGACATGCGATTAACTTCATGCATATCTGCAGCTCTTCGTAGAGAAGTCTCAAAGGTCTAAATTTCATACTAAAAATATCGGTTGTCTGTTGTCGGTTTACTGACGATTTACTGACAACGTCAACAACAACAATAACAATAATAATAATAATAATAATAATAATAATAATAATAATAATAATAATAATAATAATAATAATAATAATAATAATAATAATAATAATAATAATAATAATAATAATAATAATAATAATAATAATAATAATAATAATAATAATAATAATAATAATAATAATAATAATAATAATAATAATAATAATAATAATAAATATTTTATTATTATTATTTATATAAAATATTTTACTTCAACACATCACTACATCACCAAAGCATTCAATTCAGCCCTTAAGGATCCCAAATTAGTGCCGCTATTTATGATGCAAGGAATAACATATCTAAAGCCTAAAGATAAAAACGATACTAAAAATCCGACTAAATACCGTCCAATCACCTGCCTTCCAACTCTTTACAAACTACTTACGTCAATAATCACACAAAAACTAAATACTCACATTACTGATAATAAAATAATCCCTGAAGAACAAAAAGGCTGCGCTAAAGGATCAATGGGCTGTAAAGAACAACTTATCATCGACGCCCAAATACATAATCAAACTAAAAAAAATCATAAGAACCTTTATTACGCATACATAGATTACCAAAAAGCCTTTGATAGTGTCCCGCATTCTTGGTTGATACATGTACTAAAAATATATAAGATTCATAATACTTTAATTCACTTTCTACAATATATAATGCATAACTGGTCTACTAAACTCAATCTAAGAACAGTCAGTACCACCGTCAGTACCTTACCAATCAAAATTAAGCGTGGCATTTTCCAAGGCGACTCACTTAGCCCCTTATGGTTTTGCTTAGCTTTAAACCCTCTATCTAAAACTCTTAATAGGTCAAACTTAGGATATATTATAGATAAAGTCAATAAAATCAAAATCACTCACCTTCTTTACATGGACGACATAAAACTCTTCGCACCTGACAGGCAACAACTGGAACAACTATTAAAATTAACGGAAAAATTTAGCGCTGATATTTACATGACATTCGGAACTGATAAATGTAAAATTAATTGCATTCTTAAGGGCAAACATACACATACAGAACCACTCAACTTAGAACTACAAGAAGGAACAATAGACAGCATGCAAGCGAAAGACACATATAAGTACCTAGGTTATATACAAAATACAGCTATAGATCATAAAGAAATAAAAAATACATTAAAAAATAAATACAAACAGAGACTAAATACAATTTTAAAAACGCAATTGTCAGGCCGAAACAAAATTAAAGCTGTAAATACCTATGCAATCCCTATATTAACGTATTCATTTGGAATTATCAGGTGGTCTGACACTGATTTGGAAACCCTCAACACCGCAACCAGAACCGCTTGTTACAAACACAATATTCACCACATCCATTCAGCAGTTGAAAGATTTACAATAAAGAGGAAGCAGGGAGGGCGTGGTTTTATAGACATAAAAAATCTACATTACACCCAAATAGATAACCTCCGAAATTATTTCAAGACAAAAGCTAACACAAGCCCACTTCATAAAGCCATTGTAAATTTACCTCATTCTGGAACACCGCTACAGTTAAATAATGACAAATTTAACCCTAAAAATAAAATAATTAATGATGAAAACAAAATAGACAAATGGAAAAGTAAGGCTCTACATGGTAAATTTCCGTACCAGTTAAGTCAGGACCATATCGATCAAGCCGCGTCATTCAGTTGGTTAACTAAGGGCAACATTTATAGTGAAACAGAAGGGTTCTTAATAGCTATACAGGACCAAATTATCAAAACTCGCAATTACTCAAAATTTATCCTCAAAGAAGCCATAGAAACTGATAAGTGTAGATTATGCCACCAAACCACTGAGACAATAGACCATATTACCGGAGGATGCAGTGCACTAGCAAATAAAGAATATACTCACCGTCACGATAACGTAGCCAAACATATACATCAATTAATAGCAATCAAGTTTAACCTTATAGATACACATACACCGTACTACAAATACAAACCATCTAACGTTCTAGAAAATGACTCCGTAAAACTCTACTGGGATCGCGATATCGTCACAGACCGTACCATCCTAAGCAATAGACCAGACATAACCCTCACAATTAAATCTGAAAAAACCACTTACCTTATAGACATCGCCGTTCCAAACACCAACAACCTGAAACAGAAACACACAGAAAAAATCCAAAAATACATACCGCTTGCAGATGAGATCAAACAAATGTGGCATCAAAACACAGTAAAAATAATCCCGATAGTCATCTCCTCAACGGGCGTTATTCCAAAAACGCTTGCCGTTGCACTTAAATCCCTTAACCTTCACAAAAACACATATATACAGTTACAAAAGTCAATCGTTATAGATACCTGCTCTATAGTCCGCCGCTTCCTTAATTCATCTTCATCCTTCCCTACAACTCACACCAATTAAACTTCTTTCACGCTACATGAACAGGATACTTGGCAATCGCCCGTACCTGCTTCATTCTACCGGTTAAGCCGAGACAAATATATGTTAAATAATAATAATAATAATAATAATAATAATAATAATAATAATAATAATAATAATAATAATAATAATAATAATAATAATAATAATAATAATAATAATAATAATAATAATAATAATCATCATCATCATCATCATCATCATCATCATCATCATCATCACCATCATCATCATCATCATCATCATAATGAGGTAACGGCAATGCGAGGTAACGCTGGTACTTTGTAACGGTAGCAGGTAACGCATGAGTCTTGTTTTTTCGTGCGTGAAGCCGGCTCCATCGATTTATAAGACGTTATCACGTCAAAAAACCCAGCGTCGACACCAATAAAATGTTTTCCAATGGGTTCACTTTAAAGCATATTTGATGACACCAAAAGGGCAACCCTGAAATACGCCGGGTATAGAAGTTATTAGCAAGAATAAAAAATTGAGATGTAGGTGTAGATATATTTGTTGGTGTAGGAATTGTAGGAGTATTTAGTTAGGTTGTAGTTGTAGATGGGTAGGTGTAGGTCTATGCAGATGAGAGTTGTAACGGAGCTTTGTTTCCGCCTCCACAATTACGGTACTTCCGCAATAAATCGTACCTCCGTACAATTGAAACTGTAGGCGTAATATGTACGAGTATACCTACTATTTCAAAACCAAAACCTACAGCTACACCTACAACATACACCGACCAACATATGTAATACATTAGAACCACGTTTTTAATGTCTTTCAGGAATCGTCATTTTTCATACAGCGTCTCACGTCTGTCGTTTCCATAGAAAAAAAAGTGTGTGTCAGCTTCAACGCACGACTGAAATTTACTCTAAAAAGTAAAATTGGGGTGCAATGCAAAGTGACCGACGCATCTTCGGTTAAAATAAACGAATATAAAACGAATAATAACGAAAAATAACTAATCGTGTAACACCGTATCGTCTGAACGTGTAACATCGTGAATTCGATTTTACTCCCATAGATTTTCATACCCCGGATTTTATATAAGGTTTGGTAAAATCCATTACGGATACATCGGGCTTTTTTTTTAAATTTAAACTCACAAATATTCGCGCTTAGGTAATATTAATTATTATTATTATTAATAAATTTTAAATCGATTATTATTTTTTTATTTTAAAGTGAATTACAGGCCGGTGTGAAAAATACTTTAGAGTTTAGATAATGAGGGTTTTTTATTCGTGACATCTTATAGCTTTTTGACATGACAAGGACCATCGGGCTACCAAGCGCCGCCTGGTGACAGAAAAAGAAGCGAAAATTCTTAATGACCGTTGTTGATACCACTAACGCCACCAGATGACGCTTTGTGTGCGTTGGGTCTGCTAGCGACAGAAAAAATATCAAACACCCTCATTCAATATCAGTTTGAAAAACCAAACCATTTGTTTCTGCTATCACAATTCACTTGAGAACTCTGGCGAGTGACCTGGAGAGCTGCCAATATTGTAACTCAACACCTTTTGCTGAGTCCGGAGTCTGCAATCTCAATCTAACATCGCAATGGCCTAGGTACCCGCATTGCTGACAATTTTAAAAACAATGTTTCCATCAAAAAGTTTTTCTTTTCTCGCTAGCAAACAGGACTTGTTACTTGGTCGTTTAATTTATAGTAATTTTTGGGGTGCCGTACCCAAAGGGTAACAACTATATTATGATAATGCATAACAATATTTTTTGCATCCTGGATAAATGCGTTTAATAATATCAGTTTTAGTATAGAAAGATTTTGCGTTTTTCCTCTTCCGTAATAAGTATGCTTGCTATAATTATATTGTTACTTGGTATCCCAAGTATTAATACTTTATATCATAAAGTCATACGTTTTTAGTATTATCAGTAAAACCGCAACTTTGTTAGAACCTCGCGATAAACGCGGTTATTTTGTAAGAATATCGTAAAAAACAATGTAGTTTCACTTATTTTAATCTCAATAAAATATGAACAATAGAATTTTATGCCAGCTGCTTATAATAGCACTTACTGATCTGTTTTTAATGATTTATACTAATTATGCGACAAACGCGGTAGTAGCCCAAGAGCTAGTAGGAAATATAGAGCAGTTGTTTGTGGCAAGCTGAAACCTTGTCCTATACTTCTCCTATTGTACCTCAACACGAAACCGCAGGTCTGGCTGGTCAGAAGCGGGGCTAAGTCAATATACACATTTTTAAAAAGTGAATTATTTAATCCCCAAAAAATACCTGCTCTAAATTTCCTAGTAGCTCTGCATCTATAGCGTTATAGTGAAGCGTGCAAATTAACATGAATGTAGGCTCTAGAAACGTAATACTCTGATGCTTAGTAAAAAACCGGCCAAGTGCAAGTCGGACTCGAGCAGGAAAAGTTCCGTACCAACCATTATACCAATAATTTACATATTTACTTATAATTTGTTATTTTTGTACAAAATTTTCCAAGTAAGCGTATTTTAGAAGTTATGCCTCTCTTCTATAAATCCTGAACAAATAAAGTATAATACCTACCATTATGATTTTTTCAGATTTTTCGAGCCAACCAGCTTTTACAGAGGCTTTTTAACAAAAAATTGCATTTTTCTAGCACTAACCGTTTAAAAGGTAAGCCGAAGACGGACGCAAGTACAAACATGACGAAACTATAAGGGTTCCGATACGTGAACTACGGCACCCTAAAAATGTGGATGTTATACCTAAAGTCTAAACACATGAAAACCCTTTTCAACCGCTAAAAAAATCCATGCTATTCCTGCACCATACTCAGATTTAACAAAAATGCACCCATGTTAAATAGGTGCATTTTGCCTAAGCCTATGTACATAATAAAATAAAAAAATACATACACATCTTTTTAAATACGTAATAGTTAGTCTTATATTTATTTATACATTTATTGTAAAGAGTCGAAATATTGATTGTTTGCATTGAATAGGCTCCGAAGCTACATGACCGATTTTGGTGATATATTTTGTCTTAGACCACGGGGAAAGACATAGGCTATTTACTATCGCAGCAAAGTGTACGGTTCTCGCGAGATTTCCTTTTGCGCGCATAACCTTGTGTAGGTACTATTATGCATTACGAGCTCCAACGTCGTATATTTAAACTCTGTTAGCTTAACAAAAAGCATTTTAAACTCACCCCGCCGCAGAGCAGTTTCGTTGGTGCATAAAAAGCGCATGAGAGCCCTGGCGCCGCCAATTTGCTGCTGAATTAATTTCTGCCCGTCTGTGGGTAAGCACCGCTTTATCCAGGCGTCCATGCAGGCCATTCCCGTCTGGTATGCCCTGGAAAATAAGTAAATATACAAATTTTACCCCGGTCCCGGCTCGACCACGAAAATATCAAAGCCTCACGAAAAACATGCGTGAAATAACGCTTGCGTTTTGTTTCGCATGCGGTTAGGAATTAAAAGACCGGCAACGTATTTCGTGTCTTCCCTCGTGTTGTGAGTAGGGAAATAGGTTAAAATAGGAAACGGCAAACGCTTACCATTAGGCGATTATTTATTTGCTCGTTTGCATTTTTATTTCATAAAATATATTCCAGATTTCATACCACGTCAATCTTGTCTCGTGACAAGCACCCGCAGTCCCTTGGTGAGATTCCAAAAAATAACTCACTTAAAGTTAACACAATTAACCTCGTCGTCACGACGTCATCGACCGACAAAAGGCGCGGAGTCACGGCGTCGTGGCACACTGCGTTGTCGCATCGTGATTTGTCACGGCACGGCAACGTCACCGCAAAACGTAGCGGAATTTTACATGGCACAGCAATCCGGCGTGATGACGTAAAAATTTACGGCGGTGTGAATTGGGTATTTTCATACATGTAAAAATTTAGTTTGTTTTCAATAAATTAAGAAATAATTAGATAAGATTATTTTAAATATTACAAGTTGATAAAAGTAAAAAAAAAATGGAATTATATGTGTAGTTTTGTAATAATATGCATTTCGAAGTCACAAAAAAGTTGAAATATTTTTTTTTAAACATTGGTGTATAAAACCTACATAATTAGTTTACTTTCATCAAATAGAAAAATATTTACTATAGTATGTATCAACATAAACGCACAAAATTACGAGATATCAGAAATTTAGTGCATAATATGAACATACAATTCGTAGCAACATTACTAGCGTGTGACGTCACCTACTAGTCCGACTTTTATATGGGACGTTTTCACGAGACTTACAAAAGTGCTCAAATAATCCGCAATATCTTTGAAAATTTTGATTTTTAGTATACTATTCCTTTTGTGAACTGTCTTATTTTTCAGAAACTTTTCATATACATATGTATTAAAAAAATACAGGAAAATACCGTATATTTTGCAAGTTCACGCACCGTGCCGCAAATCGCGATACGTTGGCTACCGTGGACATATGGATAGGCCGTTACACGTTAGGAATATTGAACTTTTAATATCGAGGTCTATTACATTACTATAAGTTGATTGAAGAGGGTGCCGTGCGCCATTTTAATATCATTTTGGATGTTTTATTTCTTATGTGAAAATATAACGATATTTGTGTCTTTTTATAAACAGGTAGGTAACATTTTTGAATCCTAAAAATCATTTTGAACAAGATATATCTTGCGAAAAATTTTGGAAGAAGCTACATAATTCAAGCCAAAAAGGCATTGGGTTGTTGAGTGTTGACAGTTGAGTTTACAAAACAGTAATCTCTGAGGTTATTGTTCCTACCAATATTCAATTACAAGCAAATTAAAAGAAAAAAATTAAAAGCAAGAAATCTCATTTTCATATACAAATAGATGAAATATAAAAATCGCAGCGAATTAAAAACGTCAAGTCGTGCAAAGAAAGAAAACAATTTCCTAGAGAATAAGTTACTGACTGAAATACCGTTGATATTATAAAGACCGAGAGAAGCGCCGCGCGCTGTCCCCGCGTATGACAGCAAATGCGACAGGAATTTTCTATTCAGACGCAACGTGGCATTCTTAGGGCCATTACACACGTTAAGGACATATTCACATTTTAACGTTTATTATAACATAGTAAATACTGGAAAAATAATGTAAACTAATTGATGAATTGGTCAACTCCTTTCTTTGGAAGGGGTTGGCCAAAAGGGAAAGTAATAGTAAATAGATCTATTGATGCGTTTATTTCTAACAGAAAAGAAAAGCATGTATCTAAGACATTTTATTACTCGAAAACTTTAGCTAAGATTGACGTAAATAAGAAGCTTATCCCTTTGAATGGTGACGTATTAGAGCGTTAACCTTGATTATGGGCTCTATTAACAAAAATAACCTGAGAAAACATTTATTGAAAATTCCTAATGCAGCCTGTTTACATGGTAGGTTCATGTAGTACCTATTGAGTGCTCAATCTTGATTGAGGCTTTAACACGTTGACTGTTGCCGATGTGATATTCCACTACCTAGTTTTTAAGTAATATTATGGTGTTGAAGTTTTAACAAGCAACGCATTTTTTATCCACAGTATTTTTTTATCCCCAGTGGGGGTAGGGGTTGTTTTGTCGATACAATAAAACCTATTATCTGCTGTTAAGGCTCTGTATAATGGCAGTGACCTTGCGCGTCACGTCCCGTACTGATTTTGTAGGCGATAAGGGGGTATCGCGGCGACCGGAGAGTATTGAAATCGGATAAAAAATCGCAGTAAATCAAATATTTTTAATAAGTCAAAATAAAAAAAACGGCGTTCCGCTAAGTCTTGTCTTACTTAAAATACTGAAATAATTTTCATACTCGTGTATGACTGATAGAAGAAGAAAAAGGTTTTAACTTTAAATAACCAAACCAACCAAGAGCATGTCAGGAGCTTAAGGAAGATTCCGTGACTATCAACGCGCAATAGGTTTTCTTTGAATTACTTCAAAAGTTACGGCCCGATGATTGCGTGATGTATCATGTGCCCATTTTAGCATTTAGAAATGATAGGGACGAACTTACAACCACTTCGGAGGCCGATTACTCGAAAATGGTCGACTTTGTAAAAAAGTCATGTATGAAACCTTGCCTTTATTTTAAAACACCTATTAAACAATACCCCACACGATGGGGTACATTGAAAAATATTTGTCATCCCCACCTCACATGACGCACCCCTAAAATATAAAATTATTATTATTTTATGATGTCGAAACCGAGATCTATACACAATCTATACCAAATTTCATCAATTTATATTTATAATTAAAGAAGCTAGAAGCGCGGACAGACAGATAGACAGACAGACAGACAGACGGGCGGACGGACGGATAGAGCGAAACTATAAGGGTTTCTTGTGTATTACGAAACCTTAAAAAGGGTGGACTTAGCATATTTCTAATCAATATTTAAATAAAAAATTAAATTTATAAAAAGGCATTCCTCGGCTAAATATAATGGAGATTAACATATATGTTTTTGGGATTTTTCAATACGACCATGACTGAGAAAAAAGGTTTCAAAGAACTCCAATTTTCAGTATTTATTATCGAGCGCACAACCCCTTTTGCCCGAAAATAATAATCAATCTTAATCTCATTTTAGCTATCACGTCAAATTACGTCAAATTACGTCAATTTTTGTTTGAGAATCTGAGATTGAAGTCAATCTAAGATTTTAGATACGTTATTAATTTCGAGCGTTAGACGACACACACAGTATATCATTGAAAGTACGATCAGCTACTTTTTAAGGTGACTGTACGTTTATTCAGAAAAATCATGCTTTGATTGATTTTATTTGAATTGAGATGCTTAATATCATGTAAATAGAATATGAACTAGTACATAATATAATTAGTACATACATACATTAGCACATACTCTATGTGCTAATCCATTTTCATCTATGTGCAATGCCAAATATTATCGATGAGTACGAACGGCAATATTAGTTTATTTATTATTTTTAGGGTTCCGTACTCAAAGGGTAAAACGGAATTACTAAGACTCCGCTGTCACCAGGCTGTATATTTCACGGTTAATGACCGTGATAGTTAGACCGCTGACATTTTCACAGATGATGTATTTCTGTTGCCGCTATAATTACAAAAACTAAAAAAAGAATAAAAAAAATATTTTAGGGGGCTCCCATACCTACGAGAAACGTGATTTTTTTGCGCGCGCGTGTCCAACTCACACTTGTCTGGTTTTTTGTTTCATTCGATGTGCACTTACAAACAGCGTGCGTCCAGCTCGTCTTTAGTCCTTGGCAGGCCGACGGGTGTCCGGGGCGTCATCTGGACGCATTTCTTCAGCTCGCCCGCGTCGCACGTGTCTTCCGGCAACTGAGCACTGCCCGCTATTGATAAAGAATGACTAAAATTAATTAATAAAAATGTAGTATGTTCATACAAATTCCACTTACATTTATTATAAATGTGAAAGTCGTTTTTTGTATCATTCTTAATAGTCGTGTCATGGCAAAAAGTGTCGTGCCTATATAATATTAATCCGTCTAGCCCCAATACAATTCGCAACGCGCCATAAGGAACTTCGTTCCAAAAATGTTTGTCTGTAATTCAGTTTATGTGCGATAATTTTACGTGATAACGTCATCACAAGCCGTACGCTTAGACCGATCGTGCCTCGCTATCGCTTGTTCTGCACTCTCGCTTGCACGCTCGGCTCAGGCGAAACGTGACAATTTTCGTGCCTGCAGTACCATTTATAAGACAGCATCGATTTATAAGACGTTTTCACGTCAAAGTAATTGTGTACTTCATATTATAATTATATTAATAGTCAGGTAATATTATGTTTAAGTTCTCGTTAGTAAGTTATCGAAAATTACACATCAATTACTGTAAATTAATATGAGCATTGGGCAGGTATGCTTTGTAACATCGTTTTCGGACAGCTATTACAATCAATAGCTACACTACACAGCACAGGCGAGACGTCCATACAAGCCGGCTTCCCTTATAATTTTGCTTATTTACAAAACAATAATTTGTGAATTGTGCCCAATGTACCCAAAACACGGTGCTAACACCTTGTGACGAAACATCAAATAATTCCGTTGGACGCACGAGATGCGCCGAGATGAATAAATGATAAGTCACTATTAATGAATCTTATATTTCTAGAAATAAAAACAAATGAAAAATTACAAAAATATTAGATTTTCATTATTTCGAGGAGGGTAAGGTTCATGTGGCGCTAAGCGCAATAAAAACTAACACCCGGTTTCTGAAAGGCTAATCAAATAGTTGATGAACTAACACGTTGTTGAGTTAACGGGCAGGTTAAATCAATTTCCGTTTCTGAAACGCTGATTAGTGAAAAATTTACTAATCATTGATCAAATTGACATGACATATACAAGCACATACAAGCCTTAAATAGCTTTCCAGAAACCGAAAACGGCGTTTGACATGTTGTTTGACCATTCGTTTGACATTAGTTTTGTTAACTAACACGTTGTTCAAATCAATCGACTGATCAAGCTTTTTGCAACTCAATTTAGACTTGAAATGAGATTTGATCGCTGATTAGTTGATTTTAGCGTTGATTAGCCTTTCAGAAACCGGGGGTAAGTATCGTTGTTCTGTATTATAATATTTATAATAGATATTAATTTTCTTACGCGGCTTACTTTTCGCGAATCTCATGCTTCGCCACTGCTATAGGTAAATTTAATTATGTTGGTATGTTCGCCCTCACACCCACGAGATTTGGCAACTCTACACGATTTTCAGCTCTATTGCATAAACGCAGAGTTCTATTGACAGTGCATTTTTTTTGTTGCGACCAGTAATCATGTACCACCGACCAGTAACATACTGTCATCCAATTTCTCTATGTAACAGTATGATTTAAATATTTTGTCCTGTCAATATTTTGCCGGAACCAATTTTTAGAAGACTTTTTTTATGCAAACCTTTACATAAAAGTATCTATTTGACAAGAAGCCGTCATTAGCTGACAAATTAAAAAAAAATATTAGTAAACAGAACTCTTTGCTTAGCAGAAACAAAAAAATTTTTGTCTACTTCATACTTAAAAGCTTATACGCGCGCGACAGTGTGACATAGGTGTGCGTGATACACGTAATTATCTAAGTGTAGACGTACCAACTAAACTATATTTACCTATACACAGGACAGTCTTTCCTTTCGAATAAATTTTGTTTTTTGTACAAGCATTTGTTCATACATTCATTTATTTAACAAGACTTGTTCTTTTTCATATTTGATAAATGCAGTTAATAAATATCTTCGTTAGATAGCGAATATATACCCTTCGTTATTTCTTCAAAGTTCAAAATAAAATAAAATTTGAATGAATGTTTTTTTTTTTTAAATAGCGTGACTTTTAAAACATTTACAGACGAACTTTCGGATCTGCTACTTTGTTATCTCTTCACCTTTTAACTTTTCATAAAAGGTTTAGAATTTGTTTAAAGTTTACTCATAATAAATACTTTGAGTGCTTGTTATTTTTGTTTGTTTTATGTACAATTATTAACAAAAGTAAGATTACAATCCTACCTAAAATTTTTGTATTAAATTGGGCTTAATTAAGTATTCGAGTTTCATAAGAAAAAATGATTTTTACTTTATTATTGGGTTTACATTGAAAGCAATAATTGAACTTATTAACCCCCGGTTTCTGAAAGGATAATCAACGCCAAAATTAACTAATCAGCGGTCAAATCTCTTGTCAGTTGTAAATTGAGTTGCAAAAAGCTTGATCAGTCGTTTGATTTGAACAACGTGTTAGTTAACAAAACTAATGTCAAACCCATGGTCAAACCACATGTCAAACGCTGTTTTCGGTTTCTGGAAAGCTATTCTAGACGTAAATGTGTCATGTCAAGATGATCAATGATTAGTACATTTTTCACTAATCAGCGTTTTAAAAACGTAAATTGATTTAACAATTCTGTTTACTCAACAACGTGTTAGATCATCAACTATTTGATTAGCCTTTCAGAAACCGGGTGCTTATCTTACAATATCTTACAATCATGTTAAAAAATAACCTAACCAAGAGAATGTCAGGACATGTCTAAAGAGGGTTCCGTAACTATCAACGCGCAATAGGTTTTCTTTTTTGGAGTTTACTCCTTAAGAATCGATTTTCATATAAGGCCCCCGGTATGAAAAAAATATGAGATATAAAATCTACTGAACGAATGACCTCGTTACGTTTTCGTGCACAACCTATTCTGCGCACCTGTCACTTTTTTTCACATGGCGCGAATTTTTGAACTCAAATCGATTGCTAAAGTTTTTGTTCCTTCTGAGGGAATCTAAAAAGTAAAACTACTTTTTAGAGTAAACTCCAGTCGTGCGTCGGAGCTGACACACACTTTTTTTTTTATCTCTATGGACGCTTCACACTACGTCAATCTGGCCCCGTGCTAAGTATCCGCAGAACTTGTGTTACAGGTACCAGAAAACGGGAAGTATATTTAATACTTTTATACTATACATATATTTAAGATTTTTTTGAACCACTTTGGAGGCCGATTACTCGAAAATTGTTGACTTTGTAAAAGAGTAATGTATGAAACCTAGATGAAAAATGAAAAAAAAATATTCATCCCCACTTCACATGTAAAATATAAATAATATATAGCCACCCCTAAAATATAAAATTATTATTATTTTATGATTCCAAAACCGATATCCTATACACGTTATCTGACTAAATTTCATCTATTTATATTCATAATTACACAAGCTAGAAGGGCGGACAGACAGATAGACGGATAGACAGAGTGAAACTATATTGGGTTTTACGGAACCCTAAAAATACTGTGCTCTATGGTTTCTTCTTTTTTATTTCATCAAACTTGTAGCTATATAAATAACTGAGGAAAATTTGTTAAAGAAACCAAAAACTTTACAGTATAATAATAATTGTAAAGGAAGTAAAGAAAATAAAAGTTACAGATAGTATTAATATTCATTACTTCTTTTAAGGACGCGTTTACGAAAAGTTTTTTGACAGGTTTCCAAGTGTGGAGCCATCATATCTTTAAAAATGTTTTGTTCAATAAATCCAGACAGTGACCTACTAAAATAAACCTTACTGCCATGCATTAAGATCCATGCATAATAGCAAGACACGTGAAAATTTGAAGGAGACTATGCTTTTTCAAAAACAATTTTTCATATTGTGGGATTATTTTGAGGTGATATCCGCTATATTTGGGTATTTTTAAACAAACAAAATAAGCTAAACAAGAGCAGGAAAATTATCCTGAACTGAAAATTATCCTCTTTTTATACATTTTGGTAGAAGAGGTTCTGGGAAAACTGATTTTGCTATACTAAAAATCATATATTTGTTTAATGTTTTTTATAGATTTTGCTGATAAAGAAACTGTCTATTTGTGACAATTCTTAGTTTTGTAGGATTTGGCTCCAATTTTTCGACAAATCGAAAAACAGAGTTTTCAAGAACATCCATAAATGTAATAGAACATAATATCGAAAATGAGCAGAGAATAGATACTCATTTCGCTCCGATTAGGATGGGCAGTTATGTTGGGCGGAAAGGGCGGGCCGAAATTCCAAGTAAATTGACAAGGGCATATCATGTAACGTTATGTCAGCGCATACAGGATATCATGTCATGTTTTATCACTGGCCTTATACCGAATGAGCGAGTTATGAACTATGAAATTGATATTCGATTCCTACGGTTCGTATAAATATTTTTATGTTCCATACATAAAAGTAACGAGAAATTGTTTATCATTAAATTTATGAAAATGAGAATGCAACATGTGCATCTTTAAAGACATTCTACATCCGATGGTGTTAAAATTCGTAATCATGTTATTATTTATTCATACATTTATTTCATAAGCCCAGTATTGATTTTAAACAGGTAAATGCTAGTGAGCTTGAAATGAAGAAAATAAAAGCAAAAAAAAATATTTAAATCTTTAAATTTGTACTTAAATCAAACTTTTATGAGAAAATTTAATAAATTCGTCGCAAATATAGCAAAACGAGTCAGCGTCTGATTTACAACTTCTCGAAGCCATTTTGTACAAGTTATTACAGCGAAAGCAATATGAAACACGTTATTACTCTATAATATATTACGTTATAATACGCAAACACATACCGTCGTACACATGGAGCCATGCAAGAAACACAACCCATGCTGGCAAAAGAGAGGAAAGAGGGTTACCTCTCTTTTGCCAGCAATAGAATGCAAAGACCGACTTTAATTGGGCGCAAAAATCAAAAAACGTCAAATCGCTATCTATAACTTCTTAAAATTCAAATATTTTCGATTTGTAATCGAACTTTTTTATATATATTTGCTTATTTAATCAGAATAAATCAAGTAAAACCCATGCGCAAAAAAAATAAAATTTTTGTTGACCGGTATTATAAATGGCAAGTTTTCAGTATTCCATGATTGTTAAATTTTATTTTTATTAAATCGCGAATGTTATGTAATAAAAATCTATAGTGTTTCGCCAAATGAGGGCAACTAATGGCTCAAGGCAGTTTAAGGGTCAGTTCACACCGAGACGCGACACACGATGCTTGAAATGCTTCGCGCGACGAAGCGCGCACTTTCGATTGTGTATCACTATTATAAAGTGCGTGCCGCGTCGCGTCGCAACGCGATTCGCGACTCGGTGAACTGACCCTTTAAGACCGAGAACATTACTTATTCTCTCCCTATGTTTTTGAATGGCGGTTATCACTTACCATTAGGCGATCTTTGCTCATTTTCCGGTTTATTCCAGAAAAAACCCAAGGCTAAGCGCGATCTGGCGGCCAGTATTGCGACCAGGCCGCTAGTATCGCGATCAAGCATGCAGCCAGAACTGCGGCCAAAATTATCAGTTCCGAGTACAGAGTGCTTCGAAATGGGCGTCGAGGAAATAGCTGTGATGGTTTATTTTGCAAGTAAGAAGCGAAAAAACAAGAAGAAGCACTGGCAAAGATTTCTGTGATCTCTTTTAACTAGCAAATATTTCTCTGATGTCTTCCCACAATATCCTTTTTATGTCTTGGTGTGAATAGTCGTCGCACGACATGTCCCACAAAGCCCTTTTAGTCTCTAGCTCGCAAATAAACCTCTCCGAGTCAAAAGACATCACTATGTACGCACATTGGCGCACGATCGTATAATTCATCTTTCAGAAGATCTCATTGGCCGCCGCGGCCGCTGGCCAGGCCGTAGCTGCTAGCAATGCATACATTCCAGTGGCCGCCACGGTCGCTGACCGCTTGCGGACAAGTGCGCGCACTGATGATACAATGCATACATTCCAGTGGCCGCCGCGGCCGCTGGCCGCTACGGCCAGGCCGTAGCTGCCAGCAATACATACGTTCCAGTTGCCGCCACGGCCGCTGGCTGCTACGGCCAGGCCGTAGCTGCCAGCAATGCATACATTCTAGGGGCCGCCATGGTCGCTGGCCGCTTGCAGACAAGTGCGCGCACTGATGATACAATGCATACATTCCAGTGGCCGCCACGGTCGCTGGCCGCTTGCGGACAAGTGCGCGCACTGATGATACAATGCATACATTCCAGTGGCCGCCATGGTCGTTGGCCGCTTGCGGACAAGTGCGCGCACTGATGATACAATGCATACATTCCAGTGGCCGCCATGGTCGTTGGCCGCTTGCGGACAAGTGCGCGCACTGATGATATAATGCATACATTCCAGTGACCGCCACGGTTGCTGGCCGCTTGCGGACACGTGCGCGCACTGATGACACAATGCATAGATTTCGGTGACCGCTACGTCCAGGCCGTAGCGGCCAGCGGCCGCAGCGGACAATGAGATCGTTGCCATCGATGAATTATACGATCGTGCGCCAATGTGCGCGCATTGGCCGCCGCGGGCAGTTGTGTTACTTGTTTACAGAGTGTTCAAATTACATCGTGACCTCTTTTGACTTAGGAGAGGTTTATTTGCGAGCTCGAGACTAAAAGGGCTTTGTGGAACATGTCGTGCGACGACTATTCAAACCGAGACATAAAAAGGATATAAGACATCACAGAAATATTTACTAGTGAAAAGAGATCACAGAAATATTTGCCAGTGCTTCTTCTCGTTTTTTCGCTTCTTACTTGCAAAATAAACCATCACAGCTTTTTCCTCGACGCCCATTTTGAAGCACTCTGTACTCGGAACTGACAATTTTGGCCGCAGTTCTGGCCGCATGCTTGGTCGCGATACTTACGGCCTGGTCGCAATACTGGCCGCCAGTGCGCGCTTATCCTTAAGTTTTTTCTGGAATAAACCGGGAAATGAGCAAAGATCGCCTAATGGTAAGTGATAACCGCCATACAAAAATATTACGGAGAAAATAAGTAACGCTCTCGCTCTTTAAGGGTCAGTTCACCGAGTCGCGAATCGCGTTGCGACGCGACGCGGCGCGCACTTTATAATAGTGATACACAATCGAAAGTGCGCGCTTCGTCGCGCGAAGCGGCGATGCTTATTATGCATAATTTTATTACATCATTTTCAAGCATCGTCGTGTTGCGTCTCGGTGTGAAGTGACCCTAAAACTGCCTTGAGCTATTTCCCTCATTTGGCGAAACACTATAGATTTTTATTACATAACATTCGCGATTTGATAAAAATAAAATTTAACAATCATGGAATACTGAAATCTTGCCATTTATAATACCAGTCAACAAAAATTTTATTGTTTTTGCGCATGGGTTTTACTTAATTTATTCTGATTAAATAAGCAAATATATATAAAAAAGTTCGATTACAAATCGAAAATATTTGATTTTTAAAAAGTAATAGATAGCGATTTGACTATTTTTGATTTTTGCGCCCAATTAAAGTCGGTCTTTGCATTCTATTGCTGGCAAAAGAGAGGAGAACCCCCTTTCCTCTTTTTTGCAAGCATGGGTTGTGTTTCTTGCATCGCTCCATGTGTACGACGGTATGTGTTTGCGTATTATAACGTAATATATTATAGAGTAATAACGTGTTTCATATTGCTTTCGCTGTAATAACTTGTACAAAATGGCTTCGAGAAGTTGTAAATCAGACGCTGACTCGTTTTGCTATATTTGCGACGAATTTATTAAATTTTCTCATAACAGTTTGATTAAGTACAAATTTAAAGATTGAAATATTTTTTTTGCTTCTTTTTTTTCTTTTTTTTGCAGCGGTCAGGCCGCGGCGGCTACCGAATTGTATGCATTGTATCATCAGTGCGCGCACTTGTACTTGTACGCTAGGCTGTGAGCGACCGGTCGCACTGGCAATCTATGGTGGAGGCCTATGTCCTGCATTGGACGCAGGCTGAAACGACGAACACTTTGTGGCTTAGGTACAGCACGTTTGTTTTTTACAGTCGAATTACCTATAGTGTTAGTGTTTTGGACATAAATAGATAGGAATTCACAGCATAATAATAATTAGCAATATCGTTTCCTGGGCAATAGTTTCTATATTGTTGATTTTCCTATGGACTGTATTTGCACATGACATCTATGTAATATCAACATGTTCAAACATTGTGTACAGATTGGATGATACAGGGATTTGGATTGGTACAAACAGACACCAGTGACGTGACCGAATTAAGTCAAACAACTGAATGTCTAGTGCATGGAAATTATTCTCCATCCACGTAGCGATGCAATTTGGTCGTCTACCCTTCCCAGCACCTAGGTTGTGCCTTATTATTGTAATTAGTATCAATGTAAGTGACATACATGTTTCTTGAAAACTTAATTGGGTATTTGCCTACAATATGTTTTTTTTACATTTAGAAATACTTAAGTATTACAACTTGAAAAAAGTAAAAATAAATATTTTAAAAAATATATAAGCCGACCGAAATATATAAAGCCATATTTAACGTGAGTTCTGTAAAATAATTTTTGTATGTATAAGGACGTACTTGTGTTAAAATTAATGTTTTTTTTTATTGGAGAATTTATACAATTGTTCGGGCTGGTACCGACTTCAAAAATAAGAAAATTGAGTAGAGAAATAGTCAAATTTTAGCAGAATTTAAAAGGGGAACTATTTCGACAGTTAACTTATTTCATACTTTTAAGTGATTATTAAGAATGATATTGCTTTTACTTTGGAAGTCGGTTTATATATTAAAAAAAAATGTTCTTTATGGTGGAACAATAATATTAACTAGTACCTGGGAGATCGAGCTTTTGATTTTGAGGAAGACGGTAAAATATTTAAAAGTAAATAAAATATAGAAAAGAAAGGCAATAAAAAGAATCACAAAAACATTTATATCACCGGGATTCGATCCCGAGACCAATTCGTAGATAACGCACAATTTACCGTCCTACCATCCAGCTGACTTTATATAGTGTCGAAATTATTGAAGTACGAATATTATACGACGAAAGAAAAATATAAAAACTTAAAAATATGCGCTTTCTGAGGGATAAGACCTAGCTTTGGAAGAAGACGTCGGACATTGCAGACCTTTCGCATACATTTTCACAATAGTTCTTTAAACCAAAATTTCCAAACGTATATCTTTAAAGACTGAGGAGTTCCAATCAGTGCTTTTGGAACCCTGGTATACCTTCACATAATATCACTTTTTGGTAGCATATGCTTAGGTTACCTAAAAAATGAAGTTATCGAAGAAATGATGTAACAGAGATGAGACTAGCGAAAGTACAAAGGTATCGATGATGTGATGATGGTGTTGGTGATGATGATTATTCAATAGTGACATATGCTTTCAGTTTTATAAGCAACTCTGAAATTTGCAAACTTGTATCTTCAGACAGACTACCTTGGCACAACACTTTTTGGTAGCGTAAGCTCAAGAGCTACAAAAAAAAAGTCAATCTAGCTTTAAAGAACTAGCTCCATAACTGTCTGTCATTGACAAGGATTCGCTCTTCCTCTTGGGTTCACCTATTTTAGACGAGTCTCTCCCGGCCTTTATAAATAATAAATTACAAAATTTTAATGAAACTTTAGAGCGGCTTCTCCAAATTAACTGTCACATGGCCTTCACCTTACCACGGTATTGCCATTTTGTAGCTAAATTTACGTATGTCTTGCGGAGTTGTCAACTGCGGAAGTTCTCCCAACTTCTCAAACAGTTGGATGTTACCATAAGACATACGCTCTTCACTATTTTGAACATAAATTACGATAACCGCTTATGGAGGTTCGGTGGTCTGGGTGTCCGAAAACCCTCGGATATATCGCTTCCGGCCTTTTTGTCCTCAGTCCACGCAAACCATAAACTTATATGCAAAATATTAGAGCACCCATCCTACCCCAAAATAGTTCTCTTTCTGGACGAGGCCAAGGACGCCTGGAGCACAGCTAGTACTTGTAGCGAATTGCCCGCTAATACCTTTTCCCAAAGGCTCTGGGACGAGCCTCTCTGTGGACTGGTACGGAATAATCTTCTTAACACGTCGTCCAGTCCTTCGGAGCAGGCTCGCCTCTTAGCTGCGGCGAAATGGGACTCGGGCCTTTGGCTACAAGCGCTGCCGTCACCCAACACGGGCACATTGCTGGATCAAACAACTTTTCGATTAGCCACTTCCCTGCGTCTTGGCGTCCCCCACGTCGTCCCCCACCATTGCGTTTGTGGCACAAACGTGGATAGACTCGGACACCACGGTCTGTCCTGTTCACGAAGCTCCGCCGCATCTCCTGACATCACCGCCTCAACGACCTAATTCGCGGGCTCTTGACACCGCCGGAGTGCCAGCTGTGCTGGAACCCAGTGGTTTGGTGCGCGATGATAGCAAGAGTCAGACGGAATGACCCTGGTCCCTTGGAGACTGGGACGGGCTCTTGTATGGGACGCTACTTGCTCCTGGACATGGGATGTCCAGGGTACCTTAAGTACTGCGGCTGCGGCCGCAAATCAGGCGGAGAACCTCAAGCGGCGCAAATATGAGAGCCATAGTGGGGATCTCATATTTGAACCGCATGGGGTTGAAACCCTACAACATGGGGTCTGGGTACTCATAGAGGCCACCCGAGATCCCAGAGCCGCACCTATCTGGCTCAAAGAATTAGCATTGCCATCCAGCGAGGAAATTAATGACTCTTTTAGGTACTCAGCCTGGTGGGGACGACCTGGGAAATTTCTTTTTTTTTGTAGCTTTTTAAGTTTTTCTAATATGAATTTTCTTTTTAGTACTTTTATAGTTTATAAATATTTTAAGTACTTAGGTATTAACTCTATAGGGGTCCCTATAAATTTTGAGGCTGTAGGATTGGGATGGGTAACAGATACACTTTTAGACTGCTGTACAACAGACCCACTCAACTACCTAGTACACAACTAGTTTACCCACACCACCGTACCACACCGCAAGTGTGCGTGTGCATATTTATTATTATAAGTGTCAATACACTACATCTAACTTTTACAAAATTGAAAAACAAGAATATATTTTTTCCGAGACTACTATTAATCACCAACATATTTTTTTTTTCATAGAACAATCTACCACCGGTTCAACCCTAACCCGCCGAAGAACCGGCGAAACAAACTCGGGCGACCACCTTTTCCCAAATAGATGGAAATTTTGGATGGCAATGTAAACATTATAAATAACAATGTCATAGATACATAGTAAGTGCATAAAAACAACATTTCAAGGTTCCATCTTGTTTCCAATGTCTGCAATCGTTGACAAAATATTATATTAGTAACTTACTAACATTATAAACCATTATAAAATATGAAAATATATCGTTTGAATAATTACTCATAATATTATTCTCTCTTCTGCTTTATAGATAAGTATAGACAGTAGCCCGTCAATAAACTCTTTATTTCAGTGGCTCTTATAATCATTGGTTGAAAGTTCAGGGATAACTTACCCGTCTCATACAAAATTAATTTAGATAACAACAATCTTAATTCTCTTAAAATACAAAATAATATTGCCACCTGTAAGTAAGTACTTATTTACAGCTTCAATACACACTTTAAATATCGACTTAGTCCAATAGTACAAAATGTATGTAAAGTGTACATAATATAATGGTTAGGTAGATATAAATATTTTGGTTAGGGGGCAACTTAGGTTTGATATTTGTCATCTTAACACTTCGGTATTTGCTTTCTGCAGTTTATTCAGTCCACATTTCATTGAAAAAATCTTCTCAAATATTTTTCCGCCAATTATAGGTCATGGCCTATCCTTAGTTTTGAAATCGTTCTTTAATTAAACTATAAATCTTAAGACACCAGAATGTAACTTTACAATGACGGTAAATTGTAAGTGCTAGTGGTAGTACCAGAATGTAACTTTACAATAATGGTAAAGGTGCTAGTCGCGTATCTAGTAGTATTACAATGCTTTTCCAACAAAGATATTAAAAAACTGTATATTTATCACGAACGCTCGAAAATTGTCTCAAATATTGAACCTCACAGAGTAAGAATTAAAATATAGAATGACAATTCAATCATAGTAAGTCATAAAATACTATGACCTTAGCTTGCTATTTTTGCAAAATAAAGCTGTACTAAGTAGTAAGCAGTATAGTTAATATTCAATAACGTCAAGTAGTAGTTTTCAAGGTAGTAGTGGGACTATATTAAAAGAGTTTTACATGCCAATATTACTACCCAGTGTTATCAAAAATGTTTGAAATGTATTTATATAGTCAAATTTATTCATTTCTAGAAAAAGGAATATTTTATGCAACGAGCAGAAAGGGTTTCGGAAAAACAGATATATTAATCTCGCAATTTTTGACTTAAAAAAAAATGTAATGCATGAAATAGATAGAAGGAATCCATTTTGTGCCATATTTTGCGATTTGACTATGTACGACATCATAATATTTTACTACAGAAACTTGAGGCCTACGGAATAAGGGGCCATGTATTACAACTGATTCGCTCTTATTTACATAACAGACCTCAAATTACAGAAATATGTCGCATAAATAATAAAACCAGAACTGAAGTAAAATACAGATCTTTGCAGCAAAAACTAGAGTTGGGTGTACCTCAAGGAACTGTATACGGTCCATTTTTCTTTATTATTTACATAAATGATTTGCCAAACTCGATTAACCCACGACATTATTTGCTGATGGTAGCACAATTACAGTAAACTGTAAAGACATTATTTTGTATGAAAGCAACATTAATATTGCATTACGAACTTTAATTGAATAGTTTGGATAATAATAATTTAATCATTAATTTAAATAAAACAAAAATTTTCCGTTTATCACAAAAAAAAGTTCATTCAAGTTATTTTTTCGATAATGACAACCAATTGGTGGATAAACTATGAAATGAACTAATCTTTGTGCATTTATAATTACCTACAAAACTGGTATGCAATAATGGACACCAAACATTTTCTTAACGTTGTTGAGGCAAAAAGTGTCTCCAATTATTTATGGCACTTTTGAGACTTTTGGCACCATTTTCACATTTGAACTATGGTAAAAACAAGATGGCTGAAATTCGAAGTCTGGTGAAAACCAAGATGGCGTATCTTTTTCTTGTATTAAGATTTGTTCTGTCAAATGTACGTCATAGCCTATCTTGAGTTTTGAAATCTTTGGTAACGACGCTTTCATAACGAGGGAATTATATTAAATTACAAACGATTTTCAAACTTCCCAAACGTTTAAAAGTTACATTGAACGCGATCTTTTATTCAGTTTTCAGTGATTTCCATTAATATTTAATGTTCGGAGACGAACAAAATATGTCAATTTCAAACGAACGAAAATCAATTCTAATTTGTAATTGAAATCACTGGAGAGTTTTTCAAGAGTTACAATGGAACTGTAATTTAATAATGTCTTTGGTTTATATTACTTATTATGTTTATGTTATGTAAAATTATTCTCTCTTAACCTCGAGATGACACATACTGTATAAATATAGTGTATACCGTCTACTCGAGATGACACACACCGTTTCGTCGCGGCCCGTAAAATTAATATGAGACTTCATGTTTATTAAAATAATGTAACAGTAAGTTAATAATAATATTATGTGTTATGTTCAATGATTATGTTTGAAGAATGAAGATATATACGTATTGCAAATATTTATCGGAGGCCGAATTTGACTTTAGACTATAGTTAAATTTCTCTTCAAATTAATTTCCCGCTCATTGCCGCAGGCAATATCTGCGGTGTGTGGTGTGGTTACTTTCACAAAACGTAATAATATGTACCATTTTAATACTCATACACATCCGAATAAAAAAATAAAAAAACGGCCAAGTGCGAATCAGACTCGCGCACGAAAAGTTCCGTACCATTATCCAATATTTTACATGTTTACTTAAAATTTCGTTAAAAATACCTAACGAAATCGTAAATATACATGTAATATAATATTATATATATTATGTATATTATACATATATACCAAGTTTTCCAAGTTAGCTAATTTTACAAGTTAGGCGTCTATAACTCCTGAACTAATTAGCCCCAGAGCTACACTTATCCTATTATACCCCAACGCGAGACCGTAGGGCTGGCTGGTCAGAAGTTGGGCTACGTTAATATACAAAATTTTAAAAGTTTTTGTTCCAAATATTATGTATGAGGCAATTTGAAATTTAGATGTTATGTTGTAGTTTAATGTTTAAGGAGTTAGGGAAAAAGCCATGACATTTAGTCAGGGCCACCTTTCCATTCCAGTGCAAAAGTATATTGAAAAAACTATAAGGCTTTCTTGAGTATTACGGAACCCTAAAAAGTTTTAAAAAAGTATTTGAGGCAACCTGAAATTAATCTATTATAAGATATTATTTATTATTATAAAACAATATTGTAAAAAATGAATAATAAAAAAATATAAATCCGACTGCAAAAAAAAACGATACCTGAGCAACGCACTAAAAAGAGCGAAACAAGATTAAGAAAACACAGTACTAAAACCTAATTTAAACCCTATTTTAGTTAAACAGTCTACACTATGAGCTGAAAGCCTAAGTGAAGTGAAATAATTGATATTATGATTGGTAACAGGCGGGACCCATTTATTTTCGACTCATCTATACCGACCCTGTGTTTTCTCAATCTGGTTTCGGTCTTTTTAGTGCGTTGCTTATGTATCTGTGTTTTTTGCAGTCGGGTTTGTTTTTTTTTTTCTAACTTATTTATTTTATTTTACGTTTTTTAATTCATCCAACAAACACTTCGTCAAAATACGACTATTTAAATGCATTGATATCAAATTTATTTCAATGATTTAATTAAAATTTTTGAATTACTTACAAAATAACGCTAGAATCCGCCATTTTATATTTTTTCTTTGAACTAGCTATCTAAAGACATTTTGTTATTTGAGATAAATCTAACGATACGCTAATTCCCGAAACCCAGCCGTTTGGAAGATATTTTCTTGCCAGTCAAGTAAAAATATAGACTTTATGTAATTTTTTCAAATATTTTGTTTCTGGAAGGCTCGAAACATTGAAATAGCTACCAATAAAATTCGCAGTTAACATAACTAAATTTTAGATGCTGTCGAAGTCTAATCGTTTCTTCACGTTGAAAATATTAGCTGATTCTAATTATTGTATTAAAACCTTAAGTTGAGCGGAGCGGGCCAGATAGTTTTTAAAATATAATACCGATTCCAATTTATTAAAACTTTGTAAATATTACAAATCTGCAATGCTCAGATTATATAAATAATAGCCACTATTATTTTTTTATTTATGTCCTAACCGCTTCATAATTTTTTCATTACACCCAAAAAAATAATATACTTACCATTATTTTGAAAAATAAAAACCTACAAAAAAAACTATTTTAAAAATACACTTTTAAAAAACCGCCGAACACTCTATTCGCCATGTTGGTTGATAGATTATTATCTGTGCTGTGACGTCATACTAGTACCATTTGAAATCTGTGCTATAGTTCGTAGTAGTGTTGGCGGCGGTGGCGGTGTTACGTTCCGTTTGACGTTTTGATATAAATAACTTTTTAAGATGTCATGAACTATTTATTTACAGAATATTCCGTTTCACCACTACATATGTGTTTAGTGTGTTTGTGTCGTCACATCCTTGCCGGAAGTTACTTTGAGGTGTTTTCATCAGTGGAAATTAAAAAACAAAAATACATAATTATTTTGAAATGAACATTATTTATCATTCTTAAGTTTTTAATTTATGATATCGCTAGAATATGTTTACCTAAGCCAAGTACTAAAGGAAATACTCCTTCAATGTATGAAATTAAATATGAATCAAGTAGCCTATTATGGCGAGCGAGCAAAGCGAGGAAGCCGAAAATTTTGCATATAACTTTTTTGTTTGTATGTAACTTTTTTGTTTGTGGTCAGATCTGTTTGGAATTGCATGATTTTGCATAATTTATTAACACTCTGAATAAATATTTTATAAAATTCGATCTTTTGAAGGGTAAAAAGGGTATTAAACTTTGTATGGGAAAAAAATATTAAATGAGCATTTCGGCTTGGAACTTTGTAAATGTAGTCATAAAAGAAAATAAGTAAGCAGTTGTTTCATGATTTTTCAATATTCAACCCCTAAAGGGATGAACGGAGGTTTGAATGTCATTTTTCAAGAGTCAGACTCACGCTTGACCATTCTTCTACTACATAGGCTGCACTAAAAGTATCGGAAATGGAATATTTCCACTGTTCCTGTCATATTAAAATCTTTTTAATTTAAAACTCCTTGGTTTTAAAAATCGAATACCGTTTATTTTTTTTAAAAAAGATTCTCGGTCTTGTCACAAGGTCTTGTCAAACTTGTTTAGTCGTTGAGAAAATGGAATTGACTCGAGAAAATTCTAGAGCGATGATTTATTATGACTTTCGAAGTGGTTTAACACAAAAGCAATGTGTTGACCGGTTGATTTCTGCATTTGGTGATGAAGCCCCATCCAAAATCACAATTTATCACTGGTTTGCTGAATTTCAACTTGGACGTGTCAAGCTCAGTGATGATCCCCGTCAAGGTTGTCCAAAAACTGCAGTCACCCAAGAAAACGTTGATGCTGTGCGTAATCTGATTGAGGAAGATCGACATGTGATATACCGCGAAATTCAGGCAACTTTAGACATTGGCATGAGTCAAATACAAATAATCTTGCATGAACAATTAGGTGTAAAAAAGTTGTTTTCCCGATGAATACCGCATTTGCTCTGTGAAGAGCAAAAAGCGGCTCGCGTTACTTGGTGCGCCAGAACTCTCGAAAGATTCCACGCAGGATCCTCAAATGCTGAATACAAGATCGTATCAGGTGACGAATCCTGGATATACGCGTACGAACCCGAAAAAAAAAACCAGTCACGAGTTTGGGTGTTCGAAAATGAGTTAAAGCCAACAAAAATTGTTCGTTCACGGAGTGTTGCAAAAAAGTAGAATGGTATGCTAACATTTGTTTGCCACAGGTCGTTTCTGAACTCCGTAAAGAGAACTGCAACCGCCGCATCATCCTCCATCACGACAATGCGAGTTCTCACACCGCGCACAGAACAAAAGAGTTTTTAGAGCAAGAAATCATAGAATTATTAGACCATCCGCTGTACAGCCCCGACCTAAGCCCTAATGATTTCTATACTTTCCCTAAAATAAGGAATAAATTGCGTGGTCAGAGATTTTCATCACCTGAAGAAGCTGTGGACGCCTACAAAACGGCCATTTTGGAGACCCCAACTTCCGAATGGAATGGTTGCTTCAATGATTGGTTCCATCGTATGGAAAAATGTGTCAAATTTCGCGGAGAATACTTCGAAAAGCAATAAATACATTTTTAAAAAGTAATGTTGTGTCACTTCCTTGATTCCCGAAATTTTCAGTGCCGCCCTCGTATCATGGTCCATGTGTTAGTATTACATACTTACTTACTTTAAAACTTTAGGTTTAGTAATATTAAAGTAAAATACATAAAAATAAAATATATCTATTCTTAATCTTATTCAGAGGAATAATAGAGAGCTATTGACAATAGAGAGCTATTGTCATGCAACAAATAGAACTATGCGCGAACGAAATCTAGAGAAGGTACTGGGCCTTTAGTCAAGATACATTCGATAATTTCGACAGCGAACTTCGAAATCAAAAATGTATGGGATTTGACATAAGTCATCGCTCAATGACATATCGCTTGCGAGGCCTTATGTCAAATCCCATACATTTTGTTTTCGAAC
Source organism: Phengaris arion (assembly GCA_963565745.1). Lineage (NCBI taxonomy): Eukaryota > Metazoa > Arthropoda > Insecta > Lepidoptera > Lycaenidae > Phengaris > Phengaris arion. Next base: position 9,875,487 of record OY751445.1, on the reverse strand, counting down.
TTCGCCGTCGAAGTTATCGAATGCATCTTGACTAAAGGCCCTGCTCTCATATTCGTTCACTATCCGCACATAGTTCCTCAGTATAGGTGCATTCAGATCATCTGCCACAATCCTCAGGATGCTGTTGTCGCTCTCCCACACGCGGTTTATTACTGACGCTACTTTTTTGCGTATGAGTGCCCGAAATTCGTCCGTTCTTGCGTGCGCAAACATCTCAGACGTAATGAAACTAAGTCAAATTCTTTGTATAGATCCAAAAACATGCGTACACTGTTATACGTACGTCTTACGGGATGTATAATATTGCACAGTATGCTTGAGGCTTAATATTGCGATTTCGTATGATAATCCTATAGATAAGTTTTCTATGTATTCCTCAAGTATCTGTCTGTACTCTTGAGCTTTATTATGATATTATGATTTTTTTTATCGGGAAGTACGGGCTAAGAGTGAGACTGTGTAATGTGTAGATAATGTTTTACAAATTTTTTTTGACACACGTTTAGGGGCCTCTGTAGCCCGGGGACGCACTATAAATAATTGATACGGCTGATACAGCGGTAGCTACGCCCCTGCTACAAAACATAATAATAATATTTATGGACGCTTCACACCACATCAATCTGGCCCCGTGTTTAGTATCCGAAGAACTTGTGTTACAGGTACCAGACAACGGGAAGTATATTTAATACTTTTATACTATACATTTATTTAAGATTTTTATTATATTATACACATATTTAATACACATCCATGATCCAGGAACACAGAAAAACTTTTTATTCCTTCGGCGGGATTCGAACCCGCGACCCCTCTAATTATCCTAATTAATTTTAAATACATGACATAATATGTGTATTTTCGAAATCTCTTTTAATTTCCTTTATTTTGATAGGTTGGATTTGAAAAAAATCGTAATTTTTCTTTAAAATAGCTATTATTTAAAGATACTTGGGTTCTTGAGGCAAATCTAACGATAATAAGTGTCGAAATCCATCCAGCCGTTTGGAAGATACGTGGGATAAAGGAATTTACAAACGAGCATACACACAAAAAAGATACGCGAGAAAAACATAGCCCTTCCTGGCAGTCGGGTAAAAAGACATTTTAGTGGGAGTTTCGACCTGCCAGCTAACCTAGAAACTCATGAATATACGGGCTATCAATTCATGATCTTCTGACATCGAACGGTGATTTTATGAACTACGATGTCCATATCGCATATAGGTCGAACTATGATGTCCATATCACATATAGGTTGAACTACGATGTCCATATCGCATATAGGTTGAACTGCGATGTCCATATCGCATATAGGTTTAACTACTATGTCCATATCGCTTATAGGTTGAACTACGATGTCCATATCGTATATAGGTTGATATTATGGACATCGTAGTTTATAAAAAAAAATTCGAGGGGAAAATCTTTATAAGGTCACCCTGAACTCTTTTTCGGATAAGAGTTAAGTGGAGATTTCTAGCCACTAAAAAACCTCTCTGTGGTCCATTTCAACGCTATTGGAGAACTCTGGGATCTCATCTGAACGACACCAGTGAAACTTTTGGTTATTTATTTAAAACTAGGTGCTTGTGACTTTAATTTCCGTAAAAGAAGAGAACATATTCGAACTCATAATTTCTGACAAAGTGAATGTACTTGGGGACTATGCTTTAGTTTAATTTGCAACTATACAGTATTGTTTGAAATGAGTTTATAAATTATACTTAGTAAATTATCATAAGTAGAGACATTATTCACTATCACCGCTACTGTAAGAGCACGTTTATGTGACCACAATAATCACAATTTTTATTCATAGTGTAAGGTTCAAGTTAATTACTGTTTTAATTCAAATTTAACATAAATATTAGTTAGCCAATTTAAACTGATTTTTTTAAATGCAAATATAATATGTTTGAATGAATTAGTTAAAATTATTAAAATATTTAACATTTTTAAAATTATTTGAAAACACATTTTTTAGTTCAATTATATTAATTATAAGTTAAACTGTCACTTGACACGAGCGCCACAGTTTAAAGTCAACTATGGGCTGTGGGGCTTAGTATAATTAATTATTTAAATTTACTATTTTAATTTGGAATAAATAAATCCTATAAATTATTTAAAATAGACATAAATATTATAATCAATTTAATTGAGATGTAAATTTAAAAACGGAAGTTAGTTTTTGATGCACATTAATGCCATAACCGGAAGTCACACTTTACGCGCTAAAATTGCTAAGACTAGAGAGGGGCCTTGGTTTCTGGGCGGTTTCTCTAGAGGCAATTGGGGAAGATCCTAGCGAGAGGATGGTCGATAGCAGTAAAGTGTGTGCCAATGCCAATATAGATATTGGCAAGAAAGTGTAACCGTTATAAAGTGAGTAATATGAAGTGCTAAAATGTGTTAAGAAGTGAAGTGCTTAAGTTTAAAAAGTGTAGTATTTTTTTTTGAAGTATTAAGTATGAGTGGTTATTGAAATAACGATGTATACAGTGGTGCTTTAATAATAAACAAAGTGATCTGTGTGGTTGAGTTTTATTTTACAAGAAGAGTTCGGTTGTCTTACAAATCAGAAAGTGGGGATCGACACTCTACCGGATTATGGATAAACAACACTGTGGAAGTCAAAATATTGAAGACTATCGTCACAAGCTTGTGACCCCAACCAGGAGCCACGGCCAACGTGAAGCCGATGATAGCATTGGTCGTAGGCGGAGTCGCAGTCCCATCCTTCAAAGATATCCGGTACGCGTTTGCGAAAGTGTTTCCGAACGCCCACGCAGTGGTGGCCAACGACGAAGCCGCACGCGCTCGCGATCACGCAGCCGCAGTAGTGACCGCAGCAACTGGCGCAAGCGGGAACAAGAGCTGCAGTTGGAACGCAGACGAGTTCGGCGCTTGGAACAAGACTTGCAACAGAAAGAACGCGAAGAAAATCGCAGGCGTCGTAGCAGCCGAGGCAGTCGGTATGGTGCAAGGCAATACAGCAAAACAAGAGGACACGGCGAGCCATCAACCAGCAGACTGTCGCCTCAAAGGTCACGTAGCCCTGTTTTTAGTAGTAAAGATATTTTTAATTTGATACAGTCTCTTAAAAAAGGTTTTTCGTCCCAACCAGCTGCACAGAGCGAACCAACTTATAGCAATAGACGTATAGATCATCAAAATATTGTCCCCGAGTTTGATCCATCTATTAAAAATCAGCGCATAGATGTTTGATTAAAAAAGGTAAATGAATGTGCTTCTGTGTATGGCTGGAACGAAACAACTACTATTCACTTTGCGATGCAAAAATTACGAGGACTGGCCAAAGTTTGGGTTGCGAGTTTAGATACTATGTTATATTCTTGGACCGAATGGCAAAATTTACTTATCAGTAATTTTCCTTGTGAACTAAATTATGGCCAGTCCTTAGAGGATATGCTTAAGCGTCGAAGTAGATTTGGAGAACCAATTGAAGTTTATTTCTATGAGAAACTAGCTTTATTAAATCAATGTGACATTCGCGGTAAGCGGGCCGTAGATTGTATTATCCACGGTATAAATGATAAAATTATAAAATCAAGTTGCGTTGCCCTACAATGTTCTGAACCTAATCAATTGCTTAAATTTTTGTTAAGCAACAAAGAGACCATAAGTTCGCATATTGTCCCACCTAGGAATAGAAGTAGCGTTGGTGTCACAGATGATAATGGTCAAAGTAGTAAACCTATTAGAAAACAAATTCAAAATACATTTTGTTTCAATTGTAAAGACAAGGGTCATTTTTTTGCACAGTGTCCAAAGACGTTGTTAGTTTTCAAGGGTTGTAATAAAATTGGACACACAATTGAAACCTGTTTTAAGGAGAATAAATCTAACTCTACAGATTCTATAAAGAAGACTATGCGAATTGCCAGTTCAAATGAAAGTACGAAATTTGTAAAACAGGTTATGGTGAACGGTATCGCGCTAGAAGGATTCGTAGATTTAGGTAGCGAGGTCACATTGATTAAAGAAACTGTGTCAAAAAGATTAGGACTATCTCATAATCATCAATCTACAGCGATGATAGGTTTCGGAAACACTATTGTGCAGTCTCTAGGTACAGTTACGGTTGATATGACGATAGATGACGTTAACGTTTTAGTTAGTTGTAGAGTAGTAAAAGATGAATTTTTAGAGAAACCAATACTTATAGGTCAGTATTTTTCTGAACAGCCGCATGTAGTTATCTACAAGGACGCTGCGAAACTAAAATTTTTAACTGTAGACTCTATCATTCCAGCAAATATTGATTGTAATGTTGACGAATCATTAATTAAAGTAAAGGTTAAAAGAAGTGTGCAACTTTACGGGGTTGCAAGTATTAGGGCCATGGCTGAGATCAACTTCACCGGTAGTATATTACTAGTTACCAAGCTGATAGGAAAACCTAATGCACAACATATTGTATACGGTGGTATATACCATGTAAGTGGCGGAAATCTAAATGTGACGATAATGCCATGTTCGATACCTACTATATTTGTAGAAAATTTTATTTTTGCCCGTGCTCAACAAGTAGATATCATTAATCATGTTGCTTCAACTACCGATTTGCCTGGTAATTGTCTTTCAAATGTTGATAAAAGCCAAGTAAAATTGGGAGAAACGGTTTCAGAATATGATAGAAACCGACTTTATGACTTACTTGATCGGTATGTAAATTGTTTTGCAAATGATATGGCGAGTTTAGGTTGTACAACTACTACTGAGATGGTCATCGAGTTAAATAATAAGCAGCCTGTTGTGTATAGACCCTATAGGCTGTCCCACCATGAACGCGATAATGTAAGACAAATGGTGAAAGACATGTTGGCTGCGGGTATAGTCAGGGAGTCCGTGTCTAATTATGCGAGTCCAATAATTTTAGTAAAGAAAAGAGATGGCTCTACAAGGATGTGCGTGGATTACAGGAAGTTAAATTCTTTTACGGTTAAGGAGCGCTATCCAATGCCACTCATTGAAGACGAAATTGCTAGGCTATCCGGCCAGGCATGGTTCATCACATTGGATCTTATGTCTGGATATTATCAAGTACCGATCGCTGAACCATCTAAGCATCTAACTGCGTTTGTCACGCCCGACGGCCAGTACGAGTTTAATCGCATGCCGTTTGGCCTGGCAAACGCACCGGCTGTTTTCCAAAGGATGATGAACCGTGTCTTGGGTCCGGCTCGTTTTGATAAAGCAACAGTGTATATTGATGACGTATTGATATTTGGTCGAGATGCCAGCGAATGCTTAGATAATTTAGAAGTAGTTTTACAGTTATTGGAGAAAGCTAATCTGAAATTAAATTTGAGTAAATGTGGGTTTTTGAAAAACAAAATTGATTATCTCGGATACGAAATTAGTTCAAACGGAGTGCGTCCTGGTGAGATAAAAATTAAGTGTGTGGCTGACTTTCCTTGTCCAGACAACGTTCATGGGGTACGTCAGTTTCTAGGTCTCGTTAGCTATTTTAGGAAGTTTATTGAGGGTTTTGCGATGATAGCATATCCACTAACTAGAAAAAAAAGGATATAAGCTGGACATGGGGTGACACTCAAAACAATGCATTTGCCACCTTAAAGGAACGACTAATAAACCGCCCGGTATTAGCTATCTTTGATCTGTCAGCAGAAACTGAGCTACATGCGGACGCAAGTAAAATAGGTGTAGGTGGCATTTTAATGCAACGTTTCTCGGATAACGAGTCTTTTAGGCCCGTCGCGTATTTTAGCAGACAGACAGCGCCCGAGGAGAAAAACTTTCACTCGTATGAGTTGGAGACTCTGGCAGTTGTCTGTTCTCTTAAAAAGTTTCGAGTGTATTTGCTAGGTAAACCTTTCAAAATAGTAACCGACTGTAGCGCACTACGGTCAACATTCCAAAAACGCGATTTAGTGCCAAGAATAGCGCGTTGGTGGTTAACACTGCAAGAATATGACTGTTCGATCGAATATAGGGCAGGTAAGAAGATGTCACATGTCGACGCTCTATCTAGGAATCCAGTCAAAGACTCTGGAAGTTGTGATACTGAACCTCTCCCAATTGTTTTGTCTATAAGCGATCAAGACTGGCTACTCACTCTGCAATTGGGAGACTCAGAACTGCAAAGAATTAGAAATATTCTAAATTCTCAATTGGATGATATAGGGCTAGTATACATAAAAGATAATTATATCATACAAGACAATAAGCTATTTAGATACATAAATGGTAATAAAGATGATATTCGTTGGGTGGTACCTAAGGGCGCGAGATGGCAATTATGCAGAATGAATCATGACGATATAGGTCATGTGGGTTTTGAAAAAACTTTAGATAGAATTAAGAGTAAATATTGGTTTTCTAAAATGAAACGGTTTGTAAAGAAATATGTTAGTGCTTGTATCGAATGCGCTTATGCTAAAAAGTCTTCCAATAGTCGTGAAGGACTTTTACACCCCATTCAGAAAATTGCAAAGCCATTCCACACCCTGCACATTGACCATCTCGGGCCTTTTGTCAAATCTAAGCGAGGTCACACCCACCTTCTAGTGACTATAGACTCGTTCACAAAATTTGTTTTTATAAAACCGGTCCGAAATACGAATACACAGAACGTCATAAAAGTATTAGATGATATTTTTGACACTTTTAGATCCCCAGAGCGTATAGTAAGCGATAGAGGTAGCTGTTTTACGTCTAATGCTTTTAAAAGGTTTTGTCTTAATAGAGGTGTAAAGCATATATTAAATGCAGTAGCATGTCCTCGTTCAAATGGTCAGGTGGAGCGCTACAACCGGACCATTCTGGACTCATTGACTGCGCAGAATTTAAAGCACGATGAAAGAGACTGGGATAACAAATTGGGTAAGATACAGTGGGGATTAAACAATACGGTCCAGAAATCCACAGGTAGAGCTCCATCTGAGGTTATGTTTGGCACATCAATGGTTAGTGAGGTAAATCCAATTTTAAATGAAATAGCCGATAAAACTCGAGAAACTGTAGACATAGGTACATTGAGAAATGAAGTTAAAAAAAAGATTGACAAAGCGCAGGCCAGTCAAAAAAAGAGCTATGACAAAGGCAGACAACCGGCACGTGTCTATAATAAAGGCGATCTAGTCAAAATAATTAAAACTGCATTTAATAACAGTGGCAAAAGCACTAAGCTCATGCCAGTTTACGAGGGTCCATATCGAGTAGTTAAGATTATAGGTAATGATCGTTATAAGCTGGCACCAATACCAGGTTTCGAAGGTATGAAAAACAAGCGTAAAACAACCGTTGCTGCTGATAGGATGCAGCCGTGGATTCACTTATCTGCCTTACAAATCGATGATAATAACGAAGATGATGATGATGATGTGAGCGTTAGTAATGAGTAATGACGATGCGAATGGTAGTAATAATCTTTAAATTAATTTTAACTTATCCTTTATTTAACGAAGTTGGTTTACCAAATCTATTTATGAAGTAAGGGTTAAATACTTAAAGTGATTTATTTTTTTCAAGTACTCAAAAGTTGCCTGGAGTGAATTTTCCAGGTGGTAAGTGAATAATAGTGCTCAGAGTGAAGTTTCTGAGATAAGTACTAATTTTAAGTATACTTGAAGTGAATTTTTTTCAAGTACTCGAAAGTTGCCTGGAGTGAATTTTCCAGGTGGTAAGTGAATTATTAATAGTACTCAGAGTGAAGTTTCTGAGATAAGTACTGATTTTAAGTTCTCAGAGTGAAGTTTCTGAGAGATAATGTTTAGTTTCAAGTGCTCAGAGTAAAATTTCAGAGTTTTTTTTAGGTACTCAAGAGTGAATAGTTTTAATATGTATATTTAAGTACTTGGAGTGAATTTTCTAAGTGAGTTGTTTTTGTTATATGAAGCAAATGAATGAAATAAATATATAAGTAATGTGTAGAACTATAATAATTGAATTATTTATTAATCGTAGTAATTATCACTTATTTAAATAATTCATTAATTATTATAGCTAGTGGTTAGCAAAAGTGCTGTATTATATTACTAAGTTCTACCTATTTTCGTGAATAATGTTACTAGGCCAAGTGTAAGGTTTCACCAGATGCGTGTGTGGGGACCACACACGTGTCAGGATGGACGAGTGTAAGGTTCAAGTTAATTACTGTTTTAATTCAAATTTAACATAAATATTAGTTAGCCAATTTAAACTGATTTTTTTAAATGCAAATATAATATGTTTGAATGAATTAGTTAAAATTATTAAAATATTTAACATTTTTAAAATTATTTGAAAACACATTTTTTAGTTCAATTATATTAATTATAAGTTAAACTGTCACTTGACACGAGCGCCACAGTTTAAAGTCAACTATGGGCTGTGGGGCTTAGTATAATTAATTATTTAAATTTACTATTTTAATTTGGAATAAATAAATCCTATAAATTATTTAAAATAGACATAAATATTATAATCAATTTAATTGAGATGTAAATTTAAAAACGGAAGTTAGTTTTTGATGCACATTAATGCCATAACCGGAAGTCACACTTTACGCGCTAAAATTGCTAAGACTAGAGAGGGGCCTTGGTTTCTGGGCGGTTTCTCTAGAGGCAATTGGGGAAGATCCTAGCGAGAGGATGGTCGATAGCAGTAAAGTGTGTGCCAATGCCAATATAGATATTGGCAAGAAAGTGTAACCGTTATAAAGTGAGTAATATGAAGTGCTAAAATGTGTTAAGAAGTGAAGTGCTTAAGTTTAAAAAGTGTAGTATTTTTTTTAAAGTATTAAGTATGAGTGGTTATTGAAATAACGATGTATACAGTGGTGCTTTAATAATAAACAAAGTGATCTGTGTGGTTGAGTTTTATTTTACAAGAAGAGTTCGGTTGTCTTACAATAGTAAAATGAGCTTTTTTGACTAGGCCACAACGCTCACCCAACCCAATCAATGGTTGAGTGCTTGTTATTAGTAAAGTTTATGCCTCGTGGCCTCGCCGATAAAGCTCAATTTGTTTTGAATGAAAACAGACTTTGAGCGACGCTTGTGAAAGCTCCCCACCAGGGCAAACAAAAGTACCTAACAAATCGCACTTCGTTTTTCGATTAATTGCTCTCACAGGAATTTGTTTGAGTTCTGATGGATCTAATGCCTGAAGTTTATTTATAATATTATATTGGAATTTTATGTTGATTTTTGATGCTTAATAAATGATATTACATATGTTTAAAATTTAAATATCTTCTTACACTGAGGAGATATCCGAAACCCAGCAGTGGAGACGTCATTGGTCGGAGATGATGATTAATTATAATGTTCGCTATTTATAGCTAGCTAATAAATAACCATAACTACCTTGTACTATTATCTATTCTGTGCCATAACACAATAATTAAATGTATTAACTTTTTGTAAGGCTATTTTGTGGTACTTGGTACTTTGTGTGTTTGTGTTAAAGGTTATAGGCTACACAGTAGTCTATAACCTTTGTCGAATCAACTATACCCAAATTCGTTTAAAACATAATAATATAAAATTATGTTTTTTTGAACGTATAAATTAAATAAGCGTATAATATTTAATTGACAATTATTATTAATTGATTCCCTTTCAACAGTACTCTATAACATTTTAGTGACTTCTTAGAACTTAGCTGGATTTAAAATGAGCCCACGCGAATTAGATTCGGTTTAAGGGGACTTTGGAATTAATTTTAATGAATTAAAGAGCTACCTCAAACAGCCGGTGAAAAGGGCTCCTCCAATTTATTAAAGCCCTACCCAAAGTCCGGGCAAAATTCATAGACTAGTAGTTTAACTGGCATAACAAATAATTCTAATCAAGAAAAGGACATTGGGAGTTTCTTATCCACTGTTTAAAAAAGTGGCGACCACAACCAAAATAGGTACTATTAGATGGTGCAATTGTCATTCGCATTTTATTTCCGTTTATTTTATTTCTGATACATTTAAAAATAAAAAGAATCACAAAAATATTAATCTGACCGGGATTCGAACCCACCACATTTCGAATTTTCGAAAAACGCAAAAACCATACATACGCATACCAAACTACCTATCGAACTGACATAATAGTCAAAATTATTGATATACTGATGCACGACGAAAGAAAGAACATGTATAACTTAAAAATGCGCAGTTTTCAGAGAAACCTAGCTAGATCGATATTTCTCCCCCAAAACTCCCTGCATACCAAATTTCATGGTAATTACTGTAGCCGTTTTCGAAAAATCGACTATATAATATTATATATAATATTATAATATAATACATAATATAATACTAAGATGTATTATGATGGGGAAGTACAGTAAATCAACAAATTGTTAATCATGTTTTTTATGAATATTAGCTGAAAAGAGTAAAAATATCACAGTATATGCCTCCCCCCCGTATATCACCTCCTGCAGATATGCGACCTAGACCGTTGTAGTCTATCATGCAATCACGCTTAAGGGGCCCATACATGGTCCGGTCTGCCTTCAGTTCGGCCTGAACGGATGCAAAATCGTGTCGTGTGAGTGCTCGAATCCGTTCAGGCCGAACTGACGTCAGTTGGGTCGGATGCAATTTTTTCCGTGTATGGGCTCGAATCCGTTCAGGCGTCAGTTCTAACTGAAACGATCGGCCTCTCGTCTGTGGCTGCCTTACAAGGTAGATCTAACCTTATTTTACCTTTGGTCGCCGTCTGTAATTGTTCCATAGTAAAAATCCCAATGTCCATTATGTTCATAACAAATAAAGTTTAATATATTAATATATGTCGGAGGAATTCATGAGTCGAGTTGCATCTTGATTGCTATGGCTGATTATTTGCATACTGATTGTTTACAATTGAATTGCCCTTAAATTCATTTGATTACTTTTAAATTCGTTTTTTAATTTAAGATAATTTGTAACATTTTTATCTCGCGTTAATTAAAATTAAATCGTAATTATTTTGTTACCGGCCAATCAGAGCAGAGCGCGCGCGGGCCTCGAGTGGGGTCGAGACGCCATCTTTACTTTAGAGGTGCGGACAGTGTTTGAAACACATTTGAGTGTGATCTATCGATCGAGTTGGATCGGAGTTGAGAATTATATTTTGTGGTTACTAGTTAAAGTGAAATCGGTGTCCTGAACCCACTGCTCGATCTTAAATTATTTTTAAATTACTGTTTTCTTAAATTTGTGATTAGTGAAAATACTGTTACACACTGAATAAATTAGTGTTAACCAATGTTTTGTGCCCGCATTTTACCCACGATGACGCCCACTAAACAAGCAACTGCTACTGAAAATGATGTTGAGGACAATGTGTCTCTGACATATATAATATAAAGTTTAATAAAAAACAAGTCCACGTGGTTTATTGGTCATCGATTCAACTCGTGCAAAATTATTACAACTTTTAGGACAATATTATTATATTATATATTTAGACTTCTTCCTTTTTGGAAGTCAGGATTAAAAAGTCCATGAGCGGTAAAACTCTTTGTGTAGAAAATTCAAAAAGTTGTCCATTGTATTTTCACGATGTTATAATAATATATATAACCTATGAAATTGCCGTTCTGCAGTACTGGCCATTTCAAATCAAAATAATTTTTGTTTGGTTAAGAATTCTAATTTCAAATTAATTTTATCTTAAGAACATGGAATTCTTTTTCCAAAAGTAGTCATTTGTTTCTTGATTAGTGTTACATTTTCATCGCATTTCAATTTTTTTCGTCATCATGGATGCGTTAAAAATTCGAGTAATTATGGAATATGAGTACCGTCGCGTCGTGGCAGCAACGCGGCACTAGCGGGACGCAACATCAACGACGTTTACGGAGCTAACACTACAAACCAACGCACCACCAGTTATTGGTTTGCTCGCTTCCGTTCTGAAAATTTCGACCTGAAAAATGAACCTCGCGGTCGTTCTTCAGACGACCGCGCTTTGGTCGACAATGACGAATTAAAGGCGATTGAGGAAGCTGATGATACACAAACTACGGCTGAATAGCAGCAGCTTTCGACGTTAGCGTCAAAACAATATTGGTCCATTAGCGTCAAATTGGCAAGGTAAAAAAGCTTGACAAATGGGTGCCCCACGAACTCAATGATCGTCAGCGCGAAGTACGCGTCGAGACGTGCCTTGCACTGCTCAACAGACACACAAATTAAGGAATTTTGAACCGCATTGTTACCTGCGATGAAAAATGGATTCTGTTTGATAACCGCAAGCGCTCAGCAAGTTGGTTGGATCCTGGTTCAGCACCTAAACAATTCCCTAAACGAAAACTTACCCCTAGAAAAGTGATGGTCACTGTTTGGTGGTCTAGCGCCGGTGTGATTTATCACAGCTTCTTACCAAACGGGGTGAGAATTACTGCAGATGTGTACTGTGAAGAACTGAAGACAATGATGGAGAAGCTGGCACATCCCCAACCAGCATTGGTCAATCGCTCGTCTCCGCTGCACTGCAGACGGTCTCCAAGTTGCAAGAACTGGGGTTGGAAGCTCTCCGTCATCCGCCCTACTCACCAGACCTTGCGTCTACAGACTACTACTTTTTCCAGAATTTGGATAACTTCTTGGCGGGAAAAAAATTCAATACCCGAGAGGCAGTACAAAAAGCCTTTGAAGAATTTGTTGGACGGGAGTCCAGCTGATTTCTTTAAGAAGGGCATCAATAAACTGCCACTGCGTTGGCAAAGATGCATTGATTGCATGGGTGATTACTTCGATTAATACAAATAAAAAATACATGAACAAAATTCGTTTAAATTTTTTCATACGAAACGGCAATTTCATAGGTAAAGTAAAGACCTAATATAATAACATCTACAATAGTTATATAGGTATTAATCTACAATAGTTATATGGGTACCTATTGTTCGATTAGATTTAGATTCATTAAATTGCGCGGTAAGTTATCCCGGGTCTACATTCAAAAGTTGTTAGTAGGTATCATAAGATTTTTTTTTTTATTACTAACTGTAGAACAAAAACATTACATGATAGGTTTGTGTGTTATCGGTCTAAATCAAACAACGTTCTACAAGAAAACAGGTATTAATTGCTAGTCCGACAAGAATTGTATTTATTTTTTGTAACATAATATAAAGTGAAAGATTTCTTTCTAAATTAAACAAATTTTATTTTCTAGTAATTACGTAATTACTCCATTCATTTATTACGTAAGCCGATTTCTGGTTTTTGTTCCCACCCTAAATAAGAAAAATAAGAAAAGGTCATAGTCTAAATAAATCAAAAAACTCCTAAACTGGGTACAAAAATGTATGTTTTTACATAATAAAGAGATCCAGCAAACTACGTATCGCCTTAGAATTAAATTTACTGTCGTACTGATAGCAGCGCCACCAACTGGGTCCAATTGCAAATCCAAACCATTCTCAAATCTACTTGAACACACAATCATTTTGTATTTAAGGAGTTAAATTAAAACCTTCTGTGAAGGAGTTAAATTATAAACACAAGCACAGAAGATTTATATATTATTATATGTATACTAATATTATAAGAGGAAAGATTTTGTTTCTTTGTTTGTATGTTTGCATCGGATAGGCTCCGAAACTACTTAACCAATTTTGATGAAATTTGGGACAAACATAGAGTAGGCGTTTTTGAGAACTACCCCGGGCACGTCATAAAGTTTTTTTTATTTTTAAATACAATCAAAAAGTGCCTATGTATAAATATAAACTAATCAATAGTAAAAACAGCCGTCCGCCGCTGATGACCGCGTCGTCGTTACATGTTGGAACTTTGTAAGGAATATATTTTTTAATAATTTAGATAATTATCTTGAGATTTACCAAAAAGAAACCATAAATTAGTTAGTCATGAATTTTTGAGAGTCGTTAAATCGATACATATTTTATCTCTGCTACCATCGTCAGCTACCACAATCGAGAATTTTCTACAGGAAATTGTTGGGCGTACGATGACGTCTCATCATAACGAAGCTATTCACAAAAATTCAGCTTGATATTAATTAATTTTACATCAGGGATATTTCATACAACTTTTGAACGTAGAACCGGGATAACCTACCATGCAATTTGTAGGACAATGTGGTTGTTAAATTATATAAATACATACTGGTTAGTAATAATTATTGACAACCGCTTTATCGATACATGTTGGAAGCAGGAGCAGCAGCACTCTTTCATTAAACCATACGATTTGTAGGACTAATATAATTTTTAATAGTTCAGAAAATTGTCTAGAGATTTGACAAAAAGTAACCAGTTAGTAATTAATTTTTGAGGGTCGTTAAATCGACATATTATATTCTAACTTTGGATGGTGGTGGCTAACAGAGGTACTGTTAGCTACCAACATCGAAAGTTGTTGTAAGAGGAAGTCACATCAATATGAAGTCACTCATGAAAAATTTGCTTGATAGTAATCAATTAAAAAAATCCCAGTACCCCTGACTAATTCGCATAAGCGGGCAACCTTTTATTAGACATTCCTAATTGTAATCTAGACTTTTCGAAGATTGTAAATTGTAACGATACCAATATAGTGCTTAAAATTACAAACTTGGGATTTTATAAAATAAAAGTTATGTAACAAAATTTATTTATGGGAAACTGGATTCGACCTTTTATTTTAACCCTAATTTCCTTCGTACAGATAACATTTGAAATTATTTGACGCTTATATACGTGAAATTCAATCTTGCTACAAGAATCTGCGTATTTTTTCACTAAGGCGTGTTTTTCACCAAGTGTCCCCTATATTATATGGTACATTTATCACCAGATCCCCCCCCCCAACACAATTACTATGCAACTCAAAAAGTTTTAATAACATTGATATAACCTTTATTTTTCCTTATTTGGTTTAATAAGGAAAAATAAAGGTTATATCAATGTTATTAAAACTTTTATAAGCTATTACTATTGTTGTACCATAACATTTTTCACCACCCTATTGCATTTTTTTTTATGTTTTGGTGCCTTCTCTAGTTTTTTATTATACCATAGGATTATGGAAATATTCAATAATTGAAAATATTTTAAGGGGATCTTGATATTAAGTATCGGGAGTAGTTTAAGTAAGCTATAAACAAATTAAACATAAATCCGATTAAGACAAACACTTTTATTTTAATATAACAAAAGACATATAGATAAGGACTTGTTTGAATGTGAAAACAACTGTTAAATTAGAATAAAAACTTACAAAATATAATAAAAATCATCCACAATAAAAAAAGTGTCAGATCTGACGGTTCTTCGAAGAAAATTTTGCTGTTATTGTATACTACCGACATAGTTAATATCAAAATATATAACTTTTGCCCGTACAGGCTCTGTGAATTGAGTGTACCAAGTCTGCCTTAAAGATCAAGACGTCCTCCTATACTAACCTACCTATTAATAAAATTATAAGTCGTATTATTTGAATCCACTTACTTGCAATGAGAAGTCCAGTAATCAAAAACAAAAACATCATGAACTCTCAAACAGTTTTTATTTAAAATTCCAATTGAAGTAAAACTTTAAATTCGTCACGAAATTTACGAATACACGAAAAGCGGCCGGCACGCTCGACTCGACCGCAGTCCTTCGGGAAACTGAAGTCTGACCTGAAAATTCGTTCAACTGCAATCCGCTCAGAGTTATTTCACCTCTGACAGGACCTTTATGCCGACGACATAATGGTCACTCTCATAGAAACTGCAAGATCAAATAACTCTGAACGGACTTGTATGAAGCCTGGGCAACACGTGCATACTTCAAACCAACTTCCGTCTGCGATGTAGGTAAATAAAACATTTTCAGGGTACTTAAGTGAAGACAGATTAAAATGTATTTTTTGTGGATTTCAGATGCCGTTAATTGTCTTTTAGGGTTCCATATCAAAAGCTTAAAAACGGGACCCTACTACTAAGACTGCGCTGTCCGTCAATCCGTCCGTCTGTCACCAGGCTGTACCTGAATAAAATAAATATTAAGTTGGGGTCAGTAGCAGAATGAAAAAAATATTTAAGCTTAATACTTAACTCGTGCACGAGTCCGACTCGCACTTGGCCGGTTTTTTTGTGTCTGTAGATGGACTGATATATTTTAAAGATTTTGTATAGAAAAAAGCTATAACCAAAAATATAGACGTAGCTAAATAAAGATCGTATCTTAAAGCTTTCGTAGTAATTTCTCAATGCTTTTAGACGAAAAGATATCTCTTTAACGACATAAAATAAAAAATATTTATTAAAATGAAACTAATTAAAGTTAATAAGTAATAATAAAAAAGTCCAAATTTGCGGCCTTACTGCTGAAGTAGTTTCTTCCAGGCAACGACTTTACAAATAACCGAAAGAAAATAATTGACAGTATAACTAAAGAATAACGATGGAGAAAAAAAAGTAGTGGTTGGTATAGTGGTAATTAAAAATAAGAATATTTCTACATTATACCTACATTAAAATAGTAATAATTAAACAACAAAAAAATAGCATACATAATATTATATATAATATAAGAGAATAGACTTTGAAAAATATATTTAAATAGAAAATTACAAATTATGGACTTGGATTTTTGTATGGATTTGAGTAGGTAATGCGTTCCAGAGACGAATGGCGGAAATAGTGAAAGAAGAGTCATAGAAATTAGTTTTGTGTGAAGGAAAGACAAGTGTTAGTTTGTTAGTTGAGCGTAGAGTAGGGAGTTTGTGACCAGTAGATAACTACTACCTAGACCTAACTTATACCTAGAACACAGATTAAAAAGGAACAGATAAACAGCTATTTAGTAGGCTTGCGACTTGATTGTCCACCTACCTCCTATCTCGCGCGCGGCAAAAGTGGAAAAAATCGGTAAAGCCAAAAATATGGTTATGTAATGTGTACCGAGTGCATGAAAATTATTAAAATATAAATAATATATTATAAATATTATCTATGGACGCATCCACACCACGTCAACAGGTCCTGTACTAAGTATCCGAAGAATTTGTATCACAGTACCTACCAGATAACGGAATATTTAGGATTTATTTACCGAACGAGATCTGTTTGCCCAGGTATACATATTTTTGTACAAATTCAAGTGGAATGTTGTCTACCAGAATAGGTATCTTATGTGCCTTGGTCATAACTTTAGTTTTATAGAGGTTCATTTCGAACCCAACTTTTATGCTGGCTTGGTGCAAGTCATAGATCATGTCATTCAGCCTTTTGGGAGTTTCTGAGAATAAAATGATATCGTCCGCGAACCTTAGGTGGCTTAAAAAGAATCTATTTAGATTAATACCTTGTTTTAACCACGGTAAGTCTCTGTACGTAAGTGTAAGTATAGATAATATTATATTTTAGTCTGTGCCTACACTGAGACGGGTCATGAGAGATGGGAAACCTTTTAAGTATACTCATTATTTCAAAGGGAGGTTAGGCCTTAGGGAACATTGTTTCATTAAACTTATTCACACAACAAATTACAGACCTGCTTCGCCCTATCAATGTTGCGCGCGCAGCGTTGATAGGTGATTATTTCTCACGTCTGGTTACCATGACAGCAATTGCCCCAATGGCATACGCGTTGGAGACGTTTTAAGGCCTCCACAGGCGAGAGGCCGATCGTTTCAGTCAGAACTGATGTCATTTCGGCCTGAACGGATTCGAGCACACACACGGAAAAATTGCATCAGTTCGTTCTGGTTTGCCGCGAGCTACGGTCGTGTTTATTAATTGTAAACTCACTACGCTTTAGTCTGGTCCACAAGTGCCATTTCCCTCGAAACCTGTTCTCCACAACCGAAAATTATGATTTTGGGCTCATTCGATTCAGAACGGCATCTAGAATATTCTATCAAAGTGCCATGAGGGGCCGAAAAAAAATGCAAAAGTTATAAACAATAAAGTAAAATAAAAAATAAGGGTTTGGTTTTTTTGAAATATTTCAAAAACTATTTGAGATAATCGAAATTTTAAAAAGATCCTTAAAGAGCAGAAAATTTCCTAAAACAAATTCCTACCTCCCGGAACTGTACCGACAATCCTTATAATTTTAATTTAGCGGCGAAAATAACGGTAAAAACGCGTGGTTCGGCTGCCGCGTGCATCGCCCCAATCTGACACATGAACTAAAAAAATTATTTTAACTGATTAAATATCAATATTAAGCAATAAAATTTTTTGGGTACTATGACGACATATTAATAAACAATTTATAATCCGTCAACAAAAAATTTTTATCACATTTTTTTTATTATTTATGCTTTTGTTAATTAGTTAATTTTCACCATTTTAATGTTAACATAAAAACGCTGATAATTTCAAAACTAGAATGCTAGATTTTTTTGATTTTTTGGAGCTATCTTCAAAGGGTTTAGAAAAGATCCCCGTTGGAAAAATTCAAAAATTTTGATTTTTCACTTTTTTATTAACAATCAAAGGCATTAAAAAGTTAATTATATAAATAAAGCCATCAGGATTTTTTTTTTCAAATCATTGTTAATATTTTGTTTTCTTATTAATGTTATAAAAAAATTTTTTTTATTATTTTTAACTAACATTATTTAAATAATTGTTATAAACAAATACATTATTTACAAGATTTTTGATTTTTTTTTTTGGAATTTTATCCTTGAAAATAATGATTTAAAAAAAATCGTTTCTTAAAAAAAAAAAATTATTACCAAAAAACGCACTTGTTAATTAAATTTTTTTTTGTTACTAAATATTAATATTAAAGAACCATTTTTTTAAAAAAATCATTATTTGTTGTTCTTTCGTATTATAAAAAAAAATTGTTAACTTTTCATTTGTTTATTAAACAAACAATTTGTTATAAACAAATGCATAATTTGCTATATAAATATAAATTAATGCATAAAAACAACCATATATATTTTTTTATTTGAAATTTTTTTTATTTTTTTTTATATAATTTTCAAAAATATTGTACTTTTGGACTTGTATTTTTTTTCTGTGTTTACTCATTGTTATTAAAATAACATAAACTTTTAAAGATACGACAAAAACACTTCAAGACTTTTTTGTTCGTTATTAATTATTATACAAATTGAGCTCTGAAACAAACCTCTAACTCAATTGTTTATTAACTTTTTTATTGTTATTTATTAAATTCACCCGAATTTTACTTTTTTTTTTACTTTTCAATTCAAATATCTTACAAACTAATGAAAATATGATAAGAATATTTTAAGACTTTTTGGTTCTTCGTTAATAAATGAACAAATTGAGCTTTAAATCAAGCTCTAACTTTATTATTTAAAAAATTATGAATAATTATATTCAAAAAAAATTTTTCTTTGTTATTTTCTTATTCTACGCCTGATTACCTTCTATTCAAGTAATTAGCCATCATTGAAAACTCATTAAATTATAATTAGCATGGATGCTTACGAAGACTATTTTAAAATTTTGGAAGGTTGACTGATAATGTAAATTATATTTTAATGAGCCTCCTTCTTATGTCTATTCTTAATATTGTACAATTTTTAAATGACCTTTGAATTTCGGTCTCAACCTATTACAATGGTTCTTTGTTGCTTTGTAGAAACATCTGCTCTGGGATTTGAAGGGTCTTGCTCCTTTTTCGTTATACCTGAACTTTAAATCATTCAAATAGCAGCCACGTCTTCTATATAAGTATTTCAGTTCTTAGTCGACAGTCATACAGTACAGAGGCAACATTCATTATAGTGTTTTAATTTTGTGAGTTTTGATACTGAAGTTACTAATTTTGAAGAAATGGATACATCTGTTGTTTTATTTGTGAGAAGCCATTTGGGGTTTGTATTGGGGGTATTGGGGGTTGTAATGAAGGAAAAATCTATCAATACGATTATTGGCCATAGTAAAATATTACAAGATAATAAGTATACGATTTTAACAGGTAAAAGTGAAATCAGTGTTCATCAAAAATATCGTTCTGATTATCAGAATTCTGTAAGACGTGTTTCCAGCCTAACTCAACCATCAACATCTCGTTCCTCATCACGTGGTATGAATTTCAATTTTGAAAATTTGTGTTTGTTTTGTGAGCGACTGTGGCAAACAAAAAAGCGGATGACAAATTGATAATTAGATCTGAGGATATGAATTCTCAATTGATCGACTTTGCAGAGCGTAAAAATGATGATTTTTCTGAGAAGATTAAAAACCGTGTATCTGGTGTTGACTCGTTGGTCGAAGTTGGTGCTAGTTATCATAAAAAATGTTATTTAGATTTTGTTTATATACCAAGAGTTGGTGTTAGTGGAATGAAGAAAGAATTGCTCGATTCTCGAAAGTAGTAGTGATTGCCAATTTACTGTAAATCAATTACTCAACATCATGAGTTATAAGCCAACGAAAGTAACACTATTTAAAAATCTGAAAGAAAACTATGGCGATAACATCATCATTTATGATTCTCCGAACAAAGATACAACAATTTGCTATTGTGGTAACGATATTAACACGCTTTCTGATACGTGGTATATGCATCGTGAAGCAGAAATTGACGCCGAAAATATTCGTATCATAAAGACAGCTGCGACATTAGTCCGAAAACAGATAAAAGGTACTAAATATAACAATAAGAGTTATCCTTCTGCAGTAAATTTTCTTGATTCTGTTAGTGATGATATACCTAAATATCTCAAATTTTCTTTGGATGAACTTATATTGTTCGATGCGAATCAAAAACAAAAAAAAAGAATATCAAAAGCTAGTAGAAAGTCGAAGGGATCTCGTGATAGTGTTACCACTGAAGACTAATTTTGACGATGCATCTTCCATTAATACAGCTTCAACCTCGCAATCTTGTGGAAGTTTATCTGCAGATCATGACACTGTTATTAAAGATGTAAAAATAAAAATAGACCAAATAGGAACATCAATAGTACAAGCTATCCGTCCAAAATCGTTCTTGTCTCCACATCACCTAGCAACTGGAATATATTTAAATCGTACGTGCGGTTCAAAAACAGTTATTAATATTTTGGCAAAATTAGGTGTATGTACATCATACCATAGTGTTGCTCTTCATGAAATATCAGCTCTTAAATCCAATGTAATAAAAATTGAATCGAATGCTTATCTTTAATACGTTTTTGATAATGCTGACCATAATCCATCAACTTTAGATGGTTTAAATAGTTCTCACTGTATGGGTGGTATTTGCTGTGTAACACCTGCAACGGCATTAAAAACCACTGGCGAAGTTATGAAATTAGATCGATTACCAACAGCGGTGCAAATATCTGAAGAAGGAACAATAACTATTGAAGACCTCCTTACAAATCAATTTTCGCTAGAATCAATTGATTTCTTCGACATTAGTAGCTTAAAGTTTGGTGATTTTTCATGTGAAATTCCTGTTAGTTATTCAACTCACATATGAGGAAGTTATTTAAAAGTTGAAAACCTACCAGAGATTAGAGGTTTTATGGAACGTGTGTCGTCATGTATGCAATTCCAAATTTCTCGCATTCAGTATTTACCTTTTATCGAAGAAAACCCGTCTGATTAGCGAACGGTATATAATTATTTACTGTATGCTTCAAAACATGCTCGTCAAGTGAATCAAAAAACGGTTTTAGTTACTTTCGGTCACCCCTTGTACATCAAAGCTCTCCAAATTCTTAGTAATTGCCCAAAAAAAGAACTAGAAAATGTAGTTGCTCGCATTGGTGACTTTCATTTATTAATGTCGTACCTCAAAGCAGTTGGAACTATTATGGACGGTTCAGGATTAAGGGAATTGTGGGGTACGGCTTACGCTACCAATTCTAATAGCTCCCACACCGATTTCGGTGACGGTGGCCAACAGGCCACATGAAACACATTGAAACCAGGCCAGCTACGCAGGAGTTATGTTATAGTGCCCAAGTGTGTGCGCAGTACACAAGAGCACTCTCTCCTCCTTTTACTCTCGTAACCCAGTGGGACGGATAACCGACACGACTGGCGAGAGATTAGGCGCAGGTCCGACTTTGTACATGCCCATCCGACGCATCTTTCTTGTCAGACAATCAGGTGATCAGCCTCACTACACCACGGAGGCTGTTGAGGCTGTAATTCTATTGATAAAATGTTTCAATGTACATCTTTTGCAAAAGCTTTGCGAGCGCATATTACAAGCAATGAATGTGAATTAATTGCTGAAATTTCTGAAAGTGCTGAAAATATTGAAAATCATGAAAACATCGAAGGAATTAAGAAAGCTGTGGAGGTATCAAGCATGGAAGCTTCACCAACTACAGAAGAAATTTTTGTTAATCAATCGAAAAAAAAATTAAATTCAAAAATCGTTTAGTGACTTTTTAAACAATCCCCCAACATTGAATAGTATTAATGAAGACGAAGATTTGATTGCCATGAGGAATCTTCTAAACAGTGCAGTTGAAACACTGAAAAATCGTGGGCCAATCGCTGAATTATGGATTCAATATTTTAATTTAATCATTCTAGCGATACGATACATTGAAGCCGAAAGACTTGGTGATTGGAATCTTCATTTATATTGTGTTCAACAAATGTTACCTGTTTACCATGCTGCTGGTCATAGTAATTATGTACGAGCTATTCAAATATACTTACAACAAATGAGCTCGTTACAAAATATTATAAGGAAATTTCACTGTACGTAGAACAGATAAAGCCTGGGCTGAAATATAGACAGATATGACCATTGAGCAGATGCTGATGCGTACTATTCATACAGGTGCTCAAGGTTTGTCACATGTTCGCGGTATGACTTCGAGTGTAATGACGCGTTTTCTTGAAGGCATGCCTTATGCAATTGAAATAATGAATCAGTTCGAAGATTATGTTAATGTCAAGTGGACATCATCAGACCAACACGTAGATGTTACTCCAGCACGTCAAAAACGAGATAGAAGTGATCGACAAGCATTCAAAACCTGGTTTCAATCACACAACCCATTCATTTCTTCACCCAAATTACAATCCTTATCGTCTGGATTGGTTGGAGATTCGAATATTGACTGTCATAAAGCAATTCAAAAAGGTTTGACAAGTATGGCAAGTATGATTGGATTTAATGCCGAAAATTATAAATATTCCAAATCCAATACAGTCCAAACTCTAATATCAACAGTACCAACTGTTGACTTAGATGGTGAAAAAAAATCAGTAAACACAACTTTACTTTTCCAACGTATTGCCGCTGTGATGATGAACGATTCGACAATCATTGAAAAGGCTCTTCAATATGAGTTAGCTCCTTTTCCAATGGCTTTATTTGATGATAAAGGCATCATGCGTGAATCTAAAAAATCAGTTATATGATACTTTAAGATCTTCACCATTCATTTTATCTGAGTTATGTGGCTGTCTTTATGTCGTTGACGGAGGGTTTCTATTGCACAAAGTGTTATGGAAAGAAAAAAAAACATTTAATGACATTATCGAAGATTACTAGAGCTATATTTTCAGCCATTATTCAAGAACTACTTCTATAATTTTTGATGGTTATGAAGAACAATTTCAAAATGTCAAATCTTATGAAAGATACAGACGAATTTCTAAAAAAATCGCGCCCGAAATCACATTCGAACTTGATATGAAATTGACTGAAAAAAAAGACGTCTTTTTATCAAGATAAAATCTACCAAACCAGTGGAAACCTACATTTGAAGAATATTATTATATTCGTACACTGGCTGGCTTTTACTGGCTGCGATACAGTCAGCTCAATTTTTGGAAAAGGAAAGAAGTTATTGGATATAATTATTAAAAACGATCAATTAATGGAATACGTGAATGTTTTTTATAATCCAAACTCTGCTGAAGATATCAAAACAGCCGGAGAAAAATTATGTTGTCATTGTATGGAGAGTTAAATACCGATAAAACTGCAAGTCAATATCGTGTTTCCCGATTTATGAGCATGATTAGTAAATCGAAGAGTGCAATTAATCTAGCGACCCTACCACCAACGTCTGCAGCGTCATATCTTCACTCCATCAGGACCTATACCAAGTACAGTTCTGGCTTGGTAATCAGTTGAATCCGGAAAATTGAGGTTGGATTAAGACTGAGACAATGTTTTTGCCTGTAAGAATGACCGAAAAATTGGCTCGTGAAGAATTATTGAAATTAGTTCATTGTACGTGTACTAAAAATTGCTCTAAAAGATGCGGATGTAGAAAAGCTGGGCTTCCATGCTCGTCTCTCTGCAAGAATTCTAAAGGTGACAGTTGTTTAAATAGCGAACGGCAAACGATTGACGATGACAGCGATGACATTGATGATGATCAAGTTCTTATCAGTTCACAAATTGTTAATGGAGACGATTTTAATAATGATGAAGATATCTCTACAGATTCCTCGGTCTTTCCTCAACAGTATGCTGAAGCGTTATTAGAAGATGTAGTTGAAACACAAGAAAAAGAACAAGAAATCAATGAAGAAATAGAGACTTATGACTCACCACCACCGAAACGATTCAAAAGGTTATCAACAAAGGCTAAAAAATAAAAAATATATAATAGTAAATGTAAATGTGTAAATGTTTAAAACTGTAAAATCAATAAATTTTGTAAATTATACATCTTGTAAAAATTATTTCAAAGATCCTTAAAATAAGAAAATAACAAAGAAAAATTTTCTAAAATATAATTATTCATAATTTTTTAAATAATAAAGTTAGAGCTTGGTTTTAAAGCTCAATTTGTTCATTTATTAACGAAGAACAAAAAAGTTTTGAAATGTTCTTATCATATTTTCATTAGTTTATAAGATATTTGAATTGAAAAGTAAAAAAAAAGTAAAATTCGGGTGAATTAATTAAATAACAATAAAAAAAGTTAATAAACAATTGAGTTAGAGGTTCGTTTCAGAGCTCAATTTGTTTAATAATTAATAACGAACAAAAAAGTCTTGAAGTGTTTTTGTCGTATCTTTAATAGTTTATAAGTTATTTTAATAACAATGAGTAAAAACAGAAAGAAAACTACAAGTCCAAAAGTACAATATTTAAAACAAAAATTCAAATAAAAAAATATATATGGTTGTTTTTGTAATAATTTTTAGTATTAAAAAAAAATATTACGTAAAAATGCATTTGTTTATAACAATTTGTTTGTTTAATAAACAAATGAAAAGTTAACAATTTTGTTTTTATAATACGAAAGAACAATAAATAATGATTTTAAAAAAATGATTCTTTAATATTAATATTTAGTAACAAAACAAAAAATTTAAAAATTTAATTTAATTTAATTTAATTTAATTTAATTTAATTTAAATTTTTTATTTAATTTTTTTAACAAGTGCGTTTATTGTTAATAATTATTTTTTTAAGAAACGATTTTTAAAAAAAAATATCATTATTTTCAAGGATAAAATTCCAAAAAAAAAATTTTCTAAAATCTTGTATATAATGTATTTGTTTATAACAATTATTTAAATAATGTTAGTTAAAAATAAAAATAAAAAAAAATGATTTGGCTTTCATCAATAAGAAAACAAAATATTAACAATAAATGAAAAAAAAATTTTTTGCTGATGGCTTTATTTATATAATTAACTTCAAATCAAAATTTTTGAATTTTTCCAACGGGGACCTTTTCTAAGCCCTTTGAAGATTAGCTCGAAAAAATCAAAAAAAAAACTAGATTTCTAGTTTTGAAATAATCAGCGTTTTTATGTTAACATTAAAATGGTGAAAATTAACTAATTTACAAAAGCATAAATAATAAAAAAATTGTGATATTTTTTTTTGTTGAGTGATTATTGTTTATTGATATGTCTACATAGTACCCAAAATTTTTTATTGCTTAATATTGATATTTAATCAGTTAAAATAATTTTTTTAGTTCATGTGTCAGATTGGGGCGATGCACGCGGCAGCCGAACCACGCGTTTTTACCGTTATTTTCGCCGCTAAATTAAAATTATAAGGATTATCGGTACAGTTCCGGGAGGTAAGACTTTGTTTTAGGAATTTTTCTGCTCTTTAAGGATCTTTTTTCAAATTTCGATTATCTCAAATAGTTTTTGAAATATTTCAAAAAAACCAAACTTATTTTTTATTTTACTTTATTGTTTATAACTTTTGCATTTTTTTTCGGCCCCTCATGGCACTTTGATAGAATATTCTAGATGCCATTCCAAATTGAATGAGCCCAAAATCATAATTTTAGGTTGTGGAGAACAGGTTTCGAGGGAAATGGCACTTGTGAACCAGACTGGCTTGTACACGATACACGCCCGCACGGCTGCGGCTCTGGCGAGAACTGAAGCGATTTGTCACACGTGGTCCGTTCAGTCCAAATTAATGTTGCCAACTTAGTTATTTTACAAAACTTTATTACTAAATTAAGTATTTTATTCCCTCCTTAGTAGGAATTTAGTTGTTAGTAGTGTTTTAGCAGGAAAGAACCAGGCAGTAATCATATGCAAAATGGCCTAGGTTATGC
Organism: Phengaris arion; assembly: GCA_963565745.1. Classification (NCBI taxonomy): domain Eukaryota; kingdom Metazoa; phylum Arthropoda; class Insecta; order Lepidoptera; family Lycaenidae; genus Phengaris; species Phengaris arion. The sequence continues at coordinate 9,849,083 of OY751445.1, read as the reverse complement.
ACAAAAAAAATTTATTCCTTATAATAATAATACATCGTAACATTCGTCCGTATTTTTCTTAAAACTACCTGTTTAATTATTATATAGTATGTAATATTTCCTAGTAAATTTTAATTTAACGATAAAATTCATATAATTCAATAAATAATAAAATTTTAATATAACAAAACCTAAAATGCAGTGTATTTGGGGGGGTTTAGGGATTCCTAAGTTAAGTAGCTTTTTTGATAGTTTTCAGTATTCTTTTAGTACTTTTAGTAGAAATCTACGCGGGCTTAGTAGTTTCGCAAGAACAGAGCTGGCAACACTGGAACGAAAAGCTTCAGTCTATCCGGCCGACTGATGCGATCTCTAAATTGCACACAGACGACACGATTTTGCATCCGTTCAGACCGAACTGAAGGAAAACCTGACCGTATATGGGGCCCCTTACCCACGAGTTACGAATTGCCCTGTCTTTACGCCAGTATTAATAAGTCTCTATGCTCTATATTATCCCTTATATTTAAAAACTGTATATATATACTGTAGTGTACTTACTCTGTAAACCAAAATATCGATACATGAGTTCGAGTCACGAGCCATCAAAGGACCACCTTATTCATAATAAATAAGGCCTCTTATTACATTTAATAAAATATTTATACGAGTCGGTTAAGCGTAAAGGATAATATTGCCACAATTTGAATACCGCAAGTTTACATCAGCTCTTATTTGTGGTCTTTGTTGAAAATAGTTCGGCTTATGGCTGAAAACTAACGTGGATTGCCTGATGTTATTTACACAGCCCATGGACATCCACAACATCACAAACATATTATTACCACATTACAAATACAAGTCCATTTCCAGTCAGTTAGCAGTTTTTTTTTTTATACATATCTACATAAATAATACGGTATTTTCCTGTATCATTTTAAGTTGACTTGGGTAGTAAGCTGGTGAATGCGTAACGAGAGCTTTATGAAAAGTGTGATCGGGCAATGCGAACGAAAGTTGAGAGGGAGATATAAGTTAGTGAAGATGAAAAGAGAGAGAGTTAGGTTTCGTATATTACTGTAGGAGAAAGAGAGAGCAGTACACGCGCACATTTTCTCGTATATTACTGTAGGAGAAAGAGAGACCAGTACACGCGCACATTTTCTTTCTCTCTTTCTCTCATAGCCAGTGAATGAAATATAATATCTCAGTCAGTAGTTCTTTGGCGAGTTTTGGAGTTTACTCCTTAAGAATCGATTTTCATATAAGGCCCCCGGTATGAAAAAAATATGAGGAGTAAATCTACTGAACGAATGACCTCGTTACATTTTCGTGCGTAACCTATTCTGCGCACCTGTCACTTTTTTTCACATGGCGCGAATTTTTGAACTCAAAACGATCGCTAGTCGCTTTGCATTGCACACAAAATTTTACTTTTTAGAGTAAACTCCAGTCATGCGTCGGAGCTGACACACACTTTTTTTCTTCAGTCGTATGGTCTAAAGCACACTCGTTTTTTTATAACATAAATGAATACTGCTCTGAATAATATGTTCAAAGATGTTGCGGATTGTTTGAAGCACTTTTGTAAGTCTCGTGAAAACGCCCCATATAAAAGTCGTACAAGTAGGTGACGTCACACGCTACGAAATACGAAATATTGCTACGAAATGTATGGCCATATGCACAAAATTTCTGATATATCCGAAGTTTGTGCGTTTATGTCCATACATACTATAGTAAATAGTTTTATATTTGATTTAAGTAAACTAATTATGCAGGTTTTTTACACTAATGTTGTAAAAAAATATTTCAACTATTATATATATATATATATATATATATATATATATATATATATATATATATATATATATATATATATATATATATATATATATACATATATATATATATATATATATATATATATAATTATATTATATATGTAACACAAAATAATTATTTTTACTTTTATCAAGTTATATTACCTAACTAATTATTTCTTAATTTATTAAAAAAAAATACAGCCTAAGGCTGGGACTATATGATCCGGAATCCGGAAGGCCGGGAAAAATTCAGTGCATTGAAAATAGAACTCTACACTAATAGAAAAGAGCTAAAAATCGAACACACAAGTGTCGAATCAAATTTCAATGTCATATATTTTCAACTCTATTGTTTTAACGCAGAGTTCTATTTTCAGTGCTCCGAATATTGCCGGGCCCGCCGGATTCTGGAAATTTTAGTCCCGGCCTTAGGTATAATCGCTGTGCCGTTGCCGGGTTGGTAAGAGAAAAAACATGCCATATTATATTATTTTCAAACATTTTTGCTCTCCCGGCAGCCGGGCGGTCGCCGGTGCCGGGCCGATATGGAAAAGCAGGAAAAGGTGCCAGCTATTGGTTACAGAATTTACCTACTTGATGAGCTACCACCGGTAATTACGAATTAAAATATATAACATATGTTATGTTTTAACATCTATATGTACAACATAGTAAATAGGGTTTTTAAGCAACGTTTATGTATTTACGGATGAAACCCCGATCGTCGAGACAGCACAGTCCAGCCGCAGTAGGTACCTACTAGGTACTAGGTACGTCTCGACGCTCGATGTTCGCTGAATGCCTGTGCTTGGCCTGTGCAATGTGCATACGGCACAGAAAAGTCATCAAATACCAACATAAAATCGTAGAATTGTTCCTTAGGTTACCTTTAGGCACAGACTAAAGACATAGGATAAACATCTACAATTCAGTGGCGTAGCGTGAGATTCGCGGAATAGTAAGCCGCGGAATCAAAATATATCTATTATAATACAGACCCTTGCCCTTTGTTTTTATTGCGCTTAGCGTCTTATGAATCTTACCCTCCTTCAAATAATGAAAATCTAATATTTTTGTAATTTTTCATATGTTATTATTTCTATCAATATAAGGTTCATTTTCATCCATACAAGCCGGTAAATTACTAGTGACTTTTTATTTATTGATCTTGGCGCATCTCGTGCGTTCAACGGAATTGTTTCGTCACACGGTTTCACGAAATGTTTTGGGTGCATTGGGCGCAATTTACTGTTTTGTTTAAGTGCTGTATTTTATTTTATAAATAAATATGTAGATATTGTAATCAAGCAATATTCATAAGGGAAGCCGACTTGTATGGACGCCTCGCCTGTCACATGTCCGCGTCGTATGCTTGTTGTAGTGTAATGTAATTGACTAATTACTATGTAGATTCTAAATAGTAAGCTGTCGATTAGATTGCACTACACCAATCATACGACGCGGACGTGTGCACAATTCTCATATCGCGTACATGGTTAATATTGTGCGCCGTCAAATGGACGTCTGACGATGAATGGACGGAATTTTCAAATTTCATGTTGAGTTTTTATGATGTGAGCATGAAGTATAGATATAAGGAGTCCGAACGGTATAGGTTTTACAATAGTATTTATGTACCCAATAATAAACCCAGATATAGTTCTCTTTTCTGCCACTAGCTGCGCAACTATTCAGGACGTACCGATACTATTATTATTATTACTGATTATTACACGTAAATGTAATTTTTACTTATAAACTTACTTACTTATTTGTAATTTATACTATTTTAATAATTAATATGCTTAACAAAAACTTCTTTATTATTTCTTTTCCACCAAGTATATTTAAACGAGTACTTCTTCAAAAGTGGCGCGCTCTACCGGCAAAAAATCTGCCTAAATTGAGACCATTTGTCCAACATTACGTTCGGACTCCTTATATCTTTACTTCATGGATGTGAGATTGAAAATTGTGATATTGTGTTGTTGGTTGTCATGACGACAAAGAACAATTTTTTAATGTGTCTAATGAATGAATGGTAAAACTTTATAATATTAGAATAAATAAATACAAATAATATCAAACAAAAAAGTGGTTATGTATAGAACTGTGTATATGAACAATACTATAATAAATAAAAATATATCTATAATTCACCTATCCTAAGGATACTAATAGGTAAGATAGATAGATAGATATTTTCTAGGAGATGTCTTGCTTTATTAAAAGAGCATCCATTACCTAGTGAATAAACCCCTTGAGTGACACGCGTGATCGTGCAGGTTTGATCCCGGGTTGTGGTGTGTACCAATCAGATATTCTCAATAACCGTATACTGCCGCTAGATTTACCCCCATTTTCTGTGACAACCCTGACAAAATTTCGATCGTTCTATGAAAGGTGTTCCTCTGTACGTGAGTATGTTTTTTACTTTGTGCTTTTTACTCTGTGCTTTAGGTATAGGCCGTACATCTGCTAGTTTATTCACTCAGTAAATGAGTGCAAAGTCTGCCTCACCAACAAAGAAATAAAGTATATTTTATTATAAGTAAATTATATAAATATATTATATAAAGTAAGTATTTTTTTATTACATGTGATTTTATTTAAATTTCTAAATGTGTATTTAAATTTGTTTGATAATAAGACGTAAAGTAACACAAATTAATTCCTTATATTTTTCACCAGTCAGCTCGGTTATCTTTGAGTTTTAATTGAATTTTGTTAGGATTCTGCAGAAAGCTCGAGTAATACCTGGGTAATTAAGGTTCGTCCACACTCTCCGACTCGGTTAGACAGAGAAACGATTTAACGTTTAAAAGAACGACACGTGCGATGTGTGTTGATCTCAGATCTTCGATTAATTATTACCTCTTACTATGAGTATTTCTGAGTGTTCGCCTGCCACAAAGTGCACTAGAGGTAATTCTCATAATGCAAATTAAAATATAATAATAACTAGATGTTGCCTGCGGCACCGCCCGCGTAAATACAGTATACCACAGCAATACTCTACTTTTTCGGGATAAAAAGTAGCCTGTTTTAATCCAGAGCCTAAACTATCTACTACGATTACTACGATACCAAATTTCATCTAAATCCATTCAGTAGTTTTTGCGTGAAAGAGTAACATCCATCCATCCATCCATCCTCACATTTGTAATATTAGTAGGATAGAAGGATATATGTTATTTAAAACAAATATCATGCAATTATTGGGTAATAAAAAGTGAAATATTGCTACTTTTTGTAGGTGCAGGATATTTAATAAAATATTAGTAATTAATAGGACGTTATGACTTACGTCAAAATACTGTCTTAACTAGATTTAAGAATATCTTTGATCTCACCTCATTCGATTTTATCATCAAATCAATATCCGTGCCGCGGGATAGCAGATAGGTAACTATTTTACTCGACGCGTCGCGGTCGAACTGATCTGAAACCCAATTCTCGTATTTAACTTAGACTTTCAATGAATAATAAATGAATCGCCTGGTCATTTATGATAGATAGACGTATGTACGTAACGGAACTGTATTAATGTAAGATTTAATTAACAGAATCGACCTACTAGTGTGCACCGAGCCTTAGAGTTTTGTTATAGAAACCGCTTTTGTTATTCCATGCCTATTCATTAATTACAAAGTACCTACGGTGAAATTATTGTACTGTAACATTATTTGTTCCGATCTGACGTTTGTTCATTTGTTTCATTAATTAATTTTCGGCGTGGTTTTGATTCATGAATTTAATAATCTAAATACCTATTAAGAATTATTAGGATATTTTTGTGTAGTATGCCACATATTTTATTTGAATATAATACGTAAAGCATGACCGGAAAAATAAAAATTAAGTATTAAACTTCGTTACGTAAATAACTACACCTACACACAACAACCGACAACTTACACCTACCACCTACAACTAGATACATCTACGCCTACATCCATATTCCATACCTACCTACAACTACAACCTACACCTGCAGCTACACCTACATCTACCTAGCCACCAAAACCTACAAACTTCACCGACAACCTACACCTACAACCTACTCGGCTCCAATGTTTCTTAGATAGAACCGTTTCCCAGACCAATAAACAAAAAAGACAGTCAAGTGACACTGGAGACTCGAATCCACGCTACTGACGGAAAGAACATAAAATTTTTGACAAGTAGGAACAATTGGACGCTGTTAAGCAATTACACCCCTAGTGGGTTCTGTTCGGCATCGCCATTTTGAGAAAATGCTGTTTAATTAAATGTATTCTATAGAGTATTTTAACTACGTGTCAAAAGATTGTTCAGTTTTTCAATACTAAAACGATTTAATTCACTTAACACTATTTTTTTATTATAGTTTATCACCTGAGAAAGCGAACAGTATCAATATCTTGATTTTAGTCATTTTGTGGGTTGACACAGTATTGCTTATCAGCGTCCAATTAATATGAGAAAAATCAATCGTCGTTTTTAGTAGTTTAGTAGTAGTTCCTTGCAATTTTTCCAATATTTCTCACCGTTTAAACCTTCCCTGACATTCCACAATTATTTCAAAGACGATCGAGACAAAGGAACTGCTGAAGAAGAAGATTATAACTAGCGATTAGGAGGACCAGACGATTTAAAACAAGTCGGTTAAAAAGTAGAAACTTCGACTATCGCTCTAAAAATGTGATGTTAATTTTGGACTCGGGTTAAAAGAATGAATTTAGTTTTACTTACTATTAGGTACTTCATCTACTTCACCTACAATTTTTACTTTATTTCTATCAATGTTAGTCTTGACTCTTGGGTAACTTAATAGGATAAAGATTTCCACTAAATACTTTTACTCTTCTTTCTTTCATTTTGTTAACGTTCCGCTCCATTAATTTTTTAAATAGAATTTAAATTGCCGATTGAAACTGGGCCAGCTGTAATATCAGTTTTTTTTATTTCCCGAGAAAAACTGTCTCCAAATTAACACTTTATACTCATTTTACGAGGCGCTTACTGATTACATTATTATAAATTTACGTTAACAAAAATAATTTAAGCCGTAAATCGTAATACGTTACGGTTTCACGTAGGTACAAGTTACAACAGCGACCCTGTCCACAAAACAGTCGTAAGTATAATTTTTTTTTCCATACTTACTTACTTTCACAAACGCCTAATAAGTGTCAAATAGCTTAATCGGAGGTTTTGTCGCTGCTAACTTTATATTGGGCGAAAGAGACAAAAGATGCCAATAAGCTATCTGACACTCATCAGTAGATTGTGAAACAGGCCCCATATCTTCTAAGAAACTAGTGACTCTATCGCATAAGTTCTCGGGAAGCCCATAAGAACGAAGCTTCTAAAGAAGTGCTCTGTGCCACACCCGATCAAAATCCTTCGCTATATCCAAATTTACTGCCTATGCCCTTATCCTTAGTCACGATCGCTTGTGCCCAATGGTGAGTCAGGTACGCCAAAAGGTTACCAGTCGAGCGACCCTTACGGAACCCTTACTGTTTGTCACTTAGCAGTTGCTGAGCTTCTAAGTACCGGAGGAGATGGCTAACCAAAGATAATAGCCATTATCTACGAGAAAAGGGAGGTTAAGGCGATTAGTCTATATGTGGACAAATTGGAGCGCTCGCCTTTTTAGGGGTCAGATGTACCCAAGCTATCTGTTAAAATCGCCAAGAAGTACACCACATTACACCGTACACCGTATTTCTGTGAGGTCGTGGTATTTCTTCGGTCGCGCCGGCGAATTCATGCCGAAACATTGTTTTCCCTCGAAAAAAATTACATACAATCAATTTACCACAAGAAAAGTCAGCGTAACAATAGCTTTTGTTGCCAAATAAGTTCAATATATCACATGAATCTCGAGTTTTAAAGCCGACAAGCCCCAAGCCCCTACAGGTGTACTTTTAGATGTCACTTTCCGTGAAATATCAATGGCAGTTTTCCCATAACCTAATTCAATTTTGTCCTATTATTCTTGCCGTCGTCGTGACAAATTCCATATAATTACTTTTCGTCAAAGACGTTTACGCGACATTTACCGCTGTAATATTACGAAGTCAATTACCTTAATACATTTCAAAATATTTTATCTAGAACATGGTCTGCAAACAAAAATCTCTCTTTTATTTTCATACGTGATAACATCGTAGTAGGTGTTGGAACATCGATTTCCATACAAAGGACACTGGCGAATTCTGCCCGATTTTCCATCAAGAGCGGCCAAGTTTCGAACTTATGTGGTTTTATGGTACCTACTATAAAACCACATAAGTTCGAAACTTGGCTGTTTAAAAAGTTATTATTAAAAATATATATAAATAAAAAACTTAAGAGGTGTCAAGGGACACCCGGATGGAACGAAGTTCCTTTCGATTAATTAGTGAAGGAATTGTAATAAAATTTTATTTGTTTTAAGTTATAATAATATTTTTTTTATTATTAACAAATATAATGTAATATAAACTTAATCAGTAGGCTCAATTGTAGTAATAATTGAGAGAGAGAGAGAGAGAGAGAGACAGACAGAGAAACACGCGCTCGCCGCACTGCTTACAACTATAGCAAAAAGTGTCGTTACAACTTTTAGTCTTAATTTTTCCGTCTAGCCCTCTTTCGCAACGCGCGATAAGGAACTTCGTTCCAATATTTTTAGGATTTGAGGAATGGTTAAAACAAGATGACGTCACTTTTTCTTGTGTGAAGATTTGTTCTGTCAAATGTACGTCATATACTTAGTTTTAAAATCTTTGCTTAGACACATTCCTTCCTTCTCTAACGACTCGTCAAAATTTAATTTGTATAAGAGTGATTGTTTACTATTTTAATTTCAGTGATATACATATATAACTCAATATCACTCAAAATGCCGCTTGGTAATTTTTGCCCTTCAAGCGTCGATATTATTATTAATAAAATATTTTACAGAAAACATCTTCATAGAAGAAAAAGTTACGCTCTTGATTTTAGAAGATTTTGACAAATAATATAAGCGGACTGAATATAACAGACAACAATCAAATATTGGATGTGAAAAAACAGAATATATCCTGAATTACTAAGTTGGCGAAAGAATGCATTATGTAAGGCACAAAAATACCAAATCCGGCCCCTAAGTAATGCCAGTTCTGTTAACTAAACATTCCAAACAGGCAGAGAGATATTATTTTGGTAAACAAATAACCCCCCAAGTAACACTGTAACCACGTATTTTCTTTATGATAAGAGATTTTTTTGATAATCCTGAATTTCTATAGCTCACATAGCTGGTATATCTAACTATATAGTTGATAACATACTGTGATAATAATATAATCATCAATCCTAATCAGCATCCCAAGAACTTTTAAATTAGTACTCATGTAATTTTTACGAAAAATAAAAAATCTCCCTTATGGAAATCAGGGATGTTACGGATCTTCGACTCCGGTTCCGTTAAGTCGGAACTTCCGATTATTATTACACCTTCGGTTCCGACTTCGGATCCGACACTTTTAAATCGAAGGTTTTTATCGGAGGTCGAAGCATAACATAGCGGCGACGGCGGCCTGTGTCGACTGTTATGAACAGGTTCATATATGTCGCGCGGGGAATCCCCCCGACTCCCACTACGTGCACTCTATCGTCAATTATTTTTTCACTTGCTGTTAATTTGTTACGCACACGACACGTTCATAGGTTATAGTTATTTTTTTTGATTTTTGCGGCTTATTATCAATAAAAGTGATCTGTTTTTGTGCAGCAGCAGAAGCTAGCCATAGTAATAGTCCAAACAGTTTTGTCAAATATATTGTTAAGTAGTGATGAAGACGATGATAATACCACATCTGAAAAATGTGCAATTTTTGACAAAGTTGTAATGAAAAGTATACTAAATGAGTTCAATAAAGAAAAACGTATAAGTATTAGTGATGATCCGTTATTGTGGTGGAAAGTAAATGGAAATACAAAATTCCAGCCCCTTCAATGAACAATTGCCCGCCAATATTTGTCGTGTCCACGAGGCACGAGGAGGTTAAGAAATTGATTGGACGGAGACAAAGCTTCAAAGCTTTTGTTCGTAAAGTATAATACACTACTTTTGGAGTCAATTCATTTGATTTAATTTGTTTTAAAGCTTTTGTTCATTTAATATAATGTAATATGCTACTTTGGTTTTAAATTCATTTATTTTAATTTCTTGTTTATTTGGAAATATGCCAATTTTTCTTTCATTGTTTGTGTTTTATTTTATAATTGAAAATCGAAATGAAAAAATTTTTACTAAATAATGTTTTATTTGTTCTTAAATAAAAATTCTCTCTCATGCCACCACTTCTGATCCTGCCTCCGACTCCGATAAAGCAAATTTAAAAACTCCGACTCCACCTTCGGTTCCGATAAAACTACCTCCGTTACATCCCTGATGGAAATTATAATTGGAAGACAATTTTGTAATCCAGCACCACCAGAAACCTGGAAAACAACACTCATATTAATTTTAATAAAAATAGTACGTCGTTTTAGAATTTCAAAATGGACTTAATTTTCATGTTATTCAACAGCCCCAAAAATCTTGAAAACGACACCCATACCAAAGGAAAATAAACTCCAACAGTATCCAAAAATGCGATTTTCCGTAGCCTGTAAATTGAACTTTTTGCGAGCAGCCATTCTGGTATTATAGCTGCTTACATCGTATAGTGGTCGCCAACTCTGAAATTAAGTCGCTAACTTATAAATTGCGTTGCCAGTTTGGATTAAATTTCGCCACATTTTATCTGCCGATTTTTGTACTTTTTGTCACTGCCAGTGCTTTCGCCAGTTTAGTAATTTAGTCGCCAACATATTAATTCATTAATACAGTATGGTCGTGGGCAGTCGCCAACTTATTTCTTGTTCGCAAGATTAATTATATCCCAATAAAAAATGTTAATTTAACACGATTTTTGAAAATAATTTTGTTAAAAACTAATAATTATTCAGATTAAAGTATGTTTTTCTACTTAACATTTAATAATTATTTCACCTGAAAATAATTTAACCCAATGAGTTCTCGATTGCTTTTTAGCGTCTTCTAGCTTAAATTATTCGGATACAGTCTCAATTTTATTTATGCCCAGATTTGTTATTTATGTTATTTAATTACAATTTATAGCAGTGGACCCCAAACTAGGTATAGCCTGTATCTTGGAGGTCCGGATTTTACTTAACTATCAATTTTACTTGTGGTTGGAAATTGGCGCGCTTGCGTGTCACAGGAAATACTTAGATTAATAAATCAGTATAGACACAAATTAATAAAACAATATAATATCAGCTACAGCTAGTTAATTTTTTTTTATTTAAAATTAACTATGCCGCTTGAAAATAAAGTCAGGTCAGAACAAATAACACCATTATGAAATTTCAATAAAATTCGTCAAAGTAAATAAGAGATTATTTCAAATATAAATTAAATATAGGATTAAGTGAAACCAAATAAAATATTAAGAATAAAAATAGGTTACAATATTTGGGCAATTCACTTTTGCGCTGCATTCAACAGCAAGTCAGAGCAAATAATAAAATAAAATTTAAGACTAAGACGAACCAAATAAGATGAACATAAATTTTTGATAGGATTAGATTACAATATTGAAGCGATTTATTGCATTTGGTAAGTACATCAATTCAAATTCGTTAAGGGGGATAGATGATTGGGGGATAATGGAATTTTACATAATATTTTGACTGTTTTGTGAGTGACTGCGTATGCGTGCGTGTGTATGTATGTATATGTGTGTGAATGAGTGTGTGTGTGAATGAGTGTGTGTGTATATTTGTGTGAATGAGTGTGTGTGTTGATTTATTATAATTTATAATTTTGTTTTCCCCTCTTAGTATTACTAACATCCACAAGTCGTTCAATATCTTCATAACTTTTTGATTTAAGCTAGCCTTTCGTCTCAGAAGGTGTGGTATTTTTTTGAGACTGCTTCATTGTGATCTTTCGATCTCTTGATCTAATCTTATCTAATTAGACCGGCTAAAGTAAACGTGTACATAAGGAGGTAACCGCGACGCGAAAACCGTTCGTGTTTCCGGTAAAACTACGTCCGAGTGCCATGCACGTTAAGGTCTTTGGAATTTTGTGATCGTTCTTAGGATAAACAGTTGTCTTACACTAAGCACGTTGAACTCTCTAAGTAGTTCTGCAGTTGGGTGACGACGGGGCCTTCCGAGTGCGACTTTGATTACAGCGCGCTGGGCTCGCTCTAGTACGAGGGCGGGTCAATAAGTCCGTGACTTTTGGAATAAAACACAGATTTTTTCCACCGAGCCATTTTTTCAGGTTTGGGAACAAGAAGTAGTCACTCGGAGCCAAATCTGGAGAATAGGGTGGATGTGGGAGCAATTCATAGCCCAATTCATGGATTTTTGCCATGGCAACTGCACATGTGTGCACCCTTGCATTGTCTTGGTGAAAAAGAACTTTTTTCTTGGCCAAATGAGGTCGGTTTTTTTTCAAATCCTCATTGAAGCGGTCCAATAAGTTGGCATAATATTTCCCATTAATTGTTCTTCCCTTTTGAAGATAGTCAATGTGGATTATCCCACGTGCATCCCAAAAAACAGTCGCCATAACTTTATTGGCTGACAAACCCACCTTGGCCTTCTTTGGCGATCCGATTCACCCTTAGAAACCCACTGTTTTGACTGTTGTTTGGTCTCTGGTGTGTTGTGATGGATCCATGTTTCGTCCACGGTTACAAAACGGCGCAATAACTCCTCCATATTGTGATTAAACAACGCCAAACCTTCCTGTGAAGTTGTTACACGATTGCGTTTGTGGTCGACTGTGAGCAAACGCGGCACCCATCTTGCGGAAAGCTTTCTCATGCCCAAGTGATCATTCAAAATTGAAACCACTGAGCCATGCGAGATGCCTATGGCTTCCACAATCTCTTGCACTTTCAATCTTCGGTCGGCCAACACCATATCGTGAATTTTTTCGATTGTTTCGGGTGTAGAGACCTCAACTGGGCGTCCAGGACGTTCGGCATCTTCAGTGCTTGTACGGCCACAACGAAATTCAGTAAACCACTTTTTTACCATTGGAATCGATGGTGCAGAGTCCCCATATTTATCAAGCTTAGCCTTGGTCTCGGTAATGGTTTTTTTTCGCAAAAAATAATGCTTAATAAGCACACGAAATTCACTTTTTTCCATTGTTTCCTTAAGTTACTGGATAGTCTGATAAAGATAGCTGTAAAACACAAACTAACTGACGCAGCAAGTTCAAATTTTGATAGGAGTCAACTGACAGATGCCTGTTGACAGGAGTAGTGTTGCTTTCTCAGTAAGGAGGTTAGAAATTCAAAAAGTCACGGACTTATTGACCCGCCTTAGTATGATCATAATATGCGACTCGGCCGCACCGCCCCAAACTCCGATGCAGTACTGCCACAGAGATAGGCACAGCGCGCTGTAAACAAGTTTTTTCACGTGTAAACTAGCAACTGGTCTTAGGGATTTCATGAGGTATAATATTTTACGAACCTTCTTAGCCACAGTTGTTATGTGAGGCATAAATGTGAGTTTCTCTTCCACTTCGATGCCTAGGTATTTAACTGACGTAACCCGATTTATGCGTTCGCAGATACATCTTTTCAGGAGGGGGAAAGACAAAGTTGAGCAGTTTTTCCGGTGTAAACTTATAAAGTTGTCATTAGGGCTTCGTAGCACTAGTTATGTGAAAACATAGAATGTTTGATTTTGCGGTGTTAATAGTGACGAGATTTCGGTTGCGCCACTTATAGATTCTCGCGATACCCTTTTCTGCAGCGTTGATAGTACTCCAACATGTTTCTCGAAAAATTGCTACTGTGTCATTTGCGAAGCAAATAATTTCTTCGCATCATCCAACATCCCAAATGTTTAGTTTCAGGATTCCGTTCATGTAGAGGGTAAACAGGGTTGGAGAGAGAACGCTGCCTTGAGGGACGCCGATTATGATTTTTTGTTCCTCGCTCAAGCGAGCGAGGAACCTTCCTTACCTTCCTATTTTCAGCCTTTGCCGTCTATCGCTGAGGTAGCTGTTGAGCCATGAGAGGGCCTTACCTCATATGCCAAAGCCTTCTAGTTTACGCAGTAGCAGTGGGATAGAAACTGTATCGAAGGCTTTTGCTAGTGATTCTGCATTTATCAGGCATAAAAAAATAAATGCCCAAAATGCCCGATAAAAGCTCAATCTGCCCGCCGGACATAAAAACGTTGCCCATCTCTATTGGTGACTAATGTGATTAAAAATTAAATAAAAACCGGCCAAAAAATTACATTTGTTATATTTAGAGTCTCACAATACCTATTTAGGTATGTTGTTATAGCGGCAATAGAAATACCTACACGATCTGATAACAACTATCTAGCTATCGCGATCGGTTCATGAGATCTGTCAGCGACCGTACACATCCATTTTGCATCCATTATTATTACCTATTTGTTTTAGCCATAATGGGAAGCAATCAAATCCAATCACAAAATATACTAAGTTACGTAATGATAGATGCACAGCTGAGGAACTAAAATAAGTTATGTAGGTTCGTACTTTACTTCCTGTTATGTACCTACACCGTACTACGTACAGCTCATGTAGGATGTAGGTACAGCTAGGAAGATTAAATGATAAAATGAAAGGAGTTCTAAAATCGAAGCCCTTAAGCAGCTATCTGTCTTACAAAACATCAATGGTAAAAACTTATAAGAGTAAAAGAGAAAGCAAATCCATGTCTTTTCGTTTCTTTCTTAGGTTGTCTCGGCGTTGGAGATAATGAGTCCATTTTGACGACGTTGGAATTACTTACGACTTTATGGCACTCATATTATTATAAGTGTAAGCATATTGTGGGATTAGGAACGAAATATATATTAATATGTTTCTTATCTGACTAAAAGACTGCTCTATCTGTACACAATCGGCTTCCCATTCTTAGGGCAGTTTTAGATGCCGAAAACGCTATTACAATATCTTTGTTGTGACGTTGTTGTTTTTGAATTGATGTGTTAAACTCCTTAATCCAATACTGCGGCCTTGGAGTCTAATAAGCAAACATTATAAATGATTGACACTTTTGACACTAATGACGGCCATTAGTACCGGTGCTGGATTTGCAGGCTGGACTGTGTCTATCACTTAAAATACCATACTCACATTCCAGCCCGCAGCAGTGCCAAGCGGACTAGTTAACAAAATTAAAAATTATTGTCACTATTGATGGCCCACTGACGATATTGACAGGCTGGTCTGTGAGTATAGCCCATTTACTGAATCGACTTGACTCATTGACTGCACTGACGATTTCTTTGGACTTTGACTAGACTTTACGATTTAGAAATCGTTAAACCTCTAAATCGTCAGGCAGCACATACGTTCAATTAAAACCATCCCCGTTAAGGCTGGGACTATATCGACGCTGGAAAGGCAACCTTGCTTAAGCGCCATTTGACGGTTCCGAGATAAAGCGATTCAAAGTTTGAAATTTTCGAAAAAAATTCGTATAAAATTTATTTTAAGTCACATTAACCTAAAATTTTGACAGAACATCAAGAAAAGGTGTTACTTTAACTTGAACTATTAATTTATTGTTATAACGTAATACAAACAAAGTTAAGTGGCGGTTAAGCAATAAGTGCTCCGGCCTTGGGCGAGGCAAATTTTCTGATAAGACATAGAGCAGCTCAAGATGGGTCTGCGCCTTTTGCTTATTTACCAAAAATATTCATATCGCATCTGAGCTACATTTCTGATCTCTATATTTGTTTAAAGATGTCGTAGGCATAATTGACTAATGTTAACAAACTATCTAAAATCTGTCTCTCCTAAATTGCTGATTTCCAAACTGACATGTAACTATGGTACCAAAAATGTTTCTTATAGATAGGCGTATTCGGAAATTTAAGTAAAATATTATAACATAAAGTAATCAAAAAATATATTTTTATTGTACTTATGAATTAATGAGGTTTTCTGTGTCTGGCAAATGGTCTTTCACGTTTCCGTAAGGTAGCTTAAAGTATTCTTCGTGAAACTGATGAGGTATAGCAGAAGATTTGCAGTTGTTCACCAAGTCTTTATATTTAAGGTCACGAATGGGCAACTGACTTTTAAACAAACGTTAAGAAGGCATTTTGTTCCTTCCAAGAACAAATACTTTTTCAATTTTAGCTTCTTGTCCCATGGAATTTTTGATAAACATATGGGTTGAGTCGCTCTTTTTGAATGTGATGACTCGAATTTTACTTATTTTTCCAGCCAAATTGTTTTTAAAATATTTGTCGGATATAGAGTCCCATGCAACAAAATCGGAATATTTTAAATTTTTCCACATTATACGGCTTTGGGTTTTTCCTCGCTAATGTTGACCATTGGGAAGGCGCATGAACAACCATATTTTTTAGGCTGTTCTGTTCTGGCCAGAACATAAGTCACTGTAAAGTAAAAGATTTTTTATAGTTTTCCTGTCATCCACCATTTGTAATTTATTTCAATAAGATAGTAGCAACTTCATTTCCTCCTCTATTGCCGTCGCTTCCACGCAAATAAAACAATATCCTTCCCTGGTAGAACTCTCGTAGAAAGTAAGATTATAAACACTGTACTTTCTGGAATAGTAGAAGAGCATACTCTCGCCACACGGAGTGTTCAAATTAAATGAAACACAAAGGGAGTAAGTTTCATGTTTTGTGATATTTTGGTGGAATTTGAATCTCGCTTTTGAGTACTCAACTTCTTTTAAGTGAACTTTCTTCTCTTCCTCGGTTTCATCAGTTGGGTTATTAGCAAACGCCACGCATTTCTTGCACTTATCTTTCTTAGGAATACGAAAAGTGGCGTTAAATTCGGTAGAAAAAATGTTTTTTTAAACTTTTTCCCCGACGTAGTCTTTTCTCTTGGATGAAAAGTCATTTTTCATTGATAGAGGTGAGTAATATTTTTTAACTCTTGTGGCAAGTAAAGTCGAGTGGAATCCTTGCGGCAGTAATGTGACGGAACAGCTGGTAAGTTCTTAATGTAATCTATAACTCCTTGTCTAATCGAAGCCGCCGTCTTATTGGCTGGAACATGTTTTCCTCTTAAGTCCGTTTTAGATAAATTACACTCAGAATTAGAGATAGTGATTAGAACAAAACGCTGAGAAAAATCCAACGTATAAAGCAAAACGAAATTTTTGGCAAACTTGACGACGACCTTCTCCTTCATTTATAAAGTAAAGGTAAGTTTTTTGTCATCGAGATGCATCACCTTTTGTATGCTTCCTCTTCACTTCAGCAGCTGTGAATTTGCTATTAACCAATCTCGTTTACGCTACGATGAACGATTGTAGTAATAATTAAAAATATTCTTTCTACATTCTTCCGAAATTTCGTGGCAGTTATGTGGACATTTTTTATCTGATTTACATGGATTTTTTTTCATTGTTTTTGGTACTGTTTTTTTGCCATCTTTCTTCACATACGCTAGACCTTTATTCCTTTTTATTGTATTTTCTTTAAGTTTATTACCTGTTTTCTTTTTTTTAAGTCCAAGATCACCTAATTTACCATCTTCAGCTGTTTTCTTCCGCTTCTTCCTTTTTTCATTAGTCTCCCCTTCGCTACTCGAAGATGTATCTTCACCGTCCCATGATGTAGATGACTACTGAAAGTCTTCATTATCCAACATGTAATCCAAATAGCTAGTCTTCTGTTTTCTTTTATTTTTTTTCAATAGATTAGGTGCCTGAAATGAAAGCAGCAAAACATGTAAGTAAGTACGTGGAAGGACGATGAAACCAACTCCTTGGATGCGCTAAAACAGTAAGAGTGAATGCACACTGCAAATACGATTGTAGTTAGACTGACTATCGCCATGTACACAACATACGAGAGCGCGCACACTGAAAACTCAAAGTTTGTATGGCGATAGTCCGTCTAACTACAATCGTGTTTGCAGTGCGCGCTCACCCTAATTCATGACAGTAAGTACTTAATATTTTTATTGATTACGTAATTTTAAAATTATGTTCAAGGAACACCTACCGTCATCGTCATCGGTTACTGAGTTATTCTCCTTGTGGACTACATCTGGAGGAAAAAACTTGACGGTATTGACGTTTTGAAGAGTATTAGTAGTTTGTCTTGATTAGCTAATTGAGCACTAGTTAAGACGTTGGATCCTTCATAATTTGATGACGGGTATTCCGGTGTATGATCCTGTAATAATACATAATAATAGTTTACAATAATCAATAGTAGTTATTACAGTCATAAGTTTGTTAGTATTTCCGGTTCTACCGTTATCGAGCAAAAAGCAGCAAATAGAGAAGTTTGTTACAACCATGCAATTGCTTTTTTGTTAGATCGGCAACAAAACTATTCATCATTTTCATTTGCAAAAAAATTATAAGGTTAGGCATAAAATAATGGGTAGTATGTAACCTGGTCGATGAGATTAAGCATGGCGAAAGACTGTTCAAGGACGGGTGGATGTATAGGGGTCCCATTTTTACCTATGTTCCTACCGAACTCTAAAACGAATTGGTTATTTCGGCAGACCAGTAGTTGTAGGCAATTTTTTAAAATGAACTTTACAAGTAGACCTACGTCAAATCGTCGTGAAAAGTGATTTGAAGCCTAAGAATTAAGCAGGTAGGTATTTCAAGACACCTACAGTTATAAATATTTAAAAACATGAAATGTACAAGTAATAGGTAGATTATTATTTAGAAACTGTTAAGGCAAAACTTTAACCTGCACACTATTTGTACGCACTTCGCCCAATTCCTCTGAATCAAAGCACAACTTCCTTCTTGCAGCCAAAGTATTAGTTAGTATTAGCCTCGATCGCCCTGCCTTTTTAGCCATTTTCATGCACTTAAGTCTTAGGTATTTATTGCCTAAGTAAAACCAAACAATATTATAGGAAAGTTAGTAGGCACACCCAAAAGCCATCAATTGAATAAAATATTAATGCACATACACAAAACTAGCTAGGTACAAGTCATAACACATTTGGTAACGTTAAAACAATAACTTACCTACTGGCTCCCCGCTGCAATGAAGCCGTTATGTCAGGATAAACTAAAATGATGAATGAAATAAAAACAGAGATAAAATCAGTAAAAGTTATTTTATTTGCAATAAGTAATATTCGAGTATAAGTATAAAATAAAAAATCACTAAATAATATTAACTTACCTATCGAAATACGTCGTAGTCGCGCGTATTATGATGCGCATAATATAAAAAAGTACTCTGTGCTGATGCACCTGCGCGTCCGATGTTCTATATATACCTTACGTGTCTGACACAATATCGCAACGAAAAGCGGTAGCTTATGCGCCAGTCGCCGTTTATTATTTTGTATCGAAAATGTGCGTATGCGACAAAAATGTAAATAGCAAATAGAAGCAAGTTTTCTTAAAATTATATTTATTGTAAAATACGGCGGGGTAAACTTGCTTATGAACCAAATTAAAAATATTCGAGTCGAACCAAAATTGCTTATATCACAATCGTATAATTTTGTTGTCCCGGCAATATTGCTTATCTGCAAAATAGGCCGTAAACGCGGCAGGGATATTTTTCTTGACTGCCATAATATAGGAAAGATCGATCTGACAAATTGTATTATGTTTTAACTATTGCCAGTTTTACGGTAAGGCATATTTTCTTATTTCAAAAATACAAGGCAACGCAAATAAGCAAAGTTGCTTATCCTACAAAGTGGTGAAATAAAGGGTAGCTTAAGGGACGAAATTTTTTAAAACATCAAAAGTTGCAAGCTTATCTAATAAAAAAATTGTAAACACAGGTTGCTTATAAGCCATCAAAAGTGCTCGTATCGGGATGAAACCAAGATCAGCAGAAGGAGAAAAATCTGACGATTCCAACGATATATATAACGTATATTCCCATATTTGGCGCTTAAGCAAGGTTGCCTTTCCAGCGTCGATATGCTCCGGCATGCCAGTGAAAATTTAGAGCACTGAAGATAGAACTCTAATACAATAGAGTTGAAAATGGAAGTTTCAAGTGGGGAGTTTTGCCGGGGAGTTCAATGGGAGACGTTGTGGATTTTGTATTTCCTCATAAATTTGTGTTATTTCAGTTCTTAATGTGTAATATTGGTGGAATATTAACCATTTAATATTCGTTAACGTGCACAAGTGTGGGAAAGTGGTACATCTTCTAAAAACGTGCTATTTTTTGTTCCGCCAAAACTCCCTAGGAACTTTCAGTAAAGCTTCTACCACTTTGCTAAATCGACTGACATGACTCATGGACTGCACTGACTATTTATTTGGACTTTGACTAGACTTTAGATTTGACGATTTAGGACAACGGTGTTGAAAATTTAAACGCAAGTTCCATTTCCCGCCTTTTTAATTTGACACTGGCAAATGGTTATAAGCCAATGCCATATATAAAAAAAAAGTTTCAAGTGTCAAGCTGTCATATATGACATTGACATTTGACTCGACTATCACGTGTTCGATTTTCAACTCTATTATGTTAAGACAGAGTTCTATTTTCTGTGCTTTGAATTCTCACTGACGTGTCTGATTCCGGAGCATATTATATTCCCAGCTTAGATGCCATTGAAAATTTAAAAAATGCTATTGTCAAATGTCAAATCTCAAATGTCAAAATTAAATTGTGTGTGTTGTGTTTAATTTGTATTTTGTGCTGTGGGCGGATAAAATTGTGTATAGATTTCCAAAACAATAATTGTGGGTTATTTGTGAATTGAGCATTTATGTGATCAAGTTGAATTTAAAATAAAATTGAAAGAATAACCTGTGTCGATGCATTGCAAATAAAACTGAAGTATGGATTGTATAACAAGGATTCGAGGTATGACGTCTTTTATTAATCGAATATGTCTAATTATTTCATTTAACTTCCTTAAACTGGCTAATTTCTTATGACCTTGTAATCACTACGACTAAGATACATCATGATCATTGTCACCTTCACACTATTATTTAGCAAAACCGTAGATCCACTTGATATAATAAGGTTTGTACATTCATACATAATATTATGTGAATGCCTTGGATAACTAATGTACAGACTTGACTAGATAATCTTCTAAAGTTTATCAATATCAAAAGTTAATATGTAAAGCTGAAAATACTGATTGTCTAATAAAATGGCTGTAGTATAGCTACAAAAGTGTTTAATTATAACAACCTCCTGCTGAGAATATAAATGTGCTATTATACTAATAGTCCTCATAAGTTACAACAAGGTAAATTCATCCAAAATAAATTACGCTATTTATTGAAATGAAAGCAAATAATTAATTTTGAATGGATTTTGGCATTATAATGTACCTTAAGTTTGGAAAAGTAAAGAATAGTGTTGTTGTTTGTTTCATTTCACCTTATTAAATAATAAGATAGTGGTTTTTATTTATCATTTAGCACATTTTCTTGAGGAAATTGGTAGCTATGTTTTAATTAATATGAGTGATAATTGTAGTAACTTAATAATGCTATTACAGGATTTTTTCTATTAGTGATATTAAGACTTAATTACATTTTATCATTAGCTATTGCAGCATCAGGAACCTGATACCTGATGACCAATGTCCACCTACATATTTTATTAAAATAGTTTCATATCAGAAATTTACTACCTTGTTTACATTTCTAAAGAGCTTTGTACAGCAATTGACTTCTTAATTACTAAAGGAAAAGAAACTGTAAAAGATACACGGTCAAATAAATGATTACTGTTGATGAAACTGTAATTCATTTCATTTTAACAATAAAGTTTTTGCATTTTACTTTTCCGTTTCTATAATTTAGAAATGAAAAGTAAAATGCAAAAATTTGCTACTCAAAAATTCATTTAAGAATAAGCTGCAATAATATCTGTTATAGGAATAAATGATTTATTAAAAAGTATGTTCTTATTTATAACTAAATTGCCTTTAATTTTGTTTAACAATTGTGTTTGCAGGTTTTAAATTGAACTGTTCATTCAAAGACAAGGAACTGAACAAAATAGCAGCTTTCTTCAATGTGTCTACATTTCTGTTGACTTGTGCTGCATTGGTTCAACCAAGCTGGTTCCGCATCAAAGGGCTACACTGCACTCAAAGTCTTTCCTTGACACAGTTTTTCAGTTTTGATGATGATGACGACAATGATGATGATCAGATAATGATACGTCAAAATGAATTTGGATCTATTGACCGAACTCCTGACAGTGGTAAGTTTATAAACTTATAAATTTAGTTATTTACTTTATATCTACAAGGAAAAGCAAAAGATTCTATGAACTGAGTACCAATGGGAATAATTCTGCATCTGCATATTGTGTCATTATTGCTACTGTCATAATAAGTTTTACCTTATTTCAGGTTTGCCTCCGTGTATCACAATTGAGATTATAACTCTTATGAGAATACTCATTCTACTGTGCTTCATGGTATTACTTTGTTCGAGCATTGGTGTGCTGATCAATTTCACCAGTCTCAACAGTAAAGCTATTAAAATGCTTCGAAGGAATGCAGTGCCCAGCATAATGTGCGTGTTCTGGGTTATTGCGATAGTTGGTGTATGTTATTACACAACTGTCATTCTTGGTAATGAAAACAACAGTGACCCAAATACGATACAAGTTGATTATGAATATGGATTTTACACTATAACTGGTGCAGGTACATATCTTTTAATAATTTGCTTTAAATTCTTTTATAAAGTACACCATCTGATAGCTTAAAACTTAATAGGTAATAAAGAAGTCACAATATATTGTATGAAAAAATTAAAAAAAAAAAAACAATTCAAGTTTTAAATATTTTTTCACATTTTTTTATATTTATTTTATTTATTAAAAATACATTTTCAAAATACAAAGATACCAGCTTAGGAGGACATTTAGTGTTTAATACAAGCCTATATTTTAACATACTTAAAAGAGACAGGTGCAAATACACACCTGTCTCCTCAGCTGCCATTTTTAGCTTACTGAGTTGTTAGTTGCTATACAGCAGTGTTTCCCAAATATTGTTCTGCCATGGCCCAGTGATTTTCACACTGTCCCTTCGTGCACACTTAATACTTTTAAATCCAAGCAGGTTCCGTTAGCTAAAATATTAATAGTAACTATTGCTCTATTAATACTACATATTATGGTATCGGCTTCCCTCTTACGAATATTTAAGATAAGCCGATTGATAGTAGGTATAGTAACAAGGCGGGATTGTTGCGACCCGATATTTGATTTTGATGGGCCGGTACCGGGTCTCGACCCGACAGTTGGGAAACTCTGCTATACAGTATTAACCTGTGGTATAAACACAATTGTATAGTCTATACACAGTTGGTAGTATAGGTGTGCAAATTATTATAATTGAACAACTTTTCTGGCTCCAGTAAACAAAGTAAATGTTTTGCTTAATATTTACACTCACCTTGGTCTATACTAAAATTTGCATTGAATGGCTCCGAAACTACCGGAATGATTTCTATGAAATTTGGCACAGATATAGATTAGATCACGGGACTGGACATATGCTACTTTTTACCGCGGCAAAATGTACAGTTCTCGCGTGATATCTTTTTGTGCCCACGAAGTTGTGGGCAACACATAGTGTCTAAGAAGTAACTGTTTGCATAATGTACATGGTGCATTATATAAACAGTCCTATATTAAAGTTATTTTTACAATAATATATATTTTATGGTATATACTAGCTAAACTGAAATTTAGTCATTGGGATATTTTTAATATTATTAATACATTGCACCGGCGCGAATCTCTTTCGCCGAATTCTTCTCACTCAGAGCTACCAACTGGTATTAATTGTAATTTTTAAATAAATTGTCACAAATAAAATTGTAACTATAAAAAAAAGACCATTTATTTTTATTTTCAATAAAAATATTTTATTGTACCTTATAAATGGCATAGCTAATCCAATAATCATTTACATTGTCACTACTTATAACACAGTTGTCTATAAATACCATTTATATATTTGAATTACAAATATTATTTAAAGTAACAGATATTAAAAAACTAAAACATGCAATTTCAGGTGCCTTGGCTCTGTTAGCATCAGCTGCGAATCTATGGGGTGCTCCCTTGTCGAACGACGAAGACATACAGAGGCGCAATCTCATGGAAGACTGGGACGGTTATGAGGCTCACAGTGTGGGCCCAACTCCAGCGGTACCTACTCTACCTCCGTACACACCAACTGCTGACTATGTCTCTAGTGCACATCCAACGTTCACCGCACCTGTATTAGGCTCGCAGCAATATTTCCCCTTCGACGATCTGTCTATTATGCCCCCTCCTCCGCCGTATACTCCATAGATAACCAAATGTATTTTTATAGAGCTTTTTTGTGCATAATGGCTACAAAGCATTGATATATTTTCCGAATAATACATATTTAGTCTCCTAGATTGTACATAATATAGACAATATTGACTTTAGTTAGAGTATTTAATTTATAAGCTATCTTGTAGCCTTGTAGTTTTAAACACATCAAAAATTTATTAAAAGTTGAGAATCTCAGATTAAAGACTAAAGTATAGTATTGTTATGTCTTTCAATTCAAATGGTTTGACAGAGCTTAACATTCTTGAGTAATTTATTACTGCAATAAGTTTATGTACTATAAGAAAGATTAGTATTGGTTTGTATTAACTGAAGTTTGCTTTAAATAATTTCAGCTGGTCTTCCCATTAAGACTAATCCCTACTTATAACACGGCTATGAAACTGTAGTCCGCCAACTACAATTTGTCTTTCCAATAGCAATGTAACCTATCCTATATCCTATATCCTATAACGCCTATCGCAGCGAATTGTGCAAGGTTAGTTATTATATTTAATTCATATATAATATTGCTGTAAGATGGCACCAGTTCACATGAGCAACGCAGCCGTTGACAACAAAGATAAATAATAATATAGAATTGCTAAGTATGATGTATAGAGGATAGTTTTGTGATAATGAACATTAGTTTGCTTTCATTAATAGTATCCTTAATTTTAGGGCTTATTTTAATGACTTAGAAGTGTGTATTTATTTTATTGTTAATTATAATTTTGCAAATAATACTTTGATAAAAATTTTGAGTGCTTTTCACAAAAGAAGTTCCGTGTAAATTAGTGGAACTAAATTTGTTAAATTGTTGAGGTTGTAAAAAATGCTGCCCGAGGATTGATACTCAAGGTAAAGTTTTTTGAAGCAGAATAGCAGAATCAAAGTATTCTGATACCCATAAATAATGCTGACCACATTTCGTCGCACGATCTACGCGCCTAGGGGACTTCTTTCATGAAAAGGACTTTAGTAACACCACTATTAACAGAATTTATTAAAAACATTCATACACCAAACAAAAACTGTTAACAACGTTTAAAATGTACTTTATCATAATAATATGTTAAATTGGTTGGTCTGTGCATTTTTAAGCAAAGTTCATTATTTAACGAATTTTAAATCATTAAAGTAAAATTAGGTTTTCTTCTGTGTGTGTATATTATGGTTGTGAGTAAAATTTTAACCATTATCATTTTAAATGTAATTTGCCATTTTAGTGCCTATTTGCTAATAAACAAGTAAATCTTGCGTTTACAATGTTAACTGTGTTTAGAAATAAGATATTATATTCATAGATTATTATTTAATGAAATTACATAGTTCGTGTTTACAAATTGTTCTTTAGGAAGCCTTAATTTCATATTACGTATTAAAATGTTTGATCAATTCGAACTCCATTCTGTATATAATATATATGGGAAAAAGATAATATCATTAAGGAAAAAAGTTATTCTGTAACAACTACTACTACTAAATAACTCAACAGTTGGTAATAAGATCATAAGCTAGCACTCAGTTTTTCATTGCATTGCATTGCATTTATTATAAAATGTATCATCGTCGCGGCGCCGCCTTATTTAATTCAGGCCTAGGAAATTTTTTGCCCTTTTATTTTATGAAATAATTGGTTGTTTACATTTTAACCCCCGACGCAAAAAAACGGGTGCTATAAATTTGACGTGTCACGTGTCTGTCTGTTTCTGCCGTGACATCGAAGGTACGATTTTGATGCGGTGTTTTATATTTGAATGCTGACGTGATTGAGATGGTTCTTAGCTTATAACTCATCATCAACAGCTCGCCTACTGCTTGGCAGGGGAATATTAATTTTTAAATATTTACAATTATTGTTGACAAATACCTACTATAGTAACTGAGCCCATATTTTCTGATTAGAAAAAGATATATAAAAATAATTTCTATATTCTTAACGAAATGGTCGTTAAAAAAATGCCTAATCTGATAAATAGTAAAAAATAACAAAGCTAAATAAAATGTAATTTTTAGTATTATAAAGTTTTGTATTTACACTGTATATTTTGTGTTACCAAAAATATAGAGAATGTTAGTATTACTATTGTTTGGTAAACTGAAATTCCTTCTAGATTTAAGTATAGTTATTCCTAGTATAGTAACTGGGAAATTTATTTTTACAAGGATAAGATTTTATTTTTGTGTAAGACCAACATGTAATACATATCTAATAAAAAATCAACTATGTTTTTTTTTAAATACAGTCCAGCCGTCAAATATGAAATTATTATTAAAAAAACTATATTTCACTATACTACTATATTTCTTGTGAGTTGTGATATATGAAAAATAATACTGCATTAGATGCAAAGTAAAACTTAAATGTTTTTATTCATTGGTTACTGTAATTTATGTCAAGTTTTTCAATGTCTATTGGATTTAAAAGTGTATTTGAGTCTTTGTCCCTGTCTTCTGTTGCAGTGTTGATACTTGAAACATCGCAGCCAAAAGTGTAATCAGTTGCAGAAGTAATATTAAGATATTTTGTTCTCTCCTTTTCCAAATAGATAACTTTGTCTTTCAAAGTGTTGTTTTCATCTTTTAATACTTCAACTTGTAGTACAAGTTGCTCCACAAGAGAATGTAGGCTTTGGCTGACGATTTGCAACTCTTCAACAACAGTTTGCTGATTTTTCTCCATCTTTCTTCCTTCAGGAATAAAATCTTTCATAATTGTCTGAGTTTCATTGGAATTACCTTTGTCTGTTAGTAAGCTCAACAAGTTCTCAGATTCGTTCAAATTTTTATAAATTTCTATTTGCAGTTTATTGTGATCTCTGTCCCCAACATTCAAGCTTGGATCTATACCAAGACATTTTATATTTTCCATAGCTTTTTTCACACGTATATACTGCTCTTTTTTACACTTAATAATGTCTTTTTGTTTGAGGTGATAGCTATGTTGCAAAGTGATAGATTCCAAGGCAAAAGTTGAAGACGTAGATTTCATAGCATCCAGTAAAAGCTCCGCAGCGTTCTGATGGCATTGCATTGCTTCATCATATCTTTTATTTTTCATATGTGCTTCAGCTCTACGATATTCTTGATGGGCCTGGAATAAAAACAAATGCGCGTAATTCCAATGCGATCTTATTATTGGGGCTAACGTTCAAGACAGACAATAAATTATCCATTTTATTTTACCAAATTTAACGGATGGTCGTCCATTTTATTGCTTGTCTTCTATTTTATTACTTTATAGACTTATTTTTAGGTAAAATACCTAATTTATATGTTTGAACTTTGTATATTTTGAATCGCAGAATTTATTTCAATTCTTTTTATTTATGACATTGACAACTGACAATAGACAACTGACATTTGACAACATGTTTTTTTTTATTTTTCTTATTTATATATGGCATCGGCTTATAACTATTTGCCAGTGTCAAGTTAAAAAGGCGGGAAATAGAACTTTCGTTTCAATTTTCAACACCGTATTCCTATATCGTCAAGTCTAAAGTCTAGTCAAAGTCCAAATATATAGTCAGTACAGTCTATGAGTCATGTCAGTCGATTCAGTAAAGTGGTAGAAGCTTTACTGAAAGTTCCTAGGGAGTTTTGGCGGTAAACACAAAATAGCACGTTTTTAGAAGTTGTACCACTTGCCCACACTTGTGAACGATAACGAATATTTAATGATTAATATTCTACCAATAGTTTCGACCAACCAATTAAGAACCAATTAAGAATCGAAATACACAAATTTATGAAGTTTCACAAATTCCATAACATCACCCATTGAACTCCCCGGCAAAACTCCAACATGTTTTTAATGTATGGCAGAAGGTATTGATCCATTGCCAGTGTCAAGTTAAAAAGGATTAATTATTATTCGACATCCGCCATTTTAAAATTTCAAAATAAATGATTTTTGTTTTGTAATTAATCCTAAAAAATAACACCTAGATTCAAAAACCTGGTAAAGGACACCCAAATCAATTTTATGAAAAGTAAATAATCGCAATTTTTAAATTTCAAAATGAATGATTTTTTTTTGTAATCTACATCTCCCGAAACCGAGAAAAAATTTAAATTGGAATTTTGTACGCTCCTTTAGGTTTTTTTATGTGCGCTATTTTTGCTGCTTATTATGCTTTTTTTAATTTACTACATCAGGGAAAAAATATGTGCCTCTTCTTAAATTAAATGTGTACTCTCAAATTGTTGCCAGGATGGTTATTTGTTCGCCAAAATAATATAATGAATGAAAATAGGTAACTGGTATTATTTAGTCGCCTCATTTGGAATATTTTGTTTCTTACATTCTTTCGCCAACTTGGTAATTTAGTATTCCATATTTGGTTTTTTCACACGCAAATTTTGATTGTTTTGTCGCAAGTTTAAATACACTACCCAAAACTTGTCACCATCATCAAATCATATTTTCCTTTCTTAATTAAAATAATATTAGGTACATCTTTAAATATTATGTTATCACTTATGAATATCATTAGCTGGCAACCCTACAGCCAGACTGAGCGATGAGCGTAGGCTGCGCACGCGCCACTTCTCCCTTACCTCAGCCCACGCGTGGGCATAATTTATATGAACAAATTATTTTTACAGTTTAAGGCTACTTGCTTCTTGATTGAAACAGGAGAGATGTTCTTTTACATTTTATCGGTTTTGCCGGGAAGCTCCGCGAACAAGCGTGAACGTAAGTGTGGACGACGTCTCCTTTCCACACTTTACATTTAAAATAATGAACCAATATCACGAAAGACTATCTGACCCTACTAATAGATACGCGTAGATAGTATTAGGTCATTACATATGAAATTGGCGCTTTGTAAAGGAGGAACATAAAGTCGATTGTTTTTAAACATAGGTAATACATTTATTTAATCAAGGTATATAATATATACATACCATTGATATTTATGCACTTTTGCCATGTCATAGGTAGTTCATTGATTCCTTTACTAAAAAACCATATAGACTGGAATCAATAAAATATTTGAAGGCGCTTTGGACTGCCCCATCGGAGTTAAATTTTTTCCGTTGCAAGAAGTTATCCAAATTTCGAAAAAAAATGGTAATCTGTTGGAGCGAGGTCTGGGGAGTACGGTGTTTGGTACGGTTACAAATTTTCCATCATGATTTGCAGTTGCTGGCAATAGAAATTGCCAGATTTAGAAAAGCTGTAGTGAACGACACCGGCACTAGTTCACCAAACACTCACAAGTAGCTTTTTTTGAGTCAATTTTCGCTTGGGGCAGACTTTGGCTGGTTCGCCAGGGTTCAGCCATTGCGATGAGCATTTCCGACTATCGTACAGGATCCACTTTTCATCACAGGCAATGATTCGATTTAAAATCCCTACATTATTGTGCCGGTTGCGTAATGAAACGCAGCAGTCGACGCATGTTTGTCGGTTTGCTGCACTCAATTCATGAGGTACCCACCTTTCAAGCTTTTTCACCTTCCCGATTTGCTTCAAGTGGATTAAAACAGTTTTATCACTAGCACCGCAGCCTGCAGCTAACTGGGTCTTGGTTTGCGATGGATCCGCTTCCACAATAGCCTTCAATTCTTCATTATCAACTTTGATCTCCTGCCGTCCACGGGGCTTGTTCTGCAGGTCGAAATTTCCAGAACGAAAACGTTGGAACAATAAACGCACTTCTTTTTCTTTTGCGACACCGCCGCCATACACATCATTAATCCTTCGAGCCGTTTCTGCAGCACTGGTGCCACGGTGGAACTCGTACTGGAAAATAATACGATATTTCAAGTTTTCCATTTTGTAAACAGAGTGATGTATATATATTACTAACCAAAGAAGATATATTTGAGATCAAAGTGACCAGTACGACAAAACGCCAATTTCATATGTACATACTATACATAATATTACTACACATAATATTAAACCTAATATTTCGTGATACTATGTAGTAAAATTTATTATTTAGTGATAAATATGTGACCGAATTATGAATATACCTATTATAAATTATGGGTGCAGCGGCTGTATCATGGACATCAGACATGGTCCTATATTGTAGGTATGTGAATAGTGAATAATAACTCTTTAAACTAATATTATAAAGAGGAAAGATTTGTTTATTTGTTTGTTTGTTTACTTTGAATAGGCTCCGACACTACTGGACGGATTTTGATGATATTTAGCACAGATATGGAGTCGATCACGGGGTTATAATATGGCTTCCGTGGCGTATTAAATAACTTTGACACCCAATACCTAAATAAACATATAACCTTCGATAATACCTACATATTCAAAAATCCTCTCGATAGACGTAGGTATCCACATTCACAACAAAACGCTACTGAGACACTGCAACAAGCACTAGTATGATAAGTAACTAGTAAATAAGTAGGTAATCGAAAAATGCACGGTCGCCCGTGGAGCCTGCGTCCTGGAATTGGAAGTATTACCTACATAGGCAGGTATGAGGTAAGTCATTATTTAGTATTGTTAACTCTGCTGTGTCTCAAGGAAAAATATAAACAACATGACCATTTCTTTTGAATGTGACACTTTGCTGGGTGGTCCCTGACGTTTTATAGGTGCAATGAAATATTTTGTACTTACACCACCGATACAAAATATCACTTTTATTTCTTATTCTGTCTCCTAAATATGGTGGTATATGCGTTATACATTGGCCGAAATAAAAATAAGGTGGTCGATTTTTTTTATGCAGTCGTAAAATATTTTTAAAGCGCCTAAAATTTATTTTTATTACTGTCTTATGAGGGATAGACTCTACGAAAAAACATTTTAGTACTAAAACTATATTATTTTAAAGTACCATAAATGATAAAATAATTAAAAAATATACAACACCTACATTTAAATCTGCTTACGGGCTCTTATAATAGCTTAATGGAGATTAAAATTAAATGTTTGAAATAGACATAGACCCAACAATATTTTGAAGTTAAGAGGATTGTTTTGCTCAGCTATTTTCATATTAATTCTAAATTAATTGGATCATTAGGTAGAAAACTGCAGAGTCGATACGTGTATTGCCCATGATCTTGCTCAAGATGTTACATTTACAAAAAAAAAATCGAGAAAATAAAAACGACAAAAATTATACGATTCCAGTAAAGAAGTCTTACAGTCTTAATGAGATGTATGTGCGGTCGCCGTCAGATCGAGTGTACCACATTTCGATCTTATTGTTATTGCAATAATATCCAAAAATGTTACACCGGGTATGTCGGCAACTGTGCCTAATAAGTGTCATTGTCCTTTTTGATTCTCAATATACTTACTTATTAGTAGAAATATCTAAGTACCTACCTACATAATTACATTTTCAAAGCGGAAAATAAGAATTGTCCTACAACATTTTCATCACTATCATCACCTCTCATCAACCCTGGATCCGCTCTCGTGGTATATTCCAATAATGCCGGAGACGCCTGTAGCGAGGCGTCTATACAACACGACATATTATTATCGGCTTCTCTTATGAATATTACTTAACTATAATATATTATAATATCTATTAATGTTTAAATGTTTTTTAATACAATTCGCGCGGCTTCGGGCTTACTCCTCGGAATTCACGCCCTGCCACTGGTAGACCTATCAACATAACTAATAGGACGTTTTCCTTCCATAAGGGATATGTAATGTCGAGTTGGAAACGCTATTATAGGGCACTCGAGTGTTTACATTTGACATTATACGAGGGCGGCACTGAAAATTTCGGGAATCAAGGAAGTGACACAACATTACTATTTAAAAATGTATTTATTGCTTTTCGAAGTATTCTCCGCGAAATTTGACACATTTTTCCATACGATGGAACCAATCATTGAAGCAACCATTCCATTCGGAAGTTGGGGTCTCCAAAATGGCCGTTTTGTAGGCGTCCACAGCTTCTTCAGGTGATGAAAAACTCTGACCACGCAATTTATTCTTTATTTTAGGGAAAATATAGAAATCATTAGGGCTTAGGTCGGGGCTGTACGGCGGATGGTCTAATAATTCTATGATTTCTTGCTCTAAAAACTCTTTTGTTCTGTGCGCGGTGTGAGAACTCGCATTGTCGTGATGGAGGATGATGCGGCGGTTGCTGTTCTCTTTAAGGAGTTCAGAAACGACCTGTGGCAAACAAATGTTAGCATACCATTCTGCATTAACCGTTCTTTGTCCCTCAAGAGGAATAGTCGCAACATGGCCGGTTTTGGAGACAAACGTGGCCACCACGTGTGATTTTTTTTGCAACACTCCGTGAACGAACAATTTTTGTTGGCTTTAACTCATTTTCGAACACCCAAACTCGTGACTGGTTTTTTGTTTCGGGTTCGTACGCGTATATCCAGGATTCGTCACCTGATACGATGTTGTATACAGCATTTAAAGATCCTGCGTAGAATCGTTCGAGAGTTCTGACGCACCAAGTAACGCGAGCCGCTTTTTGCTCTTCACAGAGCAAAATATGCGGTATCCATCGGAAAACAACTTTTTTACACCTAATTGTTCATGCAAGATTATTTGTATTTGACTCATGCCAATGTCTAAAGTTGCCTGAATTTCGCGGTATGTCACATGTCGATCTTCCTCCATCAGCTTACGCACAGCATCAACGTTTTCTTGGGTGACTGCAGTTTTTGGACGACCTTGACGGGGATCATCACTGAGCTTGACACGTCCACGTTGAAATTCAGCAAACTAGCGATAAATTGTGGTTTTGGATGGCTTCATCACCAAATGCAGAAATCATCTGGTCAACACACTGTTTTTGTGTTAAACCACTTCGAAAGTCATAATAAATCATCGCTCTAGAATTTTCTCGAGTCAATTCCATTTTCTCAACGACTAAATAAGTTCGACAAGACCTTGTGACAAGACCGAGAATCTTTTTTAAAATAAATAAACGGTATTCGATTTTTAAAACGAAGGAGTTTTAAATTAAAAAGATTTTAATATGACAGGAACAGTGGAAATATTCCATTTTCGATACTTTTAGTGCAGCCTATGTAGAGGTCTGTGTTGCACTATAAAATGCTGAAGTATTACGACAAACAAATACAAACATGGACGAGATTTAATAAAATTGTAGGTAAATAAAAGAAGCACAGTATTAAGTATGTATATTATGTTGCAATTATAGGTTAGACAACTGGTTTTTTTTATTCTATTAATGAATATATTTACCTACATACCTATTATATATCTACTCTTAAATATGAGTACCTTCTCAGAGGAAACACTATATAAAAATGTAGGTACGGAGGTTTGTTTACATAAGTAAAAGTATATGAAAGAAAATATAAGGCCCCATAATAATTGTGTACATCTCCGAAATTTGTGAGTTTAAGTTCATACTTAAATTAATGATTTTGTATGTGATGTAACTTGTAAGTAAACTAATGATGTAGGTTTCCTAATAATTTAGCAAAGAATATATATATTTTTTTGTATTTTTTAGATGTAAGTATCTAATTACTAAGCTACAAATATCACTATTATCACTACAAGTAGAGATAATACCTGAGTATGTATATAAATTAAACTAAATCTTCTACGTGTAGTCGTCTACGCAATAGTTACGAACATGATAATATGGTGCTTCAAAATTACGTTTCAATTAAAGCCTGAGGAGGCTATCGCGGCCTGCGATAATGCCCGTAGTTCGATTGTAGATTTTGTACTACGGTCGGTTTTCAACAGATGGCAATAGTTTGTTCCTTGCCCTTCGTATAACACTGACCGACTGACGATATTTTACTTATTTATAAAACTAGGTTTTAGAAATTCGTATATCCGGCGGGAACCGTACATTTTCCGTACTAAAAATGACCCTAAGTCCTTTTCCGGGAGTATCTCCATACCAAATTTCAACTAAATCGGTGTAGTGGTTAAGCTTGAAGAGGCAACAGACAGACAGATAGACATACGCATATTAGTAGGTATAATATATAGCTTTCAGCCGCATTTCTTTAAAATCCATTCAGTAGTTTTTGCGTGAACAAACATCCATCCATCCATCCCCACAAACTTTCTCATATATAATTACTACTTAGTAGTAGAAAATAAGTATACTTAGAATATGTTACAATGAAACATAATAGAGAAGTATCCGATATAGGTAATGACAAAGAAATGAATAATTTCGTGTGATAGTCTTCTGGGAATTGTCATTCATCTTGTTGACAGTGTGAATACTACATAACTCCAACCGCAGTCTATAATTAGAACGACAGATAGTTTATTTGAGTTATGGTGTCCTTTATTGGGTCATTCAGCAGTTGGCTATAATTTAAATTTGTAGGTGATTTATAGGAATGTTTTTGCTTTTACTTTGGAAGTCGGTTTTTTTTTGGTACAAACTGTGTTTCATTTTTATTAAAATAAGTACTTATGTTTTTTTTATTTTCAAAATCAAATTTTTCAAATCTACTTAAGGTCATTATTTATAAAGGTAAGAAAGTACGTGCTAGCGACACAAATACCTTATATACCAGTACCTAAATAATAATACGTATCATAATAAAACACATTATTAGATAATAATTACTCAAACAATATTCGACAATGTCCTTAAAAATGTATTAAGTACTAACATAAATCATGTATAATAATATTTGAAAATAAAATAGTTATTGGAGCGTTTGAAGAACAAAATGGCGGAAAAACGGCCCCATTTGAAAGAAAAAAGTGCTGTTTCATCAAGACAATCCACCGTGTCACAAATAAATTGCTTCCGCGTCCACCGTATTCTCCAGATTTGGCCCCCAGCTACTTTTTCCTGTTCTCAGACCTCAAGAGAATGCTCGCTGGACAGAAATTTTTCGCTGATGAAGAGGTAATCGCCGAAACTGAAGCCTATTTTGCGGCTAAAGACAAAACGTACTATAAAAAAGGATTGTGTGGTTTTATGAAACCACGGTAAAAGTGAAACTGAATAACAAAATAGCGTGGAGCACTGGCACAAATGAATACTAGTCTATACACTACACGGTCAGCTGATGCGAACTATAGGCGCCGCCATATTGGCCTCGGCTGCTCTGACGAGCGCCTTTCTTTTTATCCCTACTCCGCGGCCGACCGTCACGCGACATGCAACATGAAAAAGTTTGAGACGATGTAATAAAAGTTTCACTTTAAAAATGGTATCGAAAAATTGTATGATCGCTATAATCGTTGTATCGCTCTCGAAGGCAATATTGAATAATCAAATCAAATTCTATAAAAAAAAAAGTTTTTTTCCATGTTAACCTATGAACTTTTCAGCCCAACTGTTACTTTATTTTTTTCTTTTGCAACTATGTACTAAACAATAAACTTTATCTATTTTTCTTTATTTTGTTTATACCTGACTGCACAAGCCAACATAACAAATCTATCTTTAAACGATGGAAGGCATATGCCAATTTTTCCTCTCCAAAAACCTTGAACCTAGATCTTGTTTATCGAATAAGTTTTATCGCAGGAAGCGGGTCCATCGTAAATTAAGCCGAACTGAGACCGGTTTGGCGTGTGCTTGCGGCCGGAAATACTGATGGACAAAAACTCAACATAAATTACTCGTTTATCTGGGCGTGGTGAGCGCTTAATATTCAGAGAGATTTTGTTTCGAGTGGCTTTTGTCGTGTAGTTTCCTACACGAGTGAAATGATTTTTCTAATAACGAGTAATGGATAGATTGCTCTAATTACCTAACCAGAAATGCTCATGGGGGATGTTTTTTACTCAAATTACTTTGAGATGGACCAATGGCCAATGCGAAACTTAGTGGATGAGATATATTTATCAAAGTTTGTAAAAACTAGTCCAATTTTACGAAATGCGCATCTTTTAGAGTTCTACTGTACCTAAACATAGGTAAGCCTTTTCAATAAATGATTTATACAGTATTCTGCGAGCGAAGTAACCACTCTTAATGAAATACTGTAGTGCCTATGACAGGCGGTTTGAAATGTCGTATCGTTGCCCGCTTGGGCGCATACGGCATTCTCACAACATAGTCAGCCTAGCCCAGAGGAATGACTAGCTAATAAGTCTGGGGCTAACCATTTGCGGGTTTCCAGACAATGTTTTCCTTTCCCGATAGAGCGACCGTATAATGTACTTGTGATCAGAAAAAAGTTTCATCGGTACACGCCACTATCTGGGAATCGAACACAGGTTCGATTGATCCTATCGAGTCTCTTCTAAGGAGCTCTTTTTTCTGTGAATATATCAGCATATTACACGAATAATTAATCAACATTTCACTAAATATTTCAAACTTTTCGTGTTTAGAAATAGGCAACAATATTAATAATATAGTCCATTATTTATAACCAACAAACACCTGTCACGGTTTCTAATAACGGTGTTCCAGAGACCTGTAATGTACATAGACAAGGTTTAAATGAGCATTATCATAATCGCCTGCAGGTAAGTCACCGATAGACACAGCAATCACAAATCCGGTATTACACAAATTGCCTAGGCGATTTACAGAATACATTTACAGCTTAGGTACTCGTGAAGTCAGTCGAGATTGTCAGACTGATATTCAAATTATCTTCTCTTGTAATTTTACGAAAAATCATATATACACATTATAATTAATTGATTCTTATAAGTTACTAATGTAAAAATAGGCTAAGGTGAAGGACGTAGAACACGTAGCCTAAGCCTAAAGCCCAATTCTAGTGTGACTGTCTAAGCCCCGATTTCTCCAAACTTCTTAAAACGCTTAATGCTAAACCCGGAATCTTTCTCCCTCTCTCATTCAATGTTAGAACGGGATAGACAGATCTTAAACCGTAGCGCAGCCCTGAACGTCGGCTTAACGCGTCGGTGAAATTGGGGCTAACTCGCTCACGAGTCACGTGCGATAGACGTGTATGTGAATGAGACACCGCGTGGACCGAAACAGGATTATGATCAGAAATAATTACGAGAATAATTGGGCTTCAGAGGCACTAGACCAGCCCAGGCACTCGCAACGTTAGTGGTCGGTGCAGACGATCCACAATGTAAAGCAATTGAATAGGTATCCTTTTAAGATGTTATAGTCATTAGTCATAACTCAATAAAAGGAACCCTGTATGTATGAAATAAATAGTATGAAAAACTTTGTTATTGGCCAAAATGATGTAGATGAATATTTATTTGATTAAATTAATTATTATACCAAACATAATGTCATGGACAGAGCTAATGGTAGATAGAATCAATAATTATGCTAGATGTTAAATATTACATTATTTTAAGCTTACTACAAAAGATTAAGGGGATGTGTGCTCGATAGAACTGAAAATTAGAGTTCTTTGAAACCTTTTTTCTCAGTCGTGGTCGTATTGAAAAATCCCAATAAATATATGTTAATCTCCATTATAAATATAATCGGTTAAATAGCCGAGGACTGTCTTGACTGTAATATTGATCAAGAAATATGCTATATCCACCGTTTTTTTTAAAGTTAAAACCTTTTTTCTCTTCTTCTATAAGATACACGAGTGTGAAAACTATTTCAGTATTTTAAATAAGACAAGACTCAGGGAAGGCCGTTTTAGTTTTTGCAAATTTTGTCTCAAATATTTATAGCGATTTTTTATCCGATTTCAATACTCTCCGGTCGGCGTGATACGCCCTTGTCGCCTACAAAATTAGTATGGGACTTGACGCTCAAGGTCACTGGCGTTACTAAGGTAAGGCTTTAAAACAAATTTTTTATTGAAAAAAAAAAATATCCAAGTAACTTAGTATGTGTTTAAATAATATTATTATAATATATAAACATTATCATAGATCCGCTGATTAATGTTAAATTTAAATTTTAAACAGTCTTAATCGCCTTCCTTTCTGCATTATGGTCAAATTAAACCTATACATAACTATAAGATTGCGTCTAACGTAGTTTTTTTTTCAGGCTTTACAATTTAGTTGTCATAGAAATAGAAATAATATTTATTTATTAAATGCAGGTATATACAATGTTACAGGTGTTAAAACTTAATAATAAATAGTTCCATCATATTTCCACTTTCGTCAAGGTATACAAATATTTAATAGTGTACAAATTTTACGCTTAATATCAACACATAATACACATGTCAAAAGAAATAAAAACATATATATAGAAATAAAATATTAAACATGTCCAACTATTTCAGGGCCTTGTCATTTAGAAATTCAGTAACCGAGTAATATGACTTTTCATTATGCAACAATGTCAAACGTTTTTTAAAAGATTTAACTGGCAAAGACTTCAAACCATTCGGAATTTTATCAAATATTCTATGTGCCATACCAAAAAAGCTACTATTTAATAGTTCCGTTTTGCTTGATATAATTTCTTTTAGGGTTTCTTTCAGAAAAGGAAATAAATCGATGCTTATTTAGAAAAACGTGCAGTGCTACTTCGTAGATGTATATATGATATGATATCATATGTATGATGTACGAGGGCTGATTGATAAGTTTCCGAAACGACAAAGAAAAACTTCAAAAATCTATTTAAAATAAATTTATTTCTCAACGTAGCTCCCTTCTACCTCGATGCATTTAGTCCAGCGCTTCTCCAATGCCGTTACACCAGTTTGATAAAATGTTTTCTCCAACCCCTCAAAATACTCGTCCACGGCAACAATGACTTCTTCATTTGATGAAAATCTCTGGCCACCTAACCATTTCTTCAGGTTTGGGAATAAGTGGAAGTCGCACGGGACCAGATCCGGGGAATAGGGTGGATGCGGTAGCAATTCGAACCGAAATTCATGGAGTTTGGTGACTGCAACCATTGACGTGTGTGCAGGTGCGTTGTCATGGTGGAACAAAATTTTTTTCTTGGCCAAATGTGGTCGTTTCTTCTGGATTTCTTCACTTAATTTTTGCAGCAAGATTGCGTAGTACTCTCCATTTATTGTTTTTCCTTTTTGAAGATAATCCACTAAAATAATCCCTCGAGCATCCCAAAAAACAGTCGCCATCACTTTGCCGGCCGACAAAACCGTTTTTGCTTTCTTCGGCGCAGGTTTTCCGCTCTCAGTCCACTGCTTAGATTGTTCTTTTGTCTCGGGAGTATAATGATGTATCCAGGTTTCATTGACTGTTACAAACCGCCGCAAAAACTCATTAGGATCTCGGTTAAACAGCGCCAAACACTTCGATGAATCGTCCACTCGACGTTGCTTTTGGTCTACAGTGAGCAAACGCGGCACCCATCGCGCGCAAAGCTTTTTCATTCCCAAATTTTGGTGCAAAATATTAAAAACGCGTTCAGATGAAATGCTCACTATCTCTGCTATCTCTCGCAACTTTAAGCGCCGATCGTTCAATACAATTTTGTGAATTTTTTTGATCATGTCCGGATTCGTGACTTCATTTGGACGGCCAGACCTGTGGGCGTCTTCGCAGCTCTGTCTTCCACATTTAAAATCAGTTACCCAGGTGTGAATTGTACTCAACGCAGGAGCAGAATTACCTAAAACACTGTCTAGCTTGGTTTTAATCTGGGTTGCTGTTTTCTCTTTTAAAACGTAAAACTTTATCACCGCACGAATTTCGTTTCTTTCCATTGTTAAGAAAATTTAAGACAGAGAAAGTTCTACGTCCTCTCAAACAAATTCCATCAGTTCGATTAAATTCAAATTTGGCGTTCTATTTTCAAAAAAATGCCAGAATATAATGTAATATTCCTTTTTTGTGTATCATTTTTTTAAGTTCGTCGTTTCGGCCAGTTATCAATCAGCCCAGGTACTTATATCATACAGATATGTACTTACATAATTATACTACGAGACATTAATTACATGCTATATGTGCCTGTACAGTATATATTTTACGTTATTAATCTGTTACACTCCGATGACGCAATCCTTCCTGGGAGTGTCTGATCAGCTGTTTATTTCAATCTAGCGCTAATCTAAGCCAAATGTCAGCCTCGAGGCGCGGGGTTGTTTTAATTTAAACTTAATGGTCAGATCGAAGTATTCATTAAATGCAATATCGTTATGAAAATATTTTCTGTCTGAGCTAAATGTTTGTCATAAAGCACTACAACTATTGGTGACAAAATGAGCTAGTAAAAGTACCTACCTACACACTCTATACATACTGCTTTACATAGTATAAAATGAAGTCACTTCCGCTGTCTGCTCGCTTGGATCTTTTAAACTACTTATCAGATTTTAATGCAATTTTCAGCAATAGATAGAGGTATTCAAGAGTTGCACCCGTGCGAAGCCGGGATGGGTTGCTAGTCTAATCTAATATGATAAAGAGGAAAGATTTGTTTTTCTGCATGTTTGTTTGTTTGTTTGCATTGAATAGGCTTCGAAACTATTGGGTCGATTTTGATGACATTTGGTACAGATATAGAGAAGACCACGAGGAAGGAGGCTACTTTTTATTGCGGTAAAATGTACGGTTCCTGCGATATTACCTTTTGAGCGCACGAAGCAGCCGGCAACATCTAGTAGGTAAATAATGAATATAGGATTCTGAGTGCTATGTGTGAGTTTCTCTTTTCGCATTCGATCGTGAGCGCGTTTGGCGTTTACTAGGAATTTGTATGTGCTTTGACCTAAGTAGTTGTCGCGTTTACAACTGACATACAAATTCATAGTGAACGCCAAACGCCCTCACGATCGAATCCGAAAAGAAAAACTCACACTTAGCACTCTGTTCTAGATGTGTAAGTAATATGTGTGTTTATATAAAAAGAAATTACGGATTAGATAAAATAACATTTTTCGCATTTCTTAGGCTTCTATTATCGACTTGATAAAAGACACGGTGTACGTACGTACATAATATAATATTATTACAACAACGTATTATATTTAGTTTATACCCGTACACTTACAACCGGTCATTCGAGATTTACATAACCATTACACCACTGAACCCAATAATGAATATATAATGCAAATAAACGAGATAGTAATTTAGTGTCCTCCCATGACTCCGGAAGCCACATGAACTCTCATAATAAACTTGAACATTTAATTACAGAATTGCAGAAACTAGATCCGATCTGCATAACGACTGCACAATCTTACTCAATACTGCCGTTTAATACTGTAGAAAGTAACGAAATTTATGCACTATTACTTTCCAGAATAACGAACGAATGCGAGTATAGGACTATCTACTTTCGGCCATCTTGCCTAGGCTAGGTTATCAATTAGGTTAAACTGCTAGACTACAGCTCTTATTGAGGTAAGATAAATTGCGAAAGTGCTGTGTGGACTCTTACTAAGATGGGTGAAACTATGGGGTATTATATATACTACCTATAATGGTAACAATCGAATGTTGGTAACCTTACCCTAGGGTAAGGTGTTAGGCTGATTTCACAGCTGTCCGGGAGACCCGTACGGTCGGCCCGTACCTCCGTTCCGGAGCGGAGACACATTGAGGCGCTAGAGCATCGTTTCACAGCGACGCGTATTGGTCCGTGCGCGCCCCGCTCCGGGTTGAGTCCGTACAGCGCCACCGTATCGTAACATTATAGTATTGTGTCCCACGGAATCATCGCTTCAGAGCACTGCAGGCTCTACCCGTACGGTGTCTCGGACAGCTGTAAATCCAGCCTTATACAGCAATTGCAAAGCAATTTCGTAGGACTTATTATGTTTAACTTCATTTTATGATTTTGAATTAATTTATCAAGATTCATATTAACGAGCTTTTGCTCGTTGCTCCGACCACGGGAAGGAACGTTGTACTTTTTCGGGATAAAATATACCTTATGTTTTAATCCAGGGCCTAACCTAACCAAATTTCATAAAAATTTGT
Source organism: Phengaris arion (assembly GCA_963565745.1). NCBI lineage: Eukaryota > Metazoa > Arthropoda > Insecta > Lepidoptera > Lycaenidae > Phengaris > Phengaris arion. Next base: position 9,807,152 of record OY751445.1, on the reverse strand, counting down.
TTAGAAGTTTTTGCGTGAAACAGACACAAACATCCATCCATCCATCCTCAGAAACTAACATTTATAATTATAGTAGTAGAATGTAGAATAGGATGATAATTTAGGTTTATGCTATAACTCTTTTTCTTTTTATTTATTTATTTTTCTATTTATTTTTAACTTTTGCTTACGAAGTACCTGTTTAGTATATTTTGGTGTTAATGTCATAATCTTATTATCATGAAGTAATAATAATAATACAGCTAATTTCATATACAGCATGTTCCCAAAACTGTCGTCGGCAGTATGGAAAGCCGTTTCCTTCCGGTCGCCCACGACCCGCCTCCATACCGGCTGGCGTACCTATCAATCACAGTACTACGACACATTTACGGTACAGCCTTAGCTAACATATTCTAACATGTCATATTTTCCATAATAATTAATAGTTACTATAAAATTTGTATACAACTATGATATTAACAAAATGTATTTTTTTTAAATTCTGGAGTATGGAGATTCTATTGCTGACGACTTAACAAAGAGAAACAGAATTATAATATCAAATTTAAATTATAAATTGCAAAAAAGTATTAATATCGGGTGCGGTGCTTTGCCTCATAACTTAGGCCTTTTCATCCGTTTATAGGTGATTTATACAGTATTATTCGAGCGAAGCAACCACTCTTGAAATACTGTAGTGCCTGGGAGAGTCGGTTTTTAAATGTCGTATGGTTGCCCAAGCACATACGGCATTCTCACAACACAGTCAGCCTAGTCCAGAGAAATGACTGGTCAATACGTCTGGGGCCAACCATGTAAGGGTTTCCTCACGATGTTTTCCATCACCGTCAGAGCGTCCGTGTAATGTAAATGAGATCTGAAAACGTCTCATTGGTACACGCCACAACCTGGGAATCGAACCTGCACTCTTTCGAGTGCGAATCAAACGGTCTACCCACTAGGCCACGGAGCTCTTTGCCTCATTGCACGCAACATATTAATGCAACCTAGGCAATAAAATTCATTTAGATACCGATAATCTTATAGTCTTGACGTATAGAAGCAGTAACTCTTTATTTTTATGGCACAGCCCACCTGGGGCTAAGTGGCCACCGTGGTTCTGAACACTGTGGTTTTAATGCCAGTAGACCAGTAAACCTTAGAAACCATATGAGGTAAAAGAATAACTCGAGTCCATTATATTTTATCACCATTGATTTCATAAGTTTATGCGAATTTCATTCATAGCCTCAATATCTTGTGATTGCGGCTGCTGGAAAGTAGCCAAACCTTGGAAAAATAAAAGTGCACCTAGGTCCGCGACACACTACGTTTATCAAGTTTATTAAGCTTGTAACCTATTATGTGCTTATAGAGTATTCGAACTCCTGTGTTCTGGGTTTGGGCAGAGCTCGAATTAAAGTCCTAAATAAAAAGCCACAGGTACCTAGGTAAGTGTGGGTTGTCTGGAATTCTGGATAGAGTTAAAACCAAAAACACTTTATATAGGACACAGATAGGGTTATGTTGACGGGAAGATAAAAAGGTTACGTTATATAGGTTAACGTTATTATTTCAGAAACCCCACACGTTATTGTTTCTGTTCAATTATCAGTATGACTCTAGTGTCAGCCCATGCTGTCGTACTCACACACACACAACTTGACTGTGCACGAAAGCGACAGCATGATCTTGCACCCTTTTGAACCCTATCGCGAATTGGATAGAAGTAATTACGTGAAATTCCCCTCAGATGTTGTGCTTGATTTAAGCTAAGCATTAAATACATTACACAGCAGTAGCGAGTTGTGTATATAACTCGACATCAAATCGGCTTCCTCTAAGAATATTAGTTATGTATAGAATATATATTTTTAAATACAATACTAAAACAAAACATTAATTTACGTTCAATGCACCCAAAAACTGGTTTTAGATCTATACCGCCCGATAGATGGCGTTAAGTAGAATAAAAATAATGTATCTTTGTTCAGAATTACAATAGATATTAGCTTACACGGCATACCATTTCACTGATCTCACGCTTCACCACTACTACACAGGTCTCTGCAAATCTTTAGAGAGGCCTGATGAAGATTTAAAAAAAAGCTTAGGTGTCCACTTATCACTATCTGTTGCATATTAAAGTAGTTATGAAAAGTAGATAATGATAGAACAATTGAGTTAGCCAAAAGGCTATGTATAGTGTAAACGTATCTGTGTTAAGCATCTCTCTCATATGTACTAATAAATAAGAATATCACAATTGTTGTTGTAACATTATTATCACCATTATAACATAAGAAGGATCAGCAAGAACCAAGACGTCGCAGCCCACAACAATATCCACCCATCCGCGATTATGTATGCGATATGGACTTAGATCCCAGGCCCGCCGCATAGTCTATATTATTGGTGCATATAGCTGGAATATTGTTGTAACCTAATATTTTGTATATCTTCTGTAGTATCACACGTTTTTTAGTCCATATAGCTGCAATATCGGCTAATTATGTCCCAGATGCAACTATCACAAAAACGTATGCTCAAATGATTACATCACGTCTAAATCTGAGCGAAGGTTGAGTGGGGGCGTCCACATTCAAATTGATATTTCCTTTCAAATTTACTTCAATATTAGATATTATGAATATTTATAGCGTGCCATGACGCCGATTCGATGTTTTCAATTAGATAATTATTTTATAAATTTACGTTCCTTTATGGTACAGAAAATCTCAGCGAAAAATTTCCTATAATAATTCATAAAATCGCCTCAAGAGACGTAATATATTGCACAGTTAGATAAACGTGTTGTTTTTCCTATTAGATTAATGTTTATTATTTTAAGACCTAAGCCAATTTATAAGTTTCAAATGAAAAATATATGGAGTCTTCTTCATTTTCTTCAACCCATACTTAACTATACTGTATGTACGTCTTAACAGTTAAAACACAAGTCATGACATAATAAATTATTACTACGCCCAAAAACCAGAATGGCGTGACGTCCATTCATTCACAAATCCAAGGTAAATCCTTTATTGTTCTTGAACTGTAATTAAGGTTAACGCATACATATTTAATATTTTACGAGCCCGGCCACTCGGCCCTGACACGTGCGTACGACACAAATTCGCTTTCCATTGATAAAAACTTCGCCCACACTAGCCTCCATTCACCGGCGCCATGCGTTGCGCAACCGTCCCCTCTGTCCCCTCCGTCCCCTTAGACGTCTGTCCCCTACGTCCCCCGTCCCCCGCCGGAGACCTTCGAAGCCTTCCGCAACAGTTGTCACTTGTCCGCAATCTCTCGTCTCAAGATGGACACCGTTAGGCAATAACACTGAAGTTACAGTAACTGTGTAAAAGTTCAAGATAACAATGAGGTTGCTTTTTAAGTGACGCAATTGCTTTTCAATGTGTAAACAATATAAGCAACAAATATATGATTTTAACTACAATCTAACCGGCGTTTTTATGTTTCACAAAACCTTTTTAAGTAGGTGCCTATAATGTATTGTAGATCTTACATTGTTGTTTCATAAAAAGGTTTTTTTTTTCAACTTAAGAGTTCCTTACACTTTTAAAAATAATAGGTACATTCCAGATCTAAATTACATTCAAGAAGTATGATATAAATTTTAATAATTAAGGTTTAACATAAAACTGCAAGTTTCAACTATAAACTAAAGAAATTAATTATTGCGGAATCTAATACGCAAATAAATTAACTACCCACTTCACTTTCTTTAACTGGGTGGGTTATAGATACTCAAACGACTGACCTGAGTCAATAATACATTAAGTTGACCAGCGCATTCGGCTATCGCGATGGCTGCCAGTTTACTCAATACCAAGTTACTCCTACATTAAATCACTAAGTGGTCACATACGTTTTACGTTTTATTCCATTCTACTATCGGGTATATCAGAAATTTAAATATTGCCATATTATTATGGCTAGTAATACCTAGAGCTTACGGTCTAGATATTACTTCTCGGTAATATCCAATAAAACGAAGAAAAGGATTCTAAATGAGATTATCGGTTTGCTGTAATATAATATCACACGTTTACAAGCAGGAGTCGCGTCACTATTAAGTACATTAAAGTCTCAGATCGGAGCTCGGACTCGTATTAATTGATGTCCAATTTATTCGAATTTACTACACCCTGTACATGAAATACTGAGGCCTCGAGCCCATAATATCACAAATTTATTGTTGATTACTATTAATGAAATTTAATTAAAAGATCATAAAAATTACAAACGGATTTTTATTTAACTGCAAGGTGAAACGGATAAGTATAAAATACATTACTTGGTAAATTTTAATTAGCTTATGTCTTAATTATGAGTTTATAACATCGAATTACGGAATTGTTTATATAATTTAATCAATGTAATAATTTCATTTTTTTTAACTGCAATACAGCAAAAGGCTTACTTTTGACATCTTTGTGTAGTTTAGTAGCATAAAGTAAAAAAAAAGTGTGTGTCAGCTCCGACGCACGACTGGAGTTTACTCTAAAAAGTAAAACACGTCCCTCAGGAGGAACAAAAACTTTAGCGATCGATTTGAGTTCAAAAATTCGCGCCATGTGAAAAAAAGTGACAGGTGCGCAGAATAGGTTATGCACGAAAACGTAACGAGGTCATTCGTTCAGTAGATGTTACACCTCATATTTTTTTCATACCGGGGGCCTTATATGAAAATCGATTCTTAAGGAGTAAACTCCAAAAACGTATAAAGTAAGCGCGTATGTACCTACTTATTTATTGGATAAAAACAGCATCAAATATATTTTATCCTTATTTTCTCTTAGTATTGGCATGTAGGGTTTCGTATATAAAAATCTTTAAAATCTATAATAATTCCTGTTTAGTAGATTGCGCTCTACATAATTATGACACGTAACATAATAGGAAGTTAAATTTAGGAATTAATAAAAGCTTTATGGTAGAAGACATTTCGACATGTCACATAGCGGTAGCCGGAGTCGGGTGCAGGTGAATGTATCTCAACCAGTTTTCAATTAAGAATACATTTAAATTCATTAAAAATCGTTAAAACTTTCCACGCGCTGGCAACACAATAAATAATTTGAGAGTGTACTTAGTGTATAATATTATTATTTTTTTGAATACCGTGACAATTATTTTATGTAACATTATATATTTATTTATGATTTATTATATTTAAATAGAAACCGAAGCGTACCTCTGCCTAACGTTTAGTTTTGTAACTGTAATGTTGGCTGTATAAATTTTTCTAAAAAAAAACCGTTGAAAATTAATCATTTTAACCTTCGTAAAATCATATTATATATACTACGAGGGCGGCACTGAAAATTTCGGGAATCAAGGAAGTGACACAACATTACTATTTAAAAATGTATTTGTTGCTTTTCGAAGAAATTTGAAATTTGACAAATTTTTCCATACGATGGAACCAATCATTGAAGCAACCATTCCATTCGGAAGTTGGGGTCTCCAAAATGGCCGTTTTGTAGGCGTCCACAGCTTCTTCAGGTGATGAAAATCTCTGACCACGCAATTTATTCTTTATTTTAGGGAAAGTATAGAAATCATTAGGGCTTAGGTCGGGGCTGTACGGCGGATGGTCTAATAATTCTATGATTTCTTGCTCTAAAAACTCTTTTGTTCTGTGCGCGGTGTGAGAACTCGCATTGTCGTGATGGAGGATGATGCGGCGGTTGCAGTTCTCTTTACGGAGTTCAGAAACGACCTGTGGCAAACAAATGTAAGCATACCATTCTGCATTAACCGTTCTTTGTGCCTCAAGAGGAATAGTCGCAACATGGCCGGTTTTGGAGACAAACGTGGCCACCATTTTTTTTGCAACACTTCGTGAACGAACAATTTTTGTTGGCTTTAACTCATTTTCGAACACCCAAACTCGTGACTGGTTTTTTGTTTCGGATTCGTACGCGTATATCCAGGATTCGTCACCTGATACGATATTGTATACAGCATTTGAGGATCCTGCGTGGAATCTTTCGTGAGTTCTGACGCACCAAGTAACGCGAGCCGCTTTTTGCTCTTCACAGAGCAAATGCGGTATCCATCGGGAAAACAACTTTTTTACACTTAATTGTTCATGCAAGATTATTTGTATTTGACTCATGCCAATGTCTAAAGTTGTCTGAATTTCGCGGTATGTCACATGTCGATCTTCCTCAATCAGCTTACGCACAGCATCAACGTTTTCTTGGGTGACTGCAGTTTTTGGACGACCTTGACGGGGATCATCACTGAGCTTGACACGTCCACGTTGAAATTCAGCAAACCAGCGATAAATTGTGGTTTTGGATGGGGCTTCATCACTAAATGCAGAAATCATCCGGTCAACACACTGTTTTTGCGTTAAACCATTTCGAAAGTCATAATAAATCATCGCTCTAGAATTTTCTGGAGTCAATTCCATTTTCTCAACGACTAAACAAGTTTGACAAGACCTTGTGACAAGACCGAGAATCTTTTTTTAAATAAATAAACGGTACTCGATTTTTAAAACCACGGAGTTTTAAATTAAAAAGATTTTAATATGACAGGAACAGTGGAAATATTCCATTCCCGATACTTTTAGTGCAGCCTATGTACATGGAGCAAAATCACTAGCTCAGATGAAAACCTATAACTTTCTGTAGACAGTTTATTGGCTACTTCGTTAGTCGTTACGTCTATCTTTAAGTGCTTGTTTCTTAATTTAGAATATAATATAAGTTTAGGTCAGAAGTGGGAGCCTGACCTGGGCTCGTGGGCGGAGGTCTGGATAGTGTATTTCATATTTAATGGACGATTGAAGATGATAAGATCCCTGCTCCTCATCTACAAGTCACGCTGCACGCATAGAGCACAACACTAGCACACAACTAGCGTCTATATTATTACTAGATGTTGAAACACAAAAATATTCCGCGGGGGTCAAACATTTTGCTGAGATAAAAGGTATAAATCTCGAGGGATAAGCACTAAGCACGAACAATTATTGACAAATACGCATTAGTATTGTGGGAAGAGTGGTGGATGCCCCAAAGGGAGATCTCCGACCGAGCGAGGTGCTATGCTCGGTCAGGCCGAAGCCCACTTGTACGAATTTCAGATGTTGTATATAGGCGAGTTGTTTATTTTCGTCTTAGTCCCGATTTCACCAACGCCTATTAAAGGTTTCGTTGATTAAATATCATGTCGTCTTTCTTGTTCTTCGTGTTAATGAAAGAGAAGGTATGATATTTTGACAAACGATTAACACTAACAGGCGTTGGTAAAATTAGGACTTGATTTGTTACCGTTACCACATGGCACGTACTACAATATGTTATTACGTAATACGAGCTGCCATTACCGTCACTTATAAAGTATTTCATTTCATTGTCACAATAGGCAAGCTGCCTAAAAATCTTTTTTTCCGTCTATTCGATGTTAGACAACATGTTAATAAACAATCTAGAATCCATTTTCGTATATCTTAAAGAATAACGAAGACACGAACAATTTAAATTTACAATATGAAAGAGAGCGTTATATCGGCCTGTGACGTCACGAGTTGCACCCGCCATACGTTTGTCATTACAAAATGTATGGCGGTTGCAACTTGTGACGTAACAAACCGTTTTCCGAGAAAGAGATGGGCAATATTTTTTATTTGCTTATGATTTTTAATCGCGTGAATCTAAACACCTATTTCTTTTAGATTTATGTATCTTTAATCAACAATTATAAAATTGAATTTATAAAAATGTTATATTCCACACTAGGCAACATTCCTATTAGGTAGGCATGATTTACAGTAAAGTAATTTTGCTCTCACTCGGCTATCGTCATTTTTTTATGGAAGTGACAGACGATGTATGAAAAACAATGATCCTCGAAAGCTATCGAGATTCGAGATCGTGGTCGCTCTGTACCTATTTCAACTGTCGTTAAAACTCATTATATCTATTAGTGCAAGATCCGGTATAAGAAAAATATCCTCAGCTGTTATTTATTAGTGATAAGAAATAAATGATAGATAATATTCATATTGACACATTGTAAATAGGTTGCCTAGTTAAATTGCGCCCTAAGGGCCGATTCACACTGAAATGTCAGCGGAGCGGCGAGCAGCATAACTGTCATGTACTTAATTTTAAACTTTATCTTCATTACTATAAAACACAGTTTCGCTTGAGCACAACCGCCGCCGCTCACGGCCGCGGATGGCCGCTAGCGACCGTAGCGGCCATCGGCGGTCGTATTTCCAATTGTCAACTGCTGTGTACTGCACCAGTGGCGTGGGATTCACATAACTCCTCAGACGATCCAAATCCCTACCTATTATACGGGCTAGGGCTTCCCAAAGAAGGATAACCAGCCTTCGCCGCTGTACTGCACTGAATGTGAGTCAAAAAATAAAATAAAAGTAACTATGTAGCAACTTTTCAAGTTGAACATAAGGCGTGAAAATATGCCCTTAAAATCTATTAGGCCAAAAGGTTGGCTATTAGTAACACTATCAGCGTATATGTTTAAGTCAATTAAGACACCAAACCGTCAAACGTTTCATCTTAAGTGCTTACACTCATTATTTTAATAACTTGGTAAAATAATTACCGTTATTTGTTAAGTAATATCCGTCGGATGATTTATTAAATAAAGTGTCCAGCGGTTCATTACACGTCCCAATGAACTATAGAACATGTCAAGGAGACGTTTTTGCCCCATGCTATTAAGTCCATCAGACATTGCTTTTGCTACGATACGTCATACGTCACAGATAATGCTACGAATCAAAGCCTTCAGTCAAGATGCATTCGATAATTTCGACGGCGAAGTTCGAAATCAATTATGCATGGGATTTGACATAAGTCATCGCTGAGTGACATGTTACTTGCGTTGCCTCCCATACTTTTTGTTTTCGAACTTCGCCGTCGTAATTATCGAATGCATCTTGACTAAAGGCCCGGGCTGAATGCGCATTAGTCGCGGCCGTTGCTTTCTAAACTATTAAAAAATAAGCTTCTAAATTTTAAATTCGTCGATATCAATATCTGAAGTGGACGATTTACATATCTTTTGTTAAGTGCACACGGGTGTAACATAATTTTAGCTTAACGCCAAACGCCAATGGAAAAGTAATGTCGAAACCAAATCATTTACGATATTAACCCAACTTAAGAAGACGTTGACATAAAAATAGATGTAACCATTTAAAAGTCGAATAATAAATATAATATAATATCAATAGCTTTACATTACATTATGTCCCAACATTAGATTAGGATTTAATATTGTCGGAGAAGATTATTAAGAAATAATTAATCAAGTATTCTGTTTGTGCCAGAACGAATAGCCATTACGAATAAAGAACGTTAAAACTACAATATAATGTAGTATCATATTATTAGACTGATTTACTAAAAACTCTCGCCTTAATTCTCACAAAATACCCACGGAAACATCAAAGTGTCTTTTTTTTTTAAACTATGACCCGCGACTATGTAATTTACATAGCCTACACTGCTACTACACTTTATACGGCTATTATTACAAATCTATTATTTAGACTATATTAGACAACTGATTTATTACAATCGGATCAGTAGCTTAGACGCTACGGTGGAACAAACATTCATCCATACATAGACTACCAAAATCATTACCCTTCCTTTTGGTTTCGCCATAGATAAAAAGCAGGAAAATGAAGGGCGTTTGTCTGATTGCCTGACAAGAAAACTAAAGAATATTAATCCGCTACACCAAGCGAAACTGACTGTAATAAAATGTATATTTTATTTATAATACTATTCATATTATTGATTTTTATAGATATCCACTATTTCGGACTCCTAACTTTAATGGCAACGAATAAAACAACAAAATTGTCTGCCTCCGGGTCTGACGATCATTATCCCTATTCGCTAAAATCTTACACCAGAAATCTGACCTTTTCGTGACACCGACGGTTATTAGACTCAAAATTTAATATGAGCTTAAGCAGGAAGTGAGAGGCTGTATTAAACAATAGTATTGGCATTGCGTGCGCGTGCGCGTGCGCGTGCGGCGGGGGCGGCTCTTGAATGGACCGTGACTCAGTGAGTTGAGGCTCATTCATAACAGCGCATCATGCGCAGTTTATCTTGATGAAAGCTAAAGATTAGCTATATACTCAATATAATAATAGTAATAATAATTACCTATGGACGATTCACACCACGTCAATCAGACCCTGTGCCGAGGTAAGTATCCGAAGAACTTGTGTTACATACAGGAACCAGACAACGGAAATATATTTAATGCTTTTAATTTTTATACTATATATATTTAAGATTTTTACTATGTTACACACATATTTAATACACATCCATGACCCAGGAATACAGAAACCTTTTTGTTTCTTCGGTGGTATTCGAACCGGCGCCCTCCGGCTTGATCAATGCGCTAACCACTGAGCCACAGAGGTCGTCAAATTCATTTAATACATTAATAATATTAGAAATACATTTATTTTTTTCATTAGCATCGTATTGTAGAGAATATTAAAGCAGCGAGCTTAATAAACAATAATTTCGTGACAATATTCGGATTTTTGATACATATAGTATTATCAGATAATGATTTTCTTGCGCCTGGCCACATATCTCAATCTATTCGGCTATATTATAGCATCTTAAATACCTTTTGCTTTATCGAACCAAGCATATTTAATATTAAATTGAACTTTACAAAGGCTAATAAGCCATTGTATTCCGACTACAACGAATCAAACATTCTAATGTCACCAATAGTAAAGGGAGTAAACACCTAGACTCAAAATAGGAAATGGCAAATAAAAACAAACAACTAGATTTACGTATGGTCAGCTAAGCCTATTTCTCATAACGGCAAAGGTTACGAGATTTTGACCCGTAGATCTGCTGATAGCGTTCAACTAGACGGATAATTGTTGGCTGAATAGCCAGTTTATTTTGTATAATGGCCTCACGTCCGTATTACCACCTAAGTTATGGTTCGAATGGACACAGGGAATTATATTTTGTAAGATGAATTCGCTAAGAATAACGATAATGGCAGCTATAAATTCATAATTTCGATAAAATTTGGTATTCGATTATCACTAACTAATATCAGTTACTCAAGTTATTAACGAGCAGACTATCGCCTGATGGTAAGCGGTTACCGCAGCCCGTGGATACTCGCAACACCAGTAACTCTCCTCTGGTGTTGCACACTTGCGTTCCTGGTACCTTAAAATCCCCAACCCCCTTTGGGCCTCCGGTAACCGCACTCGCTTGGCAAAACATAACGCACGCGTGATTTCACGCTGGTTTTCTGTGAGGCCGTGGTATTTATCCGATCGAGCCGGCCCTTTCGTGCCGAAACATGGCTCTCCAACGGTTAAATGATGAACTCATAATGATTAATTAGCTTTTGCATCAAACCGAGTTTAATATGCTCTACATTTTACTATGTAATATAGAAATCGTTTTAAGTTATTGTAAGTAGTCAATAAATAACTTTCAACGAATATTTACTATAATATATAATAATACATTTAGTAGCTATTTCAAGAGCAAGATACAAAAGGTGGGCGTTGACACAGACAGCATTACAGCAGAGACGGTCCTACAAAGAACTCAATATCCCTCAGGCAGCAGAAAATCATAAACTCGACTAAGTACTACCAAAACCGTCTGCAACATTAAAACGAAACCATATTGGTTTCGATAAATGGCAACTTCTAGATAGTTCTAGATAGCTAATCAGACAGGCGGTATATTTACAATCCGGCATTTGCATTCAAACAATCACAGGTTTAGGCGCAGCGCAAACGCGCTACTTGCGACCGCGACCGGTCAATACTCACCGGCGGCCAGCGATAGTCTATTGACATGCTTTTTCTTCTATTTTGTACAGTCCGGGTGCGTGTAGCCAACATCGGAGATCCGATATATGCATCAGCGATGTCGTCGCTCCAGGTGATCCAAGACGTCCAATGCTTCTGTCCCGCTACTCTACATCCCGCACCTTCGATTTTGAGACAGATTTCGTGCACCGACGAGAAATCTAGATGACAAAGCTCATTTCAGACTACGCTATACTATATAGCATGGCGTTCACATCACGCGATATTATCGCAAGCATTTATAGTATATAGCAAGCTCAGTATGATTGTCTCGCTTGTTTCGCTTGCGGGACGGCCTGGGGTGAGGGAGGAGGAAGTGGGTGGCGCGCGATATAGCACAGCTAGAACTCAGGGTATCACACTATTTTAAAGCGTGTAAGCCAATAATATATAGTACAGTACAGTGTGAACGTGTACATAACAATGTATGGTGCGCGATATTGTTGTGCTGTAAGCTATACACTATATGCTATTGTATTATAGCGTAGTCTGAAAGCCGCTTCATATTGTAAATAATTTTCACATAACGATCGCCAGTCATTTAAATTTATTGGAAAAGTTGCAGTCGCTTGTGGGCAGTCTGCACCGGGCCTTAGACGGAAACCGCCAATATCGCCCTAACAAGATCTGTCATATATAACGCGTAGATAAATAAACGATAGTCAAACAATAAATTGCGTAACCGGGCGGTCCAATATGTTAACAGTTTAGCTCTGATAACAATCCCTTGACGCTAGGGTTGCCAGCTGATGGTTTAAATTATCTACTAACTAGTGCGGAGTATTGCCAAAATCACTGCCGTATTTATTTGTTTCAATGAAGTTCCTATCAGATATCTGTGCCTTTGAGATCTCGTTCAACTTCAGTCTATATTATTCAAACATTGGCATACCTATACGTAAAAAATATAATATTAAGTAATTTTTTACAGATAAGAACATTTTTTCGTATTTCTTAATAAACTTGAAGCTAGCCAAAATATTATTAGCTCAAATCAATTTTAAAATAAGTTTATAAAACAAGATTGTTAATTTCATTAAAATAGTACTTAATCCTCGGGTAAATATACGTCCTGTACGTAAAAGGGCCTAAGCGATGTTGTTGCCCTAAACCGCTCTCGGAATATGAGGTAATGTAAACACCGGATTAGATGTAACCGACGGATAATCTCTTATTTATTAACGATCTCGTTACACTCATTTTAACTTCACATTCACAAAATATCTTAGAGTTATTTTAGTTTGCCAGCTTACCCGTCTCGACTATAATAGGCTAGGCGACAATTTTTTTATTGCATTAATGAAGATTAGAACTTGTCGTATCTAACTGTGACGTCACGATGTATGAAAAATAATTAAGGCCACAGGAAAATATTTCTAAATATCTCAGAAATTTGTGTTCAGTTCATACTTACTATTATAAATGTTCTTGTGTGTGATGTACGTAAGTAATTAGTAAACTAATAATGTAGGTTTTTTTTTTACTAATTTAGCAAAATTTTTTTTGTATTTTTAGATGAATCTTATTAATAAACTACACATCAAATATTTTATATTTTTTACGTTTATCAAGTAGTAATACTTGCCTCAAATTTTCTGAATATATAAATTAAATTAAATATTCTACATGTACCTAGTCGTCTCCCCTATTTGTAAATTTAGTATAATGAAAAAAAAAGTGTAGGCAGGGTGTAACAATGAATTACAAAATTTAATTTTTAATGACAGTCAAAGTAAAATTTTACCAAAGTACCTTTTTAAATTTCAACAAATAAAATATCGGTTGTCTGTAAAGTCGGTTTACTGACGATAGTTGAACGTAACAACGTCAACAAAAACAATAATAATAATAATAATAATAATAATAATAATAATAATAATAATAATAATAATAATAATAATAATAATAATAATAATAATAATAATAATAATAATAATAATAATAATAATAATAATAATAATAATAATAATAACAATAATAATAATAATAATAATAATAATAACAATAATAATAATAATAATAATAACAATAATAATAATAATAATAATAATCAGGTAACTGCTATGCGAGGTAACGCTGGTACTTGGTAACGGTAACAGGTAACAGGTAACGCATGAGTCATGTTTTTTTCGTGCGTGCAGCCGGCTCCATCGATTTATAAGACGTTATCACGTCAAAATCAGTCATGAAAGCAAAAAATCTCTTGTAGCATTATCCAAAAATATTTACCAATCGCACGCGCATTAAGTAATCACAATACGAAATGCAATAAAAATGTTTGTAATTGAAATCATACATTTCATAACTCCGTAATAAATATAAACTTAATGATAATCTGTATTAATGTGGTTGACCCGTTTGTTATAGAAAGTCGCGTAAGCTTTGTGCGCGAGTTCGCGACGAATTTGGCTCGGTCGTGACATCGAAGGCAATCCGCGCTATAAACTTTCATAATCTGCCACATTCGAGCCCTGCCACTAAATTGGTTTATATTATGGTCCATCTATTTGGAAATATAAGCGTGAGTGGCTCAATAAAGAAGCTGTGGTAGATGTTTATCGCGTAACTAGCTGTCGAGAATGTCGCTGTCCATGTCCAGCACAATCTCTATTGCACTCGCTTTTTCCACTTAAAATGCATGTAGGCTAGAAAATTGCTCTTTAGTTCACTTCGCTTTGGTGTCATATAAATAAACATTTAACGAAGCAATATGTAACAGGTTTAAAATGAAAAGGTAAGAAACTAACCATTATCGAATCTATTGCTGATTTTTCTCTGGAGATCATATAAATATAAATCAATTTTCTATTTCTTTATTAACTTACTTTCTTACTACGAGGCAATATATTTGGAATAGGAGATTATGATGTAGATAAAAAGAAAATGATTATTGTTATACAAGTTTTATTGTTCAGAATAAGCGATTTAATCAAATTATGTACGCATTATGTTCATTTTATGGTATAAATTATTATATTGTACGGCCCCCCGCGTGACTTTCGAATATTTTTTGTTTGGAATTCGAAATTAGCCTAAAAAACACATATTGGATAACTTACTGTGGTGGAATCGTTCGAATAGATTACCTTATTTACGAGTTTACATTATTCACCGAATCTTTGGAATTTATGCGATTTGGTACTGGTATGTGCAAGTCAAAATATTTTTAAACGTTAAAGTGATATATTACTTTTGTGTCGGTATTCAGTTAGATAGTTACAATTTAGATTAGAATCAAAATACTCCACATTGGAAATATAACCTTTTACGTAAAACTTTTATGTTCCATATTACGTAAAACAAACTGAGCTATTAACGTATGACAAATTTTGCCTACCTAATCTTAAAACTGTGACCTTTTAATAATAATCCGTAATATTTGCATTCGATGATTTCCTTATTTTTGTATCAAAACAAGCCAGTGCTTCTATTGGCAAGTGTATGTGTGCGCTACGCCGCCTACACCCACACCGCTGGTTTTGTGAATGGATGCTATCCGAGGCTTGCAACAGCCGCCCACGTGTAGTCTGAGGTCGGCAACTTTCGTTCATTATTCGTGCCCACTTATTGTCTTGCCAAAATACAAGATAGTGCGTTTATTTATTTATCTATTATATTAATTACCTCCTTGTTTAGTAATATTAGGTGAAGTATTTATGAAACTCGGAATATTATTTAACCATTATTACCAGCTCGATTTTGGTACTATAGGATTCTGTCTGTATTAGATTAAAAAATAGCCTATAATAATAGGTAAAAAGCAGACGAAAAAGTTTGAGACGATGTAAAATATATACCTAGTATGAATAATAATAAAAGAGTTTTCTCAACTTTTAAAAATATTTGTACTTGGTTCCATTATTTGAGGCATTAAATTATTCGAATCTTCAAATTTTAATAATATTTAAACCGTACTCTCATACGTGTAGGTAATAAAAGCGGAAACATTTAGAGGCTAAGCCACATTTATCATTTGAATTCTGACTCACAAGATTAACAGATGGTCATCAAAATAAATAAGCAAGTAAGATGGGAAGCCGCGATCACTGCGGATAAGATAATCATATTAAAAACAAGATGTTTGTATAATGCTCAGCATAACTCTTGGTAGTATTTAAAGAATTTTCCTTTGAGAGTATTTTGGTTAATTAATTATTTTTAAACAAAAAAATATAAAACCTACTACCAAACTAAAAGCAATAACATTCTTAAAAATGCATTAAAAAGTATGAAGTGATTCTTGTTCTCGAAATGGTTCCCCTTTTCTATCGAATATTATAGACCTCTACATAGAGATATTAAACATACAATTTCACAAAATTCTACTCATAAAGTAATACACATACCCTAATACCCATAATATTGAAACTGTGGTCTTAGATTTTATAACCAGTCTAGCGTTTCAATCCAGTATTTACAGATAGACTATCGGTTGATTGGTTTGATAGATCGATAAGAATATCGATCGCATTTTTAGAGAGAGTTTTAACGTGTCAGTATTAATGAGGCTGGCACATAAACTACATTGCAAAACATTAAGATTAGCGTAATCCACTTTCACAGTTTGTCTACTTCGTTAGTGCTTCCCGTACTAATGAGTTGAGACTACGAAACAAAAAGTCATAATTTCTCTACATCTTGACTAGGGTTGCCAAATAGTAAATAACACAACGAATCAAATATTTTGCCTTCGGTCAAAAGTAAATGTAATACAAAAAAAATGAAATTAAATCAATTATTTCTCGGTTCATTGTAAATAACATATAATTATTATACATTACCTATATTTCATAATTAATATACCAAGATAAGGATAAAAAAGCTAGCAGCCCTTATTTTAGTGTAAAATTTAACGTCATATTATTACATAATAAAGTAACTATGCTTGTGCTAATAGATCGCCTCAGTGGTCGTTTTTAGCGACTTGGCACTCTTGGCTCTCTCACAGACTGCAATGTTGTGCTAACAGTATTTGGTAATCTATACTAATATTGTCTTGAGGTTGAAAAATCTGTCAATATTTCGTTTATCACATTCACATGGGAATGTCTCTACACATTCCCATGTGAATGTGATAAACGAATGTATTTAAATTTTAGGTGTTTATGTAAAAAGTGTAAATAGGTTCTGGTAAAATAACCTCGCTTAAAACTTTTATTAAAACTTGATGGTTTCTAAATGCTTTCAAATTTTAATAATGTGGCTTTATGATTTACTTAGATTATGAAATTCCTCCACTTTTCTAGCCTTTGTAAATTGTAGTACGTTTGTATATAGGTATATAGAGGTATTGTATGTAGGTATTGTATAGAGGTATTGTATATATAGGTATTGTATGTAGGTATTGTATAGAGGTATTGTATATATAGGTATTGTATGTAGGTTTGGTTTATTAATTAGATACTGTGATACCTTATTTTGGTCGTAATTTTAACGCTTACTGCTAATTGTATTTAGTCGAAAATCCAAGAAATAATATCTAGTATTTACGAGGAAAACTATAGGAATTTATTGACATTATGTTCGGTGTATATTATTAATTATTATTCCAATGACTTCGACGATTCACTTGACTGGTTCTACATCAATTGAGACTGCAACACGTCCGTGCGGGCTCCACCCAGCGCGTCCGAAATGCCTTCGTTCATTGACACGTGCGGAACCAGTTTTGGGCGAGTTTTCTCAATGGCCGTTTCCTTTGTCAGAGTAAACATATTCAAATGTTGCGATTAATTCATAGCTAGATAGGCTTATGAATGGAACGTGTATGTGTGGTGTGCGTAGAACACACATACAAGGGAATTTGCATACCCGTTTAGGAGCGCCTCGTGCAGTTAACTTTTTAATATACGATATTTAAATTAAAATTGTGATCAAAAGTCAAATACAATTTAGTAAAGATCAAGGAGACTGTAATGAGGGCCATAAAAAAGAAGGCAACACCAATTTCTGTGCCAGTGAGAGAAGAATATTAGATTTTAAGTAAAAGTTAACTTGAAGTATGAAGTTCGAACTTTAATTTTTTATAGATTTATGCATCTCCTTCCATATCTATTAATAATATAAAACCAATAAATTGCATATAAACATAACGAATTTTGTTAATAAGAAATTCTACATGGTTTAAATATCTACATTTTTTAAATTAATTTTTAACATTTCATAATATGTAGAAAGATTGTTTGTAATCTTACTACATACAAGGTAAGATCTTCTGATTGAAGTTTTTTTTTAAATCTATCTTTGGTATATTTAATGGCAAAGTTTTAAAATTCCCAGCTGGACGTTTTGTTAGATCTATTCTATATTAATTAATACTTTGTTCAGTCGATATTCAATATTCAATCGATGAATCTTAAAGTAAAATAATATAAGTACGTATTAGTCAATTGCCCAATATAACCGAACAAACTACCCTCGGGATATGAAACTAGTAAATTCGTGAGATTGATTGCGAGTAATGTATAGTCTATCACTACATAGAACAAGCTATTAAGTGATCCATCTAATATATTATTAAGTAATTCAAATCACGTATTAGAACGACTTCCAAAGTAAAAATGCACAAAAAAGTGTAAAATGAAACTTATTTTCTAAATATGTAATTGCCCTTTTAAATTAGGCTAAAATTTTAAATATTTCTCTACTCAATCTTCATAATTTTGAAGTCGGTACCAGCAAACTTGAACTTCTATACATAAGTCATACGTAAATGTATGAATAATAATATGAAATACGTAACTCATTATTTTTTCCGTACTCAATTCATACAAAATTTCATGCAAATATGTCGATTGAATAAAAAGTTTCACACAAACTTAAATCTCCTATTTTACCCACTTGGGGGTTGAATTTTAAAAAATCTTCCTTAGTGGTTGCCTACGTCATATGAGAATACAGTCACATCAGCTTTGCCTTTTAAATACATAAAAGCCTCCGATATTCTCACTCTTTTGCCAACAAAACAAACTCAAGCATTATTTTATGCCAGCTTTCTGAGAGGCAGTGGTATTTCCCCAAATAAGCATTACCGATCTATAGACCTAATAAACAATCACCAGTGATGATAATGATTGGATACTACATTATTAAATAATTATTAATATTTATTAAAAAATGTAGCAGTAAGCATTAAATATATTATAATGATGATTATGATCACGAATATAATTTTGGCAAAAGCAAAATATCGGTTTTAAAATATTTCAATATATCGGTGCACAAAACTCTTATGAGTAGTGAGTACCTATGGCATCATAATATTTGTGTTGTTGTGTGAAGATAATGTTTCGTGTGAAGATGGTGGTGATGATGATGCTGGTTCCTGACTTGCAGTTCTTTAAACAACGCCGGAATCCCCAAACATTTATATATAAGGACTCAGGAGTTCTGATCAGTACTTTTGTATCCAGCGTATGCCTTGGTACAAAAGCTTACTTTTTGATAGCATATGCTTGGACTACTTCAGAAAAAGTCGAAATCACTATATAGTGATGTCGACAATGTATGACACATAATATGTGTCCATATAAATTTCGAAGAGTTCCCTCGACTCATCATGGATCCCATCATCAGGTTACCACTTTGGTGACTAAGAGACACATTTCGAATTATAACCTTTACAACTACAAAATAATTTTGTAAATATGTTCACAACAGCAAAGTAATGTCCAAGATATCCGTTTCGGTGTAAAATACTATGAGAAGTACCTATTATATCATCATAATATGATGATGTATGTGTGATAATGGTAGTGGTGATTATGATTTCTCTAATTGACATAGTGGTAAATGCTTGCAGTTCTTTAAACAACACCGAAATCCCCAAATATGTATCTATAAGGAGTCAGGAGTTCTGTTCAGCACTTTTGTATCCATATACCTTGGTGCAAAATCTTACTTTTTGGTAGCATATGCTTGGACTACTTCAGAAAATCAAGTGTCCATATAAATTTCAAGGAGTTCATTCGATCCTTCATGGATCCCATCATCTGGTCACCACTTTGATGTCAAGAGGATCAATTTGGGATTTTATATCAAAAAATAATTTGAAAATCAGTCCACAGATATACAAAAATAAAAATATATACAGCTGAACGTATAACCACCTCCTTTTTTTTGGAAGTCGGTTGAAAAATGAATATTCATTAGGTGTTTTAAGAAACAGTGGATATATCTGTTGTACTAGATTGTGTTACAGAGTAGGTATCTACAGTTCTACATGATGAGTCTTCTGATAGTATTAATTAACTATTGGATGTTGTAATGTAACGTAAACGATTCACACTTTACACTAGAGGGTCTAAAAAGGCCACTTTAGGTGTTTCATATTATGTTCCATATATTTTTTTCCATACAAAAATCGTGAAATTGTATAATGGCTACATAAATCATCTGATTTCGTCATATTAGAAAACATCCACTTTGACAGTTTTCAATAGAAATACGTATAATGGCGCACATAAAATGAAAAAAAAAATATGAAACACCTAAAGTGGCCTTTTTCGACCCCCTGTTAAGTTTTAGGTGGATGATAAGTTTAATTTTATATAATTTGAAATTTCATTACAGAGACATTTGAATTACAGATTTTACTTACAATAGGTATGATGACTATAGTAAAGAAATACTATAATATGGTATTTATCTTATTATTAATATATTTGTAAATATTTATTAATGTTAATTTATAATGCGAAATTAATTATTTATTCATTAACCAAACACAAATCACTAATCAGATTGAATAACGTCACTTCTCGAGCCTTGTCGTGTTCCATTCGCGGTTAATGTTATCGAAAACGCTACGTTTTGAGGAAAACATTTTCCTTAAAAAGTTATTTCTTTTGCAAAATAACGAAAATATTGAAATTGAATAACTCATTTCATACAAATATAGCCAGCGAACGTGTGTAACGTTTTTAACTAATTTAAATCTCAAAATAGCGTTTCTAGGCATTTCTATGTTCGTCGTACTCTATTAAAATTACACAATCTCGCAGCCGTCACAATCTTGCGGCCATTTACAAAAACCAGAACTTTTATGTATGGCGCCGGCGACCTGACACTGACAAACATATAGACGAACGATATTCGTGATATACATTCATTAGAATAAATGCCGAATATTGAGTAGCTATTTATATTGTTAATACATAATTAAAAATGTATTATGTATACTTAAAACATTCTGGAATGACAAATAATATTTCGTATAGCTTTTTTCTATAAGAAAACATCGTAAGCATATCTGCATATCTGTGCATCTTCTTTGCATTGAGGTGAATCCCAATCCCTGGGGATTGGGATTCACCTCAATGCAAATTTTTCTGGAAAAAATGGTAGAACTGTTAGTGATCAGTGGCAATAATGATAGTTTTCTATAAGCTTAACATTTAGCGCAACCACTATGGTATTTCATATTACAACCAAGGTAACCAGAATTTGAAAGAAAAAACAGTTAAAACTACATTTGACGGGATTGAAGTCATAAAGATTTTCATATTTTGGATGTAATATTCAAATAAGTAGAAGTCGTCGTTCGTAAAACCTCTTTGCCTATTAAATCATTTAATGAAATCGACTTAATTCCTCTTATCGACTACGATCTTCTTTATCTTTCGTACCGCTTAGAAAAATCTAATAACTGGTATCAATAAAGATATGTAAGAAGAACTAATGGATTTTTTTTGTTTATTTATCTCCTTGTTGGTTTTGCATATCAGACAAAAACCACTCAATTAATTTTATAGTTTATATATTAACTCATTAAACGTTTGATCTTTTTAACCTTCTACAAAA
This sequence comes from Phengaris arion, assembly GCA_963565745.1. Classification (NCBI taxonomy): domain Eukaryota; kingdom Metazoa; phylum Arthropoda; class Insecta; order Lepidoptera; family Lycaenidae; genus Phengaris; species Phengaris arion. Next base: position 9,785,458 of record OY751445.1, on the reverse strand, counting down.
GAGGGATATAATAAAATTGGCGTGTCTGTATATTTGTGGCATCGAGCTCCTGAATGAATAGAGATATTTTGATGTGTTTCTGATTTATGCTGACTTCAATTTGATAAAGCTGGCTGACGACTGCTATGTAGGACTTAGGTGAATAATACAGGTGTAACGAATAAAATCAATAAGTCTGCCGACTTAGGGTTAACTCACACCGAAACAAAACGACGCGCGACTTATTAATTATACTAGCTAGAAGATACACGTAATACGTTTCATTGTATTGTAGTATTTATTTATTTAGTATTCTAGTGTAATTAATAAAATTGTATGAGTTCGATTACCAGGTTTCACCGCGCTGCACAGCGCATATGCAGTGTATGACTGATATATATGAATCGTGTACCTTTTTGTGTAGTGAATAGAGTTTAATTTGAAATAGCTATCTTAAAAATGCAGCGCCGCGTATCGTCGCAGTGTGAACTGACTCTTACGGCTTGTTGGAGGTAGAAGGGCATAATTTTGTAGCACTGTCTTTACCCATAGACCATCTTTACTGACGATAAATTTTTACGAAACCAGAGATAAGAAAAATCTAGATACGTCGCTAACGGTACTTTAGGGACACTATAAGATGTTATCTAAACACATTTAACATACAATTCAGTTTGTTGTTCGTAGATAAAGAGGGATGAGCGACGCGCAAGTCATTTCCGTTGACTGTCGCAATACAAGATGCTAATTTATAATCATCAGTTTCTGACTCACAAGGCTCTGTGTTGGCGGGATTAGATTTACGTAATATATTTGCCTAATAGGTGCCATGTACAATTTGTTTGCCAACATAAACAATGATTTTTGTAAATAATGAAAATTGCAACATACTTAGTATGTATACATAAACATATTATGTCCTATTGCGAAAATTAATTTGTAATCTGGAGGGCAATTCTCGTAAATACTATCGGTTAAATCTCGTTTGGACTTTCAGGTCGTCCTGCTCGCGTGCGCACGTACTGACGCGTACAGGCGTACTGTACAGTACGGTATTGAGTCAGCGCGTGGACCGAAACGGGATTATATCGAATATAGTGGAGAATTGGCCTTCAAAATGTTAAAAAATTTTACGGTTATCGGCGATTGGGCTCTAAATCTGCACAAATAAGTAATAACAGTTTTGAATATTAGGCATTTAATTATATTTTCTTGATCTTTCATACTTCTGAAGACAAAATCAAACGGTGCGTTCCACCGCACAGTATTTAAAATTCAAATTTTAATTTTGGATTTCAAAATAATTGCTCTGTTTTTATTAACAATAAAATCTTTCCGCCCACGACACTATGACTAATCGACCATTCTGATACCGAATTCAGTTTAAAATTGTTTACCTCCTGTTTACTTGGCACTTTTGTTTTACTTGTCTTGGCACCTTGTTTCAAAGTACTTTACGATGTCTTTATAATGAGTTTCCATAAAAGACGAGCTAATTATTGAGTTTTAATCCAGATAATAACTTGTTATATCGTATCCACATAAACAGTTTAAATTTTTGCAATCATTTCGTTTCATTTACCTAATGTGTTAACGAAATGCAAAATAATTATTTAATTATACCCTTATAGCATGTTTTCTAGGTATACGTTTAAGGCAAGAAATTAAAGATTTTTTAATTATGAAGATCGTCGTAAGTCTATCATAGACACATCAAAAAATTCTGAGCAGCACGCAACATTTACAGTAACTGCATGTTTATTTTTGATAATTTATTGGAACAAAGTTCCTTAAGGCGCGTTGCGATATTGAGGCTAGGCGGATTATATTGGCACGACACTATTTGCCACTCGAAATCACAATGTAATAACGACTATTAAGAATGATACAAAAAACGACCTTATCACCTTGACAATAATGTAGAATTTTGCAATTGCACATTGTGACTGTTACATATTGTGACTTTAGCGCTCGGCTAGCTAGTACGGAGTACGGAGTACGGCTCAGTACGGAGCCGGACTTCGTGGCGGCAACACTGCGAGCAGCAAGCAACCCGCCTCCTGACCCCTGTCCCTCCCTAAGGCGCTAGTTCCGCGCGCACTATATATACTTAGTTCAACTATTTGTTTTGTATAATATAATATATTATATCTATACAGATAAACTAAATTGAAGTGTCTGTTTGTAATTTCAAATGTTGCTATTCACTTAATGCCGGATAGTGGTCGATGGATCGATGATGACGAAAAGGTGATCGGAGAAATAAAATATAAACTCTCAAGTTTTTTTATTATTTTCTCAGCAAATTAGGTAGATTGGTATACAATCTTTTCTGTTTTATGAAGCATGTACTGACCGATTTTTTTAATAAAACTTTTCGATCGTGTTTTGTTTTCGTGAAAATAAAAGTTAACATTTTTTTCTGAGTTTTGCGTCGAAAAATTTGGTACTTTCGCGCTTTTATTATTCTGTGCTGTACAGAATTTACAGAAAAAAATTAGTGGTGAGTCATTTTTACAGGCAGTAACAACCAGGGTGCCGCAGGAATTTTCCGGTAAAATATTTTTTGTGATTATATTTTTTTTTAAATCTACTAGTACCAGGTCTATCTATTGTTACCTGGTTGTTGTTGAAAAGTTCTAAATCACTATATGTTGCTTAGATTTTTTGTTGTGTGTATTTTGTATAACTTTAAAAAAAACGAAACTTTTTCAATCAATGACTATTGTACGTGACAGCTAACAGTTATGTTAATCTCATATCGAGTTTCATTCGGACCGGAAATATCCCGCCATGCAAATTAAATTCATTAAATTTATGGTACCGGTTCAGGCTTAAACACCTTTTTTGTTAAACTAAATACGCCCATGCAATAGAAACCAGTTCTAGCATCTGCGATTTTACTCACTTGACACAAACCAAACTCCGCGACGGCGCAGGCGCAGGCGCCGCTCTCGAAAGTTTCTTCTGACATTTAAGTGATTAATTAACCTTATCGTCTGTGTACAAAGAAAAAAATGTTTGAATATATCTGGATTCAGACGATGTCGGCTTGACTGAAAATATTTATTTTGTACACAGAAAAAGGTTGACAAACATTACTTAAAACTAGAAATAAATTATGTACAAAGGCACATGCTATTCCAAAAATGGAATGTCTGTTATAAGACCTGTATGATAAAGTAATTTATTAATAATAATAATATTATATAATATTTTGTCAAAGTTACAGCTTGGAAATGTTGAAAAAGAACTTTGCACTTAACTGGAGATCTCGCACTCTCCCACAAATTGCTTTTGTAATTTTTCAGAGAAATAAATATGATATAAAAAATAAATAACGTATATGATTTGAGAGAAAGTTATATATTTTATGCTGAGACTTTTACGACAGGAAGTTAGAACTCCATTGTGACAAGACACATGGTATTAGATACCGATACCACATATACGTAATATAAAATATAATTTTCTGCAGTTAGGTAATGAAGCTGATATAAAAAAGGATAACAAATAGACTCTAGAAGTTAAAATCGGAGGTTCTATTATCTTTTTCCCGCGTTTTGCCCGCGGCTCCGCCCGCGTAAATACAGTATCCCACGGGAACACTGTACTTTTTCGGGATATAATGTAGCCTATGTGTTGATCCAGAGCTAAACTAATATATATATATACTATATCGATAAGAGTCGACATGAGTCTTATGTACTTAGTACCATTATGATTTTGTGTCTATTCCGTTTTAGCCTGTGGTTTATATTAATCTGTTACGAATTACGATTGCCTCGATGAAGATAGATAGAGAACCCTACATAAAAAAATATTTTATTAAAAAGCAATAATATTCTGAAGACATAATTGTAATGGTCAGTTTCATTGGTATTGTTAATTGAGTTATCAAAAACAAATTTCTTGGTCGGCGATGACCACGCATTACCACGCGTGGGCGGGTAACGGGACATGGCGCCAGCGTTACGTCGTGTGAAATACTGTTTTGCAATCTGTGATGTTTTCAATTTGATCATCATTGGCGCCTGCGTACTTTTGGCATTAAATTTATTAATGTTAAAGCCTTCAGTTCATTCCCCTATTACTTACTACCGACTCCCTAAATCTAAGTGGTAAAAATATTACTAATGTGTGTATATGTCTTTTAATCGCATGAGAGTCGAGTTGACCGATTTACTTTTAAGCCTGTATCTATAATCATCATTAATTTGAAATTGGTATGAAATTATGGTTTAGGTAGCTGGTTATCAAGGCGGCTTAGATTATCTGAGTCAGTCTTTTTTCTTTATACGCACTTGACTAGGTATTTGGTAATAGTAAAAATTAACATGTTGTTGTGATTATTACGTACTAGCTGCTGCCCGCGGCTCCGCCCGCGTAAATACAGTATCCCAAAGGAATACTGTACTTTTTCCGGATAAAAGTTGTCCCGAAAAGTGTTTTAATCCAGAGCCTAAACTAAAATCATACCAAATTTCATTGAAATCCGTTCAGTAGTTTTTGCGTGAAAGAGTTTAACAAACATGGTTCCCTCCTCACAAACTTTCACATTTATAATATTAGTAGGATGGCACTATTTATTTTCCTGCCGTATTAATATTTTAAATAAGTACCGTAATATGATAAAATTTTATTATATTTATTGACCTCATAATGGAGATTATTTATTCTGCAAATTGCAATATATAACACGATCATGTGGCTGTCATTAATATCATATTGTATATTATGCAACGTCTGATTCGCTTAATGAGCGGGGGCGTTACGTAAACAAAGAGTTGGGCGGATCGGCCACCTCCCCCTTCCCCCCTTTCGCCGCTCTCCCCCCTTGCGGGGATGAGGGGGTTCCCCCACCACCTGCTACCTGCGCAGGGGCAAAGTATTTGCACAAAAAATTTGGCAACGCCAACCGCCCGTGAACTGTTAATATCCTCATAAATAAAACAACGCAAAACGATTTTGTTCCTTCGACGTTTTTTAAATATTAGAATATTATGCAGGTGACATTTTTATTGGTATTCATTTATTTATTTATTTCTATATCATAAAAATATGTAATTTTTATGTACAACAAACATTTGTTATGTTCCGATAGGTACTAACGAAAATTCAGTGTATTTTAATAGAGTCGTGTTATAAGATCCGAAATTCGCGAAAAAGAAACCTACTCAATTCTGTAAATCATTTTCAATGTCATACATATTACATTTGGATCATCTTTCTATTACCTACAGTAAATTTAAGAAAATACTTCGATTGCTAAAGTTAATCTATACATACAGATAAATAAATTGAAGTTACTGTTTGTAATTTTAAATTACAGCTTATCATAAAAGGCTAGTGAAAGTATATAATATACGGTCCTTCCAATAAAAAAAAGCAATTTTAATTTTTTTTCCGTAAGTTCTACACAAACTAAGTTGCGGGCACCAGCTAGTAATATTATTAATAAATAAAAATATGCACTATTTATTTTATGTTCATATGCCTTTGTTTCATACATCATCTATCTATGGGTTTAAGTGTCGATAGATTGATACCACGGATATATAACTCATATTTGCCTATGTTTATAGCGATCTTCCGCGTATACAGCCAACGTCTTGTGAGTTAAACTGATAAGTAAATATTAATTAATAATCTTATTTGAGTTGGCTATTAGAGGAGCTCCTACTCCCAAAGTTGACGATACCCACGACCACATATGGCGCTCATTCACCGCTACTCACTAATTGAGAGCGACAGAGCATTTCACCTTTTATGGTCGCGGCTTTTATTAACTTCTGATCGGCAAATAAACTAGGGATAGGATGAGTCATTCCCGATCGTGATTAGTGGTGATTAGCATCGCTGGCCGTGGGTGTTGGGACGACCCCATTGTCTTACAACTTTATAGCGCCTTAATACTTTTGACGACCTCTGTGGCTCAGCGGTTAGCGCATTGACGCTCAAGCCGGAGGCCGCTGGTTCGAATCCCGCAAAAGGAACAAGAAGGTTTCTGTATTTCTGGGTCATGGATGTGTATTAAATATATGTAATGTGTATCATATAACAAATATATAATAATATAAATATATTTCTGTTATCTGATACCTGTGACACAAGTTCTTCGAATACTTAGCACGGGGCCAGATTGACGTAGTGTAAAGCGTCCATAACAATTATTATTATTAATACTATTACGTAAGAAGTAAGAACACACACGCGCCGCAGATCCCCGGTCGCCGTCGCCGGGATTTGTATGTCATTTTTTTCCGGTTGTTCACAAAAGTTGCAGCGCGTGTCTACTAGAGGCTATCATGTAATTATCCATTGAGAATTCTATTAATCCATTGTACGAACGTAAAAGCATTTCAACATTTTGTACCATTTCTCCGAAGAACTAATAAGTGAAGCTACTTATACATAGTTAGACTAACATTGTAAAGTTTATTTTATTGCACGCATGTCAATAAAAATGATCAATTACGCGGGGGAGGTATGATACAATAGCTAATGGGGGTCAAAGTTCATCTCAGCTTCCATTTATCCCGCTACCTTCGCTTTATTGCGAGTCGGCGCTAACAGGTACGTTTATTGTTCGACTGTCAGGGTTATATATGGCTAGGCCGGGGGTGATGGTATCTGCTATCATCGCGGATAACCAGTCCGCGTCCCGCTACCCGGCCGCGCGTGCCGGCGACTGTTTTATTGGTGTCGGCGCCACTCACAACTTTCACCGAACGATACTCGAATTGGAAACCGAATTTTTTATAGCGCTTTAACGCATTTAATCACAACGGAGGGTACGGTGGGGGACTGTCGTAAATTCCCTGAACCACTTAACGCTCGCGATACTGTTTGCTCGTTACCTTGGAGTGTACTTCTAATGAAGGCTCCCAAAAATGTTCTCACAGTCGTCGATCACCGCGGAAAAAAAACAGTGTCTACGAATTAACACGTCCACGCTGCGAGAGTATGAAAACACTCGCGGGTTCGTGGAGGGCCCTCGTAGTGACGGAGAGCTGCCCCGGCCGGGCCCTGACGCCACTGTGAGGCAGTGATGCGTAAGATAGTTGTCGATGTCTTTAATTTACATTAATTTCCAATACTTAAGTAACGGCGCGCACCGAGAGCTCTTCAGCTGTTTGATGGAACTTACGTCATTCCGTTTCAACCTGACGGGTCAATAGGTGTTTATCAATTAAAACTGTTTCAATAGAGTAGTATATTACATTGAACTTTATCTTCACGGAACATGACAGCCAATATTGTTGTCTGATCAAAATTAGATAAGATTCAGTTATCTTGCACTTTTTCATCAAGTCCGCGATTACATTTTAGTGCAGATCAAATAATTAGAATAAACTAAGCATTGATTCCCATAAAAATATAAAATATTGATTCAATAGAGGAATGCCATTGAAGACATTTCCCATGCGGCACACCTAGCAAACAAGAGTATTGTGTGAAACCCGGCTCAGTACAATTCCGACTTACCGTTAATGTTCAACTCAAACAAATTCTAATCTCCTCTTATTTACCACTCGTTGTGAAATTAACAACGAGGGGCTGTATAAACATTAGACTTACGCGCTCCATTCATACTTCGTGCTACGATTATGGCTATCTTAAGACTGGCTCAGAGGAGATTCCGGAATGAAATTCAACTAATACACGCAGTCAGTGCAATATATTTGCAGGCACATCATCAATCCCAAAATTTTGGATTTAATTACCTAATATCCGATCCGATGATCTGTTTTTAAAATACCAAGTTTTTAGCGATGGCGAAAACATTAATTTTATTTTGAAAAAAATTGCAAAAATATTTTTTCGGTGCAATCTAGATTTATGAGGCCATTGTTGCTGGTTTACTTGCGTAATTATTAATCGCTTCCTTCTGCTTTGTGTATATATTTCTATATCGAAATCTAAATAAATATTAGCTAGAGAGTAGAGAGCTACTTGTATTAATAGCTCGACTGTAGGCGGCTTATAAAGATAAAGCTGCTAGTTCAGATGTCCTATTTCTAACACCTCAGCTGTTGTCACTAGATGTGGCAAGTCTTCTATTTTTAAGTGGAATTACTATTTTTAGGGTGATTTATATAGTTAACAGATCAGTCGTTACTTTGCGAAAATCCGTAGCATATAATTTAATTAGTAATATTACTAATATTCCTTGAAAAAATACCCACAACCTAGTTTTACATACTTATGCGTGCACTCACCCATTTGCTTGTAGGTGGTGGGTTGGTTTTTGCGGGATATTGCTAGATATTATATTAATTTAACTATAGAAAGATTAATACCTTAATATAATTTGGTATTTTATAAAATATTAAGCTTAGCATTCGAAACTACATTACAAACCTACTACGAGTACTCGTAGCTACAAACCTCCACACATAATTACTATCAATTATCGTTTTCATTATCATCAAACAGTCTTGAAAATCAGTAACAAAGTACAAAGTAACAAAATAATCATTTTTCCTTTTCATAAGACTTGCAATACATTGTGACAAATACGCATTTACAATACCGACTAGGGAAAATCTGCTACAACTAGCATTTAATGTCTGGGTTTGTATCAAACGCCCACCTCGCACGTGGTCCACTTTATTGAAGTGACTGCGATTGTTCCTATTATTCACTGGATCAAATGGTCTGTCTATCAAACAATGCCCTTTTCGCAACGTAAACAAGACTAGGAAATTTAATTTGAATACTAAGACTATAAAATAGAGTTATAAATCCCAATTCCATTAGGACCTTTCAAAATTTGCAAGACATTTTGAGCAAACATCAACCACCAAAACTTATAGGTTGGCTTTATTGAAACTAATTGGTAACTCAGCACATGAGTGCTTATTCACGTTAAGTCAAATGCATGAAACAATTATTCTTTCAAAGCTTATTATACTAAACCTAGAACAAATTTTCTTGCCTCGCGAAGCCTCGTAGACAAATACTGGATTATTTCTTTCAAAGCTTACTATACCAAACCGTGGTGTCCTTTAATTGGGAGCCAGGATAATACAGGAGCGTGGTCGGACATAAATCCAAGATGGCCGCCTAATTGATTTACTGCGCAGCGCTAATTGGTGGCAGCTCGCGTGACTGCGCGCGTGTCATGCCAACTATTGTATAATATTCTATTGAAAACCGTGGATGTATGGACGTTTGTAAATTATTTAAGTGGCTTAAACCATGTTGTCATAATAGAACATTGTAATGCTTTTTTTATGGAAATAACGAGATATATAAGCGCGAAATAACAAAAGCTTTACAGCGCTAGTGGAGAAAAGAACGCTTTATGACTCCCCTGCATTTAATAACAGGAACAATGATTTCAAAACTAAGGATGGGCTATGGCATACATTTGTCACAAAAAATTTTCATTCCAGAAAAAGTTACGCCATCTCGATTTCAGACGATTTTGCCAATTATATGTGGCCTAATTAAACTACGGAAAGCAAAATGTCAAGATGGCAAATGTCAAACCTCGACTGCCCAAAACAACCCAAAAAGTAGGGCAGTTTAAGTGTGGGCACATTTGGCCTCGACATGCATCGTCTATAATATATAGGTATATGGATAGGAGGGCTTATAATTACTATATTAGATCAGTAGGAAATATTTCCGTAATTCGATACATATCAGTGATTTCTTCACCTAGGTGCATCACGTATGAAGCGTACTCTAGGCAAACAGCGTAAATTAGTGAGTGTTCTCTAAACAGACAATTACTGTTTCGCAGTGTCCGGCGACGGTGACCGGTCACCGGACGCGGTGGTCGTGAACCGAAATGCCGCGCAGAGCAAACACCACCGTGAGATGTTCCATGGAGATAAAGGTTGTGCACACTGATGGTCGACACTATCAGCTATAGCCTGTCGTATAGCTACAGTAAAAATGTGAAGTAAATATTTTCAGAGACTGGTTCTATTATCAAAAAACTATAACTTTAATATAAATATATTAAAAATGTAAATACCTGAATGTACTATGTAACATAGGTTTTTATTTTGTTAATGCTAAAAGTCGAATTTATGTGGACTGATTGCTAAGGCTATCTATTCGTATTTACATTAAAATTTTTAAACCATCAATTAAACCACTAACCTAAAGATTATTTCTAAAAATTTGACATTAAATCCTTATTCATAATGAAAACAGAATTTTTGTTACCATCACCGAAAAGACGGTTTAAGCTATAAAGTATTTAATTTATATAGGTAATAGGACACATAAAATTGTAACTCTATGTTAATACTTTTTTAATTAACTTACATCTTATTTAAACCCCATTAGCACTCTTGATTATATGATTATAAGCCAATAAAAAACTGTGATACATATATTTCTAACGGCTTTAAAATAAACCCACGTAATCTCTTTTTTAATAGGTATTAGAAGAAATTATCTGGTAGAAATAATCTTCTATGAGGTAAACGTAAATTATTATTTATGTGCCAGTTGTATTTGTAAATCAGGTAATGAGCGTCAGTTCACACAGAAACGAGACAAAACGCGACGCGGCGCCGCATTTTTAAGATAGCGATTCAAATTTGAACTTTATTCACTACACTAGAAGATACACGTTTAATTGCCAGAGTTCAAATTTCAATCGTCGCCGATCTGCATAGCCCGGCGTCGCTCTTGCAATGTAACGTGTATCTTCATGTGTACTGAATAAAGTTCAATTTTGAATCCCTTTTTTAATAATGCACGCCGCGTCATTATCGTTTCGTTTCGGTGTGAGCTGTCCCTAAGTCAGCTTGGATCAAGTCTTAAATTAAATGAGCCAGTAGAATTCTAAAATGTTTAGCTACATTTTGCTAAACTATTTTGATAAATGTGATGTTTTTTTTTGGTCCATTTTATGTGGGATTCAAATTACAAATCTACAACGAAAGCAATATCAACATCCCACGAATTGCATCTGCCAATGAATTTATTTCAGATTTTAAGCTTCAGTCAAAGTAAAAAGAAGAGTGCCCTTGGTAATTTGTTAATGTCATTAGACAATTTCGCTCGAAGTCCAATGAAAGCATTAAAGCGTAATTAATAATTAAATTTATTTTAACCAAAAAAAACACTTACAACTTTAACATTTCTTATATCTTTCAGTGGTGGACACAATTCTGGCAGCACACACACGGCCGCAGAGGAAAGCACGTTCAATATTTTAGTAGCGAGCGGACAAACAGAACTCCTTTGTTGGGGGTCAACTGTGTGAAGAGAGTTTCCGTGTCACACTGGCTGGTTACACATTAGCGGACATTACAAATATTTTTTTGTTTTCCCATAGGCCATGATCGCTATTTAGCTTGCATGACATGTTTTTGATGTTTACACAAGGTTTACACTGGTTGGAGGTTTTGTTTTACGTTATTCTCTCGGCTTTCTTGTTAATTTTACTTACCTGAAGAAAGATTTTAAACAAAACATAGTTTCAATTTAATATTACGAAGTACGAACTATGATTAAAACACCTTTTAGCGAAAAAGATAATGGACTTGTAAAGAAGATACTAGAGCTAGAGTAAAGCTTTTAAGGTGATAGGAAAAAATCTATAGCTGATAATGATGATAATAGACAATATGCATGTGACACCAAAATGGGTAAAATATTTTTATTTGTAATTTTTATGGCTTAAAAAACATACCTGTACAAATGTTTTTAAAATTTATCGCGAATTAATAGTGAAATGAAATTTAAGTTTTTTTTTTAAATCCCGCGCAAATTTCAAAAAGGATAAGTATATACTGGCGGAACGAAACGTGTCATCGTACAGACGAACAATTATCAATTTTCAAAACTCTTTTTTTATATTTAAGGCGGAAGGTATTAAATCATTGCCAGTGACAATTTTCATTGTGTCAAGTAAAACAGAAATTTCGTATAAGGGCTGGCTATATTATGATCCTGAATCCGGAAGGCCGAATAAAATTCTGAGCATTGGAAATAGAACTCTGCGCTAATACAATAGAGTTGAAAATCGAACCATGAGTGTTGAGACAAAGGCAATGTCATATATGACAGCTCGACACTAGTAACTTCCATTTTCAACTCTATTAGCGCAGAGTTCTATTTTCAGTGCACTGAATTTTCCAGGGCCAGGTGGGTTCCGGGTGATATAGGCCCAGCGTAATAAATCTAAGAGTAGAGAAATCTCGATCCTCGAAATTTAGGTTTCTTTATAATTCCTTTAATAATAATCTACTTAAATAAATAAAATTGAAAAAAAAAACTATTTATTCTCGACACTGGCAGAATGGTGCAATACATAGATGATAAGTATCTGTGCAAACCTTTGCAACCGCCATTGCTATTGCCATAAATAAAAGAAGAAGTTAATACATGTTTTCTTTGGTTTGTTGTTTTCAAAATATGAATATTTATTTATTATATTTATTTAGTACTTATCACTAGGATTCTATATAAAAATAAATGAATTAAATATGTTTACGAACTTTTCCTTAATTAGGTTGTTTTCGTCGAGGTTTGTAAATAAAACAAGTATGCGTAGGAAATCTATTTCAATGTACTGACTGATCTTCACAGCAGTATAAAGTGCTCAAACAGGATACACTGTCTCTTCTCATCGCCTTGCACCACTTTTTCTTACATACTTGCACCTTTCAGCATACGAAAATAAAACTTTATCACGTGCAGTTTTTGTGTTATTTTCGCACATAGGGACGACACAATATTTATAACATGGGTTGCTGTGCTTTTCCATGGTAATAAGTTGATTTTACCACTTATTTCTATTTGTGTGAACTACTACTTTGTGAACATTAGTTTACACTTCGTTTGTTTTGTGTATGTCAAAGTCAAACAATGATTTTAACTATCAACTGTCTATCTCAGGTGCGATGACGTTGTGACGTCATCACACACAACTCAAGTACGCAAAAATGGCGCAAATATATATATATATATATATATATATATATATATATATATATATATATATATATATATATATATATATATATATATATATATATATATATATATATATATATATATATATTTGGTGATGTTATATCCAGCAGAAACGTTTAAAAAAATTTAAAAAATACATACATATTGCTGGTGTTTTAAAAGAGGACTTATCTCGCGAAATGTTTAAGAAATTTTATCACCTGCCTCATTTGATTAGAAATTTGCAAATTAAACACCTGACGAGAGGGCTCTATTGTAAACATTATACGTAGGTTTATATGGACTAGTTTTACATTTAGAATTCCAATTTTTATTACACTACACTAAATAATAATTTACACTATCTTATTATCTTAATCCTTTTTAATTATATGAATCTTAAAACTAAAATACTACTACTTCATTCGAGATACAAAAAGAAAGACGCTTAAATCAAATGTTTAATGAAATAAATATTTCAAAAATAGGCAAAACTCCAAATTCCAAATTGAATTTATGTGTTTATTTTGTTAAAGTTTAGCTATTCTAAATTAAATTAAAGGCAGATTATATTTTATTCTTGGCAATATTTATCTACATTTTACAACTATACATTCTTATAATATTTAAAAGTATACAGGTACCTACCTTAAAAACATCCCAATAGTCTTCTCCATACCATCACCAAATTATCCTTTTCCTAAAAGTTTATTTCGTAATATTTTCCTGAAGACTCGTGCCACCGGAATTACGTGTAGACCACACTTGGCCGGTTTTAAAATTGTGATAAATGAATATTCTCATTCTGAGGTCTGTCCGATAAGATATCGTGCGACATATGAACACTGATCTGATGCTATCTCGCCCTCTCTGGTATATTTTGATTGGCCTCCTCGCTACAAATTACTACAGATACCATCGGTGGACATATTTAACTATCATTAATTAATAGAACACATACATTTATTAATTTAGGCTCATGTTTGTTTTTATTATCGTAAATTTCCATCTTGAAGTTCCCGGGGTTTTATGTCATAAATACTGAAATCCAGTTCAAAGTAACTATTATTTTAATTTAAACATTTTGATTGCCTTTCCTATATCGCTCTCTATGAAATACTTTATTTCGTTATACTTTCCATGAGCCTCTACATTTCTAATTCGTGATCTGTTCGTTTTCACAAATATACCTAATTTAAATCACAACTGAATTTTCTCTTCAAAATTAATATGTTTAGAATTCTCAGGAAACTCATTAAACGAAAATCAGGTGGAGCATCTACTTTAAAATTACTATTTAGTCTTCGCAGATAGTTTAAACATTTTATAACTTTTGATAAACACTTATAATACTCGACTTTAACGCGATGTTCCTTAAACCGCTTTAAGACCACAATACACCAATAGTTTTGTACAAATTTTATGTACAAAGATAAAAGCTATCTGTAGTTATAATGTTGATAAAAGCCAACGCAATACAGAAATAAACATGATACCAAATAACAAGGGATTTGTGGGATATTCCTGTTATCAGGTATACAAGTAATAGCATATTAATGTCATTTAATCTGCAATAAGTGAAATATCGCATGCATATGGGACTTTGTTGGTCAGACAGAGAATGTATGATCATTATAATATTATGTGGGAATGAAAAATATGTTTTACTCTGATATTTGGTAATGGCAATTGCTAATTACAAAATTATACACAAGCGCTAGATGGAGATTTTTACGATAGAGTCCAGCTTATAGAAACTCCAATCGGGCTTTAAATTCCAGGTACAGTTTGAGTTTCTGACATTATAATTTAAAATTTTGTCATTTAAAGTTATAAATAATAAACCATTAGTATATTATATTTCTTTATATATTAAATATAATAATATAATATATTAACTAGTATACAATATTAGTTAATATATTATATTATTAAATGAATATAACATACTAATGTTTATGAACTTTAAATGATAAAATTTTAAATTATAATGTCAGAAACTCATAAACTGTACCTGCAATTTAAAGCCCGATTGGAGTTTGCCACTTTATCAAATGACAATAAAACCGATATTTATATTAGTTAGTGGAGATAAATAAAAAAACGTGTGTGATTATCTATTAAATTTTGATAAGGAATTGATGAAAATGTAATTTATTTAAAATTATACAACATAAAGTGTGCAGTAGTCAAGTGTTTGTGGCGTTCGCGATACGATCAATTAATGGCCATCATAAAATCGTTCTAATCACGAAAATATTAATATCGCGTATCGTGATTTCGTAACATTATTAAATATAAATCCCGCCAAACGAGTAGTGTTGAGAATTTTGCATATACAGATAAGAGCTCATCTTAAAATGTCTACCTCTATCTCAACACCATAAATTTATTGATATTTTAATGTCACAAATGATCTGTATGTAACTACGAGACGGCGATATCCTACAAAGTATTAACTTTCGCGCCTCTGAGATATAATATAGAGCATATTACTCAGTACATAAATATTAAAGTAGAAGCACGGGTGAACAACATGCGGCCCTTGGGTTACGACGGGGAGCGACGTGTTTTTCAAGCGAGCGGGGCTAGTCCATAAGTTATCGGACGTAATAAAATTAAATGTAACACATTTCTCTTTTTCCTGTAATCTTCATAATTTATACATTTTTAGTCCGCGGCATCGGCGCCGCAGGGCAGGCTGTCCGCCGCAGCTCAGAGCGGGTTCAATTCCAGTCCGCGTTTATCTCACTGAATATCTTTATTACTAATTCATTTGAAATGTCTTCGAAGCAATGAATATTTTATAAATATTTGTAGTAACTATTTGTATATTTAGTAACAAACGACACGTTCAATTAGTAGAAGTGTTCGATTGTAGAGCAGTTAGGTAGAGTCGGTAAACATATATTGTTAAAGCAAATGCTGTAATAACTAGTTGGATGTTTTCTCCTATATATAAAGAAAAAGAGCAGAAAAATAGGCAAGCGTTTTACGAATTATCCACCACTAATTACAATTATTTGTTTTTAAATAAATCAATTTGTGTTTGGTGAGGCAGCACCTCCAGAAATTTTAATATGAGTATTAACGTCTAAAACAGGCCAAAACATTGAATAACGACTCAGGAAAAGACATTCAATTTACAACACAGCGTAGATGTCGCAATTTGAATGTAATATATATTTTACATACTGCTACTGCTTTAATAAATAATTAAATTTATCGATGAAACCAACGTGTTACACCAGCAGTACAAGCCTGCAGAATCGATTACAAGTATAGACGCTTCTCATATTAAAACATTAATAATTCATTAATTTTCACTGAATGTAACAACCCGGAGCTCTCGGCGGGATTTATCAGGGCGGGATTTATCAGCGCGGGATTCATCACTGGTGTAGCCGGTGATTTATGTGATGACGGGCATGCGTGTTCCCGGGGGAGAATAGACTTCTATGAACCTCCCGGGGCGCCGTGCCATCAGGTGGCGCACCAATAACGCAATAAATACTACCTTATCGCAAATCTCGACGATTTATCCCGCATGTTTAACCCCGGCCATCATCAACGGGCTACGGTACTAGATCTCGTTATTTATTGCTGTGTAATTTATATCGTTGATTTATCACCAAATCAGGTGATAGCGATAGGCTAATTACGTCGATAGATTTAAGTATGCCGCTGATCTTTTTTTTTTTGTTAAAAAACCGCCTTTGAACATAAAACTGAAATAGTTTCGTGTCCTGCTGAGGGTCATTAATCGCAATGCAGGAAATGTATCGCGGCGATATTGACAAAGACTAAAACATATTAGGTAACCGTCAGAAAAATAAATTCATATCACTTGCTTATGTAAATAAAAGGTAACTTTTCTCGTATTCTACAAATGTATTCATTCAATTATTGCAAAAATATTAGTTTCTCATTATAATCTAAAAATAGATTCAAGTGCTACTTCAGACATTAAAAACATTCCAGTCCTCAAATACGATGTCCTGTATGTTTCTCTTGACTTTTTTTATCTATAAATTAACTTTTATATAAGAAACGTTTTTATTACATAGAACATTTAAATTACATATGCAAGTAAGCTGTAAGTA
Source organism: Phengaris arion (assembly GCA_963565745.1). Taxonomy (NCBI): domain Eukaryota; kingdom Metazoa; phylum Arthropoda; class Insecta; order Lepidoptera; family Lycaenidae; genus Phengaris; species Phengaris arion. The sequence continues at coordinate 9,768,446 of OY751445.1, read as the reverse complement.
AGTAAGTAAAGTATGGACTGTTTTATTATAATTTACCAGGAATATATCATATTTTGAGTGAGCTACGAATAAGTTTACGAGCTAGGAGTAAGTTTATGGTAAGTGTTAACAAAGTGCAGTATTGTCTGCTTAAATCTCGGGTGTCAACTGTTCCACCCTGACTACACGTTCCGACTCGCATGCCAGAACTCATAAGTCCAGAAATATGCAGGACAATAATAATTAAGTGGTGGTGCGTGTTGTGGAGGATGTAAAGACGTATGTTTTTGTTAACTCAGTAGACACAGTTCATCAGGCAATTCAGATAGGACACAATGTACATCAGGCAATTCAGACAGGTTCAAGTGATGCATTTTTAGTTTTTATACTTTCTTTGTCTACACAGATTCGACTTTCGACCGGCAGGAGCGTGTAGTTGGGTTGTAAGAGCGCATTTGTTATGCGACAGGCGTCGACAACACTTTGTTGCTCATTACTCATCTGTGTACACATTAATTGTTCCTAGACACTGTTCTGTAGTCTGCCCTAACTAAGTGCCGTCATATACTTTGTAGCCATTTTATAAATTAGAGGTTAGTTTTTTTCTACATGCGGGCGAAAGGATATGAATTTAAAATAGTGTCATTAAGTTTAAGATTTCTTGTATGATATTTAATAAAAACTTCATAAAAAGAATACAACTTAAATAATTTTATATCTAGCAATATTCCTCGAAAAACTACCCACAACCTGCTATAAAATGTATGAGTGCTTTGCATGTTATGGATTTCCGTAAATTAACACATGATCCTATTAACTATTCATAAAAAAAATGTGAATCTTAAATAAATTCTTCTTTTTTTATTCCAAAATGCAACAATTAGAATAGTCTCGCAAGAACCTTAAGTTGGATACCGTTTTTGTGTCTCTGGGTCCGTTTTGAGTGCGCTAAACGTTTTATTCATCACGGCATTATACTTTCGACACGGTAGCACTAATTGGATAAAAAATGACTTAGAATCTTCTAAGAAACAAACACCTTAATGATACCAACATCCATAATTTTGAGGCGCAAAGAGAATTCCATTTAACATGTGAATTGGATGTGTCGGCTCGAGCTGTCATAGACTAGGAGTTAACGATTAAAATATGTAATTACTGTTGCTAGCTTTAGTTTATCTACTAAATAAAACAAATATAAAAAGTTCATCTGTAATCCTATTATGATAAATGAAATTGTTAAATTGGATATTGTTTATATTATTTTACTTTTGCAAGCTCTGAAATTTTTTGTCAAATAATTTAAAAACAATTTAAATACCTAGTTGACTCGAAATAATTTTCTGACTGCAAAATCAATTTTAACACATTTTTTTGTCCATAATTGACATCTGAATTTGGTAATATCTTCGATATAAATGTCCATAATAAAGAAAATGGCTTTTATTATTTAGAATTGGTGTTTAATATTTGCCGCTGTATAATATTCTCAATTAGGTACATACTAATTTAAAGTTTTAGTAAATTGGACATAACACTTTATTTACTCACTTCTTCTAATACTGAATATTTATTGTTTTGAAAAGATTTTGATAATAATGTTTAGTAGTAGTAGTAGTATTAATAACACACCTGAACACAACAAGAAACGGACTCAGACTCCTGAACTATATTAAAAATCCCGCCGTAGGCTCTGACATAACAGTGTGATGGATGGGCAGCGGCGCGGCGTCGTGGATCGAACAATTATTGTTAGTGTTTATTAACCCACAGTTACTATTCCGACTAAATTGGAACTTGATTGATGGAATAATAACATAAAGTAAACACCCGCCTAGATACTAAGGCGGGTCAATAAGTCCGTGACTTTTTGAATTTCTAACCTCCTTACTGAAAAAGCAACACTACTCCTGTCAACAGGCATCTGTCAGTTGACTCCTATCAAAATTTGAACTTGCTGCGTCAGTTAGTTTGTGTTTTACAGCTATCTTTATCAGACTATCCAGTAACTTAAGGAAACAATGGAAAAAAGTGAATTTCGTGTGCTTATTAACCATTATTTTTTGCGAAAAAAAACCATTACCGAGACCAAGGCTAAGCTTGATAAATACTATGGGGACTCTGCACCATCGATTTCAATGGTAAAAAAGTAGTTTACTGAATTTCGTTGTGGCCTTACAAGCACTGAAGATGCCGAACGTCCTGGACGCCCAGTTGAGGTCTCTACACCCGAAACAATCGAAAAAATTCACGATATGTTGTTGGCCGACCGAAGATTGAAAGTGCAAGAGATTGTGGAAGCCATAGGCATCTCGCATGGCTCAGTGGTTTCAATTTTGAATGATCACTTGGGCATGAGAAAGCTTTCCGCAAGATGGGTGCCGCGTTTGCTCACAGTCGACCACAAACGCAATCGTGTAACAACTTCACAGGAAGGTTTGGCGTTGTTTAATCACAATATGGAGGAGTTTTTTAACCGTGGACGAAACATGGATCCATCACAATACACCAGAGACCAAACAACAGTCAAAACAGTGTGTTTCTAAGGGTGAATCGGCGCCAAAGAAGGCCAAGGTGGGTTTGTCAGCCAATAAAGTTATGGCGACTGTTTTTTGGGATGCACGTGGGATAATCCACATTGACTATCTTCAAAAGGGAAGAACAATTAATGGGGAATATTATGCCAACTTATTGGACCGCTTCAATGAGGATTTGAAAAAAAACCGACCTCATTTGGCCAAGAAAAAAGTTCTTTTTCACTAAGACAATGCAAGGGTGCACACATGTGCAGTTGCCATGGCAAAAATCCATGAATTGGGCTATGAATTGCTCCCACATCCACCCTATTCTCAAGATTTGGCTCCAAGTGACTACTTCTTGTTCCCAAACCTGAAAAAATGGCTCGGTGGAAAAAGATTTGACTCCAATGATGAAGTCATCTCGCAAACAAAGACCTATTTTGAGGACCTCGACAAATCATATTTTTTGGAAGGGATAAAAAAAATCTGTGTTTTATTCCAAAAGACACGGACTTATTGACCCGCCCTCGTAGTGTTAAGTGGTTTCGCTAGACCGTGCCTAATATCGCACTATCACACACAACTTACATGAATTAAATTTTCAAAAACAAAAACGATATCTTGCCGCATAAGCTCCCTAGAGTATTTTGATTAAAAATCACGTCGCTAGACAGTTGCTATTTAACATAATTTTTAATGGATCATTACTAGAAAAAAAAACATTATTTTACATAACCTTTTAAATGAGTGATTTTCTGTGAATACGAGGCCTGATTGATAAGTTTTCGAAACGACAAAGAAAAACTTCAAAAATCTATTTAAAATAAATTTATTCCTCAACGTAGTTTCCTTCTACCTCGATGCATTTAGTCCAGCGCTTCTCTAATTCCGTTACACCAGTTTGATAAAATGTTTTCTCCAACCCCTCAAAATACTCGTCCACGGCAACAATGACTTCTTCATTTGATGAAAATCTCTGGCCACCTAACCATTTCTTCAGGTTTGGGAATAAGTGGAAGTCGCACGGGGCCAGATCCGGGGAATAGGGTGGATGACAAAGTTTTACTACAAAATTAAATATTTTAATTTCTCCTTAGTAGGAATTTATTTATAGTTGTTAATAGTGTTTTATTAGGAAAGAGCCAGACAGTAATTATATGCAAAATGGCCTAGGTTAGGCAGAAAAAGATCATATTTTTAACACCTTATCATAATAATACATCGTAGCATTCGTCCGTAATTTGCTTAAAACTACATGTATATTTACTATATACGTAATATTCTAAGTATATTTTAATTTAATGATAAAATATATAATATAATTCAATAAATAATAAAACTTTAATTCCAAAAATAACAAAACATAAAATGCAGTGATTTTTGGGGTCTTTAGGGATTCCTAAGCTGAGTAGCTTTTTTGATTGTTTTTGATAGTTTAGTAGTTTCGCAAAAACAGAGCTGGCAACACTGGAACGAATCGCTTCAGTCCATCCAGCTGACTGATGCGATCTCGAAATGGCACACAGACGATACGATTTTGCATCCGTTCTAACTCCGGCCGAAATGAAGGAAAATCGGACCCTTAGATTTAATTTATAATGCTCTGCAAATAATGTTTACAGAAATTCCCCAAGCTATAATAAAAAACTACGCATATAGTCAAAATTATCCCGAATAAAGGGTGTGCTTTTAATGTTTATCGAGATAAAACCTTTCACACTTAACGATTATTTCCGGATCGGCCGGCGCGGCCCGCCCTGCCCTCTCGTGGCCATCGCGTATTAATATTATAAGCCATTAGGCGCCTCGCCGGCCCTCTATTACTGTGTCCATATCATAACACGGAATTGTCTGCGCTTAGGGTTTTTATTTTAAAACAAAAGTCGGCGCCGGCCATTGTTCTCGGCCATTCGTCGCACTTCATGCTATTCACATTCAAATTAAACGCCTCGTGTACAAAATTAATTTGTCTTTTGTCTTAGCTTGGGTCCGCTGACACGTCTCTCGCGGCGGGGCGCACTCCCGGCCGCCATATTTAGATTATCTGGGCACTCATTGTTGTTATCGTTACTTATTGTATCGAGCCGGAGGAGTGAGGTGAGAGTTCACTCCTGACTAATGCACTCGAATCGTCGAGGTGCGTAGAAAACATCAAGGAAGTTCAAGGAAAACAATGCAACGGTTCATGCTGTTAATAGTTTATCATAATTTATTATATGTATTTAATTCAAAAAGATTTAAATTATTGTGAAAGAAATACCAATGTCATGTATCCAATATAAAATAATACTCCCACTGTTCATATTGTACATGTGCTGCTAAAATTGAAATCCATGCATTTGCCAAATAAATCAATATTAAGAGTTTAAACAAGACAAGCTGCTTTCCGTTTGTTAATAATTTCCTCATTATACACGCACGACTGACACATGGATTTATTGGAACTCTTCAGGCCACAAGTGGGTTATGCTCTGACTAGACGCTGCAATTTGAGACCGATCGATCGATCATGAGCAATCCGAAAGACCAATATAAAATCCATAATAAAAATTTCTCACCGAACTGCAAGAGCTTCAAGAACGTTTCTTAAACTACGACTACTCTTATCGTCTTGCCTGCCGTTATAGAAACGGTCAATCCAATATTTAGGTATGCTAATTCTTATTTTACCCCCGACCCAAAAAGTGGGGTGTTATGTATAATACAGTAATACTAAAAGCATGTAATGTTTCGACCATTTTAGTAGTTATGAATTGCGCAAAAATTAAACGTAGACTTGCGGTCGTACGTTATGTTTGTGTTGTGTTACCATCTACAAGCCTGAACTTATCTACACATAATAGCATATATATACTCCAAGTTCAAACGTGTAGCTGTTCCCTAACGGATACTTTATTCATATCAGACGTAGGATGATGGATGAATTTACCCAATGACCGATGTCAACGGTTCATATAATACAGTTTACGATACGTTTTTGACTCATTTAAAATTCAATTAGTAACACGACATGCTTCTATTATGCGTGTATTCATTTACTAATAACATTTAATTCAAAGAGACGTTAATATTTTAATGCAACTAGCTACTGAGGAATCAAAAGAGACAATAAAATATTTGTGTCCACGTTTTTATTAAAACTTTGATGTCAATTATTTAATATAAACCGCCCTAAAACTTTACGTTACGGGTAATTAAAAACTCAAACAACCTCCCAATATGGCGTGACTGTAACGCCTATGATTCACTGGACCTGTCAATTAAGAACAGAATAGAAATAAAATTGAATAGCTTAATGAAAATCATTACCGTTCTTAGAATGACCAGTTATGACTTGTGAATCATGGCCACACCTTTGATAGCGATTATTTAAATCTTGCAACAACGCGAATCTATTGTATTGTACTCTATACGCGGCGAAATATGATCCAAAATAAAGTGACTTTTGCCTGTGTTTTCCGACTAGGGGTGATCTCTTTATTTGGTTGGTATTTTACATTTATCCTTTATGCCTTAATTATAATTCAGTGACAGTGCACAATTCTGACTAATTAATTCGATTCTTTATGTAATACAAATGTGATGACTTGATAAAGGTCGGTCGGGACACAGGACTGATTCAATAATGAGTTGTAAATATAATTCCACAGTGATATTTAGTACTTAATGGGTATTGTTATGATATGAATTAATTTATCAACCCTCGACAATGGTCGACCTTTTACTGATAATATCGTGCACTCAGAAATGTTTACATTAATAAGCAAGAAAAAAAGTCGAGTGCGTCTGACCACACACATTATTGGGTTCCGTATAGGCCCGTTTTTTGTAGTAGATTTTCATAAAGATTTAGTGGCTTGTATACTTTGTTATACTTTACTAAGTTTACCTGTACTGGTGTACGTGGTGGTGGTGGAGAATAGATTCGTATTTACAACATCTGTACATCTTATCCAGCAAATCTTCTAAAAAAAAAGGGACTTACCGTGACGTCTAATAGCAGTATTACTTTAACATTTAACTTTTGAATTTCATATAAACGTACATGAAGAGATCATTCATCATTTATATAAACAAAAATATATTTTTAATTTGCGCGAAATCCAAAAGTAATGTTAAAGTAATACTATGAGACCTCACGGTATATCCCCAGGCCATTTATGATCCTGAAATTAAATGTTATATTCAACCATTTTTCACTTTGATTAATGGATGGTTTGATAAGGTAGGTATACTTTTTACTTACTAACCTAATCTGTGGGAAATTTTGTACAATATATTTCTAGTATTAAACCAGAAACCCGCAAAGACAGATAAAGATCGTATTTAAAAAACAATACGATCACGAATATCCAACGTAAGTATCCCTTACTAATTACAATATAATCATGGAACCGCGCAAAACATCGAATAATATTTTTAAAACTTTATCAATATTAGTACCTTGTTTAACAGTATATCGTACATAAGAGCTGGGGGCAAATTATGAAGTGTTATTCGATACATATCTCGCGTGAGCCGTGGTAGCGAATATTATTAATTTCGTTCGCTCCCGGCGCGTGTAATGAGGCGACGATTCATCTGATAACCAACATGTCGTCGGTCACGATAATTATTTCATATCTTAACATTTTAATTAGCCGGTTCACTGACGATGTTTCGTCGCATAATATTCTACAAGTAATTTTGTGTTGAGTTTTGGAAAGTGTGAAGTTTCGACACCATTCGATGAAGAGATTTGAGACATTGACTTTAAATTTTCGACGATGCTAATGACTAAACTCTTTAACATTAATTATTTCTTATTATAAGACAAGCTACATAATATCAGAAATCTGGAAAAAATATTCAACCTATCATGGTTTTTATAGCTTAGATAAATAAGTTAAATTTATCATAAGCTATTTGCTTAAAATCTAATATAAGCCTCTACATAGTAAAAGAGTAAACCAAATGTCACATGCGACATTCACAAAACAGTGACAGGAACAAATACTCGCTCGTCTTTTATTTTCCTGCGACTTGTAAAACGAAACATGATGCATTCAAAACGCAGTGTTCACGAGGACATTTCTCAGAACGACTGAGGACTGAGGTCGACTCTACCTGGCGCACTTCAAACCTGTCTCGATCAATCCGATGCTCGTTGCTGTAAAATAAAAACGTCTCCTAAAATACCAACGGAGTGACTTGACACTTGTCATTCCGGGCTCGATTCTTTATGTTTGTCTTTGAAATGTGATGACAGTGGTACAAATTACGTTTACAAATCTGTTGGCCGGGTATCGCGTGATGGATGCCCGCGTCGCTGGCCCGAATCATCGTGTAATTAATTCCTGCTCCGAATGAGAATCACTGTCACCGCTCCGCTCCACGTGGCTCACTCATCAAAGCCTCAAACTTGTTACGTATTTCCAAGCCAATATAATTTAAGTTGTGAGTTGTAGGTTCGGCTCATGATCTTACACCACAGAGTAGACAATATATATACTTATGTACAGAGAAATAGCTTTCATAGAACGACCCAAATCGATTCAAATTTAAAAGTGTTGACGTCCCCTTCAACGGTTCCCTTCAACAATTTTTTCACACAGTCGTGGACACACCGTATGCTTATAGTAGTGCAATCAAATCGAAAGCTAACTATGTAGCTGTTTATCTGTCCTTCTTTCTTTAATCTGTGCTTATACCAAATGTACTAAGCTAAGACTTTAATTATTAATTTTTTTATTACATGTATAAATAGTGCTCTAAAAAATAAGAAAGTCTACAAAATAAATTGTATTTTAAAAATTAATATTTTCAATGAAACTACGATTTATTTGAAGCACTTTGTTGCTTTTGTTGTTGAAGCAAGTGTTGGGAAAATCGTACTAAATTGTACCAGCAGGTGACGCCGCTTGTAAGTTGCCAGTGAATGTGTGGTCACATGTATAATATTTCTCATATCTCCGAAGTTTGCGCGTTAATGTCCATACTTACAATAGTAAATATTTTTGTGTTTGATGTAAATTAAATTATGTAGGTTTTATTAGGTAGGAGACGGGCCTTATCTAATAATAATTGGCGACACTGGATCGTACAAACGTCAAGCAACAGCTGTCTTTGTACTCGCTTTAATTAAGAATTGTAGTCAATGTAATTTCAAAATGACTGAGTTGGGATTTAAATGTACTAAAATAGTGTGGTAGAATACCGACTTTCGGTCAATTTATGATGAAAGTCTAAGTTAAATACGAGAATCGGGCCTCTGATAAGTGACATTTGAATTGGTAGCATTATAGAGCGCTATTGTTTGTTTATTAAGTTTAGATCAAATTGGATCCGAATCCCAATCGGAGTAGACATGTGGTATCTCGCTTGCTGCATGGACGCTCGGCGGTGCTCGTCTGGCACTATTGTTGCGGCAATTTACCGCCGCTCCAATCGCTGAAATATTTCGTGGCGTCCATGTCCAATCGCTAACGAGGCCGACGCGCAAATGAATAAGCACCTCATACACAGGATAAGTGATTCGCGACGACCTGACACGCAAATTATCCTAACTGAAGTTGTAGACGGATTTAAATGTAAAGGATTTGATTAGTTTCAATTAGTTTTAGCACCAGCAACAAAATAACCAATATTTTTGGAACTTGTGCCGCAATTTTTACGAAATAGTCAGGACAGCTGAAAGGAAAATTATAGTCTCAAAATTTGTATCAAGATTCAATACTATAGGTAAACTTGCAATTTCCACATATAATTAACAGTCTGGATTTTGAATTTTAAGTTGTAAGCTTTATTTTTTCTTCTCGTATATCTTGTAGTACCTAGATTAAAGATTAAAATATATATATATATAATATCAATATTATTTATATAAGATGATGTGGTTTTTATTTGTAGTGATTAGGACGACACAGTTAATCAAAACAAACTGAGTTTCTCTGTAAAAAAAGAAACGATATTTAATGTTATTAGTTACAATATCGATCCTAAAACACAATTATTAACTTATTACAAATAAAATTTAAATGAAAAGGTACTTTGACACTAATGCTTTCTCATAATAGCCCAGATCCGTCTATACGATCTAGACTATAGAGTATAAATCCACAATTCTGCCTCTATGGCGCTTGATGCGCGGGAATATTCAAAAGAAAATCACATTTTTCTTTACATCTCCCGCTCCTAGAGAGTATTATAAAAATGCGATACGACTATCTATTCTCATGGAGGTCTTCAAACGCAGGGGCCGGAGTTAGTTTCGAGATGTGGAAAAAGTTTGACTCTGTTTTCTTATGGCTTGTGTTAATCTTGTAAATTGACTTAGATATTTTTTCTATTATTTTATAGGGACCGATTCTTAGTTCGTCGATTTTTTTTCTATTTAGTTTGTTTCCATTATCCACAAAAACAGTATCACCCACCTTGAAATCTGCATGTCTTCGATTTTTATTGTAAATTCTCTTATTGTAATTATGTGATCTTAATGTATTTTCCAAAGCCTTTTTCCTATCTTGGATCAAATCATACTCGGTCCTTTTAAGTTTCAGTTCATCTGGTAAAATTGTGACATCTGTACCATTTAGAAGGTACTCTGGAGCATATCCAGTAACAGTATGTTCAGTTTCATTATAGCTCTTTACACAATTTCGTGCTATAGTTGTCCATGCTATTTTAGCGTTGGTTTCATTTATCTTGCATCTGATTTTATTGACTAACGTCTGATTTAATCTTTCATTTAATCCATTTGAGAAGGGCGAGTCTACAGCAGTAAAAATTATCGGAATATTCTGTTCTTCCAAATAATTTTTGAATTCTTTAGAATTGATACCTGGATATTAGTCTGCGAGAATCATACCAATGTCGTTAGTTTCCGCACAGTTCCTTACAAGTTTCGTGAAATCATTTGCATTTCGTGTGCTTGATGTCAAAATGTATGCATACCTTGTGAAATGGTCCGACAGTAAGTGCAAGTATCTCTTTGTTGATCTTGAGCTCCCAAATCCTCCAATTGTATCAATAGAACATATCTGAAAAGGTTTTGTGGCGGGACCCAAATGGGACATCAATCCATATTTGTTTTGTCCTCTTGATTTGTTATTAATACATACTATACAACTTTCACAGATTCTTTTTATGTTTTTTGTGAAATTTTTTGCTGTGTACCATGAGCTAATCATTATTTGCATTTGTTTAATTCCTATATGACCCAGATCTGCATGTACATCTTTAATAAATTTTATACTGAATTTCTCTGATAGGATTATCTTTTCATTTTCCTTAACTTTTTTGTAATAAACATTATTTTTTGTTATTAACTTGTCTTTATTACACTGTATCGTATCATTTTTACCTTGGTCTTTTAAGATATCCTCTAATGTTATTATATTGACTATTTGCAATTGTTCATCCAGGTTTTCATTTGCTTCTAGGACTGGGTTTCTGCTTAGACAGTCAGCTTCGATGTTGTATTTTCCTAGAGTATATTTAATTTGGAAATCATATTGTGATAAGTAGTATGTCAGATCTCCTAGTTCTTCATCATTTCTTGATTTTATGTTCATATTCTCCAAGGGCTCATGATCTGACAAAACAGTAAACTTCCTACCTATCAACAGATGTTGCCAATACTTCACACATTCTTTAATTGCTAGGCATTCAAGGTATATAGCTTTCTTCCTTTTTTGATCTTCATTCAGTTTTTTCGAGAAGTATGCCACTGGTCTCTCTTCATTGTTTTCTTGTGGCTGTTTGAGGACTGCTCCTACTCCTAGAATACTGGCATCTGTGCATATGTGGATAGGTAAGTTTGGATCAAAAATGGTCAATATTGGGTGAGAACATAATATTTGTTTCATTTCATTGGCATGTTTTAGTCCAGTTAAAAATTTGTCCTTTCCTTAATAGGTTATGTAGTGGTTCCAATTTTATTGCGATTCCTGGCACATACTTATGATAAAAGTTTATTTTTCCTAAAAATTGTCTCACATTTTTTGTGTTTTTGGAATAGGGAAGAAATTTTTTATTGATATTAAGTTGTCTTTCAGAGGTCTAATTGAATTATTCTGTATTATGTGACCTAAGTACTTAACTGAGTCGGATGCAAATTTACATTTAGAAAATTTTAGTCTTAAACATTCACTTTTAATTGCTTGAAACTTTTAACTGCTCCAGATACCTGATATGTTCTGAGAATGATTTTGAGAATATTAAGATGTCATCGATGTAACATACTGTGAAATCTCCAAGCTTGTGTTTTCGTATTATATTACACATTATTCTTTGAAATATAGCTGGGGATGTCTTTAAGCCGAATGGCAAACAGGTCCATTGAAAATGACCATCTTGGGTGATGAATGCAGTCTTGTATCTGTCTGTGACACGCAAAGGTATTGACCAAAACGCTGAATTCAGGTCCAGTGTAGAGAAATACTTGCAATCTCTAGTTTTTACGATTAGGTCCTCAATGAGGGGAAACGGTTGTGATTGTGGAACAACAATCTTATTGAGGTCTCGAAAATCTTATGCACAATCTTGACTTTTTATTTTCGTCTCTTTTGTAAGCCATCGTAACTGGAGCTGCAAACGGGCTATATGATTCTTCTATTATTTATTTCTAATAATTTTCCAATTTGGTGCTCAATTTCTTTTTTATCTTCTATTGTGCAAGGATATAGCCTTTTAATGCAATATTTTTCTATTGACAGATCAATGTGTGCTTCATAATCTGTAACCATTCCAATGTCATATTTGTCCTTTGCAATTGCAGATTTATTTTTCGAAATTAGGTCGTCAATTACTGCTTGTTGTTGATAATCTAGATGATTTACCCACATTTTAAAATTTTCTCTATTGAAGTTCTCGTTGAAATTTACCAAATCGTCTGACTTTATTTCCTTAGAAATGTCAATACTCGATTTATTTGTTTCCTTAGAAACAACTTCAGTTTTTTGTATAGGAATTTTTTGAAAGATTTCCAAGTTTTCATTTTGAACTAAGAAAAATTCTTTTATACAATCTAATCCGATTAAAAAATCGTAATCAAAATTATTGTCGTCTATTACAAAAACATTCATTTTTTTCTCCACATTAAATATGGTTATATTTAGTGATATTAAGCCATTTGCCTTTCTAACGCCATTCATTGTTTTTAAATTAGTATTGCTAGAGTAACTTAATTCTTTGTTGTTTATCCTCAATAACTTTGAGTTTATCAATGACACATTTGAGCCAGAGTCATAGATTCCATATATGTTTATACTCTTATTTAATAATAATTTTACTGTAATTAATGGCGGCGCTATTAGTTTTTTGGTTCTTCACATTGTAGTCACATTCCAATTCTGAATTATTAATGTGCTTTATTTGTTTATAATTTCTGTATCTTTTCCATTATTAATTTTTGTTTTGAACGAACAGGCATCTTCTGAATGATATCGCACACCTTTTTGTAAACTTTCACAAATACTACATTTTTCTTTCGTTGGCTTATCATCTTTTTTTTTAATAAATTTCTTCTTTGCAACTAAATGTTCTAACTTGCCAAGTTCATTAAATAAGTCTTTTGTTTCTGCAATTTCCTCGTTGTTAATTCTATCCGTTATAAAGTCCGGTACGCCAGCGGCAATTATGTCAATAAGAGTCCCTTGATCTATTGTTTTTCTTACTTCTAGTAAAAGTTTTTCTTTTTTGATGGCATATTTTAAAAGAGACCCTGATTGGTCCTTGAAAAATAAAGCATACTTGCTTGTAGACCAACCTTTACTGGCATAGGTTTGCAAAAAGTTTGATTTCCATTCAGCCCACTCCGATTGTAAGCTATGTTTGATCATCATGGAAGAGTACCAATCAGTGCAGGATTTCTCAAGAAATAATCTGAAAATTTCAATTTTTCTTCCTCTTTTACTACGTCAAACCTTGTACATTCTTTTTCAAATGTTTCCATCCAGTTATATGCATTTACACTTTTTCCATCAAATTTTTCAATCACAAACCTATCGGCAAATTTTTTTATACTTTGTTTTTCTTTGTTTTGTTGACTTTCAATCAATTTTTCCAGAATTTTTACTAAAGGTTCATCTAAATTCTTCTTATTGACAGTAGCTGACTGTTCCTCGGTGATATCCTCAAGGAATTGGTCTTGGAAAAATCATGTTTTCATCTTCATCACAGTATGTTTGTAACAGATCATTTCTCATTTTTATCCATACGCTTCTGCTTTGATATCTTTTCTTCAATGTATTTTTCACTGTACCGAAAGCTTTAGAGGTCTGGATATGTTTGTGATACTGTGATACTGCTTGATATTCCTCCGGGATTAAAAAGACTTTGTCGTCTTGTGTGGTAATTGAGGTTATGGCAATGTAGTTTGTCTTACCGTCTATCATTGATTTAACTTGAAAAGTAAATTTTAATTTTTCCATTTTCATTTTGACAATAAATGTCGTTTTATAAGATGATGTGGTTTTTATTTGTAGTGATTAGGACGACACAGTTAATCAAAACAAACTGAGTTTCTCTGTAAGAAAAGAAACGACATTTAATGTTATTAGTTACAATATCGATCCTAAAACACAATTATTAACTTATTACAAATAAAATTTAAATGAAAAGGTACTTTGACACTAATGCTTTCTCATAATAGCCCAGATCCGTCACTCTAGACTATAGAGTATAAATCCACAATTCTGCCTCGATGGCGCTTGATGCGCGGGAATATTCAAAAGAAAATCACATTTTTCTTTACATTTATATCAATAATATTGATATTATGTTGTTTCAAGACTTATATAACCTACAAATGCGCGGTTTCTCAGAAATAAGACCTAGCTAAATCACATAAGTACTAAATTTCATGGAAATAGTTGCAGCCGTTTCCGAGATTCTGATTTTTTATATTATTTCTAGTTTAAAATAGGTATGGGATTAGGGATGATAATCAAACAATCGCTTCGTCGTTTAGTATGTCTAATGTCATAAGGCTGCTAGCACAGCTGCAAGTAATTATACTAATACTGTAAGTACGCGGTGGTTAGGGCGGAACTCTCTAAACTTATCCCGGTAATAGACCGAGCATAACTATTAACTATGCTAACTATTAGACAGAGATTTACAATTGTAACGAGTTGTAGACGCGTGGCGCGGCTATACATGTCTATACATGTACATGTATGAACCATATCGTTTGCACTTTGAAGGGTCGGACTTGTACCTTTATTGTTTACTAGATGTTGCCCGTGATTTCGTGTGCGCAAACGGAAATACCGCGGTAACCGTGCATTATGCGGTGATAAAGAGTTTCCTATTTCCTTCCCCGTGATCTACTTCTCTATACCTCTGCCAAATTTCATCAAAATCGATCCAGTTCAGTCGTTTCGGAGCCAATTCAATGCAAATTCAAACAAACAACAACAAATTTAACTTTATAATATTAGCATAGATTTATTTTACCTAACAACATGTCTATCTTTGTTTTCCAAAATACAAAATTTAAGAGTACGTATTAATTAAGAACAAATACATGAAGATATTGTAAGTTCCTGCCAGCTCTAACATCATGTTGTTTAAATATCATAACAATCGATTAAGAAAACGCAACCAATGATATTGTAGTATTTTGTGGTTTTGTAACCATAAACACTAAACACTAAAATGGTTTCGGTCTAGACAAGTAACAGATATGAATTTGAAAAAAACTAAAGCGATGGCCGCGCGGACTCTTGACGGTCTATAATGGCTACAACAGACCAAAACAAAACCGTAGACTTTTTAAGTTATCTAATAAATTAATAGAATGTTGCTGTTAAGATACACTTATTCTGTTTCCCATACATATTCCCATCCGCCCCGGGCTCCGCTCACGCCCGTCACAGCCTTAACGTACGCTTTGTTTAGCTTACAATTATCTTCACAAGCAATCAACATCTTACGCTGGAGATAATCAAAACGCTAGTAACATCGTAAGGTCGTTCAATATTACTGATATTAGAAAGAGATCTTTACGGTAATTATATAAAATCTACAAACAGATGAACTGTAGCCACATCTTATAAAAGCTATCCAGTACCTATTTCCATACTGGATGATACAATGTGTTCTTTGCTGTTTATTCTACTTTATGTAGGTACTATCGGGGAATCTAATTCATACGCAGGTTGACTGTTGTCACAACTTTTTTGTATTACGTTAATATTATGATATCAAACTGACATGTCATTGACAATTATATTGTGACTAAATGCCGTCATTATAATAGAAATAAATTATGAGAACACTCTACCAGCTTATGAATTAGATTTCCTGATAGTACCTACATAATGGATATATTTTAACGGTTGTTCCATTTTCTTATATTTTCCTCCATAAACCCAGTGAAGTCCTTCACAATTATACATTTGTTGCCTTCGCAAAATGATATCAGAACTAAATCCAGTTTCCAGTGTGGCATAAAACTAATTTATGATCCACAAACGTCTCGTTCAATTTGTGACGTCCTGTAAAGGTCACATTCCCGGCAATCAGTATCAAAGCCGGCGTCTCTCCGCGAACTTTGACCTCCGTTATAGTCCCGCTCTAGCAATCCCATTACGTCGCCCGCTTTACTGTCAATAAAACCTATGTGTCAACGATCGCCGAGAATTGTACCTTATGCAACAATTAACTTCCCGCTCCATAGCCACAATAAAAATAACAATAAAATTCTTAAGGACAAAGGTACCATTTACGACATCGCACTCGCTTCGTAAATAGTAAAGTAATATGACGGCGCGCTTCGATTACTCGAAGACATGTAAAATTTCTCAAACGTCAGATTAAAGGTACACACACATTATAATAGGCCGCAGCGGGCTGCATCGCATCGCAAAATACGTCCTTAGCACATTAGGACGGGCCGGATCGCATAGCATTGACGGATGTTGAGCCAGAAGTGATGCGGCCCGACACGGTGTGCGATAGGAAGTGGTTTTTCCGCCACAGATTTTGTTTATTGCGGCCCGGCCCGCCCCGTTGCGGTCCCGCAAAGAGTGCGATAGTTTTCTGGCTGTGCTATATACGCACGGATGTGCTAGGTACACATTTTGCGATGCGATGCGGCCCGCTGCGGTGTAACACAATGTGCGCGTACCTTTATACGGCAATATCGGTGAGTGTTAGTGTCGGCTGGTTAACCGTGAACACGTGCGTGTAAC
Organism: Phengaris arion; assembly: GCA_963565745.1. Classification (NCBI taxonomy): domain Eukaryota; kingdom Metazoa; phylum Arthropoda; class Insecta; order Lepidoptera; family Lycaenidae; genus Phengaris; species Phengaris arion. The sequence goes on along the minus strand of OY751445.1, from coordinate 9,751,771 downwards.
CGAGCCGTCCACAAAAGATTAAGAGGTGGTAATTTGACGTTGATTTAGGAGGAGACTTCTTTCATCGGCCATATTGTCTTACGCCGGAAAGCGAGACGTTTTGTCTATGAGGATCTCCTTAAAAGCTTATGACGCCGTTATTAAATGGTCTGTAGTAAATCATGACAAGTTATAGCCGGATAATGTTTCATTAGTAGGAAATATATTAGTGGATATTGAGTAACTTATATTACCTATATTAAATGACTCATATAAATGTGAGGTTTTCAACTTGATATCTTTAAGCGTGCAGGGTAACGTTTTCAGTATAAGAATCGCCTCATTCTACGAAGGATTTTATTCACTTCTTTGTGTATAATTTAGTTCATCATTAAACGCTCCTAATGAAAATGTATGTGAACAATTCTGATGATAAGTAATAGTAATGTGAGAATTAATTGATTTTTATTTTATCTCAGCATTTTTAAGTTTTTCGCAATACCCTGTAGCGGACGGCTGAGACTCGCCACTGCTGCAGCGATGGATTAAAATCTGTGCGGGTCACACCCAGCGGCTCTATGTGTAAATAAATTTTTTATTCTATTTTAATATTCTTTGTATGTAATTTTATAACGTATGTACTGGCAAAACATATGGACCTGTTCTGAAATAAATGTTTTTTATTTATTTATTATTTTATGACATCAAAACTTCTGGTCCTTCTTTAGCTACACCTGCTTTTTTAATACAGTGATCACGTAGAACGCGGTAGCGGGCGAGGCGAGCTGATGTCATCGACTTAAATGTTCTCCTTCGGCTGCAGCGTGGGCGCAGCACGGCCGAGCCATACTGAGCCGGTAACTAGTCTGAAACTAATATGCCAACGCCATATACAGACGCAACAAATTCAGTCACACCAAAATAGGAATTATTCGAACCCTATTATGATGATAATTACAAAGTTTGAGATAATTTTGTTGTTATGTATAAATAAAACGTTGTGTTGCGGAAACCGCCGTTGCAGATAGATATGGAGAATCATTTATAACTTGATAGGCAACTGTCATAATAAAACATAATACATACATAAATACATGCTTATATTTTTATTATTTGAATCACACTTAATTTAAAAGAGGTTATCATAATTCTAAACACAAATTTCTTTGGTATCTTTGGACAAGACAAAGATACCAAAGAAATTAAATTCGAAAAATTTATTAAGACCTTTAGGAGTACATTAATTTTAGATTCGTTCTTCCTTTCAGGCTGAAGGTATTTTTTTTTCGCTAGTTTATAAAAATTACTTTAAAAGGTATTACTTAGATATAAGTTAAATAAATTGACTGGCATTAAACAAATTTCAGTAAGTAGTTCTAGATTAGATTAGAATCTAGTTACTTCCTTATTACTTTTAAATGCCCAATTATTGCAAAGTATCTAATCAGTAACATTATTACCCAAATTCTATCAAAATCTGTACTTAATGAATTCACCCAAAAACAACAATTAAATTGCGCTCATTGTACCACCAGCGTATAACAAAGTTATGAATGAAATAATGTTTTGCAAGAGCGGATGTTGCGAGGTTGCCTGTCGAATTAGGTTTAGAGCTTACGGCCCTTTCACACGTTGCGGTGCGGCTCCGATGCAGCACCCTTCACACGAAGAGCGAAGACATACGCACTAGGGTTTTTTTTGCGAATGACTAAGATTGTGAAAGTTCTAACGGATGAGATAGTATTACGGATATGGTGCTGGTATACGTGAGGGTCAACAGCGGTCTACGGCAACGTGTAGAATACTACCAACTTTACGGAGCCCGCGCCGCGGCAGCATCGTGGCCGCAGCGTATGAAAGAGCCCTTATAGAGGCTGATGAATGAAACCGCCCCCGACCCGCGACTTCCCCGCTAGCACCTGCGCCGAACTAGCGCGATTACGTAGGACACCGCATTTAGATATACAAATAGAGTATTATTTATAAAGGGCACGGTTAAATCTACGTAGGCTTAGCTTAATTTGTTGCCCTTTCATTGAGACTAATTTTGATAAGGGCTTACCTGCCTACGACTGTTTCGTAAATAATAAATTATTTATTTTATAAAACACACAAAAACAAATAACAATATTTGAAGCTTTTTAGAAGAATTTCACTTACCTAATTCAAAGGAGTTTATAGGCTGTAGTACCTATTACTGACGTTTAAAGCTACTTGTAAGGAGACCAATAAGGCTTGATGTTGATGATAATGATAGTCGTTGAGTCATATGCTAGTCCAAATATTAGCATATGGTTTAAAATAAAAAGGATATTTATATAAAAATATAGAAATATTAAAATGTAAAGACCTAAAAGAGTGATGATTTGTGTGGGGTTTCTTTTTATTGTTGAAGAGATAAATGAAAAGTGTAGTCCCGATAATATTATATTGTCTTTTCACTTATTACGTACAAACAAGGTTTATCTTAATATACTGTGGCGGACCAATTAGCGCCACAATCCTGAATCGCGCTATCGAAGTTTTCTACGATCGACACTATTATATACGACATCTGAATTGCATACAAGTGGGCTTCGGCCTGACCGAGCATACCAACTTGTACGGTCGGAGATCTCCCTTTGGGGCATCCATCACTCTTCCCACAATACCATTTAGGTCGGAGGTTAGGACAAGACTGGCTACTTAACATTGGAAATATAATATTGAAATGACTTGGGACTGAGAGTACAAGCATGCACTTTTGTGTGGTACTTCCCTATAATCTACTTAATCAATCGACAACATATTTAGGATTATATTTTGTAAATTTAACAACACGAAAGAGGCGTAAAAATACATATAACAAATTTCTTCATAGATGAAGTGACTTTCCAAATGTGAGGTAAATAAATACCTAAATATGTTTATCAAAACATACTTTAACATTTCGTTTCTCTTACAAAAGCGACCGTTTTTAATTTAACGAACGATATTTCATTTACATTGAACCAACCAATACAAATTAAGAAATATTTGGATAACATATTTGCTTACAAGCTCAATCCTGTTATCAGATTTATAAGGGTTTAATGTAGTGGAGCCATGTTAATGCGAGCCCTCAGGAGAAGTACCCTACTAAAACTACCTCAAATGTCAAACAAAATTAAGTAAATGGATAAAGCCAGGAGCGAAGAAACGACGGATGTAGCAAAACGTGACCCTCTGATACGAACACAGACAGACAGACAAACGACTAGTGATCCTATAAAGGTTCCATTTTAGGTACGTAGTATGAACTCCTAGAATAATCGAATGATGTTTCGAAACGCATTATTTTGTTTAAATAATTATGTTTAACTAAGGGTCAATTCACACTGCGACTATTCACGACGCTATGTGGCGCTGCATTTTTAAGAAACCTATTCAAAATTAAACTTTATTTACTATACAAGAAGAAACACGTTTAGTATGACATCACTCACATCACTGCACATGTGCAGCGCGGCTCAACCTTACATTCGAACTCTTACAATGAAAAGTGTATCTTCGTGAGTAATGAATAAAGTTCAATTTTGCATAGCTATCTTAAAAATGCAGCGCTATTCGCGAATTATCGGTGTGAAACAGTGTTTGGAGTAAAATACTACAAAATTTGAAAAACTTCGCTGCGGCATCTTTACTTACCTAGGTATATTGTGAAGAGATGAAAATTGTTAAAAAATCATTAGCAATCAAGTGTGAATGTTATAACTTATCGTAATGAAAAAAAAATACAAAATAAGATGTAAAAAGTGTAAGTAAGTGTAAAGTTTGTTAAAATACATAATATTTTACACTATCCTTTTCTATTTTAACACAAAATATCTTTCCAGATATTTTGTGATCCATTATTTTATTACTTCTATTTGTATTTTGTATGTCCATTTACAAGATTTATATTGCTGTTGTACTGCAGCTTATATGGGCCACCATATTTAATTTATTTTACCTCATATATTTTATGTAAAAAACAAATTTTGACATACAATAAATGTGTACATGTGTGCCTTGAAAGTATTTTAAATCTAGACATGTATAATTACTAATCGTAATAGAGAAGTATTATCTTTTCATTTTTTTTAGATTACTCAGTAATCCTTAAAACTGAGGTGTACGAAAACATTTTGACGTGATAACGTCTTAAAATTTGATGGAGCCGGCTACACGCACGAAAAAACATGACTCATGCGTTACCTGTTACCAGCGTTACCTCGCTAAATATGACGCATTGCCGTTACCTCAGCTAGCCGCGCCTTAGGTATATGAGCGGTGGGACGGAGAGGCGGGGGCGCTTGATGTTATTACTCAGTTCGGCGCCGAACTTCGCGGCGGCATTACGCCTACCTAAAGCGCGGCCAATTAGTTCCGCGCGCACTATAAACATGACGTTGTCACGTTCAACTATAGCCAGTAAACCGACTTTACAGACAACCCATTTTTTAACTAAAAGATTCCAAACAGGGCGCTAATTTTTTTATTTCAGCCTGCATACACATAATCCACAGGATTAAAAAGATTTCGATATACAGAATAAAAAATGACGATTACTTTAGTAATCCGCAAGATCAAATAAATTCACAACGTAATTGAACTAATTGAATTGAATGTAGGCAGTGTCGTCCCTCCATATTTCGTACTTAGGTGCAATTTTAATGAATTTCCGTGACCCGGGGTCGTTTTATACCATAAAGTGGTACAGTCGCCGACAGCCTCGCTCAGCCTGTATAATATTGTTTGACACCCGAGACTATTTATGACAATTTGAAAGGCCGACCAGATTCTGAATTATGGATAATTGCGCTCGCTATTCCCGAGCCATCAATTATGTTATGTAACTAGATTTGTAATCGCCTATACTTCCCTTTATTTCTGATAAATTATTCCACTTTTGTCCATTAATTTTTATGTAGATCACGGTGGTCGTTCAACTTCTCCATACTGCTTTACTTATTCTACGCTTTTGCATACAATACTATATATAGATACATGACTCTTTTTTCCAAAAATGTGTTGCTGAATTTTCATTAAGGTAGGTACATAGAATAGGTATTAATTCTTTAAAACTTTGTATGTATGCTAAATTGCTAATATTTATCATGGTAATTAATTAATTATACTCTACATCACAAGTACCGTAAGTCGCAACATCGAATCAACAAGAAAGTAAATCATTCCAAAATACGCGACAGAACACAAAAAAAATGATCGATCAGCGACATCGATCATACGAGAGTCGAGACACATGTGCCGCCGACTACTGCACCGTGCACATGTGGACTGTAGAGGATATAAAATCTTCTTCTTATATACTACAATAATCAAAATTTATAAACTGGAAACCGATTACGCATACTATGTATATAGCTTACATGAACCTTTTATATTGTCTAATCAATCTATTTGTCAATAATGCTTTTGTTGCCATTATAAAGCTTTGTATTTTTTTTATATAAAAAAAATCGGGATAAAAAGTGGCCTGTGTTAATACCTAATTCGGATCTTAAACTACTACTATGGTAGTAGTCTAAGATCCATTTCGGTATGCCACCCAATTTGGTATGCGAAATTTCTTTATAATCCGTTCAGTAGATTTTGCGTGTAAGAATAACAAACATATATCCATCCATCCATCCATCCATCCGTCTATCCATTCTCACAAACTTTTACGTTTATAATAGTAGTAGGACAACACATGAGTGACATTATTCGATATTCGGATCTTATTCTGCTATAGCGTAGTACGTACCTTTGAAATGAGTTTTATGCCATATCCCAGCAGGCTTAGCATGCGCACCCTAGAAACACCGAAGAATCGACAAAATGACAGATTGAAGAAACATTCATACTATTCGGAGCAAAATAGTTCTTATTGTAAGGCAACACGATGCATCGTCGTTATGAGAAACAACATTTCTTTTCTTCCCGAGCATGAGATCGCAAAATGGCCTCCTTTGACAGCTAAAGTAGAAACTTTTTCTTATTTCAATGTCAAATAGTCTTACAATAATGTCAACTACTCCACATCACGCGGTTCAAGACAAATAGCTTCTTTACGTTCAGTCATTTACTTGAAAATTTGATCAATTTTTGACAGAAGATTTTCCCGGCAGCCATTTTAAAAATATGGCTATTTAGAAATGTTGACTTCTATTGACGACCTTGTTACCATGGATTACGAACTATTTTGCAACGAACTGTTTTGGATAGATTTTTTCTTTTAAATTATTTCTTCGGATCGCCATGCTAAGCCCGCTGGTGCCTTAGAAGAACATTGAGTGTTTTACATTAGCTATTTTTACGGTTGCGACGTGTAAGCTACTTAAAATACAATAAAACAACGCGGGCAGTTAGGGTATCAGTGGCAGAGTGAAATGGAGCACGTCCATCTTAACATAAAACTTCGATTTACATAATGCATGGATATGCGGAGATATAAGACACTCGTGACTCGGGGGATAACATACTCAGGTATACTCCAAAAAGATTGTATTTACAAGTGGAACAAGTGCAAAAAGTTACAAATGTATGTAGACACGAGCGTGTATAATTGCATGCATTTGAGGACCTGCAACCTCCGGATTGAGCGCAGACGCCCTAGCGACAAAGCCACATCGGTCGTGAGCCAAATATGCAACTAAAATATTATTCCAGCATGTCAAAAACAGAATTTTTGACGGGAAATACACGAACTCAAATTTTAATTTCAAATATTGTTTGTAGATAAGCGAGGTGCTTTAGTTCGCGTATTTACGCCTACTCAGGTATCTTTGTCGTTTTGCAGCTGTAAACGACCTCTACAAAGTCAATACTACATTGCATGCAAACAAAATACCAAATGATATCTAAAAATAGTATCCACAACAATAAATGTCTACAAAGTCCTTATTTTATCTCTCGGAATGCAAATACTGAATGAGTTAAAAAGTACATTCTTAACCATCAAATCCAATTTAAGGCGAGTGTGTTCCTTAACATGACATCAATATCAGCGTATAAGGCCGTTAAGATCGACCATTCATTCCTTATTAGCCTCGCACGCGCCCCGAGCCCCGCTTTGCATGCGAATAAAATCCCAATGCTTCCATAAAAACTGTTTATAAAGACTTTATTTGAATTTAAAAATTCTAAAGTCTTATTCAAAGCGCAATGCCCACTCAGATTCAGGCTTAAAGTGAAAAAACATATTGCATGTCCAATCTCGGGAATAAGACATAAATTGAAATTCACCAAAAGTGTTTGCGTCTCGGCTGAAATTAAATTTCGTTATTGTTATTCATATAGCAAGTGTAAAATGCTCTTGTGCACTTACGGTTCTCTCTGGTGATAATAATAAGACTTGCATGTAAATGAAATACGATATTCTTGAATAAAATTTGAAAGTTATAGTTATTCAACGAAATTCTTATTACTTAGTTTCAATGCTTCAGTCCTTGGCCCTAACAATATTATAGTTTTATATTATGACACAACTAAATGTCATCGGTATAGAAAGGAAATTTCACTTACAAATAACATCTCCTTCCTTCCTGAAACAACAATAACAACATTATAATTCGTTTAGAACCAGTTGAAAAAACAAGGAATGTGTCAATGCTACGTTAATGGTATTGCGGAATTTTTTGAGCCGAATATGGCGGGCGATTGGCGAGGTGTTGATCGATTTATCTTTTATGGCGGTTTGATGGCTCTTGCATCCCATCACCTGTGGAGGCAATTGCCCCTCGCCGCTAAACGACCTGCGCCGACCGACGCCGCGCGCCGTGCGCCCCGCACCGTGCGTGAGCAAAATCATTTTATTTAATCATTCCAAAGCAAATTACATTCAACAGACATTTATTATTCTTTTATTTACATGTTGTTATTGAGAATTAAATTATTAAGTCCCGCTAATCGTTTTCAGATGTTAAACCGCCGCGCTCACTGTGCACATTATGATAAAACTTATCATTTTGATTGTCCATTCGAAATAAGCATTTCGTTTAATGAGGGATTTTAAATTAAACGGTTTTACAATTTATTAAAGTTTAACGAATAAGATTAGTTAAAGTAACATTCGGACGTGTGTTGTTTGAATGGTAATTTTTACAATCACCGTTCCAGCGATATCTTATAATAGTTCGTATCTTAGAAGTTAAGATAATTCTGTCCGACCAGAATCGAGATATAGTTGGATTAAGTCATTAATATATGCCACAGTTTTAGTAATCTTACGTCAAGAGTTAAGATTATATTCAAAACACACCGACTGAGGTCGCTACTTTATAATTGGTTTTATATTGTTGATACTTTAACTTAATATCTTAACTGTTTAACTGTTATAAAACAAACATTAAATGTTAAGAACTTGGTCTTTTTCTGTTAGGAAAATTCTTTAAAAAAATAATGAGATGTAACTAACGATCCAAGTGTTTGGAACCGTCTCTACACACAATAAAAGGGACACAAAAGAAACTCGTACTTAGGAAACTTTCCGATAAATTTTGATTCAGAACCTCCCGGGGTTCAGGAGGAAGGAGAGGTTCTTTTATTGAATTAGAAATTGATCATCTCAATATCATAAGATGACTTTTAGAGTTCGAACCGATCAAAATGGATTCGACGTTTATGAGAATACCATTTGGTAGTTTATTTTTATAAATTTATTATTGCAGGATTTAATCGGCAGAATCTACCGTCAGATTTTACTTAAAGTGTATATGTCGAACACAAGTCGGAACAAACTACAGACAGCTTCGTTTGCTCCTATATGTCAAAACATAAAATTCTAAAAGATCCATGTCTTAACAATTTATTTTATTTAAAATTCCAATATAGATTGTTTAATTTAAATTTAACTCCCGATCGGCTGATATGTAAAATATTTGACATTGAATATTATTATCTTTCGAACGATTTTATGGCGATCATTCCGAGATTCGGGCGACAAGTCGGGGGAATGTAAATAAGGCATCTACTCGTACGTCCTCGTAAATAACGGAACACTTATCGGAGTCAGGTTTTGACCGTACAATGAGTCCCGCACACAGACGTATATTTGAGTGGATCTCACATGTCGTATCCTCCTTGAAAAATAAGCTTGTATTTTTTTTTTGTTCCAAATTAAACTACTTTTATGAATTTCATCCTGATTTATTTTCATTTTAGTTCAACCAATGGTTTCGGTTACTTTACAGCAATTGTGGTTAATAGTTGTTTTATTTTCGTAATAATCTGTTCGCGTATGAATTATAAAATATATATTAAAAAAATGTAACTTTGTTTTACAAACTTTAAACGTAAAAGCAAAATGTAATGAGCAAATTATATTTAAAAATAGCCGTTGCCCGCGGCTCCGCTCGCGCAAATACAGTATCCCACGGGAACACTGTACTTTTTCGGGATAAATAGTAGCCTATGTTTTAATCCAGAGTTTATGCTACTACCATACCAAATTTCATTAAAATCTGTTCAGCAGTTTTTGCGTGAAAGAGTAACAAATATCCATCAATCCATTCATACATCCATCCTCACAAACTTTCACATTTATAATATTACTAGTGGGATTGATCTTCTAAATCGATGTACTGTCTTCTGAATTCAATATAAGTCAAGATCTTCAGGCGAACGATGGAAGCGTCAGTTGAAGAAATATTTGACTATAACGTTAAAATCGCCGTACGAGCCGGTCAAAAAATAATAATAAACAACATTATTAAAAGGGCGAGGATACAAAGGTCACCAGCGACCTTGATTTTATTTTGCCAAACCCGTGATGGACTTCGTAACCAAATATATATTATTATAAAATAATTATAATATGAAATTTATTAATGTCCTGAGCATATGACAATACTAAATTTATAAATATAATATTTTCATATCTGGGTAAAAGGGTGCGGGCATTGAGCTTGTAGTTTGTTTTAAATGAATAATAAAAAAATATATAACGTCTGCTTTTCTGGAAGCGAGTTCGGGTTGGCCGAAATTAAATCGTAGAGACAACATTCAGTCGAATCCACTAAAAGTTAATGATTTCATAGCACATAACATTACATCAAAGTATTTAAAACACGGGTCGACTTGCGGCGTCTTCTTAAATATATGTCTGTGGTCCCGCGGCGCGGTAGGTATTAGGACGAATTTATGAGGACACTCGGACGCATGTTGCTCCACCGTATCTCTATCTGTTCGGGTTTCCGATCAAACCCTTATTTCACCTACGATACATGTGTCCATGGTGACACTCTCTATGTTTTTATTAAGAAAATAGAAAACTGCGCAATTCCAATGTTACTTGTTCCTTTACTGTGTAAAATAATATAAATTCTGTAATATTTTTAAAGGAAAGTACTATATTTTAAATAAATACTTACGGTTTATTTAATAAAACTAAAATCAAGGTAATATATAATACGCGCTCGATTCGTTCTAAAAATTATTATTATTTTTAGAACGAAGCGAGCGCGTTGATGTCTTTTGTACGAGGTAACAACATATTGAGTTAGGATCTTCACTTTAATAAGAAAATGGTGCGTTTATTAGTAGATAAGTGTGATTTTAATAAATATTTTCAACACCCTTAACCCGAAGCTTTTCTGTTATCAGTATAGCTTAATACTTATTCAATCGTCTCTATAATTTGCGACTCTACAATAATTGAGTACAAATCAAAGCAGCCAATTAATTGAACACAAATGAAATGGTAATTTTTGGATAGAGACATAAATAACTATATGCTAATCACATGGAATTGTTTCTCTCATTGACTCTATCGCCATTTGAATAACACTCGGCAATAATGGCGGACCTGCTCTAATTAACGATACACAAATCGGAGCTTGTATGCAAATGAGCGCCTTTGTCGTTGGTTAGATGTGGCAACAATTTTTATTGCCATTATTCCAATCATTTGTATGTCAAAGATATAATATAAGAAAAAGATGTTGGACATCATAAAATATATCACTAGCTGTCCTCTGCACATTTCGGGGGCTTAAAACATTTTTTATACTTCTAAAAAATCATTTAGTAAAACACCATCCAGCGGACTAAATTGTACACCTGAACCATTGTCGAATCCACTTGAACGCACGCATCGGCCAGCCAGGACTTCAATTACATTATATATAAGATCATAATGGGTTGATTATTTTCAAAGGTTATTTTTCTTCAATCAAATATTTTTATTGACACTGTATTACATAGAGACATTGATCTATTTATTTAAGATATTTTTTATATTTCGTTGTGCCTTGCAACACACGTTAATAGACTTTACCGAAATTAACTCTACAGTCAATTTAATTTTTGTAAACTCTATTTAACCCGATATAAATTTTGTGCGATAAATAGTTAACAGTTAGTTTTAGTTGTGCAATAACATAAAAATAGCACGTTCTGATTATTAGTTCTAATTTATCTTTGTGTATCTACGTCACCAACAATCCAAATATTTACTACTATTTACACTCGGTACTTTAAAACCTTAGAATATAATTGTCTAAAAATATATGCGAATACATTATTGGACTATTAAAAGAGTGTAATAAAAAGATAAATATATTCTTGTGCCTTCCTTGAATGTCTTAATCAAAATTATAAAACGGTAATTTAATCTATCTTCATGACTGTGGCTAAAGACCGTTACTAATAATTAATTTACTCAGTATTAGTGGAGATTAACGCAACCGCCATATTTATGAGTTTGAGTTTGATTTCAATCAATTCTCTAACCACGATCTTCTCAAAACATCTTTTTCAAAGTAGTAAATACTTTGAAGAATATGTTTTTTTTTCTCAAATTTTTAATAATGCAGCACTTTCAATCGAGTTCGTTTTCGAAATCACCTTTGCATGATTTCGAAAATTAATTTAAAAAAAATCTCGGGCTGTCAAAATATGTTTACGTGCGCCGCGACCCCTACAGATCACATTCCCAAAAGTAAAGTGACAGTGAGCGTTACAATAAAGTATGTATGTATTGTTGTAAAGTCAGTTTATTGCATTCGGTTGTTTATCACCATTTATATCTATGACAGAACCAACAGAACGCGGGCTTATCATAAAATTAAAAAAGAAAAAAGCCCGTGTCGTAATTCTGGCGCGCGACAACGTAGCTTTTATTTAGAGGGCGCGCGTGTGGCGGCGCGGGGGGCAAGCGTGCGAGCGTTGGTACTTTCCACTTGGTATCTGAATATAATAATACAACTCTCAATGTGAAAATGGTGTGATATAAGTTTTTGGGTTGAATGTTTGCACTACTAACGATGTATTTACTTTTTGACAAAGTGTAACAGTGATCCTTAGTTCATTCAAAAATCTATCGTAAAATTGAAAATTCTTTGGATGCGACTTAAGCGTAGAGGTTTTCATCTCATCGACTCATAAAACGTGAACTTTTACGCATGTATTTATCAATTATTATCATTATAGATTAGTACATAACTGAACGTCAACTTTTGTAGCAAATTTTCTGGTTTGGTTAATAATAGACAACTTTTCATTAAATAGATAGTTGTCATAAAATGTAGAGTACAATGTAAAAATACCAGAAACTTTAAAATAATTATATGTAAATTGTATAAAATATTATCTTTTAGCTTCGTAGATCGTAGCGGAGAATTCCTGCGCGTTATGGCCTGCGATCCAAAGGGACAGTGGTTTTTTATTTATATCCGTCGAGTAACACCTCGCTCCTCGCCGCTCCTATACCACTTCTTTAGTCAGTGCTTTACCAAAAAGCTTGACTTGGAATATAAAAGCTTTTTGAATTCGAAAACTTTTTGTTTTAAAAACAATTTTCAATTGTCCGTGATAAAGAACAAATTGATTTATTTTATTCAAATGGAATGCTTGATATAAATAATACAAAAGTTATTCTATTATTATTCATGTTTGCAACATACATCTTATTCTGGTGCTTAATACAATATTTACCCGACTACGGCGAATCAAAAAAGGAAGGATAATAATTTTGGCAGTTTATGTATGTATGTATGTATTTCAACGTAGCGCCTAAACTACTGATCCGATTTTAATAAATTACGTGTCAATAGATAGATAGTATTATATTCAACTGTAATTGTATTTGTAGTTTTATAAAAAAAATAGTTAATAAATAATAAAATGAAATAAAAGAAAGAAAGAAATGCGTACAAAATTTTGGGCACTTTAAAAGCAATTTTCAGTTTTTCTTGAAAGTTTATTTTTAGTATGTATTAACATTCATTTTGATAAAAACTTTTAAAATATCAGCTTCAGAGCACTGTTCGTTGAATGAAAAATCGAACAATATTGTGATATCCTGGGACAAAACTTCATAACCTTCAATCATAAAGACCACCCTCGATGCACAACCAATCTTGTGTAATGAGATTTTTTTGCAACATTTAACTGACTGAATCGATGGCCTTATTATAAATAATAATATTACATTTGTAGCTCCTTCTGTGCTATAATATGTGATATTACAGCATGTTATAAGTACGCGTAACATTGGAAGCGCGTTTTCCGGCCGGGGGCAATCGGTTGTAATTTCGAGCGGCGGCGCCGCGGGGAGCCGGCCAACAATGCCCATATCCTTTTCACATAAAATATATGGAAAGTCCGGCTGGTAGCATCGAGATACGACAGACATTACATTTACAGTCGCCTACTGGGAACTTTTTGTGAATCAAATTGATTGGTTCGACGATAGTATCGCTTGTTGCAGGCATAACTAACAATCCCAGCTAAATGTCACACCTTTATTGTAATAAAAGTAAAGTTATTGATTCTGTTGGAGTTTCTAATATTGTCTGAAGCACGACGGATACCTTAGACACTATATCCACTATCTAAGGTACAGGTATATAAATATGGTGCATGGAAATATTTGCTACACTTGACTGTTGATAAAATATATGAAATGATGTTGAAACTTGAAATGCTTTTTTTCTTTACATCAACAGTGTAAGAAAATAAAAATAAATGTTCACAATTGTTGTGAACTTTGGAACGATAAAAACTAAAAATACTGCTTTCGATCGTTGTTTTGAAGCAATAAAAACTCATGTTTCGGTTATTCATTTGTTGTGTATAACCACATAACTGTACCATAAAATTCGTTAGATAACATAAAGCTACACATAAAATACATCGTTCACGGAATGAGATAATATCTTATTTAGGTGTAATAACAGTCCCAAATCAAGGAGAAATTGATTTAAACCATAAAGTACTGCACTAACTCATCTGAGGGAGGAACGTGCGTCGAAACCGCGAGATAAAATGTATTACAGAATGAGATCAACTTTGTTTGAAATTACAATCAAATAAATTACTTTTTATTGCTCAATCTCGTTGGGTTTATGAAGGTACGAGTAGGTACGAGTCGGTACGAGTCGGTACGAGTCGGTACCAGAGGGTTAAATTCGAGAGACATCGTGTTCGGGCTCTGTGGTCAGCACTGGTAACACTGAGGAATCTAATACGGACATTGATTTTTGGACTTTAAAAGCGATAAAACTAAAAACAGCTAAGAGTGTTACGAAAAATTACCACAATTGTTTTGTACTCAGATTTATTTTATTTATTACATTTACTCAGATTGTACAAATGACGAATAAAAATGAAGGTATAATAGCAGACACAAACAAACAGACAAATATATAGCAATTGCACCATTTTGTTCTATAGTCAATTCGCGTCATATTTGCAGTGAAAATGTATGTACACCAATGAAATTTGACATTTGCACAGTTAATAACTGCAAACTTTAAAGGGGTACGCATACTAAAGGCTCGACGAGCTTACATTCGCCTGTGTGTCGGCGTAAAAACCGCCGCGCGAGCTCGTCGGCGATCGAGGTTTGAAATCTCACTCGTAGTTACGTAGTAACTATTTATTAATCTGTGCTCGTAGCCCGAAACTAAATTACCTCTGCGAGCCGCGAGCTATATGTTTATTTCAATTATTTTGGTTCTAAAATTCTCTGAGATTTCCGATCTCATTCACATGAACAAACTAAGCAAAATCATAGTTTCACGAAATAGCTATAAAAAGACTAAAATATGAAGTCTAACCATACATGAGATGGAAAGGGATGCTGATAATATTAATTACGTCAAAAAAAAATAACATCTTCGGTCGACGATATCACAATGCATTGTAAGCAAGCTTTACGTGTGTGACCGACGTCGAGCCAATTAAGTTCGCGATATTAAAAACCTTGCACTGTGGGCCTAGCAGGAACATTTGACAGCGGTGTAAACGTAACGTTAACGAATGAGAATTGTATGAAAATATGAAAATATCATGACAGCGCCCATACAAATTTTATTCGATAACGTTGCGTTAACGCTGCTGTCAAATGTTCCTGCCAGGCCCCCTAAAAGTACGCATGTCTGTCGTCCCCTTATCGCGACTAGACAGTAGACTATAGAGCAATTTATGAGCAATAACGATATTATTCTCGAGCAGAACTCTCTCTATCTGTCTAAACGCGTCATCTGGACCAGCGCTGAACACGGTCGGTGTATGGACGATAACACATCAGGCGTCGACGCACGCCGTTACTCGCTTTCTCTCCCCTGACAACTGTACGTCTAAATAAACGCATGATAGGCATTTTTATTGTAATTATAAAATAAGGTAAGACTTACAGTAAAATGATTAGTATTTTTTTTATTTGAAACACATGGCAATATTAAACTTAAATTTTTAAACCCTTATACTAAATATAATATATAACTAAATAAAGTTTGAAAAATATAATACTAAAAAATAAAATTCTTCTTTACCTCTTACTATTGTAAAAATATAGCTTTGGTAGGTATTTCTATATAACAAAATATTACTTAATTCAAAATCACGACATATTCCTCTTTTAATGATTTATTTTCATGTAAGTCTAAATGCGCTGTTCGTTGCATTAATTCCACAGATTTAGTACCACAATCGATTTCTCTTTTATAGTTCCGCATACTAAAACAAATAACAAAGATTTTGTCAGCAATATGTAAACGATGTGGGGTAAAAAGGTCCAGTTGGTCCTTTTTACCCCAATCACGTGTTAGCCCCGCTCTAGTAGCTTAGGCTCCGGATTAAAACATAGGCTACATTTTATCCCGAAAAAGTACAGTGTTTCCGTGGGATACTGTATTTACGCGGGCGAAGCCGCGGGCAAAAGCTTGTAATATATTAAATAAAAAACTTAAATATGAGTATAGTATAAAAATATTAAATATATTTCCGTTGTCTGGTACCCGTAACACAAGCTCTTCAAGAACATACCACGTGACCAGATTGACGTGGTGGTGAAAGCGTTCATAGATATATTATTATATTTTAAATATCAGTAGGTCTAAAATAGCCACATTAAGTGAATCGTATTATGAAACATCTATTGAAATACGGTATTTTTCTGTATTTTTCTTATTACTTAAATGAATGGTGCTCTGAAAAATAGGACAGCTTACAAAAGGTATAGTACACAGAAAAACAATATTTCCAAAGATATTGCGGATTGTTTGAAGCACTTTTGTGAGTCTCGTGTCAAGTCGTACTAGTAAGTGACGTCACACGCTAATAAGTTTCTACGAAATGTATGGCCATATGCAAAAAATTTCTGATATCTCGTAATTTTGCGAGTTTATGTAGATACATAACATAGTGAATCTTTTTGTATTTGATGTAAGTAAACTAATTATGTAGGTTTTATAAACTAATGTTTTAAAAGAATATTTCAACTTTTTTGTGACTTCGAAATGGATAAAATTACAATCTATTATAAAATCCTAATTCTTTTTACTTTTATCAAGTTGCAATACCTAATAATTTCTTAATTTATTTTAAAATACTAATTTTTTACATGTTGTCAAATACCCAATAGAATAGAGATGTTTCATAATACGATTCACTTATTCTGGCCATTTTAGACCTACTGATCTGCTGACTGCTAGTGTGCTCAACACTATGCACTGAAAGTTTTCCAAACCCAAAAGATAACATGATTAGAACATTGAAAGCGATTGGAGTATGTTTTACTCCTAACCTTAAACTTTTTATATATTATGTTGTTACGAGGCACAAGTGTTTATCACGAAGGTGCAAAAGACGAAGTCAATAAATGTTAATACGTTAGGTAGTAAATAGATCTATACGTGTCATTGCAATTTTTTTTTAAAACGACAATTAACCTATTCGGGGACACTGTTTACTATCACGACGACCTCTGTGGCTCAGTGGTTCAGCACGTTGGTGCTCAAGCCGGGGGTCGCGGGTTCGAATCCCGCCGAAGGAACTAAAAAGTTTTTCTTTGTTCCTGGGTCATGGATGTGTATAATATGTGTATAATATAATAAAAATCTTATATATATATGTATAGTATAAAAGTATTAAATATACTTCCCGTTTTCTGGTACCTGTAACACAAGTTCTTCGGATACTTAGCACGGGGCCAGATTGACGTGAAATGAAACGTCCATAGATATTATTATATTATTATATTATATTATTATTATATCAAAGTAAACAGTTTTTAGTAGACTCGTGTACGGCGTTCCTTCTGCGGTCCGTTGTTGTACAGCGACAGCGGGATACATCTCGAGCCTCGAGGTAATATATTGATCACGTGATCTTTATTATGTCACATATTATTACACGAATACCTCCATATTTTAACCTAACCAAAATTGTATTATACTGCTTAATGGTAATTCAGCTTCATTAGCTTTTTATGTTGGCTATTCAAACAAAGTTTGATCACAGATATATTTGATTGTTTTGTTCGAGAAATAGGGGCCTGTCTCACAATCGCCTAGTAAGTGACAAATAGCTTATCCAACGAAGAGCTCCGTGGCCTAGTGGGTAGACCGTTTGATTCGATTGATTCGAGAGAGTGCACGTTCGATTCCCAGGTTGTGGCGTGTACCGATGAGACTTTTTCAGATCTCAAGTACTAAGGCGGGTCAATAAGTCCGTGACTTTTTGAATTTCTAACCTCCTTACTGAAAAAGCAACACTACTCTTGTCAACAGGCATCTGTCAGTTGACTTCTATCAAAATTTGAACTTGCTGCGTCAGTTAGTTTGTGTTTTACAGCTATCTTTATCAGACTATCCAGTAACTTAAGGAAACAATGGAAAAAAGTGAATTTCGTGTGCTTATTAAGCATTATTTTTTGCGAAAAAAAACCATTACCGAGACCAAGGCTAAGCTTGATAAATACTACGGGGACTCTGCACCATCGATTTCAATGGTAAAAAAGTGGTTACTGAATTTCGTTGTGGCCGTACAAGCACTGAAGATGCCGAACGTCCTGGACGCCCAGTTGAGGTCTCTACACCCGAAACAATCGAAAAAATTCACGATATGGTGTTGGCCGACCGAAGATTAAAAGTGCAAGAGATTGTGGAAGCCATAGGCATCTTGCATGGCTCAGTGGTTTCAATTTTGAATGATCACTTGGGCATGAGAAAGCTTTCCGCAAGATGGGTGCCGCGTTTGCTCACAGTCGACCACAAACGCAATCGTGTAACAACTTCACAGGAAGGTTTGGCGTTGTTTAATTACAATATGGAGGAGTTTTTTAACCGTGGGCGAAACATGGATCGATCACAACATACCAGAGACCAAACAACAGTCAAAACAGTGTGTTTCTAAGGGTGAATCGGCGCCAAAGAAGGCCAAGGTGGGTTTGTCAGCCAATAAAGTTATGACGACTGTTTTTTGGGATGCACGTGGGATAATCCACATTGACTATCTTCAAAAGGGAAGAACAATTAATGGGGAATATTATGCCAACTTATTGGACCGCTTCAATGAGGATTTGAAAACAAAACCGACCTCATTTGGCCAAGAAAAAAGTTCTTTTTCACCAAGACAATGCAAGGGTGCACACATGTGCAGTTGCCATGGCAAAAATCCATGAATTGGGCTATGAATTGCTCCCACATCCACCCTATTCTCAAGATTTGGCTCCGAGTGACTACTTCTTGTTCCCAAACCTGAAAAAATGGCTCGGTGGAAAAAGATTTGACTCCAATGATGAAGTCATCTCGCAAACAAAGGCCTATTTTGAGGACCTCGACAAATCATATTTATTGGAAGGGATAAAAAAATTGGAGAAGCGTTGGACAAAGTGTATAGAGCTCAAGGGGGACTACGTTGAAAAATAAAATGATTTATTTATCAAAAAATCTGTGTTTTATTCCAAAAGTCACGGACTTATTGACCCGCCCTCGTACATTATACGGATGCTCTAACGGTAAAAGAAAAAATGGTGAGGAAACCCGCACATGATTGGCCCCAGACGTATTGACCAGTCATTCCTCTGGACTAGGCTGACTGTGTTGTGAGAATGCCGTGTGTGCTTGGGCAACCATACGACATTTAAGAACCAACTGTAACCCAGGCAGTACAGTATTGCAAGAGTGGTTACTTCGCTCGGAGAATACTGTATAAATCATCCAATAACGGATGAAAAAAAAAAGTTTTTTTGCTTATCCGGAACTTTTGTCTCTGTCACTGAGTATAAAATAAGCAGAGACAAAACTTACGGATAAGCTACTTGTCACTTACTAGAAGATTGTGAAGGGACAAAGGACAGGCCCTTACAGGAAAAGCTAACCATAACACACATTTATTTCAGTTGTAAGATAATTCGATCTTACAACTGAAACAAATGTGGACTGTACATTATTTTACCATTGTAGTGTAGAATACATGTACCTATTTATTCTCAGTACTCCAATATTTACATTTCCAGCTAAGCGGGAATGTAGAATCACAACGGAAACATCTACTGAACACAGTTTACAATATGAAAACAAATTGAGCACCAAATTTATGTAGACCTCCTATCACATAACCATTTGTTAGAATTAGAGTTAACCATCTATTGGTGTCAGCTTATTGTTAATGTTTATACAACCTGTCTACTTATCTCCGGACCAACTTCAATAATCGCCCCGAGTATGACAAAATATCGCCCCTTTGAACGTCAAAATTCAAAATTATGCACCGCGTTGAACGTTTCCGTTAACTAAACATCAAAATATTTACGCGAGTCAAACGGCAAAGTCACTCCTAGTTGAAATGACGTCGGCCAATAATAATTCTTAATAATAGAACACGCGTTAAATGTTACAACTAATTCTGTCCATAGGCCGCGGCTATGTGTGCGCGGGGGCCGCGCCGCGCGAGCGGGACGTGAGTTTACATAGTCGTAGACTTGTTTTTAGGGAGCTGGCCATTTTTTTGTCGCGATGTTTATTGTTGTGTATTTGGTTGTTATTACGGTGCAGACCCTAGCGTTTTGTCAACAGGCTTGACACTCGCCAATGATCGAGCTGTCATCTGTGTCACACCTGGGGCTATATGGGTATATGTTGGCTATAAACCTATACGCACCGAGTATATCGTCAAAATATTTTCACCGGTAAAACAAATCAAGTGCAACAAGCAGCGACATATCTCGCTGATGTATGCTGATTGCTGGGTGCATGTATAAGTAATACGCCATAGTTCGCAACCGGTATCACAATATGCCACGGTGAAATATTAACACCAGTTTACGACCACCGCGGGGAAGGCTTAGGTTGCCTTTCGAACAACGATTTTATTAGGACACTTATTAGTCTATAACCACCTTAAAGTCTATCTTTGCATAAAGCGGCATACCACAAAATGTCACGAGAACTCATATAAATATGGCTAGTTCTAAACTTTCTGTTAAGTCGTTGTTATTTTATTTCAATTATATGCAAATTTTCTTTCATTTGATTCTTAATTTTAATAATTCCCTACGATTTGAATGCTCGTGCGTGGCAAATGTATTTCAACGGAAAAACATGGCCAAGGAAACACAACACTCATGTAGAATGTTCGTGTAATTAATATTGCGACTATCATTGTCTCGTGTAACACTTGTACGATGTTTAAGGAAACCGATTTATCATCGTCACGAGCTTGTAATTGTCGTACATTGTTGGAGTGACTTATGCGCCAGCCGTCTTCCAACACTAACACCTGTCATTACCCGACCATTTAGTGTAAACTGGACCGACGCGACCTCAAAAGCCTTTATAAATCGAAACACATTTACGACTGAGGCTCGCAGAATAGATTTAAATTACGTAGAATATTATACCTCATAGAAATATTGATCGTCAATAATTAACTTCTTACTTTATTGCCGCCAGGCAGTAGCTTACTCCTGAGTATAATAATATGGCGTAACTGTAAAGCAAAATCAACTTGAAAGTGATGTATTCCGGGTGTATATTTTGTACACGTAATTAAATGTCTATTTCTAATTGTTTTTGCATGTTTGTTTCCTGCCATTACGATGCGTAAAAGTATCTATATATAATAATTAAACGGTAAAACATACCAAAAGCACTACACATTTTTTATACTATCTTTAGTATAAATGTATGTGTCGACTACACATAGTAGTTTTAACTTTTTAAACTGCTTTATTGTGTAAACATCATGTATAACGATGACTACTCGTTTAAAACATCTGGTACAACACTATAGATCATGGCTCCTACCCCACGCGGCGATGCTAGACAAAAATCGCATCATCTCTCCATATATTCAACTTGTCTCCAGGAACAATGCGGTGGAAAAGTATAAAACCCTGTACGCACTGATCGAAGGGGACATCAGCATTGTGTTGGCCCGCAGCTCTGAGTGTGATCGCGCGATTTGTTCTTTTATCCTTACTACACGCTCCGACTTGGCCGATAACTTGCCTGCCTGTCTATACAGTGTATACAGTGTCTATACAGGCAGGCAAGTTCGCAGTTCGCGTGAGCAATGCCCAGATTAGGTAGAAGTTAAAAAAAGCTAGTTTGCCCATTCTAAACTTTAGCAAATTAACTTTTGTGTCAAGTCAAGTCAAGCTTTGCAATGTCTACGCAAGCTATGTTCTTGCAGACCATTAACCACACACACATAGTAGCAGCCAAGTCCTCAGGCAAGACGAAGCGTGTAGCCAGACTATTATTCGCTCTTGTACCTCAGTCATAAGGTCTGTCAGGCTTATCCGCCATCGCCTATGTCAGCGACTCGACGCTTCCAGACAGTAATTCACACCGAAACAATGCGCTTTTAAATTTATGAAGAAATTTTCACTTCGCCTATAGATAAAATACATTACTGACAAGTGCATTTATTTCTACAATATTACAATGGCTGCTATCAGTCCGTCTATTGAGTCCATTTGTCGCAGTTATTATACGTATAGTTTTAATATGTGAATAGGAAAAGCTAAGAATTTGAAAACTATTCTATATCATATATTATATTTCCAAATATATTTCCAAAATAAAATTTTACTCATCGAAATGCCTTTTTACCTTTTTCCTGCGGTCTAAGTTTAAATAATTTTTATTCTTCATTTAAAGTTTTTTTCCTCGATTTTGCAATAATTCTTTTGACCATTTCAGTAGCCATCAGTTTTAACTTCCACTTAGAATTTTCACTATTTTGTTTCTCTAGTGTGTCTAAAACGTGCTATTATTTAAAATTACAAAGTATTTTTAATATTTATCCAGCTATCATTTATTATACACATTACTACTATTACCGATACCAGTTAAAATATCTGATCGGAGGCTGCCCGGGGCGGCGCGGCTCTGTTGCGTAGTACGTCAAACACCGACGATATCTCACAGGAGATCGCCCGAAATCAATTTTAAACAAACTCCAGTTACACCTCCTAATCCCACAATTACATACAACAATGGATGCCCAAATATCGATTCACTTCGGCCGTTGATTATAGAGTACTAAGTTCTTTGGGACCGATAACATCGCGATGATTTGTTGATTACGTACAACTAATGCTGCTACAATTTGTTTATACTTATCTACACACACGATTATCACACGATGCTCAACACCTTTCATGTTAATGAATACTCGTGGTGGGTGTCTGTAATCGTAATTGATAAATTATTTTGAATTTGTTCAAAGTTGTGGCGCTTGCAAGCTTCCTTTAAGTCTGCCAAACATTTACAAACGTAAGTGAGTAATGCAATACAAAATTAGGTATTTCGATGAAGAACATAATTCTCATCTGATAATACAAATTACGCATAACTATATTAAAACTAAAAAACTATAACCCAACTACGTAAATTATATAGCCTATGTTATACGGGCTTTAACTACGAATCTTTTGACACCTCGTTCATTAAAATCGGAAGATTAGTTTGAGTGCTACGGTGGAACAAACATACATACATACATACACACCTAATATGTACTGCTACACGCATGCATACATACTAGACTGCCAAAATCATTACTCTTCCTTTTGGTTTCGCCGGATTCGGGTAAAAAATATCTTAACAAGGAGTTAAATAAAACAAGAACATCTGCTTCGTCTGTAAACGTTAACGACGTAAACGTATAATTGAAACACTTAAAAATCTTCAGGGGAGCGAAGACCGAAGACCGAAGAGCGAGTGAATGATTTACCGCTAATGTACTACAGCAGCCCGCGGCCGCGTCACGAGTAGTAAAATTGAAATTAATGATCGTGTATACTTTATTAGTAATTTTTATGCCACGTGAATAAATCAAAACTACACTAAGTGCCATGTGGATGAGCGAGTACCGTTCGTTTAATACACCTCCGAGAAAATTATTTGCGATCGTAAAATTAGTACCTCGTAATACGACTCCCTGTCCATGTTTATTCTCTTGTTTGATATCTAGAGACCTCGCGAGATATAAAATAAGCGTCAGTTCACACCGAGAGGGAACGCGGCGCGCACTTATTACGAAAGCGTTTCTAAATTGAACTTTATTTACTACACAAAAGGATACTCGTTTATTTGTGATAGTTCGAATTGCGAGATGCACTTCGAACTATTACAAATAAATTGCAATGAAATTGCGTCTCGGTGTGAGCTGACCCTAAGGATTACTATAAATCCCCATATTAGGATTATACTTACATCATAAAACGTAGCTGTTCTTTTACAACTTTATCCAAGACAATAAGTTATTTTATGTGAAGGGGAAAGTTTTCTTTGAGAGTACTCGTATGAATGTTTATGGTAGGTAATTCAATTCATTGTAAGGGTAAAAGTAAGGTTATATAAATTAAAAAAATACATCATATTCACTTATACGCAAAAAGAAAGTATAAAAGTGTAGTAGGTATTTATATAGTGCATATTATAATTTCTCGTTTATATTAAAAAGAAAATTGTAGAATTTCTAGAACAATCGCATAAAAACCTAAATATATTTTATGTGACAAAATGAAACAAAATAATTCACCTGACTCCGCAATCATTAGTCAATTACGTGCAAGCGTCATGTGGCTGCGACATAATCATTAACTGATACACGCAAGAGTGGTTGTATCGCTATGACAAGCTACAAATTGACCAGTATCTCATTGCAGTTACGCAGTTTGATACATTTACCGAATGCTCTACAGTCTACATGGATATAAGCCGAGAGGTACTGCCAATTTTAGAGCAAGTCCTAGACGCAATCTGCCAACTTATCCTGTAACTCTCCTTTTTTGTTTAATCTATATATTATATAAAAAGGAGATGTCAGCACTGACTGATTCACTGACGTATAGACGCTCGCACAGCCGTAACTGCTAATAGTAGGAACGTGAAATTTGAAAAGTAGTTTTAATTTATAATGTACGTATGTAGTTTAAATGTAATGTACTGAGAAGGGATTTTGATAAATACCACCCTTTAAGGGTTTAAAGTTGGTATGAAAAATCTTTAAATCTGAATCGATTTAAATGGAAATTGGGTTTCATGCTCTTAAATACATTTAATTAAATGCGTGTCAGGGTTTGTTAGAATTCACCCTCTGAGGGTGTTAAATAAGGGTTGAAAGATTGTATGAAAAATATTAAAAGTCTGTCCCGATTTCCATGATATTTAGTAACCATGGTAATAAATAAAAATTATTGAGTACGTATTTTATAGTTTCTTGAAATAAAGTTAAAGTGGTGAAATGGGGTTCCAATGTTTGTATAGTGAAATATCAATAACTGAACGGATGGCACGCATTTATAGTTATTGTGAACTAGAAACACTAGGGGGTGCAATGAGGATCCACGCGGACGAAGTCGCGTGCAAAAGCTAGTCAAGTATATTCTTCTTTTCAAGCTATTTCAGATGATACCCTTATCGAGGAGTTTATAATTATATATATATATATATATATATATATATAGACCGCAAGACCGCAAGACCGCAAGACCGCAATTTTATGACGGCAGCCATTTTGAATTCACAATCACATTGAGTATACCAAATTTTAGTGGCAATAAAACCAGAAGTATATACTTCTATATGAGATCATACTATCAAAGGAAAAGGTGTCAAATTTCTATTTTTAAAGTTGTCCCTGTATAAAAAAAGTTTCGCACGCGCCTTGGCCTTCAGAGCCTTCTGGCTTACTTTTTTCCCACTCTTTACACTACAACATATTAAAATTTCAAATTGCCTCAAATACAGTTATGGTTTTTTTAAATTTAGGTATTTAAAGTTAGACCCGCTACTGACCAGCCAGGTCTGCGGTTCCATGTTGGGGTAAAATAAAAGAGTTACAGGACAAGTTGGCAGGATGCCTCGAGGATTATTTGCATGAAGTAATATTTGATGTTGATTTTAAAACAATGCCTACTGCATGCTAATGAATGCATGTTTTTATTCTCTGCCTCTCAAAAGCTTTTGTATTTTCAACTATCATCTCTCTCTCCAAAACTTCTCTAAAGTTTTGATGCACAGTCAGTCACACGAATAACTTCAGCTACAGTAAAGTTTTGCATTTTAATTTGTAACCACATATTTATGTAGTTCTGATAACAACAGCCTCCGTGGTCTAGTGGTTAGAGCTTGGCTCTCGAATCGGAGGTCGTGAGTTCGATCGTATTGAAACAACAAAAAATGTTGGTTCCAAGTTTGGTTAGGACATCTTTCTTGTTAGACAATCCTGACCTGATTGTCTGACAAGAAAGATGAGCCATGCGTCGGATGAGCATGTAAAAAGTCGGAACTGCGCCTGATCTCTGGCCAGTCGTGTCAGTTAACCGTCCCACTGGGTTACGAGAGTAAAGGAGGAGAGTGTGCTCTTGTGTACTACTCACACACTTTGGCACTATAAAATTACTCCTGCGTAACTGGCCTGGTGTCAATGAAACCAGCCACTGTCACCGAAAAGGTTTGGGTGAGTTATATTCTGATAATATTAATTCAAATGTCTTACTCAAAGTTAGTCGACAAAAATCCCCACATTTCCTTGACACACAAAGTATTTCCCACTAGATATTCTCAATCAAAAAAGATTATTTTCCTCAAGTAGGTAAAGATGTGTTGATTTAACCTAATTTCGCTGATTATTTCAGAGAATTATGAAATATAAATTTTATAAAATAAAAATATATGACATTAAAAATTAAAAATGGCGATTGCCCAGAAAAATCGTATTAATTAACATTAAGAATCTACATCGAGAGAATGAAAGGAGCATTCGCTAACTAGAGGCTGACAAATGCGCGCCATTCCGCGCCTGGGCCGCGGGCACAGTCTAATGTACCGCGATAACAGAGATCACAACATCATTCTCCAGATTGTTCCCGAACTCACGAGGGAGTCATTATCACATAGTGGTTTCCATCCATCGTGGCCATAATTAAGATGCAAAACATAATGGACTCATATTTCAGCCGATAGCTCTACAATTATATGGAACTTGCGTATATTTTACTTTTGATATCGACTTTTGCAATTAACCCTTAGATTATAGAGTAGGTATATGTATTTTACGAGCATAATATGCGACTATAATATAATATTTTTCGTGGTATTTTATGATTGTCTTATTTCAAATACAGTTATAGGCCATCTTTCTATCGATATTTCTAAAGAACAACTCAATGTTGGTAAGGTAAGTCTTAATCACAATAATAATATTATGAGTTTGAAGTCGAAGAATATTAAATTCCTCTTCAAATTCGATATGCTTCCTAATAAATTTACTGTGCTATAAAATCTTAGCGCTGCGCCTGCTACTTTACGATGAAATTACAGGGCAATAATATTATGATAAGCATATAAACATTTTGATTAATTATTCGTTTTAATTACATACGATATGCGATTTGCATACGATATTTAACACGTTTATAATAACTTATAATGGGCCATAAAATAATCGATTAAGCCGCATTAATTCAATTAACGTTTATCAATTTAATAAATACTAATGAATAGTTTAGCAATAAAAGGAATTTCTAATTTATACTCGCGAGTGTGGATGCGGTGGTTCGTTTTTTACGGAGTCGGCTGTTGCGCGCGTCTAGATTTATGTAGACGACGGACGGTGACATGTCTGTGATCGCATGTCGCGGGGGTATATATCAATCGGCTGAGCGGTAATCGCGAGCGGTCGAACCGGCTACCGGCCGATCGGACCGGCTACCGGCCGTACACTTTCCTGAATATTAAGTAGCTTTAATTACTCGGCTCGCTCCTCATACAGCTATACACATTTATCAGTTTGTTTATGTTGTTTTTATTTTAGACTAGCTGGTACTCTCAGATTATACAACAATAGGCTGGTGCCCGTAACTTCGTTTGCGTAGAACCAACGGAAACGGAACCCTAACCCGGAACATTAGCTAGATAGCTAATGTTACAAGGATTGCGTAGAACCGACGGAAACGGAACCTTAACCCGGAACATTAGCTAAATAGCTAATGTTATAAGGAGTAGCTTAGACTAGGCTGACAAATGCCAGTAAAAGTCCCGTGATGATTGGTCCAGCCGTTTCAGAGATTAGCCGAAACAAACAGACAGACAGACGGACGGACAGTTTTTTTTATTGATTTTTATTGTAAGTACTGTATATACTTTCATTTGCATTTAGTGAAAAGCTTTTAATTTAAAATTACAAATAGTCAATTCCATTTATTTGTGGATGCAACGCATACGTAATAAAAGCAAGCAACTATTTTGACACATACCCCTTAACTAATAAAACTATTTACACAACGGAAAACTTAAACAACGTTGCTGTCTTTGTCTGATATGTTGCAAATGTCACTTGATAGAAAAAGATAACGGTTTACACTTTAATTTGTAGCGAATGGACCTTTGCTGATGTTTGTCGATAATTTAGAAATACCGAATACACTATAAATCAGAGCCTCGATACAGTTTTATTAATAATACAGTCTCTACTGTATTCCATACTGTATTCCAAAGAGTATAATACAACACAGTAGAGTATAAAAATCCCCTTTAACTATCTAAGTATATAAGCGTCTATTCTAAAGTTACAGTTAATGCCCAAAGCGCACACACTTTATTGAAACCTCTAAGCTATTAACCGTTAAGTCGGATTATACTCCAATATTTACACGTGTACAAAGGAGGCGAGTTAAGAGTTGTGAGTTTTACAAGCGATTCCGTGTTATTTATCATGTCGGGGATGATTACCTCGAGTTTCATTATACAGAAGCTATAAGTATCAGTTTCAGATCATAGATCATAAGCGTTTGTTGTTGTAGCTGGGGGGTCCCGCCTGACCCAATACTGTGGATATTTCTTTTGATAACGTCACATTTCATAGACGCGTAAAACGTATATCAAATAAATAGCATCAAGAATATTGTGTATAAATCAATAAAGTTTCAAAACGGATAAAGTTTATTTTATGTGTCCGTAAATCTCCATTTTATAATGTAATTCCAAAACGTTTTGTAGATAGAAACTACTATATGTCACATGCATGTACATACACAATATATACGCCTCTCTATCTTAGCTAAATTGTGATTGACATGTCATAACTCGTAATCTGCACTCAACAATTTACCGTCTAATCCTCGATATGTTATGATACATCGATGCTATTAGCATTCGTTAATTCTTACGACACATCTTAGGGCCTAGTTTGATGAGGCGCACGAAACCGGAGTACCTTTTTGCAGTCATAGCAAATTGAGCTTTATCGACTAGGCCACAACGTACAAACTAATAGCAATTACCCAACCGCGTGGATAGGTGATTGTTGGGTTGGGTGAGCGTTGCGGCCTAGTCGATAAAGCTCAATGTGCTATAAAAGATAGTTGTGATTACTATGGTCATATGAACGCGCTCTTATTGTCTTACTGTGGTACAAATACATTACACCCAGCAATTACTTACAAAAAGTAAACACGAGCAGTAAAAATATGTCGTAAATGTGACTTATGTACGGATTTGAATAACATAAGGCGCAGGACTCCGCCCCCGCTGTATGTGGACATGAATAAAAACAATACACTCTGAATATGTTACATTATAAAGTATAATTAAACAATCTAACTTACATTTCATATCCTCTCGTCGTAAATATGAGATATGTTTTCATATTATGCTTTGCCAGCGACTGTCTACAAATAAATTTCATAATTAACTTTGTACAACTTGAGATAAGACTAGTAACATTAGTAGGACCAAAAAAACGTGTGCTACATAAATGTTAGTCTAATGAACGAATCTAGAAAAGGTAGTTTCAACAATGCGCCAATTTTTTTTTTTTGCTTTTCACTTCTGTAACCGACTGATACATCACCAACGTAAATATGTTTTGGACTTTTTGTAGGAATTTTAAGATATCGCTTTTAACACTTTCCAAGTTTAATAGTCTACTTATTTAAATGCATTCGATTTTGTTTTAAATACGAGTTTTTCATTGTATATTCCATTTGTTTATATATTTTAGGATTGAAAGGTTACTAAATTTTAGGCATGGCTACTAAAAATAACATGATTGAGTTTTGCCTTCCATTTCAAGTAAAATATTTTAAGAGCAAAAATAATAAGCAAGCCATCCCAACGTTAGAAACGAGAAGATAATAATTTTTGGAACTTTAGTTTAACGAAAATACAACACTTGTGTTTTCCATATTTTTATAACAAAATTAAATCAATAACAAAAATCTGCAAGTCAAGCAAATAAATCTATCACCGACGCTCATATAGAGCTGTTGATAAACTGAAACGTTTGGGCCATCTAGTAATATATCGTGGAATTGAAGTTCTGTATGTGAGCGTCACACTCACCGCCGCGCGTGTCGCCCGGCCGTTTATTAAAAAGACAAAGAAACATAATAATCTCATGCCGAGCCCATTGTAAATCACGAGCCCTATAAACTATAAAATATGCGACATAAAACACATTTATATTGTTTTCACTTTAATATACTTTTATACTCATGAATTATTTAACATTTTTTATATCGTTTCTTAGGGGTTTAGGCAGGGACGACGGTGTTACTGTATTTACTAAAACAAAAACAGACTTATCATGAATAGAAAATGACAATGTAATACTAAAAATATATTAAGCCTAGTAGGATCGATCATAATGAAACACGAGCAACAAATCAATTTGTATTGCTTGCCGAAAAAAATAATATATTTGTACTATGTATTTGATGAATTGGCATAAATATTTATTTAATATTATGTGCGTAGTAAATTACTAATGTAAACCAAACATTAAGTGTGATCAAAGCTCGGACACATAAATATTAAAATTTATCGAACACCAAATTTTTATCGACAGTTTAACTTTAATGAGTCTCATTTATAGAACCAATCTTAAATAATTATTTATGGCCCCCTTTGATGTCATATAAAATAAACAGCATAGAAAAATATTAGCCATAAAATATTCCTATCACCATATACGTAATGATATGTTGACACATGCATCTTGTTGCGGGTTACAATGAGTCAAAAATGAAATTTTTATGAGTACCCATATCAGTTATTAGTTAAGAAATGTATAAATATGAACGGCTGCGGCAATGTTCATAGAAGTTCAAAAGTGTTAGCGTAATGTTCTGTCGATAACAAAGCGACGCGGCGTAGAAACTTTATTAAAATCTCAATTGTTTAAGGAATATGACGCTCAATATTTTATCTCAATTCCATACCCTCTTTAATGCAGTAGCATCAAAAAGTGTATGGAATTTAGATAGTAAGTATAATCAATCATTTAGCCTCAAGTAGAAGCCAGAAGTAGCTCTCAAATAAATCATATTATTTAAAACTTAGTCTACAAAAAACTCTTTGTTTTTTGTAGACGTTTTAAATAAACTAGGCTCATGCATAAAAATTGCGTTACGTAATAAATAAATGTATTATTATTAAGTGATAATGTTTAATGAAGGTCGGAACAGGCCCGATATCTCCAAGCGCGGGTTTATCTGCAGATAATAAATATTTATACTCAATTAATAGAATTAGAGCAATCCCTGAGTGCCCAGTTTGTTTTGCATTGCCGTGTAATATTAATTTTAAGTTATGTTTATATATTGAGAGAAACTGCCCCTTTCTTATTAGTAAAAAGTATTTATTTTTTATGTGTTTAATTTTTAATATAGAAAGGATTTTATAAATATTAAATATTTTAAGTCTATTAACAAGATATTTTAGGTTTACGCGTTTCCGCTTTTGTTACAGCAGACAAAGCGCACCTGCTTAAAGGTTAGAAGCAAAGAAAATTCAATATAAAACTAAATCTATATCAATAAAAATAAAACTACTTTTTCTATTTCATTACATAACTTTAACCTCATAAAAATAATACAAATAACAAAACATATTTTAAATGTAAAGTTCCTTGTATCTGCTCTACAAAACCCATTATAAGAGTATTTTTTCAACAAATTACTTTTTATTAGGGCTCTATTTTAAACACTAATTAAATCAAAGATTCCATTGAGCGGACATGGAGATGCGAATTAGGCTATATATAACGTACCTGCCTGCCTGTGTGGCCGCTACTTGTCTTACGATAACTTATCTCGAAATCGATCGCGCGATACCGCACCCTGTGTCGAATACTTACAGACCAATAAAGGTGCGTTCACAGTAAGCTTCGTGGCTCGAAACAGAAACAATTACTATATAAATTTCAGAAACCACCGTTTATAATATAGACGAGTCGCAATTACAGTTCTACTGCTGCTTTAATTTTTTTATATAGTTTTATAGAATACTAGCCGTTACCCGCCCGCTTCGCGTGGTATAAAATACATGCCAAGTGAAAGAAATATTAAATTGTGTTATCTAGCTTCCTAATTATTTATCATGAACGGATTTTACGAAATTAACACACCCTTAACTACTTAGCGTCTAATCGATTTATATGAGTTAAAATAATAAATAACACAGCTTTCCACATAAATAACACACTTTTCCTCGAATCTCATGTAAGAGAAGACGCATTTGATAACATTCAGTATTTCGGGGATGCACGGTATAAACTCTACATAAAACTTGATCTTTCTTGACTCCTAAATAACCTGAAACAACCTTACCTTTTTTTATTCTATCAAAGCGGTTATTTTTCCATACTTAATAAGCTATAACTTCAACATACAAAGGAGTTTTTGCAAAGTCATCAACTTGGCAAAGCTCAAAGCCATTAGTGTTGTTTTTTTTGGATTAATTACTTTCTCAACCACATCTTGCTCAGTAAAATAAATTCTTTGACCATTTTCAAGATGTACAGCAAGATGCATCACATCAGAAACCTGTCATGAATAGGAAAACGAAATATTCGCCAGACTGCTTCACAGCTACTGATGTATCGTCCCGCCTGGTACTTCGTCACCTCATCAAAATTCAAGTTTCTAAGTTTTTGATTTTTAACGCCCCCGCACAACCCTCTTGGAGTTGAATATCATAAAATTAGTTCTTGATAAACTCAAACATGCCAAAAAAAATATTTTGGCCAAGTTTCAAAGTTCTAAAAGCAATAGATTGGAAGATACAATTTTTTAATATTTTTAACGCCCCCGCACAACCCTCTTAGGATTGAATATCATAAAATTAGTTCTTAATAAATTCAAACATGGCAAAAGAAATATTCTGGCCAAGTTTCAGAGTTTCAAAAGCTATAGATTGGAAAAAACAATTTTTTTTTAATTTTTAACGCCCCCCCACAACCCTCTGGGGGTTAAAAATTATAAAATTTGTTCTTTGTAAACTCATAGATGCTAAAAATAATGTTTTAGTCAAGTTTCAGAGTTATAAAAGCTATAGATTGGAAGACAATTTTTATTTCTTATTTTCAACGCATAGCCCTCTGGGGGTGGAATTTCGTAAAATCCGTTCTTAGCTGACCTCTACTCGGAGAAAAGAATATTCCTACCAAATTTCAAGTCTTTAGCTCTAATTGTTCCAGAGATATCGTGATGAGTCACTTCACGTTGAAAACGCCCCCCCACAACCCTCTTGTGGTGAAACATCATAAAATTAGTTCTTAGTAAACTCAAAGATACTAAAAAAATGTTTTGGTCAAGTTTCAGAGTTTTAAAAGCTATAGATTGGAAGATAAAATTTTTTTTAATTTTCAACGCCCCCGCACAGCCCTCTCGGGGTGGAATATCATAAAATTATTTTTTAGTAAATTCAAACATGCGAAAAAGAATATCCTGACTAAGTTTCATACCTATAACAGCTGTAGTTTTAAAATGTGATTTTTTTTATTTAACGCCCCCGCAACCCCTCTTGGGGATGGAATTTCGTAAAATCCGTTCTTAGCTGACCTCTACTCGGTGAAAAGAATATTCCTACCAAATTTCAAGTCTTTAGCTCTAATGGTTCCAGAGATATCGTGATGAGTGACTATATACGTGGAAATATCTTATATATATATATATATATATATATATATATATATATATATATATATATATATAAAGCTGGTGGTTCGTCTCGCGTAGTATGTACGTGCCTTAAAGTCACCAATTTTATAATCAGCTATGTGCATTAGCATTCGGATATTTGATCCGAATTCCCCTTAAATTGGATTACCTCACAGTGTCTTATTAATTTATCCTAAGCGTTACAAGAGCACTCACTTTATTGTAATTTTATGAAAATTACCACCAGCTGTCAATACTATGGGTATTTTACGAAAGTCCAAAATTAAAATAATGTTATGAGGTTTTTAAAATATCGAAAATGCTCCAAAATATTATAAAAAACAGAGCAAGATCCCAGTTTTGGATAGATAAGAATAAAATATTTAAGAATAAATATATCAATAAAGATATTTTTCCAGTAAAGATAGGAGATAGATAAAATAGAACTCACACGTAATCTTTTACTACGCTATACGACGTTAAACATGCACATGAAGATTTTAAAAACCCTTATCATTCTAAAAGTGTTAGGATACCTACTAAATTTTTATCAGAAATCGAAAATTATATGTATGAGAAAAAAAAGGTTCCGTTGTTGACAAGGGTCCTACGGCTTTAGACAATCCTTAAAGTTCAATGTTGCTTTATACTTATGGAACACATAATCTGTAAATGCAAGGTATTTTGTGAATTTGAAATATTTCAATTATCTTTTGCTTAAATAATATTATCGTATGAAATTAAATTGACTTACAATGAATTAACTGATATTAAAGCCTTGGTAATTCTATTTAGTTTAAGGCTCAAAACACACCCTGTGAAAGACGTGTCAAAGCAATTAATATGCGTGTGGCAACACACTTACAATAGAAACACAAATCATCCCAAAACAATTACCAATATTATAGCAGTGAGCATAAATCTATGTTTATGGTTCAATCTTGCTCATTGTCCTCTAATCACGGCGTAAGAACACTCGATGTCGTTCCGAGCGGGTTCATTGTCGTAAATAATAGCACATTGTGTGAATGGACGGTAATGCACGGTGTGTTGGCTAGCGGTAAATAAGCAGGAAGCGGTAAGCGAAGAGCGGTTAGCGGTGAGCGTTGAGACTTGAGCGTTTAGCGAAATCGTAAGGCGTAATCGACGAGCGTTGTAGCGATGAGCGAAAAGCAGATATCGGTACTTACCAATAAGGATAGTAAGCTTACCGCAAGCTATTCTTATTGATGAGTATAGTGTATGCTATAAGCTACGGCGGGGTATCGATGAACGGTAATCAAAGCGCGAATTATAGCGATGAGCGTGCAGTGATAGGGTCGTTGATGCTTGTGACTCTTTCACGCTTAAACTACTGAACGGATTTTTGTAAAACTTTATACGTCAGAATAACAAATAGACTGCGGGCAAAATCTAATAACATAATATAGCAATGGGATTTAATTAGTAACCTATGAGCTGTCCCATGTGGTGTGACTGTCCCACATGCGCGCTGGATCAAGCCCGTACGGGTCATCGGCTCGCACGCGCGCATAATATGTCAAGGCGGCAGGCCTTGATCACCCGAGGGTTAATACAACTCACTGCGCTCAACTTAGTAAGTATAAAAGTTTATAATTAGATTAAAGTAATTACTATAAATAGGATTTTGACACATTATCCTTTCATCTATACAAATAAATTAAATTAAAGTGTCTGTTTGTAATTTCAAATTAACAGCTTTGCACTAAATGCATATGATAGTATAAACAGTACCTACTTACACTAAAAAATATACTTATTATATTTTAATTTTTTGTTTGTCTGTTTGTTTGTTTGTTCCGGATAATCGCTGAAACGGCCGGACTGATTTTAACCGGACATTCACTGACAGAAATCTGATGTTATATCCTTATAACATCAGCTAACTAAGGTTACTTATATATTAGGGTTCCGTTTAAAAATTGGGGTCCGTTTTCATTAATAGTTTTACGCAATGATGTTGCAGGCACGAGCTAGACTAATATAATTGAAGTTGATAACTGTGAAGTTTGCGTTCGTATGCAGTATATACCTAGTGCATAAATTCGTTCTTCTAATATTATAAAATACAGATACAACCATAAAGGGGCCAAATGTAGGTACTAATAATAGTAAGTGGAACTAAAAATTTCCTTAATTAGGTACTATCGAAGAAGTTCACTAACTCCAGGCATAACATGAAAATCGCGCGCACGCACACATACGAGTCAGTTCAATCTTCTGCAGTAGTTGCGGTTACTTCCTTTGTGTTTAAATATTTTGAGGAGTCCTAGTGCAAAAGAAAATGTTTAGAAATTGGTCGATCAGGAACTTTGTCGATATTGTACGTACATGTTTCGTTTTCGCTAAATTAAGTCGCTGCTACTCTCAAGTCTAGATTTATATTTTGTCTTGTCGCACATTTAGATATTATCTAAACTAGACCTTGGCTTGTGCAATAAGGCTAAGTATTCTGGTATACATATTGACAAATTGGGAGACCATTTGTTGACAGAACTAGTTGTTAGGTTTATTGCTTGACTATTAACAAGTTACTAAATTAAACAAAATTATGTTACAGTTTTGGAACTATAACTTACTATAAAATCATAATATTATTAGTAGTACAAAGGA
Source organism: Phengaris arion (assembly GCA_963565745.1). Taxonomy (NCBI): domain Eukaryota; kingdom Metazoa; phylum Arthropoda; class Insecta; order Lepidoptera; family Lycaenidae; genus Phengaris; species Phengaris arion. The sequence continues at coordinate 9,715,470 of OY751445.1, read as the reverse complement.
TTCTGCTATTTAAAAAATAATGCGAGAAAGAAAAATTGATATTAATGTTTACAGAACATCTCGTATTATTTGTTGCTTAGATTGAATTCAACATTATTTCAAGAAGAATAAATCGAAAAGCCCGATGATAGGAATTGATGTATAGGTTAATGAATAAAGCATTATATTAGCTTTATATGAAAGCAATTAGCGTTATTATATTTGTGTTAAAGGATCATAAAATAACAATAAAGTTACTGCACAGACAAAGACGACATGTGTGGTCGTTGATGTCTAATGTACCGCAAACACAACACGACACTACAATTTCTACGAAAGGCTGTAAATTGTAATATAATACATAAGTAAATTAAATATCGATGCACACTCGAAGGTATGAAAGCATTGTTCACGTCGGGAAGGAATGAAGCAATCTCGGCACATTTCTCTGCCATAATCGGCCATCGAGATGGCAGTTAGTGCGCAGGCGCGGGCTTCCGTTCACAATTGGGCCACGAGCAACGACCGCCTTATCTCCGGTAGCAGATATCTCGCCACAATCTCACGAAAACGCAATTTTAAACTGCACCTGTCATAAAGCGAGGTCACCGACCTTTAATTCAATTACTAATCTACATCTAAACAATGTTGTAAAGATGTTAATTTTGTTTGTTTGTGGTAGCGAAAGTATTCACGATTCTTTATATTATATTTAAAATGTGAAAACACAGGGTGGTCTCTACCTAACACTAGGTTAAGTTTCCAAATCATCACGATATTTAAAATTTCTTATCATACTTGAATATTACCTAAAAGTAAAGACTTATCATAAATATTTCCTAAAGGAACGTGAAGTATAATTTATGGTTTTCAAAACAGCTTACTTATCAATTAAAATTGACAAATAATTTTGGCTACTGTAATTTAGCCTCAAATTTGCCCATCTATTTTAAGTTATCTCTAAAATGGAGACGTTTTTAGCTCTGTATTTATTTACTTTAATATTTACAAAGTACAATTGAATATTATCGAATAAGTAGTTTAAGTATAATGTATTATTATTTATAAATCAATACGTTGGATTTCTGAAAATCCTAGTCTCAGACCAAATAAAAAAGTTAAGACAGAGTTCTGCGAACCATAGTGAGGCCGGTCTAGACTACAACTCGCCATCACAGTGTCACACACACATGTTACCAAACTACGCCTTACCTTTGTAACGCGAGCTGTCGCAGTGTTGGTATAGATATTATGTATAACGTAGCGTAGCTACACGCGCACTATATATATATAATAACCTAACTAAGAGCATGTCAGGACATATTGTATAAAGAGGGTTCCGTAACTATCAACGCGCAATAGGTAATTTTAAATGATTTCATAAGAAATTGTCCGATTTCGTTCGATTATCCACTTCGAAAGCCGATTACTCTATGAAAAAAAAACATGTATTAACCTCATTCTTACAATGGCAAAAAGCGAAAAAAGTGTGTGTCAGCTCCGACATGCATGACTGGAGTTTACTCTAAAAAGTAAAACACGTCCCTCAGAAGGAACAAAAACTTTAGCGATCGATTTGAGTTCAAAAATTCGCGCCATGTGAACAAAAGTGACAGGTGCGCAGAATAGGTTGCGCATGAAAACGTAACGAGGTCATTCGTTCAGTAGATTTTACATCTCATATTGTTTTTATACCGGGGGCCTTATATGAAAATCGATTCTTAAGGAGTAAACTCCAAAAAAAATTTTTTCATACCAACTTCTAATGTATGGCCTATATAAGCCACCCGTAAAATTTAAAATTATACCTAATTGTTTTATGCCAAAATCTATATCTATACGCAAAATATAACTGTACCAAATTTCATCAATTATTATTATTCAGCAATATTACAGGAGTTTTCTAACTGCTGCAATAATGATAGACTGACAGACAGACAAGACAGATAAAAGTGTTCCTTGTAGTACCACGGAACCCTAAAACCGACTTTAGTTTTTGATGACAAAGCGCTGTCTTCATTTTTCTATTTGGTCTGAGGTCCTGGTCAGATTTCAAAAATCAAAGCATGAAGAATTCATCCCGTACAATCCCGGGGCTATTTGGATACGTTTCATCACTTCCATCAATACGTGATAGTATCGTGCGTGTAGTGTGTACACGCCGTTATGAACCAATGATAACGATCGGTAGATGTGTGATACGCTTTATATTAAATTACCCGGGCGTGCGCCGGTGAAATATTACGTATTCTATTACCAAAAGCATAAGCGCCGGAGGTATTAGGAAATCATTTTCAAGCTCCTCTTAAAGTGCTTATAAGAACACATTTTGATAATATCAGTTACGCATATACGGTAATAGGCCGCAAAAACCCTAACGAAATATTTTGTGTGAAACTAGATTTTTGATGAAAATAATACTTTTTTGCCTTATAAAAAACCAATGCCTTAAAAATACCAACGATTTAAAAAATAATCAATAGTCAATTTCCGGGAGCGTTTAACGAGTCTTGAAATAGATCAGTTAATTACAGGCGGCGTGTTAATGGACGCGTCACGTCGCGTGTTGTGGATCAGCCGCTTACGATGTCACGCTGATGGCTATATAGCCATATGACTTAGACTCTGTTGGCTAATTTATTGCTTAATTTAGCGCCGGTTGATTTACGCAAGTTGTAAGTTGTTCAATACTTTTTAATGTTTAAGGCTATATTTCAAGTCGAAGTTAAATGAATTGTCCTACATGTAAATTTTTTGTAACATTCAGAAATAATTAGGTGTTAAACCTTGGTAAAAGTAAAAATAATTAAGAATTTATGTGTAGTTTAGTAATTAGATGTATTTCAAAGTCACAAAAAAGTTGGTTCCAAGTTCAAAGTCAAAAAAAAATGTGTCAAAAGCTTACTTAATTAGTTACTTACACAAATACAAAAAAACATTATGGTAAAATTATCTACATAAACGCACAAACTTCAGAGATATCAGAAATTTGTGCATATGGCCACACATTTCGTAGCGTACAGGCGCGTAACGTCACCTGCCACTACGACTTTTTTTTTTTTTTATGGGGTACATAAACTCACAAAAGTGCTACAAAAAATCCGCATTTACTTTGAAATTGAATATTGATTTTTAGAACACTATTCCTTTTGTAAATTGTCTTATTTTTCACAGCTCTATGCATTTATGTAATAAAAAAATTACAGGAAAATGCCGTATTGGTCAAAGGTTTTTAAAAATTCTATACCAAAAATCGACCGGATATTATGATCTATCGTCACTGATGTTATGAAAATAACTTTTAAATAGCGGAACATAGGCGGAAAACAGAGGAGTGAAGGGGATAAGTTTGACGTGTGTGTGTATATTCGTGGCATCGTAGCTCCCAAACGAATGAATCGATTTTGACATAGTTTTTTTTTTTTGAGAGCTAACATGATCAAAAGTGTACTTGGCTATAATTCATCATCATCAGCTCACTCACTGCTTGACAGTTTGGGGGTTACTTATTATTTTTTAATTTTTTATTAATTAAGGAAATAACCATGTTTTATATTTATTGATAATCATAAAATTAATATAATAGTAAACACAATAATATGACTAGCTACTTATAAATATTTACAAATTAAAAAACTTAAAAAAGAAAACTAAAACTACAAGAAACTTAAATGGTTACAAATAAAAGAAAATCTCTTACAAGTCGTCTATATCAGGCAGAGTGCTTATTAGGCTCAAAGAGTTCCTCGCTGGATAGCAATGCTAACTCTTTGAGCCGCATAGGTTGCTACTGCCCTATTATGAACTTCAACTGACAAGTAGGAATGGGCTTCATTTTAATGTTTGAACTTTTTAAAACACAATTTAAAAAGTCAAATTCAAACAGTCAAAATTTTGACATAAGAGCTTTTCACAATAATGACACACAGGAATTCTTGCACTATTTCCACTTTAATTTGTATTTTGCATTAATTTCAATATATTACACGACCGGTTTCGACAAAGTCATCATCAGGTGTCAGGATCGGTTTCGACAAAATTTGTAATCATTGTGCAAAGGGTTATCAGCATCATGAAATTTTTACAATTTTGCGCTACATAATTTAAATTTTTATAACAACTTCTTCTATTTTCTACTGCATATCACAAATTAATATTAGTATAATATTATAACACATTAGATTGCTAAATTAATAACCTATTGATTTGTAATGTCATAGAATTATATAATTATAAGTATATTATATAATATAATAGCAAGAAATCCTGTGTGTCATTACTGTGAAACATGAATTTCTACCAAGAACCTACAGTACAATCAATAACATATATAAGAGCTTTTCAAAATTTTGTTGAAGTTCATAATAGGGCAGCAGCTCTCTCAGGAGTCTCGGTTTGGCCTCTATGAGTTTTTTGGAAATTTCTCTGAATAGTTTGTAACCCTAGGCAGATGGGATCCGGGTGCGCTCCCGGGTTACCCCAAACAGTTCAAATATGAGATCCCCATTAATATTTACGCCGCTTGAGGTTTTCTGTCTGAATTGCGGCCACACTTGCAGTACTCGAGGTGCCCTTTTTACTACCTATCATAAAATTAATTTGCGACATAATTATGGTTTTGACTAGCGGTTAAATAAAGCAGGCCAGTGGTAACTAGTAAAGTATTGGACATTACGCTATTATTTATGTACGGCAGTCCGTGCTTTTCATATTTCACTTACACAGTTATCCCGACCGCGACAGCTGACTGTGTAATTGCTACTCTGTAAAAGTTATATGGGACCAAAGATTGTGAGACGGTTAGATATGCCACTAAGTCATTGAGATTGTTAATTATTTATAGTTGTAACAGCAAACGTTGTTGCCTCACTAGCACGACGTTGTCCAAATCATTTAAATCTACACAAATATACAACTACACAAACTACACAAATATTGGCAAGTTTAATATCTATATTTTTTTATAAAGTCTATAAACCGTATACGTTATTATATAGCCTATGTTTCCCGATGTATTACGAATCTTTTGACACCTAATTATGCGCTTAATATTATGCGCTACGGTGAAACAAACATACATACATACATAGACAGCCAAAATCATTACCCTTTCTTTTTGGCTTCCCCGTAGTCGGGTTAAAAATGAGAGGTACCATGAAAAACGTATGTACACACTTGTACTCACTCTTTAGAGATTGAGAATTTGAGAATATTATTTTAGCAAATCACACTTAACCTATCGATTTTATATTATATACATAATATTATTACTGTCAGTACCAGGGTAACCGAGCTTTGCTTAAATGTCTGATAAATTAAACAAAATGAAAAAATCACAAAGATATATATCTAGTCGGGATTCGAACCCACGACATTCCGAATTTTCGAACAAAGCAAAAATATACATAGGTACGCATACCAAACTGCCAATCGGACTGACATAATAGAATCGAAATTATTGATAATATATTGTTGCACGACGAAAGAAAAAACTTATATAGCTTAAAATGCGCAGTTTCCCAGAGATAAGACCTAGGCTAGATCTACTTTTCCTCTCCAAAACAACCTGCATATTTAATTTTATGTTAATACTTGCAGCCGTTTCCGAAAAACCTTATATATTAGGTCTTTACCTATGAAATTTCCGTTTTGTATGAAAAAATTTAAAATTATTTTTTTTAAGTATTTTTTATTTGTATTAATCGAAGTAATCACCCATGCAATCAATGCATCTTTGCCAATGCAGTGGAAGTTTATTGATGCCCTACTTAAAGAAATCAGCTGGATGGGAGGCAACAAATTCTTCAAAGGCATTTTGTACTGCCTCTCCGGTAATGATTTTTTTCCCGCCAAGAAGTTATCCAATTTCTGGAAATAGTAGTAGTCTGTAGGCGCAAGGTCTGGTGAGTAGGGCGGATGACGGAGAGCTTCCAACCCCAGTTCTTGCAACTTGGAGACCGTCTGCTGTGCAGTATGAGGTCGCGCGTTGACGTGCAGGAGTAGCGGAGACGAGCGATTGACCAATGCTGGTTGGAGATGTGCCAGCTTCTCCATCATTGTGTTCAGTTCATCACAGTACACATCTGCAGTAATGCTCACCCCGTTTGGTAAGAAGCTGTGATGAATCACACCGGCGCTAGACCACCAAACAGTGACCATCACTTTTCTAGGGGTAAGTTTTCGTTTAGGGCATTGTTTAGGTGCTGAACCACGATCCAACCAACTTGCTGAGCGCTTGCGGTTATCAAACAGAATTCATTTTTCATCGCAGGTAACAATGCGGTTCATAATTCCTTCATTTGTATGTCTGTTTCATTTGCGCTGGCGATCATTGAGTTTGTGGGGTATCTATTTATCAAGCTTTTTTAACTTGCCAATTTGACGCAAATGTACCAATATAGTTTTGACGCTAACGTCGAAAGCTGCTGCTAATTCAGCCGTAGATTGTGTATCATCAGCTTCCACGATCGCCTTTAATTCGTCATTGTCGACCAAAGTCTTCGGACGACCGCGAGGTTCATTTTTCAGGTCGAAATTTCCAGAACGGAAGCGAGCAAACCAATAACAGGTGGTGCGTTGGTTTGTAGTGTTAGCTCCGTAAACGTCGTTGATGTTGCGTGCCGCTTGTGCCGCGTTGCTGCCACGACGGTACTCATATTCCATAATTACTCGAATTTTTAACGTATCCATGATGACGAAAAAGATTGAAATGCGATGAAAATGTAACACTAATCAATAAACAAATGACTACTTTTGGAAAAATAATTCCATGTTTTTAAAATAAAATTAATTTGAAATCAGAATTCTTGAACCAAAGAAGAAGAACCAAAGAAACCTTGAAGAAAACCTTGAAGAACCAAACAAAAATTATTTTGATTTGAAATGGCCAGTACTGCAGAACGGAAATTTCATCATAGGTATTATAAATATAAATATACAAGGATGATGAAGATATATTCCAATTTCTTTAATATATATCAAACTAACCAAAACATCCTGTTAAATTTAGCATTGCATAAAATTTTCATTTCACAAACTAAGTAATAAATAGTTCTCAATAATACCATAATAGCAGTTTCCATTGCTGCAGCTACAACATTATTTACCGATCAGATAAGATTTATATTAAATTAATTGAAACCAATGCAGTTTGATTCTTTATCGTTAAATTAAACTTCTCATTATTTTAATAGTACGATGCATAATGCCCTCGTAAATAACAAAGACAACTTTCATGAGGAGTTTTAGAACTTACCGAATTTATTAGAATGAATTAAAAATTATAGCGGACGCTCTATATAGATACAGGGTGTGATAAATAAAAATGTAGTACTTTAACCGTCGTATAGTGATTTATTATTATAGTATATTAATAGATAGCCTTATTTACTTTAAACAAACTATGACTGCAAGTGCATGGAATTACTCACTGCATATGTATCGACCAAGTTCTTGCTCGACCAGTTCCTAAACATTTTCCTTTGCACTAGGAAGCGTCAAAATATTTAAACACAAAGAATGCATCGACTGCAGGCGAGTTTGAACGCGCTGTTAAGTGATGAATTTTTTGCCTGGTCGAACAGCAACTTGTTCGATAGTACGTAGACTAAGCAATATTTTCCAAAGCTTGTGTATTGAACCAAAATTAATATTTTGCACCTATAAAATCACGAAAGCAAAGGTAGCTGCTAGTCAATCAACCATAAGTATTTTTACTGTAAACCATTTTTGGGACACCTTATATTATAATATTAATACGAGGAAATTATTTCATTAGCCTTCCAAGTCATTACATTGCGCTATGGGGCAGATACCTATGATTTAGTACGGAAGGCGACAGGCGAGGAGCGCTATAAAAGACATAATTTACTCCCCACAATACTTCTAATTAAGATGATTCGTGCCCAATGAGACTATGCACAACAGGACCTTATAAATAACTCAAACTGTACCCTTTTTCGTTCAGTTGATGAGGCATTGCTTTCAAGGAGGAAGGAATTTAGACTTTTACACTGCGTTTTAAGATTCAGAATTGATTTTATGTCTTGGAGAAAATGTGAGTGCAGGATTCACGCCATTGCATTGTTAGTAATAAAAAGAGTTTAGTTTTTTAGCTTCAGGATGAGGTTTGTAACACAATAACCAGTAGGAAGTACCTACATGAAGCGATATTCCTTTAAGTTGAAAGACGCTTGGAATCGTATGTTTGCTTTTGCTGTCTTGTCTTATAATATGCGTCGTAATAATAAGATCCGTGATCTTATAATAGTTTGCTTAAATTGCAAACATTTTGGTACAATTCGATCCTAGGACGCCCCTTGTTTGAGCGTCGTGAGAAAATTTGCATGACAGATAGAATTAACGATTTTCGAAGGCTAACGTCGTGGAATTACAGCCTTATCCCTCTTTATATAATGTGGATAGAACCGTGTGCGATAAGGATGACGATGATTATCTCAAGATTGTCGTATTTTAACGGTTTATGCAAGTCATCAATCTGTAAATATTATTTCAGCCTAATGATCACTTTCCAAGCCTAAGGTTTATCTCAATAAGTGTTTGTATTCCAAACCTATGTGCTATTAGGAATATTAGCATTCAAATGAGATGCTTTCTATTTAAATTGATTGTTTAGTTAGTATAATAATAATAACTTTATTTTAAAAGTTATAATCGTAAAATAAAACGACGAATAAAATAAATGGATGTTCTACATGTAACATAATAGGTCCCATATATAGCTATTTAGTAAGCATCTTAGCGTCGGATGCTTGAAATTTCAGTTTAACTGGTTTTATTTATAGCCTACAATCCTGATTTATTTTATTACCCTAGTGTTGCCTACTCTATATTTTTGGCTAATTTTATCACAATCGGTTCAGTAGTTTCGGAGTCTGTTCAATGCAAACATACTTTTCCTCTTTATAATATACTGGCTGATTTTGAGGGGCAATAATCTATATTTTGTTTTAAATTTAACCAATTGTTCCAATTTTCAACACCATATTGATTTCTCCAAAAGTTACATTTTTATTAACTTTATATTTATTAACTATAAGTATAGTATTTAATCCACAAATAGAAGTAATCATAAATAAAACCTTGTTATTATAGCAAAAGTCAGTATAGAATGCCGGGCCGTTGTCACGAGCGCGGGCTCTCCGATTTTAATGACGCTATTTGAATGAGGGTAGGCTTAAATAGAATATAAATAGTAGAACCACAGACAAATGTTTCAACTGTGATACTGCAGTTAGATATACTTAGTACGACAGTACGCGTATTTATAGTGCCAATGCCTACGGCTACGAAATTTTTCTCACGACCGATTACTGGAATGTCACTCAAGTAAGTAATTTAGGTGGCACCTTATTTTAACCGTTAACCACCTACCATTGGTCTGTGAGACCGCAACGCATTTTCAAATTCAAATATTTCTTTATGTATATATCGTAGCACATTGTGCGTCTATACCTTTTCTACACGTCCATGAGCATCGCTTGGCGAGTTTACACGAGCACACGTTTGGGCAGGATAAACAAAAATATTTCGCCATCGGTCTGTGAGACCGCTGGTAGGCGGTTACGTGACTTTTTTGCACTCACACAATTTTGTTTGTTGCTATGAAAAATTAAATATACCGAATATAATCTAGAAATATGTGTGCTGCAATCATAACAGATGATAAGACTAATCTTATCCTAAGTCAATCTTGGTTTGTAGTTATGTAGAATCCAACAAAACTAAGGATGTAGTTCAGGCTTAACATTTTACATCTAAGTCTGATATTTAGGCCAATACAATACTTTGCCAATTTAGTATTAAATAGGTATTCAGTTTTTTTTTTAAACATCAACAACAAACCTCATTCATTACAATCGATCAAAACAAACATATATACATACATATACTGCCTTATGGCTTTGCCGTAGACAAGTTCAATATTGCCACTAGAGTGCTAATTTCATTGGAATATAAGAAAAAAATAAAATATATCAAAATTTTATATATTTTTGTATAGGTATTATGAAGGTTTTGTATAAGTCTTGGTTTTATTATTACATTTCTTAGTTAATATTCTGAGTCTTAAGAAAACAATCCAAAGTGATCGATAATTGTTGTTCCTTAATTATCAGGTCCACATAGTCTAACTAGAGTGTAATTTATGTTAAAATCACTTCTTTTCAAAATATTGTAAAACATCTTGAGTTCATATTTTTATTTAAGTTATTGGAAGCTGTAATATAAACGTTTGAATTATAAACAAGTATTTTTCGTATTTAAATTCTTTGTTAACATGGATTCTGAAGACCACTCAATCAACAACCTGGCGATACAGGTAGTCTTCCTTGAGTGATCTTCAGAACCGCACGTTAGTTACGTGACAAAAAAAGGTAGTAGGTGGTTAAGGGTTAAATAGATTTTTAGTACTTCTTTCTTATCTAGAAATAAATATTATTACTTATTATGAATCAGTGTGGTCTCTCGTATTTAATTTGGGAAGTGTGGTCTTGCTATCACAGAATCTCTCTTATTATGAAGTTACAATTATTTACACAATTTACAAGTCTGATTTTTTAAATTAAATTCAGTTTGATATTGTAGATGCAGGGTCCCCGTAAATATATATCTGTGGCCAAAACAGATCTCAGTGATACTAGACCTCTTTCTCTCAAAACAGTTTTAGTTCTTTTATGCGTTAAATATATAAAATATGAGAATTTTACTGTGTAGATCAGAGTCTCCGAGAAAATTGTTTCCATTTTAATATTATGTTCATTACATCCTTAAACGGAGTACAAGTGTAAATAAATGTTTATGGCTGTTTTAGTACTATGTAACTTACTCGCTCAGTGACACTTTTAAAGTGTTGGTAAGATTTGTGCTAATTAAGCTATCAATGTAACATTAGTTTACTTAATAATTCTAGGAACGAGTGTAGGGTATTAATAAAATTTGCATAACGCATTTAGCCTACTGGATTTTCTATTTTCTACTAATTTATCTCGACTGTAATAGTCACTACTAAGTGCAGGTAATAAGCACATAAACCTAGGTCAGTACAATGAATATACCAATGCCTAAAAAGTATCAAGCTCTTCAGATTTATCCTAAATACGTAATCTCCATTTCATACAAATATATACAATTAAAATACGTGTGCCAGCTAGGCATCTCTATCCAGGTATTACAATTTTAATGAGACAGAGATATAAACAATATCCAGGAGGGTGCATACCTCCTGGGCTGTCGACGGAATCAATAGAGTACAATAAAGTTGGCCCTCTCAATGCGAGGTAGTTAGTTCTAAATGAGGTTTGAGTAATGCCCCGGGCACACGAACCGCTCGCGTGGTGCAAAACATTATTGTCCCTCTACCCGCTTCCATACCCGGAGTTGTTCTTAATTGACACGATATTGCCTAACGATTGATGAAGTCGCTATATATATATATATATATATATATATATATATATATATATATATATATATATATATATATATATATATATATATATATATATATCAGTATATCTATATGTCGTATCTAAAGATACTTGCATGTGTTTTTTAAATAACTACAGTCTATTCGCGTTCAGAATTAATAACAAATTTATGTCTAAATTAAATGAAACTAATGTAACAAACATACACTGTTAGTCGCATTTGATACACTTCGGGATTACTATATTGATATATTAATCTAATAATGAAGTTTCACAGTAATGTACTACGACCATCCGTTACATCGCCGACAAAGGCACCGCTTAGTCAATTTATAATACGATTAACTAAAAGAATGGCGACGCGGCTTGCACGGATCCTTATGGTAACAAAAAATATAATCACAGGTCAATGACTCTTCATCAAACACGGCAATACATAATTTCTCGCTTCGACGATGATTAAAAAACGTCTATGCAGTAAAAAACTAATAGTACTAATTAAATTATGTAATAAAGTTTATTTTACTATGCAGGTACTAAACTGCCTATTCTAAATGAGATATTCCGTATGATAATAATTAAGTAATCAGGCATGTCCAATCGGGCATTACTTTAATGTGAATACATTTTAAAATTATTACCAACAGACTCTAGTATAATTAAAATATTTGACAATGAATATTGACGAAGTATCTACAAAAAATTCGAATTAAATATTAGAATAAATAATAAATACCTGCCTACAGTAATATTAAAAAAAATAAAAAATATTATAAAATCAATTTGTTTTTCAAAATAGACCCCATACAAAGTAATAGATGACAATCATTTGTTTGAACGAAGTAATCTCGTTCAGAAGCACAAGTTTAGAATATCTCAATTACAATATAGCCTCAGAGGTTTAGTAATGAGAGTTTCAGCCTTGCAGCGCGTAACTAGGTGCCGATTATTCTGACAAAGTGAACGATTCTATTGCCGGACCACACATCAGTTCTGCCTTCAGACAAAGTGATCATCTCAAAAATAAAACCAAATTGATGGTAGGTACTCGTAAAAGGTATATAGATCGTTAATATTACCAAGAAGTGCCTGATATTCAAATACGTATGTTTTAATTACTTCTCGATGAATTGGACGTAGGAACTAGAAAGTTACCTTCTTACAAAATAATATACCCAAAGGGAAAATTATGTACGGTCCAGTTTCCATCAGTTCGGCCTGAACGGATGCAAAATCGTATTGTGTGTGTGCAATTTCGAGCTCGCATCAGTCGGCCGGATGGACTGTAGCAATTCGTTTCACTGTTGCCAACTCTGTTTTTGCGAAATTACCAAACTCGCGTCGATTTCTACTAAAATCAACTAAAATAGTACTGAAAACTATAAAAAACCTATTAAACTTAGGAATCCCTAAAGCCCCCAAAAAACCACTGCATTTTGTTACATTACAATTTTATTATTTATTGAATATTATTATAAATTTTACCGTTAAATTAAAATATACTCGGACATATTACGTATATAGTAATAGAATGTATTAAAACTTGCGACAAAACAATTAAATTTTGGGTGTGAAAAACCTAATATTGAATACTAAATTACTAAGTTGGAGAAAGAATGTAAGAAACAAAAAATTCAAAATCCAGCGACAAAATAATACCAGTTTTCTTCATTGAATATTCCAAACTGGCAGACGGATATTACTTTAGCGAACAAATAACCATCTTGGCGACAATTTCAGAGACCATATTTAATTCAAAAATAGCCACATATATTTTCCCTGATGTAGGTAATTCAAACATATCATTTTTATATAAGCAGCAGAACGAGCACATATAAAAAAAACGTAAAGGAGCATACAAAATTCCCATTTTTAATTTTTCTCGTTTTCAGGGGGGTTTAAATATTGTGTAGATTCATTTTGACATTTAAAAATGATGGATATTATTATTATTATTGGATGGATATTTCGTAAAATTGATATGGCTGTCATTTACCAGGTCTTTGGGGGTGCTGGATATGAAAATTATAATTATCCATTTTGAATTTCATAGCAGACATTAATTTTTAATAAAATGAATCAAGGTGTCCTTTTCTTTTTTGGTTTAAGGGGATATTAATTACAAAAAAATACATAATTTTGAAATTTCAAAAAGGCGGATGTTATTTAATCTTAAAAACGGTGCGTACTACTAAAAAAATAGTGATTGAATTTGCTCTCCCTTATTATCCTTGCAACTACATACTTTCTTCATGATGGGAGAAAAATAAATTTGAATATCCTGAATTTTTCAACATTTCTATAGCTTTATACATCGCTCGCACCTAAAAGTAGGTATTCCCATATTATTATTTTTTACAGTCGCTTCTATGTCGAAAACGGTGCATCGTACTGAAAAAATGATGAAAATTTCCTAAAAACCTTGAAAACAACACCCATACTAAAGGAAAGCAAACTCCACCAGTATCCAAAAATGCTATTTTCCGTAGCCTGCAAATTGAATTTTTAGCAGCCATTAATTTATCAACGCAATCTGGTTTTATAGCTGCTTACGTCGTATAATGGTCACTAACTCGGAAATTTCGGTGCCAATTTGGATTAAATTTCGCCAGTTTTTATCTTCTGATTTTTGTATTTTTGGTCACCTAAGTGTTTTCGCCAGTTTAGTAATTTAGTCGCCAATATATTAATTCGCTGCCAAATTCAGTAATACAGTATGTTCATGTACAGTCGCAAGCTTATTTTTTGTTTGCAAATTTTATTATATCCCTATAGTAATTAAACGGGTAGTTTTAGCACATTACAGACGAATGCTGAATTATTATGATAAATAATATACATTTTTTTTTTTTTTATGCCTAGCCTAGGCCGTTTTGCATATGATTACTGTCCGCCTCTTTCCTACTAAAACACTACTAACAACTAAATTCCTACTAAGGAGGAAATAAAATTCTTAATTTATGAGTAAAGCTTTGTAAAATAACTAAGTTGGCAACATTAATTCTGGACTGAACGGATCATGTGCGACAAATCGCTTCAGTTCTCACCAGAGCCGCGGCCATGCGGGCGTGTATTGTTTACAAGCGTAGTGAGTTTACAATTAATAAACACGACCGTAGCTCGCGGCAAACCAGAACAAACTGATGCTATTTTTTTCCGTGTATGTGCTCGAATCCGTTCAGGCCGAAATCATGTCAGTTCTATCTGAAACGATCGGCCTCTCGTCTGTGCGAGCCTTTATTGGCTAATAAAAATCATATTTAATTGTTATTATTATACTCGTAAGTGTAAAAAAAATAAACGAGATCAGAAATATAAATTACAGTATTTAAAAAGCAATAATATAATTTTAAAGTATTTAATGCACCACAAAATATACGAAGCATTTAATTCAGAAGGGGATTAAAAGTTGCTTAGATAATCCTCTTGTGGGAAAATATCGGATCGGGCCGGACGCTCTGTGGTTGTAATTTAATTATGACTTAACCACTAAATTAGAACGCAATTATTTAAATATGCCGCTACACTGGGGGATTTAGAATAATAATTAGGGATAAAATATGATAATATAAAGAAACTTTCTAATCTCGATAATAAACCATGACGACAATTTTTTATGATTGGGATATGAATATTGAAATTATGTGACGATATCAGCTAATGATGTACACTTTATGCCACAGGACTTTCAAATTATGCTCAAACGTGGAATGTAATGAAATTATAAGCTTCTGCAATTTTCTGCGATTGTGCTTGTTTAAAGTATAAGATATTCTTTAATTGAGATTTTGATTATATAAAAATAACTGGACTTCAGGGGATTATTGACGCATATAATAATTAAAATGTAAATATGAATAAATCCGGTCGGGTCATTCATAAATAATAGAGTATTTAGAGCTGACCAAGTTTCCCATTACGGTCAGAATCAACATAGTGATGGGCCAACGATTTGTGGATTCTCACTTCATATTTACTCCAAACTGGTGCTGTTAAACGGTGGACGCACGGCAAACAGTGATGACCGGTAAACAAACGTAAACTGTACACACGGGTGTTTGCCGGCCGTGAGAACGCGGTAGGAACAGTATCGACACCTCTGACACGCACTCAGGCGACATACCGTGAACTACATGCGTCATGCTTGTATTACTTATGCTGGCCATACACGTAACGGTATACCTGACAGGTTTTCCTGTACAATTGAGTTGTACAGATAAACCGGAGCGTGTATGTTGCACAACTGCAGGTTTCCACACTTTTCAGCTCAAGCTTACCTTACAGATGTAACTGTGCAAGCAAACCTGCCAGGTACACCCTTAAGTGTATGGCTAGCTTAAGCCAAGTAAGCGTAAGTAGAGAAATGTATATTACCTATACATGAAAATTAGATAGGTTATGAATTTGTGAAACTCTACAGTTCCGAAGTTAGCAAACTATACGACCATTTTTACTGTATTCACCGGTTTCTCTGTATTATCTATCAATCAATCAATCCTTTTTTGCAAGAATGTGGTATACATAAGGTCTTAAAAATATTATAAGCATTATAGCTTGGATCCAACATTCTGCCATCACAATGGCGCACAATTATGTAGCATCATTGTTGATTATTATAATATTCATTCTTTTTCTAATAAAAAAGATTAAGTCATTTTATTTTCGTCTCTTTTAGATATGCGACGTAGACAGAAAAGTCATATTTAGGGTATTAACTTTAAGTGTCGTTTTATTTGTTACAGTAAAGCGTTCGTTTATAGACCTTATCCAAACAAAGTACAATAAAATTTTTCTTTACGATGTTCTTATTGTCATATTTACATTACTGTGTATTCACAATTATACCTATACTTAAAATTCTCTACAGTAATCCTAGAAAATATTTCGTTGTGAATGCGGAACACTTACGCAGCTTAATACGCTTGTCGAGTTCGATCGGAAATGGAATTATGTAAACATGAATCTTCGACAAAAGCTTGGACGAAAGGTAACAAGTCTCTGTGACACCATTAACTCAAGATTACGTCGGAGTGAGAAATTCCCGTGGACCCTAAGCGAATATCATTTGAATATAAATTGTATCGAAGTGCGGTCCGTCCTCGCGCCTCACTGCGACCGTAACAAGATCAGTATCGACTTAATGACAATATATTGGTCATAAAATTAGATAGTCCGCGTCGTCAGAGACATCAGGCGCGGACGAGTCAGCTCTCCTATTTATTGCGAGCCAACTAGAAACATTATCCAACGTCAGTCGCCGCAGAACCTTTATCGTCCATCATTTGAGACCTTAAACCTTCAGACTTAGAAATTTTCGCCTTACGACCGTTCATAAGAACGCTAAATTATATAGCATAAATGTTACGACTGTTATCTTCAAACGGAGTCAAAAGTGAATAAAAGTAACGTAACGACACTCGAATATTATTCTTTTTGCAGATTCTATGGAGTTCACAATATTTTAAAGTATCAAGAATTGTATGTCGCCTCATAAATTTTCCGGCAATAAATGGAATTATCGAGTGAGAGCACAAATCGCTCGACACTCGGCGCGGACAGTACCAAATTACTCATTGAAGATGTCACGAGTTAACATTAATCATATTTGAAAAATTGTCGAATGTGAAGTAACAACGAAAGGCCATTAGCACTCGTATTAGTAAGTTATGGAGACATTGTCGGTCGAAACAATAAGGTCGGTCAATGCGGCGTGCGTGTGCGCAGGCGCAGGGCAGAGGCGACACGCGATCGCGGCCGATAGCGATCGCCGATCACAGCCTCCGTGACACCGACGTAATTACTCACACGCCGATCCTATCGCCGTCTTATCCTGCTTATTAAAGGACACGTTTGACGCTAATCAAATATCAGATAAATTGCAGCACATCTGTTAAAGATCGGAGAAAATAAAATAATGTCAAACTTGTACCAACGGACATCTTGCTTGATAAGTGTCATCTTTCTTAGATTTAACTTTCGATTGATTATTATTATTTACCACTAACTAAATCATTTGATGAATCATGAGTACCTATGGTTTTATCATATCTCGCGCAAACTTACCTAAAAAAATAAGTCTTGTAGAGCTTTCACTATTCTTAGAATAAACTCTTCGTTATTACTCACAAGTACAATAATAATTTCAAGTAAATAATAAATCGACTGTCCTTAAAATACTTTTTCAATAGAACATCCGTAGATTACGTTAATTGTTTTGCGTTAAAATGTCTCACAGCGTTTTTTCAATTGAACCAATTGAGGTCATTGGAACACATAAAACGATACACTTTCAATTGTTATCCATAGTTTTTGAGGCTATTTATAGATATGTGATGAAAAGCTCTCCTCAAACTCAAAACTGAACCTTTTTTTATCATCTAATGTAAGAAAGTTCATAATTGGAACTGATGTTCATAGAACTACTTATCTATCTAAAAGTAAACTAGCATTAATTTACCTGTGTTTTTGTTTGTTCTTGGCTTTCATCTAAATACAAATCTACAAATACTTACAATGATATATTAATATTACAAAGGAACAAACAAAGCTCAAATTAAGTGATCAATTTAGAAAGTATACAAACCTAATGTTCTGTTGTCAGTTGTCACTGCATAACTCACTCGGACCTACAGCTGCAGGCTTTTTCCGATTATCAATTTCAAGTGAAACCATTCATTCTAATTATCGATACGGTTATCGTTTACGTTCATAATGCGTTTAATGCATCAATTATTGTACAGGCGAGGACATCTGTAGTCGTATTTAAGGTTTATCGGGTTCATTTATCGGGGCGCGTGCTGATGCAGATTAATGGAGGCTGGGTGCCGATACCATCAGATTCCGGGACTGATGGGATCTCAGTCCCAGTCCCGCCACTGCTGCCGCACGCGACCACGCAACTTAAGGCTTAATATTCAAACATTCAGAAACACGATGAATCTCATCTCTCTCTCTCTCTCATCATGTGTTTCTGAATATTTGAATATAAACACCGTTTTCACAAAGATTTTTAGTAGGCTGATGAACAATGCCGTCAGAAATTCAAACAAAAAGTTTGACAATTTTGTTAAAACAGCTTGAGACTAGATTTAACCGTCCATTAAGCGTCAGGTTCACATCGAGAAGCGAAGCGAGCGACGCGAGCATGCTTGATATTGTAATAATATGGATAATATGCAGCGCTAGCGTGATACCGTGAAGGAAAAGTGCATGTTATTGTGTACTAAAATAATTATATTATTTTGTACTGCCGCATCTTGGTGTGAGCTGACCCTGAAGTTATAGATCATATACGCTTGCTATAGAATCATAGTTTAATTAATCTGTATATTATAACTAGTCTTTATATGGGTGATTTTTTATTCCGCTTCAGGAAAAAAAGGGTATGATAGTTACTATTGAACAAGTTGCCGCTTAACAAGGCATAAGTGCTTAAGAGCACATTTGAATCGAACGCACGCACATGTATTCACTGCAGACGTGGTGGAATTACGTATTTACATGTAATTTAGTAATTCAACCACGTCTGCAGTCGTTGCGGTCACTTCATTTTTGTTTAAATATTTCGAGGAAGTTATAGCTCATATATGCTTGCTATAGAATCAAAATTTAATTAGTCTGTATATATTTAATTAGTCTGTATAATAATTATAACTAGTCTGTATATGTGTGATTTTATATTGTTTCAGAAAAAAGGGTATGATGGTACCATTGAACAAGTTGCCGCTCGACCAGGCATAAGATGCCTAACAGCACCGTTAAATCCTGCGCACGCACACATACTCATGTGTAAAAACGTAATTCAACCACGTGTGCAGTCGATGCGATCACATCCTTTATGCTTAAATACAAATATTTACTATCCAAAAAGTCATTTACAGAAAGTGATACCGAATCGTCTCACTAGGCAATGCCTGTCCTGTGGGGACAAGACAATATTTCGAAGCATCCCAGTTCAAATAAAATGTTTAGAAACTGGTAAGCAGGAACTTTGTCGATATTTTACATGAATTAATAGAGTACTGTGGCATACTTATTTTTTTTGCTTTTTAACTTAGTGAAAAAAAAAATACAGCGTCGCACTACCGATTTAAAATATTTTTTTACTAATATATATACGCCTAAAAAAGTATTTCAGAAAAAATAATAGAAATATTGAAATCACAAGGGTGATTTTCCAACTTTCGAATACTTGAGTTTTGACACAATGGTGTAGTACTTACATAGCATACATAGATTTTATTGTTATCGGTATCGAAAGCTTTTGTGAGATACTATATTTTTAGATCTCACAAAAGCATTCGATACAGTTCCAGTTGCCTCACTCCTAAATAAACTCGAAATCATGGGTATCAGAGGATTGCAACTGAAATTTTTCAAAAGCTATCTATCGGATCGTTCACAGTTAGTTAGCATTGGTGGTCATAAGGGTGATGAATTACCTATTTATTACGGCGTACCTCAAGGTAGTATTCTTGGGCCTACTTTATTCCTCGTCTTTGTGAATGATCTCTGTCAACTGATAACTTTTGAATTTGGGATATCGATCCCAAATTCAAAAGTTATCAGTTATGCAGGTGACACTGCACTCACTTTTGTAGCGGATTCGTGGAAAGATCTGGAACACAGGGCACAAAATGGATTCACATTAGCTGAAACGTGGCTCAAATCTCATTCCTTAACGCTAAATACCGACAAAACTAAGTTTATCACGTTTTCTGTAAGCCCAAATTCTCAGCCAGCAACTACTCTAACTTTAAAATCTCACTCCTGCACTTCTCCCCTCAGTATATTTCACCCTTTCTGTAACTGCCCTGCATTATCCTCCGTCGATCACATTAAATATTTAGGTGTGATTATTGACAGATTTCTTAACTTTAGGATGCATATAAACGCACTGGTAGCTCGCGTTCGTAAGCTGATCTACATATTTCAAAATCTACGACATATTGCAAACCAAGCTATAATACGTAAAGTCTATTACGCCTTATGTTTGCCCGTCATTACCTACTGTATCTCCTGCTGGGGTGGAGCCTCAAAAAATATCTTGAAGCCACTTGAAACAGTTGCCCACAGAGCAGTTTTAAAGGTTGCAACTTTTCGCCCAATTAGATTCTCAACCTCAGTATTACACGAAAGTTGTAATGTGCTGAATATTCGGCAATTATTTATCCTCAATACGGTCCTCCGGCAACACCGAAACATCCCTTTCATCACGATTACGAGACGTCGTAAGGACAAAATATGCCAAATTCCCAAACCGAGATTGTCTTTTACAAAACGATTCTTTTACTTTTTAGGCCCATATCTCTACAATAAAATAAACCGAAGTCTACCAATTTACGAGTCGTCATATTTCACCTGCAAAAAGTTAATTCAATCTTACCTTCAAAATAAATCCTATGATGAAACGGAACATTTCATGCCATAACATATTATCGTATCATATTATTAAAACTAATATATTTACCATGCAGTCAGTAGACTCGCATATGCATTCGGTCACACACACGCCACACATACAGTCACTCACTCACTCACTCTCTCTCACACACACACACACACATGCATGCATGCACTACCTAATAACTAATATTATAACAGTTATATTTTTAACCATGACCACGGAGAACCCCGTAAACAGTAACTTCAGTGAAATTGCTATGTAATATCAAGAGGGATAGGGACTGTTAACCCTTACTACAGGTTTATCAACCTATCAAGGGTAACAGAACTTCACCCACAGTGACTGGATTGTATGTAAAATTGTGCCTAGCTATAAGTTAATTTGTACCAACTACAATCTGCTTTTTTGCACCAATAAATTATTATTATTATTATTATTATTGTTGATACAAAATGAAAAATTTTATCCCTGAAACCTGAAACGGAATAAAAATCACCCAGTAAAAATTTATAGCTATGAATATTCACGTTCGAATGGTAAAATTGCTTGCATTACGTATTATCTGATCTATATTTTAATAGTTTCTCATTTGTATGCCAAGCTAGGTGATCGATCCAAAGAAGTTCTATGTTAACAAAATTGGCGTGTCCGTACTTTTTCTTATTACTTTTGTCAGAATGTTTTTCTGTATACAGTTTATTCAAATAAAAATTTATAAAAAATATGTAGAAGTATTTTGGGAGTTTCTAGTTATTATTCATATATACTAACGTGCCTACTGGTATACTGATAACAGTCTATGATTAATGCAACAGACCGAATACATTTTTGATAAACCGTTCGAGCGATTTTAAATAATTGGTATTATAAACAATAGTGCAATTATAGGCCCAGAACTAGGGCACATCGAGTCGAGCTCAAATCGATTAATTATCCAAATAATCGATGGCAGCCGTTACGTGATTTATCTAGTGTCGATAACGTTTAATGAAGTGCTTTGGGCAGAGACGCGGCTATCAGTGCGATAACTCCCTATCTCCATATTAACTTATTAAATTAAAAATATACAGTACTAATTTTTATACAATCACGCGACTTAGAACCTTATGCGTGGTATACTGAAGGGCTTTTAAAAATCAGAGTTTGATACTATTCAGCGCCCTGCTCATGTGAAAACTCACGATATGACACGATAAGATTCTTTTAAAGTTATTGATGCATCTAGATACGTAACTTTTTTGTTGAATACAAACGTTTAGTAATAAAATTCTAATTAATTTTAATTTCTAAATTAGATTATAATAAACCGTTAGCTTTTTCGGATAAGGGATTATCATAATTATATACATTTAGTTAATAATTTTAGAAACCAGTTTTCTTTTATATTACTTCCTTCTTAACTTCGCAGTAATATTTATTAACGGATCATAAATTGTGATTGATCAAAATAGACTCTTTAGTTTGAATTAATTATCTTTCCCGTAATTAGAAATTTCCGTTTTTCGTGAAAATCTTACGCTCTCTATTTATTATATAATATTAATCTCCCTCTATTTACTATGTAATTTGAAAGGAATATTGCAGAAGATGATTTCCTAAAACACTTACATAGAAGCTACCTGCTTTGATTTTAAAACAGATTAAAAGCTACCAAATTCAAGTTTGACAACATAGAAAAATAATAATGTACGTAACTTTATTTAAAAAAAGGAGTCTTATTAAAATAGGAATCCTTTCGTGTCATTCAGTAATGTACACAGAGAGGTAAATAAATAAAGTGTCTTAGTTTTAGTAAATTGATAATGAGTGCGGTAATTAAGACGCGCGCCTGTTCGATGCTAATGAAGCTAGCCCGATCATTAGTCGCACCACTAAACAACTTTTCGTTCATTATACCCAAGTTTCCCTTACGGCAGCATTCAGAGACATTTAATGCTTACTTAAGGGGTTACTAAGTAAAGATTTTGACATACAGTTTCTGACAAAATCTCTATTAAATCGGGACCCATTATAAGGAAGCCGGATTTTGATAGGTCCCGACCATAGACTTATATATTATTAATCCCACTCGCCCCACTTAAATGGCCCCACTTTTGGGGTTGTTTAGGGCCATTTTGACATTTTAGGTGATGGTGAAATCAAGATGGTGTAACTTTTTTTTGTATGAAGATTTGTTCTGTCAAATGTACGTCATAGCCCATCCTTAGTTTTGAAATCTTTGGGTCCCGACTGTTAAAATCGTATGTTCCTTAATAGAATATTTTCTTTTTTATTTAATGTATCGAACACGCAACTACTTCAATGGTAGATATAGTTATTCAATAATATAATTCGATATCAAAACTTATATGACTAGACTTTCTTCTTTTTAACCACTTCCAAAAAAAGGAGGCGCTTATGTATTCGGCTGTATATATATATTTTTTTTTTTTGTATATTCAACGATAATTCTGCCGACTTTGGTTGGTCCACAACACACACACATTTCAAAATTAGAAATAATTTTAAAAATTAACTATATTTATTAATATTTTTTAGATGTAAATGGTACTATCCCAAGTTGGTCCCGTTTTCACCAAAGTAGTGATCTGATGATGGGGTCCATGAGGAATCGCGGGAACTTCTCGAAATTAATTTATTGGTCGACACACATAGTGATTTCAACTTTTTCTGAAGTAATCTAAGCATATGCTACCAAAAAGTAAGATTTTGCACCAATATACCCTGTATCCAAAAGTACTAAACAGAACTCCTGACTCCTTATAGATACATTTTCGGGGATTTCGGCGTTGTTTAAAGAACTGCAAGCATATCCCACTTTGTCAATTACGGTAACCATCATCATTAACATTATGATGATATAATAGGTACTTCACATAGTATTTTACATCGACACGGATATCTTTGAACATTAGTACATTGTACATTGTACTTTGCCGTATGTGAACCTATTTGCAAAATTGTTTTGTTGTTGTAAAGATTATAATTCTAAATTTGTCCCTTAGTCACCAAAGTGTAGACCTGATGAGGGGATCCATGATAAATCGAGGAAACTCTTGGAAATTTATATGGACACATATATACTGATATCGACTTTTTCTGAAGTATTCCAAGCATAATATGATACCAAAAAGTAAGCTTTTGTACCAAAGTATACCCTGGATCCAAAAGTACTGAACAGAACTCCTGAGTCCTTATAGATACATGCTTGGGGATTCCGGTGTTGTTTAATGAACTGCAAGCATATTCCATCATACCACTTACAGTAATTATCATCATCTCATCACCATCTTCACAAGAAACACCAACCATATTATTATGATGACATAGGTACTCACTACACATCAGAGTTTTGTGCACCGATATCAATGTGTTCATAATATTATTATGATATGAAAATTTATTATCTCTATAGATAATAAATTTAACTACAAAGAAAAAATAAATATTTTTAAACAAACAACAGTCGGGTAAAATGGAGCTCTTTTTGTGAATCACAAAGTACATACTGCAGATCATAAATAATTATACAACCTTCTGAACTAAAACGTCCGCTAAAATCGAAGTCACCTTTAATATAGTAAACAAACATCTATAAATAGACAATATCGAAAGATCACCTTTAAATAGTAATCCAATTATGTTAATTATCTATACTTAGATTATTCGGAGAAAATTTAACGAGATAGATACTAACAATAACATAGGCGTAGTCTATGTGACGTTGGCGCCCCCGTGTTAAGCCATCAGCCACGAAACCTGTAGAAAGTCACGTACGCATGTACTGTTTGAATGAGTGCGAATATTTTCTCTGATGTATTAGATATTGAACCATCTAAAAAATAATTGAAGTACATTTTCGTACATCAACATTTGCTTTATTGGTAACAAAAAACTTAACCAAGAGCATGTCAAGACATGTCCAAGGAGGGTTCCGTAACTATCGAAGCGCAATTTTTTTTTTTTTTCAAATAACTTCAAAAGTTATCATCCGATTTGGCTCTAAATTATTTTCCTCAAGAGAATCGAGTATGATGTATCAGCACGGAAAGATACAAGTTTCTACCTATTATAGTATAGAAATGTTAAACTTTTAAACCACTTTGGAGGCAGATTCCTGGTAAATGGTTCACTTTATGAAAAAGTCGTGTATGAAACCTCGCCTTTATTTTAAAGCCTTAACTATTTATAGATTAACTCACATGAATGAGAAAAAATTTCATCCCTACTTCACATAGTTTTTAAGTATATGATAATAATATGTATGTTAGTCTGTAAGGTATTTATATGAAATGGGCATATGCTGCCCGAAATAAACGTTATTCAGTTTAATTAATTATTGTATGGGGACTCCCCATACTACAAGTGTAGAAAAGTACATCTATAAATATTGATAATAATTACAGAAGTTAGCAGGGGCGTACTAGGCGGATGGACGGACGAATGAAGAGACGGACAGACGAATGGACAGAAACTCTAAGCTTTCCTTGTAGTACTACGGAATCCTAAAAACGTTGGGTTTATTACAAATACAAAAACGAAGTAAAATCATATAAGGTAATAAGGAAACTACGAGTACATCATGGGCATTTATCTCGCAGCCTTGCAACATTGAAAATTGTGAATGAATTCTCTGTAACTGATGCATCATATTGTGAAATATCGTTTATGCCCACACTCAAATAATTGCATACGCGGTCCGACATATAGATATAAGTCCAGATGGCTATCCTATAAATCATTTTATCTGCACATTAAATCGGATCTAAGTCGGCTTTCTGGTCGAGAATATTGTTTCGAGGCAATAAATTAATCATGTAGGCTGTCGCTAAAATATCGCATTTCTAAAGTTGTGGTGGCGCATCGTGCGGCGACCGACACGGGACCAGGCGCCCAACGACAATAAGAAGAGATCGTTTCCTGGCGACAAAATCGGCGATACCATCGAGCTTATACCCCTCCCTCCCGGCGGCGATATAAATCAACAGTGCTCATACGATCCTTAGGGTCAATACACACCGAAACTAATCGATACGTGATATGGCGCTGCATTTTTAAGATAGCTATTCAAAATTGATCTTATTTCATTATTATCTATTATTATATTTATTTATATTACAAGAAGATACATGTTTTATTGTAAAATTTTGTTGTCAGGTTGCAGAGCGCACGTGCAATGTATAAATGAAACGTGTATCTTTTTGTGTAGCGAATAAAGTTTACCTTTCTTAATAGCCATCTTAAAAATGCAGCGCCGCGTAGCGTCGCGTGTCGTCGCAGAGCGAACTGACCCTTAGTTTATTTTAACTATCAACAAAGGTAGTAAAATAATAATTTCCAACAGCTTGGTATATCTAGTAAAATAACTTACATAGAGATGAAAATAGCTACTCATTTCTTTTCAAATAAATCACATATTACAATAAAGCGCGAAAATCAAATCTTTTGGTTGTATTTTAAGCCACGATCATAACACTGAGTTTGGTTTAAAATAAAACTTAGATTCAAAGAAATGTATACAATTATTAATGATTTAACTAACTTAGTAATAATAGAAAGTTAATTTACATACGCTGAGAGGACACACGAATTAATTGATCAATGGCCCGCTCGTACCACGGCCATTATTTTTCGATTATAATTCAGCTTTGGCATGGAAATGCCTGTCCTAACCTAACCTACATCACGAAATATAGATCCTAATTAGTAGTACAAATACCTTGCGATCAAATTTTATTTTTAAAAAATAAATCTGAGCAATATTGAATTAAATGATTCTGTTAAAGTAAATCCTATGATCTAGACAGAAGTGGACATGTTAAAATATATAAATTACTTACTAAGTTACTTCTTATTATACGTAAAATTAGAACGTAATTGAGATCTAAATGAAGCTACTATGAGGATTATTGATCGATTAATCAAACTAAATTTCAGGTGACAAAAAAGAGTACGTAGATAGATTACAGTTTAACAAAGCTTTTTATAACGAATGTTAATAGAGTCGTTGTTAAGGGTTATTAAAATCTTAAAAATCGATTGTTTAAAAATATCTCAAGCATTTCATCAAGTCACGCCTATTAAAAGCAATAAAGAAACTTTTAAATCGAGTCATCGAGACCGATGGCCCAACCACCCATCGTCACTATAAAAATCGCTGAAATTATACGCTTCGTATTGAGTTATCACTGTAATTATATTAATCGGCGCCGTCGAGGCCCGCTGTTAGGTGGCGTACTCCGTGTAGATAGATATTACTTTCTATTGTGATAGATACTGAGTTAAAGGCCGAGGTCAACCTCTTCATTAGGCCGACAGATGACAAAAAATATGTCCACACGATTATCGACTGCATTTTAAATCCACGGCTTGTAGCTTTGTCGATGAAACTCGTGTCAAAATATTAGTCTACATTATAAATGATCGACGTTTTTCATACTTACACGTAATGGGGTACACGGCTTATAATCCTTAGGTATTCCTGATGTATAATTCAGTGTTCAATTGTAGTTACGTAAGAATGTCATACAAATGTACGAAGGATAATATTTTATAAACGAAAGAAGATAGAAAAATATAACGGTACAAAGTTTTTTTTCTTTTTTAAGATTAAGCTAGTTGACGAAAATTATTATAGTGTTTTCAACGTTTATATGAGATAATTCTACATTTTATGAAAAATCTGTCTTGAATCTTTTCTTGAAGGTTTGTAGGTCGTAGTGGTCCAATGTGGTAAATACAGCTGGCGACCATTTATTCCAGAGTTTTATTGTGCGTGGCAGAAAACTCCGAGAAAAGCACACAGTGGATTACTACCACTCATCAATATGATGAGTGGCAGGGTTAAAAGATACGGTGGTGAAAAGTTGCAGCAGGTATAAGTCCGACAATACGGTATTTTCCTGTATTTTTTTATTACATAAATGAATAGTGCTCTGAAAAATAAGACAGTTTACAAAAGGAATATACAATAACAGTATACAGAAAAACAATATTTCCAAAGATATTGTGGATTGTTTGAAGCACTTTTGTGAGTCTCGTGAAAACGCCCCATATAAAAGTCGTACTAGTAAGTGACGTCACACGCTAGTAAGTTGCTACGAAATGTATGGCCTCTATGCACAACATTTCTAATATCTCGTAATTTTACGCGTTTATGTTGATACATACCATAGTAAATATATTTGTATTTGATGTAAGTAAACTCATTATGTAGGTTTTTATACTCTGATGTTTTAAAAAAATATTTCAACTTTTTTGTGACTTAAAAATGCATATAATTACAAAACAATTAAAACAAATGCATAAAATTACAATTCCTTTTACTTTTCTCAAGTTGTATAACATAATTATTTCTTAATTTATTTAAAAAACTAAATTTTTACATGTTGTCAAATACCCAATTCCTCTGAGCACTCCCCATTATATAACCGGTAGAAGATGCAGAGCGAGGCTCCATCTTTACGTAGCTTAGTGCCAAGGAGTCGAGCCGATTTGAAATACTTTGGCAGTCGACAATTTGAGACGCCCTTTGTTGGATGCTATCCAGAGGGAGAAGCTGAAACTTTGTCGCCCCTACCCTGAGATAATAACAGTATTCCACGTGAGACCGAACCTGCGCCTTACATGAGAGCTGTAAGTATTTCTTATTCTTCAAAGTTGGACCGTTTCAGAACAAGGAGTTTTGGTAGTCATTTCAATTGTATGAATAAATCGTATTTAAGTTTTTTATTGCATAGGTTATGTTAGGTTAGATTATTTGTTCCAATCAATTAATTCCACTTTAATTTATTACATGCTTAGAATATGAGTGTACAAAAGCAATTCTTAACGAAAACAATTACCTATACAATCAACAATTCGTACATTAACGGTTCACCAACGAGTAACGAAATGGTAACCGATTACTTAACGTATTATTAAAACAATAAGTATATTTATTTACTCTACAATCAGTGTGCACTAATTTTTTATAATGGAATGGTCCACATTATATCTCTTTCATTATCGAGATCACGACCTTACATTGTTTCTTATAGACATTTAATGTGTGGTCTGACAAAATTGTTTCATATAGTTAAAGGCCAACGCAATCCCTTCTAATATTATAAATGTGAAAGTGAGTTTGTTTGCGTCTCTCTCACGTTAAAACTACTTTATAGATCATCATGAAATTTGGCACGCGTATAAAATAGACCACGGACAGGAAGGACATAGGCTACTTTATCGTGGAAAAATATACGGTTACCGTGGGATCTCTTTTTGCGCGTACGAAATCGCGGGCATCATCTAGTGTTGTATAAAATAGCTGCTCACTTTCGCGATGGCTTGGGCAAATAAACTTACGTGGGCTTTTATTTGATTCCAATTTGTTTTAGAATTCATTCATCCAAAAGGAAGAAATTTATTTCATTCCATCCAAAATCCCCATTTGAACAATACTATACCAACACTATTAATAACAATAATACCTATATTAGGGACCATAATCCTTATACATTTGGTATTAAACATAAGGATGGTATGCGAAGTGTTGAATTAAGAAAAAATTTACTAAATACATAAAACATACAGTAAAACCATGTTGCTAGACAATCTTCGTTTTTCTATTGAATTAACAGACGATGTATGAAAAACGGCGATTGCCGAAAGACAATGAGGTCGTGGTCGTACTTTACTTATGTACATAATTAAATAAGTAAAAAACAAGTTTTTAAAATATATTCAACACTTTTGTCGAAGCAAAAGCGCGATGAGCCCCACATTCGGCGGACAATGCATATTAAAACGGCGTGTACCGTTACAGTAAATTATAAGTTATGTCAAAGGTTCAGCGGCGGCGGCGGGCGACGGGCACGAAGTCACTGATTCAATTAGCTGAAGCGGGAGTTCGTTAGCGGTGCCGCAGGCAGACTGGGCGCGGTGGGCAAATGAAAAACTCGCCACATAATTCCTAAAACATTCCAACCTGCACGCGTAGTATGACCAGCATAGAAATGGTGTTTTTTACGGAAGAATAGACAAAATGGGAGATTAACTAAGAAAAGCTGTCATTATTTCTAATATTGCGTAGACAAAGCACATTTCTACTGTGGTTCTTGCTAAGCATGCAGGTAAGTTTGCAGAATTATCTGACGTATACATATATAAAGTTATTAAGGGTAATATGGGATCAATCGAAAGGTTCTTGCTACGAAAATATTTTTCATGAATCTTATTAGGAATGTCTAGATTGTACCTTTACCTGTATCACAAACCCGGGCGTAAGGCACACGTAACCGATGTTCCTGTCTTCCCACAACACTGAACGCGTAAACATTGCATCAACTGAAATCAATGCCGATTCTGCCTTCATTAGGCGCCCGGTTCGCTGCATTCTAATGATTCCGCGATTGTAGCGATTTTATATCATTCCTCTGCCATATCGGCTCCCTTTGATATCGAACCTTGTTTGTGCTTCTGATATTCGTCATCAACATCAGCACTAACATCCCCAATGCTGCAAACTCGTGTCCCTTTTTAACACAAGCTGAAGTGTTTGTTATGCTATCCTCGTGCAGATTGGCCTGATAATTCACATTTCACTCACTGAGCTATTATATGTAATAAAATCTGAGGTAAAATAAAGTTGTAAATAGTTAATTGATAGCAATAAATTGATCGAGTAATAATAATAAATATCTTAGGTAACTTCGTACTCCGTAAATCTGATAATAAGGTTTACGCAACGAACTTACTCTCGCTAAATCTATTAGCAACATCCATTTTGAACATAGACATCGTCAATCAAGGATTTCTTAGGCTACTGTTAAAAAGCTGTGTTCTCAAAAAACTAGCATAAATATACAACTTAGTATTGAAGGCTACTTTTGTTGACAATATTACAATTGTTAATTTGAATTGCTAATAATATGGTAACATAAACTGTTGCCACATTGTTCGATATGTCCATAACAAAAAATACGAAACATGTTTTACAAATAGAACCACATTATATACATACAATGCTTCATAGCAAATAGCTTGCTCAATATTTTCAGATGGAAGATGGCGGGCGGGAGATAGGGCCTATCCAGCCAATTAATATGCCTAATGCTAACATCATTATTACTAGGCCCGGCACACTTAACATACTATATCCATTTACATTTGATTTGTGTGGAGCTTTACAGCTATTAATCGGGCGAGGCTGCGCGGCAGATTTATTATCGCCTGCGCGTGCGCACCCGCACCGCGCCGCTAATGCGCGCACGCCACGCGCCGGTCGCCAACATCCTTCATATGTGTAAAGAAATCATATCTCGTTAGGAACCAGCCCATTAATCCAATACTCATACGTTGACAGCGAACACGGGGAAATTTTTTACTCGTACAATGTTGTACATGCCCTCGAAATGTATTAGCATAATAAACTCGTTAATATCTTCGAAAAATAATAACAATATTTCATAGATTAAAGAATTAATTATTACAGAATTCCGGATCCGGATCAGACATAAAAATATTATGTTTAAATAACTTTCTTGTATAAGTTTTAAAATGTAAAGTATATTCTACAAAAATGTCGTATTAAGTTTGGACTATGAACCAACAACAACAAAAATTATGATAATATTGTAGGAAATTAATAAAATTTATCATATCTATGCGCACGTGCCGATTACAAATTGATTGGTTATCATTTACAGCACATAACATATAATTAATTATACTTAAAATCTTAAGAAAGAAGTAGAAATTTAAAACCCTAACCGTTACAATAAGTGCCTATTTATTGTCATCACCATAAGCAATTAGTAAGTGTCAAGTCGGTTATACTTTTACAATTAGTATAGGTGTGCCACAAATCAATTTTCAATTAACGACAAAAGATAATAAGATAATAAATTCTTGGCTCATTACAACACAAATAAAGTGTCCTTCGGCTATAATAATCATAAAACTACATTTTATTGTTCCACGCTCGTAAAAATGCCTTAAGACAAGGTAGCGACTTACTTTGTACAGGAGAAGACATTGGGTTTTGACGTTTTGACGACGAAGTTACACATGAATAAGTCAAATATCGGTTAATATTAATTTATCGATACTTTTGGTAATATTAGATACAGTTTAAGCTGGAATATTTTTAAAAAAATGATTTAGAAAAAGAGAGGCATCTTTGTTCCTTTAAAGATATAGAGCTCTATATTTTGTGACTACAAGAATATTACGCTTCTATATTCAATTTAATCAGTAATAGAAACACAATTTAGTATTATGTTAATGAGTTAAAAGAACTAGTAAATGAGTATAACCTAGAATTACACACGTTCTAATAGGATGGTGGCTAGTAAATTTAAATTAGAAATTTATAAGAAAATAACCCTGCTTAGAGTTATAGGCATATAACTATTTCAATATATAAATTACCATAATTTTAGCAATAAATAGCGCCAGTCTGATGATGTATTGTAAAATAATTTATGTGCCCGTTCGAGAGGGAACGTGACTGGGGCCGTACCTACTCGGTATTTATAGGCTGCACGTACAGTTAGGCCTACATGATACATTAATTTCAGATCCATCGCTACTGCCTACAAAGTAATATTGATATCGCGGTTTATCATACTAATTATAATACGGGAACCTGATTTTGATTTAGGATTTCCGAGTGGAACGAGATCAAAATGGAAGACTGAAGTGACTTCCAATTAAATTCATATTCTTTCCGATTATGTTGGTTTAATTGGAGATACACAAGTAGAATATTGTCCAAGTGCAAGTACTCATCGTCCAGATGCTCTTTTGCTGGACATGACAGGTCACAGGACTATTGACCTACAGCCGATATCAACGTCCTACAGTGAGGAAATAACCTGTACATACTATACAAACTACAAAGGGATAAAAATAATCCAATAACAGAATGTGCATAAAGGGATTCTAATAAAAGCAATAAATAAATAAAACCAATTATTCGATTATAA
Source organism: Phengaris arion (assembly GCA_963565745.1). Taxonomy (NCBI): domain Eukaryota; kingdom Metazoa; phylum Arthropoda; class Insecta; order Lepidoptera; family Lycaenidae; genus Phengaris; species Phengaris arion. Next base: position 9,682,669 of record OY751445.1, on the reverse strand, counting down.
ATTATAATTTTCGCAACCGAAGCTGTAGCCTATGACCTTATTGGATCAAAGATCGCTGAACTTGAGTCGTGCGGTGTTCCAACTACCGTCATGACTCGCGCCTCTTAATAGCTCTTTCTGACTTTGTATTATCTAGTATATTTCATCGCTTTGCAATTCCAAGACTTCAGCTTGATTTGCTGCATTAAAATAAATCTATAATAGCACGTCATCGTTCACTTTTATGAATGAAAAAACATGACGAGCACGTGGCTGAAATGAAATCTCATTCGTTATTATAAATACAAAAACTTTAAAATTTGTATACCTAGCACCATCTGTGTATTGAGACGTAATTTTGAAAGTTAAGTTGTTATGTAAGAAGTATAAGTAGCTTCCGACAGGTAGAGTTATATAGATGGCATTATATCCAAAATCATATCGTGACGCGTGTCGTGGAGTGACGTGACCTTAAAGTTCACTCTCAATGCAGCTAAAGTAGTTTCACTTTAAAAACTCTTACCCTAAACCTGTGTTAAACTCCCGCCAAAGGAAAATTATTTGTTTTGGAGATATCGATAATCGCTATATTATGTGTTTTATATTGCGTACATCAACAATAATTTTACCGGCGACACGTATAGCAGCACAATCTCATTAAAAATCTAGTCCATGTTCTTCACACTATAATTTTCCATAGATTTAAATCAATTTTTACGCCACAGCCTGGGCATTAAGTAGATGTTCATCAGGTAAACGGTAGCAGTTATTTTGCGGAACACTCGACGCCCACCTCTGTGATTTATCGGATTCTAGTTTGTCGTTACTAGGGATTTACACGCAGATATATTTTAGTGGATGCTGCAAATACGTGTAATAATAAATTGGCGTGAATAATTTATAAAATCTTTTTGTAATCAATTCTCATTTATTTTTTTAATAAAAAGCTGTTAAAAATAGATTGTATTTTGGTTTTTAACACAACACAAAAACAACTATTTTTTATAACATATGTGTTGTCTAAATTTTATTTCCAAATATTTTGTGTAATTTTTTAGTGAAATTATTTACGTCATAGTGCGGTATCTACTCATATATATCTGTGGATTTCCAGCAGAAATATCTAGGAATCTGTGACGAAATTCGCTACAATTCTGTCTAGAACCTGTTCGGTGTTTGCTCAAATTCTCTAATTTGTCTCATGTCGCGACTTAATTAAAATCAATGTTTTTCTATTAGCCACTGTGTTTCATTTGTTCACTGTTACTTAAGATCGATTACGTTCAGTTCAGTATCAAATTCAAAATTAACTACTTCGAGAATTAATAATAATAATTTCGTAATCTACAATAATATCATTGGTCTAAAGTTAAAAATATCCACGAAAAGTTATTTTGATAAACATGTAATTATAGACGAGCCAAGGATGGAAACCTAAAGAAAAAAATCTTTAGTAGTCTGTAGTAGGTAAGTTTTTGGAAATGACAGTATCAATTCAAGGAGCTTAGGCTCTGATGACTGCTAAGCAGTATCAGCTGATTGTAGCTCAAATAACAATAGAGATAAATCTCTTTACACAGCCAGTACAACACTTCAACGAGCAGCTTTCAAGCGCATTCCTATTCTTGTCAATTGTAAAGCTTGATACAGACTTCCGTCATAACGAGACTTCAGTTCTATAGACCGTATAAGACAATTATAGGAACACGTCTTGCGTTATACTAAGAACTTCACAGAAGTCTATAAAGTTGGTCCCAACACGTGCGGTCGGGACTCGAGCGTGACAAGTGTGTTTCAAGCCTAACATTGCTCCCGATTTCCATACTGGTCTGTTTATGTGGTCTAGTGTTTAGGCGCCCACTCCCGTACAATTTATGACGTGTGTATTACTTATAGTTGCAAATATTTTGAGATAAGCTGATTTATTGTGTGCAGAAATAGGTGTGTGATTCAGCGGAGATTTTCGTTTTTGTATCGCAACTGAAATATTTTATTTCTATTTTTATGAAGAGCGTAATATAAAGAATTGCTAAATATTTTTATGATGTGTATGAAAATGATTTTGTATTATAATCCGCTGTTAAATTGTGTGTAGTTGATACGTTGAAATAACAAATAGCAGCTCAACATTTATCGTGTGGAACGGAATACCTGAATTTGCCTAGCTACCATTAAAGCTTATGGCTCATATTTTGTTTGACTCAACAAATACTCGTAAGTCGTAACATTGTTTGAGGTTAATTAAAATTAAAACAGTATATTTGAATTAAAAACAGAGCTATAATTCACTATGCTAATAGTAAGGTACTCAATACATCTGTGTGTACAAAAAGTGCCTTACACAATTCAAAGAATTAATTCAAAAACTTTTGAATTACATTAACATGTTAAACAATGTTTAACATCGGATTTAATACAACTTAACTTCATCCAAATAAGTAAACAAAAAAAGCTAATGCACATCAATAAATTCATTGTAATTGTATGTATCAATATTTATGTGTGTTATCATTTGTTCTCAAAATAAATTCCCCGTGTCTTGTAGTTACCGAGAAAAGCTATTTAGATGTCTACTTTAACATTTTTATGAACATGTAACTTGTATACACGGACAACGATAACTTGTTGTATTTTATTTAAATTTTCTCCGGTATTGTTTCGTCATTTATATTTGGATATATGTGATATGACTTTGCTTACGTGACGAGCTTTAAACGGAACGTTCTAGCTTCTTTTATGAAATAGATCAGATAGCGAGCAGACGGAACGCTGTCCTGCCGAACCTGCCTGCCTGCCTGTCGCTGAAGTGTCCATGGGTAATCCCTTATTACCCATGGACACTCGCAACATCAGAGGATAACCACTTGAAACTTCTCTGGTGTTGCGCACTTGTGTTCCGGGTCCTAAAAATCTCCAACCTCCCATGGGCCTCCGCCCCGCGGTAACCTTACTCACTCGGTGAAACACAACGTAAGCGTTATTTTACGCCGGGTTTCTGTGAGGTGATGTTTCTAGCTGATACTAAACATATTTTTGTGGGTTACGATGTAGAAATAGCTACATTTTAAAATTAGTTTTCGCTAAAAATAATATTATTTTTACCATTTTAAAGACTCCTTTACGAATTTATATATTTAAATTATACAGATCGATAGAGCGCGCAAAATTGATGAAAACTATAAATGCGTTAAAAAGTGATTTTGGCAAAAATAGCTTTTACGACATTTGTTGCTTAAAGGGTCGATTTATTTTTACAAATAATAATAATCAAGAAGTGAAACACGTCATATTATTTTTTCAACTAAGTTCATTATTTCTTGCCCAACTTCCGACTTAATAAAAGTCTATTCAAGTCGAGCAATATAAATTCAATCATCAAGGTAAGCTGTTCGGGCATTATCTCCGAATGGAGTTCTTATCGGGCAATTAAATCGACATCCAGAAGCCGATGCCCGCGTGTCACACAATGAATCGGATTCATGACAAATAACGTTTTGATTACCCGTATGCCAACATGGTGGCATATAAGTGGTATATAAGCCAAAATGCCATTCAGTTAAATGTCAGTGCGAGTGGTTCACTAACGGTAGTGGATTATGGCAACAGTCAGCTCACACCGAGACGCGACGCGACAGGATGCGGGGCTGCATTTTTAAGATAACGATTTAAAATTGAACTTTATTTACTACACAGTGTAGTGAATATCACTATTTATGACTTTAATTTAAATTAAATGCGAGCATTTTCTCCCTTTTGTGTATTTTTTGGGGCTTTGAGGCTCGCTACGCCACGTTTCATTGCAAGAACAGCTCGAAATTCGAACTCTTGCAATCAAACGTGTATATTTTTGTGTAGAGAATAAAGTTCAATTTTGAATCTTTATCTTAAAAAAGCAGCGTTGCGTCTCGGTGTGACAAGATTTATCATTGGTAATGAATAACTTGGTACGATGATCCTTTGAAGATAGGATATTCATGTTTCTACATAAGGAAAATGTAAGAAAATGACTTGGATATATTAGAAAATATTTAATATTTTAGTATTTTCACAAAAATCATAAATGTGTCACAATTATTTTAAAACATTTAACAAAATAAATGTTTTAAATATGTATGACATATCACACACAGATATCGAGCTAATAAAAACCTACGCGTTAAATTAAATTTTTGTTAATTCATATTATAAAAATATATAAATATCGTAAAAGGTCTAAAAAAACATTTAAATACCATATGAAGAGGTCAATTCATTATGTCGCTTATTATATATAAGGAGTATCATAGGATATGGATTTAGTATGCATAGATATTATTTAATTTAACGATTATTATAGATCCAAGTTCTTCAAAGTATTTTATTTGTAATTGGTATTTAAGCTTTCTTAATTATAACTGTCTCTCTAGTTATAGCTAAAGCTTTTCGTATTAGCTTTCTTTTCAATTGTAGGAAAATTATTAGTTAATATTAATATCTATGAACGCTTCCACACCACGTCAATTTGGTCCTGTACTAAGTATCCGAAGAACTTGTATCACAGGTACCAGACAACAGGAATATATTTAACACTGCTATATTTTACATATATTTAATACACATTCAAGATTCAAGACAAGACAAACTTTTGCTTACAAAACACAAATGCTATAAGCTTTTATAAAGGAGCACATGTCAAGTATCATCTGACTTACTTTTACAAGATATGAATAATTGCACCTCTAACAAATTCTTCTGAAATCAAGTCAACTTTATTTTCTCACCTACTTTGTAGATAAATAAATAGAAATATTTATGACCAAAATGATTGTCCATAACGTACCAAATAGTTTAATATATTATATAACATTTAGGTGCATCTATAACAATACATCGATGCTACCTAGAACCAGTCCGAAATGATGTAGTCATCACTGCTACATTTAATAATGAACAGTGTGATGAACTTTCATATCGGTTCGAGCCGTGACATTTAGCTACTCGATACGTTATCTTACATCAATGGCCCTAATAAGTATTGTGACCTGCGTACGCTACTTTAAATCGCTGGGAACAATGATTTCGAAAGTAAGGAGGAGCTCCTACGAACTTTTGCGATTAAACCATCTTTATGAAACTCAACTTATATTAGTTTATCTTGTGAATGTTCCAAGAATTTCTTAAGTCCGACCATCGTCGGCAAGTTTCGAATACCTCCCAATGGGGCACTCGCGTTAGAGATGTACAGGTAGACTTGGCCTGTCTTTACGACAGTAATATGTAAGCCAATCGCTCTGAGATTTATGATATGAGTAACAAGAGGAAACGGTTCTCTAAATTGCAATATTCATAATAATAGCCTTGTTATTAGGTCCCGGTAATGATATTCTAGAAACGGCAAGATTAAAATAATGAGTTGGTCACAAAAACCATGAATTTCGTTAAATATTCTGCTAGGCTCAGTGGTTCAGCGCGTTGGTGCTCAAGCCGGGGTCGCGGGTTCCAATCCCGAAAATTATTTGTTTACAAACCTTGCTTATAAATACATGCTATTAAAATGTTGCTTTAAAAGTAGAAAATTCTGTGATCTCCTTTTTATTGGGCAATACAAAACTGCTACGGCGCGACGATTTACACAAAGGGGAAAGCCCATTGCAGGCTCACAGTGGACAACTGTCTTAAGAAGACTTACTTAGTCCAGAAATGTACCATAAACAGACATGATTTTTGATAACATTTAAATAAGCGCCACTACAATCAGTAATGTTTCGATAAAAAAGGAAATTTTATTGATAAATAAAACAAAGTTGAGGTGAAATATTGCCAGATTATAAAATATCTTTATTAAGGTCAATCGATCCGAATATCGATTTATGAACAAAAGTAAAAAATAACGGGCCATTGTTGGTAATTTTATATATAATTAACTATAAGAAAACATTTATTATAGAACCAATGTGTACGTTTGTTACTTTATTTATTAAAGATTTAAAAAAATAATCATCTATCGATTATTTTTTTTTACGTAACCGATTTATCGATTTAATTTTTTTGTGACAAGTGGCAACACTGATGACAGAAATGACATTTTTCAAACGAATGAATCTGTTATCTAATACTGTCCCAGATATCTAATACTGTTAAGATTTTAGAACACTCAATTTTTATACGATTTTTTGATGTCCACGTTGGGCCTGAGGCGCTATGGAGAGTGGGCTTTCTCCTTTAGATAAGTCATTCCTTATTGCTACATTCTTATTCACTTATAAAACTTATGGATAGCCCAGGTAATAATACAAGCTACATTTTTTTAAAACCCTTTACAGTTAGTACAATTGGTTCACATTACAAAACGCAAGTCATTAAGTTAAATGTATACTGAGCAGGCTACGAAGCACATCTGACAGTTTTCGACGGGATGGGGCGTGTTCCTAAATAGAAATCATTAATATTTAAAACGTTCGCTGGCGACAATATGCCTCTGAAGAACACCCATACAGCCTTGGTTTGACTCTTCGATATACCATTATAATTAGAAATCATGTGAGTCCTTGAAAGTTAAAGCACGGTCGCCGACAAGCCGGTGTACTACTTGTGAACTTTATTTATTTATTATCCAAGACAACAATACAAATATTTTTTTTGGTTTTCAGTTATCATCAGAAGCGTTATAGGAGCTTATAATTATGTTGATGACTTAACAAAAAATGTTATAACCTAGCACACCAAGTTATTACCATAGTAATTAGGTCGACAAGTGGTACAGCACTTGTCGACCAAGTGGCACATATAAAAAGGAGTACAACCTTGCCTCTAGGTCCCTCAAGAAAGAGATCACTCGGGCAAAGAAACAGCACGTCAATAGAATTGGTAAGAGACTTGAGCGCCTCCCCTTGGGAACCCGTGCATTCTGGTCTCTGGCCAAAGCTATTGAAGGAAATTTCTGCAAGCCAACCCTACCATCCCTACACGTAGGAAATGGATCGTTGGTCCAGGACGCAAAGGACAAAGCCGATCTTCTGGGCAAGCTCTTTGCGTCAAACTCGACCCTGGATGACGGGGGGCAGAAACCGCCGACCATACCGCGATGCACGAGCATCATGTCGGATATTCGGTTGCGAAAAGCCCTCCGTTCCCTTGATATCCAAAAGTCGAGTGGGCCTGACGGAATCCCTCCTATTGTGTTGAAAAAGTGTGCTCCAGAGTTGGCTCCGGTCTTGACGCGTCTATTTCGGTTCTCCTACTCTTCTGGCATCGTCCCGGCTTCTTGGAAGACAGCCTTGGTACACCCGATCCCCAAAAAAGGTGATCGCTCAAATCCTTCCAACTACAGACCAATCGCCATAACCTCTCTCTTCTCGAAGATAATGAAATCCATTATCAATAGCCAGCTTCTTCGATACTTGGACGGCCAGGGATTACTAAGCGACAAACAATACGGGTTCCGTAAGGGTCGCTCGGCTAGTGATCTCTTGGCGTACGTAACTAATCGTTGGGCTCAGGCAATTGAGTCGAAGGGAGAGGCATTGGCTGTTAGTTTGAACATTGCAAAGGCCTTTGATCGGGTTTGGCATAAAGCGCTGCTATCAAAGCTTCCATCATACGGGCTGCCCGAGAAATTATGTAAGTGGGTCACTAGTTTCTTAGCAGATAGAAGCATAAAGGTCGTAGTTGACGGCGAATGCTCGGAAACTCAGTCTGTTGATGCTGGTGTCCCTCAGGGCTGTGTGCTATCGCCTACCCTATTCATACTGCATATCAATGACATGTTACAGACCAACGGCATTCATTGCTATGCGGATGATAGTACAGGTGATGCTGTATATACCGGCTCCCCCAATATTTCTCGGCTAAATGTCATTGAGAGTCGAAACTAACTTGTGTCTAAAATAGAGAATTCATTGGAGAAAGTCTCTGAATGGGGTAGACGTAACTTAGTCCAATTCAACCCCGCCAAGACACAAGTCTGCGCGTTCACCACTAAAAAGTCACCAATGGTCGTATATCCTCGTTTCGAGGGCACATCTTTAACCATCTCCCCTAGCATTGAGATACTTGGCGTCAACATAACGAGCGAAGTCCAGTTCCGATATCATCTAGAGGGTAAGGCCAAATTAGCCTCGAAGAAGCTTGGTGTTCTTAACAGAGCGAGACAGTACTTCAGTCCGGACCAACGCCTACAACTCTACAAGGCGCAGGTTCGGCCTCATATGGAATATTGTTCTCATCTCTGGGCAGGGGCGCCAAAATACCAACTGCTCCTTCTGGATCGTATCCAACGAAGGGCCGCTCGAGTTGTTGAGTGCCATAGTGTTTCAAACAGCTTGGACCCCTTGGAATTACGCCGAGTTGTAGCTTCACTCTGCATCCTCTATCGGTTGTATCACGGGGAGTGCTCTGAGGAATTGTTCGGAATCATACCACCTGCAACTTTTCGCCATCGTCCCACGCGAAAAACATACCATCCTCATCATCTTGATGAGTGGCAGTCTTCCACCGTGCGCTTTTCGCGTAACTTTCTGCCGCGCACTGTAAAACTCTGGAACGAACTGTCACCAGCAGTATTTCCGGACCTATACGACCTGCAAACCTTCAAGAAGAGAGCGTATTCCCTCTTAAAAGGCCGGCAACGCACCTGCAGCTCTTCTGATATTGCGAGTGTCCATGGGCGACGGTAGTTGCTTGCCATCAGGTGACCCGTTTGCTCGTTTGCCCCCTTATTTAATAAAAAAAAAAAAAAAAAAAAGCAGCCTGTCGTTGACCGTACGTGTATTTTGAAATTACCGTACCTGCATTTTTATCTCACCAGATTGTATCAATTTTGTAATTATATATAGGTGAATGCCGATAGCATCAAATGTAAAAAATATTCCTAATCTAAATAATCTAAGAGTCCTAAATATTAAGCCATTAGCATAAATCATAACGGTAACAAAAACTTTCAAATTATATGCTATTATAATTTAAGCACAATAAATTTGAAAAGACGGTGTCAATTTCATAGTTCCCACATCATATGGCCAGGTCGGAGGTCGCGGCTAATTGTAGCCTGCTATCTTTATATCTATCGGCCTTCGGAGATTTATCAATAACATGTAATTAAAATTATACGGGCCATCCCAAATATACATCATCCGATCCCATCTCGCGAACTAAATCTATTACGACGTGTTCTTTTTGTTTTTCTTTAATTTTTGTCTTTGAGATGAATTTGATATCTCTATCGAGGTAAACTGAAACAGTGACATCGTTTAGGGCTGTAATAGAATTTCTGTCTGATCATAAAATAGGCACTGATAGGTTAATGACTAAACATTTCTTAAATTATGGACCATTGCCTATGGTAAAAAAATAGAGTAGATGACTACATAATGAAGTATTTATTACTACTTGATGAATATAAAAAAATATATAAACGAGACTTCAAAACAAATCGTTGTACCTTTGAAAATGTTGATTTTTATTATACTTTTTATACTGAGAACTTCATATTTTAGAGTACTATTTATTTGTTGAATAAAAAACAGTTATTGTAAGCCTATTGACCAAAAGGAATAATTCCACGGCTATTGAATTTTTAGACTTATAAGTTTATTTCTAAGGAACTTTGGTCGAAGATAATACTGGATTATGAAAATGATATGCATTAAAGATATTTTAACTATCGACTTAAAATAATTTATATTACAGAGCCCAGCAGAACACACCATCTCTGTCACCCAAGGCGTATTACTACACATTCGCCGCAAGAGATGCGCGCGCGCCGTCAAACGGGACATTATTATTTTATTCCCTTTAATTTCTATCAGGAGACATAAATACTAGCAAAGAAATAAGGCTAACATCTGCATCGTAATTATTAGATATATATAAGTCTGAACTGCTGTAAGATATGTTTAGTTCTTGTAGCATGCTGCTAAGTGTTAAGGATTTTCTGTTGGAGAATTTGTTACTTTTAAAGCTGATTTAAAGGAGCTGTCTTGTAAACATTGAATAATATTATTAATCTAGCGAACACTTTTCCATTTAAATTAAATAGCTACAATGTTACTTGTATCTATTTCATTTTTGTTAAAAATAGTTTAGAAAATTTTATTGAACCGTAATGTTATGGTAATACTTAAAACTAGACAAATCACAATAAACAAGCAACAAAAGAAAGTTTGCTTTAGCAACAAGCATTACTGATATGTGATCCGCGCCACGTCAATCACTGATACACTAAGTGGCCTGGCCCTTGATGAATAAACACCAATCAGTTAATTATTTTATTCACGTCGCTCAAGCGTTTATCTGTCGCTGTGTTGGACATAATTGATACGTTAAGACCGTGGAACAATCGGCCGTCAAAGATAGCTCCTCAGTCAAAGGCCTCCGTCGTATTAGTCAGCTAACAATAGTCAGCGGACATCACGTTATCCCATAAGTAATCCATGTTTTAACATTTATGACAGGTGTACTTGTGCTACACACATTCTTACCCTAAATTTCGTAGTTAAAGATGTAATTTCACAATGAAATAATAATAAATTTCATTATGACTTCAGACGCTGATATTAGAAAACTTGTTTTCGGAGTTCCTAATTACTCAAAGCTGTCCTGAACGACATTCTATAAAACTCATTTATCACTTCATACATTCAAATGTTTGACCATTGGCACTTAATTACCAAACCCCTTTCGGCCGGCAATCAATTAGTGGTTTGGCATCGCCGTAAACATCTCATCACAGATTTATTCGCTTCTTAAGCGATTAAGTCGTTCCCTTTGAGCCTCGCCCGACTTATCGGAAAAGATTGAATTATTATTAGTACCAATTAAAGACGTCACAAAATATGTTATCAATATTTTAATACGGTAGCTGCTTATTTAAATTTTATGTACGCGTGACTGTGCTCATTATGATGCGTTAATATGCTAATAAGTCGGAGCTTTCTTTTTAAGTTGGCGTTCACAGGATGGTATCGCGGTTTTAATGGGCGATTCGCGTCCACACTTAACTTGGCATACCTCATGTGTTTATTAATATGATGGCCGTTTACTTATAATCTTTAATGACTGATGTTATAGCTATTATTGTCGTCAAAGATTACTACTATTTATTAAGTTCTCGTAAGTATATAAGGTTCGGTAAAATCAATTACGGATATTTTGAGCATATGATCTACTGCTTATGTATAGACGTTTAGGCAGAAAAATAATTATTGTCATACTCGAAAAAAAAAGTCTTCCTTTATGTGAGCGAGTTTGCGTTGAGTGGAGATTTTCCATATATGAGATGATTTTTTTGCTTTCAGTATGACAATAGTTTTTTGCCTAAGCGTCTTTATAATAAGAAGTAGATCATATACCCAAAATATCCGTAATTGATTTTACCAAACCTTATATAATTTGATGTTTTTACGCAGGAATTTGAAATTGTTACATTTCTGTAATGAAATCTTAAATATCTTAATAAATGAATCTAATTAAATATATAGTACAAAAATATAATAATATCTGATAATTAAAAGAAACGTTTTATTTTAATATTAATATTATGAGTTCATATTTAACTTAAATTGAACTCTTAAAGTTTTAAGAGCTGGAGCATTCGATTTCATTGTCGTCATTAAGGCTAAGTGATCTCAAAATTTGAATATAAAATGTAAAATATCATATCAGATACCGAGACTCTTGGCCGGCTTAATAACAATTTGTAAATATTAAATATTCATGAAGTATGGGTCAAGTGTTTTGTAACAGAAATTTGGGCTTGCGCTCATTTACGAGGGCGGGTCAATAAGTCCGTGACTTTTGGAATAAAACACAGATTTTTTTAATAAATAAATCATTTTATTTTTTAACGTAGTCCCCCTTGAGCTCTATACACTTTGTCCAACGCTTCTCCAATTTTTTTATCCCTTCCAAAAAATATGATTTGTCGAGGTCCTCAAAATAGGCCTTTGCTTGCGAGATGACTTTATCATTGGAGTCAAATCTTTTTCCACCGAGCCATTTTTTCAGGTTTGGGAACAAGAAGTAGTCACTCGGAGCCAAATCTTGAGAATAGGGTGGATGTGGGAGCAATTCATAGCCCAATTCATGGATTTTTGCCATGGCAACTGCACATGTGTGCACCCTTGCATTGTCTTAGTGAAAAGGAACTTTTTTCTTGGCCAAATGAGGTCGTTTTTTTTTCAAATCCTCATTGAAGCGGTCCAATAAGTTGGCATAATATTCCCCATTAATTGTTCTTCCCTTTTGAAGATAGTCAATGTGGATTATCCCACGTGCATCCCAAAAAACAGTCGCCATAACTTTATTGGCTGACAAACCCACCTTGGCCTTCTTTGGCGCCGATTCACCCTTAGAAACACACTGTTTTGACTGTTTTTTGGTCTCTGGTGTATTGTGATGGATCCATGTTTCGTCCACGGTTAAAAAACTCCTCCATATTGTGATTAAACAACGCCAAACCTTCCTGTGAAGTTGTTACACGATTGCGTTTGTGGTCGACTGTGAGCAAACGCGGCACCCATCTTGCGGAACGCTTTCTCATGCCCAAGTGATCATTCAAAATTGAAACCACTGAGCCATACGAGATGCCTATGGCTTCCACAATCTCTTGCACTTTCAATCTTCGGTCGGCCAACACCATATCGTGAATTTTTTCGATTGTTTCGGGTGTAGAGACCTCAACTGGGCGTCCAGGACGTTCGGCATCTTCAGTGCTTGTAAGGCCACAACGAAATTCAGTAAACCACTTTTTTACCATTGAAATCGATGGTGCAGAGTCCCCATAGTATTTATCAAGCTTAGCCTTGGTCTCGGTAATGGTTTTTTTTCGCAAAAAATAATGCTTAATAAGCACACGAAATTCACTTTTTTCCATTGTTTCCTTAAGTTACTGGATAGTCTGATAAAGATAGCTGTTAAACACAAACTAACTGACGCAGCAAGTTCAAATTTTGATAGGAGTCAACTGACAGATGCCTGTTGACAGGAGTAGTGTTGCTTTTTCAGTAAGGAGGTTAGAAATTCAAAAAGTCACGGACTTATTGACCCGCCTTAGTATATTGGATGACGGTGTTTCCAGAAAAAAATAAAGAAGCCGTAAATTAAAATTATTTTATTTCCAATCATTTAACATAGCTACCCAATTAAATATTTAAAATAAATACATACAATAAAAGTCATTTATTTTGCGAGTATTATATTGAGTTATTTTTTATTGGAACGAAGGTCCTTCTGGAGCGATGCGGAGGGGTCAACGTCAACTGAAAAAACGTCCGTAACGTAAGATTTTTATGTATAGTCTTTATGATTTTCTTAATACCTCGAATAGAACTTAAAATTAATATTTTTATAATAAGGAAATTCGTTCCTATCCGGTGTCCCACGACACCACACGGCTTTTTCATATTTTATCCATATCTTTAAAAAACATTTTTTTGCCTTTTCATGCAGATAACTACTTTAGCTCAGTATAGGGAATTTCAGAAAGCAATTCAAGATAGGTTGCTAATTGCAGCAACACTGGCCAGATTTAAACGAAGCAGCTTGCTCAGATTATCGGAGAGGACAAAGCCGTCGTCGGTCGGGATTGAATTTATTGTAGCAGGTACATTGTGTAACCTCATGTGGCTCCGGAAATTATCATGCATACTAATGACTAGAGATATCTGTGTCTTTAGATAAAAAATAGAACATTCTGGAAACGTAGCTTGAATAGAAGTAATGAAAATATATTAGACTTTTTTTAAATATAACATGCAAATAGTTATTCGTTAATTTGAATATGACACGTTTTCAAATTGAACAAATTATGATCAAACGTATAATGTAGTTCATGCACAACAAACACAGTTTAGTTCTACTTCTTTAGAAATTAGAAAACAGAGCCTTAAGTCTACTAATAAAGGACCAAAGGTTACCCACTCGATTGATTTTTAGACTCTGAGACTTTTAAGATAGCATTCCAATCTTAGGGTCAGTTCATATCGTGACGATACGCGACTTGTAATTTATTCACTTCACAAAAAGATACACGTTTCATATGACATCACACTACACATGCATGTGCAGCGCGGTGCAACATGACATTTCGAACTATTACAATGAAACGATTATCTTATTGAGAAATTAATATATGTATATCTTAAAAAAATCAATAGATATCTCAAAAATGCAGCTCCATGCCGATCGCGGGGTGTAGCCAGAGAGAACCAGGCTGATTCGCTGGTTTGCTATTGGCGGTCGCTAATATCGCAATGCTATGCCTATGTATTAATTAATACTATATAAACTAACTGTTAAATTGTCAATATGTTTATGTATGTTGTATTGCGCTTTTTTAAGCCCCGGAACGGGAAGCTGCACTTAATTATTTAGTCACAATTTATTGATCTCACTAAAATCTAGTCCCCTGCTTTATATGACCGCTGCATTAGCCGCCACTTAAAAACTCTTAATTAACGTATTAATTTTAATTAACGCATTTAAATCTCCTTCAAGAATGAAGAGTTCTAATTCGATTACTTATTTCCCAATTAAATTTCTCTTAAATTGTATTTTAATTAGATGAAAATACTTAGAGTCGACAGATTCTATTAGGTACCTACTTATTTTACTACAGGTGTAGGTATAAAAATAGCAGCTAGGACAATTCCTAAGGTATAAAAACAATAGAGGGTACACAAGAGAACCAAAACATTAAAAAGTTTCGTGAAAAATGTTATGGTGAAATTATTGCTAAACCACCGCAAGCGAATACAATATAAGTAATATAAGCTTTTAATAGTCTAATAAGCAATAGATGAAAGTTAAATTAACAATCGGGGGATCAAGTGTCCCTTATATAGGGGTAACTCTCCCTTCGTTTTAGTAGGTGAATAAGCATGTTTTACCTTCGACGCAAAACGAGGGATGTTATAAGTTTGACGTGTCTGTCTGTCTGTGTGGCTGTCCGTGGCATCGTAGCTTCTAAACGAAAGGTCCGATTTATATGCGGTTCTTTTGTATGAAAGCTGACATGATCGAGAGTATTCTTAGCTATAATTCATCACCATCAGCTCGCTCACTGCCTGACAATTCGGGGGTTATCAAGTTGATGAAAGGTTGTAAGCAGCTTCCACTGCTCTGATCGATTCAATATATTGTATCCTGGCACTTTGACAATATTGTCTACACTTGGTAACATGAATCTGATGCTGCGGCATCACCTAGACTCTGTAGGATATGGAACTCCTCACAAACATACAGCAGAGGTATCGTATTTGGGCTCATTCTAGTGATTTCAATGAATAAGACATAGATAAATAGTGATAATTTGCACCTGATGATGGAGCATGACTTGGAACTCCCAACTCTTCACTAACGTACAGCAGAAGTATCGTGTTTGGGCTCATTGAAAATGCTCCAATGAATAGGATGTAATATATATATATAGATGGTGATAGTCTGATCACCTGATGCTGCAGCATGATACTAGAACCTCGCTTACTACATTAATAAATGTATGCAAGTCTTATAAGTGCTGGTAAAAATATATGATCGCTGCATTATCTATAGGTAGTCGTGGTATCTGTTGTCCGAGGAACCTTCCACTTATGGTCAATGGTAAGTAATCAAAGTCAATGGTAGCATGGGCATAATCAGAGACCAGTTAAAAGAAGCTTGTAATTAAATTAATTTAAAAAGTATGAAATAAAAACAAAAAAAAAAAAAACATTCCGGTTGTCTGTAAAGTCGGTTTACTGACGATAGTTGAACGTGACAACGTCAACAACAACAACAACAATAATAATATTAATAATAAGGTAAAGGCAATGCGAGCTAACGCTGGTACTTGGTAAACGGTACTTGGTAACGATCACGGCTAACAGGTAACGCATGAGTCATGTTTTTTCATGGGTGCAGCCGGCTCCATCGATTTATAAAACGTTATCACGTCAAAAATTAAGTAGAAATAAAACTATAAAAAGTAAATAAATAAATTTTCAATTTTAGCCTTTTAATATTTTTAAAGGATTTTTTTAATATGTGCGTCGTCGAGTCGGGGGACTGCAGTGTGAAGATGTTTTTCTTAGCTATAACGATAGAGAATAAAAAAAATCGCAATAAATATTTATAATGGCTATATTTTTTTTATCTAGGTATATAAAATATTTTAAACTGGTACCTGCATATTCTTAATTACGAGTAGCTCGTACACGTAGCTAAATAAAAAACTTCTTCACACCGCGTCGGTCGACTCGGTGACGTGACGTGAAAAAGATCCCATATTTGGGAAGGCTAAAATATACTTTTTTTATTTACTTTTTATAGTTTTTTGTGTCGGAGGTTACTTAGAATTTTTAATTTAACCTATACTCTTTTGGTTGTCGCAGAGATATTTAGCAAATGAGGGTTAAAAACAAGAAGGGGAGAAAGTGTTCTCAGTTTCCCCTATAGTAAAAATAAATGAATACCTATAATAATAGTTAAACGAACGATACAATATGTGTCACGTGTGTTTTTAAAATTCATTATCTATTTCATTTGAATTATCATCACAATCTACATAATAAACATCAATATGGTGAGATAAAACGAAATTTATGTTAACATGCTCCAAATATTTTGTTTGCAACATATAATTAAGTTTATAACCGAATTTATCAAATCATAATATATCTACACTTGTTATCTTGGGGTAATTAAATTTATTTTCTACGCTAACGAGTGAGCCATAAAATATTTCATTATATATTTTTCTACTCAAGATACTGGTGTTTATATGGCGGTTATTAAAATCTTTATTAAGTCACGCGATGAATCAATCGGGTAATTTGTTTTCTTTTTCATAATTATTGTGTAGTGCGCAAGCTACGTAAATGGCCATACGCCGAGATGCAAATAATATATTATTTAATTCTTCGTTTATCATGACAGAAATAAGGTGGATTCTGCTAATTAATCCAGCAATAATAAAGTTACGATCCAGTCCCGACTGCAAAATGGTATTCTAAATTGTCATAAACGTCAAATCAACGTCAAACCCGTTTTGATTGTTTAAAACTCCAAAAATCAGTTTATCATATCAAGACGATTCATTTATAAGTCAATATAAGTAAAATGAAAGTGTAAGTTAATTACGAGAATGGGGGTTCTGTCTGATAGTATAAGGGTTAACCTTTAATTTTGAGGTGTAGGTACTTATGTTTGGTTGTTGAAAAAAAAAAAAAAAACATTTTCTGCTTAGTTACAATGTTTTGGTAAGCGATACCTACCTAATGTTTTAAATACGTTGAAATACCAGTTTGTTCAACGATTTAAATATCATATTTTAAAAAGAATGTTAATAATAATTGATGGTCAAAAAATATTATCAAAAGTATTCGTCCGGGGTATATTATGTCGTATCCCCGCGTGGGCGTTTGGCGCGTGCCGACAGACTTGCTCCGCTCAGGTGAACTAGGGCTGCCACTAAATCATATTTTTATTTTAAATTTCATTTAGATGCTAAATAATGCAGAATTTATTTTACAGTCCATAACAGACAAAATGGCGGAAGGTCCACTAACAAGTGAGCAGCCCTTAAACACGGAAAGAATAATAAATGTCTGTGTCATCATCCTATCGCCGTCCATTGCTGGACCGATCTTGGGCAGCCCTCATCCATCCGCTGCCAGTCACCTTCTTCAAATCGTCGGTCCATCGTGTCGCAGGACGTCCTACACTACGTTTGCCTAAGCGTGGTCTCCACTCTAATACTTGTCTGCTCCATCGACCGTCTGTCCGTCTGCAGACATGACCGGCCCACTTCCACTGTTGTCTGTGTAATGGTAAGATATGCTCAAAGATGATTTTAAGTCTATTTTTATTACTGTTATTCACATATTCAGTCTATAATAATCAGTATAAGGTTGTTCAAAATCAATTACGGATATTATTTATATTTGATCTATTGCTAATAGCTATCAAGACGCTTAGGCTGAAAAATATTTAAAAAATTCGAAAAAAAGTTATGAACTAACGTTGTCCTGTCTTAACTATGCAGTATGAACTGGAATAAATAAAATATAAGTAACTACATAATATAATCTACATATTACAATTTAAATTCCAACAGCTACACCTACGTAATACACCTACACCTATAATCTAGACTTACAGCCTACACCTACAACCTCCACCTACATCCAACATCTACACCTACAACCTACAGCCTATACCTACAACCTAAACCTACAACCTACACCTACACCCAACACCTACAACCTACACCTACAGTCTACACCTACAACCTACACCTACACCCAACACCTACAACCCAAACCTATGACCTACACCTACAACCTACACTTACAGCCTACACCTACAACCTTCACCTATAATCTACACCTACATCCAACATCTACAACCTACACCTACAACCATGAAGTAAATAGAGATTAAAAACTTTACATAAAAATCTATCGTCCGACAATTATTATCTTCGATTGACATCTTGCAACCCTTTTGCTGATCTGTGGATCAAAAGAAAAATAATTAAAAAAATATATTTAATGGTGGGTCATTTGCGGCCCGTTTCAATAACCTATCTAGCAATAACTATTTGTTAGAAACCTCACATTTGGTATCGCTGTCAGCGATCTCGCTGTCACAGACAAAGATTCCTTAAACTAAGTTAGTTTATTGAAACGCTAAAAACGTTGCAAAAAAAATTTACGACCGATTTTCAAACCTTACCGTATATGCAAAAAAAAATTTTAATAATCGGTCAAGCCGTTTCGTAGGAGTGTGTCCCCGAACACTATGACACGAGAATTTTATATATTTGATTAAATAAGCGTTTTGTTCACCAAGTTTTGGTTCAAAAAAAGGACGCATACAATTAGCTTTAATATTTGTGTTACAGGCAAAAATGTACACGTGGAAGGTTACATAAAATACGACTTATTGAATACAATACGACAAAAAAGGGAACATTTTAATATTTTTTCAATCTAGTAAATCTGTGATACCTACTACCGAGTATTCTTCCAGGAAAAAGATTACTTTACTTGTACTCTTGTAATCTTTACCCTTCTCCGTCTTACTTTTGTATACATTTGCTTTGATATTTTGATTTCGCAAATGATAGAAAAATATAACAAAAAAAATGTTTTAAGCTTGAAAGACTATTTGTTTCACTAAATTTACCATAAAATCATAAAAGAAAAATTGGCAAGTAAGCCCAGATTAAAAAATATGACAAAATACGTTTTTAAAGCTTTCAAATTTTTTCACGTGGATACAATCAAATAGGTTTTCAAGTAGTTACAAAATTATCATGGCAATGCGAACTGATAAACCAACAGAACAATAATTTCACGGTTACGACAGCGAAGCAATGTGTGGTCAGCATAAAATGTAATAAAAATATGAAGTCGCACTGTGCCGACATGTCGCTAGATGAGGTGTAACGTGTCTGTGAATTATACTTTAGGGTTAACGCACACTACTTAGAAGCTTGATACTACATAAGAAAGTTTCATATAAACTATTTTGGAGTTTACTCCTTATGAAACGAATTTCATATATATGCCCGGGGTACAAAAATCTATGGGAGTCAAATCGAATTCACAATGTCACACGGTCACACCGTACCGGTGTTACACGATGTTAGCCGAAGAATTTTACTTTTTAGAGTAGAGTAACTCCAGTCGTGCGTCGAAGCTGACACACACACTTTTTTCTGTAATGCGAGCCATGACATTGAGTATCCATACTACTATTATAAATATTAAAGTTTGTGAGGATGGATGGATGTATGGATGGATGTTTGTTACTCTTTCACGCAAAAACTACTGAAAAATTTGATATAATTTGGTATGGTCGTATTTTAGGCTCTAGATTAAAACTTTTTATCCCGAAAAAGATAAAATACAGCGTTCCCATGGGACACTTTATTTACGCGAGCGAAGCCGCGGAAAAAAGTTAGTCTTCTTTTAATAACGTATTAAAGCTTTATAATTGCTTGTTTTAATTAATTCGTTCCACTGTCAAGTGGGTATTTGCCTACATGATAAAAAATTGCATTTTAAGCTTTTTAGTTACAAAAAAGTTGGAATATTTTTTGACAACATAAGTACTTACATCAAATGCAAAAAGATATGATGTGTATGGTAAGTATGAACATAAACGCGCAAACATTTCGTAGCAACTTACAGGCACGTGACTTGACTGCCGGTACGACTTTTGCATGGGGCGTTATTACAATTGAAAACCGCAATTTCTTTGAAAATATAAATTTTTAGTATACTATAATTCATTTTGTCAACTTTATTATTTTTCAGAGTACTATTCGATTATGTAATAAAAAAATTTCAGGAAAATACCCTATTGTTTAAGGCTATTTTCCGATAAAGCTAATTTCTAAACGATTTACGTTAGCTAGAAAGCATTTCACCCTTTTTGACACTTTCTCATCTCTCAGGCGTATTTTCTTTCATAGTATACTGTGTTATTGCGGCGGATTGAGCTTGCGGTGATGAAAGCTTGGCGCCAGCGCGGGCCGCGTCGCGTTGACTTATGGCCGAGAGTATCGCAATACCTCTATCTCTCATGAATATTTATTGAAAAAAATATATTCGTTGTAAACAACTAATACAACATTGTGAACAGTATCATTTTCGAAAGCTGTAATTATTTCGTAAATAGAGTCATGATACTCTAGTAAGAGTATTAGAGACACAAAAACTTGGTGATTCGCTGCGGGCGAGGAATTCTTTGTCAGTTGGAATTGAAATTATAGCCAGTTGATACGCCCAGACTAGAATATCAATTATCAATATATTGACTGATACTTAATGAAATAGGTACTTGTCAGCATTATCATTGTCCAATCTACAATATATTTATAATAAAATAAAAAGAGATGTCCTCTCTGACTGACTGACATATAGACATTCGCACAGCCGTCACCACGAATGGTAAAAACGTGAAATTTGGACAGTAGTTTTAATTTACAATGTAGACGCAAATTAAGAAGGTGTTTTGAAAAACTCCACCTATAAAGGGGTGAAGTTTTCTATCCGAGGTAAAAAATACATATTATTGAGTGTCTATTTTATAATTATTTTTTTAATTCGTCCCCTAAAAGGCGCAAATTTTGGCACGCAGATAGTTATTATGACATAGAAATCCGTTAAAAAGGTTTTTTTTAAAAAACATACTCCATGAGGTGCAATGGGGATCCACTCGGATAAAGTCGCAGAAGCTAGTCATTCAAGTGATTGAAACAACACACGCACAACCAGCTGAACGGGTGGTTTTACCTACTTTATATCAATATACCCATATCTGAATCTAGTGAAATATTTCACCGATCGATCGGCGTAGCATTGAATTTGTATTTTCAGGTAATCGTCCTATATTTTTGGTTTCGCGAAATCAAACATCATCATATGTGCAATCGTCGCTACTAACAACAGATCTCTCTGGGCCACCGGCAACTAATTAAGCTTCATACAAGTTAAAGTATCTACTATGGTTCTCGGGGCGGTACATGTATAATATTTTCATCAACAATGATTTAGTCGTTTCTCCAAAGATTATGTAGACGTTAAGCTACAATAAATTACTTTTTATATTTATATAGCAGTACTAAGTACTACTTACTAGCTTTTAATGGCGTTACCTATTATATTCTTGTGTAATTATCTGTCTAAACATATTGTAAAATGCATAAATTATGATAAACTACCAGTCACTATCAGTATTAAACTATCAGTATTATACGTGTAGTATTAAAATTTTACGGTCATCCTAATAAAATTGTTACAAAATAGCATTGGATTAAAGTACTGTGAATTATGTATGCGCTACCACTTCGAGTAGCGTCTAGTCGTATTTCAATAATTTTTCCATCTTGTTTAATTAATTTAAAAGTAGTTACAAAAGGTTAATGGTGCCCAAACGTGTATGCAATTACATAAACTGTATCAGTGGATGTTAGACTCGCGGCCTCTTGTCAAATAAAGAACATATGTTGTTATCGTTAAAAGAATATTTTATGGTTTTAAAATTTGAGAGTTCATTACGAGTTGAGAAATGAGAGGTGTACCATAAATTTAAATTAAAAATAAA
The DNA here is from genome assembly GCA_963565745.1 of Phengaris arion. NCBI lineage: Eukaryota > Metazoa > Arthropoda > Insecta > Lepidoptera > Lycaenidae > Phengaris > Phengaris arion. Next base: position 9,660,619 of record OY751445.1, on the reverse strand, counting down.
AAATCTTTCTCTGATTCTATTAATTATTACGAATCGCCATTCTCGAATCTTTGTATTCGTACATTATTTTTAATTAAACCAATGTTTCCACTTATGTAATGTTTTGGTTCGTAAATTTAAAGCTTAATCGTGATGTCGGTAGCTTTGGTGTTTAATGGAAATAAGTTATATTGATTAAAATTACTTAAATAAAGCCTTCTTTTTAACCCTCGACGAAAAATGAAAGGGTGTTGTAGGTGTCTAAGTGTCTGTCTGGGTGTGTGGCATCGTATAGCCTAAGCGGATGAAACGATTTTGATCTAGTTTTTTTTTTGTTTGAAATCTGACATGATCGAGTGCTCTAAGCTATAATTCATCAGCATCGCCTCGCTCACTGCTTGACATTTTGAGGGCTACATTTTTTTTTTTTTTTTTGTTTTATTAATTTATATTATATGTGACCAGTGATATGTTAGGTTTAATATTGTATATGCCAGACCATAGCACATTACCAAATTGATATAGAGTAGTACCTACTTGTAAAAATATTCCATAGAATTTAGAACTATCGTTAAATGAGACAAAAATGTTTATAAATGGAAGGTTCATTAGGCTGTGCATACGTCTTCCCGTGAGCTGATGAGGTCAACTGAGGCCGGCCGCGGCGACAATTACCCGTAATTAACAGTGCACCGTGCATACTCCAACAGCTGTCAAATCTTTTTAGTTTGTCGTAGTCTAGCAAACGGGCTACCGACTACCGCTACATAAATAATCGGCTACACCGCGTTTTTTGTAAGAAAACTCTGAAGCCCGTTCGTGAGCCTCAAGATTTTTCTATAGATAAATAAAAGTAATAAAATTAAGTAACCCCGAATCGTCAAGCGGTGAATGAGATGATGATGATGAATAATAGCTAAGAACACTCTCGATTGGGATCCCTTTTTTCGCATATTTTTTGCATAATTTAATGTGGCTTACCTCCATAGGCATCATTTTGTTTGTCATAATAATACTTTGGCATATTCGTTTTTTGGTAGACTATATCATTAGGTATAATAATCATTTAGACTAGGTAATGTTTTTTGTCCTAATTTAATGTGGCATAACTACTTAGGCATTTTTTTGTCATACTTTGTCATAATTGATTTTTGGCATAACTCATTAGGCATATTTTTTGTCACAATAATACTTTGGCATAATAGTTTTTTGGCATTCTTGGGCACAATGCTGTAATAATAGGTTAATAGGTAAATCTGGCGTGACATAACGTTTCATGGAGTTTTGGGTTAGGTTAGGTTATAACATTTTTTATCACGTTCAAAACGTCTTCAAAGTGGTAACTGGTAACACGGCCTCACAAAAACCCGGCGTAAAACAACGTTTGTGTAGTTTTCTATTAGGTTGGGTTAGAACTTTTTATCGCGTTCGAAACGTCTTTAAAAATTAATATTTTTATGCTTTGTAAAAGTATGCTTAAATATCATTAATCATTATGTATTAATAAATGTATGCTTAACAGTAAAGTTATAAGTATAAAATTATAAGTAAATAACCTATGCGTAATGATTATTATGCTTAAAGTTATTACGTGTTAAAAATATGCCTTGACAGTTATGCCAAATTAATATTATGCGTAATTATTAAGACAAATTAAATTATGCCAAGTTAAATTATTACATATTACGACTTTATACGAAACAATAGGGAACCCTCTCGATTATGTCAGCTTTCAAACAAAAAATAGGTTAAAATCGGTTCATCCGTTTTGAAGTTATGATGATAATTATGATATTTTCCGCCGGGGGTTAAAACATAGCAAATGTTGTAAATGTAAAAGACGTAAAAACGGTTTGGACTATGGTATTTAAATTAGACAACAAAAATTTAAAATTTTAAGTAGCCCCCGAATTGTCAAGCAGTGAGCGACCTGATGATGACGAATTATAGCAAAGAACAGTCTCGATCGCGTCAGCTTTCAAAAAAAGAACCGCATCTTAATCAGACTTTTCGTTTAGGAGCTACGATGCCACGGACAGTCACACAGACAGACATACACGACAAACTTATAAAATACCTCTTTTTCGTCGGGGGTAAATTAACCCCAGTTTTTTACCCCAAGTAGTTAACACTGACAGACAGAAACGTCAAATTTATAAAACCCCTCTTTTTGAGTCAGGGGTTAATAAAACAGAATATGTGCGAGTGTGCTACTATAATAACTCCCCACACCGAATTCGGTGACGGTGGCCGGATTCATTGAAACCAGGCCAGGATTCATTGATTCATTGATTGATTCATTGAAACACAGGAGTAATATTGTAGTGCCCAAGTGTGTACGCAGTACACAAGAGCATTATTTCTTACTTTACTCTCATAATCTCATCTCCCAGTGAAACGGATAACCGACACGACTGGTGAGAGATCAGGCGCAGGTCCAACTTTTTTCATGCCCATCCGACGCATGGATTATCTTTCTTGTCAAACAATCAGGTGATCAGCCTGCATTGTCCTAACCAACATTGGAAACAACATTTTTTTGTTGTTCCAATGCAGTAATCGAACCCGCGGCATCGTAGTCGAGAGCCAAACTAGAACCACTAGACCACGGAGGCTGTATAGTGTGATACTGCTAGTAGCGCAGTCGGTAGCGTCTAACTTTTCTCTTGTACCTATCCTGTACATATTTATTGTGGTATTTGTGTTGCGCAATATCAAGAAAAATGTGTCTTATTGAGCCGGGGCCCGGGCGCAGATTACCCTCACAGCTTACTCACATATTCTGTCATCAAGAAAAGCAATTTATTAACATTTATTAGTAGGTAAGATGATATCTGTTATGTGCGAGTAAGTAATGTCTGAGGAATTATAAAATAATACCGTTCTTTTGTGTATTCGTATTAACTACTCCGATTAATTATGTATCTAATAATCATAAATTAAAAACGTTTATATTAAAAACAATTAGATGCCTACATTCTTATCGACAAGTAATAAGTAACAAAGCGAACAAACATTGTTGGTTCCATTGGTTTACCTTTAAAGAATAGTTTAATTACGAAACTATCTTCTCGTCGGTACGTATTATGTTAAAAAATATGTTAATTAAGCTCGAACGTAGCTCGATCTCTTATTTTTTACTAATAGATTAGGCACGTGCGTTTTTTTGTCCAATCAACCGTAATCTTTAGACAGAGCGGCCGGTTCATTAACCCGTGTCGTTTTAACAAATGGAATATTCAATAGATAGCCTATAGCATGAAATCCGATCATATCTACTTTTGTATGTAAATTCCTAACGATATATCGTACGGGTGAAGTTTGTCGCGTGGCGGCCATCTTACCTAGTCGGTTTAAAGTTATTTTACCTCCGATAGGACCTTTATGCCGACGACGTTAGGATCACTCGCATAGGAACTGCAAGGTAAATTATAACTCAACGGACTGTAATTGCGGATCACGGGGATTAAAAATATTAGATACGGCATGTTGATGTTTATGACGATTACAGTTGTCGAACATTGGACAGGCTTATGGCGGAAATTCCTAGTAAAAGAGTTGTTAGGAAAATTGTTAACAGCACGTCCTTTTTGTCTCTCTTTATATGTGGTTTCTGCGAAATAATTAAAGTTTCCTCTCAAAAGTGCTAGACCAGTAGTGAGGCGTGTATACAACTCGACATCATATCGGCTTCCCTTATGAATGTTGCTTAATAGTTGGCGCTAAGTGCGATAAAAATAAAATATCGTTATTCTGTATTACAATAGATATTAGCTTACGTGGCATACCATACCGCAGATCTGCGTGATCATTTGCTTGCGGCTGTCGCTAATTTCAATAAGCGTAAGGACAAAGACAATAAATTAAATACAAGGCACTTGGGTATCGATGGGGAGAAACGCCCAATATATGTATCTGAGCACTTGTCTCCTAGTAACAAAGCTCTTCATGCTGCCACCAGAATAAGAGCCAATGAGAAAAAGTATAAGTACGTCTGGATTTGCGGAGGTAAAATATTAATTCGTAAGGATGATGCAGCCTGTTACTTATTAATTAGACACCTTAAACAAATAAGTAATTTAAAAGTGTACATTTTTTATGTATTTTTCTTTATATTTTGTAACCAAAATTAAACCTCCAAATATTTTATCAGAATGTATAATTAATGATATATAATGAATGAATGGCTTGAGAACTATACTATATGGATAGCTTGTATATTTCTGCTCTTTCTTGTGATTATGATATTTCAGATTTGACCGAGTCGTGGTTAAATTCACATATTTTTGTTAGAGAATGTATTGACAGCGGATATAATATTTTTAGATGGGATAGGTGTGCCACTGATACTACTCTAGTAAGTACTAAGAGAGACGGTAGAGGCATTCTCATGGCTGTGCTAAAATAATATAAGGCACTTAGGATCTCCTTAGTGCCTTATATTTATGGCCAAATGGGAGTCACCTAAAGAAGACATCTTCACACTGAAACAGTTCAATCAGAACATTGCCATATGTGTCATTTATGTCCCACAAACACAAACAAATTCTTATCTAGAGTCGATTTTTAATAATTTTTCGCAAGTTACTCAAAATTCATTACCGCAAGACACGGTTATCTTGGTTCTGGGAGATTTTAATTTTGGTGATGTTGTGTGGGAAGTTAATCAGGAAGGAGGAGAACATATCCATAAACCTAAACATACTAATGTTAGTAATATGTTTTTAGATGTAATCGCTTTTAACAACTTGTATCAACTCAATTCTAATTGTAATTTTCAATGATCGGATAATTTACTTAATACTAACCAATAAACCGGATTAATTTAGTGTTAAAAAATCAGATCATCCTCCTGTATATATTGATCCACACCACCCGCCATTGTTGGTAAACTGTTGGATTTCTGTAAGACATTTTAGGCCTTAATGTACTTCTTATTTAAATTTTGCAGCAATGTGATTATGATGCAGAGTCTGAGTAGTTAAATAGTCTAGATTGGTCTCAAATCTGGAACAACAAGCCCACGGTCGATGGGAGGGTTGAACTATTTTATTTTTTTAAGTATTTTCTCCGTGATTAAAACACATATTCCTCGTAAAATGACGCGTGATTTTAAATACCCTGTATGGTTCTCGAAGTCCCTTATTAACGCTCTTAGAGAAAAAGCGAAATTACAATAAAAATTAAAAAAGTATAACAATCCATTAGACCTAATTTCAATACACAAAATAATAATAATAATAATAATAAAATACAATTTTAAGAAAAATATGCAGTAAAATAGTGAAAGTATGTTACGAATCCTTCAATAATAATGCACTAGAACATTAAGAAAAACCCTAAATACTTTTGGACGTTTAGTAATGACCGTAGATCTAAACAAACAACTTTTCCTCAGATGTTTTTGGGTAGTTCTATAGCGAAAGGAGGCCAAGGAATATGTGAACTTTTTGCTCAACATTTTTAACTATTTATCAATCTGTTCCTGACAAACATGTACGTGATGTGTTAATTAATGAATACAGAAACACAGTAAGGTCGGCCTTACAACATTTAACATTGAGGAGGAGGAGATGTTCCAATATTTGGAGACTGTTGAAGTCAACAAGAGCCCGGGACCGGACACGAATTGCCACCTATCTTTCTCAAAAAATTGTGCGAAGTCTTTTCAGTCCTCTTTGTAGTATTTATAATTATAAATCTACTATCTTTATACTCTTTAAAAACTGAAATTTTTTCTAGTAGTTGGAAACTCCCGTTCACGATCTCACGTTACCCCAATATACAAGTCTGGAATAATAGAAGATATAACTAATTATAGGCCGATATCGATTCTCTCCATTCCTGGTAAAATTCTGGAGTCTTTAGTACAGCGAAAAGTTTACCTTCATGTTAAGCATCTAATAATATCAACCAACATGGCTTTCTACCTCGCAGGTCAACTACTACCAACTTAGTCACATATGTATCCTACTTGACATATATTGTTGATAAAGGAGGGAGGAACAGGTACATACTATTTACACTGACTTCAAAAAGCTTTTGATCTGATTCAGCATGTATTTTATTACACAAATTAGAACAAATGGAAATTCATGGATCTCTTTTGCGGGGGTGTGAATCATACATAGATCTGATGATGACTTTGTCGAAACTGGTCGTGTAATATATTAAAATTAATGTAAAATACTTATTAAAGTGGAAATAGTGCAAGAAGTCCTGTGTGTTATTACTGTGAATCATACATTCGAATTAGATCTCAATTAGTGTCTATTCATGGTTTTAAGTCTAAAAGTGCACTAGTGCCTTCTGGGGTAGCCCAACGCTTGCACTTGGGTCCTCTTTTTTTAATTATATTTATTAATGATCTATGTTTTTTTTTTTGCAAGCTAATATTAAATTTTACGCCGACGATCTCAAAATTTACAAAGCAGTTACTTCTCATAATGATACTCTCCAACTTCAGGATGATCTTAGTGCTGTTCACGTCTGGTGCTACAGGGACTATATGTCAATAATATTAGTAAATGTAATTTTATAAGATTTACCAAAAGTTGCAATACTGTTATGGCTATGTATAGTATTAATGGCCATCTGTTATCCAAGGTCACAAGCATTAAAGATCTGGGAGTTATCATAGAGTCTTCGTTAAGTTACCGGGATTATATGGAGAGCATAATTAATAAGACGTCTAAACTTATGGGGTTTGTAACTAGATAAATGAAAATTTGGAATAAACCGAGTATATCCATTTTGATTTTCAATTATATTACTCGCAGTATTTTGGAATACTGTTCGCCGGTATGGAGCCCAACATACCAGACACATTGTAACCGCATTGAGCGTGTACATAAACGTTTCGTATACTTTTTGTGTTACAATAACCACATGTGTAATAAGATTTATAACTTTGAAACTAGACTATCTCATTTCCAAATGTCGACGCTAAAAATGCACCTCAAATTGCTTGACATAATGTTTCTATACAAAGTTACACATGGATTGATTGATGCGCCTGACTTTTGGAATCATTATCGTTTAGTGTACCTAGAGCTGGCAGCCGTTTACTCCATTGCAAACCCTTTTCCCTTCCATCACATAGGACAAATGTAGGACAACATGGTCCTTTGTACCACATGTGCTCCTCATATAATGCTATCAACACTACAGCTTTTTATATATTTGTTAGCTAGTTCTGTCGTCTCCTCTAAAAGAAATCTTAAAGAGATCCTTTATAAGAAAAATTAGTAGTAAATTTAGTAAACAATTTGTTAATATAGATTTAATAATAATAATTAAATGCTTAGTAGTAAGGTAACAAATCTTCATCTATATTCATGCATGTTGTATTCACTTCCTAGAGGGATAGAATCTCTAGTAATATTATATTAGAACATAAGTGATTTATCTGCACGTATTGTGATTGTATCTTGTTTTGTGAACATAAATTTAAAAAAAAGATCTCACGCTTCGCCACTGCCATACTGTAATTAAAAATTCTTGGATACTAATAATATGTACGGAGTTACATAATAGTAGCCGACATCCCCAATAAATATTGGCTGCTGCGACTGCTCATTTGTACCTGTGTATCGATGAATAAGAAAATCGTTATGGATGGGTTACACGGCCATTACGAAGACCACTGACAGCGCGAATGCCGCGGCTCTACGCAACGAACTGAGATGGCCGTATTTAACTTTTTTGAAAATAAATAACAATTCTGATTGTTCTGAACTTCGTCAAATGATAACTCTTTGAACAAAAGGCAATTTTTTTGGAAATTCTCATTTGCAAAAACCTTTTTTTTTTAATGAAATGAACCAGGAAACGATAGACGGAGCGCCTGATGTTAAGCGTTTACCGCCGCTCATCGTACACTCGCAACACCAGAGGAATTACACTTGTAACTCTTCTGGTGTTGCGACTTGCGTTCCCAGTCCTTAAAATCCCCAACCGTCATTGGACCTCCGGTAACCTCACTCACTCGGCGAAACACAAAGCAAGCGTTATTTCACGCCTTTTTTCTGTGAGGCCGTGGTATTTACCCGGTCAAGCCGGCCCATTGATGCTAAAGCGTGGCTCTCCCACAATTAAATCCTACTGACAAGACGTAGAATAACTAGTTCTTTTTATTTTATTTAGTAGGTACACTTAAAGACTTTCTGCACAAGAAGTTTCATCGCACTTTTTATCTATTCCACAAATCTGCGTGTTAAAATGTCCATTACTCATTTCTTTTGTATTGTAATTTGTAACGGTTTATTTCGAGTGCTGTCACGACAGTACCTGCTGTGATGAATCGACGTCCTGGACTTGGTCTACTTCGGTTAGATATTGCAAAACAATAACTAGGTACAATTTATTACGTCCTACTGTTAGGTATTATGTACCTAACAGTATATAATACCTAACAGTAGAGTTGGAAAAACATTTTTTTCGCTTTTTCAATAAAAATATTTAATAGACTGTGTCGGAGGAATATCAGAGTATTATAATTTAGTCTTGCTCAATCGATTCTTACTATAAAACAAATAAAGTAATAAAGCTATTACTTATAAATTAACTCTAGCGTCTCTACAAGAGTATAAACAAACTATCTACCGTCTCGACTGGTAATGTCTTGTAATAAATATTTTATGGTTTATTATTTGCTCGTCTTCAGTTCTTTGATAGCTCGTTATGGTCGTTATAATATGATGGGCAAGTTAAAACATTAAAAGCCTACTGTGTATCGGCGACCGACTGTGCGACAGGGCTGGCGACTGCGCATCATCTTCTATATGTAATTGATGATAAGCTCGAAATGGAAGTAGGTATTTTCTCAGCCCTGCAACCTACCGAGCGCGCCGACAGTCGTGTTCGCGAAGGGAGCGTGCGGCGTCGCTCGCGGGGGGTCCGCCGGTCCGCGCTGATCCATCACGACCACCAAAACTATCCGACTATTATTTTCAATAATCGATGAACATTAAATGAAATTAATTTTATTGGGTAATGGCGAGTCGTGAGGCCGCGCGAGCCGTATTAGTCCGCCCGACGCGACGCGACGTCGTCGGTCGTGAAAGCTGAACTCCGCCGATTAATAAATTGTTATTAACTGCTCTGTTACTGAGTCTATTCTGTAACGATGCTCCACGATTTCCAATAAGGTGCCGACTGTATTCGATATTGTTGAAGGTAGCTTCGTGATGCTTATAATAATGTATAATGGTAGGTACATAATAATAAAAATAATAGCTCCCCATGCCGATTTCGGTGATGGTGGCCGATTACATTGAAACCAAACCAGCTACGCAGGAGTCATTTTACAGTGCCCAAGTGTGTGACCGAAATTTTACATGCCCATCCGAGGCATGGATTATCTTTCTCGTCAGACAATCAGGTGATCAAACTGCATTGACGTAACCAGACTTGAAAAAACATTTTTGGTTGTTCCAACGCGCGTATCGAACTAACGACCTCCGGAGTCGAAAGCCAAGCTCTATACCACTGGACCAAGAAGGCGTCGATGGAAGGTATATTCTACATAACCAACACAGTTATTAACATTTTCTATGAAAATAAAGAAGCAAAGAAAATTCACTTTCCCAATACGGCTAGTTATAAGCAATCCATCTGACATGTCAATTTTGATCCATAAAATCGATGTGATTTAAAAACATCAATATAGATAAAGGGATTAGGGAATGACAAATGTAAGACACAGCAGATCACCCATTGTATATCGGCATCGTTAGGTCTAATCAATATCAACTGCTTGATAACCGTAACGATGGTCAGCATTTATTGTATAAGAGGCTTGCGTCATGCGAAGAGCAGAAATTGTTGGTAATGGACATTCTTTTCGTACTACTGCTTCTTCAATGATATCCCAAAAATGAAAACAATCACATGGCGCCTAATGACATTCAAACAAATAAATACTTTCCACATAGGGTACACAGTCCTAACACAAAACTTGAACCAACTATAGTAACTACCCAAGTAGTAGCTCCCCACGCCGTTATTCAGTGACGGTGGCCGGATTCATTGAAACCAGACAAGCTACGCAGGAGTTATTTTTATAGTGCCCATGTGTGTGCGCAGTACACAAGTCTACTCCTTTACTCTCGTAATCCAGTGGGACGGAAGACTGACACGAAGCACAGGACCGACTTCTTACATGATACACCTTCATTGCCCTAACCAAACATGGAAACAACATTTTTTTGTTGTTTCAACGCGGGAATCGAACCCTTGAAATCCAAGTAGAGAGTCCAAGCTCTAAACCACTAGACCATAGAGGCAAAGAACTGTAGTAATAAATCCAGAGTCTGTTGACTACGCTCGACCTAGTTTTTTGATTAATGTCGTACAGACATAATATTTGACTACAACACAATACCACGATAAATAAATGATAAATGCATATCCAATGACGGGTTCATTTGAGTATTTTTACAAAGCGAAGGTACGCACAAAAGGAAACAAATGATATGATTCTTACATTTAGTAGGTGCGCTCGAGTAGCCCTTATCAAACAAAACAGATTTGAGAGTGAACAACGCGTAGTAGTTAGTGCCACGTGTGGTCGTGTCGGATCCCACATACACGGAACGATCTTGCTACGTATGTTTCATGATTTGAAACACTGTCGGCCGAATACTGAAACGATAGTCAAATTAAGTGACGCTCAAGTCACATGCTGTCCTTGTCATTTCGGCTAGCAGTGACAGCGACAGCCTGTGAATAGGAGGGCTCTTAATTTTGATAAGCGTTTCAGTATTCGGCTGTAAGTCTTATTGTTCATGAAAATCCGATGTTAAGTCTAGAAAATTGATGATGTGTCTGGAAGTCAGTATCTTATGCATCTGCATAGCGGTTCCCACCGGTTTCACATGTCAAAATCTGCAAACAAAGCTAATATAACAATTATAACTCCCAATTCCGATTTTGGTGACGGTGGCAGGTTTTATTGAAATGCAGGAGTTATTTTTATAGTGCTCAAGTGTGTGCGCAATACACAAGAGCACTCTCCCTTCCATTACTCTCGTAACCTAGGGCTGACGGCGGAGGAGTAGCGGTAATATAAGGTAAGGTTGTACTACCTACAATATGGTTTGCGTTATTTCATCTAGAAGTGCTCACTGCTCAGATGACTTACGCCTTTGCAGATTTTCGGTCGGAGCCTAGGACGGACTTAAGCTAGCACACCTATCTTCTAGTTACTCAGGCCCACTTGCGCTGTTCTGGCTTAAACTTTTAAGTTAACCTTAGGTTAAAATGTCACGTCTCCTTCTTTCATAAAAATGAAGAAAGAGAGAGATAAAGTGATATTTAACCCAGATCTGCGCAAGTAGTGTAACGATAAGGCTCGTAATATATAAAGAGTGTTTAGGCGGGCATGAAGTAGCGCGCGTGTGGCCTCTGTCGCCAACAACAATGGCCGACAGATATAAAGAAAACATTTTTTATTTCAATTCCATTATACACTGGTCATTACATAACGGCAGATTGTAAAATGGCTGCTCACAATACACCGACACTGTGTCGCTCCTCATTAATATTTACGATATAAAATAAAGGCTTAGATAAAGCTGACACAAAGTGTAAATGACGTACGCATTCTTAACGATTACCGTATTTTTATATCGATTTAGCATATCAAAATATTAATAATACTAGCTGTACCATGCGTTAAACATTTTTACTTGTGATGAAATGATGAGTTATGACCACTATGATTATTTCCTGACTACTAAAATAAGGGTGATATTTTACTGCATGTGTACTATTTATTTGTATCTATGTACTATTTTGGCTATATTATAAAGTAAAATAATCAAGAGAATGTTAGGACATGTCTAAGGAGGGTTCCGTAACTATCACACGAAATAGGTCTTCTTTAAATGACTTCAAATGTTATTGTCCGATTTGGCACAAAATGTTTTCCTAAAGAGGGTTTAGCATGATCTATAATCGTTTCGATAGTCTCTATAACTCGACAAAGTCAGAAAAAAACAAATACCTAAACAATGTCCCAAATTTTACCTCTTTGTAATATTCTAAAATATTATACACCTTATTATCTGCTTCCAATGAATACAGTTTATTCTCCTGTCAATAATTCTGTTTACATTATTATGATGTAAAATATTGACCCTTATTAGCGGCTGAACCTTCGCTTTGTGAACGCGTATTATTTATTGGTTGTTAATTTTTAAACAAAATTTCAAAGTAAACAAAACACTATTGACAATACATAATCTAAATTATGAGTCGTAAATTTTAGGTTTTCTGACACGACGCCAAAACCTTTGAAAACGTGTATACGTTTAGAGGTTTATGTTAAATCTTACGAAATACGACATTAACGGATAATAAATAATCATCAATTTTTAACCCCCGACGAAAACAGAGGGGTGTTATAAGGTTGACGTGTCTGTCTGCGTGGCATCGTAGCTCCCAAACGGATGAACCGACTTTGATCTAGTTTTTTTTTGTTTGAATGTTGGCATGGTCATGATGTGCTTAGCTACGATTCCTCATCATCATCATCTGCTTGACAATTCGGAGGATGCTTAATTTTTTTTGTTTTTGTTTGAAAGTTGGCATGGTCATGATGTGCTTAGCTACGATTCCTCATCATCATCATCTGCTTGACAATTCGGAGGATGCTTAATTTTTTTTATTTTGCTTATTCATAATCCATTTTCCGGCAAAGACCAAGAAAAGAGAAGAGAAGGAATTGCCAATTTATTCATTAATTGATCGATTCGATCGATTTAGATCCATGATCGACTTTATAAGTCAGAGCCATTAGTCAAGATGCATTCCATAATTTCGACGGTGAAATTCGAAATCAAAAATGTATGGGATTTGACACAAGTCATTGCTAAGTGACATGTCGCTTGCGATACCTTATGTGAAATCCTATTGACTTCGACGTTAAAAATATTATCGAATGCATCTTGACTAAAGGTCCAGATTATTCACAATAAATACACTAGGTACCTACGTCAACTTTTTAAGTATTAAATCTTCGAATAAGGCAATAATAGCTCATGATGCAATATAGATGATCTAACTTCTCCTTGTTTTTCTCAATTATGAGGGCTAGTCCAAAGCCTTGACATAATTCTGTGCATCATTACACCAATGGTTCCGTCATGATTCGCTCACAACTGTATGTCCAAGACTATTTATCATTGCCAATCAAAAGGCACTTTAGTGATTAGTGCTCGAGTTACGTGCACTTACGTATTGGTAAAACTGTTCGTCATTTCATCTGTGCAAATAATTATTTGAAAATGAGGATAGGCACTTGGGAACATTTTTCATGTAATTTCTTGTACAAACCTTGAAATAGAGTTTTGGCGGGATGTGAAAGTGTGACGTTGTTGTTTTTGTATGTCTTCCATAAATTTGAGTTATTTCGGTTCTTAATATGTAATATTTTTAGATAATCAACCATTTAATATTCGTTAACCTGCACAAGTGTGTACGCATGCAAGCGGTACTTTATAAGCGTGCTATCTGCTCTCTCCAAAACTCCCTAGGAACTGTGTATCAGTAAACTTGTGTCTACCGCTTTACTGGCACTAATAGCTTTGACTGACTTGGCTCAATGACTGCACTCACTATTTATTTGGACTTGACGATTTTGAAAAACCATGTTGAAAACTTAAACGAAAATTCTATTTTCCCGCCTTTTTAATTTGTCACTGACGATGGTTTTATGATATTATCCATATTAAAGAAATGCCATGTAATGTCATTTCATTGTCATTGTTGCGCACGCATTGTGAATAGTAATTGTTTTTTAATACCGGTTTCGGTAACAACTAGTGCCCCAATAGCACTTACGTTGGACACGTTTCTACCCACGAAATGTCTTGTCCTTACGCCAGTATATATTACAAGTCAATGCGTGCGAGTAATCAGGTTTATTCAGAATATTTCGATATTAAAAAATCATAATCTTGCTAATGACTAGTGAGTCAGTGACTAATCGCATTAAATAACCATCAACAACAACAACAACTTCCAAAGAAACTATTACAACATTTTTTTTTTGCGACAAAGCATATAAATAAAATTAGTTTCCTGACAAAAATAATTGGGCAATTACTTTCTATATTTAGATATGTTACACGTGTAGATATGCTAAATGAAAATTAATATGATATATACGTGACGTTACTTAGTTATCTTGTTTTCTGGAAAACTCAGGCATCTACTTTTTGTTCTGAGAATTCATTTCAAAGTAGCTCTTGAGGTAACACAATTCAGTGATGAATTTCTGTATATCTAAGTGTATATTGAAACGTGTTTATATTAGATTCATCAAGATAATTAAGATAAAATTAGGATTAATGTCTGTATCACTAAAATGAACAGTAAACTAGTTGAGTGTAATGTTATAAAATCATTATTACCTTAACCAATGTGACAAAATTATATTGTTAAAGATTTGTTAAATACTTACAGGTCACCCTGTGGTCGAAATCCGCCCATAAAAATTCATATATTTTTCGGTTTGACTCTACAAAGGTTATTTTGCCTCTAAGGGTCAGCGCAGACAGAGAGGAATAATCCTCGCGCGGTCTCGGGCATTTTCTATTTTATATCGGGCGTATCATCGAGGACGCGCAAGCATTTTTTGTCAGGTTTAAGCAATACGTGCTTGAACCTTGCACTTTATTTTAATAGTATTAAAGTTAATTTTCGAGTGCGTTAATAAAATCCTCTCCTCTGCGCTCCTCTCTGTCTGCGCTGGCCCTTAGAGAGAAATATAAAAATTATATCTGTCAAACGCACGTTAGCGTGTTAGCGTGTTAGCGTGTTATTAATCTGAGGTAGTGTGTGTTGTTGTTATTTTAATTGTTTTTTTTTGTATTTCTAAATATTATTTTAAAACATATATTCGTTTTCTGCACACCTTCCTTCACATAAACTTTAATTTACCGACAAGATATCGTAATGGAGGAGTCCACTTGCACAATTCTCGTCAAAACATACTTTAACATTTTTTCTTCACGAATTAATATAAATGATGATGAAGTTGTATCTTTTCTTTACAAGCTTTAGCTGTATAGATATGCTTTAGATTCATCCCTATTATTAAACATAAGATGTTATTAATAAACATATCGGTCGAATACTTAGTGGTTATTAACTAGACTATTATTATGGTCATAAAGTTTTATGGTCATGCCACCTTTGCGATTGGCCCCACCAGTGTATCGGTAATCGCTATCAATTCATACACACGCTGATTTAGTTCTCTATCCCATCAACTACAAGGTACAATGCTGTGGATGTGTGTTACGTCCATGTTTATTGCCTTAATAATTAATGTAACTAATGTAATAAGCCCTCTTGGAAACCATACATAGGGCTTCAAAATCTGATTATTTATTGAACTGACCAATCACATAGAATCTTTCATAAGGTTAAGTGGGGTTAGCTAATGCATTTTTCTCTTGACCCATAACTTGAAGCATATTTTTTGTATTGCATTGTCAATCTTTATCTATAGGCCACCTTGCCTCAACTGATAATATCATTGAATACGTATTTATAGTTTTTTCGAATTCATATTCACATTTTTCACATTCCCATTCTTTGGATCTTTGGATCCAAAGATAGAAAGTTGGATCTTTGGAAGGGATCTTTGGATTTGGATTACAAACTTTAGATCCCTATTTCACCCCTTTAGGGGTGAAATAGGGATCCAAAGTTTGTATAGTGAAATATCAACAACTGGGTGGATTTCGTTGAATCTTTGGCACACAAATTGTTATTATCACGTAGACATCAGTTAAAAAAGGATTTTTCGAATTCATCCCCCACGGGGGCGCAATGAGAGTCCATGCGGACGAAGTCGCGTGCAGAATCTAGTTAATACATATTTATTTAAGAAGCTAATTATTACTATCACAGCGGAAGCTAAATCTATTAAGGTACAGTTCCTCAATCTAAGGTGCTAATTTAACGCTTCAATGTCGTCGCACATTGGTGCATTTTATTAAATTTATTTTATCGGTTTAGACATGTAGGTCCCGAGTTTAGGTGTAAGTAACCCCACGACAACCGGATCTATCACTGATCAATCATGTCGTGCTGTAATTATAACCGTCTCTCGGTGTCTCAGGCACCACGACACTAATCTAGATGTTTTGTAACGTGTAATAAATTACGACACCTGCGAGTCAATATGTTGTAACAGTTCGCACTTTATATGCCACAATATATCAAGCTACTCTCGGCTTTAAGAGACGTGTCCAGAAATATAATTACTTTCGTTTCAAACTTCAAAGTATTCTGCATAATTTGACGCATGCTAGAAAAGTGGAAAACATGTGTATTTACACTAATTTCAATTACAGATTAGGGAGGAGCGCTGCATCTTTAACGAATTCAACAATTATCGAAAGCACAAGAATTTGCACATAGTAGGATACTGTGGTGTGCAAAAGTCTAATCTAATGCCTAATATAATAACTAATAGCTAATGAATATAATGACGTATTAGTTTTAAAAGTTAATGCCAGGTCTCAAACAAGAAAAGAGAAATAACATGTCCTCCGGATGCCTCTTAATTGCAACTTGCAAGGAAACAGTTAATAGAATTTAATTGCAATTCGAATCAAGATCTGTAACACGAAAGCAATTTATATATAAGAAGCAATAAAGCAGTTGTAAATAAATATTAAATTGTTCACGCTAACAATATAATGTACAGAAAGAAATACAACATATTGAAATACTTATTTCTTTTAATAACTTAATATAAATTACGATTAATAGTAGATATTGTTTTCCGGTTCTTTATTTAATAACAGTTGACCTGTAACAGTATATTATGTTTCTGTTTGTCACTATAATCGTTAGTATAGTAAGTAAATTATAATATCTACAATTTTTATAAAAAACTATAACCCCTCTATGTAAATTAGATACCCTATGTTACCCGGGCTATTATTACGAATCTATTGACACCTCATTTATTAAAATTGAACCAGTAGTTTACGCTCTACGGTGGAATACATACATAGATCGCCAAAATTATCACCCTTCCTTTTGGCTCGCGGTAAAAATATCCCTACTAATATTATAAATGTGAATGTAAGTTTGTTTGTTACGCTTTCACGCGAAAACTACTGAACGGATTTTGATGAAATTTCTCTGGAACATAGGCTACTTTTTATCTCGGAAAAGTACAGTGCTTCCGCGAGATACTCGCGGATACTCGATAGTATATTTAAGCGAGCGAAGCCGCCGGAAATAGCTAGTACTTACATAAAGAAGCAAATGTACAATAAATAAAAGTAAAACGAATTCAAAAGCGGTATTCTGCAGTAAATAGGTTGGAAATACATTGGACTACATTGGAATTTCACTGATAACATGATTGATATAATACGTTTGTATTCGGTTGTCACAAAAGTAATATTATAAATGCAGTGATTGTATCGCGACCGAGCTTACACTCGGAAACTGCTGAGCTAGAACATCGATCAACGGGGTTCACTCGTGTTTACACTGTACAGATGTAATATTTTAAACCTTATGTATACAGAATGCTATAATATATGCTATAATATACTCGAAAAATCTCAATTGCTTTAAAAAAAAAACCGAGGAAAAAAGCTTTTGATATCGATGAAAGTTGGTCAAGAATTGTATTTGATTGAGTTGATCATATAAAAAATAGAATCCTGGAAAGCACTGTAGAAGTTGTTGCGATTTTTTTTACTTAATAAAAAAGGCATGAAAATTTGCTGAATAGGTAAAGGGACAAATGCTTTACATCACTTACCTTTCATTTATTTCTATTTTTAATGGGTTCGTTTCGTTCGCTTATACACCTGCAGTAGACGTTTTAATATTGCCCAATTTATTAAATATCTACACTCGAATTGAGAGTATAGCTTAGGTGCAGTGTGAATAGGCCTAATATTATATGAGTGTGTAGGTCCGTTAACGCACGCAGGCTTGTTACGAGCATTGTGCGCGTTGCCAATGATACATTATTTTTATAACAATAAATCGTACGGGTAAAACACCGGCGGTGGTCTGATTCCACCCGCCACACGCGACTTAAGCCTTACAATTGTCCACAATTAATCTAGCTTTATTCTTAAATGGCTGGCACTAAGATTTAATTCTCAGCGTAAAGTTTAATAGTTTTTTCTCGTCCAATCTTGAAGGCAGAAACTAAAAAGGAAAGGAGGATCGCATTTAAACAAAACAGCAATTAAGTAGGGTACTTAAAATAAAAAGTTCATATCACTGTCCACTACTTATATTTCGTTGACTTTAATGGAATATTTTAATTTTCGCTAGTAGATTTTAAGATTTTCGTTCTAAGCGAAGGTTATTGATAAGCGCGCTGTTGTTAAAATTAAAGTTTCGAGTTAAGACCGTTATGAAACTGGCTTTCCTAAACTAACTATATTGCATTATCATTGACTATAATAGTCCTTAATTAAAAATGTTAAAAAATACACATGCTAATTGATTTAATTAGGCTTAGTATTCATAAACAAGCGTGGAGTCCGATCGATAAGTAATGGCCTTAGAAACGGAATTACCGATTTTGTTGCCTTTTAATTAGTGCAATAGCAACGTTCACACAAATAAAGATGCCGGCGATAAGTATGGTTTAATTCCGAACACGTTTAGCCGATGACCTATTCAACTGATCAGTTAAAATATTGAAACATCTATTTGCAAACAGAACCCTTCAGTAAACAAAATTAATATTTTTAAGTAACTCCCGAATTGTCGAGCGGTGAGCGAGCATTATTGTAATTTGTAATACCAGCTCGATTTACCAGTACAATTAGTAAGTACCGTGATTTTAATTTGTAATAAGAAAAAACATTACAAATAACATAAGGATTTGAAAGGTAATTTTCGTTTTTCAATTAGGTATAGCAAAATCTTATTCTTTTTCTTATTTTTAGTTTTTTAACTTTTTAATTCATCGCCTTATTACTGAACTTTTGCATTTTCAGTCTATATTTATGTTCTATTTCGAAAATATACAACTTTTGCTGATTTACAACAAATGCATATTCCCAATTATGTCATCAGAAATTTGTTATGTTTCGCATTAGATTTTTTCATTCATGAAACTTCTGTAACTGTCTTAACATATGATTATATTAATAATTACATCACATCACAAAAAGCAATGTATATTTCGATATAAATTAAATGTCTTAATTATTAAGAATAATCATTGACAGTAAATTTCTTATTTCACAAAAAGTTAGTAGCAACTCACGCATCGAACACGCCTACCAATATTCTAATTAATTGGAAAAACTTAATCTGTTCAAATATAAGCGAAACAAAAATTTTAATTAATAAATATCCAATAATACTGCCTATTCTTTTAATCAAGCGTCAGATTTAGACAACTTTTTCTTAATGATTGTGTCAGAAAGTTAAGCCTATAAGAAATGGGCTTGTGCTATAAAATTTGAATTCAAGGAAAATGTTTGGGCCTATTATACGTCGGATGCCCATAATATCTACGAGTGTGTGCGGCGAGCACGTACGTGCTGGTAGCGGCTACCGGAGCTTGCGCGGGACTGTATCATCGCCCATCGCCGCTTGAATTATTACACAAACAACCGCATTTCTCAGTGGCTTTTAAATTTTAAATATACTTTACTAATTGAATCAAAAAATCAATCAATTTCCCATACCGCCATTGATTAAGTACGAGCTTTTATGAAGAGCAACGACCACTGCGATTGGGAAATGTTCATTTATTTTTATATGTAGGTACTTTCACGGATAAGTTGTATGCTCTTTAGAGTTTGTAGCTAGATCGATGAATAATATCCCGTAAATTTAATGTATTTTTATGCATAATATGAAATTAAATCTTTTTATACCTACTGCGTTCTTACGAAACTTCATTTTAATGATAGACGACTTATTACAAACAGTCATTTAAGTTTATTATCACAATATCAACACATAAAGTGTGAAGCGGCTAACATTATTAAAATTATTTCATTCGTATTATAGAATCGAATCATTCATTAAAAAAATATTCGAAGTCGTTTACAGGACCATTATATTGAATGACAGCGCGCGTGCCCGCACCGCGACCAGTTTACGTTGACCCCCGCGAGAGTACGGCCCGAACTTTTTTCCTCCATTTACCAGACCGGATCGGACGGTCGGAGGTCACAGTTAAATGGAATCGTTACCCGGCGTCGCCTCTAAATAGGAAACGACACGTTTATCCAATTAGAAATTCACCATATCTGTGATAGTCGGGAGGAAACTCGAGCAATCAACTTGCAGCACTAATACAGATTATTCAATTGTCGTAATGAAGTTATGCGACGAGCTAATGACCGCGGCATATAGGGTGCACGTGACATTACATTACGTTAAAATAACATCTTTGGAAATACTTCGAGGTCATTTGGAGTCACTTTATATTGTCTGTACTTCGGGTATTTGCGTATTTATCTCTGTGTTTTGGCGTGCAACACGGCTAGTAACTTTGTTATAACAAAGGCGTTTAAAAAAAGCGTTGCATATTTTAAATATCGATACGACAAAACACAGTTAGTAAATTGGGTCTTTTTAACTTGTATGTTTTTCGTAATTATTTTCATAAAACGTGCAATTATATAACAATTTGTTTTCTTAAGTATAGTGTAAAACACGAGTCTCGCCTACTCGCTGACGATTAAATATAATATTTTAATTAATTTCTTTAGTGCCTTGACTTGAAGTGGTACAAATATGAATATTTAACATACAAATGTAGTTAGTATCTCATACTGATAAGATCTAGTCGCTAACGCGGCAGATATGCAGTTTCTCGGTATCCAGTAGATAACAAATAGGATAATATTATGATGCGGGTAGTAATGTAATCCATCTCAAACTACATCGATATGATAAATAATCTTTATTAATTAAAGCGTCTATTAACCAATACCGTTTAATAAATATGGGGTAGTTAGTAAAAACTAGCCAGATGAGGGTCGGAATAGCGCATGAAGTCGCTACTCTTCTACAAAGCGGCAAAACATGTTTGTTGGATGGGCCACTTAAATATATATATCATCCTGTTTTTAGTATTTGCTGTTATAGCGGCGTATGCAGACAGAGAATACATATTCTGTGAAAATTTCAACTGAATAGATATCGCGGTATATGAGATACAGCCTGTTTAGACAGACGGACAGATGACGGTGGAGTCTTAGTAATACGGTCCCATTTTTACCCTTTGGGTACGGAACCCTAAAAAACAAGATACATACATAAGATACACATATTTCCATGATATGAAACTTAACTTTGCAAGAATCACAAAGGATTTAAATCGACTAATTCCATCAGACAAAAAAATCAAGCCAGTAAATGTTAAAGTGTTCACGCTCATAAATGAGCAAAATATCTAACGCCTGACTCTGATTAGTAAAGTAGCTTGTGATTTAGTTGGAACGAGCGGTAATAAGAGGAAACAGCCTCTCAAGCGGATCGGTGCGCCTGTCGTGTGCCGAGCGCGTGCCCGATACTAGTGCGACGCCCGACGACGCTCGTTCGACGGACCGACGACATGACGGCTACCATCCGACATATTAACGATACGACGGAACGCATCCGGCAGCCTGACGACAAGATGACAATCATCCGACATGACGATACACGCTCCACAGCTTGACGACCTGATGCCACGATGAAAATCATCCGACACGACGACCTGATGACATGACGACAAACATTCGACGGCCCAACGACTCTACAGAAAGTGTCCGTCGATGGTTCGACAGTCACTGCCTTCTGACCCCATTCGTAAATAATAAATAATATAATATCATTCCGAAACAGGACCCACTATGAAATTTACTACTTAA
Organism: Phengaris arion; assembly: GCA_963565745.1. NCBI lineage: Eukaryota > Metazoa > Arthropoda > Insecta > Lepidoptera > Lycaenidae > Phengaris > Phengaris arion. The sequence goes on along the minus strand of OY751445.1, from coordinate 9,638,756 downwards.
TATAATTGAACACAATAGAAGATAAAGCTATTTATAGTCTCTTGAGTAATGGCCTTAAAATTTAATTCACCAGCTCTATCCCGCAGCATCTTTATTGTAGAGTTTGAAAGAGAAGTTGAGCGCGACTACGAGCGGCGGTGGAATGTGACTATCATCTTAGAACATTAAATTAATCATGTAATAGCTTTGTAGATAAGTAAATAGGAGAGTTAACACGGCACCGTAATGCTACAACGAGTGTATATATCCAGGCTCGCGCCGCTGCCGCGCCGTGATTCCTAATATTATATTTAGACGTGACACCGGTCGTTTGTATCAATTGCCGTCTGCCACAGGCCACTGATATACGGCGACTTACGACTACTTTAGACAATGACGGGACAATTGCGACCGGCGACGCCCCGAGACGTCGGATGCTGGCATTACACATATAATCATATCATATAAATTCCGGAGTTGCGTAATCCGAAACATTGGTGGACATGGAAACAATACAGTTGGCAGATAATGGCAGTTCTTTACTTCTTGAGGAGCAATCGACTTATTTTTACATATCATCACATCAAAAGTCGTCGTTAATTTTCCCAACATTGTACTACCAGGGGAGTGAACGTTTGACGTTCATACGTATTGCACGTGCGAAGTGTTGTAGGTAAATTACTCGTTGGGCATTATCAGTTTGTTGTTATTGTCGCGTGTGCTGTTTTGATCTCTGACTACAGGGATCACTCAGCGAAGAAAATGACCCAACCGAACCCGAACTCATCTAGCTAGGCACTACGGCAGCAGCCGTTACCCAAAATGATACATTCCCAAAGAAAAATCAAACTATAGTTATGGATGCCATTGACTCACTCTTAAAATAATATACAGAGGCCTTGTCTAAGGTAACAAATCCCACGTTAATAGGATTTGTATCAAGAATTGCTAATAACAGAATATGTGTTTATGTTGCCACTAAGGAATTAGCCGAGGAATTAGTCGACAAACACAAAATAGTATACGTAAATGGACAAAACATTGCTATTAGACCGCTTGTCACTCGTAACAAGAATTGTTCTTTCTAATGTTTGTCCAGTCATTCTCCATGATGTTATTAAACAGAGTTTAGAAGACCTCTAAATAACGCCTCAGTCTCCGATTACTTTTCTACGTGCCGGATTTTCTGAACCAGGTTTTAACCATATTTTAAGCTTCAGGCGTCAGGTTTATGTAACTCCTGAAGATAGTGATAAACTGCCGAACACCATTCAAGTAATATTCGATGAAACCAATTACTGGATTTATTTGTCTTCGGATTCAATGCACTGTTTTACGTGCAAAAAAATTGGGCACATTGCTAAAAATTGTCCTGAATTATTAAATCAGCCGGGAATAGTTGTTACTTCTCTCGAGTCAGATGTTTCACAATTATCTCGCTCGATGCTAAAACACCCACATCCCTCATCTTCTGATTCCATTTCTATTCACCAAAATAAGACCCAAGAATTGCCTGAAAATAATATTTTAGTACAAAACCAAGAGAATATTATGTCTGAGGATGCATCGAGCTTCAGTGATACGTCATCAATAGATTTGGCCAAAAATATACGGAAAAAGAAGAAAACGTACACATCAGTTAGTGACTTGGTGGTGGCTGATTGGGACAAGATAAATACAATTATTAATTCGTCCTCTAATTGCTATCCAATGAACCAATTAGAATTTAAAAGTTTTATTAAAAACACCCAAGGAGTTCAAGATATAAGTGCCATTTGTGTTCAATACTCTAAAGACCCTTCTTCTATTGCTAAAATGTAAACGGATCTGTACCCGTATTTCACTAAAAGAAGTATTAAAAGTCGTATTACTCGTTTACAACGAAAACTTAAATTACTAAATAAAACATACCGGTTGTCTGTAAAGTCGGTTTACTGACGATAGTTGAACGTGAAACGTCAACAACAACAATAATAATGAGGTAAAGGCAATGCGAGCTAACGCTGGTACTTGGTAACGGTACTTGGTAACGATAACGGGTAACAGGTAAAGCATGAGTCATGTTTTTTCGTGCGTGCAGCCGGCTCCATCGATTTATAAGACGTTATCACATCAAAAATAAAAATGTCTAGGTTAGATATTTGTCAATGGAATATCAATGGCTTTTATAAACGTAAACAAAGATTAAAAATTGTGTTATCAGAAAGGAATCCTAGCTGTATTTGCCTACAAGAATCTAATTTTAAAAATAATTATTGTCATGAAATCTCAGGATATAAAGCTATTTTTGAAAACAGAAATAATACTCCCCACGCAAGTGGAGGTGTAGAGTCTTATATTTGGTCTAATTTTTTGTGTCCGATGTAAATCTTAACACAAATTTAGAAGCTGTTGCCAGTATCATAAATTTTCCCACAAAGATTACTTTATGCAATATTTATTTACCGAATAGTACCGCTTTAATTAAAGAGGACCTTTTAAATTTAATTAATCAATTACCGAAGCCATTTCTGTTGATTGGTGATTTTAACTGTTATAGTTTGTCATGGGGAAGCTTAAGAACTGATTCTCGTAGTAAGATTATTCTTGATATTTTAGATACACACAATGACATAACTATCCTGAACGAAAATCAACCCACTTATTTTAATGTTGCCAATACGTCTACTAGTGCAATTGATTTAGCTTTATCTTCATGTGCAATAGCGCCATTATTTCAATGGAATGTATAAGACAACCCGTATGATAGCGACCACTATCCTATCTGCGATTAAAAATTACAAAAGAGCATATAGGAAATATTTAAAATACAAATCAATCGAATTAATGATTAATTATAAAAAAAAGTAGTCAATTGCTAGAAGTATCTTGAAAGAAACTGAGCTTAAGTTCTGGCATGATTACACTTCTTCAATTAGTCCCCAAACACCATCTTCTGAAATCTGGAACAAAATAAATAGATTAAAAAATCGTAACATTAACACAATACCTTCCTTTTTACTTGACGATGATTTAAACAGAATTACATTTAATATTGATAAGTTTAACGTGTTAGCAAAAAACATAGCAAAAAATTCGTCACACTCTAACTACAGTAATGAATTTATCTCAGATTTATCAAAAATACACATAGACTCACCGGAAGTGTCCAGTACACAGAAGGTAAACTGAATAAACGGATCACATACACTTGATGAACTTATTCTCGTACTAAATAACTGCAAAAATTCCTCACCTAGCCCTGATGGTATTCCAAATTGCTTAATTAAAAAATTACCAAATAGTGGTATTACATATCTTTTAAATGTATATAACAAAATTTGGTAAAATAATTTATTTCCCGAGATATGGCGTACATCTATCGTAATCCCTATTCCAAAACCAGGTAAAGATCATACCTTACCTAATAATTATAGACCCATAGTCTTAACGTGTATCTTTGTAAGATCTTAGAAAAAATAATTGCAAATCGTATTCGTTGGAAATTGGAACTTGAAAAATATCTATAAAGTATATCACCCTTTCAAAGTGGCTTCCGTAAATTCCGCTCAACAAATGATCATTTAGCTTTGTTAGATACAGCTATTTGTGAAGCCTTAGCTATAATAGGTCATCTATTGGCGGTATCAATGGACATTGAAAAAGCATACGAAATGGTTTCAATGAATGTACACTAAACGCCTTAAAATTACTTAATATTGCAGAAAATAATGTTTTTCATTTCGTAAACAATTTTCTTTCTCACAGGAAAATCAAAATGAGAATAAATTATGAATATCCCGATGCAATTGATATTGCCAATGGACTTCCACAAGGCTCTGTAGTTAGTGTAATTTTATTTATACTTACTATTAATGACTGTTATAAAAAGTCCCGTTAAAGGTTTGCTTTTTGCGGATGATTTAACATTGCACTGCATTGGAAAAAAATATTCAAACAACTTCACAACTAGTTCAAAATTCTCTTAATGTACTGCATAAATGGTCTAATGAAAATGGTTTTAAATTTTCTAAATCTAAAACGGAGTTTATTATATTTTCGAGACCAAATAGTGCCTTTGACAATTTTACACTAAATCTTGATGGCCATCCACTTACTAGGACTTATTCTATTAAAATTCTCGGAATGTTATTTGATAGTAAGAATACATGGAAAATGCATATTAAAAAATTAAAAGCAGACTGTCATAAACTTTTAAACATAATTAAAGTTTTATCATCCATAACGACAAATAATGACAGTTTGTTAAATGTTTACCGGGCAATAATAAGGTCTAAACTCGATTATGGATCGATAATTTATGATTCAGCTAATAAAAATTTACTAGGCAGTCTGAATTCAATTCAAAATACAGCTCTAAGACTATGTCTGGGAGCTTTTAGAACTAGTCCTTCCTACAGTTTACTTGCAGAATCAGGCGAAATTCCCCTGTGGCTTAGAAGAATTAAGCTTTGTTTATCTTACGCATTTTATGTTACTTCAACACCTATTAATCCTGTAAATAAGGCAATTACAGTCGAATACCTTCACGAAGTTTTCCTAGCAGAAGTAAGATTGCCGGCCCCATTGAGATTACGTTTAAAAAAATATTTGGAACCTCAATTACATCTTTACCTAAATTATACCAAAGACATATTCACCACATTCCCCCATGGACTAAATAACAAAATTAGTATTGATTTATCTCTTAACAAATTGGTTAAGGAAACTACTGACACTATAGTCTATCGCAAACTTTATTTTGATCTAGTTGAAAGTTATCGTAACTATAAACTAATTTTTACTGACGGTTCTGTTACTGATAAGGGAACCAGTTGCTCCAAAATTTTTGATTCGGATCCTACTGTAATAAGTTTACCCATCCAATATTCTATATTTCTATGTGAAGCTTATGCAATCTATCGTTCTGTCAAAATGGTTCTAACAAACCCCACCCATCAATTTTATGCTATTTTAAACGATTCTAAATCTTCTCGTTTAGCTATTCAAAATAGATTTTCTGAAAATTCTCTTATACAATTAATACACTCCGTGGGTTTTGAAATAAAAGCACTATCAGTTGATGTAGTATTTATATGGATACCATCTCACCAAGGAATAGATGGTAACGAACAAGCTGACCAGATGGCTAGGGAAGCTAGTTCAATGTCATATACTAGTAACGACATTCCCATTATTCTTTCCAATGCTAAACGAGAATTATCTAACACAATTAATCTTATGTAGAATCATATTTGGATTACTGACTCTTCCAAATTACATATTTTCAGGAGAGACGTTCTTCTAAAGGGTGAAACTAAATTTTTTAAACTTAATAGAAAAGACCAATGTATAATAACACGGCTGAGAATAGGCCATACCAACGCATCTCACTCGCATTTATTCGCGAAAAGCACTCCTCGGACTTGTCTTAGATGTAGCTCACCGTCCACTGTTAGTCATGTTTTAATAGATTGTAATAGTTATGATTCCAAAAGACAATTTTTTGGCTTTACTAATGACAGATATGTATAATTAACTGAATCATATATGTGTTAATGTTCTAAAATTCTTCAAATATTATAACTTATATGGTTTAATTTAAATAATGTACCTAATAGTGGTCGCTGATAACCTATGTAGTTCGAAGCGACCTTAAATAAAGGAAAAAAAATTTACTACCAGGGAATCTAATTCTTAAGCGGGTGGAGTGTTCTTATAATTTATTTTTATTATAATGACGGCATGCAGTGATAATACAATTGTCAATGACAAATCAGTTTGATATCATAATATTATCATAATATGAACAAATTATGACGACGGTAAACCTGCTAAAGAATTAGATTCCCTGATAGTACAATGTATTTGTTTATTAAGCTAACTCTCAATATAATATAAAATGCAGTGGGTAGCAAAATATATCAAGGCTCTTGCGGAATCCTTAAATCTCAACATTGTCATCTCAATAGTAATGGTGGTGTAAATTGCGCTTGAATGTAGAGCATGCTTTAGATTTTCATTTGTCACTGTCATTTGTCATGTCAGCTATTGAAATCTTACAACTAAATAATATTCACAAATTGCCGCTTTCGGTTTTACTCGACTTAATAAATTACCGGTACCCTAGTTCTCGACAATGCTGCATATTAATAAAATATCGGACTATTATATTCCTTATCATATCACGTTACGATATCACGGCATTCGTAATGCAGTCAACTGAGACGATAACTCACGCTTGTGGTTACAAATTGCCGTCAAATATAATATTCACTAAATCTTAATAGAGCTAGTTTTATACATCCAAAAGATCAATAGTCGATACCCAGTGCACCTTTCACGTAATAAATAATGAAATCCTACGATTAATGAAGGTATAAATGATACACGACACGATCACAATGCTCGCAGGCTGCGGCGGTGCCGTTACAAATGGTTCTAATGAGCGGACCCCATGAAAGCCTTTTAATTTCCCATCGGACGACCATCGATACCGCCGGCCGGTAGATCGCCGGACTGCCGCCGGTGGCGCTGCCGCCCGGCCAACGGCTCCCCGGACTTATCTCCCGCTATTAATTACGCTTAGATATGCACCGGACAAGTTTTAATGCGACCGCTTCATTTGTACCGCCGAGAGTGCCATATCGGAGACGTTACACGGCGATAACTTTGTGCGAGTGACGGCCGGTCACCGGCCACTTCAGAACACCGGCGCTATCGGCGTCACTATCGCTACACCTAGATGACTGATAGCTTCCCCGGCTAAACGTGCTCCACTTTGCATCGATCCTTATCTGCGTCTATTTTAGTGTAACTCGTATTCGCATTTTCTTAGACGACTTGCGCAATTACGGTTCGTTCGCGAAAGAAATCGAAATGAGATCGAGTTGCCGCAGGCTGCCGGCGGCTAAGTAATAACAGCCCATCAAGAGTGGTACCCGTTGTTACAAATCAAAACGAACAATTTCAACTCCATTCTTACACGTTCATTAATTTTATCTTAAGTTAGAGTCACGGATGGTTTACCGAAGAATTACCATGTTTGTGTGAAATTTCATCGTTTTGCAGTGAACTGAACAGCTTAAAATAACAAAATCGTATATTTGCTGACTATCAAACACGTACGACGTATGTGCATTCTGCAGTCCAAAACAACGAATCTAAGAAGGAACACTCATTTGATACAGTACTTTAAAATTAATTATTATCGTCGTGAGCTCTACCAGGCACCCATCATAAAACCAAAACACGAATGTCGAAAACAATTCGTAGACACATTTGTCAAACAAATGTGCTGCCAATTGCTTACTTGTTTATGCATCGTATCGTGTAGACAATGATAAGCCCAGCAATTTATTGCCGATCGGCAGGTGGATCGAGCACTGTTGAAATCTGTTAACGAATCAAACAATTGATCATTGCATATATCACGCGGGTCAGGCAATAATTGCTGCGTCTTGTCAAACAAGAATGAGGCACGGGCGCCCGGCACGCACTGTTGCTTGCTGTTGCTGAATACACTATGAATATATTATACACCCTGTATAATATATTTTAATCAACTCATAATATAGTTTGCAGATAACTATGTAATGCTGTAAAACTGATTAAAACTCTCAAGTTGAACGTTTTCTTATTCCAAAAATATTTACGTCACAATTTGTAAGGAATGATATAAATATTTTTTTATATAAATTTGAAATATGAAAAAAAGAATGTAAAAAAGAATGTCCATTTTAGATTTCTTACAGAAACTTGTTCTCTACAAATGGTACAGGTCAGAAGACTGGATAATTTAACAACAGAAGATAAGCTCAAGTATAGTATTTGTAAGGTTTTAGATAATGAGACAGCATTTAGATATAAATATCGAGGCAAGTTTGCCCGCAGATTGTACGCACTTCCTATTCCAATGCACTTAGTAAACTTTCAGATTTATTTACGTAAATATTCAGCTTAGAATTATCTCTCCTGTTTCGATAATATCAAACTCTAATCTGCGTTAAGTCAAGCGACACAATGAAGGAAATTCTTATCCGAGCTAAAATGATTTATTATATTGCCTTCAATGCTAAAATCTAGGTAATAAACAAAATACGACTTAGTCGGTGTCTTAATTATTATGCTGTGGCAGAATTTAATATTTAATTTATAGGCTATTGATTGTTATGTTACCATTGCAGGTCCTTTTTACGTAATTCAATGCACAATTATGGTTTCCTAACTATCAGGTTGTGTTAGTGACATTTCGTGTTTATATTTGTCTTATTGAGTGTTTAGTCAATTTTACACATAAAATATGTACAAAGCTAGTTACAAAATAAAGGAAAATAAAATAATACAGCTACCGAAGTGGCTATTCACTTAATTTCTCGTTACTGACAAATCATCAGCGCTTAGTTAGTTTTACGATCTTAAAGTAAACTAATACACAAATCTGTAATTTAACTCTAACTCCTCACAAATTTAATCAATTATCGTCGATAAAGTAGCAAAATGAGTTAAAATTGATCACCTCAATAAATATCGTAAACCGACGTATGTAATTAATACTTTTCAACGGCATGAAAAATATACACTCATTAATGGCATTAACAGAAAAGCGGCCATTAAAATATTAGATATAGAGGTGACATAAAACGTTTTAAAAGCTTTCTCATAAGCGATTAGGTTTTTAGATGATATCGGGAGCGCGGCAACAGAAGCCGCCTTATCTGGCAACATTGCGGCGGCCGCGGGACTCGTAACCGGAGACGAGGGAGCAGCGGTCCTCGGTGTTGCCATAAATCAAAACGATAAAAGCCTTAGCGGATTGTTGACGACAAATAACAGAGATAGCCACCTGACCGTATCCGACATTCGATAATATTTAATAATTTACATGCCTTATCTGATCACGCGTGCTACTCCTGCTTTAAAAATACATTAATGCTTCAGTTAATATCGTTAAGATGAAATTTAGATGTGAAACGGTTGATTAGATAAATGATCCGTATAGTTTTACATTCAAATATTTTCATACATACTGTATCGAGACGACTCGGTGGAGCATGGAATCATTAGAATAATTATTTACTACATGACTTATGAAATAACGGTCAAAATAAAAGTTAAAAACTATAACCCGACTACGCAAATAATATAGCCTATGTTATTATAACGAATCAATTGACATCTCATTCATTAATATCGGGTCAGTAGTTTAGGTGCTACGATGGAACAAACATACATATAATTATATAAACACACATAGACTGCCCTTTTTTTGGTTTCGCTGTAATCGGATAAATATAGAGAATAGTGACAGTTCAAGATTAATTGGTAAGTAAATATGCTGTAAAATTTCTTTGTGAAGCCAAGTTTATCGAAAGCTAGGCACGTTAGATACTAGATCTAAATAGCGCCCCCACGTGACGGTGGCCGGTTTCATTGAAACCAGACCAGCTACACAAGTGTTATTTTATAGTGCCCAAGTGTGTGCGAAATATACAAGAGCACTATCTCTTCCTTTACTCTGTAACCCAGTGGGACGGAAGGCCAATACGACTGGCGACTAGCGAGAGATCAGACGCAGGTCCGAATTTTTACATGCCCATCCGATGCATGGATCATCTTTCTTGTCAGAAAATCAGGTGATCAGCCTGCAATTTCATAACCAGACTTGAAAACAATTTTTGTTGTTGTTCCAAGGCGGGGTTTGAACCTATGACCTCCCGAGTCGAGAGCCAGGCTCTAAGCAACTGGACAACGAAGGCGTCTAAATGTGTATATGAATTTATAAAGAAGAGTATGGTATGCAAAAAGTAAGCAGCAAATTTGAAAAGACGAAATTGGAAATGCAAACAAACTACATCCAAGTTCGTATCGGCGATGGAATCCACGGTATTGTTGATCCGGTAATTTGAATTTATTGCTCCATGAATAAATGGTATTTATCTGTGAACATATCGAGCAAAGCCTTCGTGAGAATACTTGCCACTACAGAAGCCACATTAGCTCGGACATGTCCTATTGAAAAGGAATTAACACCTATTAGAGGCGTTTTCCCGAGATTTAAACATTTATTGAAGTTGTTTGAAGACCTTACCCGACTACGGCGAAGCCAAAAGGAAGGGTAATGATTTTGGCAATCTATCATGCATGTTTTTATTTGTATGTATGTTTATTGTATCGTGGCACTTAAACCACTGAGACGATTCTAATGAACTAAGTGTCAATAGTTTCGTAATAATAGTCCGGGTAACATAGGTATATAATTTGCTTAGTCGGGTTATAATTTTTGTCTTTTGATTTTACTGTCAGGAAACACGTTTTTGAAAATTACTATTTAGTATCTACGTTAAATTTTGTAAATTACACCGACTATAATAATAAATAGACGGTACCCACCGTCTATTTAACGAAGGTACGTTTTCTATAGAACATCGTCTTCTCAATCCATCGATCGTAGAATGTATTTTTTCTATAGGTACTATGTGATACGTATGGTTGACAGGATAAAGTTAAGGTTGTTAATTGTTATACAAATTTGTAGGCACACCATAGTGTAATACGTAGGTACATGTGCGAGTCGGACAAGTGTACCAAGTGTTACGAACAAAACGGCCAAAAAACACGTTTGTGTACAACAAAAATATTGTAAATATATACTAAATATTTTTTTATTCTGTTTCGTATATGTATGTATGTATGTTTATTCTAATGTAGCACCTAAACTACTCATCCGATTTTAATTATTGAGGTGTCAGTAGGTTCGTAATAATGGCCCGGGTAATATTGGCTATATAAATTACGTAGTCGGGTTAAAGTTTTTAAAAATAAACATTGGCAGTTAAAGGGATTGCCGATAGATGTGAAAAATAAAAAATAGAAAAGAAAAAGAACAAAAATATTTCATCTGACCGAGATTCGAACTCGAAACTAATTGTTTAACAACGTAAAATTCAAGCGCCTACGTAACTACGCTACGCGTATCTGACATTAATGTTCAAAATTACTCATATCTTATTTGTATTACACGACGAAGGAAAAGACATGACAAACTAGGATCCTTATATCGTCGGCATAAAGGTCAAGTCGTAGGTAAAATAATTTTGAATAGACTTTCAAAAAGTCAGTCATTAGCATGTCGGTGACGCAAACCCATAAGATTTCCTCTACCAAAAAGTGCCCAACGCGGCTAAAGAGTTTTCACTTCAAAAATTATATTTAGGATTTTGTTGTTATAGCGGCAACAGAAATACATCATCTGTGAAAAATTCAACTGTGACAGACAGACGGACGGACAGTGGAGTCTTAGTAATAGGGTTCCGTCTTTACCTTTTGGGTACTGAACCCTGAAAAAAGTAAATCATAAGTACATCTTTTCTATCGTACACTCGGATAAAACTACAATATGTACGTAGTACATTGTACAATGTACAATTACCACGCTTCGGAACGCTCGTGTCGCCGTAATCAATAGCATGGGAAGTAGCTAATCTCGCGTACTCCTTGTTGAAGATGTGATTGTTTCTCCTTAACGGGCGAGTCGCTCTAATCGCGACATCCTCCGGCCGCGCTCTGGCGTTAATTAGAACCGGCATTCTACTGAACAGAAGACATGGAACACAGGTCAGATCCAACGAACCATAGGTTCATTATCTACACTCGAGGTACCGAGGGCATTATGTTTTAGCGAGCGCGACCTGCTCTGGACCCCGCAATCAGGAATCATTATTTACGGACAGTTATTATCACCTCATGGCTTTTCTGGTTTATTATCGGCTCCACTCGTTATGCTGTCCCGTGACGGATAAATTATGCTATTAAGTTAGCAGATTGACAAAGTTATTTATGGGATTGAGTGCGAGCGGTGATTTGTGCCCTGCTGGTGATGAGCTCGTGACCCGCGATTGTTTTACGTTATGAAAGGTATTATGTTTGAATACATACTAAATGTTTTTCCTCGTTGTGCCGGCGTCTGTAAGTATAGTACCGAGACTCTTTCATTATTGTTTCTCTTTACCGATTATGTTATTATACTCTTAAGATTATGTTCATTCGAGTATCTGAATTAGTGTATTTATAAATTCGATTACAATGTACGGGCTGTGAAACCGCTTATTATCTGCATGGAAGGTTGTTGTAATGTTTTGATAACTATATTTCGTTATCGAGTAAGTTTGTTTTAAAAATAAGTTACGACGTATTATAAACATTCTGAATTATAATTTAATATTCTAACCAAAATCGTGTCAGGAGACGGCTTATAGAAAGGAACCTTAACGTACACGTATGAATGCTAAATATCAAATATGTAGGGGTTTTTTTTCAATATTTTTTTTTATATGTTAGTAGTTTTTAGTTCAGAAATGCGAGGGTGGAATAACTAGAAAACCACTTTGGGGGCCGATTACTCGAAAATGGCTGACGTCGTCTTTATTTGGAAAAAACATTTCGAAGATACCCCACACGATGGGATTGGACGAGAAAAATCTCCCATACTTCATATGTATGTGAAGCCACCCCTAAAATATAAATCAATCTTCAACTAAGTACACCAAATTTTATCCGTTAATATCACACGTATTTACGTACGTACGTACGTACGTACGTACGTTACACGGACAGACATACAGACAAATGTAAAGACAAGCGAACGACGTTCCTTGTTCTATGGTACCCTAAAAATGGCTATTTACGAATGAATTTGAGATTACGTATGTTTAAGTAAATCAATTTATTAGAACGCATTTTATAGCTATTAAAATAAACTCAATTGAAAAACAAAGGCGGATTCATTAACTAAAGGTACTCGAATACTAATTATTATTAAGAACGAAAACAAGTCGAAACAATATGCACGCAATAACGCAATAATTAATTTATCCGGACAGTAAAACTAGACCGGTGATAAGTACGTTTGTTGAATACTAAACGGATTAATGATACTGAAATAGTTTAATTGAAATTGATATAATACGAGAATAACCTGTTCCTTACCGAGCAAAGCTTCGTTTACATTCAACTTGTTCGTTTGTAGATACCTAATGGCTAGTAAAAAATAATAATTCTTTGGAATTTCCATTTAATTCCAATAAATTTTGATTTACCTACAGATAAATATTTAAAAGTTATCCTGTGTTATGATACAAAAAGAAGCAATAGAAACTTACATTACTTTGTTTACTAAATTAAAACATTAAATCACCATCTTGAAAGTTCTTTACGCTCGTCTACTCTCTGCACTTGCGATGCCTGGCATTTCAAGGCCACAAACAATGAATACAACATATTTCCCATTCAACAAAAAGTATCATCGTAGTTTTGTTTCGCAATAAACAACAATCAACACGATTCTTTATATCATGTTAGCTCATGAGCAGTATCAGTCGTGGATCGGGCGATATAGCGCAATGAAATCCAACACCGCGACGAATCGAATGTCCTGTCCGGTTTGAAATTTGTGCAATATTTCGCCCTTTTCGCAGATATCCAGCCCGTGTCTAACCGACGTGAAACACAATATCTCCGTTGCACTCCATAATTTATACGCAGGCTTCGATGCTTTATGTATTAGTCAGGGTGTAATCTTAAATTATTGTCGATCATACGCACTGTATATCTGAGACTGGTTGATGGACACTGGCGAGAGCGATTCTCGTATCTATTGGGCATGTGGCTGTCGAGTATAGACCATAGAGCATCTACACATAATAGCACACATAACTACACATAATAGCCATGAAAACGAATACCAGGATGACAGAAGACTAAGACAGGATAAGAGTTTATCTTAAGGGACAATTGAATAGCCTAAGCCTGATAATAAGACGACCTCTGTGGCTCAGTTGTTGAGCGCGTCAGTGCTCAAGCAAAGGAACAAAAATGATTTCTATGTTCCTGGATCATGTATGTATATTAAATATATGTATAATATAACAAAAATCTTAAATAGTTATTTTGTGTATAGTATAAAATTATTATGTACCGTTGTCTGGTAGGTACATGAACCACAAGTTTTGTAGAACTTAGCACAGGACCAGATAGATGTGGAGTGGAAGCGTCCATAGATATTATTATTATTATAATAACACCATATTTTCGCTGACTTGAAATAGAAGCCCAATTCTCGTAACGCCACAGGAGGTGTGGCGCTTTCTTTATATTATGTTTCTCTATAGATAGGAATGTTTCCACACGAGATGTAGCTATTTACGTGGTCTTCGCATTCCAGTGTGGATTCGTCGCTTTACCTAAATATATTGAAATGAACGCCATTCTTGACGCCGGCGGCGCCACTAAACTAGTTCTCTGATTGGAATCTCTAAAACCTGATAACTTATAATTTAAATATCAATTAATATTGATATCAACATAAGCTATATTTTTATTACAAACTCGTCACGTTCTCAATTCGCTACTTATAAATAAGTTTATGTGTTACAAAACTATTAATTTATCACTTCAAGAATACATAATCCAATTTGCATAATGAAATTAACAGTTTTACACAATTTTAACATCCACCTTCCTCCATCCATTGGAGGATGGTGGATGTTAAAAACAAGAAATCCATCCATGTTGGATTTCTTTTCTTTGAGTATTTTTGCGGATTATATCGAAGGGAAAGAAATTAGTAGTATATAATATAGTAGTTTTTGTATAAGGAAAGCTGAAATGAAATGTTAGATATTGATAGTTAAACTTCTCATATTGAGTAGATTTGTCGAAATACCTACAATATTTCGCCACAGCCGGCAAAGTAATAATTCAGATAAAATTAGACGCCGTGTAAAAATTATTGGCACATTTTCTGATTAGCTTCTAAATTTGGATGTCAATGTATTGAAATAGGCTAGCTATTTTCAGATCATATTTCTCTCCATTTGACATTTATATTCCGAGCCTACATAATTTGCAAAAGTAATTAATTATTTGATTCAAATAAGTTTATTTGTCAACAAAATTTTGCTATTGATAAACTCAAACCTGAAATTGGTAGGTAGGTATGAAAGGTCTTTGCAGTCATAACAGGCTTTATAAGAACGCATAGGTATGCAAACAAGTAGGTATTAGTTATTAATAAGCTTTTAACATAAATAGGTTTAACTAAGATGTTTAAAATACCTATTTCTCGCTATCCAAAGAATCGACGCCTAAGAAAAGTTCACAATTTACATAAAACACCTATTTAATATATTTGGTAAATATTATGTTAGGTGTAAGCCGAGTCGCGAATTCACGGAGCCGGTGGTGATCAGCTCCGGACAGTAATATCCGCTTACCTGACAAAGCGACGAAACATAATATTAGCAACGCAATCACCTCATCTACGCGGTGAAATGGCTGGCCATCGAGGGGACTAATTGATTACCTCACACTAGTGTTGTATATACAAGCTATATCGTCAAGATCAACATCCAATATGCATACAAATTGAAAATGTAAATACATATCTACCTTATACTTTTTAAATCATACATTTTCAGACTCGCGGATTGTACTTTGTCGGTTTTTTTTAATATTTTAAAATAGGATCCTCATTCCCATAATACGGACGTATTTTCGAACAAATTTTTCACATTACGTTCTCCCCGTGATGCCTGTTTATCGCATCAGTATGACGGCATTATTCTGAGTTATGGCCAGATCGGAGCGAAACGTATAGCATCTCGCGCTTATTTATTGGCATATAATAGCTTCTAATGGATGCTATTGAATCTGCCACCTGGATATCTCGCGGCCGGGCAGGCGGGGCAGGCTGCAGCTCGATGGATGTGAATATTCATAACCGCAAACGCTCCGACCTCACTCGATATTTAATTGATACCCTGCATCGAGCACGCAAAAAGATCAATCGCTCGTTAAGACTCGATTGTTTCTCGATAAAAATAAACATCGCGAACGCAATTTAAAGGGTTGAAATCGATTTTTGTCTCGACAATTATTCCAGCACTACTCTACGGTCATTTGTAAAACGATGATATCGAGACCAACAAATAAGTGCATATTCGAATTTATTTAGACCTTTCGTCGATAACACGTGGCACTGTTCTTTTATTTGCACAACACGACGAATGCGAGTGCAATTTATTGATACTGTGTACGATAGGCAGTCCCACGCGAGCGCCCGAGTCAGCCCTCCGAAGGAACGGTGAGGACCTATGCTAAATACGCGCCATAAATAGCGGACGTTATGGTGTCGTAAAAACAAAGTCAAGCTGCGCGGACTCGCCGACTACAGCCATCATCGCACCACGAAACGACATTTCTCTTTCATTTTGCACTTCTTATTAAACATTTACTTACACTTCACAGCTTCAAGTTATTTTATAGTGTTTTAATACAACTATTATAATATGTTTGATGTTAAAATATGTATTTTACGATACATAGTTATTATGACACTTAAATCGTAGTCTTAGTAAGATAGTTTTCAAGCCTTTTCCTTTGCTGTGTTAGAATATTTCGACCAATAAAAGTATATTCCATTAAATGAAAAAAGCCAAGTATTTCCTTCGCAAAAAGTTATGAGAAGTCGTAGAGACTAAGTCCAATTCAAGATAGTCCATTTAATTAGTTTGTGGGAAATAGTGGTAGCCCCAAAGTGAGATCTCCGACTGAGCGAGGTGGTATGCTCGGTCAGGCCAACTGTACTGCTGCTGCACGGGCTCCAGTGAGTCGGAGTACTACCGTGCCGGGCCGATGCTACGTTCTGACCAGGAGAGACGTGCTCTGCTTGCTGATCGATCGTTGTAGTGAGAGTAGCCGATGAAGCCGATGAGCGTTCGACTTAGGGGTCTAAAAAGTCACTTTAGATGTCTCATATTATGATTCATATATTTTTCAACTCTTAAATTATTAGCGCCATTTTACGCGTTTCTATTGAAAACTGTCAAAATCGATGTCTTCTAATATGATGAAATCAGATGAATAATGTAGCCATTTTACAATATCACGATTTTTGTAAGGAAAAAAATATATGAAACAATATGAAACACCTAAAGTGGCCCTTATAGACCCCAGGCGGCGATGCGTTGCGGTTGGTGGTCTAGATACCCGAAGGGGCCGAGTGCTGGTTGGCATGGTGCGGAAGGGTGGGGAGTGATGATGATGATGTCCAGAAGGAGGCGTGTTCTGTCGAGGGTCAATAATGTGGATATAAGTGGAAGCCCCAAAGGGAGATATCCGACCGAGCGAGGTGGTATGCTCGGTCAGGCCAAAGCCCACTTATATGCATTTGGTATGTTGTATATATTCCACCGAGCTGTGAAAACCTCGATAGCGCGATTCAGAATTGTGGCGCTAATTGGTCCGCCACAAGTTACTAATAAAAATGTTGTTACCGTATGCGGAAAATGTTATTTTTATAATTTATTATATTATAGTGACTTGGCAATGAGCACTTAAAGAGATAAATTGTCCGGTAGCGGTATTCATATTGTAATATAATTAGAACAGATTTTTTTTTTTTTTTTTTTTTTCATCCCCCTAACGTTATCAGGGCTTGTTGTGTTCTTTTTTGGTTTCTTTTCTGTTTTTATTATTTTCTATTTTTACATAATATCTTATATCTAGTTTCTACAATGTTGCTTTTTTCTTTTTTCAACTTAAACATTTCCAATGCTTTAACTACCTTCTTATATCTATTGCGTCTATTTTACATTCATTTTTTAATATACAGTTGATAAATTCTTACATAGTAACTTGACTATGTACTTGTCAGATTTTTACCTTGGTAAAAAGGTCAACAGATTAACTTAACGCAGTAAATAAAATAAAATCCAATAAAAATTTTCAATAATATAAAACAATTAAATTTAAAAGTCAATAAAACAATAATCAATAAATAATAATTCCAATATGTAGAAACGAAATTCAATTAAAATGTCAATAAAAACAACGGCACACACATTCAATTTAAACCTACTATCACAAATAAACCTAATCTAGAGCCTAATATCACACTAATATATTACACATTCTTACAGACTACACCCACAATCTTCTTACAGTACTCGAGGAAAATGTCCCTCGTTTTTCCCCCCAGGATGGAAGACAGGCTCTCACCCGTAATCGATATGCCCAATTTTTGCTCAGTATCATATCTACTGCTAGCAAAAATCGGGCACTCGAGTAACAGGTGAGGAACCGTCTCCTCAACTCCTGGCTGACATGAACACGACGAGTCCTCCTTCAACTTGAATCTGTTCAAGTAGAAGGCGAACCCACTGTGTCCAGTCAGTATCTGTGTGGTGTAGTGTGTGATGTCTATCTTGTTGACTACCTTGTATGCAGCAGCAGCGCTTGGGAAAAAGAGCTTAGTGACTCCGGCCGTCCCTCCCACTTCGTATCTCCTGTCCCATTCCTCAACCGTATCCTCTCTTAAGATACGCTTGACGAATGAAACAGGACACAGATCGTAGTCGGGCTTCCTTTTCAATCTCAGCGCGGCCTCCTTGGCTAATTCGTCGACCCTCTCATTCCCAATTAGAACAGATTAGACCCATGCCAGTCACTGACAAACCTGAAGAAGCATTTCGATCAGTATGGCAATAAGGATACAATAGTGGTACAATGCGGGTTATCCCAACACATATACATGTACATTAATTTCAAAGGCTGTTGACCATTTTGAAAACTTTTCATAGGTTTAGTTAAGTTTTCTAAGTTGAAAATCGTTAATACAATCTTGATCACAAATAATAGAATGGCTGCAGGTAATAAGATGTTTGCACTAGCTTTAAGCCATTAGTAACCATAATAATATTCATTTATTAAAGTGCTCATTGCCAAGTCACTATAATATAATAAATTATAAAAATAAAATTTTCCACAAAAGGTAACAAAATGTGAGCGATGAATAAAAATTTTATTTTTTTATTTTTTTTCTGCCTGTGATATATAAAAAGTTCTAAAATCATTATTTTTATCAGAATTTTTACTTATACTACCTTCCCTTTATATGTAGCTAATAACCTATCCTGACAGCAAATTTTAAATTTCTTAGTCTGCTCGAAGTATGCTTTGATTGCTTACTCTCCCAACCTCCATATCTTTCAAAGACGATTTTTATGAAATTTTAAACATTAGCTTGTACCTTCGACTTCTCCGCGACAAAAATTCATTTCATTTCATCAGCTTTATTACAAACGAAAATTTGCGGGCAACAAAAAGCCGCAAAATGCTTCGAGAAAAGGTTATTTATGGCCGCTATCAGATAAATCTATAAATACCCAGTTTTATCCTGTCCACAACAAAGATTGTCATAATATAATTTGATTCTGCGTTCCGTTTGTTTTCAGATTTCTTACCCTAATTAATGTCAGAGGTCACCGACCGGGTATAGGTTTGGGCGTAATTCGCTTGTCACGACTGGATTAGATACAATTTGTTCAACTTACTTTGAGATTGGTGGACTATTTTATACCATGGTCATACGCGCTTAACAAATCAAAATATACCATACATTATAATATTAATTTATTTTTAATCTTCTGATATTGTAAAGGTTACGCGACGCTGAACCTAATAAGATGGAGAGCTACTAGGAAATTTAGAGTAGGTGTTTGAGGCAAACACAATATAAACTTAAACATTTAACTCTGGGTATATCTTATACTCAGTCTTATTATAATTGACAGTAATAACACACAGGACTTCTTGCACTATTTCCCCTTTAATAAGTATTTTACATTAATTTTAATATATTACACGACCGGTTTCGACAAAGTTTCACACCGGATGATGAGGATATTAGTAGCCTAAATTACTCCTTATAACATCAGCTATCCGCCAGAGAAAGTGCCATGAAAATCGGTCCAGCCGTTTCAGAGATTATCCGGAACTAACTGAGAGACAGACAGACCGTACAGCCAAAAATTTTAAAAATTGATTTATTGTAAGTACCGTATATTATACTTTCATATACATTTAGTAAAAGGCTGTTCATTTAAAAGTACAAACAGATACTACAATTTAATTTACTCGTATAGATTCGACTCGCATTTATAAAGATTATGTTTCTGTAACTGGCCAACAGATAACAAAAATATTAAAATAAACTAAATAAAAATTAAAAAGCTATGATGTTGACATCAAATAAAACTTTAAGATCTTTATACACTGCATGCTTAATTTAAACTTGATACACGTCATTTTACACCAGCACAAGTCAAAACTATAATAACCGGCATTAATATATTACCAATATCATAATATACAGTATGTTAATAGATAATAAAGAAAAAAATGTCAACAGAGCTTAGGAGACGTGGTATTCTGTGGTGGTATTTTTATTATTATTTAGGTGAAAGATCACTTAACTGTTATGCTGAAGTATACGACGCCTCAGACCCAAGTGTACAAATTATAGTAATAAAAACTGAATAAACTATAGCGACGCCGTGATGCTTTTAGGAAACTGATATTAAAACATTTTTGATAATTAGTAAAGGTACTTACCAATATCTCCTACTGATTCGGCACGTTAAGAACTATTTAATATTTTTACATCAGAGTAATAAAACTGTGGTGTTAATTGATAAAGTAGTTAGGGAATAAAAGGTTTTTGATTACCTGTTATACCTCTGTTTTTATGGCACAACTCATACCTTTTCTGATAAGTATAACGCGACGTAATTCACAGAGATCGCGAGTGTCAAATGTATTTAGATAAAGTTAAAATATAATCTGGAGTAGCATTAAGGCAGTAGAGCGTTAGTTCTTCCCTATTAGACTTATGACTTATAACAAATCGTAGAGGAATTTAAAGCTTTAGTACAAATTTCACCAACGCTTGTTAAAGTTAATCGTTGATGAGATATCATGTTATCTCTCTCGTTTTTTGTATTATTGAAAGAAAGGCATAATATTTATTAAGATTTCTATTAACACCAATAGTCGCTGTATTGGGACTTAGACTATTTCATAATAATATGTTTGACTTTGATGATTAAATGATTTAATTCGGGAGCTGGTCAATTCTATTTTACCACGACTTACTACATGCATACTCCATAGTATACTTACTTATCTTTAAATGTGAATGTGAGTTTGTTACGCTTTTACGTAAAAACTACTTAACCGATCATCGTGAAATTTGGCACAGAATATATAGAGTAGACCACGAAGAAGGACATAGGCTACTTTTATCTCAGAAAAATTTACGCGAGAGGAGCCGCGGTTAAGAGCTATATAATTGTAATATAGTATAATTCGAGTTATATTTGGTCATTACATATGAAATTGGCGTTTTGTAAAGAAATTTATTATATATAAAAAAAAAAATTTAATCAAAGTATATATATACCATCGATATTTATGCACTTTTGCCATGTCATAGGTTCATTCAGTTCATTGATTCCTTTACAAAAAAAACCATATAGACTGGATTCAATAAAATATTTGAAGGTGCTTTGGACTGCCCCATCGGAGTTAAATTTTTTCCGTTGCAAGAAGTTATCCAAATTTCGAAAAAAATGGTAATCTGTTGGAGCAAGGTCTGGGGAGTACGGTGGATGTCTTAGACATTCCAATTGAAGCTCCTCTAATTTAGTAGCCGTCTGTTGTGCAGTATGTGGTGTAGGATTGTTCTGAAGCAGCTGTGGCCTAGAGCGAATGACCAACCTCGGTTGTTTAGCAGCTAGCTTTCCCATCATGATTTGCAGTTGCTGGCAATAGACATCTGCTGTAATCGTCTGGCCAGATTTAAGAAAGCTGTAATGAACGACACCGGCAATAGTCCATGAAACGCTCACAAGTAACTTTTTTTGAGTCAATTTTCGCTTGGGGCAGGCTTTGGCTGGTTCGCTAGGGTTCAGCCATTGCGATGAGCATTTCAGATTATCGTACAGGATAAACCTTTCATCACAGGTAATGATTCGATTTAAAATCCCTTCATTATTCTGCCGGTTGAGTAATGTAACGCAGCAGTCATTATCAACTTTGGTCTCCGGCCGTCCGCTTGTTCTGCAGGTCGAAATTTCCAGAACGAAAACATTGAAACCAAAAACACACTGTGTTTTCTTTTGCGACACCGCCGCCATACACATTATTAATCCTTCGAGCCGCTTCTGCAGCACTGGTGCCACGGTGGAACTCGTACTCGAAAATAATACGATATTCCAAGTTTATCCATTTTGTAAACAGAGTGACTCAAAGAAAAAACCAAAAGAGGAAAAAGCAAATGAATTGTGGTTTTTAAACACAAATGCATGAGTAAATAGCGGTATAAATTTGAAATTGGAATTCCTAACCAAAGAAGATATATTTGAGATCAATGTGGCTAGTACGACAAAACGCCAATTTCATATGAAAGAACCTAATATTATACATAACTTTAACATGTCTTTAAAGACTTTCCTATACTCTTGACTCTCGTATACAAAAGCTTTCATCTATACTTCTATATTACTATTGTAAATTTGAAAGAATGTTTGTTTGCATTTAATAGGCTCCAAAACTACTGAAACGATTTTTATAAAATTTTACACAGATATACAGAAGACCACGTGATTACATAGATTACACTTTTAATCGCAGAAATAGGTACGGTTCTCGCGGGATGTTCTTTTGCGCGCACGAAGTCGAGAATAACATCTAGTTCAATCATAAACTTCGGAGCGAGAATTTAAGGTTGTAGAATATAGGATTTTACACAGCTATAAAACACTTGCTTAGGTGTTCTTAAATGATTATTATTGGCCAGTGAAATAGTGCGACCTTTGGGCGCTCAATTTGGTGGAGTAAATCACGGGCGAGTGGATGGCAGACGATGAATTACGAACTTTCCTTGGGATATGATTTTCACACGCAGGCATAAGAGAAATTCTCGAATTTGCGAATGCATATTATATAGCGACGCTCAAAGTCTGTTAGAGTGACTATGACGTTGTTGAAACGTAGACTGATAAAATTTGTTTTACTTTTACCTATTAAACTTTTAACTATGATGAGTACAAATAGTGACAGGGTTGAGGATACACAGCCTTGACCAAGCCTTTAACTCAAGTCTCAATAGTTTTGAACTAGTCATGGCAGGGTCGGGTTTCGAGTAAGCTAGTACCTACAAACTACAGTTTACGCTGCACAGACTATCTTCGTAAATAAACTAGCTTTAGCGCGCGTCTTTGTCCGCGTGCGGCGTGGACCCCCGTGCACACACATTTCACCCCGTGGGGTATGTATTTCAAAAAAACCGGATTTCTAAATCATAATAACTATCTAATGTTACCGGAGGCTCGAGGGGGTTGGGGATTTTAAGGACAGGGAAAGCAAGTCGCAACACCAGAGGAGTTACAAATGTAAATAATTTGTATTTATTACATCGGATCGTCGGGACAGACTTTAAATAAATATTACATTGGTCTGCAACGAAATCCTTCTTCTAAAAATGTATGTTTTAAATATGAAGATTTTAATGCTCTGAATCTGTTCCTGTTAACTAATTTTTTTATCACATCTAGATTTTGTGATATTATGAATTTATTACCAAAATATCACAAATTAAGGCTTTTTTAATTTTTTCTTTATCGTTAAATATACATATTTTAATTCGTTTTATGCATCAAAATCATAAATAGTCTCTTAAAGATACAAAATAAATTTTGGCGAGTCGTTAAGAAAGAAGGAAAGTGTATTAAAGAGATTTTTATTGATGTACTTAAATGCGCTTGAGTATTCGCTGTAACTTTACAACAGTTCAATGAAAACTTTTCTTTCAATTGTTTAAAATGTTTATTTCAATGGTTCTTTATTTCTAAATATTTTTGGAAGTTGTGCACAAAGTCATTATCAAATTTTTTTACAAACTTTCAACCGCTATTTCACCCCTTAAAGAGTGGATTTTTTCAAAATCCCTTCTTATTGTGCATCTACATTTCTATCGTTAGTGATTACGGCTATGCGTGCGAATAGCAGTCAATCAGTGGAGACATCTCCGTTTATGTCCTACTACTATTGTAAATGTCAAAGTTTGTGAGGATGGATGCATCATGGATGTATGTATGGATGGATTGATATTTGTTACTCTTTCACGCAAAAACTACTGGACGGATTATGATGAAATTTGGTATGGTAGTGGTATCAGCTCTGCATTAACAGTTTTTATCCCGAAAAAGTGCATTGTCCCCGTGGGTTATGTGGTGGGTATTTACGCGAGGGGAGCCGCTGGCAAAAGCTAGTTTTAAAAAGATGGGCACCTCTAGGTTCTAAAAACTCGTCTCTAACACATCCCCAATACCACAAATCCATGGCCCCACTACCACAAGCACAATTATAACGTGGCCGCGGGCGCATCGCATTTGTTACGCGCCTGCCCCGCGCGGCGCGGCGCCTAGATCTGACCCGTGGCTCCACAGTCCGCGTAAAACATTTATCAACGCGCCCTGATAAGCGCTGGTCATCATAATTCCTATGAATTTTCATTGACAAATTAATCATAACGAATTCAAAAACGGGAAATGTATAATCCAACAAATTGTAGTTTAAGTTGGTATACCTAAGTGACTCTACAAGAACAAACATCATAGCGGCTTTTTCTTACCCAAACTGTATTTCATTTCCAAACTGTTGACAACATTTGAAATACATTTTGTAATCAATCAAAGTAATCATACAACGGATCAAAGATTATATCATGATAACAAATGTAAGAATAAAGCGTTTAACCAATTATCGCTTACACAAACTCCAATTCCGACTAATTGAAATGGAAAGCGGAACCCCGAACACAAATTACCAACACTATATCAAGTGTTAAACGGCACTTATCGACGCCAAAATGGCGACCGATCAAAAATACACAATTTGAGGTGATAAATCTCGTGTAACTACCGCGCCGGTAGCGTAACGCGCCACATTGTTATTTAGTTTTATAATTTATGTACTGATTTTTATGATACGTCAACACAGTTTTTGGAAGTTTGAATTTTATAGCTTAGAGAAGTTGTGTAATTTAAATTCTGCATCTAGATAAATAACAAAATCTTTTAGTAATATCTGACTTGTGAGTACTATGAATCAGCCGCCAAGACAAGTCAAGCGAAACGCAAGGGCACTACTAGACTACCTTTTCTCGGAGCGTTGTCGATTTTTTGAACTCTCATAACTTGGGTTTTGATTGCATAGGTCAAGTTTTGATTGCACAGGTCTTATACTTTAGATTTTATTGCTATCTAAAAACTCCTGACGTGGCCCCACGTATCTAAGGCGTAGAGTTTATGAAGTTAGTCTTGTAGAGTTAGGGCGTGTAGAGTCAGAAGCTTGGTTTTACAACGTCGTTACATACATGGTATCGTCTTGGCAATATTTTAACATGATAATATTTTTGGTGGGATTTATATGTTTATGGAAATTCATTCAAATTATATTGGTCTTAATATAAAATCTAACAAATTGGAAATCTGGGAGTTCTAAGAAAAATCGAGAACTCCCAGTTTCCCGAAAATTACCCTTACAATTGGATAAAAATATTGCATCAAATAGAAATTACTGTAAACCATAGGGTCAATTCACACCGAGACAAAACGATATGCGTCATGGCGCTGCATTTTTGAGATATATATATATATATATATATATATATATATATATATATATATATATATATATATATATATATATATATATATATATATATATACAAAATTTACCTTTATTCATTACACGGGAAGGTGCACGTTCATTGTAAGAGTTCGACAGTCATGTTCCACCGCGCTGTTCAGCGAATGTGCATTGTGCAGTGTTATATAAAACGTGTATTTTGGAGCTTACTCCTTAAGAATCGATTTTCATATAAGGCCCCCGGTATGAAAAAAATATGAGGAGTAAAATTTACTGAACGAATGACCTCGTTACGTTTTCGTGCGCAACCTATTCTGCGCACCTTTCACTTTTTGCACATGGCGCGAATTTTTGAACTCAAATCGATCGCTAGTCGCTTTGCATTGCACACAAAATTTTACTTTTTAGAGTAAACTCCAGTCGTGCGTCGGAGCTGACACACACTTTTTTATTTCTGTAGTGAATAAAGTTCCATTTTGAATACCTATCTTAAAAATGCAGCGCTGCGTAGCATCGCGTATCGTTGCGGTGTGATCAGACTCTTATAGTTATATGATATTTGACGATTACTTTGTCATAATTAGATCTAATTCTATCATAAGTTAGCAAAGACGGCGTTTTTCCATTTAAAACAAAACCAGCCTATTTTCAGTATATGATAAGATTGGTAGGCATAAGAATGTCGATATTTGTTAAGACAAAATTGTTCTTGGAAATAAACAATTTTTCACACCCTTAAACGGTGAAAACTGTGTAATAATAACTCAGTAAAATATTACATCAATAAATAATATCCGCGCTTTGTTCGATTAAATTTTTCAATAAAGCTCGATAGCGGTCGGGGCGCACGCGTCTCGGCGTATTTGTATTCAATACGCATACTCTAATACGGCGCGCAATCTATCGAAAGCTCAATTTATCTCGCGCGGGAATCGAACCCCGGCCCTGCAATTGCACTAACATTTCCCGTTAGCATTACACTGAATTGCTTCTACAAACGGTAGTGAATGTAGATTGTTCCATTATTGTTTTGTAACTTGCGTATGTCTTCGCAAAAGTACACGTGGCAAATAAAGTTTACATTTATGATGAAGCTTAAGTTTTTACAATGTCTCTTTTTGTTTTATGCGCCAGCGGATTTACATATAAATTGGATTGAGTAGCGTTTTCAAAATATGGATAATATAGAAGCGTTTTCAGAAGCCCCATTCCCGTATTTAACTTACACTTTCAATGAATAAGGGTGATAATGTGGAATATCACATTATTATTAATTAAATTTAAAAAATCATTGATTTATGATACATATATCTAGAATAAAGAAATAGGTATTTAGATTGACGCGATTAAAAATTATAAGCAAATAAAAAATATTGCCCATCTCTTTCTCGAAAAAGGATTTCTTACGTCACAAGTTGCTACTGCCATACATTTTGTAATGACAAATGTATGGCGGGTGCAACTCGTGACGTCACAGGCCGATAGATCGCTCTCTTTCTTTTTTTTTTTTCCCACTTCTACATCTCATTACCTATCTACTTTACACATTTTGCTTTAAATTTTACATCACATTTTTGCATTTTCTTAAATTCTTTCTACATTTCTCTTTTTACTTCTTTCATTTCTAATCTTACGTTTATATCTTTTGACATCCTGTGCTATTTGCTTTACATTGATTTTTGCATTCGCATTTACATTTTACGTTTCCTTAATTCTTTCACTTTTTTACATTTTCTTGCTTACTTATGTAACTCTATTTCTTACTTGTATTTGTACATTTCCTTACTTTCTTTTACATTTATCACTACATTAACATTCACTTACACTACTTCTTATGTTGACTTACATTTTTCTTTTTCAAAAATTACATTTCCTTTTTCTTTTATTCTTACATTTCTCTTTTAATTCACATTTTTAATTTGTATTATGCTATGTCTAACTATTACACTCATTTCCTGTTTCTATCATGTTCTACATTTCTTTACACTTATTTACATTCCTTCCGTATATTGACTTTGCTTTATTTCTTACTCATCCCACTACCCCTGTCCATTACCATCATTCAGCCCGGGACGTCCGCCCCGGAGTTTTGCACAAAAATTATTTACATAAATAATTGTTTGCAGTGTGTGTTCTTCCACAGCGCGTTATTTACCAATAGTCCCAGTATACAATTATTTGGGACAGCGGGGGGTTACGTTTTTTAAAGCTTATGATATATATATATATATATATATATATATATATATATATATATATATATATATATATATATATATATATATATATATATATATATATATATATATATATCTCTTTCATATTGAGAATTTAAATTGTTTGTATCTTTGTTATCTTTTAAGCTATACGAAAATGGGTTCTAGATTGTTTAAAAACATTGTAGGGATGTTTCCCTAAAGGAATGCTGATGTTGATGTTGGACTTTTATTCCAAGGAATGACGACATCAGTGACCCGTTCAAAGTGTTTATTGTCATTAAAAATATAGTTATGTTTACACAATTTTATAGCGTCTGTAAAGTGTACGGTCAGCGGTTATACTAAACAAGCGTTAATGTACGACTCCGCTCGTACAAACATATTGTCGAACATAGAATAGACGAAAAATGGTACGTAATTTTTATGTTTTGAGTTGTTCTTCTGTCCTGTTTTTATGACTTTTGTAAGCAAGTCTTTGTTTTATTTGTGGTGTAATGTCTCATTGTGTCAAATAAATGTTTTATTATTATTATTATTATTATTATTATTATTATTATTATTATTATTATTATTATTATTATTATTATTATTATTATTATTATTATTATTATTATTATTATCATTATTTAAAAATTCTTTTTAGGTAACATGCCTTATAATTGTACCGTCTTGTTATCATAAACTGTTTGACATTTGTTCAGCGTTTGACTTATGTTTGAGACGTTTATAAAAGAATACCATTTTGCTGTAAAATAAAATCGATACTGTATCGATTTACATTAAAACAGCTAGTTTTCAGATTCAACCTTTAGATACCCTTCGCGCTAAGGGGACCATCAGCGCCCAACCGGCAGCGCGCCTTTGAAAATCGCCTTAAGTTAAATTTATCTTACGTCATATCTCCACCTGGGATAAGATCAGTAATTTAATATTTGTAGACATGTACAGTGTACACTTTTACTTTTTCAATAATATTCTTCAACATTGTTGCAGAAGATACGGCTGTACCTAGCTGAGTCTTATTCAGATAACTAATATAGCTTATGGCTTAAAGGAAATATGACACTGGTCGTTGCAATTCACTTGTGATGACTGCAGCAAAACCATGTTTTCTAGTCTATACTAATATTATAAAGTTTGTTTGTTTGCATTGAACTGGCTCGGAAACTACTGGACCGATTTTGATGATATTTGTCACACATATAGATAGACCCCTGAGAAGTACATAGGCTACTTTTATCGCGATAAAATGTACGGCTCCTGCGAGATTTCCTTTGGCACACACGAAGTCGCGGGCCACAACAGCATTATATAAAGTAGGATACAGCAATAAAAGACTCTTTGTACTAAGGCACAGTAACAAACCCAGTACCTTTCATAAAGAGTTATTAAGACTTAATTTTGTTAATGTAATGATGTCAAAACAAATACAAATACGTTTAGCAATAGTGAGCGTATGGCTAAGCTTACTCATTATTAAAACAGCCTGTGTATTCGAGTTAATCACCGCTAAAACAAGAGAAAGTTCATACAGGTGGGCACGTGTTAAATGTCTACGTAAGTAATAGTTGAGTTTGCTCGTAGCCGTGAATAATAACCATCTCGTTCATTATACGTTGGCTAGTAATTAAAGTGCCGCATTATTCTAGCCATGTCAGAAGTAAAACACCATGTATATATCGCTTATGACTAACGAGCCATCGTAAGCCATTGTGCATTTGCTAAATTTGTTACTGGAATTATTAAAAATAATTGCGCGTTCGGATGGTAAACTTCCATAATTTGTTTAAGAGACATGTTCCTAATATAAAAGAGTTAAAGGGGATATTGCATTAATATGGCTAGAAAAAATTCAAAATGCTAATCTTTATGACTTGATTTACGTATGCTGGCTACCGCGTACAATTCATCATTGCTACTGAAAAACTTTCTGAACTTTCTGAAAATTCTATTACTTGAAAAAATCGGCTGTTTCCTACAATAGCGCTATCTATACCATAGCATATCACATACATTATTGTAGGAAACAGCATATTTTTTTAAAAGTTTTTAATATTTTAAAAATTAGATTTACAATGTCAGTTATATTTTTATGAACTAAATCCGAAATAAGTTCTGCAAAATATATATAATGACCCAGACACAATAGTAGGTACCTATTTCAATATTTCTTCCGTGAGAGAACTCCGTGCAAAGCGCGGTCTCCCAAGTAGGTATTTAAGCAAAGACCATTAGTCTAATTTCGCTCATTTAATATGAGTATTATACATTTTTTTATTTTCTGGAGCTTTGAAATTGAAATCTGATTGAGATTGAGAGCTTTTGAAATCTTCAGGAGCTTTTGAAAAAAATACGCCTATATTATTGCCTTCTTTTGAAAATAGAGAGTAGATTGCAAATTGTTAGGTATCTAACATGTTTAGGTATTTGTTAATAGACATAATACATTTAAAATGAAAAACTGCTTTAAAATACCGTGTGAATAACATCATTAAGAGGCTGGTACATGATGTCATAAACTTAATTATGTGGTCTGTTACACCGCGCCATATTAGGTCTGGTCGCCACCAATGCTCAACAATATACCTGTATTAGTCCCGGAGCCGATGCCCGGTGTTTTTGTCCGAAATCAAAACAACAGGCAATCAGTTTTTAATAGATCGATGACGACAGCCCGCTCTGACCATACTCGATCTTCCTACTCGCCCCCGCAAACAGCTAGCTAAATGTCTACACTTAATCAGTAGTACCCGGGTAACCGAGCTTTGTTCGGAGCTCGAGTAAATTAAAAAAAAAAGAATCACAAAAATATTTTACCGGGGTTCGAACAACACAAAAATTACACATACGCATATCAAACTGCTAATTGGATTGACTATAGGGTCTAAATTATTGATAAATAGTTGCGTGACGAAAGAAAAAAAAAATATAACTTACAAATGCTCAGTTTCTCCGGAACAAAATCAAAACTATCTAGATCGATTTTACCCCATACCATACTCATGGTAATAGTTGCAGCCGTTTTCGAGAAACCGATGATATAAAATTATACAAGATTGTCTGGTTTAAATTATAAGATATTATTCCTACTAATATTATAAATGTGAAAGTTTGTGAGCATGAATGGATGGATGGATGGATGTTTGTTACTCTTTCATGCAAAAACTATTGAACGGTTTGATAAAATGAATCGATATGGTATTAGTTTAAGCTCTGGATTAACACATAAGCTACTTTTCATCCCGAAAAAATACAGTGTTCACCTGGGATATTGTATTTACGCGGGCCAAGCCGCGGGCAAAAACTGGTAATGTTAATAAAGGAACAATTAAGATAAAATTTCACGTAGACTAGGTTAATAGTTTCGAAGAATTTACTTATATTTAGTCTAATTGGCTTATTTAAACCTTATTGGCTCAATTCTACGAAAACATGACGTACTTTTCAGGTGAGCTTTTTCGAGATAAAGATGTAGCCTATGAACCACAGCTTAACTACTTCCATACCAATACCAAATGTCATCAAAATCCGTTCAGTAGTTCTTGCGTAAAAGAGTTACTCTTTCTATCCATCTATCCATCCATCCATCCTCACAAACTTCCTCATTTGCAGTGGCGTGCATAGGATTATGACACTGGGTATGCGGCGAAATACTCGGTCACAAAAACTTTTTCGTTTATAGATTTTTAGCATAGCTACAGCCAAGCGACGGATCTCTAAGTCGAAACCATGCCAACAGAGCAAGTCTTAGATGTACTACTATTCATGTACATCTTCTACGGCAACGCAGACAAAACAGCGATCAATCGTCGCGGCGGAAGAAATTCTAATAAGTAAAATAATAAGCATATTTTAAAATATTATAACTACTCACCAGTCAGTCAGCTTCAATTTTCACATATTCAAGGTTCCGGTTACTTGAGATTACTATATCCCGATGTAAATAAACGCAAGATTTCGGCCACCTCAAATATCTTATCCAAGTGAGTGAGGCCGCGGAATAGAAATTATTTAAATCTGAATATCCCGAATCAGTCCACACTGTTCTAGAATTACTAAATAATATACAAGGAAAACAATATAATTTAATCGTGTGTACACAACCACACAGCCAGTTATACGTTTCATAACTTTTAACATGAAATTTTCGAGTTACATTATTTTTTGCTGGTTTAATTGTTGTAACACACAACAGGGTACATACCTACCTTTAGACAGAATTTGAATCTTTTCACTGAATGACAATTGTGAGCTCGTTATTTTTAATTTTTAATAAACACACATTATCAACGCAAACCCTTACAATCAAATAACATTTAAAAAAAATCAACAAACGCACTAGTAAAAGCTAATCACTACAATTATTATAGAAACTCAGTAAGAAACTGTTAAATGTACACAATTTCAAATGTTAAAATAATTTTTTGTAAGAAAACTATAAATAAACAGGAGCGATTAAATTGTAAACAATGCTTATCACATGAAATATGCAATATGGCCCCCGCGAAACACAAAATGTTCCTTCTATTTAAATAAATAAACCCTTACTAAACAAAAATGCATAATGTGCATACATGATTCATTAGATTCACGTCGTATTATTTTTAGTCGGATTATAGGCAACGAATAATTTCCGACAAGCCAGTTCGGCGGTTTTCGGAAGCGATCGGATAGCCGAACCGAAGCCGAAGGCCATCGCCTGCCGCGGGAGTTACTGCTATATAATCATGTCGATATTCATGGATGTGTGCGTTTGCGAAGTATGAAAATTACACACACATGCGATGATTTTTCCTGCAGAACTTACCGGCATTAGTTGCTTTTTTATAAAATATTAGTATAATAAGTTATTATATTTTTTTAATTAATTTATTTACTATTAATTAAAGTCATCTAAAACGTACGAACGTTTCATTAAAATATCTGTGAATGACAAGTAAAGCACTGCATTTCTGCCTACAATGAGCGCACGCCCCTGCTCATTTGTAATAGGACTTTCTACACTTTAGTTTTGATATTTCATACATATGTAATTTTTAGGTCAATTGTTACAACCAGTATTTTTTACGATATTCTAAGTAGTGTTTGTAAAAAACACTACTTAGAATATCACTAATTAGATATTCTAAGTAGTGTTTTTTACAAACACTACTTAGAATATCGTTAAAAAAATTGCGATAGAAAGTTATTAATATTTTTTTCAGCATTCATCACTTGTCAAAGTTAATATTTGTAAAAACAGTCCAAAAAACCGAACTGCGTGTCTTATATTTTGTATTAAAAATGCCAAAATCAACATATTTTCCGAAGGCGTTATCGAGTGGGTGATAATTTTATTACGCCTAAAAACATAATATTAAAATAAACATCTACGAAGTTAAATTGGGTCATCGATCCAATGATTTATTTATATCTAGATACGGCTTCGCTACGTCA
This sequence comes from Phengaris arion, assembly GCA_963565745.1. NCBI lineage: Eukaryota > Metazoa > Arthropoda > Insecta > Lepidoptera > Lycaenidae > Phengaris > Phengaris arion. The sequence continues at coordinate 9,605,592 of OY751445.1, read as the reverse complement.
TTACTGCGGTGCTAATGATGAGACGGGTGCGTCACCATGACCACTTGACTGTTTAATTTGCACATTACCCACTTGTTAAAAGTTTCATTTCAGAGGCAGATTAATAAGCAGGCATGCTAAATGAAGGGCACAGAGGATAAACAAAAATTAAAAAATATTTTTTATTGTACTGTAGGTTCTTGGTTGGATATTCATGTTTCACAGTAATAATGCATAGAACTTCTTGCACTGTTTCCACTTTAATAAGTATTTCACATTTAACAGGTGGAATGTACAATACTTATTAAAGTGGAAACAGTGCAAGAAGTTCCTTGTATTATTATTGTGAAAATTAAAAAGAAATTAAGCAACCCCCGAATTGTCAAGCAGTAAGCTAGCTGACGATGAGGAATAATAACTAAGAAAACTCCATCATACAGCTTTCAAAAAAAAAGACTAGATCAAAATCGGTTCAACCGTTTGGGAGCTACAATGCCACGGACACACACACACACACACACACAGACATGTCAAACTTATAAACACCTCTGTTTTCGTCAGGGGTTAAAAAGCACGCACATTTTTATGCTGCAAATGTCTGCGTCACCCCTTGCCCGTAGAGTAGAGCCAAGCACTGTCCTTACTCTTGCCGAGAAATTTGGCAGAATGCGCAGTGCTACTCATAGATTTACCGCGAACTACGAAAACTATTCGTAACAGAAAAGAAAATGTACTTATAAATTAAAGTCGTATATTTTAATAAGGAAAAATTTCGAATCACCAACAAATATCTTTGCATTGCTCTCTCAGAACAAATAATAAAATTTTTCTAACAATAACCTAACCAAGAGCACGTCAGGACATGTCTAATGAGGGTTCCGTAACTATCAACGCGTAATAGGTTTTTTTTTTCTAAATTACTTCAAAAGTTACTGTCCGATTTCGTTCTAAATAATTTTCCTAGAGTTTTTAGCATGATCTATCAGCATGGAAACTTACTAGTTTCTATCTCTTGTAGTTTAGAAATGATAGGGTAACTTACAAACCACTTTGGAGACAGATTACTCTAAAATGATTGACTTTGTAAAAAAATCATGTATGAAATCTTGCCTTTATTTTAAAAGACCTATTCATCGATACCCCACACGATGGGGTAGAATGAAAAAATATTTTTCATCCCTACTTCACATGTATGAAAATCCACCCCAAAAATATAAAATTATTATTATTTTATGATGCCAAAACCGAGATCTATATACAATTTATAACTGTACCAAATTTCATCCATTTATATTCATAATTACAGAAGCTAGAAGCGTGAATGGACAGACAGACAGACGGACGGACGAACAGAGCGAAACTATAAGGGTCCCTTGTGTATTACGGAACCCTAAAACTGAGACAAGTATTTATTAATGTAGTGCGCGTGTAGCTTACGCCGCTACTGTCCAAAGCACTTTAATTAAATGTGTAAAATATATTTTTTTCCAGATTCGTATGGAAACATGCATTAAACAACAACAATTTTGTAAGCATTCGATACCAACGTTATTTTCTACTTACACAATGAGTTTACGTAGATTCTTAAAATAAACAACAATCTAAAAACAGTTATTTTTATTTTCGCAGAAAAATCGGCACATTGCCCACGGTTAAAATACAATAATTGATTACCTAATTTGTTGATGTTTACAAATTTTAAAAACTAGTCGTAAAACATAAAAATATAATGGAAAATAACCCGACCTAACCAAGAGCATGTCAGGACATGTCTAAGGAGGATTCCGTAACTATCAACGTGCAATAGGTTTTTTTTTTTCAAATTACTTCAAAAGTTACTGTCCGACTTCGTTCAAAATAATTTTCCTTAAGAGTATTTTGCATGATTTATCAGCATGGAAAAAAATAACCAACTTATAAACCACTTTGGAGGCTCATTACTCTAAAATGGATGACTTTGATTTCATCCATTTATATTCATAATTACAGAAGCTAGAGGCGCGGACAGACAGACAGACAGACGGACGGACATAGCGAAACTATAAGGGTTCCTTGAGTATTACGGAACCCTAAAAATAAGAATTGTGTTAAGACTTTAAATAAATTAAAACCAAATTGGCACATCAAAGAATAAAGTAAGCCATTACCAAATTTGTTATGTTCGAAGCTATGAAAACGTGACGCTCAAGCCAGAAATAAAAATTCATAACAATGTAAACAATTATATTCATTCCAGAAATACTTTCATTTCAACAATTATACTGCTGGAAGCAGCCGTGGTCACGGGAGGTAACTGCCACCTCAGTAGGTGGCAGTTACCTCAAACTACCCGAAGATTCTTCAATTATTATTATTTGTGTGCCGATCCACGCAAAACATACTAACAGTATCTTGAAGTTGCGGTGTTACGTCCCCCGCCAAGACGAGCTAAGCGAAGCGCCGTTTACTTTCCATGTAAATGTTTTTGGTGGTATTATTTATTATTGGATCCCAACTATTTAGTTGGCAGCACCCAGCCATCTTCTCGGTTAAAATTAGGGTACTTTTTAATTTCTGTAGCCTCGCGTATCATTCTTGGGCGATATCACTGTGTTCCTTTGTCAGTACTTGTGGCTTAATGTATGTAAATTAAATCTAATGTAATAGCGAGCTTGATCCACTGTGTGTTCGCAAATTGCAGATTTGTTTTTGCGACGGTGTTTAAAATCTGCGATGTGTTCCTTTACGCGGGTTCTAATAGATCTTTTGGTTTGCCCTATATTAGAAAGACGACAGTCACAGTCGAGCTTGTAGACTCCTGCATCTTAAAGAGGAATGTTACATTTCATTGGCGGATTTGACTTATCATTTTGAGCGGCTTAAAACATTTTTTATAGAAGCTTTCCTTGAACGATGAAAATTGAACAACTTCAACAAATAAGACAAATCGTCGCCTCAGTGCTTATTTGTTCTATGTGCCATTTTTTTCTCAAAAATAAACTTTACATGAAATATTGTACATAGTAAAATTTAAATCCTGCTGGCCAAGAAAGACATAATAGTTTTTTCTCTTAAAATAACAAAAAAATGATTTAATTTATTAAAAGTGTCACGACACATAAAAAAAAAATGTATGTGCTTATTATTATTCGTACTATGTCCAATTATTTGTAACAAATCCTACATCGTAAAAGACGTTGAGTTCTTGAGTGTTCTAAGTCCACTCAATTGAACAACCACAGTCCACGGTATCAAGTCAGCCATTTTATTTTGTTTGTTACTTTGGCGGGGAACAGAGAAAGGATCTCTACGTTGCTCCAGTTTGTTCTAAATTATATGAATGTAGTGTTTTTGCGGTTTTAATTGTTTTAATTATTGAACAATTATGTCTCAAACACAAGATATAAAAGTAACAATGGGCAAACGCTGCCACAAGCTGAGCGTAAGTAATTATAAGTTTTCATTCAGTTTAGATCGGAATTTGCTGCATGATGCCTGTTTTTTGATGATGAACATTGAACATCCTCCGAGCTAAGCTCGAGAGCGTATTTATAATTATTATGAAGTATAATTACGGTTTTTCAAAACAAAATTGATAAGAAATGTAAGCTACATACAGTTAGAACTGCCCACGAAATTCAAATATAATTATTGTTTTGATGTTATCGTAATTATTATTTAAACTAGTTATATTTTAACCCGGCCATGGCGAAGCCAAAAGGAGGGGTAATGATTTTGACAGTCTATGTATGTATGTATGTTTGTTACATCGTAGCGTCTAAACTACTGATCTGATTTTAATAAATGAGGTGTTAATTGATTTCTATTGATGCAGCGGGTAACATAAACTATATCAATATTTTTTATCTTGTATATCGAAAAATGAACCTCAGATTTTAACCACAAAAAAATTAAACCGAGATAATCATCACGTGTTTGATATCAAAAGCAAGGTCTTCGCAAGCACACTACAAATATTGAATATATGACACGTCTAATGACGGCCATAATTATAACCGTATTAGACCTACTTCGCTGGACCATGATCCAATGGTTTATTTAAAATTACATATTATCTACTCCTTCCGAGTTGAAATAAATTCGAAATAAATTGTCATAATTAAGACCACCTGTATAAGACAGATGTATGAATAGGGTAGATAGACGAAACAAGCTCGCAAAAATGGTACAGTCACTTTGTCCTATCTCTATTCATATTATATTCTAAGTCCACATTCACAATTTATTTTATGCATGTTTGTTCTATCTCCATAGAACAAACATGAAAAAATAATATTAACTTAAATATTATTTTAGTAAGAAAAACTTTTAAATCCAGAAAATATAAATTAATTAAATAATTAGAGAAAAAATAAATTTTACCAATTGGTAGATAGAACAAATAAGCACTAAAGCGACGAACTGTCACCTCAGCCCTCCCGTGACCACAACTGCTGGAGAGTAGACGAAACGTCGGGAATAAGAAAAGTGCACCGCGACACAATCCGTAAGTGTTTAAAACAATGAGTATTCAACGTATTTAACTATGGGACCCTAATAATAAATGAACACATCTTACACTCGACTCGATTACGAACATAAAATAAATGTAATTAAAAACGTTTACATAACACTATTTGTAAGAAAAATTAAAATATGAAAACGTGACGTAGAATCCAAACAAATGGTATTGCAGTAATCAGTAATGTAATTATGAATGATTAACAGAGGATTAACACATTAAAGGGGTTTTCATTAAGAGCGCTCGAACTTTGAAATGAAATAAAACAACCTGTTAAAGTGATATTAGGTCTTTACCTATGAAATTGCCGTTTTCTATGAAAAAATTTAAACGAATTTTTTTCATGTATTTTTTATTTGTATTAATCGAAGTAATCACCCATGCAATCAATGCATCTTTGCCAATGCAGTGTCAGTTTATTGATGCCCTTCTTAAAGAAATCAGCTGGACGGGAGGCAACAAATTCTTCAAAGGCATTTTGTACTGCCTCTCGGGTATTGAATTTTTTTCCCGCCAAGAAGTTATCCAAATTCTGGAAAAAGTAGTAGTCTGTAGGCGCAAGGCGATAAAAATGTAACACTAAACAATAAACAAATGACTACTTTTGAAAAAGAATTCCATGTTTTTAAAATAAAATTAATTTGAAATTAGAATTCTTAGCCAAACAAAAATGATTTTGATTTAAAATGGCTAGTACTGTAGAATGGCAATTTCATAGGTAAAGACCTATTATAACCTCAATTTTTATAACAACGAAAAGGATATTCGATGCCAATATTTTCTTTTGCCAAATACCACCACGTCACCACGACTCTGCTGTAGGCCAATTTTTGACGACATCTTCGCATAAACGGCTCCATTTATGAGGAAGCCAGCTATGTTGGCTTACAGGGCAGACTAGAGGTTTTGCGTAGCGCCTCAGAAAGTGATCGAGCCGTGTTAAATTACACAGTATTGGCGGTCAGTTGATGTCGCCACCATGCGACTACGACGAAGCATTTCATTCAATCAATTTTAATTTTTCGTGTGCCGTAGCCAGTGTGGCAAGTAGCGCTGTCGTGTTGGAACCACATATTTGAGAGACCCACACCATCCATCCGGTATAACGCATGGAACGTTAGGCGAATAAAGCGCTGATTTTAATAACAAATTTAAACAATTCTACACGTTTTTTAAGCTTTCAGTTTTCCATGATGAATTGTTATGACTAAATATACATGCCAAATATTTCAGCCATCGCTTTATATATAGCCGCTATGCGCAGTCAAAGTTCGAGGGTCCCCATTGGAAAACCCTTTACAATACAACGTTGGGAAATTTCCAACGGGAAAAATATTAATGAACTTGAAGTAACAAATTATTTTTGTACCTGTGTCATAATGAGTCCTTAGAAATGTTTACAATTTCATATTCAATGTTTGTTGTTTTGATTTATACATAACTTTCGTTTGCCATGAGGACATCCATTACTCGCATTATTTATTTGTTTTGTTTTCAAGTTCTTCCCTTACGTTACAAATTTATTATACAACAATAAGGAGCATTTACAAATAATGAGTGTTAACCAAGTATAGACTCGACAAGTACATAAAAAATATTTGAAAGATATAGAAACCGAACTTCAAAGTAAAAGCAATAACATTCTTAAAATCACTAAAATCTTATGACCACCCAATTTGAGTCACTCACGTTGAGTTGTTCAAAATATTATTCGTATGTATAAGGACGTAGTTGGGTTAAAATTAATTATTTTTTTTATCAAAGGATTTATACAATTGTTTGGGATGGCACCGACTTCAAATATAAGATTGAGTAGAAAAATAGTTACATTTTAGCAGAATTTAAAAGGTGAACTTTTTCGACAATAAGAATTATTATTGTCTAAATTTATTATTCATACTTTTTAGTGATTTTAAGAATGTTATCGCTTTTACTTTGGAAGTCGGTTTCTATATGTTTTAAAATATATTTTTATTTTTTTATTTTCAGTGATATTATAATATTAATAACTGTTACCTGGGAGACCGAGCATTGTTCGAAGTTTTAGTAGGACGATAAAATATTTACAAATATAAGAGAAAGGCAATAAAAAGAATCACAAAAATATTTATCTGACCCGTTTTCGAACTCGAGACCAATTCGTAAACAACACACAAATTCCGATTTCAGAAAAGCGCGGACAGACAGACAGACAGACGGATGCACAGAGCGAAACTATAAGGGTTCCATGAGTATTACGGAACCCTAAAAATGGATTACTATGTCTCGCTAAAACTCAAGAACGGCTGGACTTTTTCCTTTGCTGACTTTTGGAAACGAATTCTGGAAGATCAGGAAAGGTTTAAACGGTGAGAAATATTGGAAAAGGTGTAGGTTGTAAATGTAGGAGTAGGCGTAGTTGTAGGTATAGATGTAATTGTGGTCAAAAAACCTTGGTGTCGGGACAGCTAGTAAGAAATAAAATTAAATAAATGATAATTATTATTTATTTAATTTTTTGTGTTTGAAATTTTTAAAACGAACACTTTTCAAACAATTTTCAATTTTCAAAAACAATTTTCACTAAGAAAATTATCAAAAGTAGTGAAACACAATTTGGATCCAACGTGGTTAATCAAAAATGTCGTGCCCAAGTCATACACGGACGGATCAAGAAAATTACAAACACATAGTAAATTATTTACTTAGGGCCGTAGGCGTGTACCCCCAGCTACGTAGCGCGTAGGCACGACGTAACCTTTTCCGTAGGCTTACGTGACGTGGGTGGTTTTAATTGGATCCGTTTTTAAAACAGCCAATTCGGTATCATCATATTAATACGTGAAACAAAATTTTCACGTACAATTTTACGAGAATTGTGCATACGGATCAGTGTGAAATTTGGCACATTTAAAGTTTAAGTGGAGGGAGGCCTGCCAAAAGCTAATATTTTTAAAAATAACGGTTAGAAATACATTAAATTTATAAAAATAACAACAACACATACTACCACATTCATACTACTACTTCTTCTTTTGGCATAGCCTCCCCTGTAATAGGAGTTGCCAACGTCAGAGTGATGGTGCAGATGTTCAGTGAAAAGCTGATGGCGTACAGTGCAGGGAATGACTAATGCTCACTCATACAAGCATTTTTGTTAAAATTACAGTAGGTTTGAGATAATTGTCAATGAGTGTCAATCTCTCTTTCACAATCCATAAACAACATTTATGTATTTTTTGCGTATCTAAGAGGCAAAAGAAACCTAAAAAAGTTGAAACTTTATAATTCAAACATGAATTATGGTCGAATTTCGACCACAGGGCAGGTTCCTCTGGTTCCTATTATTTTATAAAAGACATACTTCAAATTAGCAAATCAGTAAATTATTATTTTGAAACAAGTTATTTAGGGTTCCGTAGTTCACATCTCGGAACCATTACAGTTTCGTCATGTCCGTTTTCGGCTTACCTTCCAAACGGTTAGTGCGAGTGTGGCGGACCGATTAGTGCCACAATCCTGAATCGCGCTATCGAAGTTTTCTATGATCGGCGGTATATATACAACACCTGAAATTACTACAAGTGGGCTTCGGCCTGACCAAGCACACCATCTCGCTCGGTCGGAGATCTCCCTTTGGGGCATCCACTCATCCCACATTGGTGACCCTCGAAAGAACACGCCACCTTCTGAACATCATCGTCACTCCCCCCACACCTCCGCACCACGCCAGCCAGCGTCAGCCTCATCGGGTACCTCGACCACCAGCATCAACGCACCGCGGCCTGATGAACCCCCATCGGCTTCAACGGGCACTCTCACTACAACGATCGGTCAGCAAGCAGAACACATCTCTCCTGGTTAGCACCGTAGCATCGGCCCCGCACGGCAGCACTCCGACTCATTGGAGCCCGTGCAGCAGCAGCACAGTTCCGATTCACTGGGACTCTCTGGCACTGGCGACTCAAGCAGAAGACTCAAGATTCGACCTCCGGTCTTCGGGGGGAAGTTATATGGCGGACCAATTAGTGCCACAATACTGAATCGCGCTATCGAAGTTTTCTAAGATCGGCGGTATATATACAACACCTGAAATTACTACAAGTGGGCTTCGGCCTGACCGAGCACACCATCTCGCTCGGTCAGAGATCTCCCTTGTCATCCACTCATCCCACACTAGAAAGACGAAACTTTGGATGGATATGTGTATTTACCACGCTGAGAAAGTGCTAAAATTGAATCACGAAAAATATTTTTTTGGGGTATCTCCCCTATACGTAGTGGGGATGTTTTTCTTTCTCGCGTTTACCCAATTGTGTGAGGCATCATTATCGATTTTTTGATTTAGGTATCCGTTTGCGAGCTATTAAGCGCTTTTTTTGTTAAAATAGGGCATCTAAAAGCGAAACGGCTAACTCAAAAAATTTAAAATTATGTTTGTATTACTATTTATATTTTATCATAATAGTAGTCCATCTGATAAGCTTTGAATAAAAACTATAACGGCTTAGATAGCTTTGTTAGTACAGGAGTTATAACCTTTTTTTTTAATGCCAGGAAATATGTTACGTATACCCCGCGATGGTCGGGGGGACATCGCGGGGCTATGTGGGACTCCTCAGTTTCCTTTACCCACCAAAACCTGGCGATGCCCTCATTCAGCGCTAATGCGGGGCCGTGGGAATCGGGGCGGTAGCATGCCGCCACGACCCCGCAACGCTTGCCGCGTCCGGCCCTCTTCTTCGAGGCGGCTAGTTCATATGTATAGGGGTTTTCTCCTCGGGACCCATCGTGTAAGCGGCGATCCCCCGATCACCGCTCATGGGTCCAGTCACGCATCCAGCTCCATAGCGGGGGTGGATGGTTCCGCCCTTGCGCCTTTGGTCTTGGGCTTTTGCCGGGCCGTCGATGCCAGTGCCTTTCTCTTCCTCTTTGTATGGGGGGTAAGCTTCGCTGTTATACAGTCGCTGCTCCCCAACATGTGGTCTCGCCTCTCCTTACTCAGCGCCTCACACACGGGGCAATTGGTTGCCTTGTGGCCCGGCTTCCCACAGCGGAAACAACTCCCACTGAGGTCCACCGGGCACGAACACTTAACCGCCAAATGACCGGTGTCTGGGCAACAGTAGCACCGCTTTGGCCTCGCGGCCAGCAGCACTACCCTCGCCTGGACCCAGCCGACCTGCAGCCGCCCAGAGCTAATGAGCTTCTAGGCGGCCGCGGTTGGTACGTCGAGCCAAAGGTTTCTGATGCACCTGGGGCCCATCACGCGGTAGTCCATGTCCATGTCATACATATGCGTGCAAGCTATATTGACACGAGTGCAAATTTTCAGATCAATCGGAAACCGGGAAGAGGGTCACATTGAACTCGCAAGATTTGATTATACTAAGGGACAAGTGAAACTAAATAAAAACTTTTAATAGAAATTAGCTTCAAAATGAAGGGGTTGAAAAATTTAAATTCAAGTCAATCCATCCCAAAAGTTGGAATAAATTATTCCTACAATGATAAATACATTTACCTACATTTTTTTAAGAACTCTGTTATTAACTATTAAGTAGGTGCTTCATAATTTCGTTTTGGCTAGACGGCAGTTTTTCAGGTGGGTGGGTACCTGAAAAACAATATTATTTACATAATTATTTACTTTTACTGTACACATTACATAATTATTTACTTTAAGAAATGCTATTTAATATAATAACTACCCCACATATACCCCACTCGACATAGTTCGTCGATTTTAATTTTTCCTTTTTCACAATATGGCGTCCAAAATCGGCCATTTTGATTTTTGCAAATGTTTATGCTTTTTATGACATTCGCGCCGCCATGACAAATCAAACATCGTATCATTTATCAAAATCGGTCCACGTGTGTGATCTAAATAGTGCAACAAAGTTACTAACATACATACATACATATATAGGTTGATAAACACATTACTCCCTTGCGTCGCGCAGTCGAGTAACAAATCGTTGCCCCCAATCCTTGAGCCTAATTTCGTTTAATAAATTTGTTGGCACGTGAACGACGTCGGTTGCCATGGCGACGGGGGAAGCGAGGCCTTCGTAAATACACACTGGCTTCGTTTATTTCGGCGACAATTCAATATCATAATAGAGGACCGACTGAAGATAAAATACGGTCGTATGCCTTTATTACCTCTCATTTTAATGATCTAATAAGTCATAATATGAGAGAAGCAACAATAATATTCAGTACCTGGGTAACCGAGCTTTGCTCCATTAGATTAAAAATTAATAAAATAAAAAAAAAAAATAACCGGGGTTCGAAACCACTACATTCCGAATTTCCGAACAAATAACCTGCCAATTGGACTGACATTATAGAGTCGAAAAAATATATATAACATAAAAATGCGCAGTTTCCCAGGGATGGAACCTAGCTAGACTGATTTTTCTCCACCAACACCTTGCACACTAAATTTCGTGTAAATACCTGCAACCGTTGCCGAGATTACGATTATATATATACAAGATCGTCTCATTTAAAGTTTAGGAGATTAGTTTAAAGCTTAGGAAATATTGGGACGCACACATTGTAGTTATAAATAATGACGCAAACGAATGTCTTCTGGTTGAAGGAAAAACAATATCGTCGATGACAATATTATGGAAGCGGCTTGCATCGTCCAATTTGTGACGTATTACCTACGGACATGTTTTTATGAAACGTAATCAAAGATTATGTTGCATACGTAACGGGTCGAGCGTCCGGTCCGGGCGCGCGTCACGGGCACGTGCCTAGGGCTAATTGTGGCATCACCAAAACGGTCTCCGGGAGCTCCACCGCGCGCTCGGCCGAATGCGGAGTATGATTCAGCGCAGAGAAAGTGATGGTAGCGGGAGTGCGGGGCCGCAGACGCGCGGGCACGCGACGAGCCTCCGAGCCCACGCGGGCACGCGTGCGCGCCACCGGCACTACACTCGTGCGCCCCGCAGTTTTCGCGCGCCTCCCTTCGACGTCGCGACGCCGCGCCATTTTTCCGCGCACGTGGGCGAAGACGGTTAAGCGAGAGCACCCGGCTCCGACGCCATTAACTCGGCCGTCGTGAATGAACGCCGACCTCGACCGGGTGGATATCGTCCATTGATAGGGCGCGCTGCGGTCGGGGACCGGCGGAGCGCGCGACTCGCACGGGGGCGGCGCGCCGCCCGACGCGCCGCGCTCGCTCAGTCGAGCGAGTGGCGCCGCCGGCGCGACGACACCACGTGCAACCTCTGTGTTCATTTACCAGTAGACCCGTAGTGATGTTAGTGTGATTATCGTGCCGATACTCGTAGTTTCCTATACGTATATGTAATGATCTGTGATCGCGTCAATATTTCTAGGGCATAAGTCTTGTAGCGTTAGCTAACTCGGCGCGTTCTGGAGTGGCAGTGGCGTGAGTGTGAGTGGTGTGACGGCGACGGGGATGCGCTCGTGCGATGCTCTCGGTGATCGCGATGCGTCGGCCGGAGGACGAGGAGCTGGGGCGTGTCGACGGCGACGAGTTCATGGACATCTCGCAGATGCAGCTGCTGGTGGAGGCGGGCCCGAGCGGCCTGAGCGCTCTGGGCGGGCTGGGCGCACTGGGCGGACTGGGCGCGCTGGGCGGGCCGGGCGGGCTGGGTGCGCTGGGCGGGCTGCACTACGGGGGCCCGCTGCCGCCGCACCACGCTGCGCCCGTCACGCAGACCACCACCCCCACCACGACATCTGTCGACGACCTGTTCGCGCTCTACCTGACGCCAACTACACAGGGTGAGCAACGAGTATTATTTACAAACTTAAAATACTAGCTCTAGAGCTCTAGGCTTATATCTAGAGCTTCGAGAGTTTTGGCGCGAAAACCTTTGAGGTTATCTTCAATTTTCATTTTAAGTTAATAGTACAAAAGCAATTTAAAATCATAAGGTGTACATTTCCACTGCATTTCGCCGTATTATGAAATATTATATAAAACAGAATAATCAATATTTTGAACCCTTTTTTAATAAAAATATTGCCAAATATTTGTGTCATTCCTACTTTTATAGCAAGGAGTTGTTAACAATGTACCTATTTAATAGCTTATGGTGAAATAAAGTAAAAAATATGTTCATAATATTAAAATAAAATAAGTTGTTCATTTTTGCATACATAATGAGTTCGATGATCTCATGATAGATCTTGTGTAATTCTTCGTTTCAGATTCAAAGTCTGTTTGTTATAATACCTACATTAACTTTGGCTTTAAAAAATTACGAATGGATGCGAAGTAAAATTTCATAACATACTTTAGTCATAATAGGCTTCTATCATCATTCACCAATTCATCAGTCATAAATTTAATTAAGATTAAAATCTATAATTCATTTGTTGTTAAACTCGTATCTATTATTGTTTGTCGTGTTTTCTATTTGCCCCTGACGGTTTTATTTCCATTTTATTTATATTTATTTATATTTATTATATTATTTATATTTAGAACATAGGTCAAATCCTGCTTATAATAATAATTATGCTGCTGCTAATTTTTAATTGATAATAATTTACACTAGTCCTTACTTTTGTTTTTTTTATAGCAGCCTTCACTAGTTTTAGTCGAAGGACTATATTCTCCCACGACTTATGTAGTAATTGTTGCTGTAAATTATCATCATTATCTCTATATAGACCTAGTCTAGACTCTAAACCTGCACCCTCGGTACAATTGGCCGCGATAAGCGCGAGAGAGAAGAAATGTCAAAGCGTGAATTAGCTTTTGATGTTCGTGGTGTCGCTTTTTGACATATTCTTGACTTATCGACGCCCGTCTAGTGGCGACTTGGGCTGGACATATTTCTGAAAATTTCCATCCCGACAAAATATTTCACATCGCGACAATGTCTCCGATGGCTCATGGTGCCGCGGAATGCCGCGTCAGCAGAATGTCTGCGGATCAGCGTTCCGCGTTATCGCCACCGGACGAAGCTAATCGCTTGTCTGCGCGCTATCACAAGCATAAACACTGATTACTGCATATTCACGTCCATTAAACATGTATGTGGTGACGAAAATGTTCTATAATATTATGCAAAACTACATCCATTGATGATTCCTAGTGGCTTACCACTTTTCACGCTTTCACGTAAAAAATTCGGTTCACGCGCACTGGTACCAAAACTATATTGAACGAGTCTATCTTGCGACCCTGGCATAGGGCACTATTGATGTTGATGAACTCTTTTGAATTCAGAACTAATGTTAAAGTGTTTTGTAGTTATTTAATGTAATTTAGACACAATGAAATTAAAATAAACATAAATTATGAAAACCTCTGTAGGCGCGTTGAGTATTTTATGAGATGGGAAAAAATAATTGAAATTGCGACACTGATACCAACACCGTTTCCAACAGCGGTTCGGTATAAGGTAAAACAGGGCGGGCGAGACGCGCGACACATGCTTGCCTGTGCGCTATTGTTTTCACTTCTGTTGGCACTCTCGGAGTGCCACTGTTTATTTTATAAGCCATTTTATTTAATGTGAGTAAAAAAACTATATTTTCTAGAGATCAGAAGCGCTTTCTAGCATTTACATTTCACGTATGACAATTTTGTAAATCTATTCCGTTATTTTTTTCATTCACACTTTTTTGTTCCGTATATAGTTTCTTCCATACTACTTAATCTATCGCAAGTACTACTTAATCTATCTAATAATGATTAGACCTAGTAAATGAAAATCTAATTTTACTATAATTTTCATTTAAGTTATTCGGATACTTAAAAAATAGACACATCACTTTTCAAACAAAATATGTATTTCAGTTTTTACCATGTTTATACTTGTATATAAACATATCTAACAAATTATCTTATCAATGTCTTACTTGTGTAAGACAACGCTATGTTACTTACAAATTGCAGTAGACCTTCAATTAAACAAAGCAAGGATATGACAAACCTTTAACTTCCTTGGGTCGGTAAAGGAGTGAATTTAAGCAGAAAATTGTTAAAGTGTCTTAAAATATGTTCATCATTAGGTACGGTACAGCTTTACATGTGCAGTGATAATAGCATAGGGCGTTTATGGCCCGCCGTTTACAAAAGTAGCGACCACAAACCAAAATACAATTAGATTGTACAATTTTCATTCAGATCCATGTAAAAGTGGAGATAATCCACAAAATTTTAATATATATATATATATATATATATATATATAAAAGGCAAAGCTGATTTACTGATGTATCAACACACAAGCTAAACCCTAGAAAGCCACAAGGCTAGAAATTTGAAATTTTGCACACGTATTTCTCATATCTATATCATATCATATCTCATATGACGTACCTACGTCGTAAATACGTGTGCATAATTTAGATACCTATCCACTAAGGAAGGATTTTTCAACATTCAACCCCCAACGTAACGTAAAATAGGAGATTTAAGTTTGTATGAAACTTTTTATTCCTTGGACATATTTGCATGAAATTTCGTATGAATTGAGTACGGAAAAAATAATGAGTTACGTTTTCAGCGTTTCAAAAATTCAGCCCCTAGGTGGGTAAAATAGGGGTGATGAAAGTTTAAAACCTGATTTCACACGGGCGAAGCCGCGGGTAAATAATGCTATTTATGAATATTCGTTGAAATGAATCGAACTATAAGGCCCGATTCGACCAAACTTGAAGTTACACGAGTGTTACTATAATGAGAATAATTTTACCCCTTCAATTTACTCTAGGATATCTTCGTTTGCGTTTTACCAAGTTACTCGAAGAGTATACTATGCTCGGTATTATTATTCAATGAATAATGAACGAATGTATAAACCGACAAAAAATCATGTACTATTGTTTGTATTAGAATGACTTGTACGCCATAATAATTTAATTTCGTTGAGTAATACAGTAAAATGTCACTATCAAATTATAACACTTCACAATGACATTGATCGTGACAATTGACAGCCAGCTGTGCGACTATTCACTATTCTCAGTTTAATACTTTACTCCGTCAAAATCGTCCGTGTAAATATTTACTCCCGTGTAATTACCGTATTCTTGGATTAGTAGTTGGAAAAACGCAAAACCAGCTTACTCTTAGATTAGGAAACATTTATACTCGAGTAAAATTTTACTCCAGTTTGGTCGAATCCGCCCTTAGAGAATTAACCCCACCTGCTGCACCTATGCCGTTGTAATGTATGTGTAATTTCATTTAAATATTTAACTTAATTTTATCTTTGGTCGCCATCGTAGCAAATTGTTCAATAGAAAATAACCCATGTCCAGTATGTTAACGTTTGTTAAACTGTTTATCTTTCTAATGATCATTTAAGGTTAAGTTTCTTAACATTTCCTCATAATATTCCATCATACCTGTTTTTTAAATTATTTCGCTTCAAAATATATTTAGGTCGCCCCTGCATACTACAAGACTCTATTTCGGGCTTCTTCGTCTGTTCGTCCTACAATTTTGTCCCACAAGTTTCGTCCTTATTGCACGTAAGGGCAATTTTAATTTTACGTAATTTTTTCACTCGTCGGTTCGGTCGGTTTTCGAACTAAATTATCAGTATCATGATTAATAAATCATTAGCTACATAAATAATATAAACATTGGTAAGGTATTAGCAAAATTGATCATCGTAAATGAAAAGGTCAAGTTTCAACGTTAAGCCCACTTTCAACCCCATTATAATTAAGCAGAACGTGGTAACGTAGATAAACGAAAACAACTTAATAGCAGGCGTAATAAGAGAAGATCATATTTCCCAGGCATAAAATTAAATTTCGCAGGCAATAAAGTAAATCTATTAAAGTAGGCCGGTTAAATCACCCTCGCTGTGATTGGCCGAAAATATTAGCAAAATTATGCCAATAGACATCGTTCTCGCTAAATATCTATCGGTATATAAGCTCGTAACCATAATATGACACCCACACCGTGAGATTTATTTTCCAAATCGTTTGCAATATTGGTAAATGTGCTAATTAAACTACTTTTCCATGTTACTTTTTTCTGTGTATTTTTTTAAATTGTAATACAAACAGGGAAAACCAACTAAATAAACTGTACTTCTTAATTTGATTTTATAGCCAGTGTTTTTAATACATGCTTACATTGAACCTAGTAGAAATCCTACCTTAGTGGAGCAACAAATAATTCCCGTTGAATAAAACCATAAAATTTGACTAATGCATGTGAAAAGTAAAATTTATTTACAATTAAGATTCATAATAAAATACCAACTTACTCAATTTTTGGGTTCCGTAGTTCACGTGTCGGAAGTCAGAATCCTTATGGTTTTTCATGTCCGTCCGTCTGTCGTCGGCTTACCTTCCAAACGCTTATTGCTAGAAAGCTGAAAATTGCATAGATATGTGCCACGCCGACTAAGTGCTAAAATAAAATCACAAAATTTTTCTAAACATCCGTTTGATATAATCTACGTGACGTAATACGTGATGAACTTTTAAGTAAAACTATAAGATGATAATATAACTTTGTTAGTTCAGGAGTTATAGAGGCCTAACTAGTAAAATGCGCTTACTTAAAAAACTTAATAATAATAATAATATTTTGTACAAAAATAACGTAATAATAAGCAAAGTCATTGTACGCGAGTCCAGCTCGCACTTGGCTGGTTTTATTTTAATACATGATCCGAGAGCACTTACGATACTAAAATATGTTCCCAAGGAGCCTCCTTAAACCCACAACCTCTGGCGCCAGCATAACTGAAGCAGTCGATTGTTCTCGAAACTTCAACAATGTTGTTTTAGAGCTCTCGGAACGCTATATGTATGTTCGGTATCGTTGTCATCGCTTGCGCACGGCACGCATCCATCAAAACCAGCTTCCATTTTCGGATGGGAATGACGATATGACGCCCAAACGGGCACCTATACGTGATAAAGACGTCACGTATGTTTCCAGGAGTGTGTCGAAGGCGTATCGCAACCTACGCGGTGCGTTACTCACTGGGAGCGTCGGCTCGTCAGAGGTGCCCACGACAGCCCATTACAGTTTGCGGCTGATACCAGATGCCCGATAGCTACGACTTTGAGCAGCCGCAGCCCGCTATGCTCTCGGGGCACGCACGTGCCTTTGTGACGGTGCCGCTCGACCCGCATAATTCGTCAATGTAGACTAAACTGGATTTTCCCTATATAGCAACTCCTATTAAAACTTATTTATTACTTTTCCATTATGCCTAGACAACCAACCTAAGGGTTCATCTACTTAAATATTATTAGGTATTCCTTTTATTGTCATTATTGAAATCTAGATCTCTAACGATGGAGGTATCTATCATTACAAAAAAAAATTGAAAATACACATTACGTTATATTAGATGCATCCTTTGCGTGCATAATTTTGAATTTGACCCGACTTTTAAGCCATTCTTTAATTGTGTTACATTATATTACCTACATACTTAAATTGTTTATAGTTTACCTACATACACCCACGTCTTATAGTTTCATAATGATAAATGAAAAATGTTTTATACTGAAAAACATTAAGTAACATGGAAAATAAAGCAGGACTGTTTGGTTAGTAAACAATATAACCCCGTTATATTACCGCCTATATAATAACACGCAAATCGAGTTTGTCTAAAAATGGCAATCGTAATTACATTTTGTCACGTTGGCTATAAATGGCTCCACTCGACAACATAAATTAATTATTATTGTCATTCATGTGATGTTGTTCACATAAATGTTGCTACGTCGAATCACAAACATTTACCTATATATTAAACTAGATGGTGCCCGGGACTTCGTACGCGCAAAATCCCGCAGTAACCGTACATTTTGCTGCGATGAAGAGTAACGTTTTGTTAATCCAAAGGTTAAACCACTACTATACTACATTTCATTCAAATACGTTCAGTAGTAATTGAGTGAAGAAGTACATACACCTAACACCGTAAATAGTAAACTTTCGCGTTTATAATACTAGTAAGGGGTTTTTTTTTTTGTTGCAAACTAAACTTTTTTTCTACTTAACTTGTGCATAAATAGTTGAACAAGAACAACATGTTTCTATTTGTAACCGACTTGAAAAAATAAAAAAGTGTCAATTTTCCAAATCGCCTGTAGCATACGTTACATTACGTTGGTAATAAATATGTCATTTGGCTGTAATGTCTAATACTAAAGCGTCTGGTCTTTCCAGAAGCAAAGTTATCAGCTAAACATTAACTAGTCATTTCCTTTAATCTTTCGTTATTTTTATGAATACAAAATTGTTCTAGATCGCTAGGTATTATCATCAACCATAACACAAAAAGGTCCTGGACAAGGCACGGACCAATTATATATGATTGTCGACCATCCAAAATTGCGATAGACGTGAGATCATCAACGCCATAAAAAGTATTTTAAATCCAAATCCGTGTGATTATTAATCTTCGTTATCTGATTTGTAGCACGAGTGCCATAGTTGTAAAAAGGTTATTGTTCGTAAATCCTAATTAAATTAATCGAAATTTATCTCTATATATATCTATCTATCATTTATCACAATCATTGTCATTACCGTCCGGTCAAACAAGAATCCTTTAAACTACCGTAGAGCCGATTTCGGACCTACCTCGAATGACGTAGCTAGTTTTATTTAGGGTTTCGTAGTAACTACAACGAACCCTTATAGTTTCGCTCTGTCCGTCCGTCTAGTTACGGAAGCCTCTTTTGACATGTCCTGCCACAACAGTAAAGACATTTAGGCAGAAAAAATAGTATCTAGTAATGTACTCCGACGAAATAAAATAGCCATTGACATCACACTATCAGCTGATTCACCTCACATATGATTTAAAACATGGTTTTTTAGTAAAAAACGGATTTGAAATCAGCTTTGTTTTGCAATTTGTTTCAACGTTATATTATATAACATGAACTTTGTAGAGTCAGTAGGTACGAACTTTTTCTTTAAGCAGCAGAAATCGAATGGTTTCAAATAAGAAGCACAATATTTCTTTCACCGAACAATCAAACGAAATACGACATAAATAGTACAGAGACATTGAACATTGACCGTTTCCCAGCACACCCATGCGCCGTGCGATGATGGGGAACAATCGGTGTCATTAGACCCCATCGAGCCTACACACTAAATATTCAAATAGGCACAATACAAGCTAATTTGAAACTCCAATATATTATAGCAAATGCCCAATTTGCGTCGACCGGCTAACAATGGCCGTTCTCGCAATTACTTAAACGCATGTAAGTCGGATACGATCTCCTTGGTCGCCGCCATTGTCTCACAGATCGGAACACGCTCAGCAATTACTGTGTATCGATTACGGTTTACTTCGATTGACTGCGCCATAAAACGTTTTACTAACTAATTAGTCCAACAGAACCGTAAAACAAAAGAAGTTCACAAGGAAAATTTTAATCCACCGCGTGTCATTCTTGTGTAAGAAGAGACAAAGTCTTCCCGAATCGTATTTATTTTGAATTCTACGATTCCAATTACCACAATTTTAAACTGTTCAAGTCAGAATTCAGTTATTCCGAATAAGAAAATCTAAATGTGTATAGCAACCATGCCACCTACCTACCAAGGTAGTGTGAGTTATTATTATTGCGTGTAATGTTTTTTCTCTACTTAAGGTCGCTTGGAACTACATAGGTTATCAGAACCCCTATTACATTATTTGAATTAAACCATATAAATTACAATATTTGAGGAGTTTTAATTTTTACTTATTTAATGTAATTTTAAGCATTATTATAAAAATATTAGTGC
Source organism: Phengaris arion (assembly GCA_963565745.1). Classification (NCBI taxonomy): domain Eukaryota; kingdom Metazoa; phylum Arthropoda; class Insecta; order Lepidoptera; family Lycaenidae; genus Phengaris; species Phengaris arion. Next base: position 9,585,388 of record OY751445.1, on the reverse strand, counting down.
AGTTCAACTTCTCGTCCATATAAACCTTAACTGTGCCAATTTTAATACTCTTCCGTTTGCATAATTTTCGTAAAAAGGGGTACAGAGTAATTCACGTGGTATTTACACGTGGATATGTGTGTGTGCGCACGATTCAACGTGCCGGTTCACGGTGCCGTTAAGCGATTTTCATCTTAGGCCTGGTCGAGTGGCAACTTGTTCGATAGTACATATTATGGATTAAAATTAAATCCGTAAAGTAACCTGACAGTTGAATAGACGTAAAAGGCTACTGGCACTCCTAAAAATTAAATTTTCTGGTCAGGCCTTCCGCAGCTTCCAAAAAACCTGAGTCACAAATATAACATTCAAACGCCGCCGTACTATGTTGGCTACTGGAAATCATAAACAACATAAAAATTCATGTCAGTTTTGCAATCTTTTTTATCTCGCGTGGCGGAAGTCGTTGAATGGTTTGTGTAATGATAATCCAGCAAACTGCAAACGTTTTAAACACGTCCAAATACATTCAATTAAAGTCTGCTTTTTTTGCTAAAAACTAGCATCCGCAAAGGTTTTTTTTTTTTTTAATTTTGAGAAAACACATAGTTCGTCTTATATACAGATTAAAATTAGGCATCGTATACTCGGAGAAAATATAGCACAAGACAAGCAGCATACCGAATAATTTCAATTAGATACATTATAAAGGAAGAAAGATGACACCTGACATGTACAGTCCATTCAGGGTCCATTCACACCGAAACGAAACGATACGCGACTTGGCGCTCCATTTTTAAGATAGCGATTCAAAATTGAACTTTATTCATTACACACAAAGATACACGTCTCATTGTAAGAGTTCGAATCTCGTGTTGCACCGCGCTGCATATGGAACGTGGATCTTTTTGTGTAGTAAATAAAGTTCAATTTTGAATAGCTATATAAATAGACGATAACACTAAAGATATTACGAGTATCGAACTGGTGCTGATGAATATTGACCATTTAAAATCGGGATAAAAGTAGGGTACTGTCTGTTACAAACTTATGCGATAACTACTACTGTCTGCATACGAAGTGGTATAATTATTTCATTCAGACAGTTTTAATACCTAACATACCGTAATTATGCTCGGAGCGTAGCCGTAGTGTTAGAGAAACTACAAGTTACGTTATGTCCGATGACAATCAGACGACATTCCTCAGAGCGCGAGAATCCTGCGTCCCCATTACGTGATGCTCAAATAGCTACCGTGTCGGTTATTTATACCTGGCTACAGATCAAAGCGATGAAACGTGTGGAAATACCTGAAATGATATAGATAGACGTTACTATGATAGCCGATAGATAATGAATTGCGCTGCATTTTGATTTTTATATCTCCTATAGTGCGAGCAAGTTCACAGAATAACTCACTATGTCACTGGTTTGTACACTTTTGTACCTTATTACCATAATAATATGATCTAAAAAGTGGTACACCGGATCTGTCGGTGACCGTACCTACACAGCACCCAATTTTCTGTAATATAACCCTTTAATTTGTACCTCGCCGAAGAACTATTGCAATTAGCTTATGGTAGAAATATTCTATATTATTTAAAGTTTAAACAATTAAGATTAATTTTAACTTAATGATTTGGTTAAACTCAGTATCATCCCAGTAATTTTAGCGTCCTTGGGACAGTAAAAATTACTAAAAAAATATTTTATAAACAAATATATCTTTTCATAACCTGCGGACGATTACCGAAGGAATTTGGCACCCAAATTTAATGCCAACTGAACGTATTTAAATCTAGGTTTTCTTTTATTTATGTAAAAGTTGACAAATATAATAATAGGTGTCTGTTGTGAAACTGGAAGAGAGCCAATGCGTCTCACATTTTTATGCAATCGCCCTATTTTTAAAAATCAGTTGCAAGCATGACAACGACATACTTAAACAGCGACCTAAATGTATATAAGTGGAGTTAAAAAGAGAAAGGAGTAAAATAACTTCTAATGATAATTAATACACTAAGGTAGGTACGAAATATTTTATAACTACGGCGGTACAATCTAGGTAGGTACAATAGACACACACATACACTTTCATAGAGGAGCTAAACCACGACGTGGCGCGATTTAAAATTACTGTTTCTACTGGCTTATTTTGGTACTTTGTACCTTACATACCTTCACCATAGCAGGCAATAAATGCACGTTTTACTTTGACTGACTTCTGCAAAAGCAGTCAAAGGACTGGAATTCGCAAGTGACCAAATGTAAAAAGTGAACTCAATAATCGCATTTCGGAACATCGCCGAGACAGACACGGCCAAGTGTTCATAACGCATTAAAATTAATTAGTCGCATCTCGGTCGCGTGCCCTCGTTCGAGTCATCAACTTATAAAGGAGCGCTAATGTAATAAGCGGCAGAAAAAACCGGACACTCTAATTAATGTAATAACAAGGTCCTGGCCGTGAACACTTGACAGATTATACCAAACGTTCGTTATATCAGAGCTAGATGACGCTATGGATTATGTGATTTGTTGTACGAAATCTGTGTGGCTCTGAATCGTAAATCTTTTTTTGATTTATTGTATGTTCTATTAGTACTTCAATCGAAACAAGGTCTGTTGCAATGTTCAGGGCTTCGTAAGAGTTAAACAAAAAGTAACCATACTTTTTGCATTTTAAACAAAGAATGTTTAAAATATTTCTTTCGAAAACTGAACATTTCAGTTCAGTCCGAACAAAATTCTTAGACAGACTTTTTATTTCAAAATCGGACGGTAAAAAACTTTATTTCCCTGCTTCAATTTCTATAATATTAGGTTATCAATATTTGAAAAATTTAATGTAGTAAATTGGTTCGTGTTTATTGTTTTTTTTTTTCTTATCGGTTCGATCAGTTAAATCAGGGAGCATTTTTCTAATGACTCTATTTTCCTTATTTCTAAAACTGGTGGCACCTTGAAACGTCAGAAGCGTCTGTAATTGGTAATACAGTGACCGAGATCGGTGGTGAGTCAGCTGCCCCATATGCGATGATTTATGGGAGCAGTAATTGCGGTCGGGACCCCGACACATGCCTCGTTATCTAATTACTGTCGCGCGTCTGCGCATCCTGGTGAGCGCGTGCCTAAATGTTAAGGCCCGTCTCCTGCAAGAAGCGAACTGTTGTCTGTTTTCTATAAGTCGCTTACTTACGAGTTACCTTATACCTGGCTAATCGGTGGGTATATGTTAAGACTTGTCTTACAGGGAATGCACTTGTTTAGAGTTTCATTTCTATCTCGGTTCTCGGTAGATTTGATGAATAGGGATAAGACCAATTACATATACTCATATGCTTGTGTCTGAAATAAATTTAAAAAGAAACTCATGAGCAAAATATAATAATAACACGAAATCTGTAAAGCTAAGTGGACGTGTTTGAATCTGCACGATTTCTTTTGGTAGAATCTGACTGGAATATAAGTGACATCTATGATTTAACAAACATCATAATATATGCCACCACTAAAACTTTTACTGTAAGTAAAGTAGTAGAGTAAAGAAGTATGGTTGGTATACATAATTAATTCACAGAACGACTAACTCGTGTTATGCCTAAACGTAATTTTCAAATAGCTACTGGGCTTACGCGATGTTTGCCTTTCTCGAGTTGTGCCTACTTCTCTTAAAAACTACTTCGCTGTTCACCCAAATCTTATACGGCCAAACGCGCGTTATGCCTTAAATTTTGTAAATAGATAAGAAAATTGTAACGTTTGACCACATTTACCTGTCACATTTTCTATTGTCTCATAACTGTGGGAGAGCTATGCTTCGGCACGAATGGGCTGGCTCGACCGGATAAATACCACGGCGTTACAGAAAACCGGCGTGAAATAACTCTGGCGTTGTGTTTTGTCGCGTAAGTGAGATTACCGAAGGCCCAAGAATTGATGGCGGGATTAAGGAATTCTGAGTCCCAACTAATAGGAAGACTTGTAAAAAGTCACTCTATCTTTAAGACTCAATCTACTGAGATTGAGTCTTAAAGCTAGACTTTTATAGAGTGAGACTTATCTCGCGGGTGGCCTACATGGTTAATAAGGCTAACTCTCGTTTTGCCTACTTCGCGATTTGAGTTAGACATAATGCGAGTTAGTCGTTGTGTGAATTAGGTTTGCCATACGTCAAGGTATTGAAGTACAAATCTACGATCCTAGCACAATACTTTGGCAGTACCCACTACCTACTTTAAATATTTAAAAATATTAAATTAGAATTTGCTTGATTTAATTATAAGTTTCGAATATTCGATACAGACTGAGAATCAAGATGCGAAGAGGTATATAAATTACTATAAATATATTTATCGGACATTATATTAAAATGTAACATCAGCCATCTGCCGGCATATAATGCATGCACTTTAAATTGCATTTAAAATATGCGCATAAAGTGTCGTGAGCTAATGGCTTTTACATACTCCGCTATGACTTCCTATAAATTGCGCAGCAGTTATTTTTCTAATAATGAATAATGTTTATTAGCTGTTAGAAACACGTCTTAATATGAGCTACTTTTATGTCTATTTCTCGACTCTATGTAGATGATATAACAATTTTTATCTACGCATGTCGTATATCTGTCCAATTAAAAGGCATATTTTCTTAATACCTATAATAATTTGTCTCGTGTATAGAGTGACTTATAGATAGCTGCGGGCTAGGATACAATTATCTTCACTGATTATATACTTTTACACATGATTTTTACATAACACTTTAACTTGATAACTGTACCTGACAGTTATTAAATGTGTGATTATCCTGGTTTCCTTTGGAGAACCATCAGAATTATAATCTTGTCTTGAGTCTTGACCGACAAAGTCTGAACTGCTGCGGCAGTGAACAAAAAGCTACTATGAGTACATTGGGGAGTACAGTATTTCAGTCTATAAATTAAACGAGGTTATGTAAATTCAATGCATATCATATTACCACACAAATTAACTGACATAATTTTTTTCATTTGTTAATCTTACTGTGTATAATTTCAATTTTACGAAAAGCTACTATGAGTACATTGGGGAGTACAGTATTTCAGTCTATAAATTAAACGAGGCTATGTAAATTCAATGCATATCATATTACCACACATATTAACTGACATAATTTTTTTCATTTGTTAATCTTACTGTGTATAATTTCAATTTTACGAGCTTATTATTAATATTTAAAAGTTCAAAATCTGGGAAACTCATTCAAAATTAAACCATACAGCCTTAGATGCAGCAGTAAAATTTTACTAATCAGTAATCAGAATCACTCGTTAACTTTGCATAGAGTTTGAAGATAAAACCAAATATTTATAGTTTTACATGCGCTAGTTGACTGACACGTGTTAAAAAAATACACGACGAATAATAAACCAATAGTTTCGTCTGAGATACAATCTTATTTTAAAATTTATTAGTAAGCTTAACCTAAATAAAAAATGAGCAGCGAAGGCGCCAATGTAGACTAGCCGAGATAAAGCTCGCACACAGACTTTGAATTATTTGTGCCTCATTCAAGTTGTATATCAGCCATGACAGCCGGACAGGCGGACGGCCGAATCTTACCCACAATATCCAACAATGATTTACGAAATCGAGATTGTTTTAACAAATTATATGTTACATGGAACGCAATATTACAAACGGTTAGGAGTTTTAAAGAGAGTTAGAGTTGTAAAGTTGGCAGCTGGCCTCAGGACTAGAAGGAAGCGCGATGATTAGGTACCTATAGTTTTGGTCCATCTTGTATTTCAATGGCAAGACCGAAAACTTTCAGTCAGAAATAGAATTAATCAGTCTACAGACTATTAATATAAGGAAAATACGAGCGTTCGATGTGCGACAGAGGCAGAGAAAGAACGCGGTTAAATCGCTGGTCTGTGAACTGAACTGACTGTAACTGAAAAGGAAAATGAAGCTGCTATTTTGAAGTCGGAGTGTAACAACATTTTCATTCCCATCAACCTAAATGAGTGGCAGTCTTACACCGTGCGATTTTCCAGGAGTTTTCTGCCACTCACTATAAAACTCTGGAATGTCGCCATCAATATTTCCGGACCACTACGATCTTCAAACGTTCAAGAAAAGAACGTAGGTTTTTTGTTTTAGAAAGGCCGGTAATGCACTCGTGACCTCTCTGGTGATCCATGGACGAGGGTAATCGTTTTCATTCAGGCGATCCGTTGGCTTGTTTGCCACATATTTTTATTTAAACACAAGTAATTGCCTAATTGTTTCATAGTTTGTAGGATGATTGGTTGACTTTTGTAAACTGTTACTTTTTACTCTTGGAAAAATCCTATCGGGGTCAGAAAGTTTTTAAAACTGTTATTCGTTAATTAATCATTATACATGAACAATGATAATTATGAAATGTACGAAACAATGATGAGTCAAGGAGTTGGAGGCAGATGGCAGAAGTGTGTTGGCGGGTGTTTCTAATCGCGAGAAACTTGAAGGCCTTACCTTGACTCCTACGCGTCAAAGCTCCATTTACTAAACGACACTGTCAGCGAACAATCCATGGCCATACAACTAATAGCTTCCAGACTCTCCTAAAGTAGATAATACCACTTCAGAGGGCTTAGCCAAAGGGCACAGGCCATTGTTAATTACAATGACGATCTTCGAAACTGAAAACATTTGAGATGCGATACATCAATACCATACATTTTTGACTTCTGAATTCGTCATCGTTATTAGCAATAACATCTTGGCTAAAGGGCCTGTTCTGAGCAATATCTGCAAATCTGTACCTACTGTGTGTGTAGTGACCTAAGTCTCTGTTGTAACTTTTTATGCTTTATATACCTACATATAAATCTCAGTAACGTTATTGCGTTTTACAAACTATTATTTTCCTTTTCTTACCAAATATTGTTCTTACATTAAAGATAGAACAGTAATTAAAGACTTTAATCTCTGCACACGATTATTAATTGCTAACTGTGTTTACTGTAAATTAAGTACGTATAATGTCCTTTTAAAGCTGAAAAATTAACTTTGTTGATACATCTTTCAGTAGGTAAGTATTAGAACATGCTTGATTAAAGTTAGCCAAATGTTATTCCACCAAAGCAAGGGTTGTTTGTACCGTAATGATCTAGCCAGTTCCGCTGCTATTCATGAGGAATGGCCTCCGAGTAATGAATGAACAGGCCGCCCACGGAGCCTCCATTCATACGGCGCGTGGTCGCCACGACCTACTGACTACATCACACCTTACCCAACTTAACCCAACGATATATCATTACGTATTATAATAATAATATCTATCTAAGGACGCTTCACACCACGTCAGTGGCCCCGTGCTAACTTGTGTTACAGGTATCAGACAACGGGAAGTATATTTAATACTTTTATACTATACATATATTTAATATTTTTCTTATATTATACACATATTTAATACACATTCATTGATCCAGGAACACAGAAAAACTATTTTGTTCCTTCAGCGGGATTCAAACCCGTACCCCCGGCTAGAGCACTAACGCGCTGAACCACTGAGCCATAGAGGTCGTCAATGTATTAGATTACAATTAGTACAAACACAGTCATTTTGATCACAGTTGATGATACTATTGTTACCTATTGGATTTTCTATCGGAAGCTTTATAATAAATATCCAATAGAATTTTAATATTTAAAACATATAATATCCTAAAAACTATTTTACTCAGAACCCCAATTTCCGTATTTAACATAGCCCTTCGATTTAGTTTCAATGAATTGTAAATAAATTGTCTTGATATTGACATAGGGAATGTCTTTTCGTTCGCTGCAGTGTAAGCTCCGATTTCACGAAAAAGTGCGATCCCCTTATATCTCGGAGAGTTGTGAAGATATAATATTCAAAAAAGGCTCAAAAGACGTGTATTCACGAGAGCCTTAATGTGCAAAAAGAATTAGAGTAAAAACTAATTCGATAAATAGTGAAAAAAAAAACAATTTATGAATGAAAAAAAATATATTTTTGTAGATATTTTGGAAACGAAGAATGATGTCAAAAATTTGAGAAAAACTTCTCTGGACAATTTAGTCAGTAGCTGACTAAATTGTAGAATTTGAGCCTAAAAAAAGACGATCGGGTTAAGGGTTAGCTCTGTAGCCTAACCTTTTTGAAAAAAGTGAAGTTCTTTGAATTCCGTAGATTCATTTCCAATGTGTTCGATAGTCGTGTTGTACACAACATCTATGAATTTTATCATAAACTGATTTTTGCAGTTTCGATCAATCAAAATGCGCTTGACGTTGGTTTGACGTTTATTTTAAGTTTTAATTAGCAGAATTAAAAAGAAGAAACCTACTGGTATAACAAATATTTTATATCTGAGCTGTTAAATCAATTTCCTGTAATGATATCTGGCAAAATTATTCTATTCACCAATGTATATGCGAACGTTGAATACAAATCTAAAAATAGTTGTAAGCTTAATGAATAAAAACAGATCAATAACCCAAGGGCAGCAGACATTGTAATTATTATTCGTCTAAGGTCTGAGTTTCAATAAAATCATGATTATTTACTAATTCGAGAAAGACACAAGCTTTCATTGATAGGTAAAAATAATATTTTCCTTCTAAATATACTTTTCATGTCGTAAATATTTAACCCAAAAATTAACAATCGTTTAAAAGGTAAAAGATTATTGAACAAATAAATTTTCATTTGAACAAGACTGTTCATGGTATTTTAGCAAATGTATAGCCTGTACTTTAATATTTGTAATTCGATACAAATATATTAACATTAAAGTTTATCTTTGCGGATTTGTAATCGGATGTGAACTTATAAGTTTATTTAAATTATGTTTCCTAAAGTTGACTTTTACAAATTGTATTTAAAATGCAGAGAAAAGTTTTGGTAACAAAAACCCAATGTAGAGCACAATCAAGATGGAATATTACAAAAAAATCTTGTAAGAACTTTATTTGAGATAAGCAACATAGGTGTATATCTAATATTACTGCAAAACCATCCACCCACGCACTGGTCTGCATAGAAAGTACTACTGTTTTAAAATTGAAATTTTTCAAAACTATGGAAATTGAGATTACACAAAAAAATATTTATTGCAAATTTTATCATCTTTCTTCTGGTTTCAGAAACCTAATAAACTTTGCGATTTAACGTTTTATAAATAAAATCTGTAACTCATATAGTTTTGAAAAAAATTAAAAGTTTTGTAATTTCTTTTGCAGGCCAGTATAGTTGAATTTTTAGGGTTCTGTAATATATAAGGAATCCTTATAGTTATCCTTCTATCCTTCCTATCCTTATCCTTCTATCCGTCCGTCTGTCTGTTTGTCTGTCTGTCTGTTTGTCTGTCCGCGCTTCTAGCTTCTGTTAACTACAGAAGCTAGAAGCTGAATATTTTTGTTTATTGAATATTTGTCATAGTTATAGATCTCGATTTTACGACATAAAATAATAATAATTTTATATTTTAGGGGTAGCTTTCCATACATGTGAAGTGGGAATTGTTTTATTTTTAATTATACCCAATCGTCTGGGGTATTGTTTAATAGGTATTTTAAAATAAAAGCATTTCAGACATGACTTTTTACAAAGTCGACCATTTTCGAGAAATCGGCCACCAATTTAGCTTGTAGGTTGGCCCCTCACAAATTCTAAACTATAGGAGATAGAAACTTGTAATTTTCCATGCTGATAGATCATGCTAAAAACTCTTTAAGAAAATTATTTTGAACAAAATCGAACAATAACTCTTGTAGTTATTTGAACAAAACCTATTACGCATTGATAGTTACGGAACCCACCTTAGACATGTCCCGACATTCTCTTGGTTAGGTTAGGTTTTTTTAAACATTGCAACTTTACCTACAACTTGTAAGAGCTTTTACTCTACATCGCTTCTAAGTCCTAGATGTACAGCCTAATCATAAGAATGTAATCAAACCTTTATTTTTATGGTATGTCGTTCTCATGTCAGAGATAGATTGATTTTTTCAATTGATGACTGTATTGACATTTTACTTGTAATACTTGCCAATGCCTCTGAAGCACGTTATACGTACACTTAGGGTCAGCTGACACCGAGCTGACACATACCACTGACACATACTGCTGGCGCTTAGTTAGGTTTTTTTACTACTGAGATTTGGAGGTAAAGTATCAAGCGACAATGTCAAATACCATAATTATGATAGGTAATAATCATAAGTAATAACTATTCAGTTCTAGACATCATTTGACGATCTCTGTGACTCAGTTGTTCAGCGTGTTGGTGCTCAAGCGTTCGTCGCGGGTTCGAATCCCGCTGAAGGAACAAAAAGTTGTTCTGTGTTCCTGGGTTATGGATGTGTATTAAATATTTGTATAATATAATTAAATTCTTAAATTTAAGTATAGTATAAAAGTATTAAATATACTTCCCGTTGTCTGGTACCCGTAACACAAGTTCTTCGGGTACTTAGCACGGGGCCAGATTGACGTGGTGTGAAGCGGCCCCAGATTTTATATCATATTATATCATTCATTCATGCATTAAAATCGGATCTGTAGGTAGTAGTAGGCGTTACAGTGGAACAAATATACATACGTTGGCTGATTGATAAGTTTCCGAAACGACAAAGAAAAACTTCAAAAATCTATTTAAAATAAATTTATTTCTCAACGTAGTTTCCTTCTACCTCGATGCATTTAGTCCAGCGCTTCTCCAATGCCGTTACACCAGTTTGATAAAATGTTTTCTCCAACCCCTCAAAATACTCGTCCACGGCAACAATGACTTCTTCATTTGATGAAAATCTCTGGCCACCTAACCATTTCTTCAGGTTTGGGAATAAGTGGAAGTCGCACGGGGCCAGATCCGGGGAATAGGGTGGATGCGGTAGCAATTCGAAACGTAATTCATGGAGTTTGGCGACTGCAACCGTTGACGTGTGTGCAGGTGCGTTGTCATGGTGGTACAATTTTTTTTTCTTGGCAAATGTGGTCGTTTCTTCTGGATTTCTTCACTTAATTTTTGCAGCAAGCTTGCGTAGTACTCTCCATTTATTGTTTTTCCTTTTTGCAGATAATCCACTAAAATAATCCCTCGAGCATCCCAAAAACCAGTCGCCATCACTTTGCCGGCCGACAAAACCGTTTTTGCTTTCTTCGGCGCAGGTTTTCCGCTCTCAGTCCACTGCTTAGATTGTTCTTTTGTCTTGGGAGTATAATGATGTATTTTCCAGGTTTCATCGATTGTTACATAACGCCGCAAAAACTCATTAGGATCTCGGTTAAACAGCGCCAAACACTCCGATGAATCGTCCACTCGACGTTGCTTTTGGTCTACAGTGAGCACACGCGGCACCCATCGCGTGCAAAGCTTTTTCATTCCCAAATGTTGGTGCAAAATATTAAAAACGCGTTCAGATGAAATGCTCACCATCTCTGCTATCTCTCGCAACTTTAAGCGCCGATCATTCAATACAATTTTGTGAATTTTTTTGATCATGTCCGGATTCGTGACTTCATTTGGACGGCCAGACCTGTGGGCGTCTTCGCAGCTCTGTCTTCCACGTTTCAAATCAGTTACCCAGGTGTGAATTGTACTTAATGCAGGAGCAGAATTACCTAAAACACTGTCTAGCTTGGTTTCAATCTGGGTTGCTGTTTTCTCTTTTAAAACGTAAAACTTTATCACCGCACGAATTTCGTTTCTTTCCATTGTTAATAAAATTTACGACAGAGAAAGTTCTACGTCCTCTCAAACAAATTCCATCAGTTCGATTAAATTCAAATTGGGCGTTCTATTTTCAAAAAAATGCCAGAATATAATGTAATATTCCTTTTTTGCGTATCATTTTTTTAAGTTCGTCGTTTCGGCCAGTTATCAATCAGCTCAGGCACATACATAGACTGCCAAAATTATTAATATTCATTATGGCTTCGCCGTAGTCATTTAATAAAAAACACAATAAAAATGTTGTGTATTGAGTGTTGAGTGTAAAAATACATTGACAAATGTGTGACAAAATTGTGTCAAACGCATGGCAGTGTGTGGAATGTTATCTATACTAGTGGACTGAGATCCCAGCCCCGCCAGACTCCCTTATATTCTTGCTGATAAAATGTATATCATATGGCAGTATTAGTTGTGTACAATGAACGTTTGTATACCCGCCAGACTGTGCGGGGGGCCAATTCTCAGGTACAGGGTAAAAGGTACAAAAAAATTATACTCACTTTGCTTACATTCTGATAAATTATCAATATTATTATTATATTATATAATCGCTTTATTGGAAACAACTGCGAGTATTACCATGAAATTTAGTGTGCAGGGAGTTTCGCGGGAGAAAAATAGATCTAGGTCTTGTCCCTATGAAACTGTGCATTTTAACGTTTTTTTTTACGTCGTGCTGCGTGCAACAATATTTTATCAATAATAATTTCGACACTTTTATGTCAGTCCGATTGGCAGTTTGGTATTCGTACTTATAACTAGCTTTTACTCCCGGCTCCGTCCGCGTAAATACAGTATCCCACGGGAACACTGTACTTTTTACTTCAATACCAAATTTCATCGAAATCCGTTGTCGTTTTTGCGTGAAAGAGTAACAAACATCCGTCCGTCCTTCCATCCATCGATCCATCCTCACAAACTTTTACATTTATAATATTAGTAGGAAGTAGGATTTTAGCGTTGTTCGAAAATTCGGAATGTTTGAATTCATTTCATCTGACCGGGATTCAAACCCACCGTTTGAATCCCGGTCAGATAAATATTTGTATGATTCTTTTTTTTGACGTGATAACGTCTTATAAATCGATGGAGCCGGCTGCACGCACGAAACAACATGACTCATGCGTTACCTGTTACCCGTTATCGTTACCAAGTACCAGCGGTAGCTCGCATTGCCTTTACCTCATTATTATTGTTGTTGTTGTTGTTGTTGTTGACGTTGTCACGTTCAACTATCGTCAGTAAACCGACATTACAGACAACCAATATGTTGTTTTAGTTTATCACAACTCCGAGCTAAGCTTGGTTACCCAGGTACTTAATCCTTATCCAAATACTCATGAGCTTACTCATGAAGTGTTGCTTAAGAAATGAAATTCTCTTTGTTTCATCGAAATCGGACATTTAGTTAGGAAGTTATCACGAATTCAAAATTAAAATCTGTAGTCAAAAGTGCCTAATGTTGAATGGGTCGATCCCGTCGTTTGTGATTAGTTAGTGAAGGTGTATGTGTTGGTTGTAGAAGTTGGTAGTAGAGGTAGGTTTTAGGGCTATTCGTAATTCTGACGTACTCGTATATGTACCTGCATCGAGCGAGTCATACCGGTCGTCGTCGCGCCACGCGCCGTCGACCGCTTGAATTAACTTTTTAATTATAATATATCTCCTGTATTTTATACACATTATCAAGGACAATTAGTACACATTATAATTGTCCTTTATGATGTGACTAGCTCATTGAATTTGATAAGGATGAATATTGTATCCGTCTTAATAGCTTCTGAGAATACCACATTAATTGTAATCATTTTTTTAAACTTAGAATGGGTATAGCAAGCTATCCTTAAAATATACATATTATATGCCATTTATACACCTATAAAACAGAAACAATCCCACCATGCATTGTTTTGTTTTGTCTCCAACGGATTAAGTAGAGTTTTTGATGAAAGCTTCTACATGGTTTTCTTTTTTCGAACACCTTCATCAATTATCATCATATTTCAACCAATTTCCACAAAACCTTAACAAACTATAAGCCATAACCTTCCTAAGAAACCACTATATCGATAGATGAAAATTGTATGACAATCTTTTCAGTAGTTTTTGATATTTTCGCGAACAGACAGACAAACGCGGCGGGGTACTTTAGTTTATAATATTTAGAGATTATAGATGTATAGAATAGATATCCAGCTAGAGAATATTATAATTAGCAAGTCTTTAATACTACTAATGTAAACATATATTTGTGAATAATTTACATACGTAGATTCTACCTATCAGATTTTTCTAAATAAGCTCTTAAAAATATTACGGTACGTGGAAACCTTTCAATATTATTGTTACAATTCATGCTCAACAGGTCCCACTAAAGGTCACAATCGATGTAAAATGCCAAAGGTAAAGCTGGTGTGATGCCAAGTTGCAATGAATGAGTTTGGGGGGTGTAGGGCGGTACTGTGGGAGGGGTTGAAGGCTCGGGGTTGGGGAATGGGGTTGTACACGCGCGTGGCCATGGCCACAAAATGACGTCGGCGACGGCGCAGGCGCGGTGACGACCAAAGTTCAAGGACGGTCCATCGATCCGGCACCGAGCTGGCCGCAGCCAGGGACGTGCCGCCTGCAATGCCACGGACACCGGCCGCCGTCTGCATCCATGTTTACTTTCCGATGCCGGCGTAACAAGAACTTAGCAACAAACTGATTCTTTGTTGCGTATTGTTTGATTTGAATTGCATCTTGATCCTAATACAAAACTTAATACATTATAGGATAATACGTAAATATATTTGGACATAATAACAATTAACGCCCGAAATTAATAATCAGTCTTAATCTCATTTTAGCTATCTGAGATCCATATTTTAAAACATTTCAACGATCCTAGGATTAACTTTACGTCAATTTACGTCGTTTGAGAATCTCAGATTGAAGTCAATCTAAGATTTTAGATACTTTCTTAATTATTATAATTTCGGGCGTAAATGTGTTAAATATTGTTTTCCTGTTTATCTAATCCAAGCCTAGGCTTTCAGTCAAGATGCATTTAATAATTTTCACGGCGAAGTTCGAAATCAAAAATGTATGGGATTTTGATGGGAAGTGATCGCTAAGTGACATGGCGCTTGCGATGCCTTATGTCAAATCCCACACATTTTGTTTTCGAACTTCGCCGTCGTAATTATAGAATGTATCTTGACTAAAGGCCCTTATCCCTTAAATATTAGCCGCATAGATAAATATCAGACTAAATATATTCTAAAAATCTGAAAAACATAGCATCTGTTTTCAAAAAACATTATACCTATAAATATTGTATTCATTTAAATATAAAGTACGAGTTACAGGTTTCGACTACTGAAATAGAGTTGTGATATAATGAAACGCGATAGTTAGGACTAACATAGGAGCGTAATACAATTTAAAATAAAAAGATTATGCTATGCTGTAATAGAGCTGTAATATATTGTGCATTTTTATTTTTTAGTGTAAACGAGAGTTGATTGTGCGCGTAATCCGCCGTAAATAAGGAACGCGTGCGCAGCGCTGATTACATTACAGCGCGGAACGGATAGAGAAAACAATCGAGTCGTCCATTTAATGTTGCTGTGCTATTTTTTCTTAAAAATATTTGGTGTTAAAGCCATAATAAGACAAATATGAAAAATAAAAAGATAATAAATCCTACTAATATTATAAATGTGTAAGTTTGTGAGGATGGATGGATGTATGGATGGTTGGATGTTTGTTACTCTTTAACGCAAAAGCTACTAAACGGATTTCAATGAAATTTGGTATGGTAGTAGTTTAGGCTCTGGATTAAAACATAGGCTACTTT
Source organism: Phengaris arion (assembly GCA_963565745.1). Classification (NCBI taxonomy): domain Eukaryota; kingdom Metazoa; phylum Arthropoda; class Insecta; order Lepidoptera; family Lycaenidae; genus Phengaris; species Phengaris arion. The sequence goes on along the minus strand of OY751445.1, from coordinate 9,569,824 downwards.
TTATCCCGAAAAAGTACAACGTTCCTTTGTGATACTGTATTTACGCGAGCGGAACCGCGGGCAACACCTAGTTCTGATATAATTCTGAAGGAATAGAAATAAAAATTGTCTAAATATTACACTGCGCCAGTGTTCTAACTGATTGCGAATGCGGGATCTCGCGCGTGTCAAATTGCGCGCGCCCACGCCCGCGACTGCACCTCGGTCGCAGCGACCAAACGTCTGTCAATCGCAACTGTATTATGTTCTTTTAATCATGCTTTAGAGTTTAGAAGCATGTATCTAGTAGATAGTTAGGTAGACCATGATAGACCCCGTAAGTATATAAGAGGACCTACTTTTACAAAAACAAGTTTTCCTATGAGTAGTCCATAATAGGGATGTTGCCTAGTGTGTAATATCACATTTTTATAAATTAAATTTTAAAATTGTTGATCATAGACACTTAAATCTAGATTAAAGAAACAGGTATATAGATTGACGAGATTAAAACTAATAAGCAAATAAAAAATATTGCCCATCTCTTTCTCGCAAAACGATTTGTTACGTCACAAGTTGCTGCCGCCTACATTTTGTAATGACGTATATCGCTCTCTGTCTTATAGTAAATTTAAATTATTTGTATTTTCGATATTTTTTAAGATATACTAAAATGGGTTCTAGATTGTTTATTAACGACGAAAAAAATTTTTTAGTCATCATGCTTAATAAGGATACAATTTTAACAACATTGTCAATAATTAAAACGGTGACGTGTAGGATGGACAACGTTGCTTAGTACGATATAATAAGTACATAGATAGGCATACTATCGTAAAAGATGCTGAGCCAATAAGCAACATATTATATAATATCAAAGTCCTTATCTTTTGCTTCTAGAGAAAGTTAGAATATAACTGTCACTTCACTTCTACTTCTGCATTCAATTAAAGAAACAATTATTTTTAAATATATTATCCCTTGTTTTCTATATTTTTATCGCTAATAACCATAGACGTATAATGTTATAGACGAGGCATGTTGAGGCAAAAACTGTCTCCACTTAAATGGACCCAACATTTTGACATTTGAAGTATGGCGAAATCAAGATGGTTGATATTTGAGGTATGGTGACAACCAAGATGGCGTAACTTTTTCTAGTATGAAGATATGCTGTGTCAAATGTACGTCATAGCATATCATTAGTTTGGAAATCTTTGCAAATAACTGTTTACCCGTCAACAACTTGCCTTACAGGCAAGATCTATTTGCAAGGTAAGCAGGTAATCAATGTTGCACGATTTGATAAACAGGCTACTAGCCACTTACCTCGAGCGTCGACTATTAGTGCCTTTACTTACTAAAGTAACGTCAACTTTGACCTTTACCCTTTTCACGGTTTAATTCTGTCAGGTCTTGTTATGTTTCATCCTATGTCTTGATGGTCGTGCGTGTGAACAGGAAAATATAAGCAAAATGTTATAATATATTAGTGATAGAAAGCGGTGACGTGACGCGACCTTGAAAATTCACTCTCAACGCCCCTAAAAAAGTTTGGCAAGCCCTAATATAGTAGCACAATAATTGCTATATATATAGGCCAAAATGTTATCCAGAAAATGGTGATTGTATATAAAATATCTGCAGTTCGTCCTTAAATAATAATAATAATTAACTTTCTCATTATTTCAAAGACGCAGTCAATTTACGCCGAAACGAAACGATACGCGATATAGCGTTGCATTTTTATGATAGCTATTCAAAATTCAACTTTGAAACAAACAAGATACATTGTAAGAGTTCAATGTTTGCGTTGCACAGCGTATGCGCAGTGTATGACTGATGTCATACAAAACGTGTATCTTTTTGTGTAGTGAATAAAGTTCAATTTTCAATTGCTATCTTTAAAATGCAGCGCCACGTGGCATCCCGTATCCCTGTGTGTGAACTGACCCTAAGTCATAATATCGGTTGTAGATTATCCATTATTTCCTAAAGATTGTTCATATCTTGGTTCTGATAAGACCAATCTCTCATCTGAGTTTTAAAAGATACTACCATAGTGTTCTTGGAAACCTTTGACGCATTAATCCCTTGAGAGATAGTTAGCAAAGAATATTAAATAAAATCGTATACCCATTTGAGCTTAAAGAGACATTGTCCTACGGAAAGCAATAAACTTAACTCAATGCTCAATTTGTCTTAATTATCTGCGTTATCAATGTAAGGGATCCTCTAATAAATCTTATGCACGGATATGGTAGTGTGCGTACCATTCATGAATTTCCCACAAGTTTACACAGCCGGTAAGAGGGGGGAGGTGGTGCGGTGGGCCCCGCGCGGGGGTGGAGACCTCCCTGTTTATGAATGGGGCCATACGTCATTGATATCGATCGGCGCGCGGCCACGGCTGAGGTTAGCACACAAGGGCAGGGGCGACCGTTCAACAGGTGGTTTTGACGCACACTCTACACTTTCCGGGAAACTAATTTTTGTCACTTGGCCGATGACGTCAGAGCAATTGATAACGATTGACGCGCTGTACCCTCATCATATTCTTTTATCTTAAGCTTCCCCTATAATGATCGCACGTTTGCGTAAGCACTTCTGAATATGAACTACAAGTGTTTGTATAACCGCTTGACGCAATAGCTCATGGTCATTTTTATTACCATTCAATATACTTCATAGCCTATGAGATATTTCACCAGCAAGTCTTTTCTCCTGTAATATTTACATTACCATTCATACATATAATACATTAATTTAAGATCAAATTCATAATTTGTGTGGGTTAAAGTAGTGTCGACCATTTTTTAATTAATCATAACAAAAAAGTGACAACAAGAAATGTTTACGCTGTGTTTGAAATACCTTCTCAAATGTTCTAACGTGGAATTTCACTGAATATTACGACGAATTAATAAAAATATAATAATAAATAAAACGAAACTGCACAGTTCTGTTAAACCAGTGGTGGGGCACGCGCGGCCCGCGTTCCAACGTCACTATTTTTTTAATTAGATATCTTAATTTCTTCATATACCTACCACACTTAAATTAAACCGGGTGTCGGCAGACATAGACCACATAGTGAAACCTTATAATTATGTTATAGTATTATGTAAAGCAAAAACTTTCACTAGTTTTACGAGAATTGTACAACTGGGGGAGTATAATTAAAGTTTAAGTGTGGAGGTGTGCAGAAAGCTAATATTTTTTTTAATAATGCTTATAAATACATCAAGTTACCTACATACCTTAGACTATTATTATTAGGTCTTTACCTATTTAATTGCCGTTTGGTATGAAAAAATTTAAACGATTTTTTTTTCATGTATTTCTTATTTGTATTAATCAAAGTAATCACCCATGCAATCAATGCATCTTTGCCAACGCAGTGGCAGTTTATTGATGCCCTTCTTAAAGAAATCAGCTGGACGGGAGGCAACAAATTCTTCAAAGGCATTTTGTACTGCCTCTCGGGTATTGATTTTTTTTCCCGCCAAGAAGTTATCCAAATTCTGGAAAAAGTAGTAATCTGTAGGCGCAAGGTCTGGTGAGTAGGGCCGATGACGGAGAGCTTCCAACCCCAGTTCTTGCAACTTGGAGACCGTCTGCTGTGCAGTATGAGGTCGCGCGTTGTCGTGCAGGAGCAGCGGAGACGAGCGATTGACCAATGCTGATTGGAGATGTGCCAGCTTTTCCATAATTGTGTTCAGTTCTTCACAGAATTGATGAATCACACCGGCGCTAGACCACTAAACAGTGACCATCACTTTTCTAGGGGTAAGTTTTTGTTTAGGGCATTGTTTAGGTGCTGAACCAGGATCCAACCAACTTATTGAGCACTTGCGGTTATCAAACAGAATCAATTTTTCATCGCAGGTAACAATGCGGTTCTAAACTCCTTCATTTGTGTGTCTGTTGAGCAGTGCAAGGCACGTCTCGACGCGCTGGCGATCATTGAGTTCGTGGAGCACCCATTTATCAAGCTTTTTTACCTTGCCAATTTGACGCAAATGGACCAATATTGTTTTGACGCTAACGTCGAAAGCTGCTGCTAATTCAGCCGTAGATTGTATATCATCAGCTTCCACAATCACCTTTAATTCGTCATTGTCGACCAAAGTCTTCGGACGACCGCGAGGTTCATTTTTCAGGTCGAAATTTCCAGAACGGAAGCGAGCAAACCAATAACAGGTGGTGCGTTGGTTTGTAGTGTTAGCTCCGTAAACGTCGTTGATGTTGCGTGCCGCTTGTGCCGCGTTGCTGCCGCGACGGTACTCATATTCCATAATTCTTAGAATTTTTAACGTATCCATGATGACGAAAAAGATTGAAATGCGATGAAAATGTAACACTAATCAATAAACAAATGACTACTTTTGGAAAAAGAATTCCACGTTTTTAAAATAAAATTAATTTGAAATTAGAATTCTTAGCCAAACAAAAATTATTTTGATTTGAAATGGCCAGTACTGCAGAACGGCAATTTCATAGGTAAAGACCTATTATTAACACACTGCCGATAACACAATGCCGTTGGATAGATACAATTTTGTTACATGTTGAAGTTTGTCAATCTGTCACATTTTTTCTATACATTTTCCAACTAAGAGACAAAAAAACCCTTATTAAGTTCGAACCTAAAAAATATATGAATTATTATGGGCGAATTTCGACCAGTGACTACAGAGCGACCTCTAGTAACAATAAATAGATACAGTCTACAGAACAATGCTAGATGTACGGACTACGGTCTACCTAAATAATACTTAAATGGTTATGTTTAAAAGATAATAAATTAGTATTTTTCTAGGTCATAATTTGAAATAACCTAACCAAGAGGATGTTAGGACATGGTTTATACATGGGTACCGTACAAATCAACGCACAGTAAGTTTTTTTCAAAATATTTCAAATGTTATAGTCCGATTTCATTCATAATAATTTTCCTAAAGAGTATTTGGCATGACCTATCAGCATGAAAAGTTACAAGTTTCAAGCGTAGCATTGCATATTAAATATGTGTATTATATAATAAAAATCTTAAATATAAGTATAGTATAAGAAGTATTAAATATATTTCCGTTGTCTGGTACCCGTAACACAAATTCTTCGAGCACTTATTACGGGACCAGATTGACATGCTTTGAAAGCGTCCATAGATATTATTATTATACTTTTAAAAAAAAAATCTCCCTTGCGGGGTGAGGTATATCGAAGTTGCGGGCTTGTGGCCAAACAACTTCAGCTAAACGTCCGTGATCTCGAAGTGCGACCTGCCCTTCGTCCGGCGTCTTTAAGGATGACAACTAAGAAGGCAAAGAAGGTAAAAGGTGGCGTTTCTCGTCCTAAAGAGAATGTGCCGCCTAGGAATGAATAGTCTCTTGCTGTGACATCCGCCAATGAAGGGTGGACAGAGGTGATCCACCGCCGCAGAAAAAGAAGCCTAGTAAGGGCAAGAAGTCTTCTGGGCTTAAAAACCCCAAAATAGTCATCCCAACCTCCTCCGCCGTATCGCTTAAAAAACGACCGGAGGCAGCTCTTAAGGGCATTACATATTAAGCGGCCTTAGAAAATGCCATGGTAGACGTGGACCTCACAGAGCTAGAGATCGGGCCGCTCCGGATCCGTCAGTCGGCTACGGCAGCCCGTATTCTGGAGGTTACTGGCTCTACGAGCCACAAGAAGGCTGACGCTTTGAGGGTCAGACTGAGAGCCTCTATGGCAGAGACGGTTGATATCTCCAGGCCAGTTCCGGCTCTTGTTTCAGAGTCACGGGTCTGGATGATACCTCCACGGAGGACCGGTTGCGGTTAGCGGTGGCACGCGAAGGTGGTTGCCCTGATCAAATCTGGGTAAGTTCAATCTGCCCAGATAAGAGAGGGACGCGATCAGCGTTGATTCGCATGCCAGTGGTTGCAGCCAAAAAACTGCTTCCACTAAGCAGTTTTGGTGTTGGGTGGACTCGCGGCCAGCTCAAACACATTGCCAAACTGCGTTGGCATTATTACCGAACGAGGGTGAGCAACTTTACCGAATGCCATGATGGCATTTGAAGGCGGACGAGGGGAGAGTAGGCGCTTTTCGTGCCCTTTGATGGACGAGCAAGTGCCGGTTATATGTTGAATTGTTTCAAGTCGTCTGTGGCAGTGTCTGCAGTGGTCTCTACCTACACCGCTTTCTCGGATGATATATTTCCTATAGTTTTTAGTGTCTATGACCTGGTCCTGTATTGCTATCATAAAGCCTTCGGTCTCTGGAAACAGCTTGCCTTTCTTTAACCACGTGTATGACGCTACCTTGTCAACATTTGTGTCGGTTAAATCCATAAGATGGCGGCCGTGAAGAGACTTCTGTGCCTAAGCGTCTATTTTTTGTTGGTTCGAAATGTCAGTTTCTTTAGTTTTATCTGCGAGCAAGAGTGGCGTGAATGAGTCTGATTGGCAAATGGCGTTGTGTATTGGTGATTCCTGCGAGCGATTGTGAAAGTATATTCGGAGGAGCGTCATCTGTTTCTTCTTAAGGTTTGTAATTTCTATTAGTCCTCTATCCCCTTCTATTTTAGGTAAGGTCAACCTTTGAACACAGGACCTTGGGTGCTGTTTTCTATGTTTTGTTAATGACGTATTGACGGTTGTATCAAGTGATTTGAGGTCAGTTTTAGTCCACTTTAAAATTCCAAATGAGTATGTAAGTATTGGTATAGCAAAAGTGTTTACAGTTTTAATTGTATTTTTGAGTTAAGGTGTCTATAATATTGAGTATTTATGCAATATATTTTGAAATTTTTGGCGTAGTATCTTTTTTATGTCTTTATGATGTATTGCTTGTATTTGGTTATCCTCCTGCTTGGTCTACTGGTCCAATAATTTCATGATTGTTTAGTTGGTATGTTCTATTTTTCCTTTATTTGCTGATAGGATGTTACATTTGTCTACTCCGAATTCCATGCAAATATCATTTGAAACAGTTTGAGTGATGTCAGCCAGGCAATGTAAAGTATTAATGTTATTTGCGAAAAGTTTGATGTCATCCATATACATGAGTTGTTTATAATTTTATATCCTATTTCAGTAAGTTTAGTAAAAACGACAGTGGGTTAAATGAGAGACAGAACAATGGAGGACTCAGGGCATCACCTTGAAAGGAATACCACCTTTTCTGATAGGAATGAAATCAGTTTCTGCGGTCTTGTCCTTATCAATGCATATTTTTAATTTAGTGTTCCAGTCCGACATAATTTTTTCCAGAATGTTACTGATGTGTGGATGTATTCTATAATGTTTTAAAATGTATATGAGCCACGAATGTCAAGGTATACCCTGGATTCAAAAGCACTGAACGGCACTCCTGAGGAGTTTTTATTACGGGATTGTAATGAAGATGTGAAAAATCAACATTGATATCGTGCCGGCTAAAAAAGTAATAAAGGTCAAATGGTCACGAAAATCGAGAAATAAAGTTAACATACATAATACAATACCATATGTGAGTGCATACTAGTCTCTTTCTCAGCGCTCTACTTCGTAAACGGTTAATTTTACATAAAATTACAAGATGCATTTTTTGTAGATAATTTCACGACAAACAATTTTTGTAATGATTACTATTAACTTCCGAGCAACAGGTCGCGAGATATGTCGATTTTTCACATCTTCATTACAACGCCGTAATAAAGGTGTATACAAAAATTCATCTCAATAGGAATTTTTCCGTAGATAGAACCTAAAATTACTGGAGTAAAAATAATTTTTCTTTGGTGTCGAATTCTTTATTTTGCAATTTTTTCTTCGTCCTTTCCCTATATATTCTTAACCGATTAGCTAGTGTAATAAGTTTTTGTTTTAAGAGTTTTAAGAGTGTCAAGGTAGTGTGAAGTTTCTGTATTCTGAGTTTCGTGTTGGGAGTGTATTTTAAACTGTTGCTTAATATTCTTTATATGTTTCTAATGTTATATCTATAATATAATGTGTTATATATCTAATGTTGGCGATCAGGCCATCTAATATATTCGGAAAATTTTCCTATATTCGCTCTTAGGTTACTGATTCTTCTTTCTAGTCGTTTATGTCACCAGGGAACTTCACGTTTTTTATTTATCCTTTCTACATCTTTAAATATTCTGGCGCTGATTTTGGCTGTGGTATAGGCTGCACTGTAGATTATCGTTTGTAGACTGTATCAAAATCAGTGTCTGAATTAAGAATTTTTGAAAGTGTTTTAGAATTTAAGTGGCGTGGCTAATTCCACGTAGGCAAATGCCACAAACAGCTTCCAACCCTCATTCCCCAATAACCAATTCACTTCCGAACCCAATCTATCAAACAAATTTCTGGCGAGAAATATCCAAATTTAAACGTTTTTTACCAGTTCTAAGACGGATCCCTAGGGGTGCCAGAGTGACTGTAGTCCAGAAGCTTGACGAGACAATACGCCACACAGAGCTGGAGAACTCGAGGCAAGCCTGGGAAAATCTACTCACCTTTTCCTACCCATTTCTGCATATCTCTAGAGATCCGCTCAACAATGCCTCCCTCACTTCAAGAATCAAAAAGGAATTTTTCTTCACATTCCACGGTCAAACATAACATCGTGAAAACTGTGGAAAATAAAATAAGTGAGGGAGACATTAAGGGTGCAGCGCGGCTCCTGTTTTCCAATGACACGGTCGCCCCCGACTGCCCAGAAACCCTCATCGCCCTGCAAAACAAACATCCATCTCAATCCAATCCTTTCACAGTTTCCAATGACGCATTACCACCACTACAAACGTCGACAGACAAAGTACGCGGAGCCATCATGTCCTTTCTTCCGGGTTCAGCTAGCGGCCTCGACGGTCTCACCCCTCAGCATCTGAAGGACCTCACCAGCGGTTGCTGCGGGGAGGCCGGCGGGAAGCTCCTGCATGAACTTACGAATCTGTGCAACCTGATGCTACGTGGAGGGGTCGCATCAGATATCGTAGACATTCTGTATGGAGCTAACCTCTGCGCCTTGAGGAAGAGAGATGGTAGCATTCGTCCAATTGCTGTCGGCTCCACATACCGGCGCCTTACAGCCAAACTAGCTTGCAAATCAGTCTCTTCCCTCGCGTCATACTTCCAGCCAAAACAGCTCGGTTTTGCCTGCAAAGGGGGTTGTGAGGCCGCCGTTCACTCTTTCAGGACAGCTATCCACAATCAAGGCGATGATGTGTTTCTGAAGGTCGATGTCAAAAACGCTTTCAACTCAGTTGACCGAGGCGCCATGTTGGCCGAAATTAAATCTAAAGCATTTTACCATTTATGCTACAGTGTTACAACGACCCCACCAAACTCATTTACAAAGACTACCATCCGAAGTGGGCTGCCAACAGGGCGACCCTCTAGGTCCAGCAATCTTCAGCCTTGCTATACACCCGGTCATCGAGCTTCTAAATTCAAAATTTAATGTTTGGTATTTGAATGATGGGACCCTTGGAAGCGATGCACCCACTGTACTATCCGACTTCCGCACTCTGATCCGCGAGTTCCAAAAAATAGGTCTGCAGCTGAACCTTGGTAAGTGCGAACTTTTTGTGCCAGACAGTTGTGGAGATAGAAACGCGATTATATCCAGCTTTAAAGAAATAGCTCCACAACTGTCTGTCATTGACACGGATTCGCTCTTCCTTTTGGGCTCACCTATTTTAGACGAATCTCTCCCGGACTTCATAGATAACAAATTACAAAATTTTAATGAAACTTTAGACCGCCTCCTCCAAATTAACTGTCACATGGCCTTTACCCTAATCCGTTTTTGCATTTTCGTACCTAAATTGACTTATGTCTTACGGTGTTGTCAACTGTGGAAGTTCCCTCAACTTCTCAAACAGTTGGATGATATCATAAGACAAACGCTCTCCACTATTTTGAATACAAATTTCGATGACCGCGCATGGACTCAGGCAACGCTTCCAGTTAGGTTCGGTGGCCTGGGTGTTCGAAAGCCCTCTGACATATCGCTTCCGGCCTCTGTCCTCAGTCCACGCGAACCATAGTCTTATCTCCAAAATACTACATCACCCATCCTACTCCAATACAGTTACCTTTCTCGACGAGGCCAAGGACGCCTGGAGCGAAACTAGTGCTTGTAGCGAAATACCTGACAATACTTTTTCCCAAAGGCTCTGGGACGAGCCACTCTGCAGACTGGTACGGAATAATCTTCTTAATACGTCCTCCAGTCCTGTGGAGCAGGCTCGCCTCTTAGCTACGGAAAAGTGGGAGTCAGGCCTTTGGCTACAAGCATTACCGTCACCCAATACGGGCACATTGCTGGATCGAACAGCTTTCTGGTTAGCCACTTCCCTGCGTCTTGGCACCCCTCACGTCGTCCCTTTTCGTTGTGGTTTTCGTTGTCGTTTGTGGTGCAAACGTGGACAGCCTCGGACACCACGGGTTGTCCTGTCAACGAAGCGCCGGCCGTATCTCCCGACATCACTACCTGAACGATCTCATCCGTCGGGCTCTTGTCACCGCTGGAGTGCCAGCTGTGCTGGAACCCTCTGGTTTGGCGCGCGACGATGGCAAGAGACCAGACGGTATGACCCTGGTCCCTTGGAGAGTGGGACGGGCTCTTGTATGGGACGCTACTTGCGTCGATACACTTGCTCCGTCCCATATCCAGGGCACCTCGAGTTCTGCAGGTGCGGCCGCCAATCAGGTGGAAAACCTCAAGCGGCGCAAATATGAGAACCTTAGTGGGGATCTCATATTTGAACCGTTTGGGGTTGAAACTCATGGTACATGGGGTCTGGGTGGGCACAAACTTTTCAGAGAAATCTCCAAAAAACTCATTGAGGCCACCCGAGACCCCAGAGCCGGCACCTACCTGGCCCAGAGAATAAGTATCGCAATCCAGCGAGGAAACTCTTTGAGCCTTCTAGGTACTCTGCCTGGTGGGGACGACCTGGGAGATTTCTTTGTTTTGTAGCATTTTAAGTTTTGGAGTAGTAATTATGTTTTTTTAGTACTTACCTATTTTTATAGTTTGTAAATATTTTAAATAGATGTTCGTTAATTTAAGTGGCTTATAATAATTAATAGTTTTGATGTTTTTAATTTTGGAATGTGTGGGCTATTTGTTAGATCGGGATTTTTAAATTCATTTAACGTTTCTGTAAGCATTTTCTCTAACTGCAGGACTATTTCAGGGGATAAATTTGAAACACGCGTGTTACAAAGTTGTGAGACTTGGGATCTTATTTCACTATTAACATTTGTTTGTAGCGTTTGATTATGGTCATTAGTATTTGTTTGTAATACGGAATCGTGGGTATTCACTCCAGTGTCTGTTTCTTCTAGAAGATAATTACTGTCTAGCTCATTTCTTACTTCTTCCTTATTGCGGTCAAGGCAATCTACGGATAAAAGTCTGTTACTGACGATAGTCTTGCGTTGATCAGCTATTCTTTGAAGAGATAAATGCGAAAGCTCTGAGCATTTTGAGACAATTCTTGGTGTAGTAGTGGTCTGTATGTTGTTAAGTCAGTTTCTAATATTGTAATTCTGTAGTAGATTTTCATAAGGATTTCGTTGAGTTCAAATGACCACTGCATTCTGTGAGTTTGTGTTTGGAGTAAATTTGTGTCAATGTCCGTAATTGTTGTTGATTTTGTATTAACTGTTTTGCTTCTTCTTTTATGTTTGATATTTCTTGTAAGTTGCGATTAATAATTGCTCTTCTTTGGTCGCTAATTCTTTGTTTAATTATTTCTTTGTTTGCATTATCCCAGCGGTGGGATACAAATAGCTTAGTAAAAAAATCATATCACCAAAAGTCCATTTAATAGTAATATATGAAAAGTCAAAGTGAACTAATTTTAATGGAATGGAATTGGATCACACCGGTCGCGCTATCCATCACCTATGTCCACTTAGCTTTGGAACACTCGGCGATGACAGACTGGTAATTAATAATTGGAAATTTAATTCAAAATAAACGGCATTGCGCACGAATAACGTGGAAATATCGATCGCCAGATTAAAACTGTGGCGAAAAACATGGCGTACGTCTGCGATGATGAATCTCCGTGAAATTAGATTTCGAGAGAGCAGGCGTAATTATAAATGTGACATGGAGTGACGCCCGACGCGCGTCTGCCAACATTGTTTTTCGATGAGCGCAGATTATTTCGCACGTTCGCGTCATGATGCGCTATTTTCAATCCGTTATCGGTCATGATGGCACACGACACTTCCAATGATATTCGAAAGTTATAAGCATCCAAAAGCTTTTTAACTTTTGTATTTATTTAACAATACACGTTTATATATGATTGAGGATTTAGTGTTCCAATAATGAGTCATGTTGGACTCGTAAACCGCCATACAGTTAAGTATGTATGAGATTTTTCTTTATAATTTCTGGTTCTATATTTAATTTTGAAATTAGATAGATTTTCTTATTTATTTGTCTGATATCTTTACATGGTTACATAAAATAAAATAAAGTCGCTTCCTATCCAATTCGTTTAGATCTTTTAAACTATTCAACAGATTTTGATGCAGTTTTCAGCAATAAATAAGAGGAAGGTTTATATGTGATTTCATTGCACCCGTGCGGAGCACACTAGTTAAAAATAGAATTAGACTATACACGCTGCTAGAGCATACGTTTTGATTGATTTCGACTCATTAAAGTTTAATAAATTGTCAAAAATCTTTTGACTGTAGAGAAAATGTAATCAGAAATGACCGCTGGGATTTATAACTCAACTCTCGAGTCCCGACAACGTATTCAAGCTACGTGTCAGTTTGACAGAAAAATTTGTATAATTGAAATTGAAGGTAGGACGACAATTTTTTAATAAGAAATATTTCAAACGAAAAATATAAGAGACATTATAGGTACCAATTGTTTTGGGCACAAAATACAAAAATGGCTCATCCGCTTTTAATTGGCCTTGACCGTCATGTTTAATGTAGATTGTAGATTGACCTACAATCTACATTAAGCATGACGTTTAATGTAGATTGTTCATAAATGAATGAATGAATCAATTTCTTGCGAAGGATCATCAGATATGAATATACAATAAAAATAGCAACATCTTGTGTTTTCAGTCCGTGACAAAAAACAAAATCTTTTTTTTGTGAAAAAAAATCCGTACTTCTCCCTAATCCGCAATCCATCTCGGAACCCTTATGGTTTCATCATATCCATCCGTCCGTCCGTCTTCGGATTACCGTCCAAACGGTTAGTGCTAGAATGATGAAACTTTGTATAGATATGTGTATTTACTACGTAGACAAAGTGCTAAAATAAAATCATGAAAGATGTATTTTTTTGAAGTAGTGGGGATTTTTTTTTCTCGCGTCTACCCCATAGTGTATGTTTTCATTAGATACGTCTTTTAAAAACATTGAGAGGTTGCTAAGACAATTTTTTATTAAAGTATCCGTTTACGAGATATTTAACTTTAAAGCGCATTTTTTGTTAAAATGTTCTTAAATTAAAATGTCCCCTCTAAAAGCTAAACGGCTGGCATGTGATTGATGATGATGTGATTTCAACTTTCAAGGAAAACTGCAAAGGCTAATTTAACTTTGTTAGTTAAGAATAGGTACTTAACTTATAAAATGCGGTTACTTCGAAAACCCCTTACAAACTTACGAAAATAACGAAATACTTAATAAACATGTAAAATATTGGTACGATGATACGGAACTCGACGTGGGCGAGTTCGACTCGCACTTGGCCGGTTTTTTTATCTCTACAATGTTTGAAAAATTTTGATCAACATATATAATAATAGGCAGCACAATGAACGATGCTAAATCTAACGAATGATAATTAACAGCTAAATGTGCTGTATAGGTGAGCACTGTAGTCACCTGCATTGCAACGTTTATTATTGGAAGTGTCCCATGTTGCCAAACTATTAGTAGGTCGGCACTCGGTACTTATTGTCGACTTTCTTACATTATGGCTCATCTAAAGCGAAGACACAATTTGTCATATTGCCAAAGCGATAGTCGTAAAAGAATAAGCGGTAAATTAAAATATTTAATGTACCCATTCCATTACACCGTTAATTATTCGAGCGATTAGAAATATAAATTATTATTATAAAGCTCAAATTGTGTTATCTTCTTTGTATTCAATGACAACAATGTGTTGATAATATTAATCAACTAGGTACATACTATACTCTGTTCAGATTTAATTTAATCTCAACGTATACAAAAATATTAAATTCGACCAAATTATGAGTCATTTTATTACTTTATTGCACGGAAACTAAGTGATATTTAATCTGGTAGCATTATGTGATTTCTTATTCTTTTTGTTTACGTTAGGACTAAATTGGATCTGAATGGAATAATGCCAGCTGATTTAAAATGAAACAGATAACAAAAACTCTTTCTTAAATTCCATACGCTGAAGATACAATTGAAATGTTAAGTCCATACCATATAATATGAGAACAGAAAATTCGAATCATCCCGCTACTAAATAAGTATTTCCAATAGTGATAATGATGATGATCTGAATAAAGGCTCATCCTAAGAACGATTTAAAAGTAAACATACCTTTATGGTATAGATACAATACGTGAAAATTTAAAAAGGTTATATTTGTAAACACGCTAATGCAACAAAAACACGAAGTGCGTACTACGGTGGCTAGCCTTACACCCACCGGCGCCGGCCGCCTCGACCCGTGGGAAGACATCGGGCCAATACACCACTGTTTGTCCACACATTACGAGGATACTTAGCGTGACATATCGCACTTCAAACGCGTCATCTACCTTACAACATTGTGACTTTTTGTAAGACTCCCGTCACAGCGGCCTACAAATAACTCATCACCAAGAGTCATGGCGTTTCGAGTATGACGTCCGTTCCTAACAATCTAAAATAATGTAACAGTCACGCGATTGAAATAGATATCGAGTGGCGGTATAGACGAAATTAGAACCCCGCCTCCGAAGTCCAAACCAAAAGCAGTAAGTATTTAATAATAGAACGAATCCCGCGGGACGTTTTCATCCCGTGATTCACCTGCCGAAAACTCGATTGTTCGCATTTTACGTCAATCGGTTGCGTGGTGTTTACGAACAGCGCGGGATCGTCAGCTGACGGCCAGGAATAGCCCTGACATCGCGGCCACGCTATGCGCCCGCGCACCCACAAATAGCGCGCTATAATTAGACGGCGGTGAAATCGTGGGTTTGTTATTTTTCTTTATCGTCTCCGTTATGCGATAATTGGGTTAGTTGCATGTGGGCCTCGGCGTCGGCGTGTCTCGGCTATGGAGACCACGCGCCGGCAAATGTCCTTACGCACACACGTGTTATGATAATCCTTTAATATCTTCTTACCTTCTCCCAAAACAGGAATGTATTGATTTGCTTCTTCGATGAAATTACTTATTTTAAAGAACTTTTTACCCGACTGTTTTCCTCTTATTTAACTTTAAAATCAATATTATGAGTAACGTCTTTATCTTTATTTAATTAATTCGTTGAAGCGTACAATTATGAAGATAGTAAATAAGGAATTTGTTTAATAAAATTTAAATAAATATGTAGGTACTAGGTACTTGTTGATCTAAATTCTAAATCAAGAAGCATCGCATCAAACTGCAAAAGAAGTATTTTATCCCTGAATCAAAAATACACATTCTATTAATCTACGGCTAAACTACAACTCGAGTTGTTTCACAAAAAGACGTTAATAGTTAAATTTTTACTTTATAGAATTTTTTTTTTAACGTGCAATTGGCACACCACACTTACCCACCACTCTGCAACTCCTGTGTAGCCAGGATCGACAGTGGTAGCCAACCGCAAAAACCCATTGATAT
Organism: Phengaris arion; assembly: GCA_963565745.1. Taxonomy (NCBI): domain Eukaryota; kingdom Metazoa; phylum Arthropoda; class Insecta; order Lepidoptera; family Lycaenidae; genus Phengaris; species Phengaris arion. The sequence continues at coordinate 9,554,002 of OY751445.1, read as the reverse complement.
GATCTCAGGGGTGCCCGGGGGGGCATGCTAAACCTGTCTTGGAACCCGCAACGAAATTAACTACTACAACGAAATGACTACAAGACAGAATGTAATTAAATGTTTTAATTTATAATATGACAATTAATTACAATGCATTTATAATAATGACAAAATAGTGTTGCATTGTTTCCAATAGTACTTATGACAAAAAAGTTTGAAAGCCCGTAAGTTCTTCGCGCAGCCCACGAGATCTTCATAGTACACTACCCTAGAAACACAATGGACGCTGTTCAACATTTCGATTCTTTCGTCATACCAGAGATCACACTTCCAGAGTATGTGATGAGCAGTTTGTTCATAAGGGCTACCTTCGGTCGAACATTCGCATAGCGGAGACGAGACTAATGTAAATCCAAAAAGTTTCGCTTTTAAGTTTCCGTGACCTGTCAAAAATTGTGACAGGAAATTGTGAAACGTAGTGATCTATTTCTATCCATTGCTTAGAGAGTCGATCGCGTACCAAAGGGAAGAAATTATATAGGTGACGCCCTTTGATAGTGTTGTCCCACCGTTCCTGCCACTCAGAAATTAGGTTCTGTATAGAAATATCTAATGGTTCGAATAATCTAGTTATCTTATTACTCTCTTTCGCGCTTAAAAACTCAGGGTTAGTCATTTTTTTTTATAATATAGTGTTGCACGACACTGTATCTCTAAATCTACTGGTAGGACTCCGGCTAAGACTGGAAGTGCTTCAGTACTTACGGTACGGTATGCCTTACATAAAAATATTAAGGCGAGGCGTTGGCTTTGCAAAAGTTTACGACGGGCCGCTCCTATTGTAGCCCTATCTGCCCAAGCCGGTGCGCCATAGCATGTGCTGCCGAGGTACGTCGCATTATAAATTATTTTTAATGTTTTAAAAGAAACAATAGAAATTCCTTTTAGCTTTCTCACCGGTCTGTATTATATGTTCCAGGAATGTAAATTTATTTTCTAAAATAAGTCCTAGGTATCAAAGTGACTGTTTACGTTTCACATTGATGTTGTTCAGTTTAATGCAAGGAGTTGATATTAATGAACCTTTTAAAAGTACTTGAAAGGTTTTTATGTGCTGCAAATTCTAATCGATTTCTGTGGCCCCAACTCGATATTACGTTGAGGCACTTGTTGGCCTTGTTTTCAATTTACTTTATAGACTTTGCCTATAATACTCTAGTTTTAAGTAGCATTGTCTATAATTAGTAATTACAACCGAGTCTTCCGGTTTCAATCCGCCAATACCACACTAGGCACTAAGCCCGCAGGTGACACGAATCACCAATGAGCAATGGACACAGATCAACTCGATTGATCTACCATATATAGACACATTCGCTTGCTGCTTTGCAGAATAATGTCCAAGTAGGCGTATAAATAATATGTTATGCCCCTTACAACTAATAGGTATTGCACGACTCAATTCATAGAATTTCAAAGTGTTTTACCACTAATTTTCCTAATTTTTCCAGAAGCTAGTAATTTTTACAATATTTATTTACCTACTGGCTTATGTATCTAGTAGTAACGACACATGAGTCCAGTGAACGAAATATATAAGGCAATTTGTTTGCAGTTGAGTTACTATTTCAACGCCTTACCTATATAAAATCAAGATGCTGCCCACGACTTTGTGTGCGTATATGAAAATCTCGCGGAAGCCGTTCTATATCCTTCCTCGTGGTCTAGTAGTCTGTACCTGTGTCAAATTTTATCAAAGTCAGTCTTGTAGTCTGGAAGGATATATTTTAATGTAAACAAACAAATCTTTCCTCTTTATAATATTTTAAGCTTTATCTATATATACTCACCGAGTAAAAATATTATATTATATAGATAAAGCCTTTTGTAGAAAGTTCTTAAAAACAGATCCGATCGCGACGACTTCTATTAAAAAAACCGGCCAAGAACAAGTCGGGCTCGCACACAAAGGGCAAAAAATATCACATTTGTTGTATGGGCTGTATATATTTTTCCTTAAATGTATATTTTAGTCTGTTTTAAGCACTTTTTGTTATAGCAGCAACAGAAATACATCATCTGTAAAACTGTTTAGCTATCACGGTTCATGAGATACAGCCTGATGACAGACAAACAGACGAACAGCAGAATCGCAGTAATAGGGTCCCGTTTTTACACTTTGGGTTCGGACCCTATAAAACACCTGGGACATTCTAAGCCCAAAAATCGATGCTTCTGATTTTGTAACTTTTGAGTAAAGGCAGCAAAATAATTAGTAAAAATCACTGATATAGTAAATTAAGATATTTTAGGTCATAATAATATATAGATGCAAACTTGATCATTGAGTTCATAATTTAATTACAATTAATTATTGACTTAATCGTTATGTCCCTACTCAAGTATAAAAATTTTAGCAAAGCGTTCTACTAAAGTTGCCTACAGCTGAAAATTCATAAATATGAAAGTAGCATAATAATAATTTGAGTAGGTTCTTCACAATTGAATTTCTTTTGAAACATCGTTGTACGAGTACACTCGCGATGGGTCGTGACGGAAGCACGCGACTCTCAGAGGTGATGGACTGTGGAGGTTTGGAGCGCGAGGTTGTTTGGAGCGGGCGGGGGGTGGCGCGGGCGGTGGGCGGCGTCGGGCGGTGACGTCAGCAGGGGGGGACGGCGGACCGTATGATTGGCGGAGCTGCGCGCGCCGCTACCGAATATGGGACCGCGTCTCCATTGATAAAACTGAGACGCGGGGTCGCGCGGCGCCAGTCCCATTCGCACCGGCCGCGTAGAAGGTCGTTTTCACGCTGGCGTTGTTCGTGATTCCGCTCGGCCCGTGGGCCGAGGAGCAGGTGGTGCCGGACGGGATGGGCACGGACGCGGAGCCCCCGGCGCCGCACCTCCTGTCGCTGGCGGACGTGGGGCTGTCGTTCGACTGCGCGCTCAAGCCGGCTCCGGCACCGACGTCCGGCGGCACCCCGACCGACCTCAACACGCCGGTCTCCACGTCTGACCTGCCGGCTTTCTTCCCGAGTTTGCTCGAACCTCCGCCTATATCAGGTGCGTTCGCACGCACTCTCTGTTACACACCAGAATATGACCCAGGTGAATAAAACGTAATCGACAAGTAGGCAGACTAGCCCACGTCGATTCCCGAACGATAAAATAGTAAACAAACATTAAAAATTTTTGCGCGTTCTTGTCGTTGTCGTCGCTCAGTGTTCGTAAATTTTATGGATAACGGGTATCGGGTGTAAAAATTAAAATGTGGATACATTTTAAAAACTATCCATTGAAGTCAAATCCCGAAGGGAAAGGTCTAAAATACAAGTGTTTGTCCAGAAGTGAAAATGAAAGTTGACCGGCCCGTGTTTTAAATCGGATCGATAACTCTTCTGAATGAAATGGTTTCATTGTGAAAACGCCGGCGGCACTAAACGAAGACATCCGTCTATGTCGTCTAAGCTAGTGTTAAGTTGAAGTGATCATTTTTGTGATAATATTGTGATGTTAAGGGTAAATATAAAAATTCTTTAACATTAAAAATCGGTAAATATTCTTTTTTGGACTGGCCATAATAATTAAAGTCCTGAAATAACGTAGTTGTAATTTTAAAATCTCTTTTGGTACGATTATAATTTTTTTTTAATCCTCATACCACGAAGAGTCAGTTTATTGGAGATAGAATTTGTATTTATTATCACGTACCAAATAAAAATGTAAGGTACATAAATACAAAAATTTTTAACAACATTGTAGGTATAGATAGAATTCTAATTATAATGTTGAAAACTGGCAATAGTTTGCACATTTGTTGTAATACAAAACGATGATAGTGAGTTATCGACTTCCGGCGCTTATCACAGCCACCGGACGATTTCCGTCCGACATCACTACTGCGCAAAAAATTCAAAATTACTACGCAAATGTCATTAAAAAATTTAAAAGAAGTATTATTATGATAGTACATAAATAGAAACCGAAAATCATTATAGACAGTGGTGTGACATGTAACAAAACAAAAATGCCCCGGTTGAAGTTGACTTAAAAGTTGAAGTTGACAAAAATAAAGTCGGTTATTATGAACGATGAAGATATGAAATTAATTAAAAATAAAATCTATAAATCCGACGGTTGTATTTCTATATCTACGATATTATTCTTTTTCTTTGCTGAAGTTATTAAAAATGAAGAAAGTAAAGCGCATGCGCCAAAATACGTTATCAGGGTATCGGAAACGAAAATGTGCAATGGTTTCCACTTTCCACATAAGTACATAAGGAGAAAAACTTAAAATCTGTTTAAGTTATTAATTCGTTTCAATATAATATAAATAATACGCAAATTAAAATATTTGTATTCCTTTTCATGAAAATTATACGATGGGAAACTTGTCACAGTTTAAGATTAATATAGAGAAGGACTGATCTACATATAGTAAATTTTATACTAATAAAAATTACGTTACTCTGTACTACTGAGTTTGTGTTATACAAACTCAGTACACACATATACAGTATGACACAATTTTGTTACACGTTTGTCATTCTGTCTTTCACATTTCATAGGCAACACTTACATTTTTATTGCGTATATCTAAGAAGTAAAAACTTTTGACAAAAGAACGAAAAAGATAGAACTTCGACCAGCACCCGACCACTCGTTATTTTTTTATTCTGAAATAATAGCTGAAAGAAGAATATGATTAGATTTTTGAATGGTGATTAAATAAAGCTATACCTAAACAGGCAAATAAAATATTTAGTAAGTTATCCGACCGCAAATAACTTTATTTACCTATAGTGTTCCATTTTATTTTATTTGGTGATTAAAGTAAAATAATGATTGATTATTTATTTATTCTGAATCTTGATTATTTATTCTGAATCTGTTTTGAATGGTGATTAAATGAAGCTATACCTAAACAGGCAAATAAAATATTTTGTAAGTTATCCGACCGCAATTTAGTTTATTTACCTATAGTGTTCCATTTTATTTTATTTGGTGATTAAAGTAAAATAAGTCTTGATTATTTATTCTGAATCTGTTTTTAAAAAGATTTCTTTAAATTAAGATTTTTTTTTATTAAATAGAGAACAAATTATTTCGAAGGAAAAATATGGTTTTATATTAAAAATATTTGATTATTATTATACAAAATAAAATTAATTTTCATCAAACTGACAGTTTTTTATCGAATTAGTGATTAAGATTAACTTCATCTGCAAATTGAAGTAAAAAATTAAGCGATAAAACAGCAATTACCATAAATCACATATATTTATATATATATTTGTAATATATGTAGAGCATTTATTTATTTACTCGTTGCAACTTACAATAACATAATACTTAACAAAATAGACCTCGTAGATGCAATTTATTTGGCTCACAATTATAAGGGCATTAAGTAATATAGGCAAAAATGCCTTCTGGCATAAGAAAAACAATGTTTGTTCTTAATCCCAGCCGAACGTCCCAATTTGCCAACCACACAAATTGAGTCTAGACTCGAGACGTTATTAGGAATGAGACATAATCAAATTTATTAACTTCGTCTAGAAACTTTGCGAAAACAACCGCACAAATTATGAGATAAATATTATTTTCTTGCGAGTACGTAGGCAACAATCTGTTTAAGAATGACATTTTCTTATACATTTTTTTTTGTTACAGGTACTTTGCCAGGCGATGAGCTGTCGTTGGGCTGCTCGCCCCGACGACACAAGCACGAAGCGTCCCTCTCACCTGGCGCCAGAGCAGAGGATGCCAGCAATGCATCGAGCGCGAGTGCATCGCTTTATGGCCCACCTATGGGAGGCAAACGCGCCCCTTCGCCACCCTTGCAGTGGCTCCTGCCGTCTGGGCCCGGTCCGGGCAGCGTCGATAAATACTTTCAACAAGAATATGAGGAGCGAGTCGAACTCCTTCCGCCGGACTGTCAGCCTTCGTACTGCCCTCAGCCGCAACAGTGTCCGCCTCAACATTGTGAATATAGGCCTCCCCCACAACAGCAGCAGCACACGTGGGAGACACAGGAGTACGCGGCCGCGCCGCAGCCCGCGCCAGGACCGTCCGGTTTGCCAAAGCGAGAACCGTATCTGAGTCCGGTAGGAGATAGACCGATACAGTTGGCAGAATACAACCCATCCACGAGTAAAGGCCACGAAATTCTCTCGCAGGTCTATCAACAGAGTGCCCAACCTCTACGTTTGGTGGCCGTCAAGCCCCGTAAGTATCCGAATCGTCCAAGCAAAACGCCGGTGCACGAAAGACCTTACGCTTGCCCCGTTGATGGTTGTGATCGTAGGTTCTCGCGATCGGACGAGTTGACGAGGCATATACGCATTCACACAGGCCAGAAGCCTTTTCAGTGTCGTATTTGTATGCGATCATTCAGTAGATCAGACCATTTGACGACACACGTAAGAACGCACACCGGCGAGAAGCCCTTCGCGTGCGATGTTTGCGGACGCAAGTTCGCTAGGTCAGACGAGAAAAAGAGGCACGCGAAGGTTCACCTAAAGCAACGACTAAAGAGGGAAAGAGGGGGAGGAGGACCGACGCACCATCACGACGGGCACTCGCACGCGTCGCTCTAGCCCGCAGCCGCCGCCGCCGCCGAGCCGGCCAGCGGCAGCACGCCCTCGCCAAACCGTGATGATACGGCGCTAGCCTCCACTGACTCCCCGTCATCCATGGACGATTTAAAAGTTGTTTCACGTTGAAATTATTAAATAATTTCTTCGTTAAGTGTAAATGAATTGTCTTTAATGAAGCTTTATTAACTCTGTAATTATGAATTCATTGAAATTTATATATCTTTTTATACATATTTGTAACTATGTACTACGATAGAAAATTGTCATCTCAATGTATTTATTTTATTTAGATAGATTAATGCAATGAATTAGACTGGGAACAAATATTGATACGAAAATTAATGGCCTAATGTAAGGCGTCAATAACTGTGTCTTGTATCAATCAGAAAGCAGTGGAAGAATAATTGCCTGGGACCCGTGGCGGTCGACATAGAGCTAAAACATATCTCTCTATCGGGGTTAGTATTATAGATAAGCATTAAAGTTGACTCGCGCATTGTTATTGGCCGTACGGTCAAATAGATGTGGATACATTATTGTGTTGTTAAAGAGTGATACGTAATGGGCCTATTTACAGGCGGGTAATTAGGGTCAGGAAATATTTGTTATAGTTACAAGCTTGTATATTAGATAGGTATAATTTACATAACAAAATTTATCCTCTTTCTGCGTTTCGCGACAAGCGTCATTTGACCCTAACACACCTTGTGTAATAAAATCGTAGCGGATATAATTTGTAGATAGGTATGATTAAAATATGTTCTTGTAATACTTGACAAACTAACGTGAAACTGTGCCATTAATTTAACTTTACCACGTGCCACGGTCATTTTTTTTAATACTAAGTATAACACGACTGCTGATTTAGTGATAATTGTTGTTATAATATATATTAATATTTTGTTTTAATATTTCTAGTCGAAGATGTGAGCGCGGTAAACTCGACTACTGTCTTTTCTAGTTCTTCACTAGTTACCGTTTTTTTTTCGACAGCTTTTGTCTTAACTTTATCTTGCTCAAACGTTTTAACAAATTTTGCTCAACTATTTGGTTTACATTGTAATATAGCATGTTTAACAAACTATATTTTATATATCTCTATCCGGTCTATCAAGGTACGAAAATCTATTTTGACGCACTTGTTGTTTCTCACTTCTACAGCCTTCTCAGGTATTTATTTTACAGTTTAGAATAATATAGAAAAGTAATAGCTTGTAGGTATTAAATTATGATCTCTTAATCATTATTAATAAATTTGAAGTATAACGAAGGCCCTTTATTTATAATACTCATAAGTTTCTACATAGACTTTAAGAATAATATTGGAGATTTCAATTTACTATAGTATACTTGCATTCATCGATGTATTAAAACCAATTTATGTTGAACGAACATTGCATTGTCATTACCGCATAGGAATTAACGGCATCTTTATCATTGAATATTGATGAGAATTTTAAACGAATTTAAATACTGTCGAGATATTCGCGTTACGTGCAGCACAAATGTTATGAAAATAGGAATTTCCTTCCTAATAATGGTTGTTTCTTAGAGTTACTAAACGTCTGTATATCTATTTATTTAACGTTATTCCCTGTGACAATGTGCAATTTTGAAATCTTAAGGCCATGACGGTCTTCATTTACTCAGTGATACGCAACAGGGTGGGGTTGAAAAGTTTGGAGTAACGTTCGATTATGAAATAAGTATCTGACAATAATGTAACTAACTCAGCCTATATGGAATCTGCGGTTATCAATATTATATTCGGTCATGTTACAAAATTCTAGATCACACCTCCGTTCCCAGTACAAATGTGAATATACAAAGACCTCGAGGCAAAATACAAAACTCGTAAGGATAAGTACATATTAAAATATTGTGAACGAGTTTATAAGCGTTTTTACTTGTAGTCGAGACGGCGATCGTCTCTTAGATGGGCTAGCGTAGATAGATTTTATTAAAAAGTGTTATGATAAACGAAACGAAAAAGACTAAATTCTAAATCATTATGTATGTTGCATCATGTTGACGTTATTGATATATATATATACGCAAATCGTGTTACGGAGTTAGTCGTTTCAAGACTGTGTCAGCTTTGTCGATTGAGATCAATCACACCTTGCTTCTAAAATCAAACAAACCAGTTTCAGCTGTGATTGTATAATATATGAAATTCGGCAGAAACTTGCAGCAGATTTGAAACGACACCAGAGGTTTCCAAAAGTTTCTCACTCTACTGTATTTTAAAATTTATAAACCTTGTTCCTAGTTATCTGACCCAGTGACGATTCGCAGTTTGGAAGCTTCTGGTTTCATTGTTGACTCATCTGTTACAGTATCTTCTGTTCGCACGAGCGAGCTGTTTTGGTGTTTCTGTCTAGCTCTAGTGATAATTGATATGAAACTATTTATGGTGTTCACACACAGGAGAATGTTTGTACTTTCTGAATGGATAATATAAATTAACTTATGTGTTTCACGCACGTAAAAATGTTAATGTTCTAAAATAGTTACTAGTTTTAAGTATATATTAGGTATTGTTAAATCTCACTAATTTTTACTAAAATCTATTTAATATGTTTGTAAATACACTACGACTAAATTTAATTTTAATGTGTATATAAGAGGAGGAAAAATTTTTATTTAATATAAAATCACCTAAGGTGCAGAAATACAAATTGTTGCAGAATCCGAATGTTTTCTTTCCCAAGCCCGTACAATAGAGTTGCCGCATGTGAAATTCCTCAGTTCCACCGAAGCGTGATCTTGGTAAGCAAATGCCACACGTTTGGGTGTTAAATTTAGTACGACGCGATCATTGGCAGTAAACATTGTTTACGCAAATTATACTAAACTAAAATACTATACACACATTATCACAGTAATAAAATATTTCCTGGGCAGATGCAGAATATTGAGCTTACACAATTATTACGCATAGGCATAACGTAACTTCTTAATCAACATTGTGTGAAAAAGTGAAGATGTTTTTATGTGCGTATGCGTTAACTGTGTAATGTTTTGACATTGAAAGACACGCATTACGCATAATTGTATATAATATTTATAAAAGTATAGAGCTTTAGCTTAAGGGCACCGACTCCAAAAATTACCTATACCGGTCCTGTACACGAATCCAAAGAAAGAAAACTGCTTAAAAATGAATAAAACTAGTTTAAAGCTTAATTAAAAAAGAATTAAGTTAGTAACGAACATTTTGTTTTTGTTTTAAATTAAAAATACTTTAATGAACAACAATTAGTATTAACATTTTAGTAAGGTACATATTTGTAAGTCGACAAAAACTTTAAAATTACCTACATAATCTTAATTATTTAGAAAGTATAACTCCAAAAAGTAGACCTGTAATAGGCATTCGCAGTTCCAGAACAGAAGCCATCAAAAGGGTTGAAAGACAAAATAAATACATATAAAAAACATAATATTGCTTATTTAATATTATTTAAAGCAACTAGCGACATCTCTGATTATGCTAGGTTACTTAGTCCATTGCGACAAATAACGACATCTATCAAGTCTGCGAGGCTACTAAACCAACTACGACATTTTATTCCGTGACTCATCTAGTTTAGTTCCCAGCAGTGAAACAATAACGTTTATGAAGTTTAGGAAAGATGGCGCTGTTTGGTTTAAAAAATAGTTTCAATTTTCAAAACATAATGCTTTCCTTATCGAAGCGGCGCTTTATCTAATATTTAAAATGCTTATGTACTAATATAACCTGGCTTTACATCGCGATCGTACCAAATTGTACCAGATCGTTGCCAAATTTGTTCAAATTTTTAAAATGCAATTTACGTTATACGAAATGTGCAAAATATTACGGACAACATAGAAAAAATGCACAAAATAAAGGGGTTAGGGGAATTAAGATAGGAAAAGTATTGTAACATACCTCCAAGTGTGTGCACCAAACGCACGGTTCCAGCAAAACAAGACACTTTACACAATTAATTATCCGAACTAACTTATCGCGGCTAATGCAGCTGAACTGATTTTCACGGCTTTTCAAAAAAGTTATTGCATGCTTTTCTCGTAATTAGTGCAAAAACATAATCCAAAAGCCGATAAACAAAAATATATCCCGGCACGAACTGAACACTACTTGTCGGCAGCCAACCAAAATCAGAGCCTAGGGCCGCAATATCCGAACTACTATCGGCGCTTCTCGCGGCTACCTCGTAAAGAACACAAATACGTAGTAAATATAAGTCCGGCTCTTTAGCTTCAACATAAATTATAATTCTACCCACTTATAAAATTATTAAAAAACCGTCCAAGTGCGAGTCGGACTCGCGCACGTACCATTATACCAATATATTACATGTTTACTTGTTATTGCGTTATTTTTGTACTAAGTTTTCCATGTAAGCGCATTTTACATGGTATGTATTTATAACTCCTGAACTAACAAAGTTATATAAGCCGTTATAGTTTTCCTTCAAGATCATCATATGGACTACCATCATGAATATTTTCAGATTTTTTGAACCAGCCGTTTAGCTTTTAGGGTGGGGAGGGGTATAAAAAAATCGCTTAAAGGAGGGACCGCTTTCTCGCAAACGCATACCTAAATCAAAAAATCTTCTTTGCAACTTCTCAATGTATTTAAAATAACTATCTAAAGATACGCCACACTATGGGGTAGACGCGAGAAAAAAAAAGACACCCCCTACACTTTACGTGTAGTAGTGCCCAAAAAATCTATATTTATCGATACTTTAATTTAGCACTTTGTCGACGTGGTAAATACACATATAAATGCAGTTTCATATTTTGGCACTGACTGTTTTGACGGTAAACCGACGTATGGACATGACGAAACCATAAGAGTTTCGAGACGTGAACTACGGAACCCTAAAAATGGGCAGTTTCCCAGCGATAAGACCTAGCTAGATCGATTTTTCTTCTTCAAAACTCCATGCATACTAAATGCCGTAATAATTAATACTAGCAGCCGTTTTTGAGAAACCGATTATAGATTGTCTCGTTAAAAGTATAAGATTAATTATTATGGATAGGTATCAGATCAGATAGGCCACAGAATAAACTGCAACGATAATAATGCATGGACTCAATATTTAATTATCTATATTGTTTCTCTCTTTCTGAAGGTACAGACAGCCACGACGAATACAGCTTTATAATCGTCCTGGCGTAACATTTTTTCCTCAATATATCGTAGCAAATTCAAATTTCTAGTTTCGAAAAGCATAGACTAAGCACTAAGCATACAAATCTTGCTAAAGCCATGTGGCTATGTGGCTATGTATGCTATGTAGCAATGTTTAACTACACTACAACAACTACATAGTTATTAAATTTAGATCAAATAAAACCAAAAATTAGTATAAAAACTTGTATAATAAATAATTATTATCTCTATTCGTCCTTGGCGAGGTTAGGCTCGGACTCGGAGCGGCGCTTGAGCGTGTCGTCGGGCGAGTGCGACTCGGGAGCGGTCAGCGGCGCCGCTATGTCCGGCACGCTGCGGCTTACCTCGCCCTGCAGAACACATAACATCATAAGAGCCCTGTGCGGAACTCAACATTGTTAGAGGCTCCTGCAGAATATACAACATAATATCAGGGCCCTGAACGGAACACACAACATTATTAGGGCCCTCTGCAGAACGCATATGGAAGTACAGTAAAGACAATTGCTTAAAACTTTCATACATCACTTCTACATCTTCCTATACATAAAAATGGACTGCAATTTTAATGTCTCGCTAAAACTCGAAAACGATGTCGAAACGAATCAGTTTAAGACCAAATTTAGCCAAGTCTGTCCTAGATTTGGCTAAATTTGGTCTTAAACTGATTGCGGTAGTTCAGGGAAGATTTAAAGTTTTAAATGGTGTCTCTCACCGTTTAAACCTTTCTCAGTTCATAGTTAAGACAGAACAACGTGTATCGGGACAGCTACTTACATTGTTATAGATAACTAATTACCTTCATTTACTCACCATTTCTGTTTCTATATAATCGATAGGCTCCTGTTTGACTTGCGCGTTCATTTTGTCGTTTAAGTAGCATACGCCGTTGAGGTCTATGGCGCTATTGGAGAAAATGGCTGCAGCTCCTACTGACGAATCCACCAACGGCTCGTTCTGAATTTGTATTAAAATTTAATAAAGTGAATTTAAAACTTGGGATTTTAATTTGTATATTTTAAGACTTGAATCTATAGCTCAGCATCTATTTAGTAAAAGTTTTCTAAACGTTTAGTAAATAGTTGCTAAACTAGTCTTTACCTATAGACGTAACCGTAACGTATTAGAGCCAAATTATTTACTCTATTGGAACGAAGTTCCTTATGGCTAGGCGGATTAAATTGGCACGACACTTTTTGCCACTCGAAATCACAATGTAATAACGACTATTAAGAATGATACAAAAAACGACCTTATCACCGTGACAATAATGTAAAATTTTGCAATTACACATTGTGACTGTTATGACTGTTACATATTGTAACTAGCTAGCCCGGCCTGTTGATGCCCCGGGATGTTATTACTCAGTACGGAGCCGGACTTCGCGGCGGCAACACTGCGAGCAGCAAGCAACCCGCCCCCTCACCCCTGTCCCTACCTAAGGCGAAGGCCAACTATTTCCGCGCGCACTATATATACTTAGTTCAACTATTTGTTTTGTATAATCTAATATATTATACTACTACTTCGTTCCATCCGGGTATCCCTTGACATTGGGATTCGAAATTGTACAAAATCAAAATATAAGTGCTACTTACTATAATTACATTGTCTGGTGCCAAAAATTTAAAATTTATGGGCTTTTTCTCCGCCGCGCCATCATCATCAGTGTTTTTATGTGCAACCGTTTCCTTTACCTCTTTTGATTCCCTGTAAGTTTAATCAAACGAAATATATTTTAATAGGTCTTCTTTTTCTTTATCTAACAAAGGTTATATTTTAATACACCCAAGTGTGAAGAACTCAATTGGAAAAGGGAATTCTACTGTAGCTTAATGTTAATGTGTATAAATACTGACTATTTTGTTTATAAGAATCAAAATTACTTTTTAGGTGTTGCATGATGACTGTCACTTTTGTCATTCTGATGTTGGGAGATCAAGTCACAGGCCTTGCCCAGTATCACGATAGACACGAGCACCCTTATGGAGATCAAGCATATGTACGCTAAAAACACGAGGAGAACTGCCGCAAAACTGAAAAAAGATGACATACATCAAGGTCAAAAAATTCCTGGCTGGAAGCTATATTGAAAACTACAAGAAATGTACACCCCTACAAAAAGCATTATGTTATGATTATCTTATTAATAAAAAACATTAATACGTCTGTTTTACAATGTTCTAATAGGTGTCATATTATATATATAGCTTATTTGAATGTTTCGTCTCTGATACTTACCAGAAGATTGTGAAACAGACCCACAAACCATCTTGGTACATACCTATCAATTTTGACTGCATGCACCAGTACTCTCGTGATGACAACGCCCAGGGGCAACGGTATAAAGCCCATCCTCCTCGCTACCAGGTCCGAGTGGTCACTGAAGGCGTACTTTTGACGAGTTTGAGCTACATCGTACGCCAAACTCACAGTGTACTCGCGGTACACGCCATACGGGATCTCGTTAAACCTGTGTTAAAATAATTTTAGTTGTTTATTCACAAAAAAAATAATAAGCTAATCAAAACGAGATTCATTCAATGTGGAGGACCCGGACAGGAGGCTACAAAAAGTTAAGTAGGTTTTATTCTTAATTATCAATCATAACCTCATTCAATATGAATTATTTCTCATTATACACCATCTTAATACATACTTACATATACAATACACATTGTCTTAATAATGATGCTACTTGCTGTCAAGTGACTTTTCCAACATATCAGACAAAGACAACAACATTGAAAATTTTTAGTAGTAAGGGTGATGGATGTATTTAATATACAAATAAATAAATCCATAGATATTAAAGTTTCTTACCTAGTAATAAAAGCATGTTTCACCCAGTCTATAATGACTTCAAAGGCTAGTACGAGAACACAATCTGGTGCTAAAATCCAAAACCTTTCTTCCTTCCATACAAACTCCTTCATAGTTTGTAGTACCACAATAAACAATAGAACAGACAAGTGCAGCCGTTCCCTCACATCGCTACATGAGACTTGGAAGAGATTGTTCTTGTCAAACTTCTTGAATACACTGCCTTTTAATTCTACAAACTAAAAATGCTTTTACTGTTGATATTTAAATTAACAATATTAATTATGTTTAACTAGGGTTACTACTAACTAACTCTACTTACTAAGCAACCTAATTATCCACTCTCATTTCTATAAAACCATTCACTGCGACTTAATTTGTCTTTGTTATTAGTTAAATACTATTCAGATTACAGTATGTACTGTGTCAATTAAAAATAGGATATAATTAATCTTGTAAACAAAAAATAAGTTGGCGACTGCACATGAGCATACTGTATTTGGCAGCGAATTAATATGATGGCAACTAAATTACTAAACTGACGAAAGCACTAGGTGACAAAAAATACAAAAATCGGAAAATAAAAAGTGGCGAAATTTAATCCAAATTGGCACTTTATAATTTCTATAATATAACAAAATTTTATATTAGGTCTTTACCTATAAAATAGCCTTTTTGTATGAAAAAATTTAAACAAATTTTTTTCATGTATTTTTATTTGTATTAATCGAAGTAATCGCCCATGCAATCAATGCATCTTTGCCAACGCAGTGGCAGTTTATTGATGCCCTTCTTAAAGAAATCCGTCGGACGGGAGACAACAAATTCTTCAAAGGCATTTTGTACTGCCTCTCGGGTATTGAATTTTTTTCCCGCCAAGAAGTTATCCAAATTCTGTAGGCGGCAAGGTCTGGTGAGTAGGGCGGAAGACGGAGAGCTTCCAACCCCAGTTCTTGCAACTTGGAGACCGTCTGCTGTGCAGTATGAGGTCGCGCGTTGTCGTGCAGGAGCAGCAGAGACGAGCGATTTGGAATTGATGAATTTTTTTGAATGTTGGAGATGTGCCTGCTTCTCCATCATTGTGTTCAGTTCTTCACAGTACACATCTGCAGTAATGCTCACCCCGTTTGGTAAGAAGCTGTGATTAATCACACCGGCGCTAGACCACCAAACAGTGACCATCACTTTTCTAGGGGTAAGTTTTCGTTTAGGGCATTGTTTAGGTGCTGAACCAGGATCCAACCAACTTGCTGAGCGCTTGCGGTTATCAAACAGAATCAATTTTTCATCGCAGGTAACAACGCGGTTCAAAATTCCTTCATTTGTGTGTCTGTTGAGCAGTGCAAGGCACGTCTCGACGCGCTGGCGATCATTGAGTTCGTGGGGCACCCATTTGTCAAGCTTTTTTAGCTTGCCAATTTGACGCAAATGGATCAATATTGTTTTGACGCTAACGTCGAAATTCAGCCGTAGATTGTGTATCATCAGCTTCCACAATCGCCTTTAATTCGTCATTGTCGACCAGTCTTCGGACGACCGCGAGGTTCATTTTTCAGGTCGAAATTTCCAGAACGGAAGCGAGTAAACCAATAACAGGTGGTGCGTTGGTTTGTAGTGTTAGCTCCGTAAACGTCGTTGATGTTGCGTGCCGCTTGTGCCGCGTTGCTGCCACGACGGTACTCCTATTCCATAATTACTCTAATTTTTAACGTATCCATGATGACGAAAAAGATTGAAATGCAATGAAAATGTAACACTAATCAATAAACAAATGACTACTTTTGGAAAAAGAATTCCATGTTTTTAAAATAAAATTAATTTGAAATTAGAATTCTTAGCCAAACAAAAATTATTTTAATTTGAAATGGCCAGTACTGCAGAACGCCAATTTTATAGGTATTATATAACAAATTTATAATTTCGCGACATAATTTCCAGGTGGTGACTATTTAACGATTTAAGCAGCTATAAAACCAGATGGGGTTGATGAATTAATGGCTGCTAAAAATTCAATTTGCAGGCTACAGACAATCGCATTTTTGGATACTGTTGGAGTTTGTTTTCCTTTCGTATGGGTGTCGTTTTCAAGGTTTTTGGGGATGCAGAATAAATAATACTTAAGAAAATTAAATCCATTTTTAAATTCGAAAATGGCGTACATTTTTTTCATTAAATTTTTTAATATGGGTATCCTTTTCCAGGTTTCTGGGGTGGATATTATAAAATTGTCTTCCAATTTCAATTTCCAAAAAGGAGAATTTTCATTCTTCGTAAAAATTACATGAGTACTTACTAATTTAAAAGATGTCCGGATGCTGATTAGAATTGATGATTAGTTACACAGTGTGATAAGAAGTTCGAAGTACCTGCAGGCTTAACATGCGCACCCTACAAGAAACACCGAAGAATCGACAAAATGACAGATTGAAGAAACGGTAATACCGTTCGGAGCAAAATAGTTCTTATTGTAAAGCAACAAGGTCGATGCATCGTCGTTATGATAAACAACATTTCTTTTCTTCTCGAGCATGAGCTCACAAAATGGCCTCTTTTGACAGCTAAAGTAGAAACGTTTTCATAATTCAATGTCAAATAGTCTTACAAGAATGTCAACTACTACACAAATTGGGGGGGAATTTTCATTATTTTTTCAGTAGGATTACCTGATTCTTCTCGAGATCGCGATTATAGAAAAAAAAATGACAAGGCTCTACTTTGAGATACGAACGAAGTATAAGGCTGTGGGATATGTGGTGGCAAGCCCCAAAGGGATATCTCCGACCGAGCGAGATGATATGCTCGGTCAGGACGAAGCCTACTTATATGCGTTTCAGATATCGTATATTATATAGTGCTGATCTTAGAAAACTTTGATAGCGAGATTCAGGATCATAGCGCTGATTGGTCCGCTACATCACTCCCACCCGAAGACCGGTGGAAGTAGTTTTTAGAATTACCTACATCAGGGAAAATATATGTTAATTCCTATTCTTAAATTAAATGTGTACTCTCAAATTGTCGCCAAGATGGTTGGCTAGAATAATATCTGTCTGCCAGTTTGGAATATTCAGTGAAAAAAACTGGTATAAATTATTCACCAGATTTAAAATTTTTTGTTTCTTATATTCTTTCGCCAACTTAGTAATTTAGTATTCATATCGATTTTTTCACACCCAAAATTTGATTGTTTTGTCGCAAGTTTAAATACATGCCATTAAAAATTAATAAAAAATGAAACTTAATTAATAAAAGGTTTTCAGTGCATTTAAAATATGACTTACATTATTTGACATCATTATAATTAGCAGACTTTTATTATTAGAGTTGAAAGCTACATTTAGCGTTGTGGCTTGAAACAATACTAACAAGCTATGAAGAACTGAAAGACTGATGTAAGGAAATCACTTTTTAAAAAACCAAGGAATGAAAACATTTCAAACTGAAATGATTACCATTAGAAGCAATATTATATCATTAAAATGAAAATGATAATAATAATAGTAATTGATCTAAAATTAGTAGACTTTTATTCCCCAGAATGACATATCTCAGCACATTAGCAAGTTAAAGTGGCAATGGGCTGGACCCAGCCCGTATAGCCCGTAGAACCGATGCTCGCTCGGGCCGAAAGGTTCTCGAGTGGAGACCACGAATTGGACGTAGAAGTGAAGGACGACCTCCCACCAGGTGGACAGACGACCTGAGAAAAGTCCCAGAGAGTGGATACAGGCCGGGAGCGACCGGTCACACTGGAAATCTATGGGAGAGCCCTATGTCCTGCAGTGGACATCACCAGGCTGAAACTAGTCTAAAATTATAAAAATAATAATTAAAATAGCTATAATATATTTTAAAGGATACAGACATAAATCATAGCAAAAATCAAGTGTGGAATTACACCTAGGTGCTCTCGTTTCCTGCCTCTTGGTTCAGTAGCCGTCCAGAATAGTGCATCAATTGTGTCTTGACCAAAGGCAGAAAATAATCTGTCCCCGACTTCAAGCATATTGTAGAATATATATAATTTCATCACACTTTGACTTTTGACCAGATGGTACATCATATTTGTATCAATGTAACACATTAAGATACTACAGACTAGGAGAATAAAACCCTTCAGTACATCACAGGTTTCTGCAGGTTTAAGTATACTTTTTTTGGGGTGTGAATAATACCTGAAATGTTTTGTTATTTTTTAGATGTAACAATTAAGATACCTTTCTTATTATGTTTTTATTATTAGTGTCCTGTAGATACCACAAAAGTCTGGTTGCATATTTTTATTCCTTTGTTAAGGTTTGAGAGAAATCAAAGGTACTTACCCAAAACATTTCCTAAAAATTCTATTGAAAAATGACCAGAATGCCATGAAGAATCTCAGTGGAAGAAATGTGTAAACAAACAGCAAGGAGTCAGCACATTGAAAAAAACCGTAAGCCATAAATTTTTCCAGCTCTTGCGGAATTTTAATGAAAGAATATACTTTTTCTCTTCTCGCTGAAAACCTTTCCTCGTCATGTTCGAGCAAATATCCTCGTGTAAGCTCGACGTGCAGGAATGTGAATAGAGAGGCATTTTTATCATTGTCTGTAAAAAACAAGACTATTGTATAAGATTATACTTTTGTATAAAAAAGCATAAATAGTGTTAATTTTGTACTAACCTTTATTTTTCATTTCTTTTTTATCAATATTCTCACTTGCATATTGTTGTACATTTGTTACACTCTTAAAACGTAACCTCTTAGTTCTCTCTTGCGATTCTTCATTTTTTATTGTCATGATAAACAGATGTGTTTGGTATAGGAGAATCAAATCATTTCCGTTTTCTAGTTATATATTTAAATTATTAAAAAGAATTTTCTTAGAATCTAATTCTTCGCAATTTTCGGACCCCAAATGGAATTAAAATGACACCAACGTCAAAATATTATGACTTTTGCTTTGACAAACTGTCAACGCTGACAAATTAAATTTAATTTTTTTATTTATATATTGCATCGGCTTTTAACCATTTGCCAGTGTCAAGTTAAAAAGGCGGGAAATAGAACTTCCGTTTCAATTTCCAACACCGTATTCCTATATAGTCAAGTCTAAAGTCTAGTCAAATTCCAAATATATAGTCAGTACAGTCCATGAGTCATGTCAGTCGATTCAGTAAAGCGGTAGAAGCTTTACTGGAAGTTCCTAGGGAGTTTTGGCGGGAAACACAAAATAGCACGTTTTTAGAAGTTGTACTGCTTGCCCACAATTGTGCACGTTAACGAATATTTAATGGTTAATATTCTACCAATATTACACATTAAGAACTGAAATAACACAAAGGACATCATTCATTTTGGACCAAAAAATGAAAGTGCCGGCCAGGAAAAAAAAATACAATATTCGGATAGAATACATAATTTCGATCATTTTTTACTATGACGTCCAATCTGTGCGCACAATGGTTACGTCGTAATAAAATAATAAAAAATATTTTTTTATTAATTCTTCTTATTAATTCGTGATAAAAAAGGTTGGAGTGTCATTATTTATAAAAAATATTGTATTAAAAGTTACTTACATGACCGCAAAATACTCAAGGTCAGAACATAAAAACGTACTATTTAACACATTCATTTTCTTTATATTATAGAATGTTGTCTTTTTAGAGTCAAACATTACTGGTCTCTCTCTCTCTCTCTCTCAAAACTTCAAATGGAATTCCGAGAACTAATGAAAAGGGACGGCTACCTGGGTGCGTGAACGCATTGTTGCCGACCGTTCGCGCCACGCCAGCGTCGCCAGCCAGTCAGTTATCCATGCGACTCTGGTTACATCGGACGGCTATCGTGACATTACTCTCTTGTTCTTAAAGTGACACAATATCAAGTGTAATAGCGAGGCTTTTACGCAGCTCTGTGGCTTATTAACTGACATTATGAACGTACAATTGTGTATTTCGTGTCGTGTGCCTATTGGTGATCGCCGAAGTTATAATTGGACATCCCGTGAATCACAACACATCGAAATCGCACAGTTTATTATTGAAGATCTACTGGTTCATCAGGTGAGGATTATATCGCTATATTGAATGAATATCCTATGATATTTACTACGAACAAACATCATAATACTTTTATAACCTAAGCCGCATGTGTTTTTTAACAAATACAAGTTTTCAAATACATGTGGGCCCCCCGCCCTCCGCAGATATATTATTTTTTATTATTACTAAGCTGATAAACATTTTTTTCAGAATGAACCTACAGTTGTTATATGCCGACCTTGTTGGCAAAGGGCCAAGCGGCAATATTTCCGACGTCAACGTGAAGTGCAGGAAGAACCTGACAACGAAGAACCTGATGTTGCAGGCGAAGGAGTTGACGCTGTGCCCCATTCTACAGTTTTACCTGGATATGTCCGAACTAGTAATACGGCAAACTCTTGTGTATTTCAACACTGTGTAAACACAACAAGACACAGAATACCAGAAAACATTATTCTACGTGTTCTTTGCCGATACAGTATATTAATATCAGAAAACTGTCGTGTTTGCAGTGAACACCTCGAGCAAGATGAATGGCATTTACTTGCTATGCAAGACAATTTAATTCAAGATTTTAATTCTGCACAGGTCGTTAGTGCACTAAGATTGTTAATAAATCACATTGAAACAGAAGTTTTACATTTTGAGCATTATGAATTGATAATAACAAAGAGTTCCACGATTGGACTGGTCTTACCGCTGAACAATTCTCTGATTTATCGGCCAACACTCCGAGCTTAAATCAGAGAAGAAACAAAAAACAATTTTAGCAGCTTTACTGGCAAAGATCCGAACTGGCGACTCAAATGCTAGGCTCGCAACGATATTTAAAATGAGCGAATCCACATTCGCGCGAATACTTGCGACCGGCTGAGAAGCACTTTTGCGAGATTTTGTTCCAATGCATTTGGGGTTTGACCACATGACTCGGGAAGATGTCACGCGAAGGAATCTTCTTATCCCAGAAAGTCTTTTTGGAAATATTGAAAGTCCTCCCGAAAAAAGAAAAGCTATTACAATTGTGGACGGCACATACAAAAAAGCTCAAACTACTTTTTTCAACGAAAATCTTATAGTAGTCACAAGTTCCGGAACTTAGTAAAACCATTTTTATTTGTCTGCTGTGACGGTCACATAATAGAAGTTTCAGGTCCACACGCTGCTACTTCTTCAGATGCGCAGATAATGCAGAATATTGCTGAAAATGAAAGTGATCATGGCGATGGATTATTCCAATGGTTCTATCAAAGCGGGGACATATTTATTTTGGACCGTGGCTTCAGAGATGCAGTTCCCATTCTTGAAGGAAATGGTTACACTGTGAAAATGCCGGAGACAAAGCATCCAGGAGCATCGCAACTAACCACGGAACAAGCAAACAAGTCACGCCTTGTTACTATTTGCCGCTGGGTTGTGGAAATAGTGAATGACCGATTTAAAATAGATTTCCGCCTGCTGAGAAAGGTGCATATTGATATAACATTGCACTATATGTTTGAATATTTTAGAATCGCAGCAGCATTAATTAATGCTTATCACGTGTTGATAGTGGATAATGTCCATGCATCTGATTTCTTACAAATAATCCGGGAAAGGATAAACATGCCCAATACACTGGCAGATCTTGTCGCCAGACGTAACTTGAACAGAATGAGAGCACAGTTCCAGCCCATGTCTGCGGATATGGCAGAGTTTAATGACTTTCCTACGCTGACCGAAGAAGAATTAATATAATTTAGCATCGGTATATATCAGCTGAAACAAGCGAGAAGTTACTATGGAGAGCATGTTCAACCAGATGGAGCTTTTAGCATTGAGCTCAGTGGTGGAATTCCTCTAGAGCTTGTAAGGGAATTGGAGGGAGAGGACTTGTGGTTGATTAGAGGGCGAATACAATTCCAACACATCAGATCCAAAACATACTATGTGTATATTTCACTGGATAGAACAGCAACCGGGCGTCGAGCAATAAAACATTATTATTGCACATGCCATATAGGAAAGAGAACCATCGGATGTTGCTCCCATACTATGTGCATAGTCTGGTACATGGGTTATGCTAGACATGACCCTTACCTCAGCCCACCCGCAATAAGTTTAGATGGCATATTTGTAAGACTAGAAAATGTTTAATTGTACGTCATTAACTTATTAGTTATTACCACTGATGTTAAGCAGGAATGTTAAGATTAATATTGTTTATTTCTCCCAGCGCCATCACACCTTGCCAGAGCGTTTTTTCTTAGTTAGTAATGTTGCCCTTACCTTGTAATAGCGATGAAACAAAATAAATGCTGTTTCAATCAACCTTACCACTGTGTTTTACTATCAAGTTTATATCATAACGTAAGATATCCATTCTTTTAATAGTGACACTCCAACCATTTTATCACCAAAGGATTTTTTTTATTATTATTACGACGTAACCATTGTGCGCACAGATTGGACGTCTTAGTAAAAAATATTAGGAATTGTGTATTCTATCCGAATATAGTACTTTTTCTTTTTGGCCGGCATTTTCATTTTTTGGTCCAAAAATGTATGAAACGTGAATGATGTTCTTTTTGAAGACATACGAATTCCACAACATCACCCATTGAACTCCCCGGCAAAACTCCGTGTTTACCTATTTTTTATAATAGCATAATGTAGGATAAATCACTTTGGCAACAAAACCTCAGAGTAACAACTATAGCATAGACTATAGAGACCCGGCTATTAGTAAGAGAAACATAATATTCATTTAACAATCCTTATCCCACATGTTAACAATCAATATTAGAGAGCAACACTCACACTCGAGAAACTACCTTTAGTAAGCGGGCGCGTACTAACTTTTTTGACTTTTTCTATGCTAAATCGTTTGTTCGTGATTACTCGATCAAATTTGGAGTTTGTTCGATTTTAATTTCTGTGTAAAATTAATTTAAAAAATTCTGACCTGAAGTTGGCGGACGCACGTCAAATTTTTTGTCCTTTTTTGCCAATTACCATTTTTTGCCGTTTGTCAGTGATAGATCGATATAATTTGGCGTTTGTTCGATTATCATTTTAATGTAAAAATAATTTTAAAAATTCTTACCTGAAGTTAGCGGGCGCAAGTCAATTTTTTTAAAATTTTTTGGCATAATCGCTTGTTCGCGGTTTGTTTTTTTTTTTATTTAAATGGCGTCGGCTTATCTTAAAACCATTTGCCAGTGTCAAGTAAAAAAGGCGGAAAATAGAACTTTAATTTCAATTTTCAACACTGTATTCCTTTATCGTCAAGTCTAAAGACTAGTCAAAGTCCAAATAAATAGTCAGTACAGTCAATGAGTCATGTCAGTTGATTCAGTAAAGTGGTAGACGCTTTACTGAAAGTTCCTAGGGAGTTTTGGCGGGAAACACAAAATAGCACGTTTTTAGAAATTGTACCACTTGCCCACACTTGTGTACGTTAACGAATATTTAATGGTTAATATTCTACCTTATAATATTACACATTAAGAACCGAAATAACTCAAATTTATGATGTAAACAAAATCCCACAACGTCACCCATTAAATCTGTGATTAAACCTCCCCGGCAAAACTCCTTCGCCGTTTGTTCGTGATTGTTCTATCAAATTTGACGTTTGTTCGATTTCCATTTTTTTAATCAATTATTAATACCTAAAAATTGGCGACAAATTTAAAAAATATAAGGGTAGCCTAGGAAAACATTCAATTAACTTGATGAGTTAGTTGATACTATAAATAAATTAGTACTAACATTATAAATTTAACGTTAATTAAATGTTTTTCACTCTATCAAGCAAAAACCCATAGCCGTTTTTGCCAGACGTATGCATTCTGAACAACCGTAGAAATATTTCTATTTATCCAAGAATAAAGAAATATACTCCGAAGGAAAATAGTTTTTGATTTTACTGCCTCAAATCTCTTTGAGGTAGTCAAATTGTCTCTTTCTCATTTGTCTCTGTAGCTCCTTTCCTTGTTTATTTTACAAAGATTAGATGAAATCACCTAATTATATATTTGATCCATTGCATATTGGACTATCTTTGATAGATGCAATACCACACTGTGGTATAATGGTTCGAGATTAAACAACTTATGTGCTAAACACACCGATCAACCTGCAAATCCAGCACCGGTACTAATTACGGCTGGACCGTGAGGTTAGCATGAATTTTTATTGTCATTTCTATTGACGATGAATCTACGTCTTTACTATCTGAAATCAATAACTATTTTCCTTCGAACTATGTTTCTCTATTCTTGGATATAAAGAAAACATTTATTTTGTTCATGCATACATCTGGCGAACGAAAGTTGAACCTATGTTATTTGAAATCTTTTAACTTCAAAACTCTATACGACATATAACATAATAGAGCGCTTTTTTCCGTATAGGTACTCATTTTTATTGCCAGTGTCAAGTTAAAAAGGCGGGAAAAGAATTTTCTTATAAGCTTTCAACATTGTTTTTCAAAATCGTTAAGTCCGAAGTCTAGTCAAAGTCCACATAAATGGTCAGTGCAGTCAATAAGTCAAGTCAGTCGATTCAGTGAAGAGGTAGACGATTTACTGAAATTTCGTAAAGTGGAGTTATTTTAATAGGTAATATTTGACAATTCATCAAAATTCAACAACGTAAACTTGTAGCGGCGGCATAAAATAATATATTTTTTCGTTTAGTTAGAACTGCATAAATGCTTAACTTTTTTCAATTACGATTACATATTTATTGTAATAATGACCGATACAAGTAATTTTATGATTTGCTTTCACTAATAAACCATTTTAAACATAGTAAACAATTTCTGATCTAAGGAACTGAATTACTGACGTCGTTACAATGTTGAGTCTGTTAACCCTTTTTTTTTTAATTACTAGGAATGTTACTCTAAAAATAGAAAGCTGATAAGTAGAATCGAATGCAATGATTACTTATGAGAAATATCACTATAAATTAATAACCACGTTGTGATTATAATAAAACATAATTATATTTATTATTCTTTTAACTAAATATAAAAATACAAAAAATAACTAAATAGAAAAATCACATATGTTTCATGTCCGTATCGATTCATTCACTTTAATCGATGTTTTTAAGCAGGTCCACCTCACTATGAAGATAAAACTGACAGACGTCAAATGTTACCTAATAAAAATTAAAATGACTCCACTTTAGGTAGTTTTGGAGGGAACACAAAATAGCACGCTTTTTGTAGCTGTACCACTTGCCCACACTTGTGCACGTCAACTTTGAAATGCTCCTAATTTCAAAACTACGTATGAAATCAAAAATCTTAATTCTTTTTACTTTTATTAAGTAATACCTAATTATTTCTGTGTTTTAAAAACACCACAAAAATTTTACATGTATGCAAATACAATAATTTCTTTTCGTAGGTAAATTCTTATTTTTTTCACTGATATTCATTTTTTCTTTCACTGGTATATATTGGTCGCATATTCTTGTTGCCAAATAAATTCCACATATTTCAGTACCATTTATTTATATAGGAAATAAGGGTTAAAATCCTCTACTCATGAGCATCATTACATTAAAATTTTAAATTCTGATATTGCTGAATTTTTATTATGTTAAGACGCAACCAAGTAATTTCGTTTAGTAATTTTATTTGTGACAAAAAAGAATGTAGATGTGATTAAATAATTTATTTATTCTTTCAGGTGCATTCAATGTATTATGCCATGTATATAAAAGTATTGATATCTTCATCATCTCGCCGCATGTACTTATGCTCAATAAGCCACTCCAACTGTTCCTTTATCATTTTCTTTGATGGCAAAAACATGTTCTTCAAGATTTCAACAAGTTCACTCTGTAAAAAAATAAGGCCAAAGTTAACATTTATATGAGACTAAAAATATTTTCATTTTTCTATGTGACAACTTCTTTACAGATAAAAAATCAGGATATAGAAAAATATCATCCTTAGAATAATAATAATGTATCAATAATACTTTACAGTCATAAAGTGAAATTCACCTGTAATGCAGTATTTGTAATCCGTTTTCTCATTTTCAAAATCTTAATTATTGCTTCTTGTGTTCTTAATATCCTCAATTGCACAATAGAATGGTTATCTTCAAGTTGAGATCGTTCTGTGCTTAATTGTAGTCTACCAATGAGGTTGATTTTACCCCTTCTCTGAGGTTTACCATTTTTTATAAGGGCAAATTCTTGGTTTACCCAAAATGTGGTATTTTCTGAAAAATCCTTAGGATTTTGCACAGGTGGTTCATAACACAACAACTGTCTTTTAAGCTTTGGAAATGAAACCAGAGACCACAAAGTTCTTCTTAATTCTGGGTCAGGTAACTCCGTAGCAAGTCTTAAGTTCTCATAAGTAACTTTGTCTGTTGGTCTCTGGTTCCAAGCAAATAGTACGGCCATTTGAAAAGTGGTGACATCTAAGTCAAAACGACCAACAGAGTTAGCAAAGGTAATTGTGCCATTACTCATATGGTGATACCACTGTAGCTTCCTGCCTGAATGTTTTTTCTTATAGAATTCCTCGACTTCAGGTATGTAGTCTTCTAATTCTAAGGGAAGACTGACCGTCACTCTTTCTGAGCCTCTAGCCCAAGCACCAGCATTAAGGATCTTTATATTTATTGCATCATGCCTAGTCGTCTCATTTCTGAATTGTGTATTGAGATCTTCACTGACCTTAATATCTTGAAACATACGAGCCAATTTATTTACATAATCAGCAGGCATACCCACCTCTCTTAACCACTCTACCATATCTTCCTCTTTTTCTGAGTCTGCACTGGAGTCTAATATTAATCTCCTTGTTAAATGGGCTTTATGATATCTCATAAACACATCCTTGTTCTCAATGTATTTTAGAACTAATAAAACATCCCTAAGCCGAGATTCAATTTGATCACTAGTTAAACGCTTGCTTAACGGTGTTTTCCTCAAGAGCATATCACAGTAATTTGCAAGCAATTCTGGACATTTACTTTCCGGAGCTGTACCTTTGCTACCCCTAATGAGGGCAGAGGATGGCAACTCTAATTTAAAAACTGTAGTATCATTAACGACACACTTGTAAGCTTTGTCTCTAGCAGTCAAAAACCTTGGATCATCCAAGTAAGCCTCCTTGACTAGTTTACTGAAACGATTAAACAAATCTAGTAGGCGTTCAACATATTTTTCAGAATCAGTTGTTATAATGTCAGCTGATGCTACCATATCAGCTAAGCCAGCCGAAACTATGTGGGCTTCAAGATCTCTTAAAATGGGAATTACACCATCAGGAACTCTGTCTAAAAGACGGAACATCAATTGGAGCTTCTCTGTATCACCAATCTTTATAAGTGATGCACTTTCAGCCAACAGTGTCGGAAGATGTTCTCCAATAAGAACCTTCTCGCAGCACTCTGCAAGTACGGCAACACTACCACTCCCCGGTTCAAGATATCTATGAGCTCGAGCCTCCTCCTCCTTGAGACGTTGGTCAGCATATTTCATATATGACTGAACACCATTTTCTAACAAGTGCTCATTTGCTTTCAGTTTATAAAATTCTTCTGTAGCCTGCATATAAGCTGCTTCAAAGTTCTCTTTGTATATTTGCAATTTATCTACTGAGTTTGAGCTTAAATTAACTGAAACAGAAATATCAAACATTTTTTAATGATGTTCTTAAATATAATCATGCATTACTATGATAAGATTTCATTTTATCTACTTTCAAATTATAATAAAATATTTGATTAGTTCTATTGTTCATGCACAACCTGCACATGTATAAATTAATAATTACAAATTGTATTGTTCACAATCCAAAAGGATTTATACAATTTACATACATGTGTTCCAAAGGTTACATAATTTTTTACCTAATTGAATGTTTTTACCTAATTTCATTAATCATAAAAGTTTTAGTTTAAAATGTATTATTTTGATAAATGTATTATTTTGGTAAATTTCTGATACATACAGAAATCATTCTAAGCATTTATCTTTTGTTTCTTGTCATTGAACTTAAAATAACAAATTAGCCTGATCTTAAAAAAAAACTATAACGGTTCCTTACTATGGAACCCTAAAAATCTGGCCAAGTGTGAGTCGTTCTCTCGCACAAAGGTTTCCATAACATTATACCATTATAATTTTACATGTTTACTTGTTATTGTATTATTTTTGTATGAAGTTTTCCAAGTAAGTGCATTTTACAAATTAGGCCTCTATAACTCCTGAACTAACAAAGTTTTCTAAGCCATTATAGTTTTCCATCAAAGTTCATCATAATAATATGGACTACCCCACTTTACCAAAAAAAAATGTTATATTCAAAAACCTCACAACCAATACCAAAATCAAAAAATTGTTAACTCTCAATGTTTTTAAAAGACCTATCTAATGATACCCCACACTATGAGGGAGACGCAATCAAAAAAAATTTATATTGTGTGTGTGTTTCTACACATAGTGGGGAAGTTTTTACACATAAATTTTAAGGTACCCCGAAAAATATATTTATTGTGATTTTATTTTACCACTTAAAAAATATATTGTCTTATAGACTAATATAACAAACTACTCACCATAGGATTCTCTTACTCCAATAACCAGCTGAGAATCAAATGATTCTCCATTACGCTCTGCTTGCACTAACTTCATTGCAGAATCTTGCAGTCTTTGTTTTATGTCATTGAAAATACTTTGGTTCCAAGAATCCAGCATCAATTTACGCACTAGGCTGTCTTCAATGTTGTTGTTATTATTCTTCTTTTGCGAATTTGATGAATTTGAACTACTAACTTTGCTCAGATTATTGATTGAGCTTTCCAGCTGTCGAAAGGGAGTCGGTAAATAGTTACACTGTGTAAAAAATTTACCCCATTCGGCTATGTAAGCCTTGAGGAGGGCTTGATCCTCGCGCTGAGCTAGCACACGAGCCTGGGCCTGTTTTATGTACATCATTATGTCCTGTTGAAGAGCATCTCTCAGCTTGTAGGGCCCTCTTTCATCCCAAAGGCAGACCGAATGCACAGCACCGAACAGATCTTGCCATTCTATTTGAGTTACTGGTTCTTGTTTCAGTAATTTTAACACTATAGGACGCATAGAAGGCCATTTGTCCTCAAATGTGATTTGTCCTTTATCCTGAAAATAAGAATCGCTCAAATATTAATTACCCTACAACTTTTCTTTAGCATTTACGTTCAGATTTCTCGTAATAAGCTTACCTTTAACATGACTAGCTATGATTGATTAAACTTCTTTTGAAATCAAGATTTCTTTTTCATAATATAGATTAAAGATTTTATTTACTTCTCGTTTAATTAATACAATTCAGCCTTTCTATTCTATCTTTATATAGAAATCACTGCTTTAAAATTTAATGCACCTCCTGCCATGTAATGTAATTTTTAACGAAATCGGAAATAGTGTTGTGCGATAGTAGTAAGTTGTGCGATAGTAGTAAGCTTCAGTGGTATTAACTATTACTTATCATCTATGGTAGTAAGTTGTGCGTAGTAGATACATGAATGTATTTGGGCTTGTCTATGGCCGTTTAGCCATCCACTTACAGCTTGTCACAAGTCACATACGTGATACGACGATCAATCGTTACGATCAATGTGGAATTAACTAAGGTCTGGATTCGTACTGAAACTGAAATCAAGATTCAAGTCTTACAACCTTGGATAATATTATGTTTACGACGAACAATTTTTCGCATGCCGATACAATAATATCTATGGTCTGAGATCCCAGACCCGCTGCGCCTGACTACACTTAACAATTATTACATTCTTAAATTATTAAAATATATCTAATAGGCATGTTGCCTAAAATTTTTTTTCGTCTATTCGATGTTAGACAACATGTTTATAAACAATCTAGAAATCATTTTCGTTTAACTTAAAAAATAACGAAGATACTAAATTTACAATATGAAAGAGAGCAATATATCGGCCTGTGACGTCATGATACATTACAAAATGTTTGGCGATTGCATCTTGTGACGTAACAATTATTCGTTTTGCGAGAAAGGAATGGGCAATATTTTTTATTTGCTTAAAATTATTAATCGCGACAATCTAAATACCTATTTTTTTTAGATTACCTACTGTATCTTTAATCAACAATTTTAAAATTTAATTTATAAAAATATGATAATCCACACAAGGCATCATAACCCTATTGTAGTATACCCCCTAATTTGTGCAATTTGTGTAACCTTCCGAAGAAATTGTACTACGAATCTACAAACTTTTCAATATTCCTGACATAAATTCAGCATTCCTTCTATAGGGATCTTCCGTGGTTTCATGCTATACTATACCGCCATATATAACAACTACCTTTTTAGGGTTCCGCAATACTCATGGAATCCTTATAGTTTTGATCTATCCGTACGTCCGTCTCTCTGCGCTTCTAGCTTGTGTAATTATGAATATAAATGGATGAAATTTGGTATAGTTAAAGACTGTGTACAGATGTCGGTTTTGGCATAATAAAATAATAATAACTTTACATTTTAAGGGTGGCTCTCGATACAGTGAAGTGGAGATGAAAAATATTTTATATTTCTACCCCATCGTATGGGGTATCGTCGAATACATGACTTTTACAAAGTTAACCATTTTCGAGTAATCGGCCTCCAAAGTGGTTTATATTTAAGTTGGTTCCCCCTCTTAGCATTTCTAAACTATTGAAGATAGAAACTAGTAAGTTTTCATGCTGATAGACCATGCTAAAAACTCTTATGGAAAATTGTTTAAAAAGAAAATGGACAATAACTTTTGAAGTAATTCAAAGAAATTACAGCGCGTTGATAGTTACGGAACCCTCATAAGACATTCCTGACATGCTCTTAGATAGGTTTATTTATGAATAAGCACATCACTGTTGGTCAATTATAATGTTGTCTACGAAATCCAATCCTAATACAATGGACTTGCCCTAGCTATGACAAAAACGTGTCCAATTTATCAGCTGATTGTGAACATAAAATGGCTGCCGAACTAAAGTTGCGAATAAGTGTATAGAACAGTATTGATATTTTTTGTAAGTTTTACAATAACTTACACGTATAAGTAAATAAAAAACTTATTTTACTAATGACATTGTATGTATGTAGTAATATTTATCTACTTTTGTCAATCGCAAGTATCTTTTTACAGACATCCAAAAAAGTTTTCGATGCTGAGGATAGTTTTATTCTGTTTGTTTATCGATTATTCCAAAACAGCTGCACCACTTGCAAAAAAATTGTTTTTAAAATCATTCATTAAAAAATCTTTATTAATTATGGGAGAATTACCTTAGTTATAGGACCCAGAGGTTATAATTTAATATTAGTGTATATTGGTTATATATTTTTTATTTTAAGCGACAATCTTGTATATATTACGTCATTACATATGAAATTGGTGTTTTGTAAAGGAGGAACAAAGTCGATTTTTTTAAACACTATACGTATATATATATATATATATATATATATATATATATATATATATATATATATATATATATATATATATATAATTAAAGTATATACCATTGCTATCTATGCACTTTTGCCATCTCATAGGTAGTTCATTGATTCCGTTACTAAAAAAACCATTCGGACAGGTATCAATAAAATCTATGAAGGCGCTTTGGACTGCCCCATCGGAGTTGAATTTTTTCCCTTGCAAGAAATTATCCAAATTTCGAAAAAAAATGGCAATTTGTTGGAGCAAGGTCCGGGGAGTACGGTAGATGTCTTAGAAATTCCAATTGAAGCTCCTCTAATTTGGTAGCCATCTGTTGTGCAGTGTGTGGTCTAGCGTTGTCCTGAAGCAGCATAGAGCGAATGACCAACCTCGGCTGTTTAGCAGCTAGCTTTTCCATCATGATTTGCAGTTGCTGGCAATAGACATCTGCCGTAATCGTCTGGCCAGATTTAAGAAATATGTAGTAAACGACACCGGCACTAGTCCACCAAACGCTCTCAAGTAACTTTTTTGAGTCATTTTCGCTTGGGGCAGGCTTTGGCTGGTTCGCCAGGGTTCAGCCATTGCGATGAGCGTTTCCGATTATCGTACAGGATCCAATTTCCATCTCAGGTAATGATTCGATTTAAAATCCCTTCATTATTGTGCCTTGGAAAAAACAAATGAATTACTGTTTTCGAAACACAAATGCATGAATAAATAGCGATATAAATTTGAAATTGGAATTCCTAAACCTAACTAAGAAGATGAATCAGGTCCTTACATATGAAATTGGGGTTTTGTCGTACTGGCCACTTTGAACTCAAATATATCTTCTTTGGTTAGGAATTCCAATTTCAAATTTATACCACTATTTACTCATGCCTGTGTTAAATAGGTGTTATATTTTTACAGCTTGGCAAATAAGTCCTGGTGGCGTTGACAGATAGAACTAAAAACTTTTTGAACTATATAAGGTGGAATAGAAATAAAAGCAAAGAAATATGACCAGTGTCCACTTATCCTTATTCAAATGAGTAAGCTTACTAAGTTCCAAATGATATTAGTTTGTTCAAAAACTGTCTATGCGATTCTCTTCACGGGGATTAATATTTTCTTTTCCAGCTTTCAACCATAATTTTCTTATTGTATCACTTTTAGGAAACCTATAAAAATACAAGTATTATTTATTATCATTTGTCAAATAATTTTGGTTAGAACAATAATTATTAAAAGCTGTTATCTTATTTTAAAACCACATAAAACACATTCAAAATGCCTTCTGTATTCAAAGATTACATGACATAATTACTTGTATCTTGTATCTTATAATCTATCGATAACTATTACAAACGGTACAACACTTTACAATTACGTAAATAAATCAATCTAATGACGTAAAATGCAATATTAAGGACTGTTAAAATGAAATATACGTGGATATATATATAATAAATGAAAATATCAAATTACGTTGCAATTATTTCATGAAATATTTATATTATTGCTTAAAACCGACTACTAACCTGTGTCAAGACAATTGAGGTTGATTTTTACTCTTTATTGCATCTTACCTTGCTATATAACATTTAGGCATGATAATCATCACGTTTACAACATACAAGTAAAATTTTAAAGTCTAACTTATTATAAAATTTCCTAGAAATTCATAAATAAACAAAACGTAAAGTGTAAACAACCTTTTGACATAAGACCTACCACAAAAAGTGCATGGTTATATTAAGTGAGCTGAAAATGGCGGACCGTGCCACAATTTCTTAATCGTGACAGTTTCAAAGTCAAATGTTTCTAAAATGAGGACAACAAAACTATTGCTATCTCTTTTATCACTGAATTATTGCATTAGATAGAAAGAGATCAAATTATATTTCACCTATATGTCATATTTACATAATATTTGTTTATGCGATAGTAGGTATAGAAATATTATGGTGTGACCGTGTGGCAGCTTGTAAAAAATAACGAGAAAATGTCATTCGGTTTTTTGAACAATAATGGTATCGCTGCCGGTAACGGGTCCGCTCCATCCTTTCCGCGTTTTTTTTAAATTTAAAAAATATAAGGGTAGCCTAGGAAAACATTCAAATAACTTGATGAGTTAGTTGATACTATAAATAAATTAGAACTAACATTATAAATTTAACGTTAAATAAATGTTTTTCACTCTTTCAAGCAAAAACCCATAGCCGTTTTTGCCAAACGTATGCATTCTGAACAACCGTAGAAATATTCATTTTTATCCAAGAATAAATAAAATATATACTCCGAAGGAAAATAGTTCTTGATTTGACTGCCTCAAATCTCTTTGAGACAGTCAAATCAACTGAGATGTGTACAATTTTCAGTAGTAGTGGTAGTTTTACAATAATTATAGAGCATAATGCGACTCAGTGGCGCACATTGCCGAATTGTGCTGATGCTTAATTGAAACGTGAATTAGTTTTCACATGCACCAGCAGAGTGCGCTAAGTTCAGTGTTGAAAAAAATGTGTAATACGTAGATGTATTATTAGCTATCAATGGTGGAATATAAAAAAAATAGTCAATGTTTGTACCTTCTTCCATACCTATATATTTTATTCTTTCATTCTAACACAGTCTGAAATAACTTCTTTCCAAAAAAACTACGACGAAACAAAAGCTTTAATTTTTTTCAACAATGAACAATATTACTAACGATAATATATAATTAAAATTTCGATCAATGCCAACTTAAAGAAAAAACACTTGTTAATTTTCTGCCACTGAGTTGGTATCGATTGCACACATATGCGCAAGCAGTACTTTGGAGAGTGCTCGATTGTGCGAAGCGTTGCTGTAGTTGAAACTTTCGACGTTAAGCATTATGCCGCATAATGCGCTTTCGTGCTGCAATAATTGGAAAACTACCAGTATGTCTCTATATGGTAGTTTTCCAATTACAGAGCATAGTGCGACTCAGTGGCGCACAATGCCGAATTATGCTGAAGCTTAATTATTGGAACGTGAATTAGTTTTCAAATGCACTGGTAGAGTGCGCTAAGTTCAGTGTTGAAAAAAAATATGGTACACGTAGATGTATTATTAGTTATCAATGGTGGAATTAAAAAAAAGAGTCAATGTTTGTACCTTCATCCATACGTCTTATATTTATTATTTTAACACAGTCTGAATTAACTTTTATTTTTTCCAAAAAAACTACGACGAAACGAAAGTTATAGTATTATTAAGTTATATAATATAGTATACGAAAGTATAAATAAAATTTCGATTCGAAAAACTTAAAGAAAAAACAAATGAGTTGGTATCAATTGCACGCATCATGGAAAGCAGTACTTTGGAGAGTGCTCGATTGTGCGAAGCGTTGCTGTAGTTGAAACATTCAACGTTGAGCGTTATGCCGCATAATGCGCTTTCGTGCTGCAATTGGAAAACTACCTATATATACTGTATTATCTATGGTAGTATGGTAGTAGTACATAATTAGACTGAGATTTGGCCATAACTCTGCACCTACACATCTTATGAGACTAAACATAATAAACAGTAATATTTGCACATTTTGTAACGTTGAGATCGCCGACATGAACCACATTTTCTTCAAGTGCCCAAACTTCGCCATTCAAAGACTAGTGTTGGCAAGTGAAATAATGGAAGTCAGTGATACCTCCCGCCGCCAATTATTGTGTGATTTGCTCCAAAATAAAAAGTGTTATAGTGCGTTATT
Source organism: Phengaris arion (assembly GCA_963565745.1). NCBI lineage: Eukaryota > Metazoa > Arthropoda > Insecta > Lepidoptera > Lycaenidae > Phengaris > Phengaris arion. Next base: position 9,518,195 of record OY751445.1, on the reverse strand, counting down.
CAAATATATAAAAAGTACTGTGGGAACTATTTAAAGTATATATTTAAAAGGAGCACCTCTAAAATATAAGACTTGGCTTAAAGGTCTTGTTACCAGGCCATTAAATCTTCAAAAAAAAAAAAAGTAGTACATAACAATTAACATCCACAGATTAAGTATTAGTTACTACGTAAATAACATCTATGGTGTAGCTCCTGTATGTTGAATTAGATTTTTCAATACTTATTTTAGCACAATTTATTAATTCGTATCAACAAAAAAATATATTGGGAAAGAAACAATGAGTCTTTTTGGTGAAATTGTTGAACCAACCAGTCGTGCCACTTGGGAAGATTGGGACGATGATTTCGCACAAAATCCAGTGAACAATCAGTAAGTAAAAATATATGATTGTACTTTAGAAGACTCAGTTGATTTCAAGGCATTAATCTTGTATTATTTTTCAGACTAGGATGGTCGACACCACTGGAAGTTACCGGAAATATCAATACAATATTCATTTTAGAAGGGATATATTTGGCAAATTGCATAAAACAAGCGCAAAAAATAGCGGAGCTCGTTAATTCGATTGATAGTGTCAACTTGAAGCTGTATAAACTTAAAAAAGAGGACAATGTATATGTCTGTACTATCCATGATTATGATTTATTACAAAGCAGTGATATCATTGAAGTTCTGATGCCTATTGTTAGCAAAAGTAGTAATGTAGTGTCATTACTGACAAAGCCTTTACCTGATTATCAGTCAACTTTGCCAGATTCGAGTATGTGTATTGTGAGAAAACTGAATACAACCACAGCTCTGGATGATAACAGATATAATTTAAAAAATCTAGAACAACCTAACATTATATCTGGAGTGTCAGCCGGTGGTGAGCTCTTTTATTTCATTAATACTGACAAACTGATAAGAATTTTAAAAAGAACTATTGAAGTAGCAAAAACCAATGATACACTACTTACTTTATGAGCCCACTATTTTTAGTTTTTAGATTTCAAAATCTAACTAAATAGTAATATAAATGAACAGTAGTCCAATAGCACTATTCTACAAAAAAAATATTTTTATTAGTGCATAGTGCAAAAAAAAATTTATAAATGTGTAAAAAATATGGTGTCACTGAATATGGAAACATACATTTTGGGTTCAAGTTGAGCTAACTTAAACCCAAAATGTGTGTTTCAATATTCTGTTTCATTTCAATTTAAAAAAATAATATTAGTATGACAATTTGCATGTAAGCTTACTTTCAGTTTATGTTGTATATTATTTATAAATTGAGTGAGTGAAAGACTAAAATTTTAGCACACTTTCATGTAAAAGGCTTCTGATGGAAATAATAATTGTATATTTTAACCATTCCTTTTTATTTCCAGTGACATGCCTCAGGGATCATCAGAATTTACCTGCCACTGTGTTAGTATATTATATGGACTTCAGCAATGACTATGTAGAAGAAATAAACAGTCAATTAGAAAAACTGAAACTCATTGAAAACAACAAGAGGATACACAATAGTATTTTGAGTTCAAACTTGTATATATGATAGTATAAAATATAAATTAAAAACATATTTTATTATTTTGAAATGAATTAATATATAATAAACAAAAATCATAACACAATTTGTAATATTGGCTTACATTTGTATGAAAACAACATAAAAAGCTTAAAGAATTTATAAAAATTAGCACAGCCTATTGAATTGCAGACCAGTTGATAACTTTGCACAAAAGTACACTATTTTCTGCAATCTTTGTTATAAATACATACAAAATTAAAATAAAAGTTATATAACAATTTGAAATAGTGTAACTGTATTTTTAGTAATGCAAAAAATAACAATATCAAATCAAAATAATTAATTATTATAACAGTATATATCACTTTCATAATTATGATCATATCATATAAAGATATAATAGAAATATTGTTGACCTCAGTTTGCCCACTACAAAGTCTTTTTCTTTCTAGTTGCAGCAAATTAATGCTAAGAATCAAAAGTATGTATACCTCAATCTTTGTAGTAGTTCATCTGAAATTATTCAAGTGCATATTCTTAAAGCAAAAACCTTGTCAATAAAAATGAAACTATTTTTCTCATGTTAGTTCCACTCATTGACATACAATAAGTAGCATGATGAATATTACTACAATACATATTTTAACATCTATAAAAATACGTTGATGAGGACAGGCCTAAATTCAAACATTGAATACGTAATATATTTTTATTGCTAAAAGATGTTAAAGAAAGTATAAAAAAAAATTCAAGGCTGATTGAGGTATAAATGCAATTTAGTTTCATATTATCAATTTTTATAAAATAGTGTTTAGCTCTCGTTTAGAATGTGGTCCATATAATATTAATATACACCTACTACAAGACACAAAACCTTGGTTGATAGCTTTATTACGGCTTTATTGTTTTTACCGGCTCTATAATAAAGCCGAAAAGGCGCAGAACAGTCTACACTTAGAGCGTTTACACACGTGCCGCGGCGACGGCGCCGCAGGAGATACGGCGTTTTACCAATGGCACGGCACTGCGGCACGAAATCAAAACACGGCCTAGTTCAGCGCCGCGGGACCTGTGGCACGTATGTAAAGGCACTTGATAAGACAATAACTATAAGCGTCAGTTCACACCGAGACGCGAATACCTTTCTTAAAAAATATCGCGCTGCGTCGCGTTTCGCTGTGAGCTGACCCTAAGGACCTATTTCACAACCTTCTGATAAATTTCGTATAGCTTATTCGGTATAGATTGTGAAACAGGTCCGATGATAGATCGAATCGAAGATCGATCGATCGATTTTAAATCGCTATCGAAGATAGCGATTTAAAATTGAACTTTATTCACTACACAAGAAGATACACGTTTCATTGCAAGAGCGCCGCCGCGCTACGCGGGCTGCGTACTTACGTAGTGCAGCTCAAAATTCGAACTCTTATAATGAAACGTGTATCTTGTAGTGAATAAAGATCAATTTACAATAACTATCTTTAAAAAATGCAGCGCCGCATATCGTCGCGGTGTAAACTAGCCCGGCTTGTTTCATCATCTACATTAAGTGTTAGATAGCTTATTTGCATGTTTTGTCTCTGTCGCTCGATATAAAGCAGGCAGCGATAAAACTTCCGAATAAGCTATCCGACAGTCAATACTAAATGGAAGATTGTGAACCAGGCCCTAAGTATTAGAAACTACACAAAACGTAAGCCATTCGACAAGTTTGTGTCGGAAATAGGATGCAACTAGTTGTTGCCAGCGGCTCCGCCCACGTAAATACAGTATCCCAAAGGAACACTTTTTTCGGGATAAAAAGTAGCCTATGTTTTAATCTAGAGCCAAAACTACTAACATACCAAATTTCATCGAAATCCGTTCAGTATTTTTTGAGTGAAAGAGTAACAAACATCCATCCTCACAAACTTTCACATTTCTAATATTAGTTGGGATTAGTAGGATTTCCTTCTACCACAGACCATACATTATGGGTAGTGCATAATATAAATTTGTATTTTCAAGTAAAAAGCAGCCAGTTTGTTGAATTGAACACAAACACCTGCAATTTTAAAAAGATCGTCATTTGAATAAAAAATAACTTTAACATTTGACGCATTATGTATATCAAGCGTCGACAACAAAAAACCATTAAAAGTTTTCAATCCTGTTAAAATATTTATACATAATACTTGTAATATTAATATGGCATGAATAACATTCCTCACTCAAATGTTATAGTTTGTAATTCAAAAGCATAATATTATAATGATAATTCACTTGTAAAATGATCATAGTGATGAAACCCTAGAAGTAGGTACCTAATCCATATTATATAAAAACCGGCCAAGTGACGTTTTGTTCGAAACGAAGGGTGCCGTAACAACGGCAAAAAATCTCGTTTGATGTATCTGAGCCCCCTTAAATATTTATTTTATTCTGCTTTTAGTATTTGTTATCATAGCGATGATAGAAATACACCATCTGTAAAAAATCAACTGTCTAGCTATCACGGTTAAGGAGATACAGCCTGGTGACAGACACGGGGACAGCCGTTACCGCTAATGGTAGAAACGTGAAACTTGGGCAGTGGTTTTGATTCATAACGTAGACGCACCTATGAAAGGATTTTGAAATGTTTCATCCCTAAAAGGGTGAAATAGAGGTTGAAATTTTGTATGGAAAATGTTAAAATTTTCAGATTTCATTAAAAATTGAGATTCAGTCGTAAATTCATTTAATTAAATACGTATTTTAGGGTTTATTAGAGTTAATCTTCTGAGGGTGTAAAATAAGTGTTGAAAGTACGTATGAAAATATTTAAAATCTGCCCCTATTTCCATGAAATTTAATATCCGAGCTAAAAAATACAAAACATTAATTGCGTATTTTATAGTTTTTAAAATTAGTTCCATAAAGGTGACTGGTGAGAAATGGGGGTCCAAAGTTTGCATAATATCAACAACTGGACGAATTGAGTTGAATTTTGGCATGCAGATAGTTATTATGATGTTGACATCGGTTAAAAAAATATTTTTCGAAATTCACCCCACAGGAATACTATGAGGGTCCATGGGGGTCGTACGCAAAAGCTATGCCAATAAAATACATTGCGCTTGTGAATTACAAATTATTTCATCAAGTATAATTGTTTGAACGCAAAACTAAACCTTATACAATTAATTTACAAAATATAAGATTAACAACTATTTTATGATTAATAAATATAATTTTACACCATCAATTATTTGTGGTTAGGTACACTCTTACAATTATGAAATATCATTAATTTCTATAATAAGATCTACATCAGAATCGAATTTTTATTTTCGAAATGCTTACAATAAAATATATTAACAATGCACATAAATGATAAATTCAACGTTCAGACACCAAGTCTTATTAAAACTATAAACCCACTTGACATTTTTTAATATTTGATAAAAATTATGTAATTGTTATGAAATTGTGAATTTAATCATAAAATACAAGAATTTTATGGCCAATAATCACTGAGGAATGCAATAGGTACACGCCAAATAAATAATTAATAAAACATGGGAGACAACATAAATTCGAGCTAAGTTAAATGATATGTCTAATCTAATTTTTATGGTACGTACTCGACTATTATACCTATTAAATTTAAAATTTAGCAATAAGATGATTATCTAAAATAATGATGATTTAAAAAATTCGCAAGAAAATAATATTTTGTAAATACATAACAATGTTTGGGTACAACAAATACAAAATAATTTATTGACTAGCTAATTTGTTTTGATATGTTTGAACAAATCAACAGTAATCAATATTGTTGCAATTTTAATCTTTAGTGTTTACCTAAACTATGGTGCGAAAGGTATTGAAGGGATTTAGAAGGGAAGGGTGGAAATAATTAAAAATAATATCTAATTCATTAAAGGGTTTTTCAATGAGAACGCTCGAACTTTGAAAGCGCACAGCGGCAATCTTGGTAAAGATATAGCTGTTAAACTTAGCATGAATACATATTTAGTAATGACAATTTACCATGGAATCTTCAAATACGCATAGAACTTGTTAAAATATATTATCAAAAGCATTGCTCAATTCGCCTAAACGTTTAATGCGTTGCGTCTAATTAAGGTGTTTTAATAAAGAAATTGTGGCTTAGAATAGACGGTATGGATCTGACTAACACGTGATTCCAACAGAACGGCGCTACTTGCCATACAGCACGCGAAAAATTAAACGTATTGAATGAGAAGTTCGACGGTTTCGTCATTTTTAGCGGTGGCGGCACCAACTAGCCACCAAAATCGTGTGATTTAACATGGCTCGATTACTTTCTGAGGGGCTAAGTGAAACCTCTAGTCTACGCAGATAGACGACGGTCAATTATTCAGTCATTAGTCAGTCCTTTGTGAAATTGAGCCTTATTTATCTTAAAAATTGGTCTCCAGTGGACATGACTGGACATGGACTAAACGTGTTTTATTTCATAAGTTCGAATGCTCTTAATGAAATACCTTAAAAAACTCTTTATAAGAACAGTAGTCTGCTTCATATACATATCCTAATATTGCACAAATTTATTTTAATAACACAAAAATCATATGAGGAGAAATGCCGCAAAAGATTGGGGTATCTAGTCTGATTTGACACTTCGAAGTTGTGGTGCCACTGTCCCAGTGAGAATTGGGCTCTAAATCTTTTCTGAAGACAATCATGTACTTTGAGGTGCTCCAGTTTTTTCATGTTTATATTATGGATGATACAGAATTCTATACTTATATTTATACAACACTAATATATGTTAAAAAGGATCTTAAAATATAGACATCTATTTTGAAACTTAATTAAAATACATACAAACACTAAAGCTTTAATATAGTATGACATACATATAACGATACTATATAGGAAATATTTAAATACTCTTAACATTTAGTTGCCTTGCAATCTAATGACTTAGTCTATTTTGTATTCATATAAAAATAAAATTGTCTTCGACAATAAGACTTTATATGTGTCATAATATCTCTATAAAACTTTGGAGGTACATAAAACAGCCTTTCGTTATTATAATCGTGAGTCTGACCTAAAATGCTTGCATGTCGTTGAGACCGCCATTGTTCTGGCCAGATCTGACGTTTTCCAAGACTTTGTTTACAAATTCTGAAGTGTTCCCTCCTATTTTCACCTCTGAAATTGTTGTTAAACAAAATTTATTACTTTTATATCAAAATGCGAGACTCACAGATATAACAATGATATAACAAGGACAGCACTATACTTTTGCTGAAAACAATAGGAATAGGGATTATAATAGGGACATTCTATTCAAAAAAATTTTGTTGGTAACTTAAATTTATCACTTTTATGTATCTAAATTTGAATAGTTAAACTAGATACTTTGAAATAAAGATTTAAGCATAGATAAAAGGTATAATCCAAAAGTAAAATCTTATATTGATTGCTTACTAGTATTGATATTTTGACTTTATAATAAAATAACATACCTGTAGATGTGTTGACAATTCCGTTAACATGTGAGGACCAGTCGACACTTGCATCTGGATTTGTCGCTCGATTTCTTAACACTTGTTTCATTTGGTGAATGCCATTTATTAGACGCTCTGGAAAATAAATAGAGAAGCTTGTTACAGAGAAAATTCTTAGCAGGATGGTTAGTTTTTTACCCTCCAGAGCAATTAGATATATTATCAAATCTCTAACAAATATGTCTCATATTTTTAACAATTAGTACTATTTAAAATTTACAATTAATCTAAATCTAAGGATGTATGTATGGACTGAGATAAATCTTTGAATACTGAGCTTATTACAAAACCAGCTTATAAAAAATCCACACCCTTATACTTATAAACTTACTATGTTCCTGTTGTAATCCATACAATTTTAATTTGTTGGCCTCGTGTTGAGCTTTCTTCTTCAGGCGACATGCTCTTGAGGCTAATTTATTTTTCTCTTTTCTTGTTTTTGGTCTGACATTAAATGGCAACTCGCTGACGGGTATCATGTCGTTGATTATTTTACCCAATTTGTCCAATTCATTACCAATCAGATACAGCTTCCTTGGATTTGGCGTCAAATCATTTCCATCACCTTTTCTAGCTTTGCCACTGAAATTTTATAATTTGGTTACAAATACTACTAGATTAACCGTAATCTATCATTTTGTATTGCAAAAACTAACTACATTATAAAAATATTTTTTTGAAAAGAACAATTTTACCATCTTTTTACAAAAAGGTGGCCCTGTGCGTTTCTTACGCCGGTTCTTCTCGCCTGGCTTATTTCCGAACAGGTGATAGGCATCATGTAGCACAATTCTAAAAGTGTTATACTAGTTAGTGTTTTAACCTATATGAAATAAAAAATTGAGTTTGAGTACTCCGTTTTACGAAAATTGTGCTAATGGAGGAGTATGGAATTTGGCACAGTTAAAGTGTGTGTGACTAAAATTTAGTATAATAAATTCAAGTTATTTGATTGTTATACCATAAACTCACCTGTGTTTTATGCCTTTCACATTACAGTTTGGACTGAAAACTGGATCTGTGACTGTGTTCAGTACATGAGGGTCCTCGGACTTCTTCTTGAGTACCAAACGCTGGCCTTTAGGTCCCTTTGCTTGAACATTGTATTGCCAAAAGAATTTTTCTTTTTTAGCATTGTGCCTAGCTTCCTTTTTCTCTGGACTCTCATCATTTGATTCTGTAAGTGACAAAGCTATAAAAGTTATTTTCTTTCTTATAAGGTCAAAATAAACTTTTTCTGAAACTTAATTGTGTATTAGTCATACAGGATCTATTATTTTTTTGGAAGCTAATAAATTAAAATATTAAAATATAGCATATATTATAAACTCATCGATGTATCCAATAAATTTTAAATAAAAAATAGAATTACCATCAGATGAAAGATCCTCATATCTGTCACTATCCTCATCAGATTCAATGTCTTTTTCATCTTCATCCTGAGAGAATTCTCCAGTTCCTGGGCTGAGTAAATCTCCAGACAGTGAAGAGATAGACCCGGCCTCAGCTAGAGAACTTGTTGAAAGTAAATGCTTACGCGGCTCTCGACGTTGCCAAATCTGTAATGTTTTGTAGAATGGGGATGATGACTACATCTAAAATATTTAGTTTTGTTAATATACTCAGATATATTGAGGCATTACTACTTGGTAAATGTAAAAAACAATAATATTTTATGTGTAGTTTAGTAATTAGATATATATCTAAAAAGTACAAAAAAAAGTTTTTTGCTATATTAGTAAACAAAACCTACATCATTAGTTTTCTTACATCATATTCAAAAACATTCATTATGGTAAGTATGAACTTAACACACAAATATTGGAGATATTTACAAATATGTTCCTGCGGCCGTATACTTCATACACTTTAACCTAGGCGTGACGTCACAGCTAGGTACGACTTTAGTATGGAGCGTTTTCACAAGACTTGCAAAATTTTGTTTACAAATCACTGTACCTTTGAAAATATTGACTTTTCATATACTGTTTCTTCTGAGAAGTTACTCATATTTAAGAGCAATATTCATTAATGGAATAAAAAAAAAATTGTCATCATGCCTATTATTTATGTATCTAAAATAAAGATACAAAATAATATTGATAGCTAGATCTAGATATTGATTACTAGTCAAATTTACCTGTTCTCTAGTGAGATGTGTTGGAGCTGAAGAGGAAAGTTGTGGCTGGTGTTGCTTTACACTAGTGGGGTATGGGGGCAAAATAGAAGATGCAGGTACAGACTGTCCCAAAGCTATTTCACCACTGTAACCATCCAAACGTAGAAGCAGTTCTGGTAAATTATTCACTGGAGGTGCAAAGCTTGAGGAAGCAGAGCTATGTTGACTTGAAGGGGAGAAGGCAAGTTGTGCACGGCTGTAGGGGCTGCATGGACTTTCTGATGTTATAGTATTATTTGGCTGTAATGTGTCCATTGAACGCCTGTTACCGTACATGGCACCACCTATTTGTATACAATATTCACTCTCTTCTGGCAAAATTAAATCATCAAAGTTCAAGTCATCCAATGATGTATCAGGATTTGCATTTAACTCTGCAAGAGTCGGCCCAAGTATTAGGTCAGCTTTGTCTACTTGGAATATATCATCATCCTCCATTTTGAACAGTTCTAATTTTGATGAGTCCGCTTCGAAGGAAGACTTGTTGTATGTAGGTACATTATGAAAAGAACCAACTTGAGTATCTTGTAAACATAGATCATAGTCTTGATTGAAATCACCGAGGTCCGTGCGACGCTGCGGGATAGGCACAGAGGCGGTCATCGTTCCTAACTCGAATGGCGTTTCTTGTTTAATCTCTAAACCAGAATCTAAAAGAAAGTCATGGGTGTAAATAGAATCCGACATGGCACGTGTTTATATGAAGTGACCTTGACGTAGAATCGTCTCGTTGATACACTGGCGCACGCTTACGTCTATTATCGATTTTAATTCAGTGTCGTGCTAACAATGTTTATTTATCACACGAATAAATGTAAAATCTACATACGTATATACCACTATTAGTAAAGGATATCAATTTCATTAATTTAGCATTACATAATTCGAATCAGACAAATAAATTCATTGGTAATCACTTGATTATTCACAATGACTTTCGAAATTCTGTGTAATGTTTTGATGTAAATCATCCAGAAACACTTTACAACAAATTCACAGACAAGTTACATTGGCAGAAAATAGCACTGATGTTGTTTTTCTGATGAACACAATAACAAAAACACTTGCACGCGATACCAGATATAGCAGTAAACAAAGATTTATGTTATTATTATTATTCAGCATAATCAAAGGTCAGAGAAGAGTTGAAAAGATATAAAAATCTTTGTGCTGAAGTAAGATAGAAGATTTTGCAAAAATCCGGAAGTGTTACTAACATTTTCTTTTTAGGAATTTGAAAAGTCAAACGTCATAAATTATAAAGGCTTTAAAAATAATTTTGTTTATAATACGATAGATATACCTACTACTACCTACTGTTTATTAAATAAATATACAAAAATTTAAATGTTGGTTTATGAAAATGTTAGTAAGCCAAATTATATATTAGTAAGAAAACAGTGTTTTAAAATGATTTTTTAATTTATCGTCTTAGAATACCATTTCCTTACCTTTATAAATTATAATTTCCATGTTAATATAAGGGTGGATATTTATTGAAAAATAATAAATACCACTATTATAATATATTTAATTATTTATTTTATATTATTATATATATATTATTATTATATTTATTTATATATATTTATTTATATTATAATATTATGTGCATGATTCTTAAGACTCAAAATTATTACTTCTTTGCTACAATTTTATTAAAAAAAAAATATCAGCTGAGCGTCAATTGTCAAAAGCTCATTGAAAAAATAAATACCTAATTTTCATTTTTGTTTTATTTAAAATTAGAATTCATTATGGGCGATGAGAACAAAAATTCTGGTAAAAGTAATAATAAAAACAAATACAGTGTTATTATAATCGGTGGTGGTATGGCTGGGTTATCCGCTGCTAACCATCTTATAAAAAACGGTCAAGAAGACTTCATCGTTTTAGAAGCTAGAAAACGTATTGGCGGACGAATTATATCAATTCCCTTAGAAAATCACAAAGTAGAACTCGGGGCGAATTGGATTCATGGGGTTTTAGGTAATCCGATATACGAATTGGCCTCGGCAAACGGACTTATAAATATTGTCAATGTACCGAAACAGCATAAGGTTATAGCAGCGACAGAAGACGGCAAGCAAGTGCCTTTTGGAGTACTACACGAAATTCATGAAGCGTACGTCTGTTTCCTGAGAAGGTGCGAGGAGTATTTCTTGTGTCAATATCTTCCACCGCCCGACATACACAGTGTCGGCGAGCACATCAATTTAGAGGCTACTATATATTTAGAACGATTACCGACGTCGGAGGAGAAGAAATTGAGACGTTTGATATTTGACTGTTTACTAAAAAGGGAGACCTGTATATCTGGCTGTAACACTATGGATGACATTGATCTATTAGAATTAGGCAGCTATACAGAACTACAAGGAGGCAACATGTTGATACCATCAGGCTATAGTTCTATATTGCAGCCGATGACAAAAAATATACCTGCCGAAAAGATATTATCAAATCAACCAGTGACTAAAATTGTATGGGGCTCAGACAATTCACAGTTTGAAGATTTAGGAGAAGAATCTGAAGATTCCGATCAGACTGTTATAGAGGATATATCTAAAATATCTTCCAGTAAACTAGATCTCAGTGTCAACCAAGACGTTGGAGAGAAACCAAAGAAAAGAAGTAATAATTTAGTTGAAGTTGTTTGTGAAAACGGACAGAGCTATTTTGCTCATCATGTGATATGTACAATACCATTAGGAGTTTTGAAGGAGAATGCTGCAGACTTATTTCAACCGGCACTGCCACAGTATAAAATGGAATCAATTGAACGACTTTTGTTTGGTGCGGTAGATAAAATATTTCTAGAATATGAGAGACCCTTTTTAAACCCAGATATAACTGAAATTATGTTACTTTGGGAGAGTCCATTGCAAGCAGAGGATATATCAAAGTCATGGTTTAAGAAAATTTACTCATTTACTAAAATCACAGAGACTTTGTTGCTGGGATGGGTGTCTGGTAAGGAAGCAGAGTACATGGAGTCCTTGTCAATGGGGGAGGTTGGAAATGTTTGCACAAAAATATTAAGAAAATTTTTAAATGATCCTTTTGTACCAGAGCCTAAAACTTGTGTATGGTAAGTTATTGCAATAAGCAGAAGTTCAAAGATACTTACAAGGCATAATATTATGTATTTTTCACAAAGCGGAATATCATCTTATAATTTATTGTAGATTGCTATAAATGTATACTTTTCCTATGACTTTATTAGTATTCTCTTGAAGCATGTCTAAATAAAAAGGTTGGCTTAATAGACTGGCTAATAAAAAAAGTAAACAAAAAGTAAAAGGATTATATTGTTTTTTAGTACAAGCTGGAAAAAACAACCATATTCAAGAGGATCTTATACTGCAATTGCTGTTGGTGCAAGTCAAGGTGACATAGAGAGCTTGGCACAGCCAATATTTAGAAATGTCCATGATAAAAAGGCGAGTGACTCAAAATGCTGTTTAGTTTCTTAACACAATTTTACACAACATTTTGTTATAGTTTTATTTCTTTATAATTTATATTATAATATTTATTCTTAGAGACAGTCACCAGTTAAGCTTAGTAATAAGTTGGCAGGCTAAACCATAAGGATATTATTCCTTCATAGACAATAATTTGTGTTTTATAATGAGTGATTCTTCCATTTGTCTCAAATATTTCTTACTTTATTTGAATTGAAACACAAAAGTAACAAAAAATTGGTATTCTGACGAGACAGCTGTACACAGCTGTCTTGAATATACATCTTAATTACATAATTTCCTAACCCAAAAAATTCGTTACTATGACATTGACCTCTTAACAAAAGTAAAAAATTAACTGCTACTAAAAACATTTTTAAGGCCATGCTCTGACACAGCAGAAATAGATTTTTATTATTTAAAATTATTTATTAGCAAACTACTGTTCTCGCTCTGTTTAAGGAGTTTTAATAAATGTAGATAGCTCTTAAATTAATGTATATTTTGGACTTTATAGCCTGTTTTGCTCTTCGCTGGAGAGCACACCCATAGTAGCTTCTACTCTACGGTACACGGCGCTTTTCTGTCGGGCAAAACAGCCGCACAGCGAGTGTTAGCGCCAGAGGTGGTGACAGAAAACGAAGTGGCGTCCACAACATCAAGCGATCTCCACAATTGGATTGAAGGTATACAGTTGGAGGGATAACATAATGTTTTCAAACTGTCCAAAATATGTACTCATTTCCACTCAAAATTGAAATGTATGTTTTCTAAAAATATATTCCCATGATTTCTTAGTCTCTCTGAGGGTGCTTATTTTTAAGGAATTAGTAATTTTTTTTTAACTATTTTGTTTGTTGACTACTTACAAAAAATTATGAAATTTATTTTTTTAACAAATGAATTGAATTCATTATTGCAAATTATAGTGCATATAAGTTAGTTTTTAAATAAATACATAATATTAGGACAGGCACTGAGATTAAGCCCCCATTTTTATGTGATAATTTATTTTATTATAATGAAAGTATTGTTATTGTTGCTTGTAGTGTTACTCGCAACATGCACATAGAAGTAGGTGTTAGTGTAAATGATTTTCCAATATGTATCTCTTAGAAATGCTTTTTTATCTTTACAAAGTAGATAAAATAATATGATAACGTAAGTATAAATAGATAAGTTATTATGGTACCTAATATAAATGTTATCAATATAAAGTATTAATTATAACTGCACAATTAGGTACCTACCAATGAATACCGATAGAATATAGATGTTACAACAATAATACATAATATATTATATAACATTTCATCTTGAATTAAAAGCATCAAATTTTACAAGTACTAAAATTAAATTGGTATTCTAAGTACAAAATATAATGCTGCAATTACTAGCTAAAATATTTTCCATTCCAGGGTATATTATCGGTAGGGTTAGTTCTGCATAATCATTCAATAGGCATAGCGTATATGTCAAGTTGCCTCGGCCTTTTTTCTGCAAAAGTTGATCCGGATGCATAACTGTTTAGCACTGGCCTTCCTTACCCATTTGACTATAATAAATAATTTAAAGCTGCTTTAAAGCAGCGCCAACGTTACACGGACAGGCACGGGTGGTGGGTATGCGCAGTATAATAAACGTGGCGTCATACGTTCCTCAAACGCGTACGCTTAACGCTCATGTGTTGGAGCCCTATCTATCCAGGCTAGAGGCTTTCGGAGTAATTAGGATTGCTGTAACCCTAATTGCTTAGATATGTCTGATTGGACTTGTTTTATTTTATAACATAACACACTTACGTTTTCTTGTTATTCTCTTAGGTAGAAACATATGTGATCTAGGCAGGTGTCATACATTTATACCATGTATATAGTCTCTGATTGCTAAAATTGTTGCTGTTTTATTTATGTCAATGAAGAGATTATTACGTAAAAGACACATGCCAAGGTGCATTCATTGAAAAGGGAAAAAAGGATTCATAGGGACTCATTGCATATTGTAATTGTCTTTATTTTAGACTTAAAACATTTAAATGCACTGATATATTTTATGGTTTTGTTCCTGATTTACCATGACTAGGTATATTGAATATATTTGGAAGATTTCTTATCTTTTAGATTCTTAAAATACAGTAATTGTATGTTGATTTTTTACATCGTTTATTATTTGTGGGTTTATATTGTTTTGTACAAATTATATATTTTAATTTTTTTAGAGGTGTTACCACACAGCATTGTCTTTCACACAAATGCATTTTTTGTTTACCTATTAATGTTATTTCTATATTATGGTTCTTTCACAGGCAACTGCTACTAGAGATTTTTCTAATATTTAATGACCCAATAAAAAACAAGTAGACCTAATGAAGTTAAAGTTTAGAATAAAATACCAGCCCATAGTATATATAGCCATGTAAATATATAACGACTAAGACTCGAGATTCTAAATACAGTACAGAATTTGTAAAAAAAATTAAAGTACCTACCTATTGACTTAGGTACACATCTTTCTAAGAAATTCTGTAATGAATAACGACACATTGGCTGTTGTAAGTTGTAGCGGCATAATATTTAAATATTTATTTTTACCCAACTGGGTTATGTTTATTGTAAGCACTGCAATTAAAATTGTAAAGCGATTTCTGTCCTGAACGTTTATAAAACAATAATAGACAGACGGCAAGAGCGGAAGTCACTAATGAGTGCAGTTAAAATGTTTGAATTTAAAAAAGAATTATTGTATCTACTTACCTATGTAATTTTATCGTGGCTTAATTTATTTACGAGCCAATGCATTTCTTGTAGATTTAACATAGACGTTTAAACTAGGGACAGGGCATGTCGAGGCTAAAAACGTCGTAACTTAGACGTGGTTTAACATTGGACAATAAAGAGGCCAGTGTTGCGTTACTAATATCACGGAGAGCTCCGTGGCCTAGTGGGTAGACCGTTTGATTCGCACTCGGGAGAGTGCAGGTTCGATTCCCAGGTTGTGGCGTGTACTAATGAGACTTCTTCAGATCTCAAGTACATTATACGGACGCTCTAACTGTAAAGGAAAACGTCGTGAGGAAACCGCACATGGTTGACCCCAAGACGTATTGACCAGTCATTTCTTTGGACTAGGCTGACCAAGTTGTGAGAATGCCGTATGTGCTTGGGCAATCATACATAAAAACCAACTGTCCCAGGCACTACAGTATTTCAAGAGTGGTTACTTCGCTCGAATACTGTATAAATCATCAAATATTGGATGAAAAGTTTTTTTAAATTCTAGGTAAAAGAAGCAAAATATTATTTGTTGTAACTAAAGTACATAATGTATTTTAAAATGAAAGCCTGTTATGGAGGCCATCGCGGCCTACGTTATTACTACGACGAGTAGTTCGATTGTAGATATCGTAGTTCGATCAGTTTTCAACAGGTGGCAGTAGTTTTTTGTATGAAGATTTTTTTCTGGCTAATGTTTGATGTGCCTTGTCCATATTTTAATACATCTATGAGATTTGAACTACATAAATATTTAGTATTAAAAAATAATTTTCTAGTCATTTCAGATTTTTGTATTCGAATGAATAAACGCTAAATACCTATTTAATTGTTTTTTTAACGTTACATTAATATAAAAACTAAGAAAGACAATCAACATAGGACTACTTGTAAGCAATTGGATATTTTATTGTATAGTCATACGAGTGGCGGTTCTCCTGATATGATAAACAATTACCGCAGACCCGACACCCATGTACCTAAAGAAAAACCCCATAGGAGTTACAAGTGCGTTGCCAGTCTTCTGGGCCCCTAGTCTTTGGGTCACAAACACAATGCGACTCTTTCACGCTAGGTTTTGAAACATTAAAAGTTTACGAAAAAACTGATTTGTATCCAAATGCTGTAGTAAATGCTGTAATGTGTAGTTTTAGCGGTTTTATTCTGCTTTTGCATGTTTTAATTAACCTGTATTGCCTACTTATTTTTGAAATAGGCATCTATTTCAACTATTTATACATAAACCATTAAGTATACTCAATGGCATCATAAGTATGTAGGAAACAGCGACCAAATTAACGAGTTCCGTTGTCGGCCTAGAACCGGTTAGAAACGTTAACGTTTTAAGTAACAGAATGCGTATAATTATTTTCATTCCACGCTGATCGCCTGCTATATCTTATACCTTTAAACGAGCAATTCTTGTATATTTATTTATATGTTTCTGTGTTCTCAGAAACGGCTTTAACAATTTCACTGAAATTTGGTATATGAGGGTTTTCGGAGGTAAACAATCGATCTAGATTAGTGTTATGTTTAGGAAAACGCGTGTTTTCGAGTTTTCATGCGTTTTTCTAATGGTCGCTAATTTCGTCTTGCCGGCAACTGTCCATCTGGTCCAGCGGGTTAAGACGCGGACGGCAAGAAACGAGTATTACTGGTTCGAATCCCGCTCGGTGACTTTTGTTTTTTTTATATGTCCAAGTTTATATATAATTTTTTAATTTTTCTTTTTAGACAAGTTTAAAAAAATATAGTTAATGTTTGAGATAATCTATCTATGGATGCTTCACACCACGTCAATCTGGCCCCGTGCTAAGTATCCGAAGAACTTGTGTTACATGTACCAGAAAACGGGAAGTATATTTATTACTTTTATACTATACCTATATATTTAAGATTTTTATTATATTATACACATATTTAATATACATCCATGACCCAGGAACACAGAAAAACATTTTTGTTCCTTCGGCGGGATTAGACCCCCGGCTTGAGCACCAACGCGCTCAACCACTGAGCCACAGAGGTCGTCAAATAATAATATATATTTCTCGTTGCCATCAGCGGTCTTCCCCAACAACTGCGACATTGGGTCATTCTAGAAAAGAGCATATTCTTACCTGAAGGGTAGGCAACGCACTGGCGTCGCTGGTGACCGTGGGCGGCGGTGAATCACTCACCATCAGGTGACCCGTCTTGCTCGTTTGCCTCTTAGCTGTTATAAAAAAAAAAAATCTCATAAATATGTCTAACATTTACCTATAGATTACGTGAATATGATTTATGCTTTCGAGTTTTACCATATTACAATAAATAGTAATAACCGAGCAAAGCGGTCGGTCGCCCAGGTACTTAACACATATTTGTGATAATATTTACATAAACTACACACACCGGCATATTTAGCGGAACATAAAATAAAGGTTTGATATCAGTATCATATAAGGTTGCTGACTGGTTTATACGTCATTTAATTTAAAAAGAAATATTTTCAAATTAAGAAAACAACTGAACATCACATTTTATGCAATTGTTTTAATTTTATTCAAATACACCTTATCTGGAGCGAACTTCGAGTATTTCTTCCTTCTGAGTTTGATTTAAAATTTCATTGAAATACTGTTTTTTGTTAGTTTTTTTTAATCGCGTATCTTTTTGGAGAATTATGCCTGACTTAGCCCCAACGGAGATTGCCAGGGCACTCGAAATGCGAAGAAATGGTAAAACCTACAGAGTGATATCCAGAGATCACCTACAGTTGCCGAAAAATTACTTAGAGATAATGTGAGGGAATGTGATGTAAATTTTATTTTCAAAGAAATAGACTCTAGAGACATTATCAAGGCATTTAAATTACTTAATATTAAAAGTACAACTGATCTCTGGGGTATGTCCACAAAAGTTATAAACCCAGTAATTGACATCATTGCCCCTCACCTAGCATTAGTTTTTAATAATTGTATTAAAAGTAGCGTGTTCCCTGACTTGATGAAGCACAGCAAGGTGATGCCTCTCTTTAAAGCTGGGAATAAAGCAGACCCAGCTAACTATAGACCAATATCCATATTACCGACTTGAAGTAAAATTTTTGAGAAAATTATTCTAAATCAATTAATTTTTCACTTCAACTCGAATAATTTGTTAGATAGTAATCAGTTTGGTTTTACTAAAGGTCGGTCCACAACAGATGCGGGCATTAGTCTTCTGTGCAGTATATTTGGAGCTTGGGAGAGGTCACAGGATGCACTTGGTATATTCTGTGATTTATCCAAAGCATTTGACTGTGTGGAGAATGATACGCTGTTCAGGAAATTATACCATTATGGTGTAAAGGGCACGGCTCTAAAGCTTCTAAGCTTTTATCTAATAAATAGAACACAGACTGTAGAAGTTAATTCCAAAAGGTCTAATGGTACTAAAATTAAACTGGGAGTACCACAGGGGTCTATTTTGGGCCCTTTTCTATTTCTCACCTGTATAAATGATCTACCTTATCTAGTTAATGATAAGCATGAGATAGTACTTTTTGCTGATGATACTTCACTAATTTTTAATGTGAAGCGACGACAATCTAACAATGACGAGGTAAATAGTGCTCTCTCAAAAATAGTACATTGGTTTAATGCTAATAATTTACTGTAATTGAATTCTAATAAAACAAAATGTTTAAAGTTCAGCTTGCCAAATGTTACGCAGGCACAAACCAATATACTATTAAATAATGAGAAAATGGAATTAGTAGACACCACTGTTTTTCTAGGTATAACATTAGATAGTAAGTTACAGTGGGGACCACATATTGCTAAATTGGCAGATCTCAGAACTCAGCTTAGTTCTGCAGCATACGCTGTTAAAAAAATTAGAGAAATTACCGACATACGTACATACATAGACCGCGCGATTAGTTTACTTTAGCTATTTTCATAGCATAATGTCGTACGGCATCCTCTTGTGGGGAAACGCTGCGGACATTAATACAATATTTGTGCTGCAGAAACGTACTATACGTTCTATTTATAAGATGTCGACTTTTGAATCTCTAAGGGAAAAGTTTAAAGAAATAAAAGTTCTGACCGTCGCATCTCAATACATTTTGGAAAATGTGTTAAGTATATGTAAGAAAGAATCTAAACAACTTCAAAAAGAAATGTGATAATCATTGTGTAAACACTAGAAATAAGAACAAGTTAGAAATGCCAGTGTTCAGACTAAGCAAAGTTAGTAAATCCTTTAAAGGCCAATGTATACGCTTATACAATATAATCCCAGAAAAGGTTCAAAACCTTCCCATTAATAAGTTTAAAAAAGTAGTTAAAGAACGTTTGTGTGCCAAAGCGTATTATAAAATTAATGACTTCATTCAAGACGGCACACCTTGGGAATAAGGTGGCTCCTTATCTTATCTTATTATTTGTTACATAGACATAAGTAAACATTGTAATAATTTTGATTTTAAAAGAATAATTTTCCATCTTTTTGGTAAAAGATGGCCCCAGACGAGTTTCTTGCCGGCTCTTTTTGATTTGAAAAAAAAATTTTGATTTTGATATCTTCGTCGACCAGTTTCAACGATCCATCGCAGTATCCAACGGTTCAGGGAGACCGGTACTTATGTGAGAAGAGCAGGACAAGGCAGAAAAAGACGCACTTCGAGTAGTGATGATCGTTTCATTCGGCTTCGTGTACGTAGTTTTTAACGGCCGTCCAAGCCCGACATGAGTTAGAAGCAGTGCGGGGTGTAACCGTAAGTGAGCGTACGGTACGAAGAAGGTTCGAAGAAGCTGGTTTGGGTTCATTTGTGCCCGCCAAGGCTCCAAGGCTCGAGGTAAATCATCGTAGAAACAGGTTAACTTTTGCTCAGGAACATCCATTTTGGAACGCGGACAAATGGAGTAAGGTATAGTTTAGTGATGAGTGCAGAATTCTCTTAAATCAAATTGACCGCAGGCAAACAATATACAGACGCAAAAGAGAACGATACATTCAGACAAATTTTGAAATTACAGTTGCATACGGTGGTGGATCAATAATGGTTTGGGCGGGCATTTGTTTGGGAGCTCGCACAGACTTGGTAGTTATTGACAGAGGGAGTCTGACTGCAGACCGCTATATCAGAGAAGTTTTAGAAGAAAATGTCGTACCGTTTGCCCCATATATCGGTGACGATTTTGTTTTTATGCAGGATAATGCTCGGCCGCATAAGGCTCGGGTAACTCAAGCTTATCTTAACGATATGAATATCACTGTTATGAAGTGGCCGGCGAGATCACCGGATATGAACCCAATAGAGCACGTTTGGGACTTGCTGAAAAGAAAAGTTAAGTCCAGAATTCCAGCTCCTGCCAACGTGGGTGAACTGCGAATCGCCGTAGTTGAGGAATGGCGGAGACTATCCCAGGAGACCATCGATAACATCATTCTCAGTATGCCTAGACGGGTAGAAACTTTAATAAGAGCACGTGGAGGAAATACGCGATATTAATCACCATTTTTCTAATTTAAAGAATTGTTATTTTAATATTAATTTTCACTTTTCCCGGTTACGTGAAAATTTCAAAAATGTACCATTTTTCACACATAGCCTTTACTCGCAAAATCTGTTCTTAATGTGATCTCATTTTAAGTAAAACAAATGAAACTTTAAATAACAAAAGAAGTGTAGTAAGTAGATTTTAAAATAAAACCATATTTTTTTAATTATGGACCTTTTTTTGTGTTCCGCTAAATATGCCGTGTGTATATTTGAATTAGATGAAATAAGCATTCAGTACCTACTTGCTTACCTCCAGTATACTGAACTAGCCTTAATAAATTAATGAAATAGAAAAAATTAAATTATTATTTTTATAACATAAATGTTATAAAATTTTTACTATTACTATTTTCTGAACATAAATGTTCAGAAAATAGTAAACTAAACCAAGTTTTACTTTTCCTCGTATGTTTTCACGTAGGTATACTTACTTTTTGGCGGTCTGCAACAAGATGAAAATACATTAAACGCAACATACATAACATTATGAATAATCCAGTACACAAAAGTTGTACTAGATAGAAAACTATTGTACAGATCCTATAATAATTATTATTAATCTTGCGACAACCTGTGCAGGTTGGCGTAAGAGTCAGCTCTGTTATCTTTATTACTAACTGATGTCGATGTGGCCCTAATGGTGCTTTGGGCGGCGGCTGAGTTATTGCATATTTAAAATTAAATTGCTTATATGTATGATTAAACCAAAATACTGCATTGATAAACAAATGACTACAATCTACATACTATTTTAATCCCATTATTACCAAGAGACACAAGACAAAAACTTCATGGAAACTTTTGAATAACTTTATTTCTACTGATTGTAACATTTGTAAAGCTGATTGAATAATATAACAATAATATCATATTTAGACACCTTTGACCAAACAAGATTAATTTTATCTAAGATGTAACATATAATTGACTGATTTTGTGATTCTTTAGTATAAAACTGTGTCATTTGGTCAAATGAGGCCATATAAATCTATATCTACATTCTTTATAATACTGTAGCACCAATGCTTTGGGTTTTATTACTCTTTGTAAAAGATCTAATTTTTGAAGTGAAACTCTTTGAGAGGGAAATTTCAAGAAAGCTTCAACGTCACGATTTTGGATATAACGCCATCTGTCGGAAGCTATTTATACTTCTTACATAACAACTTATCTTTCTAAAGTATGTCTCTAAGTTATATTCTTTAGGCATAGTATATAATAATTAATAATAGGTATTCATTAGGATGAGAGTATTTTTTTTTTATTTTAAATGATGAATACTAATAGGCTAGGGCTTCACTATGAAGGAGAACCAGCCTTCGCCACTGCTATACACATCATGTTTTATTAATAGTTTTAGTAGCTAAATAGAGTGCACCCATTAGTTGTTTATTTAACTGTGGTCTGTGGCAAAATAATTCCAATTTAATTTGTCATGATGCAGAGATTCAAAATACATAATAATATTACAATTCACAACCTTATCAAATAGCAACCGCTAAATTTGAGAATATAATATTATTATACTAGAAGCTACAAAATATTGTAAGACCAATAAATGCCTATCTCAGAACTGGGAATGTTTAATTCATACTTTAAATAATTAATTGATTAAAAATGTGATTTTAGAGAGCTTTGTATAAGTAAATAAACATTAATTAAATATAAAAAAGCTGCTTAAAGTTTAATTATATAGCTGTCCTACTGTGTATAGTCTTCTACAACATGTAACATAAAATTTTTGACGCATAAAATACATTACATCACTTTTTAGTATTAGTATGTAAGTAGTTCTCTTCTCGTTCCTTTATATTGGCAAGAACATGAGATTAGTTCACTTGTATATAATTACATAGTTTAAATGCCATCACCATTAAATACATTGAACAAAAGTATACTGGAATGTCATGATTACAAAATGTAAAACAAAAGATTAATATATCGCAATTAATAATTAATTTGAGTGAGCAAGGCACAGTGACCTTGTCTGTCATTTCACATATCAAATTAATAATACTTGTTAGTGTTATTAAATACGCAATAAAATAGAAAATGAGTATTTTAAGACTAATAATGCAAGTTTCACATTGCATTAGCGGACAACATGCAATTCAATAGTTGAATTTTTGGTCGAGGCTATTGGTATGCACCTTTTTTCGACTTCAGGTGGCAGTTCCTGCCAAACGCATTTACCAATAAGTGGTACTTCTTCCAAGGGCGGCCTGAACACAACCAAGAGAGTCAGACAACATCCATCTGCTTCTGGATCCGCCTCCACATTCAACAACCCTATGGGTCTGTGCTGAGCCACATCAGCTCCAAACATTTCAACCATGAACCTACGTAATGTAGAGTGCAAACTTTTAGCAGGGTTTATCTCACATGTTGGAAAATGCAGCATTGATTTTTCACTCAGTAAAACATGAAGCCTATTTGTGCTTCTTTTTTTAATAAATATGATCAACCTTAGCATGTCCTTAGTGTGAGCTACTGGTGCAGGTAGAATCTGCTTGTGCCAATTTTCACCTGGGTTTCTTTGCTTATACAACTTCACTTTGTCTATAAGATGAAGAATATCATTGGATCTGAGTGATATTTCCTGTAAGTCTGATATCCATTTTGCTTGCAATGATTCCTTATCAGCTTTTGCAGGGGTTTTAAGTTCACCACCAGTGATATGACCTGTTAGGACAAATCTGAACCATGTTCCCCCAGCTGTTTCGATAACTAATAATGTTTCTGGTTTACAATGTAATCCTGTTTCTTCTAGAACCTCTCTGACTGCTGCTTCGACTATAGTTTCACCTTTTTCCATTCGCCCGGCCGGTAGGTACCATTTCCCCGCGCAGCTCTCCTTTGCTTCTTGCAGCATGAGTAATTCATTATGTTCATTCAAAATTACGCATGCCACCACATAAGTGACATTACCACCAAGTACTGGTTTGAAGTTTGATGGAGTGGTAGGAGTTATTCCTTGAGATTCGGCAACTGAGTTTTGGTCAGCTATGGTAAAATCACAAAAGTCATTTTCGTCTCCGTCGAGACCTAAACCATCTAAAAGTCGAATAATACTTGAGTCCACTCGGCGCGACATAGTTACCTACTTTAAGTTGTTTAGAAGTAACTAATGACGTTGGCAAAATGCGGTATTTCTGGGATATTTCGATATTAATGGCTTGATCACATATGATATTTTTTATAATGTAAGCAGTAAGATAAATACACAATCACAAAGTTAACTTATTTTATCACAATTTGCACTAATGTTTACTGATATGTTTCGTAAAACTAAAATGATAATGAATTGTCAAATGTCTTCTTCTTTAATTAGCGGCCTCAGTGAGTTGCCAATGTCAGTGTTTTTTTTTCATTTATTTATATATGGCATCGGCTTATAACCATTTGCTAGTGTCGTTAAAAAGGCGGGAAATAGAACTTTCCTTTCAATTTTCAACACCGTATTCCTATATCGTCAAGTCTAAAGTCTAGTCAAAGTCCAAATATATAGTCAGTATAGTCCATGAGTCATGTCAGTCGATTCAGTATTATTTTTTTTTTAATTTATTCATGACCATGGATACAAAGTCCTTCAGTCGGATACATTTTGAGTTTTGACATATAAGACATTATTAACTGAAGTAGAAGTATAACATTTTACAAAATGACATTAAATATAACCTATAAATTACACAATGTGTTTATCTAAGCCAAAGATCTAAACCTTTCCAACAGTATTGAAAATATATTTAAAAATGGGAACAATCCATTCAGTAAAGTGGTATAGTTTGGCTAGCGAATGGTGAACCCATCAATTTTTTAAGTTGCAACACTGACATTTTGACACATGCTGTCAACTAACTGTCAACTTCTCTGTGGTCGCATTGTTATTGTGTTAATTTAACGAGTTTTTGTGGTTATAAAGAAGTTAATCATGTGTAAACCGATTAAAAGTAGCGTACGAGAACTTCTTTTTATCATGATAAACAAGTATAAAGAAAAACAAAAGGAGAAAGAATCGTTATTCAAACAAAAAAAACGGAATGTTTAGACATCGTCGTAAAATTTATAGGTTAGGTTAGGTTAGGTTAGGTTAGGTTAGGTTAGGTAGGTAGCTTGGGATGTCGTGCCCATTGATAGCAGCTAAAAAGCTGATACAATTGGGCGCTATCCGGGTAGGCTGGAGTAGGGTACAGCTCCACCATGAAGGGGTCCGTCCCAGGCACTGCTATAGGTGCTTGGGGAAAGGGCACACGGCGGGACTGTGCAGCTGCGAAAAGGACCGCAGCGGCCTCTGCTACCGCTGCGGACAGCCGGGACATAAAGCGTCCGGCTGTGACTCCACCGTGCCACACTGTGCAGTCTGCAGCGACGCCGGAATGAAGGCTGATCATGTGATGGGGGGTAGATCATGTAACCCCCCATCCATTCGTGGAAAAGTTCCCACCTCCCCACGCCCACCGGGGAGGGAGCCGGTGGCGCCTGAGGCCGAGATGTCTGAATAATGCCAGGACATCTCGGCTTCTTACAGGGCAATATTAACCACTCTGCTGCGGCTCAAGACCTCTTCTTGCAGTCGATGGCGGAGTGGTTAATTGATGTGGCGGTGGTTGCGGAGCCCTACTTCGTACCCCCTCAGCCGCATTGGGCTGGGGACTCTGAGGGCTCCGTCGCCGTTGTGGTGAGGCCAGGTGCTGGCCCCCCCCTCATACCCAGAATGAGGGGGCCAGGGTACGTCGTTGCTGCTCGGGGAGATATTGTAGTAGTAGGAGTCTACTTTTCCCCGAACCGCAACCTAGCCGCCCTAGAACAATTCCTCGATGTTCTAGGGCCGCTGATCAGGAGGCTAGCCCCCCTCCCCATAATAGTGGCAGGGGACTTCAACGCCAAGTCCTCGGCGTGGGGTTCCCCTGTCACTGATCCGAAGGGGAGGGAAGTGGAGGAGTGGGCTTTAGCCTCGGGACTGTCCCTTCTCAATACAGGGACAGTCCTCACCTGCGTGCGGCGGACGGGCGGTTCAGTGGTGGACCTGTCGTTCGCCACTCCCGCCGTTGCGCGCAGGGTGGCAGGGTGGAGGGTGGTAACGGAGGTGGAGACACTCTCGGACCATCGCTACATACGGTTCGAGGTGTCTCCAGTCTCCGCATCGAGCTCGGCGTCAGGGTCCAGGGGACGTAGCAGGTTCCCGCGTTGGGCACTCACAAAGCTCAACCGGGAACTGGCGGAGGAGGCGGCCATCGTTGGCCGCTGGAGCCTCCCGTCGATGGATGACATGGGGGTGGACGAAATGGCTGGCTGTGTCGGCGACGTGCTCACAAATGTCTGCCGGGCAGCCATGCCTAGAGTATGGGGTCCTCCCCCTCCTCGGCGGGCGGTGTATTGGTGGTCGGCCGAACTGGCCGACCTTCGCGTCGCCTGCGATGCGGCGCGCCGCGCCTATGTTCGCAGCAGGCGGCGCCGTCCCCAGGACGAGGAGCGTGATGGCCGGCTGTTCAGGGTCTACCGTGCCAAAAGGGAGATCCTGCAGCTGGCCATCAGTCGGGCCAAGGAGCGAGCGTGGCTGGAGCTGGTGGAGGGTCTGGATAATGACCCGTGGGGTCGACCGTATAAGAGGGCGCGAGACAAACTTCGCGCCCAGTCGGCTCCACTGACGGAAACGCTCCAGCCGGAACTGCTGGGGAACATCGTCCGGGAGTTGTTCCCGGACCCCCCGGCAGGTTTCGCTCCACCGCAAATGGCCCGACGGACGCCGGGCTCGATGGAGGAGGGTGTTCCGCCACCCGTCACCGACGCGGAAATGGAGGGGGTTCTGTCCCGCCTCCGTAGTAAGAGAAGGGCGCCTGGTCCAGACGGGGTGCACGGGAAGGTATTATCTATAGCTCTCGTGCACCTCGAAGACAGCCTTCGGGAACTGTTCAACCGCTGTCTACAGAGCGGTCAGTTCCCGAAGGCGTGGAAGGAGGGTCGGCTCGTCCTGCTACCTAAGGGCGGGCGACCACCGGACTCTGCGTCGGCGGTGCGGCCGATCGTGTTACTGAACGAGGTGGGCAAGGCGTTTGAACGTGTAATAGCCTCCCGCCTCGTTCAGCACTTGGAGGAAGGACCGGGGCCCGGACTGTCAGACTCACAGTTCGGGTTTCGGGCCGGTCGGTCGACCATCGACGCAGTGAGGCGCCTGAAATCGGTGACGGATGAAGCGGAACGCGGGAGGGAGGTGGTGGTGGCGGTGTCCTTGGACATCGCCAACGCCTTCAACAGCCTTCCCCACAGCGTAATACGCGAGGCACTGAACTATTTCGAAGTGCCTCCGTATCTCGGGAGGCTGTTGGACGCGTATCTCTCCGATAGGGAGATCGTGTTCGAGGATCGGTCGGGGTCCTTAGAGAGGCGGCAGGTCGAGTGCGGGGTCCCTCAAGGTTCGGTTCTGGGACCGAATCTCTGGGACGTCGGCTATGACTGGGTCCTGCGGAGCGGCATCCTCCCCGGAACAGATGTCATCTGCTATGCAGATGACACTTACGTCACGTTCCGGGGAAGGACGTATCAGGAGGCCGCGCGGCTGGCTGAGGAGGGGGCAGCCCTCGTTGTCAGCCGCATAGAGCGCTTGGGGCTTCGGGTACGCTTAGACAAGACCGAAGCCCTGCTCTTCCGCGGACCCGGGAGGAAAGGACCCCCACCGGGTGCACGACTCCTTATCGGAGAGACGGAGGTCAGGGTGAGTCCAACCCTTAAGTGTCTCGGACTCACCCTGGACGGGAGGTGGACCTTCGGCCCCCATTTTCAACAGCTGGGGCCGAAGGTCGTGAGGGTGGCATCAGCGCTGGGCCGGCTCCTACCAAATGTGGGGGGGCCCAGCCAAGCCTGCAGGCGGCTGTACTCCGGAGTCTGTCGGAGTATGGCCCTGTACGGAGCCCCAATTTGGGCGGATGCCCTCACCGTGCGTAATGTGGCCCAGCTGCACAAAATGCAGCGGGTCATAGCGGTGAGGGTCATCAGGGGCTACCGTACAGTCTCCTGGGCGGCAGCTACTGCCCTGGCGGGGGAACCGCCTTGGGAGCTCACGGCAAGGGTCCTTGCCGAGACGAACCTCCTCGTGTCAGAGGGGAGGTCACGTGGTGAGGTCCCCCCGTGGGAGGAGCTAAGGCGGTTCCAAAGGCTGGGAGAGCAGTGGTTGCTGAGGAGGTGGGGTGAGGTCCTGGCGCAGTCGCCGTATGGTCAACATACGGCCGTGGCACTGCGACCAGTCCTTGCGGCGTGGATGCGCCGCAAGAGGAAACCCCTCACCTTCCGCCTTACACAGGTGCTCACCGGGCATGGATGCTTTGGTGCGTACCTGTGTAAGGTCACCAGGAGAGAGCCTACGCCAGCCTGCCACGAGTGTGGCGCTGCGGAGGACACGGCCCAGCACACCCTCGAGGTGTGCGACCGATGGGCCGTGCAGCGCCACGATCTCGTGGCAGTGATCGGGCGGGACCTCTCGCTCTCGAGTGTGGTTCGCTGCATGCTCGAGAGCGATGAGGCCTGGCAGGCGGCGGTCTCTTTCTGCGAATCCGTAATTTCGCAGAAAGAGACCGCGGAGCGGGACAGAGAGATAGATCCATCCTCTGTTCCGCTCCGCCGGCGTAGGACGGGAGTGCGGAGGCGTCGCTTTGCGAACCTCCAATCTTCCGTCTAACGGGGCTCCGGGAGAGGATGGGAACCTCCCCGGCTTAGCTAGTCCCGGCGCCGAGGGGGACGCTTCAGGTTGTCGGAGCGGCCCCTAATAGTGGTGGAAGTCCGGTCCCTATAGAGGTAGACCGGCCGGTCGCGGGGGGTGTCCTGTGCTAGACAGATCCGGGACACTCCCCTTATAGCGGCTGATGGCAATCCGCAGGTTAGTTTTAGTGGGTAAACCGGCGAGTCGCGCCGGGAGTCCCACATACCCCCGGGTCCCCCAACCCAGGAAGGGCGTAATGACCTTTCCCCTGCGAGATCAAAAAAAAAAAAAAAAAAAAAAAAAAAAAAAAAAAAAAAAAAAAAAAAAAGGTAGGTAGCTTGTAGTCAAACCCCTCACCTTCCGCCTTACACAGGTGCTCACCGGGCATGGATGCTTCGGTGCGTACCTGTGTAAGGTCGCCAGGAGGGAGCCAACGCCAGCCTGCCATGAATGTGGCGCTGCAGAGGACACGGCCCAGCACACCCTAGAGGTGTGCGACCGATGGGCCGTGCAGCGCCACGATCTCGTGGCAGTGCTTGGGCGGGACCTCTCGCTCTCGAGTGTGGTGCGCTGCATGCTCGAGAGCGATGAGGCCTGGCAGGCGGCGGTCTCTTTTTGCGAAGCAGTCATTTCGCAGAAAGAGACCGCGGAGCGGGACAGAGAGATCGATCCATCCTCTGTTCCGCTCCGCCGGCGTAGGACGGGAGTGCGGAGGCGTCGTTATGCGAACCTCCAAACTTCCGTCTAACGGGGCTCCGGGAGAGGATGGGAACCTCCCCGGCTTAGCTAGTCCCGGCGCCGAGGGGGACGCTTCAGGTTGTCGGAGCGGCCCCTTAATTGTGGTGGAAGTCCGGTCCCTATAGAGGTAGACCGGCCGGTCGCGGGGGGTGTCCTGTGCTAGACAGATCCGGGACACCCCCCTTAAAGCGGCTGATGGCAATCCGCAGGTTCAGTTTTAGTGGGTAAACCGGCGAGTCGCGCCAGGAGTCCCACATACCCCCGGGTCCCCCAACCCGGGAAGGGCGTAATGACCTTTCCCCTGCGAGATCAAAAAAAAAAAAAGGTAGCTTGTAGTCATACTTCATATCAGGGGTGTGCCCTGGGGCACCCCCAATTTTATTGTTGGCACTATGCCAAAAGGTGTTGATGAAGTTGGGGGGGATGGGGGTGAGAGTGAGGGGGGAGTTAGTAGGCGATCAGGACAGGGGCTTAGGCTTGAGTTTGGAGAGGCCTTGACCAGGGAAGTAAAGACTGGTAGCGGTCGTCAGCCGGCTTATTCTCGCGCCGGAATTACGCTAGAGGAGGTTCTCGGCGACTGGTCGATGCAGTCGAACTCTGAGTCAGATGCCTGTAGGGGCAAACGTTCGTTCCCTTTTCAAGGGGAGACTTCTGGCTCGGACACGGAGGATGTTGCTGCGGGCTATATGGAGGGGCGGAATAGTATCGCCAAACTTGGGAGAGCTCGTGGGGCTGCAAATAGTGCCCGCCAGGTACAAAAAGACCGTATGGAGGAAGCCCGAGAGGCCGAGTTTGTCACCGCCCTCGATAAAAGGGCGTATTTAAGGGCGGACGCGGAGCCAGGAGAGCAAGAGATTCCTCCTGGCCCCTTGGACCTGGACGTCGACAGTCTGGAGGCGAAAGACCTAATGCAGGCAGCCGAGGCGAGCCTGCAGGAGATCCTCAGTCTAGCTGGCAGATCCACAAATTTAAAAGGGGGATATGCCAGCAAAATTCGTCGGGCAACAGGAACCGTTAAAACGGTGCTCGAGACCCTAATGGCGCGCACTGAGGCCGAAGAGACTCGCCGCCTCCGTGCTGATAATGGGAGGTTGAAGCGGGAGGTGGCAAACCTTCGGGAGGAAGTGCGCGCCTATAGACGCGAATTTGAGGAGGCAAAGAAGGTGTCGGCTAAGAAGTCGTCGTCGTCGTCGTCGTCGTCGTCGTCGTCGTCGTCGTCGTCGTCGTCGTCGTCGTCGTCGTCGTCGTCGTCGTCGTCGTCGTCGTCGTCGTCGTCGTCGTCGTCGTCGTCGTCGTCGTCGTCGTCGCCGTCGTCGAGTCCGATGTCCAGCGAGCAGCTTGGCATATTGGAGAATAACATTGCTCGGCTGGTGGGCAATCTAGTTGATGGGCGGTTGGCGGCATTGGAAGACCGTTTGCCGCCACCAATTGTTGTTCGCCCGCCCCTGGCGTCTGATAAAAAGATGGTAGCCCACGAGAAAAGGGCTGTCAATAAAGAGTGTCAGGCGGTGGCTATTGCACAGGCTCGGGACGTTTCACCGGTGCTGTCACTTTCGTCGGCGCCAGTGATTCGCCCTAGGGTCCGGAAGGAGTTTCCGGCGCTCCCAGTGCGCCCCGAGGTGCGCCCAGCCCCTGCACAAACTAAGAGGAGCCAGGGGAAGGGGCCGAAGTCGGCAAAGTCGGCCAACCCTGGCCCTTCCGCCCCGAAAGAGGCGCCTGCTGCAATGGTTGGCGCCTCTAAAGAGGCACCTGCAACAACAGCGGGTGCTTCAAAGGAGCCTTCAGCGGCTTGGACAGAGGTCGTTCGCCGAAAGACCTCTTTGAAGAAGGTGGCACCAAAACCACCAGCTAAAGCGGTGGTGAAGGGGCCCAAAGTTGTTTTGCCCCGCTCCACGGCCGTGGTTATTAAATTGAGGCCGGAAGCGGTGGCTCGGGGTATGACGTACAGCTCCGCCTTACAAAAGGCGGAGATGTCAATCAAGCTGGAGGAGCTGGGTATCGGCCCACTCCGCATAAGGCAAGCGGGTACCGGAGCCAGGCTAATCGAAATACCTGGTTCCACCAGCCACGAGAAAGCGGACGCGTTGGCAGCCCGCCTGACCGAGGTTCTTGCGGAGGAGGCGGAGATCACAAGGCCCGTCAAAAGTGCCGACTTTAATATCACGGGCCTTTCAGATGCTGCGACCGTGGATTCAGTTAAGGCCGCGGTCGCGAGGGAGAGTGGCTGTCTCTCCACTCAGGTCTGGATGGGAGAAATTCAGCGCGGGTTGATGGGGTCGGGCTTTGCCCGCATGAGCTGCCCGGTGACAGCTGCCAAAAAGTTGGTAGCCTTGGGTGGCATTGCTGTGGGATGGAGCAAGGTGTCGCTCCACCTTGTTGATGCGCGTCCCAGCCACTGCTTTAGGTGTCTAGGAAGGGGGCACTTTTCAGCGTTGTGCCCCCACTCGGAGAAGGACCGCAGCGGATTGTGCTACCGCTGCGGCGAGCCTGGACACGTGGTGGCTGGGTGCAAGGCGGAGCGCCCTAAATGTGCCGTTTGCACGGACGCGGGCAAGGCGGCGGACCACGTTATGGGGAGTAGGTTATGTAACCCCCCACCCATACGAGGCAAATTTCCCTCCGCCCTTAGTCAACAAAGGGGGAGGGTGGCGGCGCCTGAGGCCGAAATGTCCGAGTAATGCCAGGACATTTCGGCTTCCTTCAAGGGAATGTTAACCACTCCGCCGCGGCTCAGGACCTCTTCCTGCAGTCGATGGCGGAGTGGAACATCGATGTGGCGGTGGTTGCGGAGCCCTATTTCGTGCCTCCCCTGCCGCACTGGGCTGGGGATGCGGCGAACTCCGTAGCCATCGTAGTTGGAACAGGCGCTAGTCCACCCCTCATACCCAAAATGAGGGGGAACGGGTACGTGGTGGCGGTTCGGGGAGAAGTTGCCATTGTTGGGGTGTACTTCTCTCCGAACCAGAATCTAGCGGCTCTGGAGCGATTTCTTAATGCTCTAGGTCCGCTAGTGAGGCGGCTGGCCCCTCTTCCCGTGGTCGTGGCGGGGGACTTCAATGCCAAGTCCTCGGCGTGGGGGTCCCCGATCACGAACCCAAAAGGGAAAGAGGTGGAAGAGTGGGCGTTGGCCACGGGACTGTCCCTGCTCAACAGAGGGACGGCCCCGACCTGCGTGCGATGGAATGGGGAGTCAGTGGTGGACTTGTCGTTCGCCACGCCCGATATCGCACGCAGGGTAGGAAGGTGGAGGGTGGTAACGGAGGTGGAGACACTCTCGGACCACCGCTACATACGGTTCGAGGTGTCTCCAGCCTCCGGGTCGAGTCCGGCGTTGTTCAGGGGTTGTAGCAGGTTCCCGCGTTGGGCGATCACAAAGCTCGACCGGGAACTAGCGGAAGAGGCGGCCATAGTCGGTCGCTGGTGCCTCCCGTCGTCGTCGCAAGGTCGGGGAGTGGACGAGTTGGCTGGCTGCTTCCGAGACGTGCTCTCAAACGTCTGCCGGGCAGCCATGCCAAGGATCCACGGTCCCCCGCCGCCACGTCGGGCGGTCTATTGGTGGTCGGCAGAACTGGCTGACCTTCGCGCCGCCTGCAATGCGGCGCGTCGTTCCTATGGACGCAGCAGGCGGCGCCAACCCCAGGACGCGGAGAGAGATGGCCGACTATACCGGGTCTACGCTGAGACCCGGGAAGCCCTGTTGTTGGCCATCAGCCGAGCCAAGGAGGAGGCATGGCTGGAGCTCGTCGGGGGTCTTGATGATGACCCCTGGGGTCGACCTTATAAAAGGGCGCGGGACAAACTCCGCGTCCAGTCGGCCCCGTTGACGGAGACGCTACAGCCGGAGCTGCTGGGGAACATCGTCAGGGAATTGTTCCCTGACCCCCCGGCAGGTTTCGTTCCTCCGAGAATGGCTCGGTGGACGTCGGACTCGACCGTGGAGGGTGTTCCGCCCCCCGTCACCGACCAGGAGATGGAGGCGGTTCTGTTCCGCCTCCGGAGTAAAAAGAGGGCGCCGGGGCCGGACGGGGTGCACGGGAAAGTGCTTTCTGTAGCCCTAGTGCACCTCAAGGACCCCCTCCGGGAACTGTTCGACCATTGTCTTCGGTCGGGCCAGTTCCCGAGGGCGTGGAAGGAAGGGCGGCTCACCCTATTGCCAAAGGGGGGCCGGCCACCGGACCAAGCGTCGGCGGTGAGACCAATCGTTCTGCTGAGCGAAGTCGGGAAGGCCCTAGAGCGAATTGTGGCTTCTCGACTCGCTCGGCATCTGGAGGAGGGACCGGGACCGAGACTGTCTGATTCTCAGTTCGGTTTCCGGCCCGGCAGGTCTACCGTCGACGCTATTAGGCGCCTACGGTCGGTGACGCAAGAGGCGGAACGCGAGGGGGAGGTGGTGTTGGGGGTGTCGCTCGACATCGCCAACGCTTTCAACAGTCTTCCCCACAGCGTGATACGGGAGGCACTGAAATACTTCGGTGTGCCCCCGTATATCGGAAGACTGTTGGGAGATTGGCTCTCCGGCAGGGAAGTCGTGTGGGAGGACCGGGAGAGGTCTTTTGTGCGGTGGGGAGTC
The DNA here is from genome assembly GCA_963565745.1 of Phengaris arion. Lineage (NCBI taxonomy): Eukaryota > Metazoa > Arthropoda > Insecta > Lepidoptera > Lycaenidae > Phengaris > Phengaris arion. The sequence goes on along the minus strand of OY751445.1, from coordinate 9,484,188 downwards.
GAATGCGTTGTCCCACAGGGGTCGGTATTGGGACCCCTCCTCTGGGACATCGGCTTCGACTGGGTCCTGCGATGTCGCCTCCTCCCCGGGATGAGTGTCATCTGTTATGCGGATGACACTTTCGTCACATCCCGGGGACGAAGTTACCAAGAGGCGAGGCGGCTGGCCGAAACGGCACTTTCGTTGGTGGCTGGCCGCATCAGGAGGTTGGGGCTTCGGGTTCGATATGAAAAGACCGAAGCCCTCATGTTCCGCGGACCCGGGAGGCGAAGACCCCCCCCAGGTGCACGACTTCAGGTCGGAGAGGAGGAGATCAGGGTGGGCCCCACAATCAAATATCTTGGGCTCACCCTGGACGGGAGGTGGACCTTCGGCCCTCATTTCGAACAACTGGGGCCGAAGGTCATAAGGGCGGCGTCATCGCTGGGTCGGCTCCTACCGAATGTGGGGGGGGCCCAGCCAAGCCTGCAGGCGGCTGTACTCCGGGGTGTGCCGGAGTATAGCACTGTACGGAGCCCCAATATGGGCGGATGCCCTCACCGTCCGCAACAAGGCCCAGCTGCACAAAATGCAGCGGGTCATAGCGGTGAGGGTCATCAGGGGCTACCGTACAGTCTCCTGGGCGGCAGCCACTGTCCTGGCGGGGGAACCGCCTTGGGAGCTCACGGCAAGGGTCCTTGCCGAGACGTACCTCCTCATGTCAGAGAGGAGGTCACATGGTGAGGTCCCCTCGTGGGAGGAGCTCAGGCGGTTCCAAAGGCTGGGAGAGCAGTGGGTGCTGGGAAGGTGGGGAGAGGCGCTGGCGCAGTCGCAGTACGGCCAACGTACGGCCGAGGCGCTGCGTCCAGTCCTTGCGGCGTGGATGCGCCGCAAGCGAAAGCCACTCACCTTCCGCCTTACACAGGTGCTCACCGGGCATGGCTGTTTCGGTGCGTACCTGTGTAAGGTCGCCAGGAGGGAGCCAACGCCAGCCTGCCACCAATGTGGCGCTGCGGAGGACACGGCCTAGCACACCTTAGAGGTGTGCGACCGATGGGCCGTGCAGCGCCACGATCTCGTGGCAGTGCTTGGGCGGGACCTCTCGCTCTCGAGTGTGGTGCGCTGCATGCTCGAGAGCGATGAGGCCTGGCAGGCGGCGGTCTCTTTCTGCGAAGCCGTCATTTCGCAGAAAGAGGCCGCGGAGCGGGACAGAGAGAACGATCAATCCTCTGTTCCGCTCCGCCGGCGTAGGACGGGAGTGCGGAGGCGTCGTTATGCGAACCTCCAAACTTCCGTCTAACGGGGCTCCGGGAGAGGATGGGAACCTCCCCGGCTTAGCTAGTCCCGGCGCCGAGGGGGACGCTTCAGGTTGTCGGAGCGGCCCCTAATTGTGGTGGAAGTCCGGTCCCTATTGAGGTAGACCGGCCGGTCGCGGGGGGTGTCCTGTGCTAGACAGATCCGGGACACTCCCCATTTAGCGGCTGATGGCAATCCGCAGGTTAGTTTTAGTGGGTAAACCGGCGAGTCGCGCCGGGAGTCCCACATACCCCCGGGTCCCCCAACCCGGGAAGGGCGTAATGACCTTTCCCCTGCGAGATCAAAAAAAAAAACCACCGACGGGCCACCCCCCGACGGTTGCCCGCCTTGTCGTGGCGGTGGGGTTCAGTAACCGTGGTTGAGGACCCACGGTGAAGCAAAGAGGCAACCAGGGCCGGCTTGGCAGGAGGCCGGGCCGGCCCAAGGAGGGGCGCTCCCGGCGGACTGGAGGAGCCAGTCCGCTGCGGACGCGCCTAGAGGTGGGACCGCAGAAGAAGAGGAGTGCCGGTATTACGGTGCGCCGTACTCCCTATCTTCTGTGGCCGTGGAGGATCGCAGGGGGAGAGGGTGGTGGTGTTGTGCCGCTATCCCTACCCCTCTGCGAGCTGGCGGGGCCGTTCCGCAGGGAAACGGCATCGGTGGGGCCGCAGGGGAAGAGGCAAGTTTGGTATTACGGTGCGCCGCTTGCCCTATCCTCTGCGGCCGAGGTGTAGTTGGCCTCCACCAGTACTGTGGCAGACTCGGGGGGAGTCTGCTACAGTACTGGTGGAGGCGGGGGAGGAAGGCGCACTTACCATCAGGTGCGCCTACCGCCGGCGGGGTCGCGGATGTGTGTATCGTTCCCGTGGCCCCGTCACAAGGCGGCGTGGAGGAAGGTTGGGGGGGGGGGGGTTTAGTGGGTATACCGTGGGTCTCATTAGCCTATACGGGAGTCCCACATCACCACTCGGGTGCCCCCTGCGCCCGGGTGGTATGCGTAATGCATTTCCCCCTCCGGAAACAAAAAAAAAAAAAGGTAGGTAGGCCAGCCTCCGCATCGAGCTCGGCGTCGGTGTCCGGGGGACGTAGCAGGTTCCCGCGTTGGGCACTCACTAAGCTCAACCGGGAACTTGCGGAGGAGGCGGCCATCGTTGGCCGCTGGAGCCTCCCGTCGTTGGAAGGTTTGGGGGTGGACGAAGTGGCTGGCTGTCTCGGCGATGTACTTACCAACGTCTGCCAGGCAGCCATGCCAAGAGTTTGGGGTCCTCCCCCTCCTCGACGGGCGGTGTACTGGTGGTCGGCCGAGCTGGCTGACCTTCGCGTCGCCTGCGATGCGGCGCGCCGCGCCTATGTCCGTAGCAGGCGGCGCCGTCCCCAGGACGAGGAGCGTGATGGCCGGCTGTTCAGGGTCTACCATGCCAAAAGGGAGATCCTGCAACTGGCCATCAGTCGGGCCAAGGAGCGAGCGTGGCTGGAGCTGGTGGAGGGTCTGGATAATGACCCGTGGGGTCGACCGTATAAGAGGGCGCGAGACAAACTTCGCGCCCAGTCGGCCCCACTGACGGAAACGCTCCAGCCAGAGCTGCTGGGGAACATCGTCCGGGAGTTGTTCCCGGACCCCCCGGCAGACTTTGCTCCGCCGCAGATGGCCCGACGGGCGCCGGGCTCGATGGAGGAGGGTGTTCCGCCACCCGTCACCGACGCGGAAATGGAGGCGGTTCTGTTCCGCCTCCGTAGTAAGAAGAGGGCGCCAGGTCCGGACGGGGTGCACGGTAGAGTTCTCTCTATAGCTCTCGTGCACCTCGGAGACAGCCTTCGGGAACTGTTTGACCGCTGTTTACAGTGTGGTCAGTTCCCGAAGGCGTGGAAGGAGGGTCGGCTCGTCCTGATTCCTAAGGGCGGGCGGCCACCGGACTGTGCATCGGCGGTGCGGCCGATCGTGTTGCTGAACGAGGTGGGCAAGGCGTTTGAACGCGTAATAGCCTCCCGCCTCGTTCAGCACTTGGAGGAGGGTCCGGGGCCCGGACTGTCAGACTCACAGTTCGGGTTCCGGGCCGGTCGGTCGACCATCGACGCAGTGAGGCGCCTGAAGTCGGTGACGGAGGAAGCGGAACGCGGGAGGGAGGTGGTGGTGGTGGTGTCCTTGGACATCGCCAACGCCTTCAACAGCCTTCCCCACAGCGTGATACGGGAGGCACTGAATTTCTTCGGAGTGCCTCCGTATATCGGGAGGCTGTTGAACGCGTATCTCTCCGATAGGGAGATCGTGTACGAGGACTGGTCGGGATCCCTAGAGAGGCGGAGAGTCGAGTGCGGCGTCCCCCAGGGTTCGGTTCTGGGACCGAACCTTTGGGACGTCGGCTACGACTGGGTCCTGCGGAGCGGCATCCTCCCCGGAACAGACGTCATCTGCTATGCAGATGACACTTACGTCACGTTCCGGGGAAGGACATATCAGGAGGCCGCGCGGCTGGCTGAGGAGGGGACAGCCCTCGTTGTCAGCCGCATAGAGCGATTGGGGCTTCGGGTACGTCTAGACAAGACCGAAGCCCTGCTCTTCCGCGGACCCGGGAGGAAAGGACCCCCACCGGGTGCACGACTCCTTATCGGAGAGACGGAGGTCAGGGTGAGTCCAACCCTTAAGTGTCTCGGACTCACTCTGGACGGGAGGTGGACCTTCGGCCCCCATTTCCAACAGCTGGGGCCGAAGGTCGTGAGGGTGGCATCAGCGCTGGGCCGGCTCCTTCCAAATGTGGGGGGGCCCAGCCAAGCCTGCAGGCGGCTGTACTCCGGAGTCTGTCGGAGTATGGCCCTGTACGGAGCCCCAATTTGGGCGGATTCCCTCACTGCTCGCAACAAGGCCCAGCTGCGAAGAGCGCAGCGGGTCATAGCAGTGAGGGTAATCAGGGGCTACCGTACAGTCTCCTGGGTGGCAGCTACTGCCCTGACGGGGGAACCGCCTTGGGAGCTTACGGCAAGGGTCCTTGCCGAGACGAACCTCCTCGTGTCAGAGGGGAGGTCACGTGGCGAGGTCCCCCCGTGGGAGGAGCTCAGGCGGTTCCAAAGGCTGGGAGAGCAGTGGTTGCTGAGGAGGTGGGGTGAGGTCCTGGCGCAGTCGCCGTATGGCCAACATACGGCCGCGGCACTGCGTCCAGTCCTTGCGGCGTGGATGCGCCGCAAGCGAAAACCCCTCCACCGGCGTAGGACGGGAGTGCGGAGGCGTCGTTATGCGAACCTCCAAACTTCCGTCTAACGGGGCTCCGGGAGAGGATGGGAACCTCCCCGGCTTAGCTAGTCCCGGCGCCGAGGGGGACGCTTCAGGTTGTCGGAGCGGCCCCTAATTGTGGTGGAAGTCCGGTCCCTATAGAGGTAGACCGGCCGGTCGCGGGGGGTGTCCTGTGCTAGACAGATCCGGGACACTCCCCATATAGCGGCTGATGGCAATCCGCAGGTTCAGTTTTAGTGGGTAAACCGGCGAGTCGCGCCGGGAGTCCCACATACCCCCGGGTCCCCCAACCCGGGAAGGGCGTAATGACCTTTCCCCTGCGAGATCAAAAAAAAAAAAAAAAAGGTTAGGTAGGTAGGAGTCCCCCCGATGGTTGCCCGCCTTGTCGTGGCGGAGGGGCTCAGTAACCGTGGATGGGGACCACGGTGAAGCGAAGAGGCAACCAGGGCCGGCTTGGCAGGAGGCCGGGCCGGCCCGAGGAGGGGCGCTCCCGGCGGACTGGAGGAGCCATTCCGCTGCGGACGCGCCTGCAGGTGGGACCACAGAAGAAGAGGAGTGCCGGTATTACGGTGCGCCGTACTCCCTATCTTCTGCGGCCGTGGAGGATCGCAGGGGGAGAGGGTGGTGGTGTTGTGCCGCTATCCCTACCCCCCTGCGAGCTGGCGGGGCCGTTCCGCGCGGTAACGGCATCGGTGGGGCCGTAGGGGAAGAGGCAAGTTTGGTATTACGGTGCGCCGCTTGCCCTATCCTCTGCGGCCGAGGTGTAGTTGGCCTCCACCAGTACTGCAGCAGACTCGGGGGGAGTCGTGGAGCCGTCGCAAGGCGGCGTGGAGGAAGGTGGGGGGGGGGGTTTTAGTGGGTAAACCGTGGGTCTCATTAGCCTATACGGGAGTCCCACATCACCACTCGGGTGCCCCCTGCGCCCGGGTGGTATGCGTAATGCATTTCCCCCTCCGGAAACAAAAAAAAAAAAAAAAAAGGTAGGTAGGAGTGGGGGCGATACCGGTTCCTCCACGTTGGTGTCCCTGGGCAACGCCTGGGTGTGCCACTCCGCTCTTTACACGGGGTGAGGTACTCAGGCGGCTGAACGCCGGTCTATTTCTATCTTTCATACCTTTTCATAGTTTACTCTTCTTTTATTATTGTTTTATTTATTTCTTTATTTTTCAACACCTTTTCTTTTCTATCTTTCCTTTTAAGTTTACTCTTCTGTGCGTGTGTGCTAGGTTTTGCGTGTTAGGTTTTTGTTTGAATGGTGATGGATGGGCTTTTACGGCCCCTAATCCAGGGTTTGTGGTGCCCGGCCGTGGGATGCGTGGCGAGCAGGAGGCTCGTCCCAAGGGCACTGAGGCAGAATCCCCCCTAATGGATCGGGCGTGACTCAGCCCATATCCGAGCAACCATGGAGTGCAATAAGGAAAATACTCCCCGGGTGGGTCCTCTTCGGAGGGAATCCCACACTCCCGCTTCGGCGGGGGGTCGCCCCATGTATACGGGGGGGGCACCTATTGCAGTGGAGGAGGAGGCCGTGGCGACGGCGAGTGAAGGGAGTGGCGCGATGGCGCATGCGAGTCCGAAGCCGGTGCCCCTAACCGCACCGGCGGCGGACCAATTATTATTGACGGACGAGGATGTCGATTTTTCGCAGCCTCAGGAAAACGGCAGGGAGCGGCTCCTGAGGCTTCTTCATAGGAAGAAGCTACGAGGAGACACGGAGGGGCTCGCGCGAGTTCAGCGCGAACGTGAGCTGATCCTCCCTCCCTCCATAAAGACAGAGACATTAGCGGCGGGGAATTCCAGCGCAGCCGGACCGCGCGTACCGCTCGTGTTGCTCACGCCCGCGCGGATCCCCGATCGCCTAACCGGACTTGACAGTGACGACTACCTCTCGGACTCCAGTGATATGTCTGGAATATCACTGGACTCCGAGGGGTTGCCCGTCATTCCCGACAGAGACGCACCTCGTAAGAGGAAAACAGCTAGCGATGACGATGTACCGTCCTTAAGTAAAGGGGCGGTACCAAAACCCAAACGCGGACGTGGCCGGCCACCAACCACCGGCCAGTACGTCGGCCTAGTGAAAGCGCAGGCCGACCTTAATAAGGCAAAGGAAGAGGCCCTTCGACTTCAAGCCGAAGAGGAAGTGGCTGAAACGGCGAGGACTGCCAGAGCGGCGCGCTCGTCACTTTGTGCTATCCCCGCCAAAATGGAGGAAGAGTCCGAGCGAACAAGCGCTGCGCTGACCAAGAGCGTGGAGGCCTCGTTGGAGACCATAACTATGGTCGCCACGAGGTCCTCAAATCTAAAGGGAACCTACCAGCGGTTCCTCAAAGGGGCGGTCGCCAACATCAAGGCAGCCGTTGGCGAAATGAGGGGCCGCTGTGCATCGGAGGAGATACAGGCCCTGGAAGCCCACAACACCCGGCTCCAGAGGCAAGTAGAAGAAATGCGCCGTGAGCTTGATGAGCTGCGGCGCCAGGTTGCTCGCCCGCCTGAGCAAGACGTGCGTCAGCTGTTGGCGGAGGTCTCACGCACCAATACAGAGACCTTCGGCAATATGCTGAACGCCAGGCTGGCTGGTCTGGAAGGCCGTCTACTTCCAGAACCACGCCTTCGCCCACCACTAGCAATGGACTCCCTGAGTGACACCCCGCACCAGCTCCTGCCGCGGGCAGTGATGTTGTTCCGGGGAAGAACACCAAGAAGGCTCCAAAGGAGATTCTGAGACCGAAGGAGAAGAGATCGACCACAGTTTTCGAAGTGTCGGAGGTAGCGGCAGGCGACAGTGCAACCACACCCGCACCGCCTACCGCGCCGAAGAAAAAGAAAAAGAAGACCAAGAAGAAGAGCTTGGCCGCACAGGAGGCCGCAGAAACGAGGGCTAATCCAACCCCCGCCTCTGCTAACGCCCCGTGGACTACAGTAGGTCCACGCGGGCAAAATAAGAAGGAAAAGGCGAAGGCAGCCAAAAGTGCCCCAGCCAAGAAGAAGAAGGCGAGGCTCCGCCCTCCTACCACGGCAGCCATCTCCCTCACCTTACAGGAGGGGGCGAAGGATAGGGGGGCGACCTACGCCAAAATATTGTCGGACGCCAGGGCGCACATCGACCTCCGAGAGTTCGGCATCACCAAGCTGGGCTTCCGGGTGGCTGAATCGGGCGCCCGATTGCTGACAGTGGACGGAGAGGGCGCCTCGGAGAAGGCGGACGCTTTTGCAGCGAGGCTGAAAGCGGTCGTCGACTCTGAGGCAGTGCAAGTGGCCCGCCCGGTGAAGTGCGCGGAGATGCGCGTCACCGGGTTAGACGACGCTGTGACGGTCACATCCGGCAGGCACCATCAGGCAGGGCAAGATCGTAGCCGGACGCAGAGGGGACGGCTCCCTCTGGTTGAACGTCCCAGTAGCGGCCGCCAAAAAGCTCTCCAGCTCGGGGCGGCTGCAAATTGGGTGGACATCGGCAAAGGTAGTGCTGCTGGCTAAACGGCCCAAGCGGTGCTACCGATGCCTCGCCATGGGCCATATCGCCGTTAATTGCCGCAGCTGAGCGTGTTAAGGACCGCAGCGGACTTTGCTTCCGCTGCGGCAAACCTGGGCATAAAATGCCGGACTGCGGGGCGGTCCCAAATTGCCCCGTTTGTCTATCGGCCGGCAAAAAGGCAGATCACGTGTTGGGGGGTGGCAGTTGCGTCACCTCGGCGAAAAAGCCACCTCCCCCAAAGAAGAAGACGCCCACCAAGAAGGCCCGCCAGAAAGTGGCCAAGGCCGATGGCGCAAGGGTGGCACCAGCCGCCCCCGCTATGGACGCCGATTGAGAGGCGCCTAAGACCCGTGGGTGGTGATCGGGGGATCACTGCCCACCCAAAGGGTCCCGAGAAGAAAGCTCCCCTATGTCCGGGGGGCTCTCGGAGAAGGCTAGCGGCGGCTCACCATCTATGCCGCCGCATTGTGGAGAGCCTGTCATAGGCAGGCGCCGGCGGGGTCGTGGACGAATGCTTTCGCGATACCCATGACCCCGTCCTAGGCGCGAAGGAGGGCATCGTGCGGTTTTTAGTGGGTAAACCCGGCGCCAGTTACAGGTGCTGGGGAGTCCCACATAACCCTACGATGTCCCCCGGCGTCGTAGGGTATTCGTAAAGAATTTTCCACACGTAAAAAAAAAAAAAAAAAGGTAGGTAGGAGTACGAGCTCAAACTTTCTTAGGCGAAGCCCATGCTAACCGACGGAAGTTTGCGTTCACGGTGTCTACCGAAAGGTGTCGCTTTTGGTGATTTTTTGGCGTTGGAATTATCTCGGTACCTATCTTGGTTCCCGAGATAATTAATTTTCTTTGTGTTAAACTTTCTTTTACGGATTCCCATACATCGGTCGAGAAAGTCATCCACGTAGTACAGCATCAGTCGACGACTTTTGTCCTGGTGTTGTTGTGCGTGGGTGGCCCTCCCGTGGTGGGAACATTTTTGTATATATTGGTTTAGATTAGTTTTAGTAGTTAGGTGTGCTTCTTTTGTTATTTTGGTGTTGGTTTTGTGTATATAATATTTTTAGGTAAGGTTTTTGTGTTCGGGCCATCTGCCTGAACATCTATTTGGAGTCATATCTCATACCAGGGGTGTGCCCTGGGGCACCCCCAATTTTAGTTTTGGCACCATGCCTAGGGGAGATGATGATTCAGAGGGTAAGTAGGTCATCCGGACAGGGTTTGGTTTTGGCTTTCGGGGAAAATAGCAGATCGGGGGAGAGTTTTAAAAAACCTAATGCAGTGGTTGGGAGTGAGATGGAGAAGAGGGAGGAGGAATGGAGAAGGGTTAAGCCTGTAAAAGGGGGCGTAACTCTAGCGGAATTGTTGGGCACGGAGTCGATTCCCTCAGTGTCAGAGTCGGAGATGGGCGCTAGTAAGCGTTTCTTTTCGGAGATATCCGGTTCTGATACGGAGGATGTTGGCGCCGGTGCCGATAAGTATTTTAAGGCCCAGTTGACCAAGCGTGGGAAAGCGCGTGGGTCGTCGAGCAGAGTTTCCTCTGCTCGTCGTCGTCCGAGAGCGGACGGAGGAAGCTAGGGAGGCGGAGTTCGTCGCCTCCCTTGATAATAGAATGTACCGGAAGGATATGGAGCCGGAAGGGCAAGAGATCCCTCCTGGCCCCTTGAACCTAGATGTTGACAGGCTGGGGGCAAAGGATTTAGTGCAGGCAGCTGAGGCGAACCTGCAAGAAATTTTAAATCTGGCTGGCAGATCCACCAATTTAAAAGGTGGATATGCTAGCAAGATTAGACGGGCAACGGGCACCGTTAAAACGGTGCTCGAGGCTCTGATGGTGCGCACTGAGGCAGAGGAGACTCGCCGCCTCCGTGCAGATAATGGAAGGTTGCAGCGGGAGGTGGCAAACCTTCGAGAAGAGGTGCGCGCCTACAGACGCGATTTTGAGGAGGCCAAAAAGACGGCTGCTAATAAGTCGAAGCTGTCGTTGTCGAGTCCTATGTCCAACGAGCAGCTGGGCATATTGGAAAACAATATTGCCCGGCTAGTGGGCAATTTAGTAGATGGGCGGTTGGCGGTACTAGAAGACCGTTTGCCGCCAGCAGTTAATGTCCGCCCGTCGCTGGCGGCTGATAATAAGAAGGCAGCCCTCGAAAAAAGGGTTGCCAACAAGGAATGTCCGGACGAAGTGGCAGCGGACGTGCCGTCTCGAATGTCTCGCCGGTGTTGTCGCTGTCGTCGTCTTTGCCGACGATTCGCCCTCCGGTGCGGGAGGAGTTTCCGGCGCTCCCAGTGCGCCCAGAGGTCCGCCCAGCCCCTGCTCAAGCTAAGAAGAGCATGAGTAAGGGGAATGGGTCGAAGTTGGCAAAATCGGCCAACTCCGGCACACCCGCCTCGAAAGAGGCGCCTGTTGCTTCGTCTACCGCCTCGAAAGAGGCACCGGCAACAACAGCGGGTGCTTCTGGGGAGTCCTCGGCGGCTTGGACGGAGGTTGTTCGGCGGAAGGCCTCCTCGAAAAAGGCGGCACCAAAGCCGCCAGCGAAGACGGCAGTGAAAGTGCCCAAAATTTCTATGCCCCGCTCCACGGCCGTCGTACTCAAACTAAGGCCGGAAGCGGTAACATAGGGGATTACATACAGCTCCGCCCTGCAGAAGGCGGAGTCGTCGATTAAATTGGAGGAGCTTGGAATTGGCCCACTCCGCATAAGACAGGCGGCCACCGGAGCCAGGCTAATTGAGATACCTGGCTCCGCCAGCCATGAGAAGGCGGATGCACTGGCGGCTCGCCTGTCCGAAGTACTTGCGGAGGAGGTGGAAATTTCAAGGCCCGTGAAAAGCTCCGACTTTAAAATCACGGGCCTTTCTGATGCTGCGACCGTGGAGTCTGTCAAGTCCGCGGTCGCTAGAGAGGGGGCATGTCTCCCCACCCAGGTTTGGGTGGGAGAGATTCAGCGGAGTGTGATGGGGTTGGGCTATGCCCGCATGAGCTGCCCAGTGACGGCGGCCAAAAAGTTGGTGGCACTGGGCAGCATCGCTGTTGGGTGGAGCAAGGTGTCGCTCCACCTTGTTGACGCCCGTCCTAGCCACTGCTTCCGGTGCCTGGGAATGGGGCACTTCGCAGCGTTGTGCCCCCCCTCGATGAAAGACCGCAGCGGATTATGCTACCGCTGCGGAGAACCTGGACACACTGCATCTGGGTGTAGAGTGGAGCGCCCCAAGTGTGCTGTCTGCACGGATGTGGGCAGACCGGCGGAGCATGTAATGGGGGGTAGATTGTGTACCCCCCCACCAGTACGAGGCAAATTTTCCTCCACCCCTAGTCAACAGGGGAGGAGGGTGGCGGCGCCTGAGGCCGAAATGTCTGAGTAATGACAGGACATTTCGGCTTCCTACAAGGGAACGTGAACCACTCTGCCGCGGCTCAGGACCTCTTCCTGCAGTCGATGGCGGAGTGGGGTATCGATGTGGCGGTGGTGGCGGAGCCTTACTTCGTGCCTCCCCTGCCGCACTGGGCTGGGGATATAGCGGACTCTGTCACCATCGTGGTGAAGACTGGCTCCGGCCCTCCCCTTATACCTAAAATGAGGGGAGACGGGTACGTGGTGGTGGTTCGGGGAGAGGTTGCCATTGTTGGGGTATACTTCTCTCCGAACCAGAATCTGGCGGCTCTGGAGCGATTTCTCAACGCTCTAGGGCCGCTAGTGAGGCGGCTAGCCCCTCTTCCCGTGGTCGTAGCGGGGGACTTCAACGCCAAGTCCTCGGCGTGGGGGTCCCCGATCACGAACCCAAAGGGAAAAGAGGTGGAAGAGTGGGCGCTGGCCACGGGACTGTCCCTGCTCAATTGTGGGACGGTCCCGACCTGCGTGCGATGGAATGGGGAGTCAGTGGTGGACCTATCGTTCGCCACGCCCGATATTGCACGCAGGGTTGGAAGGTGGAGGGTGATAACGGAGGTGGAGACACTCTCGGACCACCGCTACATACGGTTCGAGGTGTCTCCAGCCTCCGGGTCGAGTCCGGCGTTGTCCAGGAGTTGTAGCAGGTTCCCGCGTTGGGCGCTCACGAAGCTCGACCGGGAACTTGCGGAGGAGGCGGCCATAGTCGGTCGCTGGTGCCTCCCGTCGTCGTCGCAGGGTCGGGGGGTAGATGAGTTGGCTGGCTGTTTCGGGGACGTGCTTACAAGCGTCTGCCGAGCAGCCATGCCGAGGATTCGTGGTCCCCCGCCGCCACGTCGGGCGGTCTATTGGTGGTCGGCAGAACTGGCTGACCTTCGCGCCGCCTGCAATGCGGCGCGTCGCTCCTACGGGCGTAGCAGGCGGCGCCAACCCCAGGACACGGAGAGAGATGGCCGGCTATACAGGGTCTACGTTGAGATTAGAGAGACCCTGTTGCTGGCCATCAGCCGAGCTAAGGAGGAAGCTTGGTTGGAGCTTGTCAGGGGTCTTGATAATGACCCCTGGGGTCGACCGTACAAAAGGGCGCGGGACAAACTCCGCGTCCAGTCGGCCCCGTTGACGGAGACGCTCCAACCCGAGATGCTGGGGAACATCGTCAGGGAGTTGTTCCCTGACCCCCCGGTAGGTTTCGTTCCTCCGAGAATGGCTCGGCGGACGTCGGACTCGACCGTGGAGGGTGTTCCGCCACCCGTCACCGACCAGGAGATAGAGGCGGTTCTGTTCCGCCTCCGAAGTAAGAAGAGGGCGCCAGGTCCGGACGGGGTACACGGGAAAGTGCTTGCTGTCGCACTCGTGCACCTCGAGGACCGGGACTCCGGGAACTGTTCGACTATTGTCTTCGGTCGGGCCAATTTCCGAGGGTGTGGAAGGAGGGCCGGCTCACCCTATTACCAAAGGGGGGCCGGCCACCGGACCGGGCGTCGGCGGTAATACCAATCATTCTGCTGAGCGAGGTCGGGAAGGCCCTAGAACGAATTGTGGCTTCTCGACTCGCTCGGCACCTGGAGGAGGGCCCGGGACCGACACTGTCCGATTCTCAGTTCGGTTTCCGGGCCGGAAGGTCTACCGTCGACGCAATTAGGCGCCTACGGTCGGTGACGCAGGAGGCGGAACGCGTGGGGGAGGTGGTGTTGGGGGTGTCGCTCGACATCGCCAACGCCTTCAACAGTCTTCCCCACAGCGTGATACGGGAGGCGCTGAAATACTTCGGTGTCCCCTCGTATATCGGAAGACTGTTGGACGATTGGCTCTCCGGCAGGGAAGTCGTGTGGGAGGACCGGGAGGGGTCTTTTGTGCGGTTGGGCGTCGAATGCGGTGTCCCACAGGGGTCTGTATTGGGACCCCTACTCTGGGACATCGGCTTCGACTGGGTCCTGCGATGTCGCCTCCTCCCCGGGATGAGTGTCATCTGTTACGCGGATGACACCTTCGTCACATCCCGGGGTCGAAGTTACCAAGAGGCGGCGCGGCTGGCTGAAACGGCAATATCGCTGGTGGCTGGCCGCATCAGGAGGTTAGGGCTTCGGGTTCGTTACGAAAAGACCGAAGCCCTCATGTTTCGCGGACCCGGGAGGAAAAGACCCCCCCCAGGTGCACGACTTCAGGTCGGAGAGGAGGAGATCAGGGTGGGCCCGACCATCAAATATCTTGGGCTCACCCTGGACGACTCACCTTCCGCCTTGCACAGGTGCTCACCGGGCATGGATGCTTCGGTGCGTACCTGTGTAAGGTCGCCAGGAGGGAGCCAACGCCAGCCTGCCATAGTTGTGGCGCTGCGGAGGACACGGCCCAGCACACCCTAGAGGTGTGCGACCGATGGGCCGTGCAGCGCCACGATCTCGTGGCAGTGCTTGGGCGGGACCTCTCGCTCTCGAGTGTGGTGCGCTGCATGCTCGAGAGCGATGAGGCCTGGCAGGCGGCGGTCTCTTTCTGCGAAGCTGTCATTTCGCAGAAAGAGGCCGCGGAGCGGGACAGAGAGAACGATCAATCCTCTGTTCCGCTCCGCCGGCGTAGGACGGGAGTGCGGAGTCGTCGTTATGCGAACCTCCAAACTTCCGTCTAACGGGGCTCCGGGAGAGGATGGGAACCTCCCCGGCTTAGCTAGTCCCGGCGCCGAGGGGGACGCTTCAGGTTGTCGGAGCGGCCCCTAATTGTGGTGGAAGTCCGGTCCCTATAGAGGTAGACCGGCCGGTCGCAGGGGGTGTCCTGTGCTAGACAGATCCGGGACACCCCCCTTAAAGCGGCTGATGGCAATCCGCAGGTTAGTTTTAGTGGGTAAACCGGCGAGTCGCGCCGGGAGTCCCACATACCCCCGGGTCCCCCAACCCGGGATGGGCGTAATGACCTTTCCCCTGCGAGATCAAAAAAAAAAAAAAAATAAAAAAAAAAAAAAAAAGGTAGGTAGGAGTACAGTGATTTTCATACTTTAAGAAAATGTGTGCTTTTTTCATTGCTTTATCGCATCAGACAAAGACAGCAACGTTGTTTAAGTTATCCGTTGTGTAAATCTTTTTATTAGTAAGGGTTCCATTAAATAATAAATAACATTCATATTCATACGCTTAAAATATAATAGAATAACTTTTATTCTTCAAAATTTTGCTTTATATGATATAATAATGTATACCCATTAATAATGTATAATCAAGTACGCTTACGACTTTCAAAGTGTGAACACGTTCGTCTGGTTAACCAGTTTTATCAGCGTTTCCCAAACTTTTTTTTTTTTTCTCCTTTCACGATGTTTACCTGTGCAAGTTGTGGAAACGATCACACGGACGGCCCATCATGCAGTGTCTGTAAGCAGCAATATGACTTTTCATGCTCGGGAATAACGGAGGCCGGCTACCGCAAACTAGGCGATAGAAAGAACAACTGGCGGAGCCCCAGATGTAAATCATGCTTGTCGCCCTCAGGAGCCGCAACCTCACCACAACCGAACCAGCTACACAAGTTGCATGAGCAACTAAATGAAATTGTACTGCAGCTGAAACCGCTAGCATCACTCTTGGAAGACGTTAGATTTATAAAGACTGAACTTAGCGCCTTAAAGGATTCACAAGAAATGACACAGCATCTTCTTACGTCATTATCTGAAAAGGTTAATACACTTGAATCAAGGACAGTCTCCATCGAAAAGATTACTAAAAAGGTACCTATCTTGGAAGAAGAGATATCAAAACTCCACCAAGAGCTAGAAACCCGCGACCAGTGGTCTAGAGCTACGAGGGGAGGTCCAAAAGTTCGCGGAATGAAAGGGTTGTTAATAAAATATAACAATAAATTTATTTTTCCTTTTCAATATAATCACCCTTATGTGTAATACATTTATTTGATCTATGGATTAATTTTTCTAAACCATCGAAAAAATATTTTTTGTCTTTGGCCTCAAAATGCGCCGAAATTGCCTCCTTCACTTCGTTATCGTCGGAAAATTTCCTTCCCCTTAGCTCTTTTTTTAAATTTGGAAACAAATAAAAATCGCAAGGGGCCAGGTCTGGACTGTAGGGTGGGTGAACAAGTGGTTCGAATCCATGCGTGTGAAGAGCAGCCATGGCAACTCGGCTCTTGTAAACCGGCGCGTTGTCTTGCAAAAGCAACACACCCTTGGCCAATTTTCCACGACGTTTTTATTTAATTGCCTCCTTTAACTTTTCCAATATTGTGGCGTAGTATTCTCCGGTTATAGTGGTACCTTTTTCTTTATAATCAATTAGTAATATTCCCTCACAATCCCAAAAAACAGTGGCCATCAACTTTCCAGCCGATTCTGACACTTTGAATTTCTTGGGAGGTGGTGTACCCTTTTTGTGCCATTGCATGGACTCCTGTTTTGATTCAGGTTCAAAGTGATGAACCCATGTTTCATCTCCAGTAACAATCCGCTCCAAAATCTGCACAGGGTTGTCTCGACACACCTCCAAAAAGTGCTTAGACGCGTCGATGCGCAGCTGTTTTTGAAGCGGCGTGAGCATTCTCGGCACCCATCTTGCACTGACTTTTGTCATGCCCAAGTGGTCATGCAGGATCCGCAAAATGGTTGTATCTGATACTCCAACAAATGCAGATAATTGTTTTTTCTTTAAACGTGTGTCTTCCAGTACAAGTTTTTCGACTTTTTCGACGATGTCTGATGTGGTGGCCTCAACTGGCCGCCCAGAGCGAGGGTCGTCTTCAATTGAATCTCGACCAGGTTTGAAAAGTCCATGCCACTTATAAACCATTGTTTTACCAGGGCACTGATCTCCATAAAAGGCTTCCATTTCATTTAAAATGGTTTGAACGTTTTTTCCTTGCTTGGTAAGGAATTTTATCACAGCGCGATGTTAAATTTTCTCCATAGTTGCAGTTTGCTTCCGGATTGACTTGTTTAGCAGGCGAGTACTCGTAAACGAATGGCGCTATAGGGTTGAGATTTTATATATATATACTAATTATGAGTGCTCAATTAGTATGACACTAAGCGAGCTACCCTATCCCCACTCCATCCCCTCCATTCCGCGAACTTTTGGACCTCCCCTCGTAACAATGTCGAGATTAGGGGAATTCCTCAGAAAAACAATGAGAATCTTTTCGACATTGTTATAAAAATCGCAAATTTATGTCACCTTCCGTTACATAAAGAAGAAATTAATTATATAGCACGGGTACCCACCCGTCTTCCTAAACGAGAAAAATCAATAGTTGTTGCTTTCCACAGCCGTTACAAGAAAGAAGAGCTAGTCGCACTATCACGAAAAACGGAGCAGCTAAATTTGGCTAAGCTGGGTTTCAACTCTTCCGATAAAATCTACATCAATGACCACTTGACCCAGCGCAATAAAACATTGTTAAACAAGGCGAAATTAATAGCCAAAGAAAAAGATTTTAAGTATATCTGGGTCAAACATTGCAAAATATTGGCAAAAAAATCCGACAACTCACCAATATTTTTTATAAAAAACGAAAAGGATCTTTTAAAAATAGATTAAAAACCTGTACGCTAGAAACTATTACAAACTTATTTAATATAATTGAATCTAACAGTCTGAGAAGCGCTTGCTTAACCGGTTGCATTTGTATCGCTAATACTGTGGCCATCACGCCAACCTCGCACGTAAGTTGGTTTTCTATTGTACGAATCTCGCCCGTACCGCTTAGTATGTGTATCACTCTAACGCCTACAATCGCTTGCGTTAACAGAGTCCGGCGTCCGGACTCGCCTGCGCCTCGCCGTACTACCGCACTTTACAAATATTATAAAATTATCTCAAATACCTGCGTTAACAATAGCCGATTCATTTACTCTGATAAAATTAATGAATTTATAATAAGTTTATATCCATTGCTCATTTATGATATTTGTTGTTTTATTCTTTGTGAACTTTTACGAATTAAAAACTTATTTACGTCATAGAATTTCTTTTCAAAATAGAAATACGTGGTCCCTAACTTATTATAAAACTAGATATCCCCCGCGACTTCGTTCGCGCAAGGGGAAATATTCCAATTGCGTGGGATCCGTCCATCTGTCTGTGATTAGATGTCACCTATATATTATTCCAGGCTGCAGGCCACCGGTGTACCGAACTTCGTTGATATACCTACCGTTTATGCGTAATGGACAGTTAAGCATACATAGTACATACAAACATACAAGTTATCGTATTTGTAATATTAGTAGGATTAAGCAATATCACAAGGTATACCTTACAATTATTAACTGCAATTTTAATTCACAAAAAACAATAGTATTAATAAAAACAAATAACAAAAATATAAAATTAAATAACAAATATCTCATAAGTCCGGGGGTAGTGAGTTTACACTTGGACCATATTAAAAATGAAACCATCGTAATATTTTGTTCTAGGTTATACAAACATATATATAAAACATATAAATGTTTTATAACTATGACGTGTGAATTGTATTATACGTTATATTATTATGATAACATTCTTAGTATTTATTTATTTGTAATACCTAATAATTATTATACGTCTCTTATAAACTGTGTTCACCTAAAAAGTTATGCTATGACAGTGGAAATTAGATTATATTATTTTGCACAAATAGTATATATTAAGGTAGATTATTATGCTTGTATATATGTATATGTCTCACGGCTTCACTTTACATTTACAATTGGGTTTTATGTTTATTGCTTACAAATTAACATTAAACTTATTCTAATATTATCCCGCTACTTATTGTTTTTTGCTCATAATGGCTTGCTGTAATGCTAGTATTTACTACCAAAACACTCGAGGCCTGCGAACGAAAACACACGAACTTAAAAGAAATGTACTGCTCAGTTCTTATGACATGATCTCGCTAACGGAGACCTGGCTGCTCGACGGTGTGAGCGACGCCGAGCTGTTTGACGAGCGTTATGTGGTTTATCGCAGAGACAGGGACTACAACGTCACGCGCGAAAAATACGGTGGTGGCGTACTCTTTGCGATAAAAAGGGAGCTCACCGCCATCGACCGCCCGGAATGGTCAACCTCAGCCGAAGACCTATGGGTTACGGTCACATCAAACGCAACTTCTCATAAAAGTGAAAAAATCCATTTCTGCACAATTTATTTATGTAAAGCAAACTTTGGAAACTCATTTAATACGCAGCTAATAAATTTTGTACAAAATTTATCTCTTATCGTCAATTCATGTCCCAACGATTTATTTGTCATAATGGGCGACTTTAATCTCGGCAATATTACCTGGCGGCCGGAGGACGACGAGGGGAGTATTCCGAGTGGCGCAGCAGGTGAAGTTATATTTCGCATGAAGTTATAAGCACAGTTATATTTCCTGGACACTTTACTTCAATGCAATTTGTCGCAATTTAATTTTTGTAACAATACTAATGGGAGAGTTTTAGATTTAGTTTTATCAAATTTAACTTGTTCAGTTATATCCTGTGACTCTCCATTAGTACCAGAAGACATCCATCATAAATCACTAAAAATTAATTTAAAAGTTGAGAATCTTAAATCACTCGATATTAGTTCGCGAAAAAAATATTTTTACTCATCTGGAGATTTTGACAAAATTAACACTGAACTAAATGAAAGAAACTGGCATGAATGTCTTAATAAAACTACATTTGAGGAGGCAGTTACTACCTTTTACGAATGTTTATATAGCGTCATGGACAGACATATTCCCCAAAAAATAGTCAATAGAACGAGTCGAACAAATTTCCCAGTTTGGTATAGTTCCGCTCTTAGAAAAGTTCTTAAAGAAAAATTTAAATATCTTCGTAAATATAGAACATATGGTAATACATCAGACTATCACACTTTTTCAAAGAGCCAAGACTTTAGAAAAAAATTGTTACAAATCTTATATTAAAAAATGCGAAAACTCAATAGTTACTAACCCTAAATTTTTCTGGTCTTTTATTAAAAATAGTAAAAATACTCACGCTCTACCCTCTTCGCTCACGTACGAAGGTCGCACTTCTACATCGGGAGCAGACGCTTGCTCCATGTTTGCTACTTATTTCAATAGTACTTTTCTCTCGCCAACCATTGACGCTAATCGAATGCCTCAGAACTTTCACAATCCCAACAATATAACTATAAATGATATTGAAATATTGTCCGAGTATGTAAATCATCTCCTAAAGACCGTTGATCGCACTAAGGGTGCGGGCACAGATAATATTTCCCCCATATTTATATCTCGCTGTTCAGATTCCCTTACGAAACCCATCACTGCTCTTTTTAAACGCTCTATTAAGGAAGGTATCGTACCGAAAATTTGGAAGTCTGCCTTCGTATCTCCTATTCATAAATGTAAAAGTAGAAATGAAATTAAAAAATTATAGGCCCATCTCCAAACTATGCATATTTGCCAAACTATTAGAAAAAATTGTCTATAAACAAGTCTACAGCTCTCTTTCAACCTCCTTTATTACCGAGCAGCATGGATTTCTTCAGAATCGTTCAACTATATCTAACCTCTTAACTTTTGTAGATTATGTCACGGAGAGTATGGATTCAGGTGGTCAAGTAGACGCCATATTCACCGACTACAGTAAAGTTTTTGACCGTTTAGATCATTCTCTGCTCCTTGAGAAGCTTTATAAATCAGGAATACATGGTAATCTATTTAGATGGTTTACTTCCTACGTTGAAAATAGGTCCCAAGCTGTAATTGTCAATGGTTTTACATCTTCATGGTATGTCGTGCCTTCAGGCGTCCCTCAGGGCTCATTGTTAGGACCGTTGTTGTTCAACATATTTGTTAACGACATATCTACATGCTTTCGGCATTCACGATTTCTTTTGTATGCTGATGACATGAAGATATTCAAAAAAATCAAAAGCATGCTGCAACAAGATCTCGGTAGACTTGAGATATACTGTCATCTCAACAAACTTGACCTGAATGTCACCAAATGCTATTCCATATCCTTTAGCCGAGCCCGTCATGCCATTGACAATACCTATTTACTTAAAAATCAAGATTTAAAAAGAGTAAACGAGGTCCGCGATCTAGGTATCATTCATGACTCAATGTTGACGTATAACAAGCACTTTGATCACATAATCACTAGAGCTAATAGATCTCTGGGCTTTGTTATAAGAATGCGCTCTCAATTTAAAAATATAAAAGCAGTAAAAGTTCTTTATTGCTCGTTTGTTCGCAGTGTCCTCGAGTATTGTTCTCAAATATGGAACCCACAGTATGATGTTCATATTAATCGGCTGGAGTCACTTCAAAGAAGGTTCACGAGATTTCTGCAATTTAAGTGCAACACGTCGGACAATAACTATGAGTCTAGGTGCAGAAGATACCATCTCCTGCCTCTACACTTGAGACGTCGAATAGCCGACATCTCGATGCTGCTCAAAATCACCCAGCATAAAATAGACTCCCCTTCCCTCCTTTCAAAAATAAATTTAAAAGTTCCCCTACGATCTTCTAGAATGTCTTCATATAACACCCTCCATACCCCTTTTTCCCACACACACTATCGAAAAAATTCTTTTTTTATAAGATCATGTAATTTTTTTAATGATTTGAGTAAAAATTATGACCTTGATATATTCAACTCATCAGTTATTGGCACAAAAAGGCTATTATCTAAGCACTGGTTTGAGGCTGTTCTCTAACTGTTGATTCATTGCTAACTGCTATGTTTAATATGAAAACTATTACGTGTACCGTTTTAAAACTTTTCAATATGTACTTTTTATTATGAATATTTATTTTACTTTGTATTTTAGTTTCACTTGTCAGAAAAGCTTTTGTTGCTACTTAGTTTTTAGATGCGGAAACGTGTAAATAGTGCTAAGACTGTATATAGCATTTAATTTTGAAATAAATCACTGTATGTTTTCCTAAATAAAATAAAATAAATAAAATACATAACTTAATATGATGTTAAAATTACGAAGATTCTTTTTAATGTTGCCCAAGTTTGAGTAGTAACATGACTAATGCATGGAAAATGTTTCATGAATCTTTTTTTTTATTTTTACAGAAGATCTTGACCTAGATTCCGAAGCAAAACAAGAGGTGTTGGAAAATGTATCTAAACTCAAAGAATTGGAACAAAAAGAGTTACTTAATCAGAATAAATATTTTCAAGATATCTCTTCTATGACAGGTAATTAAATCTATACTAATATCCTATAAATGCGAAGATAATTCTGTACGTCTGTCTGTTACGCTTTAGTGCCTGAACTACCCAACCGATTTTAAAGAAATTTGCAATGGATATAGTTTAAAGTACGAGGATGGACATAGTCTACACTTTATCCCGAAATATTGAAGATTTCTTTTGATATAGATATAATTATTATTATTTCTATTTCGTAGGTTTGAGCTGTTCAACATTAAAGAGAATAAATAATGAAGGTAAAACAAATGACGGTGTCATCAGAACTCCAGGCAAAAAACGACCTCACCCGTCTACAATATCCAACCTAGATAGTTTTGATATTCAAGCTATCAGGAACAAAATAAATGAATTGTATTTGGTTAAAAAAAAAAAAGCGGGTGGGGCTGTGTCGGGGCACACGGCCGTTGGTTTTAACGTGAAACGTCTATGTTAGCGAATCGCTTTTAAAGTAAAAGATTGAAATGAAAACAAGATGGACGCTGTTTTAAGTATTTTAATAAAAAAGAACTCGATCACAAACGCTGCAAGATAAACCAAACGGATTGGCTTCAAATACCGTTTTGAAGCGTTTGTCCGCTGAACGCCAATGATTTTGCATTGTTTCACTTCTACTGATATTGACATCTCTCAGTTCCGTGGCAGATCCAATAGATATATCGATTGTCTGTTCATTCGTTATGTCCATAATTATAGGTATTCCAGTAGTACTCGCGAGGTCGGCTTTGCGACGTTCCCGAAACCGTCTCGCTCGCTCGGCGCCGGACATTGGGGTACCTGTGCGTAGCCCATAGCCCCCTCTTTGTAACGCTAGCCTTAATTTATATTTCTGGCTGGCTCTTGCACGCGCTGAGGCCGACATAGCAAATGTTTATATATTTATTGTCACTTTCTGGTTATTTTAAATATAAATACTGTCCAAATTACACTTATTTTTGTATAAATCAATCGGTTCAAATAAACTTGACAAACACACGAAAAGAATCACCACGCTATAAAGTCGGAGTCACGAGTTACACTGAATAGAAACAAGCGTGAGCGCCGGTTTCGCACAGTTATCGCAGTATCCCTCCCCCGCCGCCCCGCTTGACCCCGACACGAACTCAATGTCATAACAGCGAGCTGACTATATAAGTGAAATATTTACACCACATTTTTGTTTCTAAGACTAATAGTTTTTTAATTATTAAGGTACGATGATATAGACCTTTTCGTTACGGTCCAGTTTTTAAACCTGGTACCCGTATGTTTCGGCGCGATTTTAAAGACGTTTCACGTCAAAAAAAACAAGTACCTATCCTTAGAAGCCTTTTGGCTGATTTAAGAGAAAGCATAAACTTTACTGGATGCCGAGAAATACTACGGCAAATTTAAGGACTATTGCTGCAAAACGTGCTGAAGGTAAACAAATAATATATCTCGATGAAACATACATCCATCAAAATTATAAGCCAAAAATGTCTTGGCAGGGACTTTCGACACAGGGTGTTATCGACAACATTTCCACAGGAAAACGATTTATTATCGTTCATGCTGACTCAGAGAATGGTTTTGTGCCCAATACATTGTTAACATTCAGCACTAAGTCTACATAGCAGACTACCATCATGACATGAATGCCTCAAATTTTAATAAATGGTAGTGCGAGAAACTAATACCCAATTTGAGTGCAAATAGTGTCATAGTGATGGACAATGCCAGTTACCATACAGTTCAAATTAATAAGATACCCAACACCAGCACTCGGAAAGCAGATATACAAGATTGGCTGCGGGCCAATCACATTATGTTTGAAGAAAATCAGACCAGACGGAACTATTGGTTTTGGTACAAAAGCACTAACCTGAGCCAATATATGAAGCAGATGAAATGTTAAAAGAGCACGGTCATGAGGTATTAAGATTACCTCCCTACCATTGCGACCTCAATCCCATAGAGCTCATATGGAGTCTTGGAAAGCGAAAAGTGGCAGGCAGAAATATTTCTATATCAGTAGCTCAATTACAAGACCTAATAAAAGAAAAAAATAGTCATCTGCTGTTATGCTTTCCAAAGCATAACAGCAGATGACTGGAAAAAAAAAATGTCGACCATGTACTGCATGTTGAAGACCAATACAGAACCAGGGATGGGATAGCAGAAGATATGGAACAATTTATAATAAGTGTCCGGGATGAAGAGTCGAGCAGCTCAGATGAATCAGATATGGGTGTAGAATATTTAGAATTAGAATTTGATTACCGTGAATAAAATACAATCATGTTTTTATTTTTACATGATTATTTAAGTGATATTCTTATCTAAGTAATTATTTTCATACAAATTTGCTTAAATCTGTTGTGTCTTTTCACACCATAAATCAATACTCAATTACAAAATTGTTAAACAGATTTGGATGAAATTTTGCTTGCACGTAGTTTATATCCTGGGTTAACACAAAATACTTTAATCCGAAAATTTTAAGTTCTGGGAGTAAAAATATATTATTAATTTATTATTTTATAAAAGTATCAAAATCTTTTTTCCAACCTATTTTCTGTTGCCTTCTTCATCAATTTTGAATTTGCCGCGCTTTGCTAGGGTCATGTTCCGCTAGCCAGACTTTAGAAGCTTTACTGAATGTTCCTAGGTAGTTTTGGAGGGTAATACAAAATAGCACGTTTTTAGAAGTTGTAACACTTGCCCACACTTGTGCACGTTAACGAATATTTAATGGTTATTATTCGACCAATATTACACATTAAGAACCGAAATAATACAAATTTATGTTGAATATACAAATTCCACAACGACACCCATTGAACTCCGCGGCTACTCCTATCATAGATGCTATGTACTACTACTGAAAACTCAGATTTTCGAAGTTGTGTTTCTTTTTATTATTTATTTATATATGGCATCGGCTTATAACCATTTGCCAATGTCAAGATAAAAAGGCGGGAAATAGAACTTTCGTTTCAATTTTCAACACCGTATTCCTATATCGTCAAGTCTAAAGTCTAGTCAGCGTGCTGTCAACTGCTAAATGCTATTTTCCTCTAGGATGCTAAGTTAGCGTTATCCGGGGAATCTAACCTAACCTTTTTTTTTTTTTTTTTTTTTTTTTTTTTTTTTTTTTTTTTTTTTGATCTCGCAGGGGAAAGGTCATTACGCCCTTCCCGGGTTGGGGGACCCGGGGGTATGTGGGACTCCCGGCGCGACTCGCCGGTTTACCCACTAAAACTAACCTGCGGATTGCCATCAGCCGCTATAAGGGGAGTGTCCCGGATCTGTCTAGCACAGGACACCCCCCGCGACCGGCCGGTCTACCTCTATAGGGACCGGACTTCCACCACAATTAGGGGCCGCTCCGACAACCTGAAGCGTCCCCCTCGGCGCCGAGACTAGCTAAGCCGGGGAGGTTCCCATCCTCTCCCGGAGCCCCGTTAGACAGAAGATTGGAGGTTCGCATAGCGACGCCTCCGCACTCCCGTCCTACGCCGGCGGAGCGGAACAGAGGATGGATCGATCTCTCTGTTCCGCTCCGCGGTCTCTTTCTGCGAAATTACGAATTCGCTTTACAGATCCGGGACACTCCCCTTATAGCGGCTGATGGCAATCCGCAGGTTAGTTTTAGTGGGTAAACCGGCGAGTCGCGCCGGGAGTCCCACATACCCCCGGGTCCCCCAACCCGGGAAGGGCGTAATGACCTTTCCCCTGCGAGATCAAAAAAAAAAAAAAAAAAAAAAAAAAAAGAAAAAGGTTAGGTTAGATTCCCCGGATAACGCTAACTTAGCATCCTAGAGGAAAATAGCATTTAGCAGTTGACTGCACGCTGACTAGACTTTAGACTTGACGATATAGGAATACGGTGTTGAAAATTGAAACGAAAGTTCTATTTCCCGCCTTTTTATCTTGACATTGGCAAATGGTTATAAGCCGATGCCATATATAAATAAATAATAAAAAGAAACACAACTTCGAAAATCTGAGTTTTCAGTAGTAGTACATAGCATCTATGATAGGAGTAGCCGCGGAGTTCAATGGGTGTCGTTGTGGAATTTGTATATTCAACATAAATTTGTATTATTTCGGTTCTTAATGTGTAATATTGGTCGAATAATAACCATTAAATATTCGTTAACGTGCACAAGTGTGGGCAAGTGTTACAACTTCTAAAAACGTGCTATTTTGTATTACCCTCCAAAACTACCTAGGAACATTCAGTAAAGCTTCTAAAGTCTGGCTAGCGGAACATGACCCTAGCAAAGCGCGGCAAATTCAAAATTGATGAAGAAGGCAACAGAAAATAGGTTGGAAAAAAGATTTTGATACTTTTATAAAATAATAAATTAATAATATATTTTTACTCCCAGAACTTAAAATTTTCGGATTAAAGTATTTTGTGTTAACCCAGGATATAAACTACGTGCAAGCAAAATTTCATCCAAATCTGTTTAACAATTTTGTAATTGAGTATTGATTTATGGTGTGAAAAGACACAACAGATTTAAGCAAATTTGTATGAAAATAATTACTTAGATAAGAATATCACTTAAATAATCATGTAAAAATAAAAACATGATTGTATTTTATTCACGGTAATCAAATTCTAATTCTAAATATTCTACACCCATATCTGATTCATCTGAGCTGCTCGACTCTTCATCCCGGACACTTATTATAAATTGTTCCATATCTTCTGCTATCCCATCCCTGGTTCTGTATTGGTCTTCAACATGCAGTACATGGTCGACATTTTTTTTTTCCAGTCATCTGCTGTTATGCTTTGGAAAGCATAACAGCAGATGACTATTTTTTTCTTTTATTAGGTCTTGTAATTGAGCTACTGATATAGAAATATTTCTGCCTGCCACTTTTCGCTTTCCAAGACTCCATGTGAGCTCTATGGGATTGAGGTCGCAATGGTAGGGAGGTAATCTTAATACCTCATGACCGTGCTCTTTTAACATTTCATCTGCTTCATATATTGGCTCAGGTTAGTGCTTTTGTACCAAAACCAATAGTTCCGATCTGGTCTGATTTTCTTCAAACTAAACTTAACTAAAAACAAAACTAACCTGCGGATTGCCATCAGCCGCTATAAGGGGAGTGTCCCGGATCTGTCTAGCACAGGACACCCCCCGCGACCGGCCGGTCTACCTCTATAGGGACCGGACTTCCACCACAATTAGGGGCCGCTCCGACAACCTGAAGCGTCCCCCTCGGCGCCGAGACTAGCTAAGCCGGGGAGGTTCCCATCCTCTCCCGGAGCCCCGTTAGACAGAAGATTGGAGGTTCGCATAGCGACGCCTCCGCACTCCCGTCCTACGCCGGCGGAGCGGAACAGAGGATGGATCGATCTCTCTGTTCCGCTCCGCGGTCTCTTTCTGCGAAATTACGAATTCGCTGAAAGAGACCGCCGCCTGCCAGGCCTCATCGCTCTCGAGCATGCAGCGAACCACACTCGAGAGCGAGAGGTCCCGCCCAATCACTGCCACGAGATCGTGGCGCTGCACGGCCCATCGGTCGCACACCTCGAGGGTGTGCTGGGCCGTGTCCTCCGCAGCGCCACATTCATGGCAGGCTGGCGTAGGCTCTCTCCTGGCGACCTTACACAGGTACGTACCGAAGCATCCATGCCCGGTGAGCACCTGTGCAAGGCGGAAGGTGAGGGGTTTCCTCTTGCGGCGCATCCACGCCGCAAGTACTGGTCGCAGTGCCGCGGCCGTACGTTGGCCGTACGGCGACTGTGCCAAGACCTCTCCCCACCTCCTCAGCAGCCACTGCTCTCCCAGCCTTCGGAACCGCCTTAGCTCCTCCCACGAAGGGACCTCTCCACGTGACCTCCTCTCTGCAACGAGGAGGTTTAACTCGGCGAGGACCCTCGCCACGAGCTCCCACGGCGGTTCCCCCGCCAGGGCAGTAGCTGCCGCCCAGGAGACTGTACGGTAGCCCCTGATGACCCTCACCGCTATGACCCGCTGCATTTTGTGCAGCTGGGCCACATTACGCACGGTGAGGGCATCCGCCCAAATTGGGGCTCCGTACAGGGCCATACTCCGACAGACTCCGGAGTACAGCCGCCTGCAGGCTTGGCTGGGCCCCCCCACATTTGGTAAGAGCCGGCCCAGCGCTGATGCCACCCTCACGACCTTCGGCCCCAGCTGTTGGAAATGGGGGCCGAAGGTCCACCTCCCGTCCAGGGTGAGTCCGAGACACTTAAGGGTTGGACTCACCCTGACCTCCGTCTCTCCGATAAGGAGTCGTGCACCCGGTGGGGGTCCTTTCCTCCCAGGTCCGCGGAAGAGCAGGGCTTCGGTCTTGTCTAGACGTACCCGAAGCCCCAATCGCTCTATGCGGCTGACAACGAGGGCTGCCCCCTCCTCAGCCAGCCGCGCGGCCTCCTGATATGTCCTTCCCCGGAACGTGACGTAATCTGCATAGCAGATGACGTCTGCTCCGGGAAGGATGCCGCTCCGCAGGACCCAGTCGTAGCCGACGTCCCAGAGGTTCGGTCCCAGAACCGAACCCTGGGGGACGCCGCATTCGACCTGCCGCCTCTCTAAGGACCCCGACCGATCCTCGAACACGACCTCCCTATCGGAGAGATACGCGTCCAACAGCCTCCCGAGATACGGAGGCACTTCGAAGTAGTTCAGTGCCTCGCGTATTACGCTGTGGGGAAGGCTGTTGAAGGCGTTGGCGATGTCCAAGGACACCGCCACCACCACCTCCCTCCCGCGTTCCGCTTCATCCGTCACCGACTTCAGGCGCCTCACTGCGTCGATGGTCGACCGACCGGCCCGGAACCCAAACTGCGAGTCTGACAGTCCGGGCCCCGGACCCTCCTCCAAGTGCTGAACGAGGCGGGAGGCTATTACGCGTTCAAACGCCTTGCCCACCTCGTTCAGCAACACGATCGGCCGCACCGCCGACGCACAGTCCGGTGGTCGCCCGCCCTTAGGAAGCAGGACGAGCCGACCCTCCTTCCACGCCTTCGGGAACTGACCGCCCTGTAGACAGCGGTTGAACAGTTCCCGAAGGCTGTTTTCGAGGTGCACGAGAGCTATAGATAGGACTCTCCCATGCACCCCGTCCGGACCAGGCGCCCTTCTCTTACAACGGAGGCGGGACAGAACCGCCTCCATTTCCAAGTCGGTGACGGGTGGCGGAACACCCTCCTCCATCGAGCCCGGCGTCCGTCGGGCCATTCGCGGCGGAGCGAAGCCTGCCGGGGGGTCCGGGAACAACTCCCGGACGATGTTCCCCAGCAGTTCCGGCTGGAGCGTTTCCGTCAGTGGGGCCGACTGGGCGCGAAGTTTGTCTCGCGCCCTCTTATAAGGTCGATTTTCATTCTCAAGACCCTCCACCAGCTCCAGCCACGCTCGCTCCTTGGCCCGACTGATGGCCAGCTGCAGGATCTCCCGTTTGGCATGGTAGACCCTGAACAGCCGGCCATCACGCTCCTCGTCCTGGGGACGGCGCCGCCTGCTGCGGACATAGGCGCGGCGCGCCGCATCGCAGGCGACGCGAAGGTCGGCCAGCTCGGCCGACCACCAGTACACCGCCCGTCGAGGAGGGGGAGGACCCCGAACTCTTGGCATGGCTGCCCGGCAGACGTTAGTGAGTACGTCGCCGAGACAGCCAGCCACTTCGTCCACCCCCAAACCTTCCAACGACGGGAGGCTCCAGCGGCCAACGATGGCCGCCTCCTCCGCTAGTTCCCGGTTGAGCTTAGTGAGTGCCCAACGCGGGAACCTGCTATGTCCCCCGGACACCGACGCCGAGCTCGATGCGGAGGCTGGAGACATCTCGAACCGTATATAGCGATGGTCCGAGAGTGTCTCCACCTCCGTTACCACCCTCCACCCTGCCACCCTGCGCGCGACGTCCGGAGTGGCGAACGACAGGTCTACCACTGAACCGCCCGTCCGCCGCACGCAGGTGAGGACTGTCCCTGTATTGAGAAGGGACAGTCCCGAGGCTAAAGCCCACTCTTCCACTTCCCTCCCCTTCGGATCAGTGACAGGGGAACCCCACGCCGAGGACTTGGCGTTGAAGTCCCCTGCCACCACCACGGGAAGGGGGGCTAGCCTCCTAATCAGCGGCCCTAGAGCATCGAGAAATTGCTCTAGGGCGGCTAGGTTGCGGTTCGGGGAGAAGTAGACTCCAACTATTACCACATCTCCCCGAACGGCAACGACATATCCAGCCCCCCTCATTCTGGGTATGAGGGGGGGGCCAGCACCTGGACTCGACACTATTGCGACGGAGCCCACGTCGTCCCCAGCCCAATGTGGCAGAGGGGGGACATAATAGGGCTCCGCCACTACCGCCACATCGATCAACCACTCCGCCATCGACTGCAGGAAGAGGTCCTGAGCCGCGGCAGAGTGGTTAACATTACCCTGAAGGAAGCCGAGATGTCCTGGCATTACTCAGATATCTCGGCCTCAGGCGCCACCAGCCCCCTCCCCGATGGTCGTGGGGATGAGGGAAACTTTCCGCGAACTGATGGGGGGTTACATGCTCTTCCCCCCATCACATGGTCTGCCTTAAGCCCCGCGTCACTGCACACCGCGCAGCGGAGCACAGAGGAGTCGCAGCCAGCCGCATTATGCCCTGTTTGGCCGCAGCGGTAGCACAAACCGCTGCGGTTCTTCTCGCACTGGCAGAGACCTGCCATGTGCCCCTTTCCCAGGCACCTATAGCAGTGCCTGGGACGCGTCCCCTCGTGTTGGAGCCACACTTTGCTCCAGCCAATTCGGATCGCACCTAGATTAATCAGCCTTTTGGCTGCGGCCAACGGGCAGGAAGCGCGTACAGTGCCTACGCCCCGGAAGTCGAAGCGCAGATCCCCAACCCATACGTCTCCCCGAGAGCAGCTCCCCTCCGCAGCCATTGCTGCCTTTACCCCTTCCCGTGTCGCAGTCTCATCCAGACCCGTCAACCTAAACACCGTTTTTTTGACGGGCCTGACCACGTCCGCCACATCGGAGAGTAGCTCCCCCATCCTTTTCGCCAAGGCATCCGCTTGATCAGCGCTGGCGCGTCCCGGCACTTCTATGAGGCGAGCTCCAGTCGCCGCTGTTCTCAGTCTGAGGGGCCCAATCCCCAGCTCCTCGAGATTGAGCTGCTGTTGGGCCCTTGTCAGCACCGATCCATAAGTCTCCCCTTTCGTGGCTGCCTCCGGCCGTAACTTAACGATTACAGCAGAGGAGCTGGGGAGCACAAGTCTTGCCTCCTTCCTCTTTTTATCTTTGGAGGAAGGGGGCGCCTTGGCTTTCTGCGTGTTCTTCTTTGGCGCCTTGCGCCTTACAACCTCGGTCCAGGCATCCGATGGCCTCAAAGAAGGCGTTTTTATTTCCGCCGAACGCTCATCCGACCGCTCCAAAACTTGTGGCACTCTAGCCCCTTTGGAGGCGGAAGGACCAAAACTCGTCCATTCCACCCCCTTCTTATTCGCCTTCGAAGATGTATCAGGCCCTTTTCGCACCGCTGTACGCACCGGCAGAGCCGGGAACTCTTCGTGGCCCTTTTCGGCCGTTTTAGGAGCCTTTTTCGGCACCGACTCCACCTGTGTGCATCGCACACCCAACACCGGCGACATCTCCCTCGGAGTCAACTCCACACATACAGCGGCAGCCCTTGATTCACGGGCTGCCCTCTTCTTGTCGCTCGCCAATGGCGGGCGAATGATCGGAGGAGGCGGCAAGCGATCCTCCAGTGACGACAGACGGCCGTCGACAAGATTGCCGACCAGCCGGGCAATATTACTCTCTAAAATGCCCAGCTGTTCGCCAGACATCGGACTAGAGGCCATTCTGCCCTTCGCTGCTTCCGCCTTCGCCTCCTCGAAATCGCGCCTATATGCGCGAACTTCTTCGCGAAGGATTTCGACTTCCCTTCGCAGCCTCCCATTGTCCGCACGAAGTCGACGTGTCTCCTCCGCCTCCGTGCGGTAAACCAGCGCCTCAACAACCGTTTTAATGGCGCCAGTGGCCCGCCTTATTTTGGCGGCATATCCCCCCTTCAGGTTGGTGGACCTACCAGCTATGCCGAGGATTTCCTGGAGATTTGCCTCGGCCGCTTTTACCAGCTCATCGGCCCCCAACCTGTCTACGTCGAGGTCCAGAGGACCAGGAGGGATCTCGGTCGTCTCCGTAGCCGTTTTAAGATAAGCCCTTTTCTCCAGGGCGGCAACAAAATCGGCCTCACGAGCCTCCTTCGCGCGCTCCCTGAGCGCTTGTCGGCTACTGGTGAGCCTAGAATCAGACCCTTGAGCCCTTCCACGCTTGGCAGACTGATTTTTTACTGCCCCAGCTTTCCCCATAACGCCCTCCGTGTCCTCCGTGTCCTCCGTGTCGGAAATCTCGGAGTACAAACGTTTGGTACGGGGGACCTCCGACTCCGAATTAGAGTGCATGGACCAATCACCCAACACCTCCTCCAGAGTGATCCCAGCCCGGCTATAGCCCCCCTGGCGACCGCTCCTCACTTCTTCCGCCCTACTACTTTTCTCCTTCCCACCACTCAAAACATCCCCGAAATCAAGCGTAAGCCCTCGTCCGGAAGACTTCCTATTCCCCCCTTCACTCTCATTTCCCTCCCCCCCAACTTCCCCTTCACCCTTCGGCATATTGCCAAAAATAAAATTGGGGGTGCCCCAGGGCACACCCCTGATATTAAATACAACAACAAATAAATGTTCAGGCAGATGGCCCGAACACAAAGACCTTACTTAAAAATATTTTATACATAAAACCCACACCAAAATAATAATGAAATGACACCTAAATAATAAAACTAACCTAATCCAATATATACAAAAGTGTTCCCACCCCGGGAGGGCCACCCACGCACAACAACACCAGGACAAAAGTCGTCAACCGATGCTGCTCTACGTGGATGACTTGCTCGACCGATGTATGGGAAAAAATAAAAGATAGTCTAAGACACCAAAACTTGATTATCTCGGGAACCAAAAGAGGTACCGAGATAATTCAAACGTCAAAAAATCGCCCCAAAGGATACCTTTCGGTAGACACCCTGAGCACAAAGATCCGTTGGCTGGCATAGGCTTCGCCTAAGAAAATTTCAGCTCATCTAACCTTTTTTTTTTTTTTTTTTTTTTTTTTTTTTTTTTTTTTTTGACGCAGGTGAAATTCAACTTACGAATACCCTGTAACCCCCGGGGAAGGGCCGCAGGGTTATGAGGGACTCCCTAACGAAACGATAGACCTACCCTCTAAAACACCCCGATGTCCTCCTTCGCGCTTGGACGCGCATATGGGAGTCGCGCGAGCATTCGTCCACGACCCCGCCGGCGCTTGGCCCGTTTGTAACGGGCACTCCTTCTAACGCGGCTAAACCCGCCCTCCGCTGGGAGGCTCTCTGGACATAAGAGAGCCCCTTCAGCTACGCCCTTTGCGTGAGCGGCAATCTCCCGGTGCGCCGCCCACGGGCACTACACACGGCGGCTTGTGTCCAGCACCCCCCTAATGAGAGGGAGCGCCCACAAGTCCGAACCGCTGTTTCCTCTTCCTGCGCACACGGCAGCTTGTGTCCAGCACTCCCCTAATGAGAGGGAACGCCCACAAGACTGGACCGCGGCCTCCTTGCTGATCGCTACGATTCAGCGTCCATGGGCTGGGACGGCTCCACGTCGTCGGCCGTAGCTTTGCGCTTGGCCTTCTTCGTGGGGTCCTTCCGTTTCCCACCTTTCTTCTTCCGGAGCGGCTTCCTCCCCGCTGTGACGCAGTTGCCGCTCCCGAGTACGTGGTCCGCTGGCTTTTTAGCAGCCTCGCAGACAGGGCAGTTTGGGGCTGCCCCGCAGTCCGACGCCTTATGGCCTGGCTTTCCGCACCGGAAGCAGTTCCGGCTGCGGTCCACCTGCGACTCACACTTTGCACCTACATGGCCGGTCTCGAGGCATCGGTAGCACCGCTTAGGCCTCGCGGCCAGCAGCGCTAAAAACCAGGTAAAGCCTGGGTCCAACCCACTTGCAGCCGCCCAGAGCTGGTGAGCTTTTTGGCGGCTGCGATTGGCACATACAGCCAGAGGTATTTGGCACCTCCGGGCCCCTCCACGATTTTA
This sequence comes from Phengaris arion, assembly GCA_963565745.1. Classification (NCBI taxonomy): domain Eukaryota; kingdom Metazoa; phylum Arthropoda; class Insecta; order Lepidoptera; family Lycaenidae; genus Phengaris; species Phengaris arion. Next base: position 9,450,565 of record OY751445.1, on the reverse strand, counting down.
CCCGACCGGATGTTGGTGGCCGGGCATCCCCCTTCTTTGGCGACCGCCTCGATGACGTCGGCGGCCGTCGTCGCATCATCTAGGCCGGTGACGCGCATTTCTGCGCGTTTAACCGGACGAGACACGCGCACTGTCTCCGGATCTAGCGCCGCCCTTAATCTGGCAGCGAAAACGTCGGCCTTCTCTTGTGCTCCTTCCCCGGACAACAACAGCACCCGGGCGCCCGTTTCAGCCAGACGGAACCCGACCTTGGATATGCCGAGCTCCGCCAGGTCTATTTTCTTCTTCGCCTCAGTGAGTACTGAGGCGTAGGTGGCCCTCCGTGTCTCGGCCCCCGCCTCAAGTGTGAGGGTGATCGCCACGGTTGTTGGTGGGCGCAACCTCGCCTTTCTCTTTTTTGGGGCTGCTGATTTGTCAGCACCCCTCTTTTTCTTCTCCTTCTTGCGTCCGCGTGGCCCGATTGTGGTCCACGCAGCGTCAGTCGCAGGTAGGGCGGTTGTTGTTGCCCTCGCCTGTTCGGCCTCCTGTGCGGCCAAGGACTTTTCCTGCTTCTTTCTTTTCTTCTTCTTTTTGGACGGCGCAGGCGCAGTAGGAGCCTTTGGGGCTACTACGCTCGCCGCCGTCTTCGTCTCTTCCGTTGATTTTATCTCCTTCTTCTTCTTCTTCTCCGGAGCTTTTGGAGCGGCTTCAGCAACTCCGACACTGACCGGAGCGCTGCCGCTCGAGATGTTGTCCGCCGCCAGCGGGGGCCGACGGCGTGGTTCTGGGAGAAGGCGGTCCTCCAGACCAGCCAATCGCGCATTTAACATGTTGCCGAAGGTCTCCGCATTTTTGCGAGAGACCTCCGCCAACATCTGCCGCAGATCTTGTTCGGCGGGCATGTTTGCCTGGCGCCGCAACTCCTCCAGTTCTCGGCGCATGTTCTCCATCTGGCGCTGGAGTTGCGCGTTCTGGGCCTCCAGCCTCTGTATCTCCTCCGTCATGCAGCGGCCCCTCATTTCGTCACAGACGGCAGTGACGTCACAGACGGCCGAACGAACCTATGCGCTCGTCCGTTTACTTTATTTAATAATTAATTGCGCGCGAATTACGATTTTTCGGTAAAACTAATTTGTTCGTTAAAGTGCAACTAGTGTGTGTGAATGTTTTCTACTCTATGCGCCTGTTCATTGCATTGATAATCAGCATTTTGTGAAGTGGAATCTATAACTAATAATTACTAAAAGTGGGTACCGGCAAACATTAACAGCTTGGCGAATAATTGTATTAATAGCTCAAAGCGCCACCTAGTGTTGAATTGGGTACTACATTATTGGCGTATAGGCGCCATCTAGCTATTGTCGTGAACATCTATATCGACGAAACGAGCATGAGTAAGTGCGGGGCGTGTGGTAAATTCCTTTCGCCGATAGGTGCCGCTAGTTGTACCATCTGTCCCAGTATTTACCATAAGGGGTGCGTCGGGGTCCCTGATGCGGCTACTATAATAAAAGACTGGGTTTGTCCTGAATGTAAAAAAAAGGCTAAAAGGGGGGACAACAGCTCAACACCAATTAGAGGTATATGCAGTGGCTCTTCATTGCACACCTCTCCTACTATAGATATGAGCTCAGAAATCAGGGAGATGCGTCGCGAGCTCGCGGACTATATGGCAGAGATTCGCCAATATCGTAAGGAGATGTCTGAACTCCGGAGTGCACTCTCAAATATTAATGAGCGTCTTGTCTCCGTCGAGCGTAGAATTGATGCAGTGGAGCAGGTTTCAGGATCTGAACCATCGAATAAGGTTATTGAATTGGAGAGAACGGTCGAGCAATTGAAGGCGGAGCTCAACGATAGAGACCAGGAGGCACTATCAACGGACCTAGACATTGGAAACGTCCCGGAGCCTACAGGAGAGAATGCGGTGCACACCGTCGCTGTGTTGGCCTCTAAACTCGGAGTAAGTCTGGCACCTGCAGATATTGTCTTTGCTGAACGTGTGGGACGCAGTAGCGAGAGCGGTGTCGATGAGCCCAAACGTGCGCGGCGATTGGTGGTGCGGTTGGCCCGCCGCCATCTGCGAGACGAGCTGCTGCGCGCGGCGCGGGTGCGCCGCACGCTCACCAGCGCCGACCTCGGCGTAGCCGAGGCGCCACAGCGCGTGTACATCAATGAGCGGTTGACGCGCTATAATCGTCAGCTCTTTCATAGAGTCCGCGAGGAGAGTCGTCGTCTCAACTGGCGATACTCGTGGACAAAAAGAGGGCGTATTTTTGCGCGGCAGGGAGATGGTAAACCGGTGCACCTCATTCGATCGACTGCCGACGTTGACCGGGTTTTTAAGACCACTTATGTTTGACGGTCAGTGCGCTAGTTTACGTTTTGTCACTCTATCTGTATATAATGTTTTAGCCAGTAATTGTTACTTTTTTCACTTTCGGTGTGTTTTAATTTTGTATGGTGTATGCTCGTTGCTAATCGAATCATATAATAATCCTAATCTTTTCTCAATTAAACTTAAAGTAGAGTCAGCAATAATCAATATACAACGCCTATATTACATGTATCTTAATAAGTCTATTAATATAAAATTACTAGACATCATAACACAATTCAACAATTATAGCATTTACACTAAATCAACATTTCTAATTTTATATAATTTAATATTTACAATTTTATTTTATTTAATATTTACTATTCATATAAAATTACTTGACGTCACAACACAATCAAATAATTACGGCATTTACAATAATTCAACATTTACAATTTTATATAATTTAATATTTACAAATTTATATAATCTAATATTTATACTTTATAACACTAGCATAATTTTCTATAATTTGTGTTGCCAAAAGAGATATAAAAAATATAATAATTTTTCAATACAAAACTTTATACATAATATTAATTCCGAACATCAAATACAATTGCTTTTCATCCGCCAATATTATGACATTCCTCTTTCCCCTAGGTGGATCCACTATATGATTTTATATACTTTGCTAAGTAATGGTTAATAAAACCCTAAAAGTTGGACTATACAACGCGGGCTCTCTTGGCACAAACCATGATAATTTTCTGGCAAAAATTAATGTACTTGACTTGGATATACTGGCTCTCAATGAGACGTGGTTAAGAACAGGGGAGGAAGGTCGTGCCCCCAACGTCATGGGATACCGACTTTGCCATAAGCCACGACCTCGAGAGATACGTTCGCGTGGGGGAGGAGTTGGATTTTATATTAGAGAAGGCATAACTGCACGGACCCTTTCACCACCCATTGACCCACTATATAAAGATGTTGAACATATGTGGCTTAAGATATCTTTAAATGGTAGAAGGCTAGTAATTGGTACTGCTTACCGACCCCCATGGCTTGATATTGACACTTTTCTAGACGCTCTTACAGATGTTATTAATGCAATGCCCAGCCATGACCACTTAATTTTGACTGGTGATTTTAATATAAATCTCTTATGTCCTGATCGATCAAAATCAAATAAACTTATAACTTTTCTGCGATGCCTGGGCTTAAATCAATTAATTACTTCGCCAACTCACTTCACACAGTCCAGCCAGACATTGATCGACACAATTAGTTCCAATCTTACAGCTAAAAACATATTTATTGAACATGTTGGTTCCTTATTTGGCCACTGTCTGATTGGCTGCGAATTTAATATGAAAAGAGAAAGAATTAAACCTTACTCTATAACGTATAGACCTATCAAGCACATAGATTTGGACAGCTTTAACACTGACTTACAGGCTATAAACTGGGATAGCATACTGTCTTTAAGTGATGTTAATGCAATGGTGAATAGCTTTAATACACAAATATTGAAACTTTTTGACGTACATGCACCGGTAAGAACTGTCCGTATAAAAACATGCTCTTACCCTTGGATTACAGACACCATCAAATTAATGATGACACTGCGGGATAGAGCATTGCAGGACTATCATAAAACAAAGTTACAAAGTAAAAGGGAATATTATAAAAGCCTAAAAACTCTAGTAAATAAGTCACTGTATAATGAAAAAGTTGCATACTTTAAACACAATATTAATCATAAAATCAAAGAACCTAAACAGCTGTGGAAAAATATAAAGAAAACTATTTTTAGTAAACATGAAAATGATCTACCATCACAATTTAATAACCCAAATCTGATTAATAAACATTTCTTAGAAACACCTACGGTTCCAATCACTCAACTATCTTATATTACATTTTTTGAATACCATAAATTTTGTGACAGTACCTTCCACCTTGAGACAGTATCCACCAATACACTAGTCAAAACTATAAAAATATTAAAATCCAAAGCTGTAGGTTCTGATGGCATCGGTTTAGACATGTTGTTATTGTCTCTGCCAATTTCCTTAGATGTAATTAAATGTATCATAAATACTTCTATCCGGACTGGTGTTTACCCCCTTCTCTGGAAGCAGTCTGTAGTGAGGCCTCTACCTAAAATCACCAACCCCATTGAGACAAAAGATCTCAGGCCTATAAGTATCTTGCCTTGCTTCTCAAAAATACTAGAAAAGGTGGTGTGTGAGCAAATTACAGGCTACCTGGAAAATAATAATTTGTTACCTGAGACACAATCTGGCTTTAGGAAGGGTCGGAGTACTGTGACTGCACTACTTGATGTCACTGACAATATTTTAACTTCACAAGATAGAGGTCATTGTACCCTACTTGTCCTATTGGACTTTTCCAGGGCTTTCGACACAATAAATATAAATATCCTATTATCAAAACTAAGATACTACGGATTTGATGATGCAACATTGAAATGGTTTAATAGCTACCTCAGTGATCGTCGCCAGCGTGTGCAGCTCTCCCTTAGTGACGGGTCTTTCTTGTTATCTGACTGGATGAATGTTGAAAATGGAGTACCACAGGGTTCTATTTTGGGACCAATATTATTCATTTTATACATAGCAGACTTAAGAACCCATATTAGACACTGTAAATTTCACTTCTACGCTGATGATACCCAAATTTATATATCTTGTAGGCCAAGTGATATAGAAAAAGCAGTTGCTTTGCTCAATGAGGACCTTAATCGTATAATGCTATGGGCCCAAAAAAACAGCTTGTGTCTTAATCCGGCTAAATCCAAATACTTAATCTGTGGCTCCATTAATCAACTCAAACATCTGAGCCTAAAAAGTGACGTAAACTTAATGGGTGAACCAATTGAACGCATTTATGCGGCACGTAATCTGGGTCTTTTGCTTGATTGTAATCTGCGGTTCCAAGAACATATAACAAGTCTAGTCAACAACTCCTTTTACAGACTGAAGATACTATACAGAGTGAGACCGTTTCTGTCAGTGGAAATGCGTGTTCGTCTTGTAGAGTCTTTGGTGCTGTCAAAGTTGAACTATACAGATGTTGTTTTTGGCCCACGTTTAACATCTGGAACTAAAAAGCTCATACAAAGAGTTCAGAATGCCTGTGCCCGTTACTGTTTTGATATCCCACCTAGAAGCCATGTGACCCCCTTCTTGAATGAGCATTTTATGTTGAAAATGAAGAATCGGCGAAAACTTCATCTTGCTTGTCTTTTGTTTGACGTATTAAAATATAGGGAGCCTAGATATCTATATGATAAACTCTCAAGAACTGCTAGCCTTAGGTCGTGTGGGTCAAGGCAATGTTCTGTCCAGCTAGCCATCGAGAAACATCATACAGCGTCGTTCAGGGGCAGCTTTCGTTATTCGGCATCCAAATGCTGGAATAACATACCACCGCCGATTAGAAATCTAAAAAGTCTAGCTTCTTTTAAAAAGCAACTCCGACAATTTATTTTACGCGAACAGAAAGCACAGGAAAGCTTGCGACATGATGTAAGTGTATTATAGGTGTATGTTTCAGGTTACTTGTATTGCACTTTGCTGCCTGTATTAAAATTTTACTGATTCGATTGGCATCCTTAATTAGTGGTTTTCATAAAATGTTTTCTTTGGTGTTGGGTTATGGGTAGTATTCACATTTCACATTAATTTTAAAATAATTAAAGACTAAAATTCTTAAATGTACAATTTAAATTTTTAATTGCGATTTTGGTCATGAATCAAGACATTTGACACTTGTTACAGATTTATTGTTTCTTTTTTAATTCTCTTTTTTATTATTATTATTTTTGTTTAAAGTAGTGTGTAGGTGTTTGGACGGCTGTGAGGTCACGGAATGGGTCAAGCGGAAGACCGGTGCTGGACATACCAAGGTGTGCCAGCAATGCCGAGCTTGATCCAATTTGCGGCTACCTACGCTGTTTTAGTTTTAGACGTTTTTCATTTATGTATTTTTCTTATTATATTTAAATATAAGCTTAATTATTAATTTTAGTTTTTAGTAGAGCTGCAAATAAATGTTTCTTATTCTTATTCTTATTCTTATTTCGGTGACAGCTGCCTTGATGTTGGCCGCCGCCTCTTTGAGGAACCGCTGGTAAGTCCCTTTTAAATTGGAGGACTTCGTGGCAACCATAAGTACAGTGTCCAGCGAAGCCTCCACACTTTTCATGAGGGCGGCGTTGGTCTGCTCCTCTGGTCCTCTATCGTCTGTTTTTGGGGCAGGACTGGCGCAAGACGAAGCTCTTGCTTGCCGCGCCACCCGCGCCACCTCAGCTACTTCCTCTTCGGCTTGAAGCCGAAGGGCGTCCTCTTTTGCCTTGTTATAGTTGGCCTGCGCCTGAGCAAGGCCGACGTATTGGCCGGTCGATGGTGGCCGGCCACGTCCCTTCTTAGTCTTCGGCACCACACCCTTGCTGATGGGTGGTGCATCGTCGTCGTCGGTGTTACGTCTTTTAAGACTTGTCCTAGCCGGTGGGATTGTGGGCAACCCCTCGGAGTCCAGCGATATGCCGGACATATCACTGGAGTCCGAGAGGCAGTCCTCACTGTCATATCTGGTGCGGGGGGGTTCAGGGAGCAGCGCGCGTGTGAGCATCACGCGCGGCAGCCCCTGATCACCCCTTAAGGCCTTCTTCTTTAGAAGTTCCAGCAGCCGGCGCCTGCCATCAGGTACCGGTTGCGAAAAGTCTATTTCCTCGTCCGTCAACAGTTCCGTCTTCGGTGCGGTTAGGGGCACCGAATTCGGCCCCGCATGCGCCATCGCGCCTTCCTCTCGACTCGTCGACACAGCGACCCTCTCCTTAACCTCACTCGCAACTTGTGGCCCCCCCGTATACAAGGGCCGACCCCCCGCCGGAGCGGGAGTGTGGGATTCCCTCCTAGAAGGAGGACCCACCCGGGGAATACTTTGCAAATCGCGACCTTCCATCGTACCTTACACCGACACCCCGGGTCGCGGTCTCTTTTTTCGGGGGTGAGCTCCCCCATCCGAAGAGGTAACGAAAAATGAAAGATAGAAGAAGACAAAACAAAGGTGGTGAAGGACAGACACAAACAAAACATAACGAAACCCAAAGAAGAATAACAAAGGTGGAGAAGACATAACATAAAAGAAGAAGAAAGAAAGAACCGGCGATCTGCCACTCGCTTGTGTCACCCCGGAAACGGCCACGGTGGCACAAGCGAGTGTTTCCAGGGGCACCACGAGGAGGAACCGGCATCACCCCCAGCTCATCTAACCTTTTTTTTTTTTAGGAGGGGAAATACGTTGCGTATCCCCCACCGTCTCCGGGGGAAGGCGGCAGGGGTATGTCGGACTCCCCCGGCGCAATGGTGATGAAAAGCGCCGAGATTTACCGACTAAAACCCCTCCATGCCTCCTTCTGCGCCAATGCGGGGTCATGGGAACTGCGTGATACTACTACCACGACCCCGCAGCGCGTGCCGCGCCCGGCCCTCTCCTATCGCGGCGGCCGGATGTAGTGCCGCCGCCTGCCTCACCGAGAGCTCCCCGGGCATTGGGGAGCTGTCCATCTCGGGGCCCACAATGTGGGCGGCGATCCCCCGATCACCGCCCACGGGCCTAGGCTTCCACGTCCATGGCGGGGGCGGTCGGACCCGCCCTTCCGCCTTCGGCTGTAGGCCTTCGTGGCCGAGCCTTTGGGGGAGCTTTTCCCTTCTTGGTGCCGGGGGGTGGTTTGGCCAGTACGCAGCCACTACTCCCCAGCACATGCTCTTTCTCTGGCTTCCCCATCGTCTCGCACAAGAGACACTTCGGGGGGGCCGTACATTCGGGTGCCCTGTGCCCCAGTGCTCCACAGTGGAAACATCGACCACTGAGGTCCACCGGGGACGGGCACTTAACGGCTAAGTGGCCGGTGTCAAGACAACGGTAGCACCGCTTTGGCCTCGCGGCCAGCAGTACCACCCTTGCCGAGACCCAGCCGACCTGTAGCCGCCCTGCACTCATCAGTCTCTTGGCTGCCGCTACCGGTGCGCACAGCCAGAGACACCTCTCGCCCCTTCGGCCCACTACGACCTTGCCCGACCGGATTTCGCCGGCCGAGCAGCCTCCCTCTTTGGCGACCGCCTCTATGATGTCGGCGGCCGTCGTGGTGTCGTCGAGCCCGGTGAGCAGCATTTCCGCGCGCTTCACCGGGCGACCGATCTTCACCAGTCCCCCGTCCAGAACCGCCCTCATCTTCGCGGCAAGGGCGTCCGCCTTCTCCTGGGCCCCCTCTCCCGATAACTCGAGAACGCGGGCGCCCGTTTCTGCGAGGCGGAAGTCGACCTTGTAGATGCCGAGTTCCGCCAGGCAGATTTTTCTCTTCGCCTCCATGAGTATGGAGGCGTATGTCGCCCTCCCCTCCTCGAGCACCCCCTCCTTGAGGGTGAGAGTGATCGCCGCGGATTTGGGGGGCTTCAGTCTTGTCTTCCTTTTCTTGGGGGCTGCCTTTTTGGCGGCACCCTTTTTCGCCTTCCTCTGACCGCTTCCACGTGACCCGTCTATGGTCCGCGGGGCGTCTGTCGCAGTTGGGGCGGTCGCAGACCTCCTCGCCCCTTCAGCCTCCTGTGCGGCCAAGGACATCTTCTTCCTCTTACTCTTTCCTTTCCTGGGCGGTGCAGGTGCAGTGGGAGCCTGTGTAGGCGCCACCGTGTCCTCCGCCGCCCCTTTCCTCTCCTTGGCCGTTGCCTTCTTCGGCTTTGGCCTCTCCTTCGGCGCCTCGACGCTCGGCGCAGGTGCCGGAGCCAAGAACTCCCGGTCCCTGTCCGCTGCGAGCGGAGGCCTTCTTCGAGGCTCCGGTGGAAGACGCTCCTCTAGGCCGGCCAGCCTCGCGTTGAGCATGTTGCCGAAGGTCTCTATGTTTGCTCTAGAGACCTCCGCCAACAGCTCACGCACGTCCTTCTCCTTTGGGTCGGAAACCCGCTTGCGCAGCTCGTCGAGCTCCTGGCGTAAAGTTGCCACTTGCCCTTCGAGCCGCGCATTTTGGGCCTCCAGCCTCTGAACCTCGTCCGATGCCGAACGACCCCTGACCTCGGTGAAGGCCAACCTGATCGCCGCAGCCGCTTCCTTGAGGTACCTTTGGTAGGTACCTTTCAAGTTAGAGGACTTCGCGGCGACCATGGCAATGGTCTCCAGCGAGGTCTCCACTGTCCTACTCAGGTCGACACCTGCTCGCTCCGACACTCCTTCTCCAGCGGGAGAAGTGGGGGGGAGTCGAGTGGGGGAGGGGCTGGAGCATAAAGCCGCTCTCGCCACCCTCGCCTCTCGCGCAACCCTGGCGACCTCCTCCTCGGCTTGGAGCCGAAGAGCCTCCGCCTTCTCTTTATTAAGGTCGGCCTTGGCCTTGGCCCAGCCGACATACTGGCTGGTCGTAGGCGGCTGGCCTCGCCCCCTCTTTGGCTTGGGCGCCACCTCCTTACTGGTGGAAGGCGCCACGTCTTCATCGGTGTTGCGCCGTTTTCGCGCAGTCTTGTCCGGTGATGCGGGCAACCCCACGGAGTCCAGCGACATATTGGATGCGCTGCTGAAGTCCGCGGAGCAGTCCTCGCTCTCTGTCTCTGTGTCGCGGGGGACATATCCAAAAACGAACTCGTAATGAGTTCGTTTTATGCCGATCTTGTCACCCCGAGCGATCTTCTTGTCGATCAATGCCAGCAGCCGGCGCTTCGCGTCCGGCTGCGGCTTGGAGAAATCCGTCTCCTCGTCCGTAAGCAGATTCGCCGCCGGCGCGGTTAGGGGCGCTGGGTTCGAATCTGCGCGCGTCTTCGCGCCTCTCTCCCTACTCGTCGTCGCAACGACCTCGCCTGCCTCTCTCGTAATTTGTGGCCCCCCCGTATACGAGGGCCGACCCCCCGCCGAAGCGGGAGTGTGGGATTCCCTCCTGGAAGGAGGACCCACCCGGGGAATACTTTTCAAATTACGTTCCGCCATCATTGAAAACACCGACACCCCGGGTCGCGGCCTTTTTTCAGGTGTGAGGTCACCTATCGGAAGAGTTAAATAAAAAGAGAAAGATAGCAATAGAAGAAAGAAAGATGGTGAAAAGATAGAAAAAACAAATAAAACTAAAGCAAAAACAAGAAAGTTAAACTAAAAAGAAGATAGAAGAAGAAAGAAAGATAGAGCCAGCCTTCAGCCGCGTGAGTACCTCACCCTGCAAAAGACGGGGTGGCGCACCCAAGCGTTGCCCAGGGGCACGAACGTGGACGCACTGGCAGACCCCCAGCTCATCTAACCTTTTTTTTTTTTTTTTTTTTTTTTTTTTTTTTTTGACGGGGGGAAATACGTTACGTATCCCCCGCCGCCCCCGGGGGAGGGCAGCAGGGGTATGACGGGCTCCCCCGACGCGAGATGGAGTGCGCCGGGGCTTACCGTCTAAAACCCCCCGATGCCCACCTTCAGCGCCGTTTGCGGGGTCATGGGAATCGCGTAGCATCCTTCCACGACCCCGCAGCGCGTGCCGCAACCGGCTCACTTCTTTGCGGCGGCCTGGTGTTGTGCCGCCGCCTGCCTCTCCGAGAGCTCCCCGGGCATTGGGGAGCTTTACACTCGGGACCCATAGTGTGAGCAGCGATCCCCCGATCGCCGCTCACGGGTCTAGGACTCCATCACTTCGGCGGGGGCGGGCAGAACCGCCTTTGCGCCTGAGGCCTTTGGCTTCTTAAAGCGGGCCTTTTTAGTGGGAGCCTTTCCCTTTTTCTTGCCGGGGGGCGGCTTTTTGGCAGCTGTAATGCAGCCAGCAGCCCCCAGCACGTGCTCCTTCGGCTTCCCGGTCGCCTCACACACGGGGCAGTTAGGGTCTGCCCCGCATTCTGGCGCCTTGTGGCCCGGCTTCCCGAAGCGGAAACAGTTCCGGCTGAGGTCCACCGAGCACACGCACTTCGCCGCCAAGTGGCCGGTGTCCAGGCACCGGTAACACCGCCTTGGCCTCGCGGCCAGCAGCGCTACCTTTGCTAGGACCCAGCCGACCTGTAGCCGCCCAGAGCTGGCGAGCTTCTTTGCGGCAGCAATAGGAACGCTCAGCCAAAGTGACTTAGCGCCCCTAGGGCCCACCACTATTCTGCCCGACCGGATGTTGGTGGCCGGGCATCCTCCTTCTTTAACGACCGCCTTGATGACGTCGGCGGCCGTCGTCGCGTCGTCCAGCCCGGAGACGCGCATTTCCGCGCACTTCGCCGGGCGGGCGATTTTCACGACTCCTGGATCGAGCACCTCCTTCAGCCGTGTGGCAAAGGCGTCGGCCTTCTCCTGTGCGCCCTCTCCTGATAGCAACAGGACTCGAGCGCCGGTCTGAGCCAGGCGGAATCCGAGTTTGGGTATCCCGAACTCCGCCAGGTCGATCTTGCTCCTTGCATCCGCGAGCACAGAAGCGTAAGTGACGCTCCGTTCCGCAGCCCCCGCCTCAAGAGTAAGCGTGACTGCTGCCGTGGTCGGAACGCGCAGCCTCGCCTTCTTTTTTCTCTTCTTCTTCGGGGCGGCTTTCGCTGTTGTAGCCGCCCCCTTCTTCTTGTCAGCCTTGCGCGGACCGACGGTGGTCCACGGGGCCTCGGCGGGGGAGGAGCCAGTGTGCGCACTCCCTTGCGCCGCCTCTTGAGCGGCCATTGATGGCCGCTTCTTCTTCGTTTTGGCTTTTTTAGCCTTCGGTGGTGCGGGCACAGCAGGGGCCTCATTTGGTGCCGCTGCGCTCGTTGCCGCCATAGTTACTTCCGGTGTTCTCTCTCTATCCGCTGCCAGCGGGGGCCGGCGGCGTGGTTCCGGAAGGAGGCGGTCCTCCAGCCCGGCCAGTCTAGCGTTCAGCATGTTGCCGAAGGTCTCTATGTTGGTACGAGAGACCTCCGACAACAGCTGGCGCAAATCCTTCTCCGCGGGTTGTGCTGCCCGCCGGCGAAGCTCATCAAGCTCCCGACGCATTTCGGCAATTTGTTGCTCGAGCCGTGCGTTTTGGGCTTCGAGCCTCTTCATCTCGTCGGTAGCGGAGCGGTCCTTCATTTCGGCTACCGCTTCTTTGATGGACGCTACCGCCTCCTTAAGGTACCTCTGATAGGTCCCTTTGAGGTTCGAGGACTTCGTGGCGACCATATTGATGGACTCCAACGAAGCCTCGACCCTCTTGGTCAGGGCTGCGCTCGTCAGCTCTGATGCTACTTCTGCAGGTGTGATAGGGCCAGAGCAGATAGGCGCTCTCGCCTGTCTCGCAACCCGTGCCGTCTCGGCAATTTCGGCCTCGGCCTGAAGCCGGAGGCTTTCCGCCTTCTCTTTGTTCAGCTCTGCTTGGGCCCGAGCTAGGCCGACGTATTGGCCGGTTGATGGTGGCCGGCCACGTCCCCTCTTTGTTTTGGGAACCGCCCCTTTGCTGATGGGCGGTGCCATGTCGTCGTCCGAGTTTCGCCTTTTTAGGCTCGTCCTTTCCGGTGGGATTGCGGGCAACCCCTCGGAGTCCAGTGATATGCCAGACACATCACTGTAGTCCGAGAGGCAGTCCTCGCTGTCTGTTCGGGAGAGTGTGCGCTCGAGGATCAGATCGCGCGTGAGCATCACTCGCGGCAGATCCGAGTCGCCCCTCAATTTCTTCTTCCGGAGCATCTCAAGCAACCGGCGCCTGCCATCAGGGACCGGCTGCGAGAAGTCAGTGTCCTCATCGGTAATAGGGTCCAGCTCCGATGCGGTAATGTGCACCGGCACTGGCCCAGGTCGCGATATCGCGTCTCTCTCCTTCCCCGTCGTTTGTACGACCGCCTCTTCCCTCATCGCACTAGTTGGCCCCTCCGTATACACGGGCCTGACCCCCGCCGAAGCAGGGGTGTGGGATTCCCCATCGCTGGGACCCACCCGGAGAATACTTTGACTAATACGATCCATCATACTAAGCTCCGACACCCCGGGTCGCGGGCTTGTTTTCGGGTGTAGCTCACCCATCAAAGAGTTAACAAAAACGGAAAAGATAGTAAGAGAAGAAAGAAAAGGTGGTGAAAGATAGAGAAAAACAAAATAAAACTAATACAAAACAAGATAACTAAACAAAATAAGTGGTGAAAGATAGACAAGAAAGAGATAGCGCCAGCCTTCAGCCGCGTGGGTACCTCACCCCGCAAAAGACGAGGTGGCGCACCCAAGCGTTGCCCAGGGCCACGAACGAGGACGAACTGGCAGAGCCCCAGCTCATCTAACCTTTTTTTTTTTTTTTTTTTTTTTTTTGATCTCGCAGGGGAAAGGTCATTACGCCCTTCCCGGGTTGGGGGACCCGGGGGTATGTGGGACTCCCGGCGCGACTCGCCGGTTTACCCACTAAAACTAACCTGCGGATTGCCATCAGCCGCTATAAGGGGAGTGTCCCGGATCTGTCTAGCACAGGACACCCCCCGCGACCGGCCGGTCTACCTCTATAGGGACCGGACTTCCACCACAATTAGGGGCCGCTCCGACAACCTGAAGCGTCCCCCTCGGCGCCGAGACTAGCTAAGCCGGGGAGGTTCCCATCCTCTCCCGGAGCCCCGTTAGACAGAAGATTGGAGGTTCGCATAGCGACGCCTCCGCACTCCCGTCCTACGCCGGCGGAGCGGAACAGAGGATGGATCGATCTCTCTGTTCCGCTCCGCGGTCTCTTTCTGCGAAATTACGAATTCGCTGAAAGAGACCGCCGCCTGCCAGGCCTCATCGCTCTCGAGCATGCAGCGAACCACACTCGAGAGCGAGAGGTCCCGCCCAATCACTGCCACGAGATCGTGGCGCTGCACGGCCCATCGGTCGCACACCTCGAGGGTGTGCTGGGCCGTGTCCTCCGCAGCGCCACATTCATGGCAGGCTGGCGTAGGCTCTCTCCTGGCGACCTTACACAGGTACGCACCGAAGCATCCATGCCCGGTGAGCACCTGTGCAAGGCGGAAGGTGAGGGGTTTCCTCTTGCGGCGCATCCACGCCGCAAGTACTGGTCGCAGTGCCGCGGCCGTACGTTGGCCGTACGGCGACTGCGCCAGGACCTCTCCCCACCTCCTCAGCAGCCACTGCTCTCCCAGCCTTCGGAACCGCCTTAGCTCCTCCCACGAAGGGACCTCTCCACGTGACCTCCTCTCTGCAACGAGGAGGTTTAACTCGGCGAGAACCCTCGCCACGAGCTCCCACGGCGGTTCCCCCGCCAGGGCAGTAGCTGCCGCCCACGAGACTGTACGGTAGCCCCTGATGACCCTCACCGCTGTGCAGCTGGGCCACATTACGCACGGTGAGGGCATCCGCCCAAATTGGGGCTCCGTACAGGGCCATACTCCGACAGACTCCGGAGTACAGCCGCCTGCAGGCTTGGCTGGGCCCCCCCACATTTGGTAAGAGCCGGCCCAGCGCTGATGCCACCCTCACGACCTTCGGCCCCAGCTGTTGGAAATGGGGGCCGAAGGTCCACCTCCCGTCCAGGGTGAGTCCGAGACACTTAAGGGTTGGACTCACCCTGACCTCCGTCTCTCCGATAAGGAGTCGTGCACCCGGTGGGGGTCCTTTCCTCCCAGGTCCGCGGAAGAGCAGGGCTTCGGTCTTGTCTAGACGTACCCGAAGCCCCAATCGCTCTATGCGGCTGACAACGAGGGCTGCCCCCTCCTCAGCCAGCCGCGCGGCCTCCTGATATGTCCTTCCCCGGAACGTGACGTAAGTGTCATCTGCATAGCAGATGACGTCTGCTCCGGGAAGGATGCCGCTCCGCAGGACCCAGTCGTAGCCGACGTCCCAGAGGTTCGGTCCCAGAACCGAACCCTGGGGGACGCCACATTCGACCTGCCGCCTCTCTAAGGACCCCGACCGATCCTCGAACACGACCTCAATATCGGAGAGATACGCGTCCAACAGCCTCCCGAGATACGGAGGCACTTCGAAGTAGTTCAGTGCCTCGCGTATTACGCTGTGGGGAAGGCTGTTGAAGGCGTTGGCGATGTCCAAGGACACCGCCACCACCACCTCCCTCCCGCGTTCCGCTTCATCCGTCACCGACTTCAGGCGCCTCACTGCGTCGATGGTCGACCGACCGGCCCGGAACCCAAACTGCGAGTCTGACAGTCCGGGCCCCGGACCCTCCTCCAAGTGCTGATCGAGGCGGGAGGCTATTACGCGTTCAAACGCCTTGCCCACCTCGTTCAGCAACACGATCGGCCGCACCGCCGACGCACAGTCCGGTGGTCGCCCGCCCTTAGGAAGCAGGACGAGCCGACCCTCCTTCCACGCCTTCGGGAACTGACCGCCCTGTAGACAGCGGTTGAACAGTTCCCGAAGGCTGTCTTCGAGGTGCACGAGAGCTATAGATAGGACTCTCCCGTGCACCCCGTCCGGACCAGGCGCCCTTCTCTTACTACGGAGGCGGGATAGAACCGCCTCCATTTCCAAGTCGGTGACGGGTGGCGGAACACCCTCCTCCATCGAGCCCGGCGTCCGTCGGGCCATTCGCGGCGGAGCGAAGCCTGCCGGGGGGTCCGGGAACAACTCCCGGACGATGTTCCCCAGCAGTTCCGGCTGGAGCGTTTCCGTCAGTGGGGCCGACTGGGCGCGAAGTTTGTCTCGCGCCCTCTTATAAGGTCGATTTTCATTCTCAAGACCCTCCACCAGCTCCAGCCACGCTCGCTCCTTGGCCCGACTGATGGCCAGCTGCAGGATCTCCCGTTTGGCATGGTAGACCCTGAACAGCCGGCCATCACGCTCCTCGTCCTGGGGACGGCGCCGCCTGCTGCGGACATAGGCGCGGCGCGCCGCATCGCAGGCGACGCGAAGGTCGGCCAGCTCGGCCGACCACCAGTACACCGCCCGTCGAGGAGGGGGAGGACCCCGAACTCTTGGCATGGCTGCCCGGCAGACGTTAGTGAGTACGTCGCCGAGACAGCCAGCCACTTCGTCCACCCCCAAACCTTCCAACGACGGGAGGCTCCAGCGGCCAACGATGGCCGCCTCCTCCGCTAGTTCCCGGTTGAGCTTAGTGAGTGCCCAACGCGGGAACCTGCTATGTCCCCCGGACACCGACGCCGAGCTCGATGCGGAGGCTGGAGACATCTCGAACCGTATATAGCGATGGTCCGAGAATGTCTCCACCTCCGTTACCACCCTCCACCCTGCCACCCTGCGCGCGACGTCCGGAGTGGCGAACGACAGGTCCACCACTGAACTGCCCGTCCGCCGCACGCAGGTGAGGACTGTCCCTGTATTGAGAAGGGACAGTCCCGAGGCTAAAGCCCACTCTTCCACTTCCCTCCCCTTCGGATCAGTGACAGGGGAACCCCACGCCGAGGACTTGGCGTTGAAGTCCCCTGCCACCACCACGGGAAGGGGGACTAGCCTCCTAATCAGCGGCCCTAGAGCATCGAGAAATTGCTCTAGGGCGGCTAGGTTGCGGTTCGGGGAGAAGTAGACTCCAACTATTACCACATCTCCCCGAACGGCAACGACATATCCAGCCCCCCTCATTCTGGGTATGAGGGGGGGGCCAGCACCTGGACTCGACACTATTGCGACGGAGCCCACGTCGTCCCCAGCCCAATGTGGCAGAGGGGGGACATAATAGGGCTCCGCCACTACCGCCACATCGATCAACCACTCCGCCATCGACTGCAGGAAGAGGTCCTGAGCCGCGGCAGAGTGGTTAACATTACCCTGAAGGAAGCCGAGATGTCCTAGCATTACTCAGACATTACTCGGCCTCAGGCGCCACCAGCCCCCTCCCCGATGGTCGTAGGGATGAGGGAAACTTTCCGCGAACTGATGGGGGGTTACATGCTCTTCCCCCCATCACATGGTCTGCCTTAAGCCCCGCGTCACTGCACACCGCGCAGCGGAGCACAGAGGAGTCGCAGCCAGCCGCCTTATGCCCTGTTTGGCCGCAGCGGTAGCACAAACCGCTGCGGTTCTTCTCGCACTGGCAGAGACCTGCCATATGCCCCTTTCCCAGGCACCTATAGCAGTGCCTGGGACGCGTCCCCTCGTGTTGGAGCCACACTTTGCTCCAGCCAATTCGGATCGCACCTAGATTAATCAGCCTTTTGGCTGCGGCCAACGGGCAGGAAGCGCGTACAGTGCCTACGCCCCGGAAGTCGAAGCGCAGATCCCCAACCCATACGTCTCCCCGAGAGCAGCTCCCCTCCGCAGCCATTGCTGCCTTTACCCCTTCCCGTGTCGCAGTCTCATCCAGACCCGTCAACCTAAACACCGTTTTTTTGACGGGCCTGACCACGTCCGCCACATCGGAGAGTAGCTCCCCCATCCTTTTCGCCAGGGCATCCGCTTGATCAGCGCTGGCGCGTCCCGGCACTTCTATGAGGCGAGCTCCAGTCGCCGCTGTTCTCAGTCTGAGGGGCCCAATCCCCAGCTCCTCGAGATTGAGCTGCTGTTGGGCCCTTGTCAGCACCGATCCATAAGTCTCCCCTTTCGTGGCTGCCTCCGGCCGTAACTTAACGATTACAGCAGAGGAGCTGGGGAGCACAAGTCTTGCCTCCTTCCTCTTTTTATCTTTGGAGGAAGGGGGCGCCTTGGCTTTCTGCGTGTTCTTCTTTGGCGCCTTGCGCCTTACAACCTCGGTCCAGGCATCCGATGGCCTCAAAGAAGGCGTTTTTATTTCCGCCGAACGCTTATCCGACCGCTCCAAAACTTGTGGCACTCTAGCCCCTTTGGAGGCGGAAGGACCAAAACTCGTCCATTCCACCCCCTTCTTATTCGCCTTCGAAGATGTATCAGGCCCTTTTCGCACCGCTGTACGCACCGGCAGAGCCGGGAACTCTTCGTGGCCCTTTTCGGCCGTTTTAGGAGCCTTTTTCGGCACCGACTCCACCTGTGTGCATCGCACACCCAACACCGGCGACATCTCCCTCGGTGTCAACTCCACACATACAGCGGCAGCCCTTGATTCACGGGCTGCCCTCTTCTTGTCGCTCGCCAATGGCGGGCGAATGATCGGAGGAGGCGGCAAGCGATCCTCCAGTGACGACAGACGGCCGTCGACAAGATTGCCGACCAGCCGGGCAATATTACTCTCTAAAATGCCCAGCTGTTCGCCAGACATCGGACTAGAGGCCATTCTGCCCTTCGCTGCTTCCGCCTTCGCCTCCTCGAAATCGCGCCTATATGCGCGAACTTCTTCGCGAAGGATTTCGACTTCCCTTCGCAGCCTCCCATTGTCCGCACGAAGTCGACGTGTCTCCTCCGCCTCCGTGCGGTAAACCAGCGCCTCAACAACCGTTTTAATGGCGCCAGTGGCCCGCCTTATTTTGGCGGCATATCCCCCCTTCAGGTTGGTGGACCTACCAGCTATGCCGAGGATTTCCTGGAGATTTGCCTCGGCCGCTTTTACCAGCTCATCGGCCCCCAACCTGTCTACGTCGAGGTCCAGAGGACCAGGAGGGATCTCGGTCGTCTCCGTAGCCGTTTTAAGATAAGCCCTTTTCTCCAGGGCGGCAACAAAATCGGCCTCACGAGCCTCCTTCGCGCGCTCCCTGAGCGCTTGTCGGCTACTGGTGAGCCTAGAATCAGACCCTTGAGCCCTTCCACGCTTGGCAGACTGATTTTTTACTGCCCCAGCTTTCCCCATAACGCCCTCCGTGTCCTCCGTGTCCTCCGTGTCGGAAATCTCGGAGTACAAACGTTTGGTACGGGGGACCTCCGACTCCGAATTAGAGTGCATGGACCAATCACCCAACACCTCCTCCAGAGTGATCCCAGCCCGGCTATAGCCCCCCTGGCGACCGCTCCTCACTTCTTCCGCCCTACTACTTTTCTCCTTCCCACTACTCAAAACATCCCCGAAATCAAGCGTAAGCCCTCGTCCGGAAGACTTCCTATTCCCCCCTTCACTCTCATTTCCCTCCCCCCCAACTTCCCCTTCACCCTTCGGCATATTGCCAAAAATAAAATTGGGGGTGCCCCAGGGCACACCCCTGATATTAAATACAACAACAAATAAATGTTCAGGGAGATGGCCCGAACACAAAGACCTTACTTAAAAATATTTTATACATAAAACCCACACCAAAATAATAATGAAATTACACCTAAATAATAAAACTAACCTAATCCAATATATACAAAAGTGTTCCCACCCCGGGAGGGCCACCCACGCACCACAACACCAGGACAAAAGTCGTCAACCGATGCTGCTCTACGTGGATGACTTGCTCGACCGATGTATGGGAAAAAATAAAAGATAGTCTAAGACACCAAAACTTGATTATCTCGGGAACCAAAAGAGGTACCGAGATAATTCAAACGTCAAAAAATCGCCCCAAAGGATACCTTTCGGTAGACACCCTGAGCACAAAGATCCGTTGGCTGGCATAGGCTTCGCCTAAGAAAATTTGAGCTCAGCTCATCTAACCTAACCTTTTTTTTTTTTTTTTTTTTTTTTTTTTTTTTTTTTTCGGGGGGAAATTCGTTACGAATCCCCCGCTGCCCCCGGGGGAAGGCAGCAGGGGTATGTCGGACTCCCCCGGTGCTAGATGGAGTGCACCGGGGTTTACCGACTAAAACCCCCCGATGCCCTTCTTCTGCGCCAATGCGGGGCCGTGGGAATCGCGTGAGCATAGCTCCACGACCCCGCAGCGCGTGCCGCGACCGGCCCTCCTCTGTTGCGGCGGCTACATGGAATGCCGCCGCCTGCCTTCACCGAGAGCTCCCCGGGCATTGGGGAGCTTTGCGCTCGGGACCCATAGTGTGAGCGGCGATCCCCCGATCACCGCCCACGGGTCTAGGCCTCCACTTCCATAGTGGCAGGAGCGGATGGAACCGCCCTTGCGCCGGCCTTGGGCTTTTTAAGCCGGGCCTTGGAAGGAGCCTTCCTCTTCTTATTCGTGCCGGGGAGCGGCTTGGGTGCTGTAATACAGCCGCTGCTCCCCAGCAAGTGCTCCTTTGGCTTGCTTACGGCCTCACAGACCGGGCAATTCGGAGCCGCCGCACACTGTTGCGCTTTGTGCCCCGGCTTCCCACAGCGGTAGCAAGTTCCACTGAGGTCAACCGGGCACGAGCACTTCGTCGCTAAGTGGCCGGTGTCGAGGCATTTGAAACACCGCTTAGGCCTCGCGGCCAGCAGTGTCACTCGCGCCACAACCCAGCCGATCTGCAGCCGCCCAGAGCTGGTGAGCTTTTTGGCGGCTGCTATTGGGGCGCTGAGCCAGAGGCTTCGTGAACCTCTCGGGCCCACGACGATTTTGCCCGACCGGATGTTGGTGGCCGGGCAATCTCCTTCTCTAGCGGCCGCCTCGATGACATCGGCGGCCGTCGTCGCGTCGTCCAGCCTCAAGAGTGAGGGTGATTGCGGCGGTAGTAGGGGGGCGAAGCCTTGCCTTTCTCTTCTTCTTCGGAGCGGCCTTGGGTGTTTTAGCCGCTCCTTTCTCCTTCCTGGCCTGACGTGGTCCAACGGTGGTCCACGGGGCCTCGGCGGGGGAGGGGTTGGTGTTCTCCCCCCCTTGCGCCGCTTCTCTTACAGCCATTGTGGGCCGCTTTTTCTTTTTCGCCGCCTTCTTAGGCGGGGTAGATGTAGGCGGTGCCACTATGGGGGCCGTCGCACTTGGTGCCGCCACTTCAGCGTAAGTGGGCGCCGTCGCATTTATGGGCTTCGGCGCCTTCGTCTTTGCTGCCGCTGGCGGGGTGCCTACGGTGGCACTATCCGCCGCCAGCGGTGGCCTCCTTCTCGGTTCTGGCAGGAGCCGGTCCTCGAGTCCAGCCAGTCTCGCATTCAGCATGTTGCCGAAGGTTTCGATATTGGAGCGCGAAACCTCCGACAACAGCTGTTGCATGTCTTGAATGGCGGGTCTTGTCGTCTGACGCCGCAGCTCCTCCAGCTCGCGGCGGAGTGTGTCCACCTGTTGCTGGAGCTTAGCATTTTGGGCCTCTAGAGCCCTTACCTCTTCGGATTGCCCGCGGCCCCTCATTTCGGCGACGGCTGTCTTTATATTGACAGTCGCCTCTTTGAGGAACCGCTGGTAGGTCCCTTTTAAATTCTGCGACTTCGTGGCGACCATTGTAATTGTCGCCAACGATGCCTCTACGCTGTGGGCCAGAGCGGTGATGGTTTGCTCTGACCTCTCTTCTTCGGTGTCCATGCATGCGGGGCTTGCGCAGGTGGACACGCGTGCCTGCCGCGCCATCCTCGCCGTTTCGGCCACCTCTTCCTCAGCCTGGAGCCGAAGAGCCTCCTCCTTTTGCCGGTTAAACTCGGCTTGTGCCTTCGCTAGGCCGACGTACTGGCCGGTAGATGGTGGCCGGCCACGTCCCTTTTTAGGCTTTGGTACCGCACCTTTATTGAGGGACGGTACATCGTCATCGCTGGTTTTCCTCTTACGAGGTGCGTCTCTTTCGGGTATAACGGGCAGCCCCTCGGAGTCCAGTGATATGCCAGAGATATTACTGGAGTCCGAGAGGTAGTCGTCGCTGTCTAGTCCGGTGTTTGGGCGTGCGGGAATCAGCGCGCGCGTGAGCATAACGCGCGGTATACGCGGTGCGGCTCCACTGGTATTTCCCGCCGCCATTGTCTCAGCCTTAATAGAGGGAGGGAGGATCAGATCCCGCTCGCGCTGAACGCGTGCGAGCCCCTCCGTGTCTCCTCGCAACTTCTTATGGTGAAGAAGCCTCAGGAGCCGCTCCCTACCATTCTCCACAGGCTGAGAGAAATCTACATCCTCGTCTGTTAGCAAGTCCGTCTCCGGTGCGGTAAGGTGCACCGGCTTCGGCCCTGCTTGCGCCATCGCGCCACTCCCTTCACTCGCCGTCACCACGGCCTCCTCCTCCACTGCAATAGGTGCCCCCCCCGTATACATGGGGCGACCCCCCGCCGAAGCGGGAGTGTGGGATTCCCTCCGAAGAGGACCCACCCGGGGAGTATTTTCCTTATTGCACTCCATGGTTGCTCGGATATGGGCTGAGTCACGCCCGATCCATTAGGGGGGATTCTGCCCCAGTGCCCTTGGGACGAGCCGCCTGCTCGCCACGCATCCCACGGCCGGGCACCATAAACCCTGGATTAGGGGCCGTAAAAGCCCATACATCACCATTCAAACAAAAACCTAACACGCAAAACCTAACACACACGCACGGAAGAATAAATAAAAGAGAAAATATAGATAGAAAAGGTGTTGAAAGATAGACAAAATAAATAAAATAATGCAAAAAGAAGAGTAAACTATAAAAAGGTGGTGAAAAGATAGAGAAAGACCGGCGTTCAGCCGCCTGAGTACCTCACCCCGTGTAAAGAGCGGAGTGGCGCACCCAGGCGTTGCCCAGGGACACCAACGTGGAGGAACCGGTATCGCCCCCCATCTAACCTAACCTAACCTAACCTTTTTTTTTTTTTTTTTTTTTGCTTGGGGAAATCCTTTATGGATCCCCGGCGGGCTGGGGTTGGCCACCGGGGTATGTGGGACTCTCCCGGGTGCGAGGTGAGGATCGCACCCGGAGTTACCGCACTAAAACCCCAAGGTGCCTCCTCCTCCGCTATGCTACTGGGCCGCCGGACCCGCCTGAGGCGATAACTGCAGCGGCCCAGTAAGCGGCATTTGCTACAGCAGCAAATCCTCCGCAGCAGACTGTCGGCGACAGCTGCTAGCCATCCGGGAGAGCGGCCCGAGGCACCGGGCGCTCTTCGACCGGGAGGGACTCGTGCAATGGGCGACGGGCTCCCCAACCCGCCACCCGAGTCCTATTTACGGCGGGAACTGGCGCTCATGATGTGCGCGCCTGCGCCCTCCGCGCCTCCTGCGAACGGGGTCTGCGGCTGCGTCCGCTTCTCTTTCCCGTTCGGCGGCCTCCTTCTGCGTGATTACGTGCTCGCAGAAGGTGGCCATTGCAGTCCATGCATCACTCGACCGGACTATGGCTGTTATTATAGCCGGGAGCGTAAGGTCAAATCCGATGGTGGCGCAGAGCACAGCCCGCTGTTCTACCCAGGCTGGGCAGTCCGTGAGCGTGTGCTGCGCTGTGTCGTCATTATTGTTACAATGGTGGCACTGAGGCGTTGGTTCCCTTCTAGCCAGATAGTGCAGGTAATGACCGAAGCAACCATGCCCGGTCAACACCTGCACCATCCGGTATGTGAGGGTGCCCTTACAGTGCGTCACCCACTCCTGTAGGTGCGGCCGAATAGCCGCCACCACCATATGTCCGGCTGTTGGGGACGCCAATCTGTCCTCCCAAGCGCGCATTGTTATGATGCGCGCCTGGCGGCGCCATCGAGCTGTTAGCTCCGGTGACACCCTATCTCCTCTGCTCTTAAATTCCGCCGTGCGGTAATAAATCTCGCTTAGAACCCGGGCCTGAAGGTCCCATGGAGGGGTTCTGGCGGGGGCTAGAGCTGCGTCGCAGGATACAGTACGATACCCGCGAATCATGCGCAACGCCATCGTCCGCTGAGGGCTCCGTAAGAGCGCCTTGTTCTGGGCACTCAGGTTGTCCGCCCAGACGGGAGCTCCATAGAGGGCCATGGACTGGAGAACCCCCGTATAAAGCCGCCTACACGTGGTCCCT
Source organism: Phengaris arion (assembly GCA_963565745.1). Lineage (NCBI taxonomy): Eukaryota > Metazoa > Arthropoda > Insecta > Lepidoptera > Lycaenidae > Phengaris > Phengaris arion. The sequence continues at coordinate 9,426,732 of OY751445.1, read as the reverse complement.
GGACCTCCGATGTTGGGCAGGAGGCGTCCGAGGGCCACGGCCGTCTTTTTTAATTTGGGCACCAATCGGCGGAAATGTTCGGTGAAGGTCCACCTGGAGTCCAAGACCAGACCCAGGTACTTCATTTCCGACCCGATTGGCACATTTACTTCTCCGATGAGGAGGGATGCTTCCGCGGGGCGGCGTTCATTCGGGGTCCATAGAGAAACATGGCCTCCGTTTTCTCCAGCGCAACTCGCACCCCCTGTCCCTCAATACGCGTGACCACCTGGGACGCGCCAACTCTTGCCAGACGAATGGCCTCCTCAAATGTTTCTCCGCGGGCTAAGAGCAAAGTGTCATCTGCATAGCAAATGAGACGCAGCCCGCGGAGAAGAGCCGCACGCAGGACGCGGTCGAATCCTATGTTCCACAAGAGTGGGCCAAGAACAGACCCCTGTGGAACACCGCACTGAGTCACGATCCAAATGACGACACCATTACGCCCGACACAGACAATTTCCCTACTCCTTAGGTATCCGCTTATGATTTGGCGAAGATACCATGGCACCTCATGATGACAGAGGCCCTCTTCGATGGCCCGGAAGGGCAAGGTATTAAACGCGTTGGCGATGTCAAATGATACCGCCAACACCACTCCACCGCGTACCGTTTGCTCTTCCGCGAACCGCTTGACTTCGAGGATCGCATCTATGGTCGAGCGTTGCGCGCGGAAGCCAAATTGCGCCTCGGAAAGATTAGGCCCGTCCCGCTCGAGTTGTTTAATGACCCTAGATGCGATTACTCGTTCCAGCAGCTTCCCGGCTTCGTCCAGCAAGACGATTGGTCTATAGGCCGAAGGTGAATCGACTGAGCGGCCGTCCTTCTTTAACAACACCAGTTTACCTTCCTTCCAACACTGAGGGAATTCAGCCTGAGCGAGGCATGCGCTAAACAGGTCCCGCATCCTGTGTTTGAGCGGCCCCATAGACTTGACCCAAACTCGTCCGGGTATTCCGTCCGGGCCCGGAGCAGTCTTGCGCCCGCTCAGCCTGAATATGGCAGCGTCAAACTCGCTCTCCGAAACTGGTGGCACCTCTTCGACTACTTCCGGTTCGGTGCTGTGCGGCTCCGAGTCAGTTGCAGTCGGGAATAGCGTCGATACGATAATGGGCAGCTGCTCCGAGGGCAGCGTCTCCACGACTGGCGGACCGCGGTTGAACTTTTTCCGCACCATTCTATACGGACGCCCCCATGGGTCCCGGTCCAACTCCGCCAACATTTCTTCGCGGGCACCGTCCTTGGCCATTTGTATGGCCAGGCTTAACGCACTCTTGGCCGCGCAATACTCTTCCCTGAGCCGCGCTATGAGTGGCTCATCCGGTGGCCTTCTCCTGCGCTGCCTTTGATATGGCCGGCGCGCCCTCACACACTGGTGTCGGAGCTCCGCTATTACATCCGAGTCCGACCACCAGTACACGTGCCTATTTGGAGGGCGGCGCTTCATTCGGGGCATGGCCGCATCACAAATTCGTGTGAGCGCTCTGCGGAACCAAAGCGCCTCCTCATTTACGACGATGGGAGCTGCGGGTCTTGGAGACCAGGCCTCCATCTCCGCAGCCTCTTTGAGCGCTTCCACGTCTAGCTTTGACAGCGCCCAGAGAGGAAACTCTTGAGCACTAGCCGATGAGCGTGGAGTTGGCTGAGTGACTCTCAGGGGGGAGACACTGTAGCGGATATAAAGATGGTCGGACAGTGTCTCTACTTCCTCCACTACTCTCCAGTCATGGACCAGTCCTCCAACCGCGGGGCTGGCAAAGGAGAGGTCGACGATCGAGCTCCCCTGGTGCCGAACGCAGGTTGGTGCGTCCCCGCAGTTTAAAATCGAGAGACCGGTCATTAGGGTCCACTCCAGTACGGCATCTCCTCGGGCGTCGGTCACTGAGGAGCCCCAGGCTGAGTGCTTGGCGTTAAAGTCGCCGGCGACAAGAACGGGCCTTGGGGCCGCTCTTAAAACTGCCACCTGCAACTCACCCAGGAACTCCTCAAAATCTGCAAGGGTTTTGTTCGGGGAGAAGTAGACACCGAAGAAAGTGTATTCTCCCCAATCAGCCGCCACAAATCCCTGGCCTCTCTCCCGCGTTAAAAGCGGTGGGCCTGTGTCACAACTATGGATGGCGACAGAGCCAAGCGCGTCTCCAACCCAGGTGTTGCGGGCTGGGACGTAGTAAGGCTCGGCCACTATCGCAATATCTATCTGCCACTGCGTCAGAGCCTGAAAGAGCAGATCCTGGGCACCGGCGCAGTGGTTCAGATTCGTCTGTAGGAATTGTAATGGTCGCCTATCCATTGTCGGTTTCCATCGCATCTCCCTGTCGATCTTGTGACCGACCCGCCGTTTGAGGCTTTGCCTTTCTGTTTCGCCGCCTCTTAGGGGGGGCGCAACCCTTTCCACCGACCGAGTGGTTAGCGTTCCTACCCGCCTCTGAGCAAACTATACAGTGGGGTTTAGCCGTACACGAGGATGATTTGTGTCCGGCCTGCCCGCACCGGAAACACAACTGGCTCCTATCCACCTCCGAGTTGCACCGCCGCCCCGTGTGACCGACTTCGAGGCAGCGGTAGCATTTCATGGAGCGGGGCTCCAGGGGCTGGACTCTCGCCGAGCTCCAACCGACCAGTAAGCGACCCGCAGTCACCAAGGTGTTGACGGCAGCCACGGGGCACTGTACCCACATAGTCCCGGTTCCCCCGGGACCCTCACGGACGTCGCCTCCCTTTACATGATCCGGGGAGCAGCCCGTCTTAGCCACGACCGCTGCCAAAACATCATCTTTCGCAACCGTGTCATCAAGACCAGATATCCGCACATCGGAGCATCTGACGGGCCGTGCGACTCTAGCAACGCCGGCAAGTACTCCTCGCAACTTCTCTGCGAAATGGTCAGCTATTTCGCTCGTTATGCTGGTGGGGAGTTCCATTATTCGGGCTCCCGTTGCCGCCTGTCTAATTCGGACGCCCTCCGATAGCCCTAGATCCGCCAAGTTGATCTCTTGACGGGCCTTGAGGAGTGCGTCCTTATAGGTGGCGCCACGCTCTACCGCATCGTGCTGCAGCGTTATTACGACTGCAGCGGTGGCGGGAGCAGTGTGCCTCCGTCGTCTGGTCTTCTCCTTCTTGGTCTCCGGCTTTCGGGGGGCTTTGGAGGCCCCCTTCGACCGTGCCTTTGCCTTATCCGGGTGTGTCGATTCGAGGTTAGTCACATCCGGTTGCGTTTTCCTCTTCCCCTTCCCTTTCCGAACCACTGTGTTCCAGCCCTCTCCTTCTGATGAGGGACCGGGAACAGCATCCGCAGGCGGGGCCGGCTGTTGTTCAGCTGGTTTCTCCTTTCCTTGCTTTTTTGTCTTGGCCTTTTTATTTTTTACTGTCGTTTCTTTTTCAGGTGCAGCCGCAGATGGAGTAGGAGCTGCTGCCCTTGCCCTCGTCGCCGGAGCCGGAGTCACCGTTCTTCTGGAGGGCCCAGCCTGTGAGAGGGCGGGCCAGTCCTCAGTCGGGTGAGTACCGTTGTTGTCAGTCCTTTTGTCTGCTGCCAGTGGCGGTCGAAGCCGCTTAGCTGGAAGCAGACGGTCCTCCATTGCCTCGATGCGCGCGTTGATCATATTCGAGGTCCTTTCCATTATAGAGTGGGAGAACTCCTCGAACATTGCCCGTAAGCCCGCCACCGTTACTTCCTCTGAGCCGCCTCGTTGAATTTTATCTAAAAAAAAAAAAATTTTTGCCCCCCTCAGAATACGTGGGGCTGGACGGGCCTAGTGGCCCGCCGAGGGATTCTCCAGTTACGGTACCCTCCTGAGGTAGTTTATTTTTAAAATCTGCCATCCATAAACTACTCCGACACCCCGGGTCGCGGTCTCTTTTTTCGGGGGTGAGCTCCCCCATCAGATTGAAACAAAAACAAGAAAGATAGTAGAAGAAAAGACGGTGAGAAAGAGAAAATGAAACAAACAAAACAAAGAAGAGTAATCTAATAAAAAGGTGGTGAAAGACAGAGAAAGACCGGCGTTCAGCCACGTGCCTACCTCACCCCAGGAAAGAGGCCCGAGGTGGCGCAGGCAAGTGTTGCCCAGGGACACCAACGAGGAGGAACCGGTATCGCCCCCAACCTTTTTTTTTTTTTTTTTTTTGATCTCGCAGGGGAAAGGTCATTACGCCCTTCCCGGGTTGGGGGACCCGGGGGTATGTGGGGCTCCCGGCGCGACTCGCCGGTTTACCCACTAAAACTAACCTGCGGATTGCCATCAGCCGCTTTAAGGGGGGTGTCCCGGATCTGTCTAGCACAGGACACCCCCCGCGACCGGCCGGTCTACCTCTATAGGGACCGGACTTCCACCACAATTAGGGGCCGCTCCGACAACCTGAAGCGTCCCCCTCGGCGCCGGGACTAGCTAAGCCGGGGAGGTTCCCATCCTCTCCCGGAGCCCCGTTAGACGGAAGTTTGGAGGTTCGCATAACGACGCCTCCGCACTCCCGTCCTACGCCGGCGGAGCGGAACAGAGGATTGATCGTTCTCTCTGTCCCGCTCCGCGGCCTCTTTCTGCGAAATGACAGCTTCGCAGAAAGAGACCGCCGCCTGCCAGGCCTCATCGCTCTCGAGCATGCAGCGAACCACACTCGAGAGCGAGAGGTCCCGCCCAATCACTGCCACGAGATCGTGGCGCTGCACGGCCCATCGGTCGCACACCTCGAGGGTGTGCTGGGCCGTGTCCTCCGCAGCGCCACACTCGTGGCAGGCTGGCGTAGGCTCTCTCCTGGCGACCTTACACAGGTACGCACCGAAGCATCCATGCCCGGTGAGCACCTGTGTAAGGCGGAAGGTGAGGGGTTTCCTCTTGCGGCGCATCCACGCCGCAAGGACTGGTCGCAGTGCCGCGGCCGTATGTTGGCCGTACGGCGACTGCGCCAGGACCTCACCCCACCTCCTCAGCAGCCACTGCTCTCCCAGCCTTCGGAACCGCCTTAGCTCCTCCCACGAAGGGACCTCGCCACGTGACCTCCTCTCTGCAACGAGGAGGTTTAACTCGGCGAGGACCCTCGCCACGAGCTCCCACGGCGGTTCCCCCGCTAGGGCAGTAGCTGCCGCCCAGGAGACTGTACGGTAGCCCCGGATGACCCTCACCGCTATGACCCGCTGCATTTTGTGCAGCTGGGCCACATTACGCACGGTGAGGGCATCCGCCCAAATTGGGGCTCCGTACAGGGCCATACTCCGACATACTCCGGAGTACAGCCGCCTGCAGGCTTGGCTGGGCCCCCCCACATTTGGTAGGAGCCGGCCCAGCGCTGATGCCACCCTCACGACCTTCGGCCCCAGCTGTTGGAAATGGGGGCCGAAGGTCCACCTCCCGTCCAGGGTGAGTCCGAGACACTTAAGGGTTGGACTCACCCTGACCTCCGTCTCTCCGATAAGGAGTCGTGCACCCGGTGGGGGTCCTTTCCTCCCAAGTCCGCGGAAGAGCAGGGCTTCGGTCTTGTCTAAACGTACCCGAAGCCCCAAGCGCTCTATGCGGCTGACAACGAGGGCTGCCCCCTCCTCAGCCAGCCGCGCGGCCTCCTGATACGTCCTTCCCCGGAACGTGACGTAAGTGTCATCTGCATAGCAGATGACATCTGTTCCGGGGAGGATGCCGCTCCGCAGGACCCAGTCGTAGCCGACGTCCCAGAGGTTCGGTCCCAGAACCGAACCCTGAGGGACGCCGCACACGACCTGCCGCCTCTCTAAGGACCCCGACCGATCCTCGAACACGATCTCCCTATCGGAGAGATACGCGTCCAACAGCCTCCCGAGATACGGAGGCACTTCGAAATAGTTCAGTGCCTCGCGTATTACGCTGTGGGGAAGGCTGTTGAAGGCGTTGGCGATGTCCAAGGACACCACCACCACCACTTCCCTCCCGCGTTCCGCTTCATCCGTCACCGACTTCAGGCGCCTCACTGCGTCGATGGTCGACCGACCGGCCCGAAACCCGAACTGTGAGTCTGACAGTCCGGGCCCCGGTCCTTCCTCCAAGTGCTGAACGAGGCGGGAGGCTATTACACGTTCAAACGCCTTGCCCACCTCGTTCAGTAACACGATCGGCCGCACCGCCGACGCAGAGTCCGGTGGTCGCCCGCCCTTGGGTAGCAGGACGAGCCGACCCTCCTTCCACGCCTTCGGGAACTGACCGCTCTGTAGACAGCGGTTGAACAGTTCCCGAAGGCTATCTTCGAGGTGCACGAGAGCTATAGATAGAACCCTCCCGTGCACCCCGTCCGGACCAGGCGCCCTTCTCTTACTACGGAGACGGGACAGAACCGCCTCCATTTCTAAGTCGGTGACGGGTGGCGGAACACCCTCCTCCATCGAGCCCGGCGTCCGTCGGGCCATTTGCGGTGGAGCGAAGCCTGCCGGGGGGTCTGGGAATAACTCCTGGACAATGTTCCCCAGCAGTTCCGGCTGGAGCGTTTCCGTCAGTGGGGCCGACTGGGCGCGAAGTTTGTCTCGCGCCCTCTTATACGGTCGACCCCACGGGTCATTATCCAGACCCTCCACCAGCTCCAGCCACGCTCGCTCCTTGGCCCGACTGATGGCCAGCTGCAGGATCTCCCTTTTGGCACGGTAGACCCTGAACAGCCGGCCATCACGCTCCTCGTCCTGGGGACGGCGCCGCCTGCTGCGAACATAGGCGCGGCGCGCCGCATCGCAGGCGACACGAAGGTCGGCCAGCTCGGCTGACCACCAGTACACCGCCCGTCGAGGAGGGGGAGGACCCCAAACTCTAGGCATGGCTGCCCGGCAGACGTTAGTGAGTACGTCGCCGAGACAGCCAGCCATTTTGTCCACCCCCAAACCTTCCAACGACGGGAGGCTCCAGCGGCCAACGATGGCCGCCTCCTCCGCTAGTTCCCGGTTGAGCTTAGTGAGTGCCCAACGCGGGAACCTGCTACGTCCCCCGGACACCGACGCCGAGCTCGATGCAGAGGCTGAAGACACCTCGAACTTTATGTAGCGATGGTCCGAGAGTGTCTCCACCTCCGTTACCACCCTCCACCCTGCCACCCTGCGCGCGACGTCGGGAGTGGCGAACGTCAGGTCCACCACTGAACCGCCCGTCCGCCGCACGCAGGTGAGGACTGTCCCTGTGTTGAGAAGGGACAGTCCCGAAGCTAAAGCCCACTCCTCCACTTCCCTCCCCTTCGGATCAGTGACAGGGGAACCCCACGCCGAGGACTTGGCGTTGAAGTCCCCCGCCACCACGACGGGGAGGGGGGCTAGCCTCCTGATCAGCGGCCCTAGAGCATCAAGGAATTGCTCTAGGGCGGCTAGGTTGCGGTTCGGGGAGAAGTAAACACCTACTATTACTACGTCTCCCCGAGCGGCAACAACATATCCAGTCCCCCTCATTCTGGGTATGAGGGGGGGGCCAGCACCTGGCCTCGACACTATTGCGACGGAGCCCACATCATCCCCAGCCCAATGCGGCAGGGGAGGAACATAATAGGGCTCCGCCACGACCGCCACATCTATTAACCACTCCGCCATCGACTGCAGGAAGAGATCCTGAGCCGCGGCGGAGTGGTTCACATTACCCTGAAGGAAGCCGAGATGTCCTGGCATTACTCGGACATCTCGGCCTCAGGCGCCACCAGCCCCCTCCCCGGTGGACTTAGGGAGGAGGATAACTTTCCACGGACTGATGGGGGGTTGCACGCTCTGCCCCCCATCACATGGTCCGCCTTCTTGCCCGCGGCTAGGCAAACCGCGCACCGGAGCTCCGCCTGGCAGCCAGCAGCTTTGTGGCCCTGCTGACCGCAGCGGTAACACAAGCCGCTGCGGTCCGTTTCGGAGGGCGGACACAGACACGCTGAGTGCCCCTTACCCAGGCATCTGTAACAATGCCTGGGACGAGCCCCCTCATGTTGGAGCCGCACCTTGCTCCAGCCGATGCGGATCGCGCCAAGCTGGAGCAGCCTTTTTGCAGCTGCCAGCGGGCACGACATACGCACCGAGCCCACCCCCCGTGGGCCGAGATGAATCTCCCCGACCCACACCTGCCCCATCGAGCAGCCCCCTTCCGCAGCTACTGCTGCTCTTATGCCTTCTCGCGTCGCGGTCTCGTCTAGACCCGTCAACCTAAAATCTGTTGTTTTTACAGGTCTGACCACATCCGCGACGCCCACCAACAACGCACCAATTTTCTCTGCCAGGACGTCCGCCTGTTCGCCGCTGGCACGTCCTGGAACTTCGATAAGGCGTGCCCCCGTGGCCGCCGTTCGTATCCTTAAGGGCCCAATTCCCAGATCATCGACCTTGATGTGCTGTTGGGCCCTGGTCAGCACGGAGGAATAGGTTTCCCCCTGCTGAACCGCCTCCGGCCGAAGCTTTATTATGACGGCGGAGGAGCTAGGGAGCACGAGCTTAGCTCCCTTCTTCTTTGCCTCTTTTGAGGCTGGTGGCACGTTGTTGGCCTTGGCCTTCTTCGGCGCCTTACGCTTGGCCACGACGGACCAGGCCTCCGTGAGTGCCGGAGCCGCGGGCTGTTCTGGAGCTGCAGGGCGTGGCTCCAGGCGTCCCTTTTGGGGCGCCTTTTGGGGCGCGTTATGCGGCCCCTTGTTCCCCACGGGAGCGGTCGGACCGAAGCTAGACCACTCTGCTTTCTTCTTGCTCTTGTTAGAGCTAGAGCTAGGAGCCGGTCTAGCTGCCGCGCGCACCGGCAGCGGCGGGAACTCCTCGCGAGATGCCCTGTTCCGCGTTGCTGCACCTGGCTCAGGCAATATCGGCGACCGTTCCCGCGAAACCGGCACCGTCTGTTTCGCCTTGGCGGGCTCTTTAGCTGCCTCTCTTCTATCGGCCGCCAGAGGCGGTCTCATTATAGCAGGAGGCGGCAAACGGTCCTCCAGCACTGCCAGACGACCATCAACAAGGTTGCTCACAAGCCTCGCGATGTTGCTCTCCAAGATGCCCAGCTGTTCACTGGACATTGGAGAACCCCTTTCCTTGGCCACAGTAGTCCTGGCCTCTTCGAAGTCGCGCTTGTAGGCTCGGACCTCATCTCGGAGATTCGTTACCTCCCTTTGGAGCCTATTATTATCGGCCCTGAGGCGACGAGTCTCCTCAACCACTGTTCGCGCCGCAAGCGCGTCCAGAACTGCGCGAACTACACTGGTGGCCCTTTTTAATTTGTTGGCGTAGCCACCCTTCAAATTCGTCGATCTACTTGCGACGCCTAGTATCTCGCTCAGGTGATCCTCCGCTGCCTTCATTAGCTCATCCGGTCCCATCGCATCGACATCGATGTCCAAAAGACTAGAAGGAATCACTTGCACCTCTTTCTCTGGAGCCGCCTTAATGTAGGCCCTTTTATCCAGTGCAGCCGCAAACTCGGCCTCACGGGCCACCTGGGCACGCTCTCTAAGCGCCTGGCGAGCACCAATACTGCCGCCAGACCTTCGGGTCCTACCACGCTTGGCGGTGTTGCTCTCAGCCCGAGACTCAGAGCCAAAACCCTCCGTTTCAGAGCCGGATACCTCTGAGAACAGTCGCTTGTTCCCACAGACATCCGACTCCGACATGGACCAGTCCGCGACTTGTTGGGGAGTCCCTAACAACTCCTCCAACGTCACCCCAGCACGAGCGTGGCCTGATCCAACCTCTACTCTCTTAACGTCCCCAAACTCAAGCGTAAGCCCTCGTCCGGAACGACTTCTACCCTCCCCTTCACTTTCAACCCCTTTCCCCCCAACCTCTTTAACACCCTTCGGCATATTGCCGACAGTAAAATTGGGGGTGCCCCAGGGCACACCCCTGGTATGAGCTGCGACACTAAACAAATGTTCAGGCAGATGAGCCCGATCCTCAACCTAACTTAATAAAAACTATAAAACTAAGAACCAACACCAGAACAAAAATCAAAACACACCCAAACAAAAGACCAAATGAAATACTATATTACAAATGTACCCTCCCCCCCGTGGGGGTCACCGCCGCAAAACAACACCGGGACCATCGCCCCCAACCTAACCTAACCTAACCTTTTTTTTTTTTTTTTTTTTTTTTTTTTTTTTTTTTTTTTTTTTTTTTTTTTTTAAGGAGGGGAAATACTTTACGTATCCCCCACCGTCTCCGGGGGAAAACGGCAGGGGTATGTCGGACTCCCCCGGCGCAATGGTGATGAAAAGCGCCGAGGTTTACCGACTAAAACCCCTCCATGCCTCCTTCTGCGCCAATGCGGGGTCATGGGAACTGCGTGATACTACTACCACGACCCCGCAGCGCGTGCCGCGCCCGGCCCTCTCCTATCGTGGCGGCCGGATGTAGTGCCGCCGCCTGCCTCACCGAGAGCTCCCCGGGCAATTGGGGAGCTGTCCATCTCGGGGCCCACAATGTGGGCGGCGATCCCCCGATCACCGCCCACGGGCCTAGGCTTCCACCTCCATGGCGGGGGCGGTCGGACCCGCCCTTACGCCTTCGGCTCTAGGCCTTCGTGGCCGAGCCTTTGGGGGAGCCTTTCTCTTCTTTGTGCCGGGGGGTGGTTTGGCCAGTGCGCAGCCACTACTCCCCAGCACATGCTCCTTCTCTGGCTTCCCCATCGTCTCGCACAAGAGACACTTTGGGGGGGCCGTACAGTCGGGTGCCCTGTGCCCCAGTGCTCCGCAGTGGAAACATCGACCACTGAGGTCCACCGGGGACGGGCACTTAACGGCTAAGTGGCCGGTGTCAAGGCAACGGTAGCACCGCTTTGGCCTCACGGCCAGCAGCACTACCCTCGCCGAGACCCAGCCGACCTGTAGCCGCCCTGCACTCGTCAGTTTCTTGGCTGCCGCTACCGGTGCGCACAGCCAGAGACACCTCTCGCCCCTTCGGCCCACTACGACCTTGCCCGACCGGATTTCGCCGGCCGAGCAGCCTCCCTCTTTGGCGACCGCCTCTATAATGTCGGCGGCCGTCGTCGTATCGTCGAGTCCGGTGAGCAGCATTTCCGCGCGCTTCACCGGGCGACCGACCCTAACTAGTCCCTCGTCCAGAACCGCCCTCATCTTTGCGGCAAGGGCGTCCGCCTTCTCCTGGGCCCCCTCTCCCGATAGCTCGAGAACGCGGGCGCCCGTTTCTGCCAGGCGGAAGTCGACCTTGTAGATGCCGAGTTCCGCCAGGCAGATTTTCCTCTTCGCCTCCATTAGTATGGAGGCGTATGTCGCTCTCCCTTCCTCAAGCACCCCCTCCTTGAGGGTGAGGGTGATCGCCGCGGTTTTGGGAGGCTTCAGTCTCGCCTTCTTTTCCTTGGGGGCTGTCTGTTTGGCGGCACCCCTTTTCGCCTTACCGCGCCCACGTGACCCATCTGTGGTCCGCGGGGCGTCTGTCACAGGCGGGGCGGTCGTAGACTCCCTCGCCTCTTTAGCCTCTTGTGCGGCCAAAGACTTCTTCTTCCCCTTCTTCCTTACTTTCTTGGGCGGTACAGGTGCAGTGGGAGCCTGTGTAGGCGCCACCGTGTCCTCCGTCGCCCCTCTCTTCTCCTTGGCCGCTGCCTTTTTCGGCTTTGACCGTTCCCGTTCCTTCGGCGCCTCGACGCTCGGCGCAGGTGCCGGGGCCAAGAATTCCCGGTCCCTGTCCGCTGCGAGCGGAGGCCTTCTTCGAGGCTCCGGCGGAAGACGCTCCTCCAAGCCGGCCAACCTCGCGTTGAGCATGTTGCCGAAGGTCTCTATGTTTGCTCTAGAGACCTCCGCCAACAGCTCACGCACGTCCTTCTCTTTTGGGTCGGAAACCCGCTTACGCAGCTCGTCGAGCTCCTGGCGTAAAGTTGCCACTTGCCCTTCGAGCCGCGCATTTTGGGCCTCCAGCCTCTGCACCTCGTCTGATGCCGAGCGACCCCTGACCTCGGTGAAGGCCAACCTGATCACCGCAACCGCTTCCTTGAGGTACCTTTGGTAGGTACCTTTCAAGTTAGACGACTTCGCGGCGACCATGGCAATGGTCTCCAGCGAGGTCTCCACTGTCTTGCTCAGGTCGACGCCTGCTCGCTCCGACACTCCTTCTCCAGCGGGAGAAGTGGGGGGGAGTCGAGTGGGGGAGGGGCTGGAGCATAAAGCCGCTCTCGCCACCCTCGCCTCTCGCGCAACCCTGGCGACCTCCTCCTCGGCTTGGAGCCTTCTCTTTATTGAGGTCGGCCTTGGCCTTGGCCCAGCCGACATACTGGCCGGTCGTAGGCGGCCGGCCTCGCCCCCTCTTTGGCTTGGGCGCCACCTCCTTACTGGTAGAAGGCGCCACGTCCTCGTCCGTGTTGCGCCGTTTTCGCGCAGTCATATCCGGTGGTGCGGGCAACCCCACGGAATCCAGCGACATGTTGGATGCGCTGCTGTAGTCCGCGGGGCAGTCCTCGCTCTCTGTCCCTGTGGATTCGCTGGGGACACATCCAAAAACGAACTCGTAATGAGTTCGTTTTATGCCGATCTTGTCACCCCGAGCGATCTTTTTGTCAATCAATGCCAGCAGCCGGCGCTTCGCGTCCGGCTGCGGCTTGGAGAAGTCCGTCTCCTCGTCTGTAAGCAGATTCGCCGCCGGCGCGGTTAGGGGCGCCGGGTTCGAATTTGCGCGCGTCTTCGCGCCTCTCTCCCTACTCGTCGTCGCAACGACCTCGCCTGCCTCTCTCGTAATTTGTGGCCCCCCCGTATACGAGGGCCGACCCCCCGCCGAAGCGGGAGTGTGGGATTCCCTCCTGGAAGGAGGACCCACCCGGGGAATACTTGACAAATTACGTTCCGCCATCATTCTAACACCGACACCCCGGGTCGCGGCCTTTTTTCAGGTGTGAGGTCACCTATCAGAAGAGTTAAATAAAAATGAAAGATAGTAAGAGAAGAAAGAAAGATGGTGAAAAGATAGAAAAAACAAATAAAACTAAAGCAAAACAAGAAAGTTAAACTAAAAAGGTGGTGAAAGATAGAAGAAGAAAGAAAGAAAGAAAGAGCCAGCCTTCAGCCGCGTGAGTACCTCACCCCGCAAAAGACGGGGTGGCGCACCCAAGCGTTGCCCAGGGGCACGAACGTGGACGCACTGGCAGACCCCCAACCTAACCTAACCTAACCTAACCTTTTTTTTTTTTTTTTTTTTTTTTTTTGTTTCCGGAGGGGGAAATGCATTACGCATACCACCCGGGTGCAGGGGGCACCCGAGTGGTGATGTGGGACTCCCGTATAGGCTAATGAGACCCACGGTTTACCCACTAAAACCCCCCCCCACCTTCCTCCACGCCGCCTTGCGACGGGGCCACGGGAACGATACACACATCCGCGACCCCGCCGGCGGCAGGCGCACCAGATGGTAAGGTGCGCCTCCCTCCTCCGCGTCCACCAGTACTGCAGCAGACTCCCCCCGAGTCTGCTGCAGTACTAGTGGAGGCCAACTACACCTCGGCCGCAGAGGATAGGGCAAGCGGCGCACCGTAATACCAAACTTGCCTCTTCCCCTGCGGCCCCACCGATGCCGTTACCGCGCGGAACGGCCCCGCCAGCTCGCAGGGGGTTAGGGATAGCGGCACAACACCACCACCCTCTCCCCCTGCGATCCTCCACGGCCGCAGAAGATAGGGAGTAGATAGATAGGCACTCCTCTTCTTCTGCGGTCCCACCTCCAGGCGCGTCCGCAGCGGACTGGCTCCTCCAGTCCGCCGGGAGCGCCCCTCCTCGGGCCGGCCTGGCCTCCTGCCTAGCCGGCCCTGGTTGCCTCTTCGCTTCACCGTGGGTCCTCAACCACGGTTACTGAGCCCCACCGCCACGACAAGGCGGGCAACCGTCGGGGGGAACCTAACCTAACCTAACCTAACCTAACCTAACCTATCATAAATGTATGTTTAGAAAGTATTCAATAGGTTACTTGACCTTGTTTTTTTTTGTCCTACACGCTTCATTTAAATTGTTTCATTATATATACATAATATACTTAACATTATTTTAAGCCTAAGACCTACAAAAAGAATATTATTAAAAAAAAAAAAAAAAAAAAAAAAAAAAAAAAAAAAAAAAAAAAAACATTTCTTAAAAACCGCCGAAAGCACATTCGCCATGTTGGTTAATAGATTATCTGTGCTGTGACGTCATACTAGTACTATTTGTTAGACTATTTGTACTATTTTAGACTGTACGAGGGCTGATTGATAAGTTTCCGGAACGACAAGGAAAAACTTCAAAAATCTATTTAAAATAAATTTATTTCTCAACGTAGTTTCCTTCTACCTCGATGCATTTAGTCCAGCGATTCTCCGATGCCGTTACACCAGTTTGATGAAATGTTTTCTCCAACCCCTCAAAATACTCGTCCACGGCAACAATGACTTCTTCATTTGATGAAAATCTCTGGCTACCTAACCATTTCTTCAGGTTTGGGAATAAGTGGAAGTCGCACGGGTAGTAGTTCAGTAGCAACTCGAACCGCAATTCATGGAGTTTGGCGACTGCAACCATTGACGTGTGTGCAGGTGCGTTGTCATGGTGGAACAAAATTTTTTTCTTGGCCAATGTGGTCGTTTCTTCTGGATTTCTTCACTTAATTTTTGCAGCAAGCTTGCGTAGTACAAGTAGTAGAAAAACAAAAAATGGAGACATTTATTGTTTTTCCTTTTTGCAGATAATCCACTAAAATAATCCCTGGAGCATCCCAAAAAACAGTCGCCATCACTTTGCCGGCCGACAAAACAGTTTTTGCTTTCTTCGGCGCAGGTTTTCCGCTCTCAGTCCACTGCTTAGATTGTTCTTTTGTCTCGGGAGTATGTATCCAGGTTTCATCGACTGTTACATAACGCCGCAAGAACTCATTAGGATCTCGGTTAAACAGCGCCAAACACTCCGATGAATCATCCACTCGACGTTGCTTTTGGTCTACAGTGAGCAAACGCGGCACCCATCGCGCGCAAAGCTTTTTCATTCCTAAATGTTGGTGCAAAATATTAAAAACGCGTTCAGATGAAATGCTCACTATCTCTGCTATCTCTCGCAACTTTAAGCGCCGATCATTCAGTACAATTTTGTGAATTTTTTTGATCATGTCCGGATTCGTGACTTCATTTGGACAGCCAGACCTGTGAGCGTCTTCGCAGCTCTGTCTTCCACGTTTAAAATCAGTTACCCAGGTGTGAATTGTACTCAATGCAGGAGCAGAATTACCTAAAACACTGTCTAGCTTGGTTTTAATCTGGGTTGCTGTTTTCTCTTTTAAAACGTAAAACTTTATCACCGCACGAATTTCGTTTCTTTCCATTGTTAAGAAAATTTACGACAGAGAAGGTTCTACGTCCTCTCAAACAAATTCCATCAGTTCGATTAAATTCAAAATTTAGCGTTCAATTTAAAAAAGATGCCAGAATATAATGTAATATTCCTTTTTTGCGTATCATTTTTTTAAGTTCGTCGTTTCGGCCAGTTATCAATCAGCCCAGGTAGTCCGTAGTAGTAACGAATATAACACGTTAACGAATATTTAATGGTTAATATTCTACCAATATAACACATTATGAACCGAAATAACACAAATTTATGAGGCTAGACGAATTCCACAATTCCACACACGCAACAAACAATGATTACACTCTAATTTCTAATGCATTTTCAACCACGTTGTTACGCATGCAGACGAAAATATTGTCAAACACAAACATAAACTATACGCACACATGTACAAACAACAAAGGAAATAATATTGTATTATGAATAAATATTATATTAAAATAAAAATCAGTTTAAATTATTTGTCTCAAAAGAAAACTCGTGTTTCCAAAATCTCTATTTTTGTACAATATTTATCTTAGTGCTGCCATCTGGCGTCATACAATAATATTAACTTCTCTTAGTTCTATAATTGTTAGCTGTGTTAGTGTATTATTAGACATTTTAGTTTTGCTATCTACCACTAGATGTCACTGGAATCGTTCTAGATCGCGCTATCGAAGTTACGTAAATTTTAGTATAAGTATCGTCATACATTTAAATAAAAAACTTCGATCCGCACTCAAACCCGAGTTTCATTTGACACACCTGTAGGCACCTATACGAGTTTGTACATGGTCCTATCGGAGCCGGATGTCAATCGCGAAGTGCCGCGTAATTGTTTTACGTTTTTTGGGAAAACTACTTGCGGGCAGTGGATCGCTGTCGCAAACGCAAGTAACAGGAGCCAGCCGAGGCTAAGTGCAGCATCGGCGAGCTTCAGACCGTGTCTTCGGGTGGAAGGCGCTGGTCAGGTCACGGTGGGCGGAGCCCGCCCATCATCAACACCAGCTTCTGGCGCGGGAAGTGACCCGCGGAGGTGCCTCAGAACAACTGCTGCAGGAGCGGATCAGCGGCTACTGAGGTCCGAGGGGAGTCAGGGCTTCCCTCTCTCGGTACATCACCAAGTGCGTGTGATTAGTGAGTGATAGTGTGTGTTCGCTATTGGATTGATCCTGTATCTGGACAACTGTAAGTACTTTCAACCTTATAACTTAAAGGGAAATAACTTAGAAGAATTTCAAGCAAAATAAGAAACATAAAAAACTTTAATATCTTGGACTTAGAATATTTTGTGAATTTTGGACTTTAAAAATTTGTGTTAATTTTAACTTAGAATATTTCACGTAGTATTTGGACTTAGAATAATTTTCAATAAAACGGAGGTACGGGGAACCTATGCCCGATTTTTAAATTTTGTAACAATAAAAATACTTAGAAAAATTTCGTGAAAATTTGTACAACATAAGATAACTTGTAAAACACTTAGAATATTTTTGTAAAAATTTGTAATACTCTTGATAAAAGATCTAAAGTTAATTTTCACTTACCTTTTAATTTTTAATCATGGAAAACATTATTAACTTTCAAGAAAACTTGTACGAACGTATGGTAAAGGCAAAAGCTAATTTTAAGAAATCGCCCAAAGAGCGCATTACCAAAGAATATGTAGATGGTAGACTAGAAATTCTTGAACAGTTGTGGTTTGAATTTTTGTCTGGTCACAAAGACTTAATGAGAAATTATCCAGCCAAAGATGTCAAAAGCTCAACTTATGTTACCAATGATTTTTATGATAAGGCTGAAGAAATTTATTTAGAGTATAAGTGTGATCTCAAAACTTTATGTAAAAAATTTGAATCAAAGGTAACAGTAAAGGGTAATGAATCGATATCTTCAAATAAAACGCATGCAAACTATCCACAAATAAACATACCTTATTTTTCTGGAAATTACCAAGAGTGGACATCGTTCAAATCTCTCTTCAAGTCTCTTGTTATAAACAACGAATGTTTTGATGAGATTCAAAAGCTACACTACCTCAAATGTTACCTCAAAGGAGAAGCTGAACAATTAATTAAACATGTAGCTATTGAAGAAGGAAGCTTTGAGCGTTGTTGGCTAATGGTGAATGAACGATACAACGACAAAAAGTGGATATGTCATCACGTTCTAAAAAGACTTTTGAGTCAGAGAAACCTCACCACCGAGTCCAGTAGTGGGCTTAAGGAACTTGTAGACACTACAAATGAATGTATAGCTTCTCTGGCAAGTTTAGGTATTAAAGTTGACACGTGGGATGTAATTGTGATACATCTTATCAATCTGAAGCTAGATCCAGAAACGCGACGTCAGTGGGAGTTTTATTGTACCGCAAAAACTACTTCTGACGAATTGCCCACTTATAAACTTTTTGAAGGTTTCCTTAAAGAACGGTTTTCAGCCATTAACCGATTGTCACAATCAAGTAATAAACCTTCTAATATTACTACTAAAATAAAGTCTTTACATATTTCTAATACTGTAACTTGTGTCCTCTGTAAAGACTACCACAGAATTAACCAATGTACGCAGTTTCATAAATCGTCAGTTGACACACGCCGCCAAATCATCACTGACAATAAGTTGTGCTTTAATTGCTTGGGTAGTGGTCACTCTGTCAAAGAATGCCGCAGCAAGGTGAAGTGTCGGGTGTGCAAACGAGCACATAACTCTCTTTTACACCCTAAGGGTGACAACAACGGAAACAATGAAGCAAGTGAGAGTGTTGCCGCGTCTAATGATACTTCCACGCAATTAGTCTCATGTGTTTCATCTAGCAAAGGTACTTATCAGCAAGTATTACTTGCAACAGCTTTAGTTAAAGCATCTTCCCGAAGCGGAGAAAACTTTATATTACGAGCCTTAATCGATCAAGGATCACAGTCTTCATTCATAACCGAATCGGCTGTACAATTCCTAGGACTGAAGAAGATATCAGCTGAGGGACAAGTATCATGCTTGGGTGGCAGTGCAACCATCGTCTCCAAAGCAACAGTTGATATTCAGCTCCAGTCTCTATATGATCCCTATTTTAAAATAACAGTACGGGCATACGTGATTAATAAATGTATCACGTCCTTTCTACCCACCAAAAGGGTAGACACTATACAGTGGGATGAACTACATTCCCTTAATTTAGCTGATCCGGAGTATAATATTCCGAACAAGATCGACATCCTTTTGGGCGCAGAAGTGCATGCGCAGATAATTAAAGACGGCCTCAAAAAGGGACCGCTTGGCACACCTTTGGCTCAAGCAACGAGCTTGGGATGGATCTTATCAGGTGTAGTCAACGGTAATGCTAAACCGAGTAGTCAACTTACATCACTACATTGTTGTACTCGCTCGGACGATAGCAACAATCTCTTAAAGAAATTTTGGGAAATTGAATCAGATATTCAAATGCCAAAGGAACGTTTATTTACTCACGATGAACAACGATGTGAAGAATACTTTACGAAGACAACACGTAGAGATCCAGATGGTCGCTATGTCGTTCGTCTTCCGTTCAGGAACCAGGATCCTCAAGTAACTTCTTCACTGGAAATTGCAGAGAAAAGGCTGAAATCACTAGAACACAGATTAAATAAGGATAAAACATTACAAACTAAATATAATGAAGTAATAAATGAATATCTCATTCTTAATCATATGGAACTTATACCTGAAACAGAAATCAACAATGAAAATGCCGTTTACTTACCACATCACGCGGTCGTGAGAGATGATAAAACGACTACAAAGGTGAGAGTTGTTTTCGACGCGTCCTGCAAAGGAAAAAATAACAAATCACTGAATGATCATCTCCTAGTAGGACCGACAATCCAACCAGAACTTAGACATATCATCATGAAGTGGCGCACGGCACCCATATGTCTTTCAGCTGACATTATTAAGATGTTTAGGCAAGTGAAGACGGATGAACGGGACAACAATAATTATCAAAGAATCCTATGGAGAAAAAATCCTTATGAGAAAATAAAACATTATAGACTTACCAGAGTTACTTTCGGTACAGCTTCTGCACCTTACCTGGCTGTAAAGGCACTCCAGCAAGTAGCGCGTGATCACGAAGAAGAATATCCTATAGCAGCTCAGAAAACATTAAATGATTTCTACGTAGACGATTTTATGAGTGGAGTTCAAAATGTGAACGAAGGTATTAAGCTGTTTAAGGAAATGAATGAGTTACTAGGTAAGGCGGGTTTCAAACTACAAAAATGGATAAGCAACAATGAAAAACTTAATGAACTAATGGAAGGAAAGGATGGAACGACAGGAAAGGGAAAGGGTAAGGAAATAAAGGAAGATGAACTATTAAAAATAATGGGACTTACTTTTGACCGAAGCGAAGACGCGTTCCGTTTCGTAGTAAACCTCCCGACGCTGCAGGAACCTGTAACAAAAAGAAAAATTATATCGGACATAGCACGTTTTTATGACCCGCTGGGTTGGACCTAACATAATATTAGCCAAGAGAATGATACAAAAGCTGTGGCTCGCAGGTATTGACTGGGACGAAGTCGCCCCAGACAACCTACTAAAAGAATGGTTAACTTACCGTAGTGAACAAATTAAATTGACTAAAATACGTGTACCAAGATGGTTGGGGACATCTCAAGCCGATCGCGAAGTTGAGCTGCATGGCTTTTGCGATGCATCTAAATCAGCGTACGCAGCAGTGGTGTACATTCGAACTTTGGATCCTGAAGGAAAGGTTAACGTCTCATTAGTTACAGCAAAAACGAGAGTCGCACCTGTGAAGCAAGTCTCAATACCGAGACTTGAATTATGCGGTGCAGTCATGGTAACTAGATTGTTAATCGAAGTAGCAACCATACTAAATATTACAAAATCCAACTTGCACGCCTGGACGGACTCAAGTGTCGTTCTGGCATGGTTAAACAAACATCCTAGCAAGTGGAGTGTGTTTGTAGCAAATAGGGTATCAGAAATTTTAACAAACTTAGACCCGCACAATTGGTCGCACGTTAGCTCTAAACATAACCCAGCTGACTGCGCATCTCGCGGTCAAAGCCCAGCTGAATTGATTAACAATTGGCCCATGTGGTACAATGGACCAGATTTTTTAGCTAAACCTACCATTGTCTACAATAAACCTAAGAAATTAGAAACTGATTTAGAGATTGTTCAAGCTCACTGTACTACAACGTTAGACGATAATACTTTACTAAACAGATTCTCTACTTTAACAAAGGCAAAAAGAGCGCTAGCCTATTGCATGCGGTTCATCAATAACACTAAGAAAACTACTACTAAAAACGTTACTATTTACCTTACAACTACAGAATTAAATGAAGCCTTAAACATTTACATTAAAAACTGTCAATTAAGCTACTTTAGTGAAGAAATAAAGAAAATTAAATTAAAACAAGACTTACCCAAAAGCTCCAATATAAAATCACTTACGCCATATTTAGATGAACACGGTATTTTGAGAGTAGGAGGACGATTACATCAATCAGATTTGTTAACGCTTTTCACGCTCAACGTATGCTTCAGACTTTTTGGCGACAATGGTCGCAAGAATACCTCACCAAATTTTTAGTGCGATATAAAGCGAATTCAGCGTCCATTCACCAATTCAAAATTGGTGACACTGTTATCATTAAGGAAGATAACATACCTCCCTGTCGCTGGCTTTATGGCAGAGTGACTGCCACTCATCCTGGCAAAGATAATATAGTACGTGTAGTTACTCTTCGAACGAAGTCAGGTTATCTTAAGTTTTACAGGTTATCTTAAGGTTACTTCAAAACTTTGTATACTTCCCATTGCGGAATAAATATGTACCCATAAAATTGTTCTTATGGTTTAAAATAAGAAAATGTAGATACTTACTTTTATACAGTCCACTTACTTGTTTGATATGTAACACTATGGCAATCTAAAGTGTATTTTTAAAATAGACTTGTAATTTTTATTTCAAATTTATTTATAAGTCCAAAGGTCTTATTTAAAACTTTGGCCTTGGTGGGCGGCATGTACAATATTTATCTTAGTGCTGCCATCTGGCGTCATACAATAATATTAACTTCTCTTAGTTCTATAATTGTTAGCTGTGTTAGTGTATTATTAGACATTTTAGTTTTGCTATCTACCACTAGATGGCACTGGAATCGTTCTAGATCGCGCTATCGAAGTTACGTAAATTTTAGTATAAGTATCGTCATACATTTAAATAAAAATCTTCGATCCGCACTCAAACCCGAGTTTCATTTGACACACCTGTAGGCACCTATACGAGTTTGTACAATTTTTTCATTTTAAATAAAGATTTTAAGAAGTTTTTGTTTAAATTCAATTTTTCTGCAGACTAAAGGACGTCACAGAAAATACAATTTTTTATCTTAAGATGCCTGGATATATTTTATTTCATAAAGTACGTAATATCAAAATGTGTAGTATCTTAGCCGTCTGTGATAGTTCAAACAATCAGTACAGCAAGCGATATTTCATCCTAAGATAAAATATTATAGTATCCTCGCCGTCTGAAATGCCCCTTGGAAATAATATATTAGCTTAAAAGGTTTGTCTAAGCTCATCATAATAAAACACAGTTTTTAAGTAGGTGGAGAGCTACTAGGAAATGGTTAAAATTTTTGCCGTATTAAAAAGGGGAATCAGTAGGATTCCTGTCTATTATAAATGTGAAAGTTTGTGAGGATGGATGGATGGATGTATGTTTGTTACTCTTTCACGCTAAAACTACTGAACGGATTTCAAGGAAATTAAAACATAGGCTACTATGTTTAACTACTATTTTTTAAATACATTTTAAATAAAAATTTTAAGAAGTTTTTGTTTAAATTCAATTTTTCTGCAGATTAAAGGACGTCACAGATAATACATTTTTTTATCTTAAGATGCCTGGATATATTTTATTTCATAAAGTACGTAATATGAAAATGTGTAGTATCTTAGCCGTCTGTGATTTCAAGGATGGAATGTATAGATTCATTGGAATGAAAGGATGGATTTCAAGGAAATTAAAACATAGGCTACTAGTTATGTTTTAATTTCATTGAACTAAAACATAGGGATACCGGATACTATTATTACTTGGGCAGAGCCGCGGGAAAAATCTAGTTAAGTATTCATAAAATAAGTTTTATTTCATACTTTTTTGTGCATTTTTACTTTGGAAGTCGAAGTAGTAATAAGTACTTACATTGTAGCAAGAATGAGTTTTATTCGTGTGTGGTATAACATTTCTACGGTTTTCAGAATGCATAAGTACGTCTGGCAAAAACGGCTATGGGTTAATTTATAATATTTTTTGAAGTATTTTAGGCTTTAAAATAACGTTATATTATTTATATATAATGAAACAATTTAAATGAAGCGTTTAGGACAAAAAAAAGGTCAAGTAACCTATTGAATACTTTCTAAACATACATTTATGATAGGTTAGGTTCCCCGGATAACGCTAAGAGTCCTAGAGGAAAATAGCATTTAGCAGTTGACAGCACGCTGACTAGACTTTAGACTAGACTAGAACTTTTAGTAAAGCTTCTACCACTTTACTGAAACAACTGACATGACTCATTGACTGCACTGACTATTTATTTCGACTTTGATTAGACTTTAGACTTGACGATTTAGGAATACGGTGTTGAAAATTGAAACAAAAGTTCTATTTCCCGCCTTCTTAACTTGACACTGGCAAATGGTTATAAGCCAATGCCATATATTAAAAAAAAAGTGTGTGTCAGCTCCGACGCAAGACTGGAGTTTACACTAAAAAGTAAAACACGTCCCTCAGAAGGAACCAAAACTTTAGCGATCGATTTGAGTTCAAAAATTCGCGCTTTGTGAAAAAAAGTGACAGGTGCGCAGAATAGGTTGCACACGAAAACGTAACGAGGTCATTCGTTCAGTAGTTTTACATCTCATATTTTTTTCATACCGGGGGCCTTATATGAAAATCGATTCATATGGAGTAAACTCCAAAAACTATGAAAATAACAGAAATTTTGTGCATGTGACCATAAATTTCGATTTTCGTTGCAACTTACATGCGTGGTGCGTCACAACTCACATCCCAGTACGTTTTTGTATGGGGCGTTTTCACAAGACTCGCGAGTGCTTAAAAATCCGCAGTTCCTTAAAAAATATTGATTTTAGTATACTATTCCATAAAATCGTTGACTATTCCTGATACCTAGACAGTTGAAATTTTCTTACAAACAGATACTTACTAAAAACATAAAAATAATTATTTAAAGAGCACTCCCATTGAATTATTCACTGAATATTGATTTGTACATTCTCTTCAAAAAGAAACCCTACGGTTATTAAATATTTACCTAATCCAAGACATAAAACCGACCAAGTGCGTGTCTTACTCGCGCACGAAGGGTTCCGCACCGCTATCTGTACAACTGTTAGTACTAATATCTAGAACTGATATTAAAATCAAGCAAAAAACAGCGAGAAAGTGAAGTTTTCGTATGGGACCCTATAAATATATATTTAAAAAACCGCGAGAAGAGTGCCGATTCGATTCCCAGGTTGTGGCGTGTACCAACGAGACTTTTACTGATCATCTCAAGTACATTATACGGACGTTCTAACGGTAAAGGAAAACATCGTGAGGAAACCCGCACATGGTTGGACCCAGACGTATTGACCAGTCGTTCCTCTGGCTACTGTGTTATGAGAATGCCGTATGTGCTTGGGCAACCATACGACATTTAAAAAACCAACTGTCCCAGGCACTACAGTATTTCATGAGTGGTTACTTCGCTCGGAGAATATATAAATCATCCAAGAACGGATGAAAAAGGCCCAAGTTTATTTTTTATTACATAGGGGATTTTGTAATCAATTTTATAGAATACAAAAATTTTACCAAGTAGATCGTTGGGAATCTACAACTTAACAATTACAGATTAGTTAATTCTAGAAAACAAATAATTATACAAAAGTTGATATATTTTTTATTAAATATAAAGATAGTAAATACATAAAGGGTATTTATAAAACAATTAAAGGTGTTAGTTCTTTCCAGGCTCTATAGTTTCACCTCCCTGGATTTGACCCCAACCAATTAATCTGTAAAAAAACATTTTCATATTGATAATATGATATACTACGAGTATATTATAAATTGTTATAAAAAAAGAAAAGTACTTAAACTCGGGTACTAATAAATCGTAATTTTAAATATTAAAGAGAATTTCATATAATTAAATTAGATATGGATGTATGATACATAAAAAACTATATTATGTATTTGTTAAATGTTATGTTTCCAAAAAACTTTTTTACGTTTTTCCTGTAGCAATTGCAAAAGAGTATATTTTGATATTCAAGATAACATATTAACTTACCGCCAATGGTTCTCAACTCTTCTGCTGAGAGCAACTTTTTCTCCGATCTCGGTACATACGGGGCTGGTGAGTGCTATTTTAGCTAAATCAGCTTTTGTAGCGATAACTCTGCCTCCAGTACTGAGAGAACCGATGTTTACAAGCAACGCCTGAAAATACACATAATGTGAATGAGTACATAAACTAATCTATATTAAAAAGCTGCTTTCTATACTTTAATGGCAGTTAATTTCTATTTTTTTAATGACGTTCACATTTAAAATAGTATACATTAAAGAATGAACAGTAGTTTTTCAATTGCAAACTTCTAGCGCGTTAAGCGATTTTTGTAGAGGTTAAACATGTGGTTTTGTACCGACAAGCGACATATAGGTATACCTAACGCATATTTATATAGGTAATGAGTAATATGCGGATGGAAGTAGAAACTTCATAATTTCTACTTGTGTCCTATGATTTTATTTGTTTTTATTCGACAGCTTCCGCATTATAATTTGTAATTTGTAAGTAACACATCATTGTAATTTGTAAGTAACACATTGCAAGTCATGATGTATCTATAGGCTCTCTCTCTCGCCAATATATGACTATGTGGTTCGACACGTCCTTCCATGGAGACTGACCGTAATGTGAACAATTAAAAACATACCTCGTTTCTGGCGAGTTTTTGCACTTTGGCCGCCTTCTTGTCTCCCTCCGTGCGGACGCCGAGCAGCCGCTTGAGCAGGTAGTACGACACCTCGAGCTTCACGAATATACCGGGCAGCGCGCCCACCGCGCCCAGCACCTACGAACAGCATTTTGTGTAATATAATATTAAGAACATAATATATATGCAAATATTAGTCGTAATTGCGTTTGGACATTTAAAGTTCCCATCTAGAGTATCCCATGACTGGTCTCTCTCCTTATCCATATTGTGAAATGGTTTTGAGTATGTATGTATATGCATTTGTTGTATTCAGATTGTCTTGGCATTTATAAATACACCATCGAAGTAAGCTTCATGAAATATAGATAGTTATAAATCTGTTTTAGCTACTTTAAATAATTAGAAGGACTTAGATAAACAAAGTCTACATACTATAAGGTAGTCGGTACGTTAGGCGATAATAATATTATGTAAGCTAATATAAGGGTTCTCTTGTAAAGGCTGTTTTTTTAGAGGTATAGAACTTTGAAATGGAATAAAACAATTTTTTTTTTAAACTGACATGAAATTTAATTGATTCGAAATATATTCTTCTGGCATTATAATTTAAATATGACTTCTGGCATATGACCGCCACGGCTGGCTCGGACGTAGTCTAATCTGGAGGTCCAATTTTCGATGACTATTTCCAACATTTGTGGCCGTATGTCGGCAATAACGCGGCGAATGTTGTCCTCCAAGTGGTCAATAGTTTCGGGCTTATCGGCGTAGACTAGCGACTTCACATATCCCCACAGAAAATAGTCAAGCGGCGTTAAATTGCACGATCTTGGAGGCCAATTCACGGGTCCGAAACGTGAAACTATGCGGTTACCAAACGTTTCCTTCGATAAATCAATTGTGGCACGAGCTGTGTGACATGTTGCGCCGTCTTGTTGAAACCACAGCTTCTGCACGTCATGGTTGTTCAATTCATGAACTAAAAAGTCGGTAATCATGGCTCTATAGCGGTCACCATTGACTGTAACGTTCTGGCCAGCATCGTTTTTAAAGAAGTATGGACCAATTATTATTAATATATTATTTAAACAGTCAGTTTTTCTGGATGTAACGGTTTCCATCAGTTCGGCCTGAACGGATGCAAAATCGTATCGTCTGTGCGCAATTTCGAGATCGCATCAGTCGGCCGTATGGACTGAAGCGATTCGTTCTAGTGTTGCCAACTCTGTTTATGCGAAACTACTAAACTCGCGTCGTTTTCTACAAAAAACTACTAAAAGAGTACCGATAACTATAAAAAAGCTACTAAACTTAGGAATACCTAAAAGTCTTTTAGGAATTTTGTGTTTACAAACATACATACATTTTCAGGTTTAATATTTAACCGTTAAATTTAAAAAAAATATAGTAGGAAATATTACATATATAGAAATTAAATCGGTAGTTTTAAGCGACATACGGGTGCGTGCGACTATGTGCTATTATTATAATATAGTCTTATTAGCACATAGAAGCAAGCCATTTTGCATATTATGATTACTGTCTAGCTATTTTCTACAAAACCACTACTCACAACTAATTTCCTACTAAGGGGGGAATAAAATACAAAATTTAGTAGTAAAACTTTGTAAACTAAGTTGGCAACATTAATTCTGACCTGTACGGATGGACTGAACAGCAATAAAATTGGACTGAATGATAATAAAATTCGAGTGTAAAATAAAACCGGTCAAGTGCGAGTCGGCAAGATGAGTTCCGTACACAACCGAAAAAATTACGTTTGTTGTATGTGAGCCTCAAATTTTTATTTTATTCTGTTTTTAGTATTTGTTGTTCTAACGGCAATAGAAATGCCTACATCATACATTTGTGAAAATTTTAACTGTTGAGCTATCACGGTATAAGAAGGTTAAGATACAGCCTGGCGACAGACGGACGAACAGCAAAGTCTCAGTAATAGGGTCCCGCTTTTACCCTTTGGGTACGGAACCCTAAAAATGGGACTTGGTCATAACGCATAAGAAATTTATTAGAGTATAACTAAAACTTTAAAGCCACTATGGTTAAAAAACCTAAAGACTATAAAATAAAGAGAAATTATTTCTATAACATATTACTGGAAAAATGTATGACACAATAATTCGTTTTCGTCGATAGCGTGTTTACAATTGCAGCACAATACAATAAATAAATAAAATAATAGCCTAAACTGACCAAGAGTCAACTGACATGTCACGACATGTCTAGGGAGGGTTCCGTAACTATCAACGCGCAATAGGTTTTCATTGAATTACTACAAAAGTTACTGTCACAAAGTTATTACAGAAGCTAGGAGAGCGGCGGACAGACAGACAGACGGACGGGCAGAGTGAAATTATAAGGGTTAGGGTATATTACGGAACCCTAAAAACACGAACGAAGCTCGCGGCAATTTTCTGTGTATGTGCTCGAATCCGTTCAGGCCGAACCTTAGATTAAAACGCCTAGATAGTCTTCAAACAAACGCATCGTACAAAGTGAAGCAAGCAACATATAGGTGTAGGCGTAAGCATTACATACCGATACGCACACAAACAAAATTTTAAAAATGTGTACTCTTAAAATTGGGATTATTGTATTTGCCTTTCTTAATATCGTGGGATGTTAAAAAAATATAACTTATACATATTTCATTTTAAACCATCTAAACACAATTTGTGGACTTTATTTATATTAAACTGCTATTAAGGAATCTGACCACACATGACGCATCTGACCGAACTGACGTCAGTTCGGTCAGATGCGATTTTCTCCGTGTATGTGCTCGAATCCGTTCAGGCCGAACTGACGTCAGTTCTAACTGAAACGATCGGCCTCTCGTCTATGGGCCTTTATGAAAATCGGGATCAACGGCAATCTTGTTTTGGGCCCATTACCGAATCTACGCCTTGCTAGGTGATCGTTTGGCTTCACTTCTTGCACGAGTTGGATTTTGTAAGAACGTTAACCCAGATATTTCCAGAAAATCTTCCTTACTACAGCAGCAATGACTTCTTCTGTACGCACTGTACGACGTCTCTGTGGATGCGTATTATAATTTAGAGTAAACGTGGTGCGAAAACGTTCCATAGTTAATCGAATTAATTGCTCTGATGGACGATTATGTTGACCGTAAAATGGACGTCGTACGCGAAACGTATTTCGAAATAAATTTGCACAATTCGGAAGCGTTGTTCAAGTGTCAGTCTATTCATGTTGAAATGCCAAACTAAACATAAATCACTTGACAGTTGACAAAATGGCCGCCAGTTAAAAAAGCGTTGCCAGCTTAAAGTTCTATACCTCTAAAAAAACACTCTTTACTAGGTACATGAAACCTTATCTGTCCCCTTTTGTAACTTCTGTAATTGGAACGAAGTTCCTTATGGCGCGTTGCGAATTGTACGGAGGCTGGACGGATTATAGGCACGACACTTTTTGCCACTCGAAATCACAATGTAATAACGACTATTAAGAATGATACAAAAAACGACCTTATCACTTTGACAATAATGTAGAATTTTGTAATTACACATTGTGACTGTTATGACTGTTACATATTGTGACTAGCTAGCCGGGCCTTAGGAGCGCTTGATGTTATTACTCAGTACGGAGCCAGACTTCGCGGCGGCAACACTGCGAGCAGCAAGCAACCCGCCCCCTCACCCCTGTCCCTACCTAAGGCGCGGCCAACTAGTTCCGCGCGCAGTATATATACTTAGTTCAACTATTTGTTTTGTATAATATAATATATTATATCTATACAGATAAACAAAATTGAAGTGTCTGTTTGTAATTCCAAATTAACAGCTTTTATTTTCACTTAATGCATTTAAAAGTATGATCGGTACTTACAATAAAATAAAAATTGTTAACATTTTTCTGTACGTCTGTTAGTCTGTGTTAGTCTGTCTGTAATAACTTCGTTCCATCCCTTGACACCTATCAAGTTTTATGAATGTAAATTGATCAAATTTGGTATAGATTGCCTACACATTTTATTTTCGGTATCATAAAATATAAATAATAATAATAATATAATTTTAGGGGTGGCTCCCCATACATGCATGTAAATAGTAAGGTTTTTTTTTCTTGGTTTTTATATAGAATAATATTGGTTAGGTTTTTACGTATGAGCATGAGCAAAGTATTTGGCGCATCTACTAATATTATAAATGTAGTTTGTGAGGATGGATGGATAGATGTTTCTTACTCTTTCACGCAAAAAATACTGAACGGATTTTGATGAAATTTGGTATGGTAGTAGCTTGAGCACTGGATTAAAACATACGCTACATTTTATCCCGAAATAGTACAGTTTTCTCTTGGGATACTGTATTTACGCGGGAGGAGGCGCGTGCTTGTTGCACTAGTAATATAAAATTTTGGCGGTTATTTGGCGCGAGAAAGCTATGTTGACAGCAGCGGCGTGGGGTTTCTATAACACCATTTCTATCGGCTTCATTTACCACTTTTCTTTTGAAGACCCTACATATTTTACAGGCTAGGGCTTCCCTATGAAGTATGAAGGTGAACCAGCCATCGCCACTGGTCGACAGCGCACGACATAATATATCTCGCGTCGCGTCTTCGGCAATAGTGCTGGTGGGCAGGTCATACCTGTCCGACGAGTCGGTCGGCGCGGCACAGTGTGGGTTCTATCCTTGTGCCGACGCCGATGAGCCCGCCCGGCACGGCGAACTGGAGCTCGTTCTGCTCGGTGTACAGCGACACGATGCGCGAGAATATCGGTTTGCACGTCAGCTTGCCGTCCTCATCTTTGCTCACGAGGCCGGGCCGCACCTGGAACCATAAAAAAGTAAGTGTAGCGGGCTTAACAAGTGAAATTAATGATGATGATGATGATCGAAGGAATCACACTAATTGTGACTTCTCCGGTGTGACGAGTGTCATGACTCATGAGCGATTATATTATCGCTTATGTCATAAGGTCATCTGTCTCATATTCTCTATTACATTTAAAAGAGATGATTGTATGATGTGGCACGCCACCACCACACACGATAGATGAGAGGGTTATTCCCGTATGTGTGAGAACTGAGAGGGCAATAGTTCTGTGGTCAGAATATATGTGTATGTGTACCTCAATCTCCATGCCGACAGTGAGCACGCCCTGCAGTATAGAGCCGCCGGCGACGCCGCCGCGCAGGTCATCGACCTCGCAGCCCGGCTTGTTGACGTCGAAGGACCGAATGACGATCATGCGCGGGGGGGAGGTAAAGTCGCGTAGGGGTACGGGGATCTTCTTTGTTATGTACTCGCAGAGGACCTGGAACATATAATAAGTCGTCACGAGACGCCTGGATAAATCAAACTTATTGTCTGTTCTCCCGAACACCGCTATGTGCGTAACGGGTGACGCTTCCCACTCATGACTCCAAAATTTATTCTCCATTTGTTCCTTCTTCTTCCAGAATAAATTTTGGAGTCATGAGTGGGAAGCGTCACCCGTTACGCACATAGCGGTGTTCGGGAGAACAGACAATAAGTTTGATTTATAATCTCGGTCACTAAAATGACATCTGAAAGATAACTCTAGTTTGTACTGACAAAGAAAGGGAAATGAAGTTATTAAGAAATTAATTTTAATGAGATATATTATAAATCGTACTTCATTCGGCTTGTAATACTACGGAACCCAAAAACTACTCACCTCAATATTGTATTTGAGCTGAGCTGAAATGGGAATAATGGGTGCTCCCTCCGCGACCGTTCCCTGCACAAACTTGCCAATTTGCTCGTGTTGTTCCTTTGCCTGTCCCTCCTTAACTAAATCGATCTTGTTCTGCAGGATGAGTATATGCTTCAGCTTCATAATCTCAATGGCGGCCAAGTGCTCACTCGTTTGCGGTTGAGGGCATGACTCGTTGCCTAAGAAAATAAAAAAATAAGTTGTT
This sequence comes from Phengaris arion, assembly GCA_963565745.1. Lineage (NCBI taxonomy): Eukaryota > Metazoa > Arthropoda > Insecta > Lepidoptera > Lycaenidae > Phengaris > Phengaris arion. The sequence goes on along the minus strand of OY751445.1, from coordinate 9,395,479 downwards.
TAAGTGTTCAGTATATTATGGTGCAGTTATGAGTTTTGGCAAAAGTTTTCTACATGTTTTTCTAAACAAAAATATTCCTCACAACTTCCAACCTCATTTGTTCAAAAAGTTTCAATTTTATTTAGCAGGAATCTTTTGCCCTGCAGTGGGACGCTACTTATTAATAAAACGTCTATTTGGAAAACCTCACCAGCAATAAGTAATAACGCTGCGTCCATCACAGCGGCTCCGTTAAGCATGGTGGCCATAAGAATGTCGTGCCCAGGGCAGTCGACGAAACTGACGTGGCGGACAAGTTGAAATCGTCCGTTACACGCCGGACGAAGACACGGAAAGTTATCATCCTTCGACGATCCGCCCGATATGAAGCTCGTCGGCCGCGGACACTTGGGGTTGTCGCATTTGTAGATTTTTGCATTCGCATAACCTTGAATGAAAATAGTCCATCAACTAAACTACCTGAATCGTCCTAGCAACCAGTCAATGATTTTAAAATACCCATCTTCCCCACTTTATGTGTCCCCTACACATAAAGTGAAGAAGATAGGTACCCCAAAGAAAAAAAATATTTTTCGTGATTTTATTTTAGCACTTTGATAATGAAACTATAAGGGTTCTGAGACGTTAACTACGGAACACTAACAATGAAATTCTACCAAATTAATGTGTCATTCTATTCTTTATTGCGCGGAGAATAAGTGACATATAAAAAGGTAGCATTATAGCCGCCCATACAGGGTTGATATGATTTAAATCATATCAAGTGTTTTTTTTTTTAATCATTAAATTTTTAATGCAACTAAATCGGTCAAAAATTGACAAATTGTTGAAGGAACTGGATTTGAGTTGTAAAAAATAAAAACATTTAAGTAAGTTAATAATACTTAGTTGCCAGTATTGATTTATGTTCCTTTTTTAGTCAAGTTTTTTTCTTTCCTTCTTATAATACTTGCAACGCTACTGTTCTTTTTAATTGTTGATTTTAGTAGAACTTGTTGAGTTATCTTAATTGTATTAATAAATTAATGAAATACGTTCTTATAATTTTATTAATAAACTGACTAATAAATTAATTAAAAAAGACGAGAAGGTAAAAAAATTAAAAACTTTCTGATTTAAATCAAATTAATCTGTATATTTTGTTTTTTTTTTTAATAATGATTTTTATCAACCCTGCGCCCATATAATGTTTTGTTTACATGTAGATTACATTGAATCGAAACGGAGTACTTATACCATTGGGTAGTTGATAAAAAAAATGTTCAATAAATGTTGAATTTATTGATAATTTTTTTAGGTGCTACATGTGTTTCGCTTTGATTTTCTCATTGGTTTTAGATACTTTGGATACGGAACCCTAAAAATGTGAGGAAAAAAATAATGAATCAAATACTATATCAGGCCATAATATTTATTAACTAAAACAACTAATTATTAAATAAAGTGCACATCTACAAAGGTTTTTAGATCATATTATGTAATGAGAGACTAATGTAAACAGAAAAATTACAACAAAAAATATAAAATTTATTAAATATTTCATCAGTTATATTGTAATTAATAATGGTGTGATTACACTTCTAGGAATCTATAACAACCATGCTCGCTACAGAATATTGCAATAATATTCGCGGTGGCGCGTTTAAAATCGAAACAAGTGAACTGTCTCCTTCTATTTATTTATTTAATTATAATAATGTCTCGGGACGCTTAACATCACGTCAATCTGGCCCCGTGATAAGTACTAGAAGAACTTGTGCTTCTGGGACCAGACAATGGGAAGTATATTTAATACTTTTATATTATACATATATTTAAGATTTTTATTACATATTTAATACACGTCCATGACTCGTGAACACTTTGTTCCTTCGGCGGCATTCGAACCCGCGACTCTTGGGTTGAGCACCAACACGCTCAATCACTGAGCCACAGAGGTTGTCGATCATCATAACCAAGATATCTCAGAGGCTTTTTGCTTGTGTGCTACAAACCACTCGTTAGTTGTTACTATTCTATATCTCTTAGTTTTTCCTAATTTTAAAGTAATTTATGTAACAAACGTAACATCTATAATTATACAGATAATTAATATTCAATACCAGATCACTACATATTAAAAACAAATACCGAATTTTAATTTTTAATGTATTGAATGATTATAAAATTAGTAGGCTTATTTTGTATTCATGGTACAAGATAGAATGTAATAATAATAATACTCTAAAACACATGATAAAGCAATCTTAAGATTAAGAAACTTCACAGAAGTAAATCACAGCATACATTACTGCTTAAGGCACAAAATACGAAATAAGGGAATAGTTGCCATCACCCAATCTCACAAATGAACAAACACTAGACTTCCATAGTTATAGTAGCATAGTGTATGTGTTTAAAATTCCAGAGGGAGTTTGGTATTTACAATACAAATACTATACATAATACAATTATTAACATTAAAGTATTAACTTATAATAAAATACAAAGGTATATAAAAATACCATAATACTTTATATCACCTCGATATAATCAATATAATACAACTTAGAAAAAATATATATTGGAAATTGTACCATTACTTTTATGAACATAGTAAATTTGATCAAAGATTTAAAGCCATGATGATCAAAGATTTAAAGCCATGATGATCAAAATAGATACTTTCTACATTTGAGAGCACCACACTTGCATTCTGTTCTGTTACGTACTAAAACCATATTTTGTTGCTGGATTTCGAATCTATTTTTTATTGGTGATACAGGTGAAACTGAGGTGTTTGCCTCAGAAGCGCTCGGAATATTGTCTTCCTCTTCCTCCACTTCCTTTTCTTTGACAACTTTTATAATATCGGGATCATCAATACCATCTGCAGACTTTTGTAAATAATCAAAACATATTTCTTCTCCAGCTTCTATATCACGAGTAGCAAAAAGTGCTAGCATCGGAAGATTTGGATCAAGGCAATCAGCCCACACAGCCCATACGCCCAGGTTTGGATCACAAGAATGATTTATAAAATGTGTCACATTGCCCAAATTACATGCATCAACCGTGTAAGGATTTTCAACGGAATTGAAGTCAAGATCGAATAGATAAGTAAGACCATTAGCATCATATTCCCTCCCTCGTTTTTCGGCCTCCTCAAAAGTGATGACTTCTCCGACATACTGACATAAAAACTGTCCTTCTTTTATTTTCTGGTCTGTTCGTACTCCCCATCCGCTACCATTAGATGTTCTGAATATGGTGAGCTTTATATTTCTCCCTCTCTGTACTACACGGTTGTTACACTCTGATGAACATTTGCATGCTTTGTTACATTCGTAAATAGGTGTCCCAGGTGCAACTCGCAACCTTTTAGTGACAGTGTAAGCAAATAGGCCGCCTTGAGAGCCACAGCAAGATTTTGATCTACAATTACAGGAATCACATTCACAGCCTATTGGTGGTTCTTTGGGAATTATGACTTCTGAGGCTGGGATGCATTCATTTATGTATGTAAAATTTTCTGGAGGAATTGCTAAATCAACATTATTTTCCACTGACAACTTTTTGCATACGTCTACTTGATTTAAATATTCCTCCCAATTTTTGAGTTGTATTAACTGGCGACACCTCCTCCTAGTCAAGACATATAATTGTAATAGATCTCTACATTTTTCAACAAGCTCACTTGCATAATTTTCATCCTTTTCTTGTAAATGTAACATTGAGAGTAATTTGATTGTAAGTTGCATTTTCAACTGTGGGCATTCAGTTTCTACAACTTCATTCAGTCTTTTAACTAAATTATTGTTACTGAGCAAATTATCAAAAGATATTTCTTCTTTGATTTGCGACAACTTTTCACAATGCTTTACTTCTTTGTTCATCAAAAAGCTTTTTAGTATTTCAGAGCAATTATCTAGATTCTCTACAGGTTCCCATGTATTGTCATCTTCATTGTAGCCCCGCCATTTTACAAAGAAATATTCTATGCCAGAATCAAATTTGAAGTCCAATATTTTTTCAACTATAAATTCATTTGGATCCTGCTTTTCAGTTTTTTTCTTTTTGCCGTTGGTTTCTTGCTTTTCTGTTTTTCTTTTCTTGGAACTGGGTGTGGGAGAGTCCGGTACAAAGGGCCTCTTTTTTGCTTTTCTGAATTTTTCCACAAACACAACATTTTCTTCCCTCTCTTCAGCTCGGTCGCGAAACAATGTTAGGACTGTGTCTGACACGCGCTCTGCAACATACCATGTGTTTTATTAAAAACAAGTTATACAAATTTACTCCAATAACAGTTTTACTATTGAATAGAAATAAGCTTACTCATTATTCACATGGTACATTGCAAAGAGTGTGTGTAAAGCCCGGTCTCCTGCATATGTTAGGTCAACATTTTTTAAAATGTGTTAAATATTTATTTGTTTAGACTCAAACACAAGCAAGAATTTTTATGATTGAAAATATAAAGAAAATAATTTTACTGATAAATTTCTTTTTTTTTTAATTGATAAATGAATGAAAGCGTTCAATTGTTTCCATAGAATTTTAATTTTATTTCATTTAAAAAATAATATCAAAGATTCTTTGTAAAAAAAATGGGTAAATAAATATAAGAATTAGAAGGTTACGCTTGCGATGCCATTAGAAATTATAAGCAATTGCATGTAACAAACAAGGCTTACCTAATTTAATAGTAATATTCCTCTCCAATTCATTTTTAAATCTGACAGTCTGTACTCCAGAGATTGCTTTGACCACTGTTGACTTTCCATGAGCTACATGACCAATTGTACCAATGTTAATAGTAGCTTGTCTCGATATTACTTCAGGAGATAGCGCAGACAACTTGGTCACATCCTGAAAGTATCATTATGTTTTCCATAAAATTAAGGTTATAAATGGTAGAGGTTATAAATATAGTCTTCTCGTGTCTATTAAATATACAAAATTGTAAATGATTAACTAAGCAAAAATTTTAAAGCTTTGTCATATCAAAAGAAATATAAAGTAAACTTACTAATTTAGATAAATCTTGCTGATGCAAGTTCGACTGGGCTCGACCCTCATTCGATGCCATGTTTGCGCCTTGTCTCGTACTATTTTTTTAATGAAAACTTTTGTATTCGAATGGTATCAATAATAATATTGTTCTATAGTTAATACGTAATAAAACAATTTTTGATAAGACAATTACACAAGCTACCAAAAAATTGCGTGGCTACTTTTACAGAAAAGAACCAATTTTTTGATTCCGGCGTTGACTTTTGACGTTAGACAGTGACTTCTTCTTGTCCCATGCGTTCCTTTTGCAAGGTCTATCGCCCAATTACTAAAATATATTAAATAAAAATAAAATAAATACGCAGGTGAATTGCTGATCTTGGTTGCAGTCTATTTTCGGTAGGTACTCCATGGTATTTTAAATATTAATGTTTTGTTTTGTTCGGTACAAGGTTAATCAAAATGTCAAGTCGGAAGGACAATAAGGCATAGGTACATAATGAATCTTCAAATAAAAAAAAAGACTACGAAGGACCTTTTTTCATAATTTTCTGTCAATGTCATTTTGTCACTAGGAAATAGAATTAAGATTTGGGTTAGGAAAATTGCTGTAAATTTATTCTAAGAAATCTAAAGCGAACACAAAGCCATGTCGGTAATGAAGACGAACATGCTGGTAATTACTTTTCTATTACACACTTTTTTTTAATGTATTAAAAAAATGTTTTAATTCATTACGTAACCTATCCAGATTCGCTCGTTGAGCACATCATCGGCCGCAGCTCAGCTGGTCAAACCTCCTGTACAAATTTTTGGTTTGGAGGGTAGATATGCGTCTGCATTGTATTCCGCAGCGTCCAAGTCCAAGAATTTGGACACAGTAGAGAAGGAGTTGTTGCATTTCCAACAGGCAATTAAAACTGATGCCAAGTTGAAAGAATTCATCCTTAACCCGACTCTTAAGAGGAGCCTAAAAGCGGAAGCCTTGAAACACGTCGCTTCCAAGGTAAGCAAATTTATTAATAACAGATATTTACATAGAAACTGTGCCACTTTGATACAACTTGTTGTATATTTGCATGTTTGACATTGTATAATATTTTGAATTATGATACCCTTTTCAACTTTTTTAATGTCATACTATATTAACAGCTCAATAAAATATGTGATAATAAATATTAAATGGACATTTTGAACCTATCGATCCAAAACCTATGTGTAAGGAATATTTCAACAACATAAAAATATGTTAAATACCAGTTTTGCACTATACAATTTTATAATTTTAGATTACCTTATCACCAACCACAGGCAATCTGTTGGAACTCATGGCCGAAAATGGTCGCCTGAATAAATTGGAAGCAGTGATTAATGCATTCAAAGTAATGATGTCAGGGCACCGAGGTGAGGTCACATGTGAAGTAGTCACTGCCAAGCCATTGGACCCAGCACAGAAACAAAGTTTGGAAGCTGCTCTTAAGGTAAGAATAGGCTGTATTGCAAACAGAATTACCCATGAAGTCCAATGTTCATAAAATCTACACTGTCAGAGTGTATATATTATATATTCTTTTTATTAGCATATTTTATTACTAAATTGTTATAATAACAGTCATAATAATTAGAAATATTGCTGTTTTTTAGTAAGACTAGCTCTGAATATCATTTATAAAAATTATAGTTGGTGGTAAGTTATAGCCTTTCTATGCTTCCAATTTGTTTTATTTTATGCCATGTACTGTAATTTTATATATTAAAAAGACAGTTTTCCTTTCAGAAATTCCTCAAGGGAAATGAAATTTTACAACTGAGTTCCCGAGTTGACCCATCTCTCATTGGTGGAATGGTGGTGTCCATTGGCGATAAATATGTCGACATGAGTGTTGCCAGCAAAGTCAAGAAATACAAAGAGCTAATCAGTGCTGCTGTTTAAACATAAATAATGTAAACCAATGTAGCTGTAACAATTAAATATTATCATAACTTTCTGAATTACATTTCCAACTGAAATATGAGCATGTTTAATTTATTTGAATAAAGATATGATCATGGCAAAGTTTCTTATATTTTGTTAAATAATGGGGAAAATAAGTTATTTGCTGTGGTTACAACTGTAATAAAGTGTAAGTACCTGAGAGACCGAGCTATGCTAAGTGTTTTAGTAGAATGATAAAATTAATGAAAATACACACACATATTAAGCAGAACATAAAATAAAGGTTTGATATCAGTATCATATAAGGATGCTGGCTGGTTTATACGTCATTTAATTTAAAAAGAAATATTTTCAAATTAAGAAAACAACTGAACATCACATTTTATGCAATTGTTTTAATTTTATTCAAATACACCTTATCTGGAGCGAATTTCGAGTATTTCTTCCTTCTGAGTTTGATTTAAAATTAAACTTAGCCCCAACGGAGATTGCCAGGGCATTCGAAATGCGAAGAAATGGTCAAACCTACAGAGTGATATCCAGAGATCTTCGTCGACCAGTTTCAACGATCCATCGCTGTATCCAACGGTTCAGGGAGACCGGTACTTATGTGAGAAGAGCAGGACAAGGCAGAAAAAGACGCACTTTGAGTAGGGATGATCGTTTCATTCGGCTTCGTGTACGTAGGAACCCCCGTTTGACGGCCGTCCTAGCCCGACATGAGTTAGAAGCAGTGCGGGGTGTAACCGTAAGTGAGCGTACGGTACGAAGAAGGTTCGAAGAAGCTGGTTTGGGTTCATTTGTGCCCGCCAAGGCTCCAAGGCTTGAGGTAATCATCGTAGAAACAGGTTAACTTTTGCTCAGGAACATCCACTTTGGAACGCAGACCAATGGAGTTAGGTATTGTTTAGTGATGAGTGCAGAATTCTCTTAAATTAAATTGACGGCAGGCAAAGAATATACAGACGCAAAGGAGAACGATACATTCAGACAAATTTTGAAACTACAGTTGCATACGGTGGTGGATCAATAATGGTTTGGGCGGGCATTTGTTTGGGAGCTCGCACAGACTTGGTAGTGATTGACAGAGGGAGTCTGACTGCAGACCGCTATATCAGAGAAGTTTTAAAAGAAAATGTCGTACCGTTTGCCCCATATATCGGTGACGATTTTGTTTTTATGCAGGATAATGCTCGGCCGCATACCGCTCGGGTAACTCAAGCTTATCTTAATGATATGAATATCACTGTTATGGAGTGGCCGGCGAGATCACCGGATATGAACCCAATAGAGCACGTTTGGGACTTGCTGAAAAGAAAAGTTAAGTCCAGAATTCCAGCTCCTGCCAACGTGGGTGAAATGCGAATCGCCGTAGTTGAGGAATGGCGGAGACTATCCCAGGAGACCATCGATAACATCATTCTCAGTATGCCTAGACGGGTAGAAACTTTATTAAGAGCACGTGGAGGTAATACGCGATATTAATCACCATTTTTCTAATTTAATTAATTGTTATTTTAATATTAATTTTCACTTTTCCCGGTTACATGAAAAGTTCAAAAATGTACAATTTTTCACAAATAGCCTTTACTTGCAAAATCTGTTCTTAATGTGATCTCATTTTAAGTAAAACAAATGAAACTTGAAATAACAAAAGAAGTGTAGTAAGTAGATTTTAAAATAAAACCATATTTTTTAATTATGGACCTTTTTTGTGTTCCGCTAAATATGCCGGTGTGTTTATAAAAGAAAAAGAACAAAAAAAAATCTTACTGGGATTTGAACCCACCATATTCCGAATTTCCAAACAAAGTAAAAATTATATGCAGGTCATAAGAGTCGAAATTATTGATATATTGTTGCACAACGAAATAAAAAACATATTGCTTAAAAATGTGCAGTTTCTAAGGGATAAGACTTTGCTAGATCGATTTTTCTCCCCTTAAACTCCCTACATACTAAATTTCATGGTAATACTTGCAGCCGATTTCGAGAAACCGATCATATATGTCATCGTAAAATTCTAAATACCATTAGGGGGAGGGGGGGCACATTGATTCACGGGGCACATTGGTACAGTATCTATATCTCAAAACCGATAAACGCTACACAGTCCGGCACATCACTAGAATGCTCAAGGACATTCACAAGAATGACAGTTGTAACACCGCTCGCCGCCAGTTTGCCGTTGGGCCTCAACGGTCACTAACGTGTTGGAAGTGGCGTGCGCCGCTGCCTACAAAAAAAAGACGTCAAATGTAATTGTGTCTCAGGAGGATACTCTTAGTTGTTTTTGTTATTATTTGTTACTAAAGGTAAGTAAATATAGTTATTATTGTATTTTAAAATGTTTTTGATTGCAAGATTATTATATATTTGATAAAATTAATTGTTTGTGGAAAAAGTCCTTTGGGGCACTTTGATACGGTAATGAGCGGGGTACAATGATACGTATCAATCTGCCCCTCTAGTGTATTAAAAATAATAGTTTATTTTATTGTTTTTTTTTCTTTTTTTCAGAAAATGGTGCGCACGTACAAACCCAAAACTGATAGAAAAAATATCAATGAAGAAAACATTGAAGATGCAATACGTGAAGTATTGTCAAAGACTTTATCTATACGCAAAGCAGCCGACAAATATGGCATCAAAACTGCAACCCTACAACATCGCATAGAAAAAGCCAGAAAATCATTTGAAGCTACCAGAACATTATCTATAAATGAAGTATCCTCTTCATTACAAGCAGAATCTTCTTTATCACAAGCAGGTCCATCTTCACCACAAATAGCACCATCTATGGAGATGGCACAAATAGCATCATCTTCAGCACACACTACTACTGCAGCTTTATCATCACATACTGCTACAGCTACTTCATCAAACATCTATGGTTCCAAGTATACCGTTGCACAAGTTTTTTCAACCGAACAAGAAAAGGCATTGACTCAATATTTATTGAATTGCAGTAAAATGCACCACGGCCTTACATTGAAAAAGCTTCTGACTTTGGCATACGAATACGCAGAATTATCAAAGTGTAATTATCCAAAATCCTGGAAAGAAAACAAATGCGCTGGAAAAGATTGGGCAGCTGGCTTCAGGAAGAGAAACCTAGAATTGAGTCTACGAAAACCAGAAAACACAAGCGCAGCAAGAAGCTTTGCTTTCAATAAAGCTGCTGTAGCTCAATTTCATGATAATTACGAACGCATAATGAGACAACACAATTTTACACCCGATCGAATAATAAACTTAGACGAAACAGGCATAAGCACAGTCCTTTCCACTCCTAAAGTTATTGCTGGAAGAAAACAAAGACAAGTGGGACAAATAGTTTCTGCAGAACGCGGAGAGTTAGTTACTTTCTGTGGTATTATTACTGCAACTGGTTCTTCTCTTCCTCCAGTTTATGTCTTTCCAAGAGTTCACTATAAAGATCACTTCCTAAATGGTGCTCCTGATGGAAGTCTAGGGTTGGCAAACAGAAGCGGCTGGATGACATCAGAATTGTTTATAAGAGTTTTGAAACACATTCAACGCCTTACTTCGAGCAATAAAGATAACCCAATTCTAATCATTTGTGACAACCACGAATCTCACATTTCAATAGAAGCTGTTAACTACTGTCGTGACAACGGTATTGTTTATTTGAGTCTTCCCCCACACACGTCACACAAATTGCAACCGCTTGATGTCAGTGTGTTCGGACCCTTCAAAGGCAAATTGAAGATAGCTTTCAACGACTGGCACATTCAAAATGTTGGAAAAACTTTGACCATATACAACATTGCTGAACTGTCAAAATTAGCATATTTGGAATCATTTACACCAAAGAATATCATAGGTGGTTTTTCCAAACCTGGAATATGGCCAATTAATAAACTGGTATTTGGCGACGACGACTTTGCACCGATAGACATTTTCAGAACAGGTTATCACGATTTGACAGATGAGAATACTCACAACACACAAGATTTACATTTTGTAGACTCAGAAAGAAGTCAAAATAGTGAGGTTGTTGATAGAGAACAAAATAAAACTCCTACTTTGGATGCCGACCCAGTTTCAGTGTCTGTTGCTGACGATCCTCTACATGTTTCTTCATCAAAGGCTATTCTTACTCCTGAAGTAGTTAGACCTTATCCAAAAAAGGCGATTACTGACAGTGTCTTAAAAAGAAAAGGAAGAGAAAAGGGACGATCAAGAATATACACTGAAACACCAGAAAAAAATAGATTAGAAAGCTTACGTAATGAAAAGGACAGAAAAAGAGAATTACAAAAAGCAAAACAGCATGCAAAAGAATTGAAAACAGCGAAAAATCTGTTGGGATTAACTGAGCCAAAAAAGAAAAAGAGAGTGACTTCTTTGCCTGCAGAAATAGATTCCGATTCTAGTCAAGATGAAGTCGTGATGGCGAGTGATAGTGAAGACATTGAAATGCCGTCGGAATCAGAAGAAGAGGTAATTAATGAAGAACCAGTTAATCCTGAACACATAAATATTGGAGATTTCCTGCTAATTAAGTTTGAGAAGAAGAAAACTGTGATTCACTACGTTGCCAAAGTTGTATTTAAGTATAATGTGACAGAATATGAAGTATTATATCTCAGAAAAAAAGCAGGGTTTTCTAAGTTTGTATTTCCAATTGTGGAAGACAAAGCAAGTGTGGATTTTAGAGATGTAGTTTTGCAATTACCAAAACCAACTTTCTCCAAAGGCACATCTCGAACATCGTCGCTTTATTCATTTTCGGTAGGTTTAACTCGATATAATATCCAGTAGATTGTTTTGTAATTTATATGAGAGTTTTTATGATTATTTATGTTAAATTTTTGATGTTTGTTCAATTTTTAAAGAAAAACATTGTTCATTTTGATAGGAGGTTCTAATATTATATTTTCATTAACAATATTCAATGTTAAAGTCTGATTACTTAGTAAGTATATAACTGATTATATAATTAAGAAAATAACAGAGAATTAGTCTTGTTCTATGATGAAAATATTGTTTTTTTTGTGATTATATTCCTTAAGTAACTTAAGAGACTGATTATGGCTAATGTGCACTCTTAATAAAAAGTGTTTTGCGATCTCAATCAATAAAATTGTTTTATTTCTTAATTTTAAGTAATAATACAGTTTATATTGGGTTTTTAGTCAGTTTAAATTTGCATTTCATATAGATCTAAAATACGTATCAAACTGCCCCACCCCATGTATCAAAGTGCCCCACTGGTGGGGCAGAATGATACAAAAATGATTTTTTCTTAAAATCAGTTTATCTCTATACGTCGCCAGTTTTTGCGTAGCCAAAATATAAGCTGACATATCAGCCAATGCACACATCAAAACAAATATTTAAACATAATGCTTTATGGTCCTCAGAAAAGAGATTGAATTTTTGTGTATCAAAGTGCCCCCCCTCCCCCTATAATATAACTAGTGAGATTATAAAATGTCAACAGGTTGTCAAATAAATATTCTACTTACAAAATTTATTTTACGTGCTATTTTTTTGTTATATTATAATATAACGAACTGTAGATGTTGTCGAGATACCGATTATATATTAGGTCTTTACCTATGAAATTGCCGTTTTGTATGAAAAAATTTAAACGAATTTTTTTCATGTATTTTTATTTGTATTAATCGAAGTAATCACCCAAGCAATCAATGCATCTTTGTCAACACAGCGGCAGTTTATTGATGCCCTTCTTAAAGAAATCAGCTGGACGGGAGGCAACAAATTCTTCAAAGGCATTTTGTACTGCCTCTCGGGTATTGAATTTTTTTCCCGCCAAGAAGTTATCCAAATTCTGGAAAAAGTAGTAGTCTGTAGGCGCAAGGTCTGGTGAGTAGGGCGGATGACGGAGAGCTTCCAACCCCAGTACTTGCAACTTAGAGACCGTCTGCTGTGCAGTATGAGGTCGCGCGTTGTCGTGCAGGAGCAGCGGAGACGAGCGATTGACAAATGCTGGTTGGATATGTGCCAGCTTCTCCATCATTGTGTTCAGTTCTTCACAGTACACATCTGCAGTAATGCTCACCCCGTTTGGTAAGAAGCTGTGATGAATCACACCGGCGCTAGACCACCAAACAGTGACCATCACTTTTCTAGGGTTAAGTTTTCCTTTAGGGCATTGTTTAGGTGCTGAACCAGGATCCAACCAACTTGCTAAACGCTTGCGGTTATCATACAGAATCCATTTTTCATTGCAGGTAACAATGCGGTTAAAAATTTCTTCATTTGTGTGTCTGTTGAGCAGTGCAAGGCACGTCTCGACGCGTACTTCGCGCTGGCGATCATTGAGTTCGTGGGGCACCCATTTTTCAAGCTTTTTTACCTTGCCAATTTGACGCAAATGGACCAATAGTTTTGACGCTAACGTAGAAAGCTGCTACTAATTTAGCCGTAGATTGTGTATCATCAGCTTCCACAATCGCCTTTAATTCGTCATTGTCGACCAGTCTTCGGACGACCGCGAGGTTCATTTTTCAGGTCGAAATTTCCAGAAAAAAAGAAATTTCGCTTCCAGCGAGCAAACCAATAACAGGTGGTGCGTTGGTTTGTAGTGTTAGCTCCGTAAACGTCGTTGATGTTGCGTGCCGCTTGTGCGGCGTTGCTGCCACGACGGTACTCATATTCCATAATTACTCGAATTTTTAACGTATCTATGATGACGAAAAAGAATGAAATGCGATGAAAATGTAAAACTAATCAATAAACAAATGACTACTTTTGAAAAAAGAATTCCATGTTTTTAAAATAAAATTAATTTGAAATTAGAATTCTTAGCCAAACAAAAATTATTTTGATTTGAAATGGCCAGTACTGCAGAACGGCAATTTCATAGGTAAAGACCTATTATATATACAAGATCATCTCCTTTAAGTATAAGATTCTTTTTTAATGCTTATTGGCAAAATACTTTAAATTTATTTATATATAATTTATATTAATTTAACATGTAGCATGTTATGGATAGAAGAAATGTAACTAAGTTTATGGTAGTATAGAAATTCTATTAATGAAACAAAAATTTATTTGTGTCCTGCACAACTTAAAGATAACAAAAAGTAGTACTCTGGTAGTAATTAACAATAATTAGTTCTCTTTTATAATTAACTATATTAAGTGTGAGATCATTTTGAGATTGTTATCAGGTTAATTGAGTAAGTTTAGCTTTGTGCCGGAGCTGTTTCTCCCTTGAGGAGAATGTTTTCCGCTTCCAGCTCGGCTATACGAGCTCTTGCCGCTTCGAGCTCATCATCTGCGCCGTCGCTGCCCAGATGTTTGCGAACATACTCGAGTGCATCTTCCGGTTTATCTGGCTCTTCGTAAAGGCTTACTAGAACTTTTGTCAATGCGTCCATGACACCTGCTCGTTCCAAATAACGTCTGAATTCTTCTCTTTTGGAATCTATTGGCTAAAATAATAATATTTTTTTCATTATAATTGTTAAAATACTACCGAGCATCGAAAAATTCCAAAGAAAAAGCAATAACGTTTACCTTGTAAGAAGACATTCTTGTACTAGATTTCAAATGGAATCTGATGAATATGTGTAATATATTATCAAACTCACAACAGTAAGTTATCCTTTTTTTACTTTTTAGTTGCCGATTCAGTACAAATTAATGCAAGTTATGCACAAATAAACACACCTTCCTAGTTTTGTTTTTTTTAACAAAATTTTAAACGGACCATAGACAAAAATATAGACACTTTTTTTTTGTAAGTGGCTAGGCTAGTAAAATACAAAACTATGTAAAAAACAAAAAAAATAATTTAAAGATCTGCAATATTACTACCATAGCCTGCTTTGTGTAAAGTTTGCTCACTGCTCAGTATAATATTTGCATTACGTAAGGCTACACCCAAGGATGGTCAGGCAGACGTTGAAGGTGCCCCTAATTTTGTACCCTAAGCTGTCTCAGTATAGAGTAGGTACAGAGCTTAATATTCTGTGTCATTTTCCACTTGGTTCTGTAGTCTATAACTCTTTGTCACACTGATTTTCCATTTTGTTGTACCGAAAACTTGTATTGTGAAAATTACTAATTATTACATATTTACTGTCTTGATAAAGAATTAAACATGGCTTTGCACATACCTAAGGCGCCAGGCGTACCGCAAATGCTTAAAGAAGGGGCACGGGTAAGTCATAAATAACATAACCAAAAAATGTTAAATGATCTCATGTGCAGCGGCGCCCCATATGATAAATTAATTTAGTACTACTTGCTAGCATGGTTAGCACAGACTTTATTACAAACACTAATCAAATTATGGACATTAAACACATAATTTTAATATATAACATTCAATATATTCTACTCTTATGAATTTATAAGATATCAATACCTACACGAGAGACACTCGTTGCAAGTACTGTTATACCGGGCTATTATGCCATAATAAGTATTACCAGTAACATCACTTAAGATTTTGTATGTCGTAGATGTACTCCGGCCTCGAAGAAGCAGTATTCAGGAATATCACAGCTTGTAAACAATTCGCACAAAGTGTGCGGTCAGCTTATGGGCCAAATGGCATGAACAAGATGATTATTAACCACATCGAAAAACAATTCATAACAAGTGATGCCGGAACTATCATCAGAGAATTGGATGTGGAGCACCCCGCTGCAAAACTTATGGTTCTTGCCAGCCAAATGCAGGATGCTGAAGTGGGTGATGGAACTAATTTTGTCATTGTCCTTTCTGGTGCTCTCTTAGAGTCAGCAGAGGAATTACTTCGATTGGGTGTCACCACAAGTGAAATTGCAGAGGGCTATGAAAAAGCTCTTGATAAGTGCCTAGAAATCCTTCCAGAACTTGTCTGCCATGAAATTAAAGACTGCAAAAGTGTTGATGCTGTCATTAAAGGAATCAAACCTTCAATCATGTCAAAGCAATATGGAAATGAAGACTTTATTGCAGAGCTTGTGGCTAAGGCCTGTGTTGGGATCTTACCAGAGAAAACTACTTTCAATGTAGACAATGTTAGGGTGTGTAAAGTAAGTACCTATACATATAAAATTAAAAAGAAACTACATATTAATAAAATTTTGCATAAATTAAAATTACACTTGTCTTCAGATTTTAGGAGCTGGTCTTCTACAGTCTGAAGTGCTCTCTGGAATGGTGTTTAAACGTGAAGTTGAAGGTGATGTTACCAATGCCACCAAGGCTAAAGTAGCTATATATTCATGCCCAGTAGACATCACTCAGACTGAGACTAAAGGCACAGTCCTTATCAAATCGGCTGATGAATTATTGAACTTCAGTAAAGGAGAGGAGTCTCTGCTGGAGAAACAAATCAAAGAGATTGCTGACACCGGTGTCAAGGTTGTAGTTGCTGGTGCTAAGTTTGGTGACATGGCTCTACATTTCTTGAACAAATATGGACTCATGGCTGTACGATTGAATTCCAAATTTGATTTGCGTCGTCTTGCTAAAACTGTGAATGGCACTGTAAGTATTGGTGTTACAAGGTGTCGATTTGAAATTTATAGAAATCTAACTATTTGTTTTTGACAGACTGTGAAATGAAAACTTCCTTGTTCAAGGTTAAGAAACTTAGTTATACAGATGGTTTGGTTGAACTTAGTCAATCCATGAAATATAGATCCGGAGGGGAAGCCAATTAATTTGTGCCATAGTTTTGGGGGTTAATTTTCCAACTAGCTGGTAAGGTAACAAGTAGTGAAAAAACAATTATATGAAAAAAAACAACTTTTGGCAAACATAGTACAAAAAACGATTGCAAAACAATACCTCTGTTTTTGGCATTGATTGCAAAAAATACAAAAAGGCGAATATCTCTCAAAGGGTAATTGAAATTTTTCGTCATCACCTCCCGGATCTGTATTTTATGGATTTTACCAAATGTCCTGTATAATAATATTTTGCCACACCTGTATCAGAACCTATTTTTATAGTGTATTTCACATTGCACAATATTATAAATTATATGATTTAGTATGTTTATGCAAATATTGTTAATTGTTTTAAATACTTACGGATTGTGTCTTGGTGCACTTTTCTTTTACCCGACATTTCAACAAATAGGATGTGAGGAACGACAAAATGCCACCGTAGTCCTCCCGTGACCACGGCCGCTGGAAAGTAGCCGAAACGTCTGGAAAAAGATAAGTGCACTGTGACACAATCTGTAAGTGTTTAAAACAATTATATGATTGTTTAATTTTATTTAGGTACTACCTCGTCTTACAACTCCAACTGCCCAAGAGCTTGGTTATTGTGACACAGTGAAAGTAGACGAAGTGGGAGACACGAGAGTGGTTGTATTCAGCATGGAAAGCAGGGAGTCTCGCATTTCCACCATTGTTATCAGAGGTTCCACTGACAACTACATGGATGATATTGAGAGAGCTATTGACGATGGTGTGAATGCATTCAAAGGAATGGCTAGAGATGGAAGGTAGACTTACAATATCTGCTAAAAACTTTGAATGAATTCTTTTAAAATGTTTGAAAGTATCCAACATCAAATCTGCACTTCAAATTCGAAAATGTCTTTCTTTGTTTTATAGAATAACCAAAAACTAGCTATATGAATTATGGACACAGGTAAACGTAATTTCTACCGAAATGTAATTTTTAAATTTCAGATTTGTACCTGGTGCAGGAGCTACAGAGATCCAGTTAGCTCAAAAACTACTTCAATATGCCGACACATTACCAGGTCTTGAGCAGTATGCCGTAAGAAAGTTCGCCATAGCTTTAGAAGGTATCCCGCGCGCCTTAGCTGAAAATACTGGATCTAATGCCACAGAAGTGATAAACAACATCTATAAAGCACAGAAGGTACTTATTTTTTAAAGAAGAAATGTTATAAATTTAATCATATTTACAAAGATTTCTTTACACTTAATTCTTTGCTTTGTAAATTATTTGAATCAATCAAAAATAGTTTATATTATTTTGTCACAAAATAACTTTTTATTTTTTAGGATAACAAGAATGCCGGTTACGATATTGAATCTGAAAGCAATGGTGTTTGTAATACACTCGAGAAAGGTATTTCAGATTTATACATTCTGAAATATTGGGGAATGAAGTATGCAGTTGGTGCTGCAACAACAATCTTAAAAGTTGATCAAATCATCATGGCAAAGAGGGCAGGAGGACCAAAACCGAAGGCTAAAGCCGCCGACAGCGATGATGAATCTTAATAATACGCCTTTATGATAAATATTTTAATATAGTATTTGCTAGATATTAAAAAATTGCAACTTAATACTTTTGCTTTAACACATTTATTTTTAATAAACATAGCATCTAGTTTTTCACTGTTATTTGAATATAGATTCCAATGTCAGTGTACTAAAAGTTTTCATTAAAGAAAACATAATGTTTAAATAAATATTTAATTTAACAAAAACATTTCTTTTTATTTATATTTATAGTTATTTAAACTAAGAAAGAAAAGGTAGACCATTAAGATAATCGTCTAACGCAACTTCAAACATGCTTGAAATAATACACACAATATTTTTAATTCCATTTATTTGTCTAAAATACTTTTCACACATACATTTGGGATCATCCTCTTTTTTATTGAGTATTGACAATATACAGGAATAAACATAACGAACCGACAACATAGACCACTAGGGTCTATACACAGATGAAATGATTATGCAAATCGCGCATAAACAAAAATGTTTTCTATGGTGTATACTCCAATGATAAAGTAGTTAGATGATCCAAGTCTTTTACCTCCCACATAGCACCTAAACTGAATATATCACACGAGTACAAGATAAGCACATACATAAGATTAGAGTAATGTACTCATTGATTATGTTAGCTTGCAGTGTATATTACTTTAAATAAGGTTTGGTAAAGTCAATTACGAATATTTTGCTTATGAAAAGACGAGAGAAGAGAATTACTGCTTATGTAATGACATTTAGGCAGTTTGTGCCTAAACGTCTTTACATAAAAAATACTAAGACAAAAAATAGTAAGTCGTAAAAAGTGTTTACATACAAAGTAGATCATATGCCCAAAATATCCGTAGTTAATTTTACTAAACCTTATAGAACTAAGAAAATCGTAAATATAAGAAGCCTTTTTAGGCACAAAAAAATAATTTTTACGACTAACATCACAGAATTTTTTAATTTAGTAAAACTAATACTGGTAAATATAAAATAGCCAAGACACCTAAAATAAATACATTGTTACAAACTTATAAACAATGATACACAAGATATTTCGGAATAAAGTAAAAATAGTAGTTTTTAAGTCTCGTGATTTGTAGGAGTTTAAACCAAGATAAAAGTTAAAAGTTGCGGCAGTCAATTTAATTTTAAGAACAAAATATTGAGATCATAGAATGCATGAATCTAATAAAATAATAACACATTACACACCCTAGTCTGGCAAAATTATTTTCTATGTTTACAATATGAGTACAATTATTATAATAAAACAATAATACAATGAAATACACAATTCATCTTAAAAAAATGCAATTCTCCTACAGAGGAACATAAGATTTCATAAATTTATTTAAAGCTCATTGCTGGAGGCGTTTATATTAATAATATTATGTAAGTATTAAATTTTTGTAATAAGATCTATAATTTAGCTGCATATTACTTATTAAAATTATTTAAAGCATTGCTGTTACATAATATAATATGTAAGAAATATTATTCAAGTAAATGTTTTTAATTGTGTTCTTATCAAGAAGTGGATCACCTAAGGATCCTCAAGATCTAGCAACTTGGAATTAAATTCAGAGATCTATAAAAGAAACATTGACATAAGTATAGATGCTAAAATTCAAATTAAATATCTATTTGTAGTGTATAATATAAAATAGTTTTAATTTTCATTTCATTCGCATATTCACAGATATTCTCAAAAAATATTGAATTTTCATGCCCAATGGAATAAAATAGCAAAATTCATTATGGATATAAGTACACTCCACATATAAAATATAGGTACCATTTTAAGTCCATTATTTTTTACCTCGTTTTTTACGCCTATGTAAAATTTTTGGTTTTAAGATCATTTTTCCATATTATAAACGTGGTGAGTATCTAGACATCAATATAAAATTTATTTGCCAATGAGAGAGCAAGTCTTCTATTATATTCACAATATAACGCGTAAAAACGCGATACAACTAATTTCAACATTCGAATGATGGTGCTATCAAATCGGAGTGAGATGCAAACATTTAGAACACAGAACTTTTGTGTGACGTCGACTGAACAATCTAAGATGATATCTGAAATGACTGGTACTTACTATAGTCCATTCGCGTTAAGAAGACATAAAAATTTCCTTATGCCACACTACACAATTTTTGATTTCAGTTAGTAAAATGACAAGTGTTACATAACTGTGTCTCTAATGATAAATTAAGAAAGTGACAAAGTGGATAAAATTGTTACTTTACTAACTAAAATTATAAATCGTAGTATATAACTGGTAGCGCCACCGCTAGCGATGGTCCAATCTCATTCTGACGTCACACGTGGGACACTAGCCGTCTCTCTTTGGGGCAGCGTGCACGAACAAGACGGTGAGCGCGTGGTGCGTGTATCAGAAGAGCTGCGGCGGCGGTACGGCGACGACGGCGGCGCCCGCGCGGCCCGTGCTCAGTGGGGCCAGCTTGCGCCAGCTGTTGCCCTCCTCATCGAACACCTCCACCACGCATAGGTACTGCACGCCGTCGTAGCCGCCTAGCGAACGTAATAATAATAATATATATGGACGCTTCATACCACGTCTATCTAGCCCCATGCTAAGTACCCGAATAATTTTACGGGGATCAGACAGCGGGAAATATATTAAATACTTTTTCTTCTATACATAATATATGTAAGATTTTTATTATATTATACACATAATATTTAATACATGACCCAGGAACACAAAAAAGCTTTATTTTCCTTCAGCGGGATTCAAACCCGCGACCCCCGGCTTGAGCACCAACGACTCTCAATCACTGAACCACAGAGGTTGTCGTAATAGAATATTACAACTGATTAACAGAAAAGGATAGAAGAATAGTGTGATGTGATGCTTCTCAACTCACCGACAGCGATGATGCGGTCACCCAGCAGGCAGGAGCCTACGGCGTCGCGCGGGCAGGATAGGCTGGCCAGCAGCAGCCAGGCATCCGTCCGCGGGTCGTACCGCTCCACGCACGCCAGCCGCCCGCCCGCGCTGTTCGCCGGCGCTTCGTGCCCACCCAGCGCGTACAGATATCCTCCCGCTGCGCACACCTGATGGTAAAAAGTATAATTATTAAGTACAAATGTAC
Source organism: Phengaris arion (assembly GCA_963565745.1). Classification (NCBI taxonomy): domain Eukaryota; kingdom Metazoa; phylum Arthropoda; class Insecta; order Lepidoptera; family Lycaenidae; genus Phengaris; species Phengaris arion. The sequence goes on along the minus strand of OY751445.1, from coordinate 9,374,228 downwards.
TATACTAGCTGACTTTTCTATTATTTCCTGCGTTTATTGCTGAATTTTTGCCGAAAAACCTCGAATATAACGACTATGTTACTCTGAGATAATGGAGCATTCTAATGGTGAAAGAATATTTGAAATCGGTCCAGTAGTTTTTAACTGAATCAAGAACAAAAATACAAATGTTTCCTCTTTTTAATATTAATGTAGAAGATATAAAAACTAGAATTGTAACTTTAAAAAATATGAAATATGTATTTTGCTAGTTAAAATAGAACTGCGTGTTACTTAAATCTCACTATCGTTTATCTTACTACAAACTCGCTAGCGAGACAGCAATATATTACATCTCTTTATACGTACACTGACACCGCCGCGACGCCGCTGCATCGGCGCGCAGTTGGTCCAGTGGTTCGTAGCGGGGTCGTAGCACTCCACTGAGCGTAGACACGAGCCTCCGTCGCGCCCGCCCACCGCGTAGAGCTTACCGCGTAGCGCCGCTACGCCGCACGTACTACGCGCGCCCGCCATGGGCGACACAATACTCCACGTGCGAGAACACGCGTCCCAGCTAGGGTGGTCAATTGTTGGGTTTTAAATCATCTATTAATACTGCCTATATGTACTGCCAAGATGAAGAAGAGCAACTTTTAATTTATAACTGTGCAATTTTATTAATTTAAAAAATAAACCTAAATTCAATTCGAATTCAAAACATTCATTGGCAAAAAAACTTTTAAAATTATAACAAAAGCTATTTCACTACACTAATAGTAAAGTTACCATGAGGTAACAGCTTTCATTCCTTACTAATAAAACATTGTGTCTTGTAGTTTATACAATATCTAAATAAATAAATACCGTTCAACGGAGTTCAAGTAGATCCAGCCATCATGGCCTCCAACGGCGTATATGGGCGCGTTAGGCCCCTCCCCCAGCACGGCCACACCCAGCCCGTGCCGGTGCGTGTTCATGGGCGCCAGCGTGCTCCAGCTGAGCGATGTCAGGTCGAAACATTCCACCTGAATTATATAATGATTTATTATATCTCATCACAATTTAGATATGAAATGAATTATGGTCCAAGTCCTAAATACTATGAGATTAACATCAGCACCTTCCGTGTTGAATACTAAACAAAAATCCTCTCAATGTTTTTAAAAGATCTATCTAATGATACCCCACACTATGGGGTTAAAAAAAATTAACGCCTTTACGTGTTTTTTTTTAACCCAAAAAAAACTCGTCATTTTCTTTGAGCACTTTTCGGCGTGGTAAATACACATATCTATGTAAAGTTTCATCTAGCACTAACCGTTTGGAAGGTACGCCGAGAACGGACGGACGCAAATGACGAAACTATAAGGGTAGTGAAACCAAATACATTACTGATTAGCCAAGACACAAAATTGAAGTCGTAATATTTTGACTACAAACAAGTTAAATTTAATATTATAACATAGAACATTCTAATTCTAAAAATTGTAATAACAGCTAATTAGAATAAAAATAAAATGAATATTTACAGTGTTCAAAGTTTTTAGGCCATCTCTACCACCCACAACAATTAATTTATTTTGCATCACAGCAACTCCAAATTGCAGTCTTCTTGCACCCATTCTCATAAATGGTGTCCACATATTTGTCCTGGGGTCATACATTTCCATATTACTAGCACCCTGAAATTAAAAATTTTACATCAATTTTATCACAATATTGTAACATATTTTTTTTTTTATATCTGTTGTTATACATAGTTGCAAAATACTTATAAAGGCATTTAAAATTCCTTATTATATAGTATGTCTTATTGTATAGTAGGAATTCATTATTAACAGTTAGAAATTCTTAAAATATAAATCCATACTTTACCTTATAACCATCCATCCCTCCGATAGCAAGTAGTCTACCAATTGTCGATGTTCTAGGTCTAGTTCTGTTTGAGAACAAAAGAGACCTCCTCTCTGGTAGTAGATGCCACTTTACCGCTTCCATAATTAACGGCTGACATTCAGGTACATTGCCACAAGCTGACTCAACTTTATCAATTAAGTACTGAATGTCAAAAAAATTAATTGAAACAATGTTGTCTTAGTATCTTAATAACAATACACAGATTATAATAGAGTAGTATTTAATTCCTTCTTCTTCATATTAATAGGATGATAGGTGTACCCATAGCAAATCAAATAACAACATTCTCACTTACACTAACACAGATTACTTATAATTTTTTACACACCAGTTATAGGTTTATATAATGATGTATAAAATATATTGTTAACTGGAAGTAAACATTTTCCTCTAATGCTAACTCTTGTTATGGTTATAAAAGGTTTGAATTATTTAGATAAACTGTACAAATAAATTTTGTACACATGAAACTTACCTCAGAAGAAAGCAAGGGTAGTTTGACTAATTTGAGCAGTGTGGGTAAATGCTTATCTCTATTTAAATTTTCATGTTGTACCCAAGTCATTAGGCTTTCAAACACATTCTCCTCTGATAACACATTAAGTTCGTCAGATTTTAACAAGCTTGCCAATTGATCAGCCTCTAAAGCGAGGAACTCTTGATGTTTTACAACCTGAAAAAAAATACAGAGAAGTAGCTTTCTTGGACGTATTAGTAATGAGGAATCCCAATGGCACCTTAGGTCACACTGTGGATCGCAAACCTACACATACTAATAGATATTTAAATGGTGAGTCCCACCACCATCCTTCACAGCTATCTACAGTTGGCAAAACTTTGTTTAGAAGAGCACGAGGAATCTGTGATCAGCAGTATTTGGAAACCGTGCTTCATTATGTCACACAAGTTTTACGTGACAATAAGCTACGAGTCCCACGCCTACATCACAGTGACCGAGTGAAACCAGCCACTGTCGAACAAATACCTGCAGTTCTACCTTTTATAAAAGGAGTCACTGATTTAAAGTCACTGTAAAGCTTCTATAAAAACATATTTCAAGCAGCCCAAAGAGATAAGTCACTTTTTACCACCAGTGAAATGTAACATTCCCTACAATTAACAATTCAAGATGCAGGAGTCTAGAAGCTCGACAGTGACTGCGGTCTCTCCTATATAGGGCAAACTAAAAGATCCATCAACACCCGCGTAAAGGAACACATTGCAGATGTTAAACACCGTCGCAACAATAATTCTGCAATTTTACACACACTGGATCAACCTCGCCATTACATAAGATTTGATAAGCCACAAGTACTGGTAAAGGAAGACCGTTATCGCCCAAGAATGATATGCGAGGCTATAGAAATTAAAAAGTACCCTAATCTTAACCGAGAAGATGGCTGGGTGCTGCCATCTAGTTGGGATCCAATAATTAACAAAATAAAATGTAATTTAAAATCACCGCGGCATCCAGATACTATATGTTTTGTGTGGATCGGAACACAAATAATAATTGAAGAATCTTCGGGTAGTTTGAACAACTTCAACAAACAGGACAATAATTGACACTTCAGTCCTCTCGTGACCATGGCTGCTGAAAAGTAGCCGAAACGTCGGGAAAAAGAAAAGTGCTCTGCGACACAATCCGTAAGTGTTTAAAACAATGAACAATATTTGCGTAAACACAAGAAATCAATAACAGAGAAGTAGTAATAGTTAATAAGCTTGCCAAATGATCGGCCTTAAAAGCAAGGAACTCTTTGCTTTAGAGGCTGATAAAAAAAAAGGATGTTTTATAAACAGTAGAAACAAAATAAACAAAAAGAAGCAGTTAAAGTCTTCATGGATACTTTAAGAACAAATAATTTATTTAGAAGAACAAATAATTTATAACAATAAGTTATTTTATTATTTATCACCATATATCATCCTCCGTGGTTCAGAGATTTACAGCTTGGCTCTGGACTCTTTGTGGGTTATATTCCTGCATTGGAACTATAAAAAATATGTTGTTTCCAAGTTTGGTTAGGTTAGCAAGCAGGCTGATCGCCTGATTGTCTGACAAGAAAAATGATCTATGTGTCGGATGGGCATGAAAAAGTCAGTACTGGGCCTGATCTCTCGCCATTCATGTCAGTCATCTGTCCCACTGGGTTACAAGAGTAAAGGAAGAGAGAGTGCTCTTGTGCACTGTGCACACACATGGGCATTATAAAATATCCTGCATAGCTGGCCTGATTTCCGTGATACCGGCCACTGTCACCGAAAATGGTGTAGGGAGCTATTATTTATCACCATGTAAACAATATAATGGTACCTGCATATAGTGTTGATAACTGTATTCAAGAGCCTTAGCATGCAAAGATAAACACGATTGTTGCTCGGCAAACACAGCAATTCCCAAACAATTGCAAGGGTCCAACTGTTTCTCAAAGAAGTCACAGCACGCTTTTGTCACTGAATTTAGTTGCAGTAAGTTGGCTGTTGTCATGAGAATCTCTGCTGTTTCACTGTTGAGTTCTGTAATCAAATAGAACATACAGCACTTGCCTCTCAAGCAATAATTGAAATAGCAATGGAATACTTCTTTACCTATAATGCCTGTGTAACAATAATTGATAAGCGATCTAAGTGCTTGTGGATCAATTCTCTCTAAAGTGATTTCTGATGACCAGGCTTCTCTGAGTGAACCTGTGAACATTGCTGCGAAATACTCACTGCATGACGCTAAAACGACTTTGTGTGCTGGGATCCTGCCACAAAAAGTGAACGATTGATTAAAACAAAAAACGATTACAAAATTGATATTAATTGAGTAAAAACTAATCTCTCAAAATAAAAAATATTTTAATTGCATAAATTGTTGACAAAGCTGCTTCAGTTAAGACAAAGAAGCTATTGTTAGTGCGCGTTCAACAAAGAAATTCTTTGTGGAGAGTAGAAATACCTGCATTCTCCAGCAATAAGAACAACATCACATAGCTTCTGCGATTGATAATATCCATAAATGTTTTTCAAAGTGGATTCAGAATGTTTCTCATCACAATGGCATTCTTCGGAATTGGATTCACTCGACAAACTTATTTGACTTAGTTCACGAGGAAGTCCTTCATCGGCAGAAATAGTGGAGATGTTATCTTTTGAATTTTCACCCTTTCTGTGATCACAGCCAGACATTTTTGAGTTTTTGATAGTAACTTCTAAAATATAAAATAATCTTTGATATAAACTTTGAATAGCTTTCTTGTTTTGATAAATACAAAAACGAAAAATGACAGTTGCGAGAAATTAAATACAAAGAACTGTCAACTTTCAACGAATTTTTTTAATTACGGCGGTATAGCATTAACTATTGCCAGTGTTAAGTTAAAAAGGCGGGAAAATAGATTTTGAAAAAGTGCGGGAAACTTCGGAACAGGCGGGTGTTTTCTCGGAAAATTATATTTTTTTAAATTATTAAAATACGACCAGGAGGGTTAATGTTGTAAAAAAATAGGTATTTATATAATTTGTTACATTTATATTTAATTTTAGTGTAGTTAGCTATACATATTTGGTAAGTTTTCTTTTTATAATATTAGTAGATAGGTTCTTTGTATAGTATAATTATATTAAACTAACTTATAGGGCGGTTCGATAAACGAATCGCCCTATAAGTTACATCACATCTTCTCCTTCAGATGGTACCACCCTACACCCCCTTATTTTGGGAAAATTCTTTGAAATTAATAATATAAGTATATTGTCCCTGGAAGCATTAAAAAAAATTAGGTAGAAACCGATGCACAGTTGCTTTTAAATCGTATATTGATGCAAACAATTTTGTAACAAATAAAAATTCAGAAACGATTTAATTAAAAGATTTCATACCACATTTTAATGTATTTAGAATGGGAATAGTTAAAAATATTCCAACAGAATGGTCAGGTGCAGAAATATTAGAAAATTTGGAAACTCCAACAGGATTTGGTAAAATTTAAAAATAAGGAAAATTAATTATAAAGTTAAAGTTAATGATATTATAAAATGGAAACCATCTCAGTCAGTGATTATTACCTTTAATGATGAAATTTTACCACCAAGAGTTTATATATATATATGTTTTAATTCTTTACCTGTAGATTTATACATATATACAATACAGTGTTTTAATTGCTGTAGATATGAACACACTTAAACTATTTGTAGATCTACTCCAAAATGTTTTAAATGTGGACAGGATCATTCGGCTGATTCATGTATGAGTGAGTCAGAATACTGTGTAATTTACACAGTTTTGGATGTCATTATACTACAAACAAAGATTGCCCAGAATATAATAGACAGTGAGCTATCAAAAATTGTATGGCTGAGAAAATATTTCATATGGTGAAGCTAGTAAATTACAGCCTCCAATTGTGGTGGAAAAAAGGTCATAAGGAAATGTTTTAACCTCGAATGTATAGTATTCTGATTCATTCATCTCAACTCAAAATTGTTCCTTTATATATAAAAAAAAAACTTTTTATTTATAACCACGCACGCCACAAAAGCCTGGTAAGGGTTATGATAAAAATTTTCACAATAAGATCATAAATGAATACTACCAAATGCCATCTTCTGAGGATGATTGTGCATATATTGATGAAATGCATATATTGAAATATGACTGAAAGGATTGTATGGTTTTATGAAACCACGGTAAAAGTGAAACTTAATAACAAAATAGCGTGGAGCACTGGCACTAATGAGTACTAGTCTATACACTACACGGTCAGCTGATGCGAACTATAGGCGCCGCCATATTGGCCTCGGCTGCTCTGACGAGCGCCTTTCACTTTATACCTACTCCGCGGACGACCGTCACGCGACATGCAACACACAGACGAAAAAGTTTGAGACGATGTTTCACTTTAAAAAAGGGATTATCAGACATTAATACAAGTACTATTTTAAACCTATTATCTTCACTTATTAGTGCTTTACAACAAAATAATATATTAAAACCGTTCTACGTTGCTTCTTTAAATAAAATGATTAATACAAGTGATGTTCTTAATTATGGATTCCAACATAATACAGTGGAATTGTAGAAGTATTATTCATGAAAAGACTGACTTAATTTATATTATAAATAAATATAATCCACTAAGTATTGCTCTATCAGAGACTTGGTTGAAACCAAATTTTGCATTTCGAATTCCAGGCTACATGTTACAGTACGAGATGACAGATGTGACGGATATGGTGGGGCTGCTCTATTAGTTAAAAATTTCTGTTCCTTTTAAAATATTGACATTGCCACTTCAAAAAAGTTGCAATTTTAGTAGAGTTGGTATACAACTAATAATTCATAATTTTTTATATTTTCTCATTGTATAAGCGCAAAATTCATCGTCTACGTTCTTGGATATAGATAATTTATTTAGCTCTCTTTCTACTCCAAGTTTAATCTTGGGTGACATTAATGCTCATCATCAATGTTGGGGAAGTGACATATCCAACAGGGACGACGAGCATTTATTAGATATTATTGATAAATACAATTTATGTGTGATTAATACAGGTGACCCTACACGTGTTGTACATATAAATAAAAATAAAAGTGCTGTTGATCTTTCAATTTGTTCTCCTTCGTTAGTGCAATGTATATATATATATAAAAGTAGCAATAGAAGTGCTAAAAGAATAAGACATAAATATTAATTGGATAAAGTTGATTGGTGTAAATTTAGAGAGGAAATAGAGCGTCAAATTGATAAATTACCTGAAATTAAATTAGGTTACGAATTAACTTTTTCTGAAATGTTGGCTAGAGGAATAATTGAAGTAGCTAATAAGCAATTCCCTACTAAAAAACCTATAGGAAATAAAGTCTCATTCCCACCATGGTGGGATTGCAAATAACATGTCTAATGAAAATTTTGAAAAACTAACACAACCTAATAAATCCACTCATATTTTTCTAAAACAAAAGAAGCAACAGGGTTGGAAAAAATTTTGTTCTTCCACCTTGTATCACCACTCACATGTCCTTCTGAACTGTGGAAAAGTATAAAAAGATTTAGATCTGCGTTCAAAGAACAGACAGCAGTACTATCTAAAGTTTTTTATGTGATTATGTTGATCTGATAGGCTCCATCTTCAGTAGTAGAAAATTTTCGGTCCCTTCTCCGTCTTATTATTTAAGTGAATATTCTTATTCTTTACTAAATTCTCCTTTCACAATCATGGTTGAACTCAAAGGTGTTTTATGAAGTGTAAATGATTCTACGCCAGGTATGGACGGTATTCCATATTCGTTCTTAGCTAATTTAGGTGATAAAGCGTTAGATTACTACTTAAATCTTATTAATACGGTTATGATTTCTGGAAACATTCCACAGTCGTGGAAATCACAAGAAGTAATACCAATATTAAAACCCAATAAAATCCGCAAACGAAACATACGACGTATTGTTTATTTACAACCCTTTTAGATATTCAGGCTGCATATGGCAATGTCGATATAAATTGAATTTGAGATTCAGACAGAATTGATATTCTGGAGAAAAAGTTGCACAAATTAAATATTCCCCTTATTCTTATAATTTATACATACGATTTAGAACCTGTTGTTAAGGAATTTGTAAAAATTTTACAATATGAAGATGATTTACTTCTTTATGCTATTAATGCTAATATAGATATAGCTTGTAGCTCATTTAATCAAAGTCTTGTAAACTATAAAAATGAGAAATGAGAAAGATATGGCAATTCTTTTTACACCTCGGGTCACATTATTGAAGATTTAGCAGGTATCCCTAATTTTTTCAAGTAATAAATATAGCCTATATGTAATAGTAATAATGTAGCAATCTAATGATGTTTTTTACGATAGGTCCAGTAGTTGACATAAGCTATGGATTGGCCAATGAAACTTTAGGGGCTAATGCATAGACTTATGCGTTTATAATATAGTAGGGATGAGTAGGGATTAGTAGAATTAAATAACTCTCACGGAACTGTATCTACGTGATGCCTACCACCGGTTCAGGAACTAACCCGGCGAGAAGCAAAAAGACAGAACAGTACTTTTTTTCACTGATAAGTAACATCAGAATATTATTCTGTTAGTTGTCACAGATTCTTGTAGCTGCTTGCGGAAGGTTTCTCTTAAGGAAGGAAATTCGGGTTTAAAAAATACACATATATCATCTGGCTGAGGCATTTATTAACATTTATTTTTGTTTTTCATTTTTTATCTTAATACAACATATATAGTAATTAACAATACATAATAAATAGTCCAAAAGTATATTACGCCTACAAAATAGCGTAGTCGTTATAAGATTATCGACGTATGAGTTGCTTGCACACGTCGCCACGTGTAAAGGCAACTCATGTATGACACCGGTAGGAATGTTCTAGTGGATAATGATTGGTGAAACAGTTTTGGAGTACGTTAAGCAGGCTTCGGGTTCGATCTCACCGGGGCCAGAGATCTAGAACAAGAATCCGGTCGGTTAGCCAAAACTTCTGTAAATTGTCAGAAGAGAACATTTACTTACATCGTGTATCTAAATCGTCTTAAGGTAGTTAGCATTTAGTGCGGTTGTAAATGATAAGTTTTGTTTTTTTTGGCCAACATAACATTATGTGAAAATATAATATTATGTTCTCTATCTAGTGGTAATCGAACGTATATAAGTATCTACAAAAATAGTTTAGTATTTTTAAACAATATCATTGAAAATGCTCGATCAAATTATACTTGCCGTTGACCACAGCACGCAGGCATACATTTCTACCGACGGTTTGATATTTGGATTTTTATAAGAAAAATAACAGGGTACAACTACAAGGGTGTCTAAAAATATTGTTCTTCAATAGTCATGTTAATGCAAGTATTAGTTAATTTGAGCGTATATTATTTGTAACATATTTCATAATTTACCCGCATCATCTTACATAATCCAATAACGGTTTAAGTTTATGTCTAGAGTCAACACTTTATAACTCATAGGTACCTAATTGTAACAAACATGTTTATGTAACTTTATTGCAAACCTGTTCTTAAAAAGTAACATTTTTACCCAAATAAAAAAAAGACAAGCTATAAATTATTGATTAAGCTAGAAAATGATACGAGAATGTAGAATCGCCTGCTTTACAGTCTTCATAAAAAAGTAAACTACACACTTAAATACAGACGTAGTATGTATCTTTTAACAATATCCTATTTACATAAAATTGACCAAAAATTGCTAACCGTTTCAAATAATATGTTAGTGTAAAAGATGATAGGTAAAGCTAGATGAAACGATATAGGTACATACAATACAAACATAGTCTCAGACGACCGGCAAGCGAACAATATGGTAACGATAGCCCGTATTCGATACCGACACTGCATTACACGTAGAGTACATAGTCTATTATCGAGATCATAATTTGCATCTTAACCTATAATAATATTAAAAATATCACAATAAATTGCTGTGCACATACGAAACAGGCAAATTTTGAGTGCAATTACATTAATGTTTAATTAGCAATAATTTTAGTCTAAGAAATCATATACATCGAGGAAGTGAACGTTATATGAGATAGGAATACGTACATCGAGTGAGTCGCGAGAATTTTATTCACAATAAACGTATTTTGTAACAGTATCAAACCGGAATGTACAAGTAATAAATATGTTAAGCGTAACTTTTCGAAATTGTTTTTGTGCTTTTGTGGTTGCAACTTGTATTATAATAAGAATTCATTGGCATGTACATAGATATATAGTTAATTGTACATAATACTATGAAAATTGTATCTAATAAAGGAAATATAGCTCTATTTAATGGCAGATCTACCATTATTTTAACTGGGAAAATATAGAGCATACAGCAATAAGTAAATCAGCATTAATAATACTTGAAATTCTTTCTAAATTCTTACTCAAAGATATATTAATAAAAGTAATAGGTAACAGGTTGCTTTTACATAATTTTACCGCGATGATATCTATTATGTTTCGTTTATACCAAAGCAACTGTTTTTATAATTTCTAAAAGTAAATACCGCAAAGACTGATGGCTCAAGAACAAACGTTCTATCAGACTATGACGGTATTAACTTTACTAATTTCCTTTACTACGACCGTTTCAACTAGTTTTTGCTGACTTTTATGACAAGGTTGCTTTGATATTCCTCCTCGAACATAAAGAGACCCATCAGACGAAACTATACTTCGCATCATATCTTTACTATTTATAATAATATATTTCTTAATACGGCCGAGTTCTAAACTGGCCGATAATATCTTATATTCTAAATAGACATCAATTTTATTTAAAAATAAGTTTTATTTAATATGTACTATAACTCACAAAAATATGGTGCTGACACACTGTCTCTACAATGAATTTGAGGTGCAATATTACAAACATAGTATTATTATATTCGACAAACATATTATATAGAACTACTTCACTATATATCTATTAAACGACTAATATCAACAAATCTTATATTATCGTATATTTGTCCCATAAACTACTCAAAATGTTACATCGTATATAATATTGACATAAATAGATTAATGCTTTAATATACTCGATTATGCTAATAATAAATACATTTTCAATGTGAAATATAGTCTCGTTTCCAAGTTATTATAATAATAAATGAATTGATAACGGCTTTACAAGCTTTTCAATCAATGAAAATTTCCTTCCAAATATGAATAACATAACCATTGACTATTGTATATGCCAATGAGTTCTTTTAAATAATAGCGAATGCAGGAGAAGAACTCAATATTAAAGCTAAAATTAAAAACTACATCGTCGTGCGTTGAAGTCGTTACTATCAGTAAACAGTATAACAAACTAATGAAGAGGAGTATTAATTAATTAATGTAATCTATAGGAACTAATTTTGATGACTAGAATCGTTTTAAGTTCAGACTTCTCGGGCAAATAATAACAAAGTGTACTTTCAGTCAAACCTTGTGCTAATAAACAGAACAGCTATCGTCTTCAAGTATATAAACACTTGACGAGTACCTAATCAAAATTTAATGGAATAAATAGGATTTTATTTACTGTTCAAATTAACCTAGCTGCCCGACATAGACGGCTCCTAGTTTTCCTTGTATATAATAATAATTAGCACTTTGTTAAGTATAATATTAATCCTTAAGAAATCGGCGTCACTTTCAAATTGTTAATTGAAACGTATTCAAAACGGACGCCGAGAGCCAAAAATAGGCCGAGTAATGAGATAATAAAATAAATTATTAAATTAATTACGAATATGTACAAAAACTATCAATTCTTATCTATTTTACAACCTTCGCAATAAGGAATGCAACGCGTAAATAAATACCTGAAGAGTGAACTCAACAGACATCAATTAGTTCGGTAAATGAAGTACTATTTTAAATCTATATTTATGTATATGTATTTTCTACCGACTAACAATGTCGACTACCAGTCTCACATTTTAGTTTTAAGGGTGCTATAAGTTATGAAACAGCAGAGAACATTTCAACTGCGAAGGATATTCGGACGAACCCAGGCCTTAACCTCTAAACGCTTTGCGGCACTAACGGCAGCCGCTGCATGACGCACCAGGTCGCGACTTACACTATCGACACTCGTGGTGTCTGGCAGGCCGCACCACTTGATATGTTTCATTACGATCATCGCTCTCTATCGACTCGATTGGTTGCGCCCAAATACAATGTTCATCGCAGGTGTGCTCGGCTGCGAGCACACGGTCGGTCGTGTTACGTGTGTCGTTCTAATTGTGATCCGTGCGGGTCGGGGATGTCGTGCGGTCGGCGTCGGGGTCGCGGGGCGGGGCAGGGGCGGGGCGGAGGCGGCGGGGGGGCCGGCTTAGCGGCCGCGCGCCCACCGCAGCAGCGCGTCGGCCAGCACGTCCAGGTGGGCTTTCGTCTGTAACAGTTAGTTGCACGTTAGCACGACAATAACGTCAATTAAAAACCAGTGTGGGAATTTTCATTACAATTTTATTGGTTCAATCTCACTGGGACTAATACACGGACGATTTGACTCGTATGCGAATGAGTCAGCGTCATGTTTAACGAGATTACATGGAAAATAATTACAAGAATAGGACATCTAGTGATCTGAATATATCAATGCTAAAATTTAAATCAAAGTGGTTATATTTTTATAAATCACAATATATATTATCATTATATTAAGCGGTGCTCAATGTAGCTTAGTGCTACGCATAACGCAACTTAATATTATGGTGCTAAGCAACGTAGCATAGTGCTACTCAATGTAGGCTGGTGCTACGCAATAATACACCTTGCTACGCTGCATAGCTAAGTGCTACGCAATTTAGCAAAATGATACGCAATGTAGCATAGTGCTACGCAATGTAGCATAGTGTTATGCAATGTAGCATAGTGCTATGCAATGTAGGATAGTGCTACGCAGCGTAGCCTAAGTACGGGTTATTTAGAGGTGATTACAGTTTTGACTTATAACAAATATTTAGGTAAAAATATAAACAATTTAAGTATGAGGTGTACTGTAGTGAAAAAAAAATTTTAAAAGCCATCGGCAATCATCGTATTTCTATTGCAATGACAGACCATGTATGAAAAAGAATGATACCCGAAAGCCATTACGAACTTGTCGTACTGTACAGCTAAAGTCAAATAAAAAATAAAAAATCAAATAAAAACCGGCCAATTGCGAGTCCGATTAAACCGGCTTAAAATATGTTCGTTGCTTGGGAACATTTATTTGTCGTTTGCTTCCTTTAAATATTTATTTTATTCTGTTTTTAGTATTTGTTGATATAGCGGCAACAGAAATAACATCATATGTGAAAATTTCAACTGTCTAGCTATCACGGTTAAGGATATCATGGTGACAGACTGACAGACAGACAGACGGACAGCGAAGTCTCAGTAATAGGGTCCTGTTTTTACCCTTTGGGTACGGAACTTTAAAAATGTTTTTGCAAAAAATAACAAATAGACATACCGTTTTGTAGAACATACATGCTTGACGATCTTCGTCTTCTCCGTTTGGACAGTCTATGAAGCCGTCGCAGAGCACGTGGTCGTCGATGCACCGGTAGCGGCCCTGCCGATCAGGCGTGGGGCATGCGAACCTCTCCATGCCGTCGGCGGCCGGCGGACATTCTGAGGGTGGAAGTACAATCAGACAAGTGCAGTACAATCTACTCCATCCAGATTCAATTTCATCTAAATGCGAACAGAGAGAACAATAGAACACATAATGCTACCGATTCGAATGTCATTTATTCACCGTAAAGAAATACATATTAATTTGGTCGAATTATATTTTTATACTAAATTGGATCTGAACAGAATATAGAATAATGAGACAAGGTAAGGTACAGAAGTAGAAACATACAATGTACAATAAAGTAGTCAATTATTTCAAAACTAAGGATGGGCTATGATTGATATATATGATATGACTAGGATTGCCAGGTGTCCAGATTTTCGCGGGACGTCCCTATTTTAAGGGGTCTGAGAACTATCCCGATTGGGACGCTAAATGTGCCGATAAATCATAAAGCAAAAAGTGTCCACACTTAAAATGACTTTTAGGATTATTAAATCAAAGAAACAATTTTATTAACAACCCCAAAAGTGGGCCATTTTAAGTGTGGACACTTTTTGCCTCGACATGCCTCGTCTATAATATCTATGACAGATATAGGTCTATGACAGAAGTGAAATTAGATAAAGTAGAAAGTAATTAATATGTTTTTGCATAAGCTCTTCGAGAAATCTATCTATTATTGACCAAAGGCTGGGCTATTTTGTTAGTGGCCTGCGAGAGTATCAAATGTGATGGTTGTAAATTGTATTAAAGGAGAGTCATTACTATATATACTATACAGAGGTATTACTATTTGCTACACCATAAGTACATTGAATGCAAAATCATGCTCTTTTTGTTTATTATAAATCTAAGCAGCTACTGTTGAGTACGTAACTTTATATTTTTTTCATGAAATTATGTATTAACGTTATTTTCATGAAACTCGATGCTTTCATAAGAAATGAGCTCACAGTCACTTATGCGGGAGCTACGTGAAAGTATTATTTAAATAAACTTTCAGACTCGATGAAAATTGCCATGTGAGCCAATGAAAATAAGACATTTTGATATCTCCATATGGAACGAAGCCTTGATCCTATCAAAAGATTATAGAACATTTAAAAGACATTTGAATAGGATTTCGAGTAAAACAATTTTGATGATATTTAATGAAATAAAGATTTCCATCTAACTACGATTCTTTAACAGGTGTTCATGTGAGATTGGGTTAGCTTTAAGCTATTTGTTGACGACCTTTGTGGCTCAGTGGCGTTATCGCGTCGGCGCTATCTCGTTAAAGTTTTCTGTATTCCTGGGTCGTAGATGTGTATTTAATATGTGTTATATTATAACACAAGTTCTTCGAGAACTTACCACGAGACCAGATTGACGTGATGTGAAAGCGTCTATTGATATTATATAATTATTATGCATTTTCTCTAACTGAAAACTAATGGCGGGCTACGTCTTTTTTTGTATTTCATATCCTAATACATCCACAATGGCTTTAGTCTCCTGTTAGATCTGTTGAAGCTTTACTAATCAATTTCATTTTCGTTATCTAAAATATTATTCCAGGAAAATTATTAAATGAAATAGATCCAAGTCTTTCGACCGTAAAAGTTTTGAGATATCTTAGAACTCTATTCTAGTTCAGGGTAGTCCCTAATGATTAATTATTCATTAAAATTTTATGACTGTATGTGAATAATCAATTTTATTTTCCTTACGGAAAAGATTATACTGTATTTTTATTCTTAATAAATTGTTGCCGTAAGGCTGATTACCCTTTGAGTTTCATTACATTAACATTGATCATTGGTTTCATTACATAAATTCTGTTAATTTGTAATAAAATTTCCTGCCAAAAAGAACAATAAGGTATAGGTATATAATTACAAGGTAATAAGGCTATATGACTGAATTTTTTTATTGCGGTAATAAATAGTACTCTTTAATAAATGACTTATTTCTTAGAAAAAAAAACAGTATATTAATAATAAAAAACTATCTATATACACTAATTTAGAAAAAAAAACTTTTTTGTATATTTTAGACGTATCTACTTACTAAACTACACATAAAATTTTATATTTTTTATGTTTATCAAGTAGTGATACCCCAAATATTTCTGAATATATAAATTAAACTAAATTTTTTACATGTAGTCTCCCCATTATAATTGTCGTATTCGAGGTGTTCTCTAAACTTTATACAGAGCTTCTAAACAGAGACTCGGTTAAACTTAGTTAAAGCTCCTAGAACAGTAGTACAACATCTCGCCCCTTTACGAAAAAGACGGATTTAGTCCATTAGAGTACTTGATGATAATTTTGGAGACATTACACGTACCACAGAAGGCTAAAACTTATTGGCCACAAACTCTCCACATTTACTAATGAAAATATTTACACAACGGATATGCTATTTAATGTTGCTGTGTTTCTCTGTCAAGTGACT
Organism: Phengaris arion; assembly: GCA_963565745.1. NCBI lineage: Eukaryota > Metazoa > Arthropoda > Insecta > Lepidoptera > Lycaenidae > Phengaris > Phengaris arion. The sequence continues at coordinate 9,357,795 of OY751445.1, read as the reverse complement.
TTTCCAACGTATGAGACAAAAACGGCAACATTGAATAGCTTATCCGTTGGTTAAATATTTTTATAAGTGAGGACCGTAATTATGTTAAAATTATGCGCTTTTTTCATATTTTGTTCACATTTATGCTCAATAATGCGAATCCGAATTTCCTTTCACGAATCACGCACAATGGTTTCGTCATAGCATAAATATGCTTACCAACAAGAGTTCATCGACACTGATACCGCGGGCATGCGTAGTAGCGTACGGCACGATTCGCGAAATTATTCGTAAATCAACAATATTCATTAGTTCAATTATATATTTTTAGAATCGACATTAGCATTTTATGACAACCCTTTTCCAGATTTTTCAACCTGTTCTATTTATAAAAGTTTATTTTAAATATCGATTTGAATGAGGAGAAAAGCCTTAAAAGCAGGTTTTCCCTTCTATTTTACTTCCAAAAATGTTGAGCACATTTTTATGAATTTATGTTTAGCTTTTGCGTAGCATATAAATATAGTCTCGACATACATTATTTACATATATTACTTAACTTTGAAATTACAGAAGTTAAACACACCAAAAAATTTCTAACTATTTCAAAACAATAGGGATGTTGCCTAGTGTCGAATATCAATCGAAAGTCAGTCGAAAAATTTTTTGAAGAGATACATACATACATATGAACATATCTACATACATACACAAATCTAATAGAAATATTTATTTAAGATGTTGCGTTAAATAATTATAAGCAATTGAAAAATATTACCCATCTCCTTCTCGCAAAACGATTTGCTTCGTCACAGACTATTATCACCATACATTGTTTATGACAAACGTATGGAGGTAGGTTAGTGACGTCACAGGCTGATATATCGCTCTATTTCTTATTGTAAATTTAAATTGTTTGTATTTTCGTTAATTTTAAAGATTTACGAAAATCGGCTTTAGATTGTTTATTATCATGTTATCTAACAATGAGTACACGAAATTTTTTTTAGCAATATGCCACTTAATATCATGATTGCTTTTACTAATATTCGGAATCAACGGTATAAGTTCACGTAACAGGTGTGTCACGTTACAAATTAGTCCAATGTAATTACTCAAAGGCGTAATTGTTCAGTGGACATGAGGAGGATGACGTCCCTGGCGTATACATGAATGGCCGATGCACATACATAATGTTATGAAGCCTTGGCAGCTACCTCCTACTCAACAAGCTATTAAGATAGGCCTACAAATATTACAAGGTGCGGTCTAGAGGCAAATATACATATTAATTAAGGAATAACTTTAATGAGAATTGTTAATGAAAGTTATTTGTCAAGAAATATTTTCCAAGGCTTAGTGTTAGTGAAACTTAGTATTAATAACATAGAGCGCCAAGCAGGATTATTCAAATAATAATATTACTGTCCACATTCAGAAGTATTATGTAGGTTAATATTTTCTGGAAAACTTATGTAGTCGGTTTTGTAACTATTGGTTTATAAAAATAAATAAAAAAATCTGAAAACTCTATTTTCAGCTACGAGAACTCACAAGCCAGGCAAATTTCTCATCAAGTAGATAAATAAAATAAATCGTGTTTGTATAAATAGTAAAATCTGTTAGGATCGCGAGCAGATAACGTTTGCCTGAATTGAAAAGGCTATAAGTAGATTTTATCTATTTAAAGTTGCCTTTCCGGCATTGAAGTTTGCCTTGTTTACGAATGCACAAGACGTCGTGGCGGAGCCCACAAAGGCTAGATACTCGTACGTATAAATAGAGGGCGCGCGCAATCGAGCCTCGCTCCTCACTTTCCCAGGCGTTTCTAAAAATAGACGCTCACGACAGAGTAGTCAGCCTTAATTTTAACAGAGAAAACTCGGGTAACTTTGAAACTATTCTGTGTAAGTTAATTTGAATATCTAACTTGTTATTTGTTAGAAGATAGTACATTAAGCCCATCGATATTCGCGACGTCATAGAAGTAGAATATTATATAGGTTACATTTTGTAGCAGAGAATTTAAATTTTATCGGGATGCTTTCTGTTTAACATATTGAACACCAAAATTGATTGTGACATTTTTACTTTATTTGTCACTTGAGTTAGGTCAAGGGTCTCTTGGTCAATGAATGTCAAATAGACGATATTTATTAACTACTTTTGAATAAGATTCAATTTCAATCTTTATAATTTTACGTATTTTTATGATAACTGATAAATACATGGGAGATTATATATGATCATCTGTTTTTTTAAACCTATTTTAGAACACTAAAAAGTTTCTCGCAATTTGTGCTAGGCATCTATTTACTCAGTGATTAAAAGTTTTATATTGTTTCATGGTTAATTAGTGTACTATTCTTATACTATATATAGTCCTATTCTTAACACTAAATACATAACACTATAATTGTAAAGTAAGTAAGCGCAAAGCGGTTGCGAATTCTAAATATTCCATGAACACTTTGCAGTGTCAGTACACACTTATACTTGTAGGACTAATATTAAACAACCGCTTTGATAACCTAGACTAACTGTGAGTTAATGGAGCAACGTTTATTATGCTCTTTTAGCTTATTTAAAGCTTTTAAAAGCTCTAGATAATTAGCTAAATACGTGCTTTTCACTATTGTGGCAGGTGAAATTCTCAACATTTCTGAATAAAACTTGGGCACTTTGTCAACTGCGAAGACGTGTGAAAATGAAACCTCCGTGAATATTCTAAACGCAAAAGTATGGCATAATACATATATAACTAATATTTTTGTATCTTGTTTTTAAAGTTATTTTTCTCAGAGTGTTTAGATCTAGTCATTATTTTCAAAAGAACATGTACCCACGTCTTTCACGCTATCGTTGGTAGTCTAAATAGTAATGAGTAGGTATATTAAAAATAGAGCAGTTACTAAATCATAACTTCGTAGTTATTCAAATAAATTTTATTTTTAAGTTAAAGTGGCTGAACATCCCGCGTATCACTCTTCATAACATTTTAAATAGTATTATGTAAAAACTAGTATGTTTGACTCTTAATTTTGGTATACGATGAACTGATGATATTATGTGGACTCATTTTTTCAGTCCATTACTTTAAGCGTTATACCCAACTATAAAGTATCAACATAATTTCATTAATGTAGATTGAAAGTTCCGAACAAGCTAACAAAAGGCGCGAGGCCACTTAACATTCATGGCCCCTTGTTATAGCAAAAATTCAACACTGCCTAATTATATAGGAACTTAAATTTAGCCATTTAGATCAACGTCCTTAAACAGACAAAGTTGATCCGATATATTTTTAGAAGGTTATTAAATTAATTTTTGAAATTTTACTTATTGTTAGAATAATTTAATTTTAAATAATTGTGTGACATTAAATTAATTGCTCTTGTGTCTGTGGGTTTAATTATTTAAAAGTGGGTTTAATTTAATAGGAGATTTATAAAAAGTAGTTTTCATAGCAAGCTTCCTTTAGCAGCCCAAGTTCATTAAATACTAAAACATGATTACAGAAAATATGCGGAAAAAATGTTTCCCCCTCAATATGTTAAAGATGTTTAACATATTTGGGCATATCACACTTGATGTTCAATCACACAGAAAATGGTTAAAACGTTTCTGACACATGAATGGCATTTTCTATGTCTTTTAGATAGGACTGTCGTCCTCTTAGTTGGTTTATTTTCGTAACACAATATTATGATATAAAGTTATATATAAGTATATTACGCATAAAAATATTTAATCACTTACAGATAATTTTTAATACTAGAAGAAGGAAACAAAAGAAAAGGCAACTGTGAACCGCACAAAAAGTAAGGATTATTGTACTACTTTATTCAGGAAACTTCCTGCTACGAGCAATCTTTAAGCTTTCTCGTTTCTGACCTATGCTGAGGTTAGATTTAGCAAATTTGATATTTATATGATATAAATAAAAAGAAAGTAATACAGTGTATTACTTTATTTTTGTTTATATCATATATTTCCAAACATTATTAAAACAATATTAGCTTACTTCACGTATTAATATATATAAATCTATATGTATACAGGATGGTCGGTTAACAAAAATAGATATTAGAGGAGCGTAATCAGTGTTCAATTCTCGTTCCATAAATATATAACATGTGATCTTAAATTTTGACCAGATTATCCTATAAAATACCTAAATTCTATTCATAACACCGTGCCCGTACAACCCGACAAGCGCCTGGCCTTGAAGCCGACGCCGTTGTACGGCAGTGATGGTGCCCATGCGTAGTGCAAGTTGTCAGGAAATATTAATCATGTTATTTTTCTGTAAATCACGAACATTTATAGTTATGCGTACTGCCATTATTTATGTAACATTGTGGCCTAATATTGGTTTAAATATTTCATTTCATTCATTCAGCGGGAGGTCGCGGGTTTGAATCCCGCCGAAGGGACAAAAAGTTCATCTGTGTTCCTGGGTCTTGGATGTGTATTAAATATGTGTGTAGTATGATAAAAATTTAAATATATGTATAGTATAAAAGTATTAAATATATTTCCGTTTTACCCGCAACACAAGCTCTTCGAGAACTTGCCACGGGACCAGATTGATGTGGTGTGAAAGCATCCATAGATATAATTATTATTATGGTACGAAACCATACGTGCGGTGCGCAAGCCCGACTCACACATGGCTGGTTTTTTATTTAAGTTATGTCGTTGTTGAGAAATAATACACACAAATTGTACGATAAATCTTATACTGTAAACGAGACAATCTTGTAATCGTAAACTCGACAACGGCTGTAAGTATTTACATGAAATTTAGTATGTAGGGAGTTTTGGGGGAGAAAATCGATCTAGCTAGATTTTATCCCTGCGAAACTGCGCATTTTTAAGTAAAATAATCTTTCAACGTGCAACAATATATCAATAATTTCGACTCTTTAATGTCAGTCCGATTGGCAGTTTGGTTAATTCTTGCGATGTTCGGAAATTCGGAATGTGGTGGGTTTGAACTCCGGTAAAATATTTTTGTTTTTTATTATCTACGAGAGCTACGAGAAAAGCTCGGTTACCCCAGGTACTTGTACTAATATCTGATATTGAAAACAATTTCAATAAATCGTAATTTTAATATAAGTAGTTCCTCTGTTAAATATACTTTCTTGGAATTACTTTGTTTAAATTGGATAACTTAAAAGATCCTTTCCCAAGCTTTGCTATTAACAAATTAATGATTGTTAATCCAGTTTTAGTACCTTGAGTTAATTCAGATCTAGTTTTCGCTTGATGTTGAGGTTTATGAGGTGTGAATGTACCTTACATTTTGGTAGTTCATTAATTTGAGGTAATTCTAACATTATGTAATATGCTTACAAATTGTATTGACAATTGGTAAAATAGTGATTATTACATTTTAACCTTATTACTATTCATTACCTTATTACATTTTGATTCGGTATTATATTTTGATTATATTACTTGAAAAATAATCTTTAAACCTTACGAGAAAATGCCAAAACCGTAAAAGTTATTTGAATTACTGCGCTTGAATGTACAAACACCACGGCAATATTTGCATACTGCAAATATTACGAATCATCACGCGAGTTTAAAATTATAATTTGTTTTAGACAAGCTGTGATTGCTGTAGAACGATAGCTGCGTATAAATATAAATGATATCGACACGTTTAACTCTATGGATAGCAATAAAATATAAACAACTACACGTAAATAAAGAATCATTACAGAAGAAAACTTCGACATTTATAGAGGTACAAAATTTTTATTTTATTTATTTGTAAATAGGTTATTATTTTTGAGACGTGACCCTTTAAGGTCTCTTCACCTACAGTACAAAAGCGGCGCCATTGTTTGTCTTAAATAGACAGTTTTAATGTGTTTTACTCCAACTTGGAACAAAAACAATAAATTGAGACCATTTAAGCTAATTCGATAAACAAATTGAAGTCTAAAACCGTGTCAGAGTAATTAGTTATAAAAGGAATTTCAAAGCTTTTAGTGTTTGAACAACTAAAGTATATATCAATTAACGTCACAAACTAAATAAAGCTCTATCATTGAAATATCGATGTTGCTTAAATAAGATTTAAACTTAATATTTTATACGTAGAGAAAAATATTTAATATCTAAAGGGTAATCCTGACCATCTAGCCTATAAACCCAGCGCCAGTATTTATGGCTGTCATAAGTATCAATCGTGTCAATCATTTTGCCTACTAGTCCGCTTCAATTTGACACTATTGACAGGCTGCTAGATTTGCAGGGTGGAACGTGAGGATGGCCTTTAACCACAATATTATTATAATCAATTTAATTTTGATGTAGAATTTTCTCAGTAAAAAATTAAAAATTCGGACGTTCTCGGTGAGTGCGGTTAAAGCGGTGGTGTGATAGGTTTCGTTCGGAGTGTGTCTACTAAAGAATTTTATTTTTCACTTTTTCATTTTGTTTAACATAATATTTTCTATCCAAGTAATATTTTTAAACTATGCTACGTTCCATTGCATGTTGACATGAATGACATGAAATAGAGAAATATTCAAAAATTTAGAAATGCATGAGATCAAAGTGAACAGATGCTCTTTATTTTAGTTGAAAAAAGAAATGGAACTGTGCTGGTTATTTTTCTAGACACAGTGATAAAAGGTGGACTTACCAAATAACTAAATCGCAGGACCCAAAAGGCAGAAGAAAAGTGGGAAGGCAAAAAAAGAAAAGATGGGCAGACTACATATTAAAAATAGCAGGAAATTTTTTTTTTTACCTATAGAGGGGCCACATAGCAAATAAACTTTTTAAATAATCCTTAATTGATTTATTGTATATATGACTATGAAGTGGAAATAAAGCTATAATAATAATAACAATATATTTTAAGTTTAAAAACACAATAAAGAAACTACAAAACCGAATCCTTTGATACATCAGAAGTCAGAACCTATGTTGCGTTAAAAATAAACAAGGAAACAAGAAAGTTCGATAAAGCTTTAAAAAGTATTATAGACAAGGTAAAGTTTGACATAATATTATTAAACCGCTTCCTCGCAAAATTTATTACCAGGACGCTCAATACAAGGGTCGTTAGGCGTTTCGGACCGAGAGGATTCAAATCGCGGTGTGAATCGCCTCAGCACTGTTTCTGGATGTATCGATTCCAGATATTTTTGGAACGTTCGATTCGGACCACAGATTAAAATATTAATTTCAGAATATTTAAGACTTTAATTTTTTTAAACAGATGAGTAGAAGAAAAGTGGTCCGTGAAAACGTGAATAATTGGCAAATAATTATTATATTAAAAATGATTATACCACGCTTAAATATAATTTAAGTAATTACAATTTAAGCGTGGTATAACCACAGATTTAGTATCTACTATCCATCTAACTATTAGAAAGGTAAAGATCAGTTGAGCAAAATCACATCTGTTTATGCAAAAGTACACATCTGTTTTAGATATAAGTGTTAAAACAAGATTGTGTCGCAGAATAAGCTTTGTTCAACCTTTGTTCAACTTTTTCTTCTAAGAGATGGATAAGCGCAGGTTAGGTATACTTTAATTTACTTATACTACTCTCTTTAGTAAAAAAAACGGGTGACAAATAAAATAATCAATTTTCGCCTTGCCCTTATTTTTCTGATAGCTATGGGTTATTTGATCTTCTGAGCTTTGTAAATTGATTAGTAAGAAATAGTTTAAGTTCATTTAATCATACTATTTTGAGTAAATTATTATTGAAAAATAATGGTAAAGTTCAAAAAGCTTGAATTGCACCTGTGCGCTAAGTAAAAATAAAAGGTATGCTTTTTATTTTTCTTCATTTCAAACTAAAGCCAATAATTATTAATGTTTAGGGTACGACGGAAGCGATATCCACTCTTAATTAAATTACATCCTGAGTTAGTCTTGGCATATCAGCGAGTGATTTGTGGATTTTTTTTCTAAAATGAGTATTCTAACGTTTCAACGGCCGCGGTCCTGGTGGCGATGCCGAAAGATCGGTTCCATCAAACAAACTTCTGGTTTCCAAAGACAACCATGTACCGAACTACGGCATGATCGTTTTATTGGGAGTCAATCGTTACCGAAATCGCAGTTTTGCCCAATGGAGTAACATATAACTTATTTTGTAAATTTTCTGTTATTTTGTGCATGATTGTGCTATGCATATTTTACCATCAAAATTTATTTATCCAAAAAAAGGAATGTTTTCTATTGCGGTTCGAATCGACCCATTCAAAACAGTGCTAGGGCGATTCACACAGCGGTTCGAATCCGTGCGGTGCGAAACGACTAACGACCCCAATACATAAAGTAAATTTTTCAGAACCACCTTTGTAGCATCTTTTAGTCACGTAATGAATATTGACTTCGTATTTCGGCTTCCGATAAAATAAGCTTTTCGGGTTGAGAATATACATTGTGTATTGAGACTTGAGAGCATGAATCAGTAGTGAGTCATGAAGGAGCGAGTGGGCGTCGGAAAGAGATTGCAAAACCATTTATCATATTACTGGCACTTTATTGCGCCAATGAAAATACGATATACAACCTTCTATGGGTGTCAATGAGGCGCTTATAATAACATTTTTTTATTTAATGTCTCAGAAAATTATGAGATGTCGTAAAATATTACAATAGAAAATAAATTAGCCGAATAATGGATTATATTGCTTAACCTTGTCATTAAACATTACTTTATTAGGGAATAAAGGATTCTGACATTTATGTTAATAAAAATATTTAATTTTCACTATTAGGTATATGTTACAATGGAAGATAGGGAATTTAACAATATTTTACAAGGGAAAAATTAGTTATACGGTACAAGCCAAGCGTGATTTCATTTGGATGACAACGGCATAGGTCGCATATTTGCAGGAGTAATAAAGTGTTTTTTTTTTAAATTATTTCAAAAAATATTTATCAAATATCATTAAAAAAATTATCATCTCCACTTCTCCGTGGATCTGCATTAAAATAATTACAAGTTATTAAATAAGAATGAAAATTGTACAATCTAATATTATATTAGTTAGTAACAGCATCCGCGTGGTCTAGCGGCTGGCTCTCGATCTCGGTCGTGGGTTCAATTCCCGCATTGGATCAACAAAAAAATGTTGTTTCCAAGGCTGATCACCTGATTGTCTGACAAGAAAGATGATCCATGCGTCGGATGGGCATGTAAAAAGTCGGATCTGCGCCTGATCTCCCGCCAGTCGTGTCGGTTATTCGTCCCACTGGGTTATGAGAGTAAAGGAAGAGAGAGTGCTCTTCTCTTGTGTACTGCGTACACACTTGAGCACTATAAAATTACTCTTGCGTAACTGGCCTGGTTTCAATGAAACCGGCTACCGTCACCGAAAATCGGTGTGGGGAGTTATATTTTAGTTTGTGATCGCCACTTTTTTAAACAGCGAGTAAAACCGCCAATGTGAAAATATGAATCTATTTTTTTATTTCATACGCAAGAGCATCATAGTCCTTATTAACCATTACCATTTTATATCATATATAATATATAATTATGTACCGTATATTATACGTACTTCCAGAAGTATGGTACTTTAACTTTCACATAGACACCACCATACAGTCCGTTCAGAGTTATATATATTACCTCTGACAGGACCTTTATGCCGACTACTTAAGTGTCAGTCGCACAGAAACTCCGAGGTAAAATAACTCTGAACGGACTATGCATCTCCTTGTTGGTTGTGTTGGTTTGCTTTTGACAAGTATTTCTAGCTTTGCCGTAATGCAACTAATTAACGCATCATACAACGCTGAGCAGGTACGTGATCAAAGCGAAATTGATGTGTTCAAATAGACGCGGCTTGTGTAAGGGAAAACCGAAATGGACGGATACATTTCTAAACGTTGGATAAATGATTAAATGCTTATGAGAAAAGGTTGTTAGTAATGATTCGTAGCAATTACGTTGTTTGGGAAGAGGCTGGGGCTCTGATTATTTAAAACAAAACTACTAGCAAACAAAACTAATCATTATTTTTTTACAAAAAAAGTTTGTTTTGATTGCTACAATTTGAAAGCTATAAGTTGTAGGCACCCTAAATTGAAGGAGAAGTAGCATCATATATTTTTATAGAAACAGACTACAATGGAAGTTTCGATGAAAAACAATTTCCTAGTACAAAAGCGTTTTAATACATGTTATATTCTTACAATGGCAAATAAAAGCAGTGATATATTATTTATTGACTTTTGATAACTGCGTCGAACGGTTAGCAAATTGTATGGCGAGTTATTACGGGAGTAATTGGCAAGTTTTTATACCACATGTTGTAATATTCATAATTTACGAGGGAGGCACTTAGCTGACAGTGCATTCAATGCATTTAAAGTTCGATGCCAAGAGTAGATGCCAAACAAAAGGCAATATGCCGTCGTAACCCCTTCATTTTGCTACAGTTCCACCGTGCTGTCGAACACAATATATCGCACATATTGCGTTCAATGATAAACTCTGCCGGCTGGAGATTGCGTAATGCCATGGTAATTGTTATTAGCCCACTTTTACAACATATGTACTATACAATCATCTATGTGAAAATCTTCTCAAATTTATTTACGAATGAGCACGGCTATTTTAAAGACATAGTCAGATCACAGTTGTATGTAAACTTTCCGGGCTATTTCCACTTCAAATATTTTGAAACCATAAGAAATTTACCATTATTACGAAGTGTTTTTATTATCTTTATTCACTTGCGTAAAATATGATAAATTCTATTTTCTAAGCAAAAGTGTGACAGCGTTAGCACGCTATTGTGTGCGCTGGTCCATAGCACTGTCAGCGAGATAGAAATCTTTTATGTACAGAAATTGTCCCTCACGTTCAGCAGAAAATTCCAATGATCATTCCGAGCAATAAGTGTCTTAATGAAAAAATGATGATAAGTTATTCGTTATAGTAATGTAATAACTAATTTGACACGACCAACGAACAAAACAGCACTAATGGTGAAGAATGTTCAAAGTATAACCACTTTTTTAAAAGGCTTATAAAAGAAGACATTTCTTGTAATCTCAGCCAGCTTAGCAAATCCTTTTGGAGATAAATCTTTAAGATAAAACCTCTTCAAGTCCCCCACTCTTTCAGTGCTATCAAATCTGATTAAAACGTGACGTCAAGACAGTTATTTGTTATTTCATTTCAACGATCTACCATATTAATATTATATTTCCTACACGAAAATATGAATAAAGTGATTCTAATCTATAAATAATGTATTGTTTTTCTAACACCAAAATTGTGATTATTTAATTCAATAACGATTAAGTATTTAATAACTCTTTAACCGAAGTTAGTTTAACCTATTTAATACAAAATGGTAGCATATATCAAAATAAACCTATTCTATTTAGCTAAATATAATATATATTACTAATACACATTACTAAACCAAGGCATCTCCGTCAGTCGACACTCAAAATATTAAAAAAAAAAAAAATTGTTGTCTTTTAAGTCCGTTTCCGGACGATAATTTTACGCGATAACGTCATTACAAGCCTAACGCTTAGTCCGATCGTGCCTCTCTATCCCTTGTTCAGCGCTTTCGCTTGCACGCTCGGCTCAGGCGGAATGTGACAATCAGGCGGAACGTGACAATTTTTCGTGCGTGCAGCCGGCGTTCATCTCTTTATCGCGTCATAAAATACATAGGTGATTGGTTTAGACAGATACTTAAATATGTAAAATAAACAAAAGTAACGCTTCGAGCTTACACAACAATGTTGAAATCGATTGCATTTATAACTTATGTAAACACTTAGTTTCACTTTTCCGTGTTGTGTGCGCGGGCAGCGAGTGTTTGACCGCAGTTTACGTCCAGTCTTCCTGGCAACGCGCCAAGAGTCCATTCTCGTTAGCTCCCGAATCCCGAGCAACCGCAATATATTCGTCTTTAGACCGTTTAATCCGCTTGTTTATATTTATACTTCCATTGAGTTACGCTTGTTTTGTTTGTATTTGAACAGCGTTTCAAAAATGGAGGTTTTCGTATATATAATATTATGACTGTCTTAATAATCTCAAACGTATTATAGGATTTATTTTATACCTGGCATATTCTTTGCTACCACTAAATATACGAAAGTAAATTTTAACTTATAATTTCCAAGTATCTATATTAATTTACGCATTCGCATTTTTCACTCAAAACAGTTACAAATATCCATGAGAAAAATATTATAAGACTTGACAGTTTTGTCGATTAAAACTGTCTAACGACAAAGTATATTCAAATGCGCCCTTGATGAAGATAAATAAACTACGAAATTAAACAAAGCCTACCTTTAATCGGGTTAACTTAAACCTCATCCCTTTTCATTTACCATCCCTTTTACAAGGAAAAGGGATGGTCTTTACTTATTACTTATCAAGGACCCTGAATAACCATTCAGGAAAGTTTTTACAAATGTTTCTATTGACGCTAGCTCTCTTAACATAATAGAAAACTAAATCAATATATTTTGCTGTATTAATTAACTAATGTTCTTCGTCTTATTTATAATTTCAGTTCGTAAAAGTACATTTTATACCCATCTTCTCTCTTTCTTTATTTGTTACTTAGTATAAGCAAGCGATGTTTCCGTTGTTGTTCTATACTCATGGAGGTCAAAAATTAGTGTTTACAAATAAAAATGACGTTTACAGAGTGCTGACGTGGCAGAAGTGAAATTTCATTCCTCATTGAAAATCAATACCATCGTGCCTAAAGAACATCACTTCAAACTAAAAATTATAGTATTTGACGATGGATTTCCATCAGAGTATTGAGCCGTACTTTATAAGTCAAGTTGTTATGTAAGAAATTTAAGTAGTTTCCGACAGCTGGCGTTATATCGATCGCGTAATATCCAAAAAAAGAAGTTTCAAAAAAGTTGTTTTGCTAGCCATCATTAAAGGTACCAACCATTTTTAGAACTACATTGAGTGTCTAATTTGAATAGAAAGTAACATTTCGTCGAACGCGATAGCCTAATTTACCAAATGTAGCGGCTCGTGCCGGTTTTAGAACATTCTGCTTGCTCTAATTGGCGTTTTAACGGCACTTAATTGTTGATTGCCAGATATATCCGAACAAGAAATCAATTTTATTGCCCTACGAGTGAGGTTTTGGGAGCTGGCTTGGGAGGTCGTTTTTCTTTTGATATTTTAAGAAGAAGTACTATAATTGTTATTGTGACTCAGGAATAGTTTAACAACTATAGTATATTGTGTATTATATTATCATAATTATAACAAGGGTAGGTACTACCGGTGAACAAATAAAAATATGAGATAAGAAATTGATTTAAGATTAAAATTTTACGATCGTGACAATATAAAGCTGTACTAGCTGTAAAGAATGTAATACGTCAGTAATGTTAAAAATAGTTTGTTTCGAAGTTATAAAGATAATGGATATTGTGTTCATCGCATAGTTCCACGGTAAAGTTTAAGTACATGTGCTTATTTTGATCAAGTCACTTGCAGAAGTATACAGAACAATACAAAAATATCATAATTTATGGCCTCTCGACTTGTTTATAATGTTGTTTACTCAGACGGTAACTTTACTGTGTCCCCAAAGTAAGGCAACGAGACGAAAATAAGTTGTTACCGACGTTATGGTACGGTTTTTCCAATCGATAAACCGACTCGGTAGTATTTTGATATGATTTACCTCATGGTGAATTATAGAATGAAGCCAACACATGTGCTCGATAGGGCTAATAGCCTGTTCGTTTTTGTGTCAATAATTGATTGGTTATGGGTCATCGGTCGCTCGGACGGCGATTGATTTTTGTTTAAAAACATATCGGCCGTTACAGTTTTTATACAGTTGTACACGTTATCATTTGTTTTAGAATACTAAAAATGAATCTTTGGCAATATTTTATAGAAGCTTTTTATTATAAAAATCAAAATTTTGGAATATATTATGTTATAACAATTTAATTATTCTAAACTAAACTAACCTAAAACTAATCCCTAATTCATTTTTAGAGATTTTATAGACGCAAGCTGCATCTCGTAGACAGCTACGCAGAAGCCCAGACCGTAGCACGACTGTAGCATTCGCTACGGTCGTTCGTCGTATTTCTTTAAAAAAAAAATAAGTCGCTTAAATGTGTTCCTTCAAAGCAACGTAAAAATTAAAAAATACCATTTGAAGGTTAAGGCAATCGCAACAAACGACAGTTGGTAAAATTTATCGCGATGTAATTATATATGTAATATCTTATATATGTATAAAATTCTCGTATCACTGTCTTTGTTATACTCCTCCGAAACGGCTCGTCCGATTTTACTAAAGGTATATTCGGTAGGTATGATAATAGGTTGTGCTTACAACTATATATTTTTTACAACTATGTATTTTTCATACCCATAATTGATAAAGGTTTACCACAAAATTAATATTTTATGGACCATTTGTTTTTATTTTTATTATTTTATGATTGGTGGATTTATGTTGTGCAGAAACTGTAGCTGTATATATGTAGTCATTTATATTTTATTCCAGTTCATAGTTAAAACAGAACAACGTGTGTTGGGTACAGCTCGTAAATCATAATAATAAATTATTAAATCGTTTAAACCTTTATTTAAAAATATACTATGGATTTAATTGACAAGCAATAATAATAATTATAAATAATATGTAAGAAGTAATTAAATTTTGAATAGAAAAAAATTAAATTTTCAAAAAGTAAAATATTTCGATGCTCTCGCTCGGCTGGTGGCACCTGCGCGAGATGCACCGTGCAACGTGCAGCCAGCGCCAGCCTGTCTGGCGCCGCCGCCCCCGCCCCCTGCCTGCCCCGGCACCCTCGCGCCACCGCCCGCCCTCGCACACGCCCGCGCGCTTGTTATCAACTTTGAACTTTGATTGATAATAATTTGTTACTTTGTGAAAAAGCACTAGGCGTTTAAAAACATGATTTTAAAATATTATGGAAATGGTATGTAAGCAATAATGAAAATCATTGCTGGCCAGTATAAAAGAAAGTATATAATATATATGACAAATAAAATTACTATATTTTATTCTTCACGATAACACTTTTTACACAATTTGATTTTATAAGATATTTTCATTTACCACTTCCAACCAAGTGAAAGAAAATTGTGTAACTAAGCCGCGAATAAAGGCGGATTGGCTGTATAATTACATATTGAACCAATGATTTCAAAAATATTATATTTTGTAGATCTCTAAAAAGGTTTCGAAAGACTGAAAAACCGGTCCAGTACGTTTTTCTTTTTAACGAAATTCATTTGAACGTCACCAACAAAGCGATAAGAAAGTGAGATGAATTTTTATTGCGCTAAATTGAATTCTTCCGTGTTTTAACAAGCGAAGAAAGAGACAACTAAATGAATTATGAGTGTAGCGTCAGCAAAAGTTTTAATGACGTAACGTTTGCCAAATCATACAGAGGCTGAATCCAATTTGTAGTAGGTTGCGTAGGTGTTATGATTCAGAATTTGACCTACTTTATATAACACTGAATGAATTCGGGATAGTACAAAAGAGTGATCGATCATTCTAAGAAACGAGAGGTTGTGTAAACACCTAATTATACTAAATTTCCCAAATGAATCTGGGCTATGGCCCAGGCCTTAGGGCGGCGGTAAACATAATTTGGTTACGCACGTAACATGGTTTTGGCGTAATTACTTCACGGGCTATGAACTTTCCAGAACTAGGCTAATTGAGCTAGTCGATTTGAAATATGCTCCTCGGCAAATTACAAAATAAGAAATGTTAAACCGAGTACGTGTAGGATGTAAATATTGTTATTTTTATTATTCTGAAAATCACGCTTATATTGTTCTCTTGAAGTGGATAAAAATAATTAATACGAAATTTGAACGGGTTGAAAAAGTGGTTTTACGTCACACATTTAGTGAAATGCATTACACGTACGTGTTGCAAATGAAAAATAACTTTTTTAGCTTGTGAGCATACAAGTAGACTTTAACGGGATAACAACTAAAACGGATTGACTCATTTTTTCTTACTTATTAAGACCTCATACAATCTTATTTTTTTATAGGAACATAGATATTTTGCTAGTAGTGCTTTTCCATAGACTTTGCTTTTATTTAGAAAAACAATTCCTTTTTACTTTTGCAAGTTAGTTTAGTTAAAAAATAATCGTAATACATAAAATTATTGAATAATTTAAAACAGTTAATATTATTGAGTGATAAAATTACAAAAACCAATTGCCAGTAAAATTACATCGTCAAATCAATATGCAAATAAAATGTATGCAAATTAAATACCGACAGAGTAATAGAACAGTATTACACCGTAGATTGTTTACAAGTGGTTGCCTTTGTGTAGTGCAGATGACATTTAAATACCTCTATAGGGTAGCTTTGAACATTGTTTCTAATGATTGTATTGAAATTGGTGTTTGTTTCAACACTCTAAGTGTGATAATTGTCATTGAACTTCAAACGGATTTCAATAATATGTGTGATATCTTATAATCTTATACTTTAAACGAGACGATCTTGTATATAATATATAATCGGTATCTCGACAACGGCTACAAGTATTACCATGAAATTTAGTATACAGGAAGTTACCGGGGAGAAAAATCGATCTAGCTTGGTCTTATCCCTTAGAAACTGCTCATTTTTAAACAATATATATTATTATTTTGTCGTGCAATATATCAATAATTTCGATTCTCCTACGTCAGTCTGATTGGCAGCTTGGTATTCGTGCCTTTATTTTCTTCTACTAAAACACCGAGCAAAGCTCGGTCTCCCAGGTACTACATAAACTTATAATTTAAACGAGCAATTCTTTTACAATATTCATTTGTAAACTGAATCTCGAAATGGCTTCAAAAATTTCCATGATATTTAATAAATATACATAATATAGATTGATTTAGATATATATATTTAGATATATAGATCTCGTTAGGTCTCATCCCAAGGAATTAACGAATTTTTGGATTTTAATATATTATTTCTTTCGTTGCGTAATAAATTATTTCGCTCTTTAATTGTCAAAGCGGGTGGGTCAGCTACGTTTTGCGTTGTTGGTAAATTGGTGTCCCCAGTATGTTTAGCCCCGACTCAAAATTACATATATACATACACAAGTTTAAAAACTCAAAATTAATTTAAACTTAAGATAAACAGAAAAAAATATAAACTTGGGTATACTTACATTAGTTCAGAAACTTAGTTTTATGATTAAATAAAAAGTTTACTATTTTTTGCTTTACAGTATTTTCGGCGGCTTAATTTTTTGTTTAAGAGTTATTATTTCAAAAAGTATTGTAGCTAGATTCTACTAATTACTATTTAATACATGCTTAAGCTCATTCATCGTGAGGTTTTTTGTTGTTATTTTATGTTGTTGTAATATACAACTCAGAATTAAAACCTATGATCACCAGGTCTATTATTTGGTGACAATGGGACTAACTCAGAAGTAAACCCTTTATTAAAAAAGATTGCTCAAAATCGGACTCTTCTGTAATAATTAATACGTGGTCATACATAAAAAAATGCGTTAACTTGAGAACATCTTCCATTTTTTTTCCATCGGTTAAAAACAACTATTTATAGGAACCTATAAATAGTTCGCAGCGTATGAGTGAGTCATGTTTTCGGGTTATAAATATTCGAACTCCTTGGGCGACCTTCAGCGTGGGCGGAAGAGGCGCCTCGCAGCCTTATAGCTAATACCGTGTCATACTAAGTTTCTTCGTCACTCGTTTTGATTGGCTATAAATTTTTCTGGTTACTATGTTATTGATACAAAAAATGTAATATTTTAGATACATCTGATAATAAATGTTTTAATATTAGTACATGGGTAATCAAGATTTGCTCGGAGCTCTAAAGATTTAAAAAATTAAAAAGAATCACAATATAATCAGATCGATCCGAACCGATCAGTCGAATAGAATATCTATTCGACTGATCGGGATTCGAATCCGAGACAGATTTATTACATTCCACCCATTTTCCATTGAAGTATTGTTATACGACGAGAGAAAAAAATAAAAAATTAAAAATGTGCGGTTTCCGGGGATGAGACCTAGCTAGAACGATTTTTCTTCTCAAAACCTCCGCATACAAAATTTCATGGAAATATTATATGAAGCCGTTTTCGAGAAGCCGATTATAAATAAATAAATATACAAGATTGTCTCGTTTAAAGTATAAGATGTTTAATTAATATAAAAAGTAACAATTACTTAAACTATTTTCTTAAATACTGATTAATAGTAAATTGAATGATTAATAGTAAATTGAATGGTACATAAAAGTAACTCTAACTTTATAGTCCAAATATGGGTACGATATTATTGTTAATTGCTGAACTTTAATTTATGCCTTGGTTCGCCGAAAACTTCTTATTTTAGTAACATTTCAGCGTAATTTGAGTGTGAAATAATTTTTTATTTGTTTTTTTTTACATCGCTAAGAACTAAAATTGTATACTAAAACTAATACATTTTAATCATAAGGTACTGCAATTTTTAGGGAACTAAAGTATT
Organism: Phengaris arion; assembly: GCA_963565745.1. NCBI lineage: Eukaryota > Metazoa > Arthropoda > Insecta > Lepidoptera > Lycaenidae > Phengaris > Phengaris arion. Next base: position 9,339,254 of record OY751445.1, on the reverse strand, counting down.
TTACAACAATTCTCTATTCAAATTGTATGTTTTAATGCATAAATAGTACAAATGTAACTAAAAGAAAGAGTTATAAAAGTAAAGTTTAAACGCTGTCATTATACGAAATACGTAGCGATCATTAAAATTTGTGGAAACAGTGGCAGCGTCGAAACTTAGTATTTCAACTGCTGTTGCAACCTCAATATTGCTATGTTGCTTTTCTGTTACGTAGTAAGGCTTCTAAAAACAATACACAACTGCCTTCAAAAATATGTTTCTATGGTTTCAATTGTTAAGATCAATTCGGAAAACCTATGAGTTTTATTTTTTAAAAATACAAATAAAAATAGGAGTGTTTATCACACTCTCTCAGTTACTCTTAATAAATGTTTAAAATTCATAAGGCGTACCGTACAAGAAAAGTTACATAAGTTCCATTTGTTTTCGTGTGACGTCAACCAAATATTAAACACTTTATTTACTATATTTGAAGCTTAAATATTTTCTTTTGATCTCTAACTATATCACCGAAGGTTTCGGTTCATTTGTTTTATTCGGTAACACACTTAGGGATTTGAAAGGGCTTTAGATAAAGGACGCACAGGTGTCGCAATGTAAATAAAATAAAAACGTGTTCGAACCTTATCGAATTAAGCTGCGGAACCAATACCGAAAAAGTTTACAGCCCACTTTAAATTATGTACGGGCGTAACAATCTGACGAGTAGGTGTGAATTTCTCCCTGAATGTTAATGAGTTCAAACAAACTTCTGTGTTGTCTAACAATGAACATTGGATTACTGTTTCAAAATACTTCAATGTTTCGTCATGTTTCGTTTGTGTATTGACAAATTTAAATATTTAAGTCTCTATTTCGAATTAAAAATTAATAACAAATTTAAAAAATTTAAGTAACGCCCGAATTGTTAAGCCTGATGAAATAATATAATATAATAATATAATATAATAATATAATATAATATAAATAATAGCTCTATAGGACATCCTCGATTACGTCAAATTTCAAACAAAAAAAAAAACTGGATCAAAATCGGTTCATCCATTTGGGAGTTACGATGCTACGGACAGACAGATACACATATACACAGAGAGACACGTACAACTTATAACACTCTGTTCGTCGTCCTTCGTCGGGGGTTAAAATAATACAAGTGATTTAAACAACGTAACATCTTATTACTATACTAGCTGTCTCGAAATGAGTTGTTCTGACCAAACTGCGGACGGGAATAAATAAATAACTAACATGTAAACTGAACGCACGCAATATTTTCAGTCAAGTGACAAACTGACTGAAAAATATTGCGTGAGTCTCTGCATCACCCAAAGGTTGGCTGGTAGAAAATGCCACCAGGCATTAAGCCCGCCTCTGTACCATATTGTGTGCCTATGAACACAATATGTAAGTATAAAAAATAAAAATAAATTTAACATAGTGAACAGTTAGCATGGAAAAATACAATAGTCGTTTTTAATATTTTCCTCGAAATTTTTCCAAGCCTTCCTTGAACTAGTACAATAATTTTAAGACCAAAATTTGCCAAGTCGTTATCAAGTTTAAGCGAGAAGAAGAAGAATAACTACAAATACACAAAATACAAATAATACAAAATACACTTACTTTATGTACGACATAGAACCCAAAACAATGAGTTTTAGAATTTTTGTCTGTTCATCTGTACGTTTGTACGCGCTAATCTCAGAATCTACTGACCGGATTTTCATTATAATTTTGTATGCTAGTAGATTAGACTCTGGATTAACACATAGGCCATTTTTTTGCGAAAAAATGTACGGTTTCTGCGAAATTTGTTTTTGCGCGTACGAAGTCAACAGCTTAACCGATTTGAATGCGGTTTACACTACTGCGTTTTGGTTACTCCATTCCACTTAAAATTTAATTAACCGACTTCCAAAAAAAGAGGTGGATATATTATCGGCTGCTTATAATATTTGTTTTATTTTTTTTGTATGTTCAACGATTACTCCACTGCCTGTGGGCCAATTTTCAAAATTATTTTTTGCTGTAAAGGGTTTAATACCCAATTGGTATTTTTGACACCAAAGTGGTGACCTTATGATCCAGTAGAATCGAGGGAACTCCTAGAAATTGATATAGACACATAGTGATGTTGACTTTTCCTGAAGTAGTCCAGGCATAGTCCTGGAACTAAAAGTGCTTAACAGATCTCCTGAGTCGTTATAGATACATGTTTTGGATATCGGCGTTGTCAATTAAAGTAATCATCATCATCATCACTACATTTATCACACCATACACCATCACATTATGATTTCAAATATAATATAAATTCAAATTCAAAATTTCAAATATAATATAATAATTTAATATAATTTAATCAGCATTGTTTAAAAAACTGCTAGCATATTATGCCACTTGCAGTAATCATCATCATCATCACCACCATCTTCTTACGATACATCAACATAATCATTATTATGATGACATATCATAGTTTTGTATACCGATATCAATGTATTTGTAATTTCGCTATAGCCAAAATTATGTTCATGATCATCATCAACACTATAATATTATATTTAATGCTGACTTCTACATTTTTCCGCCGACTACTACAAAAGATAATAATAATAATTGTTAGTTATTAATAGAGAATTATTGTAAAATATAGTATCTAATCATTATCATCACTGGTCATTGTTTATTTGGTCCACAGATCGGTAATGCTTATTTGGGGAAATACCCCGTGGTATTACCCCTCTCAGAAAACTAGCATAAAAAAAAATTGAGTTTTGTTTTGCCGAGAGAGTGAGAATACCAGAAGCTTTTTTTTTTTAATAACTTTCTTAAAATGTGTTAAATTGTGTAATGTGTAAAAATTGTTATTATAAACAAAAAAATAATTAAAACCAACTTCCAAAGTAAAAATGCACAAAAAAGTATGCAATAAAACTTCATTTCAAAATAATTTCCTTTTAAATTCGGCTAAAATTTTAACTATTTCTCTACTCAATCTTCATATTTTTGAAGTCGGTAACATGGTGTCTCCAAAAAATGATATGCGATAATGATATCTATCTTTTAATGATAGATTACTATACCCATTCTAAGTTTCAAAAATAATTTATCACAAATAATATGGTATTTTCAGAAGCTATTTAAACGGATATAATATTACCTAATCATTATCTAGAAGATATATTAAAATTAATAAGTACGTGTGAAAATTTATTAGGAGTAACTTTATTAAGCTAAAGCAGTTTTTTACCACGGGCAAAAGCTAGTTTAGAATAAATTTGAAAATGTTCTTTTTACTAAAATTTATTTAATTTTTTATTGACTTATCTATTCTCATAACCTACGATTAACATCCGATTCGGCATAATATTATTTATTAATATTTAGTAATACCTAATAGTAAAAATATTATTAAGTAATACCATATTACTTAACACAGAAATACATAATGTGTATGTGGTTCTATTCATGTTAAATTATTTAGATATTATTAATACAAAAGCACACTTGATATAATCTGGCCAAGTATTGTTTACCAACGTTGAAACATTTCTGACAAAGCGTGACTATTTCTCGTTTATAAAGGCGCTGACAACAATCGACGCTAAAGAGTTATACGTCGAAAATCTCTGCGACACAATCTTTTATTCCTCAGTTATTTCAAGCCGTTCATAAAAGATATCATCCGAGCTTCCGGACTGCATTTCACTGATAACATCGTTTCATTGGAAGCAATAAAAGCCTACTAGGATTTATAAAGCGGATCTTATTCATTTTATATTTCTCATAAAACACAGCTCATAACGGAACTGCTTACTTGAATGCGATAAACATAATATATCCCGCATTTATGGCGTGGGTTTTAACGTATTTCCATCAATCGGGGATATTATTATACTTTAAAGTACGTGCGCTGAAAACAATTTATATGCAGATCGAACATATAATTTAGTGGTACATTGCACCTTTGTGTTGATAAGCTTACGTTTATTTACACCGCAAAGTCTTTAAACATTTATATATACATTTGTAAACAAATTATCTTATACTTTGAACGTGTAATCTTGTCTGTTCTATATCTTTACATAGTATAAAATTAAGTCGCTTCCGCTATCTGTTCGCTTAGATCCTTTCAAGTACTCTACGTATTTTAATTCAGTTTTCAGCAATAGATAGAGTGATTCAAGGGGAAGGTTTAATACATTGCACCCGTGCGAAATTGGGCGAGTCGCTAGTATATGTATAATCAAATTCTCAGAAACTGCTTCGAGTATTTCCATGAAATATTTTGAATATTTGAAATAAATCAGACTTATACTTTTGTGATTTTTTAAAATACTTATTGCCATCTGTAATTTTTTTCTGTACTATGTACGAGAACTGGAGAAAAACTCGGTCTCTCAGGTACTGGTATTTAATAAATAATACTAACTATATAGGTATTTAATAAATAAATCAGAGGGCAATTAATAAGTTAATAAATATTTATTATAATAGGTCTTTACCTATGAAATTGCCGTTCTGCAGTACTGGCCATTTCAAATCAAAATAATTTTTGTTTGGCTATGAATTCTAATTTCAAATTAATTTTATTTTAAAAACATGAAATTCTTTTTCCAAAAGTAGTCATTTGTTTATTGATTAGTGTTACATTTTCATCTTTTTTGTCACCATGGATATGTTAAAAATTCGAGTAATTATGGAATATGAGTACCGTCGTGGCAGCAACGCGGCACAAGCGGCACGCAACATCAACGACGTTTACGGAGCTAACACTACAAACCAACGCACCACCTGTTATTTGTTTGCTCGCTTCCGTTCTGGAAATTTCGACCTGAAAAATGAACCTCGCGGTCGTCCGAAGACTGGTCGACAACAGGAGCTTGCGCTCCTTGTAGGCAGAAATGCAGTGCTTTACTTGTCATTCACAGATATTTTAATAAAACATTCGTACGTTTTAGATGACTTTAATTAATAGTAAATAAATTAATTAAAAAATATAATTACTTAAAAAGGCGTAATATTTTATAAATAGCAACTCATCTCATGCCGTTGCGATCTGCAGGACATATCATCATGTATGTGTAATTTTCATACTTCTCAAACGCACACACCCATGAATATCATGTTCCATGATGATGCACCCATGAGTCATCGCGGTTTTCGGAAGCAATCGGATAGCCAAAGCTATCCGATCACTTCAGAAAACCGCCGAACTGGCTTGTCGGAAATTATTTGAATGTTGCCTATAATCCGAGTAAAAATAATAGACGGAAATCTAATAAATCACGTATGCACATTATGCATTTTTGTTTAGTATGGTTTTATTTGTTTAAATAGAAGAAACGTTTTGTGTTTCGCGGGGGCCATATTGCATATTTAATGTGATAAGCATTGTTTAGCATTTAATCGCTCCAGTTTATTTATAGTTTTCTTAAAAGATTTTTCATTTTAACATTTGAAAGTGTATACATTTAACAGTTTATTACTGAGTTTCTATAAAAATTGTAGTGATTTGCTTTTACTAGTGAGTTTGTTGATTTTTTTAAAATGTTATTTGATTGTGAGGTTTGTGTTGAAAATGTGTGTTTATTAAAAATTAAAAATAACAAGTTCTCACAATTGTCATTCAGTGAAAAGATTCAAAATCTGTCTAAAGGTAGGTGTGTACCCGAGTTACAACAATTAAACCAGCAAAAAAATAATGTATCTCGAAAATTTAATGTTAAAAGTTATGAAACATATAACTGGCTGTGTGGTTGTGTACACACGATTAAATTATATTATTTTCCTTGCATATTATTTAGTAATTCTAGTACAGTGTGGACTGAATAGTAGTACATCTAAGACTTGCTCTGTTGGCATGGTTTCAATGACGAATTAAAGGCGATTTTGGAAGCTGATGATACACAATCTACGGCTGAATTAGCAGCAGCTTTCGACGTTAGCGTCAAAACAATATTGGTCCATTTGCGTCAAATTGGCAAGGTAAAAAAGCTTGAAAAATGGGTAACCCACGAACTCAATGATCGCCAGCGCGAAGTACGCGTCGAGACGTGCTTTGCACTGCTCAACAAACACACAAATGAACGAATTTTGAACCGCATTGTTATCTGTGATGAAAAATGGATTCTGTTTTATAACCGAAAGCGCTCAGCAAGTTGGTTGGATCCTGGTTTAAGCACCTAAACAATGCCCTAAACGATAACTTACCCCTAGAAAAGTGATGGTCACTGTTTGGTGGTTTAGCGCCGGTGTGATTCATCACAGCTTCTTACCAAACGGGGTGAGCATTACTGCAGATGTGTACTATGAAGAACTGAACACAATGATGGAGAAGCTGGCACATCTCCAACCAGCATTGGTCAATCGCTCGTCTCCGCTGCTCCTGCACGACAACACGCGACCTCATATTGCACAGCAGACGGTCTCCAAGTTGCAAGAACTGGAGTTGGAAGTTCTCCGTCATCCGCCCTACTCATCAGGCCTTGCGCCTACAGACTACTACTTTTTCCAGAATTTGGATAACTTCTTGGCGGGAAAAAAATTCAATACCCGAGAGGCAGTACAAAATGCCTTTAAAGAATTTGTTGCCTCCCGTCCAGCTGATTTCTTTAAGAAGGGCATCAATAAACTGCCACTGCGTTGGCAAAGATGCATTGATTGCATGGGTGATTACTTGGATTAATACAAATAAAAAATACATGAAAAAATTCGTTTAAATTTTTTCATACAAAACGGAAATTTCATAGGTAAAGACCTAATATTATTATTTAAATCGTAGGTGTATGCATAGTATAATTATCTCATGATTTGCTCTTAGTGATGTTTAAGTCATTTACTTAACTATTAATATATTGTCTCAGATTATTAATAAAAAAAAAAACTAAAGTAACGTATCACCTTAATTCATTATAACTTTGTAAAGTTATTACCGACCGTTATTTTCAGCAATTAATATTGGGAGGGAATATTATCCTTCAAAGTAATGATTGTTATCATTTATTACGATGTTAATTTATTTAATTAAACATACAAATATTTTGGTATGCAAAGGCTTTTATAAAAGTAAAGAAGTAAAATAAATATATAGCTAATAAAATATTTTTATGAAATACTACTATTACTACTTCACGTATACGCACAAATACACACACACGCACATATACACACTCACACTCACAGCCTCCTCCACATAAGCTAAGCTGATAAATAAATAAAATAAAAAATAATAAGCTGTAACTGTGTTAGATTTGACGCTCCTCCATTTACGGAGGAGCGTCATACATACATCATACATACAACATAAGTTTTTGTATAACTGGGCAAAAAGTTTTTACTTCACGTATTAATATGTCATTGTCATTTAATCGTTGCTAAATATACTGGACAAACATAAAACAGTGCTAAATAAAAGTTACAAAAGTGAAGTGAAAAACTTGAACAATAACTGTGAAACCTAAAATATTATCTAAAATCTTAAAAATATTATCTAAATCTTAAATTATCAACCGATAATTGCAGCGCAGTGCAGCCATCTATCATTTCACGCCGAAACTACCAAGCAAGATCTAAAAGTATATCGATTAATTACGTAAAAGTATGGAGAACAAATCACAGAGGGCGCTGAAAAAAGATATTGTGGCGGCACCTACACTTTAAAGCAGAACCATCAAACAAACTACGAAGTGCAAAATTAAGTATCTGTTATGGAAAAAAAAATTAATAATGTCTGAATTAGAAAAACTACTAAAAGAACTGAGAACTGACATTAAAAAAGACTATATTGAATCGTTACAAAGTCTCGAAGATAGAATTACAACAAAGAATACTTTAGTTTGGTTCAATGCAGGAAGAACTTAATCAAATAAAGGAAAAAAACCAAGACTACGAAAAGAGAATCTTCAATTTAGAAAAGCAAAATAGAGAGAGAATTATTATATTTTTTGGGATAAAGGAAGAAGAAAAATCATATAACGAGTTAGAATCCAAAATTATAAGTATCCTAAAAAATGAATTAAATATTGCATGTGATCGACAAGAGTTGCAGATGCTAAAAAGAATGGGTAAATACCAAGAAAACAAAGTAAGACCAATTGTTTTGACCTTAACTATTTATGGTAGGAAGATCGCCATACTGAAAAATAAAAAAATCATAAAATCAGACACCATATACATAAAGGAAGATTTTCCTCCTAAAGTTTTTTTCAGAAAAAACTTACAAGAACAACTAATAAAGGAAAAAGCAGCTGGGTAGATCGCCCACCTACGGTCTGACAAACTTATAATACGTAAACCAACAGAAACAGCAAGAAAATAATATTAGAAGTAACACCACCAAACAAAACCCTAAATATAGAGAGAGAAAATCACAACATCAAGCACTCAAGAAAAATGAAATATTTATAAGCAAACCAGGGAGCAGTCAAGCTTCTATGGAGAGTTTTCTCAGCAAAGAAAATAGTTGCACATCACTCTCCCTAGAGCTAGATGGATCCTCTCTACCATGCGATAAGTAGCAACCAAGGAATCCACCCCAGATGACTGATTATGCCGCATCCTCAAAAACAATAAAAACCGTGTCACAGCAACCTTAGAAAACCTCCCCCAGAACGGCTCGTCACCGCGGGGGTAGTAGACGACCACCCTCCAAATACACCGAACTTAAATAAATACTACTTAAATAAATACTACATTTAACGTACGTTCAATAGCAAATAAAGCTAGAATTAAGGAATTGGAGTATGCAATATCTCAAATAAAATGGGACATTCTAGGCATATCCGAGGTCAGGAGAGAGGGATATAAAATTGAAGATAGAGGCAGCTACTTGCTCTATTATTATAGAATAACAAAAGGAGAGAAAGGCGTCGGTTTTCTCGTAAAAAAGAAACGTAATATAGAAGTACTTGACTTTATAGCAATATCTGAGAGAATTTCCATATTAAAAATAAAAATATATGATAAGCTCTACAGCCTAATCGAAGCCTGTGCTCCTACTGCCACATCTTTAAGGGGAGGAATAGAAAACATGTATTCCGACCTAGAGAGAGCGATAAGTAAATGTACACAGAATATAATATTTATGGGAGATATGAATGCGAAAATCGGGTATCCAAAGAAAAATTAACAAGTTGTTATGGGAAACTATGGTTATGGTAAAATAAATAAAAGAGGAGAGATGTTAATAAACTTTTGTCTACAATACAAACGTGACAATCTTGTATATATGATCATAAAATATCAACAGATTGTCAAATAAACATTTCAATTTCACTCACTTTTTTTCGTTATATTATATAACGAACTGAAACTCGTCAAATTGTAAAACTGAAAGCAACTCGCGCGCTGATTGGTTGAACCGCTAACATTTGTTTGTTTATTCATAACAAACATTAAACTTTGTTTAATGTTTGTTATGAATACATAAACAAACTGTGTTTTGGGGTTTTTAAATTGATTTCGTGTTTAAAATAACTCAGTTTCAAAATTAGGTAAATAAAATTATCGTGGAAGTAAATTAAATCTGTGATTAGCCAAAGAAGTGCAATTTGAATGATAAATTAGTTAGTGTTAGTCACCAAACATAGCTTAAATTATAATATAATATTTCCTGTGTTCTAATATTTTTATGTGATTTAACCTGATTTTGATTTTTTTAGTCGTAAAAATATTCGATAGTAAACGAAAAAGCAAACAAATATGGCAGCGCGCCGTTAAAATAATCAGCGCGGGAGTAGTGTTCCGTTTTATAATTTAACGAATTACGGTTCGTTATATTATAATATAACAAAAAATAACGCATAAAATTGTAAGCAGAATGTTTATTTGACAACCTGTTGACATTTTATAATCTCGTTAGTTATATTACAATCTAACGGTATTTATAATTTTACGGTGACATATATGATCGGTTTCTCGAAATCAGCTGCAAGTATCACCATGAAATTTATTATGCAGGGAGTTTTGGGGGAGAAAAATCTATCTAGCTAGGTCTTATCCCTGGGAAACAGCGCATTTTAAGCTATTTATGTTTTTTATTTCGTCGTGTAAGAATATATCAATAATTTCAACATTATTATGTCAGTCCGATTGGCTGTTTGGTTTTTTGCTTTGTTCTGAAACTTGGAATCTGTTGGGTTCGAATCTCGGTCAAATTAATATTTTTGTGATTCTTTTTACTTTCTAAATTTATCAGAACACCGAGCAAAGCTCGGTTACCCAGGTTTAATTAATAAAAATACATTTTCACTTCAGGAAAAAAAAAGTTGATTTCATATTAAATCACAGGTTTAACTCAATAACAGTAATTGTACTGCGAATTTACTGAAAAAGTCATTACCAAAATAATTAAACTAGCCGTTGCTACTATAATCTTTCACGTAGAACAAACGCAAATAAAACTTTATTTTATGTTTGTCAAAGACAATCAAGTAAGTGGTAATTTTACAATGATTCGCTAGTTCACATCGGTAGTCATAAATGCCAGCGCCCAGCATACTGCAAATGCTTAATGTTGTTGGCCTAGGGTATGGGACAAACGTAAGTCTGGGACTATATTATCCGGAATCCGGTAGGCCGGACAATATAGTATAGTCTACGTAGAAAATTCAGAGCATTCAAAATAGAACTCCGGACTAATACAATAGAGCTGAAAATTTAATAAAACACACGATTTGACAACTGTCACATTTGACATTGAAATTTGATTTAACACTCGTGTGTTCTATTTTCAGCTCTATTGTTTTAGTCCAGAGTACTATTTTCAATGCACTGAATGTTTTTCAGCCTACCGTATTCCGGATCATATAGTCATAGCTTTAAGTTAGCGTTTGAATTAATATTGTTACAGCTATCAGCTCTTACAATATTAACCCTCTTGCAAAAAATCAGCTTGCCGTGAGTATTGAAATAAGTTTTACTCTCTACCCGCACCGAGCGGTCTGTAACAAGTGGTCGCGTGTCCAACACGCTTGTAAACTCACAGCTAAATCAGTTTCCCGCTGCTGAGATTGCAAATCGACAAGGTTTGTTACGATTTAAAAGCAAGAAACACATATATAAATGGCTACTTGGCTGTCTCTGTAATGAGAGCATCAGGTGTGTTCTCCAATTATTATGTTTATGTATAGTTTTATAATAGAAATGCGTGTCATTTTTGGCTCGAATTGTATTTGGAAAGTATGTAAACGAAGGTGAACTCTAAACTTGTGACCATTCGTCAATTGTTTCCAACAGTTCAGAAACTATTCGGAACAACTTGTCAACGTAATTAAAAACTACGTTCTCGTTATATAAACTTGACATTTAGGTTTGTCAGTATTTTGTATAAGCGGGTTTAATCTTTATCTACACATGGTGAGGGAATTTTGTAGTTAGGGTTCCGTAATAACTACAAGAAATCCTTATTATTCTGTCCGTCCGTCCTTTACATCCTATACATTATTTTTTTCGTTTTTAAATTATTATAATTTTGTATTTTAGGGAATGAAAATCTTTTTTTCACTCTACTCTATCGTGTGTGATACCGTCGAATAAATATTTTTAAATAAAGGTTAGATATCACACGTGTCGATTTTATGATTTTATGACCATTTTCGAGTAATCGACCTCCAAAGTGGTTTACATATGGTCCCAGTTGGCATTTCTAAGCTATAGGAGTTAGAAACTAATTGTAATTGTACATGCTGATAGGTCCTGCTAAATACTTTTTAAAGTGCTAACAGATGTTCGGATTCGGTACGGCGCGAACCAAATCCGTGTAAACACCGTGTGTGGCGATGTCCGGCGAACATAACCTATATATTAATACGTGAAACAAATATTTCAAGTACAGTTGTAAGAGAATTGTTCGTATTGATGAGTGTGAAATATGGCACAATTAAAGTTTATGCAGAGGAAGGTGTGCCGAAAGCAATTATTTTTTAAAATAGTGCTTAGAAATAAATGAAATTAATGAAAATATCCACAACACACACTACCATGTATTTGGTACACACATACACAAACATAGTGCATTTATAAGCTAAAGACAGTTTGGACACATCGTGTTTTAAATTTGTAGTGTTGTACCTTGGTTGTACCCTTTAAAAGTTTAATCGGTATTGTTTTCGCATCAAGAAAGTTACTAGTTGAAACCAAATCGATTTTCAAATCGCAGTCACACAAAAGCAAGTATTTGAATTGTCAAAACTATATCGATTTGTGGTCGATTCATTATTCTCAATCCCTATGAGTTTTGACGTTCGGTTTCATCGTGAAAAACATGAGTGAAATTTTCATTCCGTAAGTTTTTAGACTTATATTCTTATTTCTTTTTATTATTAAATTATTTATGGTATATAATTATTATCAATACCTCAGTTAGTTCACACTACATACCATGCGTTTGATATAATTTTATTACAAGTTGACGTTTGTCAATCAGTTGTCACAACTTTTTTTTAAATTTATTTTTTATATATGGCATCGGCTTCTAACCATATGCCAGTATGGCGGGAAATATAATTTTCGTTTCAATTTTCAACACCGTATTCCAATATTGTCAAGTCTAAAGTCTAGTAAAAGTCAAAATAAATAGTCAGTACAGTCCATGAGTCATGTCAGTCGATTCAGTAAAGTGGCAGAAGCTTTACTGAAAGTTCCTAGGGAGTTTTGGCGGAACACAAAATAGCACGTTTTAGAAGTTGTACCACTTGCCCACACTTGTGCACGTTAACGAATATTTAATGGTTAATATTCTACAAATATTACACATTAAGAATCGAAATAACACAAATTTATGAAAAATACAAAATCCACAACGTCACCCATTGAATTTCCTAGGCAAAACTCCCCATTTATTTTCTTTTTTAGTTTTTCTATCTAAGGGCCTCTCTACTACAGTTTTTTTGTGGTCGCGACAGAAAAAACTGCACTGTAAACACAAAAACGGGTTTCCCTTGTTTGTGTGCTAACTAAAATTAGCGAAAAAATCTCTACAGGTTTCTAAGGGAAAATATTTTAATGGTTATTTTTTGGGGGTTTTTTATTCTCCTTAGTTAAATAAAGCTATTGATCTGTTATATCAATAACTGTAATATTAATATTATGTCAAAGGCCCATTTAGTGACTATTAGAAGCCCTTTACTCGAAGTGGTTGATGGGGACATGTGTAACAATGACACAATATGAAGTCGTAATTTTTTTTATATCAAGTAAAATATTTGCCAATTATAATAATACAAAAATCTGTTTAGAATGTGTATTAATACACAAGCTATAACTTTTTGAATTACACATAGAGTATACTAATGGGTCGAATTAAGGGTCATATTTGGGGAGAAATATTTTTCAGAGTTGGTTACACTGCACGATCTCAATGGCTTTCGGGAATCGTCATTTTTCATAAATAATAAAAAAAAAGTCTGAAAAAACAAAACTCGGCGCTAATACAATAGAGCTGAAAATCGAACACAAGTGTCGATTTGTTAATTTTGGTCCGCTTTCGAAGTTTGGACCAAGTTCGGTATTCGGTCATGGTCCGCTGGACTAAATCCGAGTGTCTGTTAGCACTATCAAAAAAAATATTTCGAGTTAAAAAGTACTTCTGAAGTAATTTGAAAAAAAAACCTTTTGCGCGTTGGAAGTCACGCAATCCTCTTTAGACATAATAATAATGGTCCTGATATTTTACAGCAGATAACATAAAAAAGAATAGCGATCTTGCGGGCGATCAAAAACGCAGCGTAAAATAGCAATATGACAAAAGAGAATATTAATAGAGGACAGAAATGTTAATAGTTTAGTATTTGCCCTGTGACCTTTATTAAGTCATCGCAATACAGAACACAATATTACGTTACCATCTTGTGTGCTAATTTACCCCAACATGTCGACCGTTACCTAATATTCTTGGAAGAACTAGAAATTAATTAATATCAATGACATAATATACACAATAATTTTACAAAATAATTTCTAAAACAATTGGTTTTTCTAAAACAAAGATAAATAATGAAAATAATGGAATATGAATTTTAAAATAATTTTACAAACTAACTTCTAAATCAATTGGTTCTGACAAAAAAAAGACGGAGAAAAGTAGAGTCTGAACGGTTTATCTATCGTAGGATTTTTTTACAAAATCATATTCGTGGTCGCAACTCTATTGTTATTTATCGTAGCTTTGAATTTCATATACCATGTCCACTTGATAAAATCACACCATATTCATAAATCATTCCTTATGCTCCTAATTGGGTTACATTTGTATAAATAATATATTATAATAGTTGCTTAAAATGATTTTTTTATGTAGAATGCTCTTAAACGGACACAGGTTAATTGTTCCGTTTTTGCGAGTATTGGCCAGTGCGAGCACGTACGACTCAAATCGGACGCACATTCAGAGCATTTGCATCCAAACCTCTGTACTGGTACATCTATGTACTATAGGTATTTCTATTTTTTATTTATATACAGGAGTCGCATTCAACGTGTCCACTGTAAATAAATTAAATAATGATTTTATTTATAAATAAAACTATGACAGATATTTTATACCAATGCCTAGACAGTTTGAAAAAAAAAAAAAATATCGTTACCATCGTCATCGGTAGCTAAAGCTAACATAAAACATAAACATAAAAGCATAATGTTTTGTGATTAGATTATAAAATATTAATGAGTTTGTTGGAAACTCATTAATATTTTATAATTTAAGTATTAATTCAATACCTACGTACCTAACGTATGTTTTATGGGTAATATTATATCATGATTTTGTAGACTGCGCCCTTCATTAATTATTAGAATCCTTGAACTAGTGACACTTACCCTCTATACGAGTAAATACATGATGGACGACAGTTTGTACAATGTTTACATTTCGTGAAAGGTCAGCGTAAAAAATATTCTAATCCATAATACGAGTATGAATACATGCTACCCGTGTTCGTGGCACAGTTTCTGAGAATATTATTAATATAAAGCAACGGTTTCATTTTCGAGGTTGGTTATTTTATTTGGATTCAATTAGTCTAATTGTATTTATTTTCGTAGAATTATATTAGTTAATAGATAAGCAATTCGATGTAATTGCTTTCTTTGTCTGTCAAATGACTTTACTATCGTATGAGACAAAGATAGGCATCTTTGAATATCTTATCCGTTGTGTAAATATTTTTATTAGTAAGGGGGTAAGTATGTAACGCTGTCGTAACTAGTAATGATAGATTCTTCCCATCTATGATTATAAATATAACTAAACATATTGCCATATCTAAAGCTTTGCAAAAGAAATCACAGGCACTTTACTTTGACAATATTACAGGTTCCGTAATGTAAGTGCATACTGCGAGCCCACGTAGCCATACGCCTCAGATGTCACTCGGTAATACGCCTCGACGTCACTACGATATAATACGCCTCAGATGTCACTCGGTAATATGGTGTACTAGCATCATTGCCTGATTTTGAGTAATTTGATTAAACTGCTTTGCAACAGCAGTTCGATGTAATTAGAAGGAAACAAATTTGTGACAGTAAATGGGTAACTGGTCATGTGAAATTAACCACGTCAAGATAATTTTGTTCTCTTATACAGAGCGGTCTGAAGAAGGTGAAGAAGAACAGAAGGTGTCCTTCTAGATCCGTCTACAATCAAGATGGCGTGTACATTTTTAATAGCTAAACTAAAGAAAACATGTCAAACGCAATCAATTAAATAATGATAATTCTTTGAGTTACTAAAAACGACGCAAAACAAACTTTATTTTGCAAGATCTACAATATTTATGATCTAAAATATCTAAATCGTTTAAAAATGGACTTCGAAGTTTATTAAACGAATATAATGAAGACACCAGTGAGACATCCATTACAAAGGTTCCGAGAAAAGTCGAAATTTATTCCTGGGAAATTTTGTGTTAAGGTACGTCTCCTGTGTAGCATAAAACTACGAAATTTCAAGCCCCCGAACGACTTTACCTAAGAGTTTTTCTTCGTTTAATGTTGTAAAATCCAGGAAATCTAGTGCTATGTCGCAAGTCTGGGGTATTTACTTGTTGCTCACGAGAGCTTCCACTTTAGCATACTAGTCTGACTATTACTACATAAAATTCGAAATTTATAATTATTTTTCTGCCTAATCGTCTAGTATATATATCATAATCTAATGTTCAAATTATCCGTATTTGATTTTACATAGCGATTTTACATATATAATATGTGCTGGCTAAAACAAATATTTTTGTTATTAATAATAATATTCCTTATAGATACGTGTTCCATGTACCGTTCAATGGATTTTTTAAAATCGGAAAACAGAAATGTATCGATATTTTTGTTCCGTTTCCAGGCAAAAAGCTTCCCTTCAATAAATTCAGGTTCAGGCGAAGGGCCCTTAATAGTAGGTAATAAAGAGGTGTTCTCAGGTGATTACTGATTACAGCAGCGACTGTAAATTGATGATAAAATACTATTGGAAGGTCTATTTTACACTCACTACATAATATACAATCTATTAAGGTTTTATAGAGCTCCGTGGTTTAGTGGGTAGGCCGTTTGATTCGCACTCAACAGAGTGCTGGTTCGATTCCCAGGTTGTGGCGTGTACCAATGAGACTTTTTCAGATCTCAAGTACATTATACGGACGCTCTAACGGTGAAGGAAAACATCGTGAGGAAACCAGCACATGGTTGGCTCTAGACGTATTGGCTAGTTATTCCTCTGGACTAGGCTGACTATGTTGTTAGAATACCGTATGCGCCCAGGTGGGCCACCATATGACATTTTAAACCGCCTGTCCCAGGTACTACAGCATTTCAAGAGTGGTTACTTCGCTCGGGGAATATTGTATAAATCATCCAATAAAGGATCAAAAGGCCAAGTCAAGTAAATTTATTATGATTAATTATATAACGACATATGCAACACCCAAATAATATATCCTTAATTCAATAAAAAAGTATATAAATAAACTAAATATGTAAATATGTAGGAGTGTATTGTCGTTGTATTTTCCGCGAATTGACTGTTAAGGGTTCGCTTTAATAAATATTTAGTAATTATTTTTTAAGCTGTCCGCCATTGCTTCTTGATTTAACATGTTGGCGAATTGTACAATTATTAGTTAGTAATAATTACTAGCTTTGGCCCACGACTTCGTTCGCGGACAAGACGCAAAAGGTTCTTATAGAATTTTAATTGTTTTTGGGTTACTTATTTTGTTATAACATACAAAACATTATTTTTAAACCAATTTAGATATCCTACTAATATTATAAATGCGAAAGTTTGTGAGGATGGACGGATGGATGTTTGTTGCTCTTTCACGCAAAAAAAAATGGAACGGATTTTGATGAAATTTGGCATGGTAATAGTTTGGGCTCTGGATTAAAACATACGCTACTTTTTATCCCGAAAAAGTACAATGTTCCTTTGTGATACTGTATTTACGCGAGCGGAGCCGCGGGCAACATCTAGTTCTTTCATATTTTAATTTTTCATGGTTTTTTTAATATGGATTTTTTCGTATATTTTATTACCAAAATGTTCTAGTCCTTACTATTTCAAATTTAGAACTCTACTTTCCGTTTATGACAGCGTGTCCTAAAAGTGCATGACCTCTCTTTAGAAACCTTAAAATGCAGTACTAGTGTAAACCTTTAAAATGTGTTGACAGCATTTGAAATGCTAATGAATTGTACCAAACTTTTATGTTAATTCAACCTTTTTTATAAAATCTGATTGAGATTTTAAACACGTGTCAAAATAAAATGTAAATTAAATAAAAAAACACTAATTGCATTATATATTTATTCTATTATAGCTTTATATAATTATAGAAAAGGACTAAGGAGAATTGATATCAACTTCGAAGCAAATTACACCCAATGTAAATTTCTACCCCATTTTCATCCCGTTACGGAATGAATTATTAAAATACAAAATAATTTTCCATATATTCTGTTAAAGAATGTTTATTCAAAACTTTAAGTAGATTGGACCATGCAGATTAGATCGGATGCCTGCGTCATATAAAGAGCACACTAGTTTCAGGTCAGTAAGTTCAGTCTGTACGTTGATCCGTCAGTCAGGAGTCATACAGGACAAGGAATTTTATATGAATAGATATTAAACAGAATGCCTCGTGACAATAACAATCAAGTTTAAACAAATTTTGTTTTAAAGTATTCATTACAACTTCCGTGCTAAAGTTTCGGAAGTTCGTTTTTGGAAATTGAATACCATTCGCAAAGTATGAAGTGTAAGAGTTAATTTTTTAGGCTGAACAGAAACAAAGTTTCACTTTGAGTGAAAATGATTGGCACAGCCAAAAATTTGCAAATTTAAAGGCCACTTCCGTTGTTTTTTCTGTCCAATAATTATTTTATTGCTTGTTTTATAACGCGTCCTTGAGCATTATTTTTGTATACTAGATTTTGGTTACCTATTACGAATTCACACACTAGTTCGAGTTTCGTTCCGTTAACGCTTCTAATCTTCCCTACATGATATATTCGGTATGCAACATGATCAAAGTTTACATGTTGGATTACAAATATATTGTGGCTTACCCGAAGCGCTCCTTGTATGTTTCTACAGTATTATGTTTTACCTTGTTACTTACTAGTAAGTTGGTAGATACATAATGTTGTTGTTATATATAATTAGATTATGAAGTTGGTATATTATAACCAAATAGGGAAGCCTTGATAATCTATATTTCTATAATAATATTATAAAGAGAAACGATTTGTTAGTTTGTTTGCATCGAATAGGCTCCGAAAGAACTGGACCGATTTTGATGACATTTAGAACCGATATAGAGTAGACCACGGGGAAGAAAATAGTCTACTTTTAGCGCGTTAAAACGCGTGGTTCTCGCTGGATTTCTTTTGCGCGTACATCGTCACGGGCAACATCTAGTTTTTTCATATCCATAGAATGTTTCGTAACGTAAGCAATTATTGTGAAACAACATAAAACTGTACTCAGTGATTGCTAAAGAATACCTAGTTGATAAAAGCCTTTCGTTGATTAAAGTCCCGCCCCTTCGTTACGGTATGACATCATGAAACCTTTTTGAAAATATTACCCCAATCTCGGATACACCGTTATAATACACAATGTTCTTTACAAAATATTCAGCTACTTCTTCGTATGTGTTGCGGTAGATATAGGTAATTCACAGTAACCATAATATTATACTTTATCTTATACTTATACTTTAAACGAGCAAATCTATACTCTATACTTATACTTAATATATTATAAAGAGGTAAAGTTTGTGAGGTTGTAGGGGGTAATCTTTGGATCTACTGAACAGATTTTGAAAATTCTTTGACCAATAGAAGGCTACGTTATTTATGAGTGACATATGCTATATACTAACCCAAAAAATAAAAATACTATTTCGTGGTAGCGAGATATACATAGTAATTTGGAGAAAAAACGGTCGAACGTAAACGTTTCTTACGAACGCTGCCTTACCGATGGGAGATATGTATATGATGGGAGAAATGATTATGTCCTTGAGAAAAGTTCTAGAGCTTCATAATGCCTACAAAGTCAGCGACAGTATAATATGTCTAACTTTTATATATAAGTCTAAAAGTAGATTTATATTTAAAAAATAGTTTAAATCGTTAGTTCATGTTTGTTGGTCAATATTATCAATAATTATTATGAATTTATTATCAAAATAAGTGAATTTATAGTTTCGAGTGCTTAAAACAAAATACTTTTTCCTTTTACTGCACTGCAATTTGCACGAACGGTTAAAGAGGTAGTGCGACATAGGTATGGAACCGCGACCGTGCTGCAATCTATTGAGTCATATTTCTATTGGACGGTTGTTTTCATATACAACACGTGTTATCCAGGGCTTTGTTCTAGGGCAATAGTGTCACTCAGAAACGATCTCTATATATTATTGATAGTTTTAGAAAAATTCCCGGTCAATTCTAACACTATGTCCATTGACCCGGTGTGTAATATTGAAGATACAGTGCACTATATACTATAAGATTTTTTTTATCTTTGAGCCCATCTGGCTTACCTCCTCACGACCTCATGTCAAGTTGGCATTCTTATCATGCTGTTAAGAAACTTGAGCCTTTGAGCCCAACATGTGTAATGGCACAAGGCTCCTTATGAAAGAGTTGCGGGAGAATATAATTGTGGCGACCATTCCCACGGGGAAGGACATAGGCTACTTTTATTTTATACGGTTCCCGTGGGATACGTACTGTATTTACGCGGACGAACCCGTGGGAAAAAGCTAGTATTGTATATATATGATCGGAATCTTGAAAACGAGAGAGTTTTGGGGGAGAAAATTGATCTAGCTAGCTAGCAGGGATAAGACCTATCTTATCCCTAGGAAACCATATTTTTAAGTTATATATTATGATTTTTCTTTCGTCGCATATTAAGATATGTGTTTTCGATTGGCTTGGTTAGCATCGAACTTTTTGCGTTGTTTGAAAATTGGTCTCGGGTTCGAATCTCGGTTCGAATAATATTTTTGTGATTCTTTTTATTGATGTTTCTTTTATATTTAATTTATAATATATTATATTCTATCGCTCTACTAAAACTTCGAGCAAAGCTCGGTCCCCCAGGTACATATACATATCTATTATTTTTACAATATTATAGAAACCACTGTTGTCGGTTAGTAAATAATTTATTAGGAATATTAAAACAATACTGATGATGATGGTAATGGTTGCCTCCGGGAAGACAATGAGAATGTCTGATCCTTCCAACGTGCAACGCGCAGATTGGGTCTTAGCTTTAGCGTTATCACTAATGACAATATAATATAAATGCTAATTGAACCTAATTATAATTCGTAGGAATACTATCGCTGCCATCTAAGGATACGGTGCATACCTACGGAGTTTGCCGTCAAAATATGGATCAAAGATCGTCACGACCGATCCCAAGAAAGAAATTTTAGTCGCTGTAACGGAAATCAATAGGCTTGTTCCGCTTTCACTACTTAACTTCCTGACAAGTTGTGAAAATGGATTCTGATTTTTTTTCCACCTTAACAACTATTTTCTACTGAGGGCTTTTTTACTCTTTGAAATAATTTCTAACTTTTGTAACTACAATATATCGAAACTATTGGTCTCTTCAACCATGCTACCTATGATGTAAAGTTGTTCTGTTTTTGTATGAGTGTGCTGTTGTTATGTCAATATTAACAAGTAATACCTACTCTATTAAACTCTATTCCTCTAATATTTCTCCCGTATTTTATTTATAGTGAGGATGCCCGTCACGGTCTAGTCAGCGAATCCAGGCGCCTGTCAATTGTGTCAATTAGTCGTCAATAGTGACAAGCATTTTATTTTTACCCGACTACGCCAGAAGGGGTTATGTTCCTAGAGTGTATATTATGTATGTATGTTTCTTTGGCACGCTTAATGGCCTAAACGGCTTGTCGCATTTGAACTTGAGAAGTAACTTTACGCTCTACTTAGTCGTGACTCGTGAGAGTGATACTGGATATATCAAAATGACGCAGTGGCAGGTTTTGTGTTTTCTTAATTTACCTTCATTAAATTTATAATACAGTTCCCAAGTACACATACTTACAAAAACCTTCTTAAGGGTTGTAGCGTGTGTTGTTATTTAGGTATAATATTAGAAAAAAATCATTAAAGTATGTAATATTCAATTTGTTGCACTTAATTGCAACTGCTATTCATAAACTGGAGACATTGTAAAATGTGGGCATGCTGGAATGGCCGCTCGTTAAAACACGTGGTATCGAGCTTTTTTTTTTTATTTTATTTATTAAATAAGGGGGCAAACGAGCAAACGGGTGACCTGATGGTAAGCAACTACCGTCGCCCATGGACACTCGCAACATAGAAGAGCTGCAGGTGCGTTGCCGGCCTTTTTCTGTCAACATTAGCGCTAAATTGTCTCACTGAAGCACGCTGCACGGCCTATATGTCATATACAACACGTGTTATTATAAGTACATTTATGCATCGTGAACTTTTTAAGTGAGCATAAAATCTAAAACTGTGATTTGAAGGAACAACCTTATAAGTTGGGAAATTGAAAACGTTAAAGGTGTTTTTAGGATTCACTCTGTCCGTCCGTCCGTCTGCCTGTCTGTCCGCCCTTCTAGCTTCTGTAATTATGGAAATATATATTGAAATATATAAATAAAAATATATAATTATTAAATGGATAAAATTTGGTATAGTTTTAATGGTTCTAGGAAAAGGCTAATTCGCTTGTTAACTAAAACAAAATAAAAACTACTTAACACATGTCGATCTCAACTTATATCACAAGAGATGCAATTTTGTGATGCCGAGTACATGTGGTAGATATATTAGGCAATCTTAAGATAAAATAAAGAATCAGTTGGTTAACCGACCGTGCCTAAAATCGTGCCTATATATCGGGACGTGACTGAGACGGTGTGGGCCGTAGGCCAGGCTAATGTCAACGTCAACAAACTAGTGCGGATGGGGCACGTCGCTGCAGATAACCTGAAAATAGACTGCATTTGGTTGGGTTATCCATAAATTTTGTTTAAATGATTCATAACCATAATGAACCCTCCAAGAATTGTAAATGATATGAATGTTAGATTTTAAGCAAAAGAGTAAATTATATATATATATATATATATATATATATATATATATATATATATATATATATATATATATATATATATATATATATATATATATATATATATATATATATATATATATATATATATATATATACCTAATACGCAAGCAGCGAACAATAATATTGTAAGCTGTCAATAATTAAAATTATTCTTCTGCGATTACTACTGTGACTTCATGATTAGTGTCATGAGAATATATATTAAATTTTTGGGTCTAAAATTGCATTAAAACAGATTTTGTTCAATGATTTTTTGTACAACGATTACAAAATGGTTTTTTTGACTTTTATACTGTCTCCTATTTATTAGGATAGGTGTACCAGTACCTAGCCCAGGAGAGATGCTCCATATTGATTCCAGGCCTGTCGAGACCAGACAATGGGAAGTATATTTAATTTCATACTTTTATTTTATACATATATTTATGATTTTTATTATATTATACACTATATATCCATTCTCCATGACCCAGGAACATAAAAAAACTTTTTGTTCCTTCGGTGAGATTAGAACCCGGCTTGAGCTCCAATGCGCTCCACTACCGTACCACAGAGGTCGTTAGTAAAAACTTGATAACTAATGCTCTTGTTAATAAAGATCCTAATTCTTAACATTAGATATAAATTGTAATACTTTTAAGGTTTAAAAATGAAATCTGAAATACGTTAAAGACCGCGGGGAATGGCTAGTGTCTGTGTGATAAATATAAGCTAGAATGTGGTGCTATTTTGGAGTACAATAGGCATTTTTAGTCGAGTGAAGTTAAATGTGTGCCGTTGTATGTATGTGTAGGGTTGGTTGAGTGTGTGCATCGTATTAGCGTATGTTGTATGGTTGCATGCGGTTGTATGTATGTGAGGAGTTGTATATGTGCGGTTGTACGTGTGTGGTTGTATGTGTGCGGGTGTGAATGAGCGCGGCGCGGGTGTGCGCGGGTGGCGGGGCGCGGTATCGACGCGCGCGCGGCGCCTGCGCCAAGCCACCTCACCTGTTGCTGCGAGGCCATGGAAAGATACTCTTTCAAATTAATGTGGACACCTGATACCGATATAAAATTTGAAAAAACTTCAATCTTCAAGTTTCTTGAACCAAACGCAGGCGGAGGATTTCGTTAAACATAACTCAAAGTTATTTGATTTAGACTTTAACTTTTTACTGTACTATTTAAAAATTATTTATAAAACCGTTTTTTTTTACCTACGCTCTTTAATTTTTCAACGATTGTACAGCCAAAATTTGGTTACCTATAAATCGAGCATGATTGTGACTTTTAAAGTTTGCACATTAAAAAACCTTTCATTATTACTTATTCATAAATTTAAAAGAAATAACTCAAGGTGGAAAAAGTTATAAATTACATATTTTAAAAACAACAAACAAATTACTGGAGTTAGCTGACGCTCGAGAGCACTATCAGTTTCTGCTTTCCACTTTGTTACATTTAAAATTTATAAGGCTTTTTACATCAAGGTCATTTTTTACATCCTACATTACAGAATGTATAATCTATTGTTTATAACTATACAAGCTTTTGCGCGCGACTTCGTCAGCATACCCGTACTTCGACATTCATAACGGATTCTCCGTCATAAGATCTATCTGTTTACTAAATTTCAGCATAATTCGACTAGTTGTTTGACTTTGGACCTTTTAGTTCACCTTTTAGGGGAAGAATGAAAAAAGGGTATGATACAATATGTTCAATCAATTGTATTTATTGGTCCAGATATTTTCATGGAAATCGGTGGAGATTTTTAAATGTTTTAAATGTGATGATATCGATACCACATAAGGTCTTAAAAATATTATAATAGCTAGGATCCAACATTCTGCCATCACAATGGCGCGCAAAATATCCTTGACATGCAAGGTGTTTGGTGTGTGAAGTTAAATAACATTTATAAATTTAAGCAATAAATTGGAATTAAATTAAATATAGACATATACAGTTAATAATTTAGGAACATCAATCTTTATTATTAATCACAACAATTTAAAAAAAAATATATAAATCAAATAATTTTAGTACTAGTCATGGAGATTAATTAAAGACATATCACAGCCCATAGGCATTATAAAAACAAAACAGAACAAAAAAAAAGTTGTGTCGAGTGTCAACTATCATAATTCCAAAGAGGTTATACTAAATTATAACGTGGTCTATACGTGGCATTATTTTAGCAAAAATGTGTACCAAATTTTGGTGTGCATTCCGAAACAGGGTTTATAAATTACAATTATAATTACAACATACGAGTAGGTTTTACGAGCATACGATATAGAAGGATTCGATACGATTCACCATATACAAGGATTCGTCTCATAACACATTGACTAATGAGGTCATACGAGGTGCATACATTATAGGTATTTGTTTTAATATTTTAATGTTAAAGAAATTATAATATGATTATTATAAACTAAACAATTTTTCTTTATTATTTTTAGCACCCCAAAAGGTGGAGGTAAATCGTGGCCGAAAGAATTTTTCCCATTTGACATTGACCTCATTAAAATACGTGGTGCATACATTAAAGCTAAATATTTTATAATCTTATATTTTAATGTGTTATAATACGATTATCATCATATTCCAAACTTATTTTTTTAAGCTATTGCATAGCTTCTATCGCGGGCCTTGAGCGCGGGGACCGAATCCAGAAATTCCGTAACGAAAAAACCTCACGCTCCGTGCATCGTCTAACGTCGTTTCAGTTCGGCAGTCTTCGACACGGTGTTGTGTGCGTGCGATTAGACGTATTGTACGACTCTACGAAACTCGCATGAATCGAGACGAGCTGCTCCGAAATCGGACGAATACATAAGCAGCTGTTTATGAGAAAGTTTGCATAAGTTGATAAAAAATGCTATGCAATAGCTTTACCGCGGCAGTCCCCGAGTGCCACACGTCTTTTTTTTGTTATTTTATCATAAAAACATATTTTAATGTTTAACATACAAACTTTCAACCCTTTTTTTACACTCTCAGGGGTTAAATTCTAATTAACTTTGAAACACGTATCTAATTAAATGTATTTAAGTAATCTCAATTTTCATAGTAATCGGTGCAGATTTAAAGATTTTCAATACAAACATTTTATTAAAAAGTTAAGTGTCAATCTAACCATTTCTAGTTTAGATAAAAGTTGGTAATGATTGAAAAGAAACTTGAATTCAACAGATATCAGAGTAAGTATATAAAAGTAATCGTTCAAATAATATCTAACATAATGTTACCTTTAATCAGATCCCACCGCTAATACAATTGTTATAATTATGAAAGATATTATTTCTGTCAGAACTAATACAAAATAAATGAAGATAACGTATAATAATTTGATCCATGTATCCAAAATAACTTAATATACTTCGCTGAGGGTGGGACGTTGGAAAAGGGTATGATTACAGGTGACATCGGTATAGTTATCATACTATTATCAATGAAAAAGTATATGTGCGTAATGTGTTTGACCTTTTAGACGCAAAAACGATTGAATGAATTTAAAATTAAAAAACATTTAATTGATTAACATACATTATATAATTTATAGCCTGGATTAACACGTAGTTTACTCTTTATCCCCCGAAATAGATAAATTTCCATTTACGCGAACGAAATCGTGGGCTTATTACACAAACGATATCTTTAAACGTAAATACATATTAAACAATATATTATTAATTATAAAATGACGGTCAATTTTAAGTCGTTTAATTTTAAAGAGTATTGCTGATAAATGATGCTTAATAGAAAACGAAATGAGGATGTACCTTGAACGTAATTAATTATGTTGCTATGTGGCTCGTGTAACTAATTTCCGTCAGTTTCATAAAATAACGTTTTATATTTTTGTACGATTAATATAATTTTACTATATTCAATTAAGATTTTATGCTCTTCGCATCGGTCAGGCCAAAGCCTATTGGAGTCACATCAGCTTTTGTATATATAGCGATTCAAGTTTGTGGCGCTAATTGGTCCGCCACAATATGACTAAGTCAAAATGTCACTGATGTATTATTATCACAAAAAAGTAAGTTTTTCGGTGTAGCGTGCTTGTTAGTTGCTTCGAACAAGTTTTGTTTCGAATATGTCACACAATGGTCTATGGATAAAGTTGTCCTTTTATGTATCATTAATTTACATATTATATAATCTATATAGAGGGTTGTTGTTGTGTTTACACCGATAAATCACACAAAATTACTCTTCTTTTAATTTTTTTTAAATATAACGCCATATATTATTATTCTTATTTCACTTCCTATTCACAGGCTGTCGATGTCTCTACAAGCCGAAGTGACAAGGATAAATGTAAATTGAGCGTCAGTTAATTTAACTATCGTTTCAGTATTGACGGTGCGCTATGGACTTTCTCGTGGTTAGCAGTATGTCTGTCATTAAATTTTAAACTTTATCTGAAGAACTATAATACATATTATAGCTGTAGAAAATGGGAACGTCCTGCGGCCGCTAGCGATCGTCTGCGCCCGTGAGCAGCGGTGGTTGTCTCAAGCAAAATGAGTTTTATGGACATGAAGATAAAGTTTAATATTATATGACAGTTATGCTGCTGGCCGCTCCGCTGCTGTTTCGATGTAAATGGACCACAATGGAGCAAAATTAGTTGTGCTTGGGTGTCTGATGATGATGATGGCTCAAGTGCATGTGGTCGTATATAGGAAATAAATGCTCGTAAGAGGAAAAGATAAACACGTTTATGAGAAAAGTTAAGCGTATATTGCACAGTACACGGTGTATGTAATTCACCATGTAAAGCCCCGTCGTAGGTGAGATTCTCTGTGGGCGTTTACAGCTTCTTCGGACAAGACACACTATTCTATCCATTCTACGAAAGGTTAATTATGGTTAACCTTTAAAGTAATATACATTATATTACCTAGTACTTTAATTATAATTGTTTATATTTAGGAGCATCACAAACGGCGAATATATTTTATGTCAGGATAAAAATATATCGCTTGCTATACAATTTGTATGAACTATTCCAGACGGCTAACATTTTCATATGCAGGCAATTATTACAGGGACCTTGAGATAAAATATTCATAGAAGACACACAGACAGTAGATTGGTTTTAATAAATAGCACGTTTAAATGTAATATACCACATACATACATTTGTCGTGCACACACGCAGACTCACACACATACACACACACATTGCATGCCTACACAATCGTTTTCTTCATCGCTTCTGTCACACAACGCTTCTGTGTACAAGTAATGTATGTGTATATGGGCCAGGAGATCTACTTATATATTACAGGCCTATCTTAGCTTAGACTTCAGATCTCCCACAAGTTACAATTTTTTAGTTAAATGATTGTTTTAATATTATTTAAATTACCTATGCAATTTGTGAAGATGAAAGAAACGTTATTATTTTTATTATATTAAAGTACCTTCGCGGTCTGTGCCGCCCTTTATTTCGCAGTTAACATAATGTAAACGTTAAACCCTATTTAAATAAAAATCATTATGTATTAAGGTTGTATTTGTCGAGCCTAGATTTATCGCTTAGCAATATGTCAACATTTTAAAGTGCCTTTTGCTAAAATTTAATTACAAAGTACTTAAAACATTGTAAAAGAGAACCCCTCTCAGCTATAAAGACAGACAGCCCGTCCTGACATCCTTTACTTCACATCAATATAAGTGGATTTTAATATAACCTATTTGTTTATTCGTTTATATTCTATTTTTCCTAAACAAGGCTATAACACGATACGAAATAATCTAAATAAAATACCCTGAATAGACATTCTATGATGCTGGATGGAAAATATGCGAATTGAAAAACTTCCCAATAATATTATAAAATATACATATTAGAAAAAGCAAAATTATTGATGTGTGATCAGTGAGACTCACTGAATGACAATGTTGTTGTGAAGTGAGCTCATTAGGGCGCCGGGTCCGCTGGGGTCTCTGGTGGTCCGCGACGCGAGCTGTTGGAACTAACGAACTTGTTGCATTACACTGATACCAGACCGCCGAGCGCAAACAAACATTTAACGCCATACATAATAAAATACAATGTGCTACTTTGTACCGCAATTCAGAAAGACTAGGATACTTTACATAAACGATAACCGTTAAACTTTTATTAAATATAAATAAAACGAACATTTATGGGAGTAGAGTTCACTTACCCTGGAGGTCCCTGAGGAGATTTTTATTAACTTATAAAAATTGTTCACGTATATCATATTTCTTTTCTCCTTTCAATCCGAGCTTAAGTAAGATATTATAAGGTCAGGAGCTTTTTGTTAGAATTTTTTTGACATGGGAATTTCTAAAGATTATCATGCTGTCGGGATATTCCTGTAGAAAATTTTACAATATTTGATTACTAAGAATGATATTTTTGGGATTCCTTTATTTCGATCAATTCGTAGTTACTGGGAAAGATAAAGTTTTTCCTCGCTAGAAATTAAATATAGGTTCATATTTCTAGTCAAAAAATATTCAACAGGCTACAGCGATCTAGCCTAAATTATTTAGTAATAAAAAGAATATTACTCAGCGTCAATTTGAAAGACTTGTCTAACGATTACATTAAGTTACGACAACCTTTATACGAATTCACAGCGCATAATCTAACATAATATATATTGCAAATTGACTTTTTACCCTGAAATTGCGTAGGGAGGAGTAAAAAATAAAGAAAAATGACGATCGTGAGTAAATAATGGCCTCATGCAGGCTCCAAGATTGAGAATAATCGTTCAACGTGATGTCCCACAGGAGTGCTAGCACCGACCGAGCCTACGACAGTATTTTTCGAAATGTAGCCTTTGTCGTAGAAAAAGATAATGATTCTTTTCCTTCATGAAAATATCCGTTAGTAAAATATAATTTTTTGTTATTATTTTCGTTACATCAAGAAGCATAAAACACATGCGGATCCAAAATAAAAATACATATATACCTAATCGTGAAATTAAAATATTATATTTATATTTTTACGTTTAATAATAAGTATCTGGGAGACCGAGATTTGCTCGGTGATTTAGTAAAACGATAAAATAATAAAAAGAAAAAAAAAATATTAAAAAAAATTGGTTGTCTGTAAAGTCGGTTCACGGACGATAGTTTAACGTGACAACGTCATAACAAAATATTGATGAAATGATTGCATACTATTTTATATATTGCATATTTTACTAATATTCAAAGATGCGGCGCAAGCGTACAATGAGCGTAACGGGACAATGAGTCATCATTTTTCGTGCATGCAGCCGGCGTTCATCGATTTATTGTACGTTGTCACGTCAAAAAGAAGTAATAAGAATCACAAAAATATTTTTCTTACCGGGATTCGAACGCGCCACATTCCGAATTTCCAAACAATGCAAAAATTATACGTAGGTATGCATACCAGGCTGCCAATAAGACCGACGTAAGAGAAACGAAATTATTGATAAATTGTTGCACCACGAAATAAAAAAATATATTATATTGCTTAAAAATGCGCAGTTTCTAAGGGATAAAACCTAGCTAGATCGATTTTTCTCCTCCAAAATTCCCTGCATACTAAATTACATGGCAATACTTGTAGCCGTTGTCGAGATAACGATTATATATATACAAGATCGTCTCGTTTAGAGTATATTTTTAATTTTAGTATATATTAGGTAATATTATATTTTTACTTTTAAAGTAGTTATTTTTTCATTTAATTTCTTAACTTAGTTACAAACAATTGTAGGCCAAGGACTTATTATTAATTTAACGTTGAAAAAAAAATATGAATGAACTATTTTTGTCACATGTTTACGTCTGCGATAAATAGACATCTACGTAAGCTGTCAACATGGATCAACGCGCAAGCGCATATATGCTATTTTTTTTTCTCGGATGAGTTAAAGCATGCAAGGCCTTTTATTTTTTGTTATTAAAAACATTCAGCTTATATTAAACGATACTAGAAAACGCTAACTAAAGAAAATGTGGATATCGGCCGGCGGAGTTTATACTATAAACTGATATCTAAGATTACTATGATAACTGTGAAATTGTGCTCATTAAAAGTGACCCGCGACACGTTAACAAGTTTATAACTATATCCATACACACTGCAACTTGTTGTGGCGATACAAATGCGTTACAGACGCGGTGCATCATCAATACGGTCGCAGATTGACACGTCCATACTTAGCAGTGGGTCTCGTGACCCGGTCGCGGTGCATAGATCGGAAGGCTCTATAAAGTACGTAATAGAACATGGAAATGCGAAGCAGAACGCGTAGCACTACCTCGTATGCATTCTACGGCGTAGCTGCAACGATTTTGCATCTTGTTGTCATAGCCAATAATTGTGACTAAAACAATAGTTAATTTTCTCTTGATGATACGTGCACTCCTTACGTCCTACTCCTCCTACAATCTTCTGATTAATTTCGTTGCGGGTTACAAGACAGATTTAGCATGTCCCCCGGGCACCCCTGAGATCATATCAAGGGGTTTTTGCGGTTGGTTACCACTGTCGATCCTGTCTACACAGGAGTTGCAGTGGTGGGTAAGTGTGGTGGGCCAATTGATGATACGTGCAAAGAAGTTCTTGTTATTATATGTGTATATTATCTTATAATTTAAATGTTTTTTTTACAATTTTATTTTTGCATAAATTCTATAATATTTATATATTAAAAAAGTTTCTTTTTTAATTGTTTAACGTAAAAAAAAAACCTTTTAAATTCTATTCCTTTTTTATGAAATATTTTGACAGAAATATAACAGCAAACAAATGAACATAAGAATACCAACAAAAAAATATTATTGTTGGCCCATCAATAAGGATACAGAGGGACTATAATATTAAAATTTTCCGGCGCAGAAGACACGGACCATGAAGCCCGGACATGTTCCAACCTCGTCCCAACGAGTTCCAACATACACTATTTATCCCCGAGACCCTTCACATACAAGATTCATTCCATCGGGATTTCTCT
The DNA here is from genome assembly GCA_963565745.1 of Phengaris arion. Classification (NCBI taxonomy): domain Eukaryota; kingdom Metazoa; phylum Arthropoda; class Insecta; order Lepidoptera; family Lycaenidae; genus Phengaris; species Phengaris arion. Next base: position 9,307,611 of record OY751445.1, on the reverse strand, counting down.
GTTTGATTCTGACAACATGTTTCCTCATAAACATTTTGCGGGGAATTGTCCACTTTACTAGATTAAGTGCAATAACTTTCGTCTATTTGTGTAAGAATGTATCACTTATTATACATATGAGAAAAATAAAAGTTTTTTGTATTATATTATGCTAACGTATTTTATTTATAGGGTATGGTATCTACTAATAATAGGTCTTTACCTATGAAATTACCATGCTGCAGTACTGGCCATTTCAAATCAAAATAATTTTTGTTTGGCTAAGAATTCTAATTTCAAATGAATTTTATTTTAAAAACATGGAATTCTTTTTTCAATAGTAGTCAATTGTTTATTGATTAGTGTTACATTTTCATCGCATTTCAATCTTTTTCGTCATCATGGATACGTTAAAAATTAGAGTAATTATGGAATATGAGTACCGTCGTGGCAGCAAGGCGGCACAAGCGGCACGCAACATCAACGACGTTTACGGAGCTAACACTACAAACCAACGCACCACCTGTTATTGGTTTGCTCGCTTCCGTTCTGGAAATTTCGACCTGAAAAATGAACCTCGCGGTCGTCCAAAGACTTTGGTCGACAATGACGAATTAAAGGTGATTGTGGAAGCTGATGATACACAATCTACGGCTGAATTAGCAGCAGCTTTCGACGTCAGCATCAAAACAATATTGGTCCATTTGCGTCAAATTGGCAAGGTAAAAAAGGTTGACAAATGGGTGCCCCACGAACTCAATGATCGCCAGCGCGAAGTACGCGTCGAGACGTGCCTTGCACTGCTCAACAGACACACAAATGAAGGACTTTTGAACCGCATTGTTACCTGAGATGAAAAATGGATACTGTTTGATAACCGCAATCGTTGGTTGGATCCTGGTTCAGCACCTAAACAATGCCTTAAACGAAAACTTACCCCTAGAAAAGTGATGGTCACTGTTTGGTGGTCTAGCGCCGGTGTGATACATCACAGCTTCTTATCAAACGGGGTGAGCATTACTGCAGATGTGTAGATGCATTGATTGCATGGGTGATTACTTTGAAAATACATGAAAAAAATTCGTTTAAATTTTTTCATACAAAACGGCAATTTTATAGGTAAAGACCTAATATTATAAATGTTAAAAGTTAGTGAGGATGGATGGATGGATTGACGGATGTTTGTAACTCTTTCACGCAGAAACTACTGAACGGTTTTCGATGAAATTTGGTATGGTTGTAGTTTAAGCTCTAGGGTAAATATAGGATTTTTTATTCCGAAAAAGTAAAGTGTTCCCGTGGGATACTGTATTCACGCGGGTGAAGCCGCGGGCAACAGCTAGTACCGTTATAAGGTTATTGAGTAAGTCTAATTATATTTAAAATTAATCTAATTGGGTTTCCAGCTAGCGTTATCGTAATATTATATATCAAGCCGTCCGTAATAACAGATATACCAATAAAGAGAGATACTCAATGATGATTAATTATAGTATTAGTACCTGGAAGACATCTCGGTCTCGGTGCTCGGAAATTTAGTAGAACGATAAAATAATTATAAAATTATAAAAGAAATAATAAAAAAATTCAAAAATATTTGTCTGACCTAAATTCCTTGCATACTTGCATTATCATTATTTTATATATAATATAATATTACAAGATTAGCTCGTTTAAAGTATAACATTAACTGCAATCAACAAAAAAATGTTACAACTTAACCGGGACATCTTAACATCTTCTCGTCCGCGTAAAATTTACTTTTTCTTCGGAAAATTAACTTATAATTACGGTATATTCAAGAAGGCCTTTATAAAATTACAGAAGGCCTTTACAATAATTTATCCCTAAAGCCATGAAAGTTCAGCTTAAGCGTATAATGAACTGGGCCTTTAGTCACGATGCATTCGATAATTTCGACGACGAAGTTCGAAATCATCGCTAAGTGACATGTCACTTGCGATGCCTTATGTCAAATTCCATACATTTTGTTTTCGAACTAACTAAAAAAAATAACTCGATAGAAAAAATTACAAACTCAACTACTTCAGTGAATGAAAACCCACACAACGTTATTTGAAAATATAGAAAGATGTAAATTCTGTGTATTTCGGAAACATTTATTTAATTAAAAACTCTTGACGATCTCTGTGGCTCAGTAAGTATCGCGTTGGCGCTCAAGCCGAAGGTTGTGGTACGAATTCTGCCAGGGAATAAAAAGTTTTACGTGTTCCTGGGTCATGGATGTGTAATAAATATGTGTATAAGATTAATACAAATCTTAAATATATTACGTTACGTTGTGTGGTACGCGTAGCACAAGTTCTTCGAGAACTTACCACGGGACTAGATTGACGTGGTGTGAATGCATCCATTGACATTATTTAAAGGCTTATAATTTTCTGTTTGACTGCCAATGGGATAGCCTGCTCGAATTACTTTTTAATGTGAGGATTCGATTATATTCAATACTCACGATAAATAGAAATTCGAGTTTCGAGTCATGACGGGGATGTTAGTAGTCTTTAACGGCGATGACGATAATGGTGTGTAGACGTAACTCAACAGACAATAAAATAAAAATAAAAATAAAATAGACATAAAAACCTTTTTATAATATTGTTATTAGTATAGTAATTTTTTTCTTAACAGTTTCTTTTTGCCGAAAATTAAAGTTCGGTTTATGGCTACTTGTTTTTTATTTATAGATACAGAAAGAGATTTAGGAAATATTTAAAATGCAAAGATGAAAATTGTAAGAGTTTTAAGTTCTTTCGTAAATTTGACAGCCCTTTTATTGGTCGTATTCTGCGATATAATAAAATGAAAACTCAGTATTATAGCTGGAGTATTCTATTGAGGAGTGAAACATTTACGTATTCACGTAAATGTTTTTTTTTCTTTATTTTTCCTCAATAGAATACTCCGTATATTCATACGGAGTACGGAGTAGGGAATGTATTTATGTTACTAAGGCGGGTCAATAAGTCCGTGACTTTTTGAATTTCTAACCTCCTTACTGAAAAAGTAACATTACTCCTGTCAACAGGCATCTGTCAGTTGACTCCTATCAAAATTTGAACTTGCTGCGTCAGTTAGTTTGTGTTTTACAGCTATCTTTATCAGACTATCCAGTAACATAAGGAAACAATGGAAAAAAGTGAATTTCGTGTGCTTATTAAGCATTATTTTTTTCGAAAAAAAACCATTACGGAGACCAAGGCTAAGCTTGATAAATACTATGGGGACTCTGCACCATCGATTTCAATGGTAAAAAAGTGGTTTACTGAATTTCTTTGTGGCCTTACAAGCACTGAAGATGCCGAACGTCCTGGACGCCCAGTTGAGGTCTCTACACCCGAAACAATCGAAAAAATTCACGATATGGTGTTGGCCGACCGAAGATTGAAAGTGCAAGAGATTGTGGAAGCCATAGGCATCTCGCATGGCTCAGTGGTTTCAATTTTGAATGATCACTTGGGCATGAGAAAGCTTTCCGCAAGATGGGTGCCGCGTTTGCTCACAGTCGACCACAAACGCAATCGTGTAACAACTTCACAGGAAGGTTTAGCGTTGTTTAATCACAATATGGAGGAGTTTTTTAACCGTGGACGAAACATGGATCCATCACAATACACCAGAGACCAAACAACAGTCAAAACAGTGTGTTTCTAAGGGTGAATCGGCGCCAAAGAAGGCCAAGGTGGGTTTGTCAGCCAATAAAGTTATGGCGACTGTTTTTTGGGATGCACGTGGGATAATCCACATTGACTATCTTCAAAAGGGAAGAACAATTAATGGGGAATATTATGCCAACTTATTGGACCGCTTCAATGAGGATTTGAAAAAAAACCGACCTCATTTGGCCGAGAAAAAAGTTATTTTTCACTAAGACAATGCAAGGGTGCACACATGTGCAGTTGCCATGGCAAAAATCCATGAATTGGGCTATGAATTGCTCCCACATCCACCCTATTCTCAAGATTTGGCTCCGAGTGACTACTTCTTGTTCCCAAACCTGAAAAAATGGCTCGGTGGAAAAAGATTTGACTCCAATGATGAAGTCATCTCGCAAACAAAGGCCTATTTTGAGGACCTCGACAAATCATATTTTTTGGAAGGGATAAAAAAATTGGAGAAGCGTTGGACAAAGTGTATAGAGCTCAAAGGGGACTACGTTGAAAAATAAAATGATTTATTTATCAAAAAATCTGTGTTTTATTCCAAAAGCCACGGACTTATTGACCCGCCCTCGTATGGTGCGCCGCACAGGCGAAACATATTATTTTTTCTTAATTGTCCATAAAAATGTTGCTATCGTTTATTACCAAACTATAATAGTAAAAGCGAAGTACAAAAAAACATTATCATAATGAGGCAGTGTATTACGTAGTACGTTATTTTCGATTTCGCGAGACTAATAAATATTTTTTCTTTTTTTTTAATCTTTATTTAACGAGCTTGTTTATTCAGTTAACATGTCGTTCACTCCTTTTATTTAACTCTAGATAACAAAATCAAATAAAAAAAAGAAAATAATTACAAATTACGACCACTATCATTAAAACAAATTTTAACAATTTTATTATTTTAAATAAAGTAGCTGCTAACTTTGTTGTGGGTAAAGCCAGAACTACATTACGATAACCTACATCTTTTAGAAGGGTATCAATATACTGTTTTCGTACAATACCATTCCTAACACATTCTATCATGACGTGATACACGTCCTCTGCAACCCCACACATATGGCAGTTGGGAGATGGAACATTGTTCATCAAGTATACGAACTTATTAAGAGGAATGTGACCAGATCTAAGTCTTAAAGCCATGACAGTATCATTTTTATTCAATAAGCAATCAATCCATGGAGACAGTATGGGGTGTGGCTGGATAGTTTTATACCAGATGCCCTTATCTATCCACCTCTTATCGAAATATTCTCGCCATATCTCGGTAGCACCTAAACCTAATATCAGGAATATGCTCTGTGTAATAAAGGATGACGTAAAAAGGTATGCCATCTGAACAAGCCTGCTTAGCTACGACTTCATTACCTGAGAGACCTATATGAGACCGGATCCGATTCTGATCACTGCATTTTAATTAATTTGTTAGTACCTAATAGCAGACGAACTATTCTCAATATATCATAAGCAATCGGTAGACCTTGCGCTATCGAGGTACATCGAGCCAGATGTTGTAGCGCATTCTTGGAATGTAGCAACATACAATATTGCTTTTGCAATAGCTAGAAGTTCTGTATGAATTATTGAAATTTTCGCCTCAATTTTAAATTTATTGTAATAATTAGACGCAGCATGCAAAAACGCTCCAATCCCGTCCTCTTGCCTCGAACCATCCGTGTATATATGACTAAATTCTTTATAATTTTCATTAAGGTATTCTGTACATAAAGCTTTCAAAAAATGTATGTTATATCTTCGCTTTGCTTTTACAATAGATGGTATTTCAAAGTTCATTATCTAGTTGAAATTAATATTTACTTATCCAGATATCTCAAGTCAACATTTCTAACTGTATATTATTACTAATAATTTTTGGCTTTAACTCGTCATTTATAGAAAGTAAAATCGGCATTATTCTTTTCCAACAATGACAAATAGTACTTTAACCAGAATTTGGCTCCTAAGTATTTTCGCTTAATTAAAAAATTCGCGTTTCATGACGTGAATAGGTGTACTTTTTATAAAACCCCTATAACACGTAAAGCCTGGTTTTGGACTTTGTCTGATTTTCCGAGATAAGTTTCACAACAGGAATCGTACAAGAAGCTACCGTAACCTAAATGGCTTCTTATAATGGCTATATAAAGTCTTCTTAGATGTTTAGGATAACTCAACCTAGGCCTGATAAAACCTTATATATATTCAAATATCTTGATACCTTTACAGATAGTTTTAACATATTTAGTCCACCTCAATGACCTATCCAGCCACATACCTAAATATTTAACATTATCCTCTGGCTTCATAAGATAATTATTAGATAATCATTCGTTTTGAAATATAAGCATCTTAGATTATTCAGGCAAACGCAGGCAGGCGGCGAAAATTCTAAACCTATTTCATTTAATATTTTAACAAAATCATTTATGCTGATTGTATTTCTGGCTTCCATTACATTACTGACTGGCCTATATACATCACAAAATTGTCAGCATACTGTGAGATGTTACCACTACTTATATTTATACTTATATCTAAAGTGGCAATGTTAAATAACAATGGATATATAGGCATGAGGTCCTCAATAAAACAATGTTTTCAACATGTATATCTAAAATTTCGTCCATTCAAAAAGTTCCACAGATATTGACAAATTTTAGCTCCAATGCCAAGCTTATCCAATTTACTTATAAGTGCATTTATATCTATATTATTATAAGCGTTGTTCATATTCAAAAAATAACTCACAGTTACTTGATTTCTACTAAAACCGATTTGAATAGCTGAAACTAGACGACTAAGACTATATCGAGACATGAATTTCTAAAACCGACAATATTCTTAGTAAAAAGAAAATTGTTTTCTATATACCACTCAATCCCTTTTATATAATATATGATGAAAGATTTTATCTATGCACGACATTAGCGAAATTGGTCGAACTGACGAATTTGAACTTGGGTCTCGACTCGGTTTCGGAATAGGTATTATAGAAACGTTCCGGCACAGAGAAGGTACAAAACTATATAGTAAGAATCTATTATTTAATATTTGTTTACCTATATTAGGAAGTCTACTAATCATAGAATATGATATATTATCTAGTCATACAGGCTTAGCATGCGCACCCTATATACACCGAAGAATCGACAAAATGACAAATTAAAGAAACATTAATACTATTCGGAGCAAAATAGTTCTTATTGTAAAGCTTGAAACAACATTTCTTTTCTTCCCGAGCATGAGCTCACAAAATGGCCTCTTTTGACAGCTAAAGTAGAAACGTTTTCTTATTTCAATGTCAAATAGTCTTACAAGAATGTCAACTACTCCACATCACGCGGTTCAAGACAAATAGTTTCTTTACGTTCAGTCATATACTTGAAAATTGATCATTTTTGACAGATTTCCCGGCAGCCATTTTAAAAATATGGTTTTTACAAATATTGACATCTATTGACGACCTTGTTACCATGGATTAAGAACTATTTTGGAACAAACTGTTTTGGATAGAATATTTCTTCTTTAAAATTATTTCTTCGGGTCGCCATGCTAAGCCCGCTGGTGTCTAACGATTTTATGGAATTTTCAAGTTCCTAAATTGTAATAGTTCTATATGTAAGTTATTAGATTGAAATTCAGGCAAATTTGGAGTGACAAAATCAGGGGCCAAATTTTGGAGTAAATAATTAGCTTTGTCCTTGTCAATATTAAACCCACGAAACCTATAACCTTTTGGCCATTTCATTTTTCACCAAAGATCCCTCGAAGAACTACATTGGTCAACAGAACTACAAAACTGACGCCAACTATCACTTTTAGCCTATCTCAAAAGCCTTTGAGCATTACGGATCTCATCTTTTAATGTATCTAAGTTAGCAGGGCAAGGATTGCGTCGAAACTTTACGATAGCCAATCGTCGTTCGGCAATAACTTTGGACAGATTAGCGTTCCAATATCGCTTTGGAAAGAAATTAGTGTTAGGGTTTAAGTTTATTTTAATGTTAGGGATATGTTTGCTTGCTAACTGTAAGATAGTATTGAAAAATAAATCATAGGCTAGCTTTTCTATAATTTCTTTTAATAAAATATTTGGGGATAGGCTCAATGTATGTTGAAAGTTTAATGACAAGGTGATCACTACCCATTGATTCGTTGGTGACATTACAATAAAACTTAATTGCTCAATCAGATGAAGCGAATGATATGTCGGGAGGTGATTTCTGAACCCATCCATTTACAATTCTGATTCGCGTTGGACTGCCATCATTTAAGATTATTATCAATTAATGAATCAAATATTTGCGTGCCTCTTGAATCAGTATTGTAGGACCAATTGGAATGATGTGCGTTGAAATCGCTTAATAACAGAGTTTTATTTTTACCTAAACTAAAAACCTGATCCCAGTCTTGTAGCGAAGTTTGTATATGCGATGGACAATAAACAGAAATTACATATTCCACATATTCACAATTAATCAATCTAACTTTTATTATTTCTATACCACTATTAATATTTTGTACTTGAATTATTTGTGATTTAACTAAATAATGAACAAAGATAGCAGTGGCACCATAAGAGTCATTTCTGTCCTGTCGATAAATGTTGTATCCAGAAGCTCTCAAGGGACTATCAGGTTCCAGCCAGGTTTCGCTTACAGCCGCAATGTGAACCTTTTGCTGTGATAATGATTGTTCAAAATTAACTAGTTTTGGTCTAATACTTTGTGCATTGAACTGCAAGAAATTTAACTTTATTCTGTTGGTTGTATTTAACATCCAAAAACGGCTTTAAAAATGTTCAAATTTGAGATATATTCCTCAACGACTCACAATAACCACTTCCCAATTATTTATGCTATTTTTTTTAATTTTAGCCAATAAATCGTATCTCTATTTGAATAAAACTTCTTTTAAACGTTGCAATATACTTGTTCTGTCCGCCTGCTTATTTGTTCTACTGTCTTCTATATTACCGTCATCTTTATATATAATTTTATCTTCTGTCGTATCTGTATCGTAATTTGAATTATAAGGTAAATAACTCTCCTGGCCCGGTTCTGCGTAGGTTATCTTTTTATTATTTTATTTTGATTTCATAGGGAGTTTATTTTTATTTTTAGACGACAGCTTTACAACTTGCGAATAACTTCTAGGCAATTCAGACTCCAGAGTAGCTGGTGTATCTTTTACAGTAAAGGACGTCGTTGGGAATTGTTATGTATTAGTTACATTTGTTATATTAAGAATCGGCGATTTTTGAGGTGAAGATGGGACGTACATATTTAGAGCCATTAGATTAATAGAATTCTGTATGTGCAATTGAATTCCGTCATTATATCTCGTACCTTCTTCTCTTTTAAATATACTGGACAAAGTTTAAATAATGCCATGTGTTTTCCGCCACAGTTTGTGCACTTGTAAATCTGGGTTTCACAGTTTGCATGACTGTCACTGCATTAGGGGCAAGTAATTTTACGTGATGGACACAATTTTCCAAAATGGCCAAATCGCCAGCATTTCGAGCATTGCGTTACGAGGAATCGGAATTGTTCAATTTTAGTTTTAATACCATGAATATATACAAACGCAGGCAGTGTACATCCCTTGAAACAAACTCGCACACTTTCACTATCCATTGGTCCATATCCAGGTATCCATTTTCCTTCTGCATCTGTGTAATTCAATCGTTTTAAAGAAATAATATCGGCTACAGACGAGGATAAGCTCTTTAAAATCTGTTTGTCATCTGAATCCGTCTCACAGTCTCTTAGCACTCCATACGATAACCCTACTACCAGTGTCTTCTGGAACTTCCATCCCTTAGCTATAAATGTTTTGTTGAGACAAAGTAGACTTACACTCTCTTCAGTATCCAGCGAGGCTAGTACTTTATATGGGTTAACATATTTCACTCTGGATATATTCTATTTGTTCAGTTTTAAATCGTTTATTTAAAGCTAGTGCAAACTGCTTAAGAAGAATTTCTTTGCTTGTGATGCATACCTCTATTTTATTTTCACATGCAACTTCGACCTGTTTATTTTCTTACTGCTCCTTTTAACTTGAATCCAAATTTCCTCCTCATCTACATTACGGCTTCGTTTTTCTGGTCTAGAATAATCATCTATACATTCCATACTTTCGCCCCTATTAAAATGTGTTTGTGCCTCAATACTATTTCCTCTGATCTCGTTCTCAACCGTCAAGTTGACAAAAACTCCGTCTGCATCCTGAATTAAACCTTTATCGGCCATTGAATAACGTAAACACCAGCCCTAGCTGCACTAGGCAAGCTCGCCGCGTGCGCACGACAACCCGGTTCGGTGATGATAACGCGCTGCACCGTAAACAGTAACGAACGGGCGATCCCGATCCCGGCACTCTAATAAATAGATATAGTTTTGTTCTGAGAAAATGTTATATTGACGTGATAACGTCTTATAAATCGATGAATGCCGACTGACTACACGCACGAAAAATTGTGATGTTCCGCCTGATCCGAGCGTGCAATCGAGAGCGCGGTACAAGCGATGGAGAGGCACGATCGGCTTAAGCGTTCGGCTTGTGATGACGTTATCACGTAAAATTATCGTCCGTAAACACACTTAACTATTTTTTTTATTCAATAAAAACAAAGTACAGTCTTAATGCCCGTATCCTTATATGACAATTGTTATGCTCACGACATTTATAAATTTTCTAAAATTATTTTATAATAAGATATAATTGTATGCGAAGTCAATCACGGTTTTTGTAAACTCAAATCATGGTTGATGGTCCCTTCGTTGACCATTCATGATATTGTTTATTATCGTTTTACGTATAACCGCCTAACTGACATCCCAAAAAAGGAGGCGGTTATATGTTCGTCTGTATATATATTAGGTCTTTACCTATGAAATTGCCGTTTTGTATGAAAAAATTTCAACTAATTTTTTTCATGTATTTTTTATTTGTATTAATCGAAGTAATGACTCATGCAATCAATGCATCTTTGCCAACGCAGTGGCAGTTTATTGATTGCCCTTCTTAAAGAAATCAGCTGGACGGGAGGCAACAAATTCTTCAAAGTCATTTTGTACTGCCTCTCGGGTATTGAATTTTTTTCCCGCCAAGAAGTTATCCAAATTCTGGAAAAAGTAGTAGTCTATAGGCGCAAGGTCTGGTGACTAGGGCGGATGACGGAGAGCTTCCAACCCCAGTTCTTGCAACTTGGAGACCGTCTGCTGTGCAGTATGAGGTCGCACGTTGTCGTGCAGGAGCAGCGAAGACGAGCGATTGACCAATGCTGGTTGGAGATGTGCCAGCTTCTCCATCATTGTGTTCAGTTCTTTACAGTACACATCTGCAGTAATGCTCACCCCGTTTAGTAAGAAGTTGTGATGAATCACACCAGCGCTAGACCACCAAACAGTGACCATCTCTTTTCTAGGGGTAAGTTTTCGTTTAGGGCATTGTTTAGGGTGTTGAACCAGGATCCAACAAACTTGCTGAGCGCTTGCGGTTATCAAACAGAATCCATTTTTCATCGCAGGTAACAATGCGGTTCAAAATTCCTTTATTTATGTGTCTGTTGAGCGGTGCAAGGCACGTCTCGACGCGTACTTCGCGCTGGCGATCATTGAGTTCGTGGGGCACCCATTTGTCAAGCTTTTTTACCTTGCCAATTTGACGCCAATGGACCAATATTGTTTTAACGCTAACGTCGAAAGCTGCTGCTAATTCAGCCGTAGATTGTGTATCATCAGCTTCCACAATCGCCTTTAATTTGTCATTGTCGACCAAAGTCTTCGGACGATCGCGAGGTTCATTTTCAGGTCGAAATTTCCAGAACGGAAGCGAGCAAAGCAATAACAGGTAGTTTGTTGGTTTGTAGTGTTAGCTCCGTAAACGTCGTTGATATTGCGTGCCGCTTGTGCTGCGTTGCTGTCACGACGGTACTCATATTCCATAATTACTCGAATTTTTAACGTATACATGATGACGAAAAAGATTGAAATGCGAAAATGTAACACTAATCAATAAACAAATTTACTTTTGGAAAACTACTTGGACTACTTTTGGAAAAAGAATTCCATTTTTTTAAAATAAAATTAATTTGAAATTAGAATTCTTAGCCAAACAAAAATTATTTTGATTTGAAATGGCCAGTACTGCAGAACGGCAATTTCATAGGTAAAGACCTATTATATATATATATACTCCACCGTCTGTGGAACGATTTCAAAATTCTTTTTTTGATGTATTGTGTATAATGCCAAATTGATCCTTTTGATATCAAATGTGTGAATGGATTCCATAAGGAATCGAGGAAACTCTTCGAAATTTATATGGACACATATAGTGATTTCGCCTGTACTGAAGTAGTCCAAGCATATTATGCTACCAAAAAGTATGATTTTGCACCAAGGTATACCCTGGATCCAAAAGTACTGTATATAACTCCTGAGTCCTTACAGATACGTGTTTGGGGATTCCGGTGTTGTTTAAAGAACTGCAAGCATATGCCATCATACCAATTACAGTAATCGATGATCTTCACCACCCTCTTTATACGTATCACCAACATATTATTATGATGACGTAGGTACTAACTACTCATCAGAGTTTTGTGCACCGATGTCAATGTCTTTGAAATTTTGCTATTGCCAAAATTATATTTGTGATCATCATCATCACTATAGTGTATTAATTAATGTTTACTGCTACAGTTTTGCCGCCGACAATAAATACCAATAGATAATAATAATTATTTAATAATATAGAATTTAAACATTATCATCACTGCTGATTGTTTAGTAGGCCCGCAGATCGGTAATGTTTATTTGGGGAAATACCACGGCATCTCAGAAAACTGGCATGAAATAACGATTGAGTTTATTTTGCCGAGAGAGTGATAATAGCGGAGGCTTTTTTATATTTATAACTTTGTTAAAATGTGTTAATAATATAAATTTATTATATATAATATAATAAATTTACCTAAAAAGAGAAAAAATATTATTTTAAAACAAAATTTTAAACCGACTTCGAAAGTAAAAATTCACAGAAAAGTATGAATTAAAATTTATTTTCTGAATAATTCCCCTATCCTTCGACTCTCAATGACCGTACTCTTTCGTTCGATAAGTAGATGTTTTTGTAGACTATCCCCAGAAAATGTTATTTGAATATTATCATGAGTTTTACTAAATTGGAGCTCAAAAAGAGTCTCACAGGAATTTATCATGCAACTTGTTGGTGAATATTCAGTTTATCAACAAGTTGCATGACGTGTCCACGTTTCGAGGAAATAGAAATAAGTGAGACCGTGACACCTACCTAGATGAAAATATACGTTTATACTAGAAGCTTCAATTTGTATCAGTTTATAATGATTACTGATTACATTTTTGTTGTTTGTACGAAGATTCTCAGATACGTATCAGTTTTGAATAATATAAAAAAACTAAAACATGTTTACGAGGCTTATTTTCGTCATAACGGCAAGGAACATTTTCGTGTGGGTACATACTGGCACGTGTATCTATGGAGGTCAAGGTGTCCTAAAAAGGTTATCAATTTATGCGTGTGTATAAAAGTCTATAAAACATCACGTTCTATATATGTATATTAGAAAATATTTTAACATTTAAAAATAGACACACACCTATACTTATGCCTACTCAATTTAAAGATATTTCTATCAATTTGAAGCCTTGTCTTTCTTTGTGGTAAATAATTTATTAACCTTATTGAAAAAAAAAAAACAAATTAAATATTAATAAGTCCACTTAGAAACTACAATTTCTATATCAACGGACGGACAAAGACGGACTATAAGGAACCCTTATAATCCGTCTGTCTGTCCGCTCTTCTAGCTTCTGTAATTATGAAATGGATGAAATTTGGTATAGTTATAGTTTGTATACAAATCTTGGTTTTGGTATCATAAAATAATAATAATTTTATATTTTAGGGGTGGCTCTCCATACATGTGAAGGGGGATAAAAATTATTTTTTCATTTTACCTCATCGTGTGGGATATCGTTGAATAGGTCTTTTTAAATGAAGGCAAAGTTACATACATTAATTTTTTACAAAGTCAACCATTTTCGAGTGATCGGCCTCTAAACCTGAAGTTGGTCCCACACGGGCATTTCTAAACTATAAGAGACTTGTTAGTTTCCGTGCTAATAGATCATGCAAAAAACTCTTTTTATTTTGAAAAATTATTTTGAGCGAAATCGGACACTAACTTTTGAAGTAATTCAAAGAAATCCTATTGCGCGTATACCCTCCTTAGATATGAGCTGACGTCATGCTCTTGTTTATTATTTTCTTTTACTTTATATCACATTCCTTAAACAATATTTACATATTTTTATAACTTATCTAGAAGGTAAAAGTACCCTAATGACGTCGAAACTCAAAATTTTAAATATGAATTATGGTCGAATTTCGACCACAGACGAAATTTGTTGTTTGACACCGACTGAGTGATGACTGATTTTTCTTTAATTTCTAAAGAAATAACAGCTGAAATCGGTCGACGGTTTTGTGCAATAAATCAAGACAGTGAGCAAATAAAATAATTTGCTCATTGTCAAGATTCATGGATTTTTTTGTCAATTTTGTTTATTATATCCGATATAACAAAATAAGCTACGACTATGTAATCGTAAGAGGAGAAGAAAAGGACAGATACTAAACACGACCTATTTTTGTAAATTTTGGGTGACCTCTTCACCCGAAACTTTCGTTACGTATATTCACCCAAAATTTATGTTCTGGATACTCGTTTTTGCTGTACAAAAAATCATAGTTTTTATGACATTCTTAACCATTTTACAGATAAGGCAGTACTCTATTTCTAGTATTTGCTAGTTTTGTAGGATTAGGTGCCATTTGGTCGCAAAATCGACCAAAACACAGCCAATTTATCTCAAATTTGCAAACGCGTCCCAATTAATTATTACTTATCAATTAGTTATAATTTATTGTAGACATTCTAATCAAGATGATCGTAATTAGAATGTCAATAAATTGTGACTATAAATAAAGAAGTGCTAATGTCAACACAATGACCTACGCAGGGGTAGTTCTTTACTAAAGTAGCTAATTTATAGCTCTAACATTCAACTCGATACAATAATAGCTTCTTATATTTAAAACAAATACTATAGGGTTCAAATTTCTTAACTATTTATAAAGGCGCTTCTCTCAGAACTATTTTTAACTCGTCTATTTAAATATAACCTAGATTGTCTTTTGAATATCGATGACAATATGAAACACTTACATATAAATTATAATATTATGTAAATGTATCAATTTTAAGTATGTATACACCTGTCTTTCTCATGTCTCCGTCATAATGCCAGTTCGATATCTGATATTGGATTGGATAATGGGAAAATACTCTAAAGAAGAATTAGGGACTATTTTGAGAGGATATAAAGTACCTATTGCGGTATGCTGTAAATAATATTTACAAAAATATGTTAAGTTGCGTTACATAAAAACTTGTTGTAGATCAAACAGGGTCAAAATATTATTTTAACCTCTCGAGCGTTCAGACCGCAAATAGCAATATGGCGCAAGTATCACGGGCGACCCGCGCGCGATCTACGCGCGAAGTTCCCGCCTTTTTTATATAAGGATTATATTGATAAATTGTTATTAAAACCTATGCATGTTATATATGTGTTTAAAAACTGGAGTAAATTCCCTATATAATCATGTAACTGAACAAATTTAATGATGACCAATGCATTTTAATTTCATACTTTTTATGCACATGTAATACGAGGTGCCCGTTTTTTATTTATTATTATTTTGTCACTCTACCGCGGAAATTTATAGAGAGATTTGCTAAGGAGTCCTTATCCGTACAAGAACTGTTTCTTCATAATATATCTCTAATTATTGAGTTCATACGCGGAAAGTGACTGATTTTATGTATCAGCTTTATTATACTTATGAGATATAACATGTATTTAACGATAGGTAAGTCTTTATCTTTTTATTGCACGAAATCTTTCGGCCTTGTCCATAAGAGGCTTATAATAAGTTGGAAATGAACGAATAACGAAATCGTCGTGACGATTGAAAGTATAAGAAGGTATGTCTGTTATAACTATAAATGAAATTGGGAGAAAAGTTTGCGAGAGCCAGAATGAGTATAGCGGGGAGTGGAGATTAGCAGGCACCGCACGTTCCGAACGTACGTGACGAGACGGGCCTCGATCGCACCGGACAGTGCCGTTAGCCGGGCACAATGCCTGATCATAATCGACTCAAGCAAATCTCTGGAATATATCTTAAAATAAAAATAACCTAAGACTGAAAAATATCTTATTTTTATGTGTTCCCAGTCGCTGACCCCCGCCGTTCGAGTTTATTATGCTGGCGCTACATAAAATATTAAATTACTGGGATTCCGCTAATAACAAATAGAATAATCTTTAGAAAGCGCTCCTTAAGGGCTTTAAGACACAAAATGTGGAAACATAACTCCCCTTAAGTAACTGCTGCGTGATTCCTTTTAAAAGATTAAGATAAAGATATATAAATATACATTTTTGCCAATTTACATCCAATATATCATTTTTAAATTACTTTTGGAATGCTCTTTTAACGAAGCCTTGAAATGCTGGTAGCATGTCAATCGCATTTCTTCCGCGTATAAACTCGTCCATCAAAAATATACATAATAATAGAATTCAAAATAGACGTCTGTATAACAAAAGCGTCTAAATTGTGCACCTGTATTATTGACGCATTTTTTTGATTGTGGCTGCACTGAGACGATTAATGGCGAGCGCTCGGCTGCGCCGACATAGCCGCATAGAGATGTTGGTTATTTTTAAACCGCTTGAGGCTAGTTTGTAGTGGCATAAAATGAACCTTTTCGCTATTTATACTTACTCTATTAATAAGTATCAGTAGCAAACATTATAATCAAAGGTCTCACAATAAATAATATACGTAGAAAAATTCTCTTGTCCTCCAAACGATGTAATAATGATTATATTTTGTAATATAAGACGATAGTTTACACAGTAAGATATAATTTAGTCCCACCATAATCGTAAAATAATAGTTGTCTGGTATCACGTTCAAAATTTTCTTAGTAACCTCTTTACGTCTAAGAATGCTGTTGTTAGGAAACCCGAGTCGATACTTTCGAGAAGAATAAACTGGCGTAGATGTGTTGGAACATTTTTATTATAATATGTTCAGTTCAATTTTCAGTTTACATTTTCATTGCGCTTTACTCTATTAACTTATTTCAATTGTCGTAAAACTTTTGATTCCAGAACTTTGCCTTACCTTGATATTACATATATTACATGCACTAGTAGTTTATGTAAAAGTACTAAATTACAAGAAATAGAAGTTGTAAGTAATTTAAATAAAAAAAAGTAATTTAAACTTAAATTACTTAAAATTTAACTTAAAAAGTAATTTTTGTCAAATGACATACATATTTGTATATGTATGTATATGTATGTCATTTGACAAAACAACTTCGAAAATAGTTTCTTAAATATAAACATGTATCGTTGAATATGGAACAGCAGGATGAAAATCAGAGCGAGCTAAAATTTGCAACTCTCTGCATATGTAATTAAATAATTATTCTACATCGCATATCAAACACAAATTCGTGTTATATGTTGTTTTTTTGTGATATTTAGAACGTGCTATTAAAAATTAATTGCTAAAACCACCACCAATACCATACCACCAAAAATTTGTCATTTGGATTTCCCTAAAATAACTGCTCATCTTATCTTATACTTTGAACGAGACAATCTTGTGTATATATATAATCCGTTTTTTGAAAACGCTTGCAAAGACCATAACCGTTACCAATTTAGTGTGCAGGGAGTTTTGGGGGAGAAAAATCGATCTAGCTAGGTCCTATCCCTGGGAAACTGCGCATTTTTAAAGCAATATATGTTCTTTATTTCGTCGTGCAACAATATTATATGAATAATTTCGACTCTAATATGTCAGTCCGAGTGGCAGTTTGTTATACGTATGTTAAATTTATGCGTTGTTCGAAAATTCGGAATATTTTTTGTATTTTTTTGTTACTTTTTGTAAATCTACTGTAACTACCAGCCAGGTACTTATTTGAAAGATAAATAGATAACATTAAAATATTATTATATGATTATTTGGTCAGATGTCTCAGTTCTTGTCAAGTGTCTTCTTGCCCCGTCAGACAATATAAAAATGATTCCTATACAAAAAATAACGCATTAAGTTCTAAAGTAGCCATTCTTGCTGGACGCTATGATGAAGCATGCCTGTATGGACAAATGACGACATCCCACGTACAAGCGCTGTCGGACGTTACGTCCCGGACGTTATCGTCACCATAAGTTTCACGCGTCAGGCTCCGGTAGCATGCGTCATGAATTTTGATCGAACGCTAAACACGATCGCGTAGGTAGTAGTTGATATTGATAGCTGCCGATTAATCACAACTTAGTTTGCTGTTCGTTAATCTACACTAATATTATAAAGAGGATAGGTTTATTGTTTGTTCATATTTTGTTTGTTTGCTTTTAATAGGCTCCGAAACTACTGGACCAATTTTGATGAAATTTAGCACAGATATAGAACAGACGACGGGGAAGGACATATGATACTTTTTATTGCTGCAAAATGCACGGTTTCTGCGGGATTTACTTTGGCGTTCACGAGTCGCGAGCTATTTCTTGTAATATTATAAGAAGAAAAGATTAATTAATTATTTGTTTGTTTGTTTGCATTAAAAAGGCTCCAAAAGTAATAGATCGATTTTGTTCATTTGGTACAGATATAGAATAGACCACGGGAAAAAACATAGGTGCCGTACATTTTCTGCAATAAAAAGTATATCGCGGAAAATGTACGGTTCCCGCGAAATTTTCTTTGAAGTGTACGAAGTCGCGGAAAACATCTCTTGTTTAAATATTCTCGATCATCAGTAAAAAGCTACAAACCTGTTGCGGTAAATAATGACTGCATGTAGTGTTTGAATATTTTGACCAAAATAATGTAACGATGAATGACAAAGTAGAACAAAATCAAGGTACAAAGTGACGTGCGCTTACGTAGCGCACTAATCACTTGAACGAAACGCGAGCGATCGATTGAATAAACAATTGATGCCAAACAATGCCCTATTGGCTGTTGTTGAAAGACTAAACGGAATTTTCACAGTTTCACAATTTTTTACTCAAAGAAAACCGCTATTAATTGAAAATTCATCGCCTTTTGTTAAGACATCGACACACGTTGTATCTACTTAATATAATATAACTTAATACTATCTTAAGATTCATTTTTTTTTAGTGGTTCTATTTTTGGCTGCCAATATTGAAGTCTAAATAAAACTTGATTTAATGCGTAATTAGTAAATAATAAACTGAACGGAACTGAAAACAATACAGTCAATTAGTTCAATATTATAAATGAAATCCTCGTGTCGCAGTGTCTGACACAGAACTCCTACGAAACGGTTATATTCGATGGTATTTTTTAAAACATTTTTTTATGACTCGGCATTAAAAGTACATAAGACTCTCAATTTTCACAACAATGAGGGATTTTCAATATCGTTATATTTTTTTAGATATATTCGTAAATACAAAATATGTAAATTTTACGGTAATCAATAACGTATGTAATATATAAAAAAAAGTATAATATATCAAGAGCTTTCAATATTCTATTCAATCCCTCTCTCGAGGATAGAACCGTAAGGTTTCCCACGAAATATGTGACCTTTGTATTAGAACGGAAATCACGGAAAGTAAGCCATTTATCAATGCGGATGTGGTTTGTATTTCCACACACGAAATAGCACTGTCTTTTTGTTGGAACACCTTATAGATATAAATAGCAATAGTATACTTATGAACATACCATGATATAATCGTTGAAGATACAAAGAAAATATATACAGCCGAACTTATAACCTCCACCTTTTTTGGAAGTTGGTTAAATTTTTTAGCTATACATTGAACAGTTAAGTTTATTTTGAAACTAGCTGTAAAAATTAAATTATATTATTGTAACGCGATTGTTCTTGCGAAGTCGAAACCAAATTCAAAAAGTGTAGTTATGTAAAAAAAGGGATTGGAAGTTGTCATGCAAATAAAATGTTTATTTATTTATTATAAGGACACCAAACAGTACGAGGGCGGCACTGAAAATTTCGGGAATCAAGGAAGTGACAGAACATTACTATTTATCGAAGTATTCTCCGCGAAATTTGACACATTTTTCCATACGATGGAACCAATCATTGAAGCAACCATTCCATTCGGAAGTTGGGGTCTCCAAAATGGCCGTTTTGTAGGCGTCCACAGCTTCTTCAGGTGATGAAAATCTCTGACCGCGCAATTTATTCTTTATTTTAGGGAAAGTATAGAAATCATTAGGGCTTAGGTCGGGGCTGTACGGCGGATGGTCTAATAATTCTATGATTTCTTGCTATAAAAACTCTTTTGTTCTGTGCGCGGTGTGAGAACTTGCATTGTCGTGATGGAGGATGATGCGGCGGTTGCAGTTCTCTTTACGGAGTTCAGAAACGACCTGTGGCAAACAAATGTTAGCATACCATTCTGCATTAACCGTTCTTTGTGCCTCAAGAGGAATAGTCGCAACATGGCCGGTTTTGGAGACAAACGTGGCCACCATTTTTTTTGCAACACTCCGTGAACGAACAATTTTTGTTGGCTTTAACTCATTTTCGAACACCCAAACTCGTGACTGGTTTTTTGTTTCGGGTTCGTACGCGTATATCCAGGATTCGTCACCTGATACGATGTTGTATACAGCATTTGAGGATCCTGCGTGGAATCTTTCGAGAGTTCTGACGCACCAAGTAACGCGAGCCGCTTTTTGCTCTTCACAGAGCAAATGCGGTATCCATCGGGAAAACAAGTTTTTTACACCTAATTGTTCATGCAAGATTATTTGTATTTGACTCATGCCAATGTCTAAAGTTGCCTGAATTTCGCGATATGTCACATGTCGATCTTCCTCATTCAGCTTACGCACAGCATCAACGTTTTCTTGGGTGACTGTAGTTTTTGGATGACCTTGACGGGGATCATCACTGAGCTTGACATGTCCACGTTGAAATTCAGCAAACCAGCGATAAATTGTGGTTTTGGATGGGGCTTCATCACCAAATGCAGAAATCATCCGGTGAACACACTTTTTGTGTTAAACCACTTCGAAAGTCATAATAAATCATCGCTCTAGAATTTTCTCGAGTCAATTCCATTTTCTCAACGTATAAACAAGTTTGACAAGACCTTGTGACAAGACCGAGAATCTTTTTTTAAATAAATAAACGGTATTCGATTTTTAAAACCAAGGAGTTTTAAATTAAAAAGATTTTAATATGACAGGAACAGTAGAAATATTCCATTCCCGATACTTTTAGTGCAGCCTATGTACATATATGAAACAAATTTATAGAGTTATTCACAATAATTGCAAACTGTACCGATGCACATGCATTAGCAGGTTACACAGCATTCACAATAACGAGCTTAACATAATATAATAAATTAAAATATTCCATAACAAACATATTATATCGTAAATTATTTAAAAAAAAGCAATGTATTAAACTAAAACATAATAAACAAGAGCAAATAATGTCAATAAATTAGAGCGTTATTCAATCACGAATGAAAATAAATAAAAAAATTAAAGCAAGTACAAAAGTCATATATAAACATAGAAACAATAATAAATACAATGTAAGAATAAAGTAAAACATAAAACAACATCAATAAATCAGAACCTTAATCAATCACGAATTAAAATAAAATAAATCAATAATTATAAAACAATAATATTTATAATTTCAAAATAAATAAAATAAGTTAATTTTATCATTAAATTACAACCATAATCAATCAAAAATATTTAAATAAATAAGATTAATGTAAATAAGTCATTAGCATTATTAGTAATTAGCATACATTACTATTTCACACAGAGTCCGCTGATATGAACTTTATAAAATTGCAGTACATTATAATATTATTTTACATCACTGATTACAAATTTTACTTTTGAACTGGCTAAGTGAGTCATGAAAAATGTCAATGTCGGCCAAATCGTTGCTAATACAATACTGTATACGTTACACATTCTGGAGCTCGGCGCGTTTAATCCTAGATTGGTTTTGGAAGAAGGGCCGCGCAAAAGTTTAGTAATAGGTCGACGCGGTAGGTTGTACGGTACGAACAGTGAAAAATGTTGCAAAAGTTCGCAGCAAGCTGTATGGCCGTTCAGTAGTTTTTGAAGAAGTAGGATACCATGCATAGTTCTCCTCGACTTAAGGCAGACCATTCCAAAGAAAGCGAGGCGTTGAGAATAAGGAGCCCTATGTGAAAAACAGCTGTATGCGAAGGCGAGATGTCTTCTAAAAGATTTCTGTATTCCTTCAATTCGCTATGACAGAACGGTGGAAACGGTAGGAATCCAAACAGAACCAGCGTACTCGAGGTGGCTACTTACCAAAGAGTTATAAACGTAAACTTTTGTATTAATAGAGAAACATTTGCTATTGCGTTTTACGAATCCCATCATTTGCGATGCCTTTTTTAGCAATGTCATTAACATGGGAGTTGTAGTTGAGCTTCGTGTCCAAAGTAATACCAAAGTCACGTGGCTTCCTTAAGTGGATACCCGTCTAATACATAATTGGAGCAATGCGGTAACTTCTTTCTCGTGAATTTAATATTAGGTCATTACATATGAAATTGGCGTTTTGTAAAGGAGGAACATAAAGTCGATTTTTTGAAGTCGAACATAATATATTTATTTAATCAAAGTATATACCATTGCTATTTATGCTCTTTTGCCATCTCATAGGTAGTTCATTGATTCCTTTATTAAAAAAGCCATTCGGGCAGGAATCAATAAAATCTATGAAGGCGCTTTGGACTGCCCCATCAGAGTTGAATTTTTTCCCGTGCATAAAGTTATCCAAATTTCGAAAAAAAAGGTAATATGTTGGAGCAAGGTCCGGGGAGTACGGTGGATGTCTTAGACATTCCAATTGAAGCTCCTCTAATTTGGTAGCCGGCTGTTGTGCAGTGTGTGGTCTAGCGTTGTCCTGAAGCAGCAGTGGCCTAAAGCGAATGACCAAACCTCGGTTGTTTAGCAGCTAGCTTTTCCATCATGATTTGCAGTTGCTGGTAATAGACATCTGCCGTAATCGTCTGGTTAGATTTAAGAAAGCTGTTGTGAACGACACCTGCACTAGTCAACCAAACGCTTACAAGGAACTTTTTTTGAGTCAATTTTCGCTTGGGGCAGGCTTTGGCTGGTTTGCCAGGGTTCAGCCATTGCGATGAGCGTTTCCGATTATCGTAAAGGATCCACTTTCGATCACAGGTAATGATTCGATTTAAAATCTCTTATATATTGTGCCGGTTGAGTAATGTAACGCAGCAGTCGACGCGCGTTTGTCGGTTTTCTGCTCTCAATTCATGAGGTATCCACCTTTCAAGCTTTTTCACCGTCCCAATTTGCTTCAAGTGGATTAAAACAGTTTTATCACTAACACCGCATCCTGCAGCTACCTCGGACGTGGTTTGCGATGGATCCGCTTCCACAATAGCCTTCAATTCTTCATTATCAACTTTGGTATTCGGCCGTCCACGGGGTCAATTCCACGGTTCTGCAGGTCGAAATTTCCAGAACGAAAACGTTGGAACCAAAAACTCACTGTGTTTTCCTTTGCGATACCGCCGCCATTACACCATTAATCCTTCGAGTCGTTTCTGCAGCACTGGTGCCACGGTGGAATACGTACTCAAAAATAATACGATATTTCAAGTATTCCATTTTGTAAACAGAGTGACGCAAAGAAAATACCAAAAGAGGAAAAAACGAATTAATTACGATTTTTGAAACACAAATGCATGAGTAACTAGCGGTATAAATTTGAATTTGGTATTCCTAACCAAAGAAGATATATTTGAGATCAATGTGGCCATTACGACAAAACACCAATTTCATATGTAAGGACCTAATACTAAAACACTTTCTAGGATTCATCGTCATTTTATTATGACAACACCATCTCCTTAAACTGTCTAAATCGTTTTGTAAAACAGACGATTCTTTAAGTGAGTGAACGGGAATATACAGTTTTAGATCGTCGGCAAACATTGATAATTTGCAATTTTTTATCACCAAATAAATATCGTTTATAAATAAGGAAAAAAGGAGTGGACCTAAATGGGAGCCCTGAGGCACACCGGATAGAGCATAATAAAGCTGTGATTCAAGTCACACTCACGAAATGTATTCTACCTTTTAGATATGAGGTAAATCATTCCAGGAATGCACCAAATATACCACAAGCCTCCAATTTAGAAAACAACAATGCGTGATTCACCTTATCAAATGCGGAGGAAAAGTCGGTATAAGCCGCGTCAACCTGCAAGCCTGCGTCAACCTCATGAGAAATGTAATATATATAAGCGAGGAGATTCGTCCGGTTGACCGGCTTTTTCTAAATCAATGGTGGAATTCATTCAAAATAGGTTCTATATGAAGCGAAATAATTGGATAAACAAGACATTCAAAAATCTTGGAGAAACAGGATAAAATACAGATTGGTCTATAGTCTTTTTTTGTATGCGGGGACTAGACGAGCCTTCTTCCAAAGTGATGGGAACTTATCAGAGCACAATGAATTATTAAAAATAAAAGTAAGCGGGTAAGCTAGATTTTGACCGCATTTTTTATAAATAAGCGAGGGATGGCATCAGGACCTTGGTTTAGCAAGCCTTTTATTATTCCTATTATTATCCACGCTATTTTACGTTTAGGAACGTACGTTTCAAATACATTGTGCAAAGTATTGTTAACAAATTCGACCATTTCATCGACATCACAACAGCATGATAAGTTATTGGACCAATTTGTTGTACTAAGATGATCATTGATGCTAGCATAATCAGCTTTAAAGAAGTTATAATCATAACGGCACTTAGCATGCAAAAATTCAGTGCTAGTTAGCTGAATATACAATAATAAATTGGGATGCCTAGGGTCCAGCCTGCTGAGAAGGGTTGGGGGTTGCTTTACATATGATTCCTTGAGATTAGTTAATATTAAGTCAAGCAATTTATTATTGCAATTCCGGATATCATTAAACTGGAATAAAGCACTCCCCAGAATATTTTAATAATTATTTGGTATCAAAAAGTTACAATCATCAACCCTTGACCAGTCGATAAATCCAATGTTAAAATCTCCGAGCATGATGATATCATCTACAAGATCAATTACATTGCTGGCGTTATTTAAAAAATTTAATAGACTAACTGAGTTGACTGGAGGCGGGAAGTACACGGCGTATAATGCAAGTTACCTGTGGGTATTGTTTATTCGAACATTTAACTGAACTGGACCCACAGATCTTCACAATCTGTCTCCCAAGCTTTCATACGTACAGATTGTATTTCGCGCGACACCGCTCGCACCTCCATCGACCATTGAAACCTAAGTAGGATGTACTCAATTTATTTTTGGAATTTTTTTTATTATATGATGTGACGGCTGCTAGAAGGGCATCTCGATGGCGTGTGGTTCTCAATTTGATTATCACCGTGCGAGGACGTTTGTTATCGCGATTGAGCTTAGCGACACGTGTAATGTGCGTTACGTCGTCATATATGAATTCCTGGTTTATTGCCTTTGTGAGCTGTGTCAAAGTCTTGAGAATGTTTTCATATTTACGTTCCGGGATTCCGTTGATTTCTCGTGTATTTTGTACACGTTTGTTGTTTCTAAGCTACTCAGTCTGTCGGACAAGTCGTTAACTGTAGACAACAAATTTGCATTCTCTGATTGAAGTTTTTTTTATTATGACCGATTTTTGTTCAATATCTTTCCAAAGATTTTCGAAGGTCTCATTGCAGAACGTAAAAGAGTTATGAAAGGTTGCCAGTTGCTTATGAATATTAACTAGTTCTTTAGTAATAACCTCATGCATAGTCGACTTGAGGCAATTGGCGAGTTCTTGTTTTAAAATATCTCGTAGACGCTCTTCTGTGATGAAGATGAGGTAGCGTTAAAATGTTGAGATATGTTCTTTGCACGCAGAGTAATGTTATTAAAGTACTCATCATTATCAATGTTTTGTGCCCCCGAGGAGCTAGCCGTAGGGTTAGATTGCCGTATTCGTGTATTGGTGTTATCGCCATATTGCCGATCCTTTATAATGCATTTCGGGCATTTCCAACTACGCCTATGTTCGTTTGTCATTGAGCGGAATGTATTGGGCGATATACCAGCGCACTGAAGATCGTACGCTAGGCTGCATTTGGGACATTGCAAATGATCCCGATTTTTTATTGTAGCCAAATTGTAAGCCTAAGGCGCGGCCAACTAGTTCCGCGCGCACTATTCACTTAGTTCAACTATTTGTTTCGTATAATATAATATATTATATCTATACAGATAAACAAAATTGAAGTGTCTGTTTGTAATTTAAAATTAACAGCTTTTATTTTAACTTAATGCATTTAAAAGTATGATCGGTACTTACAATAAATTAGTTCCGGCTAATCGCTGTATATATATATATTATAACTGCGTTCCATCCGGGTGTCCCTTGACACCTCTCAAGTATTTTTTTTCTTTTTTGTGTTATGAACTTTTAACTTTTTGTCTTTGTAATTTTAAATAACACTGTATTTATTATTAATTTGATAGATTAAGTATTAGTTTTTACACTGAGAATTGTCATTTACAATCTTCTATTTCCGAGTTATAATAATTAACGCCACTGTTATTAACAGTTCAAATCACTTTGTAACTTATTGTTTCTTTAGATAACATTGAGTTTATGCACTATAGATTAAGTTATTAAGTACACTATATAAGATAACTATTTTTAATTCTAAATTTAACACGGAGCCGATGTTGTGGTGGCGACATCTGCGGAGGCTGTTATAAAGTAATAATAATAATAATAATAATAATCGTTTATTAGCATAGAATGTAGGTTACAAAAGTTCTTATATTTAAATATAGTGTCACTAAATTTTGCTTTAAAAAGCGTGCAAATGTCCTTTTAACAATAAGTTTAAAGAAATACAAACTGAAATAAGTAATGCAATATTATACTAATAACACACAATTAAAAACCATTTCATCGCATAGGTAAAAGAATGTTATAAATTTATTATTTGTTCGGTTATAAATTGTTTAATTTTTTAACGTTATTTATATTTCATACTGTAGGATTTCATATTAATTACACCGTTAAGCTGGTCGCCCTGAAGGACATGGACCTAGTTAGTTTAATTAGCATATTTTAATATTTACGACACGAAACTGCCCTGTTTGCCTAAAATTTAATGTCTCGTTGACAAGAGATTCTCTAGCCGTCTGTGTATTTATAGACAAACAAAAGATTTTAATAAGGTCCTCGTTTTGTCTGCTAGAATTGAAAATAATTTTATTGTTTTATTGTTGAAAGAAATAGGTAAAAGTCTAAGTTCGGATGATATAGCATTATCATACCAGTTATTAAGATTTTATGTGAGATGTTTGCACAATGAATATCTACTCGTAATACCAATAATTATTGGATATTATATGGAGGATAAGGATATTTTGCGCGTCATTGTGATGGCAGAATGTTGGATCCTAGATATTATAATATTTTTAAGACCTTATGTATACCACATTCTTGCAATAAGGATTGATTAAATTACTTTGTTGCATTGAAAAATATGCTACTTCAACGCGTTTCATTGATTTTTCATTCGTTATATGCGAAAATATTAATACCTATTTATGTTGCAATTTGGTTAAAAATTAGTTGTATTCCTCACCTATCCTATTCTATTTTTAGTAAGACATAATAAATTATTAAAGTTTATATATGAAAATTTAAAAATATAAATGCAAATTTCTGAATCTTATAAAATTTATGTTTCAATTTCAAAAATAAATGCAAATATAATAAGATCATAATAAGCTCTAATTTAAAGAAGCATAATAAGATCTAATTTGTAGTTAAATTAAGCGAGCTCGGAGTACGTAGCTTGCATGTTTGACTTCCGAGTATTCTCAGAGCGAAAAAATATTTTATGTGAATTATTTCCTACTATTTTCCTTTAATGGCACCTTGTTAGAAATATATGAGTACCTACATTTTGTAGAAATTGTTAAGGCTTATACGAGTTTCACTAAACACTGAAATTTTGTTGTTACTGAAACTAAATTAATGAATTTGTCTTTAGAGTTCCTACCTTTATTCTTGTACTAGATACTTTTAATTGCTTTCTTACTTAAATGTAAAATAATAATTAGTACATATTACATAGAATCATTGAAAGTCATACGTACCTTTAACAACTTTTTATATTATACATTTGATATATATTCAAATAAATTATGGTAAGGCATTTTCCAATGGAAAGGCATACGTTTTTCATATTACGACTCGAATATTGAACAATTCTAAATCATAGCTTGAGTTTAATTTTGCAGCTTTTATTGCAGTCGAAAATACATTGGAAAGTTTGAACTTAGATAACAGCAAGAAAACATTTCCATAAGTTAGATGTGCACGACAAATACCGTCTCTGCACTGCCGCGCCGTGTGCTATCATTATGGTGTATAAACAATACCGCAAAAGCGTTTTCATTCAAAATGATGCCAAGACGAGACCAAATTATAAATCTAATGACCATCTAGAGCCAAGCTTCTGACTCTACATGCCCTAACTCTAAGACAAGGCCAAATTCACAAACTCAACACTTTAGTCAAAATTTATGGAATGACCTGAAAGTCTACATTCATATGGGTAAAAGGTAAAAACTATTTATTCACTATTCACTACTTTTCTGTCATACAATACCTCATGTAACATTTCGAGAAATATTGTTATGTACCTTGCGCTTCGCCTGGTTCGTCTTGGCGGGGGCACTACTAGATGCCCTAGATGTTTAAATTGTACTAAGAACGCTATATCGTCTTGGATTTAAATGAAACTAACGGCGTACCAATTAGTGTAGAAAATATAATATTTGATTAATAATGTAGAATATAATATTATAATTCATATATAATTTACGGTCGCTTATCACTCATAGGTTTATACCGTAATGCGACGCGACCATGAGGAAAGGATTTTAAAAAATGACTTACCGATTTGTGGTACGTCGTACGGTCTCCCGGAGCGGGCAGCCCGCAGCATCATCTGGCTGGCGAGCTCGGAGGGCAGGCGCGGTGTGCGCTTGGTATTGCGCCGGCGCTCCTTGTGCGGCACGTGCGCGCGGCCCTGCGGCGCTGGTGCGTAGCGGTCCTGCGCGGGCGCGTAGCGGTCCTGCGCGGGCTCAAACAGCTCCTGCAGGGGTCGAGCCTGCAGCTCGCGCCACTCGCGCGCGGGCTCGGCGCAGCAGCGCAGCGCCAGTGCCGCGAGCACGACACAGCACACGCGCATGCTCGCCGCGGCGCGCATCCCCCGCTACTAAGTGCACAGCCTAGCGCCGGACACCGGGCGCGCGCCCGACCACATTATTTGACCGCAGAGCGATCAGATTTTTTTTCGCTTGCCAAACTGATTATTTATCTCGCCTTAGATTGGAAGTCCGCGATTGTCGGTATTCGATCTGCAATAGAAATAACAGAAATTTTAATTTCACAAAATAATGACTTTGTTCTAGGACGATATGATAGAGTATACGATTTCATTTGTACATATTGCTATAATAGTGATAGCGGGACATAACAGTCCAGGACCAAAAATGACAAGCTTTATCGCAAATGAGCTACGGTTCTACGGTGCTACAGTGCTACGGTGCTACAGAGCTACGGTGCTACAGAGCTACGCGCGTAACACAAAGTTGTTTAATATTAATAACTAATCATTATTTATTATTAAAGTTGATTATATCTAAAAGAATAGTTACATTCTGTGTTGTAAATAAGTGTTTTTGCTATCCTTAATAAACGAAACAAAATTATAAATAAAAAAAAAATATATGTTTATTTCAGGCGTAGCCCATATAATATTGATAGTATACAAATGATATTTAATTCACATATTTGCCATCTTCTGGGGTACCGGCAACATGTACGTGTGCTTGGACCCAGTGCCGCAGAAGTGGACTATCCAGCTTGGCGCTGAGCATGTTCAGTATGGTGTTGGGGCTCCCACGCGTGCGGAACATCAACGATGCGATGCGACACCGCAGCGCGGTTCCTATTTATTATTGTTACAATGTTGTAATATAAGAATAAGGATGATACATCATGAAAATGACCTAGCGGTCAGGCAGTGTTGGTACAACATAGAAATACAGTTGAACTTGTTGGAAATGTAAAAAGTTTCACGATAAAAACGAATTAAACGTGGTCGGAGATATAGCATTTGCAACTGTCGTTTGCGTTACTTCCAAAGTAAAAGTTGTCGAGAAACTTGTTCGTACATCTGTCGAATCAAACAGCAGATACGAACGAACTCAAAAAAATATTCGTACGAGTATCAACGTTTTGTATTTAGGCTAAAAAACTTATTTTCCGTTTTATTTCAAAATAGTAACTCAAACAAAATTTCCTTATCGTGTTTTACTTAAAAATGATCTCGATAAAAAAGTCTAGTGACCCTCTCCGAGAAAGGTTACTCGTCTCATTTAACTTTATTAATTTTGTTTCATTCAAAGGTTGCTTTAGTATGTCCCTGGGGCTCCTCGGGATCGTATCCAGGAATGTGGTTACAGCAAACTCATAAATGGATAAATTTTCAAATTTACAAAAAGATATTAATTCAAGAAATTAAAACTTTTTTGTAGATTATGATACAGATATATGAGCAAAATAAGAATACCGTATATCCTCAACTAAGCGTAAACGTTTACAATTTACTTTTGTATAAGTATGTAATGTGATTGGGATAACTACATTTTTTGTGTTTCATTAAATATATTTGATGATACTCAAAATAGGACTTCGGAGTAATTTTGAATTGTATACCTTCAATCCTACTATTTGATTATAAAATTTTGTGGTCACAATTATTTGGACATACTGTGGCATGTCCATGTCTTAAAAAAAATTGAGGCGTATCAGTATGTAAAGTGAATTTCCAGCAAATGTACAATATTCAGATACAAAATACAAAAACTGTTCGCTGAGGCCTCCTTGTATGTTATTATTGTGTTTGCAAGCGTATGCCACAATAAATTAAATTGCGGTTTTCTATTAGAATAGGTTTCTAAAAAGATATGTTGTTGAATTAAAAATATAATATGATGTGATGTGTGTTTTGGTAATAAGTATAGTATAAACCTCGTACTCGAATTGTTATCGCAATATCAGCTTTCACTGCCTAGGTTCAGCGATTTACGCAGGGGAGACTAACAAACATCTATCCGCACAAACTTAGGCAATTACAATATTAGCCGGCAGAATTTCCCGTTCATTTGGAAGCAACAATTAGTCGCAACAACGGGCCGGACTGAACAAAGAGTTATTCGGGCGTTTCACTCGTACACTTCGCTGTACCGACATAAATCTTCTCGCCCTTTGAATAATTTGTGTTATTAGTAAAATTCATTTCAGTAACGAGCTACGCATCTTCCATTATATATCTTCTTTTGGTAATTCGAAGGTTCCTAACGTTTGCATTTTGAAGTTTAATTTGTATGCAAAAATCAGGTAAATGTAGCTTTAAAATTATAAATAAGATAATAAAAAATTATGATAGTATACATGTCATTTTAATTCTTTATGCATTATAATGCGTTATTTTTACAAGAGAAAAAGAAATTTAGCTGATTAGTCTAGAAGGCATAAAAAAGCACTTACGTACTCTGATTTGAAGCGTTTTAGGTTACTATAATTTAAGGTTTGGCAAAATCAATTACGAATATTTTGGAAATAATTATGATCTACTGATTATGTAGACAGAAACAGCTGACTGTAAAGGGAAATAAAAGTCTTTGCCTAAACAATATACGTATTATTATTATTTAGCCAAAGACTTTGCTTTCGCCAGCTGTGTGAGGTCAATGACCTGCATTGGGCCGTAAAAAATGTAATTTTATTTAGTTTTTTTTCAAATTTTTTAATTATTTTTCTACCTAAACGTCTTAACATAAGCAGTAGATCATATTCCCAAGATATCCGTAACTGAACAACCATAACATCTTTAAATTACTATACTGCTATGCTTCAACGGCATCACAATATAATAATATCTAGTTACGTATTATACCTCTAGTATAATTATTTCTAAACATGCGTAATTTTTGTCACAGTTCTATTATATTTGTACATTACTTTAAAAGCCATATATATGAGCACAGCGATGGAAACCACATTTAGATATATGTCAAAGAAATGGGCTGATTATGCAAAAGAGTTGCGTTGAGTCCCTGTTACAAGAATAATGCATCTCAATATCCTTGGCAGAATAACATATTCCTTGTAAAAAGCCGAGAAGAAAATAGAACGTAAGGCTTACATTTTATAAGAACATGGTTATGCTTAAAGAACTTATCTAATAAATTTTAAGAAGAGAGATGGGTGTTAATTTGATCGGATTCTTATCATTTCCCTTTTTTATAGTTTAACGGTAACGTCAAGTATCTAAATATAAATGATAATATCTTTCTACAGTACAGTTCCTACGTACGTACGATTTTACCTATGCAATATAAATAGACCGAGTCGGAGTAGCTTAACCCCTATTTCTCCTTGGGTAACCCATTTCCTATTGTGGTTATTGGATGGATAGTGGATACATTTAACAGCAAAGTTTGGCTATCTACATATTAAGATGGCGAGGATTTTTTAAAAATACAGTTATTACAGTTAAAACCATAAAGTATTAAAGTTGTTTTAAAATAATAAATAAAAACATATCAAGTTTGCCTGTGATAAATATCGCAAATCATTGAAGAGACTCATTTATAAAGTGTACATCCACTAGAAAATTTCAAATTGGCATATATTTTCCGCTACATTAAAATATGATCTTTATAAAAAAAAATTGGGGATCGTTTTCTCTAAAACATTCAAATTTATTACAAATTTAGGTATGATGATAAAATAAAATCCTATTTATCTCAAAAACCTTCGACACGTATAAATTTTAAGTTGAATTAAATGCAGTACATGATACGTTTTTGTTAGATATTCCTAAACCTCTATATATAATTTTCTAAAAGCATTCATAGTACGTGTATTTTATATTAAGAATATAAAAATATCTTTGAACTGGTTATGGCCGATCAAAGATAGGCATAAATAATTGTACTGTATCATTTTGTTGGTTACAATAGATTTATATACAATTATAAGTTATAATAAATAGGCTATTGGCACGGCTATATCAAATATAAATAATACGAAAATAGTATTAAAAAAGTCACATATAAATTTATTATCTATGATTATTATTTATACGTTTAAAGGTACATGGCAGTATCATGAAGAATGTGTGGCGAACGCCAGAAATCAAACGATATTTTTATTTTTGTTTATAGTGGAAAAAATATCATAAATCAAGGAGCAAGCCACAAGAAATAAATTATATATTCTTGAACAACTAGATTGCTTTATAATACGACTCATAAGCCACTCAAAATTATGTTTTTTCTAAGCGACGACAAAGTGGAAAGCGATGGTCGGTAATCCACATCGAGAATGTCGATATCGGTCCCAAATAAGTGTCATTAAGGCTGAAAGTTAGTGGAGAACCTCTTGTGGAGGTTACGAGCCCAAAACCTGTGGCGTGCTATCGGCACGGCTATATTTATAAGCGGGTGACTTGTGGTGGGCCGTTGACGTCATCGCGGGAGGAGGGCGGGATACCGCCGCGGCGGGGGAGGGAGGTGAAGACGTCCAGGGCGGCGCACCCTACGATAAGCCCTCGCGAATTTGCACCTCTATAAAGGAAGGAATTAAATTCTCGATACAGTGTGAACCTGCGTTAGACCCTAAGCTGCGCACAGTATAGTTTTTGAGGTATATTTTAAAGGTATAATTAAATATTTTGCCGCATTTCTTGATGAGATTCTTGACCTCATTGCAAATGAAAGCGCGTAGCTTGGAATGTTTATATAATATAAGTTAATATATTTATGTATGTTTTGTGTAATATTAATGTTTAACTATGAAGTAAAGACAAATTATACAGCTAAAATATTTTACAAGATAACTTGTAAAATTTATGAACAATTCTTAAATTAAAGCTGAACGCTGCGGATAAGTTCCAAAAATAATACCACCAATATTTTACAAATAATTTTATATGAATTTGGTTAACGGAGTGGTTTCAGATGTTGATTATCTTTCTATAATTCCTTTCCCACGAAACGCAAGCAATTGTACCTCTGCATAAAGCAGGGTTGAAAATCGGGGAAATAATCTCCAACTTCTATATCAGCGTTAATTACAACATTTACACGAACTTTTACCTTAATAATTTACTGGGTGGTTTTTATTCCGTTTCGAGAGAAATGATGTTTTGTATCAGAAATAGAATATTGTGTATTACAAAAGCATTTGTGTCAAAGCTCAAGTATTTGAAAGTTGGAAAAAAATATATATATCATGCATTTTGGTCACCCTAACCGCGCGGGCAACGCAGCACCGATTTGGCGGCGCGGCGCGTGCCTTTGATCGCTCCAATCACGCGCAACGTCAAAGGAGTCAACAGCGGTCAATAGGAAAATTATTTGTATTATCAATATTTTATCATTTTTTATGATTTTTTAAATGTTTAATTAGTAAATAATGGGTTAAACTTAGTAGTGAAATGTTGTTGAAATACATTTTAACTAAGTCATAAAAAATAAAAAAGGTAAACTAATTATGCTATACTCTATTTTATGTATCTATTATACATTGTTTTGCTTAAAAATATTATATAATGTACATCAATTAAATAAGATTATATTATGTAGATTACTCGTTATAATGCAAAGTAGCAATTTATATCACACCAGAATCAAAACCTATTTATTTTTAAGTTTTTTGCTCGCCTGTTCATAATTGTACAAGCCGGCACGTACGTACGTACATTGCTGATTGTACAGAATTTCTTTGCATTGTACGGCAAAGTGTACGCTGTCGGGCCCAGCTTACACATCAAGCAAGCAAACCACGCACTCATAATCATTTCAGCATTAGTGTGAATAACTATTAATATCGTATCAAGGCCTTTTACTTATCAATATCACCAATTAAAGGTGTAGTTGAGTAAGCATTTCCTACAATCATATTGTACATAATATACCGTTTGGTGCTTTTATTGTTTTGTAAAAATGTTACACCGTTTTACAATATTCTTTGTTTTCAAATAAAACTTTAGTTTTATTAAAAGAGAAACAGTACAATGTTTACAAATCAAATTAACAATTTACGAGAGTTTTCGATATTTGTTTACTCGATACAATTATTCTTCAGTGATAGACAAGCGTTTGTTTTTAATTTAGAGCGACTTTCACACAGTTGAGAACCTATGCCAGCTTAGTATATATTTTGTACCTTAGTATAATTTTTAAAAATCGAGTTACTAAAGATAATTATCTCCTTTTAGAAATTACAGTGAGGAAACTTTTTTGAAATGTAAAATTTTATTTTAATTAAAAACGATTAAGAACGAAATTTTATTAAAAACGAGTTAGCTGAGTGGCTAAGGTCGTTATCTGTCTTCTGATCGGCGCTGGGAAATTTGATTTTCTACTTAGTTTCCATAGAGTTTATTACATTATTTGAGAAAAATCTACCGCATTGGTAGTAAACCTTTCAAAAGAAAGGTCTATAAATTTACATTTTTGAGGCTTAAAGCTTACATCAATAAAGGAGCTTCCATTTAGAGTAATAAAATAAAAAAAAAGTTCAACATGATTAGAATTATATCCTATAAACTAGCTTTGCCCGCGGCTTAGACCGCGTAAATTTGGGATTTAATAAACTTAAAAATTTTCGCGTTAAGGTATAATATTAAGTAAGGATTTCTTTGTCGTCGACAAATGCTTGAAGGATTTCGCAAATCTATTGAATATTCGCAAATTGTTCATATTTGATATTGTGGTCACCCATCCTAGTAGTAACCATGACCGGGGTGCCTTAACATGAGTTAGCGCTACGACCACAAAGCCATCGAGCTTCACACTAATTCCTCATAGTATCATACACTTTAATGATAAGATAATACCTGGGTAAAGTTGCAGCCAATTCAGTGTGTCTGGTTATTCTTAGATAGCATTTAATATGTTATTCTTTAGATTGATATAACTTAAGTTTTAAGTAGAGCTATCCGAAGTGCATTGCTGAAATCCGCAATTAAGTTGGTTAAGCCGTTAACCGTACATTTTTCCGTGATATAAAGTAGTATATGTGCTAATCCAAAGCCTAAACTACTGCGATACCAAATTTTCTCAAAATCCCTTCAGTAGATCTGAGATTAGCGCGCGTACAAACGTTTTGGGTTCGTAAAGCACTCCTGTAATAGTTTTTCTTATATATCTTCCATGCACAGATAGCGAACAGTTACGATTTTATTATAATACTACAACAAATACATTTTCACAATTAAAACTAAAAACCTATATTATACACTAACAAATCAAACACAAAGAAATTAATTATTATAACAACAAAATAAAAAGAAATTAAATTAACTACACTTCAAATATTCTAATGAAATAGTGTTATCTAAAATTTTATAAAAAACTATAACCCGTGTACGTAAATTACGCCGTGTTAAATTGACGAATTTATTGACAACACATTCATTAAAATCGGATCAGTAGTTAAGGCACTATGGTGGAACAGACAAACATACATACACACATAGACTGCCAAAATCATGACCCTTTCTTTTGGCTTTGCCGCACTCAAGTAAAAGTGAACTTTTAAACAATATAAATGCGGCAATCAAAAATATCTAATACGAGTAAGGTAATCAAAGAGGTCTATAAGTATATTTTTCATCAAAATATGTCCAAGAGCAAATCAAATTTAAATTTCGAATTCTAATGATATTTATTTTTCAACATGATGAACATGATGACAATATGAATTGTGTCAAAACGAAATAAAAGCAATGGTCACTCACAGGCAATCGATTGTTATGATCAAATTTGACATTAATTCGTAGTTGAAGGTAAATTGTTAACGACGAACTTATTACACGAAATCAATAGTGTATGCATGCTAGTTTCTGCGGTGAGCGCAAGAAGTATGAAAAAAATGTACTAAAAATTGGCCTTGGATCTCCGGCTATACTTCATCGTTCATCTAAATACCAATTTACTTACAACTACGAATCCAGTAAATGTTTCCAGTTTGATTGTGAATACTAAATCGATCGATCGCTTGTGAGGGCTTTAAGTTTCAGGTCTCTACGATGAGCGGTTTTGACTGTGCGTTGATCCGTCAGTTAGTCAATCATTCAGGACAAAGCATTATATATGTATAGAACTCAGATTATATAAATAATAGCTATTATCTATATAAAGATGAAAGAAAGAGGTAAAGAAGAGGTTATATTTTGGGAAAACACCCACAATTTTAATGACGAAAATAAATTAAACAGTCGTGTACCTGCAAAACCACGTCCAATATTTCAACTTATAGTTGCATAAGGGGCGTATCTATAATAAAAACCCAAACAAAATAACCCATTTCAACGCTACTGTTACTCAAAAATATCCAGACATTAATATAATTTAGACATAGTATGAATGTGTCAAATCCCATACATTTTTGTTTTCGAACTTCGTCGTCATATTTAACGTTGACAGCTTGGCTAAAGGCTCTGGATACCACATAAAGCGCTCATAAATTAACTTACTCCTCACGAAAAAGGTTGAATTATAGATGTGGCCATGTTTTGTGATTGGCGTTTGACTCAAACAAAGTCCACGTGTATGTGACAATACAAATGTTTCGTGCCGTAAGAACCGAATGATAGTAATGATAGATATATCTAATTACATCATACCACTTGATTTTTGCATATAATGTAACTAAAATAATTTTCTATACGGCTTTTATTAAGTAGCGATTTGTAGATGTGCTTTGTCGATAGAAGATTTAGCGTTAAAGAATGTATGCTATGCAAATGCTAAACCATGTATCTTAACTTAATAACAATAAAGGCTGAAATATTAAGTGATTAAATTGTTCAATTTCTTTTAGATCAGTGCTCAAGGTATTTTTATATCAGAAAATTAAAAAAAAAAGCCATTCGGTCGGTACACCCAAAAGCTATCATAAGAACTCGATTAAATGATTACAGTCGGCTCAAAAATAACTGATCCATTAGCAAAGATAGCACGGCCTATTATTATTTAGTTTCAAATTGGTTAACATATTCTATTTGTCCTTCATGATAGTATTTTATTGTCTAGTGTTTATTATGACACTTCCTAAAATTCCGGTTGAAATACCCAACCGGAATTTTAGGAATATCGCTCTTTAACGAGTCTGTATAATATAAATATTAAATACTAATTCTTATTTTACTTTATTAGACGGTAGGTTATTAATTTCACTAAATTAGGTTTTTAATTTTATCATTAATTCGATGGTAGATCGCACTTACTAATTTAAATACATAAAATAAACTGAGTACAATATTAGCGAGTACTAACTAAATAAAAGTATGTGAACACGTTCGTCAGTAAAAAAGTTATTTTCTAAATATATTATGTAGGTGTTCGCATCTGTGCTTCAAGATTTAATTTAACCTTATAAGGCTTTTAAAGGTCGAGAAGGATCGTAACGCTCCACGAGCTTAAAATTGCGTTTCCATGTATTTAATTAAGAAACACGAGCACAATGTTATATTAATATTGAATATACATCTTGTAACACTAGTACCTGTGTTGTTATGTATCTGTGTTAGTTTATGTTTAATGTGTAGGTATACTTACACATTGAGATTTAATTCGGAATTTGAATAAATATTTTAACTTCATGGGTATATTAGAGCGCTTTTTAAAACTATTTTAATCAATCAGAAATCAGAAGCTTGGTTTTACATGAGATCTGATAACTTTTTGACGGTGCGATCTTGGCATCACTTTACATGAAAATGTTTTAGTGGGATTTCACTTCTTTTTGTAAGTTGTTATGACAATATTTTTATTTTGTTTCTCTTATTACCTAATATACCCTATATTTATTGCAAAACAGCGGCGCCTTTTTACTGACCACTTTCTTATCCTTGCCTTTTTTCTTTTGGCTTCCTATTTATAAAAAGTGACAGATCAGGGCGATTCTTGGCTCTTCGACTAAAGCTGACTGCTGAGCTTTAATACTACTAAAGTCAGATTTATATGGTGAACACCTTGCAAATTTGTCACTGTAGAGAGTGCTACAAAATCCTGCCCACAAGAGAACGTAGATGACCCAATAAATTATTTGATCTGTTAAGTAAGATTTGCCCATACAGGTAATGATAAAACGGTAGCGCGATTCAGCAGACCATAATATATAGATAGTTGATATCTATCGGCAACATTAACTAAACTGGAATTTTACATCCATTAAATAATGCATTACATCTATGTGCCATCTATCGTGTGAGATGTGACGTAGAAAAGAAGCAAGAGGTACGAGTACTAGTATACTAAAGGCCGGCAAGGCACTTGCACTCCTATAGTGTCGCGGGTGTTCATGGGCAACAGTAGTCGCTTTTTATCAGGTGACCCAGCTGCTGGTTTCATGTTTGCCCCCTCTTATCATAATAAACAATAATTTTACGGTATTTTCATACACATTACACTCGAACAATAATATAACTATTTATCATCTATAACGTATTACATAACAATACTAATTTTTATTATCTTTAACTTTAAAAGAGCAAATCTAGTAAATATGTAATATATAATATTATAATATTGAGAATCTCGGATATTACAGCTGCTAAGCATCTGACTTTGCGTTGTTGGCAAATTGGTAGAGAGTTTGAATCCTGGTCGGACGATTTTTTTATATTTAAATGTGGGAGAGCCACGCTTCGACATGAATGGGTCAGCTCGACCGGGTAAATACCACAGCCTCACAGAAAACCAGCATAAAATAACGCTTGCGTTGTATTTCGCCGAGTGAGTGAAGTTACCGGAGGCACAAGGGAAGTGTGAATTGGCCGTTTCGTTCCTACAAGAATAGTTTAACAGAAAAATATTTAGTAAATTTTTCACCTTACGCCCAAGCAAATGTAACGAAATGGCCTGGTCATATAACTTGACTAAGGTTATTATCTACAGTCAGAAGATTGGTTTTATTAGAGATCTGATAACTTTTTAACGCTGCGATCTTGGCATCACTTTACATGAAAATATTTTTGGTGAGTTAAAATTAAAAATTGAGTAGTTAAAATAGTAAACAGTTAAAATTTTAGCCGAATTTAAACGGGGAATTATTTAGAAACTAAGATTTATTTCATACTTTTTTGTGTATTTTTAGATTGGAAGTCGGTTTAATTTTTTGTTTAAATATAATAATTTTTCCCTTTTTTAGTGATTTTTTCTTATATTATTATTAATACATTTTAGGAACGTTTAAAATAATCGATCAAATGTATAATTGAATACGCACCAAGCTTCCATTAGGTATTGTAAATAAAATAATGATGATGATTACTGTAAGTTACATAGTGATGGCACTATGTAACCTACAGTTACATAAAGCATATGGATGCTTGCAGTTCTTTAAATAAAGCCGAAATTTCCAAATGCGTATCTATAAGGAGTCAGGAGTTCTGTTCAGTACTTTTGGATCCAGGTTATACTTTGGTGCAAAATCTTACTTTTCGGTAGCATATGCTTGGGTTATTTCAGGAAAAGTCAAAATGACCATAAGTGTACATATCGATTGCTCATGGATCCCATCATCGGGTCACCACTTTGCTGAAAACGAACCATGAGATTATACCCTTTACATCAGAAAATAATTTTGAAAATCGGTCCACAGACGGCGAAATTATCGTTGAACATACCTTTTTTTTAAGTCGGTTAAAAATTGAACTTTATTCACAAAAGACATGTTTCATATGACATCAGTCATACACTGCACATGACGTGGTGTGCAGCGCAGTGCTACCTGACATTCGAACTCTTACAGTGAAACGTATATCTTCTTGTGTAATTAAAGAAAAGTTCAATTTTAAATAGCTATCTCTAAAATTCGACTTCCAAAGTAAAAATACACAAAAAGTAATAAATAAAACTAATTTTCTAAATAATTCCTCTTTTTAATTTGGCTGAAATTTTAACTATTTCTCTACTCAATCTTCATAATTTTGAAGTCGGTAAATGTTTTTATAGCGTATGGTAGTTATGTACCGTAAAAGTCCTACTACTATTATAAATGTGAAAATTTGTGAGGATGGATGGATGGATGGGTGGATAGATGTTTGTTACTCTATCACGAAAAAACTACTGAACGGATTTCGATGAAATTTGGTATGGTAGTAGTAGCTCTGGATTAAAACATAGGATGCATTTTATTCCGAAAAAGTACAGTGTTCCCGTGGGATATTGTATTTACGTGGACGTAGCCGCGGGCAACAGTTACTATTTAATAATCATCGAGAGGGGTTCAAGAGTCGACAGAAAATAATATAGTTAGTCAACTTTTCATCTCCGAGAATTTTAAGAGGCGCTCGTATCGTGTGCTTGAAAAACTTTCCTGCTAGGAATAGTAACAAATGCAGTTAAATGTTTAAATGCAATAAAAGAGAGAACAAAAACTTTTGTTACTTGCGGCCTATTACAAAAGGTTATAAACTTTTAAACTGCAATGAAATAAAGCGTAAAGGATGCTTGGAGGTTCACATAAGAGAAAGTAAGTCAGAATAAACTCCAATTAAATTAGAAAGTGTGAAGGATCCTCCAAGTACTCGAATTATTTTCAAAACTTTAGTCAAATGCAACTCTAACTCGAGCTTCTGGCTGTTATTTTTTGTTTAAATAAATTCTATTTGAATCGTCTATAGTAAGAATAAACATTAAATAGGTAGAAATTAACTACATTTTTTTTTCACAATTACAAATTACGCCGCTGGAGCTTTTATGTCAAACTCAATTGGCCAAAAAGCGGTGGGATATTAAGGTTTTCGCGTGTTTTTGTATATAAGACAAATAATAGCAATTGGCCGGCCAATTATTATTATTCCCAACCTTTACATAAAGTATAATTTGAATAACTAAAGATACTGCCTTTTTATCTATCCATCCATGTATTTGCGTACATGTTGAGAAACTTATAATAATTATTAATTATTATTACACGTTAGATATTGCCCTCGACTTAGTACGCGCAAAAAGTAATTAACCCCGGACACCGTAGTCCGACACCGACAGACTGTAGTCTGTCGTGAGTAAAAGTAACCTATGTCCCTTCCCGTGATCTATTTTATATCTGTGCCAAATTTTGATCAAAATCGGTAAAGTAGTTTCAGGAGTTAACAAACAAACATACAAATAATCAATCCTTTCCTCCTTATAATATTAGTATCGATAAAGTAATAGTATAATAAGTAATTAATAAACCATTTTGCATAATAGTAGATTGTTAGCCTAGGGTTGAAAAGAATCAATTTCTGAGGTAGTTAGACTATAGTCCGAGTAGGAATTTAATCTTTTGCCCGTGGCAAACACTCTACTTTTCATTTAGAATATGAGGAAAATAAAACTAGTTGTTTATCTAAACTATTTATTGATAATAATATATTAGTAGTGCCTATTTAAAATTAATAGTCAAATTAGGACAATTCGTGAAATTAAAGTTACATTTTTGTTTGGAATATTTATAGTATAGAATATTTATAGTTTCAATAATTCGCTTGAACTCATTTTTAATATTCAATTCAAATCTTAGCACAAAAGTCCGTCACAGATACATACATAACAGATTTTAGTATCCCGCCAATTTGTGTTGTCTTTTTAAATTTTAAATATGGAACTTGCCGCTCGCCGCGTAATTGTCGCGGCACTCGCAGCTTATTCCACTCAAAGAAGTTTGCGCTAAATTCACACTGGCTGTTTAGAAAGTCATGTCATTTTTCAATAGTTTTTTTTTACATAAAACTCTTCACAGCTGACAGCAGTTCTATTTTTGAAGTTTTTCCGGCCCTCGGGCCGGAATGAATTTGTATGAGTTTTTCCCTCCCTATGAAAGGAAAGCAGCATCTTCCACCCAATAATCAGATCAAAACAACACTGAATATGAAAAATAGATTTTTAAATTTAAATATTATCAGAGTACGAGTAAAGTATTAAGAAAACGGTTAGCTTTACACGAAGTGAGATATCAATAGTTTCAATTTGTTTTAAGAGGACGCCAACGTAAATATAGCCGAGAAGGAGGACGGCTATTTGTTTGCCTTAGTATTTACGTCTCGGCGGCGACTAGAGAGGATTTCTTTTCGTATCAATAAAAATAAATCTTCTGTAATGCTTTTACCGCAAAACTTATCTTATCTTACTAATATGGTAAATGTATAAGTTTGTGTATTTGAATTTTTGTCGCTAGGTTAATATATTTGTAACCTTTCGTGAAGTACAAAATATATGGAAAAATGATGAAAACTAAAAAAAAATACGTATGTTCGATTTAAAAAATAAGATTTTACAATCAAGGCATTATTATTGAGTTTTAGAAGTTGTTGAATTGAACGAGTCCGAATATCTAATCTTGTTATTTTTATACAAGATTTGCGGTAGGTATAAGTAACGAGACAAAGGTTTTGAAGCGATGTCACAGTGCCTATCAAAATAAATTGGTTTATTTATAAATGTTCAACATTTTTTAAGGAAACTGGAAATTGGATCGACATTTATAGGATTTGAAAACGGCTTGTCTAAAAGATTTTTGTTAGAATTGAATTGAAAGAAACAAACGGTTACCGAGGGTTTAGATACAGCTGATTGTATAGTATATTTATTATATTAGGTAACTACATATGAAATTGGCG
Organism: Phengaris arion; assembly: GCA_963565745.1. Taxonomy (NCBI): domain Eukaryota; kingdom Metazoa; phylum Arthropoda; class Insecta; order Lepidoptera; family Lycaenidae; genus Phengaris; species Phengaris arion. The sequence goes on along the minus strand of OY751445.1, from coordinate 9,263,951 downwards.
TTTTGTAAAGGAGGAACATAAAGTCGATTATTTTTAAACATAATATATTTATTTAATCAAAGTATATACCATGGCTCTCTATGCACTTTTGCCATCTCATAGGTAGTTCATTGATTCCTTTACTAAAATAATCATTCCGATAGGAATCAATAAAATCTTTGAAGGCGCTTTGGACTGCCCCATTGGAGTTGACTTTTTTCCCTTGCAAGAAGTTATCCAAATTTCGAAAAAAATGGTAATCCGTTGGAGCAAGGTCCGGGGAGTACGGTAAATGTCTTAGAAATTCCAATTGAAGCTCCTCTAATTTGGTAGCCGTCTGTTGTGTAGTATATTGTCTAGCGTTGTCCTGAAGCAGCAGTGGCGTAGAGCGAATGACCAACTTCGGTTGTTTAGCAGCTAGCTTTTCTATCATGATTTGCAGTTGCTGGCAATAGACATTTTCCATTTTGTAAACAGAGTAACGCAAAGAAATAACCAAGAGAGGAAAAAACAAATGAATTACGGTTTTCGAAACACAAATGCATGAGTTAATAGCGGTATAAATTTTAAATTGGAATTCCTAAGCAAAGAAGACGACAAAACGCCAATTTCATATGTAAGGACCTAATATTAAAACTTGAACCAAAAACTTTCAGTATAGATTTACGGTGAATGTCAAACTGAAGGAGTATGAAATTTAGCTGGTATAAAAGAGTACTTATAAGCATAAACTTAAAAGTATTATAAATTATTGTGGCCGTAACCAAACCTTATCTCTAGTTGTATGAAGTATGCACAAAATATTGTCAATGTAATAACTTTAGAGCTGTATATACGTTGAATTGATAAAGAAATATATTAATAATTTATATATTGTTTAGTCACATAAATAATAAGAAGTTTGATATGAACTTGATTGTCAGCAGCAATTAATGTTGGAACACATCATGTACGAGATTAGCTTTCTCTAGATCGCATATGAAGCATATGTCGCAACGTAGCAAATGCAAATGATTCCAGTGCTGGCAGACTCATTGCGCCGCCAACCCACTTGGCTCCAATCTTTCGTTATGCAAATCTCCAACGAAATAATGTCATCTTACATTGCACAAATCCTCTCATTTTTATATTGATCTCAGGAACAGTTACATTGCAATATGGTGGTAATGCGTTATAGTAAGATGTTTTTAATGTCCTATTTTTCTATTAAAATACGAAACTAGCAAATTCTTTTTAAAGTTTGTTGTTAAACCAGACAAGTACGAGTCGGACTCGCGGATTAAGGGTTCCGTATCATTATAATATATTCAACTATTAGTACTATGGTCAAGCGTATTGATATCGAGCTAAAAACCCGCAAAAATTACGATTCTTTTAAGGGAGCCCCGCCCCAACTTTAAATATTTATTTTGTTATGTTTTTAGTAATTTTTGTTATACCGGCAACACAATTATACATCATCTGTGATAATTTCATTTGTCTAGCTATCACGGAGATTCACGGCATTTATGAGATACAGCCTGGTGACAGCCAAATAGACGCCCGGACGGACGGACAGCGAACTCTTAGTAATAGAGTCACGTTTTTACCATTTGGCTACGGAATACACTTATCTATAACTATTAATTTTAACCAAGAAATTTGTATGTAACCTTAAAACTATAATTAATATATATCCCATTTTAGTTTAAATCTTACGAATCTCTAGACTAGAAAACGATAAATCGAAGTAAATTGATATTTTCAAAGTTTCCTTGATTAAAATAGATACTAACAAAAAAATATATCATTGGTATCTATCATATATTATTAAGTCTTTACCTATGAAATTGCCGTTTTGTATAAAAAAATTTAAACGAATTTTTTTCATGTATTTTTATTTCTATTAATCGAAGTACTCACCCATGCAATCAATGCATCTGTGGCAGTTTATTGATGCCCTTCTTAAAGAAATCAGCTGGACGGGAGGCAACAAATTCTTCAAAGGCATTAATTTTGTACTGCCTCTCGGGTATTGAATTTTTTTCCCGCCAAGAAGTTATCCAAATTCTGGAAAAAGTAGTAGTCTGTAGGTGCAAGGTCTGGTGAGTAGAGCGGATGACGGAGAGCTTCCAACCCCAGTTCTTGCAACTTGCAGACCGTCTGCTGTGCAGTATGAGGTCGCGCGTTGTCGTGCAGGAGCAGCGGAGACGAGCGATTGACCAATCCTGGTTGGAGATGTGCCAGCTTCTCCATCATTGTGTTCAGTTCTTTACAGTACACATCTGCAGTAATGCTCACCTCGTTTGGTAAGAAACTGTGATGAATCACACCGGCGCTAGACCACCAAACAGTGACCATCACTTTTCTAGGGGTAAGTTTTCGTTTAGGGCATTATTTAGGTGCTGAACTAGGATCCAACCAACTTGCTGAGCGCTTACGGTTATCAAAAAGATTCCATTTTTCATCGCAGGTAACAATGCGGTTCAAAATTCCTTCATTTGTGTGTCTGTTGAGCAGTGCAAGGCACGTCTCGACGCGTACTTCGCGCTGGCGATCATTGAGTTCGTGGGGCACCCATTTGTCAAGCTTTTTTATCTTGCCAATTTGACGCAAATGGACCAATATTGTTTTGACGCTAACGTCGAAAGCTGCTGCTAATTCAGCCGTAGATTGTGTATCATCAACTTCCACAATCGCCTTTAATTCGTCATTGTCGACCAAAGTCTTCGGACGACCGCGAGGTTCATTTTTCAGGTCGAAATTTCCAGAACGGGAGCGAGCAAACCAATAACAGGTGGTGCGTTGGTTTGTAGTGTTAGCTCCGTAAACGTCGTTGATGTTGCGTGCCGCTTGTGCCGCGTTGCTGCCACGACGGTACTCATATTCCATAATTACTCGAATTTTTAACGTATCCATGATGACGAAAAAGATTGAAATGCGATGAAAATGTAACACTAATCAATAAACAAATGACTACTGTTGGAAAAAGAATTCCATGATTTTAAAATAAAATTAATTTGAAATTATAATTCTTAGCCAAACAAAAATTATATTGATTTGAAATGGCCAGTACTGCAGAACGGCTATTTCATAGGTAAATACCTATTATTTTGAAAATACATTTTAAAATTGTCCAAAGATTTCGGTTTTTAAAAACACAAAATAATATACTTCAATACAATAAATGCCGTACGTAATAAAATAACTACGTATTCTTTAGCTTGTTTGTATCAATTTAGATTGAAGATATAATTGGGCGATGTTTCCTTATCGGCGCAGTCAGCGTGGCGTGTTGCTGACGTGTAGACATTCCGCCGCTAACTAATTGGCGTAGTCGCATTATATTTTCCTACTATCTTATATGGACAGTCATTAAAATAGTTGTGAAACTTTCGTATAATATAATATAAAATTATATAAGTATAATATAAAATTTTAATTTTTTTATTAAAACTAGCTGGTGCCCGCAACTTCGTTTGCATAGAACTAACGGAAACTGAACGCTATGTTTTCAACGGAACCCTAAGATAAAGTAGCCTATGTTATACCTTATATCCTCAGCTATTTGCCTGTGACAGTCCCGTGAAAATAGGTCCATTTGTTTCAGAGTTTAGCCGGAACAAACAAACAGACAGACAGACGGACAGCCAAAAATCTTAAAAGCTGATTTATTATTTTAAGTACCATATATACTTTCATATGCATTAAGTTAAAAATTGGTAATTTAAAATTACAAACAGACACATCAATTTTATTTATCTGTATAAGATAAAAATATCTATGGACGCTTTCACACTACGCCAATCTGGTACCGTGTTAATTTCTCAAAGAACTTGTGGTAAGGATACCAGACAGCTGAAATGTATTAAATACGTTTATACTATAAATATATTTAATATTTTTATTATATAATACGCATATTCAATACACATCCATGACCCAGAAACACATATTTTTTTATTCCCTGGCGGAATTCGAACCGGCGCTTAAGCGCCAATGATGTAACCATTGAGCCACACAGGTCGTCAAAAGGACCGTGATTCTTTTCTTTCGTTCACGTGCTACGGATAATTAAACAGTAGTATCAGCTTTATACCTTAACTACTTATGCTATTACTTTTAAATATTTTTTTTAAATTCGATGTTTATCTGGGTTCAAAAAACGATTTAAATAATTCTACAATAACTCATATTTCCCCAGGTTTAATCGACTTCTTCTAAGAGTAATATTGGTCAAAATTACAAGCCGGTGAATTTAGCTTAAAAGCTTTTTGTAAAACTGTTACGGTGTATACATGCGCTCTCACAACCGACTTGCAGACGATCAGCAAGCTCGAACGGGGTTATCGTTTTGCGTTCTCTGACCTAAAGCTCGATACAATGGATATTCTTTGAGAAACGCCGATGGTCTATTTAATAGGACTACTCCATGATTGGGTATTTGCCTAGGTATATGTAATTTTTTTTAACACATTCAGATAATGAGATATTACAACTTGAAAAAAGTAATTTTATGTGTAGTTTTGTAATTAGCAAAATTAGCAAAAAAAAAAATGCATTGGAAGGACCCAAATTGACGTGATAACGTTTTGTAAGTCGATGAACGACGGCTGCACGCACGAAAAATTTCCGTTCCGCCTGAGCCGAGCGTGCAAGCGAGAGCGCTGAACAAGCGATAGAGAAGTTCGAAGCCTAAGCGTTCGGCTTGTGCTGACGTTATCACGTAAAATTATCGTCCGTAAACCGACTTAACAGATAACCATTTTTTACAACATTAATGTAAAAACCCTATATAAATAGTTTTCTTACATCAAATACAAAAGATTTACTCTGGTATGTATGAACATAAAAGCGATAACTTCGGCGATATCAGAAATTTTGTGCAAGTGACCATACATTTCGAAGCAACTTACATGCGTGTAACGTCACCTGCCGACCGCCTACGACTTATGTATGGGGCGTTTACACAAGACTCATGAAAGTACTTCAAACAAACCGCAGTTTCTTTGAAAATATTGTTTTTAGCACACTGTTAATTTTGTAAACTGTATTTTTCAAAGCACTATTTAAAAAGTAAGCGATGATTAACGACCACGTTATGAAGTTGAAGTAACGAGATCACCGCCTTAATCGTTCGTAAGGGTTGCGTACGGTCGAAATAATAAAGGAAATATTAAAAAAGTATATAAAGGAAGAGCCATAAACACGTTTCATTAACTTTAGTAGGCAGTAGGCACACCCGACCTTGGATGTTAAAAGGCTGAAATAAATTATAAACCGAAGTGGGCGTATGCCCCGGGGTATGTGTTCAGCGAAATTTTCACTCTCCAAACTTAACTATCGTACTAATTTGTGTTCGTTTCTTTTTTTTGTTGTAATAATTTTGTGTGGGTAACCAAGAATTTTGTAAATGGAGTTTTTTATTAAAACCTTTTTGATAACCTTGAGTTATTTTGTGCAAAAGTCCGAGTAACGGTAAAGTAACCAAGTCGTGCAGTCCTACTCTTGACCCAGTGTGAATTAATATTAGTGAAAATATTTTTCACTAATATTAATTTTAATTATTATAAGATTTTATTGCATATACTTTTGACTTTATTGACACTCAAATTTGGTATATTCATTATAATTGTGAATTCAAAATGGCCGCCGTCATAAATTGGCGATCTTTATGATTATTTACAACCTTCTCAATATGGATATTATCTGAAAGGGCATAAAAAGTAGGATATATTTATAGTTAATTATAAAAATATCACCAACACAAATTAAATTTCCCTCTAAGACTCTGCAGCGCTAAAATTATTAATTTGACATAAAACTGCTCATAGCATAAATTGTAGAAAATTGTATTCAATTTTGCGGAACATACTTTTATCGTAAAATGTGTCACTGAAGATGATGCCAAAATATTGTAAGACATCGCCATTTTTTCATGATGGCGAATCGAGTGGTAGCAATATGAGGTGGCAAATTTTAAATTCGTTAAGAGTACATACAAATCTATTAAAATCAGGTTTCATTAAGTGAAAGTTACTCATTATTTACTTATTAGTAAGCATCACAGGAGGTAACTTTATCCCGGTCTGGCTGAGTTTTTGGCAGGATTGAGCATGCCAGACCGACGGTTTTCGAAAGAGGATTAGGAGACCAATAAATTAACGTATAACTTGATCTTGTTCCCTGTGACATTTTTTTACTCAAAATTCGCACTCGTTCAGGGCGGTCTGGCTGGAAACTGTTCAAGAGTAGGACTGCCAGACTTGCATTTGTATCGGTTTCAAGTTGGCGCGTAGCCGTGTATCAAAACAGTTTTCTTGTTCCTTATGACCTTTTATTACTCAAAAAATGTTTGCACAGTTTGGTTAATAAAAAAAACAAACCAACTAAAAATAAAACAAAAATAAAACTTTTGGGCTTATAGAGATCTGCAGTGGTCCGATGCGTGTTCTCGATGACCTCCTTTTTCGACGTCGGGCTCTAGCTCTACTAGCTATCACGATTAAGGAGATACAGCGTGGTGATAGACAGACAGACGGTTTTTCCCCTATTTGAACGGAACCCCAAAAAATATTTCTACACATTAATTGTAGTTAAATTAGGTCACTACTTTTGATTAGTTAAGTAAAATCATTGTAGTAGGAATTATGACTTTATTTTAAGAAGGCAGGAAAAGTAAATGAGCAAAAATAAACATTGTAACTGAAGAGCAAGAGTAATAAAAGGATTTTACAGCCTAAAGCGAAGTAGAGTTGTGTAATGAATATGTCAGGCAGGTATAACTAAAAAGTCTTCAGTATTATCTAAATAGTTAGCTAAGATACAGTCAATTTTTTAGTATTATAAACTTAGCTGTATCCGGTGACTTTGTGTCCTAATACAAAAATATTCTTAAGGTAAGACCGCACTAGACGGCAGCGGAACGACGCGACGCGACGCGTTCCTACTTGAAGTATCACAATGGAGTGCCGCGTGAATTTCTATGTCTCATAGAATTTTATACAAAAAATATTTGGCGGTGTTGCGTTGCGTAGTTCTGCTGCCACGTAGTAACGCGTAGTGCGGTCCCACCTTTAACGTGATGTTTCCTAAAACCTACTTGAATTAAGGAATATTGAAAGCAGAAGGAATATTCTAAATCGAACTAGTAGCTTCTGCAATTAACTCTATAGATTATTATTTAGTAGATATTGCCCGCGACTTCGTGCACGCAAAAAGAAATCCCACGAGAACCGTATATAATATATTGTTGTATTAATATATTGTTATGATAATAACCCGACTACGTAGAAAAGGGGTCTAAAAAGGCTGAAACAAGAAAATAATTCGGATAGAAATCCAAAAATGCATAGTTTCTAAAATGGTCAAGTTAGAGCCGTGGTCGCACCCACTAATGACATCCAAGCGTTAGTTCACACCGAGATGGGTCGCGTCTAGGTATGAGCTGACCCTAAGGCATGCTCGTCATACACATGAATACCCTAGTCTCCAAGATAGACACAGACGGCTGCGATTTGACATCGACTGTTCCAATCTTTATAAAGAAGGGTGCGAACACGGCTCTACCTTGACCATTTTTTTACCTATGCATTTCTGGATTTCTATGTGAATTATTTTCTTGTTTCGGCCTTTTTAGACCCCTTTTTTACGCAGTCGGTTTATAGTTTTTTTAACTTTTTTTTTTCGTTTTCGAATCGAACATATTTTTGGAATAATAATTATGAGAAATCAAAACATTTTAAATTAAAAATATCTTCTTGATGAGGCGGAGCTAGCCAAATGTTTGTCTAAATTTGAAGAACGATATGATATTCAAGAAACGCAATAAAAACCATTCAACATTCATCACTTATTTACCGTTTATTTTATGTAGTCGAATATTATAATATTATCTTTTATTTATATTAAAAAAAAACGATACTGTGATTCAGAAATATTATGTAAGACCCGTATGGTGACTGACATGTATCGAAAGAAAATTAACTGATTTTAATATATATATATATATATATGTTCATCATCTTCAGCTCGTTCACTGCGTGACAATTCAGGGGTTATTATTTTTTATTATTTTGTAAGTAACAAATTGTCTATATTAAATTATATTCATTAAATAAAATATATTTTATGAAGGTAAAATAATAAATTTTAATATATAAATTATATTTTACGTAATGTTGACAACTGGGTTATACGAATTGTACGACCGCGTTTTAAACGTTAAACGTTAATATTAGTAAAATTTAATAACGATATAAAATTACATATGTACCTGTATATTATATTATTAGTATAGATTGAATACGCGAAAATGTTATGGAGGTAGAGGCATGCACCTCCTTATTATCCATTGAACTATTAGCTAACGAAGCATGAGATTGCAATGCTTAACATATTTTTCATAATATTATTCTGCACTAAGGCATTGTCGAATCTGAATAGGAAACTGCTTAATGACTGAATTAAAGCAACTTAATAAGGTGCTATATTTTCCTAGCCGCATCATTTGACACAAACTGTTCCAACCAAGAACAAATAATGACCCAGACAATATTTCGCACAAATATAAGTTTTCACGAACCTTTTCTCAATAAAAGGAAAATATTTTAAGTGTACCTACTTATGTTTCGTTAAAAGGAGGGTTCTTTTTCTAATAAAATTTACTTCCAAGGGAATTGCGTAACGTGATTTCAAGATTTTTGAATCCCGCAGTAAAAGGACATTTTATTTTGATTTCACATTCTCTTTATAGCAAAAAATAAATTAGAATCCAAAGCTAAATGTTGTTTTCTGATTTAATTTATACCTGAAGGCTGAAACCAATAGTAGGTGTAAGTTTATTCTTAGCAGATAGTCGATATAAGAATTTAAAATTATCGCTGACTAATATAAGGGAAGGCAATCGTAGACTAAATTTAACTAATATTGAGACCTATGGGGCTAAAGCATTTTATTTACGTTATTAAATCATTGTTGAATTGAAATATTAAAGAGTACCTACATATTTTAAGTTGTATATTAATATTATAATTTTAGTGTTAAAATAGTAACTACTTAAGTGTTTTGTGTGTATTGTGACATGTGTGTTTTGCCCACTTCGGGGCCTCCCAAGAGAAACAACCGGTCGCCTCAAAAGATTTAATGAAACTGCACCTTTAACTATATTTTACAACCAATTTATATACTTGTCCAATGTATATTTCCCTACTGGCAAAAAATATTAAATTATGAGTAAGTTTCCATCATAAAAAGAATTCCGAAAGGTGCCAGGATCAAAGTAGCCAAGCATCTGACGTCAGTAATCAGAGAGGTTACTTCCAACCCCGCTAGTGGCCAGCGCTGGGAAAACCTTCTCACTTTCCCATTCCATATACTACACGTGGCGCAAGATAGTAAAAAAGTACTCACATCTACTATTAAAAATAACTGTACTCATGCCATCAACCTTCATTAACCGACCTTTTCAATGACAATCCAACGCCACAGTCCCTGCGTAAAACGCAAAATATGGCGATATATTTTGCGTTTTACGCACTTATACCCACACAAATTGAATCGAAGGTCAGTGACAGAGACCTAAAAGGTACCGCTAATTTACTTGGAGATCCGGTGGAGATCAGTCTTGCAGGATTCTTCAGGATTCAGTCTCCAGTCTTCGATTTGGAACTAACTTTCTCTAAATGTGAGTTGTTTATTAACGACTCACACGATCATTGGATTGAAATAACCACTAAATTTAATAATCTGGCCGCTAAAATAAAATTCTCAGTAAAGAGTCCCTCCGCTTACTAGGTGCCCCCATACTCAGTAACAGTTTTAATACCTTTATTTCGGAACAAAATCGCAAATTCACAGAATCTTCCAGCAAACTTATTTCGATAAATTCCCACATACCATACCAAATCATTTAGTTCTGTCTGATTGTACTCAAATTCCCGTACGCTTTAAGATGCTGTCAACTATGGTGTTTTTCCGACCTTCTCTCACTTTGAAAGACACATTGGTCAATGTTTTGAACTGCAACATCTCCTACACCTCATGGTCCCAAGCTGCTCTACCCATTCGGTTCGGAGGGTTGGATATTAGGAAGGTGTCCAGTGTGTCTCTTCCTGCTTTTTTGTCATCTGCTCATAGCATCCACCCACTTTTTACCAAAATCATTACAAATTCATTAGGCTGCGTGGGTATTGTCTTATTACCGGAAGCTGTTAATACTTGACGTGGATTCTGCCCAGACGAAATTCCAGTCCATCCCAACATTCAAAAGAATTGGGATGAACCCCTTCCTAGTTTGGCACAATCAGACCTGTTAAATTGCTTCTCCCCTGTTGATCGAGCCCGTCTTTTAGCGTCTACTGAGCCGGAATCGGGTTACTGGCTCCAGGCACTCCCATCATTCAATATCGGAACTCTGTTGGATAACAATACACTATCAGTCAGTCTGCGCTTAGGAACCACCACTAACGAGCCTCATCGCTGCCATTGTGGTGCCATGGTGGACCACCAAGGACACAATGGACTGTCCTGCCGCCGCAGTGCCGGCCGCCACTCCGGCCATGTCTCCATAAATGACCTCATCCGTGGGGCTCTTGCCACCGTCAACGTGCCCGCCACACTTGAGCCGTACGGTATCGAACGTGACGACTGCAGGAGACCCGATGGCATGACCCTAATTCAATGGAGCCGTTATGCTCAAAAAAAAAATGGAATAAAGGAGGCTGCTTGTGTGGGACGCTACCTGCGTGGATACGCTAACGGCGTCACACGTAGCGGCCACGGCAAGGGTGGCAAGGGCGGCAGCTGCACACACCAACAAAAGGCGGAAATATGCATCCATCGGCGATGGTTATATTTCTCTGCCTTTTGGAGGCGAAACTATGGGTACTTGGGGATTTGGCCAAAATACTGGTCGACAAAACTAATGACCCTAAGGCTGGCGCTTACCTTGGCCAACGTACATATTTAGCTAGGCAATGCTGCCATATATATATATATATATATATATATATATATATATATATATATATATATATATACGTATTATTACGTAATATCATAGTAATAAGTACTTATACAAAGTAAAACATAAAAAAGACAGATAATAGGCAGTCAAATAATAATATAAACAAAATATGCACTTTAAATATATAACACATTATGTTGAACCTTTATGCACTGAAACGGCGCAATTCAGTGTTTTATTGTAATTGTGGATTATAATATTTGCAGAAATCGTTTTGATTGTTACGGTAAGTAGTTAACTGGATACTTTTTACTGTATGTGGTTAAAATATTATTTTGTATATAGCGAGGAATATATTATAGGCGGTTCGACCAAAGAATTATATAATGTTCTTGTTTTAAATTTAAAATTGAATCTACGAATACTAATGAACTTTGCAACTTGTATAGATCATTAATTACTTGTACTTGTTTTAAACTTCTCAGGGACACGACTACTTTTTTGTCCGAGGTATTAAATTTCTTAAGATAGGTATTAAAATAAGTACTTACTGCAATTACTGATCTCACGTTTACAGGCTAGGGCTTCCCTTTGATGAATTCACTTCAACGTTTTATAGTAATGAAGAAAAAGTTTAAAATTATATGACAGTTATGCTTCTGACCGCTCCACTGCCGTTTTGGTGTGACGTGACACAATATATATCATGATGAGCGCAAGTTGCAACTTGAAAGAAGTTAAATATTTCTTGCAACTGCAAATGGAAAGTAGAAACACAATTAAGTACCTATAACTGAAGAGATTAAAGACTTTAACAAGAAAGTTGTGTGTAACAAACCCGACAAAGACTACTTAAAGGTTAAGTTGATATCTTATAACCGCTTTATCTAGCAAAATCAGAATCGTTCTATTATTTGCTAGCTTGCGATTTGACTCGTTAGAGATAGATTTAAAAGAACCCAGTGAACTAAAAAAGTTTCCAGTTTGTAATATATTCACAATTTCCTTTTCGTGTTCATTATCCAATATGTTTAGATGAGAGAGATAATAGGTATTTGAGACAAAAGATTTTTATGTCACGTTTGACACAAAAATCTAATTTAATATGAGAGATTATTGTTTATCATGTAGGACGTAGGTTTATTATCAGAATCTCAGGAACGGCTTCAAAGATTTACATGAGTATGCGGGGGTTTCAGAGACGGTAATTAATAATTAATCTAGCTAACTCTTATTCCTGGGACAGCGCGAAATGTAAAAAAAATGTGAAGTTAAAATTACAAACGGTTGTTATAAGTAATGTCTACCTTGAGGTGGTGAATGATATTGTGCAAAAGATAATTACAGTAAAAACGGACTGACGCTATTTAAAGTGAATAATTATATATTGAATACTTATACTTTGTCCATCTCTGTGGCTCAATTGAGGCTCAAGCTGGAGGTCGCGGGTTCAAATCCCGCCAATAGAACAAAAACGTTTACTGTATTCCTGGGTCATGGATGTGTATAAAATATTATGTACTATATATCAGTGGCGTGGGGTTCTTATAACTCCAATCCTATCTGCTTCACTTACCGCTTACATTTGGAAGACCCGCAACCAAATCCCTACCAATACAGGCTAGGGCTTCCCTATGAAGGAGAACCAGCCTTTACCACTATATATGAAATGTGCTATTATAAAAAAACTTAAATATGTTACGTATAGCATTAAAGTGTTAATTATATTTCCATTGTCTGGTACCTACAAGTAACTTATGAGTGTTACGTTGAATAAGTAACTTAACACAAAGCATTTTTAACTATAGTTTATTTTTTACAGTAATACGGAACATGTATTCCACGCCTTATATTACCAAACACTGTTTAAGAAGGAGAACTTAATGAATGGTAATTAGGTATTACTTAAATATAATATTAAAGCCTAATTACAATAGATCGCGTAATAAACGTATGTCGCGACAAGACAGCTGACAATACAGATTCAGCACACGGAAGTGAAATTCGTACTGAAAACGATTTGCAAGCGGACCGAGCTCTCGCACACCCCACGATAAGAATTCCTGTTATTATATATTGTTATTTGTTAAGTACTACTTAAGGCTCGGCGTGCGGAGCGCGCGGTCCGGTTGCGTAACATGTTACCTATACATGACAAAATATATATAAGTACTAATAATTTCAGCAATAGTTTATATGTGTAGATTTAGTGTTTTAATAATTTTATTCTATTTTTAATAAAAGTGTAAAATAATTTATTAGTTGTTATGTAAATATTTTATATGTTTCAAATATTATTTACATTATTTGTGTAAATAAAAATTTGTATATAGCTGTGCATGCTGACTTACATATTATGTAACTACTGTGTTAGGCCACAATTTAAAAATACTTCGATTTCATTAATCTCGTTTGCGAGTGAACGAATCATTATAATATAACATTAAACGGTGAAATACGTGTTGAGTTTAACCGTTAACGCCGATTATAATCTCTTCAATATGTATACATATATTGTTTTCCGTTTGTTAAATCCACCCCTGTACAAAGCGAGCTTTTGTTTAATTTCTTTTGTTTAATATCTTTTGTTTAATTTTTTTATTGGAATAACTGCTAAAATTATGTGAGATTGCGTTATTATGAGTAGTCCACAAATTATTTAATAATATTTAAGACCATTAATCATTATGAAAAAAAATACATATTATCGAGTAGGTATAATCTCTTCACTTTTATTTTAATTTTTGGTAGTGTTTTTAGCAATTTTTCGGATATTTTTACAGCATCTATTCGTTGTAGGGCTATTTGATACTGGTATATCAAAGTAGTCTTTTGAAATATCAATTTCATTACCTATATACGATATTCACAGTGAACTTAAGAAACACTTTTACCCGACTAAGGTGAAGCTATAAGCAAGGGTCAGTTACCCTTTTGGCAGTCTATGTATGTATGTATGTATGTATGTATGTATGTATCTATGTATCTAGTTTGTTCTACCGTAGCGCCTAAACTACTGGTTAGAATAAATGAGGTGTCAATAGATTCTTAATAATAGCTCGGGTAACGTAGGCAATATAATTTAAGTAGTTCTTTTCCGTGAAGTTCGCAGATTTTTTACTCTTATTTAGGGTCAGTTCACACCGCGACGATACGCGACGCGATGCGGATCTGCATTTTAAAGATAGCTATTCAAAATTGAACTTTATTCATTATACAAGAAGATACACGTTTCATTGTAAGAGTTCGAATTTAACGTGGCAGCTCGTCGCACAGCGCATTTGCAGTGTATGACTGATGTCATATGAAACCTTTTTGTGTAGTGAAAAAGTTCTAGTTTGAATAGCTATCTTAAAAAATCAGCGCCGCGTAGCGTAGTGTATTGTCGCAGCGTAAACTGACCCTTACTTAAGATAACTAAAGTTATAGGTACTATCTCTATTTCAGATTATAGTATTATAAAAAAAAAACACTTTTTGAATTGCTTTATTGGATGCCTATTGCCTAATCCAAATTTTCAAACTGAGAGCAGAAAGCATTTTCAATGGCAATGTTTCTAAGATTAGAACCCGTTTGGATCATTAAAAATGTAATTTGTTCATTCTTTTTTTAGGAAACTGAAAATTATTGTCGAATTTAATAGGTACAAAAAAGGAAATCTGATTATTTATTTGATTTTTTTTCACAACTTATTTACAGGATATAACGAGTACATAATAACGCGCGAGGAATCGTACCACTCATCGTTGCCAGGTAACCGCGATCGGGCGATACGCCGTGTAGATCCCCGCGCACGCGCCGCGCCCCGCTATCGCCTTCGCGCGCACGAGTCAGTGGAGAAATACGATTTGGCGCCGCCGCACGCGCACCTCTATGTTATTCGCGGTTTTCCGACATTGTAAAAACTCATAAGTTACATAATAATGTATAATAACTTAAGTTGTAAAGTGTTGTGGATTAATAGCCTTACAAGAGTTTAAAAAAATTATGTTAACATGGTAACTTTAATTCATTCTTACAATATTATAATTCATTAATTTCCATATTCTAAGAGACAGATTGGTGTGTCATGGTATAGTCATGGTAAACTATTACTAGAAAAGAAAATAGATATAAATATATAGTATTGTAGACTAGATAAGTATTGTAGTAATCTTTCCTTCACTGAAAATTAAAATAACTAATGGTGGTATACAATATTATAAGGTTTTGAAAAATCAATTACAGAAATTTAGGGCACATGATTTACTGCTTAAGTAAAGATGTTTAGTTTGAAAAATAATTGTTAAACAAAAAAATATGATTCAAAATAAAATTACACTCAGAAGAGTGTATGTAGATAGAAGATAGAAGAGTGTATGAAATGTAGAAACATTTAGTCAGATGTTAATTAACTTCACACAGCTGAATTCAGTTGATTGAAATGGATTGAAGTGCAATATTGAAATTATTTTAAAAATCAGCTGTGAGGTCAACGACCTCAGTATCGTAGAAAGTGCAATATAATTTTATTTTGTTGGAGTTTACTCCCTAGGAAACGATTTTCATATTGCCCGGGAGATGAAAATCTATGGCAGTAAAATCGAAATCACGATGTCACACGGTACGATATTACAAGATGTCAGCTGAAGATGCGTCGGTCGCTTTGCATTACACACCAAATTTTACTTTTTAGTGTAAACTCCAGTCGTGCGTTGAAGCTGACACACACTTTTTTTTAATGTAGTTTTATAATTATTTTTAAGACGTTTAGGCAAGAGAATAACTATATTTTGGGCACACGATTTACTAATAATGCGCCTTAATGTTTGTACAACTTTATATAATATCTATATTTGCTATTTTAAGTTAAAATAACATGAACATACGAAAAACTTCAGTAGTCCCTGAGCGCCAGATATTGGCTGATAGATTATTAAAATATACATTTCGTTATACTTTAATGAACAGTGAAAATTTAATTGAGTTATCGAAAGAAATTCCATTCGTTCCATTTTTAAGAGATTACATTTTAATGCCTTTAGTTTTATTTTCAAACTCAATAATGAAGTTGGTAGAAATTATATTTTTCTGTAGAACTAAGATTTTATAATAAAAAAGTTAATATTCATTTATGTAAGTCAGTATTTTCGCCTGGTTGCTTAGAATTTAGAATGTGTTATCAAACGTATTTCACCAGTCGAATTAATGGTTATAGTTTACATAGGACTATCTATTTACTTTCCTTGAAATAAATTAACCCTTATTAAATAAACCGTAGATACTTAAATTTATTCAGAACTTCCATAATAAATCGTAAATCTAAATTAGACAGTTCAGAGAAAAGTTTTCAACTGGGCTTTAATCATTTCATAATTTTACCTGACATTTATTGTACCTAAAAACGAAATGATATTCTACTACTCACTATATTTTTAAATGATAGGACTTCTTTGTGAACTCCTCATCATCAACCTCTAACGTGCTTTTAGAAAGCTAGTGTATAAAATAATATACGCGTTGACCTCCTCCGGTTTTTTCGTTAGTTAAAAATAGCATAAATACTTTTGGAGTAAGACAGAAGAGGTTAACGTAATTAAATATATGTATACCTGGGTAACCGAGATTTGCTCGGAGTTCTAGCAGATAAAAAAGGATCACAAAAATATTCGTCTAACCGGGTTTGAACGCGAGACACCAATTGGCCAACAACGCACAAATTAAACATATTATATACGTAAATTAAACAACAATTCGGACTGACATTAATACAGTCAAAAATATTGATATTTTGTTTCACGACGAATGAAAAAACGGTTCCTACCCATCTGGCCACTTTCTCATCTCGCAACCCTTATTAAATATTGATAAAAATCGACGTGTCGTTGCCTTAATATTCTTTCATACATTTATTGTCTTTTGTACAATCTAGTTTTATTGTAAGGTAGGTATAGTTAGTTACATTGGTCTTCAGTTGTGGCAGCTATTTTCACATAATATAGAATAGTATCTAGGTATATACACTAAACCGCTATTATTAATCTCACATCAAACAGTTTCCCGGGAAAAGACCTAGCTAGATAATCAATCGATATTTCTCCCCCAAAACCCACTGCATACTATATCTTATACATTAAACGAGACTAGCTTGTATATATGTAGTGGGTTCCTCGAAAACGGCTGCATTGATGTATTATCATGAAGTTTAGTATGCACGCATCCCACGGGAACACTGTACTTTTTTAAAATAAAAAGTTTCATCAAAATCCGTTCAGTAGTTTTGCGTGATAGAGTAACAAACATCCATCCATCCATCCATCCTCACAAACTTTCACATTTATAATAAATATTAAATATAATAAGTAGTATAACTAATAAGTAACTAAGGTAGGATTAGTAAGATTTCAACTCTATTATGTCAGTCCCATTGGCAGTTTGGTATGCGTATGTATAATTTTTGCTTTGTTAAAAAATTCAGAATGTAGTGGGTTCGAATTCCGGTCAGGTAAATATATTTGTAAATTTTTTTTTAATCACCAGAGCTTCGAGCAAGCTCGATTACCCAGGTACTTTCAAAGCGATTCCGTGATTCTGATCATATATAAACAAAAACTGCTCATTTAAAATATAAGATATTGGTCTATTTTGCCATACTTCAAGAAGTGAATTCATTGATTAAGTACGAGTATTATTCTGGTTTTTAGGATAAATCTCCGATGTTATAGTTCATTTGCATAGTGAATGTAGAAACAGATTAAACTGTTCAGAATATGCCGAAACTTCTAAATTCAGTTTGCATTGAAATTCAACTGCAGAGTGCAGCTGATATTGTTATTTCAATGAAGCCAAATTGAATTGGACTGTAAATGAGTAAATAAGTAAGGGTGCGCTACGTCTTATCCATACAATTTAGGTCTTTACCCAACTGCGGAGAAGCCAATAGAAAGGGTAGGGATTTTGGCAGTCTGTGTATGTATATATGTAGGATTGATTTTTATTGAAAATACAAAACAATAATTTAAAGTTAAAGTGAATGCACCTATAATGTGAGTAAAAGGGAAGTATGAGTGGAAGAGAGATAGATAGATAGTGAGAAGATGGCGGACGGTGTAAGAGGATAGGATGTGTATATAAGACGTAAAAGTGAAAAAATTTATAAAAGAAGATAAGAAGTTTATCTTTAATTTTCCACTCTTCACGACAACGAGCCAATCCCCCATCCCACATATATTATGAATGTTCCACCGTAGCGCCTGCACTAGTGATTCGATTTGTATGAGTGATGTGTCTTTTTTTTCTGTTTTTTAAAAGTTGTAGTTATTAATATATTTAATTTTAATAACTACAACTTTAAAAAAAACACTAAAACCCAACTACGTAAATTATATTATAGCCAATGTTATTCGGGCTATTATTAAGAATCTATTGACACATCACTCATTTACATTACTAAATGTTAATTTGAGTACCTTACGTCCTATTGGTACTCAAATTAACATTTTGTCTGAAGTCCGCTGGACCAAAAAGGTTTTCTTCACACAACCTCCCAAAGTCTGCATTTTATTGTTGTCTTGTATTTTTTCTTGGACTGTTGGGCTGACCCTAATACGGGTTTACACGGGGATAGTTATATAACTAATTTTGTTTTTTTTTTTGTTAATTATATTCAATACCTAGTTAAGTTTCTACGAATTGATTGTTAGTGCAATGACATCATTGGATAAATTTTAATCTATTTATTACTGGAAATTATGGTCAAGCCGAGTTTTTTTGGATAGAGCACTTTGGTCTATCCAAATCACCGCCATCTATGATTTTCTATACTTTCCGAGTTGTGGTGGTATATGTGAAATTTTAAAAAAATTTTGACCTGAACAACTTCAAACATTTTTTTTAATAACTGAACGGCTTTTTAGGGTTTCATAATAACTCCATAATAACAATTAATACATAATATTCCATTATAACAATTAATACATAATATTACATAATAACAATTAAGCAAATACAACTGCTGTTGTTTATTGGCATTGCAGGTTGTATTGGCGTTGCAGGTTGTATTGGCGTTGCAGGTTGTATTGGCGTTGCGGGTTGTATTAGCGTTGCGGGTTAGGCAGGCTAGAATAATAGTATTTGGGAACCGCTAGTTACAAAATAACTAGATCAAAAATCAAGAGCATGTCATGTCATCAAGGACATGTCTTAGGAGGGGATTCATTTATCAGCAATATTATATTACGTAATGCAAATATGTAGTAAATAAAATTATTGTAACGCAAAAAATACAACGTAGAATAATTGTGCTGTCCTTCTTCTTAAGAAGAATTATTATGAATACATATTCTGTATTCTTAGATTAGTGCGTTCAATTAAACAAAGTATTGTGCTTTATAATATTGGTGTTGTGATTACTACAAGAACTGAAACGATCGCTAAGAAGTACTGCAAAGATTCTAATACATCAAGTTACTGCAAAGTGTGCACAAAGCCCGGCAATTTAACAATTAGCAACATTACGGTGCAAACCCCGCCGGCGGCGCGGCGGCACGGCGGGCGCTAATAGACAGACGACAGCGAAACCCACTATTACATGCGATCGCTCTCATGTTCACTTGTATTGGTTTTGTAGAATTTAATGTTTTCATAAAAACTTCAGCTTTAAAACCCTGAAGTCAGAACTAATAAAAAATGGAACAAATGCGGGGAAAACCTCTTTTTTCCCGAATTTGTTTTGAACCTTTATTTATTACTTCTTACTACAGGATTTTAACGCACAGTGTTTAAAGCTCATTTAAACATGAACAGTGATTTAAATACTGCAGCGTGATTTAAATACAACAATCATAACTGTTTCAATTGCCGTTTGGGCACACAGTTAAGGTAATGAAATGATATTGTATACTGACGAAAAAAATGCACAAGAAATGCCGTACGTATAAACGTATCAACATCGATGTTTAGATACGTTCTCCATACATTAGCTTTCAAAGATATGGTAATGTCAAAGTACCTACAAACCCTCCCTTAAAAGCGGTATTTCAGAAAAATATACTTTTCAGAATGTAAATATTAATTTTATGTAAATATAATATAATTATAAATTTATAAATATAATTTTACTTAGAAATTATAAATAAGAAAACGGGTTGAATGTTACAATTTAAAAAGTAAAATATTAATATTAATTTAATACTAATTGTTGGAAATATGGTCATTTGTTGGTAAAAATCATGAATTTCTTTTGCATTTAATTAAAACATGCAAAAAAATAATATTTTTTTTCGACAAATAAAGGACGTTTCGTCGTTTTTCCGGTCAGTGCACAAACTTTCAAGAGTGAATATACTCTTGAATATAAGCAACTATTACTATTTTAAAAAAAACTGATGTTTCCTACAAAAGTGATATTAATGTCAGCACTTTTGTATTTTCAAGAGAATTTCCACTCTTGAAAGTTAGGGGACCGACTAAAAAAACATTCTGTATTATACATTATATATTATACATGTATAATATATAATGTGTTTGTAAATTATGTATTATACATGTATTATACATAGTTGCATCAGCAGTCTGCACAACTATTTTCTATATAAAACATTGGAAGGAAAATGCTACTTGTAATTAAACGGTGTGTAGCAGTAATTAGTCCATTGTGGTTGAAGTTTGGCACGGATGCGTTGTTCATGTTGTTTAAATAATACTTATTCGCTGAAATGGCATGAACGTTTTCAGTTCAGATTTTCTCACACGTGCCCTGATCTCATTAGATAATCAATTGCTAATTATAGCTTTTAAATCGCGTCAATAATATACGCTACTTTTGCCATTTAAAAACATGTTTAGTTCGCAATAAAAAGCAAAAGTAACTTTTCCTGAGTACTCAGATTGTAGAAATGAGCGCGTGTAATATAATGACTCCAAATATAAAACAAAACATATTCCCTATTGTGCATTATGTAATTTCCTATTTTCAATTTTATGAAAATAACACAAATTACTTTCAAATTACTTACAAATTGCGTAGCAAAACAAAAGCAATAAAGCTGAAAATAATTCTTCAGAAATACGCGCATAGAACAAAATCGAGAAGCCTAATCTGATAATTGAAGTCGTGCTACGAATAGACGTTATGGAAAATGTATACATAAATATTTGCTTTGACACGACATGTTTAGAAAACATAAGCTTCCTAAAATATGTTAAATGTTTACTAAAATACTAAAGTATCTAGGTATAATGGTGCAATCGAATAATTATAAAATAATCCATAGTAGAGATGTCCCCGCTGATTGACTGACGTATAGATGCTCAAACAGCCGTAACCGCTAATGGTAGAAACATACAATTTGGACAGTAGTTTTAATTTACAATTTAGATGCGCACTAAGGAAGAATTTTGAAAAAATCCAAAGTTGAAAGTTTGTATGGAAAATCTCAACCTGCACCGATTTCGATAAAAATTGAAAATAATGTTCTTAAATATATTTAATGAAATACGTATTTAGGGTTAATTAGATATTCTTATTTTACACCCTCTGAGGGTTAAATGTTAACTATATTATGATTAGAGGGTATAAAATAAGGGTTGAAAGTTTGTATGAAAAATATTTAAAATCTGTCCTGATTTCCAAGAAATTTAATAACCGAGGTAATAAATACAATTTATTTTTAAAGATTTGGCCAAAACACTGATCGACTAAACCTATGACCCTTGAGGCTGGAGCTTACCTCGGCCAACGAATCAGTTTGGCCATACCGCGAGGCAATGCTGGCAGCATTGCCTCTTAGATACTCTACCCGCAGCCGTCGACCTAGATACAGTTTTTTATCCCTTTTGAATATCTTTTATTTATACAGTAAGTTATATATAATTTGAATATTTTATTAAATAGTTTTTAAATATATATTTTTAAAAGAACTGTCACATTACAGTTTCATACCTTTTATATTTTTACGAATAAACCCATTTATTTAGTACGTATTTTATAGTTTTTTTTTAAAATTCGTTCCCTAAATGGGTGAAATGAGAGTCCAAAATTGTGTAGTGCAATATCAACAACTGGTCGGTTTGCGTTATTATGACGTAGTAATCCGTTAAAAAGGATTTTTCGAAATACATACCCCATGAGGGTGCAATGGATATCCACGCGGACGAAGTCGTGCGCTAAAGCTAGTCTATAATATACTGTTATACTGAAAAAAGTTTTTATTTTTACAGACACTATTTAATTGCGGTCCAAGTTTTTTTATACATACTATGTGTATTATGTAGCGAATATAATTTACAGAAAAGTATTTTCTATAAGTTTTGTTGTACATACTTGTGTATTATGTAGCGAATATAATTTACAGAAAAGTATTTTCTATAGGTTTTGTTGGTCATACTATGTGTATTATGTAGCGAATATAATTTACAGAAAAGTATTTTCTATAGGTTTTGTTGTACATACTTGTGTATTATGTAGCGAATATAATTTACAGAAAAGTATTTTCTATAGGTTTTGTTGTACATACTTGTGTATTATGTAGCGAATATAATTGACAGAAAAGTATTTTCTATAGGTTTTGTTGTACAAACTTGTGTATTATGTAGCGAATATAATTTACAGAAAAGTATTTTCTACAGACTTTATTTAGCCTGTAATTATTATTTCTAACTATACAATAAAAATGTTGCCTTGCAAAGTACTCTTAATAAAAAGCTTATTTTAAAAAACTTTTTGCTGTTTCATTTTAAGATCAACTTTTTATTTTTGTTTTTTTTACAAAATATGTATTACAATAATAGATGTTAATAATTTAACAATGTGATCACATGAGTCCACGCTAAGCTGTAAGTCAAAAATTATGTGGCATTACAGAACATTTAAGTTTAAGTACGTAATGTAATTGTGTTTTGATCCCGTCGCACTGAAGAAAGCTCCATATCAAATAAGCCCGTTAAAGCTATGTAGCTATAATTAATGCTGGAACCTTTGAGCAAGTGCCTACAACACCTAAGTGATTATCAATTATCAACTAGCTTGAAGTAGTGGGTGAGAACTTACACAGCACTAATTGGCGCTTCTTCAATGCTCTTTTGCATGTAACGAGTGTGCTTCAAAGGTTCAAAGCTTCAAATGTGAATATTACGAATTTCATTCCAATATATGTATTCGAATTTTTATTCATAAGCCTCAATTGTGTGCTTACTTCAATTCAATTAGTTATATCAGCATCCATTGAAAAGTTTTAAAATTTTCACCTATGAAACAGTTTATAATATAATAGTTTTTAATATAAAACAAATTTAGCTACGCTAAAATAGGATACAACTGCTTGTTTCTCACGAGGATAAAACCGTAAATTGTTTTATTAGTATTAGTAATTTAAAATATTCAGGTAATAAAACTATTAGTTTGTTTCCCAGTGTACTTTATTCCTATATTCTTTATTAGTAACCACCTTTAGTTATTTTCGGACTTAATCATAACAATATATGAATGTACGATTTCAGAATAGGAAGACGAAAATTAAATTATAATCATAATATAAAATATGCTATCTCATTCGGTATACAAGTCACGGAATATAAAATATATTTTGACGTTTTCTTCTGGCTGAGAGCGTTGAAGACGCAAATTTTACGAAAACGAAGATTATGAATTTCGTTCTTTTCATTTCAGCCTGTTCGTAATAGGATGTTGATAGCTTGTGTAATAAGAGGATTACGGTACTGCATTAATTATGCTTTAAGAAACGTGTTTTAATTATTATAGTAATTGCCTTATATAAAATTTAATTACGTCCTTAACGTAAAGTACCTACATAAATATTATTTTAATTTCTATTTTATCTTGTTAGATTCTTCTCGCTGTGTTAGTCCCCGAACCGGTGGAAGGCATTACGCAGGGACAATTCCGTAAGTGTTATTTAATAACCTATTTGGAAATAAAATTTTGTTGAATTTAATAAGTTAGTATTTTGTACATTACTCACTGATCTATGAGTTGAAAAAGTGATAAAAACAGTTCACACTAACTCACCACACATAAAGAAAAATAAAAAAATATTAAATTATCTTGACTTTGCCAACTACATGTTGCCAACCGCTTTCTCCTGAATCGTGTAATCTTCCGCCGAATCTTTTTAACTTTTCATTTACAATTAAGTATTACACATATCATAGGATGTTCCAACTGGAATTTACACTTGATATATGTCCCTATGTCCCCGTGTATCGCTAGGGAAATGTTTTCACAAAGCTTGTTCAAATAAAAAATACTTTATTTGACGATGCCAATATTTTATCGGGAGCTAAAATTCCTTTTTGTTTTGTGCTTTTTGTTGAGCCCATACATGTTTTAATAATATTATATTTCTACTTTTATTTCGTAATTTCGTAATCATAGCAAATTATGAATATGCTTACTATAGAATATAAAATTATATTTAAATTAGGCTCCTGTTTTTGCCTGCCAAATGCCTTGATGTCTTCAAAAACGAATAATAAAATATTCCTCTTAGTATACAATTTAATTTATATTATACCTAGGAATATCCCGTAAAAAATTCCCACAACCTGCAAGCAGAACAAGGTTCGTTAGTAAACTAACGAACCTTGTTCGTGCACTTCCTGAGGATGCTCTGGGTTCGGGGCGAAACGCGCGTCGAGTTTTGCAACGTGCATGGTTGTGTAGGGCCTTGCATGATCTTGCTGACATTGTTGCTTGTGTGGTGGTGGTGTTTGCACGATCTTGTTTCCGAGTGTACGTATAGGAAGTGTGAGAGGAGGGAGGTGCTTTACGCATGCTTATGCGTGCACTCACACATCTGCTTGCATGTTGTGGTTATTTTTTCGCGGGATGTTACTAGATATAATATTAATTAAATGGTATGCCTATGAATTTTCGCTTAAGTAACGCCTGATTTTATTGACTATTCCTCTTAGTCTTCTCAGGGGAATAGTAGTATTTAATAAGCCAAATTAAAAAAAAAAATCATTATTATTAAAGTAAAATTATGTAATCATAATCGGCTAACCTACAATATTTGTATGGCTGATGTTATATATAATAATCGTACCTAACAAAAGGTAATTGTAAAGCTTATTTAATTAAAAAGTTGTATACGCAAAAACTTGTTTCTCTACACACAACTCGTATTTCCTTAAAGATGAATGATTTACACGCTGTTTTCCTCCCCTCAGGAGCCTTATTATTCCGGGTACAAGTATTATGAAAAACATACAATGATGTGAAAGACATTCGCGAATGCATGACACTCTTACACGTCTCTTATTGTATGAGGCTGTAGGAATTATCGCTACGTGTTTGCACCTAACGATGCCCGCTCTAATCTATTCACGACATGAATTTTGAGATCTCAAGTTTACTTTTGATTTGAATCTTCTTTATCTAAATCGAATGGTAATCAAACACTTTACTAGCATAGCCTTACATCTTTGGCTTCTTGTTTCTCGTAACAAGGTGCTTATATGCTAATAGGTAAAAGGTGTTCCCGTTCTATTCCTTTCTTGGCCAAACTACTACATTTTAAGGAACATGTATATATAATAATATATAAGTACGTGAAGGTTCATTATCATTATTATTTGGATTTTAATAGGTTTCTGTTAAAATCCATTTTCAATACTAAGGCGTTTATATGCATTGTATTAAAATGACATTATGATGTTTTTGATTTGTGAATGAATCATCAATGAGTTAGTTTTCCGACTATTGTCGCTCGCTCGTAGCTCTTGTTCGCAGCAGCTATGCGAGCAAGCTACGATTAGATCCCCCGCGTGCTACAGTAAGCTTTTCAGGGTGCTCCGGTGAGCCAACCCGCGTGCTACAGTAAGCCGTTCCGGGTGCTACGGTGAGCTGCCCTGGGTGTTACGCGCTTCTCGATAGATTATAACTACCTTTGGACAAGCCTTCATCACAATAATTAATGAACAACTATTTTATAGTTTTTTTTTAATCATATATCTCATTTTATTATATAAATAATAAAATGCTTAAACATTAGATAATATTTTTATTTAAAGTAAATTAAATGATAATTGATGAAATGGAGTGGCTTAATTTTTCATTCTCTAAAAGTTCTTTATAAAATCAATATTTCTAATGATTTCACTCGACCATTTTATTTGATTATTCTTCACAGTCACCGTGGCGCTGGATTGCCTAATGGCCCGTTTCAATAACCTAACTATTTATTAGAAACGACAAACTTGTATCGCAAAAAACCGTCAAATTATTGAATGGCGACGTTTTAACAAATAGTTATAGATAGATAGGTTATTGAAACGGGCCGTTAGAGTATTGGTCCTTAATTGTGACGTCACAAGCCGACGATGGTAGGAGATTAAACGATCGCTTATAAAGATTTTCGGTTTTCTGGGAATTTATTTTGTCGGCAAATCGCTTTTCCGTAGAGTTTACCTTTTGTATTCCACAGATTGACGAAAGTTAATCTATTTGTTACACATTTACACTTAATATTTTTAAATAAATACATGACACTGCTATTGAAGCGAAGAAAAATTGCTAAATCTTTCTTGTTAAAAAAAAGTTGTATGAAAAGAGCACGTAACTTACCACACACACACGCGCCTTTTAATTCTTCTAGGAACTACTTAAATGAATAGAACGAAAAAAAAACAATGCACGTTACATAAATAAACTTACGTGTGATGTGATAACGCGGCGCGGTCGGAAAACACTGAGCGAGCACCGGTTTTGTTGTGCCGGCGGAGCGGGCGGGCGGGCGGTGGGGGGCGGGCGGACGATGAGCTGGGACACGTGCGGCTCGCGCGGCGGCGGGCGGCAACTGACTGCGCGCGCCCGCCCCCACCACCCCACCACAACCTCCGCCACAACCTCCGCCAAATCTCACCTAGAAATGAGTTTCCCATAAGAATATCTGTAACTTATTTCATTCGCTCTTATATTTTAGAAACGATAAATTATTCAACGTCGAAAACTGTTTGTGGAAAACTGAAAATAATGGTGAAAGACAAGTTTCGCGATTGCATTTTATTGTGAAATTTTTTGTTGTTACGTGATGGCTGATGAATATTAGTATAATTAATTGTAAAAATTGCTGCAATATTGGTTTTTAAAAATAATTTTTTGTCATGTGTGAAATAAATTATTTATAAATCCATCAAAAGCCCAATACCATGAGAGATGACTAGCTTTAACGGTGACACATTTTATACCTAATGATTCATGTTCCAGGTTCTAGAAAAAAATAGTAATTTTACGCGTTACACCAGCTTAAGTGAATAGGCACACTGATGGTATTTATTCAACTCATGAGTCATCAGTCAAATCCGGCCGAGCTGTTAGCAATAGTCAGCAGCGCGGATTTTGTATGAATGGCAAAAAAATATAGCTAAAAAGTTGCTACATAAGTTGCAACAGAGCTAGTGGTTTAATTATATTGTAAGTTAAACAAGGGTAATAATGGCCAGCG
Source organism: Phengaris arion (assembly GCA_963565745.1). Classification (NCBI taxonomy): domain Eukaryota; kingdom Metazoa; phylum Arthropoda; class Insecta; order Lepidoptera; family Lycaenidae; genus Phengaris; species Phengaris arion. The sequence goes on along the minus strand of OY751445.1, from coordinate 9,236,582 downwards.
ACATACAAAATACATGATGCTCCTAAACCAGAGAGAATAAAAGTTATGCTCCTCTTGCCTCATCAAACAATAATATTATACAATAATATATTAAAAACCAATTAATGGTATCTAATAGAGAAAATGGGCAGAAATACATAATGACTAGACGTTGCTTTGTCTTAACTATGAATTGGAATAAATAGAAAACTACTACCTTCATACGCCTCTGGTTTCGAGAACGGGTATGCGTTGCCCGCGCTACCACCGCACCGCCGCCGCCGCCGCGGCGCCACCGCGATATTCGAGGCAGCTGCCTTAGGACGAAGCCACAACACTGCGTTGCGTCGTCGCAACGCGTAAATCGACGACGCGTAAATGTACGTGGTTGTACTTACATTACGTTGCCGATTTTTGCGTTGCGACGCCGCAACGCATTGTTGTGGTCTCTCCCTAAGAACATTGCGACTCCGCACTGCTCGTGTGGCCGTCAGTGCGGTGCGGCGCCGCACCGTGTGGCTCGATCCTTAAAGGTATAAAAATAGCTTACAACCTACTTTCATACCAACCACATATACCTGCAATATTTCAATTTATAACACAGATCCCTACAACAATTTACAGAACTCTACCGTAAAAATTTGCGGCAGTCTCATAGAAACTTTCATCTACTAGTTTAAGGGGTTGGAGGATAAAAATTCCAAGTTTAACATTTATTGTGTTGGTTGCGTACTAATTCTAGCTTACATACCAAATTTTAGTTTACTTTCTAGGACATTCGAAAGTACCATACATACACTATATACACTAAACTTCAGTAGTTAAGTGTATATCGTGTATGGTATATAGCTCGATTTCAATAAAGGAGGTGTCCATAGATTCGTAATAATAGCCCGAGTAACATAGGCCTTATAATTTACGTAGTCGGGTTATTATTTTTTATAAAAAAACCGAATTCATATTAAAATATTTGAGTTTACTTTTTTTTAGGGTTCTTTTGCCTCTTAGATACGCAGTAAAAATTTAAATTGGGTAAATCCCTAATCCCAGTAACTTTCTCGATGCGATAACAATATCGATTAAACTTCTTAGGGTACAATATTACAAATTTCAAACACGATGTGTCCAAACTGTCTTTAGCTTCGTATAAACCCAAGGTAGTATGTGTTATTGATATTTTCATTAATTTCATGTATTTAGAAGCATTATTTAAAAAAATATTAACTTTCCGCCCGCCTTCATCAGCATAAACTTTAATTGTGCCAAATTTCACACTATTACCATACACACATTTCTGATAAAACTGTACTTGAAGTTTTCGTTTCACGTATTAATAATATATATAGATTTTCTTTGCCTTTTATTAACGTTCTAAAAAGACATTTTGTTTTCATTTAGAATATTTTTTATTTTTTATTTTAATGACTAGCTGTACCCAATAGACGTTGTTCTGTCCTAACTGACACTGGAGTAAATAAATAACTACAAACATACTATAAACATACACTTAAAAATTGTACACAAACAGCTACAACTATAACCTACACAATTTGATGCCATATCATAAAAAAAAGCATGTTGGGGTGGACCACCGTTATCACTTCGGGGTATAAAAAGTAGCTTACAACTATTATCATACCAACCGAATACACCTGCATACATAAAATCGATGTATTAATAATATAAATCGATTAAGCCGTTTTGGAGGAGTTCTGTGACAAATGAATGAATGAATGAAAATGAATGAATGAGATATTCTTTATTGTGCACACAACATAATAAAATATAAAAGAAAATAGATTAAAAGAAAACAATATACACAGGAAACACAATGGCGGGCTTATTACTAGGTAGCAATCTTTTCCAGGCAACCACGGGTAGAGGAAAAAATAGAAAACAATTTGACGTACATGTGCAGATAAAAATAAACACAAATAATAAAGTACGAAATCACTACTAATAAATAATAATAAATTAATAATTAAATAAATAAATATAAAAAGTTACCATTATTAATTATGTAAATACATAAAAAATACGTAATATATATTACACGGATACACAAATAATTTAAATGGAACTTTAAGACAGATTATATTCAATAAACATAAAAAATATTTATTTAGCTGACCACAAATAGTCAAATTAGCCATTTAACGTTTTAGCGAGTTTGATAAACTTTGGTAACGAATTCCACAGCACAGCAAACATAGCAAGCATGAGAATTTTATATATAAGATTTGGCTTCAGAAAACGAAATAAGGATAACGGACTGTCAATCGCTTTAGGGCATGTCAAAAATAAAATTGTTTTCTCTCACAAACAGTCTACGTGGTTCAAAGAAATTGAAATGTTGTTACTTAGAATCTTTTGGACGCAGACAAATATTCACAGTGATTCAGTGCTGCCTAACGTATAATAAAGATTATTATTAGAAGGTTTAATACTTCCAAAAACCTTAGAGCATTAAACCAACCAAACAGAGAGGTTTGTTTTCAAATCTGTGACCGATTCCAAATAATTCTTTATCGTATGGCCATGTGTCCATTTCGCTCGTTGCGATATGAAAATAAGTGACCTACTAAGTAGGTACTTAGTTACGTATTGCATAAAACACAAAAATCCATATTAAATCAGTCAGAATTTTTTGCCTTTATTTTTTTTGCATTAAATTACGTAAGGATATAAGCCTAATAAGTTTTGCGAAAGTGTATTCACCCTATCTACTTATATATATTAGAATTATTGGGCCACGTTCGGAGGAATTTATAAGCTAAATATTAATATTTACAAAATTAAATCATTTCATCACCGCAGAAGGGAAGAAAATTTGATATTGTTGCTTCACATTCGAACAGGGCGAGGGGCTTCTCACTCAAGGTCGCGGTGACAATGTTATCCACTGAGGAAAATTCGGGTTAGAATTGAGGAAAGACTGCGAATATTTGGCAACTTCTGCAGGAATTTTTCACGTTGTGAAACATCCTAGAGTTGGTAATACACTGTGCCATGAACACAGACTTCATGGACAAAAAAGTATGTGTTCATGACCAAAGCGTGAAAGCTGTGTCTTTTTTTGGTAATTAGGCGTAGAAAATATTATCTATCCACAACAATGAAAAAGAACTTTAGAATCCGAACGTGGTTAAGAGCATATTAAAGGCTTTCGTTATGTTTTTGCATTCTAATAAGATAGATTAGCATCCTGGAAAGCTGATCTGACGTCAAGTGGGCGCCCCATTCGTCACTCCCACGCTCAATCTCTAAGTAGTTGCATTTCGGTATTTTCGGTATTTCGTTTCATTTTCCTTGTGTGTAGATAAAAATGAAATAATAGAATCTTCAATATTTATATAGTACGAGTATCTGTAAGTTAGGTTTATGTACTATATGTTCTCTAGAGTTTAACAAAATATTAGGACCGGACTATATAATAAGCCCTTTGTAACTTAATACAATAAAAGGAAAGGATGTATAATAGATTAAAACGATTGCTTTACTGAGCAATTCTATACCAAAAAAATACCTACAAAAGATTTCTGTCTATTCTAATAAAGCTTTAAATAATATTATAACGTCTTTACATTTAAATTATTTTAAAGATGCCGTTGATGCTTACTCAGCATTAGTAAATTATATTCATTTACATGTACAGACTCTTAGTAGATAATAGTTTAAAATTGCAAATTATTTTCTACGTTCTATTTTACTCAAAAAGTAAAGCACGACCACCCTTAATTACTTCACAGTTCAGCTATGGCTTTCCGCTTGATCCAGCAGAATAATAATTTGATTGCACGTATTTGCAGATTTGCGGCATCGATGTTCGAATCGAACTGAAACGTTACTGGTTACATCAGCAGTGTGCAGTGTGCAGTGTGTGGGCAGATTCATATGTTAAAGGTCGAAAATCAGGCTCAAATCCAAGAGACGGTATTCTCTATTCGGCTAACTTCATCCCGATTTGTACTATCGTAAAATAACATGTTTCCGTATAGCGGGAGTCGCTGACTTGAACGGTACAAGGGATATTTTTGTATTTCAATTCCTGTAATATATTCGACTCACAAATGTATAGGATAGGAAAAATATATCTAGGAAGGTTTTTTTGAAGCCATATTTAGAATATTAGATGGGTTTTATTGACTTAAGTAAAATTGTAGATGTACTATGTAAATAAATGTTACTATGTAAACTATGTACTATGTAAATAAATGAGTTGTAGTCTACTGTAAGTAGAGTCCGTTTAACTTTAGACCACCCCTTTGCCTTGTTATCTCTATCTTCTTACATTTTGCAATGCGAGGTCAAGATTAGGAATGACCATTTTTCTATTGTGCTGTTAGTGTAATAAAAGATTTCAAGTCAATTTCACTAATTTCAATATAATTTGATCGTCATTTACAAGTAAAACAAGATGTAGATTATTTACAATGATTGTTTCACGTTAATAGGTTTTATTAAAAGCCAACAACTTTACATAGTGGTAAGGACAGTTCCAATTCAAACGTCACTATGAATATTATGCTTTAAACATAATTATTGCAATATTTATTTTCATATAAGTAATATTAAAACTGAAATCTAAATATTACTACGTATAGCTGAGCCTAGTTTAGGTGCCAGTGAAACTTCCATAATTACAGTGAGTTTTGATACCATAAGATTCATGTTAATAAAAGTAGGTATATTTTGTACTTGATGCATTTTTACCCGACTATGGCGAAGCCAAATGGAAGGGTAATGATTTTGACAGCCTATGTATGTATGTATGTATGTATGTTTGTTCCCTCGTAGCGTCTAAACTACTGGTCCGATTTAATAAATGAGGTGTCAATAGATTCGTCATGATGCCGCGGGTAACATGGCTATATAATTTTTTTCAAAATTATGTATTTCGAAAATTAAGCCTCGGATTCTAACATCTAATAAATTAAATCGAGATAATTATCACATGTTTGGTATCAAGAGAAAGGTCTTGGCAAGCACACTACAAATATTTACATAATCTATATATATATATATATATATATATATATATATATATATGAGATTTCCACGTTTATAGTCACTCATCACGATATCTCTGGAACCATTAGAGCTAAAGACTTGAAATTTGGTAGGAATATTCTTTTCATCGAGTAGAGGTCAGCTAAGAACGGATTTTATGAAATTCCACCCCCAAGAGGGGTTGCGGGGGCGTTAATTAAAAAAAAACACATTTTAAAACTACAGCTCTTATAGGTATGAAACTTAGTCAGGATATTCTTTTTGAGATGTTTGAATTTACTAAAAAATAATTTTATGATATTCCACCCCCAGTGGGCTGTGCGGGGGCGTTGAAAATTAAAAAAAATAAATATCTTCCAATCTATAGCTTTTATAACTCTGAAACTTGACCAAAACATTTTTTTTAGCATCTTTGAGTTTACTAAGAACTAATTTTATGATGTTTCACCCCCAGAGGGTTGTGGGGGGGCGTTTTCCACTTATATAATCACTCATCACGATATCTCTGGAACCATTAGAGCTAAAGACTTGAAATTTGGTAGGAATATTCTTTTCACAGAGTAGAGGTCAGCTAAGAACGGATTTTACAAAATTCCACCCCCAAGAGGGGTTGCGGGGGCGTTAATAAAAAAAAATCCCATTTTAAAACTATAGCTCTCGTTGAAAATTAAAAAAAAAATATCTTCCAATCTATAGTTTTTATAACTCTGAAACTTGACCAAAACATTTTTTTTAGCATCTTTGAGTTTACTAAGAACTAATTTTATGATGTTTCACCCCCAGAGGGTTGTGGGGGGCGTTAAAAATTAAAAAAAAAATGTTTTTTCCAATCTATAGCTTTTGAAACTCTGAAACTTGGCCAGAATATTTCTTTTGCCATGTTTGAATTTATAAAGAACTAATTTTATGATATTCAATCCTAAGAGGGTTGTGCGGGGGCGTTAAAAATATTAAAAATTTGCATCTTCCAATCTATTGCTTTTAGAACTTCGAAACTTGGCCAAAATATTATTTTTGGCATGTTTGAGTTTATCAAGAACTAATTTTATGATATTCAACTCCAAGAGTGCGGGGCGTTTTAATTTGTATGTTTTAATCTGTAGATTTAAAACTTAGAAACTTGAATTTTGATGAGGTGACGAAGTACCAGGCGGGACGTTACATCAGTAGCTCTGAAGCAGTCTGGCGAATATTTCGTTTTCCTATTCATGACAGGTTTCTGATGTGATGCATCTTGCTGTACATCTTGAAAATGGACAAAGAATTTATTTTACTGAGCAAGATATGGTTGACAAAGTAATTAATCCAAAAAAAAACAACACTAATGGTTTTTTTTAAGCTTTTCAACTTAAGATTTTTTTACATGGTTACATACCTAATTGTTTTTAATAAATTTAATTTGTATTATTATACACTTAATTTTAATATTTCCAAAGAAAAAAATCCTTATTTCCTCAATATTATTATTTTATTTATTATATTCTCTCATTTTAAAAAATACAATCTCCATTTCACTGTAAAGTCAATCTATTTTCATATTCATTTTCTTAATCATTTCATTTCACTTATATTATTACATTTATTTTATTAATATACTTGATTAGTGGACTGGCCAGTCACTTACATTTTAAATCAATATTATCTTTTTTTTCATAATAATTATTTTCATTATGTGCATGTTTTTATTTATAAATCATGGTACAATTAATTTTTAATATTTACTCGTACATCATTTCATAATTTTATTTATAGTCGACTTTTTAAACTATTTATTATTATGGTACTTTGTATACTTTTATACTTCATGTGCGCACTTTATTTGGTGCAATACTTTATTTATACAACATATAACGGAACCTTTTTTTTTTGCGCCAATGTGGGGCCGTGGGAATCGCGTGAGTATGCCTCTACGACCCCGCAGCGCTTGCCGCGTCGGGCCCTTTTCTTCGCGGCGCCGCGCTGCCGCCGCCTGCCTCACCGAGAACTCCATAGGCATAGTGGAGCTTATCTCCTCGGGACCCATCGTGTAAGCAGCGATCCCCCGATCACCGCTCATGGGTTTAGGCATCCAGCTGCATGGCGGGGGCGGATGGTTCCACCCTTGCGCCTTTGACCTTGGGCTTTTGCCGGGCCGTCGATGCCGGTGCCTTTCTCTTCCTCTTTGTGTTGAGGGGCGGCTTCGCTGTTATACAGCCGCTGCTCCCCAACACGTGGTCTCGCCTCTCCTTACTCAGCGCCTCACACACGGGGCAATTGGGTGCCGCCGTGCATTTGGGCGCCTTGTGACCCGGCGGAAACATCTCCCACTGAGGTCCACCGGATACGAACACTTAACCGCTAAATGGCCGGTGCCCAGACAACGGTAGCACCGCCTTGGCCTCGCGGTCAGCAGCACTATCCTCGGCTGGACCCAGCCGACCTGCAGCCGCCCAGATTTAATGAGCTTCTTGACGGCCGCAGTTGGTACGCTGAGACATAGGCTTCTAGCACCCCATCGCAATTCTGCCCGACCGAATGTCGGCGACTGGGCAGCGACCTTCTCTTGCAGCGGCCTCGACGATGTCGGCGGCCGTCGTCGAATCGTCCAGCCCGGTGACGAGAACTTCTGCTCTTTCTATTCGCACCACACCATGAGGTGCATCCCTATCTACCATTAAACAGTCCTATTTCAATCTTCTTTCCTTTTTCCTTTTTTTTCTTTGAATACCTTCTTATGAAAATAAAACCCAAATTCTTACTTCAAAATAACCTTTTCTTTGCATCCGTACATGACGCTACAGACTATGTTACAAAGTAAATATCACATTCCTAATCCTCTTCGTAAACCTAACGTAAATATTTTATGTGTAATGTTCATGTAAGTCATATCCAGTATAAATTCTCCGAAAATGTAGCTAATCAACTTACAAAGTAGTTAAAAATAATTTAATACATGTCTAACTAATAATTGTCTCGTTTTGAGATTTTTTTTTTGCTCCAATAACTTTTAACGCACACACAATTAAATAAACATCAATATTACCTTCTTGCACAATATGCTTTTGAGATTTTATTTTATCACAAACTAATCTAACTAATAAACTACTACTACTAATTTATACCATTATTTTCCATTGCTAGACGGAGATCGTCAGTGACTTTAAGTAATGCTGTAATAGTACTGTGACCAGTGCGAAAGCCGGATTGGAAGGGAGAAAGCAATTTATTAGAGGACAGGAATTCGGACAGCTGTTTGTGAACAATGTGTTCAAGGACTTTGGATAGGTAGGGTAATATGGAGATTGGTCTAAATTGTGATAATGAGGAGGGATTAAAGGATTAAAGGAAGTGGAATGACATTGGCACGTTTCCATGCCGAAGGGAAAGAACTCATTGTCAATGAAAAGTTAAAAATGTGAGTGATAATTGGCAAGAGTTCTGGAAGGGTAAGCAATATCATGCGGGGGCTCAGGTTATCATGGCCCACAGCAGTAGAAGTGATAGCCATGATATGTTTCCTAACTTCCTCCTCGGTGATAGGCTTAAACAAAAACGGACTACAGGAGGAAGAGAACAAAGATGGGAGATCGTATGAACTTTTGTAACCTGGTCAACAATAATTGGTGGAACACAGAAATGAGCATTCAGTTCATTTAAATTAACTAAATTGTCAAAACAGGTGGAGGACTTGCCAATGCCGAGGGTTGAAAGGAATTTCCATAGTTGCAAGGGGTTACTATGATCAATTGCAGAATGTGTGTGGCGTCTTTTAGCATCCCTACACAAACTACTACAACCAATTCGCAGAAATTATACTTTGCCAAATTTTCGTCTGTTGGTCGTTTCTTGTATCGACACATTGCACGATTGCGTTTAGCCATCATAGCGATTATGTCTTGCGAGAGCCAAGGTGCCGGTACATGCGTGATTTTAATTCTTTTGACAGGGGCATGTTTATCAAATATTCGGGTTATTGCATCGGTTAAAAGGGCAATTTTGGTCTTTTTACTACTTTTAATAATTTTGTAACCTTTATATTATTCCATATTACTACATTTTATTATAAATTAAAACATACATTTTTAGTATATTAAAGCATGTTAATTTTTTAAAAAATAACATTCATTTTAAATTTGTAAAATAGTTCGATTAATTTTAAATTCTAAAATAATAAAAATATTACGTAATAAGCCTAGAAAAAAAACTGACGTCCAATTATTCTTATATCTGTGCTCTGCTCACTGATCTCCCAGCTGCATCCACTTCCGACTCGAACTTCTCCCGGCTGCCTGCTCACCATTTCCACTCATCTGACTTCAACAACTCCCGGCTGCCTGTTCAACATCTCCACTTAACTGATTTCATCAACTCCCGGCTTCCTGCTCATCATCTACACTCAAATATCTTCAAATTTATTGTCTTCAACTGATGGCCAATATTTTGTTATGTACTCTTATTTCTAGAATCAAGTACCTAATATAGAAATCTATTTTGCTTTATCTGTTCGACCATTTTTTTTATTCTTCTTCTTCACGCCTACAATTATAATATTCTTCTTGCAACTTTTTGGTATTCATTTCTTAGTTCACATTTTTTTTTCCAAACTTTTTATTATTATTTTTTATTTCCATTATAAGTAATACAGTTTTTTTGTTCATTAAATATTTTTTTATATATATTATTTATATCCTAACTAACGGCCTTTAAATATAATTTTATAGTTCTTTTTTTACATTAAATGTCCAAATTTTCCATTGTATTTAAAGTTCACACTTCACATCACTTTTTATAGTCTTCTTTACAATAATTATAATTGTTCCTGTTCCATCTGCGCAGCGCTGCCACGGGGCAGCACTGGCAGGGTCGCCATGCAATATGCAGGCTTGGGGAGTCCAATTAAAGATGTTGTGCTCGCGAAAAACGTTTATTAACTCACTATTTAATACACTTACATTACAATATATAGGGAGATGATACACACTGTTTCTGTACCTAATTTGTACCCTGTATTATATGCTAATATCCATATTGCATAGTAGTGGCCTGTAACCTAAGCCTCCAGTGTTGGCCGATAGTCAACACTGATCTGATAAAAAGTAGTGATCTATATCAGTAATATAATCTTATTATTCTTAGAATATATTCTCATATTTAGAATTTTTATTTATGCTGGTAACGTATATTTTCATAACAAATAAAATAGGAATGGAAATAATATCAGTATCTGCGGACGCATATTACATTGTATTTTGATAAAAAAACAAGACGTAAATTATGCTGTTAGGTAAAACTCAACTAAAATGCATATTATCAAGAAACAATCTTACATGATCAGAAATATTACACGAACCCACATAACAATACAGGTTTATTGCTTTATCAAACTAGTATGTATTATGTAAAATATAGTATGTTTCAACATAATAATTTTGATGAATAATTGTTAAAAAGTTAAAATGTCGCTTCACTGTATCATCATATCCATAACAGAATTGTGAATTATATTGTCATCTATTTTGTGACTTACAATAATTATGCTAGAAAAAATCAATATAACATGAGCACATTATAGCTTATAGGTACACCAGTGGCAAACGTGCAAGCATAATGCTTGCACGGAGCTTAAAAGGCGGTGCTATGCGAGTGCATGCTTTGATGTGTGTTTATGACCCTGACTGGCAACACGCACTGCAGGGTAACCGAGCAGTTTGTCCGGGCGCTATTTATAAATCTGACTTTACTGTTTAAGAGAATAGCTACTATTCGACTTACCAAATGGGTGACGTCATGAATGTGACATATTATAGGTTTTAAGCAGTATAACTGATCATTAAATTGATAACGCAAGAGAAGTTACATAAATTTATGATGGTTTTTTAAATGTATAAAAGCAGCATAGCTGATCATTAAATTCAAAACGTCAAAAAAGTGACATAAAAGCAGTATAGCTGATAAATAAATTGATAACGTCACAAAAATGACATAAAAGCAATATAACTGATCATTCAATCGATAATGTCATAAAAGTGACCTAAAAGCAGTATAGCTGATCATTAAATTGATAACGTTATAAAAGTGACATAAAAGCAGTACAGCTATCAACAGCCTCCGTGGTCTAGTGGTTAGAGCTTGGCTCTCGACTCGGAGGTCGTGGGTTCGATTCCCGCATTGGAACAAAAAAAATGTTGTTTCCAAGTTTGGTTAGGACAATTCAGGCTGATCACCTGATTGTCTGACAAGAAAGATGATCCATGCGTCGGATGGGCATGTAAAAAGTCGGACCTGCGCCTAATCTCTCGTCAGTCGTGTCGGTTATCCGTCCCACTGGGTTACGAGAGTAAAGGAGGAGAGAGTGCTCTTGTGTAATTATTAGGTCCTCACATATGAAATTGGCGTTTTGTCGTACTGGCCACTTTGATCTCAAATAAATCTTCTTTGGTGAGGAATTCCAATTTTAAATTTATACCGCTATTTACTCAAGTATTTGTGTTTCGAAAACTGTAATTAATTTGTTTTTTCCTCTTTTGGTTTTTTCTTTGCGTTACTCTATTTACAAAATGGAAGACTTGAAATATCGTATTATTTTCGAGTACGAGTACCACCGTGGCACCAGTGCTGCAGAAACGGCTCGAAGGATTAATGATTTGTATGGCGGCGGTGTCGCAAAAGAAAACACAGTGTGTTTTTGGTTCCAACGTTTTCGTTCTGGAAATTTTGACCTGCAGAACAAACCCCATGGATGGCCGGAGACCAAAGTTGATAATGAAGAATTGAAGGCTATTGTGGAAGCGGATCCGTCGCAAACCACGTCCGAGTTAGCTGCAGGCTGCGGTGTTAGTGATAAAACTGTTTTAATCCACTTGAAGCCTCATGAATTGAGTGCAGCAAACCGACAAACGCGCGTCGACTGCTGCGTTACATTACTCAACCGGCACAATAATGAAGGGACCTTAAATCGAATCATTACCTATGACTAAAAGTGGGCCTGTATGAAAAGTGATTCCTGTACGATAATCTGAAACGCTCATCGCAATGGTTGAACCCTGGTGGACCAGCCAAAGCCTGTCCCAACCGAAAATTGATTCCAAAAAAGTTACTTGTGAGCGTTTGGCGGACTAGTGCCGGTGTCGTTCACTACAGCTTTCTTAAATCTGGCCAGACGATTACGGCCTATTGCCAGCAACTGCAAATCATGATGGAAACGCTAGCTTATAAACAACCGAGGTTGGTCATTCGCTCTAGCCCACTGCTGCTGCAGGACAACGCTAGACCACACACTGCACACAGACGGCTACCAAATTAGAGAAGCTTAAATTGGAATGTCTAAGACATTCACCGTACTCCCCGGACCGTGCTCCAAAAGATTACCATTTTTTTCGAAATTTGGATAACCTCTTGCAAGGGAAAAAATTTAACTCTGATGGGGCAGTCCCAAAGCGCCTTCAAAGATTTTAATGATTTCTGTCCGAATGGTTTTTTTAGTAAAGGAATCAATAAACTACCTATGAGATGGCAAAAGTGAATAGTTAGCAATGGTATATACTTTGATTATATAAATATACTATATTTAAAAAAATAACGACTTTATGTTCCTCCTTTACAAAACGCCAATTTCGTAAGTAATGACCTAATAATAATATTATTATTATTATATTATGTTGTTGTGTATAATAAATAGTTAAATGATGTCAGTGTTTAAATACTTATTTATGACTAGCTTTTGCCCGCGACTTCGTCCGCGTGGAATAGTGACTTCCGGCAGAAAAGTATAGATAGCTGAGAATAAGTTAATGTATTGGTAATATTGTTTAGATTAAGTTAATGTATTCACATTCACATGAGGCTAAAGTATTCCTGGTCGATCAATACCACAGCAACTTCATTCGTGGATGGAGCATTATATAGCCCAGGGTGTTCCTGAGTTGGACGCCTATCGGCATTTATAACAATTTTATAATTGTTATTATCTTCTCGAGGAAGAGCTTCTAAAGCCGATTTAAAACTGCATACATACGAATTAACCTGATGCAACATGTTCTGAAGTTGTGAAATGAGTTCTGTATTTAAATTCGGGAAATATTGATTTCTTATATTCGACTGTTCGTTGTAGTCGGATACAAAATATATTTGAAGAAATTTAGGTTGGTCTTCAGGCAAAAGGGATCCAATCAAATGGTAAACCTGACCTTGTATCTTAAAAGTAGGCATGAAAGGACCTTCTGAGATTTGTTGAGCACCAAAGGATGTCATTTGAAACGCACTTTTATAAGTGCGAATATTGTCTAAAAACTGTTTCGATTGCACATGTTCACCTAAAAGTAGTGATTTTAAAGGTTCCGGTGGGTCTTCGAAAAAAGGCAAATTTATTTTACCTCCAACAACAGAAACCAGCCGACTCCTTACTCCACTTTGAAGCATTACAAAAAGAACATACCACGTTCATATCGCCTATTACAGAAGATGATCTGTAATCAATTGTGAGGTTATAAGCAAACCCACTTTTATATTTGTCGGACCACGCTACCGAATTTCTAAATTGATCTTCTATGTATACATCTAAGTTATTAAGACTATGTCGAAATCTATCTGCAGTAAGACGGGCCTCTCGCTGTTCGTCCGTTTCAAGAGACCGAATATTTTCGATTCTTAATCTCTCATTAGACAGACTTATTGATCGTTCGTGTCTCAAAGAATTGTAATGTTCGCGTACCGACTCATGAGAAAGAAAGAATTATTAATATAATTATTCTCTTTCCGTCGTTGTTCATGCTCATGTTCATCTTCGAGAGATCGAATAATATTATGGTGCACCCTATCATTTGTTAAACGGTCTTCATATTGAGTAAAAGTTTCAGATTCTCGAGATAAAATATGCCGTTCGCGGCAGCTGATTCCCTCGCAATTCCCTCTCAGTAAAAGTTTCTGACTCGCGAGACAATGTATGCCGTTCGCGGTCAGCTGTGAGACGCAATTCCCTCTCAGTAAAAGTTTCTGACTCGCGAGATAAAATATGCCGTTCGCGGTCAGCTGTTAGACGCAATGTCCTCTCAGTAAAAGTTTCTGACTCGCGAGAAAATGTATGACGTTCGCGGTCAGCTGTGAGACGCAATTCCCTCTCAGTGAAGGTTTCGGACTCGCGAGACAATGTATGACGTTCGCGGTCAGCTGTGAGATGCAATTCCCTCTCAGTAAAGGTTTCTGACTCGCGAGAAAATGTATGTCGTTCGCGATCAGCTGTGAGACGCAATTCTCGTTGTGCAGCAGTTTCAGCTTCTCGGGATAACACATGTTGTTCTCGGTCATTGGTAAGACTCAGCTCTCGCTGAGAAAAGCTTTGAGACGCCCGTGATGTAGCATGTCTCGCTCTGTCAGCTGCTAATCGCACCTCTCTCTCAGGAGAGCTTTCATTGGCTCGAGAAGATGAGGCACTAACTCTCATAGAGTTTAACCGATGCGCTCTTTCCTCTGCCGATTCTTGAGAACGCGTATTTCTCATCCTCTTAGCATCTCTCGAATTTCGAGATAAAGATGGTCGTTTTTAGGAGGCATTGTGAATTTTTAATCGACGGTAACAGAAGCTACCTTACACTTATGAAATCAAAATGCTTACTTAAATACCTAAGTATCTACCTAAACTACGTATGTTATAACCTATTTGACACCTAAGTACCTATTTAAAACTACTGCTAAATAAATGTTAACTTATAAGTAATCTAAAAGTAATTTAAATAAGGAGACTATTATCTATATGAACCTATAAAATGTGAAAAATATAGGTACTAAAACTAAATAATTCTACTTTCGAAATATTTACCACTACCAAAATAACTAATAAACTAAAATAACTAAACTACTAATACTAACAAAACCTCTATACCTATTTCATAAAATAAAGACAACAAAACAAATCTAGTAATAACCTATTCAAAAACTAAAAATCGCGCTGATAAGCACTAATAACTATAATTATTGTCTGTCAATAAGGTCGAACAATCTGAACGTCCTATCGCTTCAACAGCTAAATATTGTAAGTCGCACGCGGACCCCCCGCCTTTTTATACCTCCCGCCGCGAAGCGTTTCTACTTCGTGTTTCTACACCGATTTACATGATTCTTTTTTTATTGAATAAGTAATAATGTTAACTTTTTTTAATTAGGGATGAGTGAGAGTGTTGTAAACGTAAGATTAGACCAATATAATCAGAAAGCTCCGAATTGCTAAGCTACCGGAAGTTTCACGTGCTATTGTGAGTCAACCATAAAAGATAGACATTATGCTGTCAAGAAATATTTTTATATAATATTAAGGAAAATATTTCCGTCATACGTGATTTCTATGCAGCTCTAACCATTAAGGCTGCACACGCGGTGGAAGCTTAAAAAATGGAGTAACTTCTCCCATTTTCCCAATATATCCCTTCACTGCTCTGCGCCTATTGATCGTAGCGTAATGAAAAGTATACTATAACCTGCCCAGGAGTATGAAGAATAATTGTGCCAAATTTCATTAAAATCCGTCGAGTAGTTTTTGTTTCTATAACGAACATACAGACAGACAGACAGACAGACAGACAGACAGACAAAAATTATACTGATTGCATTTTTGACATCAGTAGCGATCCCTAATCACCCTGATAGTTATTTTTTTAAAATATTTCATGTACAGAATTGACCTCTCTACAGATTTATTATAATATAGATGACATTCACACTATAACTTCATACGCTATGTACGCTCTTATGTCCGTTGCTTGTCTTTTTCAAAATTATATTAACGATGATAGCTGTGTTCCTATGGAGAGTCTAGAAAATACCGGTTACGTAACCAGGTCTGGTAGAAATGTAAGACGACTTAAATTGTATATACATGAAAAATTTGATTAGATAAGTAGTATTTTGTTCTTAGTTATGTACTTATAATATTAGTTTGCGTTTTCTTGAAAAGGGAGGTATTGCATATTATAGTAGTAATAAAAAGTAGAAATGTAAATGTAGGGGACTGTATTATTCCACAGGGTTTCAACCGCCGGCTCATATAACACTAATTTTTGAGGAGAACATTTTCACATTTTTCGTTCTGCTTACCTGGCTCATGGCAATGCCGTATAAGAGAGCCGCGCCTGTACGCCCCTTTCGGGCCGATTTGCCGTCTCGCTTTTGCCTCGCTATACGGCTATTTTCCATAATTTTTCCTATTTTCCATGAGCCAGGTGAAGTAAAACGCATTGTGTGAATCTCTTTATTGTTTTTCCCAATTACATAAGTCCTATATCATATACTAATAATCTTATTTCGTATAAAAGATATTCATAACCTAAGGTACACCGTGTATGAAATGTTCTGTATTTTTACCATTATTTTCTTAATAACTACTTATCCATTTATTATATAATCGAAATCGTCACTCTTCACGTTAGGTATTATTTTTATCTATATAACTCAAAAGAAATTACCTTAAAATTCACTATAGTTTAAAATATATAAGCAAAATAACCTTAAGTTCATAAAACACCATTTAACACGACTTGTTGCACTCTGATGCTATAGAAATCTATACATATATTGTCACTGAGTGTTCACCGTTATAGTTTATGTATTGTTTTAAATCACTTGTTTAGCGTTCACATTTCAATTCACTGGTATAATTACGGTACGAGGCCTTAACAGTAAATGTAGAATATAATGTAGAAATTGACAGATGTTATAAGCACAGTCTATCTAGTTAGATTATTTTAGTTAGCCAAAAGGCTTATAAAATTATTATAATTAAATAAAAAAGTTATAGTGTAGACGTATCTGTATTAAGCATCTCTCATATGTAATACGTATCTGTGTTAAGAATCTCTCTCATATGTACCAATAAAGAAGAATATCACAATTGTTGCGGTATCATTATTATCACCACTCAAGCATAAGAAGCATCTGTAAGAAACAAGACGTCACAGCCCACAATAATAACCAATAAAGACGTTTCTACATTAATATACGACATAATTAATGATTAAACGAACTTACCTGTACGTGAAGTTTTATCATAATTATACTCTCTGCTTTGTCCTCGAGATTAGCATTAATTACTTATTTACACTAGTAGTTTCGCCTACGGTGACGCCAGTTTTGCACTAAAGTTGAGATTTATAAAAAAATAAGTGGGTAGTTTCGCTCACCTGTAAACGAATATGGCGGTTGCTTGTCATTTAGTTCAGAGCGCCGATTTTTCACAGCTAGGTTCCTGGGATGGGTGGGGTGCTAATCTCTTCGGACAAAGCAGCTCGTATAATTATGATAGTACTTCACGTACAGGTAAGTTCGTTTAATCATTAATTATACTCTCTGCTTTGTCCTCGAGATTAGCATTAAGTACTTATTTACACTAGTAGACATTGAGAGACCATATCTGCTGTGAAAAATCATTTTTATTTAACAAAATACAATATGATGTTATATTTGATATATTTTATAAAAGATATATTTTACATTATCTTTTAAATTATATTTTTAACTGTTTATTGATACAACAATAAACTAAAAACAAGTTCTACATAAATATCAGCTTACTTAATTATTGTCCTGACATTATTGTATTAGCAAAAACTCCGTGATCAAAATCATTTACAATATCTTTATTATAAAATTTGATAAAGGTCTTAGAGCTAGCGCTCCATCCTGCTGCCTTCCTAATTAAGTCTAGGTATACACCTAGTCTATTTACTTTCGAGGTGCTAGCGTGCCTCGTACTGTGAGCGGTAAAAGTAGAGACAACTATACCACATACTTCGAGTGTGTTTTTCACCCAACGGCTTAACGTTTGTGACGTTACTTTGTGGTGTGGCTTTCTTAAACTGACAAAAAGATAGGAATGATTATTTCGTAAAGGTTCCGTTAATTTTAAAAATTGTTTTAAAGTATTAGCTACACATATTTCAGGTTTATCCTGAAAATATGGCAGTATAAGAGCTGGCTGTGTTGAGTTAAGCCGAGACGTCTTTATAAGATCGGGAATTTTTATAATAATTCTGTCGGGAGACCACTCTATATTTTTTATATTTATAATTGATATCGTTTGCATCCTATGCCTGGTTACAAGTGCCAGCAACGTTATAAGTTTTTTGGAAATTGTCTCCAAGTCCAATGACTCATTGGGGTACAATCACCAATATGATTTAGAACTAGGGAGGTATCCCAAGTCAAATTGTATTTTGGCTGGGGCGGTCGCAATCTAAAAATTCCCTTAAAAAATCTTTTTAATTTGTCATTACTACTAATTTCGGAATCGAGTATTAGAGATAATGCGGATCTACAGCTATTAAGTGTACCATATTGGGCTCCATTATTATAAAGTTCTGTAAGAAAGTTTAAAATATTTGAAATTGATGTCTGATAAAAGTTTCAATTATTTTGTACACAAAATTGGAACCACTTCTTTAAGCAAGAATCGTATTGTTTAATAGAGTTTTGTAAGAGAGAAGCTAACATTATGTCCACTGCGGAATGAGGAACGTTTCTTCTCAACAGGGACGTCCTGACAACACTCCTGCAACCAGGGTAAGTCGTTGGTGTACGTGGCGGTTGCTGGAATGAGATAATATAAGATTTTTACTTGAATTTAAAATTAACAGCTCGGAAATCAGAAGTTTATTGTAAAGGGGAAACCACGGCTGTGTGGGCCACCACGGAAACACTACTATGCCTGTCGCTTTATCTTTAATGATTTTTCATAAAGATTTTAGAATTATAGAAACTGGTGGAAAGGCATAAAAGAAGAATTTTGACCAGGGTACGGTGAAAGCATTTACTGTGACTGCATCAGGGTCTCTGTTCCAGGATATGTATCTTTGGCATTTTTTATTTATTCTACTTGCAAATATATCAATATAAGGTTCGCCAAATTTATGGGTTATACTTTGGAAGGCATAGTCAGCTAGTTCCCACTCGACATCTGGGTGATTACGCCTAGATTCCGCATCCGCAACGGTATTTTCTGCTGAGCTAATGTATGAAGCAAATACTATTATTTGCTATTGCTCACACCATTGTCATAGATCTCTGGTGACTTGTGTAAGATGAGGGAACTGCACGCCACCCATACGGTTAACGTATGAAATAGCAGTGGTATTGTCAATCCGCATCAGTATTTGACAATTATTAAAAAATTTTGCGAAAATTTTCAATCTAAAAAAGGCTGCTAAAATTTCCAAATAGTTAATGTGATTAGAACGCTCCTCATCTGACCAAGTACCGCTAGCAGTCTCCTCTCCGCATGCCGCACCCCACCCCGTAGTTGAAGCATCAATAATACGTATTCGACGTATTTTATACTATTAGTTGGTGTATTTATAGCTCGAGTCCACGATTCAAAATCAGATATCAAGTTGTCCGGTATGTTCATATACCTTTCAAAATTATTATCTGGGTCTTTTAATAAATTTAAATACTTGCACCTTTCAAAGTTTTTGGTATATAACCAACCGTATTTGACGGCAGGGCAAGTAGATGTGAGTAAGCTAATCAAACGAGCAAAGTCCCTAATTTTACATCGCTTTAAAAATTTAAAATGAATAATTTGGTCTCTAATTTTACTAATTTTTTCTGGAGGTAATGTAATAAGAAATCTTTCAGTATCCTAAAAATTTACAACATGTGCTTGGACATAAATTACTCTTTTCGTAATTTATTATAAAGCCTAATGATTTCAAAAGATTTATAGTGTTATTTACATTATCTGAGCATCCCTTATAGTCATCATTTATTAATAAAAAATCGTCCAAATAAATAGTAGACATAAAGCCACAGGATCTAAGTAGTTTTACAATTGGTTTCATTATTTTCGTAAACACAAAGGGTGCCGTACTGAGACCAATTAATGGTAACACGTTAAATTCAAATAAATTATCAACGAATTGAAATCGAAGATATTTTTTATACTCCTCATGAATTTTTATTAAAAAATAGGCATCTTTTAGGTCTACGGTGCACATGTAGGAATTCTGTGAAACTAATTTTATTGCAGTACGTAGATCCTCTAATTTAAAATGCTGTTTCAATAAACCTATTAAGATTTTTTAAATTTAGTATAAATCTGTATTTACCATTTGGCTTTTGCACAAGAAAAAAAGATGACAAAAATTGCTTTTTACACGGCTGGCACTTGGTAATAGCCCCTATAGATAGTAAGTCATCAATACATTGTTTATACTGCAATTTCTCTAATTCTGTATAACTACGTTGTACAGGAAGATGTGTTTGTATAAACGGTTTACAAAAGGGTATCTTGTAACCGGAAATCCAAGACAGTATTGTGCGGTCACTAGTGATTGATGACCACTGTTCATAGTAATGGGTAAGTCTGCCAGCGTAACTCACCTCATATTCTACTGCTGATGACGATTCCGCGCTGGGTTCCCGGCCGTCGGTTGTCGATATGACGTTCTGGAGGAGCTCGCGGACTGATACTTCTGTGCAGGTTCCTTCGTCCTCTGGCTCCCCATCTTTTGCCTGCGAACTGGGGGAGGGGCCTTCCAGTTTAAATTACTCCTTTGTGTAGCGGGCGCTTGGGGCTTTTTGCTTGCAGGTGTTTTAGACGCTGGAGTGTTTTATAATCCGTGCTTGACTTAGAAATTGACTTTGCAGTTTTTAAGGTGTCAGCCAGATCCGATCCAAAGAGGCAGTTGTCAATTTTTGTTTTTGTCAACTGGTCTTTCATATCCTTTTTTAAATTATATAGGATAAAATTGCGACGTGTCATGGAATCAGTATTTTGACAGTCGCATATCAGTCGAGTAACATCCATGAGTAGCTTTATGATTGCAGTATTTTTATTCTGCTCCTCGAGCAAAATAGTAATAGCTTCTCCGAGACACGAAATTGCAGAGCCCAGAACTTTTTGTTTGCTTTCAATTCCTTTATCTCTCCTTAAAACAGCAGCCTTAATTTCTGGATTAAGCTCAGAAGCATCGATCTGGGTATAATTTTCCGGGGGAAGATTTTTTTCCCTGTAAGTCCTTAAGAAGGTCTTTTGACAAGCCAATTGTAGCTACATGTTGGAGGCGCACAGCCAGATCGGCGTTTATATCCTTGCCGTACAATTTTTTGATTGATGGATCGTCTCCTAACAATTCTAGAATAGCAGTATCCACTTTAGGCACAGCTATCATCTCAGGATCCTGGCAATCATTCTGAGGGGCAGGTAACTCGCACGAGCTAGTGGATGGAACAGGCTCGACGCTGCAGGCTAAATTAGCGGTGGCACCAGTGTTGGTCGAGGGTACAGATTGTTCTGTATCCTCAATTTCACCTTTATTAGCCGGATCAATTTCAATTTGTGAGCCATCTGTAATTTTATACATAAAAAATAATAATCGATGCCTATTCATTTTGTATTGTTTATGTCAGTATTAATTATAAGTAATAACAGTAAGAAATAGTTTCTCATTAGTGCGTAGTTTCTCATTAGTGTGTAGGTACGCATGACTATAATAAAATAAAAGTATTTAAGTACTGTAAAGTTCTTAAATAGCACGCTGTATAAATATGCATTGTATCTCTTATCAGCCTGTTCAGTGAGCCGTAACGGCTTTTGTTAGTTGCATTTTTATTATATTATGATAACTTAAAATTATGATAAGACATGCTATTTAGATAAGTAACAATCCCAAAAATTAAAACCAACTTATCAAGTAACTTAGCGTTATAGCAGGTACTTTAAAAAAAATATAATATATCCAAAAGAAGGATTATTTTGTTACCGTATTGTCTGTAAAGTAATAGCCCCAAAAGCTATCCGCAGTACAGACTTATCATGTAACAGTATTGGTGATCGTACCTTTTCTGTCTGACGGCAATTCAGGATAATCCGATAACATTTCGTCATGTTCAGACGAAGCAGAAGACGATGTTGAATCACGTCCTTTCTTCTTGGCATGTTTCAGCTTTCTTTCGAGTTTTTTTAACTTTCTTGTAATATACTCGTAATTATCATCATCCTTTGAGTGTTTCCTTTTACCCATGTTTGCACTTTAAAACTGAAAATACGAACCTAAAAAGATAAATAGTGCGTACAGGCGGAGCACTGTACTTTTGAATGACAAGCAACCGCCATATTCGTTTACAGGTGAGCGAAACTACCCACTTACTTTTTTATAAATCTCAACTTTAGTGCAAAACTGGCGTCACCGTAGGCGCAACTACTAAATAAGTACTTAATGCTAATCTCGAGGACAAAGCAGAGAGTATAATCGCTAATAATTTAATTATGACTGGCAAGTAAAATTTATATATACACAAAATAAATGAAAATAAAGAAGGGATGTCGTGTATGTGGGTATTTGTATTATCTCGTGCATTGATGTCACAGTGACATTAGACGTCAGTAATTAGTCATCATGTAGCCGTTGGACTTACGAATTGGCGGAGTGCTGACGAGCCAATACAGAGGTACGATTAGTCAAATCGTACAGACACCTATAGTGCTTTTCACTTTTTTTTAAGTAACTTGAGCATATGCTACCAAAAAGTGAAATGTTGTGCCAAGGTATACCCTGAATCCAAAAGCATTGAACGGTACTCCATAGTCTTTGAAGATACACGTTTGGAAATTTCAGCATTGTTTATAAAACTGCAAGCATATGTCACTATTAAATAATCATCATCACCACCACCATCATCACACCATACATCATGATATTATATTGATACATGATATTATATATTTCTCATAGTCTTTTACACCGATATCGATTTTATTGAACATTCACAGCTACCAAAAGTTACAAGTTGTGCCAAGGTATACCATGGATCCAAAAGGACTGACCAGAACTCATCAGTATTTTTAGATACACGTTTATAAATTTCAGCATTGCTTAAAGAACTGCAAGCATATATTTCTACTTAGCAATCATCATCACCACCACCATCATTACATGTATACCATATATAGGTTATCATAATATGATGAAACAGGTATTTCTCTTAGTATTTTATTCGATTCCAGCCCAAACAATTGTATATAACCTTTAAAAAAATATTATCTTAACACAACTATGTTGTTGAATTAAATAATGGACGTCTATATACATACAAACAATATTTAAAAAAAACTCCCGTTGAAGTCGGTACCAACGGACTTCAAAAATAAGAAAATTGAGTAGAGAAATAGTTAAATTTTAGCAGAATTTAAAAGGGGAACTATTTCGACAATAATAATTATTCCTTACTGTTGTGTATGTATTATAAAGTGATTTTAAAGAATTTCATTGCTTTGACTATGGAAGTCGGTTTATACATTTTTATATTAGTAAGTTATATATTATGTATTTTCTTTCGTAGTGCAATAATATATTAATAATTTCGATTCTATTATGGCAGTCCGTTTGGCATGCGTATGTATAACTTACCATACAAAATTTAATCAAAATCCGTTCAGTCGTTTTTGCGTGAAAGAGTAACAAACATCCATCCATACATCCATCCATCACAAACTTTCACTTTTGTAATATTAGTAGGATTATAATATTAGTAGGATTTTGGCTTTGTTCGGGAAAGCCGAAATGTGGTAGGCTCGAATCCCGGCCAGACAAGTATTTTTGTGAATCTTTTTATTTTTTAAATCTACTAGAACTCTGAGCAAATCTCGGTAGCAGGTACTAAGATATTTAATATATGATATATACTGCACTTCATATTGCGTTCTTGTAAAAAAAATATTGATTCATAGAAATATTTTTGCATTCCTCTCCTCCGTGGATATGTGTAGGTACTAAAATGTCAACTGGCAATGAATGTGCTATTCTACATTTTTTTCAAATATATTTTAAAATGTGAGTGTCGATTCAATAGTCAACTAGAATTTTTATTTCCTGGAAATAATATCTCTTTATGCAAAGGAAAAATGATTAAAATTTAAACTTGAAATGTTTGCGCCAAAACACACCAGTCACCATTTTCGTGACGTCATAAGAACAGAAACAAACGAATGTCGTATGTGCGTGTGTAGTGTGAGAACTTTATATTTCACTTTCGCTGTACTTTATTTGATTTGATTATGTTCTTATGACGTCACTTACAAGAAAAATATGGCGGCTGGCGTTTTCGGTCCCATGACATACAGATAATAAAACTACAGTTTTATTTTCGAAATTATAAATAATTCGCATATTTATATAACAAAATAGTATTGTATTCGTATTTCTTATGATAGAAACTAGATAAATAACAAATTTATATAATTTGATTTTGATTGATGAAACTAGCCTATTAAAGAAGAAGTGAACTGAAGTGCATGCCATTTGGCAATGCAAAATTCTGTGGGCGTTGCATACCAGGTAAATCGATTTATTCACAACTTAACGGAATATATTATAGACCACATTTTCAGCCTTAATTCAGGGTGATCTTAATACTCTCAAAATACATTTTAAGTTCAACGATTATTTTAGGTGTTGTATAAGAGGTTTGAAACATGATTTAGAGAATGGACAATGACTCGCGCTTGGAGATGAGACGAGATTAGATTCTAGAGTAAAGGGCTATTGAAGCAGACACTTCGAAGCAATTTGTTTTTAAATATTGAGTAATTAAATGTAAGACAACGACCATTCTAGCACAATTAGTTTAAAACTTTTTAATTAATTAATATAACATTTTATTTAGGTACAGGCAACTGAGGACACTTGATACCCCTTTTGTTTTTAAGGCTTATAGCTCAGAATAATAAATATTCTTATGGGTTCTATTTGAAAAGATTTGGTACTGCAATACGTGGCATGTATAATATGTATATGGCTACATGAATCTGCGACAACAAACAGAATTTCAGTGACAGAAATACAAAGGAGATCGGCAAGTCAAAACAGTGGACACAAAAAATATTTATTGTAAGTTGTACCTACTTTATGAACATAGGAATAAAACAAAATCAATAATATTATACATTAAACTCGGGGGATATAAATAATAATTGAATGAATATAACATAACCTATTGTTCAAGAAATTGCCCTAGTGGCAAGTAGGCCCTAGTTCGGAAAAGCGACATCTATTAGTCAATTACGTAATGAAATTGATAACTAGTTTGTTTAGAAACGCAATATGTGACGAAAACCAAAAAATATATATTATTAATTTAAAAATGAACTTAGAAAAGAAAAATTAATTAATAAATAAATTAAAAAATAAATTATATTATGTTATTTATATTTTATTTATGATTCATATTAATAGGTTGAATTATTTTTATTGATTAACAGGTTTTATATTATCCTATCCTATCCAATAAATAGTTGGTATCCCACTGGAATACTGTACTTTTTTGGCATAAAAAGTAGCCTATGTGTTATTCCAGAGCTTCAACTACTACCATACCCAATTTTAAGTACTTTTTGCGTGCGTGTAAGAGTAACTAACAGAGTGCGGATGGATGTATGGATAGACCATTCATCCATCCTCACAAACTGTCACATTTTTACTAGTAGAAGAATATTGTTATTGATTATGGATGGATACTTTGAATTTATTGTTATATTATTGTAATACAATTTTGTTTCCATTACTTTCGCATTAGGTTAATGCTTTAATGATAGTTTAAGTGTGTAAATAAATAAACAATGATATGGAACCCTACGCGCGCGAGCCCGACTCGCACTTGGTCGGTTTTTACTAATTGTAACTAAATAATGCACCGTAGCTGCTTGTAAGCTTAACCGGAGTGTTTTAATCGAGGCTAGTCACCATTTTTATGATTTCATACCTTAAACAACACTATACCTTACACAATTACTATAAAATATACTAGAACTTTTTATAATAAAAATATATTAAATAATTTATTATGCCTAATATTATGTAAATAACCATTGAGCCCTATTATATAATATTTCTAATTTTAGAATACATTGTTAATGTCTAATTAGGGACAAGCGTTTCTCAGCCTCAACCACACGGTCATTAATATTAATGAGGCAAGTGTATTAAAAAGCCGCGAGCATTGAGAGCAGTTACGTTTATTGTGCGGCCTCAGACCTTCATCCCCACTTGAGTACCGGCGACCGCTAACTGGACCTTTCTCTCGCCGGCAGTGGTACAGTGGCCGTGGCGTGGAATTATTACCATGAGCTACTACCGTGTGACTGTGCCGCTGGTCGCGATTTGTTACCTCACCGCGAGGATCGCGCAGGCCGCGCAGACCACGACCGACCTGAGCCTGGCCGAGAGCTTGTACGCCCGACTGTCCGGTGCATGTGAGTAAACGTACTTGACCTCCCGACGTGGATCGTGTGCAATCGACCTTATTTTTATTCTTGTTCTAGGTAGGGCGATACTTGACCTGCAGTACAACTCTCTGAGCACGCAAAATGAAATACTGAAGACTATGAAAATTATACAGATTAATGATAACAGTATAGTCAAATCGTATCCAATCAACGAAGCTTTTCACGCCCTGACGCGACCCGGCGAGTTCGACATAACGAAGCAGACGAAGGTGATAATCCACGGATACAGGGACCACTCCCAATCCGCGGTTTCGATGGACGTGGCCGAGGCGTACGTCGCGAAGAAAATGTTTAACGTTCTACTGGTCGACGCCGAGGAGATGCTGAACAAGCGATACATTCTGTCGGTGCACAACGCCCGGCTGATGGGGAAGAGGCTCGCGAACTTACTCGCTAATTTAGAAAATTATGGAGCTCACGCGAACGATTTTCATTTGATCGGAATAAGCTTGGGAGCGCACATCGCTGGCTGGGCCGGGAAATACTTTCATAGGTACAAAGCTACAACTATCGGCCGTATCACCGGGCTAGACCCGGCGGGGCCGTGTTTCACTTACGCCTACCAGGACCAGAGACTGGATAAAATGGACGCCGCGTACGTCGATGTACTTCATTCGAACCGATTAGTTCAGGGAGTGCTGGAGCCACTCGGGCACGCCGACTTCTACATCAACGGAGGCGGACCGCAGCAGCCCGGGTGTATAATGCCGTCGTGCAGTCATCTCCGAGCCACCCAAATTTACGCGGAGAGCATAAAGAGCCCCAAATCGTTTGTGGCGATTCAGTGTCGGAGTTGGCAGCAGTTCGAGTCGAACGCGTGTGCCGACCAACACTATGCGGTTATGGGTTACGGGTCCTCGGCTTCCACGCGCGGGCTCTACTACCTGCGGACTTCGGCCAGCCCGCCCTTCGCTCTCGGACTGAACGGAACCAAGTTTATCAATCTACAATCTAGTGACATGTGGCTTAATAGCCTTAATTTTAGTTAGGATGTATGTAAATAGAACTTATTGTAATAAAAGTGATGCCATAATTTATTATCTAACTGCTGTGTGATTTCTTGTGCTTCTGGGGTAAAGTTTTCGTCAAATAATAATTTTAAATGCATATCACAACTAAGATTTCAGTTCTAATTCTTTAACGTCAGAAGACGGGTCCTTATCATAAATGTGTCACCATAATTTTATTAAATTGGTGTAACAAATCGAAAGGTAATAAAGTAAATTTTCTGTAAGGCTCTGTAAGGCAACACTGCGATTAGTTGCCATTTTAAGCCAGGTGTCGCAAACATTTTTATTCAAATAGTCGATTATAATGTCATTATAAACATCATTGCTTATAGCGTGAAACGGAAGTTGTGCAATTTATTACATTATTGTCTAAGTTTTGCAACAAAGTGCGATCTAGGTATTGCTTATTTACATCACGATTTTGTAACTAGTTTAAACCGAAACGAATTTGGAATACGACAGACGACGACGGCGGCTTAATCTAAAATGCGGAACCGCACGTAACTAACTAGTAGCAATAACAAAAAAATTATTAGCTATTTTTTGAGGAGAAGTAACGACCGTAAAGTAACTCTCGAGATAATTGAAGTGAAAATGATATATTATGTATACATTTCAGCAATTCTACAATTCGCGGACGAATTGTCAGTGAGTAAACTCGAAGATTTTCAACAAAGTAGGCTGCGTGGTGACGACTGATCGCGACGGTGTCTGAATTGAAAAAACGCAAAAAGCCTACATTCGGAAAAAAGAGGTAATATTTAACGAGAACTGTGACAGAAAACACGTAATGGCAGGCTGTCAGGGCAATCGAGCGTGTGATTACTCTGAAAAAAAAATCTGAAAAATAAATAACCTGCGATTCTATTATAATATGTTACATAGGTTGACGATCTCTGTTGCTCAGTGGTTAGCGCGTTGGCACTCAAGCCGGAGGTCGCGTGTTTAAATCCCGCCAAATTAACAAAAAGTTTCTGTTTTTGTGGGTCATGGATGTGTATTAATTATAATATTATGTTGAATATATGTATAGTATAAAAGTATTTAATATAATTCCGTTGTCTCGTCCCCGTAACAAAAGTTCTTTGGATACTTTGTACGGAACCAGATTGTCCTGGTGTGAAGCGCAATTGGTTCTTGATTGGTATTATTGTTATTAATTAGTAATCAAATTGGTTTTTATAGTAAAAGTTTTGTATTCTTTATACTTTTTCATAAAACAAATTAATGACGGTGTTAAATTATTATTATTAACTAGTTGACCCGACACACGTTGTTCTGTCTTAACTATGAACTGGAATAAATAAATAACTGCACCTACATATCCGTATATAAGGCACCCGGCAGGTGCCTACCCCTACCTACCTACCCAGTACATGTGTATGTGTACATGTGTACCCAGTGTATGTGGGTAGGTAGGTACCTACCCACATACACCTATAATTCAACACCAAAAAGTACACCCTACAACAGGGGTCGGAATCCAACCAAACAGATAAACTGAATGCATCTATAAATATTTCACTAACGTTTTTATTATTCTCTCCGAAATTTTAAAAATATTTTTCACCACCTAAACTTTCTCTGATCTTCCACAATTATTTTAAGATCAAAAATAGCCAAATAAGTCCAGTCGTTATCGAGTTTTAGCGAGACAAAGGAACTGCAATTAATTTTTATCTATAAGAGAAGATTGTGATTTACAGTAATTTTAGTTAGTTAACATTTTATTATCTACAATTGTTATATTATTTTGAATAATAGACACTTGCTTTACATTATACGGACGCTCAAAACTCGGGTGGAAACCATCGTGAGGAAACCTGCGAGTCTGAGACGATTAAGAATCTTCGAAGACCCGCGAAGTCTGCTAATCCATAGTAGGCTAACGCGGTGGACCGCCGCCGACGGCCGCTAGCAACCGCCGACGGCCGTGAGCGGCGGCGGTTGTCAGGCGGTTGTAACCCGCGTAAATTCCTATAATGACCCCAATCCAAATAATGGGAACGTCTGTGGTTCGTTTTACGTCAAGTACCTAATAATAATTTTAGATTCTTGACTTAAAACTGTTGTCAAGCCGTTTTCTGAGTTGTGCGTGCTTTTTTCTTCTGTTTGTATTGTTGCTAAGTATAGCTACCTAGTACCTACAGCAATATGTCAGGTAAACATTCAGGAAAGCCCACACGAAACTCAAAACAAACAAGCGCCGTAACAAAAGAAACAATAACAACCGAGAACATGGTGATTAAAGAATTTTAATTAACGAGCGAACTTGAATAATATTATGTAACTTTTAAATACAAGTACCCCACAGGCAAGTTTACAGCATTAGCTGCGTGGGCTACCGATCCACCCTACTAGTGCCTACTATTGTTTGTTTTAGAGATCAAACCTGCACGTAAGGTGCCAACGTCTCATGCTGATTAGTGATTACCATTGTCATCAACATCATCGGTTCGTTGCTGTATAGTAACGAGCACTAGATTTACGTCGATATTTTAGGGAAACGTAAAGGACATAATTTATCGTTATACAAGATGAGGTACAGTCATGTACCTGGTATACCATATTTCGACCTATTATATGACAATAAGGCTATATATAGGTAGTGGTAAACCATACTTTTAATAATTTTCGAAAAATATACCGCCTAGGTTGCCTAGTCTATAAGTATGCATTCGATACGAGTACGCAAACCATTCGCCGGCGAAGTTAGTTGCGATACGCAGCTACATTCAGTGTATTTGTAAAGTGCATGCTAGTGAAGTGACAGGTGATGTACCAAAATTTAAATAAAAGCCAATAAAAAAACAGAAATAACGTAACTAAGCATAAATGGATTTACCCCATATTCTTATATATATTTGCATTTTTAAAGTGTTTAATTACTACAACTTGGCTATTAATTTTTTGCTAATTCTTGTTGTCAGACCATGTTGTTGACCTTGTTCTAACTTACTTGTAGTGATTTTATTTATATACCTACAAACTTTCAACCCTTATTTTTCACCCTCAGAGGGTGAACTCTAACAAACCCTAAAACGCGTATTTAATTAAATGTATTTAAAAATTAAAAGCATGAATCCCAATTTTCAGCGATATCGCTACAGAATTAAATATTTATATTAATAATTAAATTATTTATATTTCCATACAAACTTTCAACCCCTATTTCACCTCTTCAGGGGTGGAATTTTTCAAAAACACTCCTTGTGCGCATCTACATTGTAAAATATGTAAAAAGTACTGTCCAAATTTCACGTTTCTACTATTAGCAGTTTCGGCTGTGCGAGTGTTTATACGTGAGTCAGTCCCACTGACTGATTATTATATATATATATATATATATATTATGATACAAACACAAACCCAACTTTAAATTTAAAGTAATAGGTGCTTACTAAACAACAACGTGGTCATTTCATATTCTCAATACAACCCCTGAGACTATCATATCGTCGCAAGAATACTTTCCAAGTGACTTTATGTGTTGAATAAGTAAAAGTATACAGGTTGTTTGGTAAATCTGCGTCATTCCGTTAAATGAAGACCCAGGGGGTGAAGACAAGGTCTAAAAAAATGGCGACGTAAAATTAGCGAAATTGAAAAAAAAACACCGAAATTTGTTGCTTTTTTGTTGCTAATTAGTTGCTAAAAAATTAATTTTTTTGCTCTAACCAATCGCAAAAAATCGGCAATAACGCTAACTTTACATTAAGATAGCGTGGGAATCACTGAATGTAGTCTGATCAATCAAGCAAATAGGGGTCAATTTGTTGCTAATTTGTTGCTGAAATATGCTAAGAAGAAAAATATTTTAATAAAACAAAAATTGATTTTTTAAATTATACCAAAATAAATAATATCCACCTTAACTCTCGAGTTTTCCGTGGAAAAACTATAGTGAAAATTTGTTGCTCCTCACAGTGCAGCTTGTTTTCTCAGAGAGAGTCAGCAACAAAATTAAAACCGGAAGTCAAGAGAAGTTGGAGATCGGTTTACAAAAAAACTGGCCGCGCTAGCTTAACTCTAGACTTTTCCGTGGAAAAACTATAGTAAAAAATTGTTGCTCCTCATAGTGCAGCTTGTTTTAACGGAGAGAGTTAGCAACAAAATAAAAACCGGAAGTTAAGAGAAGTTGAAGGTCGGTTCACAAAAAAACTGACCACGCTAACTTAACTCTAGACTTTACCGTGGAAAAACTATAGTAAAAATTTGTTGCTCCTCACAGTGCAGCTTGTTTTAGCAGAAAGAGTCAGCAAAAAAATAAAAACCGGAAGTCTAGAGAAGTTGGAGATCGGTTCACAAAAAAACCGGCCACGCTAACTTAACTAACGATTTTTCCGCGGAAAAACTATAGTATGAACTTGTTGCTCCTCACAGTGCAGCTTGTTTTAGCAAAAAGAGTCAGCAACAAAATAAAAACCGGAAGTCTAGAGAAGTTGGAGATCGGTTTATAAAATAACCGGCCATGCTAGCTTAACTAATGATTTTTCCGCGGAAAAACTGAAGTAAAAATTTGTTCCTCCTCACAGTGCAGCTTGTTTTAGCAGGGAGAGTCAGCAACAAAATAAAAACCGGAAGTCTAGAGAAGTTGGAGATCGGTTTACAAAAAAAACCGACCACATAAATTTTCACCGTGGGAGAGCCATGCTTCGGCACGAATGGGCCGGCTCGACCGGAGAAATACCACGGGCTCACAGAAAACTGGCGTGAAACAGCGCTTGCGCTGGTTTCGCCGAGTGAGTGAGTTTACCGGAGGCCCAATCCCCTACCCCCCTAGAAATGCCGCAGTTGAAAAGCAATTTGTTACCCCAGGAGGGTACTAACTGCGTTGGAGAATCCCTCTCTGGACGTCCATGCTCAGGAACACCTGGAACTGAACGTGGACGTCCAGGCTGCCCCTCGTATTCTGGGGAGGGCAAAACTGCGCTCCAATCTGCTCGGGGCAAGAGCAAACACACAAAGGCACCCCCCCTCGATATTAAACATGGACTTTTGTAATATCAGGGGATTACACTCCAACCTTAATGCCGTCCATTACCACCTTGAGACGGCAAAGCCGGCTTTGCTCTTTTTAACCGAGACGCAGATATCATCTCCGTGTGACACATCATACCTTTCCCACCCAGGATATTCTCTCGAGCACTCCTTTCTGCCCAAAGCTGGAGTTACACACACACTCCGGAGTCTGTCAGAGATGATATCACCTCTCGCCGCCTCAGCAATCTTGAGGACAGGGACCTGTCAACGTTATGGCTCCGCATTGATAGCGACGACTACCCTCGCGTCTATGAGTGCCTATATAGGTCCCATAATGGTGACCCCGTGACGGACCGACTCTTGGAACACCTGCAAACTGCTTCAGATTTTGTGCAGCGGCAGATCCCATCCGCAGAGATCATAATGCTTGGCGACTTTAATGCCCACCACGCCGACTGGCTCAATTCCAGTAAAACTGATCATGCGGGGAGATCTGTCTGCAACTTTGCCCTTGCGTACGACTTGACACAACTGGTCACTACGCCTACGCGAATCCCAGATGTGGATGGTCAGAATCCTTCCTTGTTGGACCTTCTGCTGACTTCAAATCCTGACGGCTACCAAATATCCGTAATCGCACCACTTGGTTTATCGGATCACTGCCTTGTTAGGAGTTCTGTGCCACTTTCGACGGTGTTACGACAGCATGCTGTTTAATACCGTCGTGTGTGGCACTACAAGTCAGCAGACTGGGATGGGATGCGGTCTCGTTCTCGCCGGATGATCCCGACAACACTGCCAACTCTGTTGCCGATGTGGTGATGCAAGGGATGGAACTTTTCATTCCGTCCTCTGTAGTGCCAACTGGCGGCAGATTTCGTCCTTGGTTTGGTTGATCTTGGCGTACCTAACTCATCGTTGGGCTCAGGAAATTGAGTCGAAGGGAGAGGCATTGGCTGTTAGTTTGGACATTGCGAAGGCCTTTGATCGGGTTTGGCATAAAGCGCTGCTATCAAAGCATCCATCATACGGGCTGCCCGAGAAATTATGTAAGTGGGTCACTAGTTTCTTAGCAGATAGAAGCATAAAGGTCGTAGTTGACGGCGAATGCTTGGAAACTCAGTCTGTTGATGCTGGTGTCCCTCAGGGCTGTGTGCTATCGCCTACCCTATTCATACGGCATATCAATGACATGTTACAGACCAACAGCATTCATTGCTATGTGGATGATAGTACAGATGATGCTGTATATACCGGCTCCCCCAATATTTCTTGGCTAAATGTCATTGAGAGTCGAAACGAACTTGTGTCTAAAATAGAGAATTCATTGGAGAAAGTCTCTGAATGGGGTAGACGTAACTTAGTCCAATTCAACCCCGCCAAGACACAAGTCTGCGCTTTCACCACTAAAAAGTCACCAATGGTCGTATATCCTCGTTTCGAGGGCACATCTTTAACCATGTCCCCTAGCATTGAGATACTTGGCATCAACATATCGAGTGTAGTCCAATTCCGATATCATCTAGAGGGTAAGGCCAAGTTAGCCTCGAAGAAGCTTGGTGTTCTTAACAGAGCGAGACAGTACTTCAGTCCGGACCAACGCCTACAACTCTACAAGGCGCAGGTTCGGCCTCATATGGAATATTGTTCTCATCTCTGGGCAGGGGCGCCAAAATACCAACTGCTCCCTCTGGATCGTATCCAACGAAGGGCCGCTCGAATTGTTGACTGCCATAGTGTTTCAATCAGCTTGGACCCCTTGGAATTACGCCGAGATGTAGCTTCACTCTGCATCCTCTATCGGTTGTATCACGGGAAGTGCTCTGAGGAATTGTTCGGAATCATACCACCTGCAACTTTTCGCCATCGTCCCACGCAAAAAACATACCATCCTCATCACCTTGATGAGTGGCAGTCTTCCACCGTGCGCTTTTCGCGTAACTTTCTGCCGCGCACTGTAAAACTCTGGAACGAACTGTCACCAGCAGTATTTCCGGACCTATACGACCTGCAAACCTTCAAGAAGAGAGCGTATTCCCTCTTAAAAGGCCAGCAACGCACCTGCAGCTCTTCTGATGTTGCAGGTGTCCATGGGCGACGGTAGTTGCTTACCATCAGGTGACCCGTTTGCTCGTTTTCCCCCTTATTTAATAAAAAAAAAACGCTAGCTGAACTCTGGACTTTTCCGCGGAAAAACTTTAGTAAAAACTTGTTGCTCCTCATAGTGCAGCTTGTTTTATCAGAGAGAGTCAGCAACAAAATAAAAATCGGAAGTCAAGAGAAGTTGGAGATCGGCATGCATAAAAAGTGACCAAAACCATTAAAAACATCAGTTATATATTCATTAATTTATTTTTATTACACAAAATTTTTGTTAGTCTATTTTAACATACAATCCCCATTCGGGGATTAATTGAATGTGTATTTTTTCTGATTATTGATTTTTCGTATCGATCGTCGTATTCTGTCCATTGAGTACCCCGTAGACACACGGCCGTAAAGTGTCCTAACCTTACATCCGACGAAGATCCAAGGTTGACTGCAGGGGGCATGAAATCTACTGCTCCAACGAGCTTGTAAATTTCTTTCATGTTCTCAGGATTTTTGAAACTCCGTGGCAAAGAGTTCAACTTTATTTTCTTGTTCGTTCCTCTGTCGAACACTTCAAAAATAATGGCATTTCCTGTTAAACATAAACTTTGTTTATGATTTTTTTTAATTCGATATTTCAAAAAAGTTTTGAAAATCCAAAAGTGCACGACTCATAATAGTCATTTAATTATAAAATAATAATAAAATATGTAAATTTTTTTTTCGTCAAAACTCCTTTTTATATTTATTTATTTGATTTTACTAGTTTTTTTTTTAATTAAAAAATAAAATTAAAAAAAAAACATAAGTCGTGCAAAAACAACTATGTTTGGAAGGTAATGAGCAGGAGTCTCTGTCGGAATAAACGTACATAATATGTATAATATATCACCATCCACGTTAATTTTACATGGATATATATAGATATACAGTCTTCTGGTTTTTGTTATATTCTATTAATTGTTCATAAACGACACTGAATTACCTAGCCATTCACATTAGGTGACCTACAATTCTTTCAAAGAATTAAAAAAAAAATTAACTTAATTTTTGTATTTTTTTCGCAAGTTACAGTGTTTTCAGAGTTTCATACGTGATGGACAGTCGCACAAATTTTTTGACCTATTTTGATGTTTTTTTTTGTTTTTATCGCACTCAATCAATGGTGTGTGATCTAAATCATAATAAATATTTCAAGCGAATAATTGTCAAGCAGTGAGCGAGCTGATTATGATGAATAGGGAAGTTGC
The DNA here is from genome assembly GCA_963565745.1 of Phengaris arion. NCBI lineage: Eukaryota > Metazoa > Arthropoda > Insecta > Lepidoptera > Lycaenidae > Phengaris > Phengaris arion. The sequence continues at coordinate 9,201,015 of OY751445.1, read as the reverse complement.
CTAGTGCATTAGTGCCTAGTTATCATATTTTTATAAATTAAAATTTAAAATTGTTGATTAAGGATACATAAATCTAAAAAAATAGGTACATATTTGGATTGACGCAATTAAAAATTATAAGCAAAAATAATGCCCATCTCTTTCTCGCAAAGCGATTTGTTACGACTTACGTCATTGTTGCTGACTCTCCCTGCTAAAACAAGCTGCACTGTGAGGATCAACAAATTTTTACTACAGTTTTTCCGCGGAAAAATCATTAGTTAAGCTAGCATGGCCGGTTATTTTCTGAACCGATCTCCAACTTCTCTAGACTTCCGGTTTTTATTTTATATTATCCGGTTTTTATATTTTAACAAATTTTTACTATAGTTTTTCCACGGTAAAGTCTAGAGTTAAGTTAGCGTGGTCAGTTTTTTTGTGAACCGATCTCCAACTTCTCTGGACTTCCGGTTTTTATTTTGTTGCTAACTCTTTCTGCTAAAACAAGCTGCACTGTGAGGAGCAACAAATTTTTACTATATTTTTTCCGCGGAAAAATCGTTAGTTAAGTTAGCGTGGCCGGTTTTTTTGTGATCCGATCTCCAACTTCTCTAGAATTCCGGTTTTTATTTTGTTGCTGACTCTTTCTGCTAAAACAAGCTGCACTGTGAGGAGCAACGAATTTTTACTACAGTTTTTCCGCGGAAAAATCGTTAGTTAAGTTAGCGTGGCCGGTTTTTTTCTGAACCGATCTCCAACTTCTCTAGACTTCCGGTTTTTATTTTATATTATCCGGTTTTTATATTTTAACAAATTTTTACTATAGTTTTTCCACGGTAAAGTCTAGAGTTAAGTTAGCGTGGTCAGTTTTTTTGTGAACCGATCTCCAACTTCTCTTGACTTCCGGTTTTTATTTTGTTGCTAACTCTCTCTGTTTAAACAAGCTGCACTATGAGGAGCAACAATTTTTTACTATAGTTTTTCCACAAAAAAGTCTAGAGTTAAGCTAGCGCGGCCAGTTTTTTTGTAAACCGATCTCCAACTTCTCTTGACTTCCGGTTTTTATTTTGTTGCTGACTCTCTCTGAGAAAACAAGCTGCACTGTGAGGAGCAATAAATTTTCACTATAGTTTTTCCATGGAAAACTCGAGAGTTAAGCTGGCGTGGATATTATTTATTTTCGCATAATTAAAAAAATCAATTTTTATTTTTTTAAATTTTTTTCTTCTTAGCATCTTTCAGCAACTAATTACCAACAAATTGACCCCTATTTGCTTGATTGATCAGTCTACATTCAGTGATTCCCACGCTATCTTAATGTAAAGTTAGCGTTATTGCCGATTTTTTGCGATCGGTTAGAGCAAAAAATTAATTTTTTAGCAACAAAAAAGCAACAAATTTCGCTGTTTTTTTTTGAATTTAGCTAATTTTACGTCCCCATTTTTTTAGACCTGTGAAGACAAATCATTTAAATCCCCCATTTGTGTTGCCCGATACTTTAATCTTAATTACACTTTGAAGTTACCACGACCATAGATAAAAAAATAGGAACAAAACAATGAATACTTGCTTTACACTTTATTTATTCCAAAATCACTTTTTATCTAACCAGTAATAATATCAACCTCCACTTGTAAAAAACACAATTAGTACTTATATACTTTTAGATTCAGACCCCCACGACTGTGTCGTACCACTCCCAGAGACCGACCCCCGTCCGCCCGACTGATCCCCATCAATACCCTCCTACCCCCACTTATTCTCTATTTTCTCAGTGTGGACAGTGCAAGAAATTAGATATACACATCTGTTTACAATATTAAATGATTGTAAACAAATGTGGGCAAAGTAAGCGAAACCTTACACTCGTCCATCCTGATAACGTGTATGTCCTCAACCTTACACTCGGCGGACCAAGAAGCCAATGCTTAAATTTATACATTTTAATATATACTTGAAATCAAGGAAACTATTTACAAAAACCATAGCAATTCTCAAGAAATTACAATTAAGTATGTTTTATTTGATTATATTCACATTTTGTATATAAAATATATCTAAAATGAAAACCTACAGCATATAATTTATGCCATTAAACAAATTGTATCTTATAAACTAATATCTTTCCAACATTTATCAGCTATATAATCCATCCAATTATCTATCCTTTATCCATCCATATATCTATCCATTTATCCAGCCATTATATTATCTATTTACAAACTGATTCTACAAAAACCGATACTTGATAATAATTAACAGTGGCCTTGCATTTTATTAGATCAAGTGTGGCCTGAAACCATAGCCTACACCCGCTCTTGATCTGAAACAATACAAAGCAATAATTAGATACTGTATAAAAACACATCATCCTAATATTCAATTCATTCAATTTATGTACCTATATATCATAGAATAAATAACAACAATAAACGAATCAATATGACAACAATAAACGAATCAATACATTTTAAGTTCTATTTTATCATTCAAACATATTTTCATTGCTTGCATCATTCAAGACATTTTCATCAACGCTGTTATCATCATCAACTTCTAATGAAGTTAGATGAATCCAAGGTCTCATACGATCAGCGGCTACAGTCGTTTTCCGTCTATTTTTCATGCCTTCAAATCCTGCTATTGGAGATACCTTATACCGATCGTTGCCCAATTCAATTCAATTCAATTCATTTATTTGCTGTAAAAGTGGTAAGTACAATAGTTGGTACAAAATTTATAGGTTCTGACACTTTTGGCTACATATAGATAGCATGCAAACATTTATAAGATTAATTTAAATTATGAAGCTTCTAAAATACCAACATTATTATACAAATATTCTATTCCAATTATCTCATTTTACTTTACACTAATAATTACATGTCAAGATTTTTAAGAGGTTAAGTAACAAAAACCAAAAAAAAACATAAATACAGAAAAACACAGAAAATCATACAGTTTACATCACACATTTAGAATAATAATAGCAATCGCAAAAATAATAGTTAGTACATTATGTCGTAATAGTAATCGAGTAGATAATAATATTAATTAAACCAGTATTAAAATATGTAAAATAAAGTCATTTTATCATCATCTCAAATGTCAATTCAATAAGTTTTATAAAATAATTACAATAATACATGTCACGATTGTTTTAAATATGACAAAAATGAGTAACAAACAAAAAAATACATATACAGAAAACATACAAACCACCATAAAAATAATAATCATGTATAGTGGCCCTTGATGTCAAGTTAAATATAAAATCAGCAAAGATTACATTAAAGTACTAAATGTCATATAAAATCATTACTTCATGCCAATAGTTTAATTAATAATATTAAAACAAATAGCTATCGATTGTTATTTTTTAGGTTAAATAATTCCTTTACCGAGTAGAAGTTTTTTAGTTTTAACCATTTAACTATTTCCTATTTAAATTTATTATACGGTAGTGATTTTATATGACATGGAATAGAATGATATGCACATGGCATAATATTGTTTCTGATACAATGCATTTCTCGGGATGACGTCAAGCACTAGTCTGTCAGGATTTCTCTTATACCTAGGGTATACGTCACATGCCTTTTTAAAAGTTTTATAATTTATTTTTACATAATTCACTAGTTCGTAAATGTACATGCTCGGTGAAGTCGTTATATTTAGTTTTTGAAAAAGTGGTTTATAGGACTCATGCGGCGGCTTACCACAAACAGCTCTTATACATTTTTTTTGCGCAATGAAAACTTTGTTAACATCCGTGGAATTACCCCACAGTACTAGGCCATACCTTAGATTTTTTTTTTTTTTTTTTTTTTTTTTTTTTTTTTTTTTTTTTTAATGTATTTATTCAAGGATTTTACATAATTGTTTTCTTATTCTAAAAACCGCCAAACTGCATATCAGTTTGTTGGCGATATTTGTAACACACATATATATATATACATATATATATATATATATATATATATATATATATATATATATATATATATATATATATATATATATATATATATATATATACATATGTATATATATATATATATATATATATATATATATATATATATATATATATATATATATATATATGATGTCACATATCCATGATATGCTGATAGGATTGTATACATCGATGCAACTTGTTTAAGTTTTCCAAGTACAAATACAAATCTGTTTATTTTACTACAGACTGATTCTATATGGGCTTTCCAGTTCAAGTTCTCATCAATGTACATACCAAGAAACTTGGTATGTGTGACCTTTTTTAATGCTCTCATTTTCATACGTAATTTTATCACAGATGCTGGTTTAGTCCTATAATTTTTTAATTCAATAAAGTTAGTTTTAGTAAAATTTATATTTAAATTATTATTAGTCATCCAGATGATTGCATTTTTGATTAAATTATATATGTCAATATCAGTGTTATTATTATCATTTTTTATGAGTATAGATATGTCATCTGCAAAAAGGGTGTAATTATAATTCGTAATGTCAGGAAAATCGTTGATATAGAATAAGAACAGGAGTGGACCGAGAACACTGCCTTGTACTCCTACCTTATTGACTCTACATTTAGATCTCACGGCAGTTAAAATATATTTTTTAGTAATAGTTAAAACTTCGGTATATTGTTTTCTATTAAATAAATATGATTCTATCCAGTTCAAAGCAGGACCTCTAAATACCCAGGTTACTCAATTTCCTTAGCAGCACATTGTGGGACACGAAGTCAAAAGCCCTTGACATATCAAAAAAGATGCAGATGGTTGACTTTACATCATTTAAATATTTAACAATATTCCGTACTAATGTAGATGCTGCTGTGGTAGTGCTTTTATTACTTTGGTAGCCGAACTTTTATTGTTTAATTATGTTATGTTTTTCTACGAACTTAATAAGTCGCTTGTATATTACCTTTTCAAATATTTTAGATAAAATGGGTATAAGCGTTATAGGACGGTAATTTTTTAATAACGATATATCTCCTTTTTTAAATAAAGGTTTGACTACTGATAATTTTAATAGCTCTGGAAATGTGCCCGTTTCCAAAGAAAGATTTATTAAATGGGTAATTATAGGAGTTAATTCATTTCTGCAGTATTTTATAACCTTAGTAGATACACCGTCATATCCTTCAGACCTTGTATTTTAAAATGAATCAATTATACTATTAATTTCAGAGTAACAACATGGAGACAAAAAAATTGAATTTTGAATATAAGTATTATTAGTATTAGGTAAAATAATTTTATTTGGTTTATTTGTCAAGTTAATTAAATAATTATTGAATTCATTAGCAATGTCAGTGGGATTACATATTATATTGTCATTATGTTCATTTTTAATTTCTTTAATAATGTCAAAATTATTTAATCTATCAGTAACTTGGCTATTTATAATTTTTCAAGATGCTCTACATTTGATTTTCGCGGTTGCTAGTAAATTGTTGTTAAATATTTTTTGAAAGACTTTAGAGGCTTTTCCGTAATATTTTAGAGTATATTTGATATTTTGATTTATTTTTTAAAGTTTTATTTTTATAATAAGTATATCTCAGATTTCTTTTGGTTTTGCAGCTTGTTTTTATACCGTTTGTTAACCAAACGGGTTTTTTATACTTTATCGTTCTGCTAATTCTTTTAGAGGATAACACAATTTATAGAAAATAATAAAATCATCATAAAAATAGTCTAATGCTATATTTATATTATCATTAGTTCTGAAAACGTCACTAAACGATAGACAGCTAAGACAGTAGCGGAACTTTTCCAGATTTTCTTGACAATAATCTTTTACATAAACGTAGTATTTCTCTGGTACATTTTCTTTATAATTGACTGGAATGTGTAGCATTTGAGCTGTGCTATGATCAGAGAGTTGCAGTTCATGCAAAGACCCTGAAGCATTCTTCACATTGCTTATTGTATGTGGTCTATACAAGAAAGTTGTCTGGTGGGCTCTGTTATATGAGAGGTGAGATTATAATTCAATAAAAGAGATTTTAATTTGTCTGTGGAGGTAGAGACTTTTAGAGTATCTATGTTTAAATCACCAGCTATAATTATTTTCTGTTTGCGATACTTTGCAAGACTAAATAACATTGTGTCTAATTTATCTAGAAATATATTCACGTCTGAATTTGGTACTCTATATAAACAAATTACAATTGAATTGCAGGCTGGAAGTTCAATTCCGCAGCATTCAAATATTTTATCTGACCCAAAATTACTTTTTATATGCGTCAATTCTTTGAATAGCATACCATTTTTTACGATTATGCATACACCACCTCTATTTTTGTTATTAGATCTACAGTAGCTAGAGACAATGCGATACCCATTAAATTTAACATTTTGCACGGTAACCGAGTTTAAAAATGTTTCTGTAAAGCAGAGTATGTCGGGTTGCTGGTTTGTATAATGAAATTCCGAAATGACGATATTGATGAGATCTTTGCCTTTCCAAGACTTTGACAACCCGATATGGGACTTCAAATGATGGCATAAGCTTTGAACTCTTACCCCTAAATTAACCTTGGTAACTTTACCTAGATCACCACGATGGTACAAGCGACCAGGGACTCTTCTCTGGTCGTAATACTTCTTTTGTGTCACTTGATTCTTATCAATCCTTTCTTTTACTTCTGCTCGGATAAACTGTAAGGATAAGTTTCACAAGATTCCATAGTGACTTCGTTCATGATGGGATTCGACTCATTATTCATCTTCATGCCAAATATGACCTCTGCTGGAGTGTTACCGATAGTCTTCTGGACGGTGTTATTCAGGCCCCATTGAATCTTACCTAGCTTGTTGTCCCAGTCTTTATCGTCATCTTTAAGGTTTTGTGCAGTCAGCGAGTCTAAAATGGTCCTATTATATCGTTCGACTTGTCCGTTGGCACGTGGACTTGCCAAAGCATTCAATATATGTTTTTTTCCCCGGTCAAGACAAAACCTCCTAAATGCATGAGACGTGAAACACGAACCTCGATCGCTAACCAATCGATCGGGAGCTGGAAATGTATCGAATATTTCCTGTAAGACTTTAATCACATTTTGAGTGTTTGTATTCCTTACAGGCTTAATGAACACAAACTTTGTGAACGAATCCACGGTTGTCAGTATGTGGGTATAGCCTCTCTTGGATTTTACAAAAGGCCCAAGGTGGTCGATATGCAGAGTATGAGAAGGTATTTCTACCTTTTCAATAGGATGTAGTAATCCTTCCCGCGTATTTTTGCATAAGCACATTTGATACAGGCCCCAACGTATTTCTTTATGAATTTCTTCATTTTCGCGAACCAATAATTCTTTTTGATTCGTTCGAGCGTTTTCTCGAAACCAACGTGACCTATATCTTCGTGGTTTAGTTTGCACAGCTGCCACCTTGCACCCCTTGAAACAACCCACTTTATGCATTCCTAGTCACCTCCTAAGCAACGAAATAACTTGTTGTCCCTAAGAGTATAGTTATTTTTTATGTACTCTAACCCTTTTGGGTCCAAGTCACTGTTCACGATGTCACGAATCCGACACAACTCTGGATCTCCCAACTGGAGGGTTAGCAGATAGTCCTCGTTACTAATGGCCATAACGGCAGGGTATTGTTCAGGATTCTGGGTCTCTGGATCTTTGATAGGATTTGTGGAAAGAGCATCTACGTGACCCATCCTTGAACCCGCTCTGTATTACACCGTACAATCAAATTCTTGTAATGCCAACCACCAGCGGGCTATCCTAGGTATGAGGTCACGCTTTTGAATCGTTGACCGAAGTGCACTGCAGTCCGTGACAACCTTGAAAGCTTTACCCAGGAGATAAACTCTGAACTTCTTTAGATCACAAACAACCGCCGAAATCACCAATTCATAGGAGTGAAAATTCTTTTTCTCAGGAGACGTTTGACGGCTGTAATAAGCCACAGAGTGGAAGGAACCGCTACTACCATGAGGACGTTGTAGCAGGATTCCGCCAACACCTAGCCTGCTGGCGTCATTGTGTACCTCGGTCTCAGCAGCGGGGCCATATATAACGAGTACAGGCCTCTCGATCAATCTAGCTTTAAGTTTTTCGAATGCTTGATTTTGATCTTTTGTCCACTCCCATGAAACATTCTTCTTGAGCAATTTTGTGAGGGGATTAGCTAGTTGTGCAAATCCCTGTATGAACTTTCTAAAATAGCTGACTAATCTCAATAACTGACGCACGTTATGCACATTTTCTGGACGCGGAAATTCCATAACGCTCTGAATCTTTGTGAGACCCGGTCGGATCCCATCTGAACTAATCTCATACCCGAGGTATCGTCTATGTACACAGTGGCCTTATTATAACGCGCCAGACCAAGGACATGGTTCATCATTCGTTGGAAAACAGCAGGAGTGTTTGCCAGGCCGAACGGCATGCGATTGTACTCGTACTGGACGTCCAGCGTGACAAACGCCGATAAATGCTTACTTTCCTCAGAGATAGGCACCTGGTAATAACCTGACATCAAATCAAGAGTGATGAACCATGCCTGACCAGCCAACCTACATATTTCGTCTTCAATTATTGAAATAAGGTCATCTCTCCTTTACAGTCACCGCATTCAATTGCCTAAGGTCTACACACAGTCGAATATTGCCATCCTTTTTTCTAACGAGTTGTACGTTTTTTAGAACAAAATTGGACTTGCATATTTCGAAACAGACTCCCTAATTATCCCTGCCATCAGCATATCATCTATCATTATACGGACTTTTTCTCGTTCATGGTGTGAGAGCCGGTAAGGCCTATAGTCGATAGGGCGTTGACTTGTTAATTCTATTTTCATTTCAGCAGCAGTCGAGCAACTGAGACCAGCTAAATCGAATGCAAAACACTCTTTGTGACGGTTTAAAAGTTCTACGAGTTTAGCTTTATCGTTGTCCGTTACACTATCGCCTATATGCACATGACTCTCATCAAAGCCTTTAGTAGGCGAGGGAACGTCTACAGGTTGAATTATGGCAGCACAATTTGCATCGGTGAGCCTATAAACTACATGTAATCGTTCTGCCCTTGAAAAATGAAAAAAAGACGACATGGTATTGAACACGGCGTAACTGTAACAAAGAACACCCCATCCTTCACCTCGTAAACGTGTGTGTGGGGGGGCCACACTAAATATTGCTCGTTCGGTCTACCTACAATTTTTGTGTTTAGTATTATATTGCCTGTAAAATAAGTTTCCGCTACGGCTTTTACACTAGCAGCACTGAAAAGGATAGTATGACTACTTACACCACTTCACTTAGATTTGGAGCTGGAACTTCTGCGCTGATGTTCAGAAACTGTAGTCTATGCGAATCCTTGTAAATAACGTGTGGTTGTTCAGAATAACTTTGTCCAATCAACATCGGTCTTTCAAGCAAACAGTTATCTACCACCTTGCATAAAACAGTAGCTGTGACGCCATCAATTGACAAGTCTAACTTTGTGGAACCCGCAGAATGAACTTAGTTATTACCAAAACCTCTTAACAACGATGGAGTATGATCATGAATAAGTCCAAGCTGTAAGGGTGGACTGCTTAATCAATGTCACCTCACTACCAAGATCAACGAATGCTTCAACGAGTGTACCGCCAACACAAACTACTTTAATAAATTTATCACACGGGTTCGTATTGGGACTCGAAATTAACATAGTTTTATGTATCTTGTTTGAGCTGACAAAACTCTGGTTTATGCCCTTTTTTATTGCAATGATTACATTTTAGCAGTAGTTTAGAACATTTTGCGAACGGGTGACCTTTCTCCTTACATTTGTAACAATATAAGTTCGGGTTATTTTATTGTTGGACCTATCATTTGTTCTATCCTTTGGCGTACTAAAATGTTTATCTTTGGAGGGTAAATGAGGATGTTGCAAGTAAACTTCTTTATTACTACTAAGCAGGAATTTTAAAAGCTGATCAGGATCATCACAACGTAATGCCAAAACACTAGACCTCACTGTCCTATCGCTAATACCATGAATGATGCAATCGACGGCTCGCCTACCCGCGATTTCATATTGGTTCAATAATGACAATTTTTATAATAATAGTTCTCAATTAATTCGTTAGGCCTACTCTTACGCTTGAGCATATCTTCTAACAGCTGCTCATAATTTTGCTCACAGGGGAATGTTTCTGTTGCCATTCGTCCCATGAATATAATATCGAATTAAGACTTTCGTACCAGGTTTTAGCTAGCCCAGTGAGCTTTTGCATAGCAAAATGTATTATAGCCCTTTCGTCCCAGCCGTAAACCTTTGCACATTAATTAACTTTTCTAAGCCACGTATCCATACGTTGATTCTTTTCGGTAGGATTAAACTCCGAAATAATGTTTTTATAGTCTAGACTCTTAGGTGTTACTTGTGTGCTTTGTTTTTTACGGATGAGACGGTAAGGCATCCTTAAACGAATTAATAATATGTATCTTCCATCATCCTTAGCGGAAAAGGTGGGGCTACGTGACCTGTTTGAACGATGTCCAGCGCTCGTAGGAACTTCTGAACGTTCTTTCCCAGTTGCAGCTTCATATGAAGAAGACGCTCCTCTTCATTGCTACTACACTACCACTGCGGCTGCGCCTGCGGCTTTGACGCCTACCCGCACTCGGCCGACTGCGACTGCGGCTGCGCCTGGTGCGAGAACGATCTCGTTGAGGAGTTGCTAGACTTCTCTGAGTTTCCTTTTCCATGTTTACAATGGAATTTCCGATGATATTCCACTTCTGAGATGTAAGACCTCTCAGAAGAATAACCAGTAACAGTATAATAACACTTTATTTATTCCAAAATCACTTTTTATCTAACCAGTAACAATATCAACCTCTACTTGTAATACTTATATATTTTACTTATTATGTATACTTATTATGTATACTTTTAGATTCAGACCCCCACGACTGTGTTGTACCACTCCCAGAGACCTACACCCGTCCGCCCGACTGATCCCCATGAATACCCTCCTACCGCCACTTATTCTCTAGTTTCTCAGTGTGGACAGTGCAAGAAATTAAATATACCAAAATTATTGTAAACAAATGTGGGCAAAGTAAACGAAACCTTACACCCTTTTGGAGTTTTCTTTGTGTCACTCTGTTTACAAAATGTAAAACTTGAAATTTCGTATTATTTTCGAGTACGAGTTCCACCGTGGCACCAGTGCTGCAGAAACGGCTCGAAAGATTAATGATGTGTATGGCGGCGGTGTCGCAAAAGAAAACACAGTGCGTTTTTGGTTCCAACGTTTTCGTTCTGGAAATTTCGACCTACAGAACAAGCCCCGTGGACGGCCGGAGACCAAAGTTGATAATGAAGAATTGAAGGCTATTGTGGAAGCGGATCCATCGCAAACCACGTCCGAGTTAGCTGCAGACTGCGGTGTTAGTGATAAAACTATTTTAATCCACTTGAAGAAAATTGGGAAGGTGAAAAAGCTTGAAAGGTGGGTACCTCATGAATTGAGTGCAGCAAACCGACAAACGCGCGTCGACTGCTGCGTTACATTACTGAACCGGCACAATAATGAAGGGATTTTAAATCGAATCATTACCAGTAATAAAAAGTGTCCTGTACGATAATCAGAAGCGCTCGTCACAATGGCTGAACCCTAGCGACCAGCCAAAGCCTGCCCCAAGCGAAAATTGACCCAAAAGAAGTTACTCGTGAGCGTTTGGTGGACTAGTGCCGGTGTCGTTCACTACAGCTGTCTTAAATCTGATCAGACGATTGCAGCAGATGTTTATTGCCAGCAACTGCAAATCATGATGAAAATGATAGCTGCTAAACAACCGAAGTTGGTCATTCGCTCTAGGCCACTGCTGCTTCAGGACAACGCTAGACCACACACTGCACAACAGACGGCTACCAAATTAGAGGAGCTTAAATTGAAATGTCTAAGACATCCACCGTACTCCCCGGACCTTGCTCCAACAGATTACCATTTTTTTCGAAATTTGGATAACTGGGGCAATCCGATGGGGCAGTCCAAAGCGCCTTCAAAGATTTTATTGAGTCCTGCCCGAATGGTTTTTTAGTAAAGGAATCAATGAACTACCTATGAGAGCAATGCCATATACTTTGATTAAATAAATATATTATCTTTAAAAAAATCGACTTTATGATCCTCCTATACAAAACGCCAATTTCATATGTAATGACCTAATAGTAATTTAACCCTGACAATTATGTAATAATAGTATTAAAATAAGTAACCACTGTAATTTGTTCGGATGAAAATAAATTAATGTGATTTGTGTCATTAAATTTAAATACTGTTCGTCAAAATAAATTAATAAAATGATGTAGCTTAACAATTATTACGATAGTGATGAGTAAAGAAGAACGAAGATGAGGGGTGAAATTTTGAATTTCCTTTAGGTACTAAATAAAATACAAATTTTCGTCTATACCTCTCAAGACGTAGCAGTTTAGATCCTCATATTGTATTAGGCCTAATAATATTATTAATACTAAGCAAAGCCTTTATTTTGTATGTATGAAAAATTGTATGTACTACATAGTACATACAATTTTTTCGATAACATTATCTTACCCTGCTAAAACAAAATAGCAAAATGTTTCTTCAGCTGGAGATTGGATAGACCGCTGAAGGCGCTTACTGAAATATATTTTCCCAGGCGCTGCACCGGACATGACTTTTTCTTTTCAATAGGCTATTCTATGATAAATAATATTTTAAATGCATAGATATAGGGTGTTCAGATTTATAGGAAGAAAAGTATAGCTACTTAGTCCACCTGACACATAATAAAATGAAGTGAGTACCTAAGCTAATCATGATGAACTATAGCTAAGAACACTCTCGATATTTTCTTCGACTATAGGAGCTTCGATGCCACGGACAGACACACACCCAGACAAACATGTCAAACTTAGGCCTCTATTAAGCTTCTAAGTCTGATAAATTCACGAAGAATGATGAGAAAAATAAGCCACCAATACTAAAAAAAACCATAGATATATATATATATATATATATATATATATATATATATATATATATATATATATATATATGCGCTCTACCAGCGAGACCAATGATTTGTCTATGAACAACAAGCTAGTAAATGTAAACTCCTTATTTTACATATAATAAAGAGCTCTCAATTACCAAAAATAGCAAAAAATGCGCTCGAATGAAAAAAACTGAATCAAAATTAGAACAATAAAATTTAATCACAGTTAAAAAAAGTTACTCCCGGCTGAAATTTAATTTGCACATTTGGGGTTAATGAAGGAGGTCAGGGATTCAATTCAAGTACAGTGCTGATTTACTTTTAATTGAAAGTTACTTAACCGGGAGCTGGTTAGTTGTGGCGGCTTGAACCTTTAGCTTTTACATTTTGTGCTTAGAGCTATTGAGCTATTCGAACAACGTAAAGCCCTATGACATAAAATATTTTTATATATAGGCTCGCATTTTAATAATAACTTATCATAATATAATCTAGGTATGAAGTTAACCAACGGAAACGCTTTATAGCATTTTAGCTGTTGCCCGCAGCAATACAGTATCCCTCGGGAATACTGTACTTTTTCGGGATAAAAAGTAGCCTATATGTAATGTAATGTATGTAAAACTACTACCATACCAAATTTCATCAAAATCCGTTCAGTACTTTTTGCGTTAAAGAGTATCAAACATCCATCCATCCATCTATACATTCATCCTCACAAACATTCACATTTATAATATTAGTAGTATAGCATACTTTTCATTTGTTTGGCTAGTTAGAAATATTCATGCAGCTGATATAATAAATATAAACATAACAAAAATATATAAATACATACTTAAAAATCTTAAATATTTCCGCTGTCTGGTACCTGTGTCACAAGTTTTTCGGAAACTTAGTACAGGACAAGATTGACGAAGTGTGGAAGCGTTCATAGATATATATATATATATATATATATATATATATATATATATATATATATGAACTATGAACGCTTCCACAAGTTTTGCTTCTTATGCTTTACTCGTATCTGAGATTGCGGCAGCGATGTTGTCAAATCTTTAAGCGGCCGTACCATCTTTTCTCATAGCATTTCGCGGCTTTTTTTGCCCCAGATTTTCGTTTGTAATAAAGCTAGCGGTCTGAATTTTTGTCGTCGACGAGCCATTAGCAAAATGAGCTAATGTTTATAATTTCATAAAAATCGTGTTTAAAGTTTACAAGATAGTAGACTTCGTACCCCCTTAGGATTAAATTTGTGGACGTAATAACAGCAGCGCCAGCTGCCGGGTCTGATTGCAAATCTAAACCATTCAGCAGCAATGTGTGCAGCAAACAATCGTGTAAGATATGTATGGAGGTACTCATCGTCAGCATAATTCAAATCATATATTTTCTAGCAAATCTAGAATTTTCAAATAGTGCACTGTGCACTTTGTAATCGTTAATTTGTATAATAATATATTCTTGTATATTTTCTCTATTAATTTCACCAAATTTTGATTCAGTATTCGAAATGCTAAAGGTCTTGACATTTCATTGTTCAATTACATGATAATTTGAAGACAAACCTCAGCCGCTTCTTGTTAAATAAGAAAAATGTGTCCGTTATTGTTTATACTTAATATTAAATTGTAACTTAATTACGAATTAAGAAATTTAATGACATGAACAATTGCGAGCATGTAAAAAAACAAAAGCGCAGCAATGAAGGAATAATATTAATGAGAATAATTAATTCAAGGGAAAGGTATTTTAATATAATTCATACTTTATTCCTTATATTTTAAATTATAAAGAAGAAGCTAATATTTACACAAATCTACAGTAATGTTACAAAGAAAGATTTGATTGCTTGTATAAACAGACATACAAAGAACTAAATCTTTGTAATGTTTGCATTGAATAGGCTCCGAAACTACTAGACCTATTTTAATAAAATTTGGCACAGATCTATATCTGCTCTATAATAGACCGAGGGAAAGGACATAGGTTACTTTGTATTGCGCAAAAATGTTAGGTTCACGGAGAGTTCTATTAGCGCGCACGATCATAACATCTAATTACATTATAAATCAGATTCTGAAACCAACCAAAAGCGTGTGTTGGATGTAAGCTGATTATTTTGAAATTTAACTTGGAAGCTACACGTTTTCGTACAAATACATAAATATTTCCATTCATATATCCAAGACTAAAGAATTCTGTAACTCACAATCGCCCATCTCCAATATTGGCTTGTTCGGGAGCTGGACGTAAACTTTCCAGAAACAATTCTGGTGAAGCGATTCTCATCTATTTTTTAGCTACACTATCACAGGGCTGCCAACTGTAGCACTACTTCCTTCCCCACATAGTCGTGTTGGTAGATAAAACTCCCACAGCTGATAACCCTGCAAGCGTGCCGTTTGTTAACAGCGCAAACACTTTAAATTTCGTGCCGAACGATTCAGTATCTACGTTTGTTACTGAAGTTCAGCTCAAAAATATTCAATAGGTAGTTTTAGTTATTTTCTTTGAAAATATTTGCAGGTTGCACTTGGCTAGAATAAACTAGTAAGAATCACTTCCTTTAATCTTTAACCCTAAAGAAGTGGTTTTACTAGTTTATTCTAGCCAGGTGCTCTCGTATTTTTGACCTTCGAATAACTACGATAACCTACTTCTATTATAAATATGTAATTCTGTGAGGATTTATGGATGGACGGATGTTTGTAACTTTTTCACGCAAAAACAACTGAACGAGTTTTAATTAAATTTGGTATGGTTGAGTTAAGACTCTGGCTTAAAACATAGGCTACATTTTATCCCGAAAAAGTACTGTGTTCCCGTGGGATACTGTATTGACGTGGGCGGAGGAAAACCATGTCATGTGTAACTATTCGCGATCTGGTAAATATCTAGCAGTAGATAGTACAAGGTGGGAATTATTTATAGTAGCGCGCTGGCACCGGTTCAACCGGCCGGCGCGCGCTGTCCGTCGGCACGGCTCACAAAATACAGGAGATTATGAAATTGTACCAAACTATCTGACCTGGCCCACTTCGTTAGGCGTTAAACGTTTTTTGATGATGATTATGAGGATAAAAAGTATCATAAGTTACGCCTTATAACTTCAGCTATCTGCCAGTGAAAGTCCCGTGGAAATCAGTCCAGCCGTTTCAGATATTAGCCGGAGAAAACAGATAGATAGACGGACAGACAAAAGTTTTAAAAATCGATTTTTTTTGTTAGTACTGTATATATTTTCATATGCACTAATTAAAAAGCTGTTAATTTTAAATTACAAACAGACACTTCGATTTTATTTATTTGTATTATGGTTAGTACCGTATATATTTTCGTATGCACTAAGTAAAAAGCTGTTAATTTGAAATTACAAACAGACACATCATATTTATTTGTATAGATTCATGCAAAAAAAAAACGAAAATTCACTGACACATGCTGCAAAACATCACGGCTATCTTTTCGTGGATGATTTGTTTTAGTTGAGATATTCGACACAATTGTGAGTCTGCAAAAAGCGTTGTAAAAATTCCTTGAAACACGCAAACACCCATAAAAATACTCAATATTTCAGGTTCATTATTTTCAAAAACGTTTGGCCTATCCTTATTTAATTATGTTAAATATGCGTTCAATCTTCATTTTGCTATTGCTTATTATTATTACATAAATATTATTCATTGTATACAAAATATATTAATTAAAGTTTAACGACACAGTTATTTAGTTCTGTAAAGCCAGCACGAGCTGCACGAACGGCTTTAATCCAAACTTTAAGTGGTTTCCGTTCTCGTTCGGAAGGACCGTATATAAGGTTTCAATGACACTTGTTCATTCCAATGTTTTCACTTGCAGTGTAGCAATTTGCGTAATCTACATCTGGACTTATTACACGTGAGAGAACCAGGCTTTTGCACGAATGGGCCGGCTCGACCGGATAAATACCACGGCCTCACAGATAACCAACCAGAGAGTTAACGGAAGGGCCAAGGATTTTAAGGCCCAGGATCGCAAGTGTGCAACACCAAAGGATTTACAAGTGTAACTCCTCTGGTGTTGAGAGTGTGCATGTGCGGTGTTAATCGCTTACCTCGTCTGCTACCGTCTGCTCGTTTCCTGGTATATAAAGAGGAAAAATTTGTTTGTTTGTTTGCATTGATAAGGTTCAGAAACTACAGAATCGATTTTGATGAAATTTGGAGTAGACCACGGGAAGGACATAGGCTACTTTTTGACGTGATAACGTCTTATAATTTGATGGAGCCGGCTGCACGCACGAAAAAACATGACTCATGCGTTACATGTTACCAGCGTTACCTCGCTAAATATGACGTATTGCCGTTACCTCAGCTAGCCGCGCCTTAGGTATGTGAGCGGTGGGATGGAAAGGCGGGGGCGCTTGATGTTATTACTCAGTTTGGCGCCGGACTTCGCGGCGGCAACACGCCTACCTTAGGCGCGGTTAATTAGTTCCGCGCGCACTATAAACATGACGTTGTCACGTTCAACTATCGTTAGTAAACCGACTCTACAGACAACCGATTTTTATTTCAGCAACATAGTATTACATAAAGCCATTGCGTACTTTGTGAGCCATTCAAGATATGAAACAGGAAATTGAAAGCCCCGACCGCGCAATTTTAGTGTGTTCTTTTGTAAAACATGAAAATGCACTTGGAAAACCTTGAAACCGATCGGACCGATCAAAAGTGACTTTATTTTAAGTGACATTCTTTATGTTCTGTTTATTACTCAGTAGAAGAACGTAATGAGAACGAAATGCAGACGTTTCCAGATATTATTTCACAAACATATTAGGAGCAAATATAGCAAATATTTTTACTGAAACATTATTTATTATTTATTTATTTTACACACAAAAAATAACCTATTTAAATATCAAATTCTTTATTCCGTCAAAAGAAATATTATATCTAGATTTTAGTTAAGTAAGTAAACTTTAATTTGTGTCGCCCACAACATTTTATAAGAGTCTCATCAAAAACAGATACGATTTATGTTATTGCCCTCCAAAATTAAGAACATTATTTTGTGGAGAATAAGAGCTAGAACTCCGTAATTTTCGGCGCAACAACTTAATATTAAAGATGTCTACATAAAGTAGACAGAATTTCTAGACCTTGCTTCTTAGCGGAGTTTTGAAATAAACTACTTGTTTGTGAAATGAAATTGCTCTTCCTGTGTTTCTTACACAAGTATTATACTATATAATCTACTTTCAAGAAAATCTCTTTAAATATTTACTTTCTTCTTACTTACGTGCCTTGTGTAGCTAATAAAGTTGTTAAGTTTTCCATCATCCATAAAGTGACTTCTAAGAATAAATGTTATGTTATGTTCATTGTTCATTGCACTTATAATTTACTAGCTTTTGCGCGCGACTTCGTCAGCGTGGATCACCATTGCACCCCCGTGGGGTATGTACCTATTTCGAAAAATCCTATTTTAGCGAATTTCAACGTTATAATAACTATTTTCGTGTCAAAATTCAACACTATATGTTCAGTAATTGATATTTCACTTTACACGCTTTGGACCCCAATTTCACCCTTTTTCAAAAAACTATAAGATACGTACTCAATAATTTGTATTTATTAACTCGGATATTAAATTTCATGGAAATGGGGACAGATTTTAAATGTTTTTTATACAAACATTCAACCCTTATTTTACACCTTCAGAGGCTAAATTCGAATAAATCCTGAAATACATATGGAATCAAATTATTCAAGAGCGCAAATGTCAAGTTTTATCGAAATCAATGTAAATTTATAGTTTCTCTGTACAAACATTTAACCACTATTTTAGGTTTACCCAAAGGGGACGAAATTCAAAAAAGAATACATGGGTAAAGGTACATGTTTGATCATTTGTATTTATTAGCCCGTATATTTAATATTATAGATATCAGTAAAGATTTTCAATTTTACTTTACAAACTTTTAACCTCTATTTTACACCTCCAGGGGACGAATTTCAAAAGATAGTAAAGTACGTTTATTCAATAACTTTTATTTATTAGCTCGAATATTACATTTCATGGAAATTGAAGCAGATTTTAAATATAATATAATATTTTCCATAGAAACTTTGAACCCTTATTTTACATTCTCAAAGGATAAATTCTAATAAACCCTGAAAGACGTATTTAATAAAATATATTTAATAGCATGAATCTCAATATTCGTCGAAATCGGTGCAGATTCATATATTTTCCATATAAACTTTCAACCCATATGTTACACCTTTGAGTGTAGAATTTTTCAAAATCTCTTCTCAGTGCGCGTCTACATTGTATATTAAAACTACTCATTTCACGTTTCTATCATTAGCGGTTTCGGCTGTGCGAGCGTCTATACGTCAGTCAGTCAGTGGGGACATCTCCTTTAATATATAATATAAATATATAAATACTATATATTTTGCCCGCGACTTCGTGCGCGCAAATGGAAATCCTGCAGAAACCGTACATTTTGCCGCAATAAAAATTATCTTATGTCATTTCCCGTGGTCCACTTTATACTTGTGCCAAATTTCATTAAAATCGATCCAGTAGCTTCGGAGCCTATCCAATGACGGCCTCTGTGGCAGTGACTAACGCGTCGGCGTTCATGCCGGAGGTCGCGCGTTCGAATGCCACCGAGAGAACAAAAAAGTTTTCAATGTTCCTGGGTCATTGATGTGTATTAAAATATATTATGTGTGTAATATAATAAAAATCTTAAACACATGTATAGTACAAGAGTATTAAATATACTTCCCGTTGTTTAGTACCCGTAACACAAGTTCATTTAAACCACACACCAAATTTTTAAAAACAATGAATAAAATTATAAATACTTAAAAATTAACATCAATTACGTCTCAAATTTAAGCTCACTTTCGTACACTTGGCACGTATTTCATATTAGCCATTTTACTGTGCCAGATTGACGGCACATTGTAAGAATAATAATAACAACTAATGGTATCTAGACGGTTTCCGATGGCGCATATTATGAACTTCTTATTGTAGTAAGCGTAGCCACACTCACTAAAATAAAAAGTGTACTGGCTATAGTGGTGATAGCGGCTACAAACTTTTACTCCTAATACGAATTATGTAACCTGAGGCAAAAAAAATGTGTACCTGTGAACGTAGTTGAATTTTTTATGGAAAATAACTCTTTTACAATTTATTCAATAGAAATTTATAAATAAATAAATAAATACTTTGTGCAGTTGACAGGCTTTTTAAAGCGTGTATTTTTAAGATTAGTTTTCATTAATTTTCAAAGCCGAAAGGGCACATCCAACCTACAACTACGTGCCTCTTAATTACGGTTGTAAATTAACTGTAAAAGTAATTTTTGTCACAAACCGTAAATAAAAATGAATGGCGTGTTATATAAAAAAAATTCTTTCTTTTTACGAATGCAGAAGGAATATTTTCATTTCGTATTTAAATTCTCGTACCACCTCGTATTATCAGTGATTTCATATTATATGGAATGATTAGTCAATAGACGTACTTACGTTGAGAAGTAAATTGGCATGAAATAATAATAGCCGTTTGTATTATATGTCACCGTAAAATTGTAAATACGGTAAGATTGTAATATAACTAACAAGATTGTAAAATGTCAAACGATTGTGAACCCGGACATACTGCTTACAATTTAACGTATTATTTTTTATAACATTATAATATAGCGAACTGAAAATGTTACATTATAATCAGGCGCCCGTAAAATTTTCAACTATCCGAAGGATGGTGGTAATGATTAGTCGATATTGACTCTTGACTAACATGAACTACTTTATTATTCAAACTGCACTTCTTTGGTTAGTCACAGATAACGGATTAATTTTACTTCCATAACATTTATATAAATAATTCTAAAGCTATGAGTTTTTCTCAAAAAGAAATTAATAATCACCAAAACATTTGACATCAAACGAAATTACAAACAAATATGGCGGCGCGGGACAAATGCCGTTCAACCTATCAGCGCGCGAGGTGCGTTCCTTCACATGCCATTTCACAATTAGACGGATTCCTTTCGATATGTTATAATCTAACGAAAAATAATGCGGTAAACTGTAAGCAGTATGTTCGAGTTCACAATCTTCCGACAGTTTACAAGCGAGATGCTTGTTTAATAATATTATTATTACGGTATTCATAATTTGACGGTGACATATTATGTACGTTACCTTTTGTAGGTATAGGAGGATGACTACATCTAAAATGTCTAATTAATATACTCGGAAATATTGAGGCATAAGGTACTACTTGAAAAATATAAAAAATATAATATTTTATGTTATTTATTAATTCGATACATCTAAAAAGTAAAAAAAATTTTTTTTTTGTTAAATTAGTAAACAAAACCTACATCATTAGTTTACTTACATCATATACAAAAACATTCACTATGTAAGTATGAACTTAAACGCACAAATATCGGAAAAAAATATACATATGTTCCTGCGGCCTTTTACGTCATACACTTTTACCTAGGCGTGACGTCACAGCTAGGTACGACTTTAGTATGGATTGTTTTCACGAGACTTGCGATTTTTTTATACAAATCACTGTACTTTTGAAAATATTGACTTTTGATATACTGTTTCTTCTGAGAAGTTACTCATATTTAAGAGTACTACTATTCATTTATGTAGTAAAAAAATCAGTCATCTAGTCCATTCTCTAAACGGGATTATCAAGGCATAATAATATTTTTGAGAATTAGTAACGAGATAAAGACATAAAAAAACAAGAAATTACAAACACAACTACAAATTACACAACTATCTTTATTAATTATTTAAAAATAACACAACCAATCTTATATATCATTAAATCAAACAACTTACATGAGTTTTGCGCACCCTAAACTTAAGAACTTATGAACTTACAAGAAAATTATAATGTAAAAACGAAACCTAATTACTAAATCACAACACCGTAACGCCTATGACTAATTCCGCACCGAGTGACAGCTGACGAGCAAATGAACGAGCCAAGGGCGTGTCCATCATTTTATAGTCCTCTTTCAAGGACTCTTCTTTATTTCTTACACGGCCTCTCCTGACAGGGAGTCGTCCTCGACGACAGCTGGTTGGCATCCATGGGAATCCGGGTCAAAAGCTTCAGTAACATTGGTGTCGGCGGAGTCAAGCAACGGCATTGGGAGCGCTTGACTGGGACCGGCCGTAGGGGTTGATCGATCTACAGCCAAGTTATCGTCCTCATTGTCTGAAAAATAACACAACATCCATTGAGTTATATGAGCTTAAAAACTGTAACTGATAGGTATACAGTTTCTCAAAAATTTAATAAAAATTTACTGGTGACACACGCCTTTTTAGTGACATAACAGGCGCAACATATGTACTAAAGAAACATTAAAACTAATCCATACTACTTGCGACTAACGCTGGTGGCGCGACACACGCTGTTTCGTGTTTAAGCGACAAACGCCATCCGAACCAACTATCGTCATACGTTAGTGGTGCGACACACGCTATTACGGTTTTTAGCGACAAACGCCATCCGAACCAACTATCGTCATACGTTAGTGGTGCGACACACGCTATTACGGGTTTTAGCGACAAACGCCATCCGAACCAACTATCGTCATACGTTAGTGGTGCGACACACGCTATTACGGGTTTTAGCGACAAACGCTATGAAGCTGAACACTATCCAGCAATTTACTTACCATCAAAGTACGACAAACACGTCTCTGGACACCACTCGCCTTTCCACGGCACCATGTACTGTGCAGCCGCTTGTGTCGTCTTTCCGTAGCCACCAGCCAACAGTTTTAGCTCATAACGACCTCCAGGTAACACCTTGGTGACTTTATATGGGCCTCTCATTCCAGGGTCTAGTTTACCTGCGGACTGAGAATATTTAATCACGAAGGCAAGATCGTTCAACTTGTATTTCTTAGGGCACTGTCTACTACAATTGACAAGCCCATCCTGTTTTTTACGATTTTCTTCCAATAAATCAGAAGCTCTTGTCCTACATAACTCCCGCCAGGCTTCCCTGTTCGGTCTGGTGTTATCGATTGCTAGATCTCGGATAACAGAACGAATTAGAGGTGTTGTACCTTCCACTCCTACCAATAGGTTCAGTGGCGATGTTTGTGTACTCTTCTGGCGCGTCACGTTCAGTATCAACTGCAGTCTCCAAAGAGTCTTTGACCATTCTGAGTGCAGGCTTGCTTCAATTCTTAGCATATTAAGAAGTGTTCGTACATACCTCTCAACCTGCCCATTCGCATGGTGCATCTCGGGCGTGACATAGTGTATTTCTGATCCCAGTTCACGAACCCATCCTACAAAATCTCTGGACTCAAACATACGACCTCTATCCGTGACCAACATATTGGGAGAACCAAAAAGTGAAACGGCATTGGCTAAACAATTTTTAAGTTCCGTTGAATCTTGTCGTCGCATAGGATAGAGTAGACAAAATTTTGTGAAAGCGTCTACAAGGACAAGTACAAATTTGTATCCCTCTGAAGGTGGTAAAGGGCCAAGCGCATCGATGTGGATGGTGTCGAAAGGGAGCGACGGCTTCTGCCATGAAGTGATGCTTTGTAGGGGCTGCCGTGGTACCCGTTTTTTCGAGACACACACCAGACAGTGAGCTATATATTTAATCACAAACTGTCTCATACCTGGGAACCAGAAGTGTTTGTGTATAAGATCGAGGGTTTTTTCAGCACTTATGTGCTGGTGCTCGTCATGAAAAAGTCTTAGTAGACTCAGCCGATGACCTTTGGGGATATAACATAAGAATCTTGATTCCTCACCCGTGGGACAATATTTGTAGCAAAGTAGACCATTACGTATCACGTACCGATCTGCATCTAGCTTACCTTCCTGCAGTTGAATCATGAGATCCTGAGTCTCATTATCAGCGGACTGAGCAATTTGTGCCCAGTTTCGTGGTCGGGAAATCTGGTTGACGTGTACTGGGTTGCGGCTTAAATAGTCTACATGTGGCATCCTGCTTCCTTGCCTGTACTCAATGGAAAACTGAAAGTCCTGCAAGTATAGCCACCAACGAGCCACGCGCGGCAATAAATCTTTTTTTCGTTCTGTTGACTTCAAAGCGTTGCAGTCGGTCACTACTTTAAATTGGAGACCGATCAGATAATGCCGAAAATGCTGTAACGTTTTGACGACTGCTAAGGTTTCCAGTTCGTAAGAATGGTATCTAACTTCGGCGTTTTGTGTGACCTTGCTAAAATATTCGACTACATGTCTACTGCCATCTGGATGAATTTGTAATAAGATACCACCGTACCCAGCACTACTTGCATCTGTATGTACTTCTGTTTGGTAATTACGGTCAAAAATAGTCAGAACTGGTTTGCTAGTTAACGTCTTAATAATTTCCTTGCGCATATTTTCTTGTTCTAAACCCCAATTAAAAGTTATACCTTTTTTTGTTAGTCGTGACAAACATGCCGTTTTGGTTGCGTAATCTTTAATATATTTGCGGAAATACCCGGCAAGACCTAAGAATTGTCTGACTTGTTTAACGTTCTGCGGAACAGGGGATACTTTAAGTGCTTCAACTTTACGGGGGCTCGGTCTTACCTGACTCTTGCTTATTACTCGTCCTAAGTACTCAATTTCGGTTTTAAGGAACGAACATTTTTTTAAATTAATTGAGAAACCAGCTGTGGTTAAAATGTGCAAAACTTCGTGAAGCAGGGTTATCCCTTCGAGTATAGTGGAGCTCATAAGGAGCACGTCATCTATGTAGACAAGCACCCGCCCCGCATCAAGGAGACTCCTCAGAGTTTTATTGATTATTCGCTGGTAAACTATTGGCGAATTAGTTAGGCCGAAGGGCATTTTAAGGAATTCGTAATGACCCTCCGGCGTGACGAATCCAGTGTAATGCGAACAGTTTCTATCAATTTTAATTTGATAGAAACCTGTAGCCATGTCTAGACTAGTGAAATATTTGTAGCCACCCAGTCTGTCTATTTGGTCATCTATTAGGGGAAGAGGGTATCTATCTTTAATAGTTATCCTATTAAGGGCGCGAAAGTCCACACACATTCGATCGGAACCATCTTTCTTTTTTACTAGGATTATGGGACTTGCATATTCTGACTGAGATTCCCTAATAATGCCCTTATCTAATAGATCTTTAATTATTTCCCTGACTTTTAATTTCTCTTGATGAGAGAGTTTGTAGGGGCGATAAACAACCGGTTCAGAGCTAGTCAATTTAATATTCATCTCACCAGTATTAACAGTGGTAGATGCTGTACCCGAAATGAAAAAATCTGAATATTTGTTTATCACCTCTATCAAACAGTTATAATCGTTACCAGAGAGTGGCGTATCTAAGGACAATGGCTGAGCACAGCACACCTGATTAATACTGTTTGGCTGCGAGCGTGAAAGATATTGCCTATCTCTAGTACGTATGTAAACCACCCCATCACGATTTAGAATATCTGTTCCAATAATTATGGATGTATTCATACAATACGATGGTACTACTACAAAATCCGCTTCTAGTGAAATCTCATCAAGCTCAAGCGTAACTGTCACGAATGAAGTTGCTACGATTTCTTGGCTACCAATTCCTTTCAAAACACAATAAGTTCTTTTTGGTTGACAAGAAAGATATCGTAAAACATCGGATGATATTAAAGAAATATTAAGAGCACCACTATCTATGAGTACATCCATTGGTACACCCTCAATAACCGCAGTAATTATGTCTTTCGAAAAAGAATCACGATAGTCCTTGCATAAATTTATATTTCTTTCATTACGTACGTTATTGTCTGTTCTGTTTTTAACGAAACAATTACTTTCTAGATGGCCTGGTTTCTTACAGAATGAACAGAGAGGGCGAGGCTGATTTGTAAGTTGATCCTGTCTAGCACCTAATTTTGACCGTTTACAATCACGTCCAAGATGTCCCCTTATCCCACACGAAAAACATTTTAAATCTAACCTTTTTGGTAAGCTTTGAAAGGGACGCCTAATAGGTTGGTTACTAATCCGTGATTCCTGTTTACCTTTAACTGCCTTAACATAAATTGATAAAAATGAAACTAAACTATCCGCAGTAAGTTTCGCGTTGGCGGCAGCAGCACGGATCTGCGGATTATCTATTCCACGTATAACTATTAAAGTACGTAGCTCATCGCTTAGTCCTTCAATTACCCGCAAACGTAATAAAGATCGCCTAGCATAATCGGCATACGTAGCATATTTATCACTAGTAGCGTTCATAATGTCATAAAGCATATTAGCAAAATCTAACCGTTGAGGACAAAGGGGTTTAAACTCCTGTTTAAAATTTGACCATGTCCGGTCGTTCGTAACCCATTCCGATAGCCAAACGCGCGCGTCGCCCTTTAGGCAAGGTGCCACTCGTGACAGGCATTCACAGTCAGACCACCCATTAGTAGTGCGAGCCCTATCTACCTCCTCAAACCAGGCATCAAGGTTATTTATCGCGGGATCAAAACTTGAAATAAAATATTTGCCGGATCTATACGGCTGCAATGTTTTAAGAACTTCTAATAATTCCGTTGCACACGACTTGCGTTGCTCCGTACCTACGTTCACTCGATGCGAAGTACTACTATGAGCTCTCGCGGGTGATAAATTATTATCAACACAATTATTATCACTAGAAACGTTATGTTGATTAAAATCGCAATTTGAAACTAAAAAATCACTAGTATGTTCGACCGCCACACCCTTATTAATATTATCCAGTGCCGGCGTGACTGATGTGTGCGATTCGTTACTTTCTATAGCATCTAATCTTTGTAAAATCGTATTTAACGTGATTTGCAAACTTCCCTCACTAGTCGACGCCGACGCCGTATTGTTTTGTGTTCGCACGGGCGAGTGCACGCGCACTTGATAACTACGAGACCGGTGTCGATGCGAGCGCGAGCGACGACGGCGTTGTGATTCATACCGTGACCTACTTAAGTAATCGTCACGCTGACGGGAACGCGACCGTGTACTACGAGATTTAGAACGACTTCTACTTCGAGAACCGCTACGAGACCGACGGCAAGATTTATAGTAACTGCGCGGCATATTGCTTACAATATTTCAGACTACCCGCAAATTCACAATACAAAAACCAAAGTGCAAATACGTTAAAATAGTTGATAAATAAGATTGGTAATTAATTGAGAAACAATGTGAGCTTAGTTCTTTGTCCCACTTCTGATTTTGAGAATTAGTAACGAGATAAAGACATAAAAAAACAAGAAATTACAAACACAACTACAAATTACACAACTATCTTTATTAATTATTTAAAAATAACACAACCAATCTTATATATCATTAAATCAAACAACTTACATGAGTTTTGCGCACCCTAAACTTAAGAACTTATGAACTTACAAGAAAATTATAATGTAAAAACGAAACCTAATTACTAAATCACAACACCGTAACGCCTATGACTAATTCCGCACCGAGTGACAGCTGACGAGCAAATGAACGAGCCAAGGGCGTGTCCATCATTTTATAGTCCTCTTTCAAGGACTCTTCTTTATTTCTTACAATATTATAATTCGCGTCCTTACTCTTGCCGTGCGGCGCGGCCCGCGGCTCTGCGCAGTGAATACATATAAATTGCGAGCTTACACCCGCATAAATTTCTATTTCAAATGCAAATGCAAATTAAGGCTTCACCGTATACAAAATGCCTGTCTCTGGTTTTCGATTGACTGGCTTGTTACCGTCTAATCGTCTAATCCCCGACTATTATGTAAAAATCACTGTATTTCTTTCAATAATGTGATATTACAACATTTATAACAGTCATTAGTCAATAATTAATATAATACAATTAGGTTTGAATCCCACCGAGGGAGCAAACAAATGCTATCTATATCTATTCATAATATAATAAATTCGTAACTGTGGCTGTCTGTACATTGAAAATATATAAGAATAACTATTACATCTTCATACTTCATGAACGACATAGAACCCAAAACAATGATTTTTATATTTTTTGTCTGTTTGTCAGGTTATCTGTTTGTTTGTATGTTTGTACGCGCTAATCTCGGAAACTATTGGACGGATTTTGATGAAGTTTGGTATTTTTATTTTTAGCTTAGACTGGATTAACACAGGCAACTTTTTATTGCGGAAAAATGTACGGTTCCCACGATATTTGTTTTTGCGCATACCAAATCAACGGCTTAACCGATTTGAATGCGGTTTTCAATAATGCGTTTTAGCTTGCTCCACTTAAAATTGAAAAAAAAATGTTTCATTTGAATCGGTTCATAAATATAAAAGATAAATCAGTCTAAAGAATATAACATATAAAATCCTATAGAATAACTTATCAGTAGAACTGGCTGAAACTTAACGTAGGTATTACCTAATCACTGATGTATATTTATAACAGGAGGAATAAGTGAGAAGTTCTATTATGGTTGTAGCGCTAACTCACGTTAAGCAACGCCGGTCGTAGATTCAACTAGGATGGATGACCTTGTCCCAAATACTTACGAGGGCGGCACTGAAAATTTCGGGAATCAAGGAAGTGACACAACATTACTATTTAAAAATGTATTTA
Source organism: Phengaris arion (assembly GCA_963565745.1). Taxonomy (NCBI): domain Eukaryota; kingdom Metazoa; phylum Arthropoda; class Insecta; order Lepidoptera; family Lycaenidae; genus Phengaris; species Phengaris arion. Next base: position 9,172,386 of record OY751445.1, on the reverse strand, counting down.
TTGCTTTTCGAAGTATTCTCCGCGAAATTTGACACATTTTTCCATACGATGGAACCAATCATTGAAGCAACAATTCCATTCGGAAGTTGGGGTCTCCAAAATGGCCGTTTTGTAGGCGTCCACAGCTTCTTCAGGTGATGAAAATCTCTGACCACGCAATTTATTCTTTATTTTAGGGAAATTATAAAAATCATTTGGGATTAGGTCGGGGCTGTACGGCGGATGGTCTAATAATTCTATGATTTCTTGCTTTAAAAACTCTTTTGTTCTGTGCGCGGTGTGAGAACTCGCATTGTCGTGATGGAGGATGATGCGGCGGTTGCAGTTCTCTTTACGGAGTTCAGAAACGACCTGTGCAAACAAATGTTAGCATACCATTCTGCATTAACCGTTCTTTGTCCCTCAAGAGGAATAGTCGCAACATGGCCGGTTTTGGAGACGAACGTGGCCACCATTTTTTTTGCAACACTCCGTGAACGAACAATTTTTGTTGGCTTTAACTCATTTTCGAACACCCAAACTCGTGACTGGTTTTTTGTTTCGGGTTCGTACGCATATATCCAGGATTCGTCACCTGATACGATGTTGTATACAGCATTTGAGTCACCATCGTTGAACCTATCTAACTTTTGGTGACACCAGTCCATGCGAAGGTGTTTTTGGTCGTCGGTTAAAGTATGGGGAATCCATCTGGTACAAAGCTTCCTGACGCCTAAATGTTCGTGTAATATTTATTGAACTTGACTCATACCAATGCCTAGGCTTGCCCGTATCTACTGATAGGTCACTCTCTTATCTTCCTCTATCATGCGTCGCACAGCACTGACGTCCCTCACGCGGATCATCATTGAGATTGCTACGTCCAGGCTTATACTCGTTAAACCAATTGTAAATAGTGGAAAGAGATGGGGCTTCATTAAGAAATGCTAATCGCAGCCTATCATAGCTTTGTTGTTGAGTAAGCCCACAACGAAAGTCATAATAAATCATTGACCGAAAATTTTCTCGCGTTAGGTTCATTTTCACGTGTAACAAGAGTTTTAGATTTGCCGCCAATTCATAAAAACAAATGACAAATGAATGCAATATACTACATTAGGTTACCAAAGAGTTCTAAAATTTAAATTCAATAAAAGTTTTCATTAGCAATGTTTCTAACTGGCCAGTTCTAAACATTTTCAGTGTTACCCACGTATATACTTCGTATTCTCTGTTACCTGTAACTTCACATACTTAACACAGCTAGTTTGAGGTGGTGTGAAGCACTAGATATTATTACATAATATCATTTTTGATTTAACGTATTTGGAACTCCTACTTGTGCGAAACGATAATGTGCTACGATACTATGCTACAAGCGTAGCTTAGCTAAGTGCCTACTTACCAGTACCAAAATAAACAGAAACTAACAAACTTTGAAAGTAATTAACGATTCGCAATTTATATTTGGTTTTCTTTATAGGAAATGTGGGTTGAAGTTTTAAGGTATTCTTATAAAAAACTATATTTTTTATTATCAAATTGATTATTCAGAAAAAAATCAATGTTAGGGGTCACCACCTTAAACTACATGTCGATAGGTGAATAGACTATTCAGTCCGTTTATCCATTTTCATAACCCGTCAACAAATCAATAAAACTGAAAGCGAAAAATCCTATTGTTAGCTCTGTGTGGCGTTCGCTATAAAATCTCATTCAGCACAGAAATATTCTTTCAAAACTTTGGGGAACTATACGCTCAGCGTTTAAGTGTACATAAATTTGTATATATTTTGGACATTTTGGACTTGTCAACTGTATAAGCTCCCTTGGGTGTATCAGCAATCAATAAAATAAATAAGTAAATAGGTACAACGTTAGTCATGAAATATGACTCATAATCTTTCTAGATCTTTCTGATCAAATGATTAATGAGCTATACAAAATGTTATCTATCCCTTAGATTTAATATATCCCTTAGATTTTATATAAATAAAAATAGTAATTGGTGATGTAATTTAGAAATCTACTTTTTGTAAAAATAAATAATTAAATGAATGTGCATAGTGATGCAAAATTAATCTACTTTTCCCAATCCGATCATTATTTTGTAAGAGCATAATAATAGGTACATACTACATTGCTAATGTAAACAAAATTAATCTACTTTTCCCAATACGATCATTATTTTGTAAGAGCATAATAATAGGTACATACTACATTGCTAATGTAAACTAAATGAAATAAAAATCTGTTTGCAAAACAACGTCACGAAATACAACTGCCATTGAGCTACCAGCTGTTTTAAAATTACTCTAACTTTTTTTTGTTAAGCATTTCACTATCTCTACTATATAATATTAGAAAGAGGAAAAGTTCGTTTGTTTGTTTGTTTGCATTGAATAGGTTGGAAACTACTGGACGGATTTTGATGAAATTTGGCAGATATATAGAGTAGATCACGGGAAAGGACATGGGCTACTTTTAATCGCGGTAAAATGTACGGTTTCCGCAAGATTGCCTTTTGTGCGCATGAAGTCGCGGGCAACATTAATATTTAATACTATGTTCTAATCTATACTAATATTATAAAGAGGTAGCGAACTTCTTACGAACGCTGCCTTACCGATGGGAGATATGATATGATTAAGTCCTAGAGAAAAGTTGTAGAACTTGATGATTCCTACAAAAAAGTCAGCAACAGCATATGTCTAACTTTTATGTATAAGTCTAAAAACTAGTTTTAATATTTAAAAAAATATTTAAATCTTTAGGTCATTTTTATTTAGTCAATATTACAGTATATTAATACAGTATATTATTACAGAATATACAGTATATTATTTAGTAATATACAGTAATTATGAATTCTTATCATAATAAGTGAATTTATAGTCCCAAGTATTTAAAACAAAATACTTTTTTCTTTTACTGCATATAATTTTCACGAATGGTTAAAGAGATAATACAACATAGGTATGGAACCGCGACCGTGTAAGTGATATTTCTATTAGCCGTTTTTTTTCTGTTTTGTTTAGTAAATGACATCAATAAACTGATTTTAGGAAAAGTTCCCGGTCAAGTCAAATACTATAAGCCCATTGATACGGTGTGTAATATTGAGGATACAGCGCACTATCCTCAAGATTTTTTAAATTCTTTGAGCCCATCCGGCTTACGTCCTCCCGAACTCATGTTAAATGTTGGCAGTCCTATCATGCTGAACCTTGAGCCCCACCAACATGTGTAATGGCATAAGGCTCCTTATAAAACAGTTGCGGAAGAATATAATCGTGGCGACCATTATCACAGGGCCAGCAGTGGGTCAAATGGTTTATATTCCGCGTGTATCCATGATTCCAACGGATTTACCTATACCGTTCAAAAGGCAACAGTATCCCGTCAAGATCTTTTTTCCCTCATCATTAATAAATCCCAGGGTCAAACATTCTCTCTGGTGGGCATTGACCTTAGAAAGCAATGTTTGTCCCATGGGCAATTATATGTTGCCTTATCTCGGGTTGGAACTCGGACTCTATACGGACAATATATTTTGGTTCCAAATAATAACATAACATCTAATATAGTACACAGAGAAGTTTTGAACAATTAAAATACACATAATTTATGCACTTTTAATGATTTCATTAACTCATTTTCAAACCCGTCAATATAGCCAAATTGGCATGCAAGTACACACATAAATAAGCAGTTAAAATATAGCCCTCCTTTTGGTAGTCAGGAAATAAACCACAGCACTTAGTATTAACCGAACCACAATCATAATTTCATCACAAGTAGGTCAGCTAGTAAGATTCATAAAGAGCACAGCACAAACAATCAAAAGATATTCCCCCATTCCCATGACATTCCTCCCACAATATATTTAAGCCTTATTTAAACACTCCTTTTTAATGGTGCGTTATAAAACTAACAATCGTTACAAAACTAACAATCGTCATAAATAGAGTAATTCTTTATCTGAAAATTGGTAAAAAAATATAATAAAATATTATGATTTTCAGTAAAATAAAATAATTTTCCAGAACCTCTTCTCACAGAATAATCTCCTTCAAAGTGGCTAAAAAATAATCCAACAACATTTAAAATTTATTTGAAAAAAGCATTAAAAGTCTTATCAAAATTTTCACGTGTTTTGCTATTATACATGAATCTTAATGCGTGGCAGGAAGGTTTTTATATTTGGTTACTATCTGAATTTATACCACTAAATATTTCTAATATCTTTGCTCTCCGCCGTATTGCACCGTCTACCAAGCCGAACTTCTAGGGCTCCAGAGAGCAGTAAGTATAGCCTGCAAGAGTGGAATGGCGAAGGTCGGTATCTTTAGCGATTCCAGATCGGCTCTCCAGGCCTTAGTTCCCCTCATCCCCTGGCAGTGCAAACAAGGGCGGCCCTCCGAAAAACTGCATTGCAGAGGCGGGAGGTCTCCCTGTTTTGGATTAAGGCGCACGCAGGGTTGAGAGGGAATGAGATGGTTGACGAACTAGCCAAGGAGGCCGCGCTGCGATTGAAAAGGAAACCTGACTACGATCTGTGTCCTGTTTCATTCGTCAAGCGTATCTTAAGAGAGGATACGGTTGAGGAATGGGACAGGAGATACGAAGTGGGAGGGACGGCCGGAACCACGAAGCTCTTTTTCCCAAGCGCTGCTGCTGCATACAAAATAGTCAAGAAAATAGACATAACACACCACACTACACAGATTCTGACTGGACACGGCGGGTTCGCCTTCTACTTGAACAGATTCAAGTTGAAGGAGGACCCGTCGTGCTCATGTCAGCCAGGAGTTGAGGAGACGGTTCCTCACCTGTTACTCGAGTGCCCGATTTTTGCTAGCAGTAGATATGATACTGAGCAAAAATTGGGCACATCGATTACGGGTGAGAGCCTGTCTTCCATCCTGGGGGGAAAGAAGAGGGAAGTTTTTCTCTCTTACTGTAAAAAGATTGTAGAATGTGTAAATAAGAAAAACTGTGATATATTGGTGTGATATAGTGTAGGCTCTAGATTAAGTTTTTAAATTGTGATAGTAGGGTTAAGTTGAATGTGTGTGCTGTTGTTTTATCTTTTATCATTTTTATACCTGACATATTGAATTACTATTTTATTGGATTTAATCGGAATTATTTTATTGGATATTATTTTACTTTATGAAAAATTTTAATTGGATTGTATGTTATTTATTGTATTTTAATTTTATTGGATTTTATTGGGTTTTTCTAAACATATGTTCGTTATAATTTTGACTTGTTTTCACTGTGAAAACCGATATGTATATGACATGTAATAAAATTATTGTATTGATTATATTTGCGAGTTGTAAAATAATGTAGAAATTGAAATTGTTATAAAAGAATGTAAAACGGTAGAATTTTAAGATGAGGTTATATTATATAATTGATTGTAAAAATGTAAGTTAAAAAGAAAGAATTAAAAAAAATGAAAGAATTAAAAAATAATAAAAAAGAACATAAACAGCCCTGATGATGTTAGGGGGACGAGTACAAATAATAAAAAAAAAAAAATATATATATATATCTTTGCTCTACATACTTGGAAGTCTGCTTTTCGTAAACGCGTCCTTAATATTTAATTCATAATATGTTATTCCTGCCTCAATATCCGGTACTCCCTATAAATTTAAGATAAGTGACATTTTTTCAAGTATCGATGCATCGAAATATGTTAACGGTCGTGCCGTCAGATCATTTAACATATTTCGTTTTCACGAAATGGAAGTTTTTATAGCGCCCGCCGTAAAACGCTTTATGGTATGCATCGTAAATCCACATTAGAAGTACGGCGAATTCCATAAGCTTCCGGCAAAAAGCTCGCCGAAAACGTTAACCGAATATAGAAGTTGGCAGAAGCGAACGGCGCACGTCCTACGGGGCTCATGTTGATAATTAAATCACCCAACTATATTACAATACTAGCTGTTGCCCGCGGCTCCGCCCGCGTAAATATAGTGCCCCTCCGGAGCACTGGCATTTTTCCAGGATTAGAGTAGCTTATGTTTTAATCCAGATCCTAAACTACTACCAAACCAAATTTCGTCGGAATCCGTTCAGTAGTTTTTGCGTGAAAGAGTAACAAACATCCATCCATACATCCATCCATCCTCACAAACTTTCACATTTATAATATTATTAGGGTTCAAAGTTTACGGTGAAACAGAAGTTTGGAAGAAGGTGAAACGGAATGAATGGGAGAGTGTATATATCGTACTCTTAATAAAATAAAAACCTTACGGCCTCTTTAGTGTTTAAAGACTTGTGCAAACTCACCCACGGCTTACGACTCACTTATTTTTGGTAAAGAGGTGTGAGTGATATTTTGACTTTTTTTTTAATACCAGACTTTAAAATAACAGCCTAACCAAAATTTTATCCATTTCAAAGCCATTGTTATATTGTCAACTAGTGGCTGATTTATCGACTTTAAGATGATAAACACAATACGTCGTTTTTTTTTATTAAATAAGGGGTAAACGAGCAAACGGGTCACCTGATGGTAAGCAACTACCGTCGCCCATGGACACTCGCAACATATGTCGAATGTAGACTACATTGTAGAGCTAATTATTTTTACTGTAGCACGCTTAGCCACCGTAGAAATTAATTTTGTCTACACAAGTATAGACATACTGACTGATAATATGGACAAAAAATTCGTTTCCCGACGTTATGATTGGTGGCTATTGGGGGAGACCGACGCGGTGTTCATCAATGGACGGCAATTAATATACTGATGACAATGATGAAGCAACTGAGGACTGTCATCGTGGTACGATTGACTATGAGGATGATAATGTTAAACATTTATTTCCACGACTGTACATTCACGCTCCCATGCTCTCGTAAATAAGGTAGCATTCTGCAGACCCCGAAATCGGAACGTTGCATCTTTGACGGACGGTCGGACGGTCTGACGTCGAACAAAAAGGTTTCGCGTTTTAAATCGCCACATCAACAGTAGAGACAGGCTAATCAGATATTCAAATTTTCGATTAAATTACACAACGTTGGCTGCCTCCTACACTGTACTCATTAGTGTTCTTTTGCTTTAAAGATACGCATGGAAACGAGTTTTTTTTTTCTATTTAGGCTGCCTACGCCTTATACGCCTTTATTTAGAACCCAGATGGCATATTTTAAAAGTCTTCGTAACTTTTTAATGGATAACTATACGGTCTCTGCCTCGAATAGGCTGGATGACAAAAAAAAAATTGCATAAATGAATAGTTGGTACTCTTAAATATGAGTAACTTCTCAGAAGAAACAGTAGGTATATCAAAAGTTAATATATTCAAAGATATAGCGATTTGTATACAAAAATTCGTAAGTCTCGTGAAAACGCTCCATACTAAAGTCGTACCTAGCTGTGACGTCACGCCTAGGTTTGTGCGTTTAAGTTCATACTTATCATAATAAATATTTTTGTGTATGTTTACTAATTTAGCAAAAAAAATTAAAACTTTTTGTACTTTTAGATGTATCTAATTACTAAACTACAAATAAAATATTTTTTTTTACATTCACCAAGTAGCAGTGCCTCAATATCTGAAATATATTTATTTGATATTAATGAAAAATGTAGTCATCATTTCGCAGTGAGCGGCGCGGTGCGGCGGCGCGGGCGGCGGCGGTTTGGGCGGCGGCTCGGCGGCGCGGGCAGCGGCGCGGGCGGCGGCTCGGGCATCGCGGCGGCGCAGCGGCGCGGGCGGCGGCGCGGACGGCGCGGGCGGCGGCGCGGACGGCGCCTGCGGCGGCGCGGACGGCGGCGCGGGCGCGGCGCCACCGCGAAATTCGAGGCAGCGGCTTAATGCCTACGGCGGCGGCGGAGGCGCGGGCGGTGGCGCGGGCGCGGTCTCACCGCGAAATTCGAGGCAGCGGCTTAATGCCTATTTGCTTTTCCAAATTTTAACATAATTGATTCAGCGATTAAAATATAATGAGCCTGATATATCAATCTGCCTTTTACCTAAGTAAATGCAGATATGGAATGAATAACTACAATTTTTATAAAAAGCTTTAACCCGACTACGTAAATTATATAGTCTACTAGCTTTTTTCCAGCGGCTCCGCCCGCGTACATCTGTCATTTTGTTTATTCTTCCATAGAAATAAACCATTTCTACGGTGGTCATGCTAAGCGCATTGGAAGCTCTTTATGGTTTAGGTGCGATTCGTTAACAACTTCACAAGCTAAACTAAGTGGCCCTGTTAAGTTCCAGTCTTCGTATTTTGATCACGTCAGAATTGTTATTCTTTCCTTGATTCCCCCGAGAATCGATGGAACGCGTCACCAGTTTGTCGAAATGTTATTCAGTTAGAGGCATTTATTTATTTTTATTGAACCTGTAGACATGTTTTCACATTGAGACAGTAATTTGACCAAAAAAACTACTCTGTACTATCCGTAGTTCTGAAGCCAATAAATTTTTCTTTGTGGAAATTGAGGGAATTTAAATAAAATATTCCAAAATCTAGGTGTAACATCGTCGCTCACTAAGCCGGGTTTTACAGTTTTTTTCTGAACAGTTTTCAACTCAGCATGACACGTGACATGCATATGATTCTTCTGTACAAAATTGACAAATCCAAAGCCTCAAATTTGAAGTTTCACAAAATTGGGGAAATATTATATTATGCGAAGCCAATGAATGATGTATTATATTAAAAAGAGGTGCAAAGCACTGAATACCTTTGCGTTTATTAATGACGTTTGCCAGAAAACACTCCGTATCGATTCAGATTTTACGATCTGCTCGTTCAGTGATAAATAATATTGGGTTTAAAATTAAATCTCCCGTTAAAATTTAGCTGGCAGCAGCAGTTGCAGATCGCATCGGCGGCGGAGCGACGCCCGCACTCCCGCGCACCGCGAACATACCCGCGCACCGCGAGTGTTGTGCATATCAATTAAATATTACTTATGTAACTGGTGTTATATAAGTGCATTACATAAGTGAGTACTAAGTAAGTCCTGTGTGCATTTATGTGATCTATAATATGAATCTCAGTAGTGTTTTTTATACTTATTGTCGGTCGATTGATATTATACTCGATAGAATACGGTTTTTGTATGCTGTATAATAAATAAGTACCTGGGAGAACGAGCTTTGCTCGGTGTTTTAGTCGAACGATATAATCATTAAAAATAAATAAAAAATATAAAAGAAAAATATAAGAAGAATCACCAAACTATTTATCTTACCGAGATTCGAACCGCCACATTCCGAATTTCCAAACAATGAAAATAGTATACCTACGTATACACCAATCAGAGGGACTTAAGCCGCTGCCACTAACCAGACTGACGTAAGAGAGTCAAAATTAGAAATATATTGTTGCATGACAAAATAATAAAACATTTAAATATATTGCTTGAAAATGAGCAGTTTCTAGGTATAAGACCTAGCAAGGTCGCCTTTTCACCTCTCTGCATACTAAATTTCATCGTAATACTTGTAGCCGTTGACGAGATACCGATTATATATATACATGATCGTCTCGCTTAAAGTATAATCGAGCATTTGCTCGGAGTTCCAGTATAAATAAAAAAAGAATTGGAATATACTAAAAAGGTCGATTGAATTTTATAGTAACTGGTCACTGTGTTTAATTTGCCACTTGACTGTCAAAATTTTATAGGTGCATTCAGTTTACCTGTTTGGTTTATTTAAAAAAAAAATCGACGGGTTGCACTCCAGGAGTGCCGGCAGAAGTGAAAACTTGAATATTAACGTTGTGCATTTTTAATATTTTGGAATGGTTAGAGAATAATTTTGTACGAATTGCTTTCATTATCAGTATAAAAGTACTATTATTTATGTGGTGGAATACAATATTCATTTATTGCGCTATCGTACACAAACATGACAATATATATTACATTAAAAATTTAACACTTCAGAACTATTACAATTATTTTACATAATAATAATAAATAATAAAATAAACACCGCGCCGCCTGTCCTCTCTCCATCCGTCTTACGAATTTTCGATCAGGTCACGTGTCCTGACGCGAGTTTAGAAATTTTTACCCATTCCAAAAAAAGTACACAGCGCCGCTAAAGAAGTTTTCACTTCAACAAAACTGGCGGTCCCAGTAGGTTGGTAGGTGTAGACTTAGGTGTAGATGTAGGTGTATGTGTAGTTGTAGGTGTAAGATGTAGGTTGTAGGTATGGATATGGATATGGATATTTGACGACCTCTGTGGCTCAGTGGTTAGCGCATTGGCGCTCAAGCCGGAGGTCGCGGGTTCGAATCCCGCCAGGGAATAAAAAAAAGTTTTCTGTGTTCCTGGGTCATGGATGTTTAATCTTAAATATAAGTACAGTATAAAAAGTATTAAATATATTTCCGTTGTCTGGTACCCGTAACACAAGTTCTTCGGATACTTACCACGGGACCAGACTGACGTGGTGTGAAGCGTCCATAGATATTATTATATTATATTAGATATTATTATATGGACATAAGATATGTTGTTGGTGTACATCGCTGTAGGTGTGGTTATTTATTCCAGTTCATAGTTGAGACAGAATAACAAATTTCATTCGATAACGTTACGTTTACGCCGCTGTCAAATGTTCCTGCTAGGCCCACTGACTGGTTTGGGTCCTTATAAAATACTTAAAAAGTTTTAATCGTCAAGGATTTAATTTCCTCGTAATATAACAGAAGTAGAACTAATAAATCTAAGCATAATTTTAACCTGAATTTTTTTTTTTGATCTTTTATTTAACCCTTTACGTATAAGACAACAGTAATCTTAATTGTACTTTGAAATCAATGCGAACATAGAATGGAAAATATTAAATACAAAAAAAATTAAACACGAATAGCAAGCGTAACGCGTTATGCTCTTTTAAATAATGTGTGACGCTACAAATTTGATATCCCCTCTCGGATTGACTACATTCTATCAAACACTCTGTAAATTCAGTAATTTCCTAACCGCTATGTTGATGACTCAATGTTTTATTTAGTAGCGTGTTTTAACATTTCTCAAGTTCACATTCCCACAGAAAGTTTATTTAAAAATATCTTATATAAATTGACTGTATCTAGTGCGCTGAACCAAGAGGACTTACTGTATTATGGCACAGTGCAAAAGCGTTATGTTCTGACGAAATACTGAACTGTTAACCACAAATATTTCTGATTTTTGTTTCAACGTAAACGTATATTACAAGCTTATAACCATATTTAATACCGACCGTTTATTGACTATTTTCAATGTTCATCTAAGTTAATAGTTTATACTAAAAATAGTTATTAAAAGTAAAATTATAATACTATAATAATTATAATTATTCAGGTATTCAAATTTAAAATATAACATTTACTTAAATAGTTTTGTATATCTCAGACCAAATACTTAAAACGCTTTTAATTTTATCAATTGGTTTACCCGGTAACCTCATACGATATATGCAAAATTTTCAAGAGTTGATAAGTTTATTGAATGTGACCAGTTCGTTAGGCCCGAAAGATTTACTATATAATTAAAATTCCTTATCTAAAAGAAATTGTAGAAGTTCTTGCTCAGTTAAACCACTAGAAAACCAATCCTGACCGCAGTGTTACAATCTTTGAAATATTTCCGATAATTGCACGACAAGGTCATTGTTAAATAAGTATTTGAGGCAAGTGCCCGCTTATTTTTACATATTAGAAAAAGAAATAGTGAAATTTTTAAATTTTATTAATTTTTAGAAGTCAATTAAATTTGATTTTTTCAATGGCGTTTGTGCTTACCTTCCATTTGTAAAAATCGTTACATACATGATCTGTTTTTACGGTCCTTACGTTCGTTACGTCGTTTACGGTAAAAAAAACTCGATTTTGTTTTAGTGAGTATTAAAATTATAAATCATTTGTGGAATCATTTTTTAAACTTGGTCATAAATACTAAAATATCCGGGAGTGTATAATTATCATCATATAATACCACTCGTATTATATGATGGTACGTTGGTACGTTCTTTATGCATTTCTGGAAACTTTGTGTTCCGTACATCGTCCGTCGCTGCTATGGACACTATAATTTGTTGATTACCCAGGGACATTAGGAAAGAAGTATTTGGTGGTTATTACACTAGTGCCACTAAAACAATTTGTACAAACCTTAGCAACTTTCACAAAGTAGCTTCAGATTTTAAATACAAGCTGAAGCTACTTTGGACAGATTGAAGTTTTCCGTTTTCGCCTTCACAAAAAAATAATTAAAAAACAAATAAGAACATCAGTCACATTATGGAAGTTCCATTGAAATAACGAAAAATTAATAATTTCAATCATGCATTTACGGCGAACCGGGACTTTAACAGTCCTAGGGTTCGGCACAAAAAATTACCATAAATCGATATATTCAACTAATAAATTTTCGATGCGACAATAATATCGATTAACCTTCTTAAGGGTACAACACTACAATGTTCAAATACGGTGTGTCCAAAGTAGCTTTAGCTTTTGAATACACTATAAAATAATAATTTCGGAGACATTTCGGTTCGATTGAAAAAGCGAATCGTTACATATTAATACTTCAAACAAAAACTTTCAATACAGTTATACGAGAACGGAAGAGTATGATATTTGGCGTATTTAATGTTTATGCGAAGAAAGGTATGCAGAAAGCTAGTAATTTTTAAAATAGTGCTTAGAAATACATAAAATATAAAAAATTACAACTTTTTAGTGTTTTTAATAAAAATAACAAATATTTAAACCAGACCAGACAAAAGAATCTTTATAAGTTCAAAATTTAAAAATTATATATCTTATACCTTAGAACGAGCAATTCTTGTATATTTATTTATTTATATGTTTCTGTGATCTCGGAAACGGCTCTAACGATTTCGCTGAAATTTGATATATGGGGGTTTTCGGGGGTAAACAATCGATCTAGATTAGTCTTATGTTTGGGAAAAGGCGTGTTTTCGAGTTTTCATGCGTTTTTCTGTCCTCGCAGAATATGGTCCCTAATTTCGTCATTCTGGCCACTGTCGAACTGGTCCAGCGGGTTAAGACGCGGTAAGAAATGAGTATTACGGTTTCGAATCCCGCTCGGTGACACTGTTTTTTTTATATGTTCAAGTTTATATATCATTTTTTAATTTTTATTGTTTTTAGACAAGTTTAAAAAATGTAGTTAATGTTTGAGATAACAATATATATTTCTCATAAATATGTCTAACATTTACCTTTACCGATTACGTGAATAAGATTTATGCTTTCGAGTTTCACCATATTACAATAAATAGTAATAACCGAGTAAAGCTCGGTCGCCCAAGTACTTTAATTGAGACAACCTTATATATATTATATATTCGGTATCTCGGCAACGGCTGCAAGTATTACCATGAAATTTAGTATGCAGGGCGTTTTGAGGGAGAAAAATCGATGTAGCTAGGTCTTATTCCTTGATAACTGCGCATTTTCAAGCAATATATGTTTTTTCATTCGTCGTGCAACAATAAATCAATAATTTCGACTCACTTACGTCAGTCTGATTGGCAGCTTGGTATACATACGTACCTACGTATAACTTTCGCATTGTTTGGAGATTCGGAATGCGATGGGTTCGAATCCCGGTAAGTTAAATATTTTTGTGATTCTTATTATTTATTTTCTTTTACGTATTTTTTTAAAATTTATTTTTAATTATTTTATAATTCTACTAAAACTGCGAGCAAAGCTCGGTCTCCCAGGCACTGAATTATTATGTGTGAAAAAACAAACAAAAAAACAACTGACGATAGCTGCCTCACTTTTAATTTACAATATTATTAGAACTTGAATCTCTTGTACTGACAACAATACAACGTTACGAATACTGAGTAGGCTATTTTAGGATGGCAACGGAGAATTCATTTCATTCAGAAGGACAGCCCGTTGCGGTATAATTGTATAATTCTATGATTATTACAACATCGGCCTTCGGCGTTGCTATGGTGAATGAGTTTGCTATAACAAATAAATAGTATATAAAATATAAATAGTAGTGAAGATGCTAAACTAAACCAATGGTTTTCAATCGGTTAGCTTAAAGCGTGTCCCAACTTCTAAACCGCTCACCGCTTAAGTGATATGATTACTAAAGTTCCACAAATTTCATTGTTAAAATAAAACTATAATGGTTAAAGTAAAAATAGTCTTTTCATTTATGATGACGATGTTAACAATGGCATATAACGTGTTATGATATAATTAGTCATATCATAACACGTGTTTTGATTGATTTTAAATAGTTAAAAAAAATCAAACTTTTATCGTTTCATTTAAAAAAAAAGAGCATATGTGATACCGCGAGCATTTTGCTGAATCTTAAATAAATTATAAATACTAGCTTTTGCGCGCGACTTCGTCTGCGTGGATGGCCATTTCCGACGTGGGAGATGAATTTCACAAAATCCTTTTACAACAGGTTTCTACGTCATAATCTGCATACTAAAATTGGAATTTTTAAAATCTGTGTCTACACTTTAAATTAAGGCATTTCTACCGTTAACGGTTACGCGTGTGCGTGCGTCTATATGTCAGTCAGTCAGTCAGTGAGGAGTGAGGACATCTCATTTGTACTATACTACTTAATACTATACAATAGGTCTTTACCTATGAAACTGCCGCTCTGCAGTACTGGCCATTTGAAATCAAAATAATTTTTGTTTGGCTAAAATTCTAATTTCAAATTAATTTTATTTTAAAATCATGGAATTCTTTTTCCAAATGTAGTCATTTGTTTATTGATTAGTGTTACATTTTCATCGCATTTCTTTTTCCTCATCATGGATACGTTAAAAATTCGAGTAATTATGGAATATTAGTACCGTCGTGGCAGCAACGCGGCACTAGCGGCACGCAACATCAACGACGATTACGGAGCTAACACTACAAACCAACGCACCACCTGTTATTGGTTTGCTCGCTTCCGTTCTGGAATTTCGACCTGAAAAATGAACCTCGCCGTCGTCCGAAGACTTTGGTCGACAATGACAAATTAAAGGCGATTGTGGAAGCTGATGATACACAATCTACGGCTGAATTAGCAGCAGTTTTCGACTTTAGCTTCAAAACAATAATGGTCCATTTGCGTCAAATTGGCAAGGTAAAAAAGCTTGAAAATGGGTGCCCTATGAACTCAATGATCGCCAGCGCGAAGTACGCGTCGAGACGTGCTTTGCACTGCTCAACAGACACACAAATGAAGGAATTTTGAACCGCATTGTTATCTGCGATGAAAAATTGATTCTGTTTGATAACCGCAAGCGCTCAGCAAGTTGGTTGGATCAGGATCCAACCAACTTGATGAGCGCTTGCGGTTATCCAGGGAACCAGGGTTCAGCACCTAAACAATGCCCTAAACGAAAACTTACCCCTAGAAAAGTAATGGTCACTGTTTGGTGGACTAGCGCTGGTGTGATTCATCACAGCTTCTTACCAAACGGGGTGAGCATTACTGCAGATATGTACTGTGAAGAACTGAACACAATGATGGAGAAGCTGGCATATCTCCAACAAGCATTGGTCAATAGCTCGTCTCCGCTGCTCCTGCACGACAACGCGCGACTCATACTGCATAGCGGACGTCTCCAAGTTGCAAGAACTGGGGTTGGAAGCTCTCTGTCATTCGTCCTACTCACCAGACCTTGAGCCTACAGACTACTACTTTTTCCAGAATTTGGATAACTTCTTGGCGGGAAAAAAATCAATACTAATAATAGGTTTTAAAAATCGAATACCGTTTATTTATTTAAAAAAAGATTCTCGGTCTTGTCACAAGGTCTTGTCAAACTTGTTTAGTCATTGAGAAAATGGAATTGACTCGAGAAAATTCTAGAGCGATGATTTATTATGACTTTCGAAGTGGTTTAACATAAAACAGTGTGTTGACCGGATGATGTCTGCATTTGGTGATGAAGCCCCATCCAAAACCACAATTTATCGCTGTTTTGCTGAATTTCAACGTGGACGTGTGATTACAACGAGGAAGATCGACATGTGACACATGTCGATCTTCCTCAATCAGCTTACGCACAGCATCAACGTTTTCTTGGGTGACTGCAGTTTTTGGACAACCTTGACGGGGATCATCACTGAGCTTGACACGTCCACGTTGAAATTCAGCAAACCAGCGATAAATTGTGGTTTTGGATGGGGCTTCATCACCAAATGCAGACATCATCCGGTCAACACACTGTTTTATGTTAAACCACTTCGAAAGTCATAATAAATCATCGCTCTAGAATTTTCTCGAGTCAATTCCATTTTCTCAACGACTAAACAAGTTTGACAAGACCTTGTGACAAGACCGAGAATCTTTTTTTAAATAAATAAACGGTATTCGATTTTTAAAACCAAGGAGTTTTAAATTAAAAAGATTTTAATATGACAGGAACAGTGGAAATATTCCATTCCCGATACTTTTAGTGCAGCCTATTATACACTACCGTGCGTTAAAAAGGCAGGAAATAGAATTTTCGTTTCAATTTTCAACACCGTATTCCTAAATCATCAAGTCTCAAGTCTAGTAAAAGTCCAAATAAATAGTCAGTTTAGTCAATGAGTCAAGTCAGTCGATTCAGTAAAGTGGTGGAAGCTTTACTAAAAGTTCCTAGGGAGTTTTGGAGGAAACAAAAAATAGCACGTTTTTTGAAGTTGTACCACTTTCCCACATTTGTGCACGTTGACTAATATTTAATTGTTAATATTTTACCAATATTACACATTAAAAACCGGAATAACACAAATTTTTGAAGGATATACAAAAACCACAACGTCACCTATTGAATTCCCCGGCAAAACTCTCTACCGTGCGTTTCATAGATACAATTTTGTTACACGTTGACGTTAGTCAATCTGTCACGAGTCAAAACATTTAGATCTTTTAATTTTTTCTATATATGAGACAAAAGAACCCTTATAAAGTTCAAACTTGTAATTAAAATATGAATTACTATGGCCGAATTTTGACCACAGGGTGACTATATATATAACAGATTCACATACCTACTACATAAAAACGAAATACATATGTACAATATACGTACATCAGTTAAAAGTATCAAAGTCGCACCTATTTCAACCACAGGCACTTGATCCGGTTTTATCATTTTCTTACCCAATTGTAGATAACATCGAAAGGATTAGATTCTGACAATGAAATTTTGATAGAGTGAGTAAATAGGATTGGGAAAATTTGGGGAAGTTAATATTAAAGCGAGAACCAATCAACTTGTTAACGGCCAAACTCAAAGCGTTTTCACTTAAATCGGAATTTAGACATTTTAATCTTGGTCTTATCATAAAGCGACGATAAATCCGAATTTATAAGATTTATCAGTAAGCGTTTACCAGAGGTTAAAGTTCAATAATACTCAAAACCACAAACATCATAAATTCATTCAGTGTAATCAGCGCTGATAAGTATATTACGTTTGATAAGCTTTCATTAATATTTTTACTGTATAATGTGTCGGTATGAATATTTATAATACGAGTACATTGCAAATAAATTATAACGTGTAGATTTAGAAGAAGCTTAAAGGCTTGTATCAAAAATACGGATTTATAAGTAAGTTTTTTAATTATTATTCTTGTGTCACTTTTGTGACTCTACGCATGACTACACTATAAATTTTCAACGGTTTCCATTTAGTTAAATAGTATTTTTATTGAGAGGATGTTTATATAAATATAATTTTATAACTATAAAACTAAATATTATTATCTACTTCCAGTACTCGTTCGAGTAAGCGAACGTCTTGAATAATTTAAGAAATATAACTCGGTCAAAATCTACAAAGAATTGTCACAAACGAACATCTTATAGATTTTTAATGCTATGTATCATAGGTATTTATCTCGCAGTTAACAGTGATTAGTTTGTAATAATTTTAATGGGCGCGACAAATTGAGGTAAGTTCCAGTTCGTAAATAGCGAGTGCACCCGCTGCAAATGTCGCGACCGGCGCGCGGCGGCTTACTTTCGTCGTCAGCTGCCGCGCTATTTTTACTGCTCGACGCTCGCGACTCGCCGCTGCGACCCGAAATGTTTTCTCGCCAGATTAATATATTTTTGATAGACGTCCCGTGGGCGTGTATTTTATGGAGGATCGAATTTGCGAGATAGATGGCCGCTCGCATAGATTTATTGTATTATTAGTTCTCAACTATCGTAAAAGCGATAACGCGCTTGTTTGTGAATAATAAAACCTCTCTTTACACTCGTAGTTTGGAAATACATTAATTTTAAACACATATAAAAAACGTGTGTTATTATTTACATACTCTTTTTTTATCTACAATTTCCATATGCAAAAATTTTAACATTTTAGTAGATATATAGGTTTTTATACTACCTATAGGTATTTCTATATTATTGGGGAGTATTCATATTCTAGTACCAGGGTAACCGAGCTTTGTTCGAGAGATATTTAGTAAGTTCCTAATATTTAGAAAATAAAAGAAACACAAAAATAATTATCTGACCGGGATTCCAACCCACCACATTCCAATTTTCCGAACAAAACAAAAATCTATTATATAAAGTAACATTTCCTGACTGACTGATTCATCCACGCCGAGGCAAACTACAATTCTTCTGCACAATCGTAGACACACCGTATGCTTTTGTAATACAATCAAATCGAAAGCCTACTATGCAGTTGTTTATCTGTTCCTCTTTCTTTAATCTGTGCCATGAGTGCGTAATGAATTGTATGAGATGAGAATTCATACAGTAGCAGCGGTGTTAAACTAGAAATACTTTTAAACTTCTGTAACTTTTTAGCAAAACGGTAGCAATCCTTCAAGGGTTACTTGTTAAAAAAGGGAACCCTAAAATTAAGACATATCGAAGCACTTACATGGCTTGATTCCATAAAACGTTTATTGGATAAGTAAGACGTTGTATTATCCTTGGCATACCTATACCTCTGACTTTTTTTATGTACGACCCTTTTATTTCTGCGGTATAATCGAGCCAGAAATAGAAGAATAGTTTTGGGCCGTTTAATTTTACATCCTTTTTTGCGGTGAGTTAAGCCCAGCTCTCAACATTGAATACACGCTACGTGTAAAAAATAATTCTTTCATAAGATTATTTCAGCTAGGGTTTCCCAAAATTAAAACAAATCCGCATACAATAGTTTCAATAGGTACATAATATAATAAATATTGGAGCCATTTTGACGACCCTGTGGCTGTGTCGGTGCTTTACCCGGAGGTCGCGGGTTCGAATCCTGCCACAGGAACAAAAATGTTTTCTATGCTTCTGGGTCATGGATGTGTATTATATATGTTTATATAATAACAACCTTAAATATGTGTATAATAATAAATATTTATTATAATGTTTCCGTTGCCTGGTACCCGTAACACATGTTCTTCGAGAACTTACTAAGGGAACAGATTGACCTGGTGTGAAAGCGTCCATAGATATCACTCTGTATCAAGAACACCGACAGTTCCCAATCCGAACCTCTCGCCACGACGGCTGGTAGTTTAGTGACCAATTCTCATAATTAACTTTACTTTTATTTAAATTAATCGTCTTGATATCGTAAACTGTTTTTTGGAGTTTGGACCAATCAAATCGAGATTGACGTTTGTGAGAATACCATTTTCGAGCTTTAACAAATCGGGACTGGATTGTAACTATACTATAGCAGGATTTAATTAGTAGAATCGACCTTCAGGCTCTATATTCAGCGCCAACCGACAGGGCGCTAGTAATTCCGCCAGTTATACTTCCGTACTATTGACTTGTTCGTTAATTCAGCAGCTAGAGTATTGACCGCTTCGACATCTAATTATATTTTGATGTTGACTAATATTATTTATTAAGTGTTAGAACTGGCGCTCTCGGCCATAAGTTAGATGGCACGGCCAATGCAAGTGCGACCGGATCTTTGCTTTATAAAGCCGGAGTTATGAGCCGTGCACGAGAGCTTGGACTGCTGAATCACCGGCTGTTCAGCTCTTAATTAAGCTTTACATATTACATATATCAGATCTTTGTAAGAAGAGAGTAATAGCTCTTGAAAACGTATGCGACTTTACGTACTTTACGACGTTACATTTTTTGTAGTATGCATTTGGTTTCTATTTTTTTAAGTAATGGCACAAATAAAACAGGGTTAAATTTCATAAGATAACTATCTGTCCCGTGCCCACTTCGTTGTGCGTAAAACATTTGTATATATATATATATATATATATATTCAATTACACACTCATAGAAGAATTATATTGTATGATTGTTTAGATAAGTACGAATACAATAAATAACAATATTCTAATTAGTAGTTACAGTATAAATTAAATAAGTTCACCTAAATATCCTACCTACGCACTGCTTTTATAAATATAAAAGTTTGTGAGGTTGGCTGGATGGATGGATGATTGTAACCCTATATCATACGAAAATTAGATAAAATATTTTTGATGAATTATCCCGTGGGATACTGTAGTTATGCGGGTGAAACCACGAGCAAAGGTACTGCAAAAACAAATAAATGTTAGAAAGGCGAATCAGCATATTATAATGCGTAATAAACATGCAAATATTTCTTGGCTCCTACAAAAATAACATTACGTTACACTCCTCGCATTATCTGGAATATTTTAATATAAAATTCTTAATACATTGAAATGATTTATTCGCCAGCCCTACTGACATGGGAGAAAACTTTTTATGCGTTCATGAAAGGCGATTGTTTTAAAGGGTAATATCGTAAAACGGGATATGAAATCAAATTTTGTGCTGAATACACTTCCGTTTCGGAATTTGGGTCAAGGCCGAGCCGCCTCTTGCGAAGTTAAACAAGAGTGAAATAATGAAATGTGACGTTGGTAATTAATTGCTTTTTACTTTATCGATATTGCCAAACCTGTTGACAACAATTTTTAACGTGCACGATGAGTTGCGAGAAAATATTTGGCAGAATCGATATTCACAGATCTTCAGATCACAGACTTTAACAGATGGCTTTGTGCTCATAGTGATCAATTTAATTTAATTTTGCGGTGCGGTTCATAAAATCAAACTACGTAACGAACAAAACAAAAAACCAGCATTACTTCCTTCAGTATTCAAAAAAGTCTTACATCCAATAAATCGTTATTAAATTAATTATTCCATAGTTTGTACTCTATCAGCGCTACTAAAATTTATTACTACGAGAAACACCCGCAATCGTGGCATCGGAAATTTATGAGGGTTCTTTTATCATTCCATGATTGCGGGACCCAAAATAAACTTCCAAACTCATTACAGCTAAAATACTCCTTGTAAAAAGAGATAACACTCGAGTTACTCAACAATTACGAGATGCCCAATTACTTATACCTACCGCCAATTTATTAACTTAACTTTTTTAAGAAAAGACCATTTTACTCTCTAAAACTTCGACGGCCGAGTCCCTACATATTTTACTAAGGCGGGTCAATAAGTCCGTGACTTTTTGAATTTCTAACCTCCTTACTGAAAAAGCAACACTACTCCTGTCAACAGGCATCTGTCAGTTGACTCCTATCAAAATTTGAACTTGCTGCGTCAGTTAGTTTGTGTTTTACAGCTATCTTTATCAGACTATCCAGTAACTTAAGGAAACAATGGAAAAAAGTGAATTTCGTGTGCTTATTAAGCATTATTTTTTGCGAAAAAAAACCATTACCGAGACCAAGGCTAAGCTTGATAAATACTATGGGGACTCTGCACCATCGATTTCAATGGTAAAAAAGTGGTTTACTGAATTTCGTTGTGGCCTTACAAGCACTGAAGATGCCGAACGTCCTGGACGCCCAGTTGAGGTCTCTACACCCGAAACAATCGAAAAAATTCACGATATGGTGTTGGCCGACCGAAGATTGAAAGTGCAAGAGATTGTGGAAGCCATAGGCATCTCGCATGGCTCAGTGGTTTAAATTTTGAATGATCACTTGGGCATGAGAAAGCTTTCCGCAAGATGGGTGCCGCGTTTGCTCACAGTCGACCACAAACGCAATCGTGTAACAACTTCACAGGAAGGTTTGGCGTTGTTTAATCACAATATGGAGGAGTTTTTTAACCGTGGACGAAACATGGATCCATCACAATACACCAGAGACCAAACAACAGTCAAAACAGTGTGTTTCTAAGGGTGAATCGGCGCCAAAGAAGGCCAAGGTGGGTTTGTCAGCCAATAAAGTTATGGCGACTGTTTTTTGGGATGCACGTGGGATAATCCACATTGACTATCTTCAAAAGGGAAGAACAATTAATGGGGAATATTATGCCAACTTATTGGACCGCTTCAATGAGGATTTGAAAAAAAACCGACCTCATTTGGCCAAGAAAAAAGTTCTTTTTCACTAAGACAATGCAAGGGTGCACACATGTGCAGTTGCCATGGCAAAAATCCATGAATTGGGCTATGAATTGCTCCCACATCCACCCTATTCTCAAGACTTGGCTCCGAGTGACTACTTCTTGTTCCCAAACCTGAAAAAATGGCTCGGTGGAAAAAGATTTGACTCCAATGATGAAGTCATCTCGCAAACAAAGGCCTATTTTGAGGACCTCGACAAATCATATTTTTTGGAAGGGATAAAAAAATTGGAGAAGCGTTGGACAAAGTGTATAGAGCTCAAGGGGGACTACGTTGAAAAATAAAATGATTTATTTATCAAAAAATCTGTGTTTTATTCCGAAAGTCACGGACTTATTGACCCGCCCTCGTAACCTATATATTAACATTAATTCTCCATTAAAAATGAAAATTTAATGGCGGCTACGAAGTGAACTTGAGAGGATTGAATATTTTTCAAAGTTTGCTCTTTTGAATGGTATTAACTATTCGAGTAATTTAAACGGACTGAAAAAGTTATGCATCTTAAAAAAGTGACTTTCGTACCGTTATCGAATGAGATTCGTATGAAATATGTGACAACGCCTATACAATTTACATTCGATAACGATACGAATACGTAGGTACTTGGCAATTGTTCGTGCTCACCCCTCAGGAGTAAGCGACTCACCGGAGGCGACGCGTGAAAAGATTGTACTTGTATCATAAAAATTACTATGTACGTTTACAGAAAATGCATTTTTGCTACTAGGTTTCTATTGCTTAAGGCTTTCTTAGCAGTACATCTTAGTTAAATCGAATAACTTGCGTCGGTTGCGTCAGTTTCGACGTGGAACGTGCTGACGTCACATACACCCTGCGACAGTGACGTCACGCGTGGGAACACCAATTTTACAAATTACTAGTTTAATGCCAGTTTACGGCTCATGTGACATCGTTTGCAATGAAAAATAATTGCTTTCAAGCCTATTAACTTCTCCTAATTATATTTTGTTAAGGTTTTATTGAATCCAGGCTAAAACAAAAAAAAACAAGCCATACTTGGTGACCACACTGCAATGCGAAATAAAAAAAAATATATTATATACTAAATGTTGTCTGCGACATCGTAAAAAAGGAATTCTTTACCTATATAATCATAAATTTAGCCACGATAAAAAGTAGCATATTATGTAAATCCAAAGCCTAAAACATTACTATGCCAATTTTCATTCAAACCGGTTCAGATTTATGGGCATGAAAGATGTAAAGACACAATAATACCAGAAAACTGAAATTTTGCGGATAAAATGTTGCATATGTGTTAACCTAGAGCCTAAACTAGTACCATACCAAATTTCACCGTTCAGTAGTTTTTGCGCGAAAGAGTCATAAACATACATCCATCCTCACAAACTTTCACATTTAAAATAATTGAAGTAGGATTAATAATAAGCCCTTCTGATTCTCCGACAGGTTTCGTGAAAAACTATGCGGGGAACAGCTGAATACGTGAATTAGTATAGTGAATTTACATGAATTAAATAAAAAAATTTTTCATAAAAACTATAACCCATCTACGTAAATTATATAGCCTATGTTAGCCAGTTTATTATTACGAATTGATTCATTCAAATCTGGTCAGTTTTTGCGCTTTCTTGAATGTAACAAAACTTTGGAAATGTTATACATTAAACTAGACAATATTGTATATTTATAATCGTTTACTCGAAAACTGCTGAAAGTATTTCTATAAGTACGTATGTTTTATATATATATATATATATATATATATATATATATATATATATATATATATATATATATATATATATATATATATATAGAGCTAAGCGAACTAAGCTTGGTTACCCTGGTTGATACTTTAGAAATAATTAAAAAGTTATAAATAAAGACTAATGAGTTATGAAAGAGAAAAAAACATTAATGACGTCATAGTGTAAAGACGCCAGTCACCACAAATAGGCACGAATACTTCGTAGAAAACTTAGTTTTACGGGAAAGTCGTGGACAATATTTTTAATTGGTTTTGAAAGTATGTTTCATATTTTACTAACCAATTAAAGTTATTAACCCATAATTAGTCGCGTGGGGTATCATACAGGGTGTATGACACCGCAGAGCAGGTTTTTAGGCTTATAACGTTTTAAAGCTTGAATTTAGCGTGCTGGTTTTTAAGGTAGCTTCGTAAATAAGTGTAAAGTACAGGATTCAGTTACGAGCGGCGCTCGTCTGTGGTCGGTTGGTCTCAAAGGGAGCTTATGGGGTGCTTGACACCCCAGGTGACTGTTTGCGTATTCCAAATTGCAGGTATGTTATTTTTTTAAATATGAAATTTTGACAAATACGAAGTTTATTGTTGTTTTTGAGATTACGTTGTAATATTTTTGTTTAAGATGAGCAGTTAAATGTTACGTACACTGAATATACTAGAAAATGAGCATGTTTGGAGAACAACAGGCTTTCGACAGTGAATCTGAAACTGAGCAGGATCACGAACTTATAGTGAGTGACCATAACAGTGAATCGGAGCAGAGCGAAAATGAACTGAATGATAATGACCAAATATCAAAAGCAGGCATTGGGTATGCCTGCCATGTCATGTCATGTGCCATTACCATGTCTGCTGCAAAAACGACTAAAAAGGCGTTATGACATTGAGGATATGACATATAAAAGGTGTCATATTTGTATTTGTCCAAGAACGAAGGATAGAAAAACCAAGACTGATGCTGATGCTCTAAATGCTATAAATATGTGTACAATGACCATGTGATTATAGTCTGCCAAAATTATTAAGAAAAATACTAGTAGTTCATATAAAAAGTTAATTTTCACTTTAATTTTTTTATTTATTATATTAATAAGATTTATTTATTAATAGGCAAATTTGAACTTTCAAATGTGCCAATCCTCTGAATATTAAATAAGGTGCACAATGTACAGTGCGTAATCGACAACCAATTTCAATTTTCACCTAATTTGTACCGCACCTGAAAGACAGAGCCCCAATTCTCGTATTTAAATTACACTTTATTTTACTTTTATTTAATTATAAATGAATCATCTCGATATCATAAACTGATTTTTGGAGTTTGATGGAATTGTTTTTTTTTTAATATGGATCAATTAAAACAGGTTTGGGGTTTATGAGAATACCATTTTGCAGTTTTAAGGTTTTAACATATCGGGACTGCATCGTAACTGGGGATTTCATTGCAGGATTTCATTAGCAGAATCGACCTTCTGCTCACAGAAAATATGAAATAGAGATTACCCGATTCGATGTCGCCTTTACCGCCGCGATAAGTGTTTCATAGGCACTAGATTCCGAAAGTACAATTTGGAAGAACCTACAGCGGGTCGACGCACTTGGATAGCACAAATTTTCTCTACGGCGTTCCTGTGTATATTTTTAGTATTTCGTAAGTGTATGTCAAAAGATTTCCTGTTGCAGACAATGGCCGCCGGTGACGTAACGCGACGCGCGTCCATCACAGCACCGTCCATGCACCGCCGGACGTCGGCGCGGAGAGGCTCGCTCGTTAAGAGCACTCAGGCTTCACAGGTATGTTAATATGTCAATTGTCACTCAAGTTCTATAGTAGCGAGTAGCAAATGTACTGTAATATGTAATGTAATGTAGTAATTGGTATTTGTTAAGTTGCATGTTAAAATTGTAGAGCATAGATGACTGTGCTCTACAATTTTAACATGCAACTTGAGATGCTTCTTATGAAAGCATCATCTCTTTTTTATCTATTAATATTGGTACTAATTTTGAGTCTGTAATTTGTGTATAGTCTTCGTAATTAACTTGTGTTACGGGAAGTATAAATATAATACTTTTATACTGTACATATTTTTAAGATTATTATGTGAAATTTAATACACATCCATGCTCAGAACATTGAAATATTTTGGCTCCCCGGCGGGATTCGAACCCGCGACTTTCGGCCTGAGCGCCGACTCACTAACCTCTGAGCCACAGAGGTAAAATCAATTTTGACTAATCTAAACTAGCTTTAATTTATTTTGACTAATCTAAGCTCTAATGTTTAGTATTTATTCTTAAAACAAGTGGCGAAATTAGTTCCAAAGTTTCAATTGAAATCTAGACTTTTTAACTTGTTTAAAGATACATAGACTAACTTTTTGGTCTACGCCTCGTAAAACAACGGTATAGTTTTTTGCCAATGAATAAGGTTACGTTAAGGTCTTTATTGGTTATGTAATTATTAGTAGCTGTAGATACCCCTCCTTAAGGTCTATAAATCGTATGATGCATAAATAAAAAAACAAAAATAATGATATTACTTTATTAGATATTTGCCAGAGTTATCACACTATTCTCACAGTAAAAGTGAAGTTGTATGAAATTTTTGTAAATACCAAAGTTTCTCTCACTCTTGAAATTAAATATAAGTTGAAACAAGATGAATGGAGTACTTATATGAATTTTATGACCTCCACGAAGCTTCTTCTCGTGCAAGGACATCGCAGAGGTCGAAGGTCGGTAGATAATTATTTGTTGCCCTTAACCCACTTAACTACAAGTCTTTCGGGAGAATTACACAACTTCAGCATTCGGAGTGTTGAGTATTATATCTTACTATTGAATTATTAATATTACTTGCCCATATAATATTTTTATATAATATCATTAGCTCTGGGTTTTGATAAGCTACCCCGTCACAAATTCATGAACAAAAATGGTTCACACGGAAGGTAACAAATATGGATGAATAGTCTTTCTTAATGCAACACTGAAATAAAGGAAGATTTCATTATTTTGATTAGAAAGTTTGCAATTTTAATATTTTAACATCTACACCTACAACTACAGCCTTCAGCCTTAGCCCATCTACACGTAGCAATTTACCGGGTCCGGCCGATATTTAATAAACTAAAATAAACTAAACAGGTAAACTAAACGAAGCCATAAATATGTGACAAATATAACACAGTGAACGGTTAGTATGGGAAAATTCAACTATCGTTTCTAGGGTCCGAAGTACTTAAGAAACCCTTATAGCTTCGCTCTCCGTCTACGTTCGTCTATCTGTCTATTTGTCGGTCCATCCGTCCGTCCGGACGGACGGACCGAACAGACGTTCGTTTTATGTGTGTAAACATAAACATCTATCAGACATTTATATTTGTAAGTTAGAATTATGTTATGGAAATATGAGCACGCTGCACGATATAAAAAGTCTTGCTTATGACAAAAGTTTTCATAGAGTTTATTTATTGTATATAAATGAACGTTAATGTACGCAAATTTTCTAAACAACCATAAAGAACTAAAAACAAACGCCATTGCAAATAAACATCTATTCTAATTAACTCAATTAAATCTTCCATCTGGAATCTTCCATCAAAATAAGTGAAATAAATAATCCTTCTAATATTAAAAATGTGAAGTTTGTGAGGGTGGGTGCTTGTTACTCTTTCCCGCAAAAGCTACTAAACGGATTTGAATGAAAAAAACCATACTATGGTAGTAGTTTATGCTCTGGATTAAAACATAGGATTTTTTTTATCTTGCAAAAGTACAGTGTTCCCATGGGATACTGTATTTACGTGGGTGGAGCCGCGAGCAACAGCTAGTATCTAATAATAATTGTCAATAATGCATTTTAATAAAAATCAAAATGCATTATTCATCACTTTGATTAGTAATTATACTAATAGATAGGTAAGGTAGGTAATCTTTATACATAAAATAGCTAGGGTAGGTAAGAATAGGTAATCTGTACACATAAAATAGCTCCAGTTCTCCGAATATCTTATTTTCATTTTACTTTCAATTTTTCATCATCCTAACAAGCCCAACCTAAAACAATTTGTTAATGTAAATTATTGTCTGAGGTAAATTTAATGTCTTTATATCTTAAGCAGATGGAATTGAAAATAAATCTCTTAGTCTGAAATAGCTTTTTGATGAAACGACAATGTTTTCTTAATCTTTTGTCTATTTTTAATAAACTTTATACTTTCTAACGTATTTGGTATCACAACCACAATAGTCATTATTATAATCCCTTTAGGCCGCGAATGTCGAATTACGACGCGCTCGCCGCAGCGTCGTAATGTTCTTACGGCGCCGCTGCGGCACCGCAACAAAAAGGGTTGGCTTTGCTTGCCCAGTTGAGTTCCCTATGCCGTTCAAACAACAGCAGTGCTCCTGCAGCACCACACTACTTGTTTGCCTCCCCGCCTCGTCTGCCTCGTTCCCAAGTCCAGTGCGCCTGCAGTGCGGCGACTCAGCGGTGCCGCAACGGTTTCCTAGATATAAAAATGTATGGCATGCCACACGGCGCGCCTGGCTCCGCTCCGGCGCCGCACTGCTCGTGTGGCCGTCGGTGCGGTGCGGAGAATGCGGTGCGGTACAGCGTCGCACCGTGTGGCTCGACCCTTACACGGAGGTGCGGCAATGGCGTGGTGGCGTGCGACGAGCAGCGAGCGATGGCCACTCGCGCGCCTTTGAAGATGATTTTGTTCAATATATTTGTAACGTTTTTAATTTATTGGTTCGTTTAATTTATACAATCAATTAATATAAAATTAATGTCATGCCATATATTTCATACGCGAACAAAAACAAATAACAAGCCGACACAATACATCGCCGCTTTAGTGCCGCGTGACCTAGCCGTCTAGTTTAGAGAACGAGTCGGCGTTGCCCGCGCCGTCGCCGCTGCCGCGCGGTTTGAGGCAGCTTTATTCATGAAAATGTCGTAAAAGATTGATTAGCTAATCAGCGTCTCATCACTTTATATCATTCAAAAATATATGAATCGGACAGAAGTAAAATATGGATAGAAGAAAGTGAAGTCACATACCGAAAGCTGATAATGATGACAAGGCGAAAGTGAATATATTGAAATAAACTATCTCACACAGCAATGCTATCTCTATTTATATGCTGTGACGTCCATCTTGCTCGCTTCACTTTTGGCTAGATATTTTTGGACTCCGCCTCTGCTTATATTATTAGCGTTAAAATTTCTACTTACTGCTGTCCAAATAGTTTGCGGCAATTTATCTTCCACGCTTTTAGTACTGTTATCGTGCCTGTGCGTAATTTCATTAATGTGAATGGTAATTAGGGCTACTTATCACCATATAAAAATATTGTAATAAAAGTATAGTATAGTAAAGCTGCAAATTACGGTTATAGTCTGTGTACATGAAAAATATAATTACTTCCTGGCAATCCCCACGTGCTAATGCATTGGGCTATTAGCAATATGAAGTTGGCAATGAGCTGGACATATGTCTTTTAGAACCGATGGCCGCTGGATCCAAGGTTCTCGTGTTGAGACCACGAATTGGACGTCGAAGACCTAGACGACCTGAGAAAAAAAAAAGGCAGGGAGTCGTTGGATACAGACCGCGAGCGACCGGTCGCACTGGAAATCTATGAGGGAAGCCTGTGTCCTGCAGTGGCCGTCACGAGGCCGAAACTACAATTCCCACGTTTATTTCAATTGGTTTCGATTCTCAATAATCAGACAAAACTATTACTATTATAGATATCGCTCAATAACATTCTATATCAAATTATGGTTTGAGAGTGATATTTTTGTGATTGTTATTATTTCTTTTTCTTTTATATTTTTACTATTTTATCGTTCTACTAAAACACCGAGAGAAGCTCGGTCTCCATACTACATATTTTAAGCGCGCAGTCGACGCGCGCTTACGTTGCCACTTGCCGTACATTCTGATTGTTGTACATAGAAATTAAAAGCGCGTCATCTGCGCCTCCGCGCGTTTAAGATACGCCAAGTGCTATCGGCTATCGCTCTAAATGGTGCTTCCAGGAACTGTACCTCATTATATTTAAATTAATTTTGGACAAAGAATAAATACTTATATTTCGTTTGAATGGTCAGTTTCTATAATTTATAACCAAAACAAACCCCATTACAATGACTTTTTTTGATGCATTTTAAATATTCAATAGTGGTTAACGAGATACTAAATATCAATGGGCTAGTTTGGGTACAAACAGCTGATGATATATTTTGATATCATTGTTTTAACAAAACTTACTTTAAAATTCATAGAGTGACTGAAACAAATATAAGTTTAATTTGAAATCTCTTCACTATTTTGGTGCCAATTAACGAATAGTATTTTATTTACACTTGATATAATTTTAGCTCACTATAAATTGCGAACGAGGTCACATATTTAAAATAGTTATTATATAAACGCTTAGTCAAAACGTGTACTAATATTGTAAAAATTTGTTTGTTTATTTGCATTGAATAGACTCCGAAACTACATGCCCGATTTCGATGAAATTTAGAATAAATATAAAGCAGACCACGGGAAAGGACATAGGCTACTCTTTAATAGGCGAGGAAAAATGTACAGTTCCCGCGAAAATTTCTTTTGCACGTACGAAATCGTGGGAAACGTTTATTATTATAATTAAGTATAAGTATTTTAATGTTTTTTTTATGTAATCTACATAAGGGAGATATCTATATCTGTTCCATTAGAACAAGGGGACAGAGTTAAAGTAACTAAATAATAATCATCGCCTCTATATTACTATCAACGTAATTAGCATCAAAATTTACGCATAAAAATATTGTGAAGTCCATCCGCATTTAAGGGGCCTATTGATTGCGATGACGTTAACAGTCAAGCTGAAATAAACTATATTCGTTGCTGATAGTAAATAATTCATGGTAAGAGACCCCAGGCCAGCCTCACTACATACATTCAGTGTGAACAATGAATGCATACTCTCATGTTAATGCGCGCGTAGGCTCCAAAAGTATGAAACAAATACACTTGTATGTGTCAAATGTACTCAGGCGGGCTTTGTATCTCAGTCTTTACTTCAAATTTCAACTACAAATCCAGTTCATTCCAGTTTCATCATTAACGCTTCACGCCTTTCACGGAGCTTAACGACGGTAGTCTAGAGCCACATTATTTCCAGAAGAAGTGTGATTAATTGATTTGAGTCACAGAATTATTTATTTTAATCAAATACCTACTCGTATCTAAGAATTTGATTATGGTAAAAGAAGGTTAAATTATGTTTCTCTCTTATCAGGAAGTGCCATGGGATATAATAGACCGGTGCGCGCTGCCGATCGTGCTGTGTCACGCGCTGGCCGTGGTGCTGTCCACGCTGCTCAACGTGCTGCACCTGAGCACGGTGTCCGTGTTCACGCTGTTCCTATGGTTTGCGATCTCCATTACGGGCGCGCTGTGGTTCTACCACAACCTGCAGGTGAGTCAGTACCGAGGGACATATAAGCCAGTGCGCGCGTCCGATCGTGCTGTGTCGCGCGCTGACCTTCGAGCTGTCCACGCTGCTCAACGTGCTGCATCTGAGTTGACCTACACCTGCAGGTGGATTTATTTTCAAAAACTAGGAACAGCGGGATTTAAAGCGAGAATTTATGTAATGTGACTTATCATTGATGTACCAAATTAGAGCTTGATCAACACGTCTATGGAGCAAAATGTCCTACTACCCTAAACATCAATTTATGAGTGATACGTCTCGATAGCAAAATGTCCCACTACCCTAACTGTCAAATTATGAGTGATACGTCTTAACAGAAAAATGTCCCACTACCATAAACATCAAAATATGAGTGATACGTCTCAATAGCAAAATGTCCCACTACCCTAAACGTCAAATTATGAGTGATACGTCTCAATAGCAAAATGTTCCACTACCCTAAACGTCAAATTATAAGTGATACGTCTCAAAAGCATTGTCTTTGTTGTTGCCGTGTTCCGTGTAAACAGGTCAGGACACCCGCTTTTGAAAAATACGAAATGGCGAATATCTCGGAAACGGTCTAATATCGGCCATCCATAGGGAGGGTTCAAATTATTTGCCTTCACTCCTCTGATCTGTATTTCGCGGATTGACTACATGCAACCAAACACCCTGTATAGAAACAAATATACATCACTGACATTTGTATCAGTTATGCTATATGCTATAGCTTTATGAAGAAGCTTCATGTTTGTATGGATTTGTATTAATTTGTTTGCAT
The DNA here is from genome assembly GCA_963565745.1 of Phengaris arion. NCBI lineage: Eukaryota > Metazoa > Arthropoda > Insecta > Lepidoptera > Lycaenidae > Phengaris > Phengaris arion. The sequence continues at coordinate 9,139,975 of OY751445.1, read as the reverse complement.
GATGTTAATGCATTATTTACATTAATTAGCTAGTACTTTAACTTCGCTTGTATTTTGACAATGAAATAGAAGCTTGCCAGCCACGTAGCACGACTAATATTAAATAGAGTGCTCTGCCGCAACGAGCGTAGGTGAGGTTGCGGTTAACCAAACACTGCATTTTAAGCTCCAATACTGCCAGTAGCGTCTGGCGGGAGTAAACTATCGTTTCAGGCTCTGGCGGGCTACAAACGACCGCGTGCAGCTGTTTTAAATCAGCAAAATTCTTATATTTTACGAAAGGCACTCGACTTCTAAAACGCAGGAGAAGGTCATCAATTCGTGTGTATGTTTTTTTTTTGTATGTATGTTACGCGATTACTCCGCCATTTGTGGACCGATTGTCACCTTGTCACCAAATGGTAGACCTGGTAATGGGATCCGTGAGGAATCGAGAGAAATTCTCAAAATTTATAGGGATACGTATAGTGATTTTGACTATTTTTAAAGTAACTCAAGCATATGCTACCAAAAAGTGAGTTGTGCCAAGGTATACCCTGAAATCTGGATCCAAAAGTACTCAACGGCACTCCTCAGTCTTTGAAGACATACGTTTGGAAATTTCGGCATTGTTTATAAAAGTGCAAGCGTATGTCACTATGTAATAATCATCATCACTACCACCATCATCACACCATAGATCATGATATTATATTCATAAAGGTATATCTCATAGTCTCTTATACCGACTTCGATTTTTTTGCACATTTACAGCTACAAAAAAGTGAAATGTTGTGCCAAGGTATACACTGGATCCAAAAGTTCTGAACATAACTCCTCCTCCTGAAATTTCCAAACGTGTATCTTTAAAGATACACGTTTGGAAATTTCAGAATTGTTTATATAACTGCAAGCATATGTAAAGATTAAATAATTATCACCATCACCATCATCACACCATAGGTACATCATGATATTATGTTAATATAGGTATTTCTCATAGTCTTCAAAAAAAAGGGAAAGTCCTTCGTCTTGAAATTACTCGTGGAACATATCAAACAGTGTTATACACCTACAGTTGACATATTGCTCAATGCTAGACTTGTTGAGAAGGAATATTTAATAGGAGTAGCTGCATGTCAAACATCTGGCAAATACAAAACAAAAATAAGATAAGTCACTTGAAAATTTAAGAATTATACAGCTGCATCTCCAAGACTACAAAAAAAACAACAATTATGATAGGATCCATAAGAAACCGAGGAAACTCTTATTAGGAAAGTTAATAGTGCTCGTTAAGTTTTCTTACACATTTTTAATTTCTGCGCAACTGCCAACAAAACATCACAAAAAAGATTTATGAATATTGGTCCAGCAGTTCATGCAATCAATGACCAAGGGAAAAGGGGATTATTTTTTATTTAAATATAGAAAATAATCACTAATAACTAACCAATCTGAGACACGGGCCGGCCGATTCATCATAAGGCACTTTTGACTAAAGATTTCATTTTTGAAATCGTGAGTGTGGGAGCTCTTGCTCCAACTAACTTAATGGAGGTATTTTGTGCATAAGTGCTTAAAGTCGACGTCGACGCACATGTTTTATTATACTAGACGTTGCCCGCGACTTCGTGCGCGCAAAAGGATCCCCGCGGGAACCGTACATTTCGCCCCGATAAAAAGTAGCCTCAGATTTACATTACACAAATTACCATTCTACTATTCAATAGTAGATTGTATAGTATAGTATTGTATGAATAGTAGATTGTGCATTGTTTACAAATTGGTCTCAGGTTCGAATTCCGGCCAGGGGCCGTATTACAAGCTCTTAATTCCAGCCAGTTTACGCCATTAAACAAACTGGCTGGAATTTTCGTATTATAGTCACATGTTACCAGCCAGTCAGCAGTCACGTGACTTTTGACTTACTTCTGCATTGAAACTTGAGTGGTATTTTCGTATTATGACAGTACTTCTGACATTAGCTGGCTTGCATTTACGTCAAAACTGTTTAAACGAAGCCGTTCAGTTTACGCTCAACTTCATTAGCTTTTATTGAATAGTTTATATTTTAGTGTTCTCTTTTAATAATATATAGGTTAGGTTAGTAACGTAAAATATTGCTAAAGTGATTATCAATTTTTTACGTAATTTTAAGACATAGGTATTATTCATAGGTTCATAGAAATTATACAATATGTGTGACGAATTAGAACTACTTGAATTTCTGGAAAATGATTCTTCTCAAAAGAATAACAATGCAAAACTTCAAAGAAGACACCTTAGGGACCTTGTCCCTACGTGATCCATTTAGTGTAGATGAAGTCAACTTTACAAAACGATACAGGTTGAATAAACAATTAGTTCACAATTTGTGCGACGAACTAAGACCGCATTATATAGGTGGGAGCACAAGCGCCTCGGATCTGTCTCTTGAGAGAAAGGTAGTACAAAAAGATAGTTCAACTCATCTTTGCGCGTGACGCTATGTGTGCGTGCGCTTGTAATTATACAGCTTTAATTTGTGTGGCAGTGACGCAACCGCCGTCGTCCGAGCAACACGTGTTCTTATCGTTTTTTTTGCGTGGGTACAATCATTAAGAAAATGTCTAGCTCTTCACGGAGAAAATGTTTAAGGAGTCAGGTAAATATTTTTGTTATGTGTCACTTTCGATATAATTAATATTTGTCATGATTCAATAATGTATGAATCTTTAAAAAATAATATTTTTAAAGTTAACGTATTGTTATTGTTTTAGACTCGTGAAACTATTGCCAAGGTATACGAATTTTTTGCAACTAGTAAATGATCCAGTTTGCAGCGCAAGTTCAATTTTAATATCAAAATATTAAAATTGTAATATTTATACAAATAAAAATACATTTTACACATTAAGTTTTTATTTTAGTTGTAATAAATGTTTCTGTATTTTGTACTTCACTGTACCTCTTGTCACGCACACAAAGTCACTGTGCATATACAAGGTTAAGGCACACATAATTCCGCGCGCAAAGATGAGTTGAACTATCTATAAGTATCTATTTACTATTTCTCTATTAACCCTTAAAATTAAATGTAACTTTTACTTCAATAATATGATTAGTACATGTTAAACATTTAAATTTAAAAACAAATTTTGTTGCAGGTTCTAATAGGTTTATACTAAGGCGGGTCAATAAGTCCGTGACTTTTTGAATTTCTAACCTCCTTACTGAAAAAGCAACGCTACTCCTGTCAACAGGCATCTGTCAGTTGACTCCTATCAAAATTTGAACTTGCTGCGTCAGTCAGTTTGTGTTTTACAGCTATCTTTATCAGACTATCCAGTAACTTAAGGAAACAATGGAAAAAAGTGAATTTCGTGTGCTTATTAAGCATTATTTTATGCGAAAAAAAACCATTACCGAGACCAAGGCTAAGCTTGATAAATACTATGGGGACTCTGCACCATCGATTTCAATGGTAAAAAAGTGGTTTACTGAATTTCGTTGTGGCCGTACAAGCACTGAAGATGACGAACGTCCTGGACGCCCAGTTGAGGTCTCTACACCCGAAACAATCGAAAAAATTCACGATATGGTGTTGGCCGACCGAAGATTGAAAGTGCAAGAGATTGTGGAAGCCATAGGCATCTCGCATGGCTCAGTGGTTTCAATTTTGAATGATCACTTGGGCATGAGAAAGCTTTCCGCAAGTCGACCACAAACGCAATCGTGTAACAACTTCACAGGAAGGTTTGGCGTTGTTTACAATTTTCACAATATGGAGGAGTTTTTGCGCCGTTTTGTAACCGTGGACGAAACATGGATCCATCACAACACACCAGAGACCAAACAACAGTCAAAACAGTGGGTTTCTAAGGGTGAATGGGCGCCAAAGAAGGCCAAGGTGGGTTTGTCAGGCAATAAAGTTATGGCGACTGTTTTTTGGGATGCACGTACGATAATCCACATTGACTATCTTCAAAAGGGAAGAACAATTAATGGGGAATATTATGCCAACTTATTGGACCGCTTCAATGAGGATTTGAAAAAAAAACCGACCTCATTTGGCCAAGAAAAAAGTTCTTTTTCACCAAGACAATGCAAGGGTGCACACATGTGCAGTTGCCATGGCAAAAATCCATGAATTGGGCTATGAATTGCTCCCACATCCACCCTATTCTCCAGATTTGGCTCCGAGTGACTACTTGTTGTTCCCAAACCTGAAAAAATGGCTCGGTGGAAAAAGATTTGACTCCAATGATGAAGTCATCTCGCAAACAAAGGCCTATTTTGAGGACCTCGACAAATCATATTTTTTGGAAGGGATAAAAAATTGGAGAAGCGTTGGACAAAGTGTATAGAGCTGAAGGGGGACTACGTTGAAAAATAAAATGATTTATTTATCAAAAAATCTGTGTTTTATTCCAAAAGTCACGGACTTATTGACCCGCCCTCGTACAAAAACGACGGCTATTTTACCAACTTAAACCATTTATTTTTTGCAGTCTATAGAATTTGCTTAACTTTAACAATAATTGTACATATTCTATGTATAGTTAAAAATATTTAGTACAAGTTTTCTGTTCGTTATTGGCTATTCACTTCATAAGTGCATGGCAAGAAAAAATATACTGTAATACGTCAAATTTGACGTACCCGAATGTCACCTTGTTCATGCTCCATTTAACCAGTCATAGACAATCAAACTAGGATGAATCCAGTCAGCATGAAATATCGTTGTAATACAAAAAAAGAACAAGGCACTTTAAGGCCGTATATTGAATTGCCTGGAAACAAGCTGGTTTTTTAAAAGATCATAATACGGCCCCAGATAAATATTTTTGTGATTCTTTGTATTTCCTTTCACTTATATTTTTCTTTATTTTAATCTATTTTAATATTATCACTAAAAAGAAAAAAAATATATTTTAATAAAATATATAAACCGACTTCCAAAGTAAAAGCAATAACATTCATAAAAATCACTAAAAAGTATGAAATAATTGTTATTGTCGAAAGAGTTCCCCTTTAAATGAATTGAGTAAATGAAACTGGGTTTGTACGACCGCATTTTTAACGTGTATTTTGACATATTTGTGCAAACACGCCACAATGATGTATAATATACATATTTGTGATGCGCTTGCCAAGACTTTCCATTTGATACCAACGACCGCATTTTATAAGCACGTCATGATTATATCGATTTAATTTTTTACATGTTAGAATCTGAAGTTTATTTTTCGAAATGCAAAATTTTGAAAATAATTATATAACCTATGTTACCCGCGGCATCATTACAAATCTATTGACACCTCATTTATTAAAATCGGACCAGTAGCTTAGACGCTACGAGGGAACAATTATACATACATACATATACTGCCAAAATCATTACCCTTCCTTTTGGCTTCGCCGTAGTCGGGTAAAAAGTATTATATTTCCGTTGTCTGGTTCCCGCAACACAATTTCTTCGAGATCTTACCACGAGACCAGATTGACGTGGTGTAAAATCGTCCATAGATACGAGTATATATACATAAACTCAATATTTAAGTTAATAATATCAATTTTGTATTTATCTTCACTTGTGTATCATTTTTGTATTGGGCGTTTTTAATGCTATCCATCGGTCTCACTTTTGTAATGACTGTATAACGTCAACGGTTTACCGTAGATGTGCCTTTTCAAAGACAATATTTCCTGACTTATTATGTTTTTTTTTTTCGAAAATCAATAAATTATTTATTATAATTTTATAAATTATTGTATATATTAGTATATTGTAATATTTTTTATATAAGTATTTGTATAATATTATAGAACTTAATCTGTTTTCATATTGTTAATAATTGTACGCACCAGATACTGTTTATTTTCTTTATGTTCTCCTGTATCGGGTCTACTGGAAGAAATTCCAATTTTGGAATAAGTAGTACCTTTGTACTAAATTGTATCCTAGTTTTAAGATTTCATTATTTATTATTCTATGTACATAAATTATTAAATAAATAAATAAATAAATAATAAAAAATACTATGTATGCAACCCGTTGTTTAGAGAGGGCCTAAAATATGATTTTGTTTTAAAAATATAAAGCGTAAGCTTTTGTATTTAAAGAAAACTCAGCTGACCGACTTCAAAGAAAGTAAAAGGTACCTATTTAACTGTTTTTGATCATGTTTATTAATGCTGAAAATGAAACGAAGTGGAAAATTCGCTTTATAACTGAGATAATAATATTAACATATTTAAAAATTCAACGCAAATTGTAGAGTATTTAAACAAAAAAAACATTCCCTGGTACACGATTATGTGAATTCATTTCAAGGTGGTTTCCCGACTGGTGCTTTCGACATTTTGTAAAGTAAGTCGAGCTTCGGCTTCGTAAAGTACCATTTCGTGAGGCGCTTCACTCCGACTGCATAAGCGATTCTCGGAAATCTTTCAATTTTAAAGGAGTACACAGTGCCGACAAACTTTCACCGTCGCGTCGCGGTGCTAAGAAATAACAATGTAATAGTCAGATAAAGATAGTTAGTTATTTTGCTAGTTTTGATTAGTGATTAAATAACTCATTAGGAAAACAAGAGATTTTCTACCGACTTATCGTTTCATTATTGTAAAGTTTTAGAACTTAAAAAATGGTATTATAAATATTTATCATTATCAAGATAGACGTAAGTCGTTATGAAATATTATTACTACTAGCCAATATTGACTGTCTACTCCGAACAATAATGTAAAAAAATATTCTTGATTTATTTACTTACTAGCATTATTTGCCCGCGGCTTCACCCGCGTGAAATTAGGTTTTAAGCTTTCACCCCCTATTTTGCCCACCTAGGGGCTGAATTTTAGAAAACGCTGAAATACGTAGTAACTCATTATTTTTTCCGTACTCAATACGATTTCATGCAAATATGTCCAAGGAATAAAAAGCTTCATAAAATTTTAAATCTCCTATTTTTCCCCCGTGGGGTTGAATTTATAAAAATCCATCTTATTGGATGCCTACGTCACATGAGAAATACGTGTGAACAAAATTTCAAATTTCTAGCCTTAAGGGTTTGGCCTGTGCGTTGATACATCACTCAATCAGCTTTGCCTTTTTATATATATATATATATATATATATATATATATATATATATATAATAATATTTGAAAAGCTAGAACAAAGTTTGTAAATAAGTCAATAAATATAACTTTCCTCGCAGCCAACCCACTTACTGCGGCAATCTTGTACGAACGGTATCGGGAACAAAAGTAATTCTAGTTCTTTTAAAACTCTACATACGTGGGTCCCTTTAGTGACATAAAATTTGAAAAAATATGTAAGTTTTACAAACATAAAATACATAATTTATGACTGAACGTAGTTCTTTGTATAGACTGTAGTAAAATTTTGTAATTACTGTCATTTTGTCATAATTGAGTTATGATAAAAAAAAATATTTTACATGTGAAGGTAACATAAATAAATATTCAAAAAATATATAAACCGCCTTCCAAACTAAAAGCAATAACATTTCTTCAAAATCACTAAAAAGTATGAAATAATTCTTAGTGTCGAAATAGTTTCTTCCCTTTTAAATTCTGCAAAAATTTTACTATTTCTATACTCAATCTTCTTATTTTTGAAGTCGGTACTAGCCAATTTGAACGTATGTACCAAATGTATACGGATTGAGGACGTAGTTGTGTTAAAAATAATGTTTTTTTTATTAAAGGATTTATACAATTTTTTACATTGGTACCGACTTCAAAAATTAAAAAAGATTGAGCAGAAAAATAGTTAAATTTTTGCAGAATTCAAAAGGTGAATAACGTAATAAGGAAAATAAGAACTATTTGGACACTAAGAATTATTTCATAATTTTTAGTGATTTTGAAGAACCGTTATTACTTTTACTATGGAAGCCGGTTTATATATTTCTTGGAAATATATTTTTTTTTCTTTTTAGTCATATTATAATATTATTAAGTAGTAGCTGGGAGACCGAGCTTTGCTCGCAGTATTAGTAGGACAATTAAATATTTAAAAATAAATAAAAAATATTAAAGAAAGGAAATAAAAAGAATCACAAAAATATTTATCTGGCCGGAATTCGAACCCGGGACCAATTCGTAAACAACGCACAAATTACCACTCTACTATTCAGCTGAGGCTACTTTTTATCGCGGCAAAATGTAAGGTTCCCACGGGGATCCTTTTGCGCGCACGAAGTCGCGGGCAACGTATAGTATAATAAAACATGTGCGTCAACGTCGACTTTAAGCACTTATGCACAAAATACCTCCATGAAGTTAGTTGGAGCAAGCCCGGCCCGTGTCTCAGATAAGTTCGTAGTTATTTAAATTATTTAAATAAAAATTATTAATCCCCTTTTCCCTTGGTCATTCATTACATAAACTGCTGGCTAACTTCATTAATCTTTTTTGGAGTGTTGTATTGACAGGAAAAGTTGCGCGGAAATTAAAAATGTGTAAGAAAACTTAACGAACATTATTAACTTTACTAATAAGATTTTTTTTTGTTTTCTTGTTACGCAGGTGTGTAATTCTTAAATTTTCAAGTGACACCATATAAATTTTGTCTATTGTCTTATTTTTGTATTGTATTTGCCAGATATTTGACATGCAGCTACTCCTATTAAATATTCCATCTCAACAAGTCTAGCATTGAGCAATACGTTTACTGCAAGCAGTACATTTGATATGTTCCGCGAGAAATTTTAAAACCTTGGACTTTCCACTTACTCCACCACGGAAGATGAATAACAATGATTGGCTTTTTTGATCCTGCAAATCACTTTCCACAGCTGCACCTGTGAAACTTTTTTAAAAAAGTCTCTCCGTTGGACGTTTAGACTTTAACTATTATCCAAGAAGACTTTGGAAGAAGTCGTCTGACATTGCAGACCTTTCGCATACATCTTCACAACAGTTCTTTAAATAATTCCAAAATTTCCAAACGTGTAACTTGTGTAATCTTTAAGGATAGACAAGTTCTCTTTAGTGCTTTTGGAACCAGGGTATACCTTGATAAAATGTCACTGTTTGGTAGCATATACTTTAGGTTACCTAAAAATTGAAGTTGTCGACGGAAATGATGAACCAGTTGACACGCAATATATAATGCTGATGATGATGGGACTAGCGAAGGTTCAAAGATGTAAAAGACTAAGAAATTATGATGAAATAGGTACTTCTCTTAATCTTTTACATCAGTAAAAGACTAACAGAAGTACCTATTTTATCATATGATTATATACGATGATGGTGGTGGTGATGATGATTATTTAATAGTCACATATGCTTGCAGTTCTTTAAACAATGCTGAAATTTCCAAACGTGTATCCTTAAGGACTGAGGAGTTCTGTTCAGTCCTTTTGGATCCAGACTATAACTTGTCACAACAATTCACTTTTTGGTGGTTGTGAATGTTCAAGGAAATTGATTACGGTGTAAAAGACTATGGGAAATACTTATCATCATAATATCATGATACATCATGACACCATATATGGTGTGATGGTGATGGTGATGATTATTATCTAATAGTGACAACAATTCTGAAATTTCCAAACGTGTATCTTCAAAGACTGAGGAATGCCGTTCAGTGCTTTTGGATCCAGGGTATACCTTGGCAAAACATTTCACTTTTTGGTGGCATATGCTCGAGTCACGTCAAGAAAAGGCAAACTCAATATGGGTGTCTCTATAAATTTTAGAGACTTCTCTCAATTCCTCATGAATCACCAGGTCAACTAGCATTTGGTGAAGATAGGACCAACTTGGGAGTCAACCCTTTTAAAATAAAAAAAGAATTTTGAAAATCGGTCCACAAACGGCAAGTAATCGCGTAACATACACACAAGAAAAACATACACACGAATTGACAACCTCCTCCTATGTTTTGGAAGTCGGTTGAAAACAACTTTGTTTTACTATATCAATCTAGAAAGATTTTTCGTCTGCTTATCTGTCCGTCTACTATCCACTTAGTTTTAATGTTTAGGCTGGGACTATATTTTCCAGGATCTCCCAGCCGGAGAAAATTAAGAGCGCCGAAAATGCCGGCCGGAAACATTCCGGTTAATATAGTCCCAGCCTTATTGGTAAACAAAGATATAATATTAAGTCCTAATAAATAACTAATTAACGTCAAATAATAATTGATTCAATAAAAAAATTGATTTATGCGTTGTTACTGGATAGAAATTCACAAACAGAATTGGATAGAATTTTTTTTTCCATCCAATTTTGGTAGCTACAAGCTTCACCCTGTTACAGTCAGCCTGTGGAGACAATTTAAGCTTCTATGTCATCAGGCGCAAAGACGATGTCGACTGTAATTGAGACAGTTCCCGGGTAAAGGTTAAAGCGGTTCATGAACTACAAAAGCTAATGCCTTAATAATCTGCACCACGTGTATGAAATTGAGTGGCTGGTAATGAAAGGATTTTGTCGACACGTACTGATAAGTTAAACCCACAGGCTCCAAACATCACTTACATTACGTAACGTCAAATAAGAATCAAATGAAACGATTACTCTTCTGGTTGAAACTGAATTCAGAGTAGAGTTTTTCTTTAGAAAAAATGACATATAGACGCACGCACAGCCGTTACCGCTAACGGTAGAAATGCGAAATTTGGACAGTAGTTTTTAAACCTACAATCTCAACGTTAAAACAAAAATTAACAAGTTATACTATATTTACGAAACATATCATTAATATTTAAAAAATAAATAAATGGTAAAGTTAGAAATAAAATATCTCTACGTGACCCTTAAATCTTTATCTCAATTACTTCTTATTTAAAAATATGCAATTTCATAAACAAAATACAACCTAAATGAGTTTATGTCTATTTTCTTAGATATTGGGAGGATTTTTAAAAATACGTACAATGTAGTACATGTGTTCACCTCTAACCTTTCAGTTGGCAGGACAGATTGACTGGACTAAACAAATAATTTCCCAGGACGAACAAAGCGCAAGTTTTTTTTGAGCAAATAAAACGGCGCGCACAATCTCGGTAAATGTAATTTATAGATTTTATCGATTTTGTTGTTAGCTTAACAAACATTTTGGCCTGAGATCTCTAATATCTTTATCAAATCTGTTTTATAAGGCTTCCCTTAATTTAAAAAAATAATCGTTTTCTACATATTCTACACCTGAATTATATGAATCGTCCGAAACTTTACAAATTCTAGACTTTCATAGCCACTTCCAAAACTTGCTTGTATTTAAGAGATATATTATTATGTACGTGAAAATAGAAAATGTTATGTAGATCATAAAGTTTGTAATGAGATATGCGATACAATATAATACTATTCCTTCCATTCCATTTTTATCGACGCCTGCAGAGTTCAAAGAGTCTGAGCCTTCATAAGAATTCATCGACATAAGCACATCTACTTTTATTTAAAAAATCTATGACGCACATCGACAATAATATACAGTGTTTGTTTGTCGGCGTTTCTACGTAATGGATGAAAAACATAAATAACTACTGCTCAAGTTTTATGACTACAAAGGAGTAAACATCGGTAAACAGTATTATTAAAATGTGATGTATGTACCTACATGCCATAAATATATAAAGAGACCGGGGATTCTCATGAGACGAATTATTTTAATAATAATTATTTTTACTATTTTATTATTACGCACTCGATAAACAGTTGGATGATCTAGAACAAACGGCAGGTGCGAAAATGAACTGAATTTTTGTTTGACGTCGTTGACGAGTCTCTTGCTCGATAAAATCAAATATAACTTTATTTTGACAAAAACAAATTGAACAAATAACAAAGATATCGAACACATCGTACTTTTGATAAATCCAGCTCATGACCAATTTTTTATATTGTTACTTTTTAATCTACGTGTACAAAAATATTTGCTTAAACTGAGGCTACTCATATATTAGGTGTGCAGTTGTTTTATACTTACTTGAACTCATTGGATTAAAAAATTTAAGTTCAAGATCTTGGAAATGCATTTTTGTATAGTTGTATATTATAAATAAGATTAAAATTTTATTCAACACAATAAGTTGCGGGATCGTACACCTTCAAATTCCACAAAACTTTCGCCCCGGGAGAATGCTTTCATACATGTTTGATGTGTAATTCAGTTAGCATTTGATTTCGCAGATCATATTTGTTCTGTGTATTGCCAACTTTATTAATTTATCAATTCCACAAATCACAACAGTTTTTTATACAGATTATCATTAATTACTATCATTAATTGCCCGCGGCTTCGTCCGCGTGAAATTAGGTTTTAAAATTTCATACCCTGTTTTACCCATCTAGGTGCTGAAAAACCCTAAAAAACATGACTCATAATTTTTTCCGTACTGGAATTTATAATTGTAAATGTTAAAAGCTAAAATTAACTAAAATCTATTTAAAATATTTACAAACCATAAAAGTAGGTAAGTACTAGAAAAATAATAACCACCTCAAAACTTAAAATGCTACAAAACAAAGAAATCTCCCAGGTCGTCCCCCACCAGGCAGAGTACCTAGAAGGCTCAAAGAGTTTCCTCGCTGGATTGCGATACTTATTCTCTGGGCCAGGTAGGTGCCGGCACTGGAGTCTCAGGTGGCCTCAATGAGTTTTTTGGAGATTTCTCTGATAAGTTTGTGCGCACCCAGACCCCATGTACCTAGGGTTTCAACCCCAAAACGGTTCAAAAATTTTAAAAAAATATGAGATCCCCACTAAGGTTCTCATATTTGCGCCGCTTGAGATGGGAGAAGTTGAGGGAACTTCCACAGTTGACAACACCGTAAGACATATGTCAATTAGGTACGAAAATGCAAAAACGGATTAGGGTAAAGGCCATGTGACAGTTAATTTGGAGGAGGCGGTATAAAGTTTCATTAAAATTTTGTAATTTGTTATCTATGAAGTCCGGGAGAGATTCGTCTAAAATAGGTGAGCCCAAAAGGAAGAGCGAATCCTTGTCAATGACAGACAGTTGTGGAGCTATTTCTTTAAAGCTGGATATAATCGCGATTCTATCTGTCTGGCACAAAAAGCTCGCACTCACCTAGGTTCAGCTGCAGACCTATTTTTTGGAACTCGCAGATCAGAGTGCGGAAGTCGGATAGTCCAGTGGGTGCATCGCTTCCAAGGGTCCCATCATCCAAATACCAAATATTAAATTTTGAATTTAGAAGCTCGATGACCGGGTGTATAGCAAGGCTGAAGATTGCTGGACCTAAAGGGTCGCCCTGTTGGTAGCCCACTTCGGATGAGATGAGGTGGTCTTTGTAAATGAGTTTGGTGGGGTCGTTGTAACACTGGAGCATAAATGATAAAATGGCAGGTGCTTTAGATTTAATTTGGGCCAACATGGCGCCTTGGTCAACTGAGTTGAAAGCGTTTTTGACATCGACCTTAAGAAACACATCATCGCCTTGATTGTGGATAGCTGTCCTGAAAGAGTGAACGGCGGCCTCACAACCCCTTTTGCAGGCAAAACCGAGCTGTTTTGGCTGGAAGTATGACGCGAGGGAAGTGACCGATTTGCAAGCTAGTTTGGCTGTAAGGCGCCGGTATGTGGAGCCAACAGCAATCGGACGAATGCCACCATCTCTCTTCCTCAAGGCGCAGAGGCTAGCTCCATACAGAATGTCTACGATATCTGATGCGACCCCTCCACGTAGCATCAGGTTGCACAGATTCGTAAGTTCATGCAGGAGCTTTTCGCCGGCCTCCCCGCAGCAACCGCTGGTGAGGTCCTTCAAATGCTGAGGGGTGAGACCGTCGAGGCCGCCAGCTGAACCCGGAAGAAAGGACATGATAGCTCCGCGTACTTTGTCTGTCGACGTTTGTAGTGGTGGTAATGCGTCATTGAAAACTGTGAAAGGCTTGGATTGTGATGGATGTTTGTTTTGCAGAGCGATGAGGGTTTCTGTGCAGTCGGGAGCGACCGTGTCATTGGAAAACAGGAGCCACGCTGCACCCTGAATGTCTCCCTCACTTATTTTATTTTCCACAGTTTTCACGATGTTATGTTTGACCGAGGAATGTGAAGAAAAATTTGGGTTGAGGTTAATGTCCGAAACACAATTCTTTTTGATTCTTGAAGTGAGGGAGGCATTGTTGAGCGGATCTCTAGTGATATGCAGAAATCGGTAGGGAAAGGTGAGTAGATTTTCCCAGGCTTGCCTCGAGTTCTCCAGCATTGTGTGGCGTATGGTCTCGGCAAGCTTCTGGGCTACAGTCACTCTGGCACCCCTAGGGATCCGTCTTAGAACTGGTAAAGAACGTTTAAATTTGGATATTTCTTGCCAGAAATTTGTGTGATTGATTGGGTTTGGAAGTGAATTGGTTATTGGGGGATTGAGGGTTGGAAGCTGTTTGTGGCATTTGCCTACGTGGATGTCCACACCTCGCTGGCTTTTAAAATATCGGGAACAGTGGGAGCATTGCAGCAGATTTCCAAAGGACAGTACACATCTGCAGATTACTGCAGATGTGTACTGTACCAAACGTTTGGTTTGGTTTGGCTGTAAGAAGCTGTGATGAATCACACCGGCGCTAGATCACCAAACAGTGACCATCACTTTTCTAGGGGTAAGTTTGCGTTTAGGGCATTAATTAGGTGTTGAACCAGAATCCAACCAACTAGCTGAGCGCTTGCGGTTATCAAACAGAATCCATTTTTCATCGCAGGTAACAATGCGGTTCAAAATTCCTTCATTTGTGTGTCTGTTAAGCAGTGCAAGGCACGTCTCGACGCGTACTTCGCGCTGGCGATCATTGAGTTCGTAGGGCCACCACATTTACCATACCATATTTACCCATTTGTCAAGCTTTTTTACGTTGCCAATTTGACGCAAATGGACCAATATTGTTTTGACGCTAACGTTGAAAACTGCTGCTAATTCAGATTGCCGTAGATTGTGTATCATCAGCTTCCACCATCGAATTTAATTCGTCATTGTCGACCAAAGTCTTCGGACGACCGCGAGGTTCATTTTTCAGGTCGAAATTTCCAGAACGGAAGCGAGCAAACCAATAATAGGTGGTGCGTTGGTTTGTAGTGTTATCTCCGTAAACGTCGTTGATGTTGCGTGCCGCTTGTGCCGCGTTGCTGCCACGACGGTACTCATATTCCATAATTGCTCGAATTTTTAACGTATCCATGATGACGAAAAAGATTGAAATGCTATGAAAATGTAACACTAATCAATAAACAAATGACTACTTTTGGAAAAAGAATTCCATGTTTTTAAAATAAAATTAATTTGAAATTAGAATTCTTAGCCAAACAAAAATTATTATAATATATATAAATATGGTATATATCTGCAGTACCATATTTATATATTATATATAAATATGGTACTGCAGAACGGCAATTTCATAGGTAAACCTATTATATCTTTATATATATATATATATATATATATATATATATAGAGGTAGACCTATTATATCTTCAATATTTTTTATTAATATAAATGCGTGTAATTCGTAATTAGTAACATAATAAACATTAGATACTGTCATCTACTCGTAAAAGCGCTAAAATTTATACAAACATTTACTAAAATACGTGTTTAGGATCCTCGATAGCAACATAATAAGTGAGTAGCAGGCGTTCATTTTCATTTATTCACTTCGTCTCTGGCAGCCGCGTCATACGAAATATTTTGTACACCTAAACGGGTCTCAAAGGCCAACTTTATTTAACCTTTCACACTTTATGTGGGGGAAAAATTGTGATTTAAAAGGTGAACTTAGTTATTCATATTAATTTTACATGATAACTCGTTTAATATAAAAACTTGAGCATAATAGGTAGTATGTTCGTCCTACGTTTGACCTTTTAGGAACTAAAGTGCCATAGTTTATTAATGCGATGCATTTACGCCTACGTCACATCGCAATATCCATCGGCGTACAGTTTTTATTACGGCACTTAAGATTTACTCCACAACACACTTAGAGACGATGACGTGCTCCTTTTATACCAACTTGACCACAGTTGGATTCCAATTATATTACTGTCCAATTACGAGATTAAGTGGCCTAAAACCTCACGCAGTTGGCGAAAAGCTAGCTTTTTCATACGTAATCTTTATCATATTGTGTGATTGAGAGAAAAACATCTTTTCATCATTTTATGAATTTTCATCCTTATGAAAATTCATAAAATGATGAAAAAGTGTCCTTACGCTAGACATAAAACAACTGAGTAATTTTGTGGCACCGGAAAGCTTAACTATATCCAAACTAATGTAATTAAAATTTTAATTATTTCGGCTGGTCAGTTTATTGGCATGGCTTTTGAATAGACAGTTTCGTCGATTTCAAATTTTCAATTCCAAACTCAGTAATAGTCTTTTTAACATTTATAATTATAACGTTTTATCACATTTTATTTAGATTTAATAAAATAAGGGAAAAAACATATTGCTTGTATTTTCCTTTATTTCCCTTAGTCCCAAAAAGTTGTAAAATATTCCTTTAAAGTACAAAGGTTTATATTTTGCATGTGATAAAAACGTCTTTATCAACTTTTTCTACTTATTGTCACATTGCAAATAAAATTTCCACCATGCACAAACTACAACCTTGTGAAAAAACTTTTCCACATAATTTCGTCCATATTAAAAACGTTTTTTAAGAAATATTACAGAAAGTATTTATGAGTTGCGTAAGTTGCCAAATGACCAAATGACCGTGAACTTCAGAAGATAAGTTACAGCGTCGAGGCCTGTCGTATATGAAAATTGTTCCTTTACATTAAGAAATTAAATTATATTTGTTACAAGCTTTCACTGTAATCTACTTAAATTTAATTTCAATAGTTTTATTTTTAATTTTTTACTCGTATTTTTTTACTGAAATAATAATAAAAAAAAATTTGATAATTTAAAATGTTTTAAAATATTCCAAAAATTTAACTCAGGGTCAAAAGTTTGGGACACTGAAGAAACATGCCGTCTGCATCATATTTAGTGGTAATCAAAAAAATGCAATTTTAATAACCATAGGGACAACCGACTTAATTTTGATATAAAATAAAATAGATTTATAAAGAAATACATGCTCCGTACGTCGTCCGTACTCCGTCAAGTACGGATACTTACATACTTTTTGCCGAAATTTCTCGCCGAGCTAGTTCCCAGATCCGTAGTACGTATCATGTAGACCAACGTTCAGGAAGTGTATAAAATACTAACTTTGAATATTATTTTTTTACTTTGACTTTTGCTTTTTACCCGACCACTGCGAATCCAAAAGTAAGGGTATGATTTTGGCAGTCTATGTATTTATACATGGTATTATATAAATATGTTTATGTATATGTGTTTGTTTGTTCCTAGCGCCTAAACGACAGATCAGATTTTAATGAATGAGGTATTAAAAAATTCGCAATAATGAACCGGGTAACATAGGTTATATAATTTACGAACTCGGGTTATAGTTTCAATAAAAAATGTAGTTATTCTTCATAGGGATAAGCAGAAACCACTGGTCACAATGTAATCTCTAAGTATAAAGTAAATAATAAAATGTAATTATGATCATTAAAGCATAGTTTTTATTGAACTTTAAACATACATTATTTGTCTCCGACGTGTGCTTACGGCAGAGAAATATGTCGCGCCTTGCGCGCCCATATTTCATGCTGGCCACTTCGGAATATAATATTAACGTGGCAAACTGAAGGTTAATAACGAGGAGGCTCCAGGTATTGTGTCAAGGCAATATTTACACGGATCATATATTCAATGTCAGGATTCACTTTGTAAGTTCATCGTCGCTCGCTACGTGAAAATTTAATATAGTAATGGCAAGTAATTTAAAAAATAAACTGAAGCCTCCTCATGAATTTAACAACTTCATATTCAATAAACTTTACTGACATACTTAATAAAAGAAAATAATAATAAATATAATAATAATAAATAATAATAATAATAATAATAATAATAATAATATATTACTTAATATCTGAATAAAAGACGGGCCCATAAATCCATTTTGAAAATGTAACACGTGTAATAAGCCTTTGTTTTCCACATTGCTTTCGCAATAAAAAAATTAAAAGCTTTCTTCATCTTTACAGAATAATCTTGGGCTCTCATATTTCATAACTGTACACGTGATCCGTCATAATCTTAAAACAAAAGGATAAAACGTGCCGTAACTTGCGGGATTACGAAAATTGACCTCCGCCTGGTGGGGCTGCCCGCCCATTTGCGCGTAAAAACTACACAAATGCGTCACATTACATGCGAGGGTAATAAAATATACGCAAACATACGTGAATGGCTCGGCCTGAGTTGTGGTGTCACACAGTATCGCAACACATTGAATGATCAATCATACTCGTCATTTTAGATGTGCGTAGATCGAGTGACGCATTTTGTTTTGTATCTTACCAGGTGTTACCCGTCACTTCGTGAGTACAAAAAGAAATCACGCAGGAACCGTACATTTTACCGCAATAAAATGGCCTATGTCCGTGGTCTACTGTATATCTGAGCCAAATTTCATCTAAATCAGTTCAGTAGTTGTCAATGCAAAAAAAACAAATAAACAAACGAATCTTTCCTTTTTATTAGGTATATAATTATTGATGAAGATTGTTTGAAAAAAAAAATATCATGTCGCGTCGATCTTTTGTCGCAAGGTCTATTGCGTGCGCACCCTTAGCGAGTGTAATATCACGTATTGCTTGCAAGTAATTACAAAAGATTTGGAATAAGGTCACCCCCCATGGGACTCGGGAGCGCCCCGTAAGTGTGACAAATGTACGCTAATATTTTAACTAAACTTCGTTTGCATTTAAATCTGCGTTACTCTCTCTGATTAGGTAATATTTGTGATTAGAGTAGGTAACAATGATATTTAGTTTCTTAATATGTATTTACATCATTTATGAATGATTTGAAAGAAAAAAAAAAATTTATATTACACAAAGAAGAAGCACTAAATGTAGATTAGAAAATCGATTTGAAACAGATAACCAAATCGACAGATGTTCACACGTAGGCGCTACGCAATAGAGCTTAAATGGAATACGTATTGATCATAGCTCGATGCACGAGATAATTTAAGTCGATGAACTGGAGAAGTTGACACTTTGTTAAAGTATTCTATTTTAATACGTGCTACATGTCTGCGTAGTCCCCAGTAGAACTTACGTAGCAGTGCTACGTATCTGCGTAGTCCCTAGTAGAGTTTACGTAGGCAGTGCTACGTATCTGCGTAGTCCCTAGTAGAACATACGTAGACAGTGCTACGCCGATACGCCTTTTCATTTGACCGCCGTTAAAAATACTACGCAATGTCTCGACGTCAATTATTGTTACTTACTAAAATCTTTATTAATGACAGAAAGCTATCGTTATGTATTAGGCACAATAGCTTCGATTTAATGTTTCAATGGTAAAGGTTGAACCCGTGTAATTTTAGATATAATCGCCACTTCTCCTTGAGCAATATCCAAATTCCATCAAAACCACTCGATAGTTCTACAATAATGGCAACCGCTCAGGAATTACGCTGTAAAATATACTCTAGTCTGATTAAGACAAATTATGTAAACACTTCACTTGAGTCTACACAGCACATTTAATACGTGTGCCAAACCCCGGTACATTCGCTTACGTCATCTATTCAATTCGAAAGTCCGATAAAAATAGGTTAATGGACGTTTTCACAAAATAGACACATTTAAATATGTCTTATTCATTTCCACATTGCGGTGTGGAATATGCAATTTCACCTTTTTATAAGACTATTTGAAGGCTCGTATCGAAACTATTATGCATAATGACATTTTCATATGACGTTGTAAGCTCGAAGGTTTTCGCTTCACCTGAGGAATTGGATGAAGCAATGCAGATTATTATCATTACATTGTTTTTTTTTCTGCAATAAAATCTGCAGTTCCAGCGGTGTTGAAAAACTTTGTACCCGGATAACACTTGAATAACTTTTTCGTCCAATTCTTAGTCCCTGCAAACTTAAATTAGATTTTATTACCCACATAAATTATTATGCAAAATAAATGTTTTAGTTTGTGCAGAAGCGTTAAGCTTAAAAAATATTTCGTAAATTCTGATAACGTCGATGGCAGATTTCGACATCAAAATGTATTCAAAATTTGTAATTCGATTAAAATTATGTATGCAGGTTCAAGATTCCAGGGCTAATCAAAAATGACCACGGCAGAGGATTATGGCATTAAAAATGTACGAACTGACAACCCTGAAATAGTCCGAGCGTCATCGTGTCACGCACGTAATAGTACAGTTGCCGAGGTGCGGTGTACTGCTGTTGGACCTTACTGCCTTAGTAAGAAGATCGAATGTACACGTACGATACACTGGATCTATCGGCAATACTACCTATAATAGTGGTAGGTTCCGAAGCTGAATACATAATCAGGACAGCCCACATCAATCAACCTGCTATCGTATATTTTCAATGAAAGTGTCCAGCTTCTATAGAGCTTATAAACGCCCGATATATTATAATAGTGTACAGATCATATACGTATATATTATAGACGTGGCATGTTGAGGCAAAAACTGTCCCCACTTAAATGGCCTTACTTTTGGATTTTTGGGCCCATTTTGACATTTGAGGTATGGTGAAATCAAATTGGCTGACATTTGAGGTATGGTGAAAACACAAGATGGCGTAACTTTTTTTGTATGATGGATTGTTCAGTCAAATGTACGTCATAGCCTATCTTTAGTTTTGAAATCTTTGTTACAGAATATAGTCAGATTACCAGAATGGTAGGCAGGCAGTAGGCAGGATTTGTGACATAGAAATTAAGATAATATTCTAGCATTCGAACTAAGGGTCTTCCCACACGTACCTCTACCGCACTGCAACCACGACCACATCGTTCGTACCATGTAACCGCGTGGTCGGCCGTATATTTTGTATTGAAAACTAGCTGTCCCGACACACGTTGTTCTGTCTATGAACTGGAATAAATAAATATCTACATCTACAAACATACTCCAACATCTACAACTACAGTACATACCTACACCTACGAACCTACTGGGGCCGGCGGATGGATTGATGGATTGCAATTTCAATGTCTCGCTAAAACTCGAGAATGGCTGGACCGATTTGACTCTCCAAAATACAGGTGAAGTTATCAATTCGTGTGTATGTTTTTTTTCTATGTATGTTACGCAACAGTAGACACAACAAGTACAAACTGCGGAGTGACGCCATTTGTGGAACGATTTTCGAAACACAACCACAGCGCAGCCACTAGTGACAACGCAACCACGTTGACATTTTGTCGGTACCACAACGCAACCACAAGAAGATGCAGAGACACCATTCACACGTAAACACAGCTTGACCAACTTTTGTCGTTTCTATGTCTTCGAAATACAACTATGATTGGCTCGATACTATTATATAAACACTTTTTCGTAATACTTTTTATCAGATCATTTAAGTCCATATTAAACATACTTACCCCTGATATATTAGAAACGTCACTTGACAGACAAAGACAGCAACATTGAATTGCTAATCAGTTGTGTAAATAATTTTACTAGGGTATGTATCAGCTATTTCTTTAAGCAGTACATCTAAAAGCGTAACCTCGTAAAAGCTATCGCTAGAATTTAAAACTTATTTCTGTTCTCAGCAATTTGCATAAATCACATTAATCCTTGTTGACTCAATTCGTATTAACAAGTCGTACACTCCGCGGTTTTATCTGATAAAACATCCATATTCTTATTACGGGCAGATAACACAATGTATACCACCCACTCGAGACCTCAATCTTTGTTAGCGAGTCAAACTGTTATTCAAAAGAACATTACTGTTAAAAATACAACACGAAAATTTAAAAATAAGTATGAAATCATAAGTTTGCGTGTGAACAGAAAAAGTATTCTGTGTATCTTAAACCATTTTATAGTGAAAGTGGCTTAAGGTGTTTACTTTTTCTGCGATGCGAAATGGCTTTTTAGTAGTAGCGTTGATATAAAAAAACTATTTAGTTTAAAAAATGGTCGTGATTAAATATAAAGTACGCCAATTTCTCTTATCCTTACTAATATTGTTCACGCGAAAGTTTTGTAAGTATGTATGTGTGGATGTATGGATATTTGTTTCTCCTTCTCGCAATAACTACAATACTTATTTTGATGAAAATTCTTATAGTAGTAGTTTAGGCTCTATTAACACAATAGGATGTACTAAGGCAAATTTTTATTGCAGCAAAAAATACGGATCGCCGCGAGATTTATTTTGCACGTTTGCGAATTTACAATGTATACTGAATCAAAGGAAAAAGAAATCCAAAAACCCATTACATTCATACACAAGAAAGGCTCGTTACGGTAATAGGATAAATTATTATTTTGTTCTCTGATAAATAATGGTTCTATATTTGTATTGTAATAAGGGCAAAACAATGCTATTCGGCCGTAGGGTTAAGGGTTACGTGCCCTGTAATTAAAAGTACATGTTGTGAATTCAGAAGGGATTCCGGATTGCTAGGAAACTATTGTTTGTTTATAAAGTCTATATGAATTAATATTATAATATAAAATGTGTACATATGTCCTTTTATCTACTAGAATCAATTTCATAATTAAATAAAAAAATGTGTTTTAATATTATTACAGGTAAGTACTAAAAAAATAATAACTACTCCAAAACTTAAAATGCTACAAAACTAAGAAATCTCCTAGGTCGTCCCCACCAGGCAGAGTACCTAGAAGGCTCAAAGAGTTTCCTCGCTGGATTGCGATACTTATTAAATAAAATGGTCTTAAAATCTCCTTTGCATCCACTATTCAATTTTAGTTTTAAATTAAAAATATATTATATGTATAAGTATCTATTACCTCCTTGCAACATAGCAGAGCTTCCCGCTATTTTATGTTTAAAATTAATATACATACATAACGCGTTTGCGTCATCCAATCAAAAGCACTATTGAGTAGATAAACTACCGACAATAAACCTCAGAAATTGGGCATTAGTCACTTTGTGTCTTATTTGTCGATCGTTTCTACAAGCAATCTAGTTTATTGTTAACTAGCATTTGCGTGTGGCCTTGCTCGCATGAAATTGGATTTTAAACGATATCTTTATAATCATTTAAAACTTTCATCCCCTATTTTGCTCCTTTAGGGGTTGTATATAAGGAAACGCTGAAATTCGTAACTCATTATTTTTCCGTACTCAATTCATACGAAATTTCATGCAAATATGTTCAAGGAATAAAAAGTTACATTCAAACTTTTATCTCCTATTTCACCACCTTGGGTGTTGAATTTTGAAAAATCCTTGCTTAGTGGATGCTTTCGTCAAATGAGAAATGAGTGTGCAAAAATTCAAATTTTACCCCCTTGGGGGTTGAATTTTGAAAAATCCTTGCTTAGTGGATGCTTTCGTCAAATGAGAAATGAGTGTGCAAAAATTCAAATTTTACCCCCTTGGGGGTTGAATTTAGAAAAATTCTTCCTTAGTGGATGACTTAGTAATATGAGGAAAGGTTGATACTTCGCCGTGTGCGAAATTTCAAGTTTTTGGCCTGAGCATTTATTTGAATTGAATTTTCAAAAATCCTTCCTTATTGGATGCGTACGTAAATATTTGTGCTAAATTTCAAAGTTCTAGCCTTAAGGGTTTGGCCTGTGCGTTGATCAGTCAATCAGCTTTGCCTTATATATTATATATATGTATATATATATATATATATATATATATATATATATATATATACTTATATACAGTGTTTTTTCAGTCAGCGTCTAAACTTTCAGGAGTGAATATAATCTTAAATATAAGCAACTTTTACTATGGGATCAACATTCCTAATATATAAGCATACTTTTAGAGGAAACTGTAGTATTTTAAATACAAATGGATACTCTGATGGGACCAATGGTATTTTAGGTATGAATACAGTTTCCTGTTGAAGCTGTTTCATGTTGCGATGGAGAACTTTTATCTGGCGTCTGGTGGCCATTGCACAATTTTGGAGGCTTAATATTTCTTAATAACATTCTCAATAACCAGTTGTTGAGAATGTTATCTCCAGCACCAGTGCTGGAGATTATGTGGTGGAAGACCTGTTGGGTTAAGAGTTGTTTTTTTTTTTTTGGGCCTATTTCTGGGCCTACTTGTTCCCCCAACCACGAAGTCAGGACAATTTTTTACTTTTTTAATTTTAAGAATTCATAATTATTTATTATTTCTATGGGCTTTGTCATGAGATCGGTGACATCAGGGTAAACTGCGTTAGTGAGTTCTGTAAGTGATGTCACCACTGTTGCCAAACTTTAAGGAATAGTAATTTTACCATTAATTGTAGGGTACTCGGCAGACTGTTCACCTCTCAAATGGACTCTTATATTTTTTTAAATTAAATTAATTAATAAAAAAATATTTTTGATGACTTTAAACACGACTTTACCTCATCTGCTCGTGTGCCCCAGAGCACTATGGGTATCAAAATAAAGCTTATAAGAGCTTGAAGAGAATAATTGTCTCCTGTTCACCCTTTTAGGGGTTGAATATCGAAAAATCGTGAAATACATGTTTACTTATTTTCTTTTAGGACTACATTTACAATGTTCCAAACCGAAGGCTCATTTAATATTTTTCCCCATACAAAGTTTAATACCCTTTTTACCAATTAATAGATCGAATTTTACAAAATATTGAATTAGGAGATCATGTCAAAGAGCAATATTACGAAATATCAAACAGATCTGACCACAAATAAAAAAGTTTCATACAAACTATAGTTCCCCGTTTTTACACCTTTAATTGCACTAAGAAGGGATTTTGCGAAACTCACCCCAGTTTCACAAAATCCCTTCTTAGTGCAATTATACGTTTTTTATTTTTTCTTAGTTTTATTTTATCTTAGTTTATACTAGTTTTTCTGTGTTCCTGCGTCTTGGATGTGTATTAAATATATGTATAGTATAACAGTTATATTATATTTCCGTTATCTGGTACCTGTGATACAAGTTATTCGGATACTTAGTACAGGACCAGGTTGACGTGGTGTGGAAGCGTCCATATATATTATTATTACTATATTAATTTCATCAGGTGACTGCAGCGGGTAAGGCGGTACTAGTGACGGGCTGTGACAACGTGCTCGGCAATGCCCTAGCTAGAAGACTAGATGACCTGGGCTACCACGTGTTCGCCGGCTTCCAGTCCAAGGCCGGCAACATTGACGCCGACATGCTGAAGGAGGACTGTTCTGGCCGCCTCCACACCATACAGCTGGACGTCACGTCTGAGACCCAGGTAATAACGACTGCACACGCTAGGTAAGCAGCGTGTAATATAAGCGAACCCTTTTTAACCCGCGACGAAAACAGAGGAGTATTATAAGTTTGAAGTGTCTATGTGTGTATTTGTCTATGTGTGTGTCTGCACGTGACATTGTATCTCCCAAATGGATGATCCAATTTTGATCTAGTTTTTTGTTTGAAAGCTGACATGATAGAAAGTGTTCTTAGCTAAGATTCATCATCATCAGCTTGCTCACTGCTTGACAATTTGAGGGTTACTTAAAATGTTTAATTTTGTTTGTGTTCTTCCGGGCATTCCGAATTCCCACCCTAAAAAATTACTGCTTACCAAGTGTATATCAATATCAGACACATCAGTTTATTAGTGCACGATGTCGGTGGAAAGTATTTTATTGACACAATATATTCAGTAACTTGAGAACAATAGTTAGGGTCTATAAAGGCCACTTCATATTATGATTAGTATATATTTTTCAACTCATATTAAGTTCAATAGAAAATAACTTTATTTTACGCATTTCTATTGAAAACTGTCAAAATTGATGTTTTCTAAAGGCAGCCACAGACGAGAGGCCGATCGTTTCAGTTAGAACTGACGCCTGAACGGATTCGAGCCCATACACGGAAAAAATCGCATCCGACCCAACTGACGTCAGTTCGGCCTGAACGGATTCGAGCACACACACGACACGATTTTGCATCCGTTCAGGCCGAACTGAAGGCAGACCGGACCATGTATGGGCCCCTTAATATTATGAAATCAGATGAATCATGTAGCCATTTTACAATTTCACGATTTTTGTATGGAAAAAAATATACGAAACATAATATAAAACACCTAAAGTGGCCGTTTTTAAACCCCCTTATCTCTTTAAAACCCGATATATTCGGAGTTATGGTGGGAGATCATAGGAGTTTAAATTCAAACTTGTTTTTAACAGCCGGCTGGCCAACTAAAGAACAATATTATTAATATTTTAGTGATCAATGGCTGGGTCCTTCAAATTAAATATCTGATGTACTGAATTACTTTATTTGACAACCGGTTAAGTTGGCGAGGGGCAGACGACTGACTCTCGTAGGAGTTATATATTATTGCGACGTACATATACATAACATAACAACGTAAGCTGACTCTACATTCTACGATTACTGAGAATTATTATATACACTACATACACCCCCTTCTAAAACAAAATAGTTAACATATAAAACAAAAATTCTAAAACAAAAAATCTAAGACAATAAAACAAAAATTTTGAATTTAGCAAACATTAACATTTGGGAGTTTGTTTTGCGACAAAACACTTAAATTAGTTCCTTGATTACAATTTAACTCCTTCCTTAACATCTTCCTTACAAGTGTAAGGAAGATGTTAAGGAAGGAGTTAAATTGTTTGTGTGTAAAAAGTTAAACTCTTGTTACAAGTGTAACACAAACTTTGTATATAACAATAGCACAAAACACAAAAAGGATGACTGCCATAACAGTCACCGTGATGCTCAACACTTCCAACTTCCAACAACACTTTTTAGTCCACAAACATTTAAGCTGGTAACTGTATTAATTAACTTGTTATTATACAAATCCACATTCAATTTAAAATTCTTCAAAAAATCGGCATATAGGCTGTTTTATATCACATACGACAAAAGGCCATTTAAATCACCGTCTTAGGCCTAACGATAATTCTAAATTACATATACTATAACATTTAATCTCGCTGTCATTAGCGGCATACAACTTTAGATTGCATTTCTCAATAGGCTTTCTAACACACCACTTTGGAATGACGGAAATGTTAGCGCCTGTATCGATCAAAAAATTACATTTTGTTAATTTATCCTTAATTAATAAACGATGGCTTTTATTAACCTGACCTTGAGTAAATCCGTCCACCGAGCCCGCATGTACTCTAACTAGTTTACCGCCTGCTTGGCTCGCCACGCGCTGTTGCTCGCAGCGGTGAGCTCTCGATCTGAACCGGAAGTGAAAACGGCACAGCCAGTCCAGGTCCCCAGGTACTCTTCTAGGCCGCGATGTTGATCTTCTCCTAAAGTCGGTCGATCTGTTGTTACTCCTAGCGTGCTCGCAACCCCTCAACTCGGCACGCAGCGCTGCAACCTCTAGCTCCAATCTACTCATCTGCTCGTCCGGCTGTCCATCTTCTTCTCTCTTGCTTGATACTACTGCAACATCCCCGGTGTTGGTATATTCTGTTTTTTTATCCGCCATGGCCGCCAGCTTATCCAAAGACTAATCTTCACACACCGCCATAACTGCTCGAACCGATGATGGCATCTTCGATAACCACAGGCTCTTGAGTGTGGTGTCTGCAATTTGTACGCTGCGACCCAGATCCTTCATTCTTCTTAAGAACTGGGAGGGTCTTTGCGAACCCAACTCCAGCTCCGACACCAAATTCTGCATTTGTCTTTTGGCACTCTCTTCGTAAACCTGCAGCTGTCTCACTTTAAGCGCTGTATACTTGTCTTGCGCGGGTGGTGACATCACCAGGTCGCTCACCTGCTGGATGGCTTCTTTTCCAAATTTTGAGATGATCATGTTGAATTTGGTCTCTTCGTCCTGCTTCTGTGGGGCCATCACAGTCTCGAACTGTGCGAACCATAACCTTGGCAAGTCTGACCAAAAATCCGGCAGCCTTGTGGACACGCTTATAGATATAACCGGATTTTTGGTCAGATTTGCCAAGGTTATGGTTCGCACAGTTCGAGGCTGTGATGGCCCCATAGAAGCAGGCAGGCCAACGCTGCGCCTGATGCCTCTTCCTTATACTCTGTATCTGCTGCTGCGTTCCTTTTCCTTGAAAAATTTGAGCTGATGAGTCGATGAGCCGCCTGCTGTTGCTCGCCACGTGCCGCCGCGTGTTCTTCTATTGCATCTCGCTTGTTTTCTGTCGCCGCGTTGAATTCGATCTCAAACAAAACTTACCCCACAGCCAATGTCACTCTGTACGGTGATTTCCTTCACTAGTATCACGTCGGGGTCACCAATTTAGTGATCAATGGCTGGGGCCTTCAAATTAAATATCTGATGTACTGAATTACTTTATTTGACAACCGGTTAAGTTGACGAGGGGCAGACGACTGACTCTCGTAGGAGTTATATATTATTGCGACGTACATATACATAACATAACAGCGTAAGCTGATTCTACATTCTACGATTACTGAGAATTATTATATACACTACAATATGATTTGTCCGATGACAGTTCGAAGTAATTAAGGGTTATTTTTCTGTGACATTAACCCGCTATTTTGTAGCTTTCACCAATGAGAAGCCGTTATTAGATAATATCATGAGACGAATAAATTTTTGAAAAGTAGCTCAGCGGTACCTCAGCCGGCGCGTCCTTGGATGTAAACTCATGTTTTTACGTTAATAATAATTATTGTTCAAGACTTATATTATTTTTGAAATTATATTGAGGAGTGAGAAGTGATAAATATAGTTCGTCTTAAAGTTTAAACTAATACGTGTTTATGTACTTATATGTGAATATTGAATGTACTTAGTACTTGTCAACACAAGTATTAGTTACACAGTAAGTAATATTCAAATGATTTATCACCAACAATAAACACAATTGTTATTGTTGGTGATAAATCATTTGAATAAATTGACTTTAAAGGTAAGCGGAAAGTTGGGTACTTGGGTACGGGTATACGTACCTACTGTCAATTGTAATTTGTAGTTATCATAATAATAGAAGATCATAATATAATATATTATTATTTAATAGGCGGTAGTATCGTGGAAGTATTTTAATATTATTATTATCTTACAATAGTTAATTAATATACAGAAAAACGTTTTATTATTAAGTACATATTTTGTATTTTGAAATATACTTAATTGTAGGTATAAGAATACCGTATATATAACTATAGGAATAGGAAACGTAGGTGTAACTATAAGAATAGTTACCTCAGTATTTACAATTTCTATCGAATACGACACAACTCTACACGCTTGTAACGACCTTCACGATCATACATACACACGGTGCTAAATTTCCATTCAAAAAAACATACCGGTTGTCTGTAAAGTCGGTTTACTGAGGATAGTTGAACGTGACAACGTCAACAACAACAACAACAACAACGACGACAACGACAACAACGACAAGAACAACAACAACAAGAACAACAATAATAATAATAATGAGGTAAAGGCAATGCGAGCTAACGCTGGTACTTGGTGACGGTACTTGGTATCGGTACTTGGTAACGATAACGGGTAACAGGTAAAGCATGCGTCATGTTTTTTCGTGCGTGCAGCCGGCTCCATCGATTTATAAGACGTTATCACGTCAAAAACCTGCACAACTCACATCTAGCGACTAGGGCTTCCCTTTGAAGTAAAACCACCCTTCGCCACTGATAACTATACCATTTAATTAACGCGTAAAATTAAGTAAAGCGTCGCCACCTCTTTGATCAAATGAAACATAAATCATAGTAACTTATAAAGTATTATGTACTATCAGGAAATCATAAGCAAGTAGAGTGTCCTCACAATTCATTTTAATTATAATGACGACATGCACTACGCAGCCATAATACAACTGTCAATGACATGTTAGTTTGATATCATATGAATAACATAATACCAACAAATTTTGACAACAGTCAACTGCTTATAAATTAGATTCCCTGATATGTACATATTTATTATTAAATATAAGTTATTTTAAAATGCACTCGCCTTGAAAAAAATGTTTATGTTATTTTGCACCTGTATTTTTATGAATTTCATTACTTTACCAACTTGGGAATCAAAACTAATGATTATTAACAGATTACAGATTTTTTATGACAGTTGTATGAAAAAACCAGATACGTGCTAAAACTTTAAGGTCACAAATTCATTTATATGATTATTGTTACTTGCGCCGTCTCAATAGGATTCTATAAATATTATAACTCTCATAAAATTTTCAATAACTGTTCAGCATTTCAATCCATTAATAAATAGTTTTTTAAGAGTCTCCGTGGTCTAGTGTCGCGGCGTGGCGTCGCTCGACTCACACTCGAGAAGGTGCAGATTTGATCCTGGGTTATGGGGTGTACCAATGCGAATTTTCTGATACTTCAAATACACTATGTAAGAATAGTGATTTAAAACTCTCAATCTTCCAAGTACCGTGAAGACTAACAACTGGCATTAGGCTAGCATGGTGCACTACAGTCTCATACTAGTCCCACTGTAATATTCCTCGCATTGAGAAAAGACGCGAGTTATTTTTGTAAAAGAATATCTTATTAGATACTCCGTGAATCAGTGATAAATTTGGATAGATGCTCTAAGGTGATAAAACAGATGACTTTAAAGTCTAATTTCCTTTGATCGATTCTCTATTTTAAGATTTTTAATACAGATAGTAATTTTCTCCCCCCTAGCTTTCTTTGGGATCCGCGGCAATGAATTTAAAACTTTGACGTTTGAGGGTCAGCTCACACCGATACGCAATGCGGCACATCATACATTTTTAAATTGAAGCACTGTGTCGCGTATCGTCTCGTTTTAGTGTGACTGACCCTTATTCACTACACAATAATATACACGTTTCATTACAAGAGTTTGAATTGCGATCGACGCGGACGGCGCGCTGGACAGCGCGGCGTCGCTTTTGCAATGAAACGTGTATATTATTGTGTAGTGAATAAAGTTCAACTTATAAAGTCGCGTCGCGCCTCGGTATGAACTGACCCTTACCAGCTACTGAAGCTGACAACTCTGTGATGATTTATAGCTTAATATACTTTCGTATCGTTCGTTTCGTAAATATATTTCTACAATTATCATAATATCACTAATCCGTATCTATATATCTATATCTATACATATAATAAATTAGTATCTTGTCGCTTTCTGTACATGGAAGATAAATAAGAAAACTATTTCATTATTTTTTTATTTTTTTATTTATTAACGACATCTAAACCCAAAACAATGATTTTTAGAAATTTTGTCTGTTTGTCTGTACGTTTGTACGCGCTAATCTGAGAATCTTCTAAACGGATTTTGATGAATATGGTATCGTAGTAGTTTAGACTCTGTATTAATACATAGGCTACCTTTTATTGCGTAAAAATGTACAGTTCCCGCGATATTTCTTCCTGCGCGGACGAAGTCAACGGCTTAACCGATTTGAAGACGGTTTTCACTAATGTGTTTTGGTTTGCTCCACTAAAAATGTTGTGTTTGTTTCATTTCAGTTGGATAGAATAACTGATCAGTTCAACTGGCTGGCACTTTACGTAGATATTCATTTACGTATATTAATACTACTCCTGGAGTAATAAATGAGAAGTTCTATTATGGTCGTAGCGCTAACTCTTGTCTAAAGATGCTTACAACGCCGGTTATGGATTCAACTAGGATGGGTGACCACAATCTTAAATATTTTTAAGATCAAAGTCTATACATCTAATATCTTCTAACGTTTTCCTATTCAAGAGATTTTCGAAATCATTAAAACACGACGGCGAACATGTCCTTACATAATATAAACGCGAAAGTTTTATGTATGAATGTTCGTTACTGTTTCACGTAATAACAGCTGGACGGATTTCAATGAAATTCGATATGGTAGTAGTTTAGTTTATTAACACATAGGCTACTTTTTATCGCAGGAAAAAGTACGGTTCTCCCAGGATTTCTTCTTCGCGTAGGTCCGAAGTCGCGGTTAACATCTGAACTATACTAATATTATAAAGAGGTAAAGTTTGTTTCTTTGTTAGTTTGTGACTTACCGAGATTGTAAGGGGTAATCTCTGGATCTAGTTCAACCAATGTTTAAAATTCTTTTACCAATAGAAAGCCACATTATTTGTGAGTGTCATAGGCTATATATTAACCCGAAAAATGATAAGTATTTTCCGTGGTAGTCGGATTTGCAAAATAAATGGAAAAAAAAACTAGCGAATTAATTTTTAGCGTGAGCGAATAATAAACGCAATACGCACACTTTTCACTTTTCTCTAAAATTAATTATAAACTAGCTGTCTCCCGCGGCTCCGCTCGCGTAAATATACTATCGGGTGTCCCGCGGGAATACTGTAGTTTTCCGGGATAAAAAGTAGCCTATGATTTTTTCCCCAAAGCCTTAACTACTACCATACCAAATTTCATCAAAATCCGTTTCGTAGTTTTTGCGTTACATTTATAATATTAGTAGGATTTAAGTCCCCCGCTAAGGCTGTCTGTCTGTATGTACGCGATAATCTCTACTCCTGAAACGATTTTCATGCAGTTTAGATTTACCGACAGAGTAGTTCCCTAGGAAGTGTTAGGTCGATAATAATTAGTTAAGGTTTTGTGAAAATTGTTTAATTTATGACGATAATTGTTAAAGGTGTCGAAAAAAAAATCAAGCCGTCTGGGAGCCTATATCGAAAACGCTACCTTACCTAACCTTATACCCTAATTATAACAAAACAATGTATGGTGGGATTGTTTCTCTTCTAAAGGAATACAAAAAAGTTCGCGACGGCATAAAATATTATATTTATATTTTAAGGATAGGTTACTATCCCCATTCTGGGTTTAAAAAAAACACAAATAAGGTAGGTATTTTCAAAAGATATTTAGACGTATACAATTATAATCCTTATCTAGAATCTCCTATATTTTAACTCTGTACTATAACTATGAATATTGTAGGTATATGTGCTTTAGAAGTTTTTTGCCACAATCGCAGGCGAAGCTGCGGGCAAAAGCTAGTTTTAAATAATACAACAACATTTGTCAATCCTACTACAAATATTTTATGCCTAACAAATGTTTGTTCCGGCTTACTCTATATTTCTCGTCTAATCCTAAAAAGAACTTGTAGACTTATCATTTTATGCAATACAAAAGAGTTAGTAAATTTCGAAAATGTTCTTTATGTTATTATTTCAGGCACTAGAGCAAGGGGGTTTTCTCTTTTAGAAAAGAGAACCTATCTGAATGAAATAATAGCTCCCACACCGATTTCGGTGACGGTGGCCTGTTTCATTGAAACCAGGCCAGCTACGCAGGAGTTATGTTATAGTGCCCAAGTGTGTGCGCAGTACACAAGAGCACTCTCTCCTCCTTTTACTCTCGTAACCCAGTGGGACGGATAACCGACACGACTGGCGAGAGATTAGGCGCAGGTCCGACTTTTTACATGCCAATCCGACGCATGGCTCATCTTTCTTGTCAGACAATCAGGTGATCAGCCTGAATTGTCCTAACCAAACTTGAAAATAACATTTTTTTGTTCCAATGCGGGAATCGAACCCACGACCTCCGAGTCGAGAGCCAAGCTCTAACCACTAGACCACGGAGGCTGAATGAAATACCTACCTATTGTAATAGTAATAATGTCGAATGAACACACAGGTGTTGAAATTTCAATTATATAATATTTTATTCATGAGAATCTCGTCTCTCGTCTCCTCGTATACATAATCGATACAAAAGTAATATATGTATAGACTTATGCTTCATCTAAGTATTGTAATTAGAGCTAAAGAAATTTATGATATGACTTATTGTATTGTAAATTGTATCCCCTGACTTATGAAGTTCAAAAGCATTGTTAAGCCTTCTTGTATAGCAAAGTTTTAATAGCTAGGCTGGCCGTTATAGAAATGTGAAAATAGACTTTCCTCTTGACAAAAAAGCAGTAAGAAAGATTTAATGAGATTTAAAATAAAATGTATAATATACATTATACATAGAAGGTATGAGGAACATATTCAAATACTCACGAGCTATTTCCTGTTACAAGGAGCAGTAAAATTACAAGGTTCGTGTTAATATTTAGCGAAATTTAACTGCAAAATGCAAGTAGCGTGGGATTTTTCAGTAAAATGTTAGGTAGGTACTTGATTTCTTATTGCGGTTACTACATAAATTGTAAACAGAAGCATATTTCATTTTTAAAATCTTTTAATTTTTAAGTTATTGATAAAAATATATTAAGTATTCAATTCATTAGGTAATCAGCGTGTTAGTCACCTTCTGATAATTGAAGTTTCAATAGTAAATAGGTATATAAATACAGGAACATCGATGAAGAGCTAAAATAATAATTAAAAGAGTAAATTTAAATGCAATGATTTCAAATAAGTAAAGACGAAACCTTCTCTCTCAAGTGCAATAAATTACGTCCATTAAATACCCTCGTCTCTTTTTAACTCCCACAAATTACTAATTTAAGTAATAATTAGTAAAAGCTTCTAAGTTAATTAGAAATACTAATTGAATTTAGACAAACAATTGTCGGAATCGACTTAATTAAGCAACTATTCGTCAATGCTCTGCCGAATTCTTACCTAATAGTAAATAGCCCTTTTCAAAATGTTTTGTCCTTTACTATTTATATTTTATCATAAAAATAATAATAAATTATTAACATTATAATATGACTTACCACCTACTTTAAAATATTTACAAACGAAAAGAAAATACTCAAAAATAAAACTAATACTTGGTGTTTAAATGACAACCTCTATGGCGCGTTGGTACTCAAGCCTGGGGTCGCGGGTTCGAATCCAACCGAAGGAACAAAAGTTTTTCTGTGTTCCTGGGTCATGGATGTGTATTAAATATGTCTATAATATAATGATGTGTATTAAAAATGTGTATTTCAAAGTTTGTCTGGAAGAAATTGCTGTTTAGTAATAAGGCCGCCTTTGTGTACTTTCGTCTTGGTGTATAGTTTATATTGTATATGTGTGCGTAACTGTTGATTTCATTTTCATAATCAAAATCCTCCGTTTTCTAGTACCTGTAACATAAGTTCTTCGGATACTTAGCGCGGGGCCAGATTGACGTGGTGTAAAGCGGCCATAGATATTATTATAATTACACTTTTTGGTAAATAGTCTGTGAAAACTTGCTTACGTAGTGTTAAAATTATGAAACCCTGTTCAATCTTCTTCAATATTATTTTTGGTATTTTAAATGTTATTCGGTTTTTGGGTCAGACGTAACATTATAAACTGTATTTTACCGAGTTCATGAGACAAAATAAAAAAGTAAACAAGCACTTAGGGGTTCACAACCTTTAGATAAAATGAAATAACCTAACCAAGAGCATGTCAGGACATGTCTAAGGAGGGTTCCCTAACTATAAACGCGTAATAGGTTTTTTGTCAAATTACTTCAAAAGTGACTGCCTCATTTCGTTCAAAATATTTTTTCTAAAGAGTGACATGAGCTTTCAGTACGAAAAATTGCAAGTTTCTAAGTCTTATAATTTAGAAATGCCAGTGTAGGGACCAACTGATAAACCATTTATAAACAAATAAATCAACGATACCCCACACGATGGGGTATAATGAAAAAAATTTTCATCCTCACTTCACATATTGTATGGAAAGCCACCCCTAAATTATAAAATTAAGTATCATTATTTTATGCTGCAAAAATTGGGACCTATACATGTACCTACATAACTATACCACATTTTATCAATTTATAATTATAATTACAGAAGCTGAAGAGTGGACAGACAGACAGACAGACGGACAGAGCCAAACTATAAGATTTCCTTAAGTACGACAGAACCCTAAAAACAGTTTCGACACTTTGTCATACACTTGAATAACAAATCTGACAAATGTACTTATGCTATGGTAATCCGACCGAGTGGAATTGCGTGCGCGTTTCTCTCTCCTGGTTTTTCGTATAGGCGTGTTTTTTGCCATGAGCATAACGACTTGTGGCGATTATGAGAAATATATAATTAATTGTTACAGAATTACTTACTTATAACAGTACCCTATATAGCATATACTATCAGTGAATCTAATTTATAAGCATGTAGAGTGTTCTCATAATTTATTTGTATTACAATGACGGCATGCAGTCACAATACAATGATCAATGACATGTCAGTTTGATATCATATTTATAACCTAATATAAAAAAATATGACAACGGTCAACTGCTTATGAACTAGATTCCCTCATAGTACATAGTACATACTGTTAGTTTGTTTGTGATGTTTTGTGGTATCTTTATTATATTTTTTCGTGGTAACAATGTCCGGTGTTACAAAGCCACTGCGAGACATCCCGTCAATCACTATTTCCAGCACAATCCTGGAACATTTGTGGCGTGTAATGACATCACACTTTTTTCAGATTCTCTCGGCGTCGCTGTACATTGTTGATCATCTGCCAGAGGGCGCGCAGGGGTTATGGGCGATAGTCAACTGCGAGTCCTGGTGTGCACTTGGTGAACTAGAGTGGGTACCCTTCTCCGTTGTCCGGCGAGCGATGGACGTGAACCTTTTAGGTGAGCGCTGAAACTCTTGTTTTAGTTCCGAAAAACGGTCACAGATGGCGACAGAAGTTACAAAGTAGTAAAACTGAAATTTTTAATGTTAAAAGTTATGGATAATATTGAACACGAAAATGTCGATTGTATGGCTTAATTTTGTGGATGCTAATAAACAACTATGTAGATAAAAATTTCTCATATAACATGAGAAACATTTTCACTGCGCTGAAATGGAGTTTCCGCATGCTATTAAAATTTCAGATCATTTGCCATTCCACGTATCTATTTATTTTGTAGCCATGAATTGCGTCAGTTATTTATAGTGAAATACTCTTGATGTGCAAACTGTAGTTTTATTTTAAACTAGCTTTTGCCCGCGTCTCCGCTCGCGTATTACATATCAGGTATTCCTCGGGAATACTGTACTTTTTCCGAATAAAAAGTAGCATATGTTTTAATCCCTAGCCTAAACTAATGCCATACCAAAATTCACCGTTCAGTAGTTTTAGCGTGAAACAGTAACAAACATCCATCTATCCATCAATGTTATTATACGTTTTAATTACATAAAATCTGATGTTGTGATGTATGGGCAAACGAACGAATGGGTCGCCTAATGGAATGAGATCACAGTCGCTCATGGGCACCCAAAACACCAGAGGTAGTTTTTAAAATTTATTCATTTCAAATTAAACAAAGTTTTTTTATAAATTGGGAGTTTTTGATGAAAGATATGGATTTCTGCATTACTGTTAATACTTATGTCGTTATAGAGTTGACATATACCATGTAAGGGATTACTACGTCCTTTATTATTCTGTCCTATTACTGTGGAGTATTAAAGAGCACTAGCTTACGCCTAGATCACTTACTAATGGAAAAGTTAATATTCGCAAACAATTCATCACTAAGTAGACCGTTGGCGATCTTTATGGAGCACACATAGATCCGTGACTTTACGACGTTGCCCTAAACTAGAAAGACGATCCTCGTACTCAGGGAGGGAGCCTTTCTCGAACGATCTTTGCCACTTAAGTGTCTAAGAAATTTTTGTTCTATTGACTCTATACTATCACTGTCAGTTTTATAAACAGACGACCAGGGGAGCAATATTCCAGATGTGATCTTACGAGAGATGAGTAAAATCAATACTTTTAAAGGGTTTCGCTGTTCGTAATATAAAATAAATCATTCTTTTTGCTACTGCAATCATAGCTTGATAGTGAAATTTAAAATTTAATGAGGAATCAAACCAGACACCCAAGTCGCGGATGCAAGTTAACTCGAGTGTGTCGAGTTTTATTCCTTTAAATATAATTGAAGTAGATTTCTCTTTTTTGTGAAAGTTATATATTAATTATTAATTTTACAGCAGTCGTTTACTATATTAATGTTATACTGAAGAAGAACGCAGTCATTGATGCTTGATATTTCGTGAAACAATTTTATATCATCAGCATAAGCTAGGCAGGGACAATTAAATTCATCAATGAGATCGTTGATATATATTAAAAAGAGGAGAGGACCTAAGTTAGAGCCTTGCGGAACACCTGATGGTGGCTCAAAGGGTATTGAGTCAAAACCATACAGGGCAACTATTTGGGTGCAATTTCCAAGATATGAATGAAGTCAACGATGGAGATCGCCATGAATTCCAAGATGATAGAGCTTAATTAAAAATACATTGTGATGGATTCGATCAAATGCCTTTGAAAAGTCTAAATATATTGAGTCTACTTGAGATTTTTCATTAAAAGATTGACAAAGAAAATTCGTATAAATTAAAGTAAATTAGAAAGTGTTGATATATTTACCGGAGATGAAACCATGTTGCTTAGGACAATGAAGAACGTGATTGTAGAGCGCATTACTCTATATATTATACCATGACCTCAAAAACCTTTTCTAAACGGTTAAGGATGCTAATTGGTCTATAATTTGTAACATCATTTTTGTCACTAGATTTGTAAATGTGTTATTTTGGCTATTTTCCACAAATCGGAAAAAATGCTTTAACTAAGTGACTTATTAAAAGTTATGGCTAAGGGGTACTATAGTCTTCAGTGCCGAAGCATACAACCAAATAAAGAAAGGTGGAATGCTGTCAGGGACTAACCCTTTGATATATTAATTTCACATATACGTTTATAAACATCAGCCTCGGTGAGATGATAATTACTTATTGACCGCAATGATAATTCCTAATTTGACAATGTGTTAAAGCCGAAAGATTCATGACAAACAACACTCAGGGCTGTAATAGAAACATTTCTTGCTTATGGAATAATACGTACCTACTAGACCTCGCCTAATGTTTGAAATTCGAGCATAATTCATTTTTAAATTTTAAAGTTTTAATTTTTAAGGATTCTTTTGCCACTTGGATACGCAATAAAATAAGGGAATGTTGTCTATGAAATGTGAAAGATAGATTGACAATTGTGTGAAACCAACACTTGCTCTTATTAAACAAACGCATGGTAGTGTCAGTTATTAATCTAAGGTAGCGTGCAACTTTATTTTTATTAATTTTATGTAATTTTAAGCATTATTTAAAAAATATTAGCTTTCTGCACACCTTACTCACATAAACATTAACTGTGCCATACTTCATACTCCTCTATTTGCATATTTTCTTAAAAAAGGGTAAGAAGTTTTCGCTTTACGTATTAATATATTATAACGCTAAAAGTGTGTGCAGTCACTTTTTTAGGGCATTAACATTTATAACACGCCTAACACACTTTCACAAGACAAGACAAGACAAGTAACAAGTGTTCATCACAGGATTAAGTTTCTAATTAATTTCAGCCTCTGTGAATAAAAATATAAGATTTTACACACAAGGCAAGGCATACAGAATAAAGATTCTCTTTGAGCTATTCGAGGTACAATATAGTACGAGGTGTTTACTATCTAAAAATACTATTATTTAAAAGCTTTCTGACTCGTTTTAAACGAACAAACTACACTTCATGTTTATTAGTAACCCTGGTTTTCTTATTTTACGTATCGTCTTATCAGGTATGATAATAATTATGTTGTCTGTTTACACATATTCCTGCCCTCTTGTATGTTTGACGACCTCTGTGGCTCAGCGGTTAGTGCGTTGGTGCTCGTTGGTCGCGGGTTCGAATCCCGCCAAAGAAACAAAAAAGTGTTCCTGGGTCAGGGATGTGTATTAAATATATTCTGTTATCTGGTCCCCGTAACACAAGTTCTTTGGATACTTACCATGGGGCCAGAGTGACGTGGTGTGAAGCGTCCATAGATATTATGCATGTGTGCAGAGTAACGTAAATAATAAGCCGTAATAATAATTAAATTTTTAGCTATCAAAACATTTATATTTCATTTCAATAATTAATCTGCAAACTTGTATATGTTTTAATTTATACAGCTGATAAAATACTGTAGCTTAAAATGACTTTGATTTTAAACTGTATTTTGTGTATTACACGTTTTATCATTTTGAAACTTTACTGAATACTGTTTTAATTGAAATATAGTATTATTATCTGTTCCTACTACCTTTTGAAGAGGCGGCGTAGGATATATATTTCTAGGTACCTACTACCTACGCCTGTCTTCTTATTATTCTTTTACTGAAGTAACTCTTATAATGACCACTCTCATTTCATCACTTTTGCTCAGTAATAATTAAATAAAATACTCATGTATCAGACACTCAGGTATGTCCTAGCTCGTGTGATGTAGGTAGCACGTGGGATATCCACAAGTGTCAGCCCATGAGTGACTCCATGTTATAATACACTAAAAAAAACTCCCGAGAAATCGGCTTAGAAGCCTTTTTCAAGGACTCTAAGTATGGTTAGGTTGCTTAAGTCGTACCCCCTAAGGAAATAGTACTGTAATATTCAGTGCAATTACAATAAAACAAATATTTTACATTTATTTTTATCAAAACAGATATTTTAACGTTTTACAAAAATATGCCTTCCACCCACCTATCCAGTAATGCTATCATTACTTAGAATACTTAGAACATAAACTTAAGTTCACAAGTAATAGAGTTTTAAGAAAAATCTCGCCACCTTATTGAGAGTAGTATACACTGGTGGACACATAAACTGCATCATAGTGCAAGATAACTTTTAATGAAATATAATTAGTGAAAGTGCAAACTATTTTAATATATTTTAATGATAATGCTAAGACTGGTTCTTAATCTGATAAAAAAACCAATTCATGTATGTTATACATACATGAATTGGTTTTTTTATCAGTTCAGAGAAATCAGAGAAAAGTTGACCTATAGGTCAACTTTTGTCACTAAAAGAATCAAATTACTCCTTTTGCAGCTTTTTGGAATGAAACAGTGTATAGAACAAAAACGGCTTTGTTATGAAAATTTTACAATACTAAGAAAAGAAAAAGTTTTTTTTGTTCTAATAAGGTGTATTAGCTCCTCTTGCCCTAATAACTGATTCAAGTCGGTTTCGCATCGACCTGATCAGTGTTTTTAAAAGATCTTGCGGAGTATTGTCCCATTCTTATGACAATGCATCTCTGAGCTCCGCAACCGTTGTTGGGACCGGATTTCTTGTAAATACAGCTCGGATTGAGGTCCGGGCTACTTTCTAGCTAATCCATGGAACGAATCTCAACCTGAGTAAAGTATTGCTCAAATTATCTCGCTGCGTGCAGATGAACATTATCCAGCATCAAGTGAAGTTTTCGCCTATAAATCCGCTAAAAGGTACCACATGAGGGTCCAATATCTCCGTTATATAGCGATGTGATGTTAAACCACGGTTACCACGGCCATGTGTATCTGCGTCAATAAACACAAGTTCAGTTCGAGCATCCATCAATATGCCGCCCCAAACCATACAAGACCCGCCGTCAAATGGAAACTCTCGTCCTCCTCAATGCAATGATGAGCATATCGCTCTCCTCGTCAACGGTAGACTAGTCTGCGACCATCAGCACCGTACAAACAAGTCCTACACTAATCAGTGAATAATACGGAAGCCCATTGCTCTGCAGTCCAATTTAAGTGTTCACGAGCAAATCTTAGCCGAGCTTGCTGTGAGCTGCAGACAATTTTGGTCTATTTGCGGGTCTGAAAGGTGTGATATCACGCTCTTTTAGCCTTCTTCTTATGGTTCGTGCACTAACTGCTACGTCACGTACCTGGTGGAGCTCATTTTTAATGCTTATAGATGTTTAAAACCAATTTCGCAAGGATGTTGTCACAATAAACCTTTCGTCACAAGACATTATCACCCGAGTTCTGCCAGTTCCACGTCTTCTTTTGAATGAACCTGTCTCCAAAACCTTCTGTAAGCTCGAGAAACCGTAGACTGGTTTACATTTAAATCTGCAGCAATTGTTCGCACTCGCTGCACTAGAGCAACAATTTGTGCGGCTTTTTCGGACGATACGTCCATATTTGTGAGAGAAAAACGTGATTAAAATGAAAACAGACTAGCAATTAAACAATTAGTAACTATAATTCAACATGTATCAAAACAAAAAAAAAACCATCAATCACAACATTAACGAACAACGAGTTAATCTTTAGTAAATTGACAAGTTTTCTTTTAGAGAATATTTTCTTTCTTTTGTGACAGTACCATATTTAAATTTGATTTTGTTTTTGTGTTGATAAACCAGCCTTTATTTTCCAATACCAATAAATGTAAAAGGTTTGCATATTTCGTAATAAAATTTGATTGAATGTGTTCTTGTACTATGATGCAGTTTATGTGTCCACCAGTGTATATTAGAAATTATTAAAATATTGCTGGGGTACGACTTAGGCCGTGGTACGTCTTAAACAAACCTTACCCTATAAGCCTTAAAAACTATGGCAACATTTGAAGCATTGCGCTATCCAATATCCTTGTAAACAGACATAAAATATTTCTGATTTAAGCGTTAAACGCAACGAACCCTCCTGTTGAATCCACATAATCGCTTTTCCACGAAGTGTTTATTTTTGGCGATGGCACATTAAATACTTATTTTATTCAAAATACTGTATATTTAAGAGAACACTTAACACGACATACAAGCTATGTTTTTGCGACGATCGTGACTTTAGTAGTTAAATAATTCATTAGAGTGCTAAGCTCAAGGCCTCGAAATATTTTTTGTTAAATTCTAGAGAAATTTCAGCTAATTTTTTGCTCGTCACGTCGTTTTAACACTCTCAAATCTGGCAACAGTCGGTAGACAAACTTTACTCCGACGCGGTGCAGTGAAGTCATAATATCCCACAGGTCCGGCCAGGCTGGTGCAGGTAATGCTGCCGCTGGTGCGTCGCGCGCGTGGCCGCGTGGTGCTGGCGTCGTCCATCCTGACGCACGTGGCCGCCCCGGTGCGCGGCGTGCACGCAGCCTCCCTCGCCGCGCTAGACGCTCTCGCTGCCTGCCTGCGGAGGGAGCTCAAACCGCGAGGAGTGGACGTGGTACGTGCAATACTTATAGTTCATTCGCGTTAAGTTTGCAGTGATCAAAAACCCAGAGTCGACAGCAATGAAATGTTTGCCTGTGGGTTCACTTTGAATCATATTTGATGTCATCAAAATCATAATAGATGAAGATGCAGGTGTGTAGGGTTTTGGAATTTATTGTTGCTCATAATTTCTATACTTACTCTTTATAATATTACTCTTCTATAACCTACCCGGCGCGGTGTATTTCGGGATTTCCCTTTTGATAACATCAAATATGATGTAAAGTGAACACATTGGTAACAATTCATTTCTGTCGACTCTGGGTAAATTTTTGACCATCACCTTTAGTAAATGAAAGCAACATAGTCATCGATACCCAAATTACTACCCAACACTATTCTCGCTATTAGCTGATTTATTAATTAAGCTCATCTATTCGGCTTCGTTCGCTGCTTATTGCTTGTGTAATTATATCAGGCTGCCAGACGCTGATTAAATGCACCACAGCGAGTCAGTTATCTCGTCTGATCGAGAGCCCGCAAACCATCTACATACATTAACACTTATAACTAACTACCATACAAAACGTGTATAACTTTGATACTATCAAGTATCACGCTTTGACAAAATATATTATGTGTAATGTGTTTGTAGCATAATGTCAATTTTAATATTAACTTAAATTGCTAGAAATCTAAAGATACCTATTGTCTTACAGTGTGAAACCAAGTGTTAAAGATTTTTTTCCATATTAAGTTAGGTATAATTTATTGCGATTGCGTAAAAAAGAAGACTATGAACTATCATTATCATGGGTCATTATGAAACGTTGGATTACACTTAAGATTTTTATCTGATGATTCAGCCGCGCAGGCGTCAAGTCTTAATCAAGTTTAGTTTTACCAAGTCAAAGACATTATTTTTGCATTCGTTGTATATCAAAATATGTAATTATGTGTTCTTTTAGCGCCATTACACACGCGATTTACACCGCCGAATTTAGTATGGATTTTGCCGCAGCCACGCCGCGCGCCGGCGCTGCGCCAAAAGATTTGTTTATCTCAGACCCCAGAGATCTCAGATTCCCAGAATGACGTTTCGATTTCGTCTAAAGAGGCATCTCATAATCAGTGTTCAGTTTTAAAACCTTTCTATAAATTTCAGTTTAATTGAATATTGTCTAGTCATGTTTTTATTTATCATCAGAATACGACAGCTAATGTTCTAATCACAATTGTCATAATATCGTTAGTCCACTATCTAAAAATACTACGAGTTAGCAAGCAGTTTGCTATCGGAC
Organism: Phengaris arion; assembly: GCA_963565745.1. NCBI lineage: Eukaryota > Metazoa > Arthropoda > Insecta > Lepidoptera > Lycaenidae > Phengaris > Phengaris arion. The sequence goes on along the minus strand of OY751445.1, from coordinate 9,095,656 downwards.
GTCTACTACTTAATAAAAGTCACAATGGCCTATTACCCCATGTTAATGGCAACAGTACCTATAAGTAAATGCTATAAGTAAAATTTTTTTTCAATCATCTTCATGAAAATTACATTTGCGATAAATTCGTATCAAATTTAATTATTCGGGCTATCGAGTCGTCGTGTCGGCCTGTTGCGACCCAAATATTGAACATGATCCAATAAATTAAACATGAATTTTAGTACCTAGGCATTCGTATTGGTATTATTTACTGGTGATATTTTATGTTTTGTAAGCTTTTTTGCGATATATTTATAATATATCACCTATTTCTGTACATCTTTGAAAGAAGATATATTTTTGTTTCTACTTATTTATTGTTTCTACTTATTTACTCATTGAAGCTTCAAACTCTAAAGTTTTTTTAAATTTAAAACCCCGTACTATTCGCATCGTAGGCGGTGCGGCTTAAGTTTCTTCATTAACTAGGGCCCTTCACCGCGATTGCCTCTGCCGCAGCGAAACTCAATGCCTCCCTGTCGTTCAGTATAGGGGTGGCACTTACTGAATTCTGAATTTATGTTTTATAATAATAATAATATCTGTGGATGCTTCACACCACGTCAATCTTAATCCCGTGGTATGTTCTTGAAGAACTTGTGTTACGGGTACCAGACAGCAGAAATATATTTAATACTTTTATATTATACACATTACACATATTTAAGATTTTTACTATATTATACACATATTTAATACACATCCATGGACCAGGAACATTGAAAAACTGTTTGTTCCTTCGGCGGGATTAGAACCTGCGACCCCCGGCTTGAGCACCAACACGCTCAACCATGGAGCCACAGAGGTCGTCAAAATGTTATATATAACAACAATGTATTTTATCTTACATATTATTTCGAATGTTTGTTACACTTTAGCACTAGTCTTTTCCACTAGGAAAACGCAATGGATTGTCGCAGTAATATTATTGCCATTAAATAAACTAGGTATATAAATGAAAGAGCACATTAAAAACGAACGAAAACAGCAATCTGCCATTTTGTAAAGTTGTTTATTAGGTACATACAACATGTGGTACCAGTATTAAAGACGAAATAAGACAAATGATCAGACAATATAAAATTTTGAACCCAAGAATTATGCAAAAATTTCAGATATCCATTAAACTTTGTTAAAACCCCATCCAACTAGAGAACAGAATTATTAAAGCACCTCTTAGCTGTACTGTGGTTTTAATCTGCATTAATTTAAGTTTTATGAAATTTGCAAAAAGGTATAATATAAATATTTTAAACACGTTTAAATGTGTTATGAATTTATATTTAAATCTATAATATCTATACTCTATTGATAATAATCTACATTTCCTAAATGGTGTTACAGTTTATACTAGCTACATATAAAAATTTAAAACAATTCAAAACGCAGTGCTACTGTCTGTGTCTCAGTGGTTGAGCGCGTTGATGCTTAAGCCGGAGGTCGCGGGTTCGCAAGTTTTTCTGAGTCTTGTGTGTGTGTATTAAATATGTATATAATATAAGAAAAATCTTAAGTAGCAGTATAATTTAAAGGTATTAAATATACTTCCCGTTATCTGGTGGTAACACAAGTTCTTTGAGTACTTATCACGGGGCCAGATTGACGTGGTGTTAAGCGTTCATATTATTATTATTATTAAATTGTGTTTGTCCCATCCCTATCTATTACTTACACGTAATTAACACGACTCGGTAACGCAAACATCAAATTGTAAATCTTAAAAGAGCTTTTACTAGATTAGTACATCTGTATCATTCAAAAGGTGACTTTAAGTGTGAATTTCACAAAAACGTTCATGAAAATGAGCCTCCGTGGTCCAGTGGTTTAAAGCTTGGCTCTCGACTCGGAGGTCGTGGGTTCAATTCCCACGTTGGAACAACAAAACTGTTGTTTCCAAGTTAAGTTAGGACAATGCAGGCTGATCACCTGATTGTCTGATAAGAAAGATGATCCATGTGTCGGATGGGCATGTAAAAAGTCGGTCCTGCGCCTGACCTTTCGCCAATCGTGTCGGTCATCCATCCCACGAGAGTAAAGGAAGAGAGAGTGCTCTTGTGTACTGCGCACACACTTGGGCACAATAAAATAACTCCTGCGTAGCTGGCCTGGTTTCAATGAAACTGGCCACCGTCACCGAAATCGGTGTGGCGAGCTATTATTACATTGAATATGCTATTACGTAAGCAAATAAGTCATTCAATGTAACCTTTTTCCTTATCAGGCGGTTCCATTTTTGTCTCTGCAATCTGTTCTTCATTAGGGATATGTATCGCTCGATGACGGAAATATAAGATATCGAATTGCCATATTTATATGCCAGCGAAGCGGCGAGCAGCATAACTGTCATATACTTAATTTAAAACTCTATCTTCATTACTATAAAACACAGTTTCGCTCGGGACAACCGCCGCCGCTCACGGCAGCTGATGGCCGCTAGCGACCGTCCATCGGCAGCCGTGAGTGGGGTGAGCGGCGGCGGCTGCGAAACTATGCAATGTGTCAATATGTGAATATTATCTTTCATTTATTTCTTATCACTAAGAAATAACAGATGAGGGTATATATTTCTTGTACCGGATCTTAGACCATATATCTCACGAAATTTAGGTGCGCGTTCATGGGAAAACGACAAAAATAGGTAAATAATCTCAATGAGGATTTTTAAATTCGTGATCTAACAACATTTTGATACGATAAGGACCGTCGGGCTACCAAGCGCCGCCTGGTGACAGAAAAAGAATCGGAAATTATTATTGACCGTTTTTGATACCAATTACGCCACCAGATGACGCTTTGTGTGCGTTGGGTCTGCCCCCTAGCGGCAGAATAAATATCAAAAACCCTCATTTCACCTTATTATTATCTCTGCCATATTAAGTGATAATATTATTTGCGCTAAAAATTAATAGCCAAATTAAAATCAAATTGGTTCTTGGTATATGATTCCGTTGGATATTCGACACGGAAATCGCCTCTTGGATAATAATTTCTCTTCGTAGAATTTGGATGTACGAGCCAATAGATTTACATCGAGATATTAAACAGGTTTTTAAACCTTTTAATAATCATCATAAATTAATGCACGGTTTCTGAGGTAAATTAGTCGGTAGTTTATCTATTCATTAATACATGCGTTGGTAACGGGATTAGAACAAAAAAGTGTCAGATATAAAATAAGTTTAACTTAACGGACCAAGGTTTATCGATTCCATAACTCGTAATTGATATTGCTCCTGATAGGTGGTGCTGATACAGAAAGGAATTAAAAAACTTTACAGAAAAATATTGTTTGTCTTAGTTAAAATAGTCTAAAGCTATATTTCAATCCCAAAGAAAGAAATATTTTTCATAAAACTAATTTTATTCCTTAAATAGCAAAACAAAATAACTTTATCTTCGAATTCTAAAAAGATTCATCTAGTGACTGCTAGATAACACTTTTGGGATTCGGAAACTCTACACTAGTTAAACTTAGTTTATCTAGAGTTTATGTAAAATCTTGACAAATCGGGCATAAGTCGATGGATACTTAGGTGATAGAATTTGCATAAAAATACTTCCGTCTACCAGCATAGACCTCCCATATTGAGGAGAGACCGAGCTCCAGCTGTGAGGACGTTAGTGATAGCTGACGATCATAACAACGCTGATGACCATGATAATGATTGATTTCCAGGTGGTGGTAGCGGCCGGCGAATACACTACCGGTAGTGCGTGGCTGTCCGAGGAGAAGCTTCTAGAACAAGCCAGAGATATGTGGAAGCGGCTGAGCGACGAGCAGAAGGGCGCGTACGGGGAGGAGTACTTCGAGCAGGCGCTGCGCAGCCTCGAGAAGTACACTAAGGGCGCTGTATGTATTTACTACATTTTTTCTCTTACCTATTATTCTTATGGTAAGGGCCAATTCACACCGAAACGAAACAATACCATAGCGCTGCATTTTCGAACTTCGAACTTTATTCATTACACGTTTTATTGTAAGATTTCGAATGTCGGGTTGCACAGTGCGTGTGGAGTGTATGATAGAAGTCCTATGAAACGTGTATTTTCTTGTATAGTTAGTAAAGTTCAATTTTGAATAGCTATCTCAAAATTGCAGCGCCATGCCGCGTATTGTTTCGTTTTGTTACGGATTGACCATAACATTACATTTCGTTTTAAGCAGTCAATATATATAATTTAATATACATCTCCATACAAACGTATATAAATGTATGTTATCAATAATACTTATAATTTTCAAATTACTCCAATACTCCATTTTTAACCTATTCATAGCCCTAAATGTCGTAACGTCATAGCCTAAACGTAAAAGAAAATAGGATAATGAGTCCAATAGTTAAGAAGGTACCTAACTATTGGACTCGATAGTAGGAACTGTTTAACTAAAAGAATAATACATATCAAAATTCATAGCCTATCCTGCCTTTCAAAAACACTCTTATTTTAGTTGTTATGCTCATAACAAACACAAAAGTTTATTTCAACGCAGCCTGCAAAGTTTTGCAAACACCGTGTGTTCGATGAAACCTTTTATTTCTGTTGTACAAAGAGATTCTGAATTATTCCCTCAGTCTATTATATTTTCTGCGTTGTCAACATTTTTTCGAATCTCCGTATTTATTAAAAAATAGAATTTTGAAAGTGAATTGTACCTACTGCCTCTACATTTTCAGGATAATATCGATTTTCTTTTTCAATCTGGAAATGATAGCAGGTATATAGGTATTACTTGAATTTCAGTGAAATTGGTGCTTATAAAATATCACAATGTTCTTGTTTACATATACATGTACATGTACTGTGTGTGTGACCAAAAATCAAAGGAATTTTTCATTCCTAAAGTAGTAGATTACTTGTATAAATGTATATTATAATAATAATAATCAATTCTTTATTTGCACAATTACAAAAAATAAAATACTGTAACCTCGAAAAAAAATTGCAAAATGGCGGTCTTTCCGCTTAAAGTTGTTTCTTTCAGACAAACATTACAGCAGTATAAAATTGGAGTTATACAAATGGTTATTTAAAACTTACACATACTAACAACAGTAATATTGCACATTATCTACCTTACTAATAAAAATATTTAAGCAGTGGATAAGTAATACAATGTTTTGTCCTTATCTGATACGTGGGAAAAGTCGTTTATCCATTGTGTAAATATTTTAGTAAGGGGTATAACAATAATATTAAAATACAACTACACACATTTACATTTAGATGTATCATGTATCAAATTAATAGATGATGTACCATAATTGATACTTATAGTAGATAATATACACTCAACTAACTACAGTCTTTTTATCCGTATTAAAAAATCTCCCTATAAAATGTGTCACTGAGAAAATAGTTTATTGGAGGCTATTATTTTTAAACGAACAAGGGAGGTACATAATTCTTGATAGCGCTTACTTTGTGAGCTGACTTGAATGGATACAAAAATAGACAACATGGCGGCGACGGTATATTTTAATCCCATGGAGAAATAATTCACATTGCTCGGGATAAAAAAGGATTTACAAAAATTTCGGCTCCTATAGCGTACAAACGTAGCGTACAGCGTGTATGTGACAAAATATCTCGGGCGAATCAATAAAGGTCATAGTTCAATATTTACAAGAAAAATATAAAGCTTACTCAAGTAAACTACAGTATTAACTGGACTATTATAAAATGTGAAAATTGAATTACGATCTGCACATTTAAAATTTCACATTACAAAAATATGTGTACTAAAAACAAAATTATATAGTCCAGAATCGTGATTGATATTCGATAACCGTTCCAAAATATACATTATACTATGTGACCTTAAATTTTGAACAGATTATCCTGTAAAATAAATAATTAACGTCTGCGGCCGATACTGCGCGGCGGTCGCGTGAACTTCAAAGCCGGAGCGGCGTACTGTAGTGACTAGTCCGAGAATGTCCATACTTAGTGAGAATTATCAAGAAATGGCAATCATGTTGGGTTAAATATATCATTCAGATAAAAATACAGCCTGTATATGACAATTTGTATAGTACGTAGGTCGTAGGTATACAGTGTGTACAGGAAAGTCAGCGAGCACCGTTTCACGTTTCACGAAAACAACTAGGTGCTCCCCAGTCCCCATTGTCCGCCGACAATATACATACGACAATATAATATACACATATCCGAAGGACTTAGGTCAGTGCACATGTCTATTTTTTAAGAGCGATATGACTGTGACGTATTTAATTATTTTTGCCCTACATTTCCCATTTTAAACAATTAACGAAAGTTGCAGATTAGGTGTAGCATTGTTTACATTCCGTTCCGTAAGTTACGAACTTTGTAACGTAAGTATTCATCAAAGCTCCCTAACACAAAATACATCGACGGGCACACAAAACTCCAAACATTTCTTTTGAACTTTAGAGATAATATGTATCAATGAGATCTTGTGTCGCCTACACTTTGGTGCCCAACTGACTTTACGTTCGTTCATAGTCATTTTACATCGGAGTTTCTAAAATAGTGTTATCTTTGGGATAAAGGTCATAGGTAAAATTTCAGATAAAATAACTCTGAACGGACTGTAGGTAGTAGGACTAGTGATGTGCTATGCTATGGATTTTTTCTCCCCAGGACGCAGACTTGACGGCCGTGACGCGCGCGCTCAGTGACGGCGTGACGCGCACGTTCCCGCTGCCACGCTACACGCCCGTCTCCCCGCGGGAGAAGCTCAAGTCCCTGCTCGCGGAACACATGCCGCGCTCGCTCTACGAGGGACTCTACAACGATTAAACCCCGTCAAATGCACTATACTATACGAAATATTGACGAATTATTACGAACAATTAAAACAATTTGATATAGATACGAAATCTTTGATAGGTAATTTTTTTTGTAGGAACAAAATGTTACAAAACGAAACAAATTTAGAAATGTTATGAAATATGTAATTTCCTACATTACTGGACTACGATTAAAATATAAAGAAAACAAGTAAATATTAAGTATAACAGAGTTGAAACCAAAAATATATTAGTACTAATAGATGTATAATATGTTCTAGAAAGAAAACGTCAGAAGCTGTATGTAGTTTTATCACAATATGCAAAAGAGTATCGAGCTTATTTTAAAACAATGAGAAGATATGGTGGAGGTATGTTGGGCGTGTAGATGCAATGTGGAAGTCTTAAAAGCATCCATATTGACGTAAAATGTCAAGTGTCAAAATAATATGTCAGTCCCCTTTCCCTAGCACTCAGCGTCGCAGTTTGGGAATGAAACGACATTGAAAATATCCGACCTTTTTAAGCTGCAAATAATAAGAGCTGCTGCATTCAACAGCTCAGGAGCAAAACTAGGTCTTGAGTTAACTATTTTGCTAATTATAAGCTAGTGAATAGTTTTCTTAAGTAATTGCTCGTGGCATTCGCTGAATGAGACCAAACTTGTAGGGCTGCCTGCTGACGCTCACGAGTTTAATAATTAATTAGTCTTATTTGTAACACCCTCGTATTTATTGTTTCTTCACCTCCTCGTATAAATAGGATACTATCTGATATAATGAATAATGATAAAACTTAAAAATTATGACAATCTTATCTTAAACTTTTAAGGACAACATTGCCTGTATACCTTTATCTTAATCTCAATAATGTATAAAATATTTTACCTAATTTCAGATAATCCTTATACAATAAAAATGTATCCGAAATGAATAAAATGTCATAAGAAATGGTGTATTTATCCTTAGATACCGTCTTAGTAACATAGAGAGACGAGAGAGAGAGAATTATATGTAATTTAGATACTATCTAAATCACATATAATTATGAAATAAGTCATGCGAAAACCCTGTATGATATACCATGTAATAGGTTAGTTGCTTACCAAATGAGGCCAGCGGCTTTTCCCGAAGCTCGCGTAAATTACATGAGCTTTTAAGGTCTAGTAAGTTTGTCTATCATTTATGCCAGTTCCCCACTGATCAAGTAGGGAAGGGTCGCCGGCTAAGTGCGATATTATACATCGCATGCGTGAGTAAAAGCTTAGAAAGGTACGTATCCTGATATAGTGATTTATGTTACGGGAAATAATCGGAAAACCACAGCAGTAAATGAATGTTGTTTTATTTAAGGCGATAGAAGAACATTTTCACTATGATGTTATTTGGTAAAATATTATCAGCTGATTTTATTTTTAGAAAGCGTAACAAGAATAATAAAACTTAGATCGAGAAAAGTATACTAAACTAATTCACTTTCTTGTAATATTGTAGAGCGGCTATGACAAAATTGAAATCTGAAGGTAAGCTGCGCAGACATTAAGGCTCCGATGGCCGTCACAGCTTCTCATTATTCGGCTAACTGGTTTTTAATGATTACAAATTGTATATGTTTTTTGAGCGTGTATTCAAATGTTAAAGTTCTATATTTAGCTAATTTAAGCGACGTCTATGTTCTTATTTACACAGGTACGAGTTTTTTAATATGTTTTAATCCTCATTGGGGTAAAAGTGTAATTTTGACGTCCATAAATTACAGGATAATTTCTATTTCGCTCGTTGGCTGGGTGGAAAAAATGATTATCCTTCGTAAATCCTTTAGGCTGTAATTAAAATCAAATGTGACTCTCACTTAGGGTTTTGTAGTACTACAAGAAACCCTTATAGTTTCGCTCTGTCCTTCCGTCTGTCTGTCAATCCGTCTATCTCTGTCCTCCCTTCTAATTTCTGTAATTATGAATAGAAATAGATGAAACTAGGTATAGTTATAGATATTTTTCATTGTACAGCATCGAATATTTGTAGGTTATCAATAAATAAATATAGGTATTTATAAATAAAGTCAAGGTTTCATACATGACTTTTTTACAAAGTCAATCATTTTTGAGAAATGAGAAATTGGCCTCCAAAATGGTTTATAAAATGCCCCTCCCCCGGCAATTCTAAACTATAAAACATAGAAACTTGTATCTTTTCATGCTGATAGATCTTGCTAAACTCTTCAGAACAATTATTTTGAGCGAAATCGGACAATAACTTTTGGAATTTTTAAATTTGATTATTTTTAAATTATTAAAGTACGCATTGATAGTTACGGAATCCTCCTTAGACAAGCCCTGGCATGCTCTATATTATTTGCAACATATAATAATAACAATAATTATTTGTATTTTTAATGTTATTTGGTTTTATTTAATTATAACTAGACTGCACTTTCAGCCCGACGCGACGCTCCAGTTTCGCACAAAGCGGTTGCGTTGTGCAGGTTGTTTTCAATTATAAAAATAATATATAATTATAAAATGTGCTGAAATGAATGTTAAGTATTTTTTCATGTCGCCGAGTGACATGTTGCGTTTTTGTAAATTTATTTTTAGTTCCACTGTTCGCATTTTCTTAAATACTCGTATTTTGCTCATACGTTTCATATAAAACTACTAAAGCCCTACACACATTCGATAGTATTTTAAAAAGACTTGTATCTAAAGAAGACACAATTTGAAATTGAAAACATCTGTCGAATACTATATTCATTAGAAATTAATATTAACAGTCCTATAAATAATAAATAAACAAATTTTATTTGAGGCTGCATAGGCCCATATTATAAATACGTTATATACTAACATACATATTATAACATAAGCTTAAGTCTCACTGTGTAAAAGTTCCATATTTAGAATTGAGAAAAATGTTGGAACTAAAACCAATTTGTCAGCTGGCAAATGAATATGCCACTTCCACGTGTGACTGATATGTTCCACGATCAGCTCAGCTATGTATAACGTGATTTTAATTGGGAAATAAATGTTGGACATTTTTATTCACACTGAGATTAGAAAGATGTTATATATGTTAACGGAAACGTATGTAAACCGTCTTTCCTAGCCCGGAAATGTGTGAAATATCAGACATATTTCCTAGGAAATCTATACATTTCCTTAAAAACAATAGGAAATGTATTACATTCAAGATGTCAATGACATAATTTTTTTGTCATAACAATACTTTGGCATAATTGTTTTTTGGCAATCTTGGCATAAATAACGTTGTATAGTTTTGGATTAGGTTAGGTTAGATCTTTTTATCACGTTCAAAATGTCTTCGGAGTGATAACACGGCCTCACAAAAACCCGGCATGAAATAACTTTGTGTAGTTTTGGATTAGGTTGTAACTTTTTTTCACGTTCAAAACGTCTACGGAGCGGTAACACGGCCTCACAAAAACCCGGCGTGAAATAACGTTTGTGTAGTTTTGGGTTAGCTTAGGTTAGAACATTTTTATCACGTTCAATACGTCTTCGAAGTGGTAACACGGCCTCACAAAAACCCGGCGTGAAATAACGTTTGTGTAGTTTTGGGTTAGCTTAGGTTAGAACATTTTTATCACGTTTAATACGTCTTCGAAGTGGTAACACGGCCTCACAAAAACCCGGCGTCTAATAACGTTTGTGCAATTTTGGGTTAGGTTAGCACTTTTTTATCACGTTCCAAACGTTTTAGGAGTAGTAACATGGCCTCACAAAAACCCGGCGTGAAATAACGTTTGTGTAGTTTTGGATTAGCTTAGGTTAGAACATTTTTATCACGTTCAATACGTCTTCGAAGTGGTAACACGGCCTCACAAAAACCAGGCGTCTAATAACGTTTGTGCAATTTTGGGTTAGGTTAGAACTTTTTTATCACGTTCCAAACGTTTTAGGAGTAGTGACATGGCCTCACAAAAACCTGGCGTGAAATAACGTTTGTGTAGATTTGAGTGAGGTTAGGTTAGGTTGAGTTAATTAGGTAACTTTTTATCGCGTTCAAAACCTCTTTAAATAATCTTATATCATTATTATGCATAAATATGTTTATGCTTTGTTGAAGTATGCTTAAATATCATTATGCGTAAATAAATGCATGCTTAACAATAAGTATGCGTAATGATTATTATCTTTAAAGTGATTATGCCAAAAAAAAATTATGCTTAAACAATTATGACAAATTAATTTTATGCGTAACTATTATTAGGACAAATAAAACTATTCCAAGTTAAATTATGAAATATGATTTTATGTGCAAAAATAGGGAACCTGTTTTATTCATATTATAAGCGTTAGTTTCATATATTTCCTAGAACAATATCGGAACTTCATACAATTCCTAGTAAATGTATACATTTCCCAGAAACATATGTGTATTAAAAAATCTTTAAAACAATATTTTATACATTTCATAAATAGCCTCGGCGTTGTGTAAATTTCCTAGGAATTGTATACAATTCCTAGATTTCATGCATTTCCGGTAACATATACAATAAATAACAATAACCAAAAGTTTGGAATCATATGAAAAATTATAATATGATTCTGTTAGGTTAGGTTAGGTTAGCAATATTGTTAACAGAAGTTGTGTGTGAAATAAAAATTATTCTTCTTATAATATTCGTAAAAGGTAGCTTAATAGCAAGGCCATAGAAAAAAATGTATCATGTATAAGGTCTAAAATTAATTTTAACACAATATACTGATTATGATGAGAAAAGCCGTAGCTAAAGTTGAACAACAATATTCTTAAATGAAGAGCTTAAAGGGGATCAATTAAGAATCCACTATCAACTAGAAGAATATTCATCATTTTGACGCAATCACGCCCGTACAAAACAATAGCAGTCTTTGGCTTGTGAAAATGAGGTGTTTATTATTATTGTACCTTTTATAAATTATGGAAACTGTTAAAGCTTTTAATACATTAATGCACCGTTTATGAGCATCGTACATTAGTTTAACGGATAAATGAAAAATGTTTAAAATTCATTAGTGGGGGCTTAAAAACATACATTGTGTGAACAGTCACAAGTAGATACTAATTTTTATACCTGATATAGGTATTACTGGTATACCTTTGTCTAAATATGTTACTCTGTTTGGTCATACACCTTGTGTCTATTATCTAATCGGCATGACGCTGCAGGCTTGATCCTATCTGCAGTTCGTACATGTACCCTTGCCTTTAATGTAAGGGTTTCACACACCATACTGTCTTTCGTCCAATCGGTATGACGCTGCCGATTTGGAAATTACCGTGTGGTGTACATGAACGAACTGCAGATTGGATAAAGACTGCAACGTCATGCCGAATGTAGGATAGGCAGTATGGTGTATGGATTCTGTAAGATGTCATTGTTTATATCACTTTAAAATATCCTAAAAATACATTTTAGCGCTCATGAATGTACCTTGTACGATGCTTGTATGGTTAAGAATCAATTAAGATAAAATTATCATGTGACATATTTATTATTTATCTATTGTATGTAGCGTAGTTATATATTATATAGTTATATTAGTTTAGAGTTATTTAATTAATATCTATAATCTGCAAGATTTTCTGTCTATTTCGGTATTTAATTTGTTTAATTATTTTAATTTGTTTCCAATATCAACAACCTTGATTTACGTGCGGCACGTTATTAAACATGAAATTATCATTGTTCGATCCTTTAAGAGTGTATAAAGTACCTACATACTTCGAAAGTAAGCTATAATATTACCTACATCATATGACTATAAAATTTAAGCGTCTTCGTGCCAAGTTGAGGATAATATTAAAAATGCATCAGGTGAAATAGGACGACCTACATCTAGTGCAGTTCAAGTGCATTTACAGTAGCAAATGTTTCGAATCTTTGTATTTACCTACTTGTGACGATGTATTTATTGTGCTTTATGAAATAAATATTAAACGCAAATAATGTTTTATTTCTCTCTCAACTTAGAAAAAACTTGAAAGCCCAGACGGACCTCTGTCCATTATAAAAATTTAAAAGTTTTAGAAAGTGCACCGTTTGTTTTTATGGAAAGCTCGCCTGCTTATTTATTTAAAAAAAGATTCTCGGTCTTGTCACAAGGTCTTGTCAAACTTGTTTAGTCGTTGAGAAAATGGAATTGACTCGAGAAAATTCTAGAGCGATGATTTATTATGACTTTCGAAGTGGTTTAACACAAAAACAGTGTGTTGACCGGATGATTTCAGCATTTGGTGATGAAGCCCCATCCAAAACCACAATTTATCGCTGGTTTGCTGAATTTCAACGTGGACGTGTCAAGCTCAGTGATGATCCCCGTCAAGGTCGTTCAAAAACTGCAGTCACCCAAGAAAACGTTGATGCTGTGCGTAAGCTGATTAAAGAAGATCGACATGTGACATACCGCGAAATTCAGGCAACTTTAGACATTGGCATGAGTCAAATACAAATAATCTTGCATGAACAATTAGGTGTAAAAAAGTTGTTTTCCCGATGGATACCGCATTTGCTCTGTGAAGAGCAAAAACCGGCTCGCGTTACTTGGTGCGTCAGAACTCTCGAAAGATTCCACGCAGGATCCTCAAATGCTGTATACAACATCGTATCAGGTGACGAATCCTGGATATATGCGTACGAACCCGAAACAAAAAACCAGTCACGAGTTTGGGTGTTCGAAAATGAGTTAAAGCCAACAAAAATTTTTCGTTCACGGAGTGTTGCAAAAAAAATGGTGGCCACGTTTGTCTCCAAAACCGGCCATGTTGCGACTATTCCTCTTGAGGGACAAAGAACGGTTAATACAGAATGGTATGCTAAAATTTTTTTTGCCACAGGTCGTTTCTGAACTCCGTAAAGAGAACTGCAACCGCCGCATCATCCTCCATCACGACAATGCGAGTTCTCACACCGCGTACAGAACAAAAGAGTTTTTAGAGCAAGAAATCATAGAATTATTAGACCATCCGCCGTACAGCCCCGACCTAAGCCCTAATGATTTCTATACTTTCCCTAAAATAAAGAATAAATTGCGTGGTCAGAGATTTTCATCACCTGAAGAAGCTGTGGACGCCTACAAAACGGCCATTTTGGAGACCCCAACTTCCGAATGGAATGGTTGCTTCAATGATTGGTTCCATCGTATGGAAAAATGTGTCAAATTTCGCGGAGAATACTTCGAAAAGCAATAAATACATTTTTAAATAGTAATGTTGTGTCACTTCCTTGATTCCCGAAATTTTCAGTGCCGCCCTCGTAGGTAGTAGGAATAATTAAAATTTAGTAATTTACATTTGGCTTTTATATTTCATCTTAATTGTATTTTTAAGAACATTTTGTTAACTTTGTTAACGATTTTCGAAACGAGATTTATTGTACAATTTTTGATAAACACAGGATTGTCTCGAGCAAGGCGGTTAGTTATAAGCTATATTGAATATCGATTTGTATTTTCAGCAAACGCCGGAATAATGCGGCCAAGAGTAATATTGTGCGAATATTCTGCACAAATACTAACACAAATGTTTGTACAATTTAAACTAATTATAATAATTTATCATTTAATGCTACTATTAATTTATTTATGAACAGCCTCCGTGGTCTAGTGGTTAGAGCTTGGCTCTCGACTCGGAGGTCGTGGGTTCGATTCCCGCATTGGAACAACAGAAAATATTGTTTCCAAGTTTGGTTAGGACAATGCAGCCTGCACACCTGATTGTCTGACAAGAAATATGATCCGTGTGTCGGATGGACACGTAAATAGGCAGACCTGATCCCCACCCACCTGATCTATCGCCAGTCGTGTCCGTCATCGTCCCACTGGGTTATGAGAGTAAAGGAAGAGAGTGCTCTTGTGTACTGCGCACACACTTTGGAACTACAAAATTACTCCTGCGTAACTGGCCTGGTTTCAATTAAACCGGCCACCGTCACCGATATCGGTGTGGGGAGTTATCTAATTCATGTATATTATATATAAATGACATTCATTTATATTATATATATTAAGTCCTTACATATGACACTGGCGTTTTGTCGTACTGGCCACTTTGATCTCAAATATATCTTCTTTGGTTAGGAATTCCAATTTCAAGTTTATACCGCTATTTACTCGTGCATTTTTGTTTCGAAAACCGTAAATTATTTGTTTTTTCCTCTTTTGGTTTTTCTTTGCGTCACTCTGTTTACGAAATGGAAAACTTGAAATATCGTATTATTTTCGAGTACGAGTTCCACCGTGGCACCAGTGCTGCAGAAACGGCTCGAAGGATTAATGATGTGTATGACGGCGGAGTGTTAAAAGAAAACAAAGTGCGTTTTTGGTTTCAACGTTTTCGTTCTGGAAATTTCGACCCGCAGAACAAGCCCCGTGGACGGCCGGAGACAAAAGTTGATAATGAAGAATTGAAGGCTTTTGTGGAGGCGGATTCATCGCAAACCACGTCCGAGCTAGCTGCAGGCTGCGGTGTTAGTGATAAAATTGTTTTAATCCACTTGAAGCAAATTGGAAAGGTGAAAAAGCTTGAAAGCTGGGTACCTCATGAACTGAGTGCAGCAAACCGACAAACGCGCGTCGACTGCTGCGTTACATTACTCAACCGGCACAATAATGAAGGAATTTTAAATCGAATCATTACCTGTGATGAAAAGTGGATCCTGTACGATAATCGGAAACGCTCATCGCAATAGCTAACTCTGTCGAACCAGCCAAAGCCTGCCCCAAGCGAAAATAGACGCAAAAAAATTACTTGTGAGCGTTTGTTGGACTAGTGCCGGTGTCGTTCACTACAGTTTTCTTAAATCTGGCTAGACGTTTACGGCAGATGTATATTGCTAGCAACTGCAAATCATGATAGAAAAGCTAGCTGCTAAACAACCGAGGTTGGTCATTCGCTCTAGACCACTGCTGCTTCAGGACCAAACTACCTACCTACCAAATTAGAAGATCTTCAATTAGAATGTCTCTGACATCCTCTGTACTCCGCGGACCGTGCTCCAGCAGATTACCATTTTTTTCGAGATTTAGATAACTTCTTGCAAGGGAAAAATTCAACTTCGATGGGGCAGTCCAAAGATTTGGAGCGCCTTCAAATATTTTATTGATTCCTGTCCAAATGGTTTTTTTAGTAAAGGAATCAATGTGACCTACTACTACCTATGAGATGGCAATAGTGTATATATAGTAAATATATTATGTTTAAAAGAAATCGACTTTATGTTCCTCCTTTACAAAACGCCAATTTTGTATTATATATATTATATAATTATTATATAAATGAATTAATATACCTTGATGTTAACTATGAACGTAACTGCCGAATACTGAAACGCTGATCAAAATTAAGAGCCCTTCTATTCACAGGCTGTCGCTGTCTCTGCTAGCCCAAATGACAAAGACAGCATGTGACTTAAGTATTTAACTATCGTTCTAGTATTAGGCCGTAAGTTTCTTATGAGCAGAGAACAAAGGGAGGCCTTGGTTCTTGTTATTTGTTTTATTTTAGGTCACAAAAGTGTACTCACTTTTGTGACCAACGAAAGAAAATTCTGAACTTAATCATAATAATAATCGTTGATTTGCCGGAGTGAATGTACAATTTGGTCTTAGATAATAATATTAAACATTTCAGGATCATGTCACTCAACTAAATTAATAGTATGCAAATGTCAGTAATAAAATTTATGACAATTATTAATTTTCATTTAAAAATTACATATTTTAATGTCAAAAAAGACAAAATACATGATCAGAAGAAAAAAATACCAAAAGGAAGAAAACGATATGTCTATGTCATTTACCTTATTATTTTTATTTTTTTTAGAAATAAGTATCCAGATAATATTCCTTTACGTCATAAAAACATTTATCTAATAGCCAGTCATTCAATTTTATTTTAAAAGTTGATAAGTTAAGTTTATCAAAATCTTTTGGCAATTTATTAAATAATTTAATAGCCATAAAATAGGGACTCTTTTGACATGCTGTGCTGTTACACTTAGGCATAACTAATTTATTGTGATAACGTTGTGATCTGTTAATGTCTTTGTTTTGTACAAAATATTTGGGGTTCTTTTTAACAAACATACACATGTCTCTAATGTACATGCATGGAAACGTAAGTATACCCAGCTTTTTAAATAACAGTTTGCAACTTTCAAGTGATCCTACATTACATATAGCTCTTATGCATTTCTTTTGTAATTTGAAAGCTGTATTGAATTCAACAGAGTTGCCCCAGATTATAAGACCATATGATATAACGGAAGATACGTATCCGTGATATGCACAAAGAGCTGCAGACATTGACACGGTCTTTGCTAAACGTCGCAGTGCATAAACGAATTTGTCCAGCTTGCTACAAATATAGTCCACATGCGCCTTCCAGTTACAGTGTTGGTCAAACATTAATCCTAGAAATTTTATTGTGTCTACTTCATCTATATTTATGTTATTATAAGTAATTTTTTTAGGTATTTGTATTGCGTTATAGTATTTAAATTGCATTATTTTTGTTTTACTCAGATTAACCTGT
The DNA here is from genome assembly GCA_963565745.1 of Phengaris arion. NCBI lineage: Eukaryota > Metazoa > Arthropoda > Insecta > Lepidoptera > Lycaenidae > Phengaris > Phengaris arion. The sequence continues at coordinate 9,078,303 of OY751445.1, read as the reverse complement.
AAATCGTTTTTATCTAGCCAGAATATTATGTCATTAAGTGCATTGTTAATTTCTTATTCATATAATAAAATATTTTGGCATTTTACTAATATCGTTGTATCATCTGCAAATAAGACACTAGGATGCTTCGTTGCTGTTGTGACGTCATTTATATATGTAAGAAATAGAAATGGACCAATCATACTCCCTTGTGGTACTCCTATGTCTATATATGCGTATTTTGATTTGTATGTTTTTTTTATATTACCATAAATGTTTGTAATTTCTGTACATACTTTTCTTTTGCTAAAATAAGATTTTATCCAGTCGTATGCTTTTCCTCTAACTCCATATCTTTCTAATTTATACAGTAATATGTTATGATTAACCAGTTCAAAAGCCTTTGTCATGTCTAAGAAAATTGCAGTGATAGGTACTTTATTATTTAAACTATCATGTACTATTTTGCTCAAATAAAAACAGGCGTCTGTAGTCGAACTATTGTCACGGAAACCAAATTGTTCATCAATCAACAGGTTATCAGAAATAAAGAAACTTTTAATACGTTTTAACATTATTTTCTCAAAGATCTTTGCGAAAATGGGAATTAATGTTATTGGACGTTAATTATTTAATTCTGTTCTATCATCTTTTTTTAACAAAGGCTTAATAATTGAAATTTTTAATCGGCTAGGAAACACAGGGAGTGTTCTAACGATTGATTAATAATTTTAGCAAGTGGATAACATATTTGTACTGCACATTTCTTAATAACATCCGTTCGAATCTCATCATATCCTATAGCATTAGTGTTCTTTAATGATAATATTGTATTAAAAACTTCATGGGGATCTGTTGGGTTTAAGAATATCATAACATCTAAGCTGTACAATAATCCTACTTATCCTGCTTATGTAATATAAATGTGAAAGTTAGCGTTAGTATGGTAGTAGTTTAGGCTCTGGATTGAAACATAGGCTACTTTTTACCCGGATAAAGCGCAGTGTTCCCGAGGGATAACATATTTCCGCGGGTGGAGCCGCGGGCAACAACTAGTTCCTAAATATAACACAGCAAGTAATATGTTACCATTTACGAGTACTATCGAACAAGTTGCCGCTAGACCATGCATAAGATGAGAATTGCTTAACAACGCCGTTGAATCGTGAGCGTTATAAGCACGTCCGCAGTCGTTGCGGTCACTTCCTATGTGTTTAAAATTTGAGGCGCCCTAAGTGCAAAGCAAAATATTTAGAAACTGGTCTAGCAGAAACTCTGTTCATATTCTCAATTTAATAAATAAAATACGAATTGTTCCCTTGCGATATTACAAAATTTGCTAAGAGCAGGAACTTATTACACCCAACATTTCGCTAAGGAACAATTGTAGAAACGATAATTTGAACATTAAGATTGTAGAAAATCTTAACCTGAGTGTAGGCTATAGTTATTAGGTACCCATGATGAAAGTTTAATGGAAAATTAGTATGACAGCAATTCCGAACCTCCAAAAAGGCCAGTGAGGCTCGCAAATTATCTTTATTCAAGAACTCGCAAAATCAGTCCGAAAATAACAAGCAACTCTCCGTAGTTTTTAAAATTTAATTATACCGAATTCCGGACTTAATTCGAGTCGCCACTCGCCAACATTTTTTGTACCAAACACTGAAATCTAAACATTTGTGGCTATCTTCTCGTATTTTCGAAACTTTATTATAACTCTGTGTTAAGTAAATTTATATCTTGACATTGTTATTAAATTTTATATAGTGGCTGCATTCTAACATGGTTTAATTTTTATTTATTTACTGAAAATATATACACACCTATGGGTAGTTATACCTAAGCTAGTATCTCAGTTTTCATCTTCTAAATATCCTTGTTTCTTTAAAGTTTGAAAAGTATAAATTTAATAATCTCCCTCGTTAGGTTAGGTTAGGTTGTTAAGTTATGGAATCCGGGACACTCCCCTACATAGCGGCTGATGGTAATCCGCGGGAGTAATGACCTTTCCCCTGCGAGATCAAAAAAAGGTTGTTATGTTATCAGCCAGCACTGTCAGCTAGCTCTGTAATTTTCTTTGAACAACAGACAACAAGCTAAGTAAAAATATGACTTTTACACTTTACTCTATAAACAAGAGTAGCGATGACTCTTATTTATGGTTCGAGTTATGCGTACAGTTAATAATGTACAGTGTATTTAACATGTCATTCACAGTATTAGCATTCCAGATGACCTAAATAGCATTCGCTTATTCCTCATGATTGGAATTATTCGCTCAAGATGTGCGAGCCAACTCTGCGGTTGTGCGGTGGTCGCAGTTTATGCGAGCGGTCGCGAATACTGTCGTTGGCTGTATAGTGTTGCTGTGTTTAGCATAAGTGAATTAAAAATGACAAATCGTGCTAATATCACGTATAACAATAATGCTTTATATATTTTACATAGGTAAATGTATTTAAGTACAATTGTTAACAGGAAAGTTGCTTCATTAGTGGAAGCCGCAACTCACTTAATGCTTTCGTTTAGACGAAACTTTGATGTAATGTATTCTATGTATGAACCGTTTTCTCCTTTTCATGAAAACTAATACTTTTAGGTCTACATTTTCCTGAAGGAAACAATCACAAAAAAATTTCCCGATATTTGTCTCGCAAAAAATATTTGTATGTGCATGCAATATCTTGTAGCTGATTTTATAACCAAATAAAATTCAGATCTGTACAGTTACTTTACTAACATGCTGCCTTATCTATTTTTGATACCTACATTCGTTCAATGACTCGCCATGGCCGACATGCTGGACGCATACCAGCCAGGCTGGCCAGCGGTGGCGCATGACAGTGAGACCTGGAGGACATTGGGGGAGTCCTTTAATAATAAAAAAAATGTGAAATTTATGTCTGTAGAAGGTACAAGCCTTTTATTTTATACTTTTTAATAGACAACTTTTATTTCATCATTATAGAGAGAACACTCTTATGTGTACTCTCTATATTTACTATTTGTGAAAACTTGTAAATGGCTTGTATGTAGTATATAGTTCAATTTATTTGTAAATGTAACTGTAATTTTTCTGAACAATTACAAAAATCATAATAAAATAAATTTAAATTGCAAAAAAATATCTGAATGGCGATTAATGAATAAAAATCCATTCACAACGAAACAATAGAATCAAATGAAATAAAAGTACCGAACAAATTTCAATAACTCATTAAGCGTTTTGAGTTGGTAAGTTTGTAAGTGCGGATGAAACTCAAAAGCAATTATTCTGTTAAGTTATTAATTTTTCAATATGAAATTGCGCTCTTGGCAGTCTATCAAATTTTCTGGTGCATTTTAAGAAAATATCAAACACTCACGGACCCAAAGTATAGAAGTCATCAATTTTAAATTTTAAATGGGCTTAATTGTATCAATTTAAAAACATATTAAACAAAGAGTACTCGTGCAACAGTATATTTATCACAGTATGATCTAATATTAACAATTAGTGCCTGTTCCACAATCATCTAACAAGTTTCGAATAGCTTATTCGGAAGATTTGTGGCTGCTTCCCTTATATCGAGCTACAGAGACAAAACATGAATTAAGCCATCTGACACTTATCAGTAGCTTGTGAAACACGCTCTTAAAGGCGTCACTGTCGGTGAAAATACTAATATATTTTACCTTAGCATGCCTGGAAATATTTCATAATACAGTACGTGCATAATATATATTACAATAATTTGCTGCGTCTGATAGTTAAAACAAACTGTACAGCAAGCGACATTTTATGTTAACATAAAATATTATAGTATCTTCGCCATCTGTGATGCTCTTAAGGGCTTATTTGCATGTATTGTCTCTCTCTCTTTTTAACTATTTGAAAAGGTATAAGGTGATACATGTTGTAAACTAAAATAGTTACTAAAGTATTATAGTGTTGTTTATAAAATACAAAGGCTTTGTAGGCAAGACAGACAAGAGAATTTCCAGCACAATATAACATTAATGACACAAAGTCAATTCACTAGCAACATACAATAGAAATAATTTCCTGGAACGATTTCTTCGGCAACAATTGCGGAGTCAATGCTGTGTAAGTCGCAGGTCGCAGTGGGCATCGACTCCACTATACTACAATTTTACAACGAGTGCAGATGTAAAACTTACAATAGGGGTGTTGGCTACTTGTACAATATTTAGTTTAATTTACATATGCAGAAATAATGAGGTTGAATTATTTGATAAATATTTTTTTGTATGTGTTGTTTTGTAATGAGATACATTTTAAAATTACAAAAAAGGTGAATAAACCTACATAATTACTAAGGCGGGTCAATAAGTCCGTGACTTTTGAATTTCTAACCTCCTTACTGAAAAAGCAACACTACTCCTGTCAACAAGCATCTGTCAGTTGACTCCTATCAAAATTTGAACTTGCTGCGTCAGTTAGTTTGTGTTTTACAGCTATCTTTATCAGACTATCCAGTAACTTAGGAAACAATGGAAAAAAAGTGAATTTCGTGTGCTTATTAAGCATTATTTTTTGCGAAAAAAAACCATTACCGAGACCAAGGCTAAGCTTGATAAATACTATGGGGACTCTGCACCATCGATTTCAATGGTAAAAAAGTGGTTTACTGAATTTCGTTGTGGCCTTACAAGCACTGAAGATGCCGAACGTCCTGGACGCCCAGTTGAGGTCTCTACACCCGAAACAATCGAAAAAATTCACGATATGGTGTTGGCCGACCGAAGATTGAAAGTGCAAGAGATTGTGGAAGCCATAGGCATCTCGCATGGCTCAGTGGTTTCAATTTTGAATGATCACTTGGGCATGAGAAAGCTTTCCGCAAGATGGGTGCCGCGTTTGCTCACAGTCGACCACAAACGCAATCGTGTAACAACTTCACAGGAAGGTTTGGCGTTGTTTAATAATATGGAGGAGTTTTTTAACCGTGGACGAAACATGGATCCATCACAATACACCAGAGACCAAACAACAGTCAAAACAGTGTGTTTCTAAGGGTGAATCGGCGCCAAAGAAGGCCAAGGTGGGTTTGTCAGGCAATAAAGTTATGGCGACTGTTTTTTGGGATGCACGTGGGATAATCCACATTGACTATCTTCAAAAGGGAAGAACAATTATTGGGGAATATTATGCCAACTTATTGGACCGCTTCAATGAGGATTTGAAAAAAAACCGACCTCATTTGGCCAAGAAAAAAGGTCTTTTTCACTAAGACAATGCAAGGGTGCACACGTGTGCAGTTGCCATGGCAAAAATCCATGAATTGGGCTATGAATTGCTCCCACGTTCACCCTATTCTCAAGATTGGACTCCTAGTGACTACTTCTTGTTCCCAAACCTGAAAAAATGGCTCGGTGGAAAAAGATTTGACTCCAATGATGAAGTCATCTCGCAAACAAAGGCCTATTTTGAGGACCTCGACAAATCATATTTTTTGGAAGGGATAAAAAAATTGGAGAAGCGTTGGACAAAGTGTATAGAGCTCAAGGGGGACTACGTTGAAAAATAAAATGATTTATTTATCAAAAAATCTGTGTTTTATTCCAAAAGTCACGGACTTATTGACCCGCCCTCGTAGTTTATTTACGTCATATTTTAAAAACATTGATTACATTAAGTACGAACTTGAACGCACAAATTTCGATGATATTAGCAATTATTTCATACAACTTTAGGAACACGTGACGTCATAGGTGGGTAATTATATATTTATTGGAGAATATAATAAACCCTATAATATACCTGGGTAACTGGGAGTTCTGCTAATTAAAAAAAAAATAAAAAGAATAAGAAAACGTTTATCTGACCGGAATTCGAACCCACTTGTCGAACAAAGCAAAAATTATACATACCTGTAACTGTCAATCAGACTGACGTACTAGTGTCTAAATTATTGATTTATTGTTGCAAAAAGAAAGACAAACATATATAGCTTAAAAATACGCAGTTTCTCAGTGTCAGTGGATGTATGAAAAAAACCTTCAATCTGTCCCGATTTCCATTAAATTTAATATCCGAGCTAATAAATAGAAAATATTGATTATTTTAGTGTAGTGGGGTCCAAAGTTTGTATAGTAAAATATCAACAGCTGATCGAATCACATTGAATTTTTGTCACGGAACAAGTTATTATGACGTACAAATCCTTCAAAAATGGTTTCCTGAATTACATACCACACTGGTTTACCCCAAACGCGGACGAAGTCGCGCAAAAAAGCTAGTTACAGTATAAAATTATGATTAAGCACAATATTAATTTATTATAATATATGCACTAATAATCTCTATAATCATCTACCTTTTAGATTATTATAGAGATTCTTGTTTCAATGAAATACTTACACTTGATGCATTTTATTTCAGATTTCTATACCAAAACTAGTCCTTAAATAATAGTCTTGAGAGTCGATAAAAGAGAAAGGAATATAACAAAAGTTTTTACAGTGATATGCAGTTATACGAAGGCATGTCTGTAGCGAGTGGCACGCGGACTACAGAATGTCCCCTGCACAATACACACACGGGTCACTGCGTCGGTGCACGCCTCGGGACAAACGAGAAACTGGCTTACAATGTATAAACGTTATAAATGTATGAGTAACATTAAGTATTACGTAATAATCAGATAATTGAAAAAAAAATCCATGTAAATCTACGGAGATATTTATGAAAGGTCAAAACAAAATCCCTACCACCGCGGCACCCGTTCGGTGAGCACATCGACAATAACCGGCGCGCGGCGTGGGAAACTCGGCGGAAGACAATTGTATCCAAAAATAACTAATACCTACCACAATAAGATACTAATACGTTAAACGTACTATTGGAATGATTGTTTGAGTTTTAGTCTGGTTTTAGTGTCGCGGTTACCGCGCGCTGATCGTCAGCATCGACAGGTTGAAATATATGCAATTCTATGTAGCGTTTTCGAATCACGCGTAGCGGTGAACCCGCCATTTCATACATATCGGTGTTGGCGCTGACGGTCAGCGAGCGGTCAGCGTGACAAGATAACCAGCCTTATAATTTATGTTGATTGTATTGAAAACAAATCTCCCTTAAAAACACTGCAATTCAATTCTCAGCTCATTCATAGCAACCGAACCGTAGTAAATAGCAGCTCATAGTGTGGCGTAGGAGTTCGTAGCACGGCGAACCATTTTGTAGCAAAGGCTCAAGCCTGTAGACTCTAGCATAAATTTTTAGTCTCTTATTTCTTTTTAGAACACGTCTATTTTTATCCTTTTACAAATTCAAATCTGATTCAGAAGAAAGTAAATACATATATTTTTTTCAATTCCTATTTTAGTCACAATTACTTAAAACATGACCAATACCTGAATTCAAATGAAGTTTTTAAATGATTGTATTACAATAGCTGGAAGAATCGAAAGCTACCACTAACAATATCATTAAAAGTTCTTTCAGATTGATGAAATTAAAGCGAAAAAGTCGGTGAACGTAACGTTCTCCCAATTAGAGGGGTAATGGGTATCGAATGTTCCAGACTGACTCCGGCGGCGGCAGGCGGGGAACAAATTACATCTGCAGCACATTATACCTGCACGACTCCCGACCTCGACACACAAACCGTAAAGGTCATGTCGGCGGTTATTCGGTAACAATAGCGATTAATTAGCTGCGAAAAATATTATTCATGTCAGATGGGGTAAGATAAAGATGGCCAGAGCCACACAAATTGTATAACTCTCTTGACCCGGAGAAAATATGCCCCTCATACTGATTTTGACAGATAATGAACAAAAGTAACGGGTGTCCTATTGCAAATATTTGCCACTAATATTGTCATTTACGACGAATAATTTGTTTTTTTGTGTCGATTTATAGACATTTTAGGTACTGCTTTAATAATATGGGAGTTCACTAAAACCTTGTAAAATATTATTTTGTAAAATATTAATTACCTTCTATTATCAAAAGTACATTCTTCTTCTTAATAGAAGTAGATATTCAATCTACACTAATTGTAAAAAAAATGGTGAGATTTTTTTGTTTCTTTGAATGTTTTTTGCATTGAATAAGCCTAAACTATTGGTATTCGATATAGAATGTATTGAAAATTGATAATTTCAAATTTAAACATTTTTGTCGTTGTGTAATTGTTGATGTCCTACTGGCGTGTCTCGCATGTTTTTTTTCATGTGTGTAATCTATACTATTATTATAAAGGGGAAATATTGTTTGTTTGTATTGATTAGGCTCCGAAACAACAGGACCGATTTTGATGGGCACAGATAAAGAGAAGACTACAGGGAAGGATACAGGCTACTTTTTGTCGCGGGAAAATGTACGGTTCATGCAGGATCCTCTTTTGCAACGAAATTGCAGGAAACGACTAGTTCAAAAATTAAACAAAAAATGACTCTATTGTGTTTAAAATAAAGCCTAGTAACACATTTTTGCTCCTGATAATAAATAATTGTATCAAAGGTATTTGTCAAAATTGTTTTGCATAAAATACATTATTTACGTACAATCAACCCGTCTGGCAGCTAATTACGCAATCACAATAGTTACGTAATAGTCCCCCAGTTCATTTGGGACCCCCAATGTCACAGCTACAATAGTGTCGGCTGGAATATTTTAAATGAACCCGTTAGTATCACAGTGGAATGTTTCATTAAAATTTGGTCGGAGTACCGAGTAATTCATTACTTTACATTATGTGTGCAACAATTTTTACATAACCCGTAGTTTTTATGTTAAGTGGGTGCATTAATTTCGAACTTTTAGCTTTACCGCATCGCTGTAATATATTCTTATATCATACTTTGTAAGAACATAAATATAAAAGGCTACTTACATAATTAATTAAATGTACTATTACTTATGTAAGTACCTTTTTATTTCGGACTACTAAACTAATAAGTTTTTGAATTCTCAATGGGAACATATGCATTTGTTTTAAATCAGCTAAATTCTTATATTTTACCAGAGACAACATAAATGTGGAGCGAAATATGCAAAATGGACTAAAAAGGACGATATTCTTTTGCTACGATTGAAAAACGAAAATTACTGTTCAAATCCTTATATTATTTGTGACAGTTTTGGTTAAAACAAAACTTCCGCAGTATGCGTTTATACTAAACGCATACTGCGGAAGTTCATAAAGTCAATTTTGTATTTATCTTCATATACATTATCAACTGCTATGACGTCACTAGTGCATCATTTTTTATATAGAGCGTTTTAAATGTTCTCCAACGATCTCACTTTTGTGATGGCTGTATTACGTCAGCGGTTGGTCGTAAATATGCCATTGTAAAGACAATATTTCCTGGCTTATCGTGTACTTTTCGCCTTTAAAACAGCCATGCATATTCCTCATTACATATGTAAAGTATATTATAAGTTTCAAAAAAAATTCATTTCATTTTTCCTTTTATGTCGTCGTCTGTCGTCATTATAACATTTTTTCAGTCGAGAACTGTTTGAGATTTCTTCACCGGGTCCTGGGAATAAAATATTCTTTTCCTTTTCCACTTGTGTCTTTATACCGAAGATAACTATTTCTGTTCCTGCTTGAAACATATTTTTTAATTGTTGTAACTATAAATCATTTCCATTGGAAAGAGAAAAGTATTTTAAGAATCTCTGTTTACAGTTGAATTAATTTTATCTTCAATGAACGAATTTTTTACTGAAAGTAGAACGGATAAAATATTTTTTTCTGAAGTTATTAAGGGTTCTGTCTATTTCCTGAAAACAATATTCGTTAAGAGAGGTTGTATGTTACACGCAATACGGATAAAGTAATCCTATACAATTATTATTATATATTGACGGGTTACTGACCGTTTATGCCAGTATAAAAATGAACTAGAGCTGCACTGTAAAGTGGGCCAAGTGATTTTTGAGCTTCGGAGATCATGGTTCAGTTAAAAATTATAAAAATCCATATTATTTTGTTCCTAACAAATGTACAAATATAAAAATACCAGCAAGCATTTTAAATAATAACAACCAGAAGTCTACCATCATAAACTCCGTAAGACGTTAATGCTCAGTGGTTAATTTTCAGAATAATGACTATAGGGTTAATTAAAGGTCAATATTGGAGGAAAGCTCTACCATAAACAGTATGTATGCACATTGTACCTACATTTCGCTCGATTAAAACATTCAGTACTTGTCCAATATGATGTACGGTATGAATTAAACTATTTTTTTCTAAAAATCCATTGTTGAAAATATGTTATTCCAATCGAAAAATAAAAACGACAATTCCTTTCCTTTTACTATGTATTTCGAAACTATACTTAATTGTCTCATTTTTGTTCACAAATGAATTAAAATTACAACTCCAAGAATATCCATTTTAATGGTTATATTATGACTTTTTTCTATCGAGAAAATTTACGGAAAAAGTGTTTTGAAAACGAAGGTATACAAAATTGAAATATGATCAAGAGTAACAGCTAAGTTGCCCGTGTGGTTAAAGCCCCTCCGATTCCCAAAGACACCAAGAGGCTAAACCAGATGTTGTAACGTAGTTACATTCCCTTTCCATAAAATCGTTTATTTCGGCGTTACTCGCGTCATCTATGATTTGTATAATTAATTATTTAGTCATTTTTAGAGGCTTAAAGCGCCATCTATCGGCGCACGTCCCTACTAAAACGGCGTCAGCCTTGCATTTATATTTGATTCGTAGATCGATTTTTCCGTCTTAAATCTTAAAAAAAAACTAATTTAATTTTGAAAAATAATGAAAATACGGTGGATTTGTAATATATACATAATATATTGATTATTGATATAATATCTTTTTATTTTGATTTCTGGATTTTTTCTCTTTACGCTTTAGTTTATAGTTGTCAAAAGTTTAAAAAAGAGGAAGGAAGGGTATATATAATATGGTACTTCTTCGAATGACATTTCCTTTTTGAATAAAATTTTCTATACTCAAGATGTAGTCGTTATAATAATTATATTTTAATCCCGTGTTCCACGGTGAGTATTTTAAGTATCTGTGTTGTGAATATTTGGAAAATCATGCTTGTATTAAAACGCATTATTCTTTCATGTAAACTATCATCTTGGTAAATTAGTTGTCAATTATTTGATTGGCCATACCACGTGCTCAATTTGTGATCTTTCCAATCTAGCACTATTAAAATGTTAGGATGTTTGTATCATATTGGTTGTCCTTAATATCATCTTATCTTTTTTTATTTTGCCTACCTTCTTTGTAATGGTCACACAGCCCGTGATTTTGATTGTTTGGGGTTAAGATCACACAGGCTGTGGGACCGGACTCCTACCGACATGTCGTGAATATTTCAGGAACTTGGTTTCGGGCACAAACTCCGCCAACTACAGCATTCGAGGTACCGATTAAAAAGGACTTATACCTAGCTGGAGTTCTGAGTGCTGGTAGATATTGGACTGGGACTTTTTTAAACGATCTATCGACGTCGATCGGACGCAGCGGTGACGGAGAAGCTACCAGAAGTTGGAGCCCCATCTCGTTCTCTCGCCACGTGCTAGACTCCTGGACTAAAGACCGGACTCCTCAGCTAAGTTCCCACGTGGATTAAAGCCCCTTAGATACCCTTCAGACACCAAGAGGCTAGATCAGACCGTACGGCCTTCTGCCCACGACCCCATATTTCTGTTTAATATATATTGTCACGGAAAATCTTTTTTTTATTTCAATTTCACCCGTAACAATGTTTCGGCCTTCTGCCCACGTCCCCCTTTTTTAATATATTTCTCACGTTGGTAATCCCTCGTTTTATTTAAATTACCCGTAACAAACATATATTTTTGCTGCACTAAAATGTTTATTCATCTAAAAAAAATTTATGATAATTTTTACGATGATTATAATATAATAAATATTATAGCGCCTTAAAAGACAATGAAGCCCCAAAGCCTTTAAGCTGTTCTTGAGGATTACACTTTAATAAGTATGGATAAAATAGAAGTCGGTACATCGTACAAGATCATTAATTATGCAGTCATTCTAAGCACCACTCCGTTTATGAAACACTTAATTAATATAGGTACTGCTATTAAACTTTTCGTTGGAGCCTTGTTTCTGCAGCTGTCTGTCCGCATTCAAAACTTTAATTTTATAAAGTTTCCACTTTTTTTTCCTTGAATTTCAGAAACACATATTATACTTTACGAGATATACAAATTCGGAACTCTAATTCGAACTTAATTTAATTAAGTACCTAATATCTGTTGTTAACGCTCATCAATCTAGGAGTGAATACGCATCTATTCGCGTTAAGGAGACAGAAGATGTCAATAACACCTGGTTTCTGAAAGGCTAATCAAATAGTCGATGAACTAACACGTACGTTGAGTTAACAGACTTGTTAAATCTTTTTACGTTTCTGAAACGCTAATTAGTGAAATGAATTAGGTGGGTATGCGTCATTGGTCAATTTGGTTTATTTTTTTAATATTTCACTTTCTTCTTAACGTGAATCTTTACTAATTTAATAAAATCGAAAGTTTTGTTTGTTTGTTTTTTTGTTTGCATTGAATAGGCTCCGAAAATACAAGACCGATTTTAATGAAATTTGACACAGATATAAAGTAGACCACGCGAAAGCACATAGGCTACTTTGTATTGCGGAAAATTGTACAGTGTGATTGTGATATTTTTGCGCCCACGAAGCAACAACTAGTAGACTATAAAGTGATATTTAACTTTAAATTGATTGCTCATTGAATCTAAACTGCTCACTAGGAGATCGTCACTTGTCTTCCGGATCTTGTCCTCATTTCTGAAACCTTATTGACCGACTGGCCTCAATCAGTAACTCACACTAACTATTTTCTTAACCTCATTTTTGAGTTTTGAATTCGCGTTTTATAATGACGGGGTCACATATACAAAATACTCGGAATGTCGTGGTTATAGTGATAACAATTACCTACGGATTACTTAATTTTTGTAAAATTATTGCCAATAATCATAAGTCAAAGAGAAGTGGTAGATAAATGAACGTGTTGCGTTATTTTTTCTTGAATAAATGTAGACAATATATTAGTCTCACCTATATGTATGCATCTACTATGAATAAATTCACAG